>OY288280.1:21868870-24368870 GCA_958450335.1 Hibiscus tridactylites | reverse complement strand
AAATCGTATTTAAGGTTTATGAATACGAGTTTCCTCCCATCGGGAATAAACTTTATCTAGTCACAGTTGATGGTCAACCTATAATATGGTCAGATCTTGGACTGTGACACAAAAAGGTAGGTCGTCCACGATCAACGTGGATTTATTATACTGAGGATTTGGTCAAACATCACCGGTCAGCCAAAACTATGCACCAGATGTAGGAATACCGCACACCAGAGGAATAAATGCCCTCATCGCTAAGGCCCCTAAATTAATTAATTGTACTTTCTTATTGTACTACTTTTTTTCTAAATAATAAAATCTTTTCATTAAAGTTATGTTTCTTTTGGTTTGGAACCATTTTAAATGCGATTTTTTCAACGTTGACAATGTCTCTCCTATTTCCCAATATCAATCGATACAAATTCTCCATAACCTTTCTACACTGGATTTAATTTTATAAAACAAAAAAATTAAAAGGACCTCGCTATCTGTAAAATCGAGGTCCAATGACATTTCAGATCTACGACATACTCGGGACTGCCACGTCAGGAATCTATGCAGACCTTGTGTTCTACATACCGCGAGGTCACTAAAAACGTGCCAAAATCCCTTGCGTTTTGGAGGACGCGAATATAGCCCTATATAATGCAAAAGTAGAGGCAAACAAACCCACCAGCATTTGCTACCAACTTTAGTGGATCAAACGCTCCGGTTCAATTGCTATCACATCAGAAAGGAAATATCCACTTGTGGCTACTAATGGCAACAAACCACGTATCAGGAAAATTCGATTACAAATACATTTTCCTGATATTACGATTTGCTGGTATATGTAGTTGCATTATAAGATGACTACATACATTTGGTCGGTTAACAATATTGGTGGGATGTGCCTTCCGTGTTTTTGTTCAAGATAAACGACAAATCGTAATATTTTGAAAATTAGTGGTCTTTTTCAAGTGTCCGCAAACTACTTGACATTTTATTCGAGGCAGCGGGAAACTTATTTTTACGCCTTCATCGTGAGGGCTGCAGGAAGACCATTACATGTAACCGAAGTCAAAGCCCCAACCATTGTAGACGATGATGATCAATGGGTAGAATTGATCATCTTTGTGGGCACATGAAATCCACGAAGCTTGTTTATTTGCCTACTTCGTGAAAGCGTGTTTAGGGGTACAATTGGCCGGTTACAATGCCAATATCAGCCCCAAATACGCCGAAGAATCTCGAAGAAGAGAATCAACTATTTAGAGGTACAACTGAACAACTTGATTAAGGATGAGACCAAGAGAGCAAAACAAGTTGAGTATCTTCTACCACTTATAAATGTAATAATTTTATTGTCCCCCTAATTGCTCAAGGCCCCGTATTAATAAATTGCACTTTCTTATTATACTACTATTTTCCTGAGTAATAAAATCTCTTCGTTAAGGTTGCAATTTAGGGGTACAATTGAACAACTCGATTTTCCAACATTGACAATGTCTCTCCTATTTCCCAATACCAATCGATACAAATACTCCACAATCTTTCTACACCGACATTACTCTTAAAACAACAAATAAATAAAATACCTCGTTGGCTACAAAAAGTGAGGTCCAATGACATGTTAGATCTACGACGTACCCGGGCCTGCCACGTCAAGAATCTCTACGGGCCTCGCGTTCCACATACCGCAAGGTCACTGAAAATGTGTCAAAATCCCTACATTTTGGAGGATACGAATATATCCTTATATAATGTAGAAGCAGAGGCAAACAAACCCACCAACCTTTGCTACCAACTTTAGTGGATCAAATCCACCAGCAATTGCTTGCTACCACCCCAAATTTGTCTAAAGTGCTGCCAATTGCCATCATATCCGGAGAAAAAATTGAGTTACATCTAGTAATGAGAACAAACCACCTATCTGGAAAATTCTACTGTAAAGATATTTTCCTGGTATTGTGGTTCATTGGGATTTTTAGTTGTATCTATATGACGACTACAAGTTTTCCATGGGTTTGGATTTTTCGTGAGATGGCTGTTACACATTTTGGTTCAAGATGAACAACAAGTCGCAATATCAGGAAAAACGTGGTCTTCTTAAAGTGTCGGCAATCTTCTTCACCTTTTGTTGGAGGTTGCGGGTAACTTATTTTTATGCCTTAATCGTGGAGGCTAGGTGAAGACCACAACATGTAACTATAGTCAAAGCCCCTACCATTGCAGATGATGATGAAAGTGCGTCACAATTAAAGCCTTCGGGGGGACCTTACAATCCTTGACTGCACACATCGTCAAAGCAAGCATTTTTAAGGGTACATTTGACTGGTTACAATGTCTTATATGTGCCAATATCAGCCTCTGTGTTTCAGCTCGAAGAAGAGCAACGTCACATAGGGCTAGGATCGGACGACTATGGCGAGACCTCAACATCCACGAACCACATGTTTAGGGTAATGGTGTACAAGATGCCCTCTTTGGTCGGGATCATGACTGCAGATATGAATTTCTTCTCATATGATGTTTAGTGGATACTAAGAAATCCACGAAGCTTATCAGGGACTACCCACATCATCAAAGTATGTTTAGGGGTATTTTAACTAGTTACATTGTCATAATCCGTTTTCACCATTTTACGTATTAGTTTGAAAAGTAATAAATTTACATTGTTTTTCATGCATAAAAACATGCTTCGTAACTATCTTCAACACGTTTGTTACACATGCTAATTAGAATTACAGATCATTTATAATTGCAATGGCTTAACACCGCAAAACTATATTGATAATTACAATTCTCAATTTTAAATGTTAATTACTTACAATTACAATTTCAAGTGTCAAAAATGTTACACCAATCAATATGAATTCATTCAAACCATTTGTAGCTTCTCTTATACAATTTGTAGAAGGTGGAATTTTAATTTATAAAAAATAAAAAAATGGTGGACCTCGTACTCTGCATATACCGAGGTCCAATAACATGTCAAATCTATGGCGTACACCGGTGCTGACACGTTAGGAATCTATTTGGACCTCAGGTTTTGCAAATCACGAAGTCCAAGAAATACATGTCAACATACCTCGCGTTTTAGAGGATGCAAAAGTAGGCCTATATAAGGCAAAAGGGAGGCCAAACAAACCCACTAGCCTTTGTTATCGATTGTAGTTGATCAACCGCCTGGGTTCAATTGCTATCAGATTTGAAGAGAATATTCAATTGCAGCTATTAATGGCAACAAATCGCGTATCATGAAAAAAAATTACAAATAGATTTCCCTCATATTGTGACTTGTTGGTATACGTAAGCATTTATACGATGACTACATGCTATTGGTCCGTTAACAATATTGGTGGGATGTGTCTTTCGTATTTTTATTCAAGATGACTGACAAATCATGATATCAGGGAAATCGTGGTCTTTTAGAAGTGCCCACAAACTTCTTAACCTTTTGGTCGAGGCTGCGGGTAACTTCTTTTTACACCTTCATCGTATAGGAGAGACAAAGACCATAACATGTAACTGTACTTAAAGCCCCTAATATTGAGGATGACGAGGATCAGTGGTTACCACAAAATCCACAAAGCTTATCCTCGATTGTCCATATCACGAAAGTAGGTTTAGAGGTCCAACAACTCGGTCCGACTATGGCACCATTTGTCTAAATTAACAACACATGTACATTGGCCAACGACGTGAAAGCATGTTCAAGGATACAATTAACTGCATGTTTAGGGTAGATTTTGGCCATCTACATGGCCTAACAAAATAATATATTTTCTTCATTTTATGTATTAGTTTGAAAATTATTAATTTTACCGTTTAATTCATGGACAAAAATAAGCTTTCGAACCATTTCAACACCTTAAAATTAACTTTGTCACAATAATTTGTAATTACAATTACTTAACGACTTTAAATTGCAACTTCTCCCATTTTTAATTACAATTCTTTTTAATTATAATTATACGCCTCCGATACTACGCATCTAAGCTTAAGTATTACACGAATTGTGCGATTAACTAGCCGAATAAACCCATCAAACATGACTCTCAATGCATTTAACCTTATTATTCATGCACAAAAACAAGGTTTAGAACCATTTTCATGGCGATTTTTATATCGTTTACAATGTCTCGTATGTGTCAATATCAGTCTCAAATAAAAGATAAGTATCAATACTAAGCTCTAACTTTAAATATTAGGGTTAATTACCCCATTGGTACGTGAACTATACCAAATTTTCAGTTTCATATATAATGTTTTAAAATTCTCAATTTCATACATGGAGTTTTCTACCGTTAACGGGTTTGAATCTTACGTGGACCCCTTCATCGAGTGTGCAACTGATGTGTTAATTTTTAAAATAAAAAATCCATTTACTTATGATATAATAACAAAATTAATCCTCAAAGTTCATTATTTTTCAATCTTCCTTATTTTTATTAAAAATAAATATTTTTAAAAAAATATAAAAATATGGGTAAAATACAAAAATAATGACTCAACTTTTGCCTCTCTCCTATTTTACTCACTCATCTTTAAATTGAGTCGATTTAATGACTCAACTTTTAACATTGAGTTTTTATCATCACCCAACCGTTAAATTATGGATGCCGTTAATGACGTGGCATTTTTTATTGATTTGGCTGCCACACAAACACACACATGTTAAAAATAGAATAAATACAAAAAAAAAGGCTGCAAAGAAAAGAAAAGGAAGAGCTGCTCCCCATTCCCTCTCTTTCCTTTCTCTTTTTCTTTAGTTTCTCTCTTGCTTTACCAACTTAGCTCTCTCCTCTATGGCAATATCAGTCTAAAAGCTAGTATTCTTCTTCCTCTCATTGCTGATAAACGCTCAACAATATAATTTTGTAACCGTAGAGGCAGTGTAGCTAGAGCCATAAACCAATACGAATCACGCTAATCAAGCTGAAAACAATTTCCTTACTTTTTACCTACCAGTGTTAGCTTCTCGCTGTATAAACAAGCCCCTCCAGGACGAAAACACTACTCTGCTACTTTGTTTTGATTTCTTGGGTTTATCTGTTACTGTTTGAAATAAGAAATGAAGCTCTCCTTGGAGACATTCCCTTTCTGGTCCTAGGAATCTCTCGGGCTTAAATTCAGCGGGTTGTTCCCAACATCCAGGATCGTTATGAATGGCCCACGTATTAACCAACAGCATTGTGCCTCGCGGGATGGAGAAACCTCCCACGGTGCATTCCTGGGATGACTCGTGCGGTACCGAAAGTGGGGCAACGGAGCACATTCTAAATGTTTCCTTTATGATGCCATGGAGGTATGGGAGTTTGCCAATATCTGATTCCTCCATCACCCTGTTCTGTCCTATCTCCTTGTCTATTTCTTCCCGAGCTTTGGAAAGGGTTTTTGGATTGTTTAGCAAAAGTGACAGCGCCCACTCCATGGTCCCAGCTGATGTATCAGTTCCGGCCGATAACAATATCTATACACAAAAGATAAGTAGAGCATAGATTACAGTAGAGATGAACATGGATTTTTACAACCGAGAATAGCTTACTTGCATCATGCCTCTGATGATATCATCTGTGTAATATTCAGGATCCGTTTCTTGCAAAGACAATAGAACATCGACCATTGTTTTGCTGCTCTGTTCAGAACATGAATCACTTGCTAATTTTCGGCGCTCATCAATCAGGTTTTGCATGAATTCGTCCCTCTTCCTTCCTAATTTTGCCAGCTTCTTTTCAATTTTATTCAATCCAACCCACTTCAAAACATGCACAAAATCTCCAATATTTGTGGCTCCACTCACCTCAAAGGTCTCTGTCACAATCTATTTGAACTTTCTTTTTTCCTCCATTTCTTCCGCTCCTTCATCATAATATCTCTTCCCAGCTATCATCCTCATCATAACATTGAGAGTTAACTTAAAAAACATTGATTTCATGTCCACAACCCGAAACTCACCACCCTTTGATCCCTACAGAGCCTGAGAATCAAGGACCAGACTTCATCCATTTGTATGCAACATACTTTTGAACACGATTGGATGACAAGAGTTCGACAGTGGCCACACGCCTCAAGTTTCTCCAGTTGTCGCCGTACGGGGCCCAGGGAAGAGTAGTATAATCGTAACCAAGGTGTTTCTCAGCGAGCAGGCGGGGGCGGTTCGCGAACACGATATCGTTTTTGGTGAAACATTCTTCTGCAGCTGATGGAGAAGACACGACAAGGACATGGCGAGATCCGAACTGAAAGAAGAGAATAGGACCGTGTTGCTTCGAAAGCTTAGCAAGGGTGCGATGGAGTGGGTTTCTAAAGAGGTGGAGATGGCCTATGATGGGAAGGGAAAGAGCAGGGCTTGGCGGGAGTCATTTGTAACGGAGCAACTTTCTGGTAATAAAGTAGAGGATGACGAAGAAGACAACGTAGTAGAACATCGAGTCTTTTCTTTGCAGCCTTTTTTTTGTATTTATTATGTTTTTTAACATGTGTATGTTTACGTGGCGGCCAAATTAATAAAAAATGCCACGTCATTAACGACATCCATAATATAACGGTTGGGTGATGATAAAAACCTAATGTTATAAGTTGAGTCATTAAATCGACTCAATTTAAAGATGAGTGAGTAAAATAGGAGAGAGGCAAAAGTTGAGTCATTATTTTTGTATTTTACCCTAAAAATATTTGCATAGGAAAAATTGGTTGACGCGTGGAATAAAAATTAAAAAATATTTTTTCTTTAAAATTTATTTTTTATTTTTAAATCATTTCCCTTTCTCACCAACATTCATTTTGTCATTTGCCTCCAACATCATTGCAGGAGGAAAGGAAGGAAGCTTAAGATAATTGTATGGTTTCAAACCATGCTTGGGGCGCAACTTCATTCTTGGCTCTCTTGACTGAAAATCCATAAAAATGGCGATTATAGAGTTTCATTCTCTAACTCGCAGATCCTACAAGCCTTCCTCTTCTTTCACCGGTGTTCGATCGTCTTCCTCCGTCGTTGTCGCCGAGGAGTTCATCAAACCTCATCCATCAATCGCCATGATCTACCGTCAGATAGCCCATTCCATCATATCAAAGTTCCAAAAACTCGAGACCTGGATATCTTTTTCCTCAAATACGACTCCCCCTACCCGACCCAAAGTTCCGACACCCACATCCTATCTTGCCCTGAAACCAAAATCACAACACTGCCAGTGGCCTTCGCGTCGCAGCGGAATCCACCTCGGATTCTCGAATGGCCACCGTTTGATTGTGGATCGATGCAGGGTCGAGATTTGAGTCTGTTACTCTCTTTCTCTACATAAAGCATAAAGCTCAACTTTAATGGAGGAACTGAACTAAAGAAGGTAAATTTGAACCAAATCAAGATCTGGCTATTGGAAAGACATGATTTTTAAAACCGGGTTTTGAAATCTGGTGGAGTAAAATCAAAAAAATTGTTAGAATATCAGTTGGGTAGATCTGTAGAAGAAGGGGGAAATGAAGATAGAAAAAAAAAAGTAAAAAAAATAAAAGAATATCCCGTGAAATAATAAGAAAAGTGAAAAAAATAATTTTAAAGGAAAAATCTTTTTTAATATTGTGAAATAAACAATTTATATTTAAAAAAATTAAACATTAAGGGTAAATTGAAAAATCAATAAAACATTGATGACTAATTTTGTTATTAACTTTTAAGTTAATGGATAATTTTAAAAATTAAAATAAATGCAACGTGTCAATATTTGTTGGTTCAAGAGGTCGGTGTCAGCTTCCGTCATGGAAGTAGACAAACTCGTTAACGGCAAAAAATTTATGTATGAGACTGAAAACTTTAAACATTATGTATAAAACTAAAAATTTAGTATAGTTCATGTAGCAATAGAATAATTAACCTTAAATATTTTGAAAATTTTCCTATTAATAACCCGAAAAAACACCACTCCCATTTCAACTTGTTAGTCTTGCACAAAAAATTAGTATTCGAACCATTTTCAACACGTTTTTAACACGTCTGTAATATTTCTTACGTGCCCATATCAGTCTCGAATGAAAGATAATTTTCAATAGTATGCCTCTAAGCTGAAGATTTTCAAAAAGTTTTGGACTAATGACAGGATAAAAGGCCTCGAACATGCCTTTGTTTTTCGGCCTAGATTACAAAGAACTCGTTCAAACCCCTCACATCAGTTCTCCTTCACTGTCCGCCGTTTGCGAGAAACGACATCAAGATTGTTCGTAATATTTGATCCGCCGCTCGTGCCGTCTTAGTCGCGTCCCGCACCGTTTGGTTCCAAGACCTGGGTCGACCTTCCTGATTCGTGGGCGTTCCTGGTAACTATACCTTAGCTAAACATTCTGTTGAGTGTTTGATTACTTATAATTGAGGTCTTATTGTGTTAAATCAAGGAATCTTGATTTGAAGAAAAACGAGTTTAGGGATTTTTGAACAATGATCGATTTTGGGGAAGTTTTACAGAGAGAGAAAAGAATGATGTATTTTCTTATTATTCAATTAAAAAGGTAAAATACACATGCTTAAATAATAACAAAGAAAGACCCAACTAACTAATCTTTATCACAGGTGTATAAAACTAAATATTTGAACAGCTGTGTTACAATATTAATAATTTGTTATATTGTGAAATAAAAAGCCGCCCTGCCACTGCATACAGATCTTGGAAGGGATTCCCTCTTTGGCTTGCATACCTAATTGCTGATATGATGGGCAGTGCTATCATTGGGAAGCTATGTGTTACTTGCCTACATGAATCCGCTCCAAGCAGTACTAGTAGTTTATGTTTTTGTTTTTTCGTAGACTAGATCTTGAACATTCCGCTCTTCCTGGCCAGAGTTATTAAATATTTTGAGAGGACTTTGTGTTTTTACTCGGCTAAAAGTAAAGACTTTAGAAGAGAAATCCCTTTCTTTGAGGGCAGACTCCTTGGCAACGATGCTGTATTGGACAATATCACGGTTGTAGCGAAAACAGTGTTGGCTCACCGATGGTTTGCATTAAAGAGACCAGATATGAGAAATCACTTCTCCACTACTGGAAGCAGAGTTTCATTCGGGTCAAGGGTAATAACAACACATCGGCAAGAAACTGTGTATTTAGCTGGTGGCAAAGAAGTAGATTATTTCAACTCTCTAAGGGAATTGTTGTTTGACATTGCAGCAATTGAGTTGGAGTTTATGTTGGACATGTTGTACACCAAGTCAGCTATCATTTTACATTCAATCAGCTTCTGTTGCGCCCTACTTGTCTTGGTTCTCTTTGTTATTAGCTTTGTTATAAGAAAGCAGACTGAGCAATATTGGTCAGGCATATATATCTGAATTACTGCAATCTTGCTGGTTGGAGCTGTTGCTTTAGAAATATGTGGGTTGTTTTGGCGGGCGACCGTTGGAAGGCTCTCCGGCTCCTCCTTCACATCCACGGTGATTCCATCATCCTGATGGGTATCTTTTTGCATTTCTCCACACGAGCTCATTTATCGGTGTCCCCGATACATCATGCTTGTGAAGATTGATGATGCTGCCTCCACAAAGCACAATGATTAGTCAACTTAAGAATTGAGATGCCATTAAAGAAACAAAATGAGGGGCATCAAGCAAACAAATGCAGACCCCATAATTTCAGTAGACTTCCACTACCAAATCTCTAAATCACTTGTTGTAAACCCAGCCTCCCGATAGGATATCTTTGGCTCTTCTGTTTTATTTTCTTTGGCTTTTGATCATGGCCGAAATGAGGGATGGAAATCGTCTGTCCTTATCATGCCCCCTTTATGCCTCTATTTTAAAATAGTGAGTTTAGGGTTTAAGGTTAGGGGATATGGTTAAGGTTAGAGAATTAAGGGCGGAGTCTATTTTTTTAGGGTCTATAGTCTATGGTTTATAATGTAGAAATTAGAGCTAGGTTTAGAATTTAATTTTCAAGTGATTTTTAGTATGTGGCATATAAGAGGACATGATTAGGGGCAGAGGATTTTTACCCCGAAATAGGTATCTTCTAAAGGTGCATCAGTTGTGTCTATGTTTACTTCTGATCTGCTTCTTTTTTTTAAAAAAAAAATTTAATAGTTAAATAGGTGCTCAACCTATACATTTTTTTTCTAGTTTGGTGTCTAACGTTTTTTTTTTGAGTCACTTTGGTGCTTAACGTTTCATTTCGTAACTCAAATCAAGTTTTTCTATCAACGGCCGTTAAAAAAATTTCGTCATACAATCCTAACATGACATGTGGCCTGATTTATTTATTTAATTAATTTCTAAATTTATTTTAAAATATGAAATTCTTAAATAACCACAAAATTTTAATTTTTTTTCCCTCAAACTCTCAAATTATATCTCCCACATTGTTCGACGTCCTCACACGTCGAAGGTTTACCATTCACCGCCCATGCGTCGCATACCCCACCGTTCAACATCTCCCAACTTGAGCCGTTAGAAGCCCAATCAATTTTTTTTCTCCATTGTTGGATGTTCGTCGACGGAGCAATTGGCGATTCATTCGCCCGTTTTCAACGACAAGATAATAAAGTTTTTAATCGTGAGCGTCCGACGAAGGCAAAGATGACATGTGGTGGGAGAGGGAATTTAGAGATTTAGCGGTTGGGTTGGAGGTTTTAGAGAAATTAAAAATTTTGATTTTTTTTACAAAATTAAAGATTTTCTAATTTTTAAAAAATAAAAATTATAGAAAATACCATAAATATACTTTGTGTCGTGTTTTTACTTGATAACAATTTTTTTTAACGTTTGTCATGGTAAAACCTGATTTGAGTTACGAAATGAAACGTTAGGCACCAAAGTGGCCTAAGAAAATGTTAGGCACCAAACTAGAAAAAAGGTTATAGGTTGGAGACTTTTTTGATTGTTAACCCTAAAAAATAGGGGTTTAAATTAAATTTTCAAAATATTGAAGGTTTAATTTTTATTTTCAAAAGATAGGATCTAACTAAAATTCTTAAAATTTGAGAGGCTTAATGAAAACTTTTAAAAATTGTAGGAATTTTTTTATTTTATTTTCTAACATCTTGTGGGAGCAATAGCCCTACTAATCCCACTTGTCGTCCGTCACTGCATCCTGGACTATACGAACATAATATCAACAAAATTTTCTTTTGACATCAAGTGAAATTTTCTATAAGACGACGAATAATCGAATTATTTCTCCCGGCAATAAATACTTTTATTGTAAGCAAAGTAAAGATATTACAGAGGGCAAAAGGGGTTAAAAAACTTTGAACATTGAGCTGCGATCAATCCCCCTTTGGCAAGATCATTATAAAAGCTGTTAGCCTCTCTAAGTACATTACCAAAGATCACTAATTTCATATATAAGCAAGCCTCGTCAATTTGTTTGAACTAAGTCCCTAAACCTCCAAGGACGAGAATCGTAATTTGGCAATTGCAACTCTCGAATCTGATTCAATAATCACACCGTGCATCCCTCCATTAAGAATTAGCAAGTATCGTCAAAGTTGTAGCAATGGCTCTATGCTCGGATTCATTCGACTTCATCACTCTTAAGGGTGATTGAGTGTATAAGATTCCATTACTCCTATATATCTAAGAACGCTACGATTGGGTGCATTTGATTAAAACACCAAAGACAAGAGTTAGGTTCGTTTTGTAAAGATCCTCTTACACTATATAAAACTCAATTAATTTTACACTAATCTATGATCATTGGATGAGTAAAATCGATAGATAAGATTAAACACTCTTCTCTTTTCTTGTCTTAAAATCTCCTTATAATCTTATTCATCCATTTCACTTAACTAAATTATAATATGTTAATTGTTGATATTCAAAACTTCCCCGGCACCAACCCCACTTTGTTCTCTATATAAAACTAGTGACAGAGAATTTCGAATTTTTTATGTGTTGGTCACTCAAGTGTTAAAGGCTAAAGGGTCAAATTTGTCCATGTAATAATTCGAAATCAACAATGTCGTCCCTACTTTTTTATTTTCTGTAATTTTGCCCTCAAAGTCAGCCAATTGCAGCAATGTTGCCCTTTGACTAACGTAGACCGTTAAAGTGCCGACGTGGTAGTAAACGGTGAAGTCATGCAATTTTGCCCTCGAAGTCATTTGATTGCAGCAATTTTGCCCTTGCTTTATTTAATTTTTGAATAAAATTAGATAAATAATTTAATTTTTCGAGTTGAACTTTTACAAATAAAATATATATAAAAAATCAATTAACAAATTGATATAAATATCCTTTGGGTCCCTATTATTAAAAATAAGCAAAGTGAATATTCTCACAAAAAAATCAAAATATTCTTATTTAAAAAAAATCATAATCTTAATAAAAATAAATAAGATATTCAAAAAAATATTGAAAATAAAAATTAATATAAAATTAAAAAAGTTATAAATTATAAAAGGCTTAATATACTTTCCCTGAACTTTACATGTTTTTCCAACTTGACCCTAAAGTTTATTTTGACTATTTTGCCACCTTAAACGTTTTCGACGTTATCTATATTGCTTTATACTGTTAAAAAATTGTCTTAACCAATCAAAACGCGCCACGCTATTTTTTTATTTATTATTAAAGTTTAAAATAAAATAAAAATATTAAAATATCTAAAACATCCCATCTTTATCCCATCATCTTCTTCACCGTTTCTAAACCCCAAATCCTTTTCAAACCGTCACCCCAACTGACCTATCCTCCCTCAAGTATGGTTGCCACCGCAGCTTTTGCCGCCGGAAATTCGAAGACCCACCGCTCATGACAACATCCACCCCAATCGAACGTTTCTTACCAGACCAGGTCTCTGGTCCACACTCAAAAACTCCACCAAACAACGTTTTTCCTTTTCCTCGTTCAAGCACTGGAGTATATCCTCTATGTTTTTCATTCCTCAAAAGTTTCATTTTCTCATTTAATGGCAATTGAAAAAGGTTCTTGCTTTGAGCAAATACTTCATCCATGAATTCCTGGTTAATCCCATGGTTTATCACATAGAAAAACCCACAATTCAAACAAGCCTACAAATTCAACAAAAATTCTAAACTTTAATTCTGGGTTTGTCTTGAAAATCATCAATATATCAAAATATCAACTTCAAACCATCATAATATTTTTTTTTGAAAAAAAGAGAGTAAATTCATATAAACCAATACATGTAAAAACGCAGATACCAGAGGAACAAAGATGAAAAATTGAGAGAGAAAATACTAAACATGCATTAGTAAAGAGACGGATTGGTGTATACTAGGATTAGAAAGATCAAACGTTTGATTGAGGTGGATGTTGTCATGAGCGGTGGGTCTTCGAATTCCCGGTGGCAGAAGCTGCGGTGGCAGCCATACTTGAGAGAGGATGGGTTAGTTGGGGTGACGGTTGAAAAAGGATCTGGGGATTAAAAATGGTGAAGAAGATGATGGGATGAAGATTTGGGTGTTTTGTGTATTTTAATATATTTATTTTTATTTATTTTATCTCAAAATTTAAAAATAAATAAAAGAAATGATGTGATGCGTTCTGATTGGTCAAAATAATTTTTTTAACGGTATTAGCTTTTTGGGTTATACGGGTAACGTCGAAAAGTTTAGGGGACAAGTTGGGAAAACATGTAAAGTTTAGAGGGAAACGTGTATTTAAACCATTATAAAAAGATAAAATATAAATATAAAAATTAAAAAGTATTTATAAAGTATTACAAATTGAAATTTTTTATCAAATGATAAAATATAAATATAAAGTTATAAATATAAAAAAATTAAATTTTCAAAATATTTATAAAAACCATTGAAAAAATGTTCGACTGTTTCTGGTTATGCTAAGTCAACTAATATTTCTTTAACATATTTTCAATTGAATAACCTTTCTATTAGAGTAGTAATAAAATTTTATCAAATATTAATGAGCATCAGTTTGATGTAGAAAAGCGAAACAAATTTTGATGAAATTGTTCAATTTTTTAATACTTTATAAATACTTTTTATATTTTATCATTTTATAATTTCTAATACGTTTTAATTTTATATTAGTTTTTATTTTCAATATTTTTTAATATCTTATTTATTTTTATTAAGTTTGTGGATTTAAAAAAAATAAGAATATTTTGATTTTTTGTGAGAGTTCTCACTTTGCTTATTTTAAATTTATTAGAGACTCAAAGGATATTTACACCAATTTGTTAATCGATTTTTTATATATTATGTTTGTAAAAGTTCAACTCGAAAAACTAAATTATGTATCCAATTTTACTCAAAAACTAAATAAATCGAAGGTAAAATTTTTGCAATTAAATAACTTCACCGTTAACTACCACGTCGGTCAAAGGGCAACATTGCTGCAATTGACTGACTTTGAGGGTAAAATTACGAAAAATAAAAAGTAAGGGCAACATTGCTGCAATTGACTGACTTTGAGGGTAAAATTACGAAAAATAAAAAGTATGGGCAACATTGGTGATTTCGTATTACTACAGGGGCAAATTTGACCTTTTAGCCAGTGTTAAATCATAATCATCGGGATGATGTGAACTCAAATTTGACCCTTGAGAGTTTTTTATTTTGTATTAATAAAGTGACTTTGGAAAACTTGAAGATAAACTAAAGTAAAAGAGAAAATCAGATTGAGAGAATAGGCTGATATTGATTTGCTCAGTAGTGCAGGTATTGCACTGTTCAAAGGAACTTCTGTTGCTTCTGTCGTTGCGTCTGTTGCGGCAGCGACCAACAACTCTGTACTTCAAGTTTGGCAAGAATCCCTGCTGTGACTTGTCCTATCCCTAGGCCCAAGTTCTGTCGATGAACACGTCTTGGATGATACCTCCCGGCGTGAATCGAAGGATGAACACCGATGTTTGTGAATTCTTCTTTAGCCACTTAACCTTGTACCTATCCCTAGGCCAAGATGGTTTAACCATAAACTGGAAAACTCGTATTTACACCTTTCGTATACTTAACTCTCCCGATATTAAGTAAATAAATAACCTCACAATGCTCTCCCGAAACTCTTATGAGATGTTGAACCCAGAGTAAATAATCTTGAAGCTTTTATTATTTGAACAGAAAAAATCCTAAGAAACAGTGCAATCCTTACAACTACCGTACATGATCAACCCTTAGCCCTAGGGGAAGTTTAGAACATAATGGAAAGAGAAAACGACTAGGGTTTTGGGGGAAGACGGCTAGGAGCTAGATATCCTTTGCCTTGTCGAATTACAATTATATATATAGGCCTTGGACTTGAGTTTTCTTAATGGCCAAGAATACTAGTTTGAATTAAAGTACAACTCTATTTAAGACAAAATCTCTGAGTAGGTGTGTTTTAATTCGCCCTATCTTCTTGCTTTGACTTTTTCCTCAAACTTTGGGCAAGGCCTTCCTTGTGCTTCTGGGCTCCGACAGTTATGCGAGTGTCCACAAAAATCAGGCTTTAAATGCTCTATCAGTCAAACTCCACTTCGCATTTTTCATCACCATAGTCTTCACTGTCGCCTCTTCTGCCATGGCAGATGTCACGATAGTGTTGAAATAGGTCGTCTCCTACAATCTTTCACTCCAGCTCTACTGTTATCTTCTGTTCCTCTGCTGCCCTGGATATTGCCACACATGTACCTGCAAGAATAGACCAAAATCAGCAATATCTGTGCAATATTTTCCATTTGTGATGTTTATGCAAAATCTATCCTAAAATGCAACTAAACATGCTTGAGTGCATCAATAATATGGGTAAATGAGGGTTAAAATATAGAACATTTATGCACTCAACACACCCCCAAACTCAACTTATTGCTTGTCCTCAAGAAAATGCAATCTAACTAAAAATGAATCTTTTTGGCTTTGGCTTAACTCAATGAACAATCATTACCTACAACACATTCACCGTCGAGATCAATATCCTTTTGAATGTTTATGGATTTATCCGGAGCAATACTATAATTCTTGTGTGAGTGTGTGCAGGTTTTGTGAACAAATATGAGCTTAGACTCTTTAACAACCAGAATAGTTACTTAACTTACTTGAGTTTTACTTCAAAAATAATTCTTAACTAGAGCCAATTTCGGGCACCTCTAGCTTGATTTCTAAAGTTTTTCTATTTTTACTAGAGCCAGTTTTTGGGCACCTCTAGTTTAATTTCCTAGAGACAGTGTTAGGCACCTTTAGGAGTACTTCTAGTTTAATGTCCTAGAGCCAGTGTTAGGCACCTCTAGAAGTAAACTAATTCTAAGTTTTCTTTCTAACTCAAGTAGTTAAGCTTCCTATTTTAAGTTGCTAACAGAGTCTTAACATCATATAAGTCACAAAGGTGTTTTTAAGAGTTCAAAATTATAGTAAGGCTCTAAATACTTCATAAAACACTCTAAAGATACTGTCACGACAATGAATGCCGCGGTAGGTAAGAGCAGTTCAAAAACTTAAGCCAAGTTATTATTTTTTTGACACAAAAATGACACAAAATAAAATAAGTTCATTAATGATACTTAAGAGGAATGCCTACCCCCAAACTCGAGGGTTGCATTGTCCTCAATGCATGACACAAAACAGAAAAATAAAAACATCACAAAATAGAAAATAAAACACAGACGACAGAAAAGTAAAAGATTTTAAGTTGAAGAGCTGTCGTCGTTGCTGTTGTCGATGCAGAGCTGTCGTCGGGCAGTTGCTTTTATGGCAGAGGCCGGTTTTGGAGTTGGAGAGGGTGAGGCTACCTTCTTTTTTGCCTCTCGAGGTGGCTGGACTCTAGTGGGTGAAATTTTTGGGGACTTGTCTAGGACCTCGATCTCACTGTCACTACTATTGCGGCTACCGCCTACTCTGTCCTGGCAGGATCCCTCAACATCAATGTCAAGCTTTTTCTTCTTCATCGGAGGGAAGTCCTTGGCTATCTCTCGGATGATAGAGGGCTCAGAGTCGGAGTCATCCTGCCAGACTAGGGAGGAGGAGAAACCTTTGAAATATTTTGGGTCTATTTCTAGCAGTGGTTCCTTTCGTTTGGTTCCTCGAGGAGTGGCAGACCGTCTGTCGCCGTCTCCGGCCGTGGCAGATGGTGAAGCAGAGGCAGCTGCCGGTGTGGGTGTCTTGGGGCTGGCAGTAGGTGTCAGGGCAGAAAAAAGGGTTTCTGGAAAGGAGGGAAACTACATGTTTGGATAATTAAGCTCAACTTTAATAAAGTTTACCGTTGCAGTGGTGAAGTCCCTCATGTACCCCATGAATCCCAGCTGTCGCGTCTCCATCTTTTTCAACAGTTGAATTATTTGGTTGGAGAAAGTGGCTTCTAGTTGTGCAGGTTCTGTTTGCTCAGGCTCTATCGCGACAGGTTCTGTGGAGTCTGGTTCTGTCATTGGTTCTATCGTGGCAGAGGGATCAACATACGCCATTGGGGTGGCTGCCTTTAGTTCCATCAAGTTGTAGATGTTCTGCTGCGTCCACCCCTTGCCCTGGATCTTCACGTCTTCATCAATTTTGGGCACATTGTTCGCTCGACAGAGGGATGTGATTAAGTAGGGGAAGAAGAGGGGGACCTTATCTTTTAATGCACACTCGTGGATGCCATAGATGAAATATTTACCCACGTTGATATGTCGTTCATTAATGATGGAGTGCACGAGGGCAATCCTCTGTCGGTCCACTGTTGTGTTGTGGGACGTTGGCATGAGACGCTTTTTCACAAAGTGGTTCCACAATTTGGCAGCAGGTGTGAGTTGGGTTCTTCGCACCGGCCATCTATGTTTTGGATCTTCGTTCCAGTTGGTTCCCTCTTCAGTCAGATCTGCCATGATGTTGTCATAGTCTGCCGGCGACAAATTGTTGATGAACCTGTTATGTGCATCCTCTTTCCTGCCCACATATATGCCATATAGAGTATTGATGTAGGCTGGTTCGAGATAGATTTCCTTACCCATAATAGTAAATGTCGTGGCATCCTTGGATGTGACGGCAACATAAAATTTGCGGACAAGTGTGACATTCATCTCTTCGGGTTGTTCTGCGAACATCTGCTACTTTAATGCAATGATCCATTTGGCAATGAACCCTTCAAGCCCTAGATCTTCTATCTTATTTGTGTAGGTGAAGCCTCTTTCCTCCCACATTTCCCGTTTCTAAAAAGATTCATAATATCTTTTCTCTGAATCTGCCGAGGCGAACCTTCTATGAATTTTGTTGTGGCTAGGAGTGGAGACTGTCGCGGCAGATGTAGAGGCATCACTTCTTCTGGTCGATCTCATCGTCATTGTAAGGATATTGTAGAAATAAAAGAAAATACTTGAAAAGCTAAATGCTCGAAAACAAAGTAGAGAAAAGAGAATGAGGTGAAAATTGAAATAGAGGTGGTGGTTTATATAGAACATGGTTCTGCCCGTTGAAGCCGTAATGGGTGGCGTGAAAAATGAAGTTAGCTGTCACGCGGTTTTCTGACACATTTGTTACTCGTTTCCGTGTCTGTTGCGCGTTTGTAACGCATTTCTGTGTTTGTCGCGACAACTTGGTGACAGGCTGTATTTGCGCATCTGCCGCGATAGCTGGTGACCGGCTGTCACGACAACCTTGTTACCATTGGGCTTCTTGAGCTGTTGTGAGTGTGGTGGACTGGTTCATTCCTTCTCTTTACTCTGTTTCTTTTTTTACCTGAAAACTAAAATAAATAAATATTAAATTCTTATTTCCTAAAGCAATAAAAATAAATAAAAATAAAATAAAATTAAACTAAGTTAAATTAGGGATGCCTTGAGGGGCATCTCCTAAAGTAACTACTTCCTGCTCTCTTGGGGCTTCAATCCCCTGATAGTGCTTTAGCCTTTGTCTATTGACTTTGAATTGGTGCCCGTCCTTGATTGATCTTATTGTGACGACACCATGAGGAAAAACCTGGACTACTTGGAAGGGTCCTGACCACCTAGACTTTAGCTTTCCTGGGAAGAGCTTCAACCTAGAGTTGAAAAACAACACATTCTGCCCTAGGGTGAACTATCGTGGCAGCAGTTTTCCGTCGTGCCACTTCTTTGTTTTGTCTTTATAAATTTTTGCGTTGTCGTAGGCCATGGCTCGGATTTCTTCAATTTCATTTAAGTCCAGTAGCCTTTTCTGCCCTACTTTTTCCCAGTCCATGTTAACTGTCTTGATAGCCAAATATGCTTTATGTTCTATCTCGACAGGAAGGTGGCAAGTTTTTCCGTAGATGAGGCGGTAGAATGACATTCCCAATGGTGTTTTAAATGTAGTTATGTAGGCCCATAATGCATCTTTCAAGTGAAGAGACTAGTCCTTCCTAGTTGGTTTAACCATCTTTTCTAGGATGTTCTTCGCTTCTCTATTTGAGATCTCAACCTGCCCATTGGTTTGAGGGTGATATGTTGTTGCGATCTTGTGCTTAACTCCATACTTCTTCAACGCATTAGCAATTACCCTATTGTCAAAGTGCCTACCCTCATCACTAATGATCGCCCTTGAGATGCCAAACCTTGTGAAGATATGTTTGTGGAGAAATCTTTACACGGTCTTGGCATCATTCATCTGTGTGGCGATAGCTTCTACCCACTTGGACACGTAGTCTACTGCCAACAGTATGTACAGATTCCTACAAGAGGCTGGGAATGGTCTCATGAATTCGATTCCCCAAACATCAAAATTTCGACTTCGAGAATGTTCTGCAGGGGCATCTCATGCCTTCTAGAGATGTTTCCAGTCCTTTGGCACTTGTCACAATGCTTGTAAAAGGCTTGTGCATCCTTGAACAGTGTAGGCCAAAAGAAACCAGATTGCAGAACTTTGGCAGAAGTTTTGTTTCCTTCAAAGCGTCCTCCATAAGGAGCAGCATGGCAGTGGTGGAGCACTTCTTCCTGTTCTTCATGTGGTATGCATCTCCTGATGATCTGATCTGCATAGTGCTTAAATAAAAGAGGTTCGTCCCAATAATAATGTTTTGCATCATTTTGGAACCTCTTCCTTGGTTGGTAGTTAAGTTCAAAAGGTAATAAACCACTAACAAGGTAATTTACTACGTCAGCATACCAAGGGATTTCAGAAAGTTTACCTGTCGCCATGGCTGTCGCGGCAGTGAATAACTGCTTGTCTAGGAAAGTCTCCTGTATGTTAACTTTGTTTTTGTCTTGATCCTTTCCTATCTCCAGTCTTGACAAGAGATTAACTACTTGGTTTTCTGTCCCCTTTTGTCCTTGATGTCTATATCAATTTTTTGCAATAGTGGAATCCAACGTATCAATCGTGGTTTTGCATCCTTCTTGGTGAACATATATTTTAGTGTTGAATGATCTGTATGGACCACCACTTTTGTTCCAAGTATGTATGGTCTGAACTTGTCAAAGGCGAACACCACCGCTAGCAACTCCTTCTCTGTTGTGGTGTAGTTTATCTGGGCATCATTTAGGGTCTTGTTGGCATAATATATAACGTGGAAGAGTTTCTCCTTCCGCTTCCCTAGTGCTGCCCCGACAGTATAGTCATTGGCGTCACACATTCTCTCGAACGATAAACTCCAGTCTGGTGTCTGCACTATTGGGGCTTTTACCAGCTTCTTCTTCAGCGTCTTGAATGCTTCAGTACATTCAGTATTGAAGTCAAAGGCTCTATTCTGTTCCAACAATAGGCACAAGGGTTTAGTGATTTTAGAAAAATTAGCAATAAATCTACGATAAAACCCTGCGTGTCCCAAGAAACTTCTAATGCCATTGATTGTGGTGGGTGGCGGCAGTTTTTTGATAACTTCGATTTTTGCTCTGTCCACTTCTATGCCGCGGCAGGAGACCTTGTGTCCCAGCACTATGCCCTCATCTACCATAAAATGACATTTTCCCAATTCAGTACAAGGTTTGCCTCTTCACATGTTTCAAGCACCTTCTTCAAATTGCCTAGGCAATCGTTGAAATTGTCTTCAAAGATGGAAAAGTCATCTATGAAGATCTCCAGGAAATCTTCCACTATATCTGAGAATATTGCCATCATACACTGCTAAAAAGTTGCTGGTGCATTACATAATCCAAATGACATTCTTCGAAAGGCGTACGTTTCGTATGGGCATGTGAAGGTTGTCTTCTCCTGATCCTCCGGTGCAATTGCAATTTGATTGTAACCTGAGTAACCATCAAGGAAACAATAATAAGACTTTCCCGTTAATCTATCTAACATTTGATCAATAAAGGGTAAGTGTAAGTGGTCCTTCTAGGTAGCTTTATTAAGCTCCCGGTAGTCCATACAAACCCTCCAAATGGTCATAGTCCTGGTTGGGATTAGCTCGTTGTCCTTGTCGGTTACCATCGTTATGCCTCCCTTCTTGGGTATACATTGCACAGGGCTCATCCACTTGCTATCCGAGATGGCATAAATAATTTCAGCATCAAGCCACTTGATAATTTCTTTTTGTACCACCTCTCGCATAGCATCATTTAGTCTTCTCTGGGCATCAATCGTTGGCTTATGGTCATCCTCCAAGAGGATCTTATGCATACAGATTGCCGGACTGATGCCTTGGATGTCAACAATGGTCCATCCAATCACCTTCTTATGCTGATGTAGCATCCTGATCAACTGCTGTTCATGTTCCTGCATCAACTTAGAAGAGATGATTACGAGCAACGTATCATTAAGACCAAGAAAAATGTATTTAAGCTGCCCTGGCAGGGGTTTTAGATCTAAGGCAGGTGGCTGATCTATGGAAGGCTTTTGAATCACATGTTCGTTAGAGGTATAGTTCAATGGTTCAAAGAACTTACCTGAACGCGCGTCTATCCAATTTACCTCCTCAGGACCTTCAGTATCAGATGTATTATTGTCTAAGGAGTTGCTGTCATCAATGTTGTCGTGGCAGTCTTCTAGGTGACTGTGGTGACAATGACCAAATTGTCTGTCGTGACAGCTTGTTCTGATGCAGGGTTGGTCTATAATTACTTATGATATTGCCTTACATTCTTCCTCCATCAGCTTGTTTTATGGCTTGGAGAACATTGAGCTTTATCTGCTGGTCATTGACTCTCATAGTCAATTCTCCTTTCTCTACATCAATCACTGTTCTACCTATGGCTAGGAAGGGTCACCCTAGGATGATCGGTGCATTCTCGTCTGCTTCACAATCTAAAACAAGAAAGTCAACAAGGAATATAAATTTATTCACTCTTACTAGAATATCCTTATTCTTTCCTTCCGGTTGTACGTAAGAGCGGTCTGCCAGTTGCAGCATGACTGTTGTGGGTCTTGCTTGTCCAATACCTAGCTTCTGAAAAACAGATTTGGGCATTAGATTAATACTAGCACCAAGATCACAAAGTGCCTTACCCACAAACTTATCACCAATTATGCATGGTATGATGAAACTCCTAGGATCCTTCTTCTTTGGGGGTGGACGCTTATGTAGGATTGCCAATGCATCCTTCCTTCATCATTACAGTTTCAAACTCCCCTAGTCTGGATTTCCTGGACATTGCATCTTTCAGGAATTTTGCATAACCAGATATCTGCTTAATGGCCTCCAACAACAGAATGTTGATGTGTACTTACTTAAAAACATCGTAGATCTTTTTAAGTTGATACTCTTGTTTCTATTTTTTCAACCGCTGTGAAAAAGGGGTGGAGGACAGTAATCTTCAAGGTGTCCTTCACATGGGAATCAGATCTGAGGAGGCTCACAATCTTCAGCTTCTTCTGTTGCCTCCTCTACTTCTTCTGTTGTCGTGGCAGGATTGACGACAGCAGGCTGTTTCCCTCCTGTCGGGGCAGTGTTCTCGGCAAGTGTATGTAGGGTTGATTCCTTACTAGGTGTTTCCTTTACTTTCGGCTCTTGTAGCTGTTTCCCACTTCTCGTTGTGATAGCCTTACACTGCTCATGTGTAGGTTTTCTAGTGACCTCAGTATCACTAGGGAATCCTCTATTCTGCCTCGTGTTGATGAACCGTGAAACCTGACCCATCTGTGTCTCTAAATATTTTAAGGTAGCTTAATGGTTTGTCATTCTCATCTCTGTCTTGTCCATGAAGGTTTCAGTTTTCTTGACAAAATGATCCATGTTGGCCATATATGCTCCAGTTTGAGACATGAAGGTTGCTAGGGTCTGTTCCAATATGCTTGTTGTGGCTGTCGGCTGCTGCTGTGGTTGCTGTCGTGACAGAATTCTGGGACCTTCTAGGTTCTGGTTATTCTAGACTGGAGGATTCAATGCATTGTTTGGGTTACAACAGAAAAATTTGGGGTCCTTTCTCCAATTCGGGTTGTAATTGTTGGAGTCATTGCCCTTATTCTTATTGTAATTTCCAACATACATTCCCTCTTCCACTTGTATGGGACACTCATATGTACTATGGTTTCCACTACAATTTTCACACATCTCCTCGGTAGAAAATACAGCCTTAGATTCTTTTCGCTGCAGGTTTTCAACCACCTTGGTGATGTATGCTAATTGAGTTTTTACCGAATTGTCAGATTCGTACTCCTTGACAGATACTCCTCATTTTCCTCCTCTTCGAGCTGTGGGGAACTGTTCATCATTCTTTGCTAACTTTTTCAACACAAGCATTGCATCTTTTGGTTTCTTTTCTAGTAATAAACCGTTTGCTACTGAATCTATCCTCATTCGAGTGTGTGCATTGGCAGCATTATAGAATTTGGCGACCTGATTCCATACAGGGAATCTATGCATCGGGTAGTTTCGTAAGAGAGTTGTAAAGCAGTCTCACGCCTCATTCATTGGTTCTTCATCTTCATGTTGAAAAGTGGCAATCTCGTTACGCAATCTTTCAGTTAAAAGAGATGGATTAAAACGAGAAAGAAATTCACGACAGAGATTCGCTGTAACACCCGGGTTTGGGAGTCGGGTGAGTTAAAATAATAAAATATTATTTTGGGCCTCATGTTTTCAAAACAAATAAATTTATGTTGAACTTATTTCAAACCAAGCCCAAATAGCCATGGATATCATTCTTTTGTAAATACCTTATTTCATTAAGGGTGAAATGGTCTTTTGGCTTTTAAAAATAAAACACCCATTTTATTCACTCATCTTCTTCCCCTTCCCAAAAGCATTTCAACGACAACTTCTCTTCACCATTGTTGTTCACTATTCCATCACCCTTCTTCCTCATCCTTGAAGGTTTTTGAAAGGTAAACGTATTTTTTAGTTGTCCTCGTTGTTCTCTACATATCTATACCTTTATTTTTCATTTAAACCAAAGATTTCTCATTTTGAAGTTTTGAATTAAAAATGCAAATTTTGTTAGCTTTAACTTAAGTTTTTGATTTGTTGATGTTAGATAAATTGTTTGCTATCTAAAAGGTCCAATATACTCGATTTTTACATGGTTTTATAATGATTCCCGAATTTGGGTTTTAGGGAGGTTTTAGAGAGGGTTTAAGGTTGGTTTTGGTGCTGCTTGATGTGGGAAATTGTTGGCTGATGGTTGTATGATGGTTGAGGGTTGTTTTGGAATCTTTTAGGAGTGTTATAAGCGTTGGAATCAATGGTTTTAGGCTGTGGTTATGGGCTTCTCGAAAATGGCATTTTTGGGGTTGTCTTTAGCTTGAAATCATGTGTTTTGTGCTTGGTTTGTGTTCCGGGTTTGCTACATTGATTTGTGGACTGAATTGTGGTTATTTTGATTGTGTTGGGATGATTAGAAGCAAGGAATTGTGTTGGTGAAACCTCGGGAACGAATCCGGAACCGTTGGGAGATTGATCGGCTAGAGTTGTTGAGCTTGGAATAGTCGGTGAGTGGTTAATGATGTAATAGACAAGCAATGGGTTTTGAGTGTTTGTATTTATGTTGCTGATGTGTGTTAGAAGCATGTTAGACTCCTTAAAATGTTGATGTTGGTGTGGCTTGTTGATGCCACGTTTTGAATTGTAAACCATGCTTTATTTCTTACCTTGAATGCTATGTGTATGTTGGCTCTAAGGCATGAAACCTTAAAATGCAATATATGTCTCTTTTGTGGTGGATGTTTGTCTCTTATGAATGTATGCTCTTATCATGTATCTTTGTGTGTTTTGAGCATGTGTGTAATAGGGTGTATGCCTTTAGAGTATAAGTGTGCATGTCGTGTTTGATTCTTGAAGTCGTTAAGGGCGTTTGGGATCGTTTAGAGATGTTTAAAACTGAATTTGGAAACTCACAGACTGCAGGTGTTTCAGAACGGGTTGTGCTGTTTCGGAACAGGTGTGGTTCCAGGGTCACCCGTATCGAAACGCGTTCCGGTACGGTTTGGCTACTGTGAGCCCCTGTTCCGATACGAGTCTTGAAACACTTTGGCCACTGTGAACGCCTATTCCAGAACGAGTTTCGGAACGTCTAGGCGAAATGGGACCCTATTCTGAAACGGGGTGGATGCGTTTCGGTACGGGTGTCTGGCTTTTTAAACTGGAGCCTGTGTTTCGAAATGGGCAATGTCTGTTTCGAAACACAGGCCTGAAAATGGGCTTTTGACATCTCTAAAGGGTCTCTAGGGTTGGGCTTAGGCCTTGCTTGCTGTTAGACTTCTCGTGAGCCTTGTTTTCCGTTGTCGCTTCACACATAGGTTTAACTAACGCATCTAGACAAGATTATAAATGAAAAAGTTTTCTCGGGTTGTTAACCGAAGTGAAGCCTTAACGGGTTTCGCCTCAGTTATCCCCGTGTAACCCACTCGGACCGGTTAGTCGCCTGGACCGGGACGAGGGGGTTACACTTGTTGGTATCAGAGCCTGAGGTTTCCGAGACCTCGAACAGGTAAGTGAGGTAAGTTAAATTCGTGTATTGCAATTGCACAGTGTTTGCTTGCCATATAAGTATGTCGCTTGTTTATCAAGTATGCTTGATGTTTGAGTGTATTTTGAAGCATGTTGAGTAGACTCCCATTGCTTCTATTACATCGGAAAAAGGATTTTTAAGTGAGGGAAACATCCTTGAGCCAATTGGACCCTTGCCCTTGCTAACCCTATTTTTTGTATGTTGTTGTTGTTGTTATCTGTGAGCTGGTATGTCGAGGCCTAGAGGTAGACCGAGGTTGGTTCGTCAGGAACCTCATGTTGCGGCTCCTATTAATGAGCCGGTGGCTGGAGTAGAGGCTTTTGTGGAAGAGCCTGCTGTTGGAATCGGAGCTCCTCCACCACCACCAACTCTTCAGCCTGAAGCGAGAGGCAAGGTTGGAGTTGAGCGAGTGGGACCCCAGGTTGGTCAGGGTGGCCAAGGTCCTGCGGGGATAGACATGGCTCCGCTAGTTCAAGCTATAGCGGGAGCGTTTCAGGCTGCAGTTGCCGGAGCTCAGGCTGCAGCTCAGCCGAGAGGTGATGATGCTAGCTTACCTTTAGAGAGGCTTTGTAGCCTCGGAGCAGATGAGTTTAGGGGATCTACACTGGAGAGATCATAGTTGTGGTTGGAGAAAACAGTTCGTATTTTGGCTCAGATGGGATGTGTTGGAGCTCGTAAGTTAGGCTGTGTAGTTTCGTTGCTTCAGAGTGATGCCTACATCTGGTGGGTCACCATTACTACCGGCGTGCCTGAGGCCGAGATCAGTTGAAACTTCTTTGAGACTGCCTTCAGAAAGAGGTATTTGGTCCTGAGATATCTGGATGAGAAGAAGCGGGAATTCATGGCTCTTGTTCAGGGAGATGCATCAGTGACTGATTATGAGATTCGCTTTGTCCGACTGAGTCAGTATGCTCCGGAGTTGGTTCCTACTAAGAGGGACCGTTGTGATCGGTTCAGATATGGACTTCATGAGGAAGTCAAGAGGTACACCTTGGCTTCTGATTATTCTGATTTTGATGTCTTGGTCGCTAGGGCCAAGGACATCGAGCATAGCTTGGGGCTAACCAAGCATTCGGGAGGATCTAGTTCAGGGAAGAGGCACAATAACTTTGATCGTGGTGATGCCAAGAGGCATCGGGGAAGTGGACATCAGTTTGATCATAGGCGTGGCGATAGCCACCATGGTAGAGGCCATCAGGGCCATAGAGCTTGAGGGTGTTTTCCCGAGTGTGCCCGATGTGGGAGACATCATTCAGGAGAGTGTTGGGGTAATTATCATGCTTGCTGGAACTGTGGATCGAGAGACCACTTTAGGAGAGAGTGTCCGCATCAGGCGGCACAGGCACCGGTTCAGGCTCAGGCTCTTGCGAGAGCGATTGACTATCAGAGAGGCCGTGGGCGCGGTCGTGGTTACTTCCAGTCGAGGGCTGACACACTTAGGATAGAGGCACCGAGGAATCTTGCTCATGTTGTGGCAGTTCAGCCAGAGGCCGGTGGACCAGCTAGAGTCTATGCACAGAGAGAGGCAAGGAAATGACACAGATGTGATGGCAGGTAATTTTGAGTTACAATCCATGTCTTTGCTTTCCTTAGTTGATTCGGGTTCTGCGCATTCTTACATTTTGAGTGAGCATGCAAAGAAGTTAGGCATACCTGTTGAGATTTTAGATGTAGGGATGCATGTGACTAGTTCCTTCGGTGAGACAGTTGTAGTTAGACGGATGTATAGGAGGTGTCCGTTGAAGATTCAGGGTCATGTGTTTCCTGTTGATATGATGGAGCTTCCGTTCTATGGTTTTGATATTATTTTCGGTATGGATTGGTTGGTTGAGCACAGAGCTAGTGTAGATTTTGAGACGAAGAGAATTTTGTTGAAGCTTTTCGATGACTACGAGGTAGTAGTAGTAGGCGAGAACGTTAAGTTCTTGTCGAATGTTGTGTCAGCTTTAGAGGCTCATAAGTTGATGGACTCCGGTTATGGGGCTTACTTAGTGTATGTGATGAATCCGAATATGAGTGAGGTTAGACCGAAAGATATCATGACAGTTTGTGATTTTCCAGATGTGTTTCTAGAAGAGTTACCAGGGTTGCCTCCTGACAGAGATGTAGAGTTTGTGATTGAGACTGTTTCAGGGTCTGCTCCAGTTTCTATTGCTTCGTACCGTATGGCTCTGAAAGAGTTGAAAAAGTTAGCTTCAGGAGTTGTTAGACCGTGGTTTTATTAGGCCTAGTAGTTCGCCTTGGGGTGCTCCCGTGTTGTTTGTGAAGAAGACGGATGGCAGTATGAGAATGTGTATCGACTACAGGCAGTTGAACCAGTTGACAGTGAAGAACAAGTATATGTTGCCTCGTATAGATGACTTGTTTGATCAGTTGAGAGATGCCTCAGTGTTTTCGAAGATAGATTTGAGATCAGGGTACTATCAGTTGAAGGTAAAGGAGTGTGATGTTCCGAAGACAACTTTTAGGACGAGATACGATCACTATGAGTTCCTTGTGATGTCGTTTGGGCTCACGAATGCACCAGCAGCTTTCATGGATATGATGAACAAAGTTTTCAAAGACTATCTAGACTGGTTTGTAGTCGTTTTCATAGAAGACATCCTTGTGTACTCGAGATCAGAAGAAGAACATGATGAGCACTTGAGACTTGTTTTGCAGAGATTGATGAGTAATCAGTTTTATGCTAAGATTAGTAAATGTGAGTTCTGGATTCGAGAGGTTGTGTTTCTTGGCCATGTTGTGTTAGCTGAAGGTATCCGCGTTGATCTGACGAAGATTGAAGCTATTGTTTAGTGGAAACAACCTAAGTCAGTGACTGAGATTAAGAGTTTCCTAGGATTAGCTGGTTACTATAGGAGGTTCGTTGATGGTTTCTCTAGAGTAGCTGTTCTGTTGACTAAATTGTTGCAAAAAGGAGTGAAGTTTGAGTGGTCAGATGCGAGACAGAAGGCTTTTGAGAAGTTGAAAGAAGCTCTGACAAATGCTCCAGTGTTAGTACAACCAGTTTCAGGGAAAGAGTTCGTGATCTATAGCGATGCTTCCTACGTAGGTTTAGGTTGTGTTCTGATGCAAGAGAGGAGAGTTGTTGCTTATGCTTCGAGAAAGTTGAAGGTGCACGAGAAGAACTATCCTACTCACGATATTGAGTTAGCCACAGTTGTGTTTGCGTTGAAGATTTGACGTCACTACTTGTATGGTGAGAAGTGCACGGTTTACACTGATCATAAAAGCTTGAAGTATTTGATGACTCAGAGAGAGTTGAACTTGAGACAGAGAAGATGGCTTGAGCTGTTGAAAAACTATGATTTGACTATCGAGTACCATTCGGGTAAGGCAAATGTAGTAGCTGATGCATTGAGCAGAAAAGTTGCAGTTGAGTTGCGAGCTATGTTTGCTAGATTGAGTGTATCAGGGGATGGTGGTTTGATTACAGAGTTGCAAGTGAAGCCTTCTTTGATTTAGATGATCAGAGAGAAACAGTTGCAAGATGTATCTTTAGCTTTACATGTTTAGGACATATCCGAAGGTAGACCGACCGAGTACAATTTCAGTGATGAGAATGTGTTGTATTTCAGAGACAGAGTTGTAGTACCTGAAGATGTTGAGTTGAGACGTATGATTCTGAGCGAAGCACATTCGAGTCCTTTTTCTATGCATTCGGGCAGTACTAAGATGTATCGAGATCTGAAGAATGATTATTTCTAGGTTGGTTTGAAGAAGGATGTAGCCGAGTATGTGAGCCGTTGCATGGTTTGTCAGAGAGTGAAGGCAGAACATCAGGTTCCTTCAGGTTTGTTACAGCCTTTGAAGATTCCGGAATGGATATGGGAGAGGATCACTATGGACTTTGTGTCGGGGTTACCGTTGTCTCCTTCGAAGAAGAATTCTATTTGGGTGATAGTTGATAGATTCACTAAGTGTGCTCATTTCTTAGCAGTGAACACTACAGATTCTTTAGATAAGTTGACAGATTTGTACATCCGCGAGATTGTGAGGTTGCATGGAGTTCCGAAGTCTATTGTATCAGACAGAGATCCGAGGTTCACCGCGAGGTTCTAGAGTTGTTTGCATAGTGCCCTAGGTAGTCGTTTGCATTTCAGTACTTCTTATCATCTGCAGTCAGATGGACAGTCAGAGCGAGTGATACAAGTATTAGAGGACATGCTCCGTTGCTGTGTGATTGATTTTTAGGGTTCTTGGGAGAAGCATTTGCCCTTAGTCGAATTTGCTTACAACAACAGTTACCAGGGTAGTATACAGATGGCTCCTTATGAGGCTTTGTATGATAGACGGTGTAGAACTCCGATCTGTTGGGCCGAAACGGGTTAGAAATTGTTACCTATGCCGGATTTGCTTAAGGGAACTACTAAAAAGGTGAAGTTGATCTGTGACCATTTGAAAGCAGCTTCCGATCGTCAGAAATCTTACGCAGATTTGAAGAGAAAAGAGATTGAGTTCTCAGTGGGTGAGAAAGTGTTTCTGAAAGTATCTTCGTGGAAGAAGGTAACGCGATTTGGCCGGAAACGCAAGTTGAGACTGAGGTTTATCGGTCCGTATGAGATAGTTGAGCGGATTGGGCCAGTAGCTTACCGTTTGAGATTGCCTTCAAAATTAGAAAAGATCCATGATGTTTTTCATGTGTCGATGCTTAGGAGATATAGATCAGATCCATCTCATGTTATGCCCGTTGAGGAGATAGAACTGAATCTGGATTTGTCGTACGATGAAGAACCAATTGAGATACTTGCTTCTGATAGCAAGGTGTTGCGTGGTAAGACCATAGAGTTGGTCAAGGTGTTGTGGAGACATAGAGGCGTGGAAGAGGCCACGTGGGAGAGAAAAACTGATATGATTGAGCAGTTTTCGTACTTGTTTCCATAAGGTAATTTCAAAGACGAAATTCCCTAAGTGGGGGAGAGTTGTAACACCCGTGTTTGGGGGTCGGGTGAATTAAAATAATAAAATATTATTTTGGGCCTCGTGTTTTCAAAACAAATAAAGTTATGTTGGACTTATTTCAAACCAAGCCCAAATAGCCATGAATATCCTTCTTTTGTAAATACCTTATTTCATTAAGGGTGCAATGGTCTTTTGGCTTTTAAAATAAAACACCCATTTTATTTACTCATCTTCTTCCCCCTCCCAAAAGCATTTCAACGACAACTTCTCTTCACCATTGTTGTTCACTATTCCATCACCCTTCTTCCTCATCCTTGAAGGTTTTTGAAAGGTAAACGTATTTTTGAGTTGTCCTCATTGTTCTCTACATATCTATACCTTTATTTTTCAATAAAACCCATGATTTCTTATTTTGAAGTTTTGAATTAAAAATGCTAACTTTGTTAGCTTTAACTTAAGTTTTTGATTTGTTGATGTTAGATAAGTTGTTTTCTATCTAAAAGGTCCAACATACTCGATTTTTACATGGTTTTATAATGATTCCCGAATTTGGGTTTTATGGAGGTTTTAGGGGGTTTAAGATTGGTTTTGGGGCTGTTTGATGTGGGAAATTGTTGGCTGATGGTTGTATGATGGTTGAGGGTTGTTTTGGAAGCTTTTAGGAGTGTTATAAGTGTTGGAATCAATGGTTTTAGGCTGTGGTTATGGGCTGCTCGAAAATGACATTTTTGGGGTTGTTTTTAGCTTGAAATCATGTGTTTTGTGCTTGGTTTGTGTTCTAGGTTTGCTACATTGATTTGTGGGCTGAATTGTGGTTATTTTGATTGTGTTGGGATGATTAGAAGCAAGGAATTGTGTTGGTGAAGCCTCGGGAACGAATCCGGAATCGTTGGGAGCTTGATCGGCTAGAGTTGTTGAGCTTAGAATAGTCAGTGAGTGGTTAATGATGTAATGGACAAGCAATGAGTTTTGAGTGTTTGTATTTATGTTGCTGATGTGTGTTAGGAGACTGTTAGACTCCTTAAAATGTTGATGTTGGCGTGGCTTGTTGATGTCACGTTTTGAATTGTAAACCATGCTTTATTTCTTACCTTGAATGCTATGTGTATGTTGGCTCTAAGGCATGAAACCTTAAAATACAATCTATGTCTCTTTTGTGGTGGATGTTTGTCCCTTATGAATGTATGCTCTTATCATGTATCTTTGTGTGTTTTGAGCTTGTGTGTAATAGGGTGTATGCCTTTAGAGTATAAGTGTGCATGTCGTGCTTGATTCTTGAAGTCGTTAAGAGCGTTTGGGATCGTTTAGAGATGTTTAAAACTGAATTTGGAAACTCACAGACTACAGGTGTTTCAGAACGGGTTGTGCTATTTCAGAACGGGTGTGGGTCTAGGGCCACCCGTATCGGAACGCGTTCCGGTACAATTTGGCCACTGTGAACGCCTGTTCCGGAACGAGTTTCGGAACGTCTAGGCGAAATGGGACCCTGTTCCGAAACGGGGTGGATGCGTTTCGGTATGGGTGCCTGGCTTTTTAAACTGGAGCCCTTGTTTTGAAATGGGCAATGTCTGTTTCGAAACACAGGCCTGAAAATGGGCTTTTGACATCTCTAAAGGGTCTCTAGGGTTAGGCTTAGGCCCTATTTGCTGTTAGGCTTCTCGTGAGCCTTGTTTTTCACTGTCGCTTCACACATAGGTTTAACTAATGCATCTAGACAAGATAATAAATGAAAAAGTTTTCTCGGGTTGTTAACCGAAGTGAAGCCTTAACGGGTTTCGCCTCGGTTATCCCCGTGTAACCCACTCGGACCGATCAGTCGCCCGGACCGGGACGAGGGGGTTACATCCGCCCAAGTTCTTATTGAACCCAACGTTAACTTGTTCCACCAGGTTTTCGCTCTATCCCTCAATGAATGAGGAAATAATCGATGTCTCAGTACTTCCTGGCTTATTCCTGGTTGTCTGAATGATCCACAGATCTCTTGGAAGGTTTTCAGATGTTCACGTGCATCCTCTGTAGCAGAACCACTAAATTGTCCAGCTGAATTTATCATGCTGAACATCACAGGTTTAAGTTCAAAGTGTTCAGCTTCCACATCTGGCAGTGTAGTTTGCAGTTCAACGTGATCGTTTTCCATGTAATCTCGGCAAGTCTATCGAGTTGTTGGGGTAGCAGAAGGGTGCCGATCGTTTTGGGCATCGATAGTAGGATCTACATCAACCCTGGGGTTGTTGTTGTTGTTATTTGCCCATTGCGCTGTCTTTCGTTCACCATTGCTTCAAGTCTTTCCTCAAGATAGTTGTTTCTTTCTATCAAGAGTCGGGCTTGGTTCCTGAGATGGTATGTTCGATCGATTTCTGGATATAATTCGTATTCAGGTTCTTTATGACATCTCGATCTGCGCATAAGCAATAGGAGAACCTTGTGAAAAGCACAGGGAAATAAAACAACTGAAAAACAAAAAAGAAATAAAAACAAAAATTAAAGGTGCAATAATTAAAGGTAAAGGTATGTTGCCAGTCTCTGGCAACGGCGCCAAAAACTTGTTGCGTGCAAAAGAGTCTATCGCAATTGGGTGCAAGTATACACGTCGCAAGTAATAAAGTGATACGAAGTATCGGATATCGTCTCCACAGGGAATGAAAATACTTTTATCCTTAAATCTCTGCACAAGAAAAGAAATAATATTAATAAAGTGATTTTGGAAAACTTGAAGATAAACTAAAGTAAAAGAGAAAACCAGATTGAGAGAATATGCTGGTATTGATTTGCTCAGTAGTGCAGGTATTGCACTGTTCAAAAGAACTTATGTTGCTTCTGTCGTTGCGCCTGTCGCGGCAGCGACCAACAACTCTGCACTTCAAGTTTGGCAAGAATCCATGTTGTGACTTGTCTTATCCCTAGGCCCATGTTCTGTCAATGAACACGTCTTGGATGATACCTCCCGACGTGAATCGAAGGATGAACACCGATGTTTTTGAATTCTTCTTTAGCCATTTAATCTTGTACCTATCCCTAGGCCAAGATGGTTTAACTATAAACTGGAAACTCGTATTTACTCCTTTCGTATACTTAACTCTCCCGATATTAAGTAAATAAATAACCTCACAATGTTCTCCCGAAACTCTTATGCAATGTTGAACCCAGAGTAAATAAACTTGAAGCTTTTATTAATTGAACAGAAAAAATCCTAAGAAACAGTACAATCCTTACAACTACCTTACAAGATCAATCCTTAGCCCTAGGGGAAGTTTAGAACATGATGGAGAGAGAAAACGACTAGGGTTTTGGGGGAAGACGGCTAGGAGCTAGATATCCTTTTCCTTGTCGAATTACAATCATATATATAGGCCTTGGACTTGAGTTTTCTTAACGGCCAAGAATACTAGTTTAAATTAAAGTACAACTCTATTTAAGATTAAATCTCTGAGTAGATGTCTTTTAATTCGCCCTATCTTCTTGCTTTGACTTTTTCCTCAAACTTTGGGCAAGGCCTTTCTTGTGCTTCTGGGCTCTGACAGTTATGTGAGTGGTTCACAAAAATCAGCCTTTAAATGCTCTATCAGTCGAACTCCACTTCGCATTTTTTATCACCATAGTCTTCACTGTCGCCTCTTTTGCCACGGCAGATGTCACGACAATGTTGAAATAGGTCGTCTTTTGCAATCCTTCACTCCAGCTCTACTGTTATCTTATGTTCCTCTGCTGCCCTGGATACTTCCACGACAGGTACCTGCAAGAATAGACCAAAATCAACAGTATGTGTGCAATATTTTCCATTTGTGATGTTTATGCAAAATATATCCTAAAATGCAACTAAACATGCCCGAGTGCATCAATAATATGGGTAAGTGAGGGTTAAAATATAGAACATTTATGCACTCAACATATACCTCCAGCCCTCGTTTTATCACAAAACTAAGCCAAAAACCACTTTTTCACCTTCAAAACTTACCCACTTCACCTAGTTTCGGGTTTTATGGGTTTAAGCTACTTATTAACATTTTTTTAGCATCCAAAAATAGTTCAAAAACATCCCACCAAGCACCCATTAAAAACTCATACGAAAATTTCATAAACCCATCTCTTTTCCATCAAAACTTTGGAACCTAAAAATGAAAAATCAATGTTTTGTTAAGATTTCAAAAAGATAAGATTTAATAAATAAAAGCCAAGGTAAAAGTGATGATTACCTTTGAAAATCTTCTATGGAAAAACCTTTGAGTCAAGGAAGAGATGCTAGTAAGCTTTTGGGAGAAAGTTTTGAGCTTTTAGGTTTTTGGAATAAAGATGACTCTTCAAATCCTAAAACCCCTTTTCAAAATTTCATTAATGGCGTTATCGTAAATAATGACAGTTTTATAAAAATCAGCATTTTAATTTAAATTTAACCCAAAACTAGTCCTAGGTCAACACTGATAACTCAAGGGCCCAAAACCGGGGCGTTATCGTAAACTGTTTCTCCATGTCTTCCTTCCTCTCCCAAGTGGTCTCTTCCACACCTTGGTGTCTCCATAAAACATTGACAAGCTCGATAGACCTCTCACGCAACACTTTCCTATCCGTAGCAAGAATTTCAACTAACTCTTCATCATACGACAAATCTGGGTTTAACTCGATCTATTCCACGTCATGAATCTTCTCTAACTCTGTCGGCAACCTCAATCTATAAGCAACGGGACCAATCCTCTCAACTACCTCATAAGGACCAATGAACCTCGGGCTTAACTTACCCTTCTTTCCAAACCACATCACCTTCTTCCAAGGTGAGACTTTCAAAAACACTTTGTCGCCCACAACATACTCTATCTCCTTTCTCTTCAAATCGACATACGATTTCTGTATGTCGAAAGCTGCCTTCAAGCGATCACAGATTAATTTTACCTTTTCGGTAGTGCCCTTAAGCAATTCGGGCATAGGTACAAGCTTTTGCCCGGCCTCGGCCCAACAAATAGGTGTTCTACACTTCCTACAATACAGAGCCTCATACGGTGCCATATGAATACTAGCATGATAACTATTATTGTATGCAAACTCTATTAACGGTAGGTGTTTCTCCCAAGAACCCTGAAAGTCGATGATGCGACACCACAACATGTCCTCTAATACCTAAATCACTTTCTCTGACTAACCATCTGATTGTGGGTGATACGAAGTGCTGAAGTTCAACCAAGTACCCAATACACGATGCAAACACTTCCAAAATCTAGTTGTAAACCTCAGATCTTTGTCTGACACAATTGACTTCGGTACACCATGCAATCTCACTATCTCACTGATGTACAGATCGGCCAGCTTATCTAAGGTGTAGGTAGTATGAACGGGTATGAAATGGGCACACTTAGTGTACCTGTCGACTATCACCCATATTGAATTCTTCTTTGACAGAGTCAACGGTAATCCCGACACAAAGTCCATGGTAATATGTTTCTCTAAAACCAACTGAACCAATGAAGGTTTAACCAAAGCAGAAATCTGTAGGCCTGCCCTCAACTGGGGCGTTACATTTGCACTAAGCATGACTCATTATAAACATCAACTCTTTTAAAACCTCATCGGATATACAGATTTCCCCGGTGATACCTTTAAACCACCAATTACTTGCCTCTAGCCAGGGTAGACTCACCTCTATCAGAAAGCCGCAAAATTCACTAGCCTAAGCAGCCTCACCGCTTCTTCAAGCGTCATGGGGCGATTGAATTATATTATAATGCGCTTTAAACCCTATGGCATGCCAATTATATCCGATATTTTCCTTTTTGTATGTCACATAGGCAATATATTCTTTAAAACACATTTACTTATTGTTCTTCCCAATGCATTTAACAAATCAATTTCATATGCAATTTACATTGCCAACGACAACAACCACATTCCATTTAGGAACCATTTCACAATGCTCATAGGCAGCCATAAGTTTGATAAGCCATTGCATATCTTTCAAAGGATGCATAAAACAGTAAATAAATCAATCCATACTTTTAAACCAAAACATGAAAATCAAGTCTTATATCAAACCAATATTCAAAGGCGAATTAGAGGAAACTTACTTCGGAGCTTAGTTAAGCTTGCTAGCCTTAAACTAAACTCCCAACTCCTTTACTCAAACTTTTAAGAGTGTCCAAACACAACTACACTCACCACTACACAACACTTCGCTTGTCGTTGCGCTCCAAGCTTCTGAAACGATTCGGTATCCACAAGGTAAGCTAGGCTTGATCCTCCCATGTTTTAGCAACAAAAAACCAGAGCTACATTGCATAAAAATGCAACTCAACAACAGCCCACAAAACCCCCTGCAACCTCAACGAAATCGCATCCGAAAAGTAGCTGAAAACTACTTCTAACGACTACCAATCAACCTCCAGCCATAAACTTAAGATTCTAACATCTTAATATCATCAAATAACATCCAAAAGCACAATCCAAACCTCCTTATACCTCTAGCAATCAAGAATCACCCATAACAACCCCAAAATCACCTTTAAACTACCTTAGAAATTAACCAATTAAATAGTTTCGGGATTGATTACAAAAATCTCATTTCACATTATGTTTATAAAAGTAAAATGTGAATTAACCCAATAGAAACCTCCAACAATTATCTTGTTAAACAAGAATTTAGGCAAAACATCAAAATCACCAATAAACCTCATTTTCTTGAATTAAATTGCAAAAAACCATTCTAGAATCAACAAAATACAAGCCAACTACTAGGGAATATCAATAAAGAATCTTAGTTTTAAGAGAGAAGAAAAAATTTACCTTTGAAGAGCCTTCCACCAAAATTGGTGTAAGTTTTCTCTTGAAAACATCTTGAGAAATAGATAAAATCTTTGTGAAATATCTATAAGGTTTTGTTAGGTATCAAACGATAAATCAAATGATGAAATCTCCATTGAAAATCAGTAAGAAAATCTAAAATCTTGATTTGGAAATTAGATGGAAAATGAGAAGAGAAAATCCAAGAAAATTTGGTAGAATAGGTTAATGATTTAGGAAAAACAACTACAATTAAGGTGGAAAACTTTAATTAAAATATTTGGAAAATATAGCTCTCTAAGGATTCTTATTACTGGCCCAATTACATTTTACTCACTAAAAATAGTTTTCAGTCGTTACAATTTAGTCACTAAAAATCGAAATGACGCCTTGATTAGTTTAACTAACCTTCAAATTAATTACCAAAATACCTAATAATTTAATCAAACCTTTTTAGTAGCTCAAAACAATTTTTATCCAAACAATTTCTATTTTCAAAATATTAATTTCCCTGAAACTCATTTTACCGATTAATCTAGTTTGACCGAGTCAAATTCGACCCGATCAAACCCCTGAACTTCTAACCTTATTTTTGGGTGTTACAACTCTCCCCCTCTTAAGAAATTTCATCCTCAAAATTTACCTGAAGGGAAAAGATGAGGAAATTGTTTCTGCATTTCCTCATTTGTCTCCCATTTGGCCTCCTCGACTCCTCGATGTCGCCACAACACTTTGACCAACTCAATCGATCCAAACATATAGACTACTTCTTATAATTTGGTCTTCAGATGTTTACTCAGAAATTGGGAAATCTAGGTATTTTACAATCTTGAATGTTAGAAACCTGTTATCAGGATTTTTCAAACAGGTCTAGAATTTAAAAGAAGAAACAACAGTTCTATCAGGTCAAGCAAGCATGAACTACCAGGTCATTTCCACTATCAGGAATATCCATGTCCTTTTTACATTCCAAGGGTGTTTTTGTCATTTCTTATCTGAGTATTTGAAGCATTAAATCTTTTAACAAGAATAATTAGAATTGAAGGTTTCGAGGTTAACTATTTTATTAGATTTTTCATTGAGCTTGGAATTCTTACCGATCATAAAATTTCTTATTGGATTCATTTGGGTATTATCCAGTTTATTAACTTTTTTACTTAAAATCGTACGAATTAAAATTAATCAACAGTAATCATATGACCAATCATATTCATTCATGCATTAACCAATTACTAACGAGTTTCATAAAATATGCAATAGGTAGTAAATTATTACCTCGACTTTGAGCCACATCGGTCGACCCTTTAAACTACCTTCGATCACTTTTGAACTCGACATCCCTCAAAATCTCGGATACAATGAAATGTGAATACCTTCAATTAAACATAATCCCAAAATCAGTCCTTAACTCGATTACGATGCTCTTAAACTGAATAATTAAATGCATAAGCATGCTCATGATCAAGGTTAAATTTGGAGGCCTTTGGGATAGAATTTCATGAAACAGACTTCAAAATCGGACTTAGGACGTCAAAAAGCCTAAAATATGACTTCTTAGAAAAAGTCATCATTTGGTCAAAGTCAACCCAAAAGTTAACGGTCAGGTCAACCGTCAACCAGTTTAATCGGGTTAGGTCCAACGGGTTCGGGTCTAGTCGGTTAGAATGAACTTGGGTCAGGTCGGTTCAGACGGGTTGGGTTAAAAACCATAAGCTATTGAGCCTATATGCAGGCCGACCCAGAAGCTAAAAAAATCAAGCTTGTTGGGTTATGGACCGGTTTAAGGGATCATATTGACTCAGTTCAAAGGCCAGGCCGGTTTTGGCCGAACCGATTCAAATTGAATCGACCCAGTTTAGGGAATAGCCGTCTACGGTGGTCAGGATTTGGCCTGACGGCGCATGCATGCCACACACGGCTCAAAGCGGACAAAAAATGCTTCAAATCTACGTGAAGCTTACCACAGCTTAAAACGATGGAGAATGGCTGAAAATCACTCAAACTTCACGGGAATATTAAGCTTCTCTTTGACGTAACTTCTTGACGCTCTCCACTACAAACGCCACGACAGCTAGGCCAGTGGAGGGTTGAGCCTTGATAATGGGACAACGACAAGTACGAGGGTGGTTGCCATGAGATGCACAAATGATAGACGATGATGATATCGATGAAAAATGGAGGATAATGCTTAGGTTTCTCGTTGAATCTTTAAGCTGATATTTATGGAAAACAACAGTGAGATACCACAAGTAGAGGGCATGGGTAAGGACGGGGTGAGGTGGCAGTCACGCCGGTGTCAACGGTGATTGCTACAAACAGTGGCTGAGATCGGAGTTGAAGCTAGTGGTGGGGGTTGGTTGGAGTCTTTTAGGATTCTAGATCTGATATTATTTTTCTAGATATGAAATAAGCATTCATTGCTGGTTTGAGGGGCTTGGTTCAAAATTTATTATTTTCAAATTAATTATAGGGCTTATCTCAATTGGCTAAGTCACAAGAATATATAACCAAGGGTCATGGGTTCAAATCCCTTGACTTGCATTATTCTTTTGGGTAAACTAACTCAATGACCACATTAAAAAATCGACTCAATTGACCACCCAAACTATTGAAATTGGATCAATGTGACCACCAGCCGTTAATGGGCTAACGGAAGGTGACGTGGCAGTTAAAAAATTAAAGGTATAATTACACATTTGATCTTTACTATTTACACATTCTTTCAATTTAGTCCTAATTTTAAACTAATAAAATAAATGTATTTTAAATGTCTAAAATACCCTCATCTTCATCCCCACTTTTTCCCCTTCTTCCCCGACCTCCCATTTCCCCCTCATTCTTCACCGTTTCCTCCATCTCCAGCAACCTTCCAAGTTCAATATGCTTCAATAATTGAATTGAGCAACTTATCCATGTGTTTCACTTCCCAAAAAACAGTAACGACACTCGAAATCAAAGCTTCATGCGAAGGAACCCTGAAGTTTCCACTCCCGACTAACTGATCTTTCCAACCAAGAGGGTCATTGTAAGTTGTAACAATCTAAAATTTGAATTCTGAAATGTCACCAAAAAATCAAAAAGAAGAAAACAAAGCAAAACTCGAGCAGTTTTATAGCTTTAATTTATTAAAAAAATAATTAAATTTTGTTTCTTCATTTAGAAACAAAATAAAAATTATGTAGAGCAAAAATTTATTCACCTTTCATCTGATGAAGCGACACTAATTCCTTTGCTTTTCAGCAACTCCAAATAAAACGATGGACTCCGAGAAAATGAAACGACGATAAAATCTCTGCAACAAATTAATAATCAAACAATTATCCTAATTTGAAGGTAGCAACGATTAATTAAACGGTTTTTAAGAGAAAAAAGGAAACGAAAGCGAGCCGTGACGATGATTTTTCTGCTAAAATGGAGGAGAAGAGCTGAGATTGGTGCCTAAGAGGCAGAGAATGAACATTGATGATGATGGGTTGTTTTTTGTTTTAGAATTCGATAGTGGAAAAAGAAGTATTAGGGAGTTAGATGGTGTTGTGAATGAGGGTGAATGGGTTGTTTTGCAGTGATGATGATCGGAAGGGGAGGAAGACATTTATTTTAAATGTATTTTAATTAATTTATTTTATTAGTTTAAAATTAGGACTAAATTGAAAGAATGTGTAAATAGTAAAGACCAAATGTGTAATTATACCTTTAAATTTTTAACTGCCACGTCACCTTCCGTTAGCCCATTAACGGCTGGTGGTCACAATGATCCAATTTCAATAGTTTGGGTGGTTAATTGAGTCGATTTTTTTAATGTGGTCATTTTAATACATTTATCATAGTATGGTGGTCATTGGGTTAGTTTACCCTATTCTTTTTTTCAGCATTCCATTAATTCATATATATAAATATTAGGGTGTTATAAAATGTTCGGTTATCAAATAGAAAAATTTAACAAAGTTGAATGACTATTAATTATGAACTTTACCATATTAAAATTTAGTGCACGAGAAGTAGAATGAAATTGAATGCAAGACTGCTAGAATGAAAGTAGCCCAACATGTTAACTAAATTCTATTAATAGGACCACTATAATTTCAATTTTTGTCATTATGACCACTTAACTATTTAAATGATATTAATTAAGCCACCTACCGTTAAAACTTAACGGGAAGGGTGACGTGGCAGTTACAAATTGAAAATTTTAACAAAGTTGAATGACTATTAATTATGAACTTGACCATATTAAAATTTTGTGCACGAGAAGTAGAATGAAATTGAATACAGGACGGCTAGAATGAAAGTAGCCCAACATGTTAACTAACTTCTATTAATAGGACCACTATACTTTCAATTTTTCTCATTATGACCACTTAACTATTTAAATAGTATCAATTAAGCCACCCATCATTAAAACTTAATGGGAGGGTGACGTTGTAACCCCCTAGACCCGCTATTGCGTTATAATGGATCCTAAGAGGTCACATTAGGGTCACAAGAGCGACCCACAGTAAAAATCCACATAAAAACATTTTTTTGAAACAAATACTAAACTATAAAATCAACTTCTGTTTAAAATACCCCTTTTTGGAAATCATTTAAACATATATAAAAAATGTTAAGAAGCATTTTATAGACATTACCATAAAACAATACATGACGTACATGCCCACTAACTGTACAATACCGTACTCCAAAAGCAACACCGAGAGAACTCTAACCGCATATGTCAGTCAATATACCATGATAGATTTCTTCTAACCTACGATAACAAAACAACATTATCTTTGGAAAGCTCAGTGATACAAAAACTACCAATGGATGTTGTAAGTACATGCAGGTATACGACAAGCATAACTCTATCATGATGTTCCAGGAAATAACAAGTTCCAAATTACGGCTCATTATTTGATCACCAAATATCAAGCGAGAAACCTATAAATCAGATAATCAAAAGAGTGAATGATTAAATTAAAATAGGGAGTTTAGTGTGTCCCAACAGTGCTAAACTGTATCAATGTAAACATTTTATTTCACGGGCACATAATTCAAGAAGCAATAAGGTTCATTTTTAATTCTTATTTACCCTCCGACTGTACTCCAGTATGAAATTCTGAGCTACGTCTATAAAGGTATTAACCCAAGCCCCTTGGGCGTAATTACCATCCTAAGGGATTACCTTAGGTCACGGGCAGAATTACACTAGCCGAAGCATATGAACCTGTAACGGTAACATTAAGGAATTACCCTAGCCGAATAGGAACCTTATACGGGCAGAATTTCCCTCACAGAAGTAGAAGAACCGAATATGGGCAGGATAACCCTCACCGAAGTAGAGGAACTGAATACGGGCGAGATTACCCTCACCGAAGTAGAGGAATCAAATACGGGCAAGATTACCAGCCTGATTAGACTGAACCTGAAGAAACCTTCATTAATATTCGGGATGTAGTTCAGTTTTAAATCAGCAAAGTAGGAATCAACTTAAATATATATATTTTCTACTCATCTTTAGAGTCATGTCCACAACCTTGACTCGAGTACCAATCGAATAGGGGTCGTTCTTTATGCTTTAATTTCTTACCACATTATTAATAATGCCATCTAGTTTTTCAATCATCGAATTCACTTTTGAATCGAATCTCTTATATATACGGTTTCATTAATTTGGATTTTAATAGGTATTTAGAGATAACCGACTTATCATTTAATTTACAGATCTCAGAAATTTATACGTGTCATATAATTCTTAATTATGTCACAAGGGTCATCATCAATATTCTTATGTTATATTCTGCTACATTTGATATTTCATGCATTAACTATTAATTAACATGTTCGTCATAGTACACAAGAATTAGTGGGTATTACCTCGACTCCGAACTATGTAGGTTAGCCTTCAAAGATCCAATCGATCGCTCTCGAGCTCAAATTTGACGTCCCTCATTATCTTGGATACATGGCAAAACAATTTACATCAGAAACAAATCTTAAGCACAATAATAAGATTTATCTAGAAAGTCAAATGTTGAATAACAACTTATCAGGTTTGAATTTGGCGAAACAGACTTCAAAAATGGACCCGAGACATCGAAAAACCCAAAATAGGAGTTTTCAGGAAAAGTTGACTTTTGTCAAAGTCAACGGGCAACGCTGACATCAACGGTTAGCGATGACATCATTAGTCAACGAGATTATCTCACTGAGTTGACTCGGTCAACGGGTTGACTCACTGAGTTAACACGGTCAACGGGTTGACTTAATGAGTTGACTCGGTCAATGAAATGACTTACTGAGTTGACTTGAGTCGAACATGTTCAGATTTGGGTCGGACTTGGGCATGGGTTCGAGTTGGGTAAGGGTTTCATACCCAAAGCCATTGGGCCCTTAAACATGTCGGCCCACTTAAAATAACATAAGGGTTATTAGACTGGTTCGGGGGTTTTGGGTCGGGTTGTTGACTTGGTTCAAGGCTAGACCGGGTCTAAAGCCAGTTCGCCTAGCTCGGATCAAAGCATGTCGTCCATGGTGGCTGTATTTTGCTGGAGATGGCGCGTGAAAACCACGCACAGCCTGAATGGTCGGAAAACACCATAAAATATGCAAAAAAATGTGAAAATAAAAAAACAAGCGGTTTACCAAGGCTTACCAACTCAAAACGACTAGGAACACAACAGAGATTTAAGGAAATCATTTGATTTCTTCCTTTTCCGACGACCAACAAACGACAACGAACCGACGATCACTCGTTACGATTTTTCTCTCCTCGGAATAGGGAACGCTAAGGCGGTGACGACGACCCACCCAAACGTCGAACGTTAATAGAAATGACTGAAAAAGGCAACAAGCTTTGGGTTTTCAAATGAATCTTTTAGAGGATCACCACGGCGAACGATGATCGTTCACCGCGAGTGGTGGTCAGGGACGTGGTCGGGGGTGGGCGGTGAAGACGCTGGCGGTGGCGTCCACGTCGTGACGGTGCATTCAATACGGTAGGTGAGGCTGAAACAAACTCTTTAGGCATTTTTTTGAATCAGCTCAATAAAACACAATTCAAAAGGAAGTCAGTGCAAGATTTAGCATATATTGGACCTTCGCCAAATTGGTTAAGGTTTATGTTTATAATTCTAAGGGTTAAGGGTTCAACTCCCTTCGGCAGCAATTATCCAGTTTTCATTCTTTCATTTCATTTCCATTTTTTATTCACTTAGATTCCAATTAATAAAACATTAGGGGTGTTACAGACGTGACAGTTAAAGAAAACTTGTTTAATTACACATTTGGTTCCTTCTATTTATACATTCTATCAATTTGATCTTAATTTTGTTTTAATAAAATAAATTAATTATTCAATTAGATAGTGACACTTGTCACCACCTTATTTGAGAACTTTATATATGTTTGATTGAATAATTTTATTTTCTTCCTCCAATCATATGGTGACACATGTCACCTGATTGAAGAAGGAAAATAAAAGCAAGCAACACTTTGGTGCTAGTAAGAATCAAGCTAGGTAAATCCTGGCATAAGCACCTTGAGTATACCTCTGCGCTAAGTGGTATCCTATAACATAAATCATAAACTTAATTATATATGTTAAGTTATTGTAAATATAAGGAAAAATGAAATAAATATGGATTAAGGGTATTCAAACATGAAATAATAGGGATACATAAAAATATCTAAACAAATGAAATAAATCTAATAATTTAATTAAAATTAACACACTTGTATTTTTAAACTAAATTTAATATATTTTTCTTTCCACAATTACTTTTTATAATTTCACATATATAATCATTGAATTATTTTTATAACTTAATTAATAATTTTATTTTTTTATTAATTTTTTAAATATGTGAAATTATATTACAAATTAAAAAAATATAAAAATATATTAAAAAATTCATTTCACGAATCAAAACTCACAAACATAATTCAAATGAATTGATATAATTTTGAATTTTTAAATATAATGTAATGAATATAATAATTTAATTAAAATTTTTAATAAATATTGAAATTATTAATTAATTTAAAAAATCAATTCAATCATTTTATATGTTAAATTATAAAAATAAATGTGGAAAAGGAAAAATATATTAAATTGGGTTTAAAAAAATATAAAAATCTTAAAACCATTTTTATTTTAAATCATGTACTAACAATAATTTAATATACATATATATATATATAGTTTTTTCAATACATTTATTTAATTATTAGATTTATTTCCGTAGTTTAAATGTTTTTATGAATCCCAAGTGTGTCATGTTCGAGTCCCCTTAATCCATTTCTATTTTATTTTTTCCTTACATTAACAACAACTTAAGACATATATTAAAGTTTGTGTTTTATGTCACAAAGTACCACTTAGTCTAGTGGTATAATCAAAGTGCTCACACCAGGTTTTCCCTAGTTTGATTCCTGCAAGTAGAAAGCTGTTGCTTTCTTTTATTTTCCTTCAGCAATCAGGTGAAACGTGTCACCACCTGATTGGAGAAGGGAAATAAATTATTCAATCGAATATACATATAGATAAAGTCATCCAATAAGGCAGTGCCATGTGTCACTAACTAATTGAATAATTAATTTATTTTACTAAAATAAAATTAGGACCAAATTGATAGAATGTGTAAATAGCGCGGAACAATTGTGTAATTAAACAAGTTTTTGTTAACTGTCATGTCAACCTCTCCGTTAGGTTTTAACAGTAGATGGCTTAATTGATACCATTTAAATAATTAAGTGGTCATAATAACAAAATTTAAAGTATAGTGCTTATATCGATACCAACCCTATAGTTAAGTAGTCATTTGACTAGTTTACCCTAAAATTTAGTGCACGAGAAGTAGAATGAAATTGAATGCAGGACAGTTAGAATGAAAGTAGCCCAACATGTTAACTAACTTCTATTAATATCCTAATTCCCTAATGAATGAATATTATTCTATTGGTCTTGCATCGTCCAAGCGTCTATGCATAAGTGGATGTAAAATTGGGTACTCGATCTGGTTTCAGGTCGAGTTAAATCAGGCTAGGTCAAACCGGATTTGAGTTATGTCAGGTCAAGTTAATGGTTTCATTCGAGTTGAGTCGGGTTCAGATTGATTCGGATTCGAGTTAAAGTCGGATTGATCCCAACTCAAACTCGGTTCTGGTTGGTTCAATTTCAGGTCGGGTCAATACCAAGTTCGAGTCAAAACGGTTCGGGTCCAAACGGTTAATTATCGGGTTAATTCGGGTTCATATGGACTTCAGGTTGAGTCATTCCATATATCATGTCAAGTTCAAGTCGGGTCACGTCAATTTCGAATAAAATTCAGGTCGGGTTAATTCGGTTTCGGATGAGCTTCGAGTCGGGTCGGATTAATTCACGTCGGTTCAAATAAAATTCAATAAATATATATATATATGATTATATTAAAAATTAAAAAATTACATGAATAATCTTTAAAAAATATTAAATAACATTACACATCTTTAGAAAAATTATATAAATAATTTTTATATTATTTTAGAAATTAAAATCTTAATTCAATGAGTATATATATGAATAATTTTTAAAAATTATTAAATAGCACTACAAATCTTTAAAAAATTTAAAATCTCAATTGAATGAGTGTATATACGAACAATCATTAAAAATTATTAAATGACATTACAAATCTTTAAAAATTATGTGAATAATATTTAAAAATTTAAAGTATTAATACAATGTGTGTATATATAATTCTATTAAAAATTAAAAAAATCCTATAAATAATATTTTAAAAAATTTAAAATCTTAATTCAATGAGTATTTATAAATAAGCTCATCCCCTTGTGTCCTAGTGGCAAAGGTTGATGTTTATCATCCCTTGGGACCCGGGTTCGAGCACCAGTAATGCATGCTATGTGTGCCGTCTTTGAAAAGACTAAGAAAGTTGAACAGATGCTACCCTTGCATCGCACCAGTATATTAAAAATATTATTAAATAAGGTTACAAATATATAAAATATTATATTAATAATTTTTAGAAATTTTAAATTTAAAATCTTAATTCACCAAGTATATATATAAAATAATATTAAAAATTAAAAAATTATATGAATAATCTTTGGAAATTATTAAATAACATTTACAAATCTTTGGAAAATTATCTAAATAATATTAAAAAATTTTAAATTTTAAAATCTTAATTCAATAAGTATATATATATATATATATAAATAAAATTATATTAAAATTTTTAAAATTTATATGAATAATCTTTTAAAATTTAAAATCTTAACTCAATCATATATACCAAGATTTTTACTCTAAGACATTTAAACTTATTTTCTCATTTTCTTGCAAAAAGTTAAAGATTCTTCAATTTCTGATTTAGAAGAAGAATCACTTTCAATTTAGTTGTTAATAATCATGTATGTACTCTTTTTATATATATTTACTTCAATATTTATTGATATTGCTTGTTCACTAATGTGTTTATTCCTTCTTAATGGATTTTTTATTTGTTCCTTTTGAATTTATTCGAATTCGTTGGTCTACTGAATTTTAGTTTCATGTGTTCTAGTCATTTTGTTTAACTTTGCATGTCGCTCTTGATTCAGAGAATTGAGATGATGTTAGGTCAGGACTGTAAGAAGTCGGGTCTGTAACAAGTCAGGTCAATTACAGGTCGGGTCGAATCAGATCTCGGGTCATTTCAAGTCCAGTTTAAATCAGATATTTGTTAGGTTAATTTTGGTTCAGTTCATATCAGGTCGGGTTCGGTATCACATTATCAATTTTTTACACCCTTATGCATAAGCATCGAGGGTGGAAACAACAAAATTTTATGTCAGATGCACAGATTTTTATATTTCATAAAATTATTTAAGAATTTAAAAATTTTAGGTTGTAAAATTAAATCATCAATAAAAATTTAAAAAAGTCTAAGCTCAAAATTTAAATTTTTTAAAAGCTGTGACCACCCTAATATTCCTCGGTCCATCCCTAATGAGTCTCTTTGGTTTTAGAAAATATTTTTTATTTTTGTTTTGATTTTTAATTTTCTAAAAGTTAGAAAACATGTTTGGTTAATAGGAATGAAAACTTGTTTTCAAAAATAAAAATAGTGAAAATGTGTTTGATATTTAACTTTTTAAAATAGAAATGAAAAATAATTATTTGTAAAAAAAAGAATTGAAAAATAAATATTAAACAATTAAAATAAAATATAGTTAGAAAATATTAGTATAATAATAAATAAATAAATAATGAATAAATAAATAAACCATTTTTTTAAAAAATGACATTAGAAGAATTTGAACTCGAGTTTAAATGAAGCTAAAATTTAAAAACATTTGTTTTCACATTTTTCAATTTCCTAAAACATTTTCAATAAAAACATCTTTTGGTATTTTTAAATTTTCACTCATTTTTGTTTTCAATTTCCTAATCAATGTTTTAAAAAACATTTTCTAAAAAAATAAAAATAAAATCAGAATTCATCATCTAGAACCAGAAGAATTTTATACTCCATTTATTTTAGGTATAAATAGGAGCTAAGGCTAACACCAAAACTCACGCCTTAAAACACTAGAGCAATAGTTCATCTTACAACTTCTACCATAGCTTGTAATGGCAGTTAAATTCTCTCATCAATTTTTTGGAGCCTTTCTTGTGGTCATTGTGTTGCAACCTTTCATGATTAAATCTAATCTTTTTTAAACTCGAACCTCTTCAAAATCTTGAGCAAGCCCAGAAAAGAGACAATTTTAACGGACATGATAAAGTAAAGCAATTTTTTTTAAACTTTCAACGTTTCATTTTGAGTTAAAATGATCACTTCGTGAAAGAAAATTGTTAGTCAACAAACATTAAATGGTTTGAAATGACATGACAAACTTACATGACAGTGCACGCAGATAAAACAATAACATATAGACAGATGTGTTTTTCTTTTTGCTCATCAAAGATATTTTTTATTAAAAGCATAAGCCATGAGTGTGTGCCTCGTTAAAAACCTCCCTAACCTAGATTGGAGGAAAAGAGTACAATACACCCAAGCCGCGGATACAAGATAACTCATAACAATGACACATCAGTATAAAATATAAAATTGTTTTTTGATGACATGTCATTCTGTCAACTTGTTTATCGTTAGTTGACTGATAATTTTCATCTACGGAAGGGCTATTTTGACTCAAAATGAAACGTTGATAATTAAAATGCTTCAAAAAAAAGTATAAAGATCAAAATGATTATTCAGTCAAACATTATAGATATTTTTTTGATATTATCCCATTATATTAAATCCAATATAGAATGAAATTGAATGCAGGACGGCTAGAATGAAAGTAGCCCAACATGTTAACTAACTTCTATTACTAGCCTAACCGCCTAAATAATGAACATTATTCTATTGGTCTTGCATCACCTGAGCTTCTATGCATAAGCATCGAGGGTGGAAACCAAAAACAAACATAAGATTTTAAAGTCACGTGTACAAAAATTTTATAGTTAGTAAAATTATATAGAAATTTAAATTTTCCATATACGTAAAATTAGATTATCAAAAGAAAATATTTTATTTATACGAGAATTTAAATTTTCTGGGGTACAACCTCCCTAATACCCTAATAGAAACCCTTAAGTTTTATATCCCAATTGTTTTGGGTATAAATAAGAGCCATGGCAAACAACAAAACTCACGCCCTAAAACACTAAATCAATAGTTCATCTTACAACTTCTACCATAGCTTGCAATGGCAGTTAAATTGTCTCATCTGTTTTTTGGAGTGTTTCTTATGTTCTTTGTGTTGCAACCTTTCATGGTTAAATCTAGCATTTTAAAACTCGAATCTGTTGGGAATCTTGAGCAAGCCCAGAAAGGAGACAATGTTTACGGGCTTGGTAAAGTGAAGCAATTTCTCCATACCTTGGGCTACTATCCTAGTGAAAACAAGGTATTAGATGATGAATTTGATGATGCTTTAGAGTCTGCCCTTGAAGCATTCCAAGGATTTTATAATCTAAAAATAACCGGAAAGGTTGATCCTGATACAATCAAAGCAATGCAGACCCCTCGTTGCGGCATCCCGGATATCGTCCGTCGACAATCTTATAATGACACCAAGGAAACACATGGACATAATCACGGCATGTCTCACTTGGTTTCTAACTATAAGTTTTTCAATGGGACTCCTAGATGGAACAAGGCCCAGCTGACCTACAGTTTCATACAAAGTCCTTATTATCGGGCGAGTTTGCAAGTAATGCAATATGTCATGGCTCAGGCATTCAAAACATGGGAAGGTGTTTCTCCATTTAGGTTCACCGAGGCATCACAACTAGGAAACAGAGCTGATATTAAAATTACGTTCGATAAGATCGATGGCTTCGGAAACTTTCTGGCTTATGCTTATGCACCGGGAAACGGATGGCTTTACTTCGATGAAGCGGAGCATTGGACCACTAATCCGACAGCGCGAGACCAAACGGACCTGCAATCCGTAGCCGTGCATGAAATAGGACATAACATGGGACTTGATCATAGTCAGGATCCAAATGCGATCATGTATCCACAATATCCACCTGGAAGTATCAAAAGGAACCTTGGCGCAGATGATGTTCAGGGCTTACGGGTGTTATACAACTACTAGCAACACCTTGCTTCGGCAAAACCTATCAAGTGATATGCATGTAAGCGTCGGCCTTTAGTAACTCTTATGGTTATAAATATGGCTAAAAAGTTAAAGAAGTAATAAATAAAGTTGTTTGACTTTCACCGCTCATCGAGATATGGTTGATTGATTTTATACATCTTGTTTGGTAAATTGTTGTTTGAGCTTACATGCATGTAAGCGTCAGCCTTTAGTAACTCTTATGCTTTTTGCACTACACCAAGTTTGGTATATAGCGGCGTTTTTCGCGGCGTTTTTGAATTAAACGCCGCTAAATTTAAACATATAGCGGCGTTTAGGAAAAAAACGCCACAAAATGACACATTTCGCAGCGTTTTAGTGGAAACGCCGCTATAGCTATTACGTTGGTGGCGTTTGTAGATCAAACGCAACAATAGCCCATACTTTAGTGGCGTTTTTTTATAGAAACGCCGCAATAGGCGTCTTATTAATGTAAATGTTAGAATGGGTGTCGTTTTTAGTGGCGTTTTTTTAAAAACGCCGCAGAAGATGTTGTATTGGTGGCGTTTGTTTCAAAAAACGCCACAAAAGGTATTGTATTCGTGGCGTTTGGTCTTAAAAATGCTGCCAAGGATATTGTATTAGTGACGTTTAATTTAACAAACGTCGGTATAGGTGAAACTCACCGTTTTGAGTTGAACATTATAACTCATTCTGACTGGTTCTCTCCCTTAACATATCGTGAAATCCCCAAATCAACATATCGTGAAATCCCTAAATCTCTCGCCGGTGCTCTCCCTCGCTAGTTGTCTCCATCATCGTTGTCTGTCATCGTCGTCGGTCATCACGAATGGGTGTCGTGGTGCCATCGTACGGCCGGTGAACAAGTCTGTCGACGAGGCTGGTGGAGGCGCGGTGAGAGGTAAACGACGCGCCATGGAGGAACCTCCTTTGGATAAAGCCACGCAGCAGAAGCAGGGGAGGCTGATCAAGAACAGAGAATCTGCTGCTAGGTCGAGAGAACGCAAACAGGTCAGGCTCTCCTTTCTAAATTCTAAATTCTGTTTGGATGCCTAGAAAATGGAGAGAAATAAAATAATGATTGTGACAAGCATCCTTGAAATGAATGCAGTTGATATAACTAGTGCTGGTGGGTGCTGGAAATTTTGTGTTGCTGCTGGTAAAGACTTCATATTTGGCTTTCTTCTTTTTCACGTACTTCTTTAAACCCTGAAAATTTAATACTGAAATGTTCATTCTATAGAAGTCAATGATTGTGAAACAGGGAAAATTGTAGGAATTCTAATACATGAATAGGGTGAAGTATTTGAACATTAAGAGAAAATAAAATCATATTGTATGCCTGTGGTTTATGGATACAAAACATGAATAGCTGATGCTCCCAAATTTTCACGGTTCCTTCTTTGGATATCCTATTACGCATCAGCCATCTATTTTACAATTTGTGTGCTGCGAGATATAGTTCCACGGTTCCAACTAAAGTGAAGTTGCCTACAGTAATTCATATTTTATAATGAGATTCTTTTGTCTTTAAAAATAATGGCGGATATGTAAACTCTGCTTTGTTGACACCTGCTTTGTTTGTTTGATGGATTTAATACAGAGTACTTGGATGAGGATTTTCAAATACCTTCTGGTTCGAGTGTGATCATAAAGAGAGTTCCTGCAGGGTTAGTGCTCAGTCAGTTTACTTTAATTTATTATGTGGCATCCTATCTTGGTTCCTTACGTACGATGACTCTCTTTAGGGCACACTTCGGCTCATGCAAAGTTTTTGCAACCTCAGATGCCAATAAGAGCAAAACCTCTCATTTACAGGTTAGTTCTATTTCTGCATTTGATTGCTATTGTTTACCCTAAGATATAGTAATGTTTGCATATTGGATATATTAATTGCATGTCTATATGTATAAATAGATTTATAATTGATTTTTCTTAGTTTTCTATTTATTTACGTGTAATGCAATAAGAAATAAGTTGTTTTATGCTGTTTTCTTTTCAATCTGGTTTTGCCTGAAGTTCTACACTATGTTACTGCTGCTTTTTAATACGGTTATTCTACTATTTCAATTTTGGCAAGTTAATGAAATTCAAGATGGATGAAGAACCACAAACTTTTTACTCCAAATGATGAGATAACATGTCTTTTACAGAATGTCGAGACTGTCGAATTCGATGACTTCGGAGCAGAAATATGCCCTGTACCTAAGGGGAACTTATCTTGCAATATTGAGAACATATTTTGTATTGGTGGTGAGACTGAGGAGAACCACAAAATGCATTCGTGTGAGATTAAACTCTGGGAATAATAAAAGGGGAGGAAATTCCAATAAGAGGAAGAGAGGTGATAAGCCCTATGACAGTAGAGGTTCAAGCCACTGGCCAGAGCATCTTGGCAAGTTCCTTAGGTAGTGTGTTTCTCTTCTACATTAATTTGATCCCCTTTCAAAACTAGTAGGGAAAAATCATTTCTAGTTTTCTATCAATGCTATGAAGTGTCTATTATTGCACTTGAACTACATTTTGAAGGTGCTATCGTCTATGTTAATATTCAGATTCCATCTTTTCAAGGAGAATAAAGATACACAGGAAGCTTTAGGATTAATTGGAAAGATGCTTGGCATTCAGGTATGAGGAATGGTTTATTGAAGCCCTGTGGTTACCTATTCAGTGGAGAACTTTTTCATTAATCTTTTATTTGACAGACAAGGTCATTTGGTTTTGTGGCGTGTGAATGTTGCAAAGAAGCATTGAAAATGTATATCTGCAAATTTAATGTGTGAGCTAATTTTGAGTTATGCAATGCGTGCTGGGTTTGCTGGTGGTGTGGTTGTTGACTACCCACACAGGTACGCTTCTATTCTACATTTTTATAAAGATATAATAAGGTTTGTAAATTTAATGGAGGGACATATTTGGATCGAGAACGAAGGTCTTGGTAAGGGATGTACTGTTATCTTCATTGTAAAACTTGGGACATATTTGCATACTTTTGCTTTAAGTACCATGTTTGAATCAGAGCATATTCTTGATTGAAATTGATGACAGAGTGGTGTACTTGCACATTAAGTGTTGTGTTGAAATCGTAGGAAAAAAGAAGACTGTCTTTTTTACTAAGTTGTGTTGATATCTCCATTATTGCATATCTTGTCACCACCAAGCTTCAGGCCGGTAATTGATTTAAATTTACTCATCATGGTTACATTTTTGTAAAGACATCTCAGTGGCATGCTAACTTCTTCAATTAAAATTGAGACTGTACCAATGGAAAAAAATGTTAGATGCCTTCATGGATTTAATCTTTATCATTTGGGTGCATATATCCAGTTCCCTACTTCAATTCTACACCTTTCATGAGTTACATTTTTTCCTTGTTTTGAAACCCCCGTAAGAAATGTTAAATTGGTCAATTCATAGATTATAGTCTAGAATCTAGATATGAGTTTAGTATCGCAATACTATTACATGTGAAGGTGTTTGTAATTTATTCTAATTTCAGGTTGAGAAGCAAAAGATTTTACAAGTAAGCAATGGAAAATCTGTGCATAGAATCGATGGATGCAGCAAGGCAGACCAGGACTTGGTAGGGAAAGGGGCCAGTAGAGGTCAACTGCTGCGGATAAATCATGTGACTATGATTTTTAGTTTTTCTTTTTCATTTACATATAGTTTAGATTTTTCAAGTGTGTGTACACTGACATGGAGGACTGTTGTGCAGGTTGTTTCATAATTAATATGTGTTATGCATTTTAAATTATTATATAATATGTGTTATGCATTTTAAATTATTATATAATATGTGTAATGCATTTTAAATTATTATATAATATGTGTATGCTTTATTTGATTTTTTTTTTGAAATATGGTGTTATTCGCGGCGTTTGTTAAAAAAACGCCACTATAGAACATGATCTCGCGGCGTTTGAGTTTACAAACGCCGCTATAGAACTTGATTTTTTGCGGCGTTTGAAAAAAAAACGCCACTAAAGAACGCTTATTAGCGACGTTTGTATTTAAAAACGCCACTATAGAACATGTTCGCGCGGCGTTTGAAACACAAACGCCACTATAGAACTTGACTTTTTGCGGCGTTTGTTATTACAAACGCCACTAAAGAACACTTATTCGCGGCGTTTGTAATTACAAACGTCACTATAGATCTTGACTTTTTGCGGCGTTTTTTACCTAAAAACGCCGCGAACTATTGCGGCGCTACTTTAGGCGGCGTTTCTTGCGGCGCTTTTTTAAGCGTCGGGAAAGTTTTTAGCGGCGCTAAAAAACGCCGCTATAGGGTTAAAAAAACGCCGCTAAAGAACTGTTTTGCTGTAGTGTTGATATAAGAATCATAAAGACTCTTTTACGCTTAATAATTATAAAAAAATCTCCAAATAACTCAAATTTAATTTTTTCTATTTCAATTCTTCGCCCACATGTGTTTATATTGTGACATCTGGAAACTAATATATTTTTCTTAATCTAATTACTGTAAAAACATATTGATAACTAATAAATTATTCAAATAAGTATGCTTAGTAATGTTATATTAAAAAAATTATTTTTCATAATATAATTAATATACAAAATATTGATAACTAATAAACTATTCAAACAAGTATATTATACAATCATGTCCTTATATGTCATTTTGCTTGTATAAATAATTAAACAACTATCAAATATCAGTTAATTTTAGCAAACACTTTTATACAATTAGCTAATACAATACGCTAGTCAAATTAGCTAATGCAATCAACTATCAGCTATTAGCTAATGTAATTTGTTATCAACTATCCGCTAATTGCCAAACCGGGCCCATATTTTTCAGGGAAATAGTCTCGTTAAAAATCCTTGTATGCAAGACAACATGAAACTCAATTCAAGACAACGAAGGGAAAGGGTGTTTGATTATTAGATGAGTCTAGAATGAGTGACACACCGTTACATATCACTAACGCTATACATCGCCTATATACTATAAATTCTTTAATGATTTTTAAAAATATATTAAAATTCTTAGAAACTCTACCTGCAATAAATTATATTTCAGAATAAAGTTAAAATTTGAGTTGAATAACTTAATTTCTTTTGTTTTCTTGTAAAACATGGCAGCCGTTTTACTCGTTATTGATGAGGGATGTTAGATTTGCAGTGTTCTTTGTTTCTTCCACTTTTTTCTCTCATGTTTTTTTTATTCTACTGTAGAAGATTTGAAAAGAGTTGGAAGAGATGTAACTTTTCATAATTGAGGAATTTAATAAAAAAATATCATATAGTTGGGGATTATTTATGTATTTTGTCAAAAAAACTAATAATGTGTAACAGTATGTAACATTAGTGGCCTATAACTGTATGTATATTCCGTTCTAGAATTTTCTTTAATTATTATATTAAATAAAATAAAGTGCCTTGAACAGCAAGAGGTTTAAAAGGAACCAAACACGACCTTTAAACCTGTTTAACACTAACCAAACATGACCAAAATTAAAACGTGATTCGTGGCCTATTTCATATTTTTCATTTAATTTTTATTTAAAATATTAAAAAATCATTAATTTTTGAAAAAAATTCAAACTTTAATGTTTTTCAAAGCAATCCCAAATCCCTAAATCTCCCCTTTACCGCCGTTACAACAGTGAGGTCTACTCCTCTCGTCACACGAGTCACAAGGCTTAGTTCGTCATTTGTTCATCGTTAGATTAAAAATTTTATATTCAACGTTTGCGGTTCGTTTGACTCCCATTCGTTGATTTCTGGTGATGTAAGGTTAGGTTATTGGTTGTGGGGATCGGCGAAGGAAGTAGTGACTGGTTGTGGTTGAATCAACAGTTGGAGGAGAGAGGAATATATGGATTTACCGATTTAGAGTTAAGAATTGGGGATTTTTTTAAAAATTAAAATTTCTAAGTTTCTTTCATAAAATTAATGAATCAGAGATTTTTAAAAATAAAATTTATAAAAATATGTCACATATCGTGTTTGAAAACTTAGTTAATGATTAAGCCAAACACAAAACCAAAACTCAACAAAGCCGTCAGACCGGAGATGGAAATCATCTGCCCCCAAAGTATGCCCCCATTTGTGCCCCCACTTTAAAATAGTGGGTTTAAGGTTTAGAGTTTGGAGTTTAAGGTTGAGGCTTAGGGTTAGGGTGTAGGTAATTATGAGCAGGGTGCATTTTTTAGGGTTTAGGGTTTAGGATATGAAAATTAGCGTTATGGGGCAAGATTTAATTTTTATCTATTTTTTAAAAATAGGCATAGAAGGAGACATGGTTAGAGGCAGGAGATTTTTACCCGTCGGACCGGAGGTCCCAAATCCCAAACGCACGAATTTAAGCAGAAATGAATGCTGACATTAACGAAGCATCCCTGATTTGGCCAAACTATCGACAAATAAAATTACTCTTCCTGGGGACCAATCTAGTATCAAAATCAATGGAAATACACCTCTTTAAAGGCAGCAATAACAATCTGCTTAAAGCTTTACAATAAGCTTATAGAAGCCGTGAAAATAACAATAACCTGCTTAATCTCAAGTGTCTCAGTTGTGGGTGGATCCGAAATCCTGATGAATTTGGACAAGGAAATCAGAGAGGAGCCATTATTTTCAGTTGTGTTTTAGACAGTCTTAGCTTGGGAAACAGCCTCAACTGATAGAGAGTCAATGAACTCTGGTAATTTCGAGAAAAAGGTAAACAATTGTCATCAACTAAGATAGTGAACGGTCGAGAGAAAAAACAAGAGAAGAAATATTAAAAGAATGTTGGCCTTAAAAGTGATAAACAGTGATAAGGCCTTAGGTTAAGAGACCTATTATTTATATACCCCATTGGACTTAACAGAAATTGATATTGGATTATCAAATCCGTTAGGTTTGAGCGGGCTCGGTAGAAAACAAACTCAAAACAGAATAACGAACTCGGTTAAGGCCAACTTCTCTTAGTTTAAACAAACCAACTTCCCAGAATATTCAACATTCACCCTGCTCTTTCCACGTTATGCTTCTCCTTCTTTTAGACTTCCAAAGCTTAGTTTATCGAATGAACATTCATCTTGTCTCTGAACACCTTGAACCCAGACTTTGACAAGGGTTTTGTGAGACCGTCGGCAGCTTGATGTTGTGACGGAACATAGTTGACTTGAACTTGTTCCTGGGAGACCTTTTCTCTCACAAAATGCACGTCTAACTCTACATGCTTTGACCGAGAATGGAACACCGGATTTGCAGACATGGCAATGGCGCTTGTGTTGTCATTCCAAACAATAGGTGTTGAAGACAAGTGCACACCTAGATCATTTAGCACATCATTGATCCAAACTATTTAAGAAACAATATCGGCTATACTCCGATACGCCGCTTCAGTTGTCGATCTAGATACCGACTTATGTTTCTTGGAGGTCCATGTAACTAAGCATTTGTTGATATACACACAATAGCTGGTTGTCGACCTTCGATCATCGAAGCTGCTCGCCCAATCTGCATCCGAGTACGCTACTAAATTTGTCACGCCTTTCTCTGATGGTGTAAACGCCAAGCCAAGATCTATGGTACCAGCAAGGTATCGAAGTATATGTTTGATTGCGTCCATGTGTGTATTGCAAGGTTTATGCATAAACTGGGCAACCTTGTTAACGCTATATGCAATGTCCGGACGAGTGTGACACACATAACAGAGATACAACTATGCTTCGGTATTCTTGAGCATTTTGTAGAGGACTGCCACCTTCTTATACAAGCTTCGTAGAAGATAACATTGGTGTGGGAGTCGATTTTGGTTGGTCCATTTTAGCTTTTTGTAGAAGCTCAAGAATGAATTTTTTCTGGCTAAGAATAATTGAGTTGTCAACACGAACTACTTCAACGCCGAGGAAAAAATGTCTACTCGCCAAGATCTTTGAGAGCAAATTTGTTGCTCAAGTTCACGATCACATCTTTAACAAGTTATGCTGACATTCCAGTGACAATGATGTCGTCAACACACACTATCAAGTAAGTGGCGACACCTTCTTTGTCACTCACAAACAAAGATGCATCAGCTTTTGATTCTCGAAACCCAATATGTAGGAGATGTGCACGAAGCATATTGTACCAATTTTTAGGCGCTTGTCGCATGCCATACAAGGCCTTTTGAAGACAGCAGACTAGCTTAGATCCATCACCACTAGTTTGCTCAAATCCCGGTGGTTGTTGCATAAACACTTCCTCGTGCAACTCTCTATTCAAAAACGTGTTGTTGACATCAACTTGTCTTAGGCAACATTTGTTTGTGACAACAACTTCCAAGACTATGTTTACCGTAGAGAACCGAACCACATGACTAAAGGTATCTTTAAAGTCTTGGCCTGGAATTTGAGAGAACCCTTTGGCCACAAGACACGCTTTATATCGTGACACGGAACCATCGGGGTTTCGGTTGATGCAAAATAGCCACTTGCAACCAACTATGCACCGACCCTCTGGTAAAGCTACGAGTTACCATGTATTGTTGCCAACCAGCGCGTTGTACTCGGCTAGCACAGCCTCCTTCCAGGAAGGAACAACTAAATTTTGTTGAATATTGTCTGGGACCACTTCATCTAGATGAGTAACAACATAGTATATCTTGGGTTTAAATATACCACGTTTTCTTCTAGTAACCATATGATGAGTGTTAGAAACAACACAAGACTGGTTTTCATCAAGGACCATTGAACAATCTTCTGCACTAGAGTTAGATTCAACAAGAGGTTCTGAGCACATATGCCGAGACTGCTCACCACTGTCATCAGCAGACACATTCAGAGTAGAGTCAGGAACTGTAGGTCCAGCAGTACCTTCCATGTTTCGGTCTTCACAAGGAACCATAGGTCCAACATTGCCCTCCAAGATTCGATCATCACAGGGAACCGAAGATCCAACATCATCTACTGTATCTCGATCATTAGAGACAGCTGGTTCACCATTATTATTACCAGCCATATGTGCACTATCTCCACTGATTGCATCAGAGTGCACGATGGGTGTTGACACAGGAGGGTTTGAAGGTGACGAAGCAACTTGATGACTCACAGTTGGAGATTTATTGAGAGAACCTGCTGGACTGGTTTGTGAAATTGGCACCATGGTGGATTGAACACGCAGCCCGGGAAACACCTTCAATGAAGTAGATTGGGATGCAGTAGGAGGCTTCGTGTGTGAAAGCTCTGTAGGGAAGCGTGTTCGAACCCCTGCAAAAGGAAAGTTGGACTCGTCAAAAACCACACGACGAGAGATAATTACTTTTCCCTGAGGTGTCAAACACTAGTATCCATGGTGTTGCAGACTGTAGACCAGAAAAACACATGGCTGAGATCGAAATTCAAGTTTATTCCTTTGGAACAGTCGCAGATACGAATAACAACAACAACAACCAAATACCCGCATGAAACGATAATCTGGGAGCTTGTTGTAGACTTTCTCAAAAGGGGATTTCCCTTCAAGAACAGTTGTAGGTAGCCTATTGATTAGATACACTGCAGTCACCACAGCATAGGACCAGAATCGTAACGACATCTTGGCTTGAGAAAGAAGAGTGACTGTCATCTTGATGATATGACGATGCTTTCGTTCCACAACACCGTTCTACTCAGACGTATGTAGACTATAGACACGATAACGAACCCCAGTAGCAGTAAGGACACTCACAAACTTCTAAATTCTCCACCCAAATCACTTTGAACCTCTTTCATTGTGGCTCCAAATTGAGTGTTGACGATTTTAGAAAACTGTTGGTACGCCTGAAGAACTTGGGATTTGTTCCGGAGCAGGAACAACCAAGTGTGTCGAGAATATGCATCGACAAAGGATACATAATACGAAAACCCTGCAGAAGATATATGAGCTGGCCCCCATAAGTCAGTAAAGATAAGCTGGAAGAGATGACTATAAACAGTTTCAGAATCGTTAAACGGTAATTTGTGGCTTTTTCCTTGTTAACAAGCATAACAAACAGAATGTTTATTACTTTGACTGGAAACATTACAATATTTGAGAGCTTTGGTTATCGTGGGTTGGGCTGGATGTCCCAGCCGACGGTGCCAAAGCTCAAAGTCAGAACAACTAGTATGAGCAGAATGTAACTGAATAGTACTAATATCGCCAGAGGTACATTGACTGATACTAGACTCAATCCTTGAGTGACCAACATTAACAGTACACTTATTGAAAGCGTATAACCCATCATCTTCGACTCCTTGCAACAAAATTTCCCAAGTAGCTTCATCTCGAACCACACAATGCGAGGCATGGAACCCAAAGTAGACATGGTTGTCTCTAGCAAACTTTGACACTGAAAGCAAGTTCTTAGTCACACGAGGAACAATAAGCAGGTTATGCAACATTAAAGCTCTTGAGTTAGAGGAAATATAAGAATGACCAACTTTAGAAATCAACAGTCCCTTACCATCACCAACTACCAATTTACCTGGTCCTGTGTAATCGGTGCACTGATGAGCAGTGGAAGCATCAGAAGACACGTGGTGAGTAGCACCTGTGTCGATGAACCAAGATTCAGAATGCCCAGACGACCCGGTGCCACTGCTCGAACTACACTGGTGACATCCAGGGGACATGACCATCATTCCTACACTATTGGAAGTTGGACTAAAATTAGCGGCATCAACAGAGAATACATTGACAAAGGACGATTCGACAGCGGTGCGAGGTCTATTGGAATTGGAAATGACTCCAGCAAAGGACTTATCAAACCTCCGATAGCAACGGTCAACCAGATGACCCAATTTACCACATAGCTGACACTGGAATCGATTGTGAGAGCGTCCACGACCAACATGACCAGGCTGACACGGATTAGCCCTTGATTCACTACGAGACGTGTTACTAGAGGTGGTAGAAAGTTGAACATTGTGAACGCTCATGGGCGCAGGCAAGCTTTGATCATACATAACTTGTTGTGCTTCAGCATCCACCAAAATCGTAGTGACACTGTCAAGAGTAAACGGGCAGACCATTTAAGATAGACGCAATATGCTATGTAGTAGATACTGGACTCCCACATGATGCTAACGCATCGCAAATCTCCTTAACCTTGGAGATGTAAGCCCTCATGCTTAAGTCCCCTTTCCGAATGGATCTGAGCTGGAAATGTATACTCGTAACAATGGTGGTTGAGCGGCTACTGAAATATTCAACCACAATCTTCCATATGCCGACAATTGTTTCAGCCCCAACAAACTGAGAGAGAAGCGACAGACTCATGGTTGACAGCAACCGGGAAGCCAGAGCGCTGTCCTGGGACACGAACGCCTCGTATTCATCGTTAGGAACGAGCGTCCCGTTAACCGATCGAACCATGGCCGGTGGGGCAACCATTGTGCCGTTGAGCAGCTTCTCAAGACGGTGGCTGCGAACAGTAAGGAGCACCTGTTGTTTCCAAACGAGAAAGTTTGTCTCGTCAAGCAAGACGTTGATTCGCTTGTTGGTGAACGCACGACCTCCTCCAAATCCATATCCAGAGGCATCGCCATCACTAGAAATAGGAAGCTGAGCGTCGGAGCTTGGCATTGAAGCAGATCGGAAGCGAAAAAGACACAAGAAACGATTAGAAAAAACACAAAAAACAATCGAAAACAACATATCAGAGATAAAAGCTACCAGAAGAGAGGAGAGAATCCAAACGAACAAACTAGAGTAGAGAGAAAATCAAGCGTCGATAACCTGGGGGAATGATACCATCTTAGCTTGGAAACAGACTCAACTGATAGAGAGTCAACGAACGCTGGTAATTTCGAGAAAGAGGTAAACCGTTGTCATCAACTAAGATAGTGAACGGTCGAGAGAAAAAACTAGAGAAGAAATATTAAAAGGATGTTGGCCTTAAAAGTGATAAACAGTGATAAGGCCTTAGAACAAGAGACCTATTATTTATATAGCCCATTGGACTTAACAGAAATTGATATTGGATTATCAAATCCGTTAGGTTTGAGCGGGCTCGATAGAAAACAAACTCAAAACAGAATAACGAACTCGGTTAAGGTCAACTTCTCTTGGTTTAAACAAACCAACTTCCCAGAATATTCAACAGACCGTGTTTAAATTAAGCCTGTAATATGTCTGATTTCACATAAAATATCCATTAGCATATCACTTTATATCAAAAAGCATTAAAAATGCTTCCATTTCAAATTTGGTCCAACTTAGTGATTTTCATGTGAGTTGTTGCTAAGTTGAAAGGTAAATATTTACTACATTTGGGAGGAATGCAACTACAGACATTTTCGAGGACAAATCAAATGATTTATGATATTGTAGAATGTATAAAGGATATAGTTCGTATTAGATTGCACAATAAATGTATAGATAGAAGTGATAGGGTAAATATGCTCTTGTGTAGTGATTGGAGGATCCCTTAATCCTTTGGGAGTCTCTCTTATTGAGTGTATACGTTAATTGTAGCATATTGATGCTTCTTGCATAATAAACAAACATTTTATTCAAAAAAGCTTTAGAATAACTTAGGGTTTAGAAATAATTTTACCTGGCTTTAAAACAAAATTCAATCCCATCTAAATCAAGGTTGAGTCACTAACTTCCCATATATGACCCTGAATTTAACATGAACTCAAGGATGACCATTTAAAAAAATGAAATTCCTCACTCTAGTTCATCAAGGTTTAACAATGGCTTTCTAAAGCTTTCTGGATGATGATGATGGCTTGGTTAGTGATAAATAATGGGGAAAGCACTATCCAAGCCTTTTTCCCCTTATTTTATTCATTTTATTTCTAAAATACACATATCAAAATGAAATAAAATAAATACAATGCTTCTAGAGAATTAAAAGAAAAATAATTGAAAAGATGACAGCATATTTTCCCACTAAATATAGCTTTGAACTATTTAACCATGCAACTCTCTAAATTCTCATACCTTCCAATTTAGTCGTTCAACGTTCATTTTCACATTTTGATTATCAATAAAACCATCGAATCAATCTACCATTTAGAAAATTTAACCAGGGAGGAATAGAGTGTAAATTCCAACAATTAGATTAAATAATTCAATGATTCTCGGGAAATTCTCGATTAAGAGATTCGAGGATGTTACACAATTTTTAGCATCACACGTAAAATATCATAATGTAAATAAATCATAAGTGATAAATCTAATTAAAACAGTTCAAACAATTTTTACACAAGAAATACATGTATATCTTTTTTCATTGTATTTGTAAAATCGAGTGATTTCCGATTAATCATGCATCAAGTGTATAGAACTTATTTGTTTAAGTTTATTGTTCAACGCAAGTGATTTTTTTTTGTATAATCGCAGGATCACCACACAAATCATGTAATCTTATAATCACCACTTAGGCCATGTCATCTAGTAATCGCAACATAGGTCTTGTGATCGAGAAATTATATCTATATCATAGCCTGACATACCACATTCATGGTCATATTTAATAAAAATTACTCATTTCACCATTATTTTCCATGTCATTAATCTAATAATATAATAACTAAAAAGACTGTTTTAAATGACATGGACAAAACATTAGTGAAGATTCATTAGTTGGAAGATTAATGACATGAAAAATAATAGTGAAGTGTGTGGTTTTTATTGGATGAGACCATAAATGATGTGATAAACGAAGTTCATGATATAATTTTTCCTTGTGATCATATGGTCACCACACGGGTCGTGTAATCATATGATTTCCACACAATGCGTATAAAAGAACAATCCATATAATCAACTAATCATCGCATTTATGCTCCTCTTCATAACACCATTGATTAATCATTGTAACCCTAAACTTGGTCCAGAAGAGAAGACCAAATTTAAGAAGTTATGATTGAAACTTAATCCTCAAGAAAATTAATTTTAAAAATTATACTCTAATTTAAAAAGAATATATAACAATAATTTAATAAATATCTTATAATAAATAAAACTTAAATGTTATAATTAATATTTGAATGTTTAATTAAAATATCTCAATAAAAACTATAGCAAATGAATAACTTCAAAGTTTGAAATTACATCAATATCCCAAAATAATAAATAATAATTTGAAGGACTTAAAATGGTCTCGTACTAATAAATATGATAATTGGATAAAAGTGATATCCTCCAAGTTTTTGCTACTGGAATCCTCCGTATCGAAACGCCCTAAGGTGTTTCGAAACGCCTGGACAGTTTTGTGAAGTTTGACTTTAAAAAACATGTAAAACCTTTTAAAAACATCCCTAAACATAGTTTCAAGTTGTTTGGACTTTGGAAATTGTTTTAAATACTTTTTAAATCAGTCCAAAACATTTTTCAATTATTATATCAAAACATTAGTTCTACACAGAGTGCTCGCCGTCGAGTCCCGAGCCAAACCCCCTTAGCCACTCGCGTAGTCGCCATCCCGATCGTTGCCAATCGGAGGGTTAAGGTTTGATGAACCTAGGGTTAAAGACTTTGGTTTTTCGTTGATTTTGTCCGACGTTGGTGTCCGTTCATTGCACTACCACCATCGTTGAGTTCCTTGCGACGAGGCGAGCAAAACCTTGTCGAAAAATCAATGTTTCACCTCTGGCAAAGGTCTTATTAGACCTACGTGTTTTTCTGACCGTTTTGGTTCGATTTAGGTAAGATCAAGCCATATTACAACTTGTTTCAATGAATTTTGGGTTTTATTTAATCATGTGTCTGATGGGCTTTCAAAATTCGGCAAAATCGAGCATTTTGGGGATCACCGGCGACATTCTGGAGAGGATTTTGGTGAGATCTTTTAGGGTAAGTGAATTGGGTTCAAACCAGTCTGAACCGACCCCAAACCCGAGTTAGTGAACCGTTAATTTAGACCCGAATCGTCTGCCTGACCCGAACCATCTTCTCGACCCGACCCGAGTTGACCCGAACCAGACCCGAGTTTAACCCGTTGACCGAGTCAACCCAGTGAGTCAACTCACCGAGTCAGCCATTGGACCAGTGACGTCAGCATGACGTCAACGTTGACTTTGATCGCTGTTGTCAGCGTTGACTTTGACCAAAAAGTCAACTTTTCTAGAAAAGTCCTATTTTATATTTTTTGACGTCTTGAGTCTGATTTTGATGTCTGTTTCGCGAAATTCTAACCCGAATGCTTCCGAATTTGACCTTGAACTCGAACTTGTATATGTACTTAATTATTCAGTTAAAATGTGAATAAAGACTAAAATAGAAATTTGTGTAATTGAAGGTATTCACGGTTCCTTGAATACGAGATGTTGAGGGACGTCAAATTCGAATTCAAGAGTGTTCGAATGTCAATTTCAAGGATCGACCGATATAGCAAGAATTTAAGGTAATACTTTTCTACCACTTGTATGCTTTATGAACATGTTGGTATGCGGTTGTAGCATGCATGCTTATGATGAAGTATATTGTTAATCTACCTAAGTCAAATCATATACAAAAAATAAGTATGAAAATTCAGATAAGTATGACATATTCGATTCAAAAAATGAATAAATCAAAAAGATCTAAAGTTCTATAATTATTTTGAATAAGATTTGATTGACGTGAATAAGGAATTGATGATCAATGAATAATCCAAGTTATGTTAACGGAAGGTCTAATGCTTAGAATGTTTGGTTGTGAAGTGATAAAGACGCCTTGATGTATAAGAAAGACTAAAAATTACATCTATTAATGGAAGTGATCTAGAAATCTTCACTAGATATGGTAACACAATCGATTCATCTGAAAACCTCGGTTTTGCACCTGCCGTTATGTTAACGAAGCCTAAACCTTCAAAATTGCAAAGTGTTAAGATCTTCCCGAGTTCTGAATAAATCTCCGAAGATAAGACTACTGAAAATTTATTCGCATGTGTAACACCCAGGTTTTGGGGTCGAGAGATGAGTGTGTGAGCCGGGTTCGAGTCGTTGGCCTCGTTTTAATTAAATGGGCTTTGCTTTAAAAATTCTAGTGGGCTTGATTTTCACTAATGGCAAAAGTGTGATTTTTAAATAAGGGGAAAAAGGTACTTTTCAAATTAAAAGAAAAAAAGATGATGAAAAGGGGGTTTTATTTCAAAAGTGTTCATCTTCCTCCTTGGTCCTCTTTTACGTTAAAACCTCCCCAAATCGTTTGTCACTATTCCATTCATTTTATTCACCATTTCAAGTGATTTCAACGAGGTAAGCACGTTTTTGACTTCTCCTCTCTATTCTGAACACATTCATGGTTTTAGTTTTTGGAAAATGCCATTGTAGAGATTTTTAAGATTTCAAAGTTTTGAGGAAAATGATGAAACTTTAATGGCTTCTTGACTTATTTTTGATTTGTAGAGTTAAGTTATGAACTAATCTTTCCCTAAGGTACATTATAACTTAAAATGGTGGGGTTTTTATCAAAAATCCCGAAATGGGTTTTGGGGGGTATTTTAAAAGAGTTAAAACTTGAGTTTTTGGTGTGGTTTTGTGAAAGGGTGTTGGGCTGGTGTTATAGTGAAGCTAGAAGGTTGTTTTTGATGTGTTTAATGGTGTTTTGAGGGTTGGAATCATTGGTTTTCTGTTGGGTTGTTGGGGAGTACGAAAATGGGATTTTGGTGTTGGCCTTGGTTAGAAATTGTAGGTATTTGGCTTGTGGTAGTAGTTTGAGGTTATGACAGTGTTTGGAGATGATTTGGTTGAGTAATATATTGTTTTTGATTGGTTAGAATCAAAGGGAATCGTTGGAGAAGCTTCGGGCACGATTTCGGAAAGTGTGGAGGCTTGATTCGGCTTTTCTCGGTTTGCTTAAGGAAGTTCGGTGAGTGGAATCATTTAAACTGGTTTTAAATTGGTTCAAGTGTATGGTTGTGGAGTTGGATTGTGCTTGGTAGGCCAATCTAAGGTAGAGGTTAAGTAGGTAGCTTAATCTCTTGTGTGTTTTATGAGATTTGCTTAATATGCATGATGTAGACTTGTAGAGCATGTGTTGATTATGTATGTTGTTATATACATTGATGTATGTGGTGTTTGATATGTTGAAATGCATGATGGATTATCATGGTGTGACTTGAAAGTATGATTGGCACTAGTTAAATTACCGGGCATAAATGATCGATCATTAGGATGAGAGTGTGCACACGATTGAGTAAAATTCGCGTGTGGCCTTGGTGGCGTAAAGTCATCAAGGAGGAGTACGGTGATGTAATATTCCATCGGAAATTATATATTATTACGTGATGATGAGTGGAATCCCATCCGTAAGGCATGTGATGATGAGTGTAATCCCATACATGCAAGGATCGATGATGAGTGTAATCCCACCGAAGGTAACGTTGTTGTTGAGTACGTTGGAGGTGAAAACCCCAACGGAAGTTATCCGCATATCAGAGTTAACTAATAGTTGCCAATATACTTGTTCATGTGTGGTTATTGTTAAGATAATTGTTATATCTTGTTGGGCATAACATGAGGTAAGATGCCATGCTAATGCATTCTTGTGATGTTAGCTATGATGTTATGTTGATACTTATGTATGCTTGTGAGTTGTCTTAAGGATGGTATGTTTGAACCCTGCATTGTCGTTGTTTTTGTTTTAGAGCATCCTCACCAAGCTTCTAGCTTACGTTCTCATTTTCGACAATGCATATCATTAGCGTGGAGTTAACAAGGAGCAAGGAAAGGGGCATTCCAAGCTTTAGTAGTTGCTCAAGTATGGTTTAGTAAATAATGTGGTAGTTTAGCAATGAGGATGCTATGTGTTTTGTATGAGTGTTGTTAGACTCATATGTGTTGACCTTGATGTTATTACCTTTGTTTTGGATTGTAAACCATGCTTATGCTTTGCCTAAATGATTTGTGTCTTGAAGGCTTATGACCATGTTCTATGATTGCTTATGTGTTATGTTTTAAAGCATGTAAACCTTGATATGCAGTGTTTATGTAAGTGTTTGCTTCTTATGAATGAAATGGTTTAATTATGTATGCCTTAATGCAAGTTTTCTATCTAAATGCTCATCTTGTGTTGGATGCCATGTTTGATTGGTTAAGTAACGTCGTATGTTTAGATTTGGTTGCTAAATGTTGTATGATGGTTTGTTTGTTGCTAGACGAGTAATAAATTGCATCTAGAGTTGAGTCTTGGTGCGTTTTGCAGCTAAAATGCAGTTTGCGGTGCAGGGCGTATCGGTACGCCTAAGGGTCGTATCGATACGGTCCTACACTTTGGACTTCATTTTAGGCTTAGCGTACCGATACACGAGGGTGTATCGATACGCCAAAAGCTCTTTGGAAATATGAAAAATTGACGAGATTTTGGCGTATCGGTACGGGTCTTAGGCGTATCGGTACGGTTTTTGTTGTTTAACTGTGAGAAGTTGACCGATGATGGTGTATCGGTACGGTCAACCAGTTTACCGATACGATCTTCTTAGGTTGACTTTGGGTGGTTGACCAAGTCAAGGCGTATCGATACGGTCTCCCAGTGTATCGATACGACATGTTGTAAAGGTTAAAATGGGCTGTTAAATTTGCTTGTTTTATATGCTTTGTATCGTTTCGTTGTCTTTTCGCTGTCGTATCTCACATAGGATCTATTAAAGCATTTAGACAAGATAATGTTTAAAAGAAATTTTCTAGGGTTGCTAACTGTAGGGGAGCCTTAACGGGTTTCACTTCAGTTTTCCCTGTGTAACCTACTCGGACTGGTCAGTCGTGCAGATCGGGACGAGGGGTTACATTTGTTGGTATCAGAGCCTGAGGTTTCCGAGACCTCAGGTAGGTAAGTGAGGTAAGTTGAAGTGTTATATTGTTGCTATGTCTAAGTGAATGTTTTTCCATGTATGCTTGATATTTGCTTGTTACTACGGTGTTTGAAAGCATGTGTTAGCATGAATGTAGCGTCGAGGCGTAGTGTCGAGTTCCCATTGCTACTATTATTTATTTGAAAGGATTTTGTAAAGGAATATACTTGAGCACGATTGGACCCTTGCCTTTGCTAACTTAATCCTTATGTGTTTGTTTGTTGTAGTTGTTATCGTGCTAGCTGTGAAATGAGACCTAGAGGGAGGCCTAGGATGGTTCATCCGGAACCATGGGCAGCAGCTCCGGGAGTTGAGCCGGCTGTTGAGGCGCAGGCTCCTCCACCTCCACCTTCTCCTCCTCGTCAAGAGGGAGGTGAGGCGAGAGCCGAGGGTGTGGAACCTCAGGTTGGCCAAGGACTGACCGGGATAGATTTGGCTCCACTAGTTCAGGCAATAGCCGGGGCTTTTCAGGCAGTAGTGGCTGGGAGCCAGGCAGTGGCACAACCTCAAGGTGAGGGCATCGATTTTCCATTTGAAAGGCTTCGTAGTTTTAGAGACGAAGAGTTGACAGGGTTAAGACCTGAGAGATCCGAGACTTGGTTTAACAAGACTGTCTGTATTCTGTCACAGATGGGCTGTATTGGAGAGTGCAGACAAGGGTGTGTTGTATCTCTGCTACAGGGTGATGCCTACACTTGGTGGGTCACCATTACTACGGGCATGTCGGATGCCGAGATCACTTGGAAGTTCTTTGAGTCAGCTTTCCACAAGAAGTATCTGGGTCCCTGTTATCTCAATGAGAAGAAGAGGGAGTTTATGGCTTTGCTTCAAGGTAACTTGACCCTCACGGAGTATGAGAACATGTGTATTTTGGATCGTGTATTTTGGCAAGCTTAGAACATGTGTATTATGGATTGTGTATTTGACTTTGTTTTATAGAAGCACGTGTTGTACTCTTTTCCTCCAATTAGGTTTAGAGAGGTTTTTAATGAGGCACGCATACCTGATTAAGGTGTTATGTTCCAATGAATAAATCATATTTGCCTAGAAAAAAAATTAAGTGAAAATATTTGACTTTTAGATGTTTATAAGTCAATTTTTGTTGCTCAGGAGGATAATCTAATAATATATTTTCTATTAATTTTTTTGAAAAAAACTTTTATCTCTTACTGATTATAAATTAAGGGCATCATTTTAATAAATTGCACATGGCCCCCAAAATCTTTGAACCGCCCCTGATGAGTAGCAAATCACATAGTAAAATCGAATCTCTCACACCTGATACAACACCACACCATATATAAACCACATAAGAAACTTTCAACCATAAATACAATAAAACAACTACATCAAGACACTGCACTGTAAGCTAGGTTTTCAATAAGCTTGTTAATTTACAAACTACAACTATTCTTACATATAAACAAAACAAAAGCTTATTTAAAGTACTACTTTTCTCAATTGGGTTAATATATTTGTAAAAACTTAATTCCGTTAAAATTTTGTTGATGTATCACCCCTAGTCTATCAGTAGATATCACGAGTCTTTAAAAATAAACCTTAAACTTGTCCTTAAGTACCTTATTGGTACATGTACCTGTTTATGACCTATTTGGCTCACAAGAAATCTAATATTTAGAAGATGTCGAATAACAACACTTAACTTGGGCTTGTATTAACCTGTGGATAACACCACCTAATAGTGGTTATCTTACGATTTAATTTTTTTTCTCTCAGAAAATTATAATTTTATTAATAAATTGATAGACCACTAAAGTGGTTTATAAGGTCCCCACGGACATGCCTCCGCAAAATCTAACGCTAGAACTGTAGATCGATTTGGTGTTCTCTATTTATGAGCGCAAGTGCACACTCTTGTCAAGTTATAGTACAAAAGATATCGTCTCCCACGGGGATTGGACAACTTGACTCGATCTGTTGTTCCTGCCCAAGAAAAAGTAAATGCATAAATAAGTTGGTTGTTTGAGAGGAAAATAAAATAAAAACACAAGTAAATGAAAATGAATAGATTATATTGATAGAAAGGGTCGGGTTATGCTGCTGCTTAGTGTGAAATTGCGTTGAATAGGACAAGTTGTTTTGCGCTGCCAGACTCTGTTGCCTCGACGGGGGATGGCATGTAAACTGCTGAGACGCTCTCGCTGCCTCGGTAGAGGAATGGACTTGTGTCTCGTCGGCAAACTCAACAGAACGCTTTAAAAGTGATTCTGCTTATGTCTAAGTCAGAATGTTGTTGATGCCCACTGCAGATAATACCAGTCGCGACGTGAATCGTGCAAAGACAATAACGGTAATTCGTCATCTTCTAGTCACCTTAAACCCTAACCTATGTCTAGGCCGAATTGATCGCACCGTCTATAGATGAAATCATACTTACTCTTTTCGTGAGTTCGAGTCTCTCGATACCAAACAAATGGATAGAAATCAACTAATCTTTCGCCTTAATTGAAAACTATGAAAAACATAGAATAAGTAAACCTTGAAGTTTTATTGCAAAAACAAACTTAAAAATCCTAAACAACCATTCTCACACTAATTACAACATAACTCAAACCCAAGGAGAATTTTAGAACATAATGGTGGCATGAAAACCTAAATTATGCCTAAAGGAAAACCTAAGCTATTTTGAAGTATAATTACAATGGGTATATATAGGCATTAGCTAGGTCTAGTCCTTCTTGAAGTAGAAGTCTTTCAAAGTAACTTTTGCATTAAATGCAACTTTAAACTCTGACTTCTTCGAGTTGAATGTGGACTTTATCACGTTGCCTTGCTCCACAAGTAATATTGAGCTCCTCCTTCGGCGGCTCTACCTGCTGCTACAAACATCAGAAAATTGAGTGGACGACATCGATAGAATTAAAATTTTCTGCTCTACAGATCACACTATAATTCTCTGATTCCACAGCTTGCTGTCTTGGGCGGCGACAGATACTCGGCAGCTGCTGTCTCTGTCTGGAACTGCATCAGTACAACTCCTGGGTCTGCTGTCTCAGCATCATGTCCTTGGCTCCTCTCTTCCTCTGTCAGCCTCTAGTTCCTGAAACTAAAACAATACCTTTTCCTTACCAATTAAAAGATAATCTATAAAAGCATGGCAAAGTAAAGAAATAATGTAAAATGCAATGCATGGTCCTAATTATGCCTAAAATGCACTAAAAAACAACAATAATATGAGATGAAATGTGCATGAAATATAGAAATTATGGACACTTTACATCAACCTACGACAATATTAGCCGCTCACTGTCGCTAAAAACCCACCTTACAAAACGCTGCAATGCAAAAATACATAGCAGTTCTTGTAAAAAACAGAAAGGGATCAAAGTCCATCAAGACAACAACATTCACCTATAACACTCAGCTAATCAAAACTGCAGGTATAACACTAAAAATTCTTGTGTGTGATACTGAATATAACTTGTGTGCACATATAACACTCAGCTAATCAAAATTGCACATACAACCATCAAGCCTTAAAAAGGCCGCCTATATTTTAATAACAAATTTGTTACGAATGGCTAAAAATCCGAAAATGAAAACGTTCTCCTAATAACTTGTGTGTGGTATTGGGTATCGGATGAATGACATCGTGTAACGGGTAATGTGTACGTGCCATATAGGCTAGAGGATTATATTATTCTGTGGGGGCTGATTCAAGAGATCATAACAAGTCTTGACGGAGGGGTGTCCAAAGAATTTGGTTGTTATTCCGAGCTTGTGTCATGATAAAGTTTGGAGGTTGGTTGATATGTGATTGTTGTTTCATTTGTGAGTATGCTTGGTGCTGGGATGAGATGGCTTCTGAGTTGTGACAATGTTGTTGTTGTATTGTTTGGGTGTTTTTTGCTTGTTCTATTTGTTTGTTGTGTGCACACTTTTTCCTCTTCCGATGTGCAGATGTTTTTTAATGAGGCACATAATAAGAGACACACTTTGTAGACAAAATATATGAACCCAAAAAAAACATTTTCATCATCTTCTTCTTTTTGAATAGTCTTACAGTGATTACAAAATATTATATGTTCATATTCTTTTCTTGACCTTTTAATAAGTCACACTCCTTATAGACAAAAATATTTGAACACAAATCTTATTCTTAATAACAATAACAAACATATCCATTTAATTTGAAATAAAAATTTATAGCTATAATTGGTTTAAACATACCAAATATGCATTTGTCTCGGCACTAAACATGAAATACACGTTCTTCTTTACCTTTTCAAGCCACCAGTATTAATATCCAGCTAGGACAAGTGGGGAAACCCTTCCTCCCTATAAACCTCAAACACCACTATATAAGCATGCACAATGTTGGGATTAGCATTCAAACACATGCAAACTCAGCAATCTCAATCCCCCATGGCTAGAAACATAGTCAAGCTTGCCTACATCACCAACGATGCTATCATGAAAGCCAGCTACAAGAAAAGAAAGAAGGGTCTGGTGAAGAAGGTGAGCAAACTCTCCACCCTATGTGGCATAGAAGCTTGTGTTGTTATCTACTCTCCTACTTACGACTCTCAACCGGAGGTCTGGCCGTCGGCTGTAACAGCCCATCGCATGCTCTCTGACTTCAAGGCGTTGTATGTTGTAGAACGAAGCAATAGAATGGCGAGCCAAGAGAGTTTATGTAGGCAAAAGATAGCAAAAGCTGATGAACGAATGAAGAGACCGCGCGAGGAGAATCAGAGAAAGGAGTTGACTCAGGTTGTGTTTCAAAACCTTAGTAGAAACTAGAAAGGGTTTGAACACTGTAAAGAAAGAGAATTTGAATTATCTGAGTTGTTTAATTGATCAAAACTTAAATGCCATAGACATAGGCTTCATATTCTTATTAAAGTCTATGTGATTCGGGAAAAATGGGAGTATTTGTTTCAATGTTTTTATGTGCTACGCCGAGCATGATATTTTTACATTATATTTCACAGTTTGCTTTTGTTGCTCGCGGTCAGCTAACCACATGTTGAATGTAATAAAGCTAAATAAATTTGAGCATTATATTTGATTTTTCGGATTTTGATTGTCAAATTTTTTTAACAATTCCTACCTAGGGGGAGGGGAGGGAAAATTAAATTTGATTTATATTATTAGTCGTCGAATCTACTAATTTTTTATTAAATCAAATCATTCAATCCAATTTTTTTAACCATTACATTATTTAAGGTGATTATTGTGTATATGTGTTATTATTGGATAAATTTAAGGAGGCTTTGAGCTCACAAGAAGGTGGTTAAAGGGTTGTTGGAACTTGGAATTGGCCTTTCATAACATACTTCAATTGGTATAACGATCGGTATTCGATCCCTTTTTTTGCTTGGCAAATAGCGTTTTTTATTATAAAAAAAACCCAGAGTTGTATGCCTCGTTAAAAACCTCCCTAAACCTATTTGGAAGAAAAGTGTACATACAACTTGGGGAAAGTTACAACTGATAATACAAAGCTATCACCATCAAACACTAATTCAATACAACAAACTTAAATAAAAAAAGTTAATGCTCTTATCATGTTCCTTACTCACACTTTTTACCACAATTTATTTTGGTACAAGTAAGTACCTAACTATTTTAACAGTGTAATTATATATCTAACATTTTTAACTACACATGTCCAATTATGATTGGTTTATACTTATTATTTTAACATCATTTAGTTAAAGTAATAATATATGTTACACAAGAAAACATATTTGGCTGATTGGTTAAACTACTCATTTTTATTCTCTCACATCATTTAGGTCATGAGTTCTAGACCCGGTAGGAGCACCCCCTTCCTTCCTCTAGAGATTCTTTTTTCCGTCCCCTCTAGGTAGGATTAGGATTAAAATTTGTCAAAAATATGTTACACATTCAAAGTCACGTGGTTAAATTTTAAGTATGACCACATATAATCTAAAAAATATTAGATATCTAATTGCACTAAAAAATAAAAATTGGGCACAATTACATAAAAAAATTGGATACCACATCACATATAAATATGAAAATTAGGTAAAAGTCATATTTACCCATATAATTATAAATATCTTAAAGTGTAGCCATATATGAACTCAAACATACATACTCATCCATTTAATTCCTGATAAAATTTACAGCTATGATTGAGTTAATGTTACTACCAAATACGCAATTTGCCTCATCACTAAATTCTAGTTGCCTTATTTTCACTTTCCTTTTCAAGTCGCTATTAATAATACAGCTATGATTGAGTTAATTTTACTACCAAATATACAATTTGCCTCATCACTAAATTCAAATTACCTTATTTTCACTTTCTTTTTTATGTCGCTATTAATAATATCTAACGAAGACTAGCGAAGAAACCCTTTCTTCTCATGCCAATATATAAGCATACACTAACATGCAATTACATACAAGCTAAGCTTTCCATTCACCATCACTAGAAAGAGAGAGTTGAATTACTCGAGAAACCGCGCGAGGAAAATCGTAGGAAGGAGTTGGCTCAAGACATGTTCCAAAACTTTGGTGGAAAGAGGCTACACAATATGAAAGGAGGATTTGAATCAGAACTTGAAGGATATACACAAGAAGGCTCATTCGCTTATGGAAGTCCATGCTTTGAGCTAACTCTTTTCTGTGATTATCCTCATGCAATTTTCTTTTTCCTTCTTTATACAATATTTATAGAAAACAACCCTTAAGAGAGGAACATGTTTTAATCTATAATTTTGGTACAAAGTATAAATTACCAAAATTCTTTCCCACCCGTAAATTAAAGGATATTGAACGTTTAAACATGTTTCATCCCACACACTCTTAAAATGTGATCGTTAAAAAATAACAAAAAATGACGTGACTTGGTATAGTCATAGTTTAATTACAATTTTTACATATTTTATCAATTTATCTAAAACCCTTCAATTTAAAACATTATCTTAATTTTAAGAGTGAAATTGTAAATTACTTATTTTTTATTCTTCCATCAAAACTGTTCAACTTTTTCCTGTCATCATCCCTCGCTGTAGCCCCATCTTGCCAAACACCATTCTGATAGAAGTTATATTTCTGTTACTATGTTGTTAGGCCAACTAAGGGTTGTTAGGTCGTTGGGCTGTTGAGTCAGTTGGGTAGTCTGTTATCCAACCTCTCTTACTTGGGCTATATAAACATAGCTAAGTGTAATTGGGCTTTTAATGAAATGATTAATCAGATTCTCTCAAAATACATTTTCTTTACAGTTTATTTTTCTTTTCTCTCTTTCGAATATTGTTTTCTCCCTTCATCTTTGTATTCCCTTTTCTCACAGAGAACCTACTATTCTCCTTTATCTTCTTCATTCAATGTTGCGTTGTTTATCCTTCTAACATGGTATCAGAGCTCGGTTCGCAGTCCTCCTTTCACAACGATAAGCTGTCGGTTGATTGCAAAGCTTCAGCACTTCGTTTCTCGTGAAGATCTGTAGTAGAGACGTTGATTCTTCATTGGTTCATCAATCCGTTGTAGATTGACGGTGGTTGCGGTTGTATTTGCTTTCTCTATTGCTCGATTGAGAAATCTGGTGAGATTGTTCTAATCCTGCGCATCTTGTGCCCTAATTTCTCTTGCGTTCTGATTGAGTGCCCTAATTTCTCAAGTGCTATCAATTGATGTTATCAGAGGCTTGCAATTTGTTTTCATATGCTGTTTTTGATGTCCTTGCCCATTCAGATACTACTTCATCTTGTTTCTATCTGGGAACTGTCATCTGTGTTCTGAAATTGGTTGAAGATTTCGATTGCATTTGTTAGTATGTTCTGAATATTGTTGTTGTTTTGTTCTGATGCTCTACGATACATCTGTCTGCATCGTTTTGTTGAAACCTTTCTGGTTCAGTTACTCTGTATATCTGATCGTTTTTGCTCGTGTTTGGTGATCTTGATCTGTTTGGCGTGTATCCTCTGTGGTAGTTTCTTGATCTGTCTTTGTGAGGTTGTTTGTTATCAGCTATGGTTGATTCTGCTAGGACATCTGATAATGTTGGTAATGAGAGTGAACATGCTAATGATAACACGACACATCAAACTACTAAAAATATCACTTAGGTTGGCAGTCAGAATGTAACATCTTCATTAGTCACTAATAGAGTCTTCTCCTCTAAAAAGATTAATGTCATTCTAGATGACAACAACTACCTCTTGTGGCAGCAACAAGTGCTGTTAACCATTAAATCAAATAGGCTTCAAAAGTTCATAGATGAGAAGTTAACTTGGCCCTCACAGTATGTTACAAAGGAAGGTGTTGTCAGTCTTAATCCTGAGTATGAGTTCTATGAGGAACAAGATGGAGCCTTAGCCTCATGGCTCTTGTCTACTGTGAGTGAAGAGGTGTTACCTCATCTGATTGGACATAATACATCAGTGGAGATTTGGAATACTTTACATAGACTTTACAGTGGAAAAACCACATCTAGGCTAATGTCCTTAAGAAGGTTGTTGCATTCACAAAGGAAGGGTGAATTACCTATGAGAGAATTTTTAATGAAAGTAAAAACCGTGTGTGATAACTTGGCAAGTTGTGGAGAGATGATCTCTGATCATGAGCATGTTACAACCATCTTAAATGGTCTGCGATCATGTTCTGCGATCTTTCATTGGTAAATTCTGTGTTGTATACTTTGATGATATCTTGATCTATAGCAAGTCTTTACAGGATCACGTAGGACATTTGCGAGCTGTTCTGCAGGTTTTGCGAGAAGAAAGATTGTTTGGTAACATGGAGAAGTGTGTATTTTGTACTAACAAACTCACATTTCTTGGTTACATTGTTAGTTCTCAGGGAGTTGAAGTTGATCCTGAGAAGATAAAGGCAATTCAGGAATGGCCACGACCGACATCGATTACTCAGGTTAGATCGTTCCATGGTTTAGCGAGTTTTTATCGACGGTTTGTTCCTAACTTCAGTTCTATTACCGCCCCCTTAACCGGGATTATAAAGAAGAATTCAGTCTTCTCATGGGGTAAAGAACAAGAAGATGCCTTTTTGAAAATTAAAGATTGTTTGACTAAAGCACCTGTGTTAGCATTACCTGATTTTGATAAAACATTTGAAATTGAATGTGATGCTTCTGGAATTGGTATAGGTGCTGTTTTGATGCAGGAAAAGAGGCCCGTTGCTTACTTTAGCGAGAAATTGAGTGGTGCTACATTGAACTATCCGGTTTATGATAAAGAGATGTATGCATTGATTCGGGCATTAGAGACATGGCAACATTATTTGTTGCCTAAGGAGTTTGTGATCCACACCGACCACGAGGCTTTACGTTACATCACAGGTCAGCATAAATTGAATAAACGACATGCTAAGTGGGTTGAATTCTTAGAATCTTTTCCTTATGTCATTCGATACAAGAAAGGGAAAGAAAATGTCGTTGCTGATGCATTATCACGTAGGTATGCACTTTTGAGTTATCTTGATTCACATCTGATTGGTTTTGCATATATTCGTGATTTATACCCTGATGATCCTGATTTTAGAGATAAGTTTAATGCTTGTTCGAAAGGTGCAGATGGAAAGTTTTACAGGCATGATGGCTATCTTTTCAAGGAAAACAGGATTTGCATTCCTCAGGGTTCGATGCATGATATTCTGACCCGTGAGGCACATGAAGGTGGATTGATGGGTCATTTTGGAGTCACCAAGACGTTACATACCTTGAAAGAGCATCTGTTTTGGCCAAAGATGCGCAGAGACGTTGAAAGGTATTGTGAACGTTGTGTGACATGTAGGAAGGCAAAGTCGAAGGTTTCACCACATGGTATGTACTTACCTCTACCTATTCCTGATTCCCCTTGGACTGATATTTCGATGGATTTTGTTTTGGGATTGCCTCGAACTAGAAATGGTAGAGATAGTGTATTTGTTGTGGTTGATAGGTTCTCGAAAATGGCACATTTTATTGCTTGCCATAAGACTGATGATGCTGTTAATGTGGCTAACTTATTCTTTAGGGATGTTGTACGTTTACATGGTATTCTTAGGTCGATTGTTTCTGACAGGGATGTGAAGTTTTTGAGTCACTTCTGGAGGACTCTTTGGAGCAAATTAGGTACGAAACTCATGTTTTCTACTACTTGTCATCCCCAGACTGATGGACAAACTGAGGTTGTTAACAGGGTTTTATCTACTTTACTTCGTTCCATCATTAAAAAGAATATTAAGACTTGGGAAGATTGTTTGCCACATGTTGAGTTTGCTTATAACCATGTTGTACATTCTGCTACTAAAATGTCACCATTTGAGGTTGTTTATGGTTTTAATCCTATTATGCCTCTAGATTTGTTGCCTTTGCCACAGGAACAGGTGACGAACAAGGATGGTCAAAGCAAAGCTGATTATATGAAAAAGTTGCATCAACAGGTTAAGGAGAACCTAGAACGAAGGACGCAACAGTATGAAAAGCAAGCAAACAAAGGAAGGAAGCGAGTCACCTTCGATGTTGGTGATTGGGTTTGGGTTCATTTCCGAAAGGAACGATTTCCGGCTGAAAGGCGATCCAAGTTGTTACCGCGAGGAGATGGTCCTTTTCAGGTGTTGGAGAAAGTGAATGACAACGCCTACAAGTTAGATCTACCTAGAGAATACAATGTAAGTGCCACATTTAATGTTTCTGACTTAACCCCTTATGGTGATTTTACAGATTTGAGGACAAATCCTTTTCAAGAAGGGGGGGATGATGTGAGCACATCTTCACCAGCACATGTTGCTGATCTGGAGGTCTTACCGTTAGGACCAATTACTCGATCTAAGGCGCAACGTTTCAGGGAAGCTCTTTTCCTTACTTGTGCTAATATTTCTGAATCATTTGATAATACTTGTGCCTTAGACGATAGGACGTTTAATGTGTTGCATATAATTATGTGACCTGATTAGGTTTTATAATTTATTAGGTATATTAATGTGACATGATTAGGTTTTATAATTTATTAGGTATATTAAAATACGTATATCATATGATACATATGTTTGGAATAATTTGATAATATAACTTATAATAATATTTTATATATGTTTGCAGCAGCCCGAGTCATGCGTGAATCAACAATGCAGCTTCCATCTTTAAATTTTAATGCATGCAAATTTTGCATGTGCTTTAATTCAAATTAGCCACATTCTTTCATTTTAACATGTGCGGGCAGAATGCTTCTCTAAGCAAATCGATTACACCAGCCCTCCTTGGATCTCAACTTGCGGATAAGGACAAGAGAAGTTACCACTTGAATTTTAAATTCCAAACACATTTAACATGTGCTGATTGAAGATGGCGCCCAACTTTGTGTTTCATGGCTGAAGTTCAATTCCGCCAAAATAAGTAGTTTTATACATTTTAAATTTTAAGTTTCAACATTTAATTTCAGCCATTTAATTTGAAGTTCGGCCAGCCCTTGTATACTATAAATATGTAATCATTTGATATAAACAAGGTTACACATTTTGAATGAATAAATTTGTTTGTGAGATTTTCTCTCAAATTTGGTTCTTTTTTTTAGAACTTTTTCTTTGATACTTCGGGTTCTCAATTGTTCGATAATTGAAGGGTCCAAGTCCGTATTCGAGCAAATTCAAGATAAGGTTCGGGTTCGTTCAACAGATTGTTCGAGTTCTTCCTTGGAGTTTGTTCACCCTTTTTCGACTACGAAGAACAGTTTCGATTCGGGTTTGCATAACAGATTATGCAGGTTCTTTCGAGTTCATCGTGTCAAATTTCCAGAACGTTGCAACCGTTGTTGAATGCTTGAAGAATTTCATCTTCGTCGTTCAAATAATCCTAAAATTTCTGCAACTTTCTTCTCTCCCAATTCTGATTTTTTTCTTCTTTTTTTTTTTACTTACTTTAAATATCTAATTACGCCACCATGTTTGTTTCTATTGCAGAGAAGTGTTTGCTATTATCCTAGATCCGTGAATGAACGAGGAATGTTGTTTTCTTCAACAACACCCCTGTATCATATGGTAATCAGAGCTTTGGTTGGATTTTAGCAATTTCTGCACTACCAGACATCAAAAAAAATATATACAAAAGCCAAACAAAAAAAAATTCAAAAAAAAATTCTAAAAAAAAGTCAAAATTCAAAGTTTGACCAAAAAAGTCAAAGTAAAAAAAAAATTCGAAAAAAAAATCAGTTTCGAATATTTGGGGTATTTTGTGTTAATATGTGATGTTTGGACGTGAAATGATGAAGGATATGTCTTACCTTGAAATGCTTTGTAATCACCCGAAATCAACTTTTCTTGTTTGTTCCGGAGATAGGATGGTGGTAAGCATTTCTACTGCGTAAGTTGCTAAATTCTTGTTCTTTTAGCATCTTTTCTTTCATTTCATATTGTTATCTTTTTTCTTTTTTTTTCAGCCCAATTCTCAACTTTCATTTTTTTTCTTTTTTCCTAACCCTTATCTTTGTTCTAACAATATTCACCCGTCACTCGTTGTTTTCTTTCAATTTGACAACACTTGCAGAATCTGAACATCGGAATCAGTTCCTTTAAAGAACTAAGTACGAGAGATTGAGGGAAAAGGCAAAAAGAGTGTGTGAGAATAGAAGGGGAGACAAAAAGAGCCATTCGAGTATTCTCCCGAGTGAAACACGAGTGCTGAGTGTTAATTCCTTATTTTCTTGAGTGCAAATTCTTTGGAGTGACTAGTGAGGATTTTGTTGTGTGATTGGTGATGACTACTTTTTTTTTCTCTAACCTTTAACCCGTTTGTTAGTTAGTTTGTTTGTTTTTTGTTGTTAATTATGACAGGTTCCGATGATCACACGGTTGAACAGGATCCACTGATTCCTCAAATGCAAGAATTAGAGAGAATGATGCAACGAGTAGTGGCTACCGCCTTAGAGCCATTACAGTCGAGGATGGATAGGTTTGATGGAGGATCCAACTCTGTTAATGATGTGTTGAACGAAAATGAAGACGAACGGTCACCGAGGCAGCATATTCCTAGACAAGGACGTGTGCAACAGGTAGACGATAATTTGACTAACATTAAGATTGCTATTCCTTCTTTTCAGGGACGCTCAGATCCTGATGCATACTTGGCTTGGGAAAGCAAAGTGGAGCACATTTTCGAGTGTTATAATTACTCGGAACAGAAGAAGGTTCGATTAGCAGCAACAGAGTTTGTTGATTATGCCTTGATATGGTGGGACCAGTTATTGCTTAGTCGTAGACGTACTGGTGATGATCCAGTTGCAACATGGATCGAGATGAAGCGACTAATGCGTAAAAGGTTTGTTCCTATTCATTATCATCGTGATTTGTTTCAAAAATTGCAAAACTTGAAACAGGGAAGTAGGAGTGTTGAAGATTATTTCAAGGATATGGAAATGGCTATGATGCGTGCGAATATCGAGGAAGATCGAGAAGCTACCATGGCACGTTTTCTAGCAGGGTTGAACACCGAGATTGCCAATGCTGTTGAGTTACAGCATTATGTCGAGGTCGATGACATGGTGCAGATGGCAATAAAGATTGAACGACAGCAGCGCAGGAAGTCTTCAAATCGAGGTAACCTTTCTTTTAAATCCTTTTCAAATCCATTATATACTCCTAACAATCCAGGAAGCAAGCACCACAACAACCACTTCGGATTCGTGAGCAAGGCGAAACCAGCAAACCAAAGGCCCCCGTTGCTGATAATGGGCGTGGTAAGCATCAAGTGGTGGCGCAAGAGCGAGCACGAGATATCCAGTGTTTCAAGTGCCTTGGGAGAGGACATGTTGCTAGTCAATGTCCTAACCGGAGGGTTATGTTGATGCGAGATGATGGTGAGATTGAGTCAGATTCCGAGGAGGAAGTGCGTGATCTCCCTACTGATGAGGAAGATGAGACTGACCTAGAGGTTCCTGAATCTGGTAAGGTAATGGAACTTTTGGTTATTAAAAGAAGTCTGAATGTGCAACAGGTACCAGATGATCTACAGCGTGAGAATATCTTTCACACACGATGCAAGGTGCAAGACAAGGTATGCGTTGTGATTATTGATAGTGGTAGTTGTACTAATGTTGCCAGTTCAGTGATGGTTGACAGGTTAGGTCTGAAAACGACAAAGCATCCTCATCCATATAAGTTACAGTGGTTGAATGATGGTGGTGAGCTTAAAGTGACCAGACAGGCTATTGTGCCATTTTCAATTGGAAACTACAAGGACGAGGTCCTTTGTGATGTTGTGACGATGGACGCTACTCACCTTCTTTTGGGACGCCCTTGGCAATATGACAAGAAGGTAATGCATGATGCTTATACAAACCGTTACTCTTATATGCATGCAGGTAAGAAGATCACTTTGGCTCCGTTGACACCGAGTCAAGTGTTTGAAGATCAGGCAAGCTTGAAAAAGAGTAAAGAGACTGCAAAAGAGAAGAAGAAGATGTCCGTGTATGCGAGCAGTAGCGAAATCAGGAAATGTCTTTCCTCTCAACAATCTGTTCTTATTTTGATGTTTAAAGATTATTGTTTATTGACAGATTTTCCTACTGATCTACCTTCACCGATTTTGACACTTTTGCAGGAGTTTGAGGACGTGTTTCCAGCTGAAACACCGAAGGGATTGCCACCTCTTCGTGGCATTGAGCACCAGATTGATTTCATTCCAGGTGCTACTATTCCGAACCGACCAGCTTATCGAACCAACCCTGAAGAGACGAAAGAGCTTCAAAGGCAAATTACTGAGTTGATGGACAAGGGTTACATTCGAGAGAGCTTGAGTCCGTGTGCTGTTCCGGTGCTGTTAGTGCCGAAGAAAGATGGTTCTTGGAGGATGTGCGTAGATTGTCGAGCTGTGAACCAGATCACAATTAAGTATCGTCATCCCATTCCAAGACTTGATGACATGTTGGACGAGCTTTGCGGAGCCGTCATCTTCTCCAAAATTGACTTAAGGAGCGGCTATCATCAGATTCGCATGCGAGAAGGCGATGAGTGGAAAACAGCCTTCAAGACAAAGCTAGGTTTGTACGAATGGTTAGTAATGCCTTTTGGTTTAACTAATGCACCTAGTACTTTTATGCGTTTGATGAATCATGTTCTGCGATCTTTCATTGGTAAATTCTGTGTTGTATACTTTGATGATATCTTGATCTATAGCAAGTCTTTACAGGATCACGTAGGACATTTGCGAGCTGTTCTGCAGGTTTTGCGAGAAGAAAGATTGTTTGGTAACATGGAGAAGTGTGTATTTTGTACTAACAAACTCACATTTCTTGGTTACATTGTTAGTTCTCAGGGAGTTGAAGTTGATCCTGAGAAGATAAAGGCAATTCAGGAATGGCCACGACCGACATCGATTACTCAGGTTAGATCGTTCCATGGTTTAGCGAGTTTTTATCGACGGTTTGTTCCTAACTTCAGTTCTATTACCGCCCCCTTAACCGGGATTATAAAGAAGAATTCAGTCTTCTCATGGGGTAAAGAACAAGAAGATGCCTTTTTGAAAATTAAAGATTGTTTGACTAAAGCACCTGTGTTAGCATTACCTGATTTTGATAAAACATTTGAAATTGAATGTGATGCTTCTGGAATTGGTATAGGTGCTGTTTTGATGCAGGAAAAGAGGCCCGTTGCTTACTTTAGCGAGAAATTGAGTGGTGCTACATTGAACTATCCGGTTTATGATAAAGAGATGTATGCATTGATTCGGGCATTAGAGACATGGCAACATTATTTGTTGCCTAAGGAGTTTGTGATCCACACCGACCACGAGGCTTTACGTTACATCACAGGTCAGCATAAATTGAATAAACGACATGCTAAGTGGGTTGAATTCTTAGAATCTTTTCCTTATGTCATTCGATACAAGAAAGGGAAAGAAAATGTCGTTGCTGATGCATTATCACGTAGGTATGCACTTTTGAGTTATCTTGATTCACATCTGATTGGTTTTGCATATATTCGTGATTTATACCCTGATGATCCTGATTTTAGAGATAAGTTTAATGCTTGTTCGAAAGGTGCAGATGGAAAGTTTTACAGGCATGATGGCTATCTTTTCAAGGAAAACAGGATTTGCATTCCTCAGGGTTCGATGCATGATATTCTGACCCGTGAGGCACATGAAGGTGGATTGATGGGTCATTTTGGAGTCACCAAGACGTTACATACCTTGAAAGAGCATCTGTTTTGGCCAAAGATGCGCAGAGACGTTGAAAGGTATTGTGAACGTTGTGTGACATGTAGGAAGGCAAAGTCGAAGGTTTCACCACATGGTATGTACTTACCTCTACCTATTCCTGATTCCCCTTGGACTGATATTTCGATGGATTTTGTTTTGGGATTGCCTCGAACTAGAAATGGTAGAGATAGTGTATTTGTTGTGGTTGATAGGTTCTCGAAAATGGCACATTTTATTGCTTGCCATAAGACTGATGATGCTGTTAATGTGGCTAACTTATTCTTTAGGGATGTTGTACGTTTACATGGTATTCTTAGGTCGATTGTTTCTGACAGGGATGTGAAGTTTTTGAGTCACTTCTGGAGGACTCTTTGGAGCAAATTAGGTACGAAACTCATGTTTTCTACTACTTGTCATCCCCAGACTGATGGACAAACTGAGGTTGTTAACAGGGTTTTATCTACTTTACTTCGTTCCATCATTAAAAAGAATATTAAGACTTGGGAAGATTGTTTGCCACATGTTGAGTTTGCTTATAACCATGTTGTACATTCTGCTACTAAAATGTCACCATTTGAGGTTGTTTATGGTTTTAATCCTATTATGCCTCTAGATTTGTTGCCTTTGCCACAGGAACAGGTGACGAACAAGGATGGTCAAAGCAAAGCTGATTATGTGAAAAAGTTGCATCAACAGGTTAAGGAGAACCTAGAACGAAGGACGCAACAGTATGAAAAGCAAGCAAACAAAGGAAGGAAGCGAGTCACCTTCGATGTTGGTGATTGGGTTTGGGTTCATTTCCGAAAGGAACGATTTCCGGCTGAAAGGCGATCCAAGTTGTTACCGCGAGGAGATGGTCCTTTTCAGGTGTTGGAGAAAGTGAATGACAACGCCTACAAGTTAGATCTACCTAGAGAATACAATGTAAGTGCCACATTTAATGTTTCTGACTTAACCCCTTATGGTGATTTTACAGATTTGAGGACAAATCCTTTTCAAGAAGGGGGGGATGATGTGAGCACATCTTCACCAGCACATGTTGCTGATCTGGAGGTCTTACCGTTAGGACCAATTACTCGATCTAAGGCGCAACGTTTCAGGGAAGCTCTTTTCCTTACTTGTGCTAATATTTCTGAATCATTTGATAATACTTGTGCCTTAGACGATAGGACGTTTAATGTGTTGCATATAATTATGTGACCTGATTAGGTTTTATAATTTATTAGGTATATTAATGTGACATGATTAGGTTTTATAATTTATTAGGTATATTAAAATACGTATATCATATGATACATATGTTTGGAATAATTTGATAATATAACTTATAATAATATTTTATATATGTTTGCAGCAGCCCGAGTCATGCGTGAATCAACAATGCAGCTTCCATCTTTAAATTTTAATGCATGCAAATTTTGCATGTGCTTTAATTCAAATTAGCCACATTCTTTCATTTTAACATGTGCGGGCAGAATGCTTCTCTAAGCAAATCGATTACACCAGCCCTCCTTGGATCTCAACTTGCGGATAAGGACAAGAGAAGTTACCACTTGAATTTTAAATTCCAAACACATTTAACATGTGCTGATTGAAGATGGCGCCCAACTTTGTGTTTCATGGCTGAAGTTCAATTCCGCCAAAATAAGTAGTTTTATACATTTTAAATTTTAAGTTTCAACATTTAATTTCAGCCATTTAATTTGAAGTTCGGCCAGCCCTTGTATACTATAAATATGTAATCATTTGATATAAACAAGGTTACACATTTTGAATGAATAAATTTGTTTGTGAGATTTTCTCTCAAATTTGGTTCTTTTTTTTAGAACTTTTTCTTTGATACTTCGGGTTCTCAATTGTTCGATAATTGAAGGGTCCAAGTCCGTATTCGAGCAAATTCAAGATAAGGTTCGGGTTCGTTCAACAGATTGTTCGAGTTCTTCCTTGGAGTTTGTTCACCCTTTTCCGACTACGAAGAACAGTTTCGATTCGGGTTTGCATAACAGATTATGCAGGTTCTTTCGAGTTCATCGTGTCAAATTTCCAAAACGTTGCTACCGTTGTTGAATGCTTGAAGAATTTCATCTTCGTCGTTCAAATAATCCTAAAATTTCTGCAACTTTCTTCTCTCCCAATTCTTATTTTTTTTCTTCTTTTTTTTTACTTACTTTAAATATCTAATTACGCCACCATGTTTGTTTCTATTGCAGAGAAGTGTTTGCTATTATCCTAGATCCGTGAATGAACGAGGAATGTTGTTTTCTTCAACAACACCCCTGTATCACAAACACTAACAATCTTGAAGGCTGCTTCGTAAAATAGATCTGACTGCATCTAGGGATGGGCACGGAACCCGGGCCCGACGGGTTCCGACCCGGCCCGATCGGGTCGGGTATTTTTATGAAAAAATCGGGTTCGGGTCGGGTCGGGTCGGGTTCGGGTTTTAGGGTGAAAAAATCCTACCCGACCCGACCCGGGACTAATAGTGTAATTATCCCCTAAATTTTTTAGGGATATTTATGATAATACACTTTTTTATATAATTTTTTTATAATTAGGTCCTTAAAATTGATTTTTTTATTTACAATTTAGTCTTTAAATTTATTATTTTTTACAATTAAGTCTCTTAAATTTTTTTTTTACAATTTAGTCCCTAAAATTAATTTTTTTATATAGGTCGGGTCGGAGTCGGGTTTAAGGTATTTATTTTCGGGTCGGGTCGGGTCGGATTTTTTAAAAGATATGGCCGGGTCGGGTCGGGTTCGGGTTTAGGATTAATATTTTCGGGTCGGGTTCGGGTGGGCCAAAAACCCGGCCCGACCCGACCCGTGCCCATCTCTAACTGCATCGGAAAACGAACCACAAAAAGGGATCAAACTAATGAAGACCACTGACAATCCGCAAATTAGAGCCGAACGTCGTGAAAAATGTATCCACGAATGCATATCCACCGCAACGGTAGACGATAATGTGCTATAAGGTAGAAGTGTGCCACAAGGTAGAGGAAAAGCATGCCACAAGGCAAAGACTTAGGAAATAAGCATTGACTTACGAAATAAGACAATATTAGTTTCAATGGCGAGAGAAGCGGTAATCAGAGGAAACCTTGGAGGGTGATCAACACAGACTGTAACGCTTTACATATAGAATCTATCGGACCGACTCAATTGGAAAGGTCTATGGTATGCTTTTGGAAGACACTGTGATGTAGTGGATGCATTCATAGCTAGAAAAATACAATTGGGGTGGGAAAAGATTCAGTTTTGTGAGATATAAGAAAAGGATCGACGCAAATAGAGCCATAGAAAGGCTAGATGGTTTCATGTTTTATGGAAAAAGATTAACGGTAGCTTTAGCCAAGTTTAATACAAGAAAAAGTTTTTGGAGAAAGAAACGTCCAGAGATAATGATGAACAAGAAGGTTGGGGCCTTGGCATATGGAACGGCTCTAGATTTGTCCAGCAAAGAGAAGTCAAGACTCCGATGGCGACAAAACTCCAGAACTCAGAGAAAGGAAAAAAGTAGTATTGCAGCAGGCAGGAGAATCAAAAGATTTGTTGGTCACGTGGAAACTGAAGACTTGTGGAAGCTCAAGAAATGCCTCACAGGGAAGGTGACGGCGGTGTGCAACGTGAGGAGTATCACATCAAAACTGGAGCTGTGGGGGTTGGGCGAGATTAAAGTGCAAAGAATGGTGGGGGGGGGGAACGTTCTTACTATCTATTGAAAATGAGGACCTTTATATAATGCTGGAGGATGTAAACTGGTCATACTTGAGGGAGATCTTTGAATAGGTTATGCCATGATCGGAAAATTTTAAACACAGGGAAAGGGCAACTTGGATAGAAGTGTCAAGACTCCAATTACATGCTTGTAACCATGAAACCTTTAATAAACTAGCAAATATGTGGGGTTCCATAGAAGTAGTAGGTGAAAATGGGAACCATAGCAAGGACTATGAAAAAGTGATGCTCCTTATCTCTATTGAACATGATGCGAGAATTGAAGAAGTAGGGGAACTGGAAATGGGTGATTTGATTCACACTGTTAGAATTACAGAGAGAGGTTTCTCAATTCAACAAATTGTCCAAAGGGTAGGATCGAGGTGGAAAACAGAGCCACGAAGGAAAATTTGTCTGATGATAGTTTGTCCGATTCGTTAGTAGCCTCAAGCCGTAGTGGGATGTCGGAGAGGAGATCGGAAAAGTTGGTTGTAGAGGAGGATGAGTCATTAAATACTCAATTCATTGAGAAGGAAGATAAACATTCTCAAGAAGTTAGGGATACTAAGAGTTTTCTGGGGGAAAGTGAGATGAAGGGGAATGGAAATGCAGATAAAGGAGACAACAAATTTAATAAACCAGTAAGTCTACTTGGGAATAATCTATAGATAATTTAAACAAAGATAAATCATCTTGTTTTCAATCCGACTCTATAAAAATTGTTACTCTAAAGGAAGGAACAGAAGCGTGGGATTACTTCTCTGGCCTGTCAAATAGAAAACCTAAAGAAAAGAGATATTGCTCCTTGAGCGACTATCAAGACAAAGCTTTATCAAGAATTGAGAAGAAGCAAAAAGATCGAGCTAGAAGAAGGGAGAAAAAGAAATCTAGGGCTTAGGAAGATTCAGAGTTATCAGGGAGATCCTTATCCGATTCAGATTTGGTGGAAAGATGGAAGATGTTAACTAAGAAAGCTAGAAAAGCTGTTAAAATTTGAAAGAAAATAGGAATTCAGTTTGAAGGTGATGAGAACGAAGCGATTACAGACATTGTTTTCTTGGAAAAATTGGATTGTTGATTCTTTTGTTGTGGAATCTGAAGGATGAGAATCCTTACATGGAATGTTCGGGGACTTGGTTTTGAGGCGAAAAGTTTAGCAATCAGAAGATTGGTTCTCTCTCAGAAAGTAGAGGTGTTATTCCTACAGGAAACAAAGAAACTAGAGATTACATAATTTGAGATTCACCGATTATAGCCTGATGATGAGTTAGACTACTGAATCTCGAATGCAGATGGAATGTCAGGGGGTTTGATAGTAATTTTGGATAAATCCAAGTCTAGTTTGGACTCCTCCATATCTGATATAAACTTCATTTTCTTGAAGGGCATTTGGCTATAGAGAGGACTAGAGGTAATCCTAATCAATGTCTATGCACCCTGTGTAGAACATGAACAATCCCTTTTATGGAATAAGTTAATCACTTTGAAAAGCTCTGGAGAAGGTAGTTTGAGATGTTTGGTAGGAGGTGATTTCAATGCGGTGAGAAATAGAAGTGAAAGAAGTAGTGTCGAACTAAATTTGGTAGGGACAAGGGAGTTTAATTTCTTCATCGAGAAAGGGGAATTTGTTGACATGCCGATGCAAGGAAAGAAATTTACATGGTTCGGCTCGTGTAACAGGAAGAGCGAGCTGGACAGATTTATGGTGGATAAGAATTGGACACTATCTTTTGGTGATATGTTCCAGAAAGGTTTACCTCGAGTAACGTCGGACCATGCCCCTGTACTGTTTTTCAATTAAGTTGTGGATTGGGGGCAAAACTGTTCAAGTTCATAAATGCTTGGTTGCAAAAGAAGGGATGTAAGGAGGTGATTAAAGGAATTTTTGATGAAAAATTGTCCAACAGGTCTGTTATTCATGTCAAACTCGGGAGATTAAAAGAAGCATTGAAGAAATGGAATAAGAAGGCTTGTGGAAACTTTGATGTCAAGGTAAAAGATCTTGAGAGCAAGATCAACGAGTTAGAAGAGAGGGGAGTAGAGAAAGATGTCGATGTAGAGAAAGACCTGGAATTAAAAAACTTCAATCTTGAATTATGGGAGTCAATGAAACTTCAAGTGGATTTGCTGAAGAAAAAAGCGAGGTTAAATTGGATGTCAAAGGGAGATGAAAATACAGCTTACTTCCATAAGGTTGTGAAGATAAAAGCTAGGAAGAAAACAATCTTGGGTTTGAATTTTGGTAACAAATGGTGTGATGACCCAAAGCAGCTAAAAAACAAGATATTTGAATAATTTAGAGAACACTTTGATTGTGGAAGAAGATCCTGGAGAGGGGTGTTTAACGTTCAATTCAAGAAGCTGTCAATGGAAGAATAGGCTGACTTAGAGGCTAAATTCTCCGTGAAAGAAATTCAAGAGGTTGTGTGGAGCTGTGACGACTGAAAGGCACCTGGACTAGACGATTTCAATATCAGATTCTACAAATGTTGATGGGAGAAGGTAAAGGAAGATTTGATGAATCTGCTAAATGATTTTTATGAGCCTGGGAAACTTCCAAAGAAGTTAACCTCAAAAGAATCTTGCCGACTACTGTTGGGGCTGCGATATGGAGCATTTGGATCGCAAGGAATGATATGGTCTTTAACGAAAAACAAACTTCCTCCAAAGATCTTATTTTCTTTACTAAGCTCATAGCTTTATTTTGGATTCAATCGGTTGAAGATAAAGAAAACAACAACTTGGAAGAGTGGTGAGAAAAACCTTGGACTGCAACAGGGACAGAGTCGTTAAAAGAAAGGGAAGTGTCATCTTGGTCTCCTCCATTGGAGGGCTGTGTAAAATTCAATGTAGATGGATCCTTTAAGGAGGAAACATCGGGGGTGTGGAGGAGTATTAAGAACGACATAGGGAGTACTTAGAATGATGTTTTCGGGTCCAATTGAAGGTTTCAGAGCAGATTTTGCAGAACTATGTGCAGTCAAAACTGCACTTGAGGTATTTTTGGAGGTTGATTGGAAGGGAGAAGAGAGTTTGATAATTGAGTTCGACTCTAGGGTGGTTTTGAACTGCCTGATTTGTTGAGTGGAACGAATGATCGATATAAACCAAGAGGGTGTGAATTGGGTTTTTAAAATTTTTTGGAAATGGAATTGACAAATAAAATTGGTAGACAAGGGATTTTAGAGTGGTTCAAGTTCCAATCGAACTCTACATCCACAACCTTAGCTTCACTAAAGATTTTTAACAATTCCACTAATTGCTCTTCCCCTTTTCTAGGCTAAGAAGATAACCGTTACAATATCGACCAAATTTTCTACCCAAAATTTGACCCAATCTTCACACAAGAATAACAAAGAAGTTGTTGGCTAAAACAAGTATCTCTCAATACACAAAGTAGCCCAATTACAAGCACTCAACCCAATTGAAATGATAAGAATGAAAATTACAATTGGGGTTACAAGACAATAATGGGATTTAGGCACAAATGCTTGGATTTGATGTTTGGATGTTTGCTTTTGGATCAATAGTTGTTGCTGAAGCTTTTAGAGGTCCCTTTTATACCTTCTCATTGAATTCTAGCCGTTGTGGTTGTTGCATTCATCAATAGAGTCGTTGGGGATGTTATCTTCCCTCCATAAATGATGTCTGCAACAACCCGTTTCGAAACGCCTGATCCTGTTTCGAAACAGACCAAAATAGAAAGAGCCGTTGGGGTGCATTAAAGAGCCCATATCGAAACGGTTAAGATTGTTTCGATACGCTAAGAGCCATTTCGAAACACCTTTCGAAACATTTTTGCCACTGTCAAGGCTCATATCAAAACGGACTGAAGGTGTTTCGATACACCTTAACAATCGAAATAAAATCAGTTAAAATCAGTTAAAAACTTCAACGATCATAATTTTTAAATCTAACTTGAATGCCGTTTCGAAACGTTTGAGGTCGTTTCGATACGGTGTCTCGATGTTCTTCAACCGTTTCAAAACTCGTTTCGAAACAAGGGTTCACAGTTTCAAAACCGTTTCGATACACATTTCGAAACACATGTTCACAATTTCAAAAGTGTTCTGGAACGCCTAAGGTCGTTCCGAAACGGTGACTCGAAAATCACTGTTTTGGCTTCAAGAACACTTAGAAAAGTTTTGATAAAATATGTTTTTAACTTAGGCATTTTCCTTTAAACATATAGATAGGTTTGAGGACTTAAAATTTAATTTTCTCATTTTCAATTTAGTCCTTAAATTCTTTAGTTATATCAAAATCAATTTATCGGTTTCACAATCTCTCCCTTTTTGATATAACAAAACCAAAGTTAGAATTTTTAAGAGTTTTGAAAATTTTGAATACATTCTAACTCCCCCTCAATTTAAGATTGGTTTTAAAGTTTTAAAATGATTTGAATCCAAGTTTTAAAACTTAAAACGAATTTTGGCTCTTAGATACTTCTCCCCCTTTTTGTTAGATCAAAAATAATAAACAAGGCCCAAAGAGAAGAAACAAGGTTAAAAGCAATAAGTAATAACCAATAAGTAACATAATATTAATTCATAGAATTCAAATATCCAAAAACATAAATCATAAACAATAAGGTTCAAAGCTTAACCCCAAACAAAATAAGCAAAGCATAGGTTCATAAAACATAAAGGAAATAAAGATGCAATCTTAGTCCTAATATGAATAGCTAATATGAGATGACATGAGAATCCTAAGCATCGTTTTCGTCGCCATCACCATCCAAGGAATCATGTGAAACCTATGTTTGATTTTGATATAACTAAATCGTTGAGGATCAAATTGAAAAACATGAAATTGTTTTATAAGTTCCTTAATAAGTTTTAAATCACCAACACTTTAAAACTGATTTGAAAAACTTAAACTCCAAATATTTTCTAAGTGTTCCAAGGCCAAAGTGTTCAAAACCGTCCAGGTGTATCGATACGCTTCCAGTCGTATCGATACATTTTTTACAAAGTTGGCTACTGGAAGGACGCGTTTCGATACGCTCTTAACTGTATCGAAACAGTGTATCGAAACAGATTCCATCTGTATCGATACGCCTCTCTGTAAAAACTAAAGGAGTTTGAATGGTGTACCGATACGGCTTCACCCGTATCGATATGGTTTTTAATTGAATTTTTAATTCGAATTGTTTTAAATGCTTTCGACCGTTGGTGTCAGTTGTTAGGTAACAAAAATTTAAATTGGCAATTGACCCGTATTGATACGGTAAACCCTCGTATCGAAACATCGAATGAGAAACCTCTAGTGAGCTAAGTTGAGAAAAAGGTATCGATACAGTCTTATCCGTTTCGATACACTCCCTGTTCCGTATCGATACGCCTACGTGCGTTTCGATACCCCCTCTTTATTATGTACAACATCTCTTTCTTTTTTGAGACAGGTATCGATACGACTCCTCGTGTACCGATACAGATAGCTGCAGAAGTGCATTTATGGTGGAAAGAGAGGGTCCCAACGGCTCTATTCAATTCCCCAACCACCCAAACGGCTACAATTGATAGAGGAGGTATAAATTAAAGGTCTTTGAAGACCAACAACAGCTATTGCATTAAAGAAAAACATCCAAGCAAAAATCCAACATCAAGTGTGCCAAATTTCCAATCTCTTGTAATCCCCAAATTGTGTTGTATCCAATTCTTATTCTATCTTCATATTTGGGTTGAGTGTTGTATTTCAAGGGACAAATCTGTATTTGAGAGATATACTTCTTGTCCAATTTTTTCTTTGATTATTGGTGAGACTTTGGTCAAATTTTGGGTAGAAAATTTGACCGGTTGTGTAAAGGTTACCTCCTAAGCCTTGAAAAGGGGAAGAACAAATAGTGAATTGTTGAACTCCTTAGTGGTAGCTAAGGTAGTGGATGTAGAGTTCATTTGGAACTTGAACCACTCTAAAATCCTTTGTTCTTCATTTTTAAATTGCCCTTTTCACTCCACACAGTTTTTAAATCCCAATTCACCCCCTCTTGGTCTTGATCATTCAATCGATCCACTCAACAATTGGTATCAGAGCCTACCTCTTTGAAGGATTCACAACCACAAGAGGAGTTCCTAGGAAGAGTGAGATCAACAAAAAATCAAGCCATGGCTTCTACCTCCGGTTCAAGTATGTATGAGTCACAATCCACCACAAAGCCACCATTGTTCAATGGTGACAACTATCCCTTTTGGAAGAATAGGATGCGCCTCTTCATCAAGTCCAATGATTACTTGGTGTGGGATGTCATTGAAGATGGTCCTTACATTCCATTGAAGCAAGACAATGAAGAAAAGATGGTGTTGAAGAAAAAGATAGAAATGAGTGAAGATGAAAGAAAGAAGAATCAAATAAATGACAAGGCTCTTCACATGCTTTTTTGCTCCTTTGGACCCGACATCTATTCCAAAGTCTCATCCATTGAGAGTGCCAAGGAAGTATGGGATACTCTTGAGACCACCTATGATGAGAATTTTAAGATGGGGTCTGATGAGACGGTGTCCAAGATGTTTGATCGCTTCTCTACCATAGTCAATGGGCTCAAAGGATTTGGAGAGACTATACCGGAAGACAAGCTTGTCCGGAAGCTACTTTATTCACTTCCCAAATCTTGGGATGGGAAGAGAACCACCATCATAGAGGCCAAAAATTTGAAGACTCTAAAGCTTGATGAGCTAGTGGGTTCTCTACTCACTCATGAGATTATGAAACAAGGAAGGGAAGAAGAGAAGAAGAAGGAAGAGAAGAGAGTAGAGAAGCTAGAAGTTGAAAAGAAGAAGAAAATAGGAATAACTCTTAAAGCTTCACTACTTGAAAAAAGCTCTGCTAGTGAGGAGGATGACCTTGAAGAATTGGCTATGATAGCCAAGAAGTTCTCTCGATTCATGAGGTCCAATCGTGGAAGAAAAATTCAAAGAAAGATGGACTCCAAATGTAAAAACAAAGAAGAAGCAAGGGATCAAATCATTTGCTTCGAGTGCAATAAACCCGGCCACATACGTTCGGAGTGCCCTCAACTCAAGAAGAAGGACTTTGAGAAGAAGAAGAAGCTCAAAGCCAAGCTTGCTACTTGGAGTGATAAGGAGTCATCCGAGGATGACGAACAAGAAGTGGCCAACCTTTGCCTCATGGCACTTGAGGAAAATTCCTCCATGGTAACCTCTAACTCATCATCTTTAGATTTTACATATGATGAATTAAATGATGCATATGATGAGTTACAAGAAGTCTATGATGAATTAGTTGAGAAATATAAAGAGTCGGTCATTAGGAATAAGAAAATTATTTTGGAATTAAAAGACAAAAATGACTCTCTCTCTCTCTCTCTCTCTCTCTCAAGCTAATTTAAAATTTGAGAAAAAGATTTTAGGGTTGAAAGATGAACTAAAATTCTTCCAAGACGAAAATGTTGACCTTAATAATCTTATTTCTCAATGTAATAGTTAACACCAAAAGGTGTTAGATGAGCTTAACAAGCTCAAAGAGTCTTTTAAAAATGTTGGTAGTGTGAAGCTTGAAATAGGTGAATCTTCAAAAACAAACCAACCTAGGAAAAAGACTAATTACTATAAACAAGGTAGCTTTCCTAGACATAGTAGAACTAAAAGGATTAGAAGTGTATGGGTTCCTACGGAACTTGTAAAATCTAATAACATTGTTGCTATGTCATCTTGGATTCCTAAGGAAACCAAGTTATTGGGAGCTAACACTTATGGACCCAAAATGATTTGGGTACCAAAAGCAAAAGTTTAATATCTTTGTTTGTAGGGGGAGCATTGCTACAAGGCCAAAGCACAAAGTCAAAACTCATGGTACCTTGATAGTGGATGCTCGAGGCATATGACCGGAGACAAGAGTAGATTCATGGATCTAAAGCCAGAAGGTGGAGGAGTGGTAACATTTGGTGACAACTCCAAAGGCCACATTAAAGGTATTGGCTCCATAGGTAATCACTCTACTATTCTTATTGAAAATGTCTTGTATGTCGATGGTCTTAAACATAACTTGTTGAGCATAAGTCAATTGTGTGATAAAGGATTTAATGTTTTATTTGATAAAAATAGGTGCAAAATTGTTGACATTAAATCTAATAATATTATGCTCATAGGTCATCGCATAGGGAACATATACATGGTGCATCTAGATGACATACATACATCTCATGCATGAAAATGATGCATGGTTGTGGCATAGGAAACTAGAACATGCTAGCATTAGTGTTTTAGAAAAAACTAGTTTCCCTTGATCTAGTTAGAGGTTTACCCAAGATTAAATTTTCAAAAGATAAAATTTGCGATGCATGCTCTAAGGGAAAACAATATAAGTCTTCCTCTAAATCCATTAATGATGTTTCTACAAGTAGATGTTTACAACTTATCCATATGGATTTATTTGGGCCAATTAGAACTATGAGCTTGGGTGGTAAATCTTATGCATTTGTACTTGTTGATGATTTTTCTATATTTACTTGGGTTCTATTTTTAAGTACTAAAGATGAGGCTTTAGAAGAATTCATCACATTTTCAAAACTAACCCAAAATGATCTTGAACTTAGAATTTCACATATTAGAAGTGATCATGGAACCGAGTTTCAAATTTTAGGGTTTGAAGATTTTTTAAATGAAAATGGTATTAGTCACAATTTTTTGGCTCCTTGAACTCCTCAAAAAAATGGGGTAGTTGAGAGGAAAAATAGAACTTTGCAAGAAATGGCTAGAACCATGTTTTGTGAAAATAATTTACTTAAATATTTTTGGGCAGAAGCCGCAAACACCGCTTGCTACATTGTAAACCGAGTAATGATTAGGCCAATTTTAAAGAAAACACCTTATGAGATTTTAAAATCTAAAAAGCCTAACATTAGCTATTTTCATCCTTTTGGTTGCAAGTTTTTGTTTTAAACAATGGAAAAGACAACTTAGGTAAATTTGATGCAAAAAGTGATGAAGCTATTTTCATAGGATACTCTTTAACCTCTAAAGCCTATCGAGTATTTAACAAAAGAACTTTAGTAGTAGAAGAATCTATACATGTTGTATTCGATGATAACCTCCTTCCAAGGAAGGATTCTTGTGATGATGATGATGTAGGAATCATAAATACCTTTGATGGAGGACAAACTTCAAAGGAGGATGAGATTCCAACAAAAGAAGAGGACACACAAGATCCACCTCTTGAAGCCTTGAAGGACTTGGCTCTTGAGGAAAAGGAAGTGAGCTACCCAAGGGAGTTCAACTATGTCAAAGATGGTAAAATCTTGGGTGATCCATCCAAGGGGGTAATCACTCGATCTTCTCTTAGATTAATGAATCATGTTGCATTTATCTCATGCATAGAGCCTAAGAATATAAAATAAGCATTGAAAGATGATTTTTGGATTATGGCCATGCAAGAAGAGTTAAATCAATTTGAGAGAAGTAACATTTGGACATTAGTTGATAGACCTAGTAATCAATCTACCATAGAAACTAAATGAGTCTTTAGAAACAAGCTAGATGAGAGTGGTAACATTGTGAGAAATAAAGCTAGACTAGTAGCACAAGGTTACACTCAAGAAGAGGGAATATATTTTGATGAAACATATGCACCCGTAGCTAGAATGGAAGCCATTAGGATGTTGCCTGCATATGCATGTTATCATGACTTCAAGCTTTTTCAGATGGATGTTAAAAGCGCGTTTTTAAATGGTTTTATAAATGAAGAAGTGTATGTGGAACAACCACCGGGTTTTGAAGACTCAAAATTTCCAAATCATGTTTTCAAACTCACTAAAGCTCTTTATGGTCTAAAACAACCTCCTAGAGCTTGGTATGAATGACTTTCAAACTTTTTAATTGAAAAGGGTTTTGAAAAAGGCAAGGTGGACACTACACTTTTTATAAAAAGGTATAAAAATGACATCTTAGTAGTACAAATTTATGTTGATGATATTCTTTTTGGTTCTACTAACGAATGTCATTGCAAAGAGTTTGCTAAGCTAATGCAAGGTGAATTTGATATGAGCATGATGGGGGAGCTCTCATTCTTTTTGAGACTCCAAATCAAGCAAAATAAGGATGACACCTTCATCAATCAAGAAAAGCACATAAATGATATGCTCAAGAAGTTTGGCTTTGATAATGCAAAGCCTCAAGCCACACCTCTGAGCTCATCTACAAAACTTCACAAGGATGAAGGAGGTAAGTGTGTTGACTCTAAGCTTTACCATTCTATGATTGAATCATTGCTTTACCTTACCTCAAGTAGACCGAATATCTTGTTTAGTGTTTGCTTGTGTGCTAGGTTTCAAGCTAGTCATAGAGAGTCTCACCTTATTGCCGTTAAGAGAATCTTTAGTTACCTTAGAGATACTCCTTGTTTAGGTATTTGGTACCCTAGAGACTACACCTTCAACCTTTATGCATATTCGGATGTGGATTATGGGGGTTGTAAAATCGATAGGAAGAGTACTTCGGGAACTTGTCAATTCCTAGGTAGTATGCTCACATCTTGGTTCTCTAAGAAACAAAATAGTGTGGCCTTATCTACCACCGAAGCCGAGTACGTATCCTTAGGGAGTTGTTGTGCTCAAGTCCTTTGGATGAAGCAACAACTCTTAGATTATGATATTAAAGTTGAAACCATACCCCTAAAATGTGATAACACTAGTGTTATATGTTTGACAAAGAATCTCATCCAACACTCTAGAACCAAACACATAGAAATAAGACATCATTTCATTAGAGATCATGTCCTTAAAGAAGATGTGGTTATAGAGTATGTTGACACCTTGAATCAATTAGCGGACATATTTACAAATCCTTTAGACAAAAAGCGTTTTTGGTCCCTTAGGAGAGAGTTAGGTCTAGCTAGCCTGTCTTGACCTTTTAGGACCTCTTTTGTGCTTAAAATTGCTTGGTCTTGTGAAATTGCATGTTTGTGTGTTGTAACTCTTGAAAATATCCATGCCTATAGCTAGGGGGAGTATGTTTCTATTAAAATATGCTTAGAATTGCTCATTCATCATTTTCATTTCTTTAGAAGGTGTTAGAATCGAGCTTATGATTGTTCTTTAGGTCTAAAATGTACTTCTGGGCTTAGGGTATCGATACGGCTCTACGTGTATCGATACGCGTACTTTATTAGTTTCCCTAAATACATTTTGCCTTAAATGAGTATCGATACAGTTAAACCCGTTTTGATACGAGCTTCAATCGTTTCGATACGGATTGCATCCGTTTCGATACGATCCTTCAACGGGTATTTTTATGGGAATTACGTTTTTACCCCCGTATCGATACACCCTCAGGCGTATCGATACGCGATTGCGCAGACTGCTTTAATTTTGGCATTTAAAGTCTTCAACTTTTACCAAAACTAAAATTCTCAAAACCCTAAAAACCCTAGCCATTTTCAGCCTATAAATAGGCTCTTCCTCCCTCATATTTTCACACCACAACTCAAAAACTTCAAGAGGGTTTCAAATCAAGCAAAGTTGTAAGGCTTTTTCATCAATTTGGTGCTAGGCTTTTCCTCATTCCTCTCTAATCACTATCAAGGTAAAACCCTTTCTTTTTCTTTTATTTTTTCTTTTATTTTTTCTTTTATTTTTTATGTTTGTCTTCTTAACAAAATTTCTCTTTCAAAATTTCTTTTTCCCAAATTTTCTTTTGCAAATTTCTTTTACCTTGATCTTTGATTTCTTAATGACTTGAATGAAGGAATCTAAATGCATACATTTGTTTTCTAGTTCATGGTACCATCTAGGAAGAGATCTCGTCTAAATCAAACTGGTGAATCATCTAATCTCAGAGAGGGTTCTCGTCCGAATTTCACCCAAATCTATGAACAATCTTTTCAAACCACTGGAGCTCTCACCTATTTTCGTCAATTCCAAAACTACAAGATTCGTCTGGAAAGGGTAATATCTATTCCTTTTCTTGACTCGGAGCGATTCAAATTTGAATATCTCCCTTTGCTTCAACGTTGGAAGTTTATGGATTTTCTCTCCATTCCCGAGTTTTATTTTCGTATTTTGGTTTTAATCTTTTATGCTAATGCCAAATGTTGTGCTAATCGTGATGGGGTTGTTACCGGAGTTAGTTCCTATCTCATGGGCAAGAAAATCATTCTAGATGTCAAATCTATTTGTGAGGTTTTTAAGTTGGAGGATGAAGGCCTTGATGATGAGAATGCTTTAGGCCATGTTCTCAGTGGCTCTGTCACTGCCCTCAATGCTCAAGATCAGATCCTCCATTTGATGGTCTCTTGGTGGCTTAGGCCTTCCGGAGGAAAGTACTCTACCATTCGTCAAGTGGATGACTTTTGGATTCGTTGCTTCCGTGAAAGAAAACGTCCAAACCTTGCTCGCATCATGTTTGCGGAGATTGTTTATCTTGTGCAACATCGCCACACCACTCTTGTCACTTCCTTCACCTATGGTACGACCCTAAGCTACTTCTTTCTACCCAAGGACATTGATTGCTCGCATGACTTCAAAACTCCCCTCACCGATCCCATTGATGAACGCTCTCTTGCAAGGGGTAAGTTCCATTATTTTAATGGTAGTTGGTTACGTCTTTCCGAGCTACCACCCGAGGCCGCGACACAATTGGAAAATCCTTAAGGTGAACAAGTTCCTCAAGCTCCTCCACCTCCTCCTCAATCTTCCATGAATGCTCTTATGACCTTCCTTAATGAGCAATTCACGGGATTGCGCACGGATATGGCTTTGGGCTTTACCATGATTGATACTCGTTTCACAAGCCTTGAAACACGGATGACGAACGTGGAGAATCATCTCACCTCTCTTGAAGGCGGTCATAATTCTATGAATATTTCTCTCTCCGCCTTCCATGATGAGTGGTGAAATAGCATGAAGAATGATGATCCAATTATGGATGAAGATGAAGATGATGATGATGCCTAGTAGATTATCCTTGCATTTCATGCATATCATCTAGGATATTTTTATTTATGCATCTTTGTTTCATGTTTTTAGGACTAATTTTGTTTTATTTTAAACATATGCTTTGATTTTCTGCTTTGTTGGATTTTTAATTTAATGTTATGCTTTATTTTGGACTTAATGATATTTATGTTGCCTATTTATACATTTGCCTATGTTATGCACTTTACTTTGTCTCAATTTTTTGATCTAACAAAAAGGGGAGAGGAAAGCTCACAACACTTAATTTTTTATTTATTTTCAACTTAAAAGTTACCTAGCTCATATTAAGGGGGAGTTAATTTTGCAAAGTTTTTCAAAGTGTCAAAAATTTTAAGTTCTGGTTTTGTTATATCAAAAAGAGGAGATTGTGAAACCTATGTTTGATTTTGATATAATTAAATCGTTGAGGATCAAATTGAAAAACTTGAAATTGTTTTATAAGTCCCTTAATAAGTTTTAAATCACCAACACTTTAAAACTGATTTGAAAAACTTAAACTCCTAATATTTTCGAAGTGTTCCAAGGCCAAAGTGTTCAAAACCGTCCAGGTGTATCGATACGCTTCCAGCCGTATCGATACTTTTTTACAAAGTTGGCTACTGGAAGGACCCGTTTCGATACGCTCTTAACCGTATCAAAACAACGTATCGAAATAGATTCCATCCGTATTGATATGCCCTTCTGTAAAAACTGAAGGAGTTTGACTGGTGTACCGATACGGCTTCACCCGTATCGATACAGTTTTTAATTGAATTTTTAATTCGAATTGTTTTAAATGCTTTCGACCGTTGGTGTCAGTTGTTAGGTAACCAAAATTTAAATTGACAGTTGACCTGTATCGATATGGTAAACCCTCGTATCAAAACTGAAACCTCCAGTGAGCTAAGTTGAGAAAAAGGTATCGATACGGTCTTATCCGTTTCGATACACTCCCTATCCCGTATCGATACGCCTACGTGCGTTTTGATACCACCTCTTTATTATGTACAATGGCTCTTTCTTTTTTGAGACATGTATCGATACAGCTCCCCGTGTACCGATACGGATAGATGTTGAAGTGCATTTATGGTGGAAAGAAAGGGTCCCAACGGCTCTATTCAATTCCCCAACCACCCAAACGGCCAGAATTCATAGTGGAGGCATAAATTGAAGCTCTTTGAAGACCAGCAACAACTATTGCATTAAAGACAAACATTCAAGAAAAAATCCAACCTCAAGTGTGACAAATTTCCAATCTCTTGTAATTCCCAAATTGTGTTGTATCCAATTCTTATTCTATCTTCAAATTTGGGTTGAGTGTTGTATTTCAAGGGACAAATCTGTATTTGTGAGATATACTTCTTGTCCAATTTCTTCTTTGATTATTGGTGAGGGTTTGGTCAAATTTTGGGTAGAAAATTTGACTGGTTGTGTAAAGGTTACCTTCTAAGCCTTGAAAAGGGGAAGAACAAATAGTGAATTGTTGAAATCCTTAGTGGTAGCTAAGGTAGTGGATGTAAAGTTCATTTGGAACTTGAACCACTCTAAAATCCTTTGTTCTTCATTTTTAAATTACCCCTTTCACTCCACAAAGTTTTTAAATCCCAATTCACCCCCTCTTGGTCTTGATCATTCAATCGATCCACTCAACAAATCATCATCGTTCCTAGCTTGAGAGCGACGAAAATCCATCTATTGACCATAAAAAGTGGAGAATGACATGTCCATAGATTGATGTTGATTCTCAAGGGATGTGAGTCGATTCTCTATGGATTGCAAACGAGTATTTATAGTACCAAGACCCACCTCCATTGTGTTGAACCGCTCGGTGAGAAAACCCATGAGAGCTTTATTTTTCGCAACCTGAGCTTGTGGTTGAGGTTCAACTTGAGGTGGAGGTGCTTCCCTATCAACTCGTTCCTATTGGTCATTGTTGATGTAACGAAATCCGAACTTGCGAAGAGAAGATTCACCAAGTTTTTGCTTGCGGGGCTCCGGAGAGTCATAAGTGCAATCAAGATTAAGCTCGCCAAAGATATGACTTAATACAGTCTCATAAGTGAAGGGCTTGAGCGCATCGGTTTCACGGAGCTTGACATTATTCACCATATCGGCGAACATGATCTTGACAAGATTTGGGTGCTCTCCACGACGAAAACATTCAAGCCAAAAATAATCTACTTGACGAACGTGAGAGAATTTACCTCCGGAGGTGCGAATAAACCACGAGATCATCAAGTGGAGGAACCTATTGTGAGCATCCAAGGCAAGCACCGAACCGGTGTGAGAACCAAAATAAGTCTCATCCTTGATTCTTTCATTCTTAAGACCAAAGGTAGCCTCTAAGTAAGGTATGTCAATGACAATCCTTTTTCCCAAGATAAGAGACTCAATGCCAACAACTTCGGAGTTGTCTTCACTATTAATAAGTTGGGCATTCGAGTAGAAGATAAAAACCATGTGCTTGTAGCAAATATCCGGGATACTCAAGAAACCAAAGAAGCTCCATTCTTGTAAACGGTGGAGATAACAGAAGAGAAAGCGCTCGGAGTCAAGAAACGACATGTCAACAACACGCTCACGATGAACGGCAAGCTCTTTGACGTAAGTGAAACGATCCCTCATCTCTTGAGTCCGAAGACTTTTGAGAAACAGCTGGGTGATATTAGGACGGATACCGGAATCACTTGCTTGACCCGTCTTACGCTTTTTGTTAACGTTCTCCATTGAAAAATATTAAAAACATAAAGCAAGCAATTTTTTAATAAAATTGAAGTGTATGCATGAAATTCCTTAATTCAATCCAATGGAAAATCTCACTTAGGTTTAAAAACAAATTAAAAAAATTAAGAGAAAACAATGTAAAAAATACGAATGAAAAATAATATATTCGAATAAAAATATTAAGATTTTGAATTTTTTTTACAAGATTTGAAAAACCCAAGTATCAAAATACATAATCTATACAAATTTAAAATTTTCTAACCTAGGATTCGAATAAAAATTGAAGGAAAAAGAAAAAGATAAAAATATACCTTAGATTGGGATTTTGGATGAATAGATGGAAAACCTTGCACAAAATTGTTGATGCTTGCTTAGACTTGTGTTTGAGTGTAAAAGCCCTCAAGATATGGTGAAAAACAATGAGGTTAAGAGGGTTTTTATAGGGAAAATTCAATTTAGGGTTTTTAGGGTTTGAGGGAGTTTTAATTAAAGTGAAAGTTTAACTTTCAATGCCCCTTTAAAATTGTCCGCAAACCCGTTTCAGAATAGGGTTCGGCCGTTCCGAAACGTGGGCACCGAGCGTTGACTGACGTTTCAAGTCCACCTGACCGTTTTGATACGGCTTTGACCGTATCGAATCCCACGTTGACTCATATCGAAACATGTTTCGATACACCCCTTGGCAGTAGCAAAAACGTTTCGAAACCCTTAGAAGGCGTTTCGAAACACCCTTCTCTCAGATGGATTTTTAAGGCACTCGTACCGAAACAGTTGGACCCGTTTCGATACACCTGGGCCTGGAAGTGCAGACGAGGCTCTAAAATTGCAGAAAAATGAATTTTAAGAAGTTCTAATTTGCATGAATGTCATGAATGAGCAGGAATAACAAGTGCAAGCAAAAGCATACTCCCCTAACTATAAGCATGGATGAAATTAGGAGTAAAAACACATAAACATGGCATTTTCAAGAGATCAAGCAATTTAAGCACAAAAAGGGTCCTAAAAGGTTAAGATAGGCTAGTTAGACCTAACTCTCTTCTAAGGGACCAAAAACGCTCTTTATCTAAAGGCTTTGTAAAGATGTCCGCTAGTTGGTTTAAGGTGTCAACATACTCTATAACAACATCTTCCTTAAGGACATGATCTCTAATGAAATGATGCCTTATTTCTATATGTTTGGTTCTAGAGTGTTGGATGGGATTTTTTGTCAAACATATGGCACTAGTGTTATCACACTTAAGGGGTATGGTTTCAACTTAATACCATAATCTAAGAGTTGTTGCTTCATCCAAAGGACTTGAGCATAACAACTCCCTAAGGATATGTACTCGGCTTCGGTGGTAGAAAGAGCTAAACTATTTTGTTTCTTAGAGAACCATGATATGAGCATACTACCTAAGAATTGACATGTTCCCAAAGTATTGTTCCTATCGATTTTACACCCTCCATAATCTGCATCCGAATAAGCATGAAGGTTGAGTCTCTAGGGTACTAAAGACCTAAACAAGGGGTATCTCTAAGGTACCTAAAGATTCTCTTAACGGCTATAAGGTGAGAATTTCTAGGACTAGCTTGAAACCTAGCACACAAGCAAACACTAAACAAGATATCCGGTCTACTTGCGGTAAGGTAAAGTAGTGATCCAATCATAGAACGATACAGCTTAGAGTCAACACACTTACCTTCTTCATCTTTGTCTAGCTTTGTAGATGAGCTCATAGGTGTGGCTTGAGGCTTTGCATTCTCCAAGCTAAACTTCTTAAGCATATCCTTGATATACTTTTCTTGATTGATGAAGGTGTCATCCTTCCTTTGCTTGATTTGGAGTCCCAAAAAGAATGAGAGCTCCCCCATCATGCTCATCTCGAATTCACCTTGCATTAACTTAGCAAACTCTTTGCAATGACATTCATTAGTAGATCCAAAAATAATATCATCAACATAAATTTGTACTACTAAGATGTCATTTTTATACATTTTTATGAAAAGTGTAGTGTCCACCTTACCTTTTTCAAAACCTTTTTCAATTAAAAGTTTGAAAGTCTTTCATACCAAGCTCTAGGAGCTTGGTTTAAACCGTAAAGAGCTTTTGTAAGTTTGAAAACATGATTTGGAAATTTTGAGTCTTCAAAACCCGGTGGTTGTTCCACATACACTTCCTCATTTATAAAACCATTTATAAATACACTTTTAACATCCATTTGAAAAAGCTTGATTTCATGATAACATGCATATGCAAGCAACATCCTAATGGCTTCCATTCTAGCTACGGGAGCATAGGTTTCATCAAAATCAATTCCCTCTTCTTGAGTGTAACCTTGTGATACTAATCTAGCTTTATTTCTTACAATGTTACCACTCTCATCTAGTTTGCTTCTAAAGACCCATTTAGTTCCTATAGTAGATTGATTACTAGACCTATCAACTAATGTCCAAACATTACTTCTCTCAAATGGATTTAACTCTTCTTGCATGGCCAAAATCCAAAAATCATCTTTTAATGCTTCTTTTATATTCTTAGGCTTTATGCATGAGATAAATGCAACATGGTTCACAAGTTAAAGAGAAGATCTAGTGGTTACCCCCTTGGATAGATCACCCAAGATTTCACCACCTTTGACATAGTTGAACTCCCTTGGGTAGCTCACTTCCTTTTCCTCAAGAGCCAAGCCCTTCAAGGCTTCAAGAGGTGGATCTTGTGTGTCCTCTTCTTTTGTTGAAATCTCATCCTTCTTTGAAGTTTGTCCTCCATCAAAGGCATTAAGGATTCCTACATCATCATCATCACAAGAATCCTTCCTTGGAAGGAGGTTATCATCGAATACAACATGTATAGATCCTCTACTACTAAAGTTCTCTTGTTAAATACTCGATAGGCTTTAGAGTTTAAAGAATATCCTCTGAAAATAGCTTCATCACTTTTTGCATCAAATTTACCTAAGTTATCTTTTCCATTATTTAAAACAAATCACTTGCAATCAAATGGATGAAACTATTGTTAGGCTTTTTAGATTTTAAAATCTCATAAGGTGTTTTCTTTAAAATTGACCTAATCATTACTCGATTTACAATGTAGCAAGCGGTGTTTGTGGCTTCCGCCCAAAAATATTTAGGTAAATTATTTTCACAAAGCATGGTTCTAGCCATTTCTTGTAAAATTCTATTTTCCTCTCAACTACCCCATTTTGTTGAGGAGTTCGAGGAGCCCAAAAATTGTGGCTAATACCATTTTCATTTAAAAACTCTTCAAACCCTAGATTTTAAAATTTGGTTCCATGATCACTTCTAATATGAGAAATTCTAAGTTCAAGATCATTTTGGGTTAGTTTTGAAAATGTGATGAATTTTTTTCTAAAGCCTCATCTTTAGTACTTAAAAATAGAACCCAAGTAAATCTAGAAAAATCATCAACTTGTACAAATGCATAAGATTTACCTCCCAAGCTCATAGTCCTAATAGGCTCAAATAAATCCATATGGATAAGTTGTAAACACCTACTTGTAGAAACATCATTAATGGATTTAAAGGATGACTTATGTTGTTTACCGTTAGAGCATGCATCACAAATTAAAGGATATTGAGTGTTTAAACATGTTTCATCTATCTCCCTCCTATATGTTATACCAACTACAAATTTAACTGGAAAAGGAAGAACATGGTTTTTTTGAATGAAATGCCAGCTGAATTTATTAGAAATCAAAATAGAAAAAGTCCAAAAGAAATGAAATTGTAGCAAAAAATAAAAAAAATAAAAACACAATAAACTAAATTAAAAAAAAAACTAAAAACTGAAACATTAGACCGGAAAACACCTCCAGTGGGTTGCAAAACAGTGATACAGATGAAACACCGAAGAAATAGAAGCAAATAGTAAGATTTCTTGTCTCCATCCACCTACACGCTTCAGGATTGAAGTAAGAGTGATGAGCAAAAACTAACAATCTTGACGGTTGCTTCGTAAAACTGATCTGACAGCATCGGTAAACGAACCACAAAGGGGGATCAAACTACTGAAGACCACCGACAATCCGCAAATCAGAGCCGAACGTCGTCAAAAATGTATCCACGAATGCATATCCACCACAACGGTAGACAATAATGTGCCATAAGGCAGAAGCGTGCCACAAGTCAAAGGAAAAACATACCACAAGGCAGAGAAAAAGCGCCACAAGGCAGAGAAAACTAAAAGAATATAAAAATATGGGTAAATTGCACATATTATCACTCAACAATCTTCTCTCTCCTATTTTAGTCACTCAACTTTCCATTTTCTAATTTACTAACTCAACTTTATACATTCAACGTTTTTGGTCACTCATGAATATTTTATTATTATTTTTAAAATTTTAAATATTATTAAATATAAAAATAATTTAAAATAAATAATAAAATAATATTTTATTTATTATTAAATTTTGAAAATATTTAAAATAATTGCCGACGGTTGTCATCACCGGCGGCCACCGTCGACCACCACCGACCTTCAAAATCGGTGGTCGTTTGACCCCAAATTACACCGGGCGACCTGTTTTGACACACTGAGTCTGAATCCGGCAATTGTTTCACCAGAAAATACACTGAAACTTGTGAATCTGGATATAAACGTTTTGGTTTCTTCACTTTCAATCTCCTTTTTGTGGATTTTCAGTCACCAGAAAATATTCGTGAGTGACCAAAAACGTTGAATGTATAAAGTTGAGTTAGTAAATTAGAAAAATTGAAAGTTGAGTGACTAAAATAAGAGAGAGAAGATTGTTGAGTGATGATCTGTGCAATTTACCCTAAACATATAAAAGAAAACAAAACATGATATAAAAAATAAGGGAAAATAACTACCAGCGGTGGCGACCAACACTAAAATTGACGCCACCACTGATGAATAAAGAACTGAAGAGAAAAAAGAAGTTGAATTATGGTGAGGAAAGCGGTGTTAGGTTTTTAAGGGGCAAATGCTTAAAGGAGGAACATGATTTAAACACTAAATAATGAAAATGTTAATATTACTTGATTATTAAGACAATTGAATTATCAACTTATTAAAGTTGTCTATTTATAAATAATTAAATGTTAAGCAAGTACATTTGTCTGGTTGGCCAAGCAGCCTATCTTTGATCCCTCATATTACCATAGGTAATGGGTTCTAAACTACCGGGAGCACTCTTTTTTTTTCTTAGAGTCCCCTTTCTCTCTCCTCTAGTAGGATTAGGATTATGATTAGGATTAGATTTAGAATTTGTCAAAAAAATAATTAAAAGTTTTCATTGAGTTAATTTTATAATTAATTGAATATAAATCTAGTTAATAAATATTAAAATATAAATATTTTATAATATAACTAATAAATTATACGGGAAACTATATATGCAATACTCAATCTATTATTGTGTTTTTGTTTTGGTGCACCATTTTTTTTTTTGCAAAATAGTACTTAACATTATGTTTTTGTTTTATTTTGGTGCCTTGACTGTTAAAAATTAACAAAAAATATTGATGTGACTTTGTATATTAAGTACATTACTTATATATTTTATCAATTTAGTCCAAAACCCATCAATTTATAGTTTTCATCATCCCTTGCCGTAACCCCATCAGCCAACCGCCAAACACCATTCAACCCATTCGAGCTGAGTACTTAAAAGTCTTCTCGAACGAAGTCTGGATAAGAAAAAAAAAGAAAGATCATCAAATGTTTGTTAGAGCATAAACCTTTGGACTTTTTTGTGCTATTTTCATTGCATAGGAAATACATCAATGAAATATGAAATCCTTGTCATCAGAATTTTTTTTCTTGAAGTACGCTCCATATCACTCCTTTGCTTTCTCTTAATCGTAATCGATTCAGGAGTTTATTGGTTCCATTCATATACGGTTCTCGATTGATTGGTTGCATCGTATCTCCGATCTAAATCAACGTCCCTTTTTATCACAATGGACCGCTGGTTGTTCAACATTGATCCCAACCAAAATTGCAGTTCAAACATGAAAGACAAGCATCAGTTTCTAAATAGGCTACGGACTTGGGCCTATTAATGTGCTCCATATGTGATGCAAATCAAGATCGAACGAAATGGGTCAATTCATTCGTTTTCAGCACACCCATTTTGCCATTCATTCACATGTTTCCACCAAGTTGTGATTCATAATGTTTGAACTATAATTAGGGGTGTGCATTTCAAATATCGGATCGAGTCTGAAAATTCAGATCGTTAAAATGACAATCTAAATCCAATTCGAAAAATTTGATATCGGATATTCGGGTATTAAAATATATGATTGATATAAGTATATTTTTTAATTTGGCGGTCCTATCTACGGAAACTTTAGATTTTCGAATATAACAAGCAACAGATTGTCAAATATAACAAGATTTATATCTATAAAATTTTCGAATTTTCAGATATAAGTAGCATCAAATGACTAAATATAACAAGTTTCATATCCATGTAATTTTAAGTGTTCAGATAATACGAAACATAAAATATTGTGATTCATATCTGATCCGAAAAACGAAAAACGAAAAACTGATCAGTTATATTTGCACACCCATGATTATAAGGTAGTATCTATTTATAATTATTTTTAACCCTTTGACAATGCACACACCTTGCAGACAAAGTGATTAAACTCGATTTCCTATGATGAACATCAACCATTTCTCCATTGGACCACTTATTGGGTTTAATTTTTGTACATTATTGTATTAGCTTCTAGTTTTATAAAATCTTTATTTGTATTGTCATAATTTGAATTATTAATAATTTTTTCCCTAGCAAAACAAAAAAAGCTTCTAGTTTTATAATTTTATAAGCACGAATTATAATTTTATCATTTTATGAAAAGTAAAAATGTAATTTTATCTTTCTTTTATAGTGAAATTTTTCTCAATCCCTAGTTTCACTCCGAGATTATTGGTTGCTGATAGTTTCAACATCAATCCAGTCTTAAGTCAAAAAAAATGTGTTTTTTCATGTTTTAATTTATAATTGTATATATTTTAAAAAATTACATAAAACTATATTTGCCGAGCAATAAAAAATTGAATCGATCAGCCTGTTATGATTTATTTTATCATTGCATTTATTATAAGTCATTAATTTTATTTTATTTAGTAGTTAGTTACATTTTCGACTAGAAAAAAATCGTTAAAGGAGCGAGAGTTGGAGGTGGTATTTAGTAGTTAATTACATTGAAGGGAACGGTTTAAGTTATTTGATCGGTGGAATAAAATTAAAAATTAATTCAATCATTATAAACGGTTAAAAACCCAAAAATAAAATCTTCGCCTAATAACTTGTGAGCACATATAAGTGGTTCCTAATCGAACAAAACCCAGACATATGAACCCAAAAAAGCATTCTCATCTTTTTTTTAATGATAGTGACAAACAAGAATATTCATACATCTAATTTGTAATAAAAATTAACAGCTATAATTAGTTTAAACTTACCAAATATTCATTTGTCTCATCACTAAGATGAAATACCATTCTTCTTTACCATTTCAAGCCACCATTATTAATGTCCAGCAAGGACAAGTGGGGTCCCCTTCCTCTCTAACACCACTATATAAGCAAACGCAGTGTTGGGGTTAGCATTCAAACACATACAAACTCAATAATCTCAATTTTTCATGGCTAGAAACAGAATTAAGATTGCCTACATCACCAACGATGCTGCGAGAAAAACTTCTTACAATAAAAGAAAGAAGGGTTTGGTGAAGAAAGTGAGTGAACTCTCCACCCTTTGTGGTGTAGAAGCTTGTGCTGTTATTTACCCTTCTACTTGCGACTCTCAGCCGGAGGTTTGGCCGTCCGCTGCCACAGCCCACCGCATGCTCTCCGACTTCAAGGCGTTGCCTGCCGCAGAACGAAACAATAAGACGCTGAACCAAGAGAGTTTAGTTAGGCAAAGGATAGCTAAAGCTAATGAACAATTGAAGAGACTGTGCGAGGAGAATCGAATAAAAGAGTTAACTCAAGTCATGTTCCAAAACCTTGGTGGAAAGGGTTTGAACAATGTGAAGAAGTGGGATTTAAATGATTTGAGTTTGTTGATTGATAGGAACTTGAATGAAATAGACAATAGGTTTCATATGCTTAACGAAGCCTATGTCGTTCAGGAAAAATAGAAGTACTATTTAGTTTTAATGTTTGCATGTGTTATGTTGACCATGTCATTTTTGCATTATATTTCACAGTTTGCTTTTATTGCTTGTAGTCAAGCTACCACCTATTGAATATAATAAACCTAAATAAATTTGACCATTATATTTCATTTTTCTTTGTACTATTTATTAGTATTTTGGTTGTGGATCGATTCGACACTAATCTAGTTAGATTTATATTACTGACCGTCGAGTCTATCGATTTTTTATTAAATCGATTCGTTCAAGCCAACTTGTTTAATCATTACATTAATTGAGGTCACCGACCTATTCAATGCTAATCCGATTTGATTTATTCGACTCGATTTGATACGGAATTACTCAACTCGGAAAAATTGGATTATTCGACTCGATTTGATATGAAATTACTTGACTTGTGTTGACTCGAATAAAAAAATTCAAAGAAAATTTGAGTGATAAAATGAAAATTTGAATAACTCGAAACTTTTAGTAATTAGTGAATCAGTTTTCAAGTTCGAGTCGAGTCTCTCAATTCTGTCTAATATATATATATATATATATATATATATATATATATATATATATATATATATATATATATATATGAGATAAGATCTAGTTACACAGTGTAAAATTCTCTAAGTTTTAAACGTTTTTTGGATCGTTGGATGGGTGAAACGGATGGATGAGATTAATAGTAGAATATGTGAAGATTATCATTTGGGAAAAAAAGTAAGGAGTTAATCTCAACCATCCATTTCCTTCATCCAACGATCCAAAAAATGTGTAAAACTTAAAGAGTTTTACACTGTGTAAGTTGATCCTAACCCTATATATATATACCTCAGCAAAAGCAATCTTTATTAATGATAACCTTTCTCGTAGGCCTCGTAATATATATATATATATATATATATATATATATATATATATATATATATATATATATATATGGCTTAAAAGTTAGATAGGTGCCCAAACTATACCATTTTTTCCAGTTAGGTGCCTAACGTTTGTTTCGGGCCACTTAGGTGCCTAACGTTTCATTCCGTAACTCATTTAAGGTTTTAGCTGTGACGGACGTTAAAATTTTCCGTTATCCAATCATAAAGCGACACGTGACACATTTTTTATTTTTCTGATATTAACCAAAATAAAAAAAACAAAATAAATTAATTAAAAATAAAAATAACTGGGTTAAATTACATTAAACCCATCTTCTTCCCATCAAACATCCCTCCCACTTTAGAAATGATCCACATCTGTATACAAGTCAGCTCAGCCAGTTTTTGGAGGACTGTGTGCTCACTTGTTGCAAACATTCATAAGTACATTGAAGCACTGATCATAACCACATTCTTTTGATTTTTCCTTTCCAAATAGGAAAAGCCTACAGTTTATTTACTCACAAAGCCTGTAATTAGATTGATGAATGAACTCCAGTTTTAATTCAATTGGTTCTTGTAAATACTCAAGTTTGATTAAGGAATATATATTCGATTTAGAACAACATTTTTTTTACATTTGCAAGTGTTCAATCTGATGAAAACTTTCTGATAATTCAAGAAAGCCTCCTACTTGAAGAATCCTTGCCCCCAAATTCAACTTTCCCTTCACTATTTCACTTATCTTTGGCCCCAATCTCACTGCAGTTTTCAATGGATGCTTAAGATGCGATGGGTTTGTGTTGCTTTATGGATGATTAAACTGAAGGGGGGGGGGGGGGGGGGGGGGGACGGTTTGAGGAAGAAGATGGGTTTAAGGTAATTTACTAAGATTATTTTTATTTTTAATTATTTTATTTTATTTTTTATTTTAGTTAATATCAGAAAAATAAAAAAAATTTGCCACGTGTCGCTTTATGATTGAATAACGGAAAATTTTAACGTTCGTGACGGCTAAAACCTTAAATGAGTTACGGAATGAAACGTTAGGCACCTAAGTAGCCCGAAACAAACGTTATGCACCTAACTGGAAAAAAGGGTATAGTTTGGGCACCTATCTGACATTTAAGCATATATATATATATATATATATATATATATGTTTGTGTGTGTGAAAAAAATATGAATAAATATATATGTGTTATATATGGTTATAGAAAACTGTTAAAATTGAAACTAATTTAGTATCTAACATTATTTTGGCAAACAAAAATATCCTAACATTATAAATGTTACAATTAAATTTGATTAGAAATTCGAACAACTCGACTTGAATTAATTCAAATTTCATAAACTCGACTCGAAAAAGTATCAAATAAAATTTGAATTATAAAATAATACTCGAAAAAGTTTATGAAAGTTTCAAATTTCTAAACTTGCCTTGCTCGATTTTTTGGCGACGTGCAGTTCTTGTATGCTCCGAGAGAGTGGTATGGTTTAGTGGATGGTGCTTGGCGTTTCATTATGCTGGGTGTGGTTTGTGTGCAGTTATTCTATTTTTAGTTCCGTTGGTGGCTGTTGTTTTGATTTTTCTTGTTATATGTGTGCCTATATTTGTATGGTGTGGTGCAGTGATTCTATTTTTAGCTCGGTGATCAAGTGTCCTTGCTATGCTAAGGCTAAGGTGGTGTGATTATGTTCTTAGTTAGGTGTTTGAGTGTGCTTGCTATGCTAAGGCTAAGGTGTTGGTTTTTTATTGTTCTTTCGGTTGCCATTATGCGCTCTTTTCCCCCTTTCAACGGAAAGAATTTTTTTAATGAAGCATATGGTGATCTTGTATGACCAATTTATCAATAAATTGAAGTTACATCATGTTGGGGAAGAGTGATAAATTTAAATGGAAAATATGGTTGTTTTTGGAAAGAGCGCTGATTTATTGGTAACCATTTATTTGTAGATTGCAGATTATTGAGATTTCTCAAGATAGAAATCTTGATTTAGGGTTAGAAGAAAAGGGGGAAACGAGAGGAGAAGAGAGAGAAGAAAAGAAAACTTTATTATTGAATCTGATAAAAAATAAAATAAAGTATATTACATTTATACTAAAAATAAAATAAAGAAATGTGATGACCTGTCAACTAACAACCTAACAAACCTTTTAACTAACAATTAACCAACTTCTAATACCCCTCAAGTTGGAGCATACAAATTCTGAATGCCCAACTTAGTATAGAAATTTGAAAAGTTGTTAAAGGTAAGGCTTTGGTAAAGCAATCAGCACGCTGGTTCAAACTGGAGACTGACAGCAAGTTGATTGTTCCATTGTGAACCTTTTCCCTGATTATGTGACAGTCGATCTCTATGTGCTTGGTGCATTCATGGTGCACTGGATTCTCTGCAAGTTTCACAGCAGAAAGATTGTCACAATACATATTAGTAGGAGAAGTAACAATATGAAAATCATTAAGTAAATAATCCAGCCACTGTATTTCACAAATAGTTGTGGCTAAAGCACGATATTCTGCTTCACTGGAGGAACGAGACACAGTAGGTTGCTTCTTTGACTTCCAAGAAACTAGTGCTCAGCCAAGGAAAATGCAAAAACCAGTGGTGGATCTCCTTGAATCAGAACATGAAGCTCAGTCTGAATATGAGAAAGCATTGAGTTTAATTTGATTCGAAGCAGGAAAAAAAAGACCCTGTCCAGGTGTAGCCTTAAGATACCTTAATACCCTATGAACAACAGCTAAATGAGCATTAGTAGGGGCAGACATAAAATGAGAAAGCTGCTAAACATCAAAGGATATATCAGGGCGAGTATTTGTTAAGTATAACAGTTTTCCAATGAGTTTCCTATAAGTAGTAACATCAATTAAGGTATCACCGTCATCCTTAGAAAGAGTTTTAACCATCGGTGTAAAAACAGGTTTAGATTCAGAAAACCCAGAATCATTTAAAAGATCCAAAGTATACTTTCTTTGGCATAGATTAATCCCTTGACTATTCCTAGCAACTTCAAGACCAAGAAAGAATTTTAGATTTCCCAAATCCTTGATTTTAAAAAGATCATGAAGACATTTTTTAATATCATCAATTGGAGCTAAACTAGGCCCAGCAAGAATGATATCATCAACATAGATGACTAAGGCAATAAAATTAGAATCTGTGCCTTTTGTAAACAAAGAAAAATCAGAAGAAGACTGTTTAAAACTTTGTTCTATTAAAACTGAGGTTAACCTCTCATTTCATTGACGACTAGCTTGTTTTAATCCATAAAGACTCTTCTTTAACTTACAAACTAAGCCAGGAGAAGTAGGAGTAAAACCAGGAGGTAACTGCATGTACACCTCTTCATCTAAAAACTCATGTAAAAAGGCATTATTTATATCAAGTTGTTGAAGAAACCAATTCTGGGCAGCAGCTAGGGCAAGGATTAATCTAACAGTAGTTAATTTTGCTACAGGACTAAAGGTATTAAGATAATCAATCCCTGGTTGTTGGGTATAACCCTTAGCCACTAACCTAGCCTTGTAACTCTCTAGACTGCCATCAGAATGTAATTTAGTTTTATAGACCCACTTACATCATATGGCTAACTTTCCAGGAGGAAGAGGAACAAGATCCCAGGTTTGGTTTCTTTCTAAAGCTGATATTTCATCATTCATTGCAGATTTCCAGCATTCATGCTTAACAGCTTCAGTATAGTTCTTAGGTTCAGTAAGAATTTCAGTAGAACAAATATAAGACATGTAATCTGGAGAAAGGTGATGATAAGATATTACATGGGCTATAGAATGAGGAGAAGTTCTCTATTTTGGTAGAGTAACATGAAAATCCTTAAGGTGAGAAGGTAACTGCTTGTTTCTTGTTGGCCTTGTAGAAACAAACTGATGTTTGTCTAAGTCTAAGGAACCAGAGGTAACAGAACCAGGAACAACAATATTATCTTGAGAAACATTTGAATCATCTTGAGTATTATTGGAATTAGTTAATGATTGATGTTCAGAAGAACTAGAATGTAAAGACTTATATTGCTGTTTAGTCTTAAAAGCAGTATCTTCAGCATCAACATTAGGACATTGAGGTAAAACAACCCTTTTCTTTATGAACATTATCAGTTTTAAAAGGAAAAACAGTTTCTGAAAATGAAACATCCCTAGAAATAAACACAGTTTTATTTTGAAGATCATACAGTCTATATCCTTTAACATTTTTAGGAATTCCAAGAAAAACACACCTAATAGCACGAGCATGAAGCTTAGTTTTAGGTTTAGGAAGAACACTAGCAAAGACAAGACATCCAAAAGATTTCAGATTACTAGTTTGAGGAGCTTTATTATAAAGTAACTCAAAAGGTGTCTTGTTATTCAAAACAGGAGTAGGAGTAATGTTTATCAAAGAAGCAGCATGTAAGATGCAATCAGTCCAGAAAATTAGAGGCAAATTAGACTGTAATCTTAAGGATCTTGCAACATTCAAAAGGTGCCGATGTTTCCTCTCAACAACACTATTCTGTTGAGGTGTGTAAACACAAGAATTTTGGTGAATTATACCTTTAGAGTTATAAAAATCAGTCATGCTAAATTCTTTGGCATTATCAGTCCTTATGCACTTAATTTTAAGAGAAAATTGAGTGTGAATTAATTCATAAAAGGAAACCAGTAAAGACCTAACCTGAGCTTTAGACTTCATAGGACAAACCCATAAAAACCTACTTCTATCATCAACAATGGTCAAAAAGTAAAGAAGACCATATATACTAGCAACAGGGAAAGGACCCCAGACATCCACATGAATTAAATCAAAAATATTTTCAGAAGAAGAAGAGCTGACATGAAAAGGGAGCCTCTTATGTTTAGACAAAACACAAACTTCACATTTATTATCACACTTATTATCAACAACAGAATCATTTACAGGGATATCAGGATTAGGCAAAGAACAACATTTCATCCTTTGTTTTGAAGGATGACCTAATCTTACATGCCAAAGATTAAAATCAGAAATATGCACAGAAGCATTACAAGATTTATCAGAAACATGAACATCAGAATCAGAAGAATTAAAATGAAGAATGGAAGAACTAACAGAAAGCTGATAAAGACCATCAACCAGCTTAGCTAAACCAATCTTCTTGCAGCTCTTGATTTCCTGAAGGAAACAAGAATCATAGTTAAAAATTAAGCCAATATCACCAGATTTAGTCAACTGAGAAACAGAAATAAGATTAAACTTAAAAAATGGTATATGTAAAACATTAAGCAAAACCAAACCAGATTCGAGTTTAACAGTTCCAACATGAGAGACTTTAACTAAAGATCCATTAGGCAACTTAACAAATTTATTTTGAACTGTAACATAGTCAATAAAACAAGATAAAGAAGATGCAACATGATCAGTAGCTCCTGAATCCAAGATCCAAGGAGATACTGTAACAGAAGAAAAGGTAAAACATTTAGAAAGAATACTTGTCACTTGAGTAGATTCAACATCAAAAGCAGAATTCAGCATATTCACCCGAGAAGTTTGCACAGAGGAAGATGCAACATGAGAATGAGCAGAACCACGTTCTTGAATCAAACTCAATAACCTTTCATAATGTTCCTTAGTAAAAGAAACAGACTGACCAGAATCCTTAGAGGAAGACTGAGAATTTTGACTTATCCCATTTTTAGACTGAGAAACAAACTCATTCGACCCAACTTGATTAACTCTAGTGGATTGACCAGAATTTTGATAATTCCTTTGTCTATAATTTGGTGGAAAACCGTGCTTTCGATAGCACTTATCAACAATGTGGCCATAAAGACCAGAGAAGACACATAAAGGTTTTTTAGCAACACCAGAAAAACCCCTTTTTGTGAAACTACCAGATTTACCTTCTTGTTTATCTCCCCTATCCCCAAACCTATTCGAAGAGACTTTATCAACCATGAAAATATTCGACTCATTCAGAGGACTAGAGAGAGTACGCTCATGTTGAATAACCACAACAAAAATTTCATTAATACTCGGTAGAGGTTTAGTCATTAAGATCTGAGATTTTTGAACGGAAAAATTCTCACTAAGACCCCTAACAAATTTAAGGGCAAAATCCTGACTCCTATATTTCAAAGCCAGACAGTTAAAAGGACTCAGAGGACGCAAATTCGAAATCTCATCCCAAAGAATCTTAAGTTGCGTATGATAAGAGGTTACAGAGAGAGTACCTTGCTGTAACGCGTAAAACTCATGAATTAAATCTGAGATTCAAACCAAATCTCCTTGGTTAAAACGATCATGAAGGTCTTTCCAAAGGTCGTATGTCGTGTCGATCCAAATCACACTTTGGACAATATCCGGATGAATCGCCCTTTGCAGCTACGACAATACCAGGTTATTGCATTTAACCCAAGCTTCATACTGAGAATCATCACCACGGGGCTCCTTGATAACACCAGAAATGAATCGAAATTTGTTTTTCGAAATCAAAGCCATCTTCATCGACCTAGCCCAAGCGTGATAGTTCGTTCCAGTGAGAAGACTCGAAACAAGAACCAAAGAAGGGTTCTCATCTTGCGAACGGGAACCAGAATCGCTCTCATCTGATACCATATTGAGATTTCTCAAGATAGAAATCTTGATTTAGGGTTAGAAGAAAAGGGGGAAACGAGAGGAGAAGAGAGAGAAGAAAAGAAAACTTTATTATTGAATCTGATAAAAATAAAATAAAGTATATTACATTTATACTAAGAATAAAATAAAGAAATGTGATGACCTGTCAACTAACAACCTAACAAACCTCTTAACTAACAATTAACCAACTTCTAATACAGATTTATTGGTTGTTTTTGGAGGAAATTTTGCAACTGGTGGTCCACTGGATGGCCAAACTTAAATCATGTTGAGGATCTGTTTGCTTTCTGTTTCAGCAACATATGGTCTGGATCAGCGAGCCATTTGGTTAATCTCGTTTGCAGTTGCACTTTGGAGCATATGGTTAGTACGAAATGAAAAAATGTTCAATGCAAAGCCTACTGCAATGAAAGACCTTGTGTTCAATTCAAAGATGCGAGCATTTATATGGATTAGAGCTGCAAATGGTGGATTGCTGTTAAATGAGGAAAATTGGTGGGAGAATCCTCTCTTGTGTTTATTTATGAATTTGGAATTAAATGTTTGGATTCCACCGCAAGAAGGAGTTCTATTGTTCAACGTCAATGGGGAAGCAATTGCAGAATTAGCTGGCTGTGGGCGTTCTTAGGAACTCTAATGGTGAGATTATCGCGCTATTTTTTGGTCCCGTTGAAGCTTCAAGCTTTGAATTCGCAGAAGCCTGGGCGATCAAAACAACCCTTTTGATTTTCATTGAAGCAGGTTGGGCGGGCAAAGCAAGCCTTATGATATTTGATTGTCTAGTGGTATTGAACTGGATTAAAGACCCGATGTTAAGACCTTGGCGATGGTGGGAACTATTTGAGAAAATAGATTACCTTGCAAGGGAGTGCGTACTTCAACATTCTCTCATGTCCCAAGAGAGAGAAATACTTTGGCAGATCATTTAGCAAAACAAGGTTTGTCAAGGCAGATTATATTCAAGGCATGGTGGTAATTGAGTGGAAAAGCATGGTCAACTATGTTAGAAGATTCAATAGCTTCGTTTCACTTTTAAGGAAGTGAAAAAAGATATTTTAATTGGCTGAAGAAGAATGATCATTGGGTCTGAGTGTTTTGTTTTCCTTCATCTTGATAAGGGCTCACTCACTTCTATGCACGAGCTTGAGAACCTCACGAGGAAGTTAAGGCAGTGTAGAGTTATTGATTACTTGTTTTGGTTTTCTGTTTTATGCTTTAAATTTCTATTTTTTGTGGAGCCGTTGTACTTAATTTTTGAGTATTGTGTCCTTTTGGAAATGAGGCAGTAGGAGTTAAAGGCACTATGAAAGGCGATGTTACTGTTTTTGTAATGCATGTTTGTTGATTACTCTTTTACTCCATCTAGGTTTAGGGAAGTTTTTAAAAAGGCTCGCAACCAGGTGAGGATTGTATGATTCTAGTAATAATAAATCATATTTTGCCGGAAAAAAACTTTTCAACTTGACTAACTCAATTTTTTTTACTAGACTCAATCAAATGACCACCCTAATTCATACACATTCTTCCACCCTAATTTTGCAAGTCTGAATTTGAGTTATATTCCAAAATTTTAATTGAAGGGGTCGAAATTCAAGTATAAATTTTGTCGGTTATTGAGTTAACTACTAGTTTTATAATTTTATAAGCATAGATGATAATTCTATCATTTTATAGAGAGTTAAAAAAATGCTCAAAAGAGTCAAAAATTTCTAAAACAAATTCCCTCTCCCCCTCCCCTAATTAAAAATTGTTCGAAAAAATGTTCAAAAAGAAAAAAAGAACAAGTACATTTGGCCGGTTACCAAGTTGCTCATCTTTGTTCCCTCATATTCCCTTAGGTCATGAGTTCTAGACTCACCAGGAGCACTTTCATTCCTTCCCATAAAGTCTCCATTACCCTTCCCTCTAGGTAGAATTATGATTAGATTTAGGATAAATCAAAAAGTTCAATAAAAATGTAATTTCATCATTTTTTAAAGTAAAAGCCCTTGTCAATACCTAATTTTACTCGCAATTATTGGTTGTTGATAGATTCAACATTAATCCACTTTAATTCAATCTTCAAATCTATTGACTTTAGATTGAATCGGTCGGTCTAATATGATTTGTTAATCATTGCATTTACAAAAAGACCGTTAATTTTATTTTATTTAGTAATTAGAGTTACGTTTTGGACCAAAATAACATCGTTAAAAGCAGCGAGAGTTGGAGGTGGAATTTAGTAATTAATTACATTGAAGAAGGTAGTTTGACTGGTTCGATTCGTAGAATAAAACTAAAAATTAAGTGAATCGTTATGAACGGTTATAAGCTTGAAAATGAAAATCGTCACCTAATAACTTGTGAGCGCATATAAGTGGTACCTAATTGGGAAAAAACTCAAATATACGAACCCAAAAAAGCATTCTCATTTTATTTAATAACAATAATAACTGTAAAAGAGGCACGTTCATCCATTTAATACACATTTTCCTTTACATTTTCAAGCCACCACTACTAATGTCCAGCTAGGACAAGTGGGGAAACCTTTCCTCCCTATAAACCTCAAACACCACTATATAAGCATACATAATGTTGGGGTTAGCATTCAAACACATACAAACTCACCAATCTCAATTCCCCATGGCTAGAAACATAGTCAAGCTTGCATACATCACCAACGATGCTGCCAGGAAAGCAACCTACAAGAAAGGAAAGAAGGGTCTGGTGAAGAAGGTGGGAGAACTCTTCACCCTCTTTGGCGTAGAAGCTTGTGCTGTTATCTACTCTCCACTTGCGACTCTCAGCCGGAGGTCTGGCCATCGGCTGCCACGACACACCACATGCTCTTCGACTTCAAGGCATGCTTTCCGTAGAAAGAAGCAATAGGAGCATGAGCCAAGAGACTTTAGTTATGAAAAGGATATCACATGCTAATGGGCGACTGAATAGACTGCGCGAGGAGAACAACAACAAAAAAGCTAACTCATGTCATGTTTGAAAATCTTGGTGGACATGGTTTGAACAATGTGAAGAGGGAGGACTTAGATGATCTGAGTTTGTCGATTGATAAGAACTTGAATAACATAGACAACATGCTTGAAATGCTTGCCGAATCTTCTGTCAGTCGAGAAACATAGAGCATTAGATTTCATTTTTGCGTTCGCTTGTGATATTTCGATCAAGACATTTTTACATTATAGTTAGTAGTTTGCTTTTGTTGCTTTCTGTCAGTCATCCACCTCTTAAATCTAAGAGAGCTAAATAAATTATATAATGATTTTCTTTATATTATTTATATGCATTTTGTATTATTTGTTCGGCTTTTGGTTGCTATGGATTCAACACTAATTCAATCAGATTTATGTTACTCATTGTTAAACCTATTGATTATTTTATTAAACCAATTTTTTGATCCAAATTTGTTTAATCATTGTATTAAAAGATGTTGTTAATTGATTCGCCGCTAATTCAATTTTATTTATATTTTTAACCGTCAATTTTTCCATTTTTATTAAATTATTAAATTAGGAATGATGTTTTAAATCATTACATTAATTTTTTTATTATCAAAATCATTACATTAATTGAGGTGATTATTGTGTGTATTGTTATTGTATAAAATTATGTTAATATTTTAGATATAACCTAAAACAAATTTTATATATAATCTTTAGTTGATTTATAATTTTGATCATAATCCTGTGGGATATAGAAACCATTCACTTTAGAGGAAATTAAGGCCACGATGTGGAATTGTGATCACTTTAAATCTCCTGACCATGGTGGCTTTAATGCCTTATTTTTTAAGAAATGTTGTGAGTATGTGAAAGAGGACCTATTGCGTGCATCCGAAGATTTCCCCGGAAGTGGAAAGCTGCATAACAATATAAATACATCTTTTATAGCCTTGATTCCTAAGAAGTCAAGCCCTGAAAACATCTCGGATCTTAGACCAATCAATCTGGTGAGTTCAATATATAAGATATTTGCAAAAGTCCTAGCTGATCGACTGAGTGGAGTGTAGGAGAAACTAGTTAGTGACACATAATGTGCGTTCGTGAAAGGCAGACAAATTTTCGATGGTGTGCTTGTTGCAAATGAAATTATCAACTTCTTGCAGAATGAAGGATCAAATGAGGGTGGTATTGTGCTCAAACTGGACTTTACAAAGGCCTACGATTGTGTCAGATGAAATTTTATCATGATGGTATTGGACAGAATGGGATTTGGTAACAAATGGAAGAGTTGGGTGTTGGAGTGTATATCTACAGCAAAGGTTTCAGTACTACTAAATGGCTCACCAACAAATGAATTTAGAATGTTTAGGGGACTGAGATAGGGTGACCCTTATATCCTTTTTTTTGTTTATACTTGTGACTGAAGCAATACACATGTTGTTTGAAAGGGCAACTTAGATTGAGAAAATGAAAGGGATACAAAATTTGTTGCCAGGAACAATATTATCGCATCTACAGTTCGCAGATGGCATTATTTTGTTCTTAAGACCAGGGGAACAAAAAATTTGGATTATGTAAAAAGGATCCTGCGATGTTTTGAAATCTGCTAAGATTTAAGTATAAACTTCAAAAAAATCGGGCATGTTGGCATAAATGTGGATGCTGATACAATCAATTCTCTTGCAAGTATTTGTGGCTGCCAGACAAACAATCTCCCAATTAAATATTTAGGTATTCCACTAGGAGCATATCCGAGATAAGTAAGTACATGGGATCTTGTGGTAGAAAGGTGTTTGCAGAAACTACCAAGCTAGAAGAGCAGAACACTAAGCTTTGCTTGAAGAGTAGTATTGATTAATTTAGTTTTATCAGCCTTACCCCTTTATTACAAGTTAGTTTTTGAAGCTCTTAGATTGGTGGTAGAAGAAATCGATAGAATCAGAAGAAACTTTCTATGGGGAAGTTGGAATGGATCAAAGAAATTGGCTAGAGTAAATTGGGGTCGTATTTGCAAACCAAGACAATTGGGAGGTGTAGGAGTAATGAACCTAAATACAAACAACAGAGCTTTATTAGCTAAATGGAGACAGAGATTTGAGAAGGAAAAGAAGGCTATGTGGAGAAGAATTATAGAACAAAATATGAGGAAGATGATGAAATGTGGTCGAGGACATGCAAGTTGAAATCAAAGGCCTCAACGATATGGAGAGGCATCACAAAAAACCTCCTGAGAGATGAAGTAAACCACTGGATGAGCAAGGCAGCATACAGATGGAAATTGGAAGAAGACAAAGAATTATGTTATGGGAAGATTGGTGGACTGGAGACAATTCGCTATGAACCAAATATCCACGATTATACAGACTTTGCAACAAAAAAGGTTTTACAATCTCCTCTTTTGTTGGTTCAGCTACTTTTTAGCAGATAGTTTGATCTTCAATCTTCACAAGACCCTTGCTAGAAAGAGAAAAGGTCGTGTTGGAATATCTGAAAATAGGTGTATTGGGTGAGTCAATAAAGAAGAATATACCATATAGAATCATTTGGTTACATGACAGATCAGGGAATTTCACAGTAAAGAAATTGACAGAATTGATGAAGAATGTTGAAGTAGATACTACTTAGTTTGACTACAACTCCATATGGGGAATCAAAGTCCCTCCTAAGGTAAAATCCTTTCTATGGTTGTTAAAGATCAATAAAATCCTAACCAAGGGCTTCCTGTTAGAGAGAGGCCTAAAACTCGAAAACTTCAAAAAGGAATGCCCTTGGTGTGAGCTAAGTGTAGAAACTTCAAATCATCTTTTTGTGAAATGTAGGGTAGCACAATGCTTTTGAGTTATGTTCTGTAACTGGTTGACTATTATATTGCCAAAGGTTGAAAGTACTGAAAAATTCTTCAATTTTTGCTTTGATAATCATGGAAGTGGGATAGTAAAAACAGTGTGGCTCATCTCAATAGTAGCTGCTCTTTGGAGTTTATTGCTAGCCCGGAATGAATTTGTTTTCAAGGCCAAGAAACTTCCTGTGAAGGATATTCTGTTCTTTTTGAAAATGAGGGCATTCATCTGGATAATGGCAGTGAAAAAAAGCATACTTCTGAACGAGAATAATTGGTGGGTAAACCCAATAAACTGCATCATGATAAACAAGTGCAACCTCAAATGGCAAGCTTGGATTCCTCCCATGGCAGGTACTGCAAAATTTAATGTCGACGGTGTTTATAAAGATGAAGAGGGAGGTTGTGGTGGAGTCCTTAGGAATGAAAAAGGGGATGTGATAGCAATGTTTTCAAGACCAGTGGAAGAATTGGGATTTGATTACTCGGAACTAACTGCAATAAGCACATCCTTGAAAGTTTTTCTGGAAGCATGCTTCAAGCACAAATTTAAGCTGGAAATTGAATCGGACTAACAGGTTGTCTTAAACTGGATTGCATCTCCGTTGGTAAGACCATGGAGCTGGTGGGATTTGTTTGATGAACTAGATTCGTTATCCAGAGACATCACAACAGTGAAGTACTCTTATGTTCCTAGATGCTTTAGCTCGATGGCAGATCATCTAACAAAAGATGGAATGCAAAGGAGTAGCCTTTTCAAAGCTTGGTGGTAATCTGTGCTCCAATTTTTGCCTTTCGAAAATGCTTGTTGTATCCATAAGTCAATCGGTGTTTTTAGAAATGGACCTCAATATGTAATAAGTACCTAGTTGAGTAGTACTATTTTCCCCCATCTAGATCTAGGGGTTTTTTAACGAGGCTCTAAACTAGGGTTTCCCCTAATAAAATAAGAATTATTGCTGAGCAAAAAAACAATTTTGAAAAAATAAAACTTTAACAAGAAAAGTAAAAAACCTTAACAACTTTTTATTTGACTTCTTATGCTCCGTTTTATGCATGTTTTTTTTTTAAATAATGAGAAAATCATGACCTATAGAGGCAACACGTAGCGGCAATTATGATCCAAAAACACCACAATAAATCATGACCTATAGCGGCGTTTTAGCCCACAAACGCCACAAAAGATCATGACCTATAGCGGCATTTGGGTTCAAAAACGCCGCAAAAAAATCATGACCTATAGCGGCATTTTTGTTTCAAACGCCGCAAAATGTTTTGGTTTACTCCAGCGTTTTTCTTGACAAACGCCGCTAAGGTTACTGTCTTTACAAAACCTCATTTTTAATGGAATAGTACCCAAATTTAACCTGTAAAAAATAATAGTAAATTGAAGTAGAAATACTTATCAACCAACCAAAGCAAATGAAATAGAAATAATACTAAAATATAATTCAACATTTAAAATGTTCAACGTTTAAAATATAGTTCAAAGTTCATTACAATGAACACGTGAACGAATCTAAAATCAACTAAGATGGAAGATTCTTCTTTAACATTGCCATCAGTTCTTGAAATTGATTCTGGAGAGCTTGATACGCTGCATCTCTTTCAGCGTCTCTCGTTTGTCTCTCAACTTCTCTCACAGCTTCTTTCTCTTCTCTCTCAAGTTCCTTCGCTTCTCTCTCAGCTTTCTTCGCTGCTACTTCGACTTTAAATTGAACTAATTGTTGTTTTAAGCGATTAACTTATGCTTCCGAAGACTGGCTCTATGATGGCATGTACTGAGATGAGCTAGGTCTAAAATATCTTGTTGGAGTAACGAATGATCCTTGACATCAAACCCGGCCATATCTTTCAGGGCCCAAAACATTAGCAATAACTTGATTTTTCATCTCATGCACATTAGTAGAACCATCAGTTGAAGCGTAGCTTCATACTCCGCCCTTTCCCCCTCAATTTCACCTGATAAGCAAATAAAAATTGTTAACAAATTCAAAATATCATTTAAAATAAAAATAATATACTATAATGTCTACAGCTTCAAGTGTCATAGGAGAGTCATCCTTCTTGGTGTGTGTAATGTCGAAAAGCTTTGTCCGTCCAACACAAGTACTAGTCGCAACTTGCTACAACGTATAATAGAAATTAGTACTTACGAAAAAGTAATACATTGAAACAATCAATAGATAAAAAAAATACCTCGTCATTAGCTATACGAGCAAAGCTCTTCGACCCAGCAGTGTGAGTAAACTTTTGTTGTTGTCTGCTAGCAACTCCAATGCACTCTTGCTCCTACAATTTAAAATTTACATTACGTATAAAGTCAATGTTATAATGACATGGTATTATTTTTTTAAAGTGGATCGATCATACCTCTCTTTTAGTAGAACTCCAAAACCTAACGAAATCTTCCCGCTGATATTGGAGCATTCCTAGTGGGACATTTTGTAGCTTTTCTTGAAGGCTGAGATTATTTTTGAAATATGTCTTCTTCAATGCGCTCTTATGGTCTGTCAATTTCTTTCCTAGTGCATTTTTCAAATAGTCATCTGAAACCTCCAAATAAAATTTATCCTACAACTTAAACGATCAAAGTAAATATTATTATTATGTAAATGTAATGAATTATAAATTTCAATGACATTGTTACCTTAACCAGATCCAGAGCCTGGTTTTTGTTACTATTCGGCATTTGATGTCATGAGTCATGACTCATAATTGATTGGCAAAATCGTAGCATTGCGTGCAACAATGCCTAAGTAACTGGTCAAAACACGTGCTTCTTCCCCAATTGGTTGGCCGACATCATTACGTGAAACTTTCACACGTTCCCCAGGAGGAAGCTCATACAATTCATTCAATGTCATGCGCCCTCTAGTCTTGCGCCTTCGACCATTGTCACCTACATAAGAAATAATTCAGTACAATTTTTAATATCAAGTAAATAGTTAGAAGTTATAATAAAGTGTTGAACAATACCTTCTATTTCCACATTCTCAACTGTTTCCGGAACTTTTGAAGATCCAACTGTGGAAGAACTCTCATTATTTACTGTTTCCTCTGCTCGAGGAACTTAAACCATCTGCAGATCACTTAACTTCCACCTAGACATAACATCTGCAATAAATAAACAAAAAATTTTACTACCAAATGACAATACTATTAATGTATGCATTCAACATCAAGTTAAACATTATAATATTATAAATTAAGAAACAAATTTTAATGCATTTTTATGTACTCAATTTTCATTTAAATCTTCATCCATGTCATCTCGAACCCATTGGAATTGGGAACTAGAACAACTGATTATTTCATCTATATTTTGTGCTGCAAAAGGCAAAGTTTTTGATCTTGCTTCAATGTCATCTCTACTTCCATCCCCGATGTCTATAAAGTCTCTAGGGGTGTTACGGAGTACAACATACCAACCCTTATCCATTGGATCATGACAATAGAAAACCTGTTTGACTTGAGAAGAAAATACATATGGTTCATCCATCAATTGTTGGCATGTGTGAATTAATCGAGAGAAGTTCACCATTGTAAAACCAAATTGACCTCTTTTGTTGCCTCGAGTAGTATTTACATCAGCCCAATCACAACGAAATAACACAATCTTTCGTTTGCCATAATAATCCAACTCAATAATGTCTGTAAGAATTCCATAATATTCAACATCTCCTTCTACAGGATGATTGTCCCTAGCACTAGCGTAACTTGTAGTTGAAGAAGTAACACTACATTATATGAATAATTTTAATTAAAATAAATATTAAATAATGATTGAATACATTTTAGACAATTCATACCTCTCTATAGGATACATCCATCGATAAAACATTGGCCCACCAACTTTTTCTTCGTGAGGGAGATGAACCAGCAAGTGCACCATAATTGTGAAGAATGAAGGTGGAAATATCTTCTCCATCTGGTATAAAGTCAAGGCGAATCGATCTTGCATTTTCTCAAGTTCTTCAATCATCAAAACTTTCACACAAATAGTTTTCATTATATTGGAAAGTTCAATTATACAAGGTGTCACCTCATGAGACATACAACCGCGTAATGCAACATGCAGTAAATCTTGCATCAAAATTAGATAATCATGTGACTTTGGAGAATAAAGTCTTTGATCTTTAACACTGACACATCGAGATATATTAGATGCATACCCATCTAGGACCTTTATATCCTTCAACACCTTGCAGAACATTTTCTTCTCTTTCTTCGACATCGCAAAAATAGAAGGCGGTAAAGAAGATTTTCCATTAGGACGTACATGAGGATGAAGATCATGATGAATTCCCATGTCAACTAAGTACAGACGACTCTTTAGATTGTCTTTAGATTTTCCATTGACATTAAGAATGGTCCCGATAATATTCTCACAAACATTCTTCTCGATGTACATGACATCAAGATTATGTCTCAAAATGTTATGCTTCCAATAAGGTAACTCGAAGAAAATACTTATTTTTTCCACAATTCTGCCTCATTTGGATCATCCTCTTCATCAGACTCATCATCACTAAGATGCTCAACCTCACACTCAGACACCTCTTTTGTCTTTTTTCTTGATCATGGGTTCGGTGGTTGGCTTGTCTTTCTATAAATGAACTTGATATGTTTCAATATAGGCAAGATATTAGACCCGATTGTTTGCTCAGGAGCTTTTCTGATCTCTTCAGTACCATCAAACATATTTTTTTGATATCTAAATCTATGATTTTCATCTAACCACAGACGATGTCCCATGTAAGAGAAATTTTTTCCATGATACAACCACTTCGAACATGTTTGTGCAGCACAACAAGGACAAGCATAACGACCTTTAGTACTCCACCCAGATAAATTTGCATAAGCAGGGAAATCATTAATAGTCCACAATAAAGCTGCACGCAAATTAAAGTTCTCCTTCTTCAACCCATCATATGTTTCGACACCCACCCATAATTATTTCAGCTCCTCAATAAGAGGTTGCATGTAGATGTCAATATCATTCCCAAGACCTTTCTCACCTGGGATTATCATGGATAAGATAAAGGATGATTGTTTCATACAAATCCATGGGGGCAAATTGTAGGGAACAAGCACAACATGCTAAGTATTGTACGAAGTACTCATGATTTTAAAAGGATTAAACCCATCAGATGCAAGACCGAGCCTGACATTTCGAGGATCTCCTGCAAAACTTGGATATTTTTGGTCAAATAACTTTCAAGCTAAACAATCCGCTGGATGCCTTAGTAGTCCATCATCAGTTCGTCCATCATGATGCCATCTCATAGACTCAACAGTCTTTGAAGACATAAAAAGTCTTTGAAGCCCAGGTATTAGAGGAAAATATGACAGAATCTTTACTAGCTTTTTTTTCGTGCTTCAACTTCATCCCACTCGCATTTTCTGTGTTCACATTCATTCACGGATATTTACCGCATACATGACAAGACTCCTGGTTTTCTCGATCAGTACCCCAATACAACATGCAATCATTCGAACAACTATGGATTTTCTCGTAACCAAGGCCTAAATCCTTTATCATTTTCTTCATATCTTAGGCGGATTGAGGTTAAGTCAGGTTACTGGTGGAAAAACCTCTACGAGGTGTCAACTCTCCATGAAATACCCATTTTCTATATCCCGGAACAAAGCCAGAAATAACTAGATGTTTGTGTACAACTTCACGAATGTGTCAATTCATGTTAACACATTTCTTGCAAGGGAAAAGAATCATATTCTATTGGCTTACATTCGCAAAAGCTAAATTTAGAAAAGTTTCTACTCCATTTCAATAGTCGGCGCTTACCCTTGGCAAATCCATCCAACTCATGTCCATTTTGTATTTCTGTAATATCCATTTCACATGTTAATTGATAATACTATAGATACAGAGAAGTCGTCATTTGTCTATGTTAACTAAGCACCAAGTTAAACATACACATCAAACATAAACAAGCAACGCAATTTTTTAAACGTGAATATAACAATTAAAGGCGATCATATAAACAACTAGAATGTGCAACAGAACTCTAAGAAGCAAAGAGATATACTTTATGCCCAGTTTAAGTCGAGAAAATTACAGCAAATCTCAAAAGAAGACAAGATTTTTCAACACCCGAATCTCCAATAAACAGTAGCTTGAACAAATAGTTACTGCAAAAATGTGCAACCAGATAATATTAACATACTTCTCAATGGACAAAAAATTTGAACCTTTAAAAAAATAAAAATAATGCACGAAACAAAAGGACAAACAAATTCACATCAAAGAAACCAAAATCTACAATATACATCACATGCTTCTAATTAAGAACAAAGGCACCTAATCACATCAAAGTTCGGTAAAGTAAATTCACATGCATGGTGTTATTTAGATTTGGGAATTGGGTATATCTTTAAAATAATGAGAAAATAAAACTTTAAAAGTAAAAATAAATAAATTAAAAATCCTAACAACGTTCTATTTGGCTTTTGTTTCTAACAAGACAAACCACATGTTTCACGGAAAAAATAGAGTACCCATGTTTTATCCAATAGCTCCAGTGGCAGAAGGTCTCAAGGACCTATACGGCCCCCGCAAGAATAATAAAATTTTCTTTATAGTATATATAGTAAATTATTTGATTTGGCCTCCCACCCACAAAAGAAACGTGGTCCCCCCAGTAAACGTGTGCGTTTGTTCTTGGAATTTGGAGGTAAATTTTTTAAAACTTTTTAATTCATTTCACGTTTATAATTTGGTTTTGGTTAATATTTTTAATTTAATTGAAGGTACAAATTATTTATATTTTCAATCCAGTTCATATTTTTATCATTTCGTTTTTTTGTTTCAGTTCCAATTTTTGAATTATGATATGATATTTAATTTATTTTGTGTTTTGATTTCCTCCCGATTTATAATTTTATCTTTACCATAAATCTATTACACTTTGGTTTCTGCTTAAACAAATTCATCATTCAACTAAAAATTAAAGAAATCTTTAAGCATGTTTAGATATTATTGTGCAAGTGGATTAGATAATATATGTGTTCATTTTACTTTGAATTTAATGTACGAACTTCAATCCTTCTTATAACAACTTTAACAAAAAAAATCATTGTATTTATGAGGATTGATTTGTTGTAGAAAATGTTATTATTAAGCATGAACATAACAAATGTGTTGATTTGGAACTAAAATCTAATTTGAAATACTTTTGGATTCATTGTAGCATAATGTCTTCCTTTTATATTTGAACAAGTGACGAACCAATTAAAAAAATGTGTTTATAATTTATTGCAGCATACTGTCATTGATTTCAATAAATTAAATTATTTTTTATGATTATAGATTGTGTGAACTCATGGAAAAACAATAAAGACTAGATTCTATTTTTCAGAAAAAAAGATGTTGATAAAGAAATTAGCATGTAGTCGAAAACTCAAAGACTTGACATCAAAGTTGTAGGTAGTCTCCCCCTAAATCTCTGGTTGTTGAGGTTGAAGAAGTTAATCTTCCGTTAATAGAACATGTTCCTGGGTTACGTAAACCAATGTGAGAATGTCCAATTAATCAACGAGATAAAATTCGACGGGCATACTTGAGAGGAGGTCCGTATTAAATTCATCTCTCTAGTTATCTATTTTCTCAAGAAAAACATCATAGGCGTTTTCAGTATTTTTGGTTTGCTCAATTTTCTTCTTAGCTCGAGTATTCTACAACTAAGGATGCTTCATATTGTTTACGAGACATTTATTTCAATAAGTTGTCCTTTCAATAAAATTCAGTATCCTTTCAAGATTAAAAATTAAATCTAAATAGTTATTTCTGATCTATTTATTTTTGTTGATTATATAATTTTAAATATGTAGAAAGTTAATAAAAAAAACAGTTTTGAGAAAATTAAATCTTTAACAAGATAAATCAAAAACCCTAACAACCTTCTATTTGGCTTTTGTTTCTAACAAGACAAACCACATGTTTGACGGGGGAAATAGAGTATCCATGTTTCAGCTATAAATAGCACAACTAGGCTGGGATTTGCTAAAGCATAAACACAAATTCTTAGAAGAAGAAAAGAGAAAGTGAGAATGGCATCCGCAATGATATTGACATTGCCGAGGTTTGTGGCACTTAAAGGAGATAACAATCGGTATTTATGTCTTAGCCCACTTCAGGGCCGACCCTATCTGCGGTTTGTAGCTGAGGAAATCAGTGATCCTACTGCCACTATGGAGATTCTCGTTGCAGACGACGGAAACGTAAGCATCAAGCAAACCTCTTCCGATAAATTTTGGAGGTTGGATGACACGAAATTTATCTTGGCGGATGTTGACGACACCGGCAACGGCAACACCAACACCCTGTTTCGCCCCTTCAAGGTCGACAGCCAGTCCATAGCTTTACTAAGCTCGGCCAACAATCTCTTTTGTACCCGATATTCACTCGGTCCGCCATACCCCGACTCCCTTAATGCAAACGCCGATGATACTAACTTCTGGGCTCCGCTAAGGGTGGAAGAGCCAGTCAAAACGAGGGTGATTTCTAATATTGTATACGACCTCGACAAATCGAGTATCTACGACACAAATTCCGTCGTTTTGGCCACGAATTCTGCAATCAACACTAGCGGAGATGCCAGCACAACCGTAGCTGTGAAGCTTCCCTATGAAGACGTAAAGACTACTATATGGAAGACTAAACTTTCACTCAAGTTGGAAGCCAAAGCCACCTTCGAGACCAGCACCTTTCCCGTCATCGTTGACGGCGGGGAGGTCGGATTTTCCGGTCAAGCAAGACGGCGAAACGAGTTGGACGAGACCATGACAACGACCACTTTGCTGGAAGATGCACACAGTGTTGTGGTGCCTCCAAAAACTACGGCGGTGGTGAGTTTGATTGCAACAAAGGGTATGTGTGATATTCCCTTCACGTTCACGCAGAGTGACACTCTTTATAATGGGGAAACTTACACGACCGAAGTCCAAGGCAACACTTACACTATTTCTAACTTCTACGACTTCAAATTTCAGACCAAATTAGAACCTGCCGATGCTTGAATTGGGGAAAATAATGCCTCCTAAGGCTAAGACACAACATAATTAGACTGCATGTATAAGTGCATCTGTAAAATTAAATAAATTATGTTGTTTTTATTATGTATTATTAATCTCATGTACTTATAGTATGAGAATATATTTAAAAAAATGTGTGGTGTTTATTTTTACAAAGAGATATTCATTCAAATAAATCATCAACCATACAACAAGGCTAACGGTTGGATGACCAAAACAGTAACGGTCGAAAACATAAGTGGTAAAAATAATCTCTTTTTTTCAAATTCTCTGACCGAAATAAAACACAACATAATCAAATCCGGTGAAATTTGCCCTTATTTTAAAGTTTCAAATAAGAAAAACATATATATTTATTTAAATTAATATAAACATGTTCTATTCATATTACATGAATATCTTCTTGATCACATCATTAATTCATTTATTATGCTTTTTTATATTGAACAAATATAATCATGAATATTAAGTTAAAACGAATAAATATATTCTTTAAAATAAGATCTTGTAGCATTATTATTTCCATCACCGAATGACCAGGAACAAAATTAGGATTTAGGATTGGGGGAAAACATAAATGTTTGAAAATAACGAAAAAAATTTAAAAATAACCCAATTTTTAAATATTATATATATATAAGAACAAAAGGTACTTATATAAAAAAACTGGGGGCAATTTCCCCACCCAAGCCCACATACCTCCGTCCCTTCTATTTGACTTTTTTTCTCAGTTTTGTCGCGTGTTTTTTAAGAAATGAAAGAATGGGGATATAAAGTCAAAAATAATCATCAATGTTTGACCTTTATGTCATTGTAGCCCCTATTTTTTTTATTTGTGCAAACCACAATCAGATCAGATAATGACATGTGGCATCATCTAATTGATTCAAAGGCTTAAGAGGAAAATAAAAGTTGAGATTTGAGGGAGATGGGAATTGAACCTAGGCCTAGTGTATAAAAAGCATGATGCTTAACCACTAGGCTAACCCAATTAATTTATTAAAGCTTATCAAATATTATATTAATCACATTAATTACTATCTATCCCTATTACTTTTCTTTCATTGTCGATTCTTCCACTCAAACTACATTCTTTCCTTTTACTGTCGATTCCTGTAACGCCCCGGTTTTGGGCTCAGAAGTTTTGGCGTTGACCGGTTCGGTCAAAGTGCTGATCGAATATATAAGAGTGAATTTAGGAAAGCCTAGTTCGGGTTGCATTAAAAATATGGAAAAATGCTCTAAAATCATCTTTTAATATATATAAGTGAACTGTGAAATCAATTTTGGAAAATGAGGTTCAGGAGGTTGACATTTTGGCTAGTGACCAAAATGTAATTTTTGAAAGTTGCGGGACAGTTTTATAAAGGATTGAAACTTTGAATCTTTAAGGAGCTATTATTCCAAAAAGGATTTCTCCAGATTTTTCTAAGATATTTTAAGGCTTTATTCTGATTTTTTTTAAAGATTTAGAAAGGGAGGGAAATCATTTTAACCAATTTCCTAACTAATTTTCCATTTTCTCTCAATTTCTCTTTTCTCTCATTTTCTCTCAACCCAAACAAAATTCTCCAGATTTCTTTCTCTGATTTTGACATCTAAATCTCTCATTTCAACTCTCATTTGATTCCTAATCATCTCATCAACAAAACCTCTCAATTTGCAAGTTGTTTCATCAAGCTTTTTGGCTCTAAAATGGAGAAATTCAAGTTTGGAGGTAAGAACGTCCTTCTCCTCTAAACTATCAGTTCTTTACTGAAGTTCCTAAGTTCTCAATCCTTGATTTGTGTTTTATTAATGGCTTTTCAAATGAGATGTTGATTTTTTGGCTAAAATGCAAGATTTGGTGATTTTGGTGAAATTTTCGTGTGATCTGTTTGGGCAGTGTTTTGGAGTGTCAAAATGATGTTAAATGAATGCTAAATTGATTAGAAGTTGAGGTTTAATCAATGCAATCCCGGATAGGTTGAATTTCCTAAGTTTGGCTTGAGTTTTTGGTTGTTTTAGGAGTGTTTTTGGTGATCTGTTATACCTGGAGGTATAAGGACGTGTTTGTGATCATTTTGCATGTTAATTGATGTATAAAAATGGTTAGAGGTGATGGATCTTGGTTGGGTTAAGTTTTGGAGATGTTTGGAGGTGATTTCGGTTGTGTTTGGTAGCCAAATTGTTAGATTTGTGATGAGCAGCGAGTTATGTTGTTGTTGCTGGTGTTTTAATGCATAAGGATGCATTAATGTTCTGTTTTTGTGTGCTTGAAACAGGGGAGTTTGATCCGTGAGCTTTGGAGGTGTTTGCGGAAGGTTTCGGAAGCTTGGAGGGCTTGTTGGCTAGTCTTGTTTGGTTATCGGTGAGTGAAGTTGGGATTTCAGCTTTTAAACCAAGGTTTGAAGGTTTTTGGGAGCTTAGTGTAAGTCTAAACAACTTGCTAAGCTCAAGAGTAAGTAAAAGGATTTTTGTTCTTGAATTGTGTTGTGATTTGGTTTTAAAAGCAAATATGGTTGAGGATTGTTATGCATGTGTTTTGCATGGTTTAATTCTGTTTTATAAGCATGTTTTAGCATGGTTTAATGATGGTTTTGAAAGCCACTTGAGAAGGATGCTCAAGGTAAGGGATCCTTGGTTTTGTATATGGTAATTGTGATTTTGATGCATAGTGTTGCATGTTGATCAATGGCTTTGAATGATGCTTTAAAACAGTGAATTGATGATGTTAAATGTTACCTTTTGCATATTGGTTATGCATGTGAATCATTGGATTAATGATGTAATGGTTTTGCATATTGGTTATGCATGTGAATCATTGGGCTAATGTTGTGATGGTTTTGCATTATGTTTATGCATGTGGAACATTGGATTAATATGGTAAGATGGTTATATTGGCAAGAGATGTAAATGGTTCTTGGTTCGTTGATCGGATATAGTTAGCCGGCTATAGGATTGGGTGCACCGTGAATAAAGTCGCCTTGGAGGTGGAGTGGTCAAGAGTGGACCGGATAAGCTCCCTTCAAGTTTCCTAACGAGATGAGGTCATAGTGGAGGTTGTTGCCCACGGGAGGACCTTGGTTATTTGAGGTCATAATGGAGGTGTTGCCCATTCGAGGACCTTGGTTGAGCAAAGGTTATATGGTGGTTCAAAGTCCATATGTGAGAACCTTGTGCTTGTTGAGATCACAATGGCAGTGGTTAAGTCCATGTGTGGATCTTGTGTGTGATGTCCCGGATCTCGTTAGATGATGTTCTACAACTACCAATCGGTTATGCAAAGGTTGTATGGTGGTTAAAAGTCCATACGGGAGAATCTTGTGCAAGCTAAGGTTGTATGGTGTTTAAAAGTCCATACATGGGAACCTTAGGATGTTGAGGTCAAATGGAGGTTGTTGCCCATTTGGGAGACCTTGGATTGGGTAGGGTGTAGGGAGCGTAGGGACAACGCTCGGAATCCGCGTATCCGATCGGGTTGTTGAGTTGGAAAGTGAATGTGGTTGTTCTCTTGGAAGCCAATGTAATGTTCTTGATCATGTGAAGCATGGGATGCTTGAATTGATGCATGGTTGCATGTGAAGCATGAGATGCTTGAATTGATGCATGTTTGCATGAGAAGCATGGGATGCTTGAAAAGATGCATTATTGCATGAAAAGTGTATGATGCTAGTGAATGCATGTTTACTTGTTAAGTTGAACAAGTGTTGGTTATCATTTGGTAAATGATGCATGTGAGCATGAACTATCTATGTTGCATTGGAGTCTTGTGAGACTTGTTTTTAAAGGCATGTGAGGATGATGTTATGGTTTATGTTGCCTTGGTTAAATGCATGTGTTGGAATATTTGATGCTATGGTTTTAAAAAGGTTTCGTGCTTGATATGGTTTTCAAGTTTAAGAAAGGTATGTTGTGAAATGGGAGTGTTTCCATGGTTTTATTTAAGCTTGGCATATGGTGTTTATGCATGGTTTGAGCTTGTTGTTGAAAAGGGTTTCAAACATGGCTTTGGTAATCAAATCGGGTTTGTTTTAAAGGTGTTTTAATGACCCGCTGCATTGATGGTGTTTTGGTTTTGAGCATTCCTCACTAAGCATTATGTGCTTACGCTCCTTTTTGTCCATCAATGCAGATTCTTGAAGTTTGGACAGCAAGGAGCAAGGGATTCAAGGTGGACTCCAATGGAGATGTATGTCTCGGTGAATAGTTATAGTTAATAAGGGCAATGGGGTAGAATCTCTCAGGTTTATGTGAATGTGATCGTTTATGTTTGATCAAGAATGTTTAAATGCTGTTGTTAATGTTGTTGAACATGAATTGGCTTAAATGAGTTTGTTTTGGAAGGTTTGTGCCCAAATGGTTGCTTGTTTAGGAAGCATGCCTATAGATTTGGGGTTTTTCATATATGATGTGTTTCTATTGAATTGGTGATGCAATTAAGGTCCTTGCATGTTGGTTGATTATGTGATATGGTTTGGTGTTGTTAATTTGAAGTTTGAAGCATGTTTGATGTTGTTTTCGAGTCAATTCCAGGCAGGGGTATCGGTACTCGGGCTTGCGTATCGATACGCCTGAGCCAAATATGCACATTTCTGCCCAGGCGTATCGGTACGATTGTTAGGGTATCGATGCCGTATGAATGCCGTATCGAAACGAGGGAAACTAGTATCGATACCGTATGAATGCCGTATCGAAACGGGGAGACTCGTATCGATACCGTGTTGAGAGTTTGGTTACTGCCTTCCCCGCGTATCGATACGACACCAGGCGTATCGATACCTGTCTGTTAATTCGGTTAAAAGTATCTTTTATGTTTTGTTTTGTTTACGTTTTGGTCCTGAATCTTGTTTATGCAATTAAATGAGTTTGAGAAGTCCTTTTGAGCTGAAATTTCGCAGGGAAGCATGGAACCTGACTAATTTCAAGATGGTAACTTAAATTTGTACTAAGTCCTCATATTTATCAGAATTTACAATTTGGTCCCTAAAGTTGTAATTTGTTCAATTGGGTCCCTGTTTGATCTCTGATGTTTGTGATCTTTGAGCATGGTGTTAGTGTGATCACATCTAAGGTTAATGTGCATCTAGACAAGTTTAAAAAGAAAAAAAAGGGTCGTTAATCAAGGTTGACTTTCGGGTTGACTTTGGTTTTCCCCGTGTAATCTTCGTAGTTCGGGTCAACCGTCTAGGCCGGGCTACGAGGGTTACATTTGGTGGTATCAGAGCTGAGTTGCGAAGGTTGGGGAAAACGGTAAGTGGTTGTGATGTGTGTTTGATGTTTACCTTGTTGTGTGGTTGAAAGTTGCTTGAAACATGTGTTTTTTGAGTATGCTGTTGATGTTTCTGAGCATGTTGCTAATGTATGCAAGCATGTTTTGTGGTTATGAATCTTGGCTGAGTTTTGTGGATATGTGCTGATGCTATGAGCTGATGTTATGCATGGTGAATGTGTTTTGAGCATGTTATGTTGCTAATGTGCTGGTGCATTTGGATGTTGTTTGGTGTAAGCATGATCAAGGTATGTTGTTTGATATGCTTGATGATGTGATATCCATGTTGTGTTGACTGTTATGTCATGTAAAGGGGAGGATTCGGGATACCCATTGCCTTATTAATATAGCTATTGTGTTATTTGGAGTTGGAGTTTGAATCCTTGCTTAATGCTGGTCTAACTGGTTTGTTTGCTTGTTGTGATTGTATGTTTGTTGTTGTTAGTGGTATGGCAAAGTCAATGGAGGAATGGCGAATGAGGGAGATGGTTGCTGCCCTGGGGCAGGTTGTTAAGGTAAAGAATTCACCCTTATGTAAAGGTGTTTTGTTTCAGTCTTCTGTGCCTGAAGTTGAGATGGTAAGGCAAGGGAAAGAAGCTGGTTCTGTAATGGAAAGTTCTTTATCTGTTGTTCAAGAAGTGTTGGGAACGTCTCAGGCTGCGGTTGAGGTAAAGTCAGTGGATGTGCTGGCTAGATGTGAGGGTTTGCCGAAGCAGCATTTGCTTGATTTGGGTGCTGTGGAGTATCATGGTACTTCCCCGGAGATGTTTGAGGCCTGGTTGGCCAATGTGGTTCTGATTTTGGATCAGGAAGGCTGTGATTATGCATGTAAGCTGGGGAGTGTTGTTTCTTTGATGTTGGAAGATGTGAGTGCTTGGTGGACATCTGTGGCTGTGGCGTCACATGTTCCTGATATTGATTGGGATTTCTTTGTATCGGCCTTTTATGGGAGATATCTTGGAAGGGAATTTCCAAGGGTTAAGCAAGGCGCGGGTAGTGCTATTGTTGAGCAAGTGTTGCTTGAGCAAGGAGTGGAAGCTCAGTCATCTGTGTGTGTCCGTTGTGAAAGGCAACATGTTGGAAATTGTTGGGGCGCAGGTGTTTGTTGGAATTGTGGATCTAAGTTGCATGTTAAGCGTGATTGTCCTCATGGAGTGAAGTCAGCTTTGATGTTAGCCAAAGGATCCTTGAAAGGTCGTGGGCACGGCCGAGGCAAGGTTCAGAGGTGGCGGAAAAAGCAGAAGGTTGTGGAGAGTTTGGGAAGTGAAGCTTGCTGGAAATGTGGGTCTGCTGGACACATGAGGCGTGATTGTTTGATGTTGGCTTGGAACAGTCAAGGTTCTTTACCGCAAGGAGTTGGTGGTGACCCTGGTGTGTCAGCTGGTGCTGCAATGGTGCGGCAGGAGGGTGATGGTTCCGCAAGGAAGAGAGCTCGTCTGATGAAGATTCGGGATGGTGTTGTGTTTTCAGGTAACCTTGTTAAGTGATCTTTGCTTTAGTTGCCTTAGTTTGGTTTCTGTTGGTTTTCCTTGTGTGGTAAGTCTGGTCTTGCTGCTAGCATGTTTGGGGTAATGGTAGTTGTTTGGGAACATCTTGGGTGTGAAGAAGGCTTGGGTGAATATCTTGTGGTTAGTGGTTGTTGGTATGATGGAGTTAGATAAGTTAAAGGTGAGTTAGGAGGTTGTTCTTAGACAGATTTTGAGGATGTTATTGGAGGGTGTGAACTGGCATTCATGCACAGTTAAAATCATTGTTATATGCTATATTATATATGTTGGTCCATGCATACATGTGGCATGACATTAGAGGTTTTGCATACATGTACATCAGGCATTGATAGGGCATGTAGGTGATCATGCATACGATGTTCACGCTCGCTAATAACTAATCGAATCTGTTAGTGTTGAGGCATTGATAGGGCATGTAGGTGATCATTAATTCATTTATTATGCTTTTTTATATTTAACAAATATAATCATGAATATTCAGTTAAAACGAATAAATATATTCTTTAAAATAAGATCTTGTAGTATTATTATTTCCATCACCGAATGACCAGGAATAAAATTATAGGATTGGGGGCAAAACATAAATATTTGAAAATGACGGAAAAAATTTAAAAATAACCCAATTTTTAAATATTATATATATAAGAACAAAAGGTACTTATATAAAAAAAACTGGGGGCAATTTCCCCACCCAAGCCCACATACCTCCGTCCCTTCTATTTGACTTTTTTTCTCAGTTGTCGCGTGTTTTTTAAGAAATGAAAGAATAGAGATATAAAGTCAAAAATAATCTTCAATGTTTGACCTTTATGTCATTGTAGCCCATATTATTTTATTTGTGCAAACACTCTAACGTTTTATTTTCGTTCAAAATTTACCTGACATGTGGCATCATCTAATTGATTCAAAGGCTTAAGAGGGAAATAAAAGTTGAGATTTGAGGGATTTAGGAAATGAACCTAGGCCTAGTGTATAAAAAGCATGATGCTTAACCACTAGGCTAACCCAATTAATTTTTTAAAGCTTATCAAATATTATATTAATCACATTAATTACTATCTATCCCTATTACTTTTCCTTCATTGTCGATTCTTCCACTCAAACTCCATTCTTTCCCTTTACTGTCGATTCCCCTTCACTCTCAAGAGTGGTGTCATTGACCCCCATTTTGAGGTATTTATTTATCCTATGAATGAATCAAATTAGACTGGAGTAGGAGTAATTTAAACAAATAACTTTTAAGGACAGTGAAAGAAGACATGGGAGAAAAGAAATGGAGTGAGCAGCGTGGGCCAAAGCTTATGTTAGGAAAAGAACTCGACGTAAAGAACTGAGACGGTTTTGGTGAAAGAGAGAAAAGAGAGTAAAGGGAGAAAAGTCAAAATAGACTTTAACTTTTATTAAACTCACAATTACAAAGCTTACCAGATCCAATTACAAGAATAGTATTTATAGCCCAAATGCAACTTGGGCATGCTATAACAACCTAGAGTTCAGCTAGAATAACAGACTAACTGACTCTGTAACAACACTAACAGATAAATTTAATCGAGTAACTAATACTCTAACATTCCCCTGGTTTTCTTCTTTTGATCATTTTCAATGGCCTCTTCAAAAGAAATAACTCCAAGTCGACGACACATGGAACTAAACACAACAGGATGTAGTGGCTTGGTGAGTATGTCTGCATATTGCTCTAAGCTAGGCACATAATTGACCACAAGATGCCCTGCAAGCACTCTTTCACGAACAAAGTTGAGATCAATCTCAACATGTTTTATTTTAACATGATGTGTAGGATTTGCAGCTACTGGCACTGCAGAGGTGTTATCACACCAGACTACAAGTTTACTCTCAAGAGAAACACCAAGATCAATTAAGAGTTGCTGAATCCGGATCAGTTCTGAGACAGAGTTTGCCAATTTCTATACTCAACCTCACATGTTGACCGAGACACCACACTTTGCTTCTTGGAACACCAAGCAACAGGATTTCCTCCAAGATAGATGCAATAGCCTATTGTAGATCTCATGTCTTCAACAGATGTTGCCCAGTCAGCATCACTATAGCAAACTAGAGAGAATATCTCTCCTGGTGTAAAGAACAGACCATATGTCAAGGTGCCTTTAAGATATCGTAAGATCCTTTTTACAGCTTTCCAGTGGATCTCACTAGGGTTATTCATAAATTGACTGACCTTGTTCACAGCATAGGATATATCGGGGCGAGTAACACAAACATATTGAAGCCCTCCTACCAGACTCCTATATAAGTGAATATTAGAAAAAGAATCACCCATAGTAAAAGTAAGAACTGGAGACACAACCATAGGTGTACTAAGAGCAAAGGAATTAAACATGTCAGATCGTTGAAGCAGCTCAAGTACGTAGTTCCTCTGATTAAGAAACAAGCCATTACTGTATTGTTGAATTTCTATTCCCAAGAAAAAATTCAAATCTCCAAGATCTTTCAAAGAAAACTGAGAGTGAAGTTGTTGCACAATACTATCAATCTCAGTTGAATCATCCCTAGTAACTATAACATCATCAACATACACCAAGAGAAAAACAGAGCAGTGATTAGTTTTTCTGATGAATAAGGATGTGTCTGCCATAGACTCCTCAAAAAGTAACTTAGTCAACAGACATGATTTCAAAGTATCAAACCAAGCTCTAGGGGCTTGACGAAGACCATACAAAGCCTTTCTTAGATGACAAACTAGAACTTGACCATCAAGCCCTTTTTGTTCAAACCCAAGAGGTTGTCTCATGTAAATGTCCTTAGTGAGTTCTCCTTTTAAAAAGGCATTATTGAAGTCAATTTGTCTAATTACCCAGTGTTTCATAACAGTAGTTGCTAAAGCAGTTCTAATGGTAGTGGCTTTAACTACTGGACTAAAGGTTTCCTTAAAGTCACAGCCAACAACCTGGGAGTACCCCTTGGAAACAAGCCGAGCTTTCAGCCTCTCAACAGAACCATCAGGCTTTGTTTTGACCTTAAACAACCACTTGCACCCAACTGCTTGTCTGGAAGGAGGCAAAATGGTGAGATCCCCGGTCTGATTATGAACAAGGGCATCAAAATCCTGATGAACAACAACTTTCCAAGCAGGATGTTGGAGAGCTTCCTGAACAGAGCTAGGTTCCTGAACATCAGACTCCACAAGGTAGGCCTTGGGTTTAAAAATACCAGCCTTACCCCTGGTGATCATAGGGTGAGCATTCTGAATTGAAGATGATAAGGGAACTGCCACAGTGGGTGACATTTGGGAAGATGGAGGTAAGGATGATGATGGTGATAAAGGTGTTGTCACAGTGGGTGACATTTGTAGAGATGGAGGTGAGAATGATGGCGGTGATAAAGTTGTTGTCACAGTGGGTGACATTTGTGGAGATGGAGGTGAGGATGATGGTGGTGATAAAGTTGTTGTCACAGTGGGTGACTTTTGTGGAGATGGAGGTAAGGATGATGAAGATGGTAATGCAGGTAATGATAATGCAGATGATTGCAATGCAGGTGATATGGACGATGTCACAGTGGGTGACAATTGAACAGGAGAGGAAAGTGGTTGTGATGGATGAGATGAAAAAGGAAGAGAAGAAGTTAAATGCTGGAAAGTGGATGAGGGAGGAACTGTTACAGTAGGTGACAGTTGTGGAAGGAAAGAAGATGCAGGTATTGTTACAGTGGGTGACATAGTAGAGTGATGAGGAGAAGATGACACTATAAGGGATGAATGAGAGTTATGAGAATGAAATGAGGAATTTGGTGACACAATAGGTGATGAAACACAAGGTAGAGATGAAGGGGAATGAGAAAGACTAGAAGAAGACTGAAACCCAAACTTTAGACTAGGAATATCATAAATGGAAGCAGAAGTATGTTTTGAAGACTTAGAACATTTAGATTTAGAGGAATCAGTAGAAGAGACACTTAAGGCAAAAGGAAACACAGATTCATCAAATTTAACATGCCTAGAGATGTAGATTCTACCAATACTATCCATGCATTTATATCCTTTATGAGTGGGAGAATACCCTAGAAAAATACACCTAGAGGCTCTAAACTGAAACTTATTCTTATTATACGGTCCTAAGAAGAGATAGCACAAACATCCAAAAAGTCCTCATTAAACTATAATCAGGAACTAAATTAAATAGTTTTTGATAAGGTGACACACCAGACAAAGCTTTAGTAGGAAGTCTATTAATAATGTAAACAACGCTAGTAAAAGCATCATTCCAGTAAGATAAAGGCATATCTGCTTGAGTAAGAAGATATAAACCTACTTCAACTATCTGCCTATGCTTTCTCTCAACAGTACCATTTTGTTCAGAGGTACCATTTTGTTCAGAGGTATGGGGACATGTAAACCTATGAATTATACCTTGCTATTTTAAGAAAGAAGTCAAAGCAAGAAACTCACCTCCTCCATCTGTTTGTAATACTTTAAGCTTGGAATTAAATTGTCTTTCTGCAAGATGAAGAAACTGATTAAACACAACAGATACATCTGATTTCAACTTTAAGAAGTAGACCCATGTATATCTAGAGTAAGCATCAGTAAAGGCAACATAATATTGAAAACCATTAGAGAACACAAGGGTTGGACCCCACACATCAGCAAAAACAAGTTCCAAAGGATGTGAATAAGAAGTGCATGAATCAGCAAAAGGTAACTTGTGAGATTTGCCAAATTGACAAGTAGAACATAAATGCATTTGTTCATTATTTGTGCAAGAAACATTACATTGTTTTAATACAGAATTCAATACACTAAAGGAAGGATATCCTAGTATAGTATGCCAAACATGAGCAGAGACTTTATTAACAGCAGCAAGATTACAAGAAACAGTTAAAACATCAGAAACAAAAGCATTAGAAACAGCAGACTCCTTAGAAGGAGATGTATTTTTATTGGAAATGTCTAATCTGTACAAGCCTCCAAGTTCAGTGCCAGTAAGTAGCACCTCCTTGGTGTATAAATCTCAAACTTGACAGAAAGTAGGGTAAAACTCAACCAGAACTCTGTTGTCCTGTGTAAACTTTGAAACAGAAAGAAGGTTTTTAGTTATACCAGGAGCAAATAATAAATTCTTTAATCTAAGATGTCTATCAGAATTACCAGCAATAACAGAGTGCCCTACAAATTGAATGGGAAGACATTGACCATTACCAACACGAATGTTACCTGAACCAGGACTAGGATCTCCAACATTCAGATTGTTGAAGTCATTGGTGAGATGGTTTGTAGCACCAGAGTTAGGGTACCATGCAATGTCTCCAACCACTTTTAGAGTAGCAATCATGGCCTGTGGCTGAGCTTGAGAAGTTAAAGCTTGTCTAGACTGAGAAAGGACATTAGATGCAAGATAAACAGATTGATAAACTGGATATGAAGAGGGAAGAGTGCCATGAGGGTGCATATACACAACAGGCTGATGCAGTTGAGGAAGAGAAGTATGTGGAGGTGTAAGAATAGAAGAGTGACTCATCACTTGATGTCTGATTTGAGGAACAAAGTGGGAGTATACAGGAGCAGGTGAACTCAAAGGAGGAGCATCATAGTAAACATGATTATAGGATAAAGGAACACCATTCCTAGGACTAGAATAAGTGCAAGCATTGGCCTGAGATACACCAGACTGAGAGTTACCAAAACCTCTGCCAAAAGTTCCTTGTCCTGATCGAGAAGCCTTATTCTTAAAACTAGTGTCAAATCTAGAGTAACACCTCTCAGCAATGAGCCCTAACTTGTTGCATAATTAACACTAAGGTCTGGGAGATGAATACCTACCTCTTCCTCTACCATTGTAACTACCAGAGTTGTAGGTATTCTGATCAAAATTCTGCTCATTATCAACTATATTTGTTTCACCAGAACTAAGAGACTCAGAATGCTGTTGAATTGAAACATGAGCTGAAGCATTGACATGTCCTAGAATATCTTGTTGTCTAGCTTCTGCATCAATCAAAATAGTCCTGACAGCTTGAACATCTAATTGTGTTGGACTAGCAGTGATGACAGACTCAAATTCTGGAGGCGGGTCATTAAGGATGGCTGTAACATGCTCATGAGGTGAAATAATTTCACCACAACTATCCAAACTATCATAGATATTTTTGACCTTAAGTAAGAAGTCCTTCATAGACAGATCACCTTTCTTATGAGAGTGAAGGAGTCTCCAATAGGACATTAACCTAGACGTGGTTTTCTCTCTATACAATCTATGTAGAGTAGACCAGATGGCAAATGAAGTATTATGCCCAATTAGATTTGGAAGGACATCCCCACTAACTGGGGATAAGAGCCAGGATGCTAATGCTCCATCTTGTTCCTCATAGAGCTCATAATCTGGATTAAGAGTCACAGATCCTTCTTTCCTAATGTAATGAGGAGGCCATGTAACATTAGGATCTATGTATTTCTGTAAACGATGAGTCTTAATGGCTAAGAGGATTTGTTGTTGCCACAATAGATAGTTTGTATAATCTAAAACGACATTTATTTTCTTGGTTGAAAAAAGCCTATTATTAGAAGTCTGAGTTTGAGACACTTGACCAGATCCAGTTAAAAGCGTCTCATCAGACTAAGTATCAGCATCATGTGTGTCAACAGGATTAGTCATCGAGAAACAGAAGATAACTTTCAGCCAAACAGAAACCAAGAAGAATCATAGAATACTCTCAATACGAGATTACACATAAAGCACAAACCAAGAAGAATCACAGATTATAAATCACTCAAAGTAGGGTAAACGCGATGCAATTTCAAGAGATGAAGACTGAATTTAAAAAAATCCTATTAGGGCACAGACATCGTCAGTCGAAGCACGAAATATCTCAAGCTTTAACAGATCCACACTCACAATAATCAAATTCAAATTGTAACAAGTAGGCATGAGCAGAGAGAGCACAGACGGGAGCCAATCACAAGAGGCATATCAGACCACAGAAGGCAAAGGATAGGATAATACTAGAAAAATCAGAGAAGGATTCGCTAAAATGATTATCGACGAACGGACGTTGTGTGCAACGAAAGAATCTTGCAAGACGGCTTTCTGGTACCAGTGATGGTGGCTCTGATACCATGTAAGGATTCACCGATCATAGCACCAATGAGACTCCGATGAAGCAGAGAGGGGAGAGAAGAGAAGAGACGAATCAAAAAAAAACTCGACGTAAAGAACTGAGACGGTTTTGGTGAAAGAGAGAAAAGAGAGTAAAGGGAGAAAAGTCAAAATAGACTTTAACTTTTATTAAACTCACAATTACAAAGCTTACCAGATCCAATTACAAGAATAGTATTTATAGCCCAAATACAACTTGGGCCTGCTATAACAACCTAGAGTCCAGCTAGGATAACAGACTAACTGACTCTGTAACAATACTAACAGATGAATTTAATCGAGTAACTAATACTCTAACAGTGTAGTTCATCTATATCATTGTATTTAGCTTTAGGAAATACCGAGTTTCCTCAAAATTTATCGAATTATTCAAATGTATACCATAAGTATAAGTACCTAAAAATGGGGGTTAATGACACCACTCTTGACAGTGAAAGGGAATCGACAATCAGATAATGTCACGTGTTCGTCTTATTGGTTAAAAAATAATATAAAGTAAATATTTAAAATAATTAATTTTTTAAAAAATAGTAATGACACGTCAACAAGTCATGCCATGTAGACATGCCACGTCAGTGAAGGGCGTTGATTGTTAGTTGACTGACATTTTTCATCCAATGAGAGTAAATTTTGAACGAAAATGAAACGTTAATAGGTTGTTTGCACCAAAAAAAATATGGGCTAAAGTGTCCAAAAGGTCAAACGTTGAGGGCTATTTTTGATTTTATGAAGAAAAAAAAAAACAAAAACAAAATAAAATAAAATGTGAAAAAGAAAAACCAAGAACTCTAACAACTTTTTATTTGACTTCTTATGCTCCGTTTTGTCACTTGTTTTTTAAGAAATAATAATAAAAAAACGTGAACAAAAAAATTGCACCAAAATCTTTGGTTGCTAATGCGATAAGGTCATCGACATCCTGTGGCGTAAGCAATAAGACCCACAGGGGAGTCATTGTCTCTCCATTTTCAGAAAGTATTTAATTTAGTATTAAATTTTGGGTTAAAATTACTATGGCCGTCGCACACCGTTAAACACCATTTAATTAATTAATAAGTATTAAAATTTTCAATGACTCAAGATACAATTAATAATTATTTAAAATAAAATTCGAATTAAATTTTTTTCATATATATTTTATTTTCTAATCTTTATTGGATCAAATACCAATCATAGTCAATCTTTAAAATTTTCAAGGAACTATAGAGGTCTTGGCCCCACAAGAATAATAAAATTTTCTTTATAGTATATATAGTACTGTATGTATATATATATTGTTCCCCCCACCTACAAAGGAAAAGTGTCCCCCCACACAAACGAAACGTTGTGTTTGTTCTTGGAATTTGAATCGTGATAACTGATAAATATCAGTTATTAAAAAAAGAGTGAATAGCAGAATAGGTAAAAAGGCGGAACGGGTAATTTTTAAATTATTTATTCTTAAAAATATAAAATCTATATTTCATCTGTCATTTCAGGGTAAAAAAATTATGTTTTTGCAGTGCCACTTCATCTTCTTTAAGTTCACAGCGTTCTAAATATTGACTCCATTACGGTTAATATATTTTAGAACTTTTTAATTCAGTTCACGTTTATAATTTTTAAAAAAATACAAGATGTATTTTTCATTTCGTCTTCTTATTTTAGTTTTAATTTTTAAATTATGATATGATATCTAATTTATTTTGTGTTTTGACTTCCTCCCAATTTATAGTTTCATCTTCACCATTAATCCATGATAATTTTCTTTCATTCACAGTGCTTAAACAAATTCAACATTCAACTAAAAATTAAGGAAATCTTTAAGTATGTTTAGATTACATACAATGATATAAACATTAAAAAGATTATTGTGCAAGTGGATTAGATAATATATGTGCTCTTTTACTTTGAATTTAATATATGAATTCCAATCCTCATAACAACTTTAACAAAAAAATCATTGTATTTTATAAGGATTGATTTGCAGTAGAAAATGTTATTATTAAGCATGAACATAACAAATGTGTTGATTTGGAACTAGAATCTAATTTGAAATACTTTTTGATTCATTGTCATTTTGTTGCTTTTGGTTACTGTCTTCCTTTTATATTTGAACAAGTGACGAACCAATCAACAAATGTGTTTATAATTTATTGCAGCATAATCTCATTTATTTCAATAAATTAAACTATTTTTTATGGTTATAGATTGTGTGAACTCATGGGCAAACAAAAAAGACTAGATTCTGTTTTTCAGAAAAAAAGATGTTGATAAAGAAATTAGCATGTCATCGAAAACTCCAAGGCTTGGGCATCAAAGTTGTAGTCAGTCTCTCCCTAAATCTCAGATTGTTGAGGTTGAAGAAGTTAATCTTCCGTTAATAGTGGGAAATAGTCAAGGGAAATAGTCAAAGCCAAGCGTACCGATACGACACAGCGTATCGATACAATAGTAACGACGAATATAAAATTAGGGTTAATGGGTATCGATACGCATGTATAGCGTATCGATACGGCCTCGACAGAGAGGCTATTTAGGGTTGTATATGTTAAAACTCTTTAAAACACAAAAACCCCTTTTCTCTCCACAAATCCTAGCCGCGAAACCCTATATAAACCCCCTCAATCCATCAAATTTTACCATCAATCTTCAAAATTCCTTGAGGGTTTTTACTCTACACATCAAGGCAAAGCTTTGGCATCAAATCTTGTGCATTCACATCCCCTCTTTCATCCATTCTAAGATTCAAGGTATAAAATTTCTTTTTTCTTTTTTTTTTAATTTTCGTTTGCTTTTAATTGTTATTTCAATTGATTTTTTGTACAAACCTTGTTTAATTGTTATGGGTTTCACTTTTTTCACAAAATTTTTTCAAAAAATTAAATTTTTTCATTCGAATATATTTTATATTCGATACTTTTTTTAAACTGTTTTTTTTGTGTGAATATCTCTTTAAAATTAAAATTCTCTTTAATAAATTACCTTGAATTATTAGAATTTATTGGATCAAATAGGATGTTAATTGCATACATATCTGAATCCTTTTGGATGTATTTTCAGGATTATGGCACCGAAAAAGGGAACTAAGCGTCATCGTTCTACTTCCAATCCTATTGAGGATGTCGAGGGTAATCCTACACCTAACCTTCCTTATATCATCCAATTAAGTTTTCCCGAACCTACTGATAGGGAACGATATAAACTTTTTCAAGGAATGAACCTTAGGGAAGAGCGAGTTGTGTCTATTCCTTTTTTAAATTCTGCCCGTTTCAAGTTTCAATACCTACCTTTGATTAAGCAATGGAAATTCTTAACCTTTTTGAATATTCCTCCTATCCTATATAGGAACCTAGTCATTGTGTTCTTTTCTAATGCCGTATGTATACATGATGAACCTAGGGAGCATGTCATTGCCATTGAATCTTCTATTATGGGCAAAACTTTTCAAATTGATCAAAAGGTTTTATGTAATGTCTTTGGTTTTGAAGATATTGGTATTGATGATGAACACTCTTTGGGTACGGGTTTTTTAGGTCCCGCAAAAGTTTTAAATGCTCATGATTGTATCCTTCACCTTCTTATTTCTTGGTTTATCCTTCCATCGGGTGGGAAATATTCAAATATTCGTCAAACTGATGATTTTTGGCTAAGGTGTTTTAGAGAAGGTAAACGTCCAAATTTGTGTCAAATTATGTTTGTCGACCTTGTCTTCTTAGTTTAAAACCGTCACACCAAACTAGTCTTATCCTTTTACTACTCCACGACTTTGAGTTGTCTATTTCATTCCCTTGGCATTGATTGTTCACATGATTTCCCCGAAACCCTTGACCTACCTATTGATGAGCGTTCCCTAGCTCGTTCCGGTTTCACTTATGTTGATAATGATTGGGTTCGCAATGCTCAAGATCCTCTGCCCATTGCTCCGGTCGATACCTCTCGTGCTTCTTCGAGTTCTCACCGTGCTCCTCTTGATTCCTCCTCCATGGATACTCCCATGACCTTCCTAAATGAGAAGTTCAACGCGATGGATAATCGTTTCACATCCTTAGAGGATCGCGTCCAAGGCATGGAAAAGAAGATAGACACCATGGCCGCTCGCCAAAACTCCATGGATATCTCTCTTACCGCCTTCCATGGTGCTTGGATCAATCAAACCCGAAGGAATCAACCCTCTCAAGAAGATGAAGAAGAAGATGACGAGGACAATAATGATGACAAAGGGGACGAGTAGATCATGCATCTCATCTTAGGACATTTAGTCTTTTATTATTGCTATTGCACTTTCGTTTTTAGGATTTGAAGTTTATGCCTATTATCTATGTTTTTAGGATTTTAAGAGTTTGGATTATGATGGTTGCTTTGACATTTATGCATTTAAACCTTTATGTTTATTTTGAAGTTTATCAATTTGAACTCTTATGCTTGCTTTAAGTTTAATGAATTATTGTTGCTTTATATTTCTATTATCCTTGTATTTTATTTTGATCTAACAAAAAGGGGGAGAAGGATCATAGAGTCAAATATTTTTGTTTTGAAAATCTATCTTAAAGTAAGGGGGAGAAAGCTTTTCAAAGTTTCAAAAACTTAAAAATTTATTTATGGTTTTGTTATATCAAAAAGGGGGGATTGTAAAACCGAAATTGATTTTGATATAACACATAAACTTAAGGACCAATTTGCAAAACAATAAATTTTTAAGTACTCTTTAAAGTCTCACAATTGACAAGTATTTTTGAACAAAATAATATTTAAAGACCTGCTCTTAAATCATATATTTCCCTAAGTCTTTTCCTATGCTTTTCAAGCCTAAGTATGCAAAAACGCCCAGGCGTATCAAGAAATCTAGCGGGCAACCTGGTTTGGATGCATTCATTATTAAAGGGTTTAGAAGTTGGAAAAAGTTAATTCTGGAAAGAATTGTGCTTTTCTTTATCACATTGGAGTTGATCCTTGTTCACCGCATAATAATGTTGCGAGATCTTGTGCGAATTTGATGAAGCAATCTGGGTATTTTGATAAAGTAGTTCATCAGCAAAATTCAGAAGAAATTTTGAATAGCAAGGTATGAGTCAAGACTTTATTAGATGTTGTTAGATGGCTTGTATTTCAAGCTTGTGCTTTTAGAGGTCATGATGAAACACCTGGTTACAGAAGTTGTGGAAATTTTCTTGAGTTGATTAAACTTTTGGCGTCCTATAATGATGATGTTAAGAAAGTTATTTTGGAAAATGCTCCTAAGCATGCTATATATATTTCTCCTTTAATCCAAAAGGAGATTTTCCATGTCATTGCTAATAAAGTTCGAAACAAGATTCGTGAAGATATTGGAGATTCAAGATTTTGTATCATAGTTGATAAAGCTCGCGATGAATCCAAAAGAGAACAAACGACCCTTGTTCCAAGATTTGTTGACAAAGGCGGCTTTATTAGAGAGCATTTTTTATCTTGCACATGTTAAACATACAACTTCATTGTGTCTTAAGAATGAAATATGTGTCATCCTAGCTTGCCAAGGTCTTGATGTTCAAAATATATGTGGTCAAGGTTACGATGGTGCTAGTAATATGTGTGGAGAGTGGAAAGGATTGCAAGCATTATTCCTTAACGATTGTCCTTCTACTTATTATGTGCATTGCTTCGCTCATCGACTACAATAGGCTCTTGTTGTTGCATCTCGAGAGGTACTTTCTGTTCATGAACCTTTTTAATAATTTGAGCTTCATTATCAATTCTGCCGATGCCTCATGCAAACGTCATGAAGAATTGCATGCTAGTCAAGAAGCTACAATTGCACACATATTAACTACAAATGAGTTTAAAACCGAAAAAGGTGCTAATCAGATTGGCACTGTAAAACCGAAATTGATTTTGATATAACACATAAACTTAAGGAACAATTTGCAAAACAATAAATTTTTAAGTACTCTTTAAAGTCTCACAATTGAAAAGTATTTTTGAACAAAATAATATTTAAAGACCTGCTCTTAAATCATATATTTCCCTAAGTCTTTTCCTATGCTTTTCAAGCCTAAGTATGCAAAAACGCCCAGGCGTATCGATACCTCAGCATATCGATACCCTATTTTGTCACTAGAATTTTAATTAACATACCGTACCGATACGCCTTGAAACCATATCGATACGATATACATCTGGGCAACTGTTTTCATGAAACCGTACCGATACGCCTTGCAGCCGTATCGATACGATGTTCATCTGGGAAAATGTTTTTCATGAAACCGTACCGATACACCTAGCAACCGTATCGATACGATAAACATATCTTTGAAAAATCCGAGCATTTAATTATTTGATCGTTACTTGTGAGTTGGTTGGTTTCCCAATTTTCAAAAGATCGTTATACCGTACCGATACGCTTGGTATGCGTATCGATACACTTTTTATACAAACATAGCTTGGGATTCCAGTAACTTTGGATCGTATCGATACTGACCTCCGTATCGATACGCCCCTTAAAACCGTACCGGTACGCCTTCTATGCGTATCGATACGCCCTGTTTTCAGGCACAACGGCTCTTTCCTCTTTGATGTAGGTATCGATACGCCCTTTCCCGAGTACTGATACGGTAGGCTGCAGAGCTGCATTTAATGCGGGAAAAATGTCCACAATGGCTCTATTGATGATCCCAACTCTATTTTCTTTCAATTTGTCAAATTGTATTGTGAGTTTGGGGTTGTTGAAATTGTAATTGGGTAGACAATTATCCTTTGAGAGGAAACATTTGAGTTTACCAAATTCTTTCTTTGTATTTGAGTGGATTAAGCTTTGGGTAGAAAACTTAATCGAAATTGTAAGGTTTCCTCCTCATCCAAGAAAAGGGGACGAATTCAATTAGTGAATTGTTTGAAAATCCTTAGTGGGAGCTAAGGTAGTGGATGTAGAGTTCATTTGGAGAACTTGAACAACTATAACCCCTTGTGTCATTTTTATTTTCAATCTTTCTCTTCACCAAAAATTTTAATTGCCAATTCACCCCCTCTTAGCCATTTGCAAGTGTTCGATCAACTCAACAATTGGTATCAGAGCTACACTCATTGGAAGGATTACAACCCTCTTGAGTCGATTCTTGGAGAGTTTGATCAACAACAAGTCAAGCAATGGCATCCACCTCCAACTATGAGTCCCAATCCACCACCAAGCCACCATTCTTCAATGGGGACAACTATCCTTATTGGAAGAATAGGACGAGGCTCTTCATCAAGTCTACCGACTATATGGTGTGGGATGTAGTTGAAGAAGGTCCATACATTCCCATGAGAAGAGATGGAGAAAGGCTCGTCCCAAAGATCAAAGCCGAAATGACCGATGATGAAAGAAGAAGGATGCAAGTGAATGACAAAGCTCTTCATGTAATATTTTGTGCACTTGGTCCGGATATCTACTCCAAGGTGTCTTCAATCAAAAATTCCAAGGAGGTTTGGGACACCCTCGAGACAACATACGAGGGAACTAGTGATGTCAAGGAGACAAAGATTGGGCTACTCAATCTAAGCTATGAGAACTTGAAGATGGATCCCGAAGAAAGTGTCTCTAAGATGTTTGATCGGTTCTCGGTCATTGTCAACGGTTTGAAGGGTTTCGGTGAAATCATTCCCGAAGACAAGCTAGTGAGAAAGTTGTTGTATTCTCTTCCGGAGTCATGGGATGGCAAGAGAACGCCCATTATTGAAGCTAGAGATTTGAAGACTCTCAAGATAGATGCTCTTGTTGGATCTCTACTCACACATGAGATTATGAGGAAGGGAAGAGAACAAGAGAAGAAGATAGTAGAGAAGAAGGAAGTTGAGAAAAAGAAAGTGGGAATCGCACTAAAAGCTTCACAACAAGAAAGCGATTCTAGTGAGGATGAAGATGAGGAGATTACTATGTTGGCCAAACGTTTTACTCGGTTCATGAAGTCAAATCGTGGAAGAAAATTCATTAGAAAGGGAGACTTCAAGAGTAAAAGCAAGGAAGAGGAGAAGGACCAAATTACTTTAGTATGAATGCAAGAAACCGGGTCACATCCGTTCCGAGTGTCCTCAATTGAAGAAGAAAAGCTTTGGGAAGAAGAACAAGCTCAAAGCACAAATTGCTACTTGGAGTGACGATGAGTCTTTCGAGGAAGAGGAGGAAGTGGCCAACCTATGTCTCATGGCCATCGATGATAAACCTAAGGTAAACTCTCACTCATCCAATTTCGATTTTACCATTGAGGAACTTCAAGATGCTTATGATGAATTGCAAGAAGTGTATGATGAGTTAGTAGGAAAATACAAAGAGTCCATTTTGAAAAACAAAAAAACAATTTCCGATTTAAAAATTCAAAATGAGACATTTTCAAAAGCTAACTCCGAATTGGAAAAGAAGGTTTTGTTTTATTTAATATTTCAAATGATCTTAAAACTAAAAATCTCGAACTTGAAAAACTGCTTTCCGATTTTCAAGATTATCACACAAAGGAAGTGGATAATCTTAAAACATCTATTGCTATTGGGAAAAATAATTTTGAAAAAAGAAATAATTCTAAATCTCAATATGTAAAAAGAAAATCTTTTGTATCTAAAAAAAGAAATTTTAATAAGCAAGCTAAAGGTCATAGAGTTAGGAGTGTTTGGGTTCCTAAAGAACTCATTATTTCTAATGATTTGAATGCTATTGCTTCTTGGATTCCTAAGGGAACCAAATTGTTGAAGGCTAACACTCATGGACCCAAAATGATTTGGGTACCAAAACTCAAGGCCTAATTTCTTTGTATGTAGGGGGAGCATTGCTACAAGGCTAAAGCTTCAAGCAAAAATTCTTGGTACCTTGATAGTGGATGCTCAAGACACATGACCGGTGACAAGAGTAGATTTGTGGAACTAAAGCCTAAGAGTGGTGGAGTAGTAACTTTCGGTGACAACTCCAAAGGCCACATTGAAGGAATAGGCTCCATTGGTAATCTCTCTTCTATTTTCATTGAAAATGTTTTGTATGTCAACGGTCTTAAACATAATTTGTTGAGCATTAGTCAATTATGTGATAAGGGTTTTAATGTTTTATTTGATAAAAGTGGTTGCAAAATTGTAAACATTAAAACAAATCAAATAATGCTCATAGGACATAGAATAAGCAATATTTACATGGTGCATTTAGATGACATTCATTCATCCCATACATGCTTAGTTGCACATGATGAACATGACTCATGGCTTTGGCATAGAAAATTAGGACATGCTAGCATGAGTGTCTTAGAGAAATTAATCTCACTTGATTTAGTTAGAGGTTTACCCAAACTTAAATTTTCTAATGATAAAATTTGTGATGCATGTTCAAAGGGTAAACAACATAGAACTTCTTTTAAATCCATAAATGATGTCTCTACTAGTAGATGTTTACAATTGATTCATATAGATCTCTTTGGGCCAATTAGAACAATGAGCTTGGGTGGAAAATCATATGCTTTTGTGCTTGTAGATGACTACTCTAGGTATACTTGGGTTCTATTCTTAAGTACAAAGGATGAGGCTTTAGAAAAATTCATCACATTTTCTAAAATAAATCAAAATGATCTTGAACTTAAAATTTCTCACATTAGAAGTGATCATGGAACCGAATTTCAAAATCTAGGTTCCGATGAGTTTTTAAATGAAAATGGGATTAGCCACAATTTTTCCGCACCTCGCACTCCTCAACAAAATGGGGTAGTTTAGAGGAAAAATAGAACTTTAGAAGAAATGGCTAGAACCATGCTTTGCGAAAATAATTTACCTAAATATTTTTGGGCGGAAGCCACAAACACCGCTTGCTATATTATAAATCGAGTAATGATTAGGCCAATTTTGAAGAAAACACCTTATGAGATTTTAAAATCTAAAAAGCCTAACATTAGCTATTTTCACCCTTTTGGTTGCAAGTGTTTTGTTTTGAATAATGGTAAAGAAAACTTAGGTAAATTTGATGCTAAAAGTGATGAAGCTATTTTCTTAGGGTATTCTTTAAACTCTAAAGCCTATCGTGTATTTAATAAAAGAACTCTAGTTGTTGAAGAGTCAATACATGTTGTTTTCGATGATAACCTCCTTCCGAGGAAGGAATCTTGTGATGATGATGATGTAGGAATCATTGATGCCATTGATGGAGGAAAAACGTCAAAGGTGGATGAGATTCCAACCAAAGAAGAGGATTCACAAGATCCACCTCTTGAAGCCTTGAAGGACTTGGCTCTGGAGGAAAGGGAGGTGTCTTACCCAAGGGAGTTAAACTATGTCAAAGGTGGTGAAATCTTGGGTGATCCATCCAAGGGGTAACTACTAGATCCTCTCTAAAATTAATGAATCATGTTGCATTTATTTCATGCATTGAGCCTAAAAATATTAAAGAAGCTTTAAAAGATGATTTTTGGATTTTGGCCTTGCAAGAGGAATTAAATCAATTTGAGAGGAGTAAAGTTTGGACATTAGTTGAAAGGCCTAATGATCAATCTACTATAGGAACAAAATGGGTTTTTAGGAATAAATTAGATGAAAGTGGTAATATAGTGAGAAACAAGGCTAGGCTTGTTGCTCAAGGCTATACACAAGAAGAGGGAATTGATTTTTATGAGACTTATGCACCCGTAGCTAGGATGGAAGCTATTAGGATGTTACTTGCATTTGCATGTTATCATGATTTCAAGCTTTTTCAAATGGATGTGAAAAGTGCCTTTTTAAATGGTTTTATAAATGAAGAGGTGTATGTTGAACAACCACCGGGTTTTGAGGATTCAAAATTTCCAAATCATGTGTTTAAACTTACAAAAGCTCTCTATTGTTTAAAAAAAGCTCCTAGAGCTTGGTATGAGAGACTTTCAAATTTCTTAATTGAAAAGGGTTTTGAAAAAGGAAAGGTGGATACAACACTCTTCGTAAAAAGATATAACAATGACATCTTAGTAGTTCAAATTTTATGTTGATGATACTATTTTTGGTTCTACTAATGAGTGTTATTGTAAGGAGTTTTCTAAGCTAATGCAAGGTGAGTTCGAGATGAGCATGATGGGGGAGCTCTCATTCTTTTTGGGACTCCAAATCAAACAAAGGAAGGATGACACCTTCATAAATCAAGCTAAGTACGTGAATGATATGCTCAAGAAGTTTGGCTTGGAGAATGCAAAACCTCAAGCCACTCCTATGAGTTCTTCCATAAAGCTTGACAAAGATGAAGGAGGTAAGTGTGTTGATTCTAAGCTTTATAGATCCATGATAGGTTCTTTGCTTTACCTTACCGCAAGTAGACCGGATATTATGTTTAGTGTTTGCTTGTGTGCTAGGTTTCAAGCTAGTCCTAGAGAATCACACTTAGTTGCCATTAAGAGAATTTTTAGATACCTTAGAGACACACCTACTTTAGGCCTTTGGTATCCTAAGGATTCTTCCTTTAGCCTTCATGCTTTTTCGGATGCGGATTATGGGGGATGTAAGATAGATAGGAAAAGTACTTCCGAGACATGTCAATTCTTAGGTAGTATGCTCGTATCTTGGTTCTCTAAGAAACAAAATAGCGTAGCGTTGTCTACCACCGAAGCGGAGTATATATCCTTAGGGAGTTGTTGTGCTCAAGTCCTTTGGATGAAGTAACAACTCTTAGATTATGGTGTTAAAATAGAAACCATACCCTTCAGGTGTGACAACACTAGTGCCATTTGTCTCACTAAGAATCCCATCCAACACTCTAGAACTAAACACATAGAAATTCGACATCATTTCATTAGAGATCATGTTTTGAAAAATGATGTTGTTATAGGGTTTGTTGACACCTTGAACCAAATAGCGGATATATTTACAAAACCTTTACATAAAGAGCGCTTTTGGACCCTTAGGAGAGAGTTAGGTTTAACTAGCCTTTATTGACACTTTTTTGGTCCCAAAATGTCAAAATTTGCTTGAAATTGTTTGTGATTCATGCTTGTGTTAATTTTGTTCTTTTTGCTTCTATACATGTTGCTAGGGGGAGTATATATTAAGTTTAGCCATTAAAACTTGTTCATATGACATGTACATGCATTTAGGGACGTTTCAAATTAGATTTTTGCACTTAAATCTGTCAAATCTGCACAATCTGGTAAAGGTGTATCGATACGGCTAAAGCGTATCGATACGGTATGATTTCTGGGAATTCTTGAGGATGAACAAGTATCGATACGACCCCTCGTATCGATACGATACAAGTCAATGGAAATAGTCAAAGTCAAGCGTACCGATACGACACAGCGTATCGATACAGTAGTAACGACGAATATAAAATTAGGGTTAATGGGTATCGATACGCGTGTATAGCGTATCGATACAGCCTCGACGGAGAGGCTATTTAGGGTTGTATATGTTAAAACTCTTTAAAACACAAAAACCCCTTTTCTCTCCACAAACCCTAGCCGCGAAACCCTATGTAAACCCCCTCAATCCATCAAATTTTACCATCAATCTTCAAAATGCCTTGAGGGTTTTTACTCTATACATCAAGGCAAAGCTTTGGCATCAAATCTTGTGCATTCACATCCCCTCTTTCATCCATTCTAAGATTCAAGGTATAAAATTTCTCTTTTTTTTTTTTAATTTTCGTTTGCTTTTAATTGTTATTTCAATTGATTTTTTGTACAAACCTTGTTTAATTGTTATGGGTTTCACTTTTTTCACAAAATTTTTTCAAAAAATTAAATTTTTTCATTCGAATATATTTTATATTCGATACTTTTTTTAAAACTGTTTTTTTTGTGTGAATATCTCTTTAAAATTAAAATTCTCTTTAACAAATTACCTTGAATTATTAGAATTTATTGGATCAAATAGGATGTTAATTGCATACATATCCGAATCCTTTTTGATGTATTTTCAGGATTATGGCACCGAAAAAGGGAACTAAGCGTCATCGTTCTACTTCCAATCCTATTGAGGATGTCGAGGGTAATCCTACACCTAACCTTCCTTATATCATCCAATTAAGTTTTCCCGAACCTATTAATAGGGAACGATATAAACTTTTTCAAGGAATGACCCTTAGGGAAGAGCGAGTTGTGTCTATTCCTTTTTTAAATTCTGCCCGTTTCAAGTTTCAATACCTACCTTTGATTAAGCAATGGAAATTCTTAACCTTTTTGAATATTCCTCCTATCCTATATAGGAACCTAGTCATTGTGTTCTTTTCTAATGCCGTATGTATACATGATGAACCTAGAGAGCATGTCATTGCCATTGAATCTTCTATTATGGGCAAAACTTTTCAAATTGATCAAAAGGTTTTATGTAATGTCTTTGGTTTTGAAGATATTGGTATTGATGATAAACACTCTTTGGGTACGGGTTTTTTAGGTCTCGCAAAAGTTTTAAATGCTCATGACCGTATCCTTCACCTTCTTATTTCTTGGTTTATCCTTCCATCGGGTGGGAAATATTCAACTATTCGTCAAACTGATGATTTTTGGCTAAGGTGTTTTAGAGAAGGTAAACGTCCAAATTTGTGTCAAATTATGTTTGCCGACCTTGTCTTCTTAGTTCAAAACCGTCACACCAAACTAGTCTCATCCTTTTACTACTCCACGACTTTGAGTTGTCTATTTCATTCCCTTGGCATTGATTGTTCACATGATTTCACCGAAACCCTTGGCCTACCTATTGATGAGCGTTCCCTAGCTCGTTCCGGTTTAACTTATGTTGATAATGATTGGGTTCGCAATGCTCAAGATCCTCTGCCCGTTGCTCCGGTCAATACCTCTCGTGCTTTTTCGAGTTCTCACCATGCTCCTCTTGATTCCTCCTCCATGGATACTCTCATGACCTTCCTAAATGAGAAGTTCAACGCGATGGATAATGGTTTCACATCCTTAGAGGATCGCGTCCAAGGCATGGAAAAGAAGATAGACACCATGGCCGCTCGCCAAAACTCCATGGATATCTCTCTTACCGCCTTCCATGGTGCTTGGATCAATCAAACCCGAAGGAATCAACCCTCTCAAGAAGATGAAGAAGAAGATGACGAGGACGATAATGATGACGAAGGGGACGAGTAGATCATGCATCTCATCTTAGGACATTTAGTCTTTTATTATTGCTATTGTACTTTCGTTTTTAGGATTTCAAGTTTATGCCTATTATCTATGTTTTTAGGATTTTAAGAGTTTGGATTATGATGGTTGCTTTGACATTTATGCATTTGAACCTTTATGTTTATTTTGAAGTTTATGAATTTGAACTCTTATGCTTGCTTTATGTTTAATGAATTATTGTTGCTTTATATTGCTATTATCCTTGTATTTTATTTTGATCTAACAAAAAGGGGAGAAGGATAATAGAGTCAAATATTTTAGTTTTGAAAATCTATCTTAAAGTAAGGGGGAGAAAACTTTTCAAAGTTTCAAAAACATAGAAATTTATTTATGGTTTTGTTATATCAAAAAGAGGGAGATTGTAAAACCGAAATTGATTTTGATATAACACATAAACTTAAGGACCAATTTGCAAAACAATAAATTTTTAAGTACTCTTTAAAGTCTCACAATTGACAAGTATTTTTGAACAAAATAATATTTAAAGACCTGCTCTTAAATCATATATTTCCCTAAGTCTTTTCCTATGCTTTTCAAGCCTAAGTATACAAAAACGCCCAGGCGTATCGATACCCTCTGCGTATCGATACCCTATTTTGTCACTAGAATTTTAATTAACATACCGTACCGATACGCTCTGAAATCGTATCGATACGATATACATCTGGGCAACTGTTTTCATGAAACCGTACCGATACGCCTTACAGCTGTATCGATACGATGTTCATGTGGGAAAATGTTTTTCATGAAACCGTACCGATACACCTAGCAACCGTATCGATACGATAAGCATATCTTTGACAAATCCGAGCATTTAATTATTTAACCGTTACTTGTCAGTTGGTTGGTTTCCCAATTTTCAAAAGATCGTTATACCGTACCGATACGCTTGGTATGCGTATCGATACACTTTTTATACAAACATAGCTTGGGATTCCAGTAACTTTGGACCGTATCGATACTGACCTCCGTATCGATACGCCCCTTAAAACTGTACCGGTATGCCTTCTATGCGTATCGATACGCCCTGTTTTTAGGCACAACGGCTCTTTCCTCTTTGATGCAGGTATCGATACGCCCTTTCCCGAGTACCGATACGGTAGGCTGCAGAGCTGCATTTAATGCGGGAAAAGTGTCCACAACGGCTCTATTGATGATCCCAACTACCGAAACGGCTAGAAATCAATGCAAGGGTATAAAAACAAGCTTCATTTGACCAAGCAACAACTATTGAACATTCAAGCATCATCAAAGCAAAAAATCCAAACTCTTGAGCTATTCAAAGTCATATTCTTGTACCCAACTCTATTGTCTTTCAATTTGTCAAATTGTATTGTGAGTTTGGGGTTGTTGAAATTGTAATTGGGTAGACAATTATCCTTTGAGAGGAAACGTTTGAGTTTACCAAATTCTTTCTTTGTATTTGAGTGGATTAAGCTTTGGGTAGAAAGCTTAATCGAAATTGTAAGGTTTCCTCCTCATCCAAGAAAAGGGACGAATTCAATTAGTGAATTGTTTGAAAATCCTTAGTGGGAGCTAAGGTAGTGGATGTATAGTTCATTTGGAGAACTTGAACCACTATAACCCCTTGTGTCATTTTTATTTTCAATCTTTCTCTTCACCAAAAATTTTAATTGCCAATTCACCCCCTCTTGGCCATTTGCAAGTGTTCGATCAACTCAACAGGCACTTTAAAATGAGCCGAAGATACTCGTTGGGGGTTCACATTTTCATTCTATATGAAACATTATAATAATGTTTGATGCAACTTGTTTAGTGCTTGAGAATATTAAAAGAGAATGATCCAGTTATTCTCAATGAGGGGATGCTACTACTGCATCCAGAATGATTCATTCATTTGAATTCATTTTCATTTTGCATTTGATGAAAGAGGTCACGAGAATTACTAATGTATTATGTCAAGCTTTGCAGCAAAAATCTCAAGACATTGTAAATGCTATGCATTTGGATTTAAATAAAAATATGTTGATCCAAAATTTGAGAGAGAATGGTTGGGAAAATTTGTTGAAACACATGTTATCATTTTGTGAAAAGAATGATTTGGATGTTCCTGATTTAAGTGCACAATATTTTGAAGGTAGGCATCGACAACATCAAATTCAAAAAATCGTGGAATACCATTATCGTTTTGAAATATTCAATGAAGTGATTGATTGTCAAATTCAAGAGCTAAATACTAGGTTTAGCATTGAGGCAATTGATCTTTGGAAACTCAGCTCTGCTTTGGATCCAAATGAAGATTATAGATCTTTAATATTGGTGATATTTGCACTCTTGCTAAAAAATGCTCAGAGAAATTGAATTTTCCGTTTCAGTTGAAGAATTTTTAGTGTGATATACGTAATGATGTCAAATTGAAAAATTTGACATGTTTGTCTCAGCTATGTGTTGTTCTTACGGAGATAGGAAAATCAAAAGCATTTTATCTTCTTGACAGATTGAACATGCTTATTTTAACTCTTCCAGTGCCTACATCAACTAGTGAGCGGTCATTTTCAACTATGAAGATCATCAAAACAAGATTGCAAAACAAGATGGAAGATGGATTTCTTGCAGATAACTTGGTTATTAATATCGAAAGAGAGATTGTTGTGACATTTACTTCAGATTCAATTCTTGAGGATTTTGTTTCTTTGAATACTTTTATGAATCGATGATTTTTAATAAATTATAGGTTTTTATTTTATTAGTACAATATTTACATAAATAATTTATGTTGATATGTATATATATGTATATTAAAATATCTTAGTTAATATATATAAGTTCATATTTTATAGATGCCCCCCACAATAAATTATGGTGAATTCTGCCAATGCATAGCTCGAACAAAGATATCTCAAGGGAAGCTAGGGTGGATATGGATAATGGTAATAAGGAGGCTGATGTTCGTAGTCGGGATTGCATGGAGGAACATCAAACGTTCTTCCCTGAACTACAAGATCACCATTTGAGGAGAAGGTTTATTTCTTTATTCGAAATACAAGATAAGTATCTCTCGATAAGGAAAAAAAGAAGGGGGATAAGGTCTTAAAAAATGTAAGAAGCTGTAAAACCTATGTTTGATTTTGATATAATTAAATTGTTAAGGATTAAATTGAAAACTTGAAATTGATTTCTAAGTCCCTTTAATAATTTATAAATCACCAACACTTTAAAACTAATTTGAAAAACTCAAACTCCAAATATTTTCTAAGTGTTCCAAGGCCAAAGTATTGAAAATCGCCTAGGTGTATCGATACGCTTCCAGTCGTATCGATACCTTTTTTGCAAAGTTGGCTACTGGAAAGACGCGTTTCGATACGCTTTTAACTGTATCGAAACAGATTGAATCTGTATCGATACACCCCTCTGCAAAACTGAATGAGTTTGAATGGTGTACCGATACGATTTAACCCGTATCGATACGACTTTAATTGAATTTTTAATTCGAAGTGTTTTAAATGTTTTCGACTATTGGTGTCAGTCGAAATGGAAACTTCTAGTGAGCTAAGTTGAGAAAAAGGTATCGATACGGTCTCTTCCAGTTCGAAACGGTCCCTGTCCCGTACCGATATGCTTACGTGCGTTTCGATACGCCCTCTTTATTATGTACACCGGCTCTTTCTATTTTGAGACAAGTAAAGATACGACTCCCCGTGTACCGATACGGATAGCTGCATAAGTGCATTTATGGTGGAAATAGAGGGTCTCAACGGCTATAATCAATTCCCTAACCACCTAAATGGCTAGAATTGGTAGAGAAGGTACAAATTGAAGCTCTTTGAAGACCAACAACAACTATTGCATTAAAGACAAACATCCAAGCAAAAGTCCAACCTCAAGTGTGCCTATTTTTCAATTTCTTGTAAACCCCAAATTGAGTTGTATTCAATTCTTATTTTATCTTCAAATTTGGGTTGAGTGTTGTAATTCATGGGACAAAATTGTATTTGAGAGATATACTTCTTGTCCAATTTCTTCTTTGTTCATTTGTGAGGGTTTGGTCAAATTTTGGGTAGAAAATTTGACCGGTTGTGTAAAGGTTACCTCCTAAGGCTTGAAAAAGGGAAGAACAAATAATAAATTGTTGCAAATCCTTAGTGGTAGCTAAGGTAGTGGATGTAGAGTTCATTTGGAATTTGAACCACTCTAAAATCCTTTGTTCTTCATTTTAAATTGTCCATTCACTCCCACAAAGTTTTAAAATCCCAATTCACCCCCTCTTGGTCTTGATCATTCAATCGATCCACTCAACAATTGGTATCAAAGCCTACCTCTTTGAAGGATTCAAAACCACAAGAGCAGTTCCTAGGAAGAGTGTGATCAACACAAAATCAAGCTATGGCATCTACCTCCGGATCTAGCATGTACAAGTCTCAATCAACTACAAAACCGTATTTCTTTAATGGTGACAACTATCCGTTTTGGAAGAATCGGATGCGCCTGTTCATCAAGTCCAATGATTACTTGGTTTGGGATGTCATTGAAGATGACCCTTACACTCCATTGAAGCAAGATAATGAATGAAGGATGGTTCTAAAGAAAAAGATGGAGATGAGTGAAGAAAAGAGGAAGAAGATCCAAATAAATGACAAAGCTCTTCACATGCTTTTTTGTTCTTTCGGTCTGGACATCTACTCCAAAGTCTCCTCCATTGAGAGTGCCAAGGAAGTGTGGGATACTCTTTAGACCACCTATGAAGGAACCAATGGTGTGAAGGAAACCAAGATTGGAATTCTCAATCTTAGCTATGAGAATTTCAAGATGGTGTCTGACGAAACGGTGTCCCAAGATGTTTGATCGCTTCTCAACCATAGTCAACGAGCTCAAAGGATTTGGAGAGACTATTCCAAAAGACAAGCTTGTCCGGAAGTTACTTTACTCACTTCTCGAATCTTGGGATGAGAAGAGAACCGCCATCATAGAGGCCAAAAACTTGAAGACTCTAAAACTTTATGAGCTAGTGGGTTCTCTCCTTACTCATGAGATTATGAAGCAAGGAAGGGAAGAAGAAAAGAAGAAGGAAGAGAAAAGAGTAGAGAAGCTAGAGGTGGAAAAGAAGAAGAAAATGGGAATAGCTCTCAAAGCTTCATTACTTGAGGAGAGCTATTCTAGTGAGGAGGATGACCTTGAAGAATTGGCTATGATAGCCAAAAAGTTCTCTCGATTCATGAGGTCCAACCGTGGAAGAAAAATTCAAAGAAATATGGACTTAAAAGGTAAAAACTAAGAAGAAGCGACGGATCAAATCATTTGCTTCGAGTGCAATAAGCCCAGTCACATTCTTTCGAAGTGCCCTCAACTCAAGAAGAAGAGCTTTGAGAAAAAGAAGAAGCTCAAAGCCAAGCTTGCTACTTGGAGTGATGAGGAGTCATCCGAGGATGACGAACAAGAAGTGGCAAACCTAAGCCTCATGGCATTTGAGGAAGATTCCTCCATGGTAACCTCTAACTCATTATCTTTAGATTTTACATATGATGAATTAAATGATGCATATAATGAGTTGCAAGAGGTTTATGATGAGTTAGTTGAGAAATACAAGGAGTCGGTCATTAGGAATAAGAAAATTATTTTAGAATTAAATGATAAAAATGACTCACTTTCTCAAGCTAACTTGAAATTTGAGGAAAAGATTTTAGGTTTGAAAGATGAACTTAAGTTTTTCCAAGATGAAAATGTAGACCTAAATAATCTTCTTTCTCAATGCAATAGTGAACACCAAAAGGTGTTAGGTGAACTTAACAAGCTCAAAGAGTCTTTTAAATATGTTGGTAGTGTGAAGCATGAAAAAGGTGAACCTTCTAAGACAATCCAACCTAGGAGAAAGACTAATAACTACAAACAAAGTAGCTTTCCTAGACATAGTAGAACTAAAAAGATTAGAAGTGTATGGGTTCCTAAGGAACTTTTAAAATCTAATAATATTGTTGCTATGTCACCTTGGATTCCTAAGGGAACCAAGCTATTGGGAGCTAACACTCGTAGACCCAAAATGATTTGGGTACCAAAAACAAAAATTTAATATCTTTGATTTGTAGGGGGAGCATTGCTACAAGGCCAAAGCACAAAGTCAAAATTAATGGTACCTTGATAGTGGATGCTCAAGGCATATGACCGGAGCAAGAGTAGATTCATGGATTTAAAGCCAAAAAGTGGAGGAGTGGTGACATTTGGTGACAACTCCAAATGCCACATTAAAGGTATTGGCTCCATAGGTAATCACTCTACTATTGTTATTGAAAATGTATTGTATGTCGATGGTCTTAAACATAATTTGTTGAGCATAAGCCAATTATGTGATAAAGGATTTAATGTTTTATTTGATAAAAATGAGTGCAAAATTGTTGACATTAAATCTAATAATATTATGCTCATAGGTCATCGCATAGGTAACATTTACATGGTGCATTTAGATGACATACATACATCCCATGCATGTTTAGTAGCTCAAAATGAAAATGATGCATGGCTATGGCATAGGAAACTAGGACATGCTAGCATTAGTGTTTTAGAAAAATTAGTTTCCCTTGATCTAGTTAGAGGTTTACCCAAGATTAAGTTCTCAAACGATAAAATTTGTGATGCATGCTCTAAGGGTAAACAACATAAGTCTTCCTTTAAATCCATTAATGATGTTTCTACAAGTAGGTGTTTACAACTTATCCACATGGATTTATTTGGGCCAATTAGGACTATGAGCTTGGGTGGTAAATCTTATGCATTCGTTCTTGTAGATGATTTTTCTAGATTTACTTGGGTTCTATTTTTAAGTACTAAGGACGAGGCTTTAGAAAAATTCATCACATTTTCAAAACTAACCCAAAATGATCTTGAACTTAGAATTTCTCATATTAGAAGTGATCATGGAACTGAATTTCAAAATTTAGGGTTTGAAGAGTTTTTAAATAAAAATGGTATTAGCCACAATTTTTCGGCACCTCGAACTCCTCAACAAAATGGGGTAGTTGAGAGGAAAAATAGAACTTTACAAGAAATGGCTAGAACCATGCTTTGTGAAAACAATTTACCTAAATATTTTTGGGCGGAAGCCACAAACATCGCTTGCTACATTGTAAACCGAGTAATGATTAGGCCAATTTTAAAGAAAACACCTTATGAGATTTTAAAATCTAAAAAGCCTAACATTAGCTATTTTCATCCATTTGATTGCAAGTGTTTTGTTTTAAATAATGGAAAAGACAACTTAGGTAAAATTGATGCAAAAAAGTGATAAAGCTATTTTCATAGGATATTATTTGACCTCTAAAGCCTATCATGTATTTAACCAAAGAACTTTAGTAGTGGAAGAATCTATACATGTTGTATTCGATGATAACCTCCTTCCAAGGAAGGATTCTTGTGATGATGATGATATAGGAATCATAAATGCCTTTGATGGAGGACAAACTTCAAAGGAGGATGAGATTCCAACAAAAGTAGAGGACACACAAGATCCAACTCTTGAAGCCTTGAAGGACTTGGCTCTTGAGGAATGTAACACCCCAAATTTGGGCCTAGATGTTTAGAGTCTGAACCAGACCGATCTGAAAAACGGTTCGAATTTAAAAGGGAGTTTTAGGGAACACCTAGTTCGGGATGCTTTAAATATATAGAAAAATATATAAAAATCCTTATTTAAATAAGAAACACAATGGTGGAATCAATTTTGCAAAATAAGGTTTGGAAATACTACATTTCAGTGTAGTGACCAAATCACAGTTTTTGCAAAGTTAAGTAGTGACTGTTTTTTAAAAGATTGAAACTTTAAATCTTTAAGGAGCTAATTTTACCAAAATGTTTTCATCAGATTTTCCTTAATTTGGGTGATTTAATTAATGTTTTTAATTAAAGAAATGAAGGGTGATTAAATTAGAAAACCACCTTTGACTTTTCATAACTACTTTTCACAAATTTTCCCTCATTTTATTTTCTCTCAAATTCCTTTCAACCAAACACATTCTCTCCAGAAAATTTACTCTAATTTTCACTTCATTTGATGAGATTTCAATCTCTTTGATTCTTAATCAATTCCTCATCAAATCCACTTGATTTCTACATTGAATTTTCAAGAAAACTTTCCCAAATCAAGGAGAAATCATTCATTAGAGGTAAGTTTCGTCCTTCCCCTCTAATGATTAGTTCTTTACTGAAATTCTCAAGTTATCAATCCTCTATTAATGATTTTTAAGTGGTTTTAAAGTTAGAAACAAGAAATTGTCTTAAAACACAAGATTTTGGAAGAGATCTTAAAGATTTTCGTGGTGATTGATTGGGCTCTATTTTAAGATGGTTTTCTAATATAGTTTGGATGTTAATTGATGTTACAAATGAGGTTTTATAAATCAAATCCCGAATAGGTTTGTTTTCCTAAGTTTTGCTTGTTAGAATGATGGTTTTTGGGGTGATTTTGGTGTTCTGTCATAGCTGGAGGTATAAGGACGTGGTTGTGTTGGTTTTTGATGTTAATTGATGTTTAGGAATGATTAGAAGTTATGGATCTTGGCTGGGTTTGGTTTTGGAAGAGTTTGGAGGTGTTTTCGGTAGTGTTTGGTAGCCGAAATGTGGTGTTTGTGTAGAGCAGCGAGTTTAGGTGTGTGGCTGATGATTTCAATGCATGATGATGCATTAATCCTCTGCTCATATGTGTTTAAAATAGGGGAGACATCTTTGGACACCTTTGTAGTTGATCCGGAAGCTTAGATTGTGTTTCGGCGAGCAAGCGAAACGTAATCGGTGAGTGCGTATGGTTTTAGAAGTCCTTGAGGGACAAATAATCAAGGTTTGGGGATTTAGGAAAGGTTTGAAACACCTTCCTAAGTCCGGAAGTAAGTATTGGGTAGATAGCTCTCTTGAATGTGGTGAATGCCCCTAAAATGCTTTTACATGCTCATGGTTTGAGATAGATAAATTCCTACTGTTTTTATGCATGTTTTGTAGCATGAGATGATGCTTGAAATGATTTCATGAAGTAACATGTTGCATAGTTGAGATTTGGGCTTTTATGTTTAAGCATAGCAAATGTTATGGTTTGAAATGAGATGAGAAAGTTGAGAATTGTTGCATGAAAAACAATAGGTGAGATGATGTTTTAACATAATATATTGGCATAGATGTTGAGATACTTACCGGATATAATTGATCGATCAATAGGATGAGAGTGCACTATAAACTAAAAATTCGTACGTGCTCTTTGGTTAAGCCAAAGGGAGAGAACTGATGATGGGCATTCCATCGGGTAAGACTTGGTGAAATACCCAAGCTTTGTGGCGATGAGAGATTCCGCCATGTGAGTACGGTGATGTGAGATTCCACCGGAAACTATGTTGCTAGACGAGTGAGTACGGTGATGAGAGATGCCATCGGAAGTGTCTAGTGAGATGTCCGCATATCCGAGTAATAATGAGATGTGAAATGCCAATATAAAATATGAAATTGTTTTTGATTCACATGTACCTTGGAAGAAATGATTTATGCTATGAGAAATGCATATGAGATTTTTGTTAGAAATCCTTTGGTGTTACAAGCATGAGTATGGCTTTTCCATGAGTTTTGCATTGGTTTAAATGCATGAGATAGAATGAAGGTACATGTGTTTTCAATGAGAAATTTCTTTGAAAGGTTTTCAAGCATGATATAGAATGAGCATGTGGTTTAAAAGCTTTTGAGAAAGTGTTTTCAAGATATGCATTATTGTGTTGGTTTTCTTTAGAGCATGCCTCACTAAGCATTTGTGCTTACTCTCTCTCTTTTACCAATAATGTAGATAATTGAGGTGTTTCCGGGCATCAAAGAGGTTAAGGTCATCCAAAGAAGTTCAAGCTCATGTATGGTGAAGTTTTCACACACTTTAGCTTTGATATAATGACAATGGGAAACCAAGGATTGTATTTGGGAGATATGTTTGAACTCCCTAAGGTTGTGGCATGTTTGTGTTGGCTTGTATGAGTTGTAATTGGCCTTGAATATTTTGATTTGAGGTTGGATTGCTTATTTTGGTTTTGTGATTAGGAAGCATGCCTCTAGACAATGTGAATTTGTGTTTGATGCTATGTTCGTGTTAGAATGTCTTAAATATGTCCCTTATATGTATGTTGGGTTGCTGGTATGGTTTGGGAGTCTTTGAGGCATGTTTGAGTGTGTTAAAGGATGAAAAACCAACATTTGCTGCTGTTTCTGGGTAAGATGTATCGAAACACCCTCTAGTGTTTTGAAACGGGGGCTTGAAATGGTTTATGTGTTTCGAAACGCCTGAGGTTTTTTTGAAACAGTTTGGCTACTGGAATGTCACGTTTCGGTACTGGTCTTGGAACATACCCGCGTACCGAAATGGTCAACACCGTTTCAATATAGCGTTTCGGTACGGTAGGTAGGTGTTCCGAAACGGGTGACCGTTGAACACAGATTTGAATTGTTTTGAGTTTGCATGCTTTATATTTTAGTCCTAAATGTTGTGTTTGCAATTGCTTGTGTTTGAGTCCCTAAATGATGTCCGATCGTTGTGCCTTTCTCATTCAAAATTCGTGAGTACTCACTTAGGTTTAATATGTATTTAGACAAGATTAAAATAAAAAAGGGTCGTTAATCAAGGTTGACTTTTGGGTTGACTTTGGTTTTCCCCGTGTAATCTTCGTAGCTCGGGTCAAGCGTCTAGGCCAGGCTAAATGGGTCACATTTATTGGTATTAGAGCCAGGTTATCGAATAGTTGGGGTTTGGTATGTGGTTGTAGTATGTGTTTATGCTTGATGGAGACTTTTTAGTGAAAGTATGATGTATGAATAGTGATGTATGATTCAATTGAGATGATTTTGTGATGCTATGCTATGTTTGAAGTGTGGTTGGGAATCCCATTTCCATATCAAAACTATTGAGAAGAATTGTTTTTGAAGATGAGCTTGAGTACTTGGATTACTTACCTTATTGTGCCTAATTGTGTTTATTGTATGTTTGTCAGTGCATTGTTTTATAATGGGGCCACGTAGAGAGCTGAGAATCAATACTAGATCAATGGCTTATAATGAAAATGCCGAGAATGCTGAGGATTTACCACCTCCTCCTCCTGGTGGACCATCCGGTGGTGGTGGAGTTGGAGCTGGTAATGCTGGTGCTAGTGTTGGGGTTGCTGGACCCGAGGGCGTGCAGGGGCAAGCTGCTCCTGATATGACCATGTTGATCCAGGCTATTGCTGGACCTTTCCAGGAAGCAGTAGCTGGAGCTCATGGAGCTGCGCATCAGGATGATGCTAATGTGAGGTTGCCTTTGGAATGTCTTCGCAGTCTAGGAGGGACTGAGTTCAGAGGCTTATCTCCGGAAGGATCTGAATCTTGGTTGGAGAGCACCAATAGGATTATGGGTCAGATGAACTGCAACAATGTGCAGAAGCTGGGTTGTGTTGTGTCACTGCTACATGGTGATGCCTATACGCGGTGGATGACCACTATCTCTGGGATGGAGGATGACAAGGTGACTTGGACGTTCTTCTTGAATGCGTTCAAGCGGAAGTACCTGGGAGTACGTTACCTTGATGAAAAGAAAAGAGAATTTATGTCTCTCGTGCAAGGCAACATGTCTGTAGCTGAATATGAAATTCAGTTTGTTCGCCTCAGTCAGTATGCACCTGCGCTAATCCCTAGTGAGTGGGAGAGGTGCGAACAATTCTTTTATGGGCTGGTATGAATGTTAAGACCTATATGCTTGCGGCTGATTACACGGATTTCGATGTCTTGGTCACTAGAGCCAAGGACATTGAATCGAATCTTGGTTTGGAAAGTCAAGCTGGTGGCTCTAGCTCAGGAAAACGAGCTGTGAAACGCAATTATGGTAGAGATCGCAATAAGAGGCATAAGGGTAGGAAGCCACATTATGATGCTAGGCGTGGGGGTGGTAACCCTGGTAGAGGTCATCAAGGACCTAATGCTGTTCTGAGGACTCCTGAATGTAACCGTTGTGGTAGAAGGCATGGTGGTGAGTGTTGGGGTAACCTTGGGACATGCTGGAATTGTGGGAATCGAGGACATTTGAAGAAAGATTGTCCTCAGCCGCTGAGAAAGGGACATGCTCCGGTGAGAGCAGCTGAGCCACAGAGAGGTACTGGGAGCGGCCGTGGTAATTTTCAGCGTAGGGATGATTGTGGCAGGAACGTAGCACATGTTGTGGCCGTTCAACTTGAGGGTGGCGGTCAAGCTCGAGTGTACGCCCATCGTGAGGGAATGAATGATACGGATGTGATCGCAGGTACCTTTACTTTGCAATCCTTGTCATTACTTTCTTTGATTGATTCTGGATCTATACACTCGTACATATTGCGTGAACGTGCTCAAATGCTTGGTTTACTTGTTGAGTCTTTGGATGTTGGTATGTGTGTGACTAGTTCCTTTGGTGAGACGGTTGTAACAAGGAAGTTGTATAGGAGATGTCCCTTGAAGGTGCAAAATCATATTTTTCTTGTTAATCTCATGGAATTGCCATTCTATGGCTTTGATGTAATCCTTGGCATGGATTGGCTTGTTGAGCATAGAGCTGTGGTGGATTTTGAAAGCAAGAGAGTTTCGTTGAAACTGGAAGATGATTATGAAGTGGTAGTAGTGGGCGAGAATGTGAAGTTTCTTGCCAATGTGGTGTCTACATTGGAAGCAAGTCGGATGTTGCAGCAGGGTTGCGAGGCTTACCTAGCCTTTGTTATGAATCCTAGTTCAAATGAGGTACGCGTTCAGGATATAAGAACTGTATGCGAGTTCCCTGGAGTGTTTCCGGTGGAATTACCTAGATTGTCGCCTAGTCGAGAGGTGGAGTTTGGGATTGAGTTGTATGAGAACACAACTCTAGTGTCCATTGCTCCCTATCGCATGGCACCCAAAGAGCTGAAGGAGTTGAAGACGCAACTTCAGAAGTTGCTCTACCGTGGCTTCATTCGGCCTAGTGTGTCACCTTGGGGTGCACCGGTCTTGTTTGTGAAAAAGAAGGATGGCACGATGAGAATGTGCATCGATTATCGTCAGCTGAACAAGTTGACAATAACAAATAGGTATCCTTTGCCAAGGATTGATGATCTTTTTGATCAGTTTCGGGGAGCGGTTGTGTTTTCAAAGATTGACTTGAGGTCAGGGTACTATCAGCTTAAGGTGAAAGATGTGGATGTGCCGAAAACATCATTTAGAACGAGATATGGGCATTATGAGTTCCTTGTAATGACGTTTGGCTTGACGAATGCTCCTGCTGCTTTCATGGACATGAGGAATAGAGTGTTCCATGAATACTTGGACAAGTTTGTTGTGGTGTTCATCGATGATATCCTTGTGTACTCTCGTACTGAGGAGGAGCATGAAGGTCATTTGAGAGTTGTCTTGCAAGCGCTGTTGGAAAATCAGCTTTATGTTAAGCCGGGAAAGTGTGAGTTTTGGCTAAAGGAAGTTGTCTTCCTTGGTCATGTGGTTTCAGCTGAAGGGATTCGAGTTGATCCTCAGAAGGTTGAGGCGGTGATGAATTAGAAGCCTCTTAAGTCTGTTCATGAAGTTTGTAGTTTCCTTGGGTTGGCAGGATACTACCGAAGGTTTGTGGATGGATTTTCTAAGATTGCTGCTCCTTTAACGAAGTTGTTGCAAAAAGATGTTGAGTATGAGTGAACGGAAGCGAGACAACAAGCTTTTGAGAAGCTTAAGGCAGCTCTGACGCAAGCTCCTATCTTGGTTCAACCTGAATCAGGAAAAGAGTTTGTGGTGTACAGTGACGCATCCTATGTTGGTTTGGGGTGTGTGCTAATGCAAGAGGGTAAGGTGGTGGCTTATGCATCGCGTCAGTTGAAGGTGCATGAGCGCAATTATCCTACACATGATATTGAGTTAGCTGGGGTGGTTTTTGCTTTGAAGATTTGGAGACATTATCTTTATGGTGAGAAGTGTACTGTGTACACAGATCACAAGAGTTTGAAGTATTTGATGTCTCAGAAAGAGTTGAATCTTAGGCAACGACGATGGGTGGAGTTGCTTAAGGATTACGATCTAACGATCGAGTATCACCCGAGAAAGACCAATGTTGTGGCTGACGCCTTGAGCAGAAAGGTGGCGGTGGAGTTAAGGGTGATGTTTGCTAGCTTGAGCATATCGCGAGATGGGGGTCTTGTTGCTGAATTGCAAGTGAAACCATCTCTAGTTCAGTTGATAAAGGATAAGCAGTTGTTGGATGATTCTTTGGTGCCACATGTTCAGGATATTGCTGAGGATAGACCATCGGATTTTTGTTTTAATGATGATGGAGTTCTATGTTTTGGAAGTCGGATAGTAGTGTCGAATGATGTGGAGTTGAGGCGTACTATTCTGACCGAAGCTCATAGTAGTCCTTTTGCTATGCACCCTGGTAGTACAAAGATGTACCGTGATATGAAGGATGAGTACTATTGGGTGGGTTTGAAGAAGGATGTTGCGGAATATGTGAGTAAGTGCATGGTTTGTCAGCGAGTTAAGGCTGAGCATCAGTTTCCTTCGGAGTTTTTGCAACCGTTGAGGATTCCTGAATGGAAATGGGAGAGGATAACCATGGACTTTGTGTCTGGTTTACCTTTGTCGCCATCGAAGAAGAATTCTGTGTGGGTGATTGTGAATCGCCTTACGATGTGTGCGCATTTCTTACCTGTGCATACTACGTATACCTTGGATAAGCTTGCAGAGCTGTACATTACTGAGATTGTACGTCTGCATGGTGTACCAAAATCTATAGTGTCAGATAGAGATCCGAGGTTCACGGTAAGGTTTTGGGGTGTTTACACCAGGCATTGGGTACGCGGCTGAATTTCAGTACTTCTTATCATCTGCAGACGGATGGACAGCCTGAGCGTGTTATCCAAGTGCTTAAGGATATGTTGAGGTGCTGTGTGATTGAGTTTCAAGGCTCTTGGGAGAAGCACTTGCCTTTGGTGGAGTTTGCTTATAATAATAGCTACCAGGCAAGTATTCAATTGGCACCTTATGAAGCTTTGTATGGGAGGAAGTGCAGAACTCCTCTTTGTTGGGCTGAAACGGGACAAAAGTTGGTTTCGATGCCGGCTTTGTTGAAAGGAACCACCGAGAAGGTGAAGCTCATTTGTGAGCGGTTGAAGGCAGCCTCAGATCGATAAAAGTCTTACGCAGATTTGAAGCGTAAGGAGATAGAGTTTGCGGTGGGTGACCGTGTGTTCTTAAAGGTTTCACCTTGGAAGAAGGTGATGAGATTTGGTCGGAAGGGTAAGTTGAGCCCTAGATACATTGTACCATACGAGGTGATAGAACGTGTGGGTCTTGTTGCTTATAAGCTGAGGCTACCACAAGATCTAGAGAAGATAATTAATGTGTTTCATGTATCCATGCTTCTGAGGTATAAATCGAATCCTTCGCATGTTATGCATGTGGAGGAAGTTGAGTTGAATCCAGATTTGACTTATGATGAGGAGCCAGTCGAGATTTTGGATTCGGACAGTAAGATTCTCCGGGGTAAGACCATTGAGCTGGTTAAGGTATTGTGGAGGCATCGTGGTGTTGAAGAAGCCACATGGGAAAGAAATGAAGATATGAAGAAGCAATTTCCTTACCTTTTTCCTCTAGGTAAATTTCGAGGATGAAATTTCTTAAGAGGTGGAGAGTTGTAACACCCCAAATTTGGGCCTAGATGTTTAGAGTCTGAACCGGGCCGGTCTGAAAAACAGTTCGAATCTAAACGGGAGTTTTAGGGAACACCTAGTTGGGGATGCTTTAAAAATATAGAAAAATATCTAAAAATCCTTATTTAAATAAGAAAGACAATGGTGGAATCAATTTTGCAAAATAAGGTTTGGAAATACTACATTTTGGTGTAGTGACCAAATCGCAGTTTTTGCAAAGTTAAGTAGTGACTGTTTTGTAAAGGATTGAAACTTTGTATCTTTAAGGAGCTAATTTTACCAAAATGTTTTCATCAGATTTTTCCTTAATTTGGGTGATTTAATTAATGTTTTATTAAAGAAAATGAAGGGTGATTAAATTAGAAAACCACCTTTGACTTTTCATAACTACTTTTCACAAATTTTCCCTCATTTTATTTTCTCTCAAATTCCTTTCAACCAAACACATTCTCTCCAGCAAATTTACTTTGATTTTCACTTCATTTGATGAGATTTCAATCTCTCTTTGATTCTTAATCAATTCCTCATCAAATCCACTTGATTTCTACATTGAATTTTAAAGAAAACTTGCCCAAATCAAGGAGAAATCATTCATTAGAGGTAAGCTTCATCCTTCTCCTCTAATGATCAGTTATTTACTGAAACTCCCAAGTTATCTATCCTCTATTAATGATTTTTAAGTGGTTTTAATGTTAGAAACAAGAAATTGTCTTAAAACACAAGATTTTGGAATAGATCTTAAAGATTTTCGTGGTGATTGATTGGACTCTGTTTTGAGATGGTTTTCTAATGTAGTTTGGATGTTAATTGATGCTACAAATGAGGTTTTATCAATCAAATCCCGAATAGGTTTGTTTTCCTAAATTTTGCTTATTAGAATGATGGTTTTTGGGGTGATTTTGGTGTTCTGTCATAGTTGGAGGTATAAGGACGTGGTTGTGTCGGTTTTTGATGTTAATTGATGTTTAGGAATGATTAGAAGTGATGGATCTTAGTTGTGTTTGGTTTTGGAAGATTTTGGAGGTGTTTTTGGTAGTGTTTGGTAGCCGAAATGTGGTGTTTGTGTAGATCAACGAGTTTAGTTGTGTGGCTGATGATTTCAATGCATGATGATGCATTAATCCTATGCTCTTATGTGTTTAAAACAGAGGAGACATCTTCGGACACCTTTGGAGTTGATCCGAAAGCTTAGATTGTGTTTCGGCGAGCAAGCGAAACGTAATCGGTGAGTGCGTATGGTTTTAGAAGTCCTTGAGAGACAAAGAATCAAGGTTTGGGGATTTAGGAAAGGTTTGAAACACCTTCCTAAGTCCGGAAGTAAGTATTTGGTAGATAGCTCTCTTGAATGTGGTGATTGCCCCTAAAATGCTTTTACATGCTCATGGTTTGAGATAGATAAATTCCTACTGTTTTTATGCATGTTTTATAGCATGAGATGATGCTTGAAATGATTTCATGAAGTAACATGTTGCATAGTTGAGATTTGGGCTTTTATGTTTAAGCATAGAAAATGTTATGGTATGAAATGAGATGAGAAAGTTGAGAATTGTTGCATGAAAAACAGTAGGTGAGATGATGTTTTAACATAATATATTGGCATAGATGTTGAGATACTTACCGGATATAATTGATCGATCAATAGGATGAGAGTGCACTATAAACTAAAAATTCGTACGTGCTCTTTGGTTAGACCAAAGGGAGAGAACCGATGATGGGCATTCCATTTGGGTAGAACTTGGTGAAATACCCAAGATTTGTGGCGTTGAGAGATTCCGCCATGTGAGTACGGTGATGTGAGATTCCACCAGAAACTATGTTGCTAGACGAGTGAGTACGGTGATGAGAGATGCCACCAGAAGTGTCTAGTGAGATATCTGCATATCCGAGTAATGATGAGATGTGAAATGCCAATATAAATATGAAATTGTTTTTGATTCACATGTACTTTTGAAGAAATGATTTATGCTATGAGAAATGCATATGAGATTTGTGTTAGAAATGCTTTGGTGTTACAAGCATGAGTATGGCTTTGCCATGAGTTTTGCATTGGTTTAAATGTTATGGTTTGAAATGCTAGGAGAAATTGCTTTGAAAGGTTTTCAAGCATGATATAGAATGAGCATGTGGTTTAAAAGCTTTTGAGAAAGTGTTTTCAAGATATGCATTATTGTGTTGGTTTTCTTTAGAGCATGCCTCACTAAGCATTTGTTTTTACGCTCTCTCTTTTACCAATAATGCATATAATTGAGATGTTTCCGGGCATCAAAGAGGTTAAGGTCATCCAAAGAAGTTCAAGCTCATGTATGGTGAAGTTTTGATACACTTTAGCTTTGATATAATGGCAATGGTAAACCAAGGATTGTATTTAGGAGATATGTTTGAACTCCCTAAGGTTGTGGCATGTTTGTGTTGGCTTGTATGAGTTGTAATTGGCCTTAAATATTTTGATTAAGGTTGGATTGCTTATTTTGGTTTTGTGATTAGGAAGCATGCCTCTAGACAATGTGAATTTGTGTTTGACGCTATGTTCATGTTAGAATGTCTTAAATATGTCCCTTATATGTATGTTGGGTTGCTGGTATGATTTGGGAGTCTTTGAGGCATGTTTGAGTGTGCTAAAGGATGAAAAACCAGCATTTGCTACTGTTTCTGGGCAAGATGTATCGAAACAGTTTGGCTACTGGAATGTCACGTTTCGGTACTGGCCTCGAAACATACCCGCGTACCGAAATGGTCAACACCGTTTCGATACAGCGTTTCGGTACGGTAGGTAGGTGTTCCGAAACGGGTGACCGTTGGACACATATTTGATTTGTTTTGAGTTTGCATGCTTTACATTTTAGTCCTAAATGTTGTGTTTGCAATTGCTTGTGCTTGAGATGTCTTGTTAAGCTGAAATTTGACAGAGAAGCATGTAACATGATTAATTTCATATTGGTAATCCTAAAATCTTTAAAGTCCCTCTAATTTACAAAAATTACAATTTGGTCTCTAATCTTGTATAATGTGCAATTGAGTCCCTAAATGATATCTGATCGCTGTGCCTTTCTCATTCAATATTCATGAGTACTCACTTAGGTTTAATATGTATTTAGACAAGATTAAAATAAAAAAGGGTCATTAATCAAGGTTAACTTTGGTTTTCCCCGTGTAATCTTCGTAGTTCTGGTCTAGCGTCTAAGTCGGGCTAAGGGGGTTACAAGGAAAATGAAGTGAGCTACCCAAGGGATTTCAACTATGTCAAAGATGGTGAAATCTTGGGTGATCCATCTAAGGGGGTAACCACTAGATCTTTTCTTAAACTTATGAACCATGTTGCATTTATCTCATGCATAGAGCCTAAGAATATAAAAGAAGCATTGAAAGATGATTTTTGGATTATGGCTATGCAAGAAGAGTTAAATCAATTTTAGAGAAGTAATGTTTGGACATTAGTTGATAGGCCTAGTAATCAATCTTCTATAGGAACTAAATGGGACTTTAGGAACAAACTAGATGAGAGTGGTAACATTAAGAGAAATAAGGCTAGACTAGTAGCACAAGGTTACACTCAAGAAGAGGGAATAGATTTTGATGAAACCTATGCACCCGTAGCTAGAATGGAAGCCATTAGGATGTTGCTTGCATATGCATGTTATCATGATTTCAAGCTTTTTTCAAATGGATGTTAAAAGCGCATTTTTAAATGGTTTTATAAATGAGGAAGTGTATGTGGAACAACCGCTGGGTTTTGAAGACTCAAAAATTTCCAAATCATGTTTTCAAACTCACTAAAGCTCTTTATAGTTTAAAACAAGCTCCTAGAGCTTGGTATGAAAGACTTTCAAACTTTTTACTTGAAAAAGGTTTTGAAAAAGGTAAGGTGGACACTACACTTTTCATAAAAAGGTATAAAAATGACATCTTAGTAGTACAAATTTATGTTGATGATATTATTTTTGGCTCTACTAACGAATGTCATTGCAAAGAGTTTGCTAAGATAATGCAAGGTGAATTTGAGATGAGCATGATGGGGGAGCTCTCATTGTTTTTGGGACTCCAAATCAAGCAAATGAAGGATGACACCTTCATCAATCAAGCAAAGTACATCAAGGATATGCTCAAGAAGTTTGGCTTGGAGAATGCAAAGCCTCAAGCCACACCTATGAGCTCATCTACAAAGCTTGACAAGGATGAAGGAGGTAAGTGTGTTGACTCTAAGATTTACCGTTCTATGATTGGATCATTGCTTTACCTTACCGTAAGTAGACCAAATATCTTGTTTAGTGTTTGCTTGTGTGCTAGGTTTCAAGCTAGTCCTATAGAGTCTCATCTTATAGCCGTTAAGATAATTTTTAGGTACCTTAGAGATACTTCTTGTTTAGGTCTTTGGTACCCTAGAGACTCCATCTTCAACCTTCATGCTTATTCGGATGCGGATTATGGTGGGTGTAAAATCGATAGGAAGAGTACTTCGGGAACTTGTCAATTCCTAGGTAGTATGCTCATATCTTGGTTCTCTAAGAAACAAAATAGTGTAACCTTATCTACCACCGAAGCCGAGTACATATCCTAAGGGAGTTGTTGTGCTCAAGTCCTTTGGATGAAGCAACAACTCTTAGATTATGGTATTAAAGTTGAAACCATACCCCTTAAGTGTGATAACACTAGTGCCATATGTTTGACAAAAAATCCCATCCAACACTCTAGAACCAAACATATAGAAATAAGGCATCATTTCATAAAGATCATGTCCTTAAAGACGATGTTGTTATAAAGTATGTTGACACCTTAAATCAATTAGCGGACATCTTTACAAAACCTTTAGATAAAGAGTGTTTTTGGCCCTTAGGAGAGAGTTAGGTCTAACTAGCATATCTTGACCTTTTAGGACCTCTTGTGTGCTTAAAATTGCTTGATCTTGTGAAATTGCATGTTTGTATGTTATAACTCTTGAAAATAACCATGCTTATAGCTAGGGGGAGTATGATTCTGTTAAAATATGCTTAGAACTGCTCATTCATCATTTGCATTCCTTTAGGAGGTGTTAGAATCGAGCTTTTGGTTGTTCTTTAGGTCTAAAATGTATTTCTGGGCTTAGGGTATCGATACGGCCCTATGCGTAACAATACGAGTACTTCATTAGCTTCCCAGACTTCATTTTGCCTTAAACGGGTATCGATACGGTTAAAACTGTTTCGATACGAGCTACAATCGTTTCGATACAAATTGCATCAGTTTCAATATGATCCTTCAACGGGCATTTTATTGGAATTACGTTTTTACCCCCGTATCGATACACCCTCAGACGTATCGATATGCGATTGCACAGACAACTTTAAATTGGAATTTAAGAGTTCAACTTTTACCAAAATTAAAATTTCTCAAAACCTTAAAAACTCTAGCCATTTTCAGCCTATAAATAGTCTCTTCCTCCCTCATATTTTCACACCACAACTCAAAATATCAAGAGGGTTTCAAATCAAGCAAAGCTCTAAGGCTTTTTCATCAATTTGGTGTTAAGCTTTTCTTCCATTCCTCTCTAATCAACATCAAGGTAAAACCCTTTCTTTTTATTTTTATTTTTTTTAATTTTGTTTTCAAACTTTTTTTTGTTTTTGTCTTTATTTGTTTCTTTTCAGCCAAACTTGGTTTTAAAATTTCTTTTCAAAATTTTGGTTTTAAATTTTTTTAACCTTGATTCTTGGTTTTTTAATGAGTTGAATGAAGAAATCTTAATGCATACATTGTTTTCTCTAGTTCATGGCACCTTCTAGGAAGAGATCATGTCTTAATGAAACCGGTGAAGGATCCAATACCAGGGAGGGTGCTCGTCCGAATCTCACTCAAATCTATCAACACTCTTTTCAATCCCCCGGAGCTCTCACCTATTTTCGTCAATTCCAAAACTATAAGATCCGTCCGGAGAGGGTAATCACTATTCCTTTTCTTAACTCGGAGCGATTCAAGTTTGAATATCTACCTTTGCTCCAACAATGGAAGTTTATGGATTTTCTCTCAATTCCCGGGTTTTATTTCCGTATTTTGGTTTTAATCTTTTATGCTAATGCCAAATGTTGTGCCAATCGCAATGGTGTTGTTACGGCGGTTAATTCCTATCTTATGGGTAAAAAGGTCACTATAGATGTTAAATCTATTTGTGAGGTCTTTAAGTTGGAGGATGAAGGCTTTGATGATGAGAATGCTCTTGGCCATGTTCTTAGTGGTTCCGTCACCGCCCTCAATGCTCAGGATCGAATCCTTCGTTTGATGGTCTCTTGGTGGTTTAGGCCCTCAAGAGGGAAGTACTCTACTATCCATCAAGTGGATGACTTTTGGATTCGATGCTTCCGTGAGAGAAAACGTATGAACCGTGCTCGTATCATGTTTGCGGAGATCGTCTATCTCGTGCAACATCGCCACACCACAAATTTCTTGTAAACCCCAAATTGAGTTGTATTTAATTCTTATTCTATCTTCAAATTTGGGTTGAGTGTTGTACTTCAAGGGACAAAATTGTATTTGAGACATATATTTCTTGTCCAATTTCTTCTTTGTTCATTTGTGAGGGTTTGGTCAAATTTTGGGTAGAAAATTTGACCGGTTGTGTAAAGGTTACCTCCTAAGCCTTGAAAAGGTGAAGAGCAAATAGTGAATTGTTGCAAATCCTTAGTGGTAGCTAAGGTAGTGGATGTAGAGTTCATTTGGAATTTGAACCACTCTAAAATCCTTTGTTCTTCATTTTAAATTGTCCATTCACTCCCACAAAGTTTTAAAATCCCAATTCACCCCCTCTTGGTCTTGATCATTCAATCGATCCACTCAACAGAAGCCTTGTCAAGTTGATGTCGACATATCTTTAGACATACATGTTTCTACGGATTTGGATATAGAAAGAAACCAGATCATTACTAAAGATGTTAAAGAAAGCTTGAGTAGAGAGAATCTGATAAAAATTGAGCGATGAGGTGTTGTATCTTGAGGCAAGGGAAGCTCTTGATCTAGGTAAAAGGTTGGGGTGTAAATTGTTGGAAATGAAGATGAAGTAGTGAAAGAAATAGTTAGGCTTGAGCTTCAAAACAATTAATCAGTTTTGGAGTTTTGTTTGGCAGTTTAGTAGTATTATATTGGAGAGTTTAGTGCGTGCATAGGTTATTAATCTAGAACGTTGGTGTGAATCGATGTATTTTGTCTCTTTGAATATTTTTATGAATCAATGAATTTTAATGAATTATTAGTTTTTATTTTATTAGTACAATATTTAGATAAATAATTTATGTTGATATATATATATATATATATATATGTTCATATTTTATAGATGCCCCCAATAAATTATGGTGAGTTCCACCACTTCATAGCTCGAACAGAGATATCTCATGGGAAGCTAGGGTGGATAATGCTAATTGTAACAAAAAGGCTGGTGTTCGTAGTCGAGATTGCATGGAGGAACATCAAATGTTCTTCCTTGAACTACAAGATCACCATTTTAGGAGAAGGTTTATTTCTTTAGCTGAAATGCAAGATAAGTATCTCTCAACCAAAGAAAAAAAAAGAAGACGAATAAGGTCTTAAAAATGTAAGAAGCCTTGTCAAATTGATGTCGATATATCTTTAGACATACATGTCCCTATGGATTAGGATATAAAAAAACAAGATTATTACAAAAGCAGTTAAATAAAAGCTTGAGAGAAGAAACTTTGATTAAAAATATTGAGCGATGAGGTGTCATATCTTGAGGCAAGGGAAGCTCTTGATCTAGGTAAAAGGTTGGGGTGGAAATTGTTGGCAATGAAGATGAAGTAGTGAAAGAAATGGTTAGGCTTGAGCTTCAAAAAAAATTAATCAGTTTTGGAGTTTTTGTAACACTTCTAAAATAATAATAACAATGATAAATTTAAATTGAAGAGGAAAAATGGGGAAATTGTTGGCTGTGGGATTTGAACCCTTAACCATAAGAATTATAAACTATGCACCTAACCATTTGAGCTATACAAGCTCTTAGTAGGGTCTTGTACCAAATTAATTTTAAACTTAACTTAACCGTTCAGAAAAAATAATAAAATAATAAAATATCTCACCTACCCCTATTCGACCATTTAATTTTCCCAGCTACCCAACTGACACCCAAATTAATGCCCATCGGAAAATTCTAGAATACCCTATCGACCTTTAATCTCCTTCAGCGATCCTTGCCTTGAACTCTGTCACCGAGTGACCGTTGGCATCACCGCCGTCGTCAAACAGAGCGGCTCAACGTCCCCATCAAGATCACAACCGCCACTTGCTTTGAATCTTCACCGCGCACCGTGAAGAGCAGCTGAAAGGTTTGGTCGTAACCTAAACCTCCCCCGCTGTTTTTGCTTTCGACGATACCGGCGTTGATAGGGGTCTGTACGCCACACCGCTGGCACCCCTGGACTCCCCGTCGTGAGGCGAACAAAACCCTACTGGTTACAAAGCCGCTCACTGCTGTTTAGCGCCTCGTCGAATATACGACAATTCGGTCGTGAATTCCCGATTTGGTAAGTTTGGTAAGTATTTTGGCCTAGATCTTGAGTTATTTTGGCTATGGTTGAGAAAATGTTGAAAATGGTGTGATCAAAAGCGTTTTCCGGCAATTTTTGGGTCACTCGTGGGCTTCACGCACTGTCTAAGGTGATTATCGGGCGCCTTGGACGGTGGTCATTGAACCGGCCGACCTAGACCCGTCTAACCGTAGACCGAGCCACATAAACTGGTCCAGCCTAAATCTACCTAGCCCAGTGGTAAACCAAGTCCGATGACCGACCCGAGTTGACCCGAACCCGACCCGAGTTTGACCCGTTGATCGAGTCAAACTAGTGAGTCAACTCGCCCGAGTCAACCCAGTGAATCAACTCGTCCGATTCAACCCAGTGAGTCAACTCACCCGAGTCAACCCAGTGAGTCAAATCGCCCGAGTCAACTCTGTGAGTCAACTCGCCTGAGTCAACCCTATTAATCAATTCGGTCAACCAGTGACATCAACATGACATCAGCATTGACTTTGACCGTTGACGTCAGCATTGACTTTGACCCAAAAGTTAACTTTTCTCGAACAACCATATTTTATGTTTTTCGATGTTCCGAGTCCGATTTTGAAGCCCGTTTTGTGAGATTCTAACCCGAAAGCCTCCAAATTGGACATTGAATCTGGATATGCATATGTGTTAAGTTAAATTATTTGAGAAAGGTTATAAAACAAATGACTAACATTGATCTTTTGATTGAAGGTACTCGCTGCTCTCTCGATCGTGCCTACGCCTAGCCCAGCTCGTTCCGATCAGTGCCGCCTTGAGAGCCCATTGTTACTCGTATGATTCTACAACTTAGAGTATTATATTGATAAAAATGTAAACCTGTTAGTAACCCTAATCCTTGTCGATCTAGGTTCCAGTACCGTAGCTGAGCATGGTACTGGTGCGCAATAGATCATCGAACCTACCTGACTTTTGAGGTGTGTTCCTTATGTGGTACATGACTGATTATAAATTGTTTTACTTGTTTTATATGATATTTAAACTGGTCATCTGTACATGATTGATACACTTAATTTCGCATAAACATAACATGTTTTCTGGAGTAAGTATGATTATGCTATAGGTTTGATATATGCCCTAGTACCTGATATGAAAAGCATGCTCTATGGTTACCATTTATCAGCATAGAAATGTGTTTATCAAGCATTGCTATAACTATTTATCACTACATACTATGATGCTGCCTGGATTGATTAGTAGGGATACTTGGGTTATGATATGATATACCATAAGGTTCAGCCCTAGTAAGGTTGGTAATTCTGCCCGTATTAGGTTCCTAGCTTAGGCTAGGGTAATTCCGCCCATGACCTAAGGTAACCCCTTAGATCGGTACCTACGCCCACTAGGCCTAGGTTAACACCCATATAAGGTTCTTAGCTTCGGCTAGGGTAATTACGCCTGTGACGTAAGGTATTTCCTTAGGATGGTACCCATGCCCAATGGGTTCAGGTTAATGCCAGTATATGATACTGTTCTGGGGAACTGCATTGTGGAGTTTGGTTGGAGGGTATACAGGTTGCATGAAAACTTGTATGCTTTTATAACATATTTTTTGAATTGTTTTATTATGTAAATGTTGTTACTTGCAGTGTTGGAACACAGTGAGCTCCTTAGCTCATACCCATTTTTCTCCCTTTAAGATATTTTGCATAGGCTACCCTGCTCGGGACATTGGAGGATCGACATATTTTGTACTTCAGCTAGTTTGTAATGTTTCTATCCACCTTTTGGTTATATAGGGTGACATCTGCCTATATTTTGGGATTATTTTTTCATGATCATTTTGATATATTACTTGATGATGCTTATTTTGTAATCATTACCTGTCGGGTTTATGAAGATGATTTCACCAGTTTATGTAGATATGTTTCAAATTAGATACTTGAATGTTGGACATGTTTTTCATTTGGATATTTGAGTTGGATGTACCCTTTTAGATTTGGTCCTTCTGCATATGTCAGTCTAGGAGGTTACATTTGGTTGGTATCAGAGCTTTTAGTTTTACAACATCGAACTGTGGATAAGTCTATTTAAAATGTTACTTTAAAACATTTTATAAAATGTTTTATGAAACGGGTCATGTCACCAAGTTTTATGTGTTTACTTGTGTTTGATTCTCCACTGTCACTAACTAATTCTAGGTTCTATTCATTGTAGAGATTGTCCTCCGCTATGAGCACCATCTGGTGACGTCGACCCGCTCGTAGGTGAGGTCGACCCGTTAGATTTGCAGACCCGATAGACGATCCAGCGGTTGCTCCATCTACTCATGCTGATGCTCATGCCCTCGTAGATCCTTCAGCTTTTGCCGAGCCTTCCGCCCCTCGCGGTCCTATAGTTTCGACCACCCTGACTGCTCTGACATCTACCACAACTGCTTCATCGTCTACTCCTGGTATTGATATGACTACTCTGATTAGAGGAGTGACAGTTTTTGGGCCCGAGCCTACGACTGGAGTTACTGATGAGGGTTTGAGTAGGTAGTTTCTTCAGCTGATTCAGGGTGTAGTCAAATTATCGGGTGTCGCTCCAAAAGTCCTCATCTCCTATACCTTGTTTGCTAATGGGATCAAGACCTTCTTGGGATCTCTTAGTGGAGTACAGACCGAGGCTGAGGAATGGTTGTATGACATCGAGCGACGTATGACTGAGATGGGTTTTGAGCCATCCAAGAAATACTCGGGTGTTGTTTCTATACTAAACGGGAATGCCCGCACCTGTTGGGAGTCTATTATGAGCAGCGTTCCCTCTGATCGGTTGATATGGGATTTCTTTAAAGAGCATTTTAGGAACCATAATCTAGGCGATTAGTTCTTAAGGGAGAGACGTCAGGAATTCAAGGACTTGGTGCAGGGTTCCATGATAGTGGCCAAGTATGAGATACAGTTTCTGGATTTGCAGAGATATGGTACTGGTTTGGTTTCTACCGAGAAGGATAGATGCAAAAGGTTCTTAGAGTGCCTCTGTATTGGGATACGTGATCGAGTGGCTACATATCAAAATGCGTTATTTGAGGATTTGGTAGATCGGGCTAAGACTACAGAACGTATAGAGATATTGGCTGCTAGACAGAGCGGTAGAGAAAGGGATCGAGGGCGAGACCGAGATAGAGATCGATCTTGGAGATCTTCTGGCTAGGGAGAGTCTTACGTGCGCCCTTATAAGAGGGCACACACTAAAGCATATCAGAGAGGTGGCCCAAGTTATAGGCCCCCGACACCACAGGGCCCAGCTGTTAGTCGAGGTGATTCATCGGGGTTCACCCATGTACCTTTGTGTGAGTATTATGGTAAGTCACACTGAGGAGTGTGTAGAAAGATGTCGGTTGCTTACTTTCGATGTGGGTCCACTGATAACTTCAAGAAAGAGTTTCCACACACACCTTTTGTAGACCGATCGTCGTTTCAAACCCCTTGCTCGATTCCATACTCCAGCCCGTTCACAGACGTCTGTTCAGACACTGGGTTCAAGGCGTTATCAGAGTATAGCTCATGGGTCTTCTGTTAGATCTGATAGTAGAGGTTGATCACATCAGAGTGGGGGACGGGTCATTACTGAGGCCATAATGCCTGCACTTGTTTATGCTACTAGACGTCGAGACGACAGAGATAAGCCATATGTCATTGCATGTACATTTACTATATATTTTGTTCCATTCTTTGCATTGCCTGACAATGGTTCTACCCATTCCTATATCAATATTTGTGTCCCAAGACCTTCAGATTCCAGATGAGACCATCAAAACAACGGTTACTATTATGAGTCTAGTGGGTCAGTCAGTGGTTGTAAATAGGGTGTTCAAGCGATGTCCCCTCGAGGTTCAAGGGGAAATCTTTCCATCCGACCTTATGGAGCTACCATTTGAAGAGTCTGATCTAATTTTGGGCATGGATTGGTTGACTGAACATCGGTTTAACTTAGACTGTGAGTCCAAGAGAGCAATTTTGAAGACTTCTGATGATCGGACAATGGTTCTTGTTGGTGAACGCCGAGTGTATCTGTCTAATGTCATATCTGCCTTGGTTGCTGATAGGATGATCCAAAAGGGGTATCATACCTTCATCGTATGTTTCTTGAATACCAAAGGTTCTTTGTTTAAGATTGAGGAGATTCGCACTGTTAGCGAGTTTCCTGAAGTTTTCCCCGATGAGCTACATGCATTACCTCCTGATTGAGATGTTGAGTTTGAGATTGAGACCTATCCGAGATCTGCGCCAGTCTCCATGAACCCTTATCGTATGGCTCTAAAGGAGCTTAAGGAGTTGAAGATTCAGGTGCAAGAGCTCTTGGATCAAGGATTTATTCGACCTAGCTCTTCACCTTGGGGAGCTCATGTTGTTTTCATGAAGAAGAAAGATGGTTCTGTCAGGTTATGTATTGACTATCGGAAGTTGAACAAGCTTATAGTCAAAATAAGTACTCGTTACCCACGATCGATGACTTGTTCGATTAGTTTCAAGGAGCCACAGTTTTCTCAAAGATGGATCTTCATTCTGGGTACTATCAGTTGAAGATAAAGGGGTATGATGTAGCAAAGACGGCCATTCGCACCAGATATGGGAATTACGAGTTTTAGTGCTGTCGTTTGGTCTGACTAAGGCTCATGTCACCTTTATGGATCTGATGAACCGTGTGTTCCGGCCCTACTTGAATCAGTTCGTGGTGGTGTTCATTGATGACATCCTAGTCTACTCTCGGACTAAAGCAGAACATGTTGAGCATTTGAGGATTGTTCTGCAGACTCTTAGTGAACACAAATTGTATGCCAAGTTGAGAAAGTGTGAATTTTGGCTCAACGAGGTGACATTTCTTGGGCATGTGGTATCGGCTCAGGGTATTCAGGTTGATCCGAGCAAGATAGAGGTCATTGTGAGTTGGAAGCAACCCATGAATGTTTCCGAGATTCGCAGTTTCTTGGGTTTAGCTGGGTATTACAGGCATTTCATTAAGGGTTTTTTCCATTATTGCGGCTCCCTTGACGAAGCTGTTGAGGAAAGATGTTTCATTCATCTGGATAGATGCTCAGCATGATGTTTCAGTTGAGGCTGCATGAGTGTAATTATCCTACCCATGATCTAGAGCTGGCCACTGTGGTCTTTGCCCTGAAGATTTGGAGACACTATCTCTACAGAGAGAAGTGTTATATTTACATAGATCACAAGAGCCTGAATTACATTCTTACAAAGAGAGAGCTTAATCTGAGACAACGTCATTTGATTGAGCTTCTTAAGGACTATGATTGTGTGATTGAGTACCACCTGGGGATGGAAAACGTTGTTGTTGATGATTTGAGTCGTAAGGCTATATCAGACTCGAGATCCTTGTTTTCCAGGATGAGTATATATAGTGATGGTAGTTTACTAGTCGAGCTGCAGGTTAAACCGACTTTGGTCGAAGAAATTAAGGCCAAACAGCTTATATATAGTTCCTTACTCCCTATCATACAACAGGTTGAGCAAGGATCTACATCTATCTATGCCTTTGTTCAGGATGGAGTCCTGTGCTTCAAGGGCCGTTATTGTGTACCAGATGATGCCGAGTTGAAGCGGGCAATTCTCAGTGAGGCTCATAGCAGCCCTTATGTTATGCATCCTGGTGAGGACAAGATGTATCAAAACCTGAGGCAAAGATATCGTTCGGTTGGTATGAAGGACATTTCAGATTATGTATCCCGGTGTTTGACTTGCCAGCAGGTTAATGAAGAACACCATCATCCTTCTTGCTTTTTGCAACCCATTAGGATTCCTGAGTGGAAATGGGAGCGCATCATGATGGATTTTGTTACATGGTTACCTCTGACTCCTTCCAAGAAGGACTCTGTCTTGGTGATTGTTGATAGACTCACTAAGTCAGCTCATTTTATTCCTATCCGAGTTACTTATCCCAAGAAGAAGCTGGCTATATTGTATATTTCTGAGATTGTCAGACTTCTTGGTGTACCCATGTCTATCATTTCGGATCGAGATTCAAAGTTTACCTCTCGGTTATGGAAGGCCTTACATGAGGCCTTGGGTACACGTATGAATTTCAGTACATCGTATCATCCCTAGACCGATGGATAGTCGAAGAGGGTGATACAGATTCTTGAGGACATGTTACGAGGATGTGTGATTGATTTCCATGGTAGTTGGAAAGATTTATTGCCCTTGGCTGAGTTTGCGTACAATAACATCTATCAGGCTAGTATTCTCATGGCACCGTATGAGGCTCTTTATGGTCGTAAGTGTCGTACTCCCATTTGTTGGACATAGTTGTATGATAAGAAGAATTTAGGCCCAGAGTTGGTTTGAGAGACCAAGGAGAGAGTCAGATTGATCCGTAACCGTCTGAAAGAGGCTTTTGATAGACAAAAGTCTTATGCTGACCGAAGGAGAAAACACATTGAGTTTGAGGTCAGTGATCAGGTTTTCTTGAAGGTGTCTTCGTGGAAGAAAGTTTTGAGATTTAGACGCAAAGGCAAGTTGAGCCCAAGATTTATTGGGTCGTACTGTATCTAAAAAAGAGTTGGGCCTGTTGCATATCAGCTTGAGTTGCCTCCCCAGCTTAGCCGCATTCATGATGTATTCCATGTATCCATGTTTAGGTAGTAACATCCAGACCCAAGTCATGTCATTCAAGTTCAAGAAGTGGAGTTGAGATCAGATTTATCCTATGAGGAGGAGCTTGTTCGGATTTTGGACCGAGATGAGAGAGTTTTGAGGAACCGGCGTATTCCCATGGTTAAAGTACAGTGGAGTAATCGTGGTCCTGAAGAAGCTACCTGGGAGACTCATGAGTCAATGGAAAAGAAGTTCCCACATCTGTTCAACTCAAATAAATTTCGAGGCCAAAATTTCTTTTTAGGGGGAGAGTTGTAACACTTCTAAAATAATAATAATAATGATAAATTGAGATTGAAGAGGAAAAAAATGGGGAAACTGTTGGTTGTGGGATTTGAACCCTCAACCTGAAGCATTATGAACCATGCACCTAACTATTTGAGCTATACAAGCTCTTAGTAAAGTCTTGTACCAAATTAATTTTAAATTAAACATAACGGTTCAGGCAAATTAATAAAATAATAAAATATCTCACCTACCCCTATTAGCACATTTAATTTTTCCAGCTACCCAACCGACATCCAACTTAATGCCCATCAGAAAATTCTAGAAAACCCTATCGACCTTTCATCTCCTTCACCGATCCATGCCTTGAACTCCGTCACCGAGTGACTGTTGGCGTCACCGCCATCATTAAATAGCGTGGCTCAACGTCCCAATCAAGATCACGACCGCCACTCGCTCTGGATCTTCACCGCGCGCCGTGAAGAGAAACCGAAAGGTTCGACCATAACCTAAACCTCCATCGCCGTTTTTGCTTTCCACGATACCGACATCGATAGGCTTCCGCTCGCCACACCATTGCCACCTCAGGACTTCCCGTCGCGAGGCGAACAAAACCCTACCGGTTACACAGCCGCTCACTATTGTTTAGCGCCTCGTCGGAGTTACGACAGTTTGGTCTTCTTTTGCCTGATTTGATAAGTTTGGTAAGTATTTCGACCTAGATCTCGAGTTATTTGAGTTATGGTTGAGAAAATGTTGACAATGGTGTGATCGGAAGCGTTTCCCAGTAATTTTTGGGTCGCACATAGGCTTCACGTGCCGTCTAAGGCGATTCTCGGCTGCCTTGGACGGTGGCCGTTTAACCGGCTCGCCTAGACCCGTCTAACCGTAGACCGAGCCACCTAAATAGGTCCAGCCTAAATCGGCCTGGCAAAGTGGTAAACCAAGCCCAATGACTGACCCGAGTTGACTTGAACCTAACCAGAGTTTACCCGAACTCGACCCGAGTTTGACCGGATGATCGAGTCAACCCAGTAAGTCAACTCTCCCGATTCAACCTAGTGTTTAACACCCCAAGTTTGGGCCTAGGTATTTTGCAAGTCGGGTTGGGCCGGTGGAATCAGTAGTCGGGTGTTTGAATTATAAAAGGGTGATTTAGGGAAATCAAGGTTCGGGTTGGGATAAAAATATGATAAAAAATCCTAAAATCCTCCAAAATTATATTTAAGATGTTGGTTAAATCAATTTTTCAAAACAGGTTTTTGAAAGTATACATTTTGGACAGTGACAAAAATGTAAAGATTTAAAAGTTGGGAAAATGTGTTTTTCAAGAAAAGTCAAAATCTTTGAATCCTTAGGGAGCTATTTGGCAGTTAGGCCTCTTCTCTAATTTGGCATGTGTTTTAAATGGTTTATTAAATAATTAAAAAGACTTTTAATTAATTAATTAGAGAGGCAGTTAATCGGTTAAAAGAATTTTGACGATCTTTCCATTCTCTCTTCTTCACTTCAGCCAAACACCCTCCATTTTCTCTCAAATTTCCAGATTTTCTTCACTCTCAAATTCTCGCTTGATTTCCAACTTTCCCTTGGTGATTTCTCTCATTTTCCTTCAAGTTCTTTCAAGCTAAACTTCCCAAATTAGAAGAGAAGCAAGAATTGGAGGTAAATTTCTTGCTAACCCTCTAATTAAGGTTCTTTAATGAAATTCCAAAGATATGTGGCTCTTTATTCATATTTTTTATTGGGGTTTTGTTATTAGTTTGATAAAATATTGAAATCTCGGAAGAAAAGTGATTTAAATTGTGATTTTTGGAGTTATGATGATTTGTCTTGTTTGAGATGATTTCTAAATGAGTTTTGAAAGGTTTTTGGTTTTGAACTGGAGTCTTAATCATAGAGATCCCGAAATCCTTGAGTTTCTTGATTTTTGAGGTGTTTTTGGTTGAGTTTTTGGGGTGTTCTTGAGGAATCCGAGTTGCTGGAGGTATAAGGATGGTTTTAGGTTGTTTTTGGATGTTGATTAATGCCTAAAGTGTGTTGGATGAGTTGGGTAATGGTTGGGCTGAGGTTAGAGGTCAATCGATTGAGTTTTCAGTTGTTTCGGATGTGTGATTTGGTGCTTTAGAGTAGGGCTGCGGGTTTTCTTTTGAGTGCTGGTGTTTTGAGTGCATTTTAATGCATTGAACCTCTGCTTTAATGTGTTGAAAATAGGGGATAGTATTCCAGAATCAAACGAAGTGATTTTGGAGGCTTCGAGTGATCGATAGTTGCGTCGGCAAGTGTGGTTTCGTGAGTCGGTGAGTGGAACTTTGTTTTCCAGCGTGGAAACGTTTTAGAAAAGGTTTTGGGAACTTAGCAAGATCTTGAAACACTTTACTAAGTTTGGAAGTAAGTAAAGTGAAATTCTCTCTCGGATTGTGCTATTGTTAGATTTTGAATGCACTTGATTTAATTATGTTAACCTACTGTTTTAAAGCATGTTTTGAGTTTATAAAATGTGTTTGATGATGCCATGTGGTTTAAGGATGCACTAGGTAAGTGATCCTTGTATTCATGTGTTGATGCATGATATTTGAAGCATGGTTTAATGCTTGAGTTATGGCTTATCATGAATGCTTTTGTAAAAACAGTGAGGTATGCATGAATTGTGGATTATATTGGCAAGTGATGTTGAATAAAGTGTTTTGTAAATGAAATCAGATATAGTTAGCCGGCTATAGGATTGAGTGCACTATAAACAAGTCGCCTTGGATGTTGAGGGGTTGTGATTGTACCGAAAACTCCATCCAAGTACCCTAACGATTGAGGATTGTTTAAGGTTGCAACGGTTGAGGGTAGCACCCGGGTGCGAACCTTGTATGTGTCACGTCTCTCGTTAGTGGGTTATACATCTACCGATGAGTGGTTTTGAGGGGTTTTGATTGTACCGAATACTCTACCTTGGGTGTCACAACGATGGAGGGTCGCTCTCGTGTGTGAGCCTTGAGATGCAGGTAGAGTGTATGAAGGGTGTGGGAAAACCCTTGGTAATCTGTGTATCCGATATATTTTTGAGAATGTTGTTAGTCACTTGTAAGCCAATATAATGGAATGAAACATTATGGAAATGTTGTTGATGCATGTTTTACCTTAAGCTTAGCATAAGGGTGTTTATGCTTGGAAGGCTTGATGATGCGTAGCAATGGTTTAATTGCTGGAAAATATGTGATACATGTTGCATGATATTTAGCATGTTGATTTTGATGTCAAAGTGCATGGTTTATCAACGAATGCATGATGGTTTTGAAAGAGTGGAAAAATGGTTTTGTGCATTGATGGTGTTTTTGATTTTGAGCTTTCCTCACTAAGCATTTTGTGCTTACGCTCTCTTTGTCCATCAATACAGTCAATTTGAGCTTTGGAGGCGGCACTTGCAAGGGATTGGGGAATGACTTTGATTGAAGGTATGTTTGGTTATGAAATAGGGTAATAAAGGCAATGGGGGTGTCCAATGCTATGAATGATGGTTGATTTGGTATTCTATGGTTTAGTACAAGTTTGATATGCATATTTGAGTATGTAAATGGCCTTTAAGTGTTGGTTTATATTTGGATTGGAGAATTGATCTTTTTATGCTTGATTTTCCATAGGAAGCATGCCTCTAGAATTCTTTAATGATAAATGTCATGTTATGATGTCGTTGTTGCCATGTATTCTTGAGAATTGATGTTTACATGAGTTGTATGCATATTAGAGGTAAGTTGGTGTGCTTAGGAATGGATTAAAATGACTAAAGCAGCCGAATTTTACATTACAGGCCTGAGGGTATTGATACCCTCGTAAGGGTATCGGTACGGTCTGTGTATTTTTGGAGGGGTGTACCGATACTCGGGGGCGTATCTATACGTATTTTTGCCACTGGTTTTGGGTGTATCGATACGGGCCTCAAGTGTATCGATAAAACCTTTGAATTGTGAGGTTGGTGGGCTGCCCGTCATGGGTGTATCGATACCCTCTCTAAGGGTATTGATACGCTGGGGTATTGATACCCTCTCTAAAGGTATCGATACAGTGGGGTATTGATACTCTCTCCAAGGGTATTGATACGGTGGGGTATTGATACCCTCTCTAAGGATATCGATACGGTATTAGTTAATTTGGTTGTTTGACATCTTAAATGTTCTGAATCTTTATGTTTTAGTCCCTGTTTCTTATGGATCAATTTAAGGTGATTTAATGGTTAATTTGGGTTGAGCTTTGGCAGAGATGCATGTAATGAGTTTAATTAAAGGTTGGTAATCCGAATTTGGTAATAACCCTTACAATTTGTCAAATTTACAAAATGGTCCCTAAGCCTTAGATGGGTTATAATCAAGGGGCGATTGTGATGTTGTTTTATCCGCTGCTTGTACGCGTACACATAAGAACCTAAGTTGCATATATACAAGATAAAAATAAAAAAATAGGGTCGTTTATTGAGGTAAACCTTCCCGGTTTACTTCAATATTCCCCGTGTGATTCGTTTATTGAGGGGGTTACATAGTGAGTCAACTCGTCCGAGTCAACTCGCCCGAGTCAACCCAGTGAGTCAATTTGGTCAACTGGTGACGTTAGCGTTTACTTTGACTACTGACGTCAGCGTTGACTTTGACCCAAAAGTCAACTTTTCCTGAAAAACCCTATTTTATGTTTTTCGACGTCATGAGTCTAATTTTGAAGCTCGTTTCATAAAATTCTAACCTAAAAGACTCCAAATTGAATGTTGAATCCGGACATGCTTATGTATTAAGTTAAATCATTTAAGAAATGTTATAAAACAAAGGACTGACATTGATCTTTTGATTGAAGGTACTCACGGATCTCCCGATCATGCCTACGCCCAGCCCAGCTCGTCTCGATCAGTGCCGCCTCGAGAGCTCATTGTTACCCGTATGATTCTGTAACTTAGATTATTATATTGATAAAAATGTAAACTTGTTGGTAACCCTAATCCTTGTCGATCTAGGTTCCAGTACTGTAGTTGAGCGTGGTCTTGGTGCCCAGTAGATCATCGAACCATCCCGACTTTTGAGGTGTGTTCCTTATTGTCGCAACCCTTTCGAGCTTCAACTTTTTTAAAAACTTTAAAACACGGAGTCGCCACCAATCGTTTTGAAAAGTGTGATTGGATCACTTGAAAACGTGGTTATTTTAATAAAACAACAATTTTGGTCTGTGAAAAACAGAAAATAAGTTCGGGGGTCGGTTATGCGTGGGGAAGGGTTAGCACCCCCACGACGCCCAAAATTGGTACCTAATTGATTTTAAAATCGTTTTCAAAACTGGAATTTGCAAGTTCATGAAGGTTCGACTTTACTTGTTTGTTTAATGAATATTAGTCTACTTTAACGATCTTATCGCCTGGGAGATGAACTTTAATCACAGCCAACATTTCTGGCGCTAACCTGTCTTTCTCGTTTGATAAAACAGCGCATTAAATTAATTCTACTTTTCAAACAACATAGTAATTTTAATGTGTTGAGCATTTTATATTTATTCTAAGTTCGATTGTTCTTAAAATCCTAAAAATGTCTAAGTCTTTTATTTCTAATTAAAAGTTTAAGTCTGCTTAAGTGTATTTTATTTTTGTGAAGTAAATTTTCCAACAAACACGTCTCCATCTAAGCTTTAGAACCTAATCCTAAGTTTTAACCTATTTCTAAAGAACAAGCAAGAAACTTAATTTTTCTTTTGTGTTTTTCCCTTATTATTTCTTTTTTCAAAAACCTTTATTTCTTCTTTTTAATTTTTTTAAAACCAAGACCCTTTTATTATTTCCACCCATGCATTATTTTTTTCATACTTAAATCCCTAACTTTAAGTTTTTTAATAAAACCATATTAACTCATTTTTATTCTTTCATTTTAATAGTAACACTTTTAAAAATTCATTTCTACATTTCTAAATATCAAAACATTCCTAACAACAATTTTTAAAACATGCAATTTTTTAAAGATCAGACCCAAAATTAAACGAAAGTTTAAAACAAAAACATTACTGGAATCGCGAAACGATTTTCCGACTTCAAGAACACAACCTAAAATCCACAAAAACACAAACACAAAAATTCAACCAAGAACAAACATGAAAATTCATTTTCTTTACGCTTGAACGGATAAGTGAATCTTCTAAAAAATTCCATCCTCATTATGCTTGGATGAATAAGCGAACTCCATTATCCTTACGCCTGAACGAATAAGTGAATCTTCTGAAAAAATTCATCCTCTTTATGCTTGGATGAATAAGCGAACTTCATTCTCCTTACGCCTGGACATATAAGCGACTCTTCTGCAAAAAATTTCATCCTCCTTATGCTTGGATGAATAAGCGAACTACATTCTCCTAACGCATGAACGGATAAGTGAATCGTCTGCAAAAAATTTCATCCTCCTTATGTTGTGATGAATAAGCGAACTCCTGAAAAAATTTCATCCTCCTTATTCTTGGATGAATAAGCGAGTCTTCTGAAAAAATTTCATCCTCCTTATACTTGGATGAATAAGCAAACTTCATTCTCCTTACACCTAAACGGATAAGCGAATCTTCTAAAAAAATTCATCCTTCTTATGCTTGGATGAATAAGTGAACTCCATTCTCCTTACGCCTGAATGGATATGTGAAACTTATGAAGAATTTCATTCTCCTTATGCTTGGATGAATAAGCAGGTTCTAAAAGGGGTTCCATCCTCCTCACACTTGGATGAATAAGCGGGTTTAGATTTCGATGAATAGGCGGGCTCTATTCACCTTATGCTCTAATAGATAAGTAGCTCCATTCTCCTTGTGCCCAAACGGATAGGCAATTTCTTTTGCTGAAAGGTTCTTCATGTACCTGAAAAATGCGATATTCAATGCAATTATGATGTGCATGCTCTTAGGGTTGCCTAAAACATGAATGCATGTCTCATTTCTTTTGCTTTTTGAATTCTTTTTCTTAGAATTATTTTTTTCCACACGTTTTCTCGTTCAATCCAGATAATTTAGTTATACTTTTTCACTGTATTTCTTCGACTCATGGAAAACATTTGACCTTTGAAAATTTTCTCACTTAATCTAGTGATCGTGTACTTCTGATTAGAAGGACATACTTCTTCAACTGTCACTCTCATTCTTTATATGTCTTTGCTTCATCGAAAACATTCGACCTTCGTAGGCAAATTTCTCAAGATCTACTATCATTGTAGTTGATACATCAATATTGAGTGAAAGGCTTCCTTGTGTGATCTTGAATGTTTCAAGTCTTCATATACCCCTTATCAAGCATCTTTAATGCCTCTTGTGAATTCTCAAATTCTTGCCTCTGCAGGACATCTTGAATTGCTTACATGTGAAAGCTTATTTCCACCTTGAATATCTTCGAATTATGTTGGCGCTTTAATCTCTTCTTCTCACGCCTATTAATACTGAGGGCCTTAAATCATTAGCCTACGTAGATTGCCCCAATCTGATGGCATCGTTTTCTTATCAAGTGTAGTTCTATTCTCTTTTCATGCTTTTGAACTTTTGCATCTTATATGAAGATCTTATTTGAAAACACGACTCACTTCAAACTCTTCAACGCTTGTGCTTCTTTTTTACTTTTTATCTTCTCATGCAAGGTGGTGCCCTTATTCAAGCTGAGCTTCAATTGTTTTATGAAGTAATGAAAACATTCGTTCATGGTCTCCTACAGTTGAGATCAATACCAAGAAATCTTTTGCTTTTCATGAATCTATGTCAGCCTACTTGCAAGAAAAAGGCTAAAAATGATTGTTCAAAGGAAAAGGTCATAACAAACGCAAGAAAAAGTTAAAAATGGAGAGCTTAAGAAAATAGTCATGGCAAACACAAGAATAGAGCAAAGTCAGATGCCCCAAAATTCAAAGCATGAATGATTCAAGAATCCACCAACCGGATAGTGCCCCACTTTTTGGTGGCTCTCTTTTACTCACATACTCCCCAAATTTAAATTTTCCCACTTTTCTAATCTCAATCAAACATTAGAAGCTCGAGGTCCCTGAAGAAAGGTTAACTCAATTAGGTAGAATGTGTTCTAAAGACGAACACCTTTTCTCAAATATTCATGTGTGATCCAAATGGTCTTTTAATGCTTGTAATGTAGGCTAGGCTCGGGTTGCCAAATAAAGGATATAAAGGCTCAAATTCATATTTTAAGGGTGATTAAACCAAGGATCAACTTTTCCTGATGAAATCTATGTTCTTCTTCTTTTATTCTTTGGATCACTCTAGACTGCCCATTTTGGGTTTTCACCCTAGAGTTCATTTCCTTTACATGTCTCATCTGAAGGATCCGTTTCAAATTCCTCCACTCTTCAACTTTCATTCCTTCTTTCTCTTCTCTTTTTCTTCTCTTCTTTTCTATTTTTTTCTCTCATTTCTTTTTCTTCTTTTTTTGTTGCTTTTTCTTGTTTTTTTTTGTGCCCTTTTCATTTTAGGACATTCAACTTAATCTAACATGTTTCTTTCAAACAACTTTTCATTTTCTTTGCCCCCAGTGTGGGGAGTGATCCTTGGTTTGGGTTAAATCACAAGAAAAATATTAGGCATAAAAGGGGGACAAGAAATGGATTTTTCTTGTTCGTGAAGGGAAATGAAGGAATGTAAAATGTCATTTCACACACAAATACCGTCGAAGAAAAATAGTCTTCAGTTGGTAGATGTTTTAGAGTTATCACTTCATTCAAGGACCCTAACAACAATGTCTGAGAGGAAAATTCACTCAAATATGTATATTAAAACTGAATACACATTTTGCCCCTCTATCACAGGATTAGATTCAAGAATTATTCATACAATTAATAATAGGGACTCTGCAAAGAAGATGTATGCTTGAAAAGAAATGGAAAGAAAATGGTAAAACAAAAACGAGAAATGTTTGCCACTTGAAAAAATGCATCTTTAACAAATAAATTGGCATAGAAGCCCATACAAAAGATCCCTAATGCTCGCGGGCAAAAGGAAAAGGGTTGGTTTTAAGCATGATCCCAACTATCTAGAGAAAATTAAGCATTATTCCATAAAAAGCACGAATTCCGGCCAATCTTGCCTCCAATGACTTCGTGACAAAACTCTAAACGTTCTCGTCATCTTCTTTTCTCTCGAGTCTTCCGTTTCTGATGGCTGCCAATATCAACTCTTCGTTCATGACCATGTCTGTAAAACCTTCGGTGGCATGATTTAACATGTAGTCATAGAAAGGACCATTTAGAGTCTCCACAAACATTGGAGTAACCTCATTTTCTGTCAGTGGAGGTTGTACTTGGGCTATCACATCTCGCCATCTCTGGGCATACTGTCGGAAGCTCTCATTGGGCTTTTGTTCCATATTCTGCAATACAATCCTACTTTGGGCCATATCTGTCACATACTTGAACTGTTTGAGGAAGGCTTTCGACAGATCCCTTCAATTGTGTATATTGACCCTAATCAGTTGAGCATACCATCGGATAGTAGACCCATATAAACTATCTTGGAAATAATGTATCGGTAATTTCTCATTTTCTAAATGTGGAGACATTTTTTGACAGTACATAATCAAGTGTGCCAACGGGCATGTAGTTCCATTATACTTTTCAAATTCAGGGGTCTTGAACTTTAGAGGAGTCACTAAGTCAGATACTAGACTCAAATCACTTGCATCTATGCCGCCATAAATGGTTCCTTCTTGATAAGATCTAATCATTTCCTCCAGCTTCTTGTAGCGGTCTTCCCATTTCTTCTCGACCTTTGCCTTGTCAGTTTTTTCATCAAAGTCAGGCATCTCATGGTTGTGAACCTCATCGATGTTGTCTTCAGTACAGGCAGAAGATTCTACAAAATGGGGTGAGATCATGACTTTAGGTGAAGCCACTTCCTTTTGCATCTGTGAATGTACGAAAGCCATCCCCGAGAAAGTGTTGGCGTCTTCTCTCGCTTATGGGTATTTGAACCCAAACATGGGCGCAATTTGGCTGATCGTTTTCTGATATGATATCTTCATCTCTTTCTTCAGATCATTTAGCATTTTCTCAAGCTTATCATGGATGCTCTTCTGATTTGCTTCCAAAGTTGTCAATCTTTCCTCGGCGTTCATGGCTCGAGTCGTGTTTGTACGAGGTCTTTACTATTTAAATGGAATTTTCCAAAATTAATCTTTTAACATGTATGAATGCAATGATTGAGACATCATTTAATACAAACAAAAAAACAAATGTATGAAAGCAAATGTATGTATGCAAAAGCATGAATGCAGGTAAGGGTCATCAATTCTATTAAGGTGTTGCTCTAGATGAAGCTTTCATTGGATGAAGAAGGTCCTACGAATATGTCTCGGTCTAAGCACTCATTTCTTCAATCATCCTTTGAAGCCTTGGTCCCACCTTGTCGATCGGACGTGGGGCGAAGAAATGTAGCTTCTTGACGCCACAGGCTTTGCTGCGTCTTCAATTTAGGATGTCATGCTCGTCTCGCTTCTGGGTCCTTTTGACGTTGCCTCTAAGTCGAGTAGACCAAAGAACATTTTGAAATTCTGCTTGGATGGACCGTCGAAGTGGTCTTGTTGTACTTGTGACTCTTGATATTCTGCTTAGTGCTGATGTGAGCATACTTCAGTGTTTCCTCCGCGTGACCATTCGACAAATTCTCATTGTCTGCGCGTTGTATTCCTCCTTTATGTACCTTCCATCCATGGCGGAAGATTTCTCTTATTGAGAAACATGCTTTTAAATCGACCCCCCTAGATATGAGATGCATACAATAAATAAATATGCTACAAAACAAAACAAAGCTCACACACAAAAGGTTAGTAATAAATAAATATACTACAAAAACAAAACAAAACTCACACACAAAAAGGTTAGTGATCTTTTAAAAAAAATAGAAACAAAACCTAAAAGATCCAAAATAATTCAATTGCATAATAATTTTGGGCAACCATTCTAACATTCAAGGACATGTCTCCACGGATTATTCTTGCAACTTTGACCGAACTCAACACCCTAGGCTTTCCGCATGGCTTTATTGGGGTAGGCTCTAAATTCTCAAACTTGGTTTGGTTCTAAAAAGGTACCCGAGCTATCCTTGTTGTCCCCTACTAAAGGTAGCAAGTCCCTCGATTGTCACCCATTACATGCTTCAAACGAATCGAGTTTAACTCAGGAGGACTCAACATTGATGCCTTCTCGAAGAATCAATATCCTTACGAAGACAACGGAATGAGTCTCGAAGGTACTTGCAAGGCTTATACGAAGAATCAATATTCTTACATGAGCAAAGCGTATTTCCCCCCACTTAAATGAACTAGACAAAGCTTGGGAATAGAGCTTGAATTAAGTCTTAGATGCGTAAATAGAGTTACATTCATTTAAACAGACAAATAAATTGAAGCTGTTATGAACTTGCAAATTCCATATTTTTTTAGAAAAACATTTTTTAAACCATTTAAAACCAATTTGTGGCCTGGCCCTCTTTTGTTTTTATTTAAAAAAAAAACAAAAACATGTCCCCAGCAGAGTCGCCAAGCTGTCGCAACCCTTTCGAGCTTCGACTTTTTTGAAAACATTAAAACACGGAGTCGTCACCAATCTTTTTGAAAAGTTTGATTGGATCACTTTAAAATAAGGTTATTTTAATAAAATGTTTTGTTTTAATAAAACAAAGGTTTTGGTCTGCGAAAAATAGAAAAACAGGTTCGGGGTCGGTTACGCGTGGGAAAGGGTTAGCACCCCCCGCGACGCCCAAAATTGGTACCTAATTGATTTTAAAATCGTTTTCAAAACTGGAATTTGCAAGTTCATGAAGGTTCGACTTTACTTGTCCGTTTAATGAATATTAGTCTATTTTAACGACCTTATTGCCTGGGAGATGAACTTTAATCACCGCCAACATTTCTGGCGCTAATCTGTCACTCTCGTTTGATAAGACACCACATTAAATTAATTACGCTTTTCAAACAACATAGAAATTTTAATGTGTTGAGCATTTTATATTTATTCTAAGTTCGATTATTCTTAAAAATCCTAAAAATGTCTAAGTCTTTTATTCCTAATTAAAAGTTTAAGTTTGCTTAAGTGTATTTTATTTTTGTGAAGTAAATTTTCCAACAATCACGTCTCTATCTAAGCTTTAGGACCTAATCCTAAGTTTTAACCTATTTCTAAAGAACAAGCAAGAAACTTAATTTTTCTTTTGTGTTTTTTCACTTATTATTTATTTTTTAAAAAAACCTTTATTTCTTCTTTTTTACTTTTTTAAAACAAAGACCCTTTTTACATTTTTTAACTTTTTCATTTTTTATGTTTTTTTGTTGTGAATAAAATAAAGAAGAACAAGAATAAGAACAAGAAGAACAAAGAGATGAGAGAAAGAGAGAGATTTGTATTATTCACAAATATAGACTTGTATACAATGCCTTCAATGAATCATCTATTTATAGGCATAAGAAGTACATAATATATTAAACTCTAATTCATAGAGATAATATTCCTAATAATAAATAAATCAAACTCCTTTGATAAAGTTCTAATCATGATAGACATCCACACAGATAAATATTCATAACACTCCCCCTTGGATGTCTATGAAGATAATGTGCCTCGTTAAAACCTTACTAAGATAAAAACCCAGTGGGAAAAAAAATTCTTTAGCGAAGGAAAAAGAGTACACACATCTTTGATACGCATAACATGTTGCCTCATTAAAAATCTTACCAGGAAAAACCCATTGGGACAAAACCTCGGTTAAGGAAAAAAGAGTACAACGCGTATTTACTCCCCTAATGCAAACATCACAGAAGATCTTTGAATCTTCATAATTTAATCTTGAATATCATTTTTCTAAAGATCGTGAGGGATGAAACTTTAGAGTAATATGTTCCATGATGTATCCACTTTCAAACTGAGATAAACATCTTGCATTATCTTCACACAAGATAGCTTTTATCATATCTTGTAAAAGTAAATCCACATATCTTTTGGATATGTTGGGTCAATGGTCTTAGCCAAACACATTTTTTTGGCTTGCCTCGTGCATAACAATTATTTCTACAACATTTGAGGAGGCATCAGCGAATGTTTGAAGATCTAAATGTAATGATCTTTGTATAATCATAGATATTTCTTGACCAACAATCTTACAACTATTGGGATACTCAATAGATATGCTCTATTCATATTGAATCTTCTTTAAGATTCTTTCAGCTTATGTCTATTCATAGACAAAAGAAATATATAAAAATGCTCGATCTTCAGGTCGAGATAAACTTGATGTCAAGATTCAAGTACTTGTATTGAAAATACTTCATGAGTTTCCAATTTGAAGCTCTTTAGGAGTTCTAAAATTATCGTAATGGATCTTGATCCAAACTCCTTTATAAAATACATAAGGAAATATGATCATTCTTATAGTATTTTCTCAATTAGTATTCACTAAGGCGATTATACCAAATGCGCCAAAATATTCATGAGACATGTCTAAATAAATTTCCTCAGAAATTTCCAAATGCTTATAGCATTTTAGATCCTTCAAGGATAAATATGGATCCACAAATAATTAGACGCATGTAAAATTTTAAAAAACTGCCAAAGTAATTGCATCCACCATGAAGTAATTAAATTTTTTCATAAATCATAGTTCAAGTCGTATTTACGACTACTTATTTGTGCCTCACTTGCATTACACCTTTAGGTGTTTGGACTACTTGTCCAAATACTTCTATTTTAAAAGTTCAAAGCGTCTTTCAACATTGGCCAATTCAATATCTATACTTCTGGATAGATTTTATACAAGATCCTCGATTTCTTTCTTTACTTCTGTAGAAGTATTTTATGTAAAATTGTTTGTAAAATCGTTGTCGACAACTTTCCAATTTTCTGGTTCCATTCTCGTAATGACATAACTCATCGAGATCTCTTCAAGATTTCAATCTTTATTTCAGGTACCTGAAACTCTTATAGAGTTTTATTATTTGTTATGTCTTGGGTCTCTTCAGGAGCACCCGCCTCCAATATATGACCATCTCATATTACTTTCTATTTACGAGAATTTTGATCATTGAAACCATTTCAACTATCATGCTTCAGGCATGATTTACATTCTCTCGCTCAAACATGTAATTTAAACTTACATCATTTCAGCTGGTATATGAGACTTAATTACTCTCATTGGGTCAGTAAATATGTCTAGCAGTTGACATGTAATAACATGAATTATCTTATGAACTTCTAGTTTATATACGAAGATCTAGATAATGATAATTCATTTTCCTTTATCCAGCTGATTATTATCTTCCCCTGATGTTGAGAAAAATCATGTCATAAATGATTCTCCAATTAATGTTTAAGAATTTAAACATAAAAGAAGACTCGTACTCAATATATATTCTCAACCCTTTTTACTTGCCCATTTTGTGCGTTATGGTGGAGCAATTCAACTATATAACGCACATTCAAAGATTCAGAAAATGGGAAATATGACTTCTGACCAAAAGTCAAATCATAATAGGGAGTTTATTATAACTCGTTGGCTTGATGCGTATAAGTGTTGCTATATGGAAATACCATATAAATATTAAATGTTTTGTTCTCACGGTTTAGCTATTAAATAGGAGGCATCCAATTAAAAATTTGCTAAACCGTATTTTTCGTAATCAATAGGCTTTGTAACAACCGATATAGCCTAAAATATAAACCCACTAGCTTTTCAAGACGAATAGTCTAATTGCATAATCTGAATCTTTTTAGAATCAATCTCACAAACTTCTGGTTGTAAGTCGATAAAACAATGTAGATGCATCTACTAAAATTATATAAAACTTTCCACATTTGTGGATATATGGGCCCATATTTCGTTCAGATATGCAAGACATACAGTCTCAACTTTAGTACAAGAACTTTAAGTTCTAATTCTTTTGGTAAGTGAGATCATTTATATCCTTTGAGAACAAACAACACAAGAATTTCAGGTTCTTTTAGTAAGTGAAATTTAATCAATTCCTTTAAGCAACACAAGAACTTCACATTCTTTAATCAGTGGAATTTAATTCATTCCTTTGAGAATAAGCACCACAAGAACTACAGGTTCTTTTAATACATGTGCATGTAAATCTCAATAATTTATGCACCATTATTGATCAGGATGGTCTAACCGATCATGCCAACTATATATATGTGTATATATCTATGAATTTGTAAACTTCTTGTTTACCATAACATGTAATTCAATCTCACTCGTACATATCTAGTACGACCATCAAAATTGTTCCTTTAAATAGGAATATATTTAGCTCTTTCGGAGCTTTCAATTAAAATTATCTTTTGGTAGCAATATATAGCTCTTCTAGAGCTTTCAACTGACTTTTTGGCTACCAGAACTTATATCCATATTGGCTTATTTCAAATGCCAATTGATAACATATGTTATCTATAATTCCCAAAGGGGTAGTTTGCAAACTCATATTGCTCTATTTATGACTTTGACGAGTATAACGCACTGTGAATATGGAATAAAGTTCCATTTGACAATAACATATTTGCTCAACCAGAGCCTTTTGTGATATAAGTACTTCCGGATATAGTACTCACATTATTCCCTTGCATTTTAATCGAGAAATGCATAATTGTGCACCTTTCAAAATGTGCTTTGTTTCATTTACTTCAGGTAATGAAAATATGTACTTTGTATCATTCACTTCGAGGAATGAAAAATATAAAATATAGCACATCATATCAAGTCGATTATCTATCAGAGATAAACTTTCAAGTGCTTTTCCGAAGTATTGATATTTTAGTACTTTGAGAAATACTGCTCATATTTCCCCTTGCATTTAAATAGGAAAAATATTTCTTATGCTTAAGTACAATATGAGTACTTGCATTATCTGCTAGGCATAAATAGCCACAATTCTAGGCATAAATAGCCACAATTCATTGTATATTTTATTCCGAAAATAATCGTATTCTTCAAATAATAAATTAACATAAAGCGTAAATAAATAATATGTGAAATAAATAAACATAAAGCAAACTAACATAAATAAATAATAAATAAAATGAATTAACATAAAATAAATAAAATAAATAAATAAAAAACCAATTATTCCTGTTAGAGGTTATAAGGGAAATAAAATAAATGGTAAATTATTCCCTTCAAGGTTTATGAGAAAATTAACAATATCCAATTGAGTTGGACCAATAACGCCATAATTATTTTCGCCATAAACAAATTTTGTTTATATTTTATTTCATTTATCATTCATGATTATGGATAAAGTCCATAATACTTTGGCGTTTGACAAGTACGAAACCAATGGTTTATAACATCACATTGGTAAAAGGAATTCACTTCCTTAGAATGATCTTTATCACTCTTGTCATCCTTATAACTTCGCTACCAACGTGTAGAAGTATTCTTAAAACGACTATATTTTTCATGTGTATATTCATAGCCTCGATCACGACCACAACTTTTAATGTGATTTTTTATTCCTTCCATAATATAATCTCCCATTCACTTCAGGGAATGGAGTAGAGCCAGTGGGCATTTGAAACCTTTTTCACATATCCTTATCACAGAGAACAAAGATTTAATCCTCGTACGCGGCATTGTTAAACCTGTCCACAAGGTCCTTTAAAAACCTCCTTTGAGACCAGTAGCCTCACAGAATGGGATGTCCAGCCAATATACTTGGATTATATCGAAATTATGTCTCTAATTGAATAATGATTTACCATGTTTGCATTCACTTCAGAGAATGAAACAGTTCCAATAATCGCATGGAATAAACATCATGCTTGCATTCACTTCAGGGAATGCCCCATCATTGATAATCACATGGAATAAACATCATGCTTGCATTCACTTCAGGGAATGCCCCATCATTGATAATCACATGGAATGAACATCATGCTTTGCATTCACTTCAAGGAATGCCTCCCATAAAACTTTTTGGATCAAGAAGAATTTTCGTAACTTGAAATTGGGAGAAGTCTATGGTCAAGTTTTTCAACGAAGAAGAAATATTGCTTTCGAGCAAATATAGACTTTATAATAATTTTCTTGTAAATTCAAAATCATCATGATTTATCGCACTTTAAAATAATAATATAAAGAATAAAAATAAAACCAAAATTTACCGATATTGATTTTTCTCTCGTGGACAATGGAGACATAGTATATGACCGAGATAGCTTCTCATAGTCCCTTTATATCACATCTCTTTCCAAGCTATTTAAATACATGTAAAACTCAAAACACGGTTAAAAATACCAAATTTTATCCATAGAATAACATAAATAAAATTTGATCTTTAATTATAATAAACAAGAAAAAAATGATTTAACCAACAAAAATAAATATGTTCAAAATTTGCTTGGCTAGATCTATTAAAATCTATATATGTCTTAATCAATTAAAATATGAAATTGGACCACTTTTTGCGAATTGAAATCCCTAATTATAAACCAAGCATAAAATGAGATATAAATCAAATTAAACAAATTAATAATATTACTACTTAATGATCGCATCTCTAATAGTGCACAAAATATAAAATAATATGTTATCATGTAACAAAACTTTAAGTTACAAGCTATAAACGTCAATCATTAAACAACCAAAAACACATCACTTCTTTTTCATAAGAAAATGTTGGCATTGTCAATAATAAATAGACATTTGATATAATTGTAGGTTATTTTTATAACAAATCTAATCATTTCATAAATAAATAAATAGATAAAGGCATGAAACTTAAAATTATTTATTTATATGTCAACATTACTAATAACTAATACATTATATATAGGTTTTAATCAAATGATAACATATAATCATACCAAATTCGATTATATATACAATCATAACTATACAAAAAAAATCATAATATACTAGCACAAAAAAATCAAACCTTAAATCATGAAATATATAAACGAAACGATGAATTATAATATACTTCCTTTATATTTAGAATGATTATAAAAACACCAATGATTCTCACCAAATTCATGTTTACGCGTCAAATTAAAGGGAAGATGAAACTTGATCTTTAATCAATATCTTCTGAGCGAACTCGTGCTGATAACGTGTTGTGAATAAAATAAAGAAGAACAAGAAGAACAAAGAGATGAGAGAAAGAGAGAGATTTGTATTATTCACAAATATAGACTTGTATACAATGCCTTCAATGAATCATCTATTTATAGGCATAAGAAGTACATAATATATTAAACTCTAATTCATAGAGATAATATTCCTAATAATAAATAAATAAATCAAACTCCTTTGATAAAGTTCTAATCATGATAGACATCCACATAGATAAATATTCATAACATTTTTCACCTTTTATATTTTTTTAGAAAATAATTTCTCTTTAAAAACCTTTTTTAAAACTTTTCTATAAAATATGAATTTTTAAAATAAACCTTATTTTTTGAAAACATTTCTCTTTAAGCATTTTTTTCAAAATTTTATTTCTTCATAAAACCCTAAACTTTAATTTAAAACATTTTTATTTTCTTTTTCTTGAAAACTTATTACTTATTTCTTTTTCTAAAAAAACATCTTTATTTACCTTTTTTTTTAAATCACTTCCTACTTTATTATTAAAACTAAATTTCAAGAAAAATATTTTATTTTTTTAAAGACCAAGCCCCTTTTATTATTTCCACCCATGCATTATTATTTTTTTCCTAATTAAATCCCTAACTTTAAGTTTTTTAATAAAACCATATTAACTCATTTTTATTCTTGCGTTTTAATATTAACACTTTTAAAAATTCATTTCTACATTTCTAAAGATCAAAACATTCCTAACAATATTTTTTAAAGCATGCAATTTTTTAAAGATCAAACCCAAAATTAAACGAAAGTTTAAAATGAAAACATTATCGGAATCGCGAAACGATTTTCGACTTCAAGAACACAACCTAAAATCCACAAAAACACAAACACAAAAATTCAACCAAGAACAAACATGAAAATTACTAAATAAAAATTAAAAGGAAAGATAGAAATTTTACCGAAACAACGAACGAAGAACTCAGATATGAACTTCTCGAATCCGGAAAACTGCCTCCAAACTCGAACTTCAACTCCAAAATTTCCAAGCAACTCTTGAGAATTTTTAGAGAATTTTTTCGGAATTTGTCTAAGCCTTTTTGCTTTTTCAAGTGTATTGTTTCTTGAAATTGGGTGTGATAAACATGTAAGGTTTGGGGGTATTTATACATGAATTTCAGCTTCAAATCCAAGCCAAATTCGGATTTCAATCCCCGAATTGAAGACAAAATTAAACAAGAAACTTGATTCTCAGAAAAATCCCTCAAACCCTATCCGATTTGGTTTAGATTTGAAGCTAAATTTTAGCCCTTGATTTGAGCCTAGGGTTTGACCATTTATCTCGGTTTTTTGCAGATTTTGGAGACCACATGCGGCGGCGGCGGCGGCGAGACACATCGACCGACACCAACGGCGACGACAATCGTGGCTGGTAGACGCTGGACGGCCAACTTCAATGTTCGATGGTAAGGTTTGTTGTTTATTTTTTTACATTTATTATTTTTTGGGTTGTCATCTTATTTTACATTTATTACCACCATTTTTATAATTATCACATTTTCTCTCTCTTTTCCTTTTTTTTTAAAAAAATGGGCTTGAATTTTAAAGTGGGCTTGTTTTTCCTTTTGAAATGGGCTTTAGAAAAATTTATTTTCAAAGATGGGTTTATTGTTGTTTTTTTTTTTTAGTTTAGAAAGGGGTGAGCCTTTTATTATTTTAAGGGAAAAAGGATTTCTTTTTTTATATTTTTTTCTAATTATTTAATATTGGTGGGGTGGAAATCTAGCGACAACACTTATGTGCTACATGACTGATTATAGATTGTTTTACCTATTTTATATGTTATTTAAACTGGCCATGCGCACATGATTGATACACTTGATTTCGCGTAAACATAACATGTTTTCTGGAGTAAGTATGATTATGCTACAGGTTTGATATATGCTCTAGTACCCGATATGACAAGCATGCTCTATGGTTACCATTTATCAGCATAGAAATGTGTTTATCAAGCATTGGTATAACTGTTTATCACTGCATACTATGATGTTGCCTAGAATGATTAATAGGGATACTTGGGTTATGATATGAAGTATCGTAAGGTTCAGCCCTGATCAGGCTGGCAATTCCGCCCGTATTAGGTTCCTAGCTTAGGCTAGGGTAATTCTTCCCGTACTAGGTTCCTAGCTTCGGATAGGGTAATTCCGCCCGTGACCAGAGGTAACCCTTTTATCGGTACCTACGTCCACTAGGCCTAGGTTAACGCCCGTATAAGGTTCCTAGCTTCGGCTAGGGTAATTCCGCTCGTGACCTAAGGTATTTTCTTAGGATGGTACCCACGCCCAATGGTCTAGGATTAATGCCAATATATGATACCGTTCTGGGAACTGTATCGTGGAGTTTGGTTGGAGGGTAGATAGGTTGCATGAAAACTTGTATGCTTTTATAACATATTTTTTTCCGAATTGTTTTGTTATGTAAATGTTGATACTTGCACTGTTGGAACACACTGAGCTCCCTAGCTCATACCCCTTTTTCTCCCTTTTAGATATTTTGCATAAGCTACCCTGCTTGTGACATTGGAGGATCGACACATTTTGTACTTCAGCTAGTTTATAATGTTTCTATCCATCTTTTGGTTATACAGGGTGACATGTGCCTATATTTTGGGATTATATAATGTTTTGTCATGATCATTTTGATACATTACTTGATGATGCTTATTTTGTAATCATTATCTGTCGGGTTTATGAAGATGATTTCACCAGTTTATGCAGATATTGTTCAAATTAGATACGTGAATTGGACATGTTTTTCAGTATCTTAAAAAAACTTATCAAAAAAATAAAGAGAAAAAAGCTTATCTTCATTACAAAGTAGGATCAGACTTTTTTAGTAACTTCTTTGGGATTCGAACGAAGAGCACCAAAATCTTTCGAGCAAACTCGTGCTGATAAGATGTTGTGAATACAATAAATAAGAACAATAATAAGAACAAAGAACAAGAATGGAAGAACAAAGAGATGAGAGAAGGAGGGATATTTGTATTATTCTCAAATATAGACTTGTGTACAATGTCTTCATCAAATCATCTATTTATAGGCATTAAGAAGTACATATTACAATGAACTCTAATTAAATGAGATAATATTCCTAATGATAAAGTAAATCAAACTTCTTAGATAAGATTCTAATCATGATAGACATCCACATAGATAAATATTCATAACAATATCAAAATTTAAACAAAAAATATATGTGCTCCCGATTTATAGTTTCATCTTCACCATAAATCTATGATAATTTGCTTTCATTCATAGTGCTTAAACAAATTCAACATTCAACTAAAAATTAAAGAAATCTTTAAGCATGTATAGATTACATACAATGATAGAAACATTAAAAAATTGTTGTGCAAGTGGATTAGATAATATATGCGCTCTTTTTACTTTGAATTTAATATACGAATTCCATTCCTCCTTATAATAACTTTAACAAAAAAATCATTGCATTTTATGAGGATTGATTTGCTGTAGAAAATGTTATTATTAAGTCTGAACATAACAAATGTGTTGATTTGGAACTAAAATCTAATTTGAAATACTTTTTGATTCATTGTCATTTTGTTGCTTTTGGTTATTGCCTTCCTTTTATATTTGAACAAGTGACGAACCAGTGAACAAATGTGTTTATAATTTATTGCAGCATAATGTCATTGATTTCAATAAATTGAACTATTTTTTATGGTTATAGGTTGTGTGAACTCGTGGGCAAACAAAAAAGACTAGATTCTATTTTTCAGAAAAAGATGTTGATAAAAAAAATTAGTATGTCATCGAAAACTCCAAGGCCTGCGCATCAAAGTTGTAGTTAATCTCCCCCTAAATCTCCGATTGTTGAGGTTGAAGAAGTTAATCTTCCATTAATAGAACGTGATCTTGTGTTACGTAAACTAATGTGGGAATATCCAATTAATCAACAAGATGAAATTCGACGAGCATACTTGAGAGTAGGTCCATATCAAATTCATCTCTCTAGTTATCCACTTTCTCAAGAAAAACATCACAGGCGTTTTCAATATTCTTGGTTTGCTCAATTTTCTTCTTGGCTCGAGTAATCTCCATCTAAGGATGCTGCATATTGTTTACCATGTTATCTTTTTAACATGAAATCTAACGAGCAACCTGGTTGGGATACATTCATTGTTAAAAGGGTTTAGAAGTTGGAAAAAGTTAATTCTAGAAAGAGTTGTTCTTTTCTTTATCACATTGGAGTTGATTCTTGTTCACCGCATAATAATGCCATGAGATCTTGTGCGAATTTGATGAAGCAATCTGGGCATATTGATAAAGTAATTCATCGGCAAAATTTAGAAGAAATTTTGAATAGCAAGGTATGAGTCAAGACTTCAATAGATGTTGTTAGATGGCTTGCATTTTAAGATTGTGCTTTTAGAGGTAATTATGAGACACTTGGTTCAAGAAATTGTGGAAATTTTCTTGAGTTGATTGAACTTTTGGTGTCCTATAATGATGATGTTAAGAAAGTTGTTTTGGAAAATACTCCTAAGCATGCTATATATATTTCTCCTTTAATCCAAAAGGAGATTTTACATGTCAGTGCTAATAAAGTTCAGAACAAGATTCGTGAAGATATTGGAGATTCAAGATTTTGTATCATAGTTGATGAAGCTCGTGATGAATCCAAAAGATAACAAACGACCCTTGTTCTAAGATTAATTGATAAAGGTGGCTTTATTAGAGAGCATTTTTTTATCATGCACATGTTAAACATACAACTGCATTGACTCTTAGGAATGAAATATATGTCATCCTAGCTCATCATGGTCTTAATTTTCAAAATATTCGTGGTCAAGGTTACGATGGTGCTAGTAATATGCGTGGAGGTGGAAAGGATTGCAAGCATTATTCCTTAACGATTGTCCTTCTACTTATTATGTGCATTGCTTTGCTCATCGACTACAATAGGCTCTTGTTGCTGCATCTCGAGAAGTACATTTTGTTCATGAATTTTTTTAATAATTTGAGCTTCATTATCAATTATCTCGGTGCCTCATGCAAACGTAATGAAGAATTGCATGCTAGTCAAGAAGATACAATTGCACACATGTTAACTACAAATGAGCTTAAAATCGAAAAAGGTGCTAATCAAATTGGCACTTTAAAACGAGCCGGAGATACTCGTTGGGGTTCACATTTTCATTGTATATGTAGCCTTATAATAATGTTTGATGCAACTTGTTTGGTGCTTGAGAATATTAAAAGAGAAGGATCCAGTTATTCTCAACGACGGGATGCTACTACTGCATCCAAAATGATTCATTCATTCGAATTCATTTTAATTTTGCATTTGATGAAAGAGGTCATGGGCATTACTGATGTATTATGTTAAGCTTTGCGGCAAAAATCTCAAGACATTGTAAATGCTATGCATTTGGATTCAAGTAGAAAGATGTTGATCCAAAATTTGAGAGAGAATGGTTGGGAAAATTTGTTGAAACATGTGCTATCATTTTATGAAAAGAATGATTTAGATGTTCCTAATTTAAGTGCACAATATTTTGAAGGTAGGCATTGACAACATCAAATTTAAAAAACCGTGGAACACCTTTATCATTTTGACATATTCAATGAAGTGATTGATTTTCAGTTGCAAGAGCTAAATACTAGGTCCCTAAGATACTTGACATTTGCGGAAGGGGACGCATTAAACTTTTGATAATTTGAACAGATTTCTGAAACGAGGTCCCTATTAGAAAGGGGTTCGTAAAACGATTCATATCATGTATTCAAGAATTGATACATCAAGATCTTAGAAAGTTCAGATATATTATGATTACTTTAGTCATTTAAGCATACAAGGGTATCATGGTTATTTCGACATTCATGGACAGTCTGGTAATTATACCAACATTGAATAAGCAATGGTTCACAGAACTCGGGTATCCTATTTGCTCATTAGTTTTCCTAACCGGACATTCAAGAATTTCTAAGTTTAAGTCTTTTAAATTATCAAATATTTTCAGTGATGTTCCGATTATTTAGGCTATCATGGCCTTTTAGTTATTTGACTGCCATGACAAAAATTTATATTATAGCACAATCGTATCAAAACGAAAGTTATAATTCTCAGGGGCTCTAACAATTTATTATATCTCCAGAATTTGTTTAATGCGGCGTAACCCAACTTGACAATACTTACCAATGTTCAGATATGGGTAATTAGCGTGCATCAGAACTTAACACTGGCTGAACTGTATGTCTGAACAGGCGCCCTCATACTTTACTATACGGTTTAGATTTGAGCAATCGAACATACAATTTATACGAATCTTCCTACCTTACATCGATATGGTGAGCGATGGGCATACACATGTCGTATTTCTCAACACTTAGGGGAACCTTAGCTATTTAAGTCTTATTAAAAAGTTCAAAATTTCGTCAAATACATAGTTACCGATTAACTCATAAGGGTATTTCGGTTATTTTAAACTAAGATAAATCTACCATTTCTTTCTGAATTACCATTTGGTACCTCCATCATTCACGTACTCAACGAGATTAAGTCGTCTTAATTTTCCGGCCCTTTACAGACGATTCATTCATTACAGAACTTGAGGGTATAACGTCATTCAAATTAATCAAACATTTCGGTGCGTGAGGGCATTACCGTCTTTTTTGGTCATTACGATCATTCTCATTTAATTCACGTATTATTGTCATATGGATCGACTTAGGATTTAAACAATGTTTCTAGAAAATTCTCATTCATGTGTTATACAGAGTTTGAGGGATTATCCAAGTTTGTATCACACGTATTGCATAATGATGCCGAAGTCTTTCCATTAAAACATACTTCTTGGGTAATGTAAATTGCATAATCAGGACGGATGCAGATTTTAGGTCATTTCCTTTATCAGAGGGGTAGTTTAGTCATACTTATGCTCCAAGGGTATTTTTGTAATTTCATAACCAATATCTCATACTCCGCATTCTGAACATTAGTTCCTAGACACCATTGATAGAATTTCAGATTTAACTGAATCGCATACTTATTTTCCGTATCGAATTCGGCTTAAGCAGAGTTCACAAAACACTCATCATAAGCATGCATGCTTTAACCAGATATCAACACGTACATAAAGCATACAAGGGGTAGTAATGTATTACCTTAACTCCGAGCTATATCTGTCGATTCATGAAACCCCATTCAATTGCAATCGAACTCGAATTTGATGTCCAACAACCATTCGTATTCAAGAAGCTGAGAGTACCCACATAAACAAACTCGTCGGCCGGTCACCGGAAAACTCGCCGGAGACGCCAATCGCCGCAATCCTTAAAAGCTCAAAACTTGCCGAAAAAAGATGGTACTCCGATGAAGGGTGAAACGACGGCCAAAACTAAGATCGAACCTTGGGTTTTGATCAGACCGACGAGGAGGTTCCAGATCTGACGACCGCGACACGAATGGGCGTCGGGGACGGCCAGAAGCGACAGAGAGAGGCTGTGCCACAACGTCGAACATTCAGACGTTCATACACGGCGGATGACGGCGCGAAATCGCGCGTGCTTGGCGGCTGGAGATTCAGGGACGGACGGCGCACTCGCCGGCGGTGGCGGTGTCTTGCACGGAGCGACAGTGCCGGAGATGGACGGAGATCGGGGAGAGGGGCGGGGTTTCTCTTGGGGATTCGAACAAATGTCTGGTAGAGTTAAGGGGTACGTGAACAGACACACCTCTTTAATTAAATGCATATGCAAAACGATTTTACGTTAACCTTAAGGGTAAAAAGGGGAGGCAAAAATCAAAAATGAGCCTTGGCTCAGACGGTTAACACGCTGGATGGTGAAGGTTGAGGTCTCGGGTTCAAGCCTCCACACCTTCACCTTCATTTCCCTTTTTTTATCATGTATATTTTAACGGGTGTTACACTATATCCCAGAACAAAACCAGAAATAACTAGATGTTTGTGTACAACTTCACGAATGTGTCAATTCATGTTAACACATTTCTTGCAAGGGAAAAGAATCATATTCTATTGGCTTACATTCGCAAAAGCTAAATTTAGAAAAGTTTCTACTCCATTTCAATAGTCGGCGCTTACCCTTGGCAAATCCATCCAACTCATGTCCATTTTGTATTTCTGTAATATCCATTTCACATGTTAATTGATAATACTATAGATACAGAGAAGTCGTCATTTGTCTATGTTAACTAAGCACCAAGTTAAACATACACATCAAACATAAACAAGCAACGCAATTTTTTAAACGTGAATATAACAATTAAAGGCGATCATATAAACAACTAGAATGTGCAACAGAACTCTAAGAAGCAAAGAGATATACTTTATGCCCAGTTTAAGTCGAGAAAATTACAGCAAATCTCAAAAGAAGACAAGATTTTTCAACACCCGAATCTCCAATAAACAGTAGCTTGAACAAATAGTTACTGCAAAAATGTGCAACCAGATAATATTAACATACTTCTCAATGGACAAAAAATTTGAACCTTTAAAAAAATAAAAATAATGCACGAAACAAAAGGACAAACAAATTCACATCAAAGAAACCAAAATCTACAATATACATCACATGCTTCTAATTAAGAACAAAGGCACCTAATCACATCAAAGTTCGGTAAAGTAAATTCACATGCATGGTGTTATTTAGATTTGGGAATTGGGTATATCTTTAAAATAATGAGAAAATAAAACTTTAAAAGTAAAAATAAATAAATTAAAAATCCTAACAACGTTCTATTTGGCTTTTGTTTCTAACAAGACAAACCACATGTTTCACGGAAAAAATAGAGTACCCATGTTTTATCCAATAGCTCCAGTGGCAGAAGGTCTCAAGGACCTATACGGCCCCCGCAAGAATAATAAAATTTTCTTTATAGTATATATAGTAAATTATTTGATTTGGCCTCCCACCCACAAAAGAAACGTGGTCCCCCCAGTAAACGTGTGCGTTTGTTCTTGGAATTTGGAGGTAAATTTTTTAAAACTTTTTAATTCATTTCACGTTTATAATTTGGTTTTGGTTAATATTTTTAATTTAATTGAAGGTACAAATTATTTATATTTTCAATCCAGTTCATATTTTTATCATTTCGTTTTTTTGTTTCAGTTCCAATTTTTGAATTATGATATGATATTTAATTTATTTTGTGTTTTGATTTCCTCCCGATTTATAATTTTATCTTTACCATAAATCTATTACACTTTGGTTTCTGCTTAAACAAATTCATCATTCAACTAAAAATTAAAGAAATCTTTAAGCATGTTTAGATATTATTGTGCAAGTGGATTAGATAATATATGTGTTCATTTTACTTTGAATTTAATGTACGAACTTCAATCCTTATAACAACTTTAACAAAAAAAATCATTGTATTTATGAGGATTGATTTGTTGTAGAAAATGTTATTATTAAGCATGAACATAACAAATGTGTTGATTTGGAACTAAAATCTAATTTGAAATACTTTTGGATTCATTGTAGCATAATGTCTTCCTTTTATATTTGAACAAGTGACGAACCAATTAAAAAAATGTGTTTATAATTTATTGCAGCATACTGTCATTGATTTCAATAAATTAAATTATTTTTTATGATTATAGATTGTGTGAACTCATGAAAAAACAATAAAGACTAGATTCTATTTTTCAGAAAAAAAGATGTTGATAAAGAAATTAGCATGTAGTCGAAAACTCAAAGACTTGACATCAAAGTTGTAGGTAGTCTCCCCCTAAATCTCTGGTTGTTGAGGTTGAAGAAGTTAATCTTCCGTTAATAGAACATGTTCCTGGGTTACGTAAACCAATGTGAGAATGTCCAATTAATCAACGAGATAAAATTCGACGGGCATACTTGAGAGGAGGTCCGTATTAAATTCATCTCTCTAGTTATCTATTTTCTCAAGAAAAACATCATAGGCGTTTTCAGTATTTTTGGTTTGCTCAATTTTCTTCTTAGCTCGAGTATTCTACAACTAAGGATGCTTCATATTGTTTACGAGACATTTATTTCAATAAGTTGTCCTTTCAATAAAATTCAGTATCCTTTCAAGATTAAAAATTAAATCTAAATAGTTATTTCTGATCTATTTATTTTTGTTGATTATATAATTTTAAATATGTAGAAAGTTAATAAAAAAAACAGTTTTGAGAAAATTAAATCTTTAACAAGATAAATCAAAAACCCTAACAACCTTCTATTTGGCTTTTGTTTCTAACAAGACAAACCACATGTTTGACGGGGGAAATAGAGTATCCATGTTTCAGCTATAAATAGCACAACTAGGCTGGGATTTGCTAAAGCATAAACACAAATTCTTAGAAGAAGAAAAGAGAAAGTGAGAATGGCATCCGCAATGATATTGACATTGCCGAGGTTTGTGGCACTTAAAGGAGATAACAATCGGTATTTATGTCTTAGCCCACTTCAGGGCCGACCCTATCTGCGGTTTGTAGCTGAGGAAATCAGTGACCTACTGCCACTATGGAGATTCTCGTTGCAGACGACGGAAACGTAAGCATCAAGCAAACCTCTTCCGATAAATTTTGGAGGTTGGATGACACGAAATTTATCTTGGCGGATGTTGACGACACCGGCAACGGCAACACCAACACCCTGTTTCGCCCCTTCAAGGTCGACAGCCAGTCCATAGCTTTACTAAGCTCGGCCAACAATCTCTTTTGTACCCGATATTCACTCGGTCCGCCATACCCCGACTCCCTTAATGCAAACGCCGATGATACTAACTTCTGGGCTCCGCTAAGGGTGGAAGAGCCAGTCAAAACGAGGGTGATTTCTAATATTGTATACGACCTCGACAAATCGAGTATCTACGACACAAATTCCGTCGTTTTGGCCACGAATTCTGCAATCAACACTAGCGGAGATGCCAGCACAACCGTAGCTGTGAAGCTTCCCTATGAAGACGTAAAGACTACTATATGGAAGACTAAACTTTCACTCAAGTTGGAAGCCAAAGCCACCTTCGAGACCAGCACCTTTCCCGTCATCGTTGACGGCGGGGAGGTCGGATTTTCCGGTCAAGCAAGACGGCGAAACGAGTTGGACGAGACCATGACAACGACCACTTTGCTGGAAGATGCACACAGTGTTGTGGTGCCTCCAAAAACTACGGCGGTGGTGAGTTTGATTGCAACAAAGGGTATGTGTGATATTCCCTTCACGTTCACGCAGAGTGACACTCTTTATAATGGGGAAACTTACACGACCGAAGTCCAAGGCAACACTTACACTATTTCTAACTTCTACGACTTCAAATTTCAGACCAAATTAGAACCTGCCGATGCTTGAATTGGGGAAAATAATGCCTCCTAAGGCTAAGACACAACATAATTAGACTGCATGTATAAGTGCATCTGTAAAATTAAATAAATTATGTTGTTTTTATTATGTATTATTAATCTCATGTACTTATAGTATGAGAATATATTTAAAAAAATGTGTGGTGTTTATTTTTACAAAGAGATATTCATTCAAATAAATCATCAACCATACAACAAGGCTAACGGTTGGATGACCAAAACAGTAACGGTCGAAAACATAAGTGGTAAAAATAATCTCTTTTTTTCAAATTCTCTGACCGAAATAAAACACAACATAATCAAATCCGGTGAAATTTGCCCTTATTTTAAAGTTTCAAATAAGAAAAACATATATATTTATTTAAATTAATATAAACATGTTCTATTCATATTACATGAATATCTTCTTGATCACATCATTAATTCATTTATTATGCTTTTTTATATTGAACAAATATAATCATGAATATTAAGTTAAAACGAATAAATATATTCTTTAAAATAAGATCTTGTAGCATTATTATTTCCATCACCGAATGACCAGGAACAAAATTAGGATTTAGGATTGGGGGAAAACATAAATGTTTGAAAATAACGAAAAAAATTTAAAAATAACCCAATTTTTAAATATTATATATATATAAGAACAAAAGGTACTTATATAAAAAAACTGGGGGCAATTTCCCCACCCAAGCCCACATACCTCCGTCCCTTCTATTTGACTTTTTTTCTCAGTTTTGTCGCGTGTTTTTTAAGAAATGAAAGAATGGGGATATAAAGTCAAAAATAATCATCAATGTTTGACCTTTATGTCATTGTAGCCCCTATTTTTTTTATTTGTGCAAACCACAATCAGATCAGATAATGACATGTGGCATCATCTAATTGATTCAAAGGCTTAAGAGGGAAATAAAAGTTGAGATTTGAGGGAGATGGGAATTGAACCTAGGCCTAGTGTATAAAAAGCATGATGCTTAACCACTAGGCTAACCCAATTAATTTATTAAAGCTTATCAAATATTATATTAATCACATTAATTACTATCTATCCCTATTACTTTTCTTTCATTGTCGATTCTTCCACTCAAACTACATTCTTTCCTTTTACTGTCGATTCCTGTAACGCCCCGGTTTTGGGCTCAGAAGTTTTGGCGTTGACCGGTTCGGTCAAAGTGCTGATCGAATATATAAGAGTGAATTTAGGAAAGCCTAGTTCGGGTTGCATTAAAAATATGGAAAAATGCTCTAAAATCATCTTTTAATATATATAAGTGAACTGTGAAATCAATTTTGGAAAATGAGGTTCAGGAGGTTGACATTTTGGCTAGTGACCAAAATGTAATTTTTGAAAGTTGCGGGACAGTTTTATAAAGGATTGAAACTTTGAATCTTTAAGGAGCTATTATTCCAAAAAGGATTTCTCCAGATTTTTCTAAGATATTTTAAGGCTTTATTCTGATTTTTTTTAAAGATTTAGAAAGGGAGGGAAATCATTTTAACCAATTTCCTAACTAATTTTCCATTTTCTCTCAATTTCTCTTTTCTCTCATTTTCTCTCAACCCAAACAAAATTCTCCAGATTTCTTTCTCTGATTTTGACATCTAAATCTCTCATTTCAACTCTCATTTGATTCCTAATCATCTCATCAACAAAACCTCTCAATTTGCAAGTTGTTTCATCAAGCTTTTTGGCTCTAAAATGGAGAAATTCAAGTTTGGAGGTAAGAACGTCCTTCTCCTCTAAAATATCAGTTCTTTACTGAAATTCCTAAGTTCTCAATCCTTGATTTGTGTTTTATTAATGGCTTTTCAAATGAGATGTTGATTTTTTGGCTAAAATGCAAGATTTGGTGATTTTGGTGAAATTTTCGTGTGATCTGTTTGGGCAGTGTTTTGGAGTGTCAAAATGGTGTTAAATGAATGCTAAATTGATTAGAAGTTGAGGTTTAATCAATGCAATCCCGGATAGGTTGAATTTCCTAAGTTTGGCTTGAGTTTTTGGTTGTTTTAGGAGTGTTTTTGGTGATCTGTTATACCTGGAGGTATAAGGACGTGTTTGTGATCATTTTGCATGTTAATTGATGTATAAAAATGGTTAGAGGTGATGGATCTTGGTTGGGTTAAGTTTTGGAGATGTTTGGAGGTGATTTCGGTTGTGTTTGGTAGCCAAATTGTTAGATTTGTGATGAGCAGCGAGTTATGTTGTTGTTGCTGGTGTTTTAATGCATAAGGATGCATTAATGTTCTGTTTTTGTGTGCTTGAAACAGGGGAGTTTGATCCGTGAGCTTTGGAGGTGTTTGCGGAAGGTTTCGGAAGCTTGGAGGGCTTGTTGGCTAGTCTTGTTTGGTTATCGGTGAGTGAAGTTGGGATTTCAGCTTTTAAACCAAGGTTTGAAGGTTTTTGGGAGCTTAGTGTAAGTCTAAACAACTTGCTAAGCTCAAGAGTAAGTAAAAGGATTTTTGTTCTTGAATTGTGTTGTGATTTGGTTTTAAAAGCAAATGTGGTTGAGGATTGTTATGCATGTGTTTTGCATGGTTTAATTCTGTTTTATAAGCATGTTTTAGCATGGTTTAATGATGGTTTTGAAAGCCACTTGAGAAGGATGCTCAAGGTAAGGGATCCTTGGTTTTGTATATGGTAATTGTGATTTTGATGCATAGTGTTGCATGTTGATCAATGGCTTTGAATGATGCTTTAAAACAGTGAATTGATGATGTTAAATGTTACCTTTTGCATATTGGTTATGCATGTGAATCATTGGATTAATGATGTAATGGTTTTGCATATTGGTTATGCATGTGAATCATTGGGCTAATGTTGTGATGGTTTTGCATTATGTTTATGCATGTGGAACATTGGATTAATATGGTAAGATGGTTATATTGGCAAGAGATGTAAATGGTTCTTGGTTCGTTGATCGGATATAGTTAGCCGGCTATAGGATTGGGTGCACCGTGAATAAAGTCGCCTTGGAGGTGGAGTGGTCAAGAGTGGACCGGATAAGCTCCCTTCAAGTTTCCTAACGAGATGAGGTCATAGTGGAGGTTGTTGCCCACGGGAGGACCTTGGTTATTTGAGGTCATAATGGAGGTGTTGCCCATTCGAGGACCTTGGTTGAGCAAAGGTTATATGGTGGTTCAAAGTCCATATGTGAGAACCTTGTGCTTGTTGAGATCACAATGGCAGTGGTTAAGTCCATGTGTGGATCTTGTGTGTGATGTCCCGGATCTCGTTAGATGATGTTCTACAACTACCAATCGGTTATGCAAAGGTTGTATGGTGGTTAAAAGTCCATACGGGAGAATCTTGTGCAAGCTAAGGTTGTATGGTGTTTAAAAGTCCATACATGGGAACCTTAGGATGTTGAGGTCAAATGGAGGTTGTTGCCCATTTGGGAGACCTTGGATTGGGTAGGGTGTAGGGAGCGTAGGGACAACGCTCGGAATCCGCGTATCCGATCGGGTTGTTGAGTTGGAAAGTGAATGTGGTTGTTCTCTTGGAAGCCAATGTAATGTTCTTGATCATGTGAAGCATGGGATGCTTGAATTGATGCATGGTTGCATGTGAAGCATGAGATGCTTGAATTGATGCATGTTTGCATGAGAAGCATGGGATGCTTGAAAAGATGCATTATTGCATGAAAAGTGTATGATGCTAGTGAATGCATGTTTACTTGTTAAGTTGAACAAGTGTTGGTTATCATTTGGTAAATGATGCATGTGAGCATGAACTATCTATGTTGCATTGGAGTCTTGTGAGACTTGTTTTTAAAGGCATGTGAGGATGATGTTATGGTTTATGTTGCCTTGGTTAAATGCATGTGTTGGAATATTTGATGCTATGGTTTTAAAAAGGTTTCGTGCTTGATATGGTTTTCAAGTTTAAGAAAGGTATGTTGTGAAATGGGAGTGTTTCCATGGTTTTATTTAAGCTTGGCATATGGTGTTTATGCATGGTTTGAGCTTGTTGTTGAAAAGGGTTTCAAACATGGCTTTGGTAATCAAATCGGGTTTGTTTTAAAGGTGTTTTAATGACCCGCTGCATTGATGGTGTTTTGGTTTTGAGCATTCCTCACTAAGCATTATGTGCTTACGCTCCTTTTTGTCCATCAATGCAGATTCTTGAAGTTTGGACAGCAAGGAGCAAGGGATTCAAGGTGGACTCCAATGGAGATGTATGTCTCGGTGAATAGTTATAGTTAATAAGGGCAATGGGGTAGAATCTCTCAGGTTTATGTGAATGTGATCGTTTATGTTTGATCAAGAATGTTTAAATGCTGTTGTTAATGTTGTTGAACATGAATTGGCTTAAATGAGTTTGTTTTGGAAGGTTTGTGCCCAAATGGTTGCTTGTTTAGGAAGCATGCCTATAGATTTGGGGTTTTTCATATATGATGTGTTTCTATTGAATTGGTGATGCAATTAAGGTCCTTGCATGTTGGTTGATTATGTGATATGGTTTGGTGTTGTTAATTTGAAGTTTGAAGCATGTTTGATGTTGTTTTCGAGTCAATTCCAGGCAGGGGTATCGGTACTCGGGCATGCGTATCGATACGCCTGAGCCAAATATGCACATTTCTGCCCAGGCGTATCGGTACGATTGTTAGGGTATCGATGCCGTATGAATGCCGTATCGAAACGAGGGAAACTAGTATCGATACCGTATGAATGCCGTATCGAAATGGGGAGACTCGTATCGATACCGTGTTGAGAGTTTGGTTACTGCCTTCCCCGCGTATCGATACGACACCAGGCGTATCGATACCTGTCTGTTAATTCGGTTAAAAGTATCTTTTATGTTTTGTTTTGTTTACGTTTTGGTCCTGAATCTTGTTTATGCAATTAAATGAGTTTGAGAAGTCCTTTTGAGCTGAAATTTCGCAGGGAAGCATGGAACCTGACTAATTTCAAGATGGTAACTTAAATTTGTACTAAGTCCTCATATTTATCAGAATTTACAATTTGGTCCCTAAAGTTGTAATTTGTTCAATTGGGTCCCTGTTTGATCTCTGATGTTTGTGATCTTTGAGCATGGTGTTAGTGTGATCACATCTAAGGTTAATGTGCATCTAGACAAGTTTAAAAAGAAAAAAAAGGGTCGTTAATCAAGGTTGACTTTCGGGTTGACTTTGGTTTTCCCCGTGTAATCTTCGTAGTTCGGGTCAACCGTCTAGGCCGGGCTACGGGGGTTACATTTGGTGGTATCAGAGCTGAGTTGCGAAGGTTGGGGAAAACGGTAAGTGGTTGTGATGTGTGTTTGATGTTTACCTTGTTGTGTGGTTGAAAGTTGCTTGAAACATGTGTTTTTTGAGTATGCTGTTGATGTTTCTGAGCATGTTGCTAATGTATGCAAGCATGTTTTGTGGTTATGAATCTTGGCTGAGTTTTGTGGATATGTGCTGATGCTATGAGCTGATGTTATGCATGGTGAATGTGTTTTGAGCATGTTATGTTGCTAATGTGCTGGTGCATTTGGATGTTGTTTGGTGTAAGCATGATCAAGGTATGTTGTTTGATATGCTTGATGATGTGATATCCATGTTGTGTTGACTGTTATGTCATGTAAAGGGGAGGATTCGGGATACCCATTGCCTTATTAATATAGCTATTGTGTTATTTGGAGTTGGAGTTTGAATCCTTGCTTAATGCTGGTCTAACTGGTTTGTTTGCTTGTTGTGATTGTATGTTTGTTGTTGTTAGTGGTATGGCAAAGTCAATGGAGGAATGGCGAATGAGGGAGATGGTTGCTGCCCTGGGGCAGGTTGTTAAGGTAAAGAATTCACCCTTATGTAAAGGTGTTTTGTTTCAGTCTTCTGTGCCTGAAGTTGAGATGGTAAGGCAAGGGAAAGAAGCTGGTTCTGTAATGGAAAGTTCTTTATCTGTTGTTCAAGAAGTGTTGGGAACGTCTCAGGCTGCGGTTGAGGTAAAGTCAGTGGATGTGCTGGCTAGATGTGAGGGTTTGCCGAAGCAGCATTTGCTTGATTTGGGTGCTGTGGAGTATCATGGTACTTCCCCGGAGATGTTTGAGGCCTGGTTGGCCAATGTGGTTCTAATTTTGGATCAGGAAGGCTGTGATTATGCATGTAAGCTGGGGAGTGTTGTTTCTTTGATGTTGGAAGATGTGAGTGCTTGGTGGACATCTGTGGCTGTGGCGTCACATGTTCCTGATATTGATTGGGATTTCTTTGTATCGGCCTTTTATGGGAGATATCTTGGAAGGGAATTTCCAAGGGTTAAGCAAGGCGCGGGTAGTGCTATTGTTGAGCAAGTGTTGCTTGAACAAGGAGTGGAAGCTCAGTCATCTGTGTGTGTCCGTTGTGAAAGGCAACATGTTGGAAATTGTTGGGGCGCAGGTGTTTGTTGGAATTGTGGATCTAAGTTGCATGTTAAGCGTGATTGTCCTCATGGAGTGAAGTCAGCTTTGATGTTAGCCAAAGGATCCTTGAAAGGTCGTGGGCACGGCCGAGGCAAGGTTCAGAGGTGGCGGAAAAAGCAGAAGGTTGTGGAGAGTTTGGGAAGTGAAGCTTGCTGGAAATGTGGGTCTGCTGGACACATGAGGCGTGATTGTTTGATGTTGGCTTGGAACAGTCAAGGTTCTTTACCGCAAGGAGTTGGTGGTGACCCTGGTGTGTCAGCTGGTGCTGCAATGGTGCGGCAGGAGGGTGATGGTTCCGCAAGGAAGAGAGCTCGTCTGATGAAGCTTCGGGATGGTGTTGTGTTTTCAGGTAACCTTGTTAAGTGATCTTTGCTTTAGTTGCCTTAGTTTGGTTTCTGTTGGTTTTCCTTGTGTGGTAAGTCTGGTCTTGCTGCTAGCATGTTTGGGGTAATGGTAGTTGTTTGGGAACATCTTGGGTGTGAAGAAGGCTTGGGTGAATATCTTGTGGTTAGTGGTTGTTGGTATGATGGAGTTAGATAAGTTAAAGGTGAGTTAGGAGGTTGTTCTTAGACAGATTTTGAGGATGTTATTGGAGGGTGTGAACTGGCATTCATGCACAGTTAAAATCATTGTTATATGCTATATTATATATGTTGGTCCATGCATACATGTGGCATGACATTAGAGGTTTTGCATACATGTACATCAGGCATTGATAGGGCATGTAGGTGATCATGCATACGATGTTCACGCTCGCTAATAACTAATCGAATCTGTTAGTGTTGAGGCATTGATAGGGCATGTAGGTGATCATTAATTCATTTATTATGCTTTTTTATATTTAACAAATATAATCATGAATATTCAGTTAAAACGAATAAATATATTCTTTAAAATAAGATCTTGTAGTATTATTATTTCCATCACCGAATGACCAGGAATAAAATTATAGGATTGGGGGCAAAACATAAATATTTGAAAATGACGGAAAAAATTTAAAAATAACCCAATTTTTAAATATTATATATATAAGAACAAAAGGTACTTATATAAAAAAAACTGGGGGCAATTTCCCCACCCAAGCCCACATACCTCCGTCCCTTCTATTTGACTTTTTTTCTCAGTTGTCGCGTGTTTTTTAAGAAATGAAAGAATAGAGATATAAAGTCAAAAATAATCTTCAATGTTTGACCTTTATGTCATTGTAGCCCATATTATTTTATTTGTGCAAACACTCTAACGTTTTATTTTCGTTCAAAATTTACCTGACATGTGGCATCATCTAATTGATTCAAAGGCTTAAGAGGGAAATAAAAGTTGAGATTTGAGGGATTTAGGAAATGAACCTAGGCCTAGTGTATAAAAAGCATGATGCTTAACCACTAGGCTAACCCAATTAATTTTTTAAAGCTTATCAAATATTATATTAATCACATTAATTACTATCTATCCCTATTACTTTTCCTTCATTGTCGATTCTTCCACTCAAACTCCATTCTTTCCCTTTACTGTCGATTCCCCTTCACTCTCAAGAGTGGTGTCATTGACCCCCATTTTGAGGTATTTATTTATCCTATGAATGAATCAAATTAGACTGGAGTAGGAGTAATTTAAACAAATAACTTTTAAGGACAGTGAAAGAAGACATGGGAGAAAAGAAATGGAGTGAGCAGCGTGGGCCAAAGCTTATGTTAGGAAAAGAACTCGACGTAAAGAACTGAGACGGTTTTGGTGAAAGAGAGAAAAGAGAGTAAAGGGAGAAAAGTCAAAATAGACTTTAACTTTTATTAAACTCACAATTACAAAGCTTACCAGATCCAATTACAAGAATAGTATTTATAGCCCAAATGCAACTTGGGCATGCTATAACAACCTAGAGTTCAGCTAGAATAACAGACTAACTGACTCTGTAACAACACTAACAGATAAATTTAATCGAGTAACTAATACTCTAACATTCCCCTGGTTTTCTTCTTTTGATCATTTTCAATGGCCTCTTCAAAAGAAATAACTCCAAGTCGACGACACATGGAACTAAACACAACAGGATGTAGTGGCTTGGTGAGTATGTCTGCATATTGCTCTAAGCTAGGCACATAATTGACCACAAGATGCCCTGCAAGCACTCTTTCACGAACAAAGTTGAGATCAATCTCAACATGTTTTATTTTAACATGATGTGTAGGATTTGCAGCTACTGGCACTGCAGAGGTGTTATCACACCAGACTACAAGTTTACTCTCAAGAGAAACACCAAGATCAATTAAGAGTTGCTGAATCCGGATCAGTTCTGAGACAGAGTTTGCCAATTTCTATACTCAACCTCACATGTTGACCGAGACACCACACTTTGCTTCTTGGAACACCAAGCAACAGGATTTCCTCCAAGATAGATGCAATAGCCTATTGTAGATCTCATGTCTTCAACAGATGTTGCCCAGTCAGCATCACTATAGCAAACTAGAGAGAATATCTCTCCTGGTGTAAAGAACAGACCATATGTCAAGGTGCCTTTAAGATATCGTAAGATCCTTTTTACAGCTTTCCAGTGGATCTCACTAGGGTTATTCATAAATTGACTGACCTTGTTCACAGCATAGGATATATCGGGGCGAGTAACACAAACATATTGAAGCCCTCCTACCAGACTCCTATATAAGTGAATATTAGAAAAAGAATCACCCATAGTAGAAGTAAGAACTGGAGACACAACCATAGGTGTACTAAGAGCAAAGGAATTAAACATGTCAGATCGTTGAAGCAGCTCAAGTACGTAGTTCCTCTGATTAAGAAACAAGCCATTACTGTATTGTTGAATTTCTATTCCCAAGAAAAAATTCAAATCTCCAAGATCTTTCAAAGAAAACTGAGAGTGAAGTTGTTGCACAATACTATCAATCTCAGTTGAATCATCCCTAGTAACTATAACATCATCAACATACACCAAGAGAAAAACAAAGCAGTGATTAGTTTTTCTGATGAATAAGGATGTGTCTGCCATAGACTCCTCAAAAAGTAACTTAGTCAACAGACATGATTTCAAAGTATCAAACCAAGCTCTAGGGGCTTGACGAAGACCATACAAAGCCTTTCTTAGATGACAAACTAGAACTTGACCATCAAGCCCTTTTTGTTCAAACCCAAGAGGTTGTCTCATGTAAATGTCCTTAGTGAGTTCTCCTTTTAAAAAGGCATTATTGAAGTCAATTTGTCTAATTACCCAGTGTTTCATAACAGTAGTTGCTAAAGCAGTTCTAATGGTAGTGGCTTTAACTACTGGACTAAAGGTTTCCTTAAAGTCACAGCCAACAACCTGGGAGTACCCCTTGGAAACAAGCCGAGCTTTCAGCCTCTCAACAGAACCATCAGGCTTTGTTTTGACCTTAAACAACCACTTGCACCCAACTGCTTGTCTAGAAGGAGGCAAAATGGTGAGATCCCCGGTCTGATTATGAACAAGGGCATCAAAATCCTGATGAACAACAACTTTCCAAGCAGGATGTTGGAGAGCTTCCTGAACAGAGCTAGGTTCCTGAACATCAGACTCCACAAGGTAGGCCTTGGGTTTAAAAATACCAGCCTTACCCCTGGTGATCATAGGGTGAGCATTCTGAATTGAAGATGATAAGGGAACTGCCACAGTGGGTGACATTTGGGAAGATGGAGGTAAGGATGATGATGGTGATAAAGGTGTTGTCACAGTGGGTGACATTTGTAGAGATGGAGGTGAGAATGATGGCGGTGATAAAGTTGTTGTCACAGTGGGTGACATTTGTGGAGATGGAGGTGAGGATGATGGTGGTGATAAAGTTGTTGTCACAGTGGGTGACTTTTGTGGAGATGGAGGTAAGGATGATGAAGATGGTAATGCAGGTAATGATAATGCAGATGATTGCAATGCAGGTGATATGGACGATGTCACAGTGGGTGACAATTGAACAGGAGAGGAAAGTGGTTGTGATGGATGAGATGAAAAAGGAAGAGAAGAAGTTAAATGCTGGAAAGTGGATGAGGGAGGAACTGTTACAGTAGGTGACAGTTGTGGAAGGAAAGAAGATGCAGGTATTGTTACAGTGGGTGACATAGTAGAGTGATGAGGAGAAGATGACACTATAGGGGATGAATGAGAGTTATGAGAATGAAATGAGGAATTTGGTGACACAATAGGTGATGAAACACAAGGTAGAGATGAAGGGGAATGAGAAAGACTAGAAGAAGACTGAAACCCAAACTTTAGACTAGGAATATCATAAATGGAAGTAGAAGTATGTTTTGAAGACTTAGAACATTTAGATTTAGAGGAATCAGTAGAAGAGACACTTAAGGCAAAAGGAAACACAGATTCATCAAATTTAACATGCCTAGAGATGTAGATTCTACCAATACTATCCATGCATTTATATCCTTTATGAGTGGGAGAATACCCTAGAAAAATACACCTAGAGGCTCTAAACTGAAACTTATTCTTATTATACGGTCCTAAGAAGAGATAGCACAAACATCCAAAAAGTCCTCATTAAACTATAATCAGGAACTAAATTAAATAGTTTTTGATAAGGTGACACACCAGACAAAGCTTTAGTAGGAAGTCTATTAATAATGTAAACAACGCTAGTAAAAGCATCATTCCAGTAAGATAAAGGCATATCTGCTTGAGTAAGAAGATATAAACCTACTTCAACTATCTGCCTATGCTTTCTCTCAACAGTACCATTTTGTTCAGAGGTACCATTTTGTTCAGAGGTATGGGGACATGTAAACCTATGAATTATACCTTGCTATTTTAAGAAAGAAGTCAAAGCAAGAAACTCACCTCCTCCATCTGTTTGTAATACTTTAAGCTTGGAATTAAATTGTCTTTCTGCAAGATGAAGAAACTGATTAAACACAACAGATACATCTGATTTCAACTTTAAGAAGTAGACCCATGTATATCTAGAGTAAGCATCAGTAAAGGCAACATAATATTGAAAACCATTAGAGAACACAAGGGTTGGACCCCACACATCAGCAAAAACAAGTTCCAAAGGATGTGAATAAGAAGTGCATGAATCAGCAAAAGGTAACTTGTGAGATTTGCCAAATTGACAAGTAGAACATAAATGCATTTGTTCATTATTTGTGCAAGAAACATTACATTGTTTTAATACAGAATTCAATACACTAAAGGAAGGATATCCTAGTATAGTATGCCAAACATGAGCAGAGACTTTATTAACAGCAGCAAGATTACAAGAAACAGTTAAAACATCAGAAACAAAAGCATTAGAAACAGCAGACTCCTTAGAAGGAGATGTATTTTTATTGGAAATGTCTAATCTGTACAAGCCTCCAAGTTCAGTGCCAGTAAGTAGCACCTCCTTGGTGTATAAATCTCAAACTTGACAGAAAGTAGGGTAAAACTCAACCAGAACTCTGTTGTCCTGTGTAAACTTTGAAACAGAAAGAAGGTTTTTAGTTATACCAGGAGCAAATAATAAATTCTTTAATCTAAGATGTCTATCAGAATTACCAGCAATAACAGAGTGCCCTACAAATTGAATGGGAAGACATTGACCATTACCAACACGAATGTTACCTGAACCAGGACTAGGATCTCCAACATTCAGATTGTTGAAGTCATTGGTGAGATGGTTTGTAGCACCAGAGTTAGGGTACCATGCAATGTCTCCAACCACTTTTAGAGTAGCAATCATGGCCTGTGGCTGAGCTTGAGAAGTTAAAGCTTGTCTAGACTGAGAAAGGACATTAGATGCAAGATAAACAGATTGATAAACTGGATATGAAGAGGGAGGAGTGCCATGAGGGTGCATATATACAACAGGCTGATGCAGTTGAGGAAGAGAAGTATGTGGAGGTGTAAGAATAGAAGAGTGACTCATCACTTGATGTCTGATTTGAGGAACAAAGTGGGAGTATACAGGAGCAGGTGAACTCAAAGGAGGAGCATCATAGTAAACATGATTATAGGATAAAGGAACACCATTCCTAGGACTAGAATAAGTGCAAGCATTGGCCTGAGATACACCAGACTGAGAGTTACCAAAACCTCTGCCAAAAGTTCCTTGTCCTGATCGAGAAGCCTTATTCTTAAAACTAGTGTCAAATCTAGAGTAACACCTCTCAGCAATGAGCCCTAACTTGTTGCATAATTAACACTAAGGTCTGGGAGATGAATACCTACCTCTTCCTCTACCATTGTAACTACCAGAGTTGTAGGTATTCTGATCAAAATTCTGCTCATTATCAACTATATTTGTTTCACCAGAACTAAGAGACTCAGAATGCTGTTGAATTGAAACATGAGCTGAAGCATTGACATGTCCTAGAATATCTTGTTGTCTAGCTTCTGCATCAATCAAAATAGTCCTGACAGCTTGAACATCTAATTGTGTTGGACTAGCAGTGATGACAGACTCAAATTCTGGAGGCGGGTCATTAAGGATGGCTGTAACATGCTCATGAGGTGAAATAATTTCACCACAACTATCCAAACTATCATAGATATTTTTGACCTTAAGTAAGAAGTCCTTCATAGACAGATCACCTTTCTTATGAGAGTGAAGGAGTCTCCAATAGGACATTAACCTAGACGTGGTTTTCTCTCTATACAATCTATGTAGAGTAGACCAGATGGCAAATGAAGTATTATGCCCAATTAGATTTGGAAGGACATCCCCACTAACTGGGGATAAGAGCCAGGATGCTAATGCTCCATCTTGTTCCTCATAGAGCTCATAATCTGGATTAAGAGTCACAGATCCTTCTTTCCTAATGTAATGAGGAGGCCATGTAACATTAGGATCTATGTATTTCTGTAAACGATGAGTCTTAATGGCTAAGAGGATTTGTTGTTGCCACAATAGATAGTTTGTATAATCTAAAACGACATTTATTTTCTTGGTTGAAAAAAGCCTATTATTAGAAGTCTGAGTTTGAGACACTTGACCAGATCCAGTTAAAAGCGTCTCATCAGACTAAGTATCAGCATCATGTGTGTCAACAGGATTAGTCATCGAGAAACAGAAGATAACTTTCAGCCAAACAGAAACCAAGAAGAATCATAGAATACTCTCAATACGAGATTACACATAAAGCACAAACCAAGAAGAATCACAGATTATAAATCACTCAAAGTAGGGTAAACGCGATGCAATTTCAAGAGATGAAGACTGAATTTAAAAAAATCCTATTAGGGCACAGACATCGTCAGTCGAAGCACGAAATATCTCAAGCTTTAACAGATCCACACTCACAATAATCAAATTCAAATTGTAACAAGTAGGCATGAGCAGAGAGAGCACAGACGGGAGCCAATCACAAGAGGCATATCAGACCACAGAAGGCAAAGGATAGGATAATACTAGAAAAATCAGAGAAGGATTCGCTAAAATGATTATCGACGAACGGACGTTGTGTGCAACGAAAGAATCTTGCAAGACGGCTTTCTGGTACCAGTGATGGTGGCTCTGATACCATGTAAGGATTCACCGATCATAGCACCGATGAGACTCCGATGAAGCAGAGAGGGGAGAGAAGAGAAGAGACGAATCGAAAAAAAACTCGACGTAAAGAACTGAGACGGTTTTGGTGAAAGAGAGAAAAGAGAGTAAAGGGAGAAAAGTCAAAATAGACTTTAACTTTTATTAAACTCACAATTACAAAGCTTACCAGATCCAATTACAAGAATAGTATTTATAGCCCAAATACAACTTGGGCCTGCTATAACAACCTAGAGTCCAGCTAGGATAACAGACTAACTGACTCTGTAACAATACTAACAGATGAATTTAATCGAGTAACTAATACTCTAACAGTGTAGTTCATCTATATCATTGTATTTAGCTTTAGGAAATACCGAGTTTCCTCAAAATTTATCGAATTATTCAAATGTATACCATAAGTATAAGTACCTAAAAATGGGGGTTAATGACACCACTCTTGACAGTGAAAGGGAATCGACAATCAGATAATGTCACGTGTTCGTCTTATTGGTTAAAAAATAATATAAAGTAAATATTTAAAATAATTAATTTTTTAAAAAATAGTAATGACACGTCAACAAGTCATGCCATGTAGACATGCCACGTCAGTGAAGGGCGTTGATTGTTAGTTGACTGACATTTTTCATCCAATGAGAGTAAATTTTGAACGAAAATGAAACGTTAATAGGTTGTTTGCACCAAAAAAAATATGGGCTAAAGTGTCCAAAAGGTCAAACGTTGAGGGCTATTTTTGATTTTATGAAGAAAAAAAAAACAAAAACAAAATAAAATAAAATGTGAAAAAGAAAAACCAAGAACTCTAACAACTTTTTATTTGACTTCTTATGCTCCGTTTTGTCACTTGTTTTTTAAGAAATAATAATAAAAAAACGTGAACAAAAAAATTGCACCAAAATCTTTGGTTGCTAATGCGATAAGGTCATCGACATCCTGTGGCGTAAGCAATAAGACCCACAGGGGAGTCATTGTCTCTCCATTTTCAGAAAGTATTTAATTTAGTATTAAATTTTGGGTTAAAATTACTATGGCCGTCGCACACCGTTAAACACCATTTAATTAATTAATAAGTATTAAAATTTTCAATGACTCAAGATACAATTAATAATTATTTAAAATAAAATTCGAATTAAATTTTTTTCATATATATTTTATTTTCTAATCTTTATTGGATCAAATACCAATCATAGTCAATCTTTAAAATTTTCAAGGAACTATAGAGGTCTTGGCCCCACAAGAATAATAAAATTTTCTTTATAGTATATATAGTACTGTATGTATATATATATTGTTCCCCCCACCTACAAAGGAAAAGTGTCCCCCCACACAAACGAAACGTTGTGTTTGTTCTTGGAATTTGAATCGTGATAACTGATAAATATCAGTTATTAAAAAAAGAGTGAATAGCAGAATAGGTAAAAAGGCGGAACGGGTAATTTTTAAATTATTTATTCTTAAAAATATAAAATCTATATTTCATCTGTCATTTCAGGGTAAAAAAATTATGTTTTTGCAGTGCCACTTCATCTTCTTTAAGTTCACAGCGTTCTAAATATTGACTCCATTACGGTTAATATATTTTAGAACTTTTTAATTCAGTTCACGTTTATAATTTTTAAAAAAATACAAGATGTATTTTTCATTTCGTCTTCTTATTTTAGTTTTAATTTTTAAATTATGATATGATATCTAATTTATTTTGTGTTTTGACTTCCTCCCAATTTATAGTTTCATCTTCACCATTAATCCATGATAATTTTCTTTCATTCACAGTGCTTAAACAAATTCAACATTCAACTAAAAATTAAGGAAATCTTTAAGTATGTTTAGATTACATACAATGATATAAACATTAAAAAGATTATTGTGCAAGTGGATTAGATAATATATGTGCTCTTTTACTTTGAATTTAATATATGAATTCCAATCCTCATAACAACTTTAACAAAAAAATCATTGTATTTTATAAGGATTGATTTGCAGTAGAAAATGTTATTATTAAGCATGAACATAACAAATGTGTTGATTTGGAACTAGAATCTAATTTGAAATACTTTTTGATTCATTGTCATTTTGTTGCTTTTGGTTACTGTCTTCCTTTTATATTTGAACAAGTGACGAACCAATCAACAAATGTGTTTATAATTTATTGCAGCATAATCTCATTTATTTCAATAAATTAAACTATTTTTTATGGTTATAGATTGTGTGAACTCATGGGCAAACAAAAAAGACTAGATTCTGTTTTTCAGAAAAAAAGATGTTGATAAAGAAATTAGCATGTCATCGAAAACTCCAAGGCTTGGGCATCAAAGTTGTAGTCAATCTCTCCCTAAATCTCCGATTGTTGAGGTTGAAGAAGTTAATCTTCCGTTAATAGTGGGAAATAGTCAAGGGAAATAGTCAAAGCCAAGCGTACCGATACGACACAGCGTATCGATACAATAGTAACGACGAATATAAAATTAGGGTTAATGGGTATCGATACGCATGTATAGCGTATCGATACGGCCTCGACAGAGAGGCTATTTAGGGTTGTATATGTTAAAACTCTTTAAAACACAAAAACCCCTTTTCTCTCCACAAATCCTAGCCGCGAAACCCTATATAAACCCCCTCAATCCATCAAATTTTACCATCAATCTTCAAAATTCCTTGAGGGTTTTTACTCTACACATCAAGGCAAAGCTTTGGCATCAAATCTTGTGCATTCACATCCCCTCTTTCATCCATTCTAAGATTCAAGGTATAAAATTTCTTTTTTCTTTTTTTTTTAATTTTCGTTTGCTTTTAATTGTTATTTCAATTGATTTTTTGTACAAACCTTGTTTAATTGTTATGGGTTTCACTTTTTTCACAAATTTTTTTCAAAAAATTAAATTTTTTCATTCGAATATATTTTATATTCGATACTTTTTTTAAACTGTTTTTTTTGTGTGAATATCTCTTTAAAATTAAAATTCTCTTTAATAAATTACCTTGAATTATTAGAATTTATTGGATCAAATAGGATGTTAATTGCATACATATCTGAATCCTTTTGGATGTATTTTCAGGATTATGGCACCGAAAAAGGGAACTAAGCGTCATCGTTCTACTTCCAATCCTATTGAGGATCTCGAGGGTAATCCTACACCTAACCTTCCTTATATCATCCAATTAAGTTTTCCCGAACCTACTGATAGGGAACGATATAAACTTTTTCAAGGAATGAACCTTAGGGAAGAGCGAGTTGTGTCTATTCCTTTTTTAAATTCTGCCCGTTTCAAGTTTCAATACCTACCTTTGATTAAGCAATGGAAATTCTTAACCTTTTTGAATATTCCTCCTATCCTATATAGGAACCTAGTCATTGTGTTCTTTTCTAATGCCGTATGTATACATGATGAACCTAGGGAGCATGTCATTGCCATTGAATCTTCTATTATGGGCAAAACTTTTCAAATTGATCAAAAGGTTTTATGTAATGTCTTTGGTTTTGAAGATATTGGTATTGATGATGAACACTCTTTGGGTACGGGTTTTTTAGGTCCCGCAAAAGTTTTAAATGCTCATGATTGTATCCTTCACCTTCTTATTTCTTGGTTTATCCTTCCATCGGGTGGGAAATATTCAAATATTCGTCAAACTGATGATTTTTGGCTAAGGTGTTTTAGAGAAGGTAAACGTCCAAATTTGTGTCAAATTATGTTTGCCGACCTTGTCTTCTTAGTTTAAAACCGTCACACCAAACTAGTCTCATCCTTTTACTACTCCACGACTTTGAGTTGTCTATTTCATTCCCTTGGCATTGATTGTTCACATGATTTCCCCGAAACCCTTGACCTACCTATTGATGAGCGTTCCCTAGCTCGTTCCGGTTTCACTTATGTTGATAATGATTGGGTTCGCAATGCTCAAGATCCTCTGCCCATTGCTCCGGTCGATACCTCTCGTGCTTCTTCGAGTTCTCACCGTGCTCCTCTTGATTCCTCCTCCATGGATACTCCCATGACCTTCCTAAATGAGAAGTTCAACGCGATGGATAATCGTTTCACATCCTTAGAGGATCGCGTCCAAGGCATGGAAAAGAAGATAGACACCATGGCCGCTCGCCAAAACTCCATGGATATCTCTCTGACCGCCTTCCATGGTGCTTGGATCAATCAAACCCGAAGGAATCAACCCTCTCAAGAAGATGAAGAAGAAGATGACGAGGACAATAATGATGACAAAGGGGACGAGTAGATCATGCATCTCATCTTAGGACATTTAGTCTTTTATTATTGCTATTGCACTTTCGTTTTTAGGATTTGAAGTTTATGCCTATTATCTATGTTTTTAGGATTTTAAGAGTTTGGATTATGATGGTTGCTTTGACATTTATGCATTTAAACCTTTATGTTTATTTTGAAGTTTATCAATTTGAACTCTTATGCTTGCTTTAAGTTTAATGAATTATTGTTGCTTTATATTTCTATTATCCTTGTATTTTATTTTGATCTAACAAAAAGGGGGAGAAGGATCATAGAGTCAAATATTTTTGTTTTGAAAATCTATCTTAAAGTAAGGGGGAGAAAGCTTTTCAAAGTTTCAAAAACTTAAAAATTTATTTATGGTTTTGTTATATCAAAAAGGGGGGATTGTAAAACCGAAATTGATTTTGATATAACACATAAACTTAAGGACCAATTTGCAAAACAATAAATTTTTAAGTACTCTTTAAAGTCTCACAATTGACAAGTATTTTTGAACAAAATAATATTTAAAGACCTGCTCTTAAATCATATATTTCCCTAAGTCTTTTCCTATGCTTTTCAAGCCTAAGTATGCAAAAACGCCCAAGCGTATCAAGAAATCTAGCGGGCAACCTGGTTTGGATGCATTCATTATTAAAGGGTTTAGAAGTTGGAAAAAGTTAATTCTGGAAAGAATTGTGCTTTTCTTTATCACATTGGAGTTGATCCTTGTTCACCGCATAATAATATTGCGAGATCTTGTGCGAATTTGATGAAGCAATCTGGGTATTTTGATAAAGTAGTTCATCAGCAAAATTCAGAAGAAATTTTGAATAGCAAGGTATGAGTCAAGACTTTATTAGATGTTGTTAGATGGCTTGTATTTCAAGCTTGTGCTTTTAGAGGTCATGATGAAACACCTGGTTACAGAAGTTGTGGAAATTTTCTTGAGTTGATTAAACTTTTGGCGTCCTATAATGATGATGTTAAGAAAGTTATTTTGGAAAATGCTCCTAAGCATGCTATATATATTTCTCCTTTAATCCAAAAGGAGATTTTCCATGTCATTGCTAATAAAGTTCGAAACAAGATTCGTGAAGATATTGGAGATTCAAGATTTTGTATCATAGTTGATAAAGCTCGCGATGAATCCAAAAGAGAACAAACGACCCTTGTTCCAAGATTTGTTGACAAAGGCGGCTTTATTAGAGAGCATTTTTTATCTTGCACATGTTAAACATACAACTTCATTGTGTCTTAAGAATGAAATATGTGTCATCCTAGCTTGCCAAGGTCTTGATGTTCAAAATATATGTGGTCAAGGTTACGATGGTGCTAGTAATATGTGTGGAGAGTGGAAAGGATTGCAAGCATTATTCCTTAACGATTGTCCTTCTACTTATTATGTGCATTGCTTCGCTCATCGACTACAATAGGCTCTTGTTGTTGCATCTCGAGAGGTACTTTCTGTTCATGAACCTTTTTAATAATTTGAGCTTCATTATCAATTCTGCCGATGCCTCATGCAAACGTCATGAAGAATTGCATGCTAGTCAAGAAGCTACAATTGCACACATATTAACTACAAATGAGTTTAAAACCGAAAAAGGTGCTAATCAGATTGGCACTGTAAAACCGAAATTGATTTTGATATAACACATAAACTTAAGGAACAATTTGCAAAACAATAAATTTTTAAGTACTCTTTAAAGTCTCACAATTGAAAAGTATTTTTGAACAAAATAATATTTAAAGACCTGCTCTTAAATCATATATTTCCCTAAGTCTTTTCCTATGCTTTTCAAGCCTAAGTATGCAAAAACGCCCAGGCGTATCGATACCTCAGCATATCGATACCCTATTTTGTCACTAGAATTTTAATTAACATACCGTACCGATACGCCTTGAAACCATATCGATACGATATACATCTGGGCAACTGTTTTCATGAAACCGTACCGATACGCCTTGCAGCCGTATCGATACGATGTTCATCTGGGAAAATGTTTTTCATGAAACCGTACCGATACACCTAGCAACCGTATCGATACGATAAACATATCTTTGAAAAATCCGAGCATTTAATTATTTGATCGTTACTTGTGAGTTGGTTGGTTTCCCAATTTTCAAAAGATCGTTATACCGTACCGATACGCTTGGTATGCGTATCGATACACTTTTTATACAAACATAGCTTGGGATTCCAGTAACTTTGGATCGTATCGATACTGACCTCCGTATCGATACGCCCCTTAAAACCGTACCGGTACGCCTTCTATGCGTATCGATACGCCATGTTTTCAGGCACAACGACTCTTTCCTCTTTGATGTAGGTATCGATACGCCCTTTCCCGAGTACTGATACGGTAGGCTGCAGAGCTGCATTTAATGCGGGAAAAATGTCCACAATGGCTCTATTGATGATCCCAACTCTATTTTCTTTCAATTTGTCAAATTGTATTGTGAGTTTGGGGTTGTTGAAATTGTAATTGGGTAGACAATTATCCTTTGAGAGGAAACATTTGAGTTTACCAAATTCTTTCTTTGTATTTGAGTGGATTAAGCTTTGGGTAGAAAACTTAATCGAAATTGTAAGGTTTCCTCCTCATCCAAGAAAAGGGGACGAATTCAATTAGTGAATTGTTTGAAAATCCTTAGTGGGAGCTAAGGTAGTGGATGTATAGTTCATTTGGAGAACTTGAACAACTATAACCCCTTGTGTCATTTTTATTTTCAATCTTTCTCTTCACCAAAAATTTTAATTGCCAATTCACCCCCTCTTAGCCATTTGCAAGTGTTCGATCAACTCAACAATTGGTATCAGAGCTACACTCATTGGAAGGATTACAACCCTCTTGAGTCGATTCTTGGAGAGTTTGATCAACAACAAGTCAAGCAATGGCATCCACCTCCAACTATGAGTTCCAATCCACCACCAAGCCACCATTCTTCAATGGGGACAACTATCCTTATTGGAAGAATAGGACGAGGCTCTTCATCAAGTCTACCGACTATATGGTGTGGGATGTAGTTGAAGAAGGTCCATACATTCCCATGAGAAGAGATGGAGAAAGGCTCGTCCCAAAGATCAAAGCCGAAATGACCGATGATGAAAGAAGAAGGATGCAAGTGAATGACAAAGCTCTTCATGTAATATTTTGTGCACTTGGTCCGGATATCTACTCCAAGGTGTCTTCAATCAAAAATTCCAAGGAGGTTTGGGACACCCTCGAGACAACATACGAGGGAACTAGTGATGTCAAGGAGACAAAGATTGGGCTACTCAATCTAAGCTATGAGAACTTGAAGATGGATCCCGAAGAAAGTGTCTCTAAGATGTTTGATCGGTTCTCGGTCATTGTCAACGGTTTGAAGGGTTTCGGTGAAATCATTCCCGAAGACAAGCTAGTGAGAAAGTTGTTGTATTCTCTTCCGGAGTCATGGGATGGCAAGAGAACGCCCATTATTGAAGCTAGAGATTTGAAGACTCTCAAGATAGATGCTCTTGTTGGATCTCTACTCACACATGAGATTATGAGGAAGGGAAGAGAACAAGAGAAGAAGATAGTAGAGAAGAAGGAAGTTGAGAAAAAGAAAGTGGGAATCGCACTAAAAGCTTCACAACAAGAAAGCGATTCTAGTGAGGATGAAGATGAGGAGATTACTATGTTGGCCAAACGTTTTACTCGGTTCATGAAGTCAAATCGTGGAAGAAAATTCATTAGAAAGGGAGACTTCAAGAGTAAAAGCAAGGAAGAGGAGAAGGACCAAATTACTTTAGTATGAATGCAAGAAACCGGGTCACATCCGTTCCGAGTGTCCTCAATTGAAGAAGAAAAGCTTTGGGAAGAAGAACAAGCTCAAAGCACAAATTGCTACTTGGAGTGACGATGAGTCTTTCGAGGAAGAGGAGGAAGTGGCCAACCTATGTCTCATGGCCATCGATGATACTAAGGTAAACTCTCACTCATCCAATTTCGATTTTACCATTGAGGAACTTCAAGATGCTTATGATGAATTGCAAGAAGTGTATGATGAGTTAGTAGGAAAATACAAAGAGTCCATTTTGAAAAACAAAAAAACAATTTCCGATTTAAAAATTCAAAATGAGACATTTTCAAAAGCTAACTCCGAATTGGAAAAGAAGGTTTTGTTTTATTTAATATTTCAAATGATCTTAAAACTAAAAATCTCGAACTTGAAAAACTGCTTTCCGATTTTCAAGATTATCACACAAAGGAAGTGGATAATCTTAAAACATCTATTGCTATTGGGAAAAATAATTTTGAAAAAAGAAATAATTCTAAATCTCAATATGTAAAAAGAAAATCTTTTGTATCTAAAAAAAGAAATTTTAATAAGCAAGCTAAAGGTCATAGAGTTAGGAGTGTTTGGGTTCCTAAAGAACTCATTATTTCTAATGATTTGAATGCTATTGCTTCTTGGATTCCTAAGGGAACCAAATTGTTGAAGGCTAACACTCATGGACCCAAAATGATTTGGGTACCAAAACTCAAGGCCTAATTTCTTTGTATGTAGGGGGAGCATTGCTACAAGGCTAAAGCTTCAAGCAAAAATTCTTGGTACCTTGATAGTGGATGCTCAAGACATATGACCGGTGACAAGAGTAGATTTGTGGAACTAAAGCCTAAGAGTGGTGGAGTAGTAACTTTCGGTGACAACTCCAAAGGCCACATTGAAGGAATAGGCTCCATTGGTAATCTCTCTTCTATTTTCATTGAAAATGTTTTGTATGTCAACGGTCTTAAACATAATTTGTTGAGCATTAGTCAATTATGTGATAAGGGTTTTAATGTTTTATTTGATAAAAGTGGTTGCAAAATTGTAAACATTAAAACAAATCAAATAATGCTCATAGGACATAGAATAAGCAATATTTACATGGTGCATTTAGATGACATTCATTCATCCCATACATGCTTAGTTGCACATGATGAACATGACTCATGGCTTTGGCATAGAAAATTAGGACATGCTAGCATGAGTGTCTTAGAGAAATTAATCTCACTTGATTTAGTTAGAGGTTTACCCAAACTTAAATTTTCTAATGATAAAATTTGTGATGCATGTTCAAAGGGTAAACAACATAGAACTTCTTTTAAATCCATAAATGATGTCTCTACTAGTAGATGTTTACAATTGATTCATATAGATCTCTTTGGGCCAATTAGAACAATGAGCTTGGGTGGAAAATCATATGCTTTTGTGCTTGTAGATGACTACTCTAGGTATACTTGGGTTCTATTCTTAAGTACAAAGGATGAGGCTTTAGAAAAATTCATCACATTTTCTAAAATAAATCAAAATGATCTTGAACTTAAAATTTCTCACATTAGAAGTGATCATGGAACCGAATTTCAAAATCTAGGTTCCGATGAGTTTTTAAATGAAAATGGGATTAGCCACAATTTTTCCGCACCTCGCACTCCTCAACAAAATGGGGTAGTTTAGAGGAAAAATAGAACTTTAGAAGAAATGGCTAGAACCATGCTTTGCGAAAATAATTTACCTAAATATTTTTGGGCGGAAGCCACAAACACCGCTTGCTATATTATAAATCGAGTAATGATTAGGCCAATTTTGAAGAAAACACCTTATGAGATTTTAAAATCTAAAAAGCCTAACATTAGCTATTTTCACCCTTTTGGTTGCAAGTGTTTTGTTTTGAATAATGGTAAAGAAAACTTAGGTAAATTTGATGCTAAAAGTGATGAAGCTATTTTCTTAGGGTATTCTTTAAACTCTAAAGCCTATCGTGTATTTAATAAAAGAACTCTAGTTGTTGAAGAGTCAATACATGTTGTTTTCGATGATAACCTCCTTCCGAGGAAGGAATCTTGTGATGATGATGATGTAGGAATCATTGATGCCATTGATGGAGGAAAAACGTCAAAGGTGGATGAGATTCCAACCAAAGAAGAGGATTCACAAGATCCACCTCTTGAAGCCTTGAAGGACTTGGCTCTGGAGGAAAGGGAGGTGTCTTACCCAAGGGAGTTAAACTATGTCAAAGGTGGTGAAATCTTGGGTGATCCATCCAAGGGGTAACTACTAGATCCTCTCTAAAATTAATGAATCATGTTGCATTTATTTCATGCATTGAGCCTAAAAATATTAAAGAAGCTTTAAAAGATGATTTTTGGATTTTGGCCTTGCAAGAGGAATTAAATCAATTTGAGAGGAGTAAAGTTTGGACATTAGTTGAAAGGCCTAATGATCAATCTACTATAGGAACAAAATGGGTTTTTAGGAATAAATTAGATGAAAGTGGTAATATAGTGAGAAACAAGGCTAGGCTTGTTGCTCAAGGCTATACACAAGAAGAGGGAATTGATTTTTATGAGACTTATGCACCCGTAGCTAGGATGGAAGCTATTAGGATGTTACTTGCATTTGCATGTTATCATGATTTCAAGCTTTTTCAAATGGATGTGAAAAGTGCCTTTTTAAATGGTTTTATAAATGAAGAGGTGTATGTTGAACAACCACCGGGTTTTGAGGATTCAAAATTTCCAAATCATGTGTTTAAACTTACAAAAGCTCTCTATTGTTTAAAAAAAGCTCCTAGAGCTTGGTATGAGAGACTTTCAAATTTCTTAATTGAAAAGGGTTTTGAAAAAGGAAAGGTGGATACAACACTCTTCGTAAAAAGATATAACAATGACATCTTAGTAGTTCAAATTTTATGTTGATGATACTATTTTTGGTTCTACTAATGAGTGTTATTGTAAGGAGTTTTCTAAGCTAATGCAAGGTGAGTTCGAGATGAGCATGATGGGGGAGCTCTCATTCTTTTTGGGACTCCAAATCAAACAAAGGAAGGATGACACCTTCATAAATCAAGCTAAGTACGTGAATGATATGCTCAAGAAGTTTGGCTTGGAGAATGCAAAACCTCAAGCCACTCCTATGAGTTCTTCCATAAAGCTTGACAAAGATGAAGGAGGTAAGTGTGTTGATTCTAAGCTTTATAGATCCATGATAGGTTCTTTGCTTTACCTTACCGCAAGTAGACCGGATATTATGTTTAGTGTTTGCTTGTGTGCTAGGTTTCAAGCTAGTCCTAGAGAATCACACTTAGTTGCCATTAAGAGAATTTTTAGATACCTTAGAGACACACCTACTTTAGGCCTTTGGTATCCTAAGGATTCTTCCTTTAGCCTTCATGCTTTTTCGGATGCGGATTATGGGGGATGTAAGATAGATAGGAAAAGTACTTCCGAGACATGTCAATTCTTAGGTAGTATGCTCGTATCTTGGTTCTCTAAGAAACAAAATAGCGTAGCGTTGTCTACCACCGAAGCGGAGTATATATCCTTAGGGAGTTGTTGTGCTCAAGTCCTTTGGATGAAGTAACAACTCTTAGATTATGGTGTTAAAATAGAAACCATACCCTTCAGGTGTGACAACACTAGTGCCATTTGTCTCACTAAGAATCCCATCCAACACTCTAGAACTAAACACATAGAAATTCGACATCATTTCATTAGAGATCATGTTTTGAAAAATGATGTTGTTATAGGGTTTGTTGACACCTTGAACCAAATAGCGGATATATTTACAAAACCTTTACATAAAGAGCGCTTTTGGACCCTTAGGAGAGAGTTAGGTTTAACTAGCCTTTATTGACACTTTTTTGGTCCCAAAATGTCAAAATTTGCTTGAAATTGTTTGTGATTCATGCTTGTGTTAATTTTGTTCTTTTTACTTCTATACATGTTGCTAGGGGGAGTATATATTAAGTTTAGCCATTAAAACTTGTTCATATGACATGTACATGCATTTAGGGACGTTTCAAATTAGATTTTTGCACTTAAATCTGTCAAATCTGCACAATCTGGTAAAGGTGTATCGATACGGCTAAAGCGTATCGATACGGTATGATTTCTGGGAATTCTTGAGGATGAACAAGTATCGATACGACCCCTCGTATCGATACGATACAAGTCAATGGAAATAGTCAAAGTCAAGCGTACCGATACGACACAGCGTATCGATACAGTAGTAACGACGAATATAAAATTAGGGTTAATGGGTATCGATACGCGTGTATAGCGTATCGATACAGCCTCGACGGAGAGGCTATTTAGGGTTGTATATGTTAAAACTCTTTAAAACACAAAAACCCCTTTTCTCTCCACAAACCCTAGCCGCGAAACCCTATGTAAACCCCCTCAATCCATCAAATTTTACCATCAATCTTCAAAATGCCTTGAGGGTTTTTACTCTATACATCAAGGCAAAGCTTTGGCATCAAATCTTGTGCATTCACATCCCCTCTTTCATCCATTCTAAGATTCAAGGTATAAAATTTCTCTTTTTTTTTTTAATTTTCGTTTGCTTTTAATTGTTATTTCAATTGATTTTTTGTACAAACCTTGTTTAATTGTTATGGGTTTCACTTTTTTCACAAAATTTTTTCAAAAAATTAAATTTTTTCATTCGAATATATTTTATATTCGATACTTTTTTTTAAAACTGTTTTTTTTGTGTGAATATCTCTTTAAAATTAAAATTCTCTTTAACAAATTACCTTGAATTATTAGAATTTATTGGATCAAATAGGATGTTAATTGCATACATATCCGAATCCTTTTTGATGTATTTTCAGGATTATGGCACCGAAAAAGGGAACTAAGCGTCATCGTTCTACTTCCAATCCTATTGAGGATGTCGAGGGTAATCCTACACCTAACCTTCCTTATATCATCCAATTAAGTTTTCCCGAACCTACTAATAGGGAACGATATAAACTTTTTCAAGGAATGACCCTTAGGGAAGAGCGAGTTGTGTCTATTCCTTTTTTAAATTCTGCCCGTTTCAAGTTTCAATACCTACCTTTGATTAAGCAATGGAAATTCTTAACCTTTTTGAATATTCCTCCTATCCTATATAGGAACCTAGTCATTGTGTTCTTTTCTAATGCCGTATGTATACATGATGAACCTAGAGAGCATGTCATTGCCATTGAATCTTCTATTATGGGCAAAACTTTTCAAATTGATCAAAAGGTTTTATGTAATGTCTTTGGTTTTGAAGATATTGGTATTGATGATAAACACTCTTTGGGTACGGGTTTTTTAGGTCTCGCAAAAGTTTTAAATGCTCATGACCGTATCCTTCACCTTCTTATTTCTTGGTTTATCCTTCCATCGGGTGGGAAATATTCAACTATTCGTCAAACTGATGATTTTTGGCTAAGGTGTTTTAGAGAAGGTAAACGTCCAAATTTGTGTCAAATTATGTTTGCCGACCTTGTCTTCTTAGTTCAAAACCGTCACACCAAACTAGTCTCATCCTTTTACTACTCCACGACTTTGAGTTGTCTATTTCATTCCCTTGGCATTGATTGTTCACATGATTTCACCGAAACCCTTGGCCTACCTATTGATGAGCGTTCCCTAGCTCGTTCCGGTTTAACTTATGTTGATAATGATTGGGTTCGCAATGCTCAAGATCCTCTGCCCGTTGCTCCGGTCAATACCTCTCGTGCTTTTTCGAGTTCTCACCGTGCTCCTCTTGATTCCTCCTCCATGGATACTCTCATGACCTTCCTAAATGAGAAGTTCAACGCGATGGATAATGGTTTCACATCCTTAGAGGATCGCGTCCAAGGCATAGAAAAGAAGATAGACACCATGGCCGCTCGCCAAAACTCCATGGATATCTCTCTTACCGCCTTCCATGGTGCTTGGATCAATCAAACCCGAAGGAATCAACCCTCTCAAGAAGATGAAGAAGAAGATGACGAGGACGATAATGATGACGAAGGGGACGAGTAGATCATGCATCTCATCTTAGGACATTTAGTCTTTTATTATTGCTATTGTACTTTCGTTTTTAGGATTTGAAGTTTATGCCTATTATCTATGTTTTTAGGATTTTAAGAGTTTGGATTATGATGGTTGCTTTGACATTTATGCATTTGAACCTTTATGTTTATTTTGAAGTTTATGAATTTGAACTCTTATGCTTGCTTTATGTTTAATGAATTATTGTTGCTTTATATTGCTATTATCCTTGTATTTTATTTTGATCTAACAAAAAGGGGAGAAGGATAATAGAGTCAAATATTTTAGTTTTGAAAATCTATCTTAAAGTAAGGGGGAGAAAACTTTTCAAAGTTTCAAAAACATAAAAATTTATTTATGGTTTTGTTATATCAAAAAGAGGGAGATTGTAAAACCGAAATTGATTTTGATATAACACATAAACTTAAGGACCAATTTGCAAAACAATAAATTTTTAAGTACTCTTTAAAGTCTCACAATTGACAAGTATTTTTGAACAAAATAATATTTAAAGACCTGCTCTTAAATCATATATTTCCCTAAGTCTTTTCCTATGCTTTTCAAGCCTAAGTATACAAAAACGCCCAGGCGTATCGATACCCTCTGCGTATCGATACCCTATTTTGTCACTAGAATTTTAATTAACATACCGTACCGAGACGCTCTGAAATCGTATCGATACGATATACATCTGGGCAACTGTTTTCATGAAACCGTACCGATACGCCTTACAGCTGTATCGATACGATGTTCATGTGGGAAAATGTTTTTCATGAAACCGTACCGATACACCTAGCAACCGTATCGATACGATAAGCATATCTTTGACAAATCCGAGCATTTAATTATTTAACCGTTACTTGTCAGTTGGTTGGTTTCCCAATTTTCAAAAGATCGTTATACCGTACCGATACGCTTGGTATGCGTATCGATACACTTTTTATACAAACATAGCTTGGGATTCCAGTAACTTTGGACCGTATCGATACTGACCTCCGTATCGATACGCCCCTTAAAACTGTACCGGTATGCCTTCTATGCGTATCGATACGCCCTGTTTTTAGGCACAACGGCTCTTTCCTCTTTGATGCAGGTATCGATACGCCCTTTCCCGAGTACCGATACGGTAGGCTGCAGAGCTGCATTTAATGCGGGAAAAGTGTCCACAACGGCTCTATTGATGATCCCAACTACCGAAACTGCTAGAAATCAATGCAAGGGTATAAAAACAAGCTTCATTTGACCAAGCAACAACTATTGAACATTCAAGCATCATCAAAGCAAAAAATCCAAACTCTTGAGCTATTCAAAGTCATATTCTTGTACCCAACTCTATTGTCTTTCAATTTGTCAAATTGTATTGTGAGTTTGGGGTTGTTGAAATTGTAATTGGGTAGACAATTATCCTTTGAGAGGAAACGTTTGAGTTTACCAAATTCTTTCTTTGTATTTGAGTGGATTAAGCTTTGGGTAGAAAGCTTAATCGAAATTGTAAGGTTTCCTCCTCATCCAAGAAAAGGGATGAATTCAATTAGTGAATTGTTTGAAAATCCTTAGTGGGAGCTAAGGTAGTGGATGTATAGTTCATTTGGAGAACTTGAACCACTATAACCCCTTGTGTCATTTTTATTTTCAATCTTTCTCTTCACCAAAAATTTTAATTGCCAATTCACCCCCTCTTGGCCATTTGCAAGTGTTCGATCAACTCAACAGGCACTTTAAAATGAGCCGAAGATACTCGTTGGGGGTTCACATTTTCATTCTATATGAAACATTATAATAATGTTTGATGCAACTTGTTTAGTGCTTGAGAATATTAAAAGAGAATGATCCAGTTATTCTCAATGAGGGGATGCTACTACTGCATCCAGAATGATTCATTCATTTGAATTCATTTTCATTTTGCATTTGATGAAAGAGGTCACGAGAATTACTAATGTATTATGTCAAGCTTTGCAGCAAAAATCTCAAGACATTGTAAATGCTATGCATTTGGATTTAAATAAAAATATGTTGATCCAAAATTTGAGAGAGAATGGTTGGGAAAATTTGTTGAAACACATGTTATCATTTTGTGAAAAGAATGATTTGGATGTTCCTGATTTAAGTGCACAATATTTTGAAGGTAGGCATCGACAACATCAAATTCAAAAAATTGTGGAATACCATTATCGTTTTGAAATATTCAATGAAGTGATTGATTGTCAAATTCAAGAGCTAAATACTAGGTTTAGCATTGAGGCAATTGATCTTTGGAAACTCAGCTCTGCTTTGGATCCAAATGAAGATTATAGATCTTTAATATTGGTGATATTTGCACTCTTGCTAAAAAATGCTCAGAGAAATTGAATTTTCCGTTTCAGTTGAAGAATTTTTAGTGTGATATACGTAATGATGTCAAATTGAAAAATTTGACATGTTTGTCTCAGCTATGTGTTGTTCTTACGGAGATAGGAAAATCAAAAGCATTTTATCTTCTTGACAGATTGAACATGCTTATTTTAACTCTTCCAGTGCCTACATCAACTAGTGAGCGGTCATTTTCAACTATGAAGATCATCAAAACAAGATTGCAAAACAAGATGGAAGATGGATTTCTTGCAGATAACTTGGTTATTAATATCGAAAGAGAGATTGTTGTGACATTTACTTCAGATTCAATTCTTGAGGATTTTGTTTCTTTGAATACTTTTATGAATCGATGATTTTTAATAAATTATAGGTTTTTATTTTATTAGTACAATATTTACATAAATAATTTATGTTGATATGTATATATATGTATATTAAAATATCTTAGTTAATATATATAAGTTCATATTTTATAGATGCCCCCCACAATAAATTATGGTGAATTCTGCCAATGCATAGCTCGAACAAAGATATCTCAAGGGAAGCTAGGGTGGATATGGATAATGGTAATAAGGAGGCTGATGTTCGTAGTCGGGATTGCATGGAGGAACATCAAACGTTCTTCCCTGAACTACAAGATCACCATTTGAGGAGAAGGTTTATTTCTTTATTCGAAATAGAAGATAAGTATCTCTCGATAAGGAAAAAAAGAAGGGGGATAAGGTCTTAAAAAATGTAAGAAGCTGTAAAACCTATGTTTGATTTTGATATAATTAAATTGTTAAGGATTAAATTGAAAACTTGAAATTGATTTCTAAGTCCCTTTAATAATTTATAAATCACCAACACTTTAAAACTAATTTGAAAAACTCAAACTCCAAATATTTTCTAAGTGTTCCAAGGCCAAAGTATTGAAAATCGCCTAGGTGTATCGATACGCTTCCAGTCGTATCGATACCTTTTTTGCAAAGTTGGCTACTGGAAAGACGCGTTTCGATACGCTTTTAACTGTATCGAAACAGATTGAATCTGTATCGATACACCCCTCTGCAAAACTGAATGAGTTTGAATGGTGTACCGATACGATTTAACCCGTATCGATACGACTTTAATTGAATTTTTAATTCGAAGTGTTTTAAATGTTTTCGACTATTGGTGTCAGTCGAAATGGAAACTTCTAGTGAGCTAAGTTGAGAAAAAGGTATCGATACGGTCTCTTCCAGTTCGAAACGGTCCCTGTCCCGTACCGATATGCTTACGTGCGTTTCGATACGCCCTCTTTATTATGTACACCGGCTCTTTCTATTTTGAGACAAGTAAAGATACGACTCCCCGTGTACCGATACGGATAGCTGCATAAGTGCATTTATGGTGGAAATAGAGGGTCCCAACGGCTATAATCAATTCCCTAACCACCTAAATGGCTAGAATTGGTAGAGAAGGTACAAATTGAAGCTCTTTGAAGACCAGCAACAACTATTGCATTAAAGACAAACATCCAAGCAAAAGTCCAACCTCAAGTGTGCCTATTTTTCAATTTCTTGTAAACCCCAAATTGAGTTGTATTCAATTCTTATTTTATCTTCAAATTTGGGTTGAGTGTTGTAATTCATGGGACAAAATTGTATTTGAGAGATATACTTCTTGTCCAATTTCTTCTTTGTTCATTTGTGAGGGTTTGGTCAAATTTTGGGTAGAAAATTTGACCGGTTGTGTAAAGGTTACCTCCTAAGGCTTGAAAAAGGGAAGAACAAATAATAAATTGTTGCAAATCCTTAGTGGTAGCTAAGGTAGTGGATGTAGAGTTCATTTGGAATTTGAACCACTCTAAAATCCTTTGTTCTTCATTTTAAATTGTCCATTCACTCCCACAAAGTTTTAAAATCCCAATTCACCCCCTCTTGGTCTTGATCATTCAATCGATCCACTCAACAATTGGTATCAAAGCCTACCTCTTTGAAGGATTCAAAACCACAAGAGCAGTTCCTAGGAAGAGTGTGATCAACACAAAATCAAGCTATGGCATCTACCTCCGGATCTAGCATGTACAAGTCTCAATCAACTACAAAACCGTATTTCTTTAATGGTGACAACTATCCGTTTTGGAAGAATCGGATGCGCCTGTTCATCAAGTCCAATGATTACTTGGTTTGGGATGTCATTGAAGATGACCCTTACACTCCATTGAAGCAAGATAATGAATGAAGGATGGTTCTAAAGAAAAAGATGGAGATGAGTGAAGAAAAGAGGAAGAAGATCCAAATAAATGACAAAGCTCTTCACATGCTTTTTTGTTCTTTCGGTCTGGACATCTACTCCAAAGTCTCCTCCATTGAGAGTGCCAAGGAAGTGTGGGATACTCTTTAGACCACCTATGAAGGAACCAATGGTGTGAAGGAAACCAAGATTGGAATTCTCAATCTTAGCTATGAGAATTTCAAGATGGTGTCTGACGAAACGGTGTCCCAAGATGTTTGATCGCTTCTCAACCATAGTCAACGAGCTCAAAGGATTTGGAGAGACTATTCCAAAAGACAAGCTTGTCCGGAAGTTACTTTACTCACTTCTCGAATCTTGGGATGAGAAGAGAACCGCCATCATAGAGGCCAAAAACTTGAAGACTCTAAAACTTTATGAGCTAGTGGGTTCTCTCCTTACTCATGAGATTATGAAGCAAGGAAGGGAAGAAGAAAAGAAGAAGGAAGAGAAAAGAGTAGAGAAGCTAGAGGTGGAAAAGAAGAAGAAAATGGGAATAGCTCTCAAAGCTTCATTACTTGAGGAGAGCTATTCTAGTGAGGAGGATGACCTTGAAGAATTGGCTATGATAGCCAAAAAGTTCTCTCGATTCATGAGGTCCAACCGTGGAAGAAAAATTCAAAGAAATATGGACTTAAAAGGTAAAAACTAAGAAGAAGCGACGGATCAAATCATTTGCTTCGAGTGCAATAAGCCCAGTCACATTCTTTCGAAGTGCCCTCAACTCAAGAAGAAGAGCTTTGAGAAAAAGAAGAAGCTCAAAGCCAAGCTTGCTACTTGGAGTGATGAGGAGTCATCCGAGGATGACGAACAAGAAGTGGCAAACCTAAGCCTCATGGCATTTGAGGAAGATTCCTCCATGGTAACCTCTAACTCATCATCTTTAGATTTTACATATGATGAATTAAATGATGCATATAATGAGTTGCAAGAGGTTTATGATGAGTTAGTTGAGAAATACAAGGAGTCGGTCATTAGGAATAAGAAAATTATTTTAGAATTAAATGATAAAAATGACTCACTTTCTCAAGCTAACTTGAAATTTGAGGAAAAGATTTTAGGTTTGAAAGATGAACTTAAGTTTTTCCAAGATGAAAATGTAGACCTAAATAATCTTCTTTCTCAATGCAATAGTGAACACCAAAAGGTGTTAGGTGAACTTAACAAGCTCAAAGAGTCTTTTAAATATGTTGGTAGTGTGAAGCATGAAAAAGGTGAACCTTCTAAGACAATCCAACCTAGGAGAAAGACTAATAACTACAAACAAAGTAGCTTTCCTAGACATAGTAGAACTAAAAAGATTAGAAGTGTATGGGTTCCTAAGGAACTTTTAAAATCTAATAATATTGTTGCTATGTCACCTTGGATTCCTAAGGGAACCAAGCTATTGGGAGCTAACACTCGTAGACCCAAAATGATTTGGGTACCAAAAACAAAAATTTAATATCTTTGATTTGTAGGGGGAGCATTGCTACAAGGCCAAAGCACAAAGTCAAAATTAATGGTACCTTGATAGTGGATGCTCAAGGCATATGACCGGAGCAAGAGTAGATTCATGGATTTAAAGCCAAAAAGTGGAGGAGTGGTGACATTTGGTGACAACTCCAAATGCCACATTAAAGGTATTGGCTCCATAGGTAATCACTCTACTATTGTTATTGAAAATGTATTGTATGTCGATGGTCTTAAACATAATTTGTTGAGCATAAGCCAATTATGTGATAAAGGATTTAATGTTTTATTTGATAAAAATGAGTGCAAAATTGTTGACATTAAATCTAATAATATTATGCTCATAGGTCATCGCATAGGTAACATTTACATGGTGCATTTAGATGACATACATACATCCCATGCATGTTTAGTAGCTCAAAATGAAAATGATGCATGGCTATGGCATAGGAAACTAGGACATGCTAGCATTAGTGTTTTAGAAAAATTAGTTTCCCTTGATCTAGTTAGAGGTTTACCCAAGATTAAGTTCTCAAACGATAAAATTTGTGATGCATGCTCTAAGGGTAAACAACATAAGTCTTCCTTTAAATCCATTAATGATGTTTCTACAAGTAGGTGTTTACAACTTATCCACATGGATTTATTTGGGCCAATTAGGACTATGAGCTTGGGTGGTAAATCTTATGCATTCGTTCTTGTAGATGATTTTTCTAGATTTACTTGGGTTCTATTTTTAAGTACTAAGGACGAGGCTTTAGAAAAATTCATCACATTTTCAAAACTAACCCAAAATGATCTTGAACTTAGAATTTCTCATATTAGAAGTGATCATGGAACTGAATTTCAAAATTTAGGGTTTGAAGAGTTTTTAAATAAAAATGGTATTAGCCACAATTTTTCGGCACCTCGAACTCCTCAACAAAATGGGGTAGTTGAGAGGAAAAATAGAACTTTACAAGAAATGGCTAGAACCATGCTTTGTGAAAACAATTTACCTAAATATTTTTGGGCGGAAGCCACAAACATCGCTTGCTACATTGTAAACCGAGTAATGATTAGGCCAATTTTAAAGAAAACACCTTATGAGATTTTAAAATCTAAAAAGCCTAACATTAGCTATTTTCATCCATTTGATTGCAAGTGTTTTGTTTTAAATAATGGAAAAGACAACTTAGGTAAAATTGATGCAAAAAAGTGATAAAGCTATTTTCATAGGATATTATTTGACCTCTAAAGCCTATCATGTATTTAACCAAAGAACTTTAGTAGTGGAAGAATCTATACATGTTGTATTCGATGATAACCTCCTTCCAAGGAAGGATTCTTGTGATGATGATGATATAGGAATCATAAATGCCTTTGATGGAGGACAAACTTCAAAGGAGGATGAGATTCCAACAAAAGTAGAGGACACACAAGATCCAACTCTTGAAGCCTTGAAGGACTTGGCTCTTGAGGAATGTAACACCCCAAATTTGGGCCTAGATGTTTAGAGTCTGAACCAGACCGATCTGAAAAACGGTTCGAATTTAAAAGGGAGTTTTAGGGAACACCTAGTTCGGGATGCTTTAAATATATAGAAAAATATATAAAAATCCTTATTTAAATAAGAAACACAATGGTGGAATCAATTTTGCAAAATAAGGTTTGGAAATACTACATTTCAGTGTAGTGACCAAATCACAGTTTTTGCAAAGTTAAGTAGTGACTGTTTTTTAAAAGATTGAAACTTTAAATCTTTAAGGAGCTAATTTTACCAAAATGTTTTCATCAGATTTTCCTTAATTTGGGTGATTTAATTAATGTTTTTAATTAAAGAAATGAAGGGTGATTAAATTAGAAAACCACCTTTGACTTTTCATAACTACTTTTCACAAATTTTCCCTCATTTTATTTTCTCTCAAATTCCTTTCAACCAAACACATTCTCTCCAGAAAATTTACTCTAATTTTCACTTCATTTGATGAGATTTCAATCTCTTTGATTCTTAATCAATTCCTCATCAAATCCACTTGATTTCTACATTGAATTTTCAAGAAAACTTTCCCAAATCAAGGAGAAATCATTCATTAGAGGTAAGTTTCGTCCTTCCCCTCTAATGATTAGTTCTTTACTGAAATTCTCAAGTTATCAATCCTCTATTAATGATTTTTAAGTGGTTTTAAAGTTAGAAACAAGAAATTGTCTTAAAACACAAGATTTTGGAAGAGATCTTAAAGATTTTCGTGGTGATTGATTGGGCTCTATTTTAAGATGGTTTTCTAATATAGTTTGGATGTTAATTGATGTTACAAATGAGGTTTTATAAATCAAATCCCGAATAGGTTTGTTTTCCTAAGTTTTGCTTGTTAGAATGATGGTTTTTGGGGTGATTTTGGTGTTCTGTCATAGCTGGAGGTATAAGGACGTGGTTGTGTTGGTTTTTGATGTTAATTGATGTTTAGGAATGATTAGAAGTTATGGATCTTGGCTGGGTTTGGTTTTGGAAGAGTTTGGAGGTGTTTTCGGTAGTGTTTGGTAGCCGAAATGTGGTGTTTGTGTAGAGCAGCGAGTTTAGGTGTGTGGCTGATGATTTCAATGCATGATGATGCATTAATCCTCTGCTCATATGTGTTTAAAATAGGGGAGACATCTTTGGACACCTTTGTAGTTGATCCGGAAGCTTAGATTGTGTTTCGGCGAGCAAGCGAAACGTAATCGGTGAGTGCGTATGGTTTTAGAAGTCCTTGAGGGACAAATAATCAAGGTTTGGGGATTTAGGAAAGGTTTGAAACACCTTCCTAAGTCCGGAAGTAAGTATTGGGTAGATAGCTCTCTTGAATATGGTGAATGCCCCTAAAATGCTTTTACATGCTCATGGTTTGAGATAGATAAATTCCTACTGTTTTTATGCATGTTTTGTAGCATGAGATGATGCTTGAAATGATTTCATGAAGTAACATGTTGCATAGTTGAGATTTGGGCTTTTATGTTTAAGCATAGCAAATGTTATGGTTTGAAATGAGATGAGAAAGTTGAGAATTGTTGCATGAAAAACAATAGGTGAGATGATGTTTTAACATAATATATTGGCATAGATGTTGAGATACTTACCGGATATAATTGATCGATCAATAGGATGAGAGTGCACTATAAACTAAAAATTCGTACGTGCTCTTTGGTTAAGCCAAAGGGAGAGAACTGATGATGGGCATTCCATCGGGTAAGACTTGGTGAAATACCCAAGCTTTGTGGCGATGAGAGATTCCGCCATGTGAGTACGGTGATGTGAGATTCCACCGGAAACTATGTTGCTAGACGAGTGAGTACGGTGATGAGAGATGCCATCGGAAGTGTCTAGTGAGATGTCCGCATATCCGAGTAATAATGAGATGTGAAATGCCAATATAAAATATGAAATTGTTTTTGATTCACATGTACCTTGGAAGAAATGATTTATGCTATGAGAAATGCATATGAGATTTGTGTTAGAAATCCTTTGGTGTTACAAGCATGAGTATGGCTTTTCCATGACTTTTGCATTGGTTTAAATGCATGAGATAGAATGAAGGTACATGTGTTTTCAATGAGAAATTTCTTTGAAAGGTTTTCAAGCATGATATAGAATGAGCATGTGGTTTAAAAGCTTTTGAGAAAGTGTTTTCAAGATATGCATTATTGTGTTGGTTTTCTTTAGAGCATGCCTCACTAAGCATTTGTGCTTACTCTCTCTCTTTTACCAATAATGTAGATAATTGAGGTGTTTCCGGGCATCAAAGAGGTTAAGGTCATCCAAAGAAGTTCAAGCTCATGTATGGTGAAGTTTTCACACACTTTAGCTTTGATATAATGACAATGGGAAACCAAGGATTGTATTTGGGAGATATGTTTGAACTCCCTAAGGTTGTGGCATGTTTGTGTTGGCTTGTATGAGTTGTAATTGGCCTTGAATATTTTGATTTGAGGTTGGATTGCTTATTTTGGTTTTGTGATTAGGAAGCATGCCTCTAGACAATGTGAATTTGTGTTTGATGCTATGTTCGTGTTAGAATGTCTTAAATATGTCCCTTATATGTATGTTGGGTTGCTGGTATGGTTTGGGAGTCTTTGAGGCATGTTTGAGTGTGTTAATGGATGAAAAACCAACATTTGCTGCTGTTTCTGGGTAAGATGTATCGAAACACCCTCTAGTGTTTTGAAACGGGGGCTTGAAATGGTTTATGTGTTTCGAAACGCCTGAGGTTTTTTTGAAACAGTTTGGCTACTGGAATGTCACGTTTCGGTACTGGTCTTGGAACATACCCGCGTACCGAAATGGTCAACACCGTTTCAATATAGCGTTTCGGTACGGTAGGTAGGTGTTCCGAAACGGGTGACCGTTGAACACAGATTTGAATTGTTTTGAGTTTGCATGCTTTATATTTTAGTCCTAAATGTTGTGTTTGCAATTGCTTGTGTTTGAGTCCCTAAATGATGTCCGATCGTTGTGCCTTTCTCATTCAAAATTCGTGAGTACTCACTTAGGTTTAATATGTATTTAGACAAGATTAAAATAAAAAAGGGTCGTTAATCAAGGTTGACTTTTGGGTTGACTTTGGTTTTCCCCGTGTAATCTTCGTAGCTCGGGTCAAGCATCTAGGCCAGGCTAAATGGGTCACATTTATTGGTATTAGAGCCAGGTTATCGAATAGTTGGGGTTTGGTATGTGGTTGTAGTATGTGTTTATGCTTGATGGAGACTTTTTAGTGAAAGTATGATGTATGAATAGTGATGTATGATTCAATTGAGATGATTTTGTGATGCTATGCTATGTTTGAAGTGTGGTTGGGAATCCCATTTCCATATCAAAACTATTGAGAAGAATTGTTTTTGAAGATGAGCTTGAGTACTTGGATTACTTACCTTATTGTGCCTAATTGTGTTTATTGTATGTTTGTCAGTGCATTGTTTTATAATGGGGCCACGTAGAGAGCTGAGAATCAATACTAGATCAATGGCTTATAATGAAAATGCCGAGAATGCTGAGGATTTACCACCTCCTCCTCCTGGTGGACCACCCGGTGGTGGTGGAGTTGGAGCTGGTAATGCTGGTGCTAGTGTTGGGGTTGCTGGACCCGAGGGCGTGCAGGGGCAAGCTGCTCCTGATATGACCATGTTGATCCAGGCTATTGCTGGACCTTTCCAGGAAGCAGTAGCTGGAGCTCATGGAGCTGCGCATCAGGATGATGCTAATGTGAGGTTGCCTTTGGAATGTCTTCGCAGTCTAGGAGGGACTGAGTTCAGAGGCTTATCTCCGGAAGGATCTGAATCTTGGTTGGAGAGCACCAATAGGATTATGGGTCAGATGAACTGCAACAATGTGCAGAAGCTGGGTTGTGTTGTGTCACTGCTACATGGTGATGCCTATACGCGGTGGATGACCACTATCTCTGGGATGGAGGATGACAAGGTGACTTGGACGTTCTTCTTGAATGCGTTCAAGCGGAAGTACCTGGGAGTACGTTACCTTGATGAAAAGAAAAGAGAATTTATGTCTCTCGTGCAAGGCAACATGTCTGTAGCTGAATATGAAATTCAGTTTGTTCGCCTCAGTCAGTATGCACCTGCGCTAATCCCTAGTGAGTGGGAGAGGTGCGAACAATTCTTTTATGGGCTGGTATGAATGTTAAGACCTATATGCTTGCGGCTGATTACATGGATTTCGATGTCTTGGTCACTAGAGCCAAGGACATTGAATCGAATCTTGGTTTGGAAAGTCAAGTTGGTGGCTCTAGCTCAGGAAAACGAGCTGTGAAACGCAATTATGGTAGAGATCGCAATAAGAGGCATAAGGGTAGGAAGCCACATTATGATGCTAGGCGTGGGGGTGGTAACCCTGGTAGAGGTCATCAAGGACCTAATGCTGTTCTGAGGACTCCTGAATGTAACCGTTGTGGTAGAAGGCATGGTGGTGAGTGTTGGGGTAACCTTGGGACATGCTGGAATTGTGGGAATCGAGGACATTTGAAGAAAGATTGTCCTCAGCCGCTGAGAAAGGGACATGCTCCGGTGAGAGCAGCTGAGCCACAGAGAGGTACTGGGAGCGGCCGTGGTAATTTTCAGCGTAGGGATGATTGTGGCAGGAACGTAGCACATGTTGTGGCCGTTCAACTTGAGGGTGGCGGTCAAGCTCGAGTGTACGCCCATCGTGAGGGAATGAATGATACGGATGTGATCGCAGGTACCTTTACTTTGCAATCCTTGTCATTACTTTCTTTGATTGATTCTGGATCTATACACTCGTACATATTGCGTGAACGTGCTCAAATGCTTGGTTTACTTGTTGAGTCTTTGGATGTTGGTATGTGTGTGACTAGTTCCTTTGGTGAGACGGTTGTAACAAGGAAGTTGTATAGGAGATGTCCCTTGAAGGTGCAAAATCATATTTTTCTTGTTAATCTCATGGAATTGCCATTCTATGGCTTTGATGTAATCCTTGGCATGGATTGGCTTGTTGAGCATAGAGCTGTGGTGGATTTTGAAAGCAAGAGAGTTTCGTTGAAACTGGAAGATGATTATGAAGTGGTAGTAGTGGGCGAGAATGTGAAGTTTCTTGCCAATGTGGTGTCTACATTGGAAGCAAGTCGGATGTTGCAGCAGGGTTGCGAGGCTTACCTAGCCTTTGTTATGAATCCTAGTTCAAATGAGGTACGCGTTCAGGATATAAGAACTGTATGCGAGTTCCCTGGAGTGTTTCCGGTGGAATTACCTAGATTGTCGCCTAGTCGAGAGGTGGAGTTTGGGATTGAGTTGTATGAGAACACAACTCTAGTGTCCATTGCTCCCTATCGCATGGCACCCAAAGAGCTGAAGGAGTTGAAGACGCAACTTCAGGAGTTGCTCTACCGTGGCTTCATTCAGCCTAGTGTGTCACCTTGGGGTGCACCGGTCTTGTTTGTGAAAAAGAAGGATGGCACGATGAGAATGTGCATCGATTATCGTCAGCTGAACAAGTTGACAATAACAAATAGGTATCCTTTGCCAAGGATTGATGATCTTTTTGATCAGTTTCGGGGAGCGGTTGTGTTTTCAAAGATTGACTTGAGGTCAGGGTACTATCAGCTTAAGGTGAAAGATGTGGATGTGCCGAAAACATCATTTAGAACGAGATATGGGCATTATGAGTTCCTTGTAATGACGTTTGGCTTGACGAATGCTCCTGCTGCTTTCATGGACATGAGGAATAGAGTGTTCCATGAATACTTGGACAAGTTTGTTGTGGTGTTCATCGATGATATCCTTGTGTACTCTCGTACTGAGGAGGAGCATGAAGGTCATTTGAGAGTTGTCTTGCAAGCGCTGTTGGAAAATCAGCTTTATGTTAAGCCGGGAAAGTGTGAGTTTTGGCTAAAGGAAGTTGTCTTCCTTGGTCATGTGGTTTCAGCTGAAGGGATTCGAGTTGATCCTCAGAAGGTTGAGGCGGTGATGAATTAGAAGCCTCTTAAGTCTGTTCATGAAGTTTGTAGTTTCCTTGGGTTGGCAGGATACTACCGAAGGTTTGTGGATGGATTTTCTAAGATTGCTGCTCCTTTAACGAAGTTGTTGCAAAAAGATGTTGAGTATGAGTGAACGGAAGCGAGACAACAAGCTTTTGAGAAGCTTAAGGCAGCTCTGACGCAAGCTCCTATCTTGGTTCAACCTGAATCAGGAAAAGAGTTTGTGGTGTACAGTGACGCATCCTATGTTGGTTTGGGGTGTGTGCTAATGCAAGAGGGTAAGGTGGTGGCTTATGCATCGCGTCAGTTGAAGGTGCATGAGCGCAATTATCCTACACATGATATTGAGTTAGCTGGGGTGGTTTTTGCTTTGAAGATTTGGAGACATTATCTTTATGGTGAGAAGTGTACTGTGTACACAGATCACAAGAGTTTGAAGTATTTGATGTCTCAGAAAGAGTTGAATCTTAGGCAACGACGATGGGTGGAGTTGCTTAAGGATTACGATCTAACGATCGAGTATCACCCGAGAAAGACCAATGTTGTGGCTGACGCCTTGAGCAGAAAGGTGGCGGTGGAGTTAAGGGTGATGTTTGCTAGCTTGAGCATATCGCGAGATGGGGGTCTTGTTGCTGAATTGCAAGTGAAACCATCTCTAGTTCAGTTGATAAAGGATAAGCAGTTGTTGGATGATTCTTTGGTGCCACATGTTCAGGATATTGCTGAGGATAGACCATCGGATTTTTGTTTTAATGATGATGGAGTTCTATGTTTTGGAAGTCGGATAGTAGTGTCGAATGATGTGGAGTTGAGGCGTACTATTCTGATCGAAGCTCATAGTAGTCCTTTTGCTATGCACCCTGGTAGTACAAAGATGTACCGTGATATGAAGGATGAGTACTATTGGGTGGGTTTGAAGAAGGATGTTGCGGAATATGTGAGTAAGTGCATGGTTTGTCAGCGAGTTAAGGCTGAGCATCAGTTTCCTTCGGAGTTTTTGCAACCGTTGAGGATTCCTGAATGGAAATGGGAGAGGATAACCATGGACTTTGTGTCTGGTTTACCTTTGTCGCCATCGAAGAAGAATTCTGTGTGGGTGATTGTGAATCGCCTTACGATGTGTGCGCATTTCTTACCTGTGCATACTACGTATACCTTGGATAAGCTTGCAGAGCTGTACATTACTGAGATTGTACGTCTGCATGGTGTACCAAAATCTATAGTGTCAGATAGAGATCCGAGGTTCACGGTAAGGTTTTGGGGTGTTTACACCAGGCATTGGGTACGCGGCTGAATTTCAGTACTTCTTATCATCTGCAGACGGATGGACAGCCTGAGCGTGTTATCCAAGTGCTTAAGGATATGTTGAGGTGCTGTGTGATTGAGTTTCAAGGCTCTTGGGAGAAGCACTTGCCTTTGGTGGAGTTTGCTTATAATAATAGCTACCACGCAAGTATTCAATTGGCACCTTATGAAGCTTTGTATGGGAGGAAGTGCAGAACTCCTCTTTGTTGGGCTGAAACGGGACAAAAGTTGGTTTCGATGCCGGCTTTGTTGAAAGGAACCACCGAGAAGGTGAAGCTCATTTGTGAGCGGTTGAAGGCAGCCTCAGATCGATAAAAGTCTTACGCAGATTTGAAGCGTAAGGAGATAGAGTTTGCGGTGGGTGACCGTGTGTTCTTAAAGGTTTCACCTTGGAAGAAGGTGATGAGATTTGGTCGGAAGGGTAAGTTGAGCCCTAGATACATTGTACCATACGAGGTGATAGAACGTGTGGGTCTTGTTGCTTATAAGCTGAGGCTACCACAAGATCTAGAGAAGATAATTAATGTGTTTCATGTATCCATGCTTCTGAGGTATAAATCGAATCCTTCGCATGTTATGCATGTGGAGGAAGTTGAGTTGAATCCAGATTTGACTTATGATGAGGAGCCAGTCGAGATTTTGGATTCGGACAGTAAGATTCTCCGGGGTAAGACCATTGAGCTGGTTAAGGTATTGTGGAGGCATCGTGGTGTTGAAGAAGCCACATGGGAAAGAAATGAAGATATGAAGAAGCAATTTCCTTACCTTTTTCCTCTAGGTAAATTTCGAGGATGAAATTTCTTAAGAGGTGGAGAGTTGTAACACCCCAAATTTGGGCCTAGATGTTTAGAGTCTGAACCGGGCCGGTCTGAAAAACAGTTCGAATCTAAACGGGAGTTTTAGGGAACACCTAGTTGGGGATGCTTTAAAAATATAGAAAAATATCTAAAAATCCTTATTTAAATAAGAAAGACAATGGTGGAATCAATTTTGCAAAATAAGGTTTGGAAATACTACATTTTGGTGTAGTGACCAAATCGCAGTTTTTGCAAAGTTAAGTAGTGACTGTTTTGTAAAGGATTGAAACTTTGTATCTTTAAGGAGCTAATTTTACCAAAATGTTTTCATCAGATTTTTCCTTAATTTGGGTGATTTAATTAATTTTTTATTAAAGAAAATGAAGGGTGATTAAATTAGAAAACCACCTTTGACTTTTCATAACTACTTTTCACAAATTTTCCCTCATTTTATTTTCTCTCAAATTCCTTTCAACCAAACACATTCTCTCCAGCAAATTTACTTTGATTTTCACTTCATTTGATGAGATTTCAATCTCTCTTTGATTCTTAATCAATTCCTCATCAAATCCACTTGATTTCTACATTGAATTTTAAAGAAAACTTGCCCAAATCAAGGAGAAATCATTCATTAGAGGTAAGCTTCATCCTTCTCCTCTAATGATCAGTTATTTACTGAAACTCCCAAGTTATCTATCCTCTATTAATGATTTTTAAGTGGTTTTAATGTTAGAAACAAGAAATTGTCTTAAAACACAAGATTTTGGAATAGATCTTAAAGATTTTCGTGGTGATTGATTGGACTCTGTTTTGAGATGGTTTTCTAATGTAGTTTGGATGTTAATTGATGCTACAAATGAGGTTTTATCAATCAAATCCCGAATAGGTTTGTTTTCCTAAATTTTGCTTATTAGAATGATGGTTTTTGGGGTGATTTTGGTGTTCTGTCATAGTTGGAGGTATAAGGACGTGGTTGTGTCGGTTTTTGATGTTAATTGATGTTTAGGAATGATTAGAAGTGATGGATCTTAGTTGTGTTTGGTTTTGGAAGATTTTGGAGGTGTTTTTGGTAGTGTTTGGTAGCCGAAATGTGGTGTTTGTGTAGATCAACGAGTTTAGTTGTGTGGCTGATGATTTCAATGCATGATGATGCATTAATCCTATGCTCTTATGTGTTTAAAACAGAGGAGACATCTTCGGACACCTTTGGAGTTGATCCGAAAGCTTAGATTGTGTTTCGGCGAGCAAGCGAAACGTAATCGGTGAGTGCGTATGGTTTTAGAAGTCCTTGAGAGACAAAGAATCAAGGTTTGGGGATTTAGGAAAGGTTTGAAACACCTTCCTAAGTCCGGAAGTAAGTATTTGGTAGATAGCTCTCTTGAATGTGGTGATTGCCCCTAAAATGCTTTTACATGCTCATGGTTTGAGATAGATAAATTCCTACTATTTTTATGCATGTTTTATAGCATGAGATGATGCTTGAAATGATTTCATGAAGTAACATGTTGCATAGTTGAGATTTGGGCTTTTATGTTTAAGCATAGAAAATGTTATGGTATGAAATGAGATGAGAAAGTTGAGAATTGTTGCATGAAAAACAGTAGGTGAGATGATGTTTTAACATAATATATTGGCATAGATGTTGAGATACTTACCGGATATAATTGATCGATCAATAGGATGAGAGTGCACTATAAACTAAAAATTCGTACGTGCTCTTTGGTTAGACCAAAGGGAGAGAACCGATGATGGGCATTCCATTTGGGTAGAACTTGGTGAAATACCCAAGATTTGTGGCGATGAGAGATTCCGCCATGTGAGTACGGTGATGTGAGATTCCACCAGAAACTATGTTGCTAGACGAGTGAGTACGGTGATGAGAGATGCCACCAGAAGTGTCTAGTGAGATATCTGCATATCCGAGTAATGATGAGATGTGAAATGCCAATATAAATATGAAATTGTTTTTGATTCACATGTACTTTTGAAGAAATGATTTATGCTATGAGAAATGCATATGAGATTTGTGTTAGAAATGCTTTGGTGTTACAAGCATGAGTATGGCTTTGCCATGAGTTTTGCATTGGTTTAAATGTTATGGTTTGAAATGCTAGGAGAAATTGCTTTGAAAGGTTTTCAAGCATGATATAGAATGAGCATGTGGTTTAAAAGCTTTTGAGAAAGTGTTTTCAAGATATGCATTATTGTGTTGGTTTTCTTTAGAGCATGCCTCACTAAGCATTTGTTTTTACGCTCTCTCTTTTACCAATAATGCATATAATTGAGATGTTTCCGGGCATCAAAGAGGTTAAGGTCATCCAAAGAAGTTCAAGCTCATGTATGGTGAAGTTTTGATACACTTTAGCTTTGATATAATGGCAATGGTAAACCAAGGATTGTATTTAGGAGATATGTTTGAACTCCCTAAGGTTGTGGCATGTTTGTGTTGGCTTGTATGAGTTGTAATTGGCCTTAAATATTTTGATTAAGGTTGGATTGCTTATTTTGGTTTTGTGATTAGGAAGCATGCCTCTAGACAATGTGAATTTGTGTTTGACGCTATGTTCATGTTAGAATGTCTTAAATATGTCCCTTATATGTATGTTGGGTTGCTGGTATGATTTGGGAGTCTTTGAGGCATGTTTGAGTGTGCTAAAGGATGAAAAACCAGCATTTGCTACTGTTTCTGGGCAAGATGTATCGAAACAGTTTGGCTACTGGAATGTCACGTTTCGGTACTGGCCTCGAAACATACCCGCGTACCGAAATGGTCAACACCGTTTCGATACAGCGTTTCGGTACGGTAGGTAGGTGTTCCGAAACGGGTGACCGTTGGACACATATTTGATTTATTTTGAGTTTGCATGCTTTACATTTTAGTCCTAAATGTTGTGTTTGCAATTGCTTGTGCTTGAGATGTCTTGTTAAGCTGAAATTTGACAGAGAAGCATGTAACATGATTAATTTCATATTGGTAATCCTAAAATCTTTAAAGTCCCTCTAATTTACAAAAATTACAATTTGGTCTCTAATCTTGTATAATGTGCAATTGAGTCCCTAAATGATATCTGATCGCTGTGCCTTTCTCATTCAATATTCATGAGTACTCACTTAGGTTTAATATGTATTTAGACAAGATTAAAATAAAAAAGGGTCATTAATCAAGGTTAACTTTGGTTTTCCCCGTGTAATCTTCGTAGTTCTGGTCTAGCGTCTAAGTCGGGCTAAGGGGGTTACAAGGAAAATGAAGTGAGCTACCCAAGGGATTTCAACTATGTCAAAGATGGTGAAATCTTGGGTGATCCATCTAAGGGGGTAACCACTAGATCTTTTCTTAAACTTATGAACCATGTTGCATTTATCTCATGCATAGAGCCTAAGAATATAAAAGAAGCATTGAAAGATGATTTTTGGATTATGGCTATGCAAGAAGAGTTAAATCAATTTTAGAGAAGTAATGTTTGGACATTAGTTGATAGGCCTAGTAATCAATCTTCTATAGGAACTAAATGGGACTTTAGGAACAAACTAGATGAGAGTGGTAACATTAAGAGAAATAAGGCTAGACTAGTAGCACAAGGTTACACTCAAGAAGAGGGAATAGATTTTGATGAAACCTATGCACCCGTAGCTAGAATGGAAGCCATTAGGATGTTGCTTGCATATGCATGTTATCATGATTTCAAGCTTTTTTCAAATGGATGTTAAAAGCGCATTTTTAAATGGTTTTATAAATGAGGAAGTGTATGTGGAACAACCGCTGGGTTTTGAAGACTCAAAAATTTCCAAATCATGTTTTCAAACTCACTAAAGCTCTTTATAGTTTAAAACAAGCTCCTAGAGCTTGGTATGAAAGACTTTCAAACTTTTTACTTGAAAAAGGTTTTGAAAAAGGTAAGGTGGACACTACACTTTTCATAAAAAGGTATAAAAATGACATCTTAGTAGTACAAATTTATGTTGATGATATTATTTTTGGCTCTACTAACGAATGTCATTGCAAAGAGTTTGCTAAGATAATGCAAGGTGAATTTGAGATGAGCATGATGGGGGAGCTCTCATTGTTTTTGGGACTCCAAATCAAGCAAATGAAGGATGACACCTTCATCAATCAAGCAAAGTACATCAAGGATATGCTCAAGAAGTTTGGCTTGGAGAATGCAAAGCCTCAAGCCACACCTATGAGCTCATCTACAAAGCTTGACAAGGATGAAGGAGGTAAGTGTGTTGACTCTAAGCTTTACCGTTCTATGATTGGATCATTGCTTTACCTTACCGTAAGTAGACCAAATATCTTGTTTAGTGTTTGCTTGTGTGCTAGGTTTCAAGCTAGTCCTATAGAGTCTCATCTTATAGCCGTTAAGATAATTTTTAGGTACCTTAGAGATACTTCTTGTTTAGGTCTTTGGTACCCTAGAGACTCCATCTTCAACCTTCATGCTTATTCGGATGCGGATTATGGGGGGTGTAAAATCGATAGGAAGAGTACTTCGGGAACTTGTCAATTCCTAGGTAGTATGCTCATATCTTGGTTCTCTAAGAAACAAAATAGTGTAACCTTATCTACCACCGAAGCCGAGTACATATCCTAAGGGAGTTGTTGTGCTCAAGTCCTTTGGATGAAGCAACAACTCTTAGATTATGGTATTAAAGTTGAAACCATACCCCTTAAGTGTGATAACACTATTGCCATATGTTTGACAAAAAATCCCATCCAACACTCTAGAACCAAACATATAGAAATAAGGCATCATTTCATAAAGATCATGTCCTTAAAGACGATGTTGTTATAAAGTATGTTGACACCTTAAATCAATTAGCGGACATCTTTACAAAACCTTTAGATAAAGAGTGTTTTTGGCCCTTAGGAGAGAGTTAGGTCTAACTAGCATATCTTGACCTTTTAGGACCTCTTGTGTGCTTAAAATTGCTTGATCTTGTGAAATTGCATGTTTGTATGTTATAACTCTTGAAAATAACCATGCTTATAGCTAGGGGGAGTATGATTCTGTTAAAATATGCTTAGAACTGCTCATTCATCATTTGCATTCCTTTAGGAGGTGTTAGAATCGAGCTTTTGGTTGTTCTTTAGGTCTAAAATGTATTTCTGGGCTTAGGGTATCGATACGGCCCTATGCGTAACAATACGAGTACTTCATTAGCTTCCCAGACTTCATTTTGCCTTAAACGGGTATCGATACGGTTAAAACTGTTTCGATACGAGCTACAATCGTTTCGATACAAATTGCATCAGTTTCAATATGATCCTTCAACGGGCATTTTATTGGAATTACGTTTTTACCCCCGTATCGATACACCCTCAGACGTATCGATATGCGATTGCACAGACAACTTTAAATTGGAATTTAAGAGTTCAACTTTTACCAAAATTAAAATTTCTCAAAACCTTAAAAACTCTAGCCATTTTTAGCCTATAAATAGTCTCTTCCTCCCTCATATTTTCACACCACAACTCAAAATATCAAGAGGGTTTCAAATCAAGCAAAGCTCTAAGGCTTTTTCATCAATTTGGTGTTAAGCTTTTCTTCCATTCCTCTCTAATCAACATCAAGGTAAAACCCTTTCTTTTTATTTTTATTTTTTTTAATTTTGTTTTCAAACTTTTTTTTGTTTTTGTCTTTATTTGTTTCTTTTCAGCCAAACTTGGTTTTAAAATTTCTTTTCAAAATTTTGGTTTTAAATTTTTTTAACCTTGATTCTTGTTTTTTTAATGAGTTGAATGAAGAAATCTTAATGCATACATTGTTTTCTCTAGTTCATGGCACCTTCTAGGAAGAGATCATGTCTTAATGAAACCGGTGAAGGATCCAATACCAGGGAGGGTGCTCGTCCGAATCTCACTCAAATCTATCAACACTCTTTTCAATCCCCCGGAGCTCTCACCTATTTTCGTCAATTCCAAAACTATAAGATCTGTCCGGAGAGGGTAATCACTATTCCTTTTCTTAACTCGGAGCGATTCAAGTTTGAATATCTACCTTTGCTCCAACAATGGAAGTTTATGGATTTTCTCTCAATTCCCGGGTTTTATTTCCGTATTTTGGTTTTAATCTTTTATGCTAATGCCAAATGTTGTGCCAATCGCAATGGTGTTGTTACGGCGGTTAATTCCTATCTTATGGGTAAAAAGGTCACTATAGATGTTAAATCTATTTGTGAGGTCTTTAAGTTGGAGGATGAAGGCTTTGATGATGAGAATGCTCTTGGCCATGTTCTTAGTGGTTCCGTCACCGCCCTCAATGCTCAGGATCGAATCCTTCGTTTGATGGTCTCTTGGTGGTTTAGGCCCTCAAGAGGGAAGTACTCTACTATCCATCAAGTGGATGACTTTTGGATTCGATGCTTCCGTGAGAGAAAACGTCTGAACCGTGCTCGTATCATGTTTGCGGAGATCGTCTATCTCGTGCAACATCGCCACACCACAAATTTCTTGTAAACCCCAAATTGAGTTGTATTTAATTCTTATTCTATCTTCAAATTTGGGTTGAGTGTTGTACTTCAAGGGACAAAATTGTATTTGAGACATATATTTCTTGTCCAATTTCTTCTTTGTTCATTTGTGAGGGTTTGGTCAAATTTTGGGTAGAAAATTTGACCGGTTGTGTAAAGGTTACCTCCTAAGCCTTGAAAAGGTGAAGAGCAAATAGTGAATTGTTGCAAATCCTTAGTGGTAGCTAAGGTAGTGGATGTAGAGTTCATTTGGAACTTGAATCACTCTAAAATCCTTTGTTCTTCATTTTAAATTGTCCATTCACTCCCACAAAGTTTTAAAATCCCAATTCACCCCCTCTTGGTCTTGATCATTCAATCGATCCACTCAACAGAAGCCTTGTCAAGTTGATGTCGACATATCTTTAGACATACATGTTTCTACGGATTTGGATATAGAAAGAAACCAGATCATTACTAAAGATGTTAAAGAAAGCTTGAGTAGAGAGAATCTGATAAAAATTGAGCGATGAGGTGTTGTATCTTGAGGCAAGGGAAGCTCTTGATCTAGGTAAAAGGTTGGGGTGTAAATTGTTGGAAATGAAGATGAAGTAGTGAAAGAAATAGTTAGGCTTGAGCTTCAAAACAATTAATCAGTTTTGGAGTTTTGTTTGGCAGTTTAGTAGTATTATATTGGAGAGTTTAGTGCGTGCATAGGTTATTAATCTAGAACGTTGGTGTGAATCGATGTATTTTGTCTCTTTGAATATTTTTATGAATCAATGAATTTTAATGAATTATTAGTTTTTATTTTATTAGTACAATATTTAGATAAATAATTTATGTTGATATATATATATATATATATATATATATATATATATATATATATATATATATATGTTCATATTTTATAGATGCCCCCAATAAATTATGGTGAGTTCCACCACTTCATAGCTCGAACAGAGATATCTCATGGGAAGCTAGGGTGGATAATGCTAATTGTAACAAAAAGGCTGGTGTTCGTAGTCGAGATTGCATGGAGGAACATCAAATGTTCTTCCTTGAACTACAAGATCACCATTTTAGGAGAAGGTTTATTTCTTTAGCTGAAATGCAAGATAAGTATCTCTCGACCAAAGAAAAAAAAAGAAGACGAATAAGGTCTTAAAAATGTAAGAAGCCTTGTCAAATTGATGTCGATATATCTTTAGACATACATGTCCCTATGGATTAGGATATAAAAAAACAAGATTATTACAAAAGCAGTTAAATAAAAGCTTGAGAGAAGAAACTTTGATTAAAAATATTGAGCGATGAGGTGTCATATCTTGAGGCAAGGGAAGCTCTTGATCTAGGTAAAAGGTTGGGGTGGAAATTGTTGGCAATGAAGATGAAGTAGTGAAAGAAATGGTTAGGCTTGAGCTTCAAAAAAAATTAATCAGTTTTGGAGTTTTTGTAACACTTCTAAAATAATAATAACAATGATAAATTTAAATTGAAGAGGAAAAATGGGGAAATTGTTGGCTGTGGGATTTGAACCCTTAACCATAAGAATTATAAACTATGCACCTAACCATTTGAGCTATACAAGCTCTTAGTAGGGTCTTGTACCAAATTAATTTTAAACTTAACTTAACCGTTCAGAAAAAATAATAAAATAATAAAATATCTCACCTACCCCTATTCGACCATTTAATTTTCCCAGCTACCCAACTGACACCCAAATTAATGCCCATCGGAAAATTCTAGAATACCCTATCGACCTTTAATCTCCTTCAGCGATCCTTGCCTTGAACTCTGTCACCGAGTGACCGTTGGCATCACCGCCGTCGTCAAACAGAGCGGCTCAACGTCCCCATCAAGATCACAACCGCCACTTGCTTTGAATCTTCACCGCGCACCGTGAAGAGCAGCTGAAAGGTTTGGTCGTAACCTAAACCTCCCCCGCTGTTTTTGCTTTCGACGATACCGGCGTTGATAGGGGTCTGTACGCCACACCGCTGGCACCCCTGGACTCCCCGTCGTGAGGCGAACAAAACCCTACTGGTTACAAAGCCGCTCACTGCTGTTTAGCGCCTCGTCGAATATACGACAATTCGGTCGTGAATTCCCGATTTGGTAAGTTTGGTAAGTATTTTGGCCTAGATCTTGAGTTATTTTGGCTATGGTTGAGAAAATGTTGAAAATGGTGTGATCAAAAGCGTTTTCCGGCAATTTTTGGGTCACTCGTGGGCTTCACGCACTGTCTAAGGTGATTATCGGGCGCCTTGGACGGTGGTCATTGAACCGGCCGACCTAGACCCGTCTAACCGTAGACCGAGCCACATAAACTGGTCCAGCCTAAATCTACCTAGCCCAGTGGTAAACCAAGTCCGATGACCGACCCGAGTTGACCCGAACCCGACCCGAGTTTGACCCGTTGATCGAGTCAAACTAGTGAGTCAACTCGCCCGAGTCAACCCAGTGAATCAACTCGTCCGATTCAACCCAGTGAGTCAACTCACCCGAGTCAACCCAGTGAGTCAAATCGCCCGAGTCAACTCTGTGAGTCAACTCGCCTGAGTCAACCCTATTAATCAATTCGGTCAACCAGTGACATCAACATGACATCAGCATTGACTTTGACCGTTGACGTCAGCATTGACTTTGACCCAAAAGTTAACTTTTCTCGAACAACCATATTTTATGTTTTTCGATGTTCCGAGTCCGATTTTGAAGCCCGTTTTGTGAGATTCTAACCCGAAAGCCTCCAAATTGGACATTGAATCTGGATATGCATATGTGTTAAGTTAAATTATTTGAGAAAGGTTATAAAACAAATGACTAACATTGATCTTTTGATTGAAGGTACTCGCTGCTCTCTCGATCGTGCCTACGCCTAGCCCAGCTCGTTCCGATCAGTGCCGCCTTGAGAGCCCATTGTTACTCGTATGATTCTACAACTTAGAGTATTATATTGATAAAAATGTAAACCTGTTAGTAACCCTAATCCTTGTCGATCTAGGTTCCAGTACCGTAGCTGAGCATGGTACTGGTGCGCAATAGATCATCGAACCTACCTGACTTTTGAGGTGTGTTCCTTATGTGGTACATGATTGATTATAAATTGTTTTACTTGTTTTATATGATATTTAAACTGGTCATCTGTACATGATTGATACACTTAATTTCGCATAAACATAACATGTTTTCTGGAGTAAGTATGATTATGCTATAGGTTTGATATATGCCCTAGTACCTGATATGAAAAGCATGCTCTATGGTTACCATTTATCAGCATAGAAATGTGTTTATCAAGCATTGTTATAACTATTTATCACTACATACTATGATGCTGCCTGGATTGATTAGTAGGGATACTTGGGTTATGATATGATATACCATAAGGTTCAGCCCTAGTAAGGTTGGTAATTCTGCCCGTATTAGGTTCCTAGCTTAGGCTAGGGTAATTCCGCCCATGACCTAAGGTAACCCCTTAGATCGGTACCTACGCCCACTAGGCCTAGGTTAACACCCATATAAGGTTCTTAGCTTCGGCTAGGGTAATTACGCCTGTGACGTAAGGTATTTCCTTAGGATGGTACCCATGCCCAATGGGTTCAGGTTAATGCCAGTATATGATACCGTTCTGGGGAACTGCATTGTGGAGTTTGGTTGGAGGGTATACAGGTTGCATGAAAACTTGTATGCTTTTATAACATATTTTTTGAATTGTTTTATTATGTAAATGTTGTTACTTGCAGTGTTGGAACACAGTGAGCTCCTTAGCTCATACCCATTTTTCTCCCTTTAAGATATTTTGCATAGGCTACCCTGCTCGGGACATTGGAGGATCGACATATTTTGTACTTCAGCTAGTTTGTAATGTTTCTATCCACCTTTTGGTTATATAGGGTGACATCTGCCTATATTTTGGGATTATTTTTTCATGATCATTTTGATATATTACTTGATGATGCTTATTTTGTAATCATTACCTGTCGGGTTTATGAAGATGATTTCACCAGTTTATGTAGATATGTTTCAAATTAGATACTTGAATGTTGGACATGTTTTTCATTTGGATATTTGAGTTGGATGTACCCTTTTAGATTTGGTCCTTCTGCATATGTCAGTCTAGGAGGTTACATTTGGTTGGTATCAGAGCTTTTAGTTTTACAACATCGAACTGTGGATAAGTCTATTTAAAATGTTACTTTAAAACATTTTATAAAATGTTTTATGAAACGGGTCATGTCACCAAGTTTTATGTGTTTACTTGTGTTTGATTCTCCACTGTCACTAACTAATTCTAGGTTCTATTCATTGTAGAGATTGTCCTCCGCTATGAGCACCATCTGGTGACGTCGACCCGCTCGTAGGTGAGGTCGACCCGTTAGATTTGCAGACCCGATAGACGATCCAGCGGTTGCTCCATCTACTCATGCTGATGCTCATGCCCTCGTAGATCCTTCAGCTTTTGCCGAGCCTTCCGCCCCTCGCGGTCCTATAGTTTCGACCACCCTGACTGCTCTGACATCTACCACAACTGCTTCATCGTCTACTCCTGGTATTGATATGACTACTCTGATTAGAGGAGTGACAGTTTTTGGGCCCGAGCCTACGACTGGAGTTACTGATGAGGGTTTGAGTAGGTAGTTTCTTCAGCTGATTCAGGGTGTAGTCAAATTATCGGGTGTCGCTCCAAAAGTCCTCATCTCCTATACCTTGTTTGCTAATGGGATCAAGACCTTCTTGGGATCTCTTAGTGGAGTACAGACCGAGGCTGAGGAATGGTTGTATGACATCGAGCGACGTATGACTGAGATGGGTTTTGAGCCATCCAAGAAATACTCGGGTGTTGTTTCTATACTAAACGGGAATGCCCGCACCTGTTGGGAGTCTATTATGAGCAGCGTTCCCTCTGATCGGTTGATATGGGATTTCTTTAAAGAGCATTTTAGGAACCATAATCTAGGCGATTAGTTCTTAAGGGAGAGACGTCAGGAATTCAAGGACTTGGTGCAGGGTTCCATGATAGTGGCCAAGTATGAGATACAGTTTCTGGATTTGCAGAGATATGGTACTGGTTTGGTTTCTACCGAGAAGGATAGATGCAAAAGGTTCTTAGAGTGCCTCTGTATTGGGATACGTGATCGAGTGGCTACATATCAAAATGCGTTATTTGAGGATTTGGTAGATCGGGCTAAGACTACAGAACGTATAGAGATATTGGCTGCTAGACAGAGCGGTAGAGATAGGGATCGAGGGCGAGACCGAGATAGAGATCGATCTTGGAGATCTTCTGGCTAGGGAGAGTCTTACGTGCGCCCTTATAAGAGGGCACACACTAAAGCATATCAGAGAGGTGGCCCAAGTTATAGGCCCCCGACACCACAGGGCCCAGCTGTTAGTCGAGGTGATTCATCGGGGTTCACCCATGTACCTTTGTGTGAGTATTATGGTAAGTCACACTGAGGAGTGTGTAGAAAGATGTCGGTTGCTTGCTTTCGATGTGGATCCACTGATAACTTCAAGAAAGAGTTTCCACACACACCTTTTGTAGACCGATCGTCGTTTCAAACCCCTTGCTCGATTCCATACTCCAGCCCGTTCACAGACGTCTGTTCAGACACTGGGTTCAAGGCGTTATCAGAGTATAGCTCCTGGGTCTTCTGTTAGATCTGATAGTAGAGGTTGATCACATCAGAGTGGGGGACGGGTCATTACTGAGGCCATAATGCCTGCACTTGTTTATGCTACTAGACGTCGAGACGACAGAGATAAGCCATATGTCATTGCATGTACATTTACTATATATTTTGTTCCATTCTTTGCATTGCCTGACAATGGTTCTACCCATTCCTATATCAATATTTGTGTCCCAAGACCTTCAGATTCCAGATGAGACCATCAAAACAACGGTTACTATTATGAGTCTAGTGGGTCAGTCAGTGGTTGTAAATAGGGTGTTCAAGCGATGTCCCCTCGAGGTTCAAGGGGAAATCTTTCCATCCGACCTTATGGAGCTACCATTTGAAGAGTCTGATCTAATTTTGGGCATGGATTGGTTGACTGAACATCGGTTTAACTTAGACTGTGAGTCCAAGAGAGCAATTTTGAAGACTTCTGATGATCGGACAATGGTTCTTGTTGGTGAACGCCGAGTGTATCTGTCTAATGTCATATCTGCCTTGGTTGCTGATAGGATGATCCAAAAGGGGTATCATACCTTCATCGTATGTTTCTTGAATACCAAAGGTTCTTTGTTTAAGATTGAGGAGATTCGCACTGTTAGCGAGTTTCCTGAAGTTTTCCCCGATGAGCTACATGCATTACCTCCTGATTGAGATGTTGAGTTTGAGATTGAGACCTATCCGAGATCTGCGCCAGTCTCCATGAACCCTTATCGTATGGCTCTAAAGGAGCTTAAGGAGTTGAAGATTCAGGTGCAAGAGCTCTTGGATCAAGGATTTATTCGACCTAGCTCTTCACCTTGGGGAGCTCATGTTGTTTTCATGAAGAAGAAAGATGGTTCTGTCAGGTTATGTATTGACTATCGGAAGTTGAACAAGCTTATAGTCAAAATAAGTACTCGTTACCCACGATCGATGACTTGTTCGATTAGTTTCAAGGAGCCACAGTTTTCTCAAAGATGGATCTTCGTTCTGGGTACTATCAGTTGAAGATAAAGGGGTATGATGTAGCAAAGACGGCCATTCGCACCAGATATGGGAATTACGAGTTTTAGTGCTGTCGTTTGGTCTGACTAAGGCTCATGTCACCTTTATGGATCTGATGAACCGTGTGTTCCGGCCCTACTTGAATCAGTTCGTGGTGGTGTTCATTGATGACATCCTAGTCTACTCTCGGACTAAAGCAGAACATGTTGAGCATTTGAGGATTGTTCTGCAGACTCTTAGTGAACACAAATTGTATGCCAAGTTGAGAAAGTGTGAATTTTGGCTCAACGAGGTGACATTTCTTGGGCATGTGGTATCGGCTCAGGGTATTCAGGTTGATCCGAGCAAGATAGAGGTCATTGTGAGTTGGAAGCAACCCATGAATGTTTCCGAGATTCGCAGTTTCTTGGGTTTAGCTGGGTATTACAGGCATTTCATTAAGGGTTTTTTCCATTATTGCGGCTCCCTTGACGAAGCTGTTGAGGAAAGATGTTTCATTCATCTGGATAGATGCTCAGCATGATGTTTCAGTTGAGGCTGCATGAGTGTAATTATCCTACCCATGATCTAGAGCTGGCCACTGTGGTCTTTGCCCTGAAGATTTGGAGACACTATCTCTACAGAGAGAAGTGTTATATTTACATAGATCACAAGAGCCTGAATTACATTCTTACAAAGAGAGAGCTTAATCTGAGACAACGTCATTTGATTGAGCTTCTTAAGGACTATGATTGTGTGATTGAGTACCACCTGGGGATGGAAAACGTTGTTGTTGATGATTTGAGTCGTAAGGCTATATCAGACTCGAGATCCTTGTTTTCCAGGATGAGTATATATAGTGATGGTAGTTTACTAGTCGAGCTGCAGGTTAAACCGACTTTGGTCGAAGAAATTAAGGCCAAACAGCTTATATATAGTTCCTTACTCCCTATCATACAACAGGTTGAGCAAGGATCTACATCTATCTATGCCTTTGTTCAGGATGGAGTCCTGTGCTTCAAGGGCCGTTATTGTGTACCAGATGATGCCGAGTTGAAGCGGGCAATTCTCAGTGAGGCTCATAGCAGCCCTTATGTTATGCATCCTGGTGAGGACAAGATGTATCAAAACCTGAGGCAAAGATATCGTTCGGTTGGTATGAAGGACATTTCAGATTATGTATCCCGGTGTTTGACTTGCCAGCAGGTTAATGAAGAACACCATCATCCTTCTTGCTTTTTGCAACCCATTAGGATTCCTGAGTGGAAATGGGAGCGCATCATGATGGATTTTGTTACATGGTTACCTCTGACTCCTTCCAAGAAGGACTCTGTCTTGGTGATTGTTGATAGACTCACTAAGTCAGCTCATTTTATTCCTATCCGAGTTACTTATCCCAAGAAGAAGCTGGCTATATTGTATATTTCTGAGATTGTCAGACTTCTTGGTGTACCCATGTCTATCATTTCGGATCGAGATTCAAAGTTTACCTCTCGGTTATGGAAGGCCTTACATGAGGCCTTGGGTACACGTATGAATTTCAGTACATCGTATCATCCCTAGACCGATGGATAGTCGAAGAGGGTGATACAGATTCTTGAGGACATGTTACGAGGATGTGTGATTGATTTCCATGGTAGTTGGAAAGATTTATTGCCCTTGGCTGAGTTTGCGTACAATAACATCTATCAGGCTAGTATTCTCATGGCACCGTATGAGGCTCTTTATGGTCGTAAGTGTCGTACTCCCATTTGTTGGACATAGTTGTATGATAAGAAGAATTTAGGCCCAGAGTTGGTTTGAGAGACCAAGGAGAGAGTCAGATTGATCCGTAACCGTCTGAAAGAGGCTTTTGATAGACAAAAGTCTTATGCTGACCGAAGGAGAAAACACATTGAGTTTGAGGTCAGTGATCAGGTTTTCTTGAAGGTGTCTTCGTGGAAGAAAGTTTTGAGATTTAGACGCAAAGGCAAGTTGAGCCCAAGATTTATTGGGTCGTACTGTATCTAAAAAAGAGTTGGGCCTGTTGCATATCAGCTTGAGTTGCCTCCCCAGCTTAGCCGCATTCATGATGTATTCCATGTATCCATGTTTAGGTAGTAACATCCAGACCCAAGTCATGTCATTCAAGTTCAAGAAGTGGAGTTGAGATCAGATTTATCCTATGAGGAGGAGCTTGTTCGGATTTTGGACCGAGATGAGAGAGTTTTGAGGAACCGGCGTATTCCCATGGTTAAAGTACAGTGGAGTAATCGTGGTCCTGAAGAAGCTACCTGGGAGACTCATGAGTCAATGGAAAAGAAGTTCCCACATCTGTTCAACTCAAATAAATTTCGAGGCCAAAATTTCTTTTTAGGGGGAGAGTTGTAACACTTCTAAAATAATAATAATAATGATAAATTGAGATTGAAGAGGAAAAAAATGGGGAAACTGTTGGTTGTGGGTTTTGAACCCTCAACCTGAAGCATTATGAACCATGCACCTAACTATTTGAGCTATACAAGCTCTTAGTAAAGTCTTGTACCAAATTAATTTTAAATTAAACATAACGGTTCAGGCAAATTAATAAAATAATAAAATATCTCACCTACCCCTATTAGCACATTTAATTTTTCCAGCTACCCAACCGACATCCAACTTAATGCCCATCAGAAAATTCTAGAAAACCCTATCGACCTTTCATCTCCTTCACCGATCCATGCCTTGAACTCCGTCACCGAGTGACTGTTGGCGTCACCGCCATCATTAAATAGCGTGGCTCAACGTCCCAATCAAGATCACGACCGCCACTCGCTCTGGATCTTCACCGCGCGCCGTGAAGAGAAACCGAAAGGTTCGACCATAACCTAAACCTCCATCGCCGTTTTTGCTTTCCACGATACCGACATCGATAGGCTTCCGCTCGCCACACCATTGCCACCTCAGGACTTCCCGTCGCGAGGCGAACAAAACCCTACCGGTTACACAGCCGCTCACTATTGTTTAGCGCCTCGTCGGAGTTACGACAGTTTGGTCTTCTTTTGCCTGATTTGATAAGTTTGGTAAGTATTTCGACCTAGATCTCGAGTTATTTGAGTTATGGTTGAGAAAATGTTGACAATGGTGTGATCGGAAGCGTTTCCCAGTAATTTTTGGGTCGCACATAGGCTTCACGTGCCGTCTAAGGCGATTCTCGGCTGCCTTGGACGGTGGCCGTTTAACCGGCCCGCCTAGACCCGTCTAACCGTAGACCGAGCCACCTAAATAGGTCCAGCCTAAATCGGCCTGGCAAAGTGGTAAACCAAGCCCAATGACTGACCCGAGTTGACTTGAACCTAACCAGAGTTTACCCGAACTCGACCCGAGTTTGACCGGATGATCGAGTCAACCCAGTAAGTCAACTCTCCCGATTCAACCTAGTGTTTAACACCCCAAGTTTGGGCCTAGGTATTTTGCAAGTCGGGTTGGGCCGGTGGAATCAGTAGTCGGGTGTTTGAATTATAAAAGGGTGATTTAGGGAAATCAAGGTTCGGGTTGGGATAAAAATATGATAAAAAATCCTAAAATCCTCCAAAATTATATTTAAGATGTTGGTTAAATCAATTTTTCAAAACAGGTTTTTGAAAGTATACATTTTGGACAGTGACAAAAATGTAAAGATTTAAAAGTTGGGAAAATGTGTTTTTCAAGAAAAGTCAAAATCTTTGAATCCTTAGGGAGCTATTTGGCAGTTAGGCCTCTTCTCTAATTTGGCATGTGTTTTAAATGGTTTATTAAATAATTAAAAAGACTTTTAATTAATTAATTAGAGAGGCAGTTAATCGGTTAAAAGAATTTTGACGATCTTTCCATTCTCTCTTCTTCACTTCAGCCAAACACCCTCCATTTTCTCTCAAATTTCCAGATTTTCTTCACTCTCAAATTCTCGCTTGATTTCCAACTTTCCCTTGGTGATTTCTCTCATTTTCCTTCAAGTTCTTTCAAGCTAAACTTCCCAAATTAGAAGAGAAGCAAGAATTGGAGGTAAATTTCTTGCTAACCCTCTAATTAAGGTTCTTTAATGAAATTCCAAATATATGTGGCTCTTTATTCATATTTTTTATTGGGGTTTTGTTATTAGTTTGATAAAATATTGAAATCTCGGAAGAAAAGTGATTTAAATTGTGATTTTTGGAGTTATGATGATTTGTCTTGTTTGAGATGATTTCTAAATGAGTTTTGAAAGGTTTTTGGTTTTGAACTGGAGTCTTAATCATAGAGATCCCGAAATCCTTGAGTTTCTTGATTTTTGAGGTGTTTTTGGTTGAGTTTTTGGGGTGTTCTTGAGGAATCCGAGTTGCTGGAGGTATAAGGATGGTTTTAGGTTGTTTTTGGATGTTGATTAATGCCTAAAGTGTGTTGGATGAGTTGGGTAATGGTTGGGCTGAGGTTAGAGGTCAATCGATTGAGTTTTCAGTTGTTTCGGATGTGTGATTTGGTGCTTTAGAGTAGGGCTGCGGGTTTTCTTTTGAGTGCTGGTGTTTTGAGTGCATTTTAATGCATTGAACCTCTGCTTTAATGTGTTGAAAATAGGGGATAGTATTCCAGAATCAAACGAAGTGATTTTGGAGGCTTCGAGTGATCGATAGTTGCGTCGGCAAGTGTGGTTTCGTGAGTCGGTGAGTGGAACTTTGTTTTCCAGCGTGGAAACGTTTTAGAAAAGGTTTTGGGAACTTAGCAAGATCTTGAAACACTTTACTAAGTTTGGAAGTAAGTAAAGTGAAATTCTCTCTCGGATTGTGCTATTGTTAGATTTTGAATGCACTTGATTTAATTATGTTAACCTACTGTTTTAAAGCATGTTTTGAGTTTATAAAATGTGTTTGATGATGCCATGTGGTTTAAGGATGCACTAGGTAAGTGATCCTTGTATTCATGTGTTGATGCATGATATTTGAAGCATGGTTTAATGCTTGAGTTATGGCTTATCATGAATGCTTTTGTAAAAACAGTGAGGTATGCATGAATTGTGGATTATATTGGCAAGTGATGTTGAATAAAGTGTTTTGTAAATGAAATCAGATATAGTTAGCCGGCTATAGGATTGAGTGCACTATAAACAAGTCGCCTTGGATGTTGAGGGGTTGTGATTGTACCGAAAACTCCATCCAAGTACCCTAACGATTGAGGATTGTTTAAGGTTGCAACGGTTGAGGGTAGCACCCGGGTGCGAACCTTGTATGTGTCACGTCTCTCGTTAGTGGGTTATACATCTACCGATGAGTGGTTTTGAGGGGTTTTGATTGTACCGAATACTCTACCTTGGGTGTCACAACGATGGAGGGTCGCTCTCGTGTGTGAGCCTTGAGATGCAGGTAGAGTGTATGAAGGGTGTGGGAAAACCCTTGGTAATCTGTGTATCCGATATATTTTTGAGAATGTTGTTAGTCACTTGTAAGCCAATATAATGGAATGAAACATTATGGAAATGTTGTTGATGCATGTTTTACCTTAAGCTTAGCATAAGGGTGTTTATGCTTGGAAGGCTTGATGATGCGTAGCAATGGTTTAATTGCTGGAAAATATGTGATACATGTTGCATGATATTTAGCATGTTGATTTTGATGTCAAAGTGCATGGTTTATCAACGAATGCATGATGGTTTTGAAAGAGTGGAAAAATGGTTTTGTGCATTGATGGTGTTTTTGATTTTGAGCTTTCCTCACTAAGCATTTTGTGCTTACGCTCTCTTTGTCCATCAATACAGTCAATTTGAGCTTTGGAGGCGGCACTTGCAAGGGATTGGGGAATGACTTTGATTGAAGGTATGTTTGGTTATGAAATAGGGTAATAAAGGCAATGGGGGTGTCCAATGCTATGAATGATGGTTGATTTGGTATTCTATGGTTTAGTACAAGTTTGATATGCATATTTGAGTATGTAAATGGCCTTTAAGTGTTGGTTTATATTTGGATTGGAGAATTGATCTTTTTATGCTTGATTTTCCATAGGAAGCATGCCTCTAGAATTCTTTAATGATAAATGTCATGTTATGATGTCGTTGTTGCCATGTATTCTTGAGAATTGATGTTTACATGAGTTGTATGCATATTAGAGGTAAGTTGGTGTGCTTAGGAATGGATTAAAATGACTAAAGCAGCCGAATTTTACATTACAGGCCTGAGGGTATTGATACCCTCGTAAGGGTATCGGTACGGTCTGTGTATTTTTGGAGGGGTGTACCGATACTCGGGGGCGTATCTATACGTATTTTTGCCACTGGTTTTGGGTGTATCGATACGGGCCTCAAGTGTATCGATAAAACCTTTGAATTGTGAGGTTGGTGGGCTGCCCGTCATGGGTGTATCGATACCCTCTCTAAGGGTATTGATACGCTGGGGTATTGATACCCTCTCTAAAGGTATCGATACAGTGGGGTATTGATACTCTCTCCAAGGGTATTGATACGGTGGGGTATTGATACCCTCTCTAAGGATATCGATACGGTATTAGTTAATTTGGTTGTTTGACATCTTAAATGTTCTGAATCTTTATGTTTTAGTCCCTGTTTCTTATGGATCAATTTAAGGTGATTTAATGGTTAATTTGGGTTGAGCTTTGGCAGAGATGCATGTAATGAGTTTAATTAAAGGTTGGTAATCCGAATTTGGTAATAACCCTTACAATTTGTCAAATTTACAAAATGGTCCCTAAGCCTTAGATGGGTTATAATCAAGGGGCGATTGTGATGTTGTTTTATCCGCTGCTTGTACGCGTACACATAAGAACCTAAGTTGCATATATACAAGATAAAAATAAAAAAATAGGGTCGTTTATTGAGGTAAACCTTCCCGGTTTACTTCAATATTCCCCGTGTGATTCGTTTATTGAGGGGGTTACATAGTGAGTCAACTCGTCCGAGTCAACTCGCCCGAGTCAACCCAGTGAGTCAATTTGGTCAACTGGTGACGTTAGCGTTTACTTTGACTACTGACGTCAGCGTTGACTTTGACCCAAAAGTCAACTTTTCCTGAAAAACCCTATTTTATGTTTTTCGACGTCATGAGTCTAATTTTGAAGCTCGTTTCATAAAATTCTAACCTAAAAGACTCCAAATTGAATGTTGAATCCGGACATGCTTATGTATTAAGTTAAATCATTTAAGAAATGTTATAAAACAAAGGACTGACATTGATCTTTTGATTGAAGGTACTCACGGATCTCCCGATCATGCCTACGCCCAGCCCAGCTCGTCTCGATCAGTGCCGCCTCGAGAGCTCATTGTTACCCGTATGATTCTGTAACTTAGATTATTATATTGATAAAAATGTAAACTTGTTGGTAACCCTAATCCTTGTCGATCTAGGTTCCAGTACTGTAGTTGAGCGTGGTCTTGGTGCCCAGTAGATCATCGAACCATCCCGACTTTTGAGGTGTGTTCCTTATTGTCGCAACCCTTTCGAGCTTCAACTTTTTTAAAAACTTTAAAACACGGAGTCGCCACCAATCGTTTTGAAAAGTGTGATTGGATCACTTGAAAACGTGGTTATTTTAATAAAACAACAATTTTGGTCTGTGAAAAACAGAAAATAAGTTCGGGGGTCGGTTATGCGTGGGGAAGGGTTAGCACCCCCACGACGCCCAAAATTGGTACCTAATTGATTTTAAAATCGTTTTCAAAACTGGAATTTGCAAGTTCATGAAGGTTCGACTTTACTTGTTTGTTTAATGAATATTAGTCTACTTTAACGATCTTATCGCCTGGGAGATGAACTTTAATCACAGCCAACATTTCTGGCGCTAACCTGTCTTTCTCGTTTGATAAAACAGCGCATTAAATTAATTCTACTTTTCAAACAACATAGTAATTTTAATGTGTTGAGCATTTTATATTTATTCTAAGTTCGATTGTTCTTAAAATCCTAAAAATGTCTAAGTCTTTTATTTCTAATTAAAAGTTTAAGTCTGCTTAAGTGTATTTTATTTTTGTGAAGTAAATTTTCCAACAAACACGTCTCCATCTAAGCTTTAGAACCTAATCCTAAGTTTTAACCTATTTCTAAAGAACAAGCAAGAAACTTAATTTTTCTTTTGTGTTTTTCCCTTATTATTTCTTTTTTCAAAAACCTTTATTTCTTCTTTTTAATTTTTTTAAAACCAAGACCCTTTTATTATTTCCACCCATGCATTATTTTTTTCATACTTAAATCCCTAACTTTAAGTTTTTTAATAAAACCATATTAACTCATTTTTATTCTTTCATTTTAATAGTAACACTTTTAAAAATTCATTTCTACATTTCTAAATATCAAAACATTCCTAACAACAATTTTTAAAACATGCAATTTTTTAAAGATCAGACCCAAAATTAAACGAAAGTTTAAAACAAAAACATTACTGGAATCGCGAAACGATTTTCCGACTTCAAGAACACAACCTAAAATCCACAAAAACACAAACACAAAAATTCAACCAAGAACAAACATGAAAATTCATTTTCTTTACGCTTGAACGGATAAGTGAATCTTCTAAAAAATTCCATCCTCATTATGCTTGGATGAATAAGCGAACTCCATTATCCTTACGCCTGAACGAATAAGTGAATCTTCTGAAAAAATTCATCCTCTTTATGCTTGGATGAATAAGCGAACTTCATTCTCCTTACGCCTGGACATATAAGCGACTCTTCTGCAAAAAATTTCATCCTCCTTATGCTTGGATGAATAAGCGAACTACATTCTCCTAACGCATGAACGGATAAGTGAATCGTCTGCAAAAAATTTCATCCTCCTTATGTTGTGATGAATAAGCGAACTCCTGAAAAAATTTCATCCTCCTTATTCTTGGATGAATAAGCGAGTCTTCTGAAAAAATTTCATCCTCCTTATACTTGGATGAATAAGCAAACTTCATTCTCCTTACACCTAAACGGATAAGCGAATCTTCTAAAAAAATTCATCCTTCTTATGCTTGGATGAATAAGTGAACTCCATTCTCCTTACGCCTGAATGGATATGTGAAACTTCTGAAGAATTTCATTCTCCTTATGCTTGGATGAATAAGCAGGTTCTAAAAGGGGTTCCATCCTCCTCACACTTGGATGAATAAGCGGGTTTAGATTTCGATGAATAGGCGGGCTCTATTCACCTTATGCTCTAATAGATAAGTAGCTCCATTCTCCTTGTGCCCAAACGGATAGGCAATTTCTTTTGCTGAAAGGTTCTTCATGTACCTGAAAAATGCGATATTCAATGCAATTATGATGTGCATGCTCTTAGGGTTGCCTAAAACATGAATGCATGTCTCATTTCTTTTGCTTTTTGAATTCTTTTTCTTAGAATTATTTTTTTCCACACGTTTTCTCGTTCAATCCAGATAATTTAGTTATACTTTTTCACTGTATTTCTTCGACTCATGGAAAACATTTGACCTTTGAAAATTTTCTCACTTAATCTAGTGATCGTGTACTTCTGATTAGAAGGACATACTTCTTCAACTGTCACTCTCATTCTTTATATGTCTTTGCTTCATCGAAAACATTCGACCTTCGTAGGCAAATTTCTCAAGATCTACTATCATTGTAGTTGATACATCAATATTGAGTGAAAGGCTTCCTTGTGTGATCTTGAATGTTTCAAGTCTTCATATACCCCTTATCAAGCATCTTTAATGCCTCTTGTGAATTCTCAAATTCTTGCCTCTGCAGGACATCTTGAATTGCTTACATGTGAAAGCTTATTTCCACCTTGAATATCTTCGAATTATGTTGGCGCTTTAATCTCTTCTTCTCACGCCTATTAATACTGAGGGCCTTAAATCATTAGCCTACGTAGATTGCCCCAATCTGATGGCATCGTTTTCTTATCAAGTGTAGTTCTATTCTCTTTTCATGCTTTTGAACTTTTGCATCTTATATGAAGATCTTATTTGAAAACACGACTCACTTCAAACTCTTCAACGCTTGTGCTTCTTTTTTACTTTTTATCTTCTCATGCAAGGTGGTGCCCTTATTCAAGCTGAGCTTCAATTGTTTTATGAAGTAATGAAAACATTCGTTCATGGTCTCCTACAGTTGAGATCAATACCAAGAAATCTTTTGCTTTTCATGAATCTATGTCAGCCTACTTGCAAGAAAAAGGCTAAAAATGATTGTTCAAAGGAAAAGGTCATAACAAACGCAAGAAAAAGTTAAAAATGGAGAGCTTAAGAAAATAGTCATGGCAAACACAAGAATAGAGCAAAGTCAGATGCCCCAAAATTCAAAGCATGAATGATTCAAGAATCCACCAACCGGATAGTGCCCCACTTTTTGGTGGCTCTCTTTTACTCACATACTCCCCAAATTTAAATTTTCCCACTTTTCTAATCTCAATCAAACATTAGAAGCTCGAGGTCCCTGAAGAAAGGTTAACTCAATTAGGTAGAATGTGTTCTAAAGACGAACACCTTTTCTCAAATATTCATGTGTGATCCAAATGGTCTTTTAATGCTTGTAATGTAGGCTAGGCTCGGGTTGCCAAATAAAGGATATAAAGGCTCAAATTCATATTTTAAGGGTGATTAAACCAAGGATCAACTTTTCCTGATGAAATCTATGTTCTTCTTCTTTTATTCTTTGGATCACTCTAGACTGCCCATTTTGGGTTTTCACCCTAGAGTTCATTTCCTTTACATGTCTCATCTGAAGGATCCGTTTCAAATTCCTCCACTCTTCAACTTTCATTCCTTCTTTCTCTTCTCTTTTTCTTCTCTTCTTTTCTATTTTTTTCTCTCATTTCTTTTTCTTCTTTTTTTGTTGCTTTTTCTTGTTTTTTTTTGTGCCCTTTTCATTTTAGGACATTCAACTTAATCTAACATGTTTCTTTCAAACAACTTTTCATTTTCTTTGCCCCCAGTGTGGGGAGTGATCCTTGGTTTGGGTTAAATCACAAGAAAAATATTAGGCATAAAAGGGGGACAAGAAATGGATTTTTCTTGTTCGTGAAGGGAAATGAAGGAATGTAAAATGTCATTTCACACACAAATACCGTCGAAGAAAAATAGTCTTCAGTTGGTAGATGTTTTAGAGTTATCACTTCATTCAAGGACCCTAACAACAATGTCTGAGAGGAAAATTCACTCAAATATGTATATTAAAACTGAATACACATTTTGCCCCTCTATCACAGGATTAGATTCAAGAATTATTCATACAATTAATAATAGGGACTCTGCAAAGAAGATGTATGCTTGAAAAGAAATGGAAAGAAAATGGTAAAACAAAAACGAGAAATGTTTGCCACTTGAAAAAATGCATCTTTAACAAATAAATTGGCATAGAAGCCCATACAAAAGATCCCTAATGCTCGCGGGCAAAAGGAAAAGGGTTGGTTTTAAGCATGATCCCAACTATCTAGAGAAAATTAAGCATTATTCCATAAAAAGCACGAATTCCGGCCAATCTTGCCTCCAATGACTTCGTGACAAAACTCTAAACGTTCTCGTCATCTTCTTTTCTCTCGAGTCTTCCGTTTCTGATGGCTGCCAATATCAACTCTTCGTTCATGACCATGTCTGTAAAACCTTCGGTGGCATGATTTAACATGTAGTCATAGAAAGGACCATTTAGAGTCTCCACAAACATTGGAGTAACCTCATTTTCTGTCAGTGGAGGTTGTACTTGGGCTATCACATCTCGCCATCTTTGGGCATACTGTCGGAAGCTCTCATTGGGCTTTTGTTCCATATTCTGCAATACAATCCTACTTTGGGCCATATCTGTCACATACTTGAACTGTTTGAGGAAGGCTTTCGACAGATCCCTTCAATTGTGTATATTGACCCTAATCAGTTGAGCATACCATCGGATAGTAGACCCATATAAACTATCTTGGAAATAATGTATCGGTAATTTCTCATTTTCTAAATGTGGAGACATTTTTTGACAGTACATAATCAAGTGTGCCAACGGGCATGTAGTTCCATTATACTTTTCAAATTCAGGGGTCTTGAACTTTAGAGGAGTCACTAAGTCAGATACTAGACTCAAATCACTTGCATCTATGCCGCCATAAATGGTTCCTTCTTGATAAGATCTAATCATTTCCTCCAGCTTCTTGTAGCGGTCTTCCCATTTCTTCTCGACCTTTGCCTTGTCAGTTTTTTCATCAAAGTCAGGCATCTCATGGTTGTGAACCTCATCGATGTTGTCTTCAGTACAGGCAGAAGATTCTACAAAATGGGGTGAGATCATGACTTTAGGTGAAGCCACTTCCTTTTGCATCTGTGAATGTACGAAAGCCATCCCCGAGAAAGTGTTGGCGTCTTCTCTCGCTTATGGGTATTTGAACCCAAACATGGGCGCAATTTGGCTGATCGTTTTCTGATATGATATCTTCATCTCTTTCTTCAGATCATTTAGCATTTTCTCAAGCTTATCATGGATGCTCTTCTGATTTGCTTCCAAAGTTGTCAATCTTTCCTCGGCGTTCATGGCTCGAGTCGTGTTTGTACGAGGTCTTTACTATTTAAATGGAATTTTCCAAAATTAATCTTTTAACATGTATGAATGCAATGATTGAGACATCATTTAATACAAACAAAAAAACAAATGTATGAAAGCAAATGTATGTATGCAAAAGCATGAATGCAGGTAAGGGTCATCAATTCTATTAAGGTGTTGCTCTAGATGAAGCTTTCATTGGATGAAGAAGGTCCTACGAATATGTCTCGGTCTAAGCACTCATTTCTTCAATCATCCTTTGAAGCCTTGGTCCCACCTTGTCGATCGGACGTGGGGCGAAGAAATGTAGCTTCTTGACGCCACAGGCTTTGCTGCGTCTTCAATTTAGGATGTCATGCTCGTCTCGCTTCTGGGTCCTTTTGACGTTGCCTCTAAGTCGAGTAGACCAAAGAACATTTTGAAATTCTGCTTGGATGGACCGTCGAAGTGGTCTTGTTGTACTTGTGACTCTTGATATTCTGCTTAGTGCTGATGTGAGCATACTTCAGTGTTTCCTCCGCGTGACCATTCGACAAATTCTCATTGTCTGCGCGTTGTATTCCTCCTTTATGTACCTTCCATCCATGGCGGAAGATTTCTCTTATTGAGAAACATGCTTTTAAATCGACCCCCCTAGATATGAGATGCATACAATAAATAAATATGCTACAAAACAAAACAAAGCTCACACACAAAAGGTTAGTAATAAATAAATATACTACAAAAACAAAACAAAACTCACACACAAAAAGGTTAGTGATCTTTTAAAAAAAATAGAAACAAAACCTAAAAGATCCAAAATAATTCAATTGCATAATAATTTTGGGCAACCATTCTAACATTCAAGGACATGTCTCCACGGATTATTCTTGCAACTTTGACCGAACTCAACACCCTAGGCTTTCCGCATGGCTTTATTGGGGTAGGCTCTAAATTCTCAAACTTGGTTTGGTTCTAAAAAGGTACCCGAGCTATCCTTGTTGTCCCCTACTAAAGGTAGCAAGTCCCTCGATTGTCACCCATTACATGCTTCAAACGAATCGAGTTTAACTCAGGAGGACTCAACATTGATGCCTTCTCGAAGAATCAATATCCTTACGAAGACAACGGAATGAGTCTCGAAGGTACTTGCAAGGCTTATACGAAGAATCAATATTCTTACATGAGCAAAGCGTATTTCCCCCCACTTAAATGAACTAGACAAAGCTTGGGAATAGAGCTTGAATTAAGTCTTAGATGCGTAAATAGAGTTACATTCATTTAAACAGACAAATAAATTGAAGCTGTTATGAACTTGCAAATTCCATATTTTTTTAGAAAAACATTTTTTAAACCATTTAAAACCAATTTGTGGCCTGGCCCTCTTTTGTTTTTATTTAAAAAAAAAACAAAAACATGTCCCCAGCAGAGTCGCCAAGCTGTCGCAACCCTTTCGAGCTTCGACTTTTTTGAAAACATTAAAACACGGAGTCGTCACCAATCTTTTTGAAAAGTTTGATTGGATCACTTTAAAATAAGGTTATTTTAATAAAATGTTTTGTTTTAATAAAACAAAGGTTTTGGTCTGCGAAAAATAGAAAAACAGGTTCGGGGTCGGTTACGCGTGGGAAAGGGTTAGCACCCCCCGCGACGCCCAAAATTGGTACCTAATTGATTTTAAAATCGTTTTCAAAACTGGAATTTGCAAGTTCATGAAGGTTCGACTTTACTTGTCCGTTTAATGAATATTAGTCTATTTTAACGACCTTATTGCCTGGGAGATGAACTTTAATCACCGCCAACATTTCTGGCGCTAATCTGTCACTCTCGTTTGATAAGACACCACATTAAATTAATTACGCTTTTCAAACAACATAGAAATTTTAATGTGTTGAGCATTTTATATTTATTCTAAGTTCGATTATTCTTAAAAATCCTAAAAATGTCTAAGTCTTTTATTCCTAATTAAAAGTTTAAGTTTGCTTAAGTGTATTTTATTTTTGTGAAGTAAATTTTCCAACAATCACGTCTCTATCTAAGCTTTAGGACCTAATCCTAAGTTTTAACCTATTTCTAAAGAACAAGCAAGAAACTTAATTTTTCTTTTGTGTTTTTTCACTTATTATTTATTTTTTAAAAAAACCTTTATTTCTTCTTTTTTACTTTTTTAAAACAAAGACCCTTTTTACATTTTTTAACTTTTTCATTTTTTATGTTTTTTTGTTGTGAATAAAATAAAGAAGAACAAGAATAAGAACAAGAAGAACAAAGAGATGAGAGAAAGAGAGAGATTTGTATTATTCACAAATATAGACTTGTATACAATGCCTTCAATGAATCATCTATTTATAGGCATAAGAAGTACATAATATATTAAACTCTAATTCATAGAGATAATATTCCTAATAATAAATAAATCAAACTCCTTTGATAAAGTTCTAATCATGATAGACATCCACACAGATAAATATTCATAACACTCCCCCTTGGATGTCTATGAAGATAATGTGCCTCGTTAAAACCTTACTAAGATAAAAACCCAGTGGGAAAAAAAATTCTTTAGCGAAGGAAAAAGAGTACACACATCTTTGATACGCATAACATGTTGCCTCATTAAAAATCTTACCAGGAAAAACCCATTGGGACAAAACCTCGGTTAAGGAAAAAAGAGTACAACGCGTATTTACTCCCCTAATGCAAACATCACAGAAGATCTTTGAATCTTCATAATTTAATCTTGAATATCATTTTTCTAAAGATCGTGAGGGATGAAACTTTAGAGTAATATGTTCCATGATGTATCCACTTTCAAACTGAGATAAACATCTTGCATTATCTTCACACAAGATAGCTTTTATCATATCTTGTAAAAGTAAATCCACATATCTTTTGGATATGTTGGGTCAATGGTCTTAGCCAAACACATTTTTTTGGCTTGCCTCGTGCATAACAATTATTTCTACAACATTTGAGGAGGCATCAGCGAATGTTTGAAGATCTAAATGTAATGATCTTTGTATAATCATAGATATTTCTTGACCAACAATCTTACAACTATTGGGATACTCAATAGATATGCTCTATTCATATTGAATCTTCTTTAAGATTCTTTCAGCTTATGTCTATTCATAGACAAAAGAAATATATAAAAATGCTCGATCTTCAGGTCGAGATAAACTTGATGTCAAGATTCAAGTACTTGTATTGAAAATACTTCATGAGTTTCCAATTTGAAGCTCTTTAGGAGTTCTAAAATTATCGTAATGGATCTTGATCCAAACTCCTTTATAAAATACATAAGGAAATATGATCATTCTTATAGTATTTTCTCAATTAGTATTCACTAAGGCGATTATACCAAATGCGCCAAAATATTCATGAGACATGTCTAAATAAATTTCCTCAGAAATTTCCAAATGCTTATAGCATTTTAGATCCTTCAAGGATAAATATGGATCCACAAATAATTAGACGCATGTAAAATTTTAAAAAACTGCCAAAGTAATTGCATCCACCATGAAGTAATTAAATTTTTTCATAAATCATAGTTCAAGTCGTATTTACGACTACTTATTTGTGCCTCACTTGCATTACACCTTTAGGTGTTTGGACTACTTGTCCAAATACTTCTATTTTAAAAGTTCAAAGCGTCTTTCAACATTGGCCAATTCAATATCTATACTTCTGGATAGATTTTATACAAGATCCTCGATTTCTTTCTTTACTTCTATAGAAGTATTTTATGTAAAATTGTTTGTAAAATCGTTGTCGACAACTTTCCAATTTTCTGGTTCCATTCTCGTAATGACATAACTCATCGAGATCTCTTCAAGATTTCAATCTTTATTTCAGGTACCTGAAACTCTTATAGAGTTTTATTATTTGTTATGTCTTGGGTCTCTTCAGGAGCACCCGCCTCCAATATATGACCATCTCATATTACTTTCTATTTACGAGAATTTTGATCATTGAAACCATTTCAACTATCATGCTTCAGGCATGATTTACATTCTCTCGCTCAAACATGTAATTTAAACTTACATCATTTCAGCTGGTATATGAGACTTAATTACTCTCATTGGGTCAGTAAATATGTCTAGCAGTTGACATGTAATAACATGAATTATCTTATGAACTTCTAGTTTATATACGAAGATCTAGATAATGATAATTCATTTTCCTTTATCCAGCTGATTATTATCTTCCCCTGATGTTGAGAAAAATCATGTCATAAATGATTCTCCAATTAATGTTTAAGAATTTAAACATAAAAGAAGACTCGTACTCAATATATATTCTCAACCCTTTTTACTTGCCCATTTTGTGCGTTATGGTGGAGCAATTCAACTATATAACGCACATTCAAAGATTCAGAAAATGGGAAATATGACTTCTGACCAAAAGTCAAATCATAATAGGGAGTTTATTATAACTCGTTGGCTTGATGCGTATAAGTGTTGCTATATGGAAATACCATATAAATATTAAATGTTTTGTTCTCACGGTTTAGCTATTAAATAGGAGGCATCCAATTAAAAATTTGCTAAACCGTATTTTTCGTAATCAATAGGCTTTGTAACAACCGATATAGCCTAAAATATAAACCCACTAGCTTTTCAAGACGAATAGTCTAATTGCATAATCTGAATCTTTTTAGAATCAATCTCACAAACTTCTGGTTGTAAGTCGATAAAACAATGTAGATGCATCTACTAAAATTATATAAAACTTTCCACATTTGTGGATATATGGGCCCATATTTCGTTCAGATATGCAAGACATACAGTCTCAACTTTAGTACAAGAACTTTAAGTTCTAATTCTTTTGGTAAGTGAGATCATTTATATCCTTTGAGAACAAACAACACAAGAATTTCAGGTTCTTTTAGTAAGTGAAATTTAATCAATTCCTTTAAGCAACACAAGAACTTCACATTCTTTAATCAGTGGAATTTAATTCATTCCTTTGAGAATAAGCACCACAAGAACTACAGGTTCTTTTAATACATGTGCATGTAAATCTCAATAATTTATGCACCATTATTGATCAGGATGGTCTAACCGATCATGCCAACTATATATATGTGTATATATCTATGAATTTGTAAACTTCTTGTTTACCATAACATGTAATTCAATCTCACTCGTACATATCTAGTACGACCATCAAAATTGTTCCTTTAAATAGGAATATATTTAGCTCTTTCGGAGCTTTCAATTAAAATTATCTTTTGGTAGCAATATATAGCTCTTCTAGAGCTTTCAACTGACTTTTTGGCTACCAGAACTTATATCCATATTGGCTTATTTCAAATGCCAATTGATAACATATGTTATCTATAATTCCCAAAGGGGTAGTTTGCAAACTCATATTGCTCTATTTATGACTTTGACGAGTATAACGCACTGTGAATATGGAATAAAGTTCCATTTGACAATAACATATTTGCTCAACCAGAGCCTTTTGTGATATAAGTACTTCCGGATATAGTACTCACATTATTCCCTTGCATTTTAATCGAGAAATGCATAATTGTGCACCTTTCAAAATGTGCTTTGTTTCATTTACTTCAGGTAATGAAAATATGTACTTTGTATCATTCACTTCGAGGAATGAAAAATATAAAATATAGCACATCATATCAAGTCGATTATCTATCAGAGATAAACTTTCAAGTGCTTTTCCGAAGTATTGATATTTTAGTACTTTGAGAAATACTGCTCATATTTCCCCTTGCATTTAAATAGGAAAAATATTTCTTATGCTTAAGTACAATATGAGTACTTGCATTATCTGCTAGGCATAAATAGCCACAATTCTAGGCATAAATAGCCACAATTCATTGTATATTTTATTCCGAAAATAATCGTATTCTTCAAATAATAAATTAACATAAAGCGTAAATAAATAATATGTGAAATAAATAAACATAAAGCAAACTAACATAAATAAATAATAAATAAAATGAATTAACATAAAATAAATAAAATAAATAAATAAAAAACCAATTATTCCTGTTAGAGGTTATAAGGGAAATAAAATAAATGGTAAATTATTCCCTTCAAGGTTTATGAGAAAATTAACAATATCCAATTGAGTTGGACCAATAACGCCATAATTATTTTCGCCATAAACAAATTTTGTTTATATTTTATTTCATTTATCATTCATGATTATGGATAAAGTCCATAATACTTTGGCGTTTGACAAGTACGAAACCAATGGTTTATAACATCACATTGGTAAAAGGAATTCACTTCCTTAGAATGATCTTTATCACTCTTGTCATCCTTATAACTTCGCTACCAACGTGTAGAAGTATTCTTAAAACGACTATATTTTTCATGTGTATATTCATAGCCTCGATCACGACCACAACTTTTAATGTGATTTTTTATTCCTTCCATAATATAATCTCCCATTCACTTCAGGGAATGGAGTAGAGCCAGTGGGCATTTGAAACCTTTTTCACATATCCTTATCACAGAGAACAAAGATTTAATCCTCGTACGCGGCATTGTTAAACCTGTCCACAAGGTCCTTTAAAAACCTCCTTTGAGACCAGTAGCCTCACAGAATGGGATGTCCAGCCAATATACTTGGATTATATCGAAATTATGTCTCTAATTGAATAATGATTTACCATGTTTGCATTCACTTCAGAGAATGAAACAATTCCAATAATCGCATGGAATAAACATCATGCTTGCATTCACTTCAGGGAATGCCCCATCATTGATAATCACATGGAATAAACATCATGCTTGCATTCACTTCAGGGAATGCCCCATCATTGATAATCACATGGAATGAACATCATGCTTTGCATTCACTTCAAGGAATGCCTCCCATAAAACTTTTTGGATCAAGAAGAATTTTCGTAACTTGAAATTGGGAGAAGTCTATGGTCAAGTTTTTCAACGAAGAAGAAATATTGCTTTCGAGCAAATATAGACTTTATAATAATTTTCTTGTAAATTCAAAATCATCATGATTTATCGCACTTTAAAATAATAATATAAAGAATAAAAATAAAACCAAAATTTACCGATATTGATTTTTCTCTCGTGGACAATGGAGACATAGTATATGACCGAGATAGCTTCTCATAGTCCCTTTATATCACATCTCTTTCCAAGCTATTTAAATACATGTAAAACTCAAAACACGGTTAAAAATACCAAATTTTATCCATAGAATAACATAAATAAAATTTGATCTTTAATTATAATAAACAAGAAAAAAATGATTTAACCAACAAAAATAAATATGTTCAAAATTTGCTTGGCTAGATCTATTAAAATCTATATATGTCTTAATCAATTAAAATATGAAATTGGACCACTTTTTGCGAATTGAAATCCCTAATTATAAACCAAGCATAAAATGAGATATAAATCAAATTAAACAAATTAATAATATTACTACTTAATGATCGCATCTCTAATAGTGCACAAAATATAAAATAATATGTTATCATGTAACAAAACTTTAAGTTACAAGCTATAAACGTCAATCATTAAACAACCAAAAACACATCACTTCTTTTTCATAAGAAAATGTTGGCATTGTCAATAATAAATAGACATTTGATATAATTGTAGGTTATTTTTATAACAAATCTAATCATTTCATAAATAAATAAATAGATAAAGGCATGAAACTTAAAATTATTTATTTATATGTCAACATTACTAATAACTAATACATTATATATAGGTTTTAATCAAATGATAACATATAATCATACCAAATTCGATTATATATACAATCATAACTATACAAAAAAAATCATAATATACTAGCACAAAAAAATCAAACCTTAAATCATGAAATATATAAACGAAACGATGAATTATAATATACTTCCTTTATATTTAGAATGATTATAAAAACACCAATGATTCTCACCAAATTCATGTTTACGCGTCAAATTAAAGGGAAGATGAAACTTGATCTTTAATCAATATCTTCTGAGCGAACTCGTGCTGATAACGTGTTGTGAATAAAATAAAGAAGAACAAGAAGAACAAAGAGATGAGAGAAAGAGAGAGATTTGTATTATTCACAAATATAGACTTGTATACAATGCCTTCAATGAATCATCTATTTATAGGCATAAGAAGTACATAATATATTAAACTCTAATTCATAGAGATAATATTCCTAATAATAAATAAATAAATCAAACTCCTTTGATAAAGTTCTAATCATGATAGACATCCACATAGATAAATATTCATAACATTTTTCACCTTTTATATTTTTTTAGAAAATAATTTCTCTTTAAAAACCTTTTTTAAAACTTTTCTATAAAATATGAATTTTTAAAATAAACCTTATTTTTTGAAAACATTTCTCTTTAAGCATTTTTTTCAAAATTTTATTTCTTCATAAAACCCTAAACTTTAATTTAAAACATTTTTATTTTCTTTTTCTTGAAAACTTATTACTTATTTCTTTTTCTAAAAAAACATCTTTATTTACCTTTTTTTTTAAATCACTTCCTACTTTATTATTAAAACTAAATTTCAAGAAAAATATTTTATTTTTTTAAAGACCAAGCCCCTTTTATTATTTCCACCCATGCATTATTATTTTTTTCCTAATTAAATCCCTAACTTTAAGTTTTTTAATAAAACCATATTAACTCATTTTTATTCTTGCGTTTTAATATTAACACTTTTAAAAATTCATTTCTACATTTCTAAAGATCAAAACATTCCTAACAATATTTTTTAAAGCATGCAATTTTTTAAAGATCAAACCCAAAATTAAACGAAAGTTTAAAATGAAAACATTATCGGAATCGCGAAACGATTTTCGACTTCAAGAACACAACCTAAAATCCACAAAAACACAAACACAAAAATTCAACCAAGAACAAACATGAAAATTACTAAATAAAAATTAAAAGGAAAGATAGAAATTTTACCGAAACAACGAACGAAGAACTCAGATATGAACTTCTCGAATCCGGAAAACTGCCTCCAAACTCGAACTTCAACTCCAAAATTTCCAAGCAACTCTTGAGAATTTTTAGAGAATTTTTTCGGAATTTGTCTAAGCCTTTTTGCTTTTTCAAGTGTATTGTTTCTTGAAATTGGGTGTGATAAACATGTAAGGTTTGGGGGTATTTATACATGAATTTCAGCTTCAAATCCAAGCCAAATTCGGATTTCAATCCCCGAATTGAAGACAAAATTAAACAAGAAACTTGATTCTCAGAAAAATCCCTCAAACCCTATCCGATTTGGTTTAGATTTGAAGCTAAATTTTAGCCCTTGATTTGAGCCTAGGGTTTGACCATTTATCTCGGTTTTTTGCAGATTTTGGAGACCACATGCGGCGGCGGCGGCGGCGAGACACATCGACCGACACCAACGGCGACGACAATCGTGGCTGGTAGACGCTGGACGGCCAACTTCAATGTTCGATGGTAAGGTTTGTTGTTTATTTTTTTACATTTATTATTTTTTGGGTTGTCATCTTATTTTACATTTATTACCACCATTTTTATAATTATCACATTTTCTCTCTCTTTTCCTTTTTTTTTAAAAAAATGGGCTTGAATTTTAAAGTGGGCTTGTTTTTCCTTTTGAAATGGGCTTTAGAAAAATTTATTTTCAAAGATGGGTTTATTGTTGTTGTTTTTTTTTAGTTTAGAAAGGGGTGAGCCTTTTATTATTTTAAGGGAAAAAGGATTTCTTTTTTTATATTTTTTTCTAATTATTTAATATTGGTGGGGTGGAAATCTAGCGACAACACTTATGTGCTACATGACTGATTATAGATTGTTTTACCTATTTTATATGTTATTTAAACTGGCCATGCGCACATGATTGATACACTTGATTTCGCGTAAACATAACATGTTTTCTGGAGTAAGTATGATTATGCTACAGGTTTGATATATGCTCTAGTACCCGATATGACAAGCATGCTCTATGGTTACCATTTATCAGCATAGAAATGTGTTTATCAAGCATTGGTATAACTGTTTATCACTGCATACTATGATGTTGCCTAGAATGATTAATAGGGATACTTGGGTTATGATATGAAGTATCGTAAGGTTCAGCCCTGATCAGGCTGGCAATTCCGCCCGTATTAGGTTCCTAGCTTAGGCTAGGGTAATTCTTCCCGTACTAGGTTCCTAGCTTCGGATAGGGTAATTCCGCCCGTGACCAGAGGTAACCCTTTTATCGGTACCTACGTCCACTAGGCCTAGGTTAACGCCCGTATAAGGTTCCTAGCTTCGGCTAGGGTAATTCCGCTCGTGACCTAAGGTATTTTCTTAGGATGGTACCCACGCCCAATGGTCTAGGATTAATGCCAATATATGATACCGTTCTGGGAACTGTATCGTGGAGTTTGGTTGGAGGGTAGATAGGTTGCATGAAAACTTGTATGCTTTTATAACATATTTTTTTCCGAATTGTTTTGTTATGTAAATGTTGATACTTGCACTGTTGGAACACACTGAGCTCCCTAGCTCATACCCCTTTTTCTCCCTTTTAGATATTTTGCATAAGCTACCCTGCTTGTGACATTGGAGGATCGACACATTTTGTACTTCAGCTAGTTTATAATGTTTCTATCCATCTTTTGGTTATACAGGGTGACATGTGCCTATATTTTGGGATTATATAATGTTTTGTCATGATCATTTTGATACATTACTTGATGATGCTTATTTTGTAATCATTATCTGTCGGGTTTATGAAGATGATTTCACCAGTTTATGCAGATATTGTTCAAATTAGATACGTGAATTGGACATGTTTTTCAGTATCTTAAAAAAACTTATCAAAAAAATAAAGAGAAAAAAGCTTATCTTCATTACAAAGTAGGATCAGACTTTTTTAGTAACTTCTTTGGGATTCGAACGAAGAGCACCAAAATCTTTCGAGCAAACTCGTGCTGATAAGATGTTGTGAATACAATAAATAAGAACAATAATAAGAACAAAGAACAAGAATGGAAGAACAAAGAGATGAGAGAAGGAGGGATATTTGTATTATTCTCAAATATAGACTTGTGTACAATGTCTTCATCAAATCATCTATTTATAGGCATTAAGAAGTACATATTACAATGAACTCTAATTAAATGAGATAATATTCCTAATGATAAAGTAAATCAAACTTCTTAGATAAGATTCTAATCATGATAGACATCCACATAGATAAATATTCATAACAATATCAAAATTTAAACAAAAAATATATGTGCTCCCGATTTATAGTTTCATCTTCACCATAAATCTATGATAATTTGCTTTCATTCATAGTGCTTAAACAAATTCAACATTCAACTAAAAATTAAAGAAATCTTTAAGCATGTATAGATTACATACAATGATAGAAACATTAAAAAATTGTTGTGCAAGTGGATTAGATAATATATGCGCTCTTTTTACTTTGAATTTAATATACGAATTCCATTCCTCCTTATAATAACTTTAACAAAAAAATCATTGCATTTTATGAGGATTGATTTGCTGTAGAAAATGTTATTATTAAGTCTGAACATAACAAATGTGTTGATTTGGAACTAAAATCTAATTTGAAATACTTTTTGATTCATTGTCATTTTGTTGCTTTTGGTTATTGCCTTCCTTTTATATTTGAACAAGTGACGAACCAGTGAACAAATGTGTTTATAATTTATTGCAGCATAATGTCATTGATTTCAATAAATTGAACTATTTTTTATGGTTATAGGTTGTGTGAACTCGTGGGCAAACAAAAAAGACTAGATTCTATTTTTCAGAAAAAGATGTTGATAAAAAAAATTAGTATGTCATCGAAAACTCCAAGGCCTGCGCATCAAAGTTGTAGTTAATCTCCCCCTAAATCTCCGATTGTTGAGGTTGAAGAAGTTAATCTTCCATTAATAGAACGTGATCTTGTGTTACGTAAACTAATGTGGGAATATCCAATTAATCAACAAGATGAAATTCGACGAGCATACTTGAGAGTAGGTCCATATCAAATTCATCTCTCTAGTTATCCATTTTCTCAAGAAAAACATCACAGGCGTTTTCAATATTCTTGGTTTGCTCAATTTTCTTCTTGGCTCGAGTAATCTCCATCTAAGGATGCTGCATATTGTTTACCATGTTATCTTTTTAACATGAAATCTAACGAGCAACCTGGTTGGGATACATTCATTGTTAAAAGGGTTTAGAAGTTGGAAAAAGTTAATTCTAGAAAGAGTTGTTCTTTTCTTTATCACATTGGAGTTGATTCTTGTTCACCGCATAATAATGCCATGAGATCTTGTGCGAATTTGATGAAGCAATCTGGGCATATTGATAAAGTAATTCATCGGCAAAATTTAGAAGAAATTTTGAATAGCAAGGTATGAGTCAAGACTTCAATAGATGTTGTTAGATGGCTTGCATTTTAAGATTGTGCTTTTAGAGGTAATTATGAGACACTTGGTTCAAGAAATTGTGGAAATTTTCTTGAGTTGATTGAACTTTTGGTGTCCTATAATGATGATGTTAAGAAAGTTGTTTTGGAAAATACTCCTAAGCATGCTATATATATTTCTCCTTTAATCCAAAAGGAGATTTTACATGTCAGTGCTAATAAAGTTCAGAACAAGATTCGTGAAGATATTGGAGATTCAAGATTTTGTATCATAGTTGATGAAGCTCGTGATGAATCCAAAAGATAACAAACGACCCTTGTTCTAAGATTAATTGATAAAGGTGGCTTTATTAGAGAGCATTTTTTTATCATGCACATGTTAAACATACAACTGCATTGACTCTTAGGAATGAAATATATGTCATCCTAGCTCATCATGGTCTTAATTTTCAAAATATTCGTGGTCAAGGTTACGATGGTGCTAGTAATATGCGTGGAGGTGGAAAGGATTGCAAGCATTATTCCTTAACGATTGTCCTTCTACTTATTATGTGCATTGCTTTGCTCATCGACTACAATAGGCTCTTGTTGCTGCATCTCGAGAAGTACATTTTGTTCATGAATTTTTTTAATAATTTGAGCTTCATTATCAATTATCTCGGTGCCTCATGCAAACGTAATGAAGAATTGCATGCTAGTCAAGAAGATACAATTGCACACATGTTAACTACAAATGAGCTTAAAATCGAAAAAGGTGCTAATCAAATTGGCACTTTAAAACGAGCCGGAGATACTCGTTGGGGTTCACATTTTCATTGTATATGTAGCCTTATAATAATGTTTGATGCAACTTGTTTGGTGCTTGAGAATATTAAAAGAGAAGGATCCAGTTATTCTCAACGACGGGATGCTACTACTGCATCCAAAATGATTCATTCATTCGAATTCATTTTAATTTTGCATTTGATGAAAGAGGTCATGGGCATTACTGATGTATTATGTTAAGCTTTGCGGCAAAAATCTCAAGACATTGTAAATGCTATGCATTTGGATTCAAGTAGAAAGATGTTGATCCAAAATTTGAGAGAGAATGGTTGGGAAAATTTGTTGAAACATGTGCTATCATTTTATGAAAAGAATGATTTAGATGTTCCTAATTTAAGTGCACAATATTTTGAAGGTAGGCATTGACAACATCAAATTTAAAAAACCGTGGAACACCTTTATCATTTTGACATATTCAATGAAGTGATTGATTTTCAGTTGCAAGAGCTAAATACTAGGTCCCTAAGATACTTGACATTTGCGGAAGGGGACGCATTAAACTTTTGATAATTTGAACAGATTTCTGAAACGAGGTCCCTATTAGAAAGGGGTTCGTAAAACGATTCATATCATGTATTCAAGAATTGATACATCAAGATCTTAGAAAGTTCAGATATATTATGATTACTTTAGTCATTTAAGCATACAAGGGTATCATGGTTATTTCGACATTCATGGACAGTCTGGTAATTATACCAACATTGAATAAGCAATGGTTCACAGAACTCGGGTATCCTATTTGCTCATTAGTTTTCCTAACCGGACATTCAAGAATTTCTAAGTTTAAGTCTTTTAAATTATCAAATATTTTCAGTGATGTTCCGATTATTTAGGCTATCATGGCCTTTTAGTTATTTGACTGCCATGACAAAAATTTATATTATAGCACAATCGTATCAAAACGAAAGTTATAATTCTCAGGGGCTCTAACAATTTATTATATCTCCAGAATTTGTTTAATGCGGCGTAACCCAACTTGACAATACTTACCAATGTTCAGATATGGGTAATTAGCGTGCATCAGAACTTAACACTGGCTGAACTGTATGTCTGAACAGGCGCCCTCATACTTTACTATACGGTTTAGATTTGAGCAATCGAACATACAATTTATACGAATCTTCCTACCTTACATCGATATGGTGAGCGATGGGCATACACATGTCGTATTTCTCAACACTTAGGGGAACCTTAGCTATTTAAGTCTTATTAAAAAGTTCAAAATTTCGTCAAATACATAGTTACCGATTAACTCATAAGGGTATTTCGGTTATTTTAAACTAAGATAAATCTACCATTTCTTTCTGAATTACCATTTGGTACCTCCATCATTCACGTACTCAACGAGATTAAGTCGTCTTAATTTTCCGGCCCTTTACAGACGATTCATTCATTACAGAACTTGAGGGTATAACGTCATTCAAATTAATCAAACATTTCGGTGCGTGAGGGCATTACCGTCTTTTTTGGTCATTACGATCATTCTCATTTAATTCACGTATTATTGTCATATGGATCGACTTAGGATTTAAACAATGTTTCTAGAAAATTCTCATTCATGTGTTATACAGAGTTTGAGGGATTATCCAAGTTTGTATCACACGTATTGCATAATGATGCCGAAGTCTTTCCATTAAAACATACTTCTTGGGTAATGTAAATTGCATAATCAGGACGGATGCAGATTTTAGGTCATTTCCTTTATCAGAGGGGTAGTTTAGTCATACTTATGCTCCAAGGGTATTTTTGTAATTTCATAACCAATATCTCATACTCCGCATTCTGAACATTAGTTCCTAGACACCATTGATAGAATTTCAGATTTAACTGAATCGCATACTTATTTTCCGTATCGAATTCGGCTTAAGCAGAGTTCACAAAACACTCATCATAAGCATGCATGCTTTAACCAGATATCAACACGTACATAAAGCATACAAGGGGTAGTAATGTATTACCTTAACTCCGAGCTATATCTGTCGATTCATGAAACCCCATTCAATTGCAATCGAACTCGAATTTGATGTCCAACAACCATTCGTATTCAAGAAGCTGAGAGTACCCACATAAACAAACTCGTCGGCCGGTCACCGGAAAACTCGCCGGAGACGCCAATCGCCGCAATCCTTAAAAGCTCAAAACTTGCCGAAAAAAGATGGTACTCCGATGAAGGGTGAAACGACGGCCAAAACTAAGATCGAACCTTGGGTTTTGATCAGACCGACGAGGAGGTTCCAGATCTGACGACCGCGACACGAATGGGCGTCGGGGACGGCCAGAAGCGACAGAGAGAGGCTGTGCCACAACGTCGAACATTCAGACGTTCATACACGGCGGATGACGGCGCGAAATCGCGCGTGCTTGGCGGCTGGAGATTCAGGGACGGACGGCGCACTCGCCGGCGGTGGCGGTGTCTTGCACGGAGCGACAGTGCCGGAGATGGACGGAGATCGGGGAGAGGGGCGGGGTTTCTCTTGGGGATTCGAACAAATGTCTGGTAGAGTTAAGGGGTACGTGAACAGACACACCTCTTTAATTAAATGCATATGCAAAACGATTTTACGTTAACCTTAAGGGTAAAAAGGGGAGGCAAAAATCAAAAATGAGCCTTGGCTCAGACGGTTAACACGCTGGATGGTGAAGGTTGAGGTCTCGGGTTCAAGCCTCCACACCTTCACCTTCATTTCCCTTTTTTTATCATGTATATTTTAACGGGTGTTACACTATATCCCAGAACAAAACCAGAAATAACTAGATGTTTGTGTACAACTTCACGAATGTGTCAATTCATGTTAACACATTTCTTGCAAGGGAAAAGAATCATATTCTATTGGCTTACATTCGCAAAAGCTAAATTTAGAAAAGTTTCTACTCCATTTCAATAGTCGGCGCTTACCCTTGGCAAATCCATCCAACTCATGTCCATTTTGTATTTCTGTAATATCCATTTCACATGTTAATTGATAATACTATAGATACAGAGAAGTCGTCATTTGTCTATGTTAACTAAGCACCAAGTTAAACATACACATCAAACATAAACAAGCAACGCAATTTTTTAAACGTGAATATAACAATTAAAGGCGATCATATAAACAACTAGAATGTGCAACAGAACTCTAAGAAGCAAAGAGATATACTTTATGCCCAGTTTAAGTCGAGAAAATTACAGCAAATCTCAAAAGAAGACAAGATTTTTCAACACCCGAATCTCCAATAAACAGTAGCTTGAACAAATAGTTACTGCAAAAATGTGCAACCAGATAATATTAACATACTTCTCAATGGACAAAAAATTTGAACCTTTAAAAAAATAAAAATAATGCACGAAACAAAAGGACAAACAAATTCACATCAAAGAAACCAAAATCTACAATATACATCACATGCTTCTAATTAAGAACAAAGGCACCTAATCACATCAAAGTTCGGTAAAGTAAATTCACATGCATGGTGTTATTTAGATTTGGGAATTGGGTATATCTTTAAAATAATGAGAAAATAAAACTTTAAAAGTAAAAATAAATAAATTAAAAATCCTAACAACGTTCTATTTGGCTTTTGTTTCTAACAAGACAAACCACATGTTTCACGGAAAAAATAGAGTACCCATGTTTTATCCAATAGCTCCAGTGGCAGAAGGTCTCAAGGACCTATACGGCCCCCGCAAGAATAATAAAATTTTCTTTATAGTATATATAGTAAATTATTTGATTTGGCCTCCCACCCACAAAAGAAACGTGGTCCCCCCCAGTAAACGTGTGCGTTTGTTCTTGGAATTTGGAGGTAAATTTTTTAAAACTTTTTAATTCATTTCACGTTTATAATTTGGTTTTGGTTAATATTTTTAATTTAATTGAAGGTACAAATTATTTATATTTTCAATCCAGTTCATATTTTTATCATTTCGTTTTTTTTGTTTCAGTTCCAATTTTTGAATTATGATATGATATTTAATTTATTTTGTGTTTTGATTTCCTCCCGATTTATAATTTTATCTTTACCATAAATCTATTACACTTTGGTTTCTGCTTAAACAAATTCATCATTCAACTAAAAATTAAAGAAATCTTTAAGCATGTTTAGATATTATTGTGCAAGTGGATTAGATAATATATGTGTTCATTTTACTTTGAATTTAATGTACGAACTTCAATCCTTCTTATAACAACTTTAACAAAAAAAATCATTGTATTTATGAGGATTGATTTGTTGTAGAAAATGTTATTATTAAGCATGAACATAACAAATGTGTTGATTTGGAACTAAAATCTAATTTGAAATACTTTTGGATTCATTGTAGCATAATGTCTTCCTTTTATATTTGAACAAGTGACGAACCAATTAAAAAAATGTGTTTATAATTTATTGCAGCATACTGTCATTGATTTCAATAAATTAAATTATTTTTTATGATTATAGATTGTGTGAACTCATGGAAAAACAATAAAGACTAGATTCTATTTTTCAGAAAAAAAGATGTTGATAAAGAAATTAGCATGTAGTCGAAAACTCAAAGACTTGACATCAAAGTTGTAGGTAGTCTCCCCCTAAATCTCTGGTTGTTGAGGTTGAAGAAGTTAATCTTCCGTTAATAGAACATGTTCCTGGGTTACGTAAACCAATGTGAGAATGTCCAATTAATCAACGAGATAAAATTCGACGGGCATACTTGAGAGGAGGTCCGTATTAAATTCATCTCTCTAGTTATCCATTTTCTCAAGAAAAACATCATAGGCGTTTTCAGTATTTTTGGTTTGCTCAATTTTCTTCTTAGCTCGAGTATTCTACAACTAAGGATGCTTCATATTGTTTACGAGACATTTATTTCAATAAGTTGTCCTTTCAATAAAATTCAGTATCCTTTCAAGATTAAAAATTAAATCTAAATAGTTATTTCTGATCTATTTATTTTTGTTGATTATATAATTTTAAATATGTAGAAAGTTAATAAAAAAAACAGTTTTGAGAAAATTAAATCTTTAACAAGATAAATCAAAAACCCTAACAACCTTCTATTTGGCTTTTGTTTCTAACAAGACAAACCACATGTTTGACGGGGGAAATAGAGTATCCATGTTTCAGCTATAAATAGCACAACTAGGCTGGGATTTGCTAAAGCATAAACACAAATTCTTAGAAGAAGAAAAGAGAAAGTGAGAATGGCATCCGCAATGATATTGACATTGCCGAGGTTTGTGGCACTTAAAGGAGATAACAATCGGTATTTATGTCTTAGCCCACTTCAGGGCCGACCCTATCTGCGGTTTGTAGCTGAGGAAATCAGTGATCCTACTGCCACTATGGAGATTCTCGTTGCAGACGACGGAAACGTAAGCATCAAGCAAACCTCTTCCGATAAATTTTGGAGGTTGGATGACACGAAATTTATCTTGGCGGATGTTGACGACACCGGCAACGGCAACACCAACACCCTGTTTCGCCCCTTCAAGGTCGACAGCCAGTCCATAGCTTTACTAAGCTCGGCCAACAATCTCTTTTGTACCCGATATTCACTCGGTCCGCCATACCCCGACTCCCTTAATGCAAACGCCGATGATACTAACTTCTGGGCTCCGCTAAGGGTGGAAGAGCCAGTCAAAACGAGGGTGATTTCTAATATTGTATACGACCTCGACAAATCGAGTATCTACGACACAAATTCCGTCGTTTTGGCCACGAATTCTGCAATCAACACTAGCGGAGATGCCAGCACAACCGTAGCTGTGAAGCTTCCCTATGAAGACGTAAAGACTACTATATGGAAGACTAAACTTTCACTCAAGTTGGAAGCCAAAGCCACCTTCGAGACCAGCACCTTTCCCGTCATCGTTGACGGCGGGGAGGTCGGATTTTCCGGTCAAGCAAGACGGCGAAACGAGTTGGACGAGACCATGACAACGACCACTTTGCTGGAAGATGCACACAGTGTTGTGGTGCCTCCAAAAACTACGGCGGTGGTGAGTTTGATTGCAACAAAGGGTATGTGTGATATTCCCTTCACGTTCACGCAGAGTGACACTCTTTATAATGGGGAAACTTACACGACCGAAGTCCAAGGCAACACTTACACTATTTCTAACTTCTACGACTTCAAATTTCAGACCAAATTAGAACCTGCCGATGCTTGAATTGGGGAAAATAATGCCTCCTAAGGCTAAGACACAACATAATTAGACTGCATGTATAAGTGCATCTGTAAAATTAAATAAATTATGTTGTTTTTATTATGTATTATTAATCTCATGTACTTATAGTATGAGAATATATTTAAAAAAATGTGTGGTGTTTATTTTTACAAAGAGATATTCATTCAAATAAATCATCAACCATACAACAAGGCTAACGGTTGGATGACCAAAACAGTAACGGTCGAAAACATAAGTGGTAAAAATAATCTCTTTTTTTCAAATTCTCTGACCGAAATAAAACACAACATAATCAAATCCGGTGAAATTTGCCCTTATTTTAAAGTTTCAAATAAGAAAAACATATATATTTATTTAAATTAATATAAACATGTTCTATTCATATTACATGAATATCTTCTTGATCACATCATTAATTCATTTATTATGCTTTTTTATATTGAACAAATATAATCATGAATATTAAGTTAAAACGAATAAATATATTCTTTAAAATAAGATCTTGTAGCATTATTATTTCCATCACCGAATGACCAGGAACAAAATTAGGATTTAGGATTGGGGGAAAACATAAATGTTTGAAAATAACGAAAAAAATTTAAAAATAACCCAATTTTTAAATATTATATATATATAAGAACAAAAGGTACTTATATAAAAAAACTGGGGGCAATTTCCCCACCCAAGCCCACATACCTCCGTCCCTTCTATTTGACTTTTTTTCTCAGTTTTGTCGCGTGTTTTTTAAGAAATGAAAGAATGGGGATATAAAGTCAAAAATAATCATCAATGTTTGACCTTTATGTCATTGTAGCCCCTATTTTTTTTATTTGTGCAAACCACAATCAGATCAGATAATGACATGTGGCATCATCTAATTGATTCAAAGGCTTAAGAGGGAAATAAAAGTTGAGATTTGAGGGAGATGGGAATTGAACCTAGGCCTAGTGTATAAAAAGCATGATGCTTAACCACTAGGCTAACCCAATTAATTTATTAAAGCTTATCAAATATTATATTAATCACATTAATTACTATCTATCCCTATTACTTTTCTTTCATTGTCGATTCTTCCACTCAAACTACATTCTTTCCTTTTACTGTCGATTCCTGTAACGCCCCGGTTTTGGGCTCAGAAGTTTTGGCGTTGACCGGTTCGGTCAAAGTGCTGATCGAATATATAAGAGTGAATTTAGGAAAGCCTAGTTCGGGTTGCATTAAAAATATGGAAAAATGCTCTAAAATCATCTTTTAATATATATAAGTGAACTGTGAAATCAATTTTGGAAAATGAGGTTCAGGAGGTTGACATTTTGGCTAGTGACCAAAATGTAATTTTTGAAAGTTGCGGGACAGTTTTATAAAGGATTGAAACTTTGAATCTTTAAGGAGCTATTATTCCAAAAAGGATTTCTCCAGATTTTTCTAAGATATTTTAAGGCTTTATTCTGATTTTTTTTAAAGATTTAGAAAGGGAGGGAAATCATTTTAACCAATTTCCTAACTAATTTTCCATTTTCTCTCAATTTCTCTTTTCTCTCATTTTCTCTCAACCCAAACAAAATTCTCCAGATTTCTTTCTCTGATTTTGACATCTAAATCTCTCATTTCAACTCTCATTTGATTCCTAATCATCTCATCAACAAAACCTCTCAATTTGCAAGTTGTTTCATCAAGCTTTTTGGCTCTAAAATGGAGAAATTCAAGTTTGGAGGTAAGAACGTCCTTCTCCTCTAAAATATCAGTTCTTTACTGAAATTCCTAAGTTCTCAATCCTTGATTTGTGTTTTATTAATGGCTTTTCAAATGAGATGTTGATTTTTTGGCTAAAATGCAAGATTTGGTGATTTTGGTGAAATTTTCGTGTGATCTGTTTGGGCAGTGTTTTGGAGTGTCAAAATGGTGTTAAATGAATGCTAAATTGATTAGAAGTTGAGGTTTAATCAATGCAATCCCGGATAGGTTGAATTTCCTAAGTTTGGCTTGAGTTTTTGGTTGTTTTAGGAGTGTTTTTGGTGATCTGTTATACCTGGAGGTATAAGGACGTGTTTGTGATCATTTTGCATGTTAATTGATGTATAAAAATGGTTAGAGGTGATGGATCTTGGTTGGGTTAAGTTTTGGAGATGTTTGGAGGTGATTTCGGTTGTGTTTGGTAGCCAAATTGTTAGATTTGTGATGAGCAGCGAGTTATGTTGTTGTTGCTGGTGTTTTAATGCATAAGGATGCATTAATGTTCTGTTTTTGTGTGCTTGAAACAGGGGAGTTTGATCCGTGAGCTTTGGAGGTGTTTGCGGAAGGTTTCGGAAGCTTGGAGGGCTTGTTGGCTAGTCTTGTTTGGTTATCGGTGAGTGAAGTTGGGATTTCAGCTTTTAAACCAAGGTTTGAAGGTTTTTGGGAGCTTAGTGTAAGTCTAAACAACTTGCTAAGCTCAAGAGTAAGTAAAAGGATTTTTGTTCTTGAATTGTGTTGTGATTTGGTTTTAAAAGCAAATGTGGTTGAGGATTGTTATGCATGTGTTTTGCATGGTTTAATTCTGTTTTATAAGCATGTTTTAGCATGGTTTAATGATGGTTTTGAAAGCCACTTGAGAAGGATGCTCAAGGTAAGGGATCCTTGGTTTTGTATATGGTAATTGTGATTTTGATGCATAGTGTTGCATGTTGATCAATGGCTTTGAATGATGCTTTAAAACAGTGAATTGATGATGTTAAATGTTACCTTTTGCATATTGGTTATGCATGTGAATCATTGGATTAATGATGTAATGGTTTTGCATATTGGTTATGCATGTGAATCATTGGGCTAATGTTGTGATGGTTTTGCATTATGTTTATGCATGTGGAACATTGGATTAATATGGTAAGATGGTTATATTGGCAAGAGATGTAAATGGTTCTTGGTTCGTTGATCGGATATAGTTAGCCGGCTATAGGATTGGGTGCACCGTGAATAAAGTCGCCTTGGAGGTGGAGTGGTCAAGAGTGGACCGGATAAGCTCCCTTCAAGTTTCCTAACGAGATGAGGTCATAGTGGAGGTTGTTGCCCACGGGAGGACCTTGGTTATTTGAGGTCATAATGGAGGTGTTGCCCATTCGAGGACCTTGGTTGAGCAAAGGTTATATGGTGGTTCAAAGTCCATATGTGAGAACCTTGTGCTTGTTGAGATCACAATGGCAGTGGTTAAGTCCATGTGTGGATCTTGTGTGTGATGTCCCGGATCTCGTTAGATGATGTTCTACAACTACCAATCGGTTATGCAAAGGTTGTATGGTGGTTAAAAGTCCATACGGGAGAATCTTGTGCAAGCTAAGGTTGTATGGTGTTTAAAAGTCCATACATGGGAACCTTAGGATGTTGAGGTCAAATGGAGGTTGTTGCCCATTTGGGAGACCTTGGATTGGGTAGGGTGTAGGGAGCGTAGGGACAACGCTCGGAATCCGCGTATCCGATCGGGTTGTTGAGTTGGAAAGTGAATGTGGTTGTTCTCTTGGAAGCCAATGTAATGTTCTTGATCATGTGAAGCATGGGATGCTTGAATTGATGCATGGTTGCATGTGAAGCATGAGATGCTTGAATTGATGCATGTTTGCATGAGAAGCATGGGATGCTTGAAAAGATGCATTATTGCATGAAAAGTGTATGATGCTAGTGAATGCATGTTTACTTGTTAAGTTGAACAAGTGTTGGTTATCATTTGGTAAATGATGCATGTGAGCATGAACTATCTATGTTGCATTGGAGTCTTGTGAGACTTGTTTTTAAAGGCATGTGAGGATGATGTTATGGTTTATGTTGCCTTGGTTAAATGCATGTGTTGGAATATTTGATGCTATGGTTTTAAAAAGGTTTCGTGCTTGATATGGTTTTCAAGTTTAAGAAAGGTATGTTGTGAAATGGGAGTGTTTCCATGGTTTTATTTAAGCTTGGCATATGGTGTTTATGCATGGTTTGAGCTTGTTGTTGAAAAGGGTTTCAAACATGGCTTTGGTAATCAAATCGGGTTTGTTTTAAAGGTGTTTTAATGACCCGCTGCATTGATGGTGTTTTGGTTTTGAGCATTCCTCACTAAGCATTATGTGCTTACGCTCCTTTTTGTCCATCAATGCAGATTCTTGAAGTTTGGACAGCAAGGAGCAAGGGATTCAAGGTGGACTCCAATGGAGATGTATGTCTCGGTGAATAGTTATAGTTAATAAGGGCAATGGGGTAGAATCTCTCAGGTTTATGTGAATGTGATCGTTTATGTTTGATCAAGAATGTTTAAATGCTGTTGTTAATGTTGTTGAACATGAATTGGCTTAAATGAGTTTGTTTTGGAAGGTTTGTGCCCAAATGGTTGCTTGTTTAGGAAGCATGCCTATAGATTTGGGGTTTTTCATATATGATGTGTTTCTATTGAATTGGTGATGCAATTAAGGTCCTTGCATGTTGGTTGATTATGTGATATGGTTTGGTGTTGTTAATTTGAAGTTTGAAGCATGTTTGATGTTGTTTTCGAGTCAATTCTAGGCAGGGGTATCGGTACTCGGGCATGCGTATCGATACGCCTGAGCCAAATATGCACATTTCTGCCCAGGCGTATCGGTACGATTGTTAGGGTATCGATGCCGTATGAATGCCGTATCGAAACGAGGGAAACTAGTATCGATACCGTATGAATGCCGTATCGAAATGGGGAGACTCGTATCGATACCGTGTTGAGAGTTTGGTTACTGCCTTCCCCGCGTATCGATACGACACCAGGCGTATCGATACCTGTCTGTTAATTCGGTTAAAAGTATCTTTTATGTTTTGTTTTGTTTACGTTTTGGTCCTGAATCTTGTTTATGCAATTAAATGAGTTTGAGAAGTCCTTTTGAGCTGAAATTTCGCAGGGAAGCATGGAACCTGACTAATTTCAAGATGGTAACTTAAATTTGTACTAAGTCCTCATATTTATCAGAATTTACAATTTGGTCCCTAAAGTTGTAATTTGTTCAATTGGGTCCCTGTTTGATCTCTGATGTTTGTGATCTTTGAGCATGGTGTTAGTGTGATCACATCTAAGGTTAATGTGCATCTAGACAAGTTTAAAAAGAAAAAAAAGGGTCGTTAATCAAGGTTGACTTTCGGGTTGACTTTGGTTTTCCCCGTGTAATCTTCGTAGTTCGGGTCAACCGTCTAGGCCGGGCTACGGGGGTTACATTTGGTGGTATCAGAGCTGAGTTGCGAAGGTTGGGGAAAACGGTAAGTGGTTGTGATGTGTGTTTGATGTTTACCTTGTTGTGTGGTTGAAAGTTGCTTGAAACATGTGTTTTTTGAGTATGCTGTTGATGTTTCTGAGCATGTTGCTAATGTATGCAAGCATGTTTTGTGGTTATGAATCTTGGCTGAGTTTTGTGGATATGTGCTGATGCTATGAGCTGATGTTATGCATGGTGAATGTGTTTTGAGCATGTTATGTTGCTAATGTGCTGGTGCATTTGGATGTTGTTTGGTGTAAGCATGATCAAGGTATGTTGTTTGATATGCTTGATGATGTGATATCCATGTTGTGTTGACTGTTATGTCATGTAAAGGGGAGGATTCGGGATACCCATTGCCTTATTAATATAGCTATTGTGTTATTTGGAGTTGGAGTTTGAATCCTTGCTTAATGCTGGTCTAACTGGTTTGTTTGCTTGTTGTGATTGTATGTTTGTTGTTGTTAGTGGTATGGCAAAGTCAATGGAGGAATGGCGAATGAGGGAGATGGTTGCTGCCCTGGGGCAGGTTGTTAAGGTAAAGAATTCACCCTTATGTAAAGGTGTTTTGTTTCAGTCTTCTGTGCCTGAAGTTGAGATGGTAAGGCAAGGGAAAGAAGCTGGTTCTGTAATGGAAAGTTCTTTATCTGTTGTTCAAGAAGTGTTGGGAACGTCTCAGGCTGCGGTTGAGGTAAAGTCAGTGGATGTGCTGGCTAGATGTGATGGTTTGCCGAAGCAGCATTTGCTTGATTTGGGTGCTGTGGAGTATCATGGTACTTCCCCGGAGATGTTTGAGGCCTGGTTGGCCAATGTGGTTCTAATTTTGGATCAGGAAGGCTGTGATTATGCATGTAAGCTGGGGAGTGTTGTTTCTTTGATGTTGGAAGATGTGAGTGCTTGGTGGACATCTGTGGCTGTGGCGTCACATGTTCCTGATATTGATTGGGATTTCTTTGTATCGGCCTTTTATGGGAGATATCTTGGAAGGGAATTTCCAAGGGTTAAGCAAGGCGCGGGTAGTGCTATTGTTGAGCAAGTGTTGCTTGAACAAGGAGTGGAAGCTCAGTCATCTGTGTGTGTCCGTTGTGAAAGGCAACATGTTGGAAATTGTTGGGGCGCAGGTGTTTGTTGGAATTGTGGATCTAAGTTGCATGTTAAGCGTGATTGTCCTCATGGAGTGAAGTCAGCTTTGATGTTAGCCAAAGGATCCTTGAAAGGTCGTGGGCACGGCCGAGGCAAGGTTCAGAGGTGGCGGAAAAAGCAGAAGGTTGTGGAGAGTTTGGGAAGTGAAGCTTGCTGGAAATGTGGGTCTGCTGGACACATGAGGCGTGATTGTTTGATGTTGGCTTGGAACAGTCAAGGTTCTTTACCGCAAGGAGTTGGTGGTGACCCTGGTGTGTCAGCTGGTGCTGCAATGGTGCGGCAGGAGGGTGATGGTTCCGCAAGGAAGAGAGCTCGTCTGATGAAGCTTCGGGATGGTGTTGTGTTTTCAGGTAACCTTGTTAAGTGATCTTTGCTTTAGTTGCCTTAGTTTGGTTTCTGTTGGTTTTCCTTGTGTGGTAAGTCTGGTCTTGCTGCTAGCATGTTTGGGGTAATGGTAGTTGTTTGGGAACATCTTGGGTGTGAAGAAGGCTTGGGTGAATATCTTGTGGTTAGTGGTTGTTGGTATGATGGAGTTAGATAAGTTAAAGGTGAGTTAGGAGGTTGTTCTTAGACAGATTTTGAGGATGTTATTGGAGGGTGTGAACTGGCATTCATGCACAGTTAAAATCATTGTTATATGCTATATTATATATGTTGGTCCATGCATACATGTGGCATGACATTAGAGGTTTTGCATACATGTACATCAGGCATTGATAGGGCATGTAGGTGATCATGCATACGATGTTCACGCTCGCTAATAACTAATCGAATCTGTTAGTGTTGAGGCATTGATAGGGCATGTAGGTGATCATTAATTCATTTATTATGCTTTTTTATATTTAACAAATATAATCATGAATATTCAGTTAAAACGAATAAATATATTCTTTAAAATAAGATCTTGTAGTATTATTATTTCCATCACCGAATGACCAGGAATAAAATTATAGGATTGGGGGCAAAACATAAATATTTGAAAATGACAGAAAAAATTTAAAAATAACCCAATTTTTAAATATTATATATATAAGAACAAAAGGTACTTATATAAAAAAAACTGGGGGCAATTTCCCCACCCAAGCCCACATACCTCCGTCCCTTCTATTTGACTTTTTTTCTCAGTTGTCGCGTGTTTTTTAAGAAATGAAAGAATAGAGATATAAAGTCAAAAATAATCTTCAATGTTTGACCTTTATGTCATTGTAGCCCATATTATTTTATTTGTGCAAACACTCTAACGTTTTATTTTCGTTCAAAATTTACCTGACATGTGGCATCATCTAATTGATTCAAAGGCTTAAGAGGGAAATAAAAGTTGAGATTTGAGGGATTTAGGAAATGAACCTAGGCCTAGTGTATAAAAAGCATGATGCTTAACCACTAGGCTAACCCAATTAATTTTTTAAAGCTTATCAAATATTATATTAATCACATTAATTACTATCTATCCCTATTACTTTTCCTTCATTGTCGATTCTTCCACTCAAACTCCATTCTTTCCCTTTACTGTCGATTCCCCTTCACTCTCAAGAGTGGTGTCATTGACCCCCATTTTGAGGTATTTATTTATCCTATGAATGAATCAAATTAGACTGGAGTAGGAGTAATTTAAACAAATAACTTTTAAGGACAGTGAAAGAAGACATGGGAGAAAAGAAATGGAGTGAGCAGCGTGGGCCAAAGCTTATGTTAGGAAAAGAACTCGACGTAAAGAACTGAGACGGTTTTGGTGAAAGAGAGAAAAGAGAGTAAAGGGAGAAAAGTCAAAATAGACTTTAACTTTTATTAAACTCACAATTACAAAGCTTACCAGATCCAATTACAAGAATAGTATTTATAGCCCAAATGCAACTTGGGCATGCTATAACAACCTAGAGTTCAGCTAGAATAACAGACTAACTGACTCTGTAACAACACTAACAGATAAATTTAATCGAGTAACTAATACTCTAACATTCCCCTGGTTTTCTTCTTTTGATCATTTTCAATGGCCTCTTCAAAAGAAATAACTCCAAGTCGACGACACATGGAACTAAACACAACAGGATGTAGTGGCTTGGTGAGTATGTCTGCATATTGCTCTAAGCTAGGCACATAATTGACCACAAGATGCCCTGCAAGCACTCTTTCACGAACAAAGTTGAGATCAATCTCAACATGTTTTATTTTAACATGATGTGTAGGATTTGCAGCTACTGGCACTGCAGAGGTGTTATCACACCAGACTACAAGTTTACTCTCAAGAGAAACACCAAGATCAATTAAGAGTTGCTGAATCCGGATCAGTTCTGAGACAGAGTTTGCCAATTTCTATACTCAACCTCACATGTTGACCGAGACACCACACTTTGCTTCTTGGAACACCAAGCAACAGGATTTCCTCCAAGATAGATGCAATAGCCTATTGTAGATCTCATGTCTTCAACAGATGTTGCCCAGTCAGCATCACTATAGCAAACTAGAGAGAATATCTCTCCTGGTGTAAAGAACAGACCATATGTCAAGGTGCCTTTAAGATATCGTAAGATCCTTTTTACAGCTTTCCAGTGGATCTCACTAGGGTTATTCATAAATTGACTGACCTTGTTCACAGCATAGGATATATCGGGGCGAGTAACACAAACATATTGAAGCCCTCCTACCAGACTCCTATATAAGTGAATATTAGAAAAAGAATCACCCATAGTAGAAGTAAGAACTGGAGACACAACCATAGGTGTACTAAGAGCAAAGGAATTAAACATGTCAGATCGTTGAAGCAGCTCAAGTACGTAGTTCCTCTGATTAAGAAACAAGCCATTACTGTATTGTTGAATTTCTATTCCCAAGAAAAAATTCAAATCTCCAAGATCTTTCAAAGAAAACTGAGAGTGAAGTTGTTGCACAATACTATCAATCTCAGTTGAATCATCCCTAGTAACTATAACATCATCAACATACACCAAGAGAAAAACAAAGCAGTGATTAGTTTTTCTGATGAATAAGGATGTGTCTGCCATAGACTCCTCAAAAAGTAACTTAGTCAACAGACATGATTTCAAAGTATCAAACCAAGCTCTAGGGGCTTGACGAAGACCATACAAAGCCTTTCTTAGATGACAAACTAGAACTTGACCATCAAGCCCTTTTTGTTCAAACCCAAGAGGTTGTCTCATGTAAATGTCCTTAGTGAGTTCTCCTTTTAAAAAGGCATTATTGAAGTCAATTTGTCTAATTACCCAGTGTTTCATAACAGTAGTTGCTAAAGCAGTTCTAATGGTAGTGGCTTTAACTACTGGACTAAAGGTTTCCTTAAAGTCACAGCCAACAACCTGGGAGTACCCCTTGGAAACAAGCCGAGCTTTCAGCCTCTCAACAGAACCATCAGGCTTTGTTTTGACCTTAAACAACCACTTGCACCCAACTGCTTGTCTAGAAGGAGGCAAAATGGTGAGATCCCCGGTCTGATTATGAACAAGGGCATCAAAATCCTGATGAACAACAACTTTCCAAGCAGGATGTTGGAGAGCTTCCTGAACAGAGCTAGGTTCCTGAACATCAGACTCCACAAGGTAGGCCTTGGGTTTAAAAATACCAGCCTTACCCCTGGTGATCATAGGGTGAGCATTCTGAATTGAAGATGATAAGGGAACTGCCACAGTGGGTGACATTTGGGAAGATGGAGGTAAGGATGATGATGGTGATAAAGGTGTTGTCACAGTGGGTGACATTTGTAGAGATGGAGGTGAGAATGATGGCGGTGATAAAGTTGTTGTCACAGTGGGTGACATTTGTGGAGATGGAGGTGAGGATGATGGTGGTGATAAAGTTGTTGTCACAGTGGGTGACTTTTGTGGAGATGGAGGTAAGGATGATGAAGATGGTAATGCAGGTAATGATAATGCAGATGATTGCAATGCAGGTGATATGGACGATGTCACAGTGGGTGACAATTGAACAGGAGAGGAAAGTGGTTGTGATGGATGAGATGAAAAAGGAAGAGAAGAAGTTAAATGCTGGAAAGTGGATGAGGGAGGAACTGTTACAGTAGGTGACAGTTGTGGAAGGAAAGAAGATGCAGGTATTGTTACAGTGGGTGACATAGTAGAGTGATGAGGAGAAGATGACACTATAGGGGATGAATGAGAGTTATGAGAATGAAATGAGGAATTTGGTGACACAATAGGTGATGAAACACAAGGTAGAGATGAAGGGGAATGAGAAAGACTAGAAGAAGACTGAAACCCAAACTTTAGACTAGGAATATCATAAATGGAAGCAGAAGTATGTTTTGAAGACTTAGAACATTTAGATTTAGAGGAATCAGTAGAAGAGACACTTAAGGCAAAAGGAAACACAGATTCATCAAATTTAACATGCCTAGAGATGTAGATTCTACCAATACTATCCATGCATTTATATCCTTTATGAGTGGGAGAATACCCTAGAAAAATACACCTAGAGGCTCTAAACTGAAACTTATTCTTATTATACGGTCCTAAGAAGAGATAGCACAAACATCCAAAAAGTCCTCATTAAACTATAATCAGGAACTAAATTAAATAGTTTTTGATAAGGTGACACACCAGACAAAGCTTTAGTAGGAAGTCTATTAATAATGTAAACAACGCTAGTAAAAGCATCATTCCAGTAAGATAAAGGCATATCTGCTTGAGTAAGAAGATATAAACCTACTTCAACTATCTGCCTATGCTTTCTCTCAACAGTACCATTTTGTTCAGAGGTACCATTTTGTTCAGAGGTATGGGGACATGTAAACCTATGAATTATACCTTGCTATTTTAAGAAAGAAGTCAAAGCAAGAAACTCACCTCCTCCATCTGTTTGTAATACTTTAAGCTTGGAATTAAATTGTCTTTCTGCAAGATGAAGAAACTGATTAAACACAACAGATACATCTGATTTCAACTTTAAGAAGTAGACCCATGTATATCTAGAGTAAGCATCAGTAAAGGCAACATAATATTGAAAACCATTAGAGAACACAAGGGTTGGACCCCACACATCAGCAAAAACAAGTTCCAAAGGATGTGAATAAGAAGTGCATGAATCAGCAAAAGGTAACTTGTGAGATTTGCCAAATTGACAAGTAGAACATAAATGCATTTGTTCATTATTTGTGCAAGAAACATTACATTGTTTTAATACAGAATTCAATACACTAAAGGAAGGATATCCTAGTATAGTATGCCAAACATGAGCAGAGACTTTATTAACAGCAGCAAGATTACAAGAAACAGTTAAAACATCAGAAACAAAAGCATTAGAAACAGCAGACTCCTTAGAAGGAGATGTATTTTTATTGGAAATGTCTAATCTGTACAAGCCTCCAAGTTCAGTGCCAGTAAGTAGCACCTCCTTGGTGTATAAATCTCAAACTTGACAGAAAGTAGGGTAAAACTCAACCAGAACTCTGTTGTCCTGTGTAAACTTTGAAACAGAAAGAAGGTTTTTAGTTATACCAGGAGCAAATAATAAATTCTTTAATCTAAGATGTCTATCAGAATTACCAGCAATAACAGAGTGCCCTACAAATTGAATGGGAAGACATTGACCATTACCAACACGAATGTTACCTGAACCAGGACTAGGATCTCCAACATTCAGATTGTTGAAGTCATTGGTGAGATGGTTTGTAGCACCAGAGTTAGGGTACCATGCAATGTCTCCAACCACTTTTAGAGTAGCAATCATGGCCTGTGGCTGAGCTTGAGAAGTTAAAGCTTGTCTAGACTGAGAAAGGACATTAGATGCAAGATAAACAGATTGATAAACTGGATATGAAGAGGGAGGAGTGCCATGAGGGTGCATATATACAACAGGCTGATGCAGTTGAGGAAGAGAAGTATGTGGAGGTGTAAGAATAGAAGAGTGACTCATCACTTGATGTCTGATTTGAGGAACAAAGTGGGAGTATACAGGAGCAGGTGAACTCAAAGGAGGAGCATCATAGTAAACATGATTATAGGATAAAGGAACACCATTCCTAGGACTAGAATAAGTGCAAGCATTGGCCTGAGATACACCAGACTGAGAGTTACCAAAACCTCTGCCAAAAGTTCCTTGTCCTGATCGAGAAGCCTTATTCTTAAAACTAGTGTCAAATCTAGAGTAACACCTCTCAGCAATGAGCCCTAACTTGTTGCATAATTAACACTAAGGTCTGGGAGATGAATACCTACCTCTTCCTCTACCATTGTAACTACCAGAGTTGTAGGTATTCTGATCAAAATTCTGCTCATTATCAACTATATTTGTTTCACCAGAACTAAGAGACTCAGAATGCTGTTGAATTGAAACATGAGCTGAAGCATTGACATGTCCTAGAATATCTTGTTGTCTAGCTTCTGCATCAATCAAAATAGTCCTGACAGCTTGAACATCTAATTGTGTTGGACTAGCAGTGATGACAGACTCAAATTCTGGAGGCGGGTCATTAAGGATGGCTGTAACATGCTCATGAGGTGAAATAATTTCACCACAACTATCCAAACTATCATAGATATTTTTGACCTTAAGTAAGAAGTCCTTCATAGACAGATCACCTTTCTTATGAGAGTGAAGGAGTCTCCAATAGGACATTAACCTAGACGTGGTTTTCTCTCTATACAATCTATGTAGAGTAGACCAGATGGCAAATGAAGTATTATGCCCAATTAGATTTGGAAGGACATCCCCACTAACTGGGGATAAGAGCCAGGATGCTAATGCTCCATCTTGTTCCTCATAGAGCTCATAATCTGGATTAAGAGTCACAGATCCTTCTTTCCTAATGTAATGAGGAGGCCATGTAACATTAGGATCTATGTATTTCTGTAAACGATGAGTCTTAATGGCTAAGAGGATTTGTTGTTGCCACAATAGATAGTTTGTATAATCTAAAACGACATTTATTTTCTTGGTTGAAAAAAGCCTATTATTAGAAGTCTGAGTTTGAGACACTTGACCAGATCCAGTTAAAAGCGTCTCATCAGACTAAGTATCAGCATCATGTGTGTCAACAGGATTAGTCATCGAGAAACAGAAGATAACTTTCAGCCAAACAGAAACCAAGAAGAATCATAGAATACTCTCAATACGAGATTACACATAAAGCACAAACCAAGAAGAATCACAGATTATAAATCACTCAAAGTAGGGTAAACGCGATGCAATTTCAAGAGATGAAGACTGAATTTAAAAAAATCCTATTAGGGCACAGACATCGTCAGTCGAAGCACGAAATATCTCAAGCTTTAACAGATCCACACTCACAATAATCAAATTCAAATTGTAACAAGTAGGCATGAGCAGAGAGAGCACAGACGGGAGCCAATCACAAGAGGCATATCAGACCACAGAAGGCAAAGGATAGGATAATACTAGAAAAATCAGAGAAGGATTCGCTAAAATGATTATCGACGAACGGACGTTGTGTGCAACGAAAGAATCTTGCAAGACGGCTTTCTGGTACCAGTGATGGTGGCTCTGATACCATGTAAGGATTCACCGATCATAGCACCGATGAGACTCCGATGAAGCAGAGAGGGGAGAGAAGAGAAGAGACGAATCGAAAAAAAACTCGACGTAAAGAACTGAGACGGTTTTGGTGAAAGAGAGAAAAGAGAGTAAAGGGAGAAAAGTCAAAATAGACTTTAACTTTTATTAAACTCACAATTACAAAGCTTACCAGATCCAATTACAAGAATAGTATTTATAGCCCAAATACAACTTGGGCCTGCTATAACAACCTAGAGTCCAGCTAGGATAACAGACTAACTGACTCTGTAACAATACTAACAGATGAATTTAATCGAGTAACTAATACTCTAACAGTGTAGTTCATCTATATCATTGTATTTAGCTTTAGGAAATACCGAGTTTCCTCAAAATTTATCGAATTATTCAAATGTATACCATAAGTATAAGTACCTAAAAATGGGGGTTAATGACACCACTCTTGACAGTGAAAGGGAATCGACAATCAGATAATGTCACGTGTTCGTCTTATTGGTTAAAAAATAATATAAAGTAAATATTTAAAATAATTAATTTTTTAAAAAATAGTAATGACACGTCAACAAGTCATGCCATGTAGACATGCCACGTCAGTGAAGGGCGTTGATTGTTAGTTGACTGACATTTTTCATCCAATGAGAGTAAATTTTGAACGAAAATGAAACGTTAATAGGTTGTTTGCACCAAAAAAAATATGGGCTAAAGTGTCCAAAAGGTCAAACGTTGAGGGCTATTTTTGATTTTATGAAGAAAAAAAAAACAAAAACAAAATAAAATAAAATGTGAAAAAGAAAAACCAAGAACTCTAACAACTTTTTATTTGACTTCTTATGCTCCGTTTTGTCACTTGTTTTTTAAGAAATAATAATAAAAAAACGTGAACAAAAAAATTGCACCAAAATCTTTGGTTGCTAATGCGATAAGGTCATCGACATCCTGTGGCGTAAGCAATAAGACCCACAGGGGAGTCATTGTCTCTCCATTTTCAGAAAGTATTTAATTTAGTATTAAATTTTGGGTTAAAATTACTATGGCCGTCGCACACCGTTAAACACCATTTAATTAATTAATAAGTATTAAAATTTTCAATGACTCAAGATACAATTAATAATTATTTAAAATAAAATTCGAATTAAATTTTTTTCATATATATTTTATTTTCTAATCTTTATTGGATCAAATACCAATCATAGTCAATCTTTAAAATTTTCAAGGAACTATAGAGGTCTTGGCCCCACAAGAATAATAAAATTTTCTTTATAGTATATATAGTACTGTATGTATATATATATTGTTCCCCCCACCTACAAAGGAAAAGTGTCCCCCCACACAAACGAAACGTTGTGTTTGTTCTTGGAATTTGAATCGTGATAACTGATAAATATCAGTTATTAAAAAAAGAGTGAATAGCAGAATAGGTAAAAAGGCGGAACGGGTAATTTTTAAATTATTTATTCTTAAAAATATAAAATCTATATTTCATCTGTCATTTCAGGGTAAAAAAATTATGTTTTTGCAGTGCCACTTCATCTTCTTTAAGTTCACAGCGTTCTAAATATTGACTCCATTACGGTTAATATATTTTAGAACTTTTTAATTCAGTTCACGTTTATAATTTTTAAAAAAATACAAGATGTATTTTTCATTTCGTCTTCTTATTTTAGTTTTAATTTTTAAATTATGATATGATATCTAATTTATTTTGTGTTTTGACTTCCTCCCAATTTATAGTTTCATCTTCACCATTAATCCATGATAATTTTCTTTCATTCACAGTGCTTAAACAAATTCAACATTCAACTAAAAATTAAGGAAATCTTTAAGTATGTTTAGATTACATACAATGATATAAACATTAAAAAGATTATTGTGCAAGTGGATTAGATAATATATGTGCTCTTTTACTTTGAATTTAATATATGAATTCCAATCCTCATAACAACTTTAACAAAAAAATCATTGTATTTTATAAGGATTGATTTGCAGTAGAAAATGTTATTATTAAGCATGAACATAACAAATGTGTTGATTTGGAACTAGAATCTAATTTGAAATACTTTTTGATTCATTGTCATTTTGTTGCTTTTGGTTACTGTCTTCCTTTTATATTTGAACAAGTGACGAACCAATCAACAAATGTGTTTATAATTTATTGCAGCATAATCTCATTTATTTCAATAAATTAAACTATTTTTTATGGTTATAGATTGTGTGAACTCATGGGCAAACAAAAAAGACTAGATTCTGTTTTTCAGAAAAAAAGATGTTGATAAAGAAATTAGCATGTCATCGAAAACTCCAAGGCTTGGGCATCAAAGTTGTAGTCAATCTCTCCCTAAATCTCCGATTGTTGAGGTTGAAGAAGTTAATCTTCCGTTAATAGTGGGAAATAGTCAAGGGAAATAGTCAAAGCCAAGCGTACCGATACGACACAGCGTATCGATACAATAGTAACGACGAATATAAAATTAGGGTTAATGGGTATCGATACGCATGTATAGCGTATCGATACGGCCTCGACAGAGAGGCTATTTAGGGTTGTATATGTTAAAACTCTTTAAAACACAAAAACCCCTTTTCTCTCCACAAATCCTAGCCGCGAAACCCTATATAAACCCCCTCAATCCATCAAATTTTACCATCAATCTTCAAAATTCCTTGAGGGTTTTTACTCTACACATCAAGGCAAAGCTTTGGCATCAAATCTTGTGCATTCACATCCCCTCTTTCATCCATTCTAAGATTCAAGGTATAAAATTTCTTTTTTCTTTTTTTTTTAATTTTCGTTTGCTTTTAATTGTTATTTCAATTGATTTTTTGTACAAACCTTGTTTAATTGTTATGGGTTTCACTTTTTTCACAAATTTTTTTCAAAAAATTAAATTTTTTCATTCGAATATATTTTATATTCGATACTTTTTTTAAACTGTTTTTTTTGTGTGAATATCTCTTTAAAATTAAAATTCTCTTTAATAAATTACCTTGAATTATTAGAATTTATTGGATCAAATAGGATGTTAATTGCATACATATCTGAATCCTTTTGGATGTATTTTCAGGATTATGGCACCGAAAAAGGGAACTAAGCGTCATCGTTCTACTTCCAATCCTATTGAGGATCTCGAGGGTAATCCTACACCTAACCTTCCTTATATCATCCAATTAAGTTTTCCCGAACCTACTGATAGGGAACGATATAAACTTTTTCAAGGAATGAACCTTAGGGAAGAGCGAGTTGTGTCTATTCCTTTTTTAAATTCTGCCCGTTTCAAGTTTCAATACCTACCTTTGATTAAGCAATGGAAATTCTTAACCTTTTTGAATATTCCTCCTATCCTATATAGGAACCTAGTCATTGTGTTCTTTTCTAATGCCGTATGTATACATGATGAACCTAGGGAGCATGTCATTGCCATTGAATCTTCTATTATGGGCAAAACTTTTCAAATTGATCAAAAGGTTTTATGTAATGTCTTTGGTTTTGAAGATATTGGTATTGATGATGAACACTCTTTGGGTACGGGTTTTTTAGGTCCCGCAAAAGTTTTAAATGCTCATGATTGTATCCTTCACCTTCTTATTTCTTGGTTTATCCTTCCATCGGGTGGGAAATATTCAAATATTCGTCAAACTGATGATTTTTGGCTAAGGTGTTTTAGAGAAGGTAAACGTCCAAATTTGTGTCAAATTATGTTTGCCGACCTTGTCTTCTTAGTTTAAAACCGTCACACCAAACTAGTCTCATCCTTTTACTACTCCACGACTTTGAGTTGTCTATTTCATTCCCTTGGCATTGATTGTTCACATGATTTCCCCGAAACCCTTGACCTACCTATTGATGAGCGTTCCCTAGCTCGTTCCGGTTTCACTTATGTTGATAATGATTGGGTTCGCAATGCTCAAGATCCTCTGCCCATTGCTCCGGTCGATACCTCTCGTGCTTCTTCGAGTTCTCACCGTGCTCCTCTTGATTCCTCCTCCATGGATACTCCCATGACCTTCCTAAATGAGAAGTTCAACGCGATGGATAATCGTTTCACATCCTTAGAGGATCGCGTCCAAGGCATGGAAAAGAAGATAGACACCATGGCCGCTCGCCAAAACTCCATGGATATCTCTCTTACCGCCTTCCATGGTGCTTGGATCAATCAAACCCGAAGGAATCAACCCTCTCAAGAAGATGAAGAAGAAGATGACGAGGACAATAATGATGACAAAGGGGACGAGTAGATCATGCATCTCATCTTAGGACATTTAGTCTTTTATTATTGCTATTGCACTTTCGTTTTTAGGATTTGAAGTTTATGCCTATTATCTATGTTTTTAGGATTTTAAGAGTTTGGATTATGATGGTTGCTTTGACATTTATGCATTTAAACCTTTATGTTTATTTTGAAGTTTATCAATTTGAACTCTTATGCTTGCTTTAAGTTTAATGAATTATTGTTGCTTTATATTTCTATTATCCTTGTATTTTATTTTGATCTAACAAAAAGGGGGAGAAGGATCATAGAGTCAAATATTTTTGTTTTGAAAATCTATCTTAAAGTAAGGGGGAGAAAGCTTTTCAAAGTTTCAAAAACTTAAAAATTTATTTATGGTTTTGTTATATCAAAAAGGGGGGATTGTAAAACCGAAATTGATTTTGATATAACACATAAACTTAAGGACCAATTTGCAAAACAATAAATTTTTAAGTACTCTTTAAAGTCTCACAATTGACAAGTATTTTTGAACAAAATAATATTTAAAGACCTGCTCTTAAATCATATATTTCCCTAAGTCTTTTCCTATGCTTTTCAAGCCTAAGTATGCAAAAACGCCCAAGCGTATCAAGAAATCTAGCGGGCAACCTGGTTTGGATGCATTCATTATTAAAGGGTTTAGAAGTTGGAAAAAGTTAATTCTGGAAAGAATTGTGCTTTTCTTTATCACATTGGAGTTGATCCTTGTTCACCGCATAATAATATTGCGAGATCTTGTGCGAATTTGATGAAGCAATCTGGGTATTTTGATAAAGTAGTTCATCAGCAAAATTCAGAAGAAATTTTGAATAGCAAGGTATGAGTCAAGACTTTATTAGATGTTGTTAGATGGCTTGTATTTCAAGCTTGTGCTTTTAGAGGTCATGATGAAACACCTGGTTACAGAAGTTGTGGAAATTTTCTTGAGTTGATTAAACTTTTGGCGTCCTATAATGATGATGTTAAGAAAGTTATTTTGGAAAATGCTCCTAAGCATGCTATATATATTTCTCCTTTAATCCAAAAGGAGATTTTCCATGTCATTGCTAATAAAGTTCGAAACAAGATTCGTGAAGATATTGGAGATTCAAGATTTTGTATCATAGTTGATAAAGCTCGCGATGAATCCAAAAGAGAACAAACGACCCTTGTTCCAAGATTTGTTGACAAAGGCGGCTTTATTAGAGAGCATTTTTTATCTTGCACATGTTAAACATACAACTTCATTGTGTCTTAAGAATGAAATATGTGTCATCCTAGCTTGCCAAGGTCTTGATGTTCAAAATATATGTGGTCAAGGTTACGATGGTGCTAGTAATATGTGTGGAGAGTGGAAAGGATTGCAAGCATTATTCCTTAACGATTGTCCTTCTACTTATTATGTGCATTGCTTCGCTCATCGACTACAATAGGCTCTTGTTGTTGCATCTCGAGAGGTACTTTCTGTTCATGAACCTTTTTAATAATTTGAGCTTCATTATCAATTCTGCCGATGCCTCATGCAAACGTCATGAAGAATTGCATGCTAGTCAAGAAGCTACAATTGCACACATATTAACTACAAATGAGTTTAAAACCGAAAAAGGTGCTAATCAGATTGGCACTGTAAAACCGAAATTGATTTTGATATAACACATAAACTTAAGGAACAATTTGCAAAACAATAAATTTTTAAGTACTCTTTAAAGTCTCACAATTGAAAAGTATTTTTGAACAAAATAATATTTAAAGACCTGCTCTTAAATCATATATTTCCCTAAGTCTTTTCCTATGCTTTTCAAGCCTAAGTATGCAAAAACGCCCAGGCGTATCGATACCTCAGCATATCGATACCCTATTTTGTCACTAGAATTTTAATTAACATACCGTACCGATACGCCTTGAAACCATATCGATACGATATACATCTGGGCAACTGTTTTCATGAAACCGTACCGATACGCCTTGCAGCCGTATCGATACGATGTTCATCTGGGAAAATGTTTTTCATGAAACCGTACCGATACACCTAGCAACCGTATCGATACGATAAACATATCTTTGAAAAATCCGAGCATTTAATTATTTGATCGTTACTTGTGAGTTGGTTGGTTTCCCAATTTTCAAAAGATCGTTATACCGTACCGATACGCTTGGTATGCGTATCGATACACTTTTTATACAAACATAGCTTGGGATTCCAGTAACTTTGGATCGTATCGATACTGACCTCCGTATCGATACGCCCCTTAAAACCGTACCGGTACGCCTTCTATGCGTATCGATACGCCATGTTTTCAGGCACAACGACTCTTTCCTCTTTGATGTAGGTATCGATACGCCCTTTCCCGAGTACTGATACGGTAGGCTGCAGAGCTGCATTTAATGCGGGAAAAATGTCCACAATGGCTCTATTGATGATCCCAACTCTATTTTCTTTCAATTTGTCAAATTGTATTGTGAGTTTGGGGTTGTTGAAATTGTAATTGGGTAGACAATTATCCTTTGAGAGGAAACATTTGAGTTTACCAAATTCTTTCTTTGTATTTGAGTGGATTAAGCTTTGGGTAGAAAACTTAATCGAAATTGTAAGGTTTCCTCCTCATCCAAGAAAAGGGGACGAATTCAATTAGTGAATTGTTTGAAAATCCTTAGTGGGAGCTAAGGTAGTGGATGTATAGTTCATTTGGAGAACTTGAACAACTATAACCCCTTGTGTCATTTTTATTTTCAATCTTTCTCTTCACCAAAAATTTTAATTGCCAATTCACCCCCTCTTAGCCATTTGCAAGTGTTCGATCAACTCAACAATTGGTATCAGAGCTACACTCATTGGAAGGATTACAACCCTCTTGAGTCGATTCTTGGAGAGTTTGATCAACAACAAGTCAAGCAATGGCATCCACCTCCAACTATGAGTCCCAATCCACCACCAAGCCACCATTCTTCAATGGGGACAACTATCCTTATTGGAAGAATAGGACGAGGCTCTTCATCAAGTCTACCGACTATATGGTGTGGGATGTAGTTGAAGAAGGTCCATACATTCCCATGAGAAGAGATGGAGAAAGGCTCGTCCCAAAGATCAAAGCCGAAATGACCGATGATGAAAGAAGAAGGATGCAAGTGAATGACAAAGCTCTTCATGTAATATTTTGTGCACTTGGTCCGGATATCTACTCCAAGGTGTCTTCAATCAAAAATTCCAAGGAGGTTTGGGACACCCTCGAGACAACATACGAGGGAACTAGTGATGTCAAGGAGACAAAGATTGGGCTACTCAATCTAAGCTATGAGAACTTGAAGATGGATCCCGAAGAAAGTGTCTCTAAGATGTTTGATCGGTTCTCGGTCATTGTCAACGGTTTGAAGGGTTTCGGTGAAATCATTCCCGAAGACAAGCTAGTGAGAAAGTTGTTGTATTCTCTTCCGGAGTCATGGGATGGCAAGAGAACGCCCATTATTGAAGCTAGAGATTTGAAGACTCTCAAGATAGATGCTCTTGTTGGATCTCTACTCACACATGAGATTATGAGGAAGGGAAGAGAACAAGAGAAGAAGATAGTAGAGAAGAAGGAAGTTGAGAAAAAGAAAGTGGGAATCGCACTAAAAGCTTCACAACAAGAAAGCGATTCTAGTGAGGATGAAGATGAGGAGATTACTATGTTGGCCAAACGTTTTACTCGGTTCATGAAGTCAAATCGTGGAAGAAAATTCATTAGAAAGGGAGACTTCAAGAGTAAAAGCAAGGAAGAGGAGAAGGACCAAATTACTTTAGTATGAATGCAAGAAACCGGGTCACATCCGTTCCGAGTGTCCTCAATTGAAGAAGAAAAGCTTTGGGAAGAAGAACAAGCTCAAAGCACAAATTGCTACTTGGAGTGACGATGAGTCTTTCGAGGAAGAGGAGGAAGTGGCCAACCTATGTCTCATGGCCATCGATGATACTAAGGTAAACTCTCACTCATCCAATTTCGATTTTACCATTGAGGAACTTCAAGATGCTTATGATGAATTGCAAGAAGTGTATGATGAGTTAGTAGGAAAATACAAAGAGTCCATTTTGAAAAACAAAAAAACAATTTCCGATTTAAAAATTCAAAATGAGACATTTTCAAAAGCTAACTCCGAATTGGAAAAGAAGGTTTTGTTTTATTTAATATTTCAAATGATCTTAAAACTAAAAATCTCGAACTTGAAAAACTGCTTTCCGATTTTCAAGATTATCACACAAAGGAAGTGGATAATCTTAAAACATCTATTGCTATTGGGAAAAATAATTTTGAAAAAAGAAATAATTCTAAATCTCAATATGTAAAAAGAAAATCTTTTGTATCTAAAAAAAGAAATTTTAATAAGCAAGCTAAAGGTCATAGAGTTAGGAGTGTTTGGGTTCCTAAAGAACTCATTATTTCTAATGATTTGAATGCTATTGCTTCTTGGATTCCTAAGGGAACCAAATTGTTGAAGGCTAACACTCATGGACCCAAAATGATTTGGGTACCAAAACTCAAGGCCTAATTTCTTTGTATGTAGGGGGAGCATTGCTACAAGGCTAAAGCTTCAAGCAAAAATTCTTGGTACCTTGATAGTGGATGCTCAAGACATATGACCGGTGACAAGAGTAGATTTGTGGAACTAAAGCCTAAGAGTGGTGGAGTAGTAACTTTCGGTGACAACTCCAAAGGCCACATTGAAGGAATAGGCTCCATTGGTAATCTCTCTTCTATTTTCATTGAAAATGTTTTGTATGTCAACGGTCTTAAACATAATTTGTTGAGCATTAGTCAATTATGTGATAAGGGTTTTAATGTTTTATTTGATAAAAGTGGTTGCAAAATTGTAAACATTAAAACAAATCAAATAATGCTCATAGGACATAGAATAAGCAATATTTACATGGTGCATTTAGATGACATTCATTCATCCCATACATGCTTAGTTGCACATGATGAACATGACTCATGGCTTTGGCATAGAAAATTAGGACATGCTAGCATGAGTGTCTTAGAGAAATTAATCTCACTTGATTTAGTTAGAGGTTTACCCAAACTTAAATTTTCTAATGATAAAATTTGTGATGCATGTTCAAAGGGTAAACAACATAGAACTTCTTTTAAATCCATAAATGATGTCTCTACTAGTAGATGTTTACAATTGATTCATATAGATCTCTTTGGGCCAATTAGAACAATGAGCTTGGGTGGAAAATCATATGCTTTTGTGCTTGTAGATGACTACTCTAGGTATACTTGGGTTCTATTCTTAAGTACAAAGGATGAGGCTTTAGAAAAATTCATCACATTTTCTAAAATAAATCAAAATGATCTTGAACTTAAAATTTCTCACATTAGAAGTGATCATGGAACCGAATTTCAAAATCTAGGTTCCGATGAGTTTTTAAATGAAAATGGGATTAGCCACAATTTTTCCGCACCTCGCACTCCTCAACAAAATGGGGTAGTTTAGAGGAAAAATAGAACTTTAGAAGAAATGGCTAGAACCATGCTTTGCGAAAATAATTTACCTAAATATTTTTGGGCGGAAGCCACAAACACCGCTTGCTATATTATAAATCGAGTAATGATTAGGCCAATTTTGAAGAAAACACCTTATGAGATTTTAAAATCTAAAAAGCCTAACATTAGCTATTTTCACCCTTTTGGTTGCAAGTGTTTTGTTTTGAATAATGGTAAAGAAAACTTAGGTAAATTTGATGCTAAAAGTGATGAAGCTATTTTCTTAGGGTATTCTTTAAACTCTAAAGCCTATCGTGTATTTAATAAAAGAACTCTAGTTGTTGAAGAGTCAATACATGTTGTTTTCGATGATAACCTCCTTCCGAGGAAGGAATCTTGTGATGATGATGATGTAGGAATCATTGATGCCATTGATGGAGGAAAAACGTCAAAGGTGGATGAGATTCCAACCAAAGAAGAGGATTCACAAGATCCACCTCTTGAAGCCTTGAAGGACTTGGCTCTGGAGGAAAGGGAGGTGTCTTACCCAAGGGAGTTAAACTATGTCAAAGGTGGTGAAATCTTGGGTGATCCATCCAAGGGGTAACTACTAGATCCTCTCTAAAATTAATGAATCATGTTGCATTTATTTCATGCATTGAGCCTAAAAATATTAAAGAAGCTTTAAAAGATGATTTTTGGATTTTGGCCTTGCAAGAGGAATTAAATCAATTTGAGAGGAGTAAAGTTTGGACATTAGTTGAAAGGCCTAATGATCAATCTACTATAGGAACAAAATGGGTTTTTAGGAATAAATTAGATGAAAGTGGTAATATAGTGAGAAACAAGGCTAGGCTTGTTGCTCAAGGCTATACACAAGAAGAGGGAATTGATTTTTATGAGACTTATGCACCCGTAGCTAGGATGGAAGCTATTAGGATGTTACTTGCATTTGCATGTTATCATGATTTCAAGCTTTTTCAAATGGATGTGAAAAGTGCCTTTTTAAATGGTTTTATAAATGAAGAGGTGTATGTTGAACAACCACCGGGTTTTGAGGATTCAAAATTTCCAAATCATGTGTTTAAACTTACAAAAGCTCTCTATTGTTTAAAAAAAGCTCCTAGAGCTTGGTATGAGAGACTTTCAAATTTCTTAATTGAAAAGGGTTTTGAAAAAGGAAAGGTGGATACAACACTCTTCGTAAAAAGATATAACAATGACATCTTAGTAGTTCAAATTTTATGTTGATGATACTATTTTTGGTTCTACTAATGAGTGTTATTGTAAGGAGTTTTCTAAGCTAATGCAAGGTGAGTTCGAGATGAGCATGATGGGGGAGCTCTCATTCTTTTTGGGACTCCAAATCAAACAAAGGAAGGATGACACCTTCATAAATCAAGCTAAGTACGTGAATGATATGCTCAAGAAGTTTGGCTTGGAGAATGCAAAACCTCAAGCCACTCCTATGAGTTCTTCCATAAAGCTTGACAAAGATGAAGGAGGTAAGTGTGTTGATTCTAAGCTTTATAGATCCATGATAGGTTCTTTGCTTTACCTTACCGCAAGTAGACCGGATATTATGTTTAGTGTTTGCTTGTGTGCTAGGTTTCAAGCTAGTCCTAGAGAATCACACTTAGTTGCCATTAAGAGAATTTTTAGATACCTTAGAGACACACCTACTTTAGGCCTTTGGTATCCTAAGGATTCTTCCTTTAGCCTTCATGCTTTTTCGGATGCGGATTATGGGGGATGTAAGATAGATAGGAAAAGTACTTCCGAGACATGTCAATTCTTAGGTAGTATGCTCGTATCTTGGTTCTCTAAGAAACAAAATAGCGTAGCGTTGTCTACCACCGAAGCGGAGTATATATCCTTAGGGAGTTGTTGTGCTCAAGTCCTTTGGATGAAGTAACAACTCTTAGATTATGGTGTTAAAATAGAAACCATACCCTTCAGGTGTGACAACACTAGTGCCATTTGTCTCACTAAGAATCCCATCCAACACTCTAGAACTAAACACATAGAAATTCGACATCATTTCATTAGAGATCATGTTTTGAAAAATGATGTTGTTATAGGGTTTGTTGACACCTTGAACCAAATAGCGGATATATTTACAAAACCTTTACATAAAGAGCGCTTTTGGACCCTTAGGAGAGAGTTAGGTTTAACTAGCCTTTATTGACACTTTTTTGGTCCCAAAATGTCAAAATTTGCTTGAAATTGTTTGTGATTCATGCTTGTGTTAATTTTGTTCTTTTTGCTTCTATACATGTTGCTAGGGGGAGTATATATTAAGTTTAGCCATTAAAACTTGTTCATATGACATGTACATGCATTTAGGGACGTTTCAAATTAGATTTTTGCACTTAAATCTGTCAAATCTGCACAATCTGGTAAAGGTGTATCGATACGGCTAAAGCGTATCGATACGGTATGATTTCTGGGAATTCTTGAGGATGAACAAGTATCGATACGACCCCTCGTATCGATACGATACAAGTCAATGGAAATAGTCAAAGTCAAGCGTACCGATACGACACAGCGTATCGATACAGTAGTAACGACGAATATAAAATTAGGGTTAATGGGTATCGATACGCGTGTATAGCGTATCGATACAGCCTCGACGGAGAGGCTATTTAGGGTTGTATATGTTAAAACTCTTTAAAACACAAAAACCCCTTTTCTCTCCACAAACCCTAGCCGCGAAACCCTATGTAAACCCCCTCAATCCATCAAATTTTACCATCAATCTTCAAAATGCCTTGAGGGTTTTTACTCTATACATCAAGGCAAAGCTTTGGCATCAAATCTTGTGCATTCACATCCCCTCTTTCATCCATTCTAAGATTCAAGGTATAAAATTTCTCTTTTTTTTTTTTAATTTTCGTTTGCTTTTAATTGTTATTTCAATTGATTTTTTGTACAAACCTTGTTTAATTGTTATGGGTTTCACTTTTTTCACAAAATTTTTTCAAAAAATTAAATTTTTTCATTCGAATATATTTTATATTCGATACTTTTTTTAAAACTGTTTTTTTTGTGTGAATATCTCTTTAAAATTAAAATTCTCTTTAACAAATTACCTTGAATTATTAGAATTTATTGGATCAAATAGGATGTTAATTGCATACATATCCGAATCCTTTTTGATGTATTTTCAGGATTATGGCACCGAAAAAGGGAACTAAGCGTCATCGTTCTACTTCCAATCCTATTGAGGATGTCGAGGGTAATCCTACACCTAACCTTCCTTATATCATCCAATTAAGTTTTCCCGAACCTACTAATAGGGAACGATATAAACTTTTTCAAGGAATGACCCTTAGGGAAGAGCGAGTTGTGTCTATTCCTTTTTTAAATTCTGCCCGTTTCAAGTTTCAATACCTACCTTTGATTAAGCAATGGAAATTCTTAACCTTTTTGAATATTCCTCCTATCCTATATAGGAACCTAGTCATTGTGTTCTTTTCTAATGCCGTATGTATACATGATGAACCTAGAGAGCATGTCATTGCCATTGAATCTTCTATTATGGGCAAAACTTTTCAAATTGATCAAAAGGTTTTATGTAATGTCTTTGGTTTTGAAGATATTGGTATTGATGATAAACACTCTTTGGGTACGGGTTTTTTAGGTCTCGCAAAAGTTTTAAATGCTCATGACCGTATCCTTCACCTTCTTATTTCTTGGTTTATCCTTCCATCGGGTGGGAAATATTCAACTATTCGTCAAACTGATGATTTTTTGCTAAGGTGTTTTAGAGAAGGTAAACGTCCAAATTTGTGTCAAATTATGTTTGCCGACCTTGTCTTCTTAGTTCAAAACCGTCACACCAAACTAGTCTCATCCTTTTACTACTCCACGACTTTGAGTTGTCTATTTCATTCCCTTGGCATTGATTGTTCACATGATTTCACCGAAACCCTTGGCCTACCTATTGATGAGCGTTCCCTAGCTCGTTCCGGTTTAACTTATGTTGATAATGATTGGGTTCGCAATGCTCAAGATCCTCTGCCCGTTGCTCCGGTCAATACCTCTCGTGCTTTTTCGAGTTCTCACCGTGCTCCTCTTGATTCCTCCTCCATGGATACTCTCATGACCTTCCTAAATGAGAAGTTCAACGCGATGGATAATGGTTTCACATCCTTAGAGGATCGCGTCCAAGGCATAGAAAAGAAGATAGACACCATGGCCGCTCGCCAAAACTCCATGGATATCTCTCTTACCGCCTTCCATGGTGCTTGGATCAATCAAACCCGAAGGAATCAACCCTCTCAAGAAGATGAAGAAGAAGATGACGAGGACGATAATGATGACGAAGGGGACGAGTAGATCATGCATCTCATCTTAGGACATTTAGTCTTTTATTATTGCTATTGTACTTTCGTTTTTAGGATTTGAAGTTTATGCCTATTATCTATGTTTTTAGGATTTTAAGAGTTTGGATTATGATGGTTGCTTTGACATTTATGCATTTGAACCTTTATGTTTATTTTGAAGTTTATGAATTTGAACTCTTATGCTTGCTTTATGTTTAATGAATTATTGTTGCTTTATATTGCTATTATCCTTGTATTTTATTTTGATCTAACAAAAAGGGGAGAAGGATAATAGAGTCAAATATTTTAGTTTTGAAAATCTATCTTAAAGTAAGGGGGAGAAAACTTTTCAAAGTTTCAAAAACATAAAAATTTATTTATGGTTTTGTTATATCAAAAAGAGGGAGATTGTAAAACCGAAATTGATTTTGATATAACACATAAACTTAAGGACCAATTTGCAAAACAATAAATTTTTAAGTACTCTTTAAAGTCTCACAATTGACAAGTATTTTTGAACAAAATAATATTTAAAGACCTGCTCTTAAATCATATATTTCCCTAAGTCTTTTCCTATGCTTTTCAAGCCTAAGTATACAAAAACGCCCAGGCGTATCGATACCCTCTGCGTATCGATACCCTATTTTGTCACTAGAATTTTAATTAACATACCGTACCGAGACGCTCTGAAATCGTATCGATACGATATACATCTGGGCAACTGTTTTCATGAAACCGTACCGATACGCCTTACAGCTGTATCGATACGATGTTCATGTGGGAAAATGTTTTTCATGAAACCGTACCGATACACCTAGCAACCGTATCGATACGATAAGCATATCTTTGACAAATCCGAGCATTTAATTATTTAACCGTTACTTGTCAGTTGGTTGGTTTCCCAATTTTCAAAAGATCGTTATACCGTACCGATACGCTTGGTATGCGTATCGATACACTTTTTATACAAACATAGCTTGGGATTCCAGTAACTTTGGACCGTATCGATACTGACCTCCGTATCGATACGCCCCTTAAAACTGTACCGGTATGCCTTCTATGCGTATCGATACGCCCTGTTTTTAGGCACAACGGCTCTTTCCTCTTTGATGCAGGTATCGATACGCCCTTTCCCGAGTACCGATACGGTAGGCTGCAGAGCTGCATTTAATGCGGGAAAAGTGTCCACAACGGCTCTATTGATGATCCCAACTACCGAAACTGCTAGAAATCAATGCAAGGGTATAAAAACAAGCTTCATTTGACCAAGCAACAACTATTGAACATTCAAGCATCATCAAAGCAAAAAATCCAAACTCTTGAGCTATTCAAAGTCATATTCTTGTACCCAACTCTATTGTCTTTCAATTTGTCAAATTGTATTGTGAGTTTGGGGTTGTTGAAATTGTAATTGGGTAGACAATTATCCTTTGAGAGGAAACGTTTGAGTTTACCAAATTCTTTCTTTGTATTTGAGTGGATTAAGCTTTGGGTAGAAAGCTTAATCGAAATTGTAAGGTTTCCTCCTCATCCAAGAAAAGGGATGAATTCAATTAGTGAATTGTTTGAAAATCCTTAGTGGGAGCTAAGGTAGTGGATGTATAGTTCATTTGGAGAACTTGAACCACTATAACCCCTTGTGTCATTTTTATTTTCAATCTTTCTCTTCACCAAAAATTTTAATTGCCAATTCACCCCCTCTTGGCCATTTGCAAGTGTTCGATCAACTCAACAGGCACTTTAAAATGAGCCGAAGATACTCGTTGGGGGTTCACATTTTCATTCTATATGAAACATTATAATAATGTTTGATGCAACTTGTTTAGTGCTTGAGAATATTAAAAGAGAATGATCCAGTTATTCTCAATGAGGGGATGCTACTACTGCATCCAGAATGATTCATTCATTTGAATTCATTTTCATTTTGCATTTGATGAAAGAGGTCACGAGAATTACTAATGTATTATGTCAAGCTTTGCAGCAAAAATCTCAAGACATTGTAAATGCTATGCATTTGGATTTAAATAAAAATATGTTGATCCAAAATTTGAGAGAGAATGGTTGGGAAAATTTGTTGAAACACATGTTATCATTTTGTGAAAAGAATGATTTGGATGTTCCTGATTTAAGTGCACAATATTTTGAAGGTAGGCATCGACAACATCAAATTCAAAAAATCGTGGAATACCATTATCGTTTTGAAATATTCAATGAAGTGATTGATTGTCAAATTCAAGAGCTAAATACTAGGTTTAGCATTGAGGCAATTGATCTTTGGAAACTCAGCTCTGCTTTGGATCCAAATGAAGATTATAGATCTTTAATATTGGTGATATTTGCACTCTTGCTAAAAAATGCTCAGAGAAATTGAATTTTCCGTTTCAGTTGAAGAATTTTTAGTGTGATATACGTAATGATGTCAAATTGAAAAATTTGACATGTTTGTCTCAGCTATGTGTTGTTCTTACGGAGATAGGAAAATCAAAAGCATTTTATCTTCTTGACAGATTGAACATGCTTATTTTAACTCTTCCAGTGCCTACATCAACTAGTGAGCGGTCATTTTCAACTATGAAGATCATCAAAACAAGATTGCAAAACAAGATGGAAGATGGATTTCTTGCAGATAACTTGGTTATTAATATCGAAAGAGAGATTGTTGTGACATTTACTTCAGATTCAATTCTTGAGGATTTTGTTTCTTTGAATACTTTTATGAATCGATGATTTTTAATAAATTATAGGTTTTTATTTTATTAGTACAATATTTACATAAATAATTTATGTTGATATGTATATATATGTATATTAAAATATCTTAGTTAATATATATAAGTTCATATTTTATAGATGCCCCCCACAATAAATTATGGTGAATTCTGCCAATGCATAGCTCGAACAAAGATATCTCAAGGGAAGCTAGGGTGGATATGGATAATGGTAATAAGGAGGCTGATGTTCGTAGTCGGGATTGCATGGAGGAACATCAAACGTTCTTCCCTGAACTACAAGATCACCATTTGAGGAGAAGGTTTATTTCTTTATTCGAAATAGAAGATAAGTATCTCTCGATAAGGAAAAAAAGAAGGGGGATAAGGTCTTAAAAAATGTAAGAAGCTGTAAAACCTATGTTTGATTTTGATATAATTAAATTGTTAAGGATTAAATTGAAAACTTGAAATTGATTTCTAAGTCCCTTTAATAATTTATAAATCACCAACACTTTAAAACTAATTTGAAAAACTCAAACTCCAAATATTTTCTAAGTGTTCCAAGGCCAAAGTATTGAAAATCGCCTAGGTGTATCGATACGCTTCCAGTCGTATCGATACCTTTTTTGCAAAGTTGGCTACTGGAAAGACGCGTTTCGATACGCTTTTAACTGTATCGAAACAGATTGAATCTGTATCGATACACCCCTCTGCAAAACTGAATGAGTTTGAATGGTGTACCGATACGATTTAACCCGTATCGATACGACTTTAATTGAATTTTTAATTCGAAGTGTTTTAAATGTTTTCGACTATTGGTGTCAGTCGAAATGGAAACTTCTAGTGAGCTAAGTTGAGAAAAAGGTATCGATACGGTCTCTTCCAGTTCGAAACGGTCCCTGTCCCGTACCGATATGCTTACGTGCGTTTCGATACGCCCTCTTTATTATGTACACCGGCTCTTTCTATTTTGAGACAAGTAAAGATACGACTCCCCGTGTACCGATACGGATAGCTGCATAAGTGCATTTATGGTGGAAATAGAGGGTCCCAACGGCTATAATCAATTCCCTAACCACCTAAATGGCTAGAATTGGTAGAGAAGGTACAAATTGAAGCTCTTTGAAGACCAGCAACAACTATTGCATTAAAGACAAACATCCAAGCAAAAGTCCAACCTCAAGTGTGCCTATTTTTCAATTTCTTGTAAACCCCAAATTGAGTTGTATTCAATTCTTATTTTATCTTCAAATTTGGGTTGAGTGTTGTAATTCATGGGACAAAATTGTATTTGAGAGATATACTTCTTGTCCAATTTCTTCTTTGTTCATTTGTGAGGGTTTGGTCAAATTTTGGGTAGAAAATTTGACCGGTTGTGTAAAGGTTACCTCCTAAGGCTTGAAAAAGGGAAGAACAAATAATAAATTGTTGCAAATCCTTAGTGGTAGCTAAGGTAGTGGATGTAGAGTTCATTTGGAATTTGAACCACTCTAAAATCCTTTGTTCTTCATTTTAAATTGTCCATTCACTCCCACAAAGTTTTAAAATCCCAATTCACCCCCTCTTGGTCTTGATCATTCAATCGATCCACTCAACAATTGGTATCAAAGCCTACCTCTTTGAAGGATTCAAAACCACAAGAGCAGTTCCTAGGAAGAGTGTGATCAACACAAAATCAAGCTATGGCATCTACCTCCGGATCTAGCATGTACAAGTCTCAATCAACTACAAAACCGTATTTCTTTAATGGTGACAACTATCCGTTTTGGAAGAATCGGATGCGCCTGTTCATCAAGTCCAATGATTACTTGGTTTGGGATGTCATTGAAGATGACCCTTACACTCCATTGAAGCAAGATAATGAATGAAGGATGGTTCTAAAGAAAAAGATGGAGATGAGTGAAGAAAAGAGGAAGAAGATCCAAATAAATGACAAAGCTCTTCACATGCTTTTTTGTTCTTTCGGTCTGGACATCTACTCCAAAGTCTCCTCCATTGAGAGTGCCAAGGAAGTGTGGGATACTCTTTAGACCACCTATGAAGGAACCAATGGTGTGAAGGAAACCAAGATTGGAATTCTCAATCTTAGCTATGAGAATTTCAAGATGGTGTCTGACGAAACGGTGTCCCAAGATGTTTGATCGCTTCTCAACCATAGTCAACGAGCTCAAAGGATTTGGAGAGACTATTCCAAAAGACAAGCTTGTCCGGAAGTTACTTTACTCACTTCTCGAATCTTGGGATGAGAAGAGAACCGCCATCATAGAGGCCAAAAACTTGAAGACTCTAAAACTTTATGAGCTAGTGGGTTCTCTCCTTACTCATGAGATTATGAAGCAAGGAAGGGAAGAAGAAAAGAAGAAGGAAGAGAAAAGAGTAGAGAAGCTAGAGGTGGAAAAGAAGAAGAAAATGGGAATAGCTCTCAAAGCTTCATTACTTGAGGAGAGCTATTCTAGTGAGGAGGATGACCTTGAAGAATTGGCTATGATAGCCAAAAAGTTCTCTCGATTCATGAGGTCCAACCGTGGAAGAAAAATTCAAAGAAATATGGACTTAAAAGGTAAAAACTAAGAAGAAGCGACGGATCAAATCATTTGCTTCGAGTGCAATAAGCCCAGTCACATTCTTTCGAAGTGCCCTCAACTCAAGAAGAAGAGCTTTGAGAAAAAGAAGAAGCTCAAAGCCAAGCTTGCTACTTGGAGTGATGAGGAGTCATCCGAGGATGACGAACAAGAAGTGGCAAACCTAAGCCTCATGGCATTTGAGGAAGATTCCTCCATGGTAACCTCTAACTCATCATCTTTAGATTTTACATATGATGAATTAAATGATGCATATAATGAGTTGCAAGAGGTTTATGATGAGTTAGTTGAGAAATACAAGGAGTCGGTCATTAGGAATAAGAAAATTATTTTAGAATTAAATGATAAAAATGACTCACTTTCTCAAGCTAACTTGAAATTTGAGGAAAAGATTTTAGGTTTGAAAGATGAACTTAAGTTTTTCCAAGATGAAAATGTAGACCTAAATAATCTTCTTTCTCAATGCAATAGTGAACACCAAAAGGTGTTAGGTGAACTTAACAAGCTCAAAGAGTCTTTTAAATATGTTGGTAGTGTGAAGCATGAAAAAGGTGAACCTTCTAAGACAATCCAACCTAGGAGAAAGACTAATAACTACAAACAAAGTAGCTTTCCTAGACATAGTAGAACTAAAAAGATTAGAAGTGTATGGGTTCCTAAGGAACTTTTAAAATCTAATAATATTGTTGCTATGTCACCTTGGATTCCTAAGGGAACCAAGCTATTGGGAGCTAACACTCGTAGACCCAAAATGATTTGGGTACCAAAAACAAAAATTTAATATCTTTGATTTGTAGGGGGAGCATTGCTACAAGGCCAAAGCACAAAGTCAAAATTAATGGTACCTTGATAGTGGATGCTCAAGGCATATGACCGGAGCAAGAGTAGATTCATGGATTTAAAGCCAAAAAGTGGAGGAGTGGTGACATTTGGTGACAACTCCAAATGCCACATTAAAGGTATTGGCTCCATAGGTAATCACTCTACTATTGTTATTGAAAATGTATTGTATGTCGATGGTCTTAAACATAATTTGTTGAGCATAAGCCAATTATGTGATAAAGGATTTAATGTTTTATTTGATAAAAATGAGTGCAAAATTGTTGACATTAAATCTAATAATATTATGCTCATAGGTCATCGCATAGGTAACATTTACATGGTGCATTTAGATGACATACATACATCCCATGCATGTTTAGTAGCTCAAAATGAAAATGATGCATGGCTATGGCATAGGAAACTAGGACATGCTAGCATTAGTGTTTTAGAAAAATTAGTTTCCCTTGATCTAGTTAGAGGTTTACCCAAGATTAAGTTCTCAAACGATAAAATTTGTGATGCATGCTCTAAGGGTAAACAACATAAGTCTTCCTTTAAATCCATTAATGATGTTTCTACAAGTAGGTGTTTACAACTTATCCACATGGATTTATTTGGGCCAATTAGGACTATGAGCTTGGGTGGTAAATCTTATGCATTCGTTCTTGTAGATGATTTTTCTAGATTTACTTGGGTTCTATTTTTAAGTACTAAGGACGAGGCTTTAGAAAAATTCATCACATTTTCAAAACTAACCCAAAATGATCTTGAACTTAGAATTTCTCATATTAGAAGTGATCATGGAACTGAATTTCAAAATTTAGGGTTTGAAGAGTTTTTAAATAAAAATGGTATTAGCCACAATTTTTCGGCACCTCGAACTCCTCAACAAAATGGGGTAGTTGAGAGGAAAAATAGAACTTTACAAGAAATGGCTAGAACCATGCTTTGTGAAAACAATTTACCTAAATATTTTTGGGCGGAAGCCACAAACATCGCTTGCTACATTGTAAACCGAGTAATGATTAGGCCAATTTTAAAGAAAACACCTTATGAGATTTTAAAATCTAAAAAGCCTAACATTAGCTATTTTCATCCATTTGATTGCAAGTGTTTTGTTTTAAATAATGGAAAAGACAACTTAGGTAAAATTGATGCAAAAAAGTGATAAAGCTATTTTCATAGGATATTATTTGACCTCTAAAGCCTATCATGTATTTAACCAAAGAACTTTAGTAGTGGAAGAATCTATACATGTTGTATTCGATGATAACCTCCTTCCAAGGAAGGATTCTTGTGATGATGATGATATAGGAATCATAAATGCCTTTGATGGAGGACAAACTTCAAAGGAGGATGAGATTCCAACAAAAGTAGAGGACACACAAGATCCAACTCTTGAAGCCTTGAAGGACTTGGCTCTTGAGGAATGTAACACCCCAAATTTGGGCCTAGATGTTTAGAGTCTGAACCAGACCGATCTGAAAAACGGTTCGAATTTAAAAGGGAGTTTTAGGGAACACCTAGTTCGGGATGCTTTAAATATATAGAAAAATATATAAAAATCCTTATTTAAATAAGAAACACAATGGTGGAATCAATTTTGCAAAATAAGGTTTGGAAATACTACATTTCAGTGTAGTGACCAAATCACAGTTTTTGCAAAGTTAAGTAGTGACTGTTTTTTAAAAGATTGAAACTTTAAATCTTTAAGGAGCTAATTTTACCAAAATGTTTTCATCAGATTTTCCTTAATTTGGGTGATTTAATTAATGTTTTTAATTAAAGAAATGAAGGGTGATTAAATTAGAAAACCACCTTTGACTTTTCATAACTACTTTTCACAAATTTTCCCTCATTTTATTTTCTCTCAAATTCCTTTCAACCAAACACATTCTCTCCAGAAAATTTACTCTAATTTTCACTTCATTTGATGAGATTTCAATCTCTTTGATTCTTAATCAATTCCTCATCAAATCCACTTGATTTCTACATTGAATTTTCAAGAAAACTTTCCCAAATCAAGGAGAAATCATTCATTAGAGGTAAGTTTCGTCCTTCCCCTCTAATGATTAGTTCTTTACTGAAATTCTCAAGTTATCAATCCTCTATTAATGATTTTTAAGTGGTTTTAAAGTTAGAAACAAGAAATTGTCTTAAAACACAAGATTTTGGAAGAGATCTTAAAGATTTTCGTGGTGATTGATTGGGCTCTATTTTAAGATGGTTTTCTAATATAGTTTGGATGTTAATTGATGTTACAAATGAGGTTTTATAAATCAAATCCCGAATAGGTTTGTTTTCCTAAGTTTTGCTTGTTAGAATGATGGTTTTTGGGGTGATTTTGGTGTTCTGTCATAGCTGGAGGTATAAGGACGTGGTTGTGTTGGTTTTTGATGTTAATTGATGTTTAGGAATGATTAGAAGTTATGGATCTTGGCTGGGTTTGGTTTTGGAAGAGTTTGGAGGTGTTTTCGGTAGTGTTTGGTAGCCGAAATGTGGTGTTTGTGTAGAGCAGCGAGTTTAGGTGTGTGGCTGATGATTTCAATGCATGATGATGCATTAATCCTCTGCTCATATGTGTTTAAAATAGGGGAGACATCTTTGGACACCTTTGTAGTTGATCCGGAAGCTTAGATTGTGTTTCGGCGAGCAAGCGAAACGTAATCGGTGAGTGCGTATGGTTTTAGAAGTCCTTGAGGGACAAATAATCAAGGTTTGGGGATTTAGGAAAGGTTTGAAACACCTTCCTAAGTCCGGAAGTAAGTATTGGGTAGATAGCTCTCTTGAATATGGTGAATGCCCCTAAAATGCTTTTACATGCTCATGGTTTGAGATAGATAAATTCCTACTGTTTTTATGCATGTTTTGTAGCATGAGATGATGCTTGAAATGATTTCATGAAGTAACATGTTGCATAGTTGAGATTTGGGCTTTTATGTTTAAGCATAGCAAATGTTATGGTTTGAAATGAGATGAGAAAGTTGAGAATTGTTGCATGAAAAACAATAGGTGAGATGATGTTTTAACATAATATATTGGCATAGATGTTGAGATACTTACCGGATATAATTGATCGATCAATAGGATGAGAGTGCACTATAAACTAAAAATTCGTACGTGCTCTTTGGTTAAGCCAAAGGGAGAGAACTGATGATGGGCATTCCATCGGGTAAGACTTGGTGAAATACCCAAGCTTTGTGGCGATGAGAGATTCCGCCATGTGAGTACGGTGATGTGAGATTCCACCGGAAACTATGTTGCTAGACGAGTGAGTACGGTGATGAGAGATGCCATCGGAAGTGTCTAGTGAGATGTCCGCATATCCGAGTAATAATGAGATGTGAAATGCCAATATAAAATATGAAATTGTTTTTGATTCACATGTACCTTGGAAGAAATGATTTATGCTATGAGAAATGCATATGAGATTTGTGTTAGAAATCCTTTGGTGTTACAAGCATGAGTATGGCTTTTCCATGACTTTTGCATTGGTTTAAATGCATGAGATAGAATGAAGGTACATGTGTTTTCAATGAGAAATTTCTTTGAAAGGTTTTCAAGCATGATATAGAATGAGCATGTGGTTTAAAAGCTTTTGAGAAAGTGTTTTCAAGATATGCATTATTGTGTTGGTTTTCTTTAGAGCATGCCTCACTAAGCATTTGTGCTTACTCTCTCTCTTTTACCAATAATGTAGATAATTGAGGTGTTTCCGGGCATCAAAGAGGTTAAGGTCATCCAAAGAAGTTCAAGCTCATGTATGGTGAAGTTTTCACACACTTTAGCTTTGATATAATGACAATGGGAAACCAAGGATTGTATTTGGGAGATATGTTTGAACTCCCTAAGGTTGTGGCATGTTTGTGTTGGCTTGTATGAGTTGTAATTGGCCTTGAATATTTTGATTTGAGGTTGGATTGCTTATTTTGGTTTTGTGATTAGGAAGCATGCCTCTAGACAATGTGAATTTGTGTTTGATGCTATGTTCGTGTTAGAATGTCTTAAATATGTCCCTTATATGTATGTTGGGTTGCTGGTATGGTTTGGGAGTCTTTGAGGCATGTTTGAGTGTGTTAATGGATGAAAAACCAGCATTTGCTGCTGTTTCTGGGTAAGATGTATCGAAACACCCTCTAGTGTTTTGAAACGGGGGCTTGAAATGGTTTATGTGTTTCGAAACGCCTGAGGTTTTTTTGAAACAGTTTGGCTACTGGAATGTCACGTTTCGGTACTGGTCTTGGAACATACCCGCGTACCGAAATGGTCAACACCGTTTCAATATAGCGTTTCGGTACGGTAGGTAGGTGTTCCGAAACGGGTGACCGTTGAACACAGATTTGAATTGTTTTGAGTTTGCATGCTTTATATTTTAGTCCTAAATGTTGTGTTTGCAATTGCTTGTGTTTGAGTCCCTAAATGATGTCCGATCGTTGTGCCTTTCTCATTCAAAATTCGTGAGTACTCACTTAGGTTTAATATGTATTTAGACAAGATTAAAATAAAAAAGGGTCGTTAATCAAGGTTGACTTTTGGGTTGACTTTGGTTTTCCCCGTGTAATCTTCGTAGCTCGGGTCAAGCATCTAGGCCAGGCTAAATGGGTCACATTTATTGGTATTAGAGCCAGGTTATCGAATAGTTGGGGTTTGGTATGTGGTTGTAGTATGTGTTTATGCTTGATGGAGACTTTTTAGTGAAAGTATGATGTATGAATAGTGATGTATGATTCAATTGAGATGATTTTGTGATGCTATGCTATGTTTGAAGTGTGGTTGGGAATCCCATTTCCATATCAAAACTATTGAGAAGAATTGTTTTTGAAGATGAGCTTGAGTACTTGGATTACTTACCTTATTGTGCCTAATTGTGTTTATTGTATGTTTGTCAGTGCATTGTTTTATAATGGGGCCACGTAGAGAGCTGAGAATCAATACTAGATCAATGGCTTATAATGAAAATGCCGAGAATGCTGAGGATTTACCACCTCCTCCTCCTGGTGGACCACCCGGTGGTGGTGGAGTTGGAGCTGGTAATGCTGGTGCTAGTGTTGGGGTTGCTGGACCCGAGGGCGTGCAGGGGCAAGCTGCTCCTGATATGACCATGTTGATCCAGGCTATTGCTGGACCTTTCCAGGAAGCAGTAGCTGGAGCTCATGGAGCTGCGCATCAGGATGATGCTAATGTGAGGTTGCCTTTGGAATGTCTTCGCAGTCTAGGAGGGACTGAGTTCAGAGGCTTATCTCCGGAAGGATCTGAATCTTGGTTGGAGAGCACCAATAGGATTATGGGTCAGATGAACTGCAACAATGTGCAGAAGCTGGGTTGTGTTGTGTCACTGCTACATGGTGATGCCTATACGCGGTGGATGACCACTATCTCTGGGATGGAGGATGACAAGGTGACTTGGACGTTCTTCTTGAATGCGTTCAAGCGGAAGTACCTGGGAGTACGTTACCTTGATGAAAAGAAAAGAGAATTTATGTCTCTCGTGCAAGGCAACATGTCTGTAGCTGAATATGAAATTCAGTTTGTTCGCCTCAGTCAGTATGCACCTGCGCTAATCCCTAGTGAGTGGGAGAGGTGCGAACAATTCTTTTATGGGCTGGTATGAATGTTAAGACCTATATGCTTGCGGCTGATTACATGGATTTCGATGTCTTGGTCACTAGAGCCAAGGACATTGAATCGAATCTTGGTTTGGAAAGTCAAGCTGGTGGCTCTAGCTCAGGAAAACGAGCTGTGAAACGCAATTATGGTAGAGATCGCAATAAGAGGCATAAGGGTAGGAAGCCACATTATGATGCTAGGCGTGGGGGTGGTAACCCTGGTAGAGGTCATCAAGGACCTAATGCTGTTCTGAGGACTCCTGAATGTAACCGTTGTGGTAGAAGGCATGGTGGTGAGTGTTGGGGTAACCTTGGGACATGCTGGAATTGTGGGAATCGAGGACATTTGAAGAAAGATTGTCCTCAGCCGCTGAGAAAGGGACATGCTCCGGTGAGAGCAGCTGAGCCACAGAGAGGTACTGGGAGCGGCCGTGGTAATTTTCAGCGTAGGGATGATTGTGGCAGGAACGTAGCACATGTTGTGGCCGTTCAACTTGAGGGTGGCGGTCAAGCTCGAGTGTACGCCCATCGTGAGGGAATGAATGATACGGATGTGATCGCAGGTACCTTTACTTTGCAATCCTTGTCATTACTTTCTTTGATTGATTCTGGATCTATACACTCGTACATATTGCGTGAACGTGCTCAAATGCTTGGTTTACTTGTTGAGTCTTTGGATGTTGGTATGTGTGTGACTAGTTCCTTTGGTGAGACGGTTGTAACAAGGAAGTTGTATAGGAGATGTCCCTTGAAGGTGCAAAATCATATTTTTCTTGTTAATCTCATGGAATTGCCATTCTATGGCTTTGATGTAATCCTTGGCATGGATTGGCTTGTTGAGCATAGAGCTGTGGTGGATTTTGAAAGCAAGAGAGTTTCGTTGAAACTGGAAGATGATTATGAAGTGGTAGTAGTGGGCGAGAATGTGAAGTTTCTTGCCAATGTGGTGTCTACATTGGAAGCAAGTCGGATGTTGCAGCAGGGTTGCGAGGCTTACCTAGCCTTTGTTATGAATCCTAGTTCAAATGAGGTACGCGTTCAGGATATAAGAACTGTATGCGAGTTCCCTGGAGTGTTTCCGGTGGAATTACCTAGATTGTCGCCTAGTCGAGAGGTGGAGTTTGGGATTGAGTTGTATGAGAACACAACTCTAGTGTCCATTGCTCCCTATCGCATGGCACCCAAAGAGCTGAAGGAGTTGAAGACGCAACTTCAGGAGTTGCTCTACCGTGGCTTCATTCAGCCTAGTGTGTCACCTTGGGGTGCACCGGTCTTGTTTGTGAAAAAGAAGGATGGCACGATGAGAATGTGCATCGATTATCGTCAGCTGAACAAGTTGACAATAACAAATAGGTATCCTTTGCCAAGGATTGATGATCTTTTTGATCAGTTTCGGGGAGCGGTTGTGTTTTCAAAGATTGACTTGAGGTCAGGGTACTATCAGCTTAAGGTGAAAGATGTGGATGTGCCGAAAACATCATTTAGAACGAGATATGGGCATTATGAGTTCCTTGTAATGACGTTTGGCTTGACGAATGCTCCTGCTGCTTTCATGGACATGAGGAATAGAGTGTTCCATGAATACTTGGACAAGTTTGTTGTGGTGTTCATCGATGATATCCTTGTGTACTCTCGTACTGAGGAGGAGCATGAAGGTCATTTGAGAGTTGTCTTGCAAGCGCTGTTGGAAAATCAGCTTTATGTTAAGCCGGGAAAGTGTGAGTTTTGGCTAAAGGAAGTTGTCTTCCTTGGTCATGTGGTTTCAGCTGAAGGGATTCGAGTTGATCCTCAGAAGGTTGAGGCGGTGATGAATTAGAAGCCTCTTAAGTCTGTTCATGAAGTTTGTAGTTTCCTTGGGTTGGCAGGATACTACCGAAGGTTTGTGGATGGATTTTCTAAGATTGCTGCTCCTTTAACGAAGTTGTTGCAAAAAGATGTTGAGTATGAGTGAACGGAAGCGAGACAACAAGCTTTTGAGAAGCTTAAGGCAGCTCTGACGCAAGCTCCTATCTTGGTTCAACCTGAATCAGGAAAAGAGTTTGTGGTGTACAGTGACGCATCCTATGTTGGTTTGGGGTGTGTGCTAATGCAAGAGGGTAAGGTGGTGGCTTATGCATCGCGTCAGTTGAAGGTGCATGAGCGCAATTATCCTACACATGATATTGAGTTAGCTGGGGTGGTTTTTGCTTTGAAGATTTGGAGACATTATCTTTATGGTGAGAAGTGTACTGTGTACACAGATCACAAGAGTTTGAAGTATTTGATGTCTCAGAAAGAGTTGAATCTTAGGCAACGACGATGGGTGGAGTTGCTTAAGGATTACGATCTAACGATCGAGTATCACCCGAGAAAGACCAATGTTGTGGCTGACGCCTTGAGCAGAAAGGTGGCGGTGGAGTTAAGGGTGATGTTTGCTAGCTTGAGCATATCGCGAGATGGGGGTCTTGTTGCTGAATTGCAAGTGAAACCATCTCTAGTTCAGTTGATAAAGGATAAGCAGTTGTTGGATGATTCTTTGGTGCCACATGTTCAGGATATTGCTGAGGATAGACCATCGGATTTTTGTTTTAATGATGATGGAGTTCTATGTTTTGGAAGTCGGATAGTAGTGTCGAATGATGTGGAGTTGAGGCGTACTATTCTGACCGAAGCTCATAGTAGTCCTTTTGCTATGCACCCTGGTAGTACAAAGATGTACCGTGATATGAAGGATGAGTACTATTGGGTGGGTTTGAAGAAGGATGTTGCGGAATATGTGAGTAAGTGCATGGTTTGTCAGCGAGTTAAGGCTGAGCATCAGTTTCCTTCGGAGTTTTTGCAACCGTTGAGGATTCCTGAATGGAAATGGGAGAGGATAACCATGGACTTTGTGTCTGGTTTACCTTTGTCGCCATCGAAGAAGAATTCTGTGTGGGTGATTGTGAATCGCCTTACGATGTGTGCGCATTTCTTACCTGTGCATACTACGTATACCTTGGATAAGCTTGCAGAGCTGTACATTACTGAGATTGTACGTCTGCATGGTGTACCAAAATCTATAGTGTCAGATAGAGATCCGAGGTTCACGGTAAGGTTTTGGGGTGTTTACACCAGGCATTGGGTACGCGGCTGAATTTCAGTACTTCTTATCATCTGCAGACGGATGGACAGCCTGAGCGTGTTATCCAAGTGCTTAAGGATATGTTGAGGTGCTGTGTGATTGAGTTTCAAGGCTCTTGGGAGAAGCACTTGCCTTTGGTGGAGTTTGCTTATAATAATAGCTACCACGCAAGTATTCAATTGGCACCTTATGAAGCTTTGTATGGGAGGAAGTGCAGAACTCCTCTTTGTTGGGCTGAAACGGGACAAAAGTTGGTTTCGATGCCGGCTTTGTTGAAAGGAACCACCGAGAAGGTGAAGCTCATTTGTGAGCGGTTGAAGGCAGCCTCAGATCGATAAAAGTCTTACGCAGATTTGAAGCGTAAGGAGATAGAGTTTGCGGTGGGTGACCGTGTGTTCTTAAAGGTTTCACCTTGGAAGAAGGTGATGAGATTTGGTCGGAAGGGTAAGTTGAGCCCTAGATACATTGTACCATACGAGGTGATAGAACGTGTGGGTCTTGTTGCTTATAAGCTGAGGCTACCACAAGATCTAGAGAAGATAATTAATGTGTTTCATGTATCCATGCTTCTGAGGTATAAATCGAATCCTTCGCATGTTATGCATGTGGAGGAAGTTGAGTTGAATCCAGATTTGACTTATGATGAGGAGCCAGTCGAGATTTTGGATTCGGACAGTAAGATTCTCCGGGGTAAGACCATTGAGCTGGTTAAGGTATTGTGGAGGCATCGTGGTGTTGAAGAAGCCACATGGGAAAGAAATGAAGATATGAAGAAGCAATTTCCTTACCTTTTTCCTCTAGGTAAATTTCGAGGATGAAATTTCTTAAGAGGTGGAGAGTTGTAACACCCCAAATTTGGGCCTAGATGTTTAGAGTCTGAACCGGGCCGGTCTGAAAAACAGTTCGAATCTAAACGGGAGTTTTAGGGAACACCTAGTTGGGGATGCTTTAAAAATATAGAAAAATATCTAAAAATCCTTATTTAAATAAGAAAGACAATGGTGGAATCAATTTTGCAAAATAAGGTTTGGAAATACTACATTTTGGTGTAGTGACCAAATCGCAGTTTTTGCAAAGTTAAGTAGTGACTGTTTTGTAAAGGATTGAAACTTTGTATCTTTAAGGAGCTAATTTTACCAAAATGTTTTCATCAGATTTTTCCTTAATTTGGGTGATTTAATTAATTTTTTATTAAAGAAAATGAAGGGTGATTAAATTAGAAAACCACCTTTGACTTTTCATAACTACTTTTCACAAATTTTCCCTCATTTTATTTTCTCTCAAATTCCTTTCAACCAAACACATTCTCTCCAGCAAATTTACTTTGATTTTCACTTCATTTGATGAGATTTCAATCTCTCTTTGATTCTTAATCAATTCCTCATCAAATCCACTTGATTTCTACATTGAATTTTAAAGAAAACTTGCCCAAATCAAGGAGAAATCATTCATTAGAGGTAAGCTTCATCCTTCTCCTCTAATGATCAGTTATTTACTGAAACTCCCAAGTTATCTATCCTCTATTAATGATTTTTAAGTGGTTTTAATGTTAGAAACAAGAAATTGTCTTAAAACACAAGATTTTGGAATAGATCTTAAAGATTTTCGTGGTGATTGATTGGACTCTGTTTTGAGATGGTTTTCTAATGTAGTTTGGATGTTAATTGATGCTACAAATGAGGTTTTATCAATCAAATCCCGAATAGGTTTGTTTTCCTAAATTTTGCTTATTAGAATGATGGTTTTTGGGGTGATTTTGGTGTTCTGTCATAGTTGGAGGTATAAGGACGTGGTTGTGTCGGTTTTTGATGTTAATTGATGTTTAGGAATGATTAGAAGTGATGGATCTTAGTTGTGTTTGGTTTTGGAAGATTTTGGAGGTGTTTTTGGTAGTGTTTGGTAGCCGAAATGTGGTGTTTGTGTAGATCAACGAGTTTAGTTGTGTGGCTGATGATTTCAATGCATGATGATGCATTAATCCTATGCTCTTATGTGTTTAAAACAGAGGAGACATCTTCGGACACCTTTGGAGTTGATCCGAAAGCTTAGATTGTGTTTCGGCGAGCAAGCGAAACGTAATCGGTGAGTGCGTATGGTTTTAGAAGTCCTTGAGAGACAAAGAATCAAGGTTTGGGGATTTAGGAAAGGTTTGAAACACCTTCCTAAGTCCGGAAGTAAGTATTTGGTAGATAGCTCTCTTGAATGTGGTGATTGCCCCTAAAATGCTTTTACATGCTCATGGTTTGAGATAGATAAATTCCTACTGTTTTTATGCATGTTTTATAGCATGAGATGATGCTTGAAATGATTTCATGAAGTAACATGTTGCATAGTTGAGATTTGGGCTTTTATGTTTAAGCATAGAAAATGTTATGGTATGAAATGAGATGAGAAAGTTGAGAATTGTTGCATGAAAAACAGTAGGTGAGATGATGTTTTAACATAATATATTGGCATAGATGTTGAGATACTTACCGGATATAATTGATCGATCAATAGGATGAGAGTGCACTATAAACTAAAAATTCGTACGTGCTCTTTGGTTAGACCAAAGGGAGAGAACCGATGATGGGCATTCCATTTGGGTAGAACTTGGTGAAATACCCAAGATTTGTGGCGATGAGAGATTCCGCCATGTGAGTACGGTGATGTGAGATTCCACCAGAAACTATGTTGCTAGACGAGTGAGTACGGTGATGAGAGATGCCACCAGAAGTGTCTAGTGAGATATCTGCATATCCGAGTAATGATGAGATGTGAAATGCCAATATAAATATGAAATTGTTTTTGATTCACATGTACTTTTGAAGAAATGATTTATGCTATGAGAAATGCATATGAGATTTGTGTTAGAAATGCTTTGGTGTTACAAGCATGAGTATGGCTTTGCCATGAGTTTTGCATTGGTTTAAATGTTATGGTTTGAAATGCTAGGAGAAATTGCTTTGAAAGGTTTTCAAGCATGATATAGAATGAGCATGTGGTTTAAAAGCTTTTGAGAAAGTGTTTTCAAGATATGCATTATTGTGTTGGTTTTCTTTAGAGCATGCCTCACTAAGCATTTGTTTTTACGCTCTCTCTTTTACCAATAATGCATATAATTGAGATGTTTCCGGGCATCAAAGAGGTTAAGGTCATCCAAAGAAGTTCAAGCTCATGTATGGTGAAGTTTTGATACACTTTAGCTTTGATATAATGGCAATGGTAAACCAAGGATTGTATTTAGGAGATATGTTTGAACTCCCTAAGGTTGTGGCATGTTTGTGTTGGCTTGTATGAGTTGTAATTGGCCTTAAATATTTTGATTAAGGTTGGATTGCTTATTTTGGTTTTGTGATTAGGAAGCATGCCTCTAGACAATGTGAATTTGTGTTTGACGCTATGTTCATGTTAGAATGTCTTAAATATGTCCCTTATATGTATGTTGGGTTGCTGGTATGATTTGGGAGTCTTTGAGGCATGTTTGAGTGTGCTAAAGGATGAAAAACCAGCATTTGCTACTGTTTCTGGGCAAGATGTATCGAAACAGTTTGGCTACTGGAATGTCACGTTTCGGTACTGGCCTCGAAACATACCCGCGTACCGAAATGGTCAACACCGTTTCGATACAGCGTTTCGGTACGGTAGGTAGGTGTTCCGAAACGGGTGACCGTTGGACACATATTTGATTTATTTTGAGTTTGCATGCTTTACATTTTAGTCCTAAATGTTGTGTTTGCAATTGCTTGTGCTTGAGATGTCTTGTTAAGCTGAAATTTGACAGAGAAGCATGTAACATGATTAATTTCATATTGGTAATCCTAAAATCTTTAAAGTCCCTCTAATTTACAAAAATTACAATTTGGTCTCTAATCTTGTATAATGTGCAATTGAGTCCCTAAATGATATCTGATCGCTGTGCCTTTCTCATTCAATATTCATGAGTACTCACTTAGGTTTAATATGTATTTAGACAAGATTAAAATAAAAAAGGGTCATTAATCAAGGTTAACTTTGGTTTTCCCCGTGTAATCTTCGTAGTTCTGGTCTAGCGTCTAAGTCGGGCTAAGGGGGTTACAAGGAAAATGAAGTGAGCTACCCAAGGGATTTCAACTATGTCAAAGATGGTGAAATCTTGGGTGATCCATCTAAGGGGGTAACCACTAGATCTTTTCTTAAACTTATGAACCATGTTGCATTTATCTCATGCATAGAGCCTAAGAATATAAAAGAAGCATTGAAAGATGATTTTTGGATTATGGCTATGCAAGAAGAGTTAAATCAATTTTAGAGAAGTAATGTTTGGACATTAGTTGATAGGCCTAGTAATCAATCTTCTATAGGAACTAAATGGGACTTTAGGAACAAACTAGATGAGAGTGGTAACATTAAGAGAAATAAGGCTAGACTAGTAGCACAAGGTTACACTCAAGAAGAGGGAATAGATTTTGATGAAACCTATGCACCCGTAGCTAGAATGGAAGCCATTAGGATGTTGCTTGCATATGCATGTTATCATGATTTCAAGCTTTTTTCAAATGGATGTTAAAAGCGCATTTTTAAATGGTTTTATAAATGAGGAAGTGTATGTGGAACAACCGCTGGGTTTTGAAGACTCAAAAATTTCCAAATCATGTTTTCAAACTCACTAAAGCTCTTTATAGTTTAAAACAAGCTCCTAGAGCTTGGTATGAAAGACTTTCAAACTTTTTACTTGAAAAAGGTTTTGAAAAAGGTAAGGTGGACACTACACTTTTCATAAAAAGGTATAAAAATGACATCTTAGTAGTACAAATTTATGTTGATGATATTATTTTTGGCTCTACTAACGAATGTCATTGCAAAGAGTTTGCTAAGATAATGCAAGGTGAATTTGAGATGAGCATGATGGGGGAGCTCTCATTGTTTTTGGGACTCCAAATCAAGCAAATGAAGGATGACACCTTCATCAATCAAGCAAAGTACATCAAGGATATGCTCAAGAAGTTTGGCTTGGAGAATGCAAAGCCTCAAGCCACACCTATGAGCTCATCTACAAAGCTTGACAAGGATGAAGGAGGTAAGTGTGTTGACTCTAAGCTTTACCGTTCTATGATTGGATCATTGCTTTACCTTACCGTAAGTAGACCAAATATCTTGTTTAGTGTTTGCTTGTGTGCTAGGTTTCAAGCTAGTCCTATAGAGTCTCATCTTATAGCCGTTAAGATAATTTTTAGGTACCTTAGAGATACTTCTTGTTTAGGTCTTTGGTACCCTAGAGACTCCATCTTCAACCTTCATGCTTATTCGGATGCGGATTATGGGGGGTGTAAAATCGATAGGAAGAGTACTTCGGGAACTTGTCAATTCCTAGGTAGTATGCTCATATCTTGGTTCTCTAAGAAACAAAATAGTGTAACCTTATCTACCACCGAAGCCGAGTACATATCCTAAGGGAGTTGTTGTGCTCAAGTCCTTTGGATGAAGCAACAACTCTTAGATTATGGTATTAAAGTTGAAACCATACCCCTTAAGTGTGATAACACTATTGCCATATGTTTGACAAAAAATCCCATCCAACACTCTAGAACCAAACATATAGAAATAAGGCATCATTTCATAAAGATCATGTCCTTAAAGACGATGTTGTTATAAAGTATGTTGACACCTTAAATCAATTAGCGGACATCTTTACAAAACCTTTAGATAAAGAGTGTTTTTGGCCCTTAGGAGAGAGTTAGGTCTAACTAGCATATCTTGACCTTTTAGGACCTCTTGTGTGCTTAAAATTGCTTGATCTTGTGAAATTGCATGTTTGTATGTTATAACTCTTGAAAATAACCATGCTTATAGCTAGGGGGAGTATGATTCTGTTAAAATATGCTTAGAACTGCTCATTCATCATTTGCATTCCTTTAGGAGGTGTTAGAATCGAGCTTTTGGTTGTTCTTTAGGTCTAAAATGTATTTCTGGGCTTAGGGTATCGATACGGCCCTATGCGTAACAATACGAGTACTTCATTAGCTTCCCAGACTTCATTTTGCCTTAAACGGGTATCGATACGGTTAAAACTGTTTCGATACGAGCTACAATCGTTTCGATACAAATTGCATCAGTTTCAATATGATCCTTCAACGGGCATTTTATTGGAATTACGTTTTTACCCCCGTATCGATACACCCTCAGACGTATCGATATGCGATTGCACAGACAACTTTAAATTGGAATTTAAGAGTTCAACTTTTACCAAAATTAAAATTTCTCAAAACCTTAAAAACTCTAGCCATTTTTAGCCTATAAATAGTCTCTTCCTCCCTCATATTTTCACACCACAACTCAAAATATCAAGAGGGTTTCAAATCAAGCAAAGCTCTAAGGCTTTTTCATCAATTTGGTGTTAAGCTTTTCTTCCATTCCTCTCTAATCAACATCAAGGTAAAACCCTTTCTTTTTATTTTTATTTTTTTTAATTTTGTTTTCAAACTTTTTTTTGTTTTTGTCTTTATTTGTTTCTTTTCAGCCAAACTTGGTTTTAAAATTTCTTTTCAAAATTTTGGTTTTAAATTTTTTTAACCTTGATTCTTGTTTTTTTAATGAGTTGAATGAAGAAATCTTAATGCATACATTGTTTTCTCTAGTTCATGGCACCTTCTAGGAAGAGATCATGTCTTAATGAAACCGGTGAAGGATCCAATACCAGGGAGGGTGCTCGTCCGAATCTCACTCAAATCTATCAACACTCTTTTCAATCCCCCGGAGCTCTCACCTATTTTCGTCAATTCCAAAACTATAAGATCCGTCCGGAGAGGGTAATCACTATTCCTTTTCTTAACTCGGAGCGATTCAAGTTTGAATATCTACCTTTGCTCCAACAATGGAAGTTTATGGATTTTCTCTCAATTCCCGGGTTTTATTTCCGTATTTTGGTTTTAATCTTTTATGCTAATGCCAAATGTTGTGCCAATCGCAATGGTGTTGTTACGGCGGTTAATTCCTATCTTATGGGTAAAAAGGTCACTATAGATGTTAAATCTATTTGTGAGGTCTTTAAGTTGGAGGATGAAGGCTTTGATGATGAGAATGCTCTTGGCCATGTTCTTAGTGGTTCCGTCACCGCCCTCAATGCTCAGGATCGAATCCTTCGTTTGATGGTCTCTTGGTGGTTTAGGCCCTCAAGAGGGAAGTACTCTACTATCCATCAAGTGGATGACTTTTGGATTCGATGCTTCCGTGAGAGAAAACGTCTGAACCGTGCTCGTATCATGTTTGCGGAGATCGTCTATCTCGTGCAACATCGCCACACCACAAATTTCTTGTAAACCCCAAATTGAGTTGTATTTAATTCTTATTCTATCTTCAAATTTGGGTTGAGTGTTGTACTTCAAGGGACAAAATTGTATTTGAGACATATATTTCTTGTCCAATTTCTTCTTTGTTCATTTGTGAGGGTTTGGTCAAATTTTGGGTAGAAAATTTGACCGGTTGTGTAAAGGTTACCTCCTAAGCCTTGAAAAGGTGAAGAGCAAATAGTGAATTGTTGCAAATCCTTAGTGGTAGCTAAGGTAGTGGATGTAGAGTTCATTTGGAACTTGAATCACTCTAAAATCCTTTGTTCTTCATTTTAAATTGTCCATTCACTCCCACAAAGTTTTAAAATCCCAATTCACCCCCTCTTGGTCTTGATCATTCAATCGATCCACTCAACAGAAGCCTTGTCAAGTTGATGTCGACATATCTTTAGACATACATGTTTCTACGGATTTGGATATAGAAAGAAACCAGATCATTACTAAAGATGTTAAAGAAAGCTTGAGTAGAGAGAATCTGATAAAAATTGAGCGATGAGGTGTTGTATCTTGAGGCAAGGGAAGCTCTTGATCTAGGTAAAAGGTTGGGGTGTAAATTGTTGGAAATGAAGATGAAGTAGTGAAAGAAATAGTTAGGCTTGAGCTTCAAAACAATTAATCAGTTTTGGAGTTTTGTTTGGCAGTTTAGTAGTATTATATTGGAGAGTTTAGTGCGTGCATAGGTTATTAATCTAGAACGTTGGTGTGAATCGATGTATTTTGTCTCTTTGAATATTTTTATGAATCAATGAATTTTAATGAATTATTAGTTTTTATTTTATTAGTACAATATTTAGATAAATAATTTATGTTGATATATATATATATATATATATATATATATATATATATATATATATATATATATGTTCATATTTTATAGATGCCCCCAATAAATTATGGTGAGTTCCACCACTTCATAGCTCGAACAGAGATATCTCATGGGAAGCTAGGGTGGATAATGCTAATTGTAACAAAAAGGCTGGTGTTCGTAGTCGAGATTGCATGGAGGAACATCAAATGTTCTTCCTTGAACTACAAGATCACCATTTTAGGAGAAGGTTTATTTCTTTAGCTGAAATGCAAGATAAGTATCTCTCGACCAAAGAAAAAAAAAGAAGACGAATAAGGTCTTAAAAATGTAAGAAGCCTTGTCAAATTGATGTCGATATATCTTTAGACATACATGTCCCTATGGATTAGGATATAAAAAAACAAGATTATTACAAAAGCAGTTAAATAAAAGCTTGAGAGAAGAAACTTTGATTAAAAATATTGAGCGATGAGGTGTCATATCTTGAGGCAAGGGAAGCTCTTGATCTAGGTAAAAGGTTGGGGTGGAAATTGTTGGCAATGAAGATGAAGTAGTGAAAGAAATGGTTAGGCTTGAGCTTCAAAAAAAATTAATCAGTTTTGGAGTTTTTGTAACACTTCTAAAATAATAATAACAATGATAAATTTAAATTGAAGAGGAAAAATGGGGAAATTGTTGGCTGTGGGATTTGAACCCTTAACCATAAGAATTATAAACTATGCACCTAACCATTTGAGCTATACAAGCTCTTAGTAGGGTCTTGTACCAAATTAATTTTAAACTTAACTTAACCGTTCAGAAAAAATAATAAAATAATAAAATATCTCACCTACCCCTATTCGACCATTTAATTTTCCCAGCTACCCAACTGACACCCAAATTAATGCCCATCGGAAAATTCTAGAATACCCTATCGACCTTTAATCTCCTTCAGCGATCCTTGCCTTGAACTCTGTCACCGAGTGACCGTTGGCATCACCGCCGTCGTCAAACAGAGCGGCTCAACGTCCCCATCAAGATCACAACCGCCACTTGCTTTGAATCTTCACCGCGCACCGTGAAGAGCAGCTGAAAGGTTTGGTCGTAACCTAAACCTCCCCCGCTGTTTTTGCTTTCGACGATACCGGCGTTGATAGGGGTCTGTACGCCACACCGCTGGCACCCCTGGACTCCCCGTCGTGAGGCGAACAAAACCCTACTGGTTACAAAGCCGCTCACTGCTGTTTAGCGCCTCGTCGAATATACGACAATTCGGTCGTGAATTCCCGATTTGGTAAGTTTGGTAAGTATTTTGGCCTAGATCTTGAGTTATTTTGGCTATGGTTGAGAAAATGTTGAAAATGGTGTGATCAAAAGCGTTTTCCGGCAATTTTTGGGTCACTCGTGGGCTTCACGCACTGTCTAAGGTGATTATCGGGCGCCTTGGACGGTGGTCATTGAACCGGCCGACCTAGACCCGTCTAACCGTAGACCGAGCCACATAAACTGGTCCAGCCTAAATCTACCTAGCCCAGTGGTAAACCAAGTCCGATGACCGACCCGAGTTGACCCGAACCCGACCCGAGTTTGACCCGTTGATCGAGTCAAACTAGTGAGTCAACTCGCCCGAGTCAACCCAGTGAATCAACTCGTCCGATTCAACCCAGTGAGTCAACTCACCCGAGTCAACCCAGTGAGTCAAATCGCCCGAGTCAACTCTGTGAGTCAACTCGCCTGAGTCAACCCTATTAATCAATTCGGTCAACCAGTGACATCAACATGACATCAGCATTGACTTTGACCGTTGACGTCAGCATTGACTTTGACCCAAAAGTTAACTTTTCTCGAACAACCATATTTTATGTTTTTCGATGTTCCGAGTCCGATTTTGAAGCCCGTTTTGTGAGATTCTAACCCGAAAGCCTCCAAATTGGACATTGAATCTGGATATGCATATGTGTTAAGTTAAATTATTTGAGAAAGGTTATAAAACAAATGACTAACATTGATCTTTTGATTGAAGGTACTCGCTGCTCTCTCGATCGTGCCTACGCCTAGCCCAGCTCGTTCCGATCAGTGCCGCCTTGAGAGCCCATTGTTACTCGTATGATTCTACAACTTAGAGTATTATATTGATAAAAATGTAAACCTGTTAGTAACCCTAATCCTTGTCGATCTAGGTTCCAGTACCGTAGCTGAGCATGGTACTGGTGCGCAATAGATCATCGAACCTACCTGACTTTTGAGGTGTGTTCCTTATGTGGTACATGATTGATTATAAATTGTTTTACTTGTTTTATATGATATTTAAACTGGTCATCTGTACATGATTGATACACTTAATTTCGCATAAACATAACATGTTTTCTGGAGTAAGTATGATTATGCTATAGGTTTGATATATGCCCTAGTACCTGATATGAAAAGCATGCTCTATGGTTACCATTTATCAGCATAGAAATGTGTTTATCAAGCATTGTTATAACTATTTATCACTACATACTATGATGCTGCCTGGATTGATTAGTAGGGATACTTGGGTTATGATATGATATACCATAAGGTTCAGCCCTAGTAAGGTTGGTAATTCTGCCCGTATTAGGTTCCTAGCTTAGGCTAGGGTAATTCCGCCCATGACCTAAGGTAACCCCTTAGATCGGTACCTACGCCCACTAGGCCTAGGTTAACACCCATATAAGGTTCTTAGCTTCGGCTAGGGTAATTACGCCTGTGACGTAAGGTATTTCCTTAGGATGGTACCCATGCCCAATGGGTTCAGGTTAATGCCAGTATATGATACCGTTCTGGGGAACTGCATTGTGGAGTTTGGTTGGAGGGTATACAGGTTGCATGAAAACTTGTATGCTTTTATAACATATTTTTTGAATTGTTTTATTATGTAAATGTTGTTACTTGCAGTGTTGGAACACAGTGAGCTCCTTAGCTCATACCCATTTTTCTCCCTTTAAGATATTTTGCATAGGCTACCCTGCTCGGGACATTGGAGGATCGACATATTTTGTACTTCAGCTAGTTTGTAATGTTTCTATCCACCTTTTGGTTATATAGGGTGACATCTGCCTATATTTTGGGATTATTTTTTCATGATCATTTTGATATATTACTTGATGATGCTTATTTTGTAATCATTACCTGTCGGGTTTATGAAGATGATTTCACCAGTTTATGTAGATATGTTTCAAATTAGATACTTGAATGTTGGACATGTTTTTCATTTGGATATTTGAGTTGGATGTACCCTTTTAGATTTGGTCCTTCTGCATATGTCAGTCTAGGAGGTTACATTTGGTTGGTATCAGAGCTTTTAGTTTTACAACATCGAACTGTGGATAAGTCTATTTAAAATGTTACTTTAAAACATTTTATAAAATGTTTTATGAAACGGGTCATGTCACCAAGTTTTATGTGTTTACTTGTGTTTGATTCTCCACTGTCACTAACTAATTCTAGGTTCTATTCATTGTAGAGATTGTCCTCCGCTATGAGCACCATCTGGTGACGTCGACCCGCTCGTAGGTGAGGTCGACCCGTTAGATTTGCAGACCCGATAGACGATCCAGCGGTTGCTCCATCTACTCATGCTGATGCTCATGCCCTCGTAGATCCTTCAGCTTTTGCCGAGCCTTCCGCCCCTCGCGGTCCTATAGTTTCGACCACCCTGACTGCTCTGACATCTACCACAACTGCTTCATCGTCTACTCCTGGTATTGATATGACTACTCTGATTAGAGGAGTGACAGTTTTTGGGCCCGAGCCTACGACTGGAGTTACTGATGAGGGTTTGAGTAGGTAGTTTCTTCAGCTGATTCAGGGTGTAGTCAAATTATCGGGTGTCGCTCCAAAAGTCCTCATCTCCTATACCTTGTTTGCTAATGGGATCAAGACCTTCTTGGGATCTCTTAGTGGAGTACAGACCGAGGCTGAGGAATGGTTGTATGACATCGAGCGACGTATGACTGAGATGGGTTTTGAGCCATCCAAGAAATACTCGGGTGTTGTTTCTATACTAAACGGGAATGCCCGCACCTGTTGGGAGTCTATTATGAGCAGCGTTCCCTCTGATCGGTTGATATGGGATTTCTTTAAAGAGCATTTTAGGAACCATAATCTAGGCGATTAGTTCTTAAGGGAGAGACGTCAGGAATTCAAGGACTTGGTGCAGGGTTCCATGATAGTGGCCAAGTATGAGATACAGTTTCTGGATTTGCAGAGATATGGTACTGGTTTGGTTTCTACCGAGAAGGATAGATGCAAAAGGTTCTTAGAGTGCCTCTGTATTGGGATACGTGATCGAGTGGCTACATATCAAAATGCGTTATTTGAGGATTTGGTAGATCGGGCTAAGACTACAGAACGTATAGAGATATTGGCTGCTAGACAGAGCGGTAGAGATAGGGATCGAGGGCGAGACCGAGATAGAGATCGATCTTGGAGATCTTCTGGCTAGGGAGAGTCTTACGTGCGCCCTTATAAGAGGGCACACACTAAAGCATATCAGAGAGGTGGACCAAGTTATAGGCCCCCGACACCACAGGGCCCAGCTGTTAGTCGAGGTGATTCATCGGGGTTCACCCATGTACCTTTGTGTGAGTATTATGGTAAGTCACACTGAGGAGTGTGTAGAAAGATGTCGGTTGCTTGCTTTCGATGTGGATCCACTGATAACTTCAAGAAAGAGTTTCCACACACACCTTTTGTAGACCGATCGTCGTTTCAAACCCCTTGCTCGATTCCATACTCCAGCCCGTTCACAGACGTCTGTTCAGACACTGGGTTCAAGGCGTTATCAGAGTATAGCTCCTGGGTCTTCTGTTAGATCTGATAGTAGAGGTTGATCACATCAGAGTGGGGGACGGGTCATTACTGAGGCCATAATGCCTGGACTTGTTTATGCTACTAGACGTCGAGACGACAGAGATAAGCCATATGTCATTGCATGTACATTTACTATATATTTTGTTCCATTCTTTGCATTGCCTGACAATGGTTCTACCCATTCCTATATCAATATTTGTGTCCCAAGACCTTCAGATTCCAGATGAGACCATCAAAACAACGGTTACTATTATGAGTCTAGTGGGTCAGTCAGTGGTTGTAAATAGGGTGTTCAAGCGATGTCCCCTCGAGGTTCAAGGGGAAATCTTTCCATCCGACCTTATGGAGCTACCATTTGAAGAGTCTGATCTAATTTTGGGCATGGATTGGTTGACTGAACATCGGTTTAACTTAGACTGTGAGTCCAAGAGAGCAATTTTGAAGACTTCTGATGATCGGACAATGGTTCTTGTTGGTGAACGCCGAGTGTATCTGTCTAATGTCATATCTGCCTTGGTTGCTGATAGGATGATCCAAAAGGGGTATCATACCTTCATCGTATGTTTCTTGAATACCAAAGGTTCTTTGTTTAAGATTGAGGAGATTCGCACTGTTAGCGAGTTTCCTGAAGTTTTCCCCGATGAGCTACATGCATTACCTCCTGATTGAGATGTTGAGTTTGAGATTGAGACCTATCCGAGATCTGCGCCAGTCTCCATGAACCCTTATCGTATGGCTCTAAAGGAGCTTAAGGAGTTGAAGATTCAGGTGCAAGAGCTCTTGGATCAAGGATTTATTCGACCTAGCTCTTCACCTTGGGGAGCTCATGTTGTTTTCATGAAGAAGAAAGATGGTTCTGTCAGGTTATGTATTGACTATCGGAAGTTGAACAAGCTTATAGTCAAAATAAGTACTCGTTACCCACGATCGATGACTTGTTCGATTAGTTTCAAGGAGCCACAGTTTTCTCAAAGATGGATCTTCGTTCTGGGTACTATCAGTTGAAGATAAAGGGGTATGATGTAGCAAAGACGGCCATTCGCACCAGATATGGGAATTACGAGTTTTAGTGCTGTCGTTTGGTCTGACTAAGGCTCATGTCACCTTTATGGATCTGATGAACCGTGTGTTCCGGCCCTACTTGAATCAGTTCGTGGTGGTGTTCATTGATGACATCCTAGTCTACTCTCGGACTAAAGCAGAACATGTTGAGCATTTGAGGATTGTTCTGCAGACTCTTAGTGAACACAAATTGTATGCCAAGTTGAGAAAGTGTGAATTTTGGCTCAACGAGGTGACATTTCTTGGGCATGTGGTATCGGCTCAGGGTATTCAGGTTGATCCGAGCAAGATAGAGGTCATTGTGAGTTGGAAGCAACCCATGAATGTTTCCGAGATTCGCAGTTTCTTGGGTTTAGCTGGGTATTACAGGCATTTCATTAAGGGTTTTTTCCATTATTGCGGCTCCCTTGACGAAGCTGTTGAGGAAAGATGTTTCATTCATCTGGATAGATGCTCAGCATGATGTTTCAGTTGAGGCTGCATGAGTGTAATTATCCTACCCATGATCTAGAGCTGGCCACTGTGGTCTTTGCCCTGAAGATTTGGAGACACTATCTCTACAGAGAGAAGTGTTATATTTACATAGATCACAAGAGCCTGAATTACATTCTTACAAAGAGAGAGCTTAATCTGAGACAACGTCATTTGATTGAGCTTCTTAAGGACTATGATTGTGTGATTGAGTACCACCTGGGGATGGAAAACGTTGTTGTTGATGATTTGAGTCGTAAGGCTATATCAGACTCGAGATCCTTGTTTTCCAGGATGAGTATATATAGTGATGGTAGTTTACTAGTCGAGCTGCAGGTTAAACCGACTTTGGTCGAAGAAATTAAGGCCAAACAGCTTATATATAGTTCCTTACTCCCTATCATACAACAGGTTGAGCAAGGATCTACATCTATCTATGCCTTTGTTCAGGATGGAGTCCTGTGCTTCAAGGGCCGTTATTGTGTACCAGATGATGCCGAGTTGAAGCGGGCAATTCTCAGTGAGGCTCATAGCAGCCCTTATGTTATGCATCCTGGTGAGGACAAGATGTATCAAAACCTGAGGCAAAGATATCGTTCGGTTGGTATGAAGGACATTTCAGATTATGTATCCCGGTGTTTGACTTGCCAGCAGGTTAATGAAGAACACCATCATCCTTCTTGCTTTTTGCAACCCATTAGGATTCCTGAGTGGAAATGGGAGCGCATCATGATGGATTTTGTTACATGGTTACCTCTGACTCCTTCCAAGAAGGACTCTGTCTTGGTGATTGTTGATAGACTCACTAAGTCAGCTCATTTTATTCCTATCCGAGTTACTTATCCCAAGAAGAAGCTGGCTATATTGTATATTTCTGAGATTGTCAGACTTCTTGGTGTACCCATGTCTATCATTTCGGATCGAGATTCAAAGTTTACCTCTCGGTTATGGAAGGCCTTACATGAGGCCTTGGGTACACGTATGAATTTCAGTACATCGTATCATCCCTAGACCGATGGATAGTCGAAGAGGGTGATACAGATTCTTGAGGACATGTTACGAGGATGTGTGATTGATTTCCATGGTAGTTGGAAAGATTTATTGCCCTTGGCTGAGTTTGCGTACAATAACATCTATCAGGCTAGTATTCTCATGGCACCGTATGAGGCTCTTTATGGTCGTAAGTGTCGTACTCCCATTTGTTGGACATAGTTGTATGATAAGAAGAATTTAGGCCCAGAGTTGGTTTGAGAGACCAAGGAGAGAGTCAGATTGATCCGTAACCGTCTGAAAGAGGCTTTTGATAGACAAAAGTCTTATGCTGACCGAAGGAGAAAACACATTGAGTTTGAGGTCAGTGATCAGGTTTTCTTGAAGGTGTCTTCGTGGAAGAAAGTTTTGAGATTTAGACGCAAAGGCAAGTTGAGCCCAAGATTTATTGGGTCGTACTGTATCTAAAAAAGAGTTGGGCCTGTTGCATATCAGCTTGAGTTGCCTCCCCAGCTTAGCCGCATTCATGATGTATTCCATGTATCCATGTTTAGGTAGTAACATCCAGACCCAAGTCATGTCATTCAAGTTCAAGAAGTGGAGTTGAGATCAGATTTATCCTATGAGGAGGAGCTTGTTCGGATTTTGGACCGAGATGAGAGAGTTTTGAGGAACCGGCGTATTCCCATGGTTAAAGTACAGTGGAGTAATCGTGGTCCTGAAGAAGCTACCTGGGAGACTCATGAGTCAATGGAAAAGAAGTTCCCACATCTGTTCAACTCAAATAAATTTCGAGGCCAAAATTTCTTTTTAGGGGGAGAGTTGTAACACTTCTAAAATAATAATAATAATGATAAATTGAGATTGAAGAGGAAAAAAATGGGGAAACTGTTGGTTGTGGGATTTGAACCCTCAACCTGAAGCATTATGAACCATGCACCTAACTATTTGAGCTATACAAGCTCTTAGTAAAGTCTTGTACCAAATTAATTTTAAATTAAACATAACGGTTCAGGCAAATTAATAAAATAATAAAATATCTCACCTACCCCTATTAGCACATTTAATTTTTCCAGCTACCCAACCGACATCCAACTTAATGCCCATCAGAAAATTCTAGAAAACCCTATCGACCTTTCATCTCCTTCACCGATCCATGCCTTGAACTCCGTCACCGAGTGACTGTTGGCGTCACCGCCATCATTAAATAGCGTGGCTCAACGTCCCAATCAAGATCACGACCGCCACTCGCTCTGGATCTTCACCGCGCGCCGTGAAGAGAAACCGAAAGGTTCGACCATAACCTAAACCTCCATCGCCGTTTTTGCTTTCCACGATACCGACATCGATAGGCTTCCGCTCGCCACACCATTGCCACCTCAGGACTTCCCGTCGCGAGGCGAACAAAACCCTACCGGTTACACAGCCGCTCACTATTGTTTAGCGCCTCGTCGGAGTTATGACAGTTTGGTCTTCTTTTGCCTGATTTGATAAGTTTGGTAAGTATTTCGACCTAGATCTCGAGTTATTTGAGTTATGGTTGAGAAAATGTTGACAATGGTGTGATCGGAAGCGTTTCCCAGTAATTTTTGGGTCGCACATAGGCTTCACGTGCCGTCTAAGGCGATTCTCGGCTGCCTTGGACGGTGGCCGTTTAACCGGCCCGCCTAGACCCGTCTAACCGTAGACCGAGCCACCTAAATAGGTCCAGCCTAAATCGGCCTGGCAAAGTGGTAAACCAAGCCCAATGACTGACCCGAGTTGACTTGAACCTAACCAGAGTTTACCCGAACTCGACCCGAGTTTGACCGGATGATCGAGTCAACCCAGTAAGTCAACTCTCCCGATTCAACCTAGTGTTTAACACCCCAAGTTTGGGCCTAGGTATTTTGCAAGTCGGGTTGGGCCGGTGGAATCAGTAGTCGGGTGTTTGAATTATAAAAGGGTGATTTAGGGAAATCAAGGTTCGGGTTGGGATAAAAATATGATAAAAAATCCTAAAATCCTCCAAAATTATATTTAAGATGTTGGTTAAATCAATTTTTCAAAACAGGTTTTTGAAAGTATACATTTTGGACAGTGACAAAAATGTAAAGATTTAAAAGTTGGGAAAATGTGTTTTTCAAGAAAAGTCAAAATCTTTGAATCCTTAGGGAGCTATTTGGCAGTTAGGCCTCTTCTCTAATTTGGCATGTGTTTTAAATGGTTTATTAAATAATTAAAAAGACTTTTAATTAATTAATTAGAGAGGCAGTTAATCGGTTAAAAGAATTTTGACGATCTTTCCATTCTCTCTTCTTCACTTCAGCCAAACACCCTCCATTTTCTCTCAAATTTCCAGATTTTCTTCACTCTCAAATTCTCGCTTGATTTCCAACTTTCCCTTGGTGATTTCTCTCATTTTCCTTCAAGTTCTTTCAAGCTAAACTTCCCAAATTAGAAGAGAAGCAAGAATTGGAGGTAAATTTCTTGCTAACCCTCTAATTAAGGTTCTTTAATGAAATTCCAAAGATATGTGGCTCTTTATTCATATTTTTTATTGGGGTTTTGTTATTAGTTTGATAAAATATTGAAATCTCGGAAGAAAAGTGATTTAAATTGTGATTTTTGGAGTTATGATGATTTGTCTTGTTTGAGATGATTTCTAAATGAGTTTTGAAAGGTTTTTGGTTTTGAACTGGAGTCTTAATCATAGAGATCCCGAAATCCTTGAGTTTCTTGATTTTTGAGGTGTTTTTGGTTGAGTTTTTGGGGTGTTCTTGAGGAATCCGAGTTGCTGGAGGTATAAGGATGGTTTTAGGTTGTTTTTGGATGTTGATTAATGCCTAAAGTGTGTTGGATGAGTTGGGTAATGGTTGGGCTGAGGTTAGAGGTCAATCGATTGAGTTTTCAGTTGTTTCGGATGTGTGATTTGGTGCTTTAGAGTAGGGCTGCGGGTTTTCTTTTGAGTGCTGGTGTTTTGAGTGCATTTTAATGCATTGAACCTCTGCTTTAATGTGTTGAAAATAGGGGATAGTATTCCAGAATCAAACGAAGTGATTTTGGAGGCTTCGAGTGATCGATAGTTGCGTCGGCAAGTGTGGTTTCGTGAGTCGGTGAGTGGAACTTTGTTTTCCAGCGTGGAAACGTTTTAGAAAAGGTTTTGGGAACTTAGCAAGATCTTGAAACACTTTACTAAGTTTGGAAGTAAGTAAAGTGAAATTCTCTCTCGGATTGTGCTATTGTTAGATTTTGAATGCACTTGATTTAATTATGTTAACCTACTGTTTTAAAGCATGTTTTGAGTTTATAAAATGTGTTTGATGATGCCATGTGGTTTAAGGATGCACTAGGTAAGTGATCCTTGTATTCATGTGTTGATGCATGATATTTGAAGCATGGTTTAATGCTTGAGTTATGGCTTATCATGAATGCTTTTGTAAAAACAGTGAGGTATGCATGAATTGTGGATTATATTGGCAAGTGATGTTGAATAAAGTGTTTTGTAAATGAAATCAGATATAGTTAGCCGGCTATAGGATTGAGTGCACTATAAACAAGTCGCCTTGGATGTTGAGGGGTTGTGATTGTACCGAAAACTCCATCCAAGTACCCTAACGATTGAGGATTGTTTAAGGTTGCAACGGTTGAGGGTAGCACCCGGGTGCGAACCTTGTATGTGTCACGTCTCTCGTTAGTGGGTTATACATCTACCGATGAGTGGTTTTGAGGGGTTTTGATTGTACCGAATACTCTACCTTGGGTGTCACAACGATGGAGGGTCGCTCTCGTGTGTGAGCCTTGAGATGCAGGTAGAGTGTATGAAGGGTGTGGGAAAACCCTTGGTAATCTGTGTATCCGATATATTTTTGAGAATGTTGTTAATCACTTGTAAGCCAATATAATGGAATGAAACATTATGGAAATGTTGTTGATGCATGTTTTACCTTAAGCTTAGCATAAGGGTGTTTATGCTTGGAAGGCTTGATGATGCGTAGCAATGGTTTAATTGCTGGAAAATATGTGATACATGTTGCATGATATTTAGCATGTTGATTTTGATGTCAAAGTGCATGGTTTATCAACGAATGCATGATGGTTTTGAAAGAGTGGAAAAATGGTTTTGTGCATTGATGGTGTTTTTGATTTTGAGCTTTCCTCACTAAGCATTTTGTGCTTACGCTCTCTTTGTCCATCAATACAGTCAATTTGAGCTTTGGAGGCGGCACTTGCAAGGGATTGGGGAATGACTTTGATTGAAGGTATGTTTGGTTATGAAATAGGGTAATAAAGGCAATGGGGGTGTCCAATGCTATGAATGATGGTTGATTTGGTATTCTATGGTTTAGTACAAGTTTGATATGCATATTTGAGTATGTAAATGGCCTTTAAGTGTTGGTTTATATTTGGATTGGAGAATTGATCTTTTTATGCTTGATTTTCCATAGGAAGCATGCCTCTAGAATTCTTTAATGATAAATGTCATGTTATGATGTCGTTGTTGCCATGTATTCTTGAGAATTGATGTTTACATGAGTTGTATGCATATTAGAGGTAAGTTGGTGTGCTTAGGAATGGATTAAAATGACTAAAGCAGCCGAATTTTACATTACAGGCCTGAGGGTATTGATACCCTCGTAAGGGTATCGGTACGGTCTGTGTATTTTTGGAGGGGTGTACCGATACTCGGGGGCGTATCTATACGTATTTTTGCCACTGGTTTTGGGTGTATCGATACGGGCCTCAAGTGTATCGATAAAACCTTTGAATTGTGAGGTTGGTGGGCTGCCCGTCATGGGTGTATCGATACCCTCTCTAAGGGTATTGATACGCTGGGGTATTGATACCCTCTCTAAAGGTATCGATACAGTGGGGTATTGATACTCTCTCCAAGGGTATTGATACGGTGGGGTATTGATACCCTCTCTAAGGATATCGATACGGTATTAGTTAATTTGGTTGTTTGACATCTTAAATGTTCTGAATCTTTATGTTTTAGTCCCTGTTTCTTATGGATCAATTTAAGGTGATTTAATGGTTAATTTGGGTTGAGCTTTGGCAGAGATGCATGTAATGAGTTTAATTAAAGGTTGGTAATCCGAATTTGGTAATAACCCTTACAATTTGTCAAATTTACAAAATGGTCCCTAAGCCTTAGATGGGTTATAATCAAGGGGCGATTGTGATGTTGTTTTATCCGCTGCTTGTACGCGTACACATAAGAACCTAAGTTGCATATATACAAGATAAAAATAAAAAAATAGGGTCGTTTATTGAGGTAAACCTTCCCGGTTTACTTCAATATTCCCCGTGTGATTCGTTTATTGAGGGGGTTACATAGTGAGTCAACTCGTCCGAGTCAACTCGCCCGAGTCAACCCAGTGAGTCAATTTGGTCAACTGGTGACGTTAGCGTTTACTTTGACTACTGACGTCAGCGTTGACTTTGACCCAAAAGTCAACTTTTCCTGAAAAACCCTATTTTATGTTTTTCGACGTCATGAGTCTAATTTTGAAGCTTGTTTCATAAAATTCTAACCTGAAAGACTCCAAATTGAATGTTGAATCCGGACATGCTTATGTATTAAGTTAAATCATTTAAGAAATGTTATAAAACAAAGGACTGACATTGATCTTTTGATTGAAGGTACTCACGGATCTCCCGATCATGCCTACGCCCAGCCCAGCTCGTCTCGATCAGTGCCGCCTCGAGAGCTCATTGTTACCCGTATGATTCTGTAACTTAGATTATTATATTGATAAAAATGTAAACTTGTTGGTAACCCTAATCCTTGTCGATCTAGGTTCCAGTACTGTAGTTGAGCGTGGTCTTGGTGCCCAGTAGATCATCGAACCATCCCGACTTTTGAGGTGTGTTCCTTATTGTCGCAACCCTTTCGAGCTTCAACTTTTTTAAAAACTTTAAAACACGGAGTCGCCACCAATCGTTTTGAAAAGTGTGATTGGATCACTTGAAAACGTGGTTATTTTAATAAAACAACAATTTTGGTCTGTGAAAAACAGAAAATAAGTTCGGGGGTCGGTTATGCGTGGGGAAGGGTTAGCACCCCCACGACGCCCAAAATTGGTACCTAATTGATTTTAAAATCGTTTTCAAAACTGGAATTTGCAAGTTCATGAAGGTTCGACTTTACTTGTTTGTTTAATGAATATTAGTCTACTTTAACGATCTTATCGCCTGGGAGATGAACTTTAATCACAGCCAACATTTCTGGCGCTAACCTGTCTTTCTCGTTTGATAAAACAACGCATTAAATTAATTCTACTTTTCAAACAACATAGTAATTTTAATGTGTTGAGCATTTTATATTTATTCTAAGTTCGATTGTTCTTAAAATCCTAAAAATGTCTAAGTCTTTTATTTCTAATTAAAAGTTTAAGTCTGCTTAAGTGTATTTTATTTTTGTGAAGTAAATTTTCCAACAAACACGTCTCCATCTAAGCTTTAGAACCTAATCCTAAGTTTTAACCTATTTCTAAAGAACAAGCAAGAAACTTAATTTTTCTTTTGTGTTTTTCCCTTATTATTTCTTTTTTCAAAAACCTTTATTTCTTCTTTTTAATTTTTTTAAAACCAAGACCCTTTTATTATTTCCACCCATGCATTATTTTTTTCATACTTAAATCCCTAACTTTAAGTTTTTTAATAAAACCATATTAACTCATTTTTATTCTTTCATTTTAATAGTAACACTTTTAAAAATTCATTTCTACATTTCTAAATATCAAAACATTCCTAACAACAATTTTTAAAACATGCAATTTTTTAAAGATCAGACCCAAAATTAAACGAAAGTTTAAAACAAAAACATTACTGGAATCGCGAAACGATTTTCCGACTTCAAGAACACAACCTAAAATCCACAAAAACACAAACACAAAAATTCAACCAAGAACAAACATGAAAATTCATTTTCTTTACGCTTGAACGGATAAGTGAATCTTCTAAAAAATTCCATCCTCATTATGCTTGGATGAATAAGCGAACTCCATTATCCTTACGCCTGAACGAATAAGTGAATCTTCTGAAAAAATTCATCCTCTTTATGCTTGGATGAATAAGCGAACTTCATTCTCCTTACGCCTGAACATATAAGCGACTCTTCTGCAAAAAATTTCATCCTCCTTATGCTTGGATGAATAAGCGAACTACATTCTCCTAACGCATGAACGGATAAGTGAATCGTCTGCAAAAAATTTCATCCTCCTTATGTTGTGATGAATAAGCGAACTCCTGAAAAAATTTCATCCTCCTTATTCTTGGATGAATAAGCGAGTCTTCTGAAAAAATTTCATCCTCCTTATACTTGGATGAATAAGCAAACTTCATTCTCCTTACACCTAAACGGATAAGCGAATCTTCTAAAAAAATTCATCCTTCTTATGCTTGGATGAATAAGTGAACTCCATTCTCCTTACGCCTGAATGGATATGTGAAACTTCTGAAGAATTTCATTCTCCTTATGCTTGGATGAATAAGCAGGTTCTAAAAGGGGTTCCATCCTCCTCACACTTGGATGAATAAGCGGGTTTAGATTTCGATGAATAGGCGGGCTCTATTCACCTTATGCTCTAATAGATAAGTAGCTCCATTCTCCTTGTGCCCAAACGGATAGGCAATTTCTTTTGCTGAAAGGTTCTTCATGTACCTGAAAAATGCGATATTCAATGCAATTATGATGTGCATGCTCTTAGGGTTGCCTAAAACATGAATGCATGTCTCATTTCTTTTGCTTTTTGAATTCTTTTTCTTAGAATTAATTTTTTCCACACGTTTTCTCGTTCAATCCAGATAATTTAGTTATACTTTTTCACTGTATTTCTTCGACTCATGGAAAACATTTGACCTTTGAAAATTTTCTCACTTAATCTAGTGATCGTGTACTTCTGATTAGAAGGACATACTTCTTCAACTGTCACTCTCATTCTTTATATGTCTTTGCTTCATCGAAAACATTCGACCTTCGTAGGCAAATTTCTCAAGATCTACTATCATTGTAGTTGATACATCAATATTGAGTGAAAGGCTTCCTTGTGTGATCTTGAATGTTTCAAGTCTTCATATACCCCTTATCAAGCATCTTTAATGCCTCTTGTGAATTCTCAAATTCTTGCCTCTGCAGGACATCTTGAATTGCTTACATGTGAAAGCTTATTTCCACCTTGAATATCTTCGAATTATGTTGGCGCTTTAATCTCTTCTTCTCACGCCTATTAATACTGAGGGCCTTAAATCATTAGCCTACGTAGATTGCCCCAATCTGATGGCATCGTTTGCTTATCAAGTGTAGTTCTATTCTCTTTTCATGCTTTTGAACTTTTGCATCTTATATGAAGATCTTATTTGAAAACACGACTCACTTCAAACTCTTCAACGCTTGTGCTTCTTTTTTACTTTTTATCTTCTCATGCAAGGTGGTGCCCTTATTCAAGCTGAGCTTCAATTGTTTTATGAAGTAATGAAAACATTCGTTCATGGTCTCCTACAGTTGAGATCAATACCAAGAAATCTTTTGCTTTTCATGAATCTATGTCAGCCTACTTGCAAGAAAAAGGCTAAAAATGATTGTTCAAAGGAAAAGGTCATAACAAACGCAAGAAAAAGTTAAAAATGGAGAGCTTAAGAAAATAGTCATGGCAAACACAAGAATAGAGCAAAGTCAGATGCCCCAAAATTCAAAGCATGAATGATTCAAGAATCCACCAACCGGATAGTGCCCCACTTTTTGGTGGCTCTCTTTTACTCACATACTCCCCAAATTTAAATTTTCCCACTTTTCTAATCTCAATCAAACATTAGAAGCTCGAGGTCCCTGAAGAAAGGTTAACTCAATTAGGTAGAATGTGTTCTAAAGACGAACACCTTTTCTCAAATATTCATGTGTGATCCAAATGGTCTTTTAATGCTTGTAATGTAGGCTAGGCTCGGATTGCCAAATAAAGGATATAAAGGCTCAAATTCATATTTTAAGGGTGATTAAACCAAGGATCAACTTTTCCTGATGAAATCTATGTTCTTCTTCTTTTATTCTTTGGATCACTCTAGACTGCCCATTTTGGGTTTTCACCCTAGAGTTCATTTCCTTTACATGTCTCATCTGAAGGATCCGTTTCAAATTCCTCCACTCTTCAACTTTCATTCCTTCTTTCTCTTCTCTTTTTCTTCTCTTCTTTTCTATTTTTTTCTCTCATTTCTTTTTCTTCTTTTTTTGTTGCTTTTTCTTGTTTTTTTTTGTGCCCTTTTCATTTTAGGACATTCAACTTAATCTAACATGTTTCTTTCAAACAACTTTTCATTTTCTTTGCCCCCAGTGTGGGGAGTGATCCTTGGTTTGGGTTAAATCACAAGAAAAATATTAGGCATAAAAGGGGGACAAGAAATGGATTTTTCTTGTTCGTGAAGGGAAATGAAGGAATGTAAAATGTCATTTCACACACAAATACCGTCGAAGAAAAATAGTCTTCAGTTGGTAGATGTTTTAGAGTTATCACTTCATTCAAGGACCCTAACAACAATGTCTGAGAGGAAAATTCACTCAAATATGTATATTAAAACTGAATACACATTTTGCCCCTCTATCACAGGATTAGATTCAAGAATTATTCATACAATTAATAATAGGGACTCTGCAAAGAAGATGTATGCTTGAAAAGAAATGGAAAGAAAATGGTAAAACAAAAACGAGAAATGTTTGCCACTTGAAAAAATGCATCTTTAACAAATAAATTGGCATAGAAGCCCATACAAAAGATCCCTAATGCTCGCGGGCAAAAGGAAAAGGGTTGGTTTTAAGCATGATCCCAACTATCTAGAGAAAATTAAGCATTATTCCATAAAAAGCACGAATTCCGGCCAATCTTGCCTCCAATGACTTCGTGACAAAACTCTAAACGTTCTCGTCATCTTCTTTTCTCTCGAGTCTTCCGTTTCTGATGGCTGCCAATATCAACTCTTCGTTCATGACCATGTCTGTAAAACCTTCGGTGGCATGATTCAACATGTAGTCATAGAAAGGACCATTTAGAGTCTCCACAAACATTGGAGTAACCTCATTTTCTGTCAGTGGAGGTTGTACTTGGGCTATCACATCTCGCCATCTCTGGGCATACTGTCGGAAGCTCTCATTGGGCTTTTGTTCCATATTCTGCAATACAATCCTACTTTGGGCCATATCTGTCACATACTTGAACTGTTTGAGGAAGGCTTTCGACAGATCCCTTCAATTGTGTATATTGACCCTAATCAGTTGAGCATACCATCGGATAGTAGACCCATATAAACTATCTTGGAAATAATGTATCGGTAATTTCTCATTTTCTAAATGTGGAGACATTTTTTGACAGTACATAATCAAGTGTGCCAACGGGCATGTAGTTCCATTATACTTTTCAAATTCAGGGGTCTTGAACTTTAGAGGAGTCACTAAGTCAGATACTAGACTCAAATCACTTGCATCTATGCCGCCATAAATGGTTCCTTCTTGATAAGATCTAATCATTTCCTCCAGCTTCTTGTAGCGGTCTTCCCATTTCTTCTCGACCTTTGCCTTGTCAGTTTTTTCATCAAAGTCAGGCATCTCATGGTTGTGAACCTCATCGATGTTGTCTTCAGTACAGGCAGAAGATTCTACAAAATGGGGTGAGATCATGACTTTAGGTGAAGCCACTTCCTTTTGCATCTGTGAATGTACGAAAGCCATCCCCGAGAAAGTGTTGGCGTCTTCTCTCGCTTATGGGTATTTGAACCCAAACATGGGCGCAATTTGGCTGATCGTTTTCTGATATGATATCTTCATCTCTTTCTTCAGATCATTTAGCATTTTGTCAAGCTTATCATGGATGCTCTTCTGATTTGCTTCCAAAGTTGTCAATCTTTCCTCGGCGTTCATGGCTCGAGTCGTGTTTGTACGAGGTCTTTACTATTTAAATGGAATTTTCCAAAATTAATCTTTTAACATGTATGAATGCAATGATTGAGACATCATTTAATACAAACAAAAAAACAAATGTATGAAAGCAAATGTATGTATGCAAAAGCATGAATGCAGGTAAGGGTCATCAATTCTATTAAGGTGTTGCTCTAGATGAAGCTTTCATTGGATGAAGAAGGTCCTACGAATATGTCTCGGTCTAAGCACTCATTTCTTCAATCATCCTTTGAAGCCTTGGTCCCACCTTGTCGATCGGACGTGGGGCGAAGAAATGTAGCTTCTTGACGCCACAGGCTTTGCTACGTCTTCAATTTAGGATGTCATGCTCGTCTCGCTTCTGGGTCCTTTTGACGTTGCCTCTAAGTCGAGTAGACCAAAGAACATTTTGAAATTCTGCTTGGATGGACCGTCGAAGTGGTCTTGTTGTACTTGTGACTCTTGATATTCTGCTTAGTGCTGATGTGAGCATACTTCAGTGTTTCCTCCGCGTGACCATTCGACAAATTCTCATTGTCTGCGCGTTGTATTCCTCCTTTATGTACCTTCCATCCATGGCGGAAGATTTCTCTTATTGAGAAACATGCTTTTAAATCGACCCCCCTAGATATGAGATGCATACAATAAATAAATATGCTACAAAACAAAACAAAGCTCACACACAAAAGGTTAGTAATAAATAAATATACTACAAAAACAAAACAAAACTCACACACAAAAAGGTTAGTGATCTTTTAAAAAAAATAGAAACAAAACCTAAAAGATCCAAAATAATTCAATTGCATAATAATTTTGGGCAACCATTCTAACATTCAAGGACATGTCTCCACGGATTATTCTTGCAACTTTGACCGAACTCAACACCCTAGGCTTTCCGCATGGCTTTATTGGGGTAGGCTCTAAATTCTCAAACTTGGTTTGGTTCTAAAAAGGTACCCGAGCTATCCTTGTTGTCCCCTACTAAAGGTAGCAAGTCCCTCGATTGTCACCCATTACATGCTTCAAACGAATCGAGTTTAACTCAGGAGGACTCAACATTGATGCCTTCTCGAAGAATCAATATCCTTACGAAGACAACGGAATGAGTCTCGAAGGTACTTGCAAGGCTTATACGAAGAATCAATATTCTTACATGAGCAAAGCGTATTTCCCCCCACTTAAATGAACTAGACAAAGCTTGGGAATAGAGCTTGAATTAAGTCTTAGATGCGTAAATAGAGTTACATTCATTTAAACAGACAAATAAATTGAAGCTGTTATGAACTTGCAAATTCCATATTTTTTTAGAAAAACATTTTTTAAACCATTTAAAACCAATTTGTGGCCTGGCCCTCTTTTGTTTTTATTTAAAAAAAAAAACAAAAACATGTCCCCAGCAGAGTCGCCAAGCTGTCGCAACCCTTTCGAGCTTCGACTTTTTTGAAAACATTAAAACACGGAGTCGTCACCAATCTTTTTGAAAAGTTTGATTGGATCACTTTAAAATAAGGTTATTTTAATAAAATGTTTTGTTTTAATAAAACAAAGGTTTTGGTCTGCGAAAAATAGAAAAACAGGTTCGGGGTCGGTTACGCGTGGGAAAGGGTTAGCACCCCCCGCGACGCCCAAAATTGGTACCTAATTGATTTTAAAATCGTTTTCAAAACTGGAATTTGCAAGTTCATGAAGGTTCGACTTTACTTGTCCGTTTAATGAATATTAGTCTATTTTAACGACCTTATTGCCTGGGAGATGAACTTTAATCACCGCCAACATTTCTGGCGCTAATCTGTCACTCTCGTTTGATAAGACACCACATTAAATTAATTACGCTTTTCAAACAACATAGAAATTTTAATGTGTTGAGCATTTTATATTTATTCTAAGTTCGATTATTCTTAAAAATCCTAAAAATGTCTAAGTCTTTTATTCCTAATTAAAAGTTTAAGTTTGCTTAAGTGTATTTTATTTTTGTGAAGTAAATTTTCCAACAATCACGTCTCTATCTAAGCTTTAGGACCTAATCCTAAGTTTTAACCTATTTCTAAAGAACAAGCAAGAAACTTAATTTTTCTTTTGTGTTTTTTCACTTATTATTTATTTTTTAAAAAAACCTTTATTTCTTCTTTTTTACTTTTTTAAAACAAAGACCCTTTTTACATTTTTTAACTTTTTCATTTTTTATGTTTTTTTGTTGTGAATAAAATAAAGAAGAACAAGAATAAGAACAAGAAGAACAAAGAGATGAGAGAAAGAGAGAGATTTGTATTATTCACAAATATAGACTTGTATACAATGCCTTCAATGAATCATCTATTTATAGGCATAAGAAGTACATAATATATTAAACTCTAATTCATAGAGATAATATTCCTAATAATAAATAAATCAAACTCCTTTGATAAAGTTCTAATCATGATAGACATCCACACAGATAAATATTCATAACACTCCCCCTTGGATGTCTATGAAGATAATGTGCCTCGTTAAAACCTTACTAAGATAAAAACCCAGTGGGAAAAAAAATTCTTTAGCGAAGGAAAAAGAGTACACACATCTTTGATACGCATAACATGTTGCCTCATTAAAAATCTTACCAGGAAAAACCCATTGGGACAAAACCTCGGTTAAGGAAAAAAGAGTACAACGCGTATTTACTCCCCTAATGCAAACATCACAGAAGATCTTTGAATCTTCATAATTTAATCTTGAATATCATTTTTCTAAAGATCGTGAGGGATGAAACTTTAGAGTAATATGTTCCATGATGTATCCACTTTCAAACTGAGATAAACATCTTGCATTATCTTCACACAAGATAGCTTTTATCATATCTTGTAAAAGTAAATCCACATATCTTTTGGATATGTTGGGTCAATGGTCTTAGCCAAACACATTTTTTTGGCTTGCCTCGTGCATAACAATTATTTCTACAACATTTGAGGAGGCATCAGCGAATGTTTGAAGATCTAAATGTAATGATCTTTGTATAATCATAGATATTTCTTGACCAACAATCTTACAACTATTGGGATACTCAATAGATATGCTCTATTCATATTGAATCTTCTTTAAGATTCTTTCAGATATGTCTATTCATAGACAAAAGAAATATATAAAAATGCTCGATCTTCAGGTCGAGATAAACTTGATGTCAAGATTCAAGTACTTGTATTGAAAATACTTCATGAGTTTCCAATTTGAAGCTCTTTAGGAGTTCTAAAATTATCGTAATGGATCTTGATCCAAACTCCTTTATAAAATACATAAGGAAATATGATCATTCTTATAGTATTTTCTCAATTAGTATTCACTAAGGCGATTATACCAAATGCGCCAAAATATTCATGAGACATGTCTAAATAAATTTCCTCAGAAATTTCCAAATGCTTATAGCATTTTAGATCCTTCAAGGATAAATATGGATCCACAAATAATTAGACGCATGTAAAATTTTAAAAAACTGCCAAAGTAATTGCATCCACCATGAAGTAATTAAATTTTTTCATAAATCATAGTTCAAGTCGTATTTACGACTACTTATTTGTGCCTCACTTGCATTACACCTTTAGGTGTTTGGACTACTTGTCCAAATACTTCTATTTTAAAAGTTCAAAGCGTCTTTCAACATTGGCCAATTCAATATCTATACTTCTGGATAGATTTTATACAAGATCCTCGATTTCTTTCTTTACTTCTATAGAAGTATTTTATGTAAAATTGTTTGTAAAATCGTTGTCGACAACTTTCCAATTTTCTGGTTCCATTCTCGTAATGACATAACTCATCGAGATCTCTTCAAGATTTCAATCTTTATTTCAGGTACCTGAAACTCTTATAGAGTTTTATTATTTGTTATGTCTTGGGTCTCTTCAGGAGCACCCGCCTCCAATATATGACCATCTCATATTACTTTCTATTTACGAGAATTTTGATCATTGAAACCATTTCAACTATCATGCTTCAGGCATGATTTACATTCTCTCGCTCAAACATGTAATTTAAACTTACATCATTTCAGCTGGTATATGAGACTTAATTACTCTCATTGGGTCAGTAAATATGTCTAGCAGTTGACATGTAATAACATGAATTATCTTATGAACTTCTAGTTTATATACGAAGATCTAGATAATGATAATTCATTTTCCTTTATCCAGCTGATTATTATCTTCCCCTGATGTTGAGAAAAATCATGTCATAAATGATTCTCCAATTAATGTTTAAGAATTTAAACATAAAAGAAGACTCGTACTCAATATATATTCTCAACCCTTTTTACTTGCCCATTTTGTGCGTTATGGTGGAGCAATTCAACTATATAACGCACATTCAAAGATTCAGAAAATGGGAAATATGACTTCTGACCAAAAGTCAAATCATAATAGGGAGTTTATTATAACTCGTTGGCTTGATGCGTATAAGTGTTGCTATATGGAAATACCATATAAATATTAAATGTTTTGTTCTCACGGTTTAGCTATTAAATAGGAGGCATCCAATTAAAAATTTGCTAAACCGTATTTTTCGTAATCAATAGGCTTTGTAACAACCGATATAGCCTAAAATATAAACCCACTAGCTTTTCAAGACGAATAGTCTAATTGCATAATCTGAATCTTTTTAGAATCAATCTCACAAACTTCTGGTTGTAAGTCGATAAAACAATGTAGATGCATCTACTAAAATCATATAAAACTTTCCACATTTGTGGATATATGGGCCCATATTTCGTTCAGATATGCAAGACATACAGTCTCAACTTTAGTACAAGAACTTTAAGTTCTAATTCTTTTGGTAAGTGAGATCATTTATATCCTTTGAGAACAAACAACACAAGAATTTCAGGTTCTTTTAGTAAGTGAAATTTAATCAATTCCTTTAAGCAACACAAGAACTTCACATTCTTTAATCAGTGGAATTTAATTCATTCCTTTGAGAATAAGCACCACAAGAACTACAGGTTCTTTTAATACATGTGCATGTAAATCTCAATAATTTATGCACCATTATTGATCAGGATGGTCTAACCGATCATGCCAACTATATATATGTGTATATATCTATGAATTTGTAAACTTCTTGTTTACCATAACATGTAATTCAATCTCACTCGTACATATCTAGTACGACCATCAAAATTGTTCCTTTAAATAGGAATATATTTAGCTCTTTCGGAGCTTTCAATTAAAATTATCTTTTGGTAGCAATATATAGCTCTTCTAGAGCTTTCAACTGACTTTTTGGCTACCAGAACTTATATCCATATTGGCTTATTTCAAATGCCAATTGATAACATATGTTATCTATAATTCCCAAAGGGGTAGTTTGCGAACTCATATTGCTCTATTTATGACTTTGACGAGTATAACGCACTGTGAATATGGAATAAAGTTCCATTTGACAATAACATATTTGCTCAACCAGAGCCTTTTGTGATATAAGTACTTCCGGATATAGTACTCACATTATTCCCTTGCATTTTAATCGAGAAATGCATAATTGAGCACCTTTCAAAATGTGCTTTGTTTCATTTACTTCAGGTAATGAAAATATGTACTTTGTATCATTCACTTCGAGGAATGAAAAATATAAAATATAGCACATCATATCAAGTCGATTATCTATCAGAGATAAACTTTCAAGTGCTTTTCCGAAGTATTGATATTTTAGTACTTTGAGAAATACTGCTCATATTTCCCCTTGCATTTAAATAGGAAAAATATTTCTTATGCTTAAGTACAATATGAGTACTTGCATTATCTGCTAGGCATAAATAGCCACAATTCTAGGCATAAATAGCCACAATTCATTGTATATTTTATTCCGAAAATAATCGTATTCTTCAAATAATAAATTAACATAAAGCGTAAATAAATAATATGTGAAATAAATAAACATAAAGCAAACTAACATAAATAAATAATAAATAAAATGAATTAACATAAAATAAATAAAATAAATAAATAAAAAACCAATTATTCCTGTTAGAGGTTATAAGGGAAATAAAATAAATGGTAAATTATTCCCTTCAAGGTTTATGAGAAAATTAACAATATCCAACTGAGTTGGACCAATAACGCCATAATTATTTTCGCCATAAACAAATTTTGTTTATATTTTATTTCATTTATCATTCATGATTATGGATAAAGTCCATAATACTTTGGCGTTTGACAAGTACGAAACCAATGGTTTATAACATCACATTGGTAAAAGGAATTCACTTCCTTAGAATGATCTTTATCACTCTTGTCATCCTTATAACTTCGCTACCAACGTGTAGAAGTATTCTTAAAACGACTATATTTTTCATGTGTATATTCATAGCCTCGATCACGACCACAACTTTTAATGTGATTTTTTATTCCTTCCATAATATAATCTCCCATTCACTTCAGGGAATGGAGTAGAGCCAGTGGGCATTTGAAACCTTTTTCACATATCCTTATCACAGAGAACAAAGATTTAATCCTCGTACGCGGCATTGTTAAACCTGTCCACAAGGTCCTTTAAAAACCTCCTTTGAGACCAGTAGCCTCACAGAATGGGATGTCCAGCCAATATACTTGGATTATATCGAAATTATGTCTCTAATTGAATAATGATTTACCATGTTTGCATTCACTTCAGAGAATGAAACAGTTCCAATAATCGCATGGAATAAACATCATGCTTGCATTCACTTCAGGGAATGCCCCATCATTGATAATCACATGGAATAAACATCATGCTTGCATTCACTTCAGGGAATGCCCCATCATTGATAATCACATGGAATGAACATCATGCTTTGCATTCACTTCAAGGAATGCCTCCCATAAAACTTTTTGGATCAAGAAGAATTTTCGTAACTTGAAATTGGGAGAAGTCTATGGTCAAGTTTTTCAACGAAGAAGAAATATTGCTTTCGAGCAAATATAGACTTTATAATAATTTTCTTGTAAATTCAAAATCATCATGATTTATCGCACTTTAAAATAATAATATAAAGAATAAAAATAAAACCAAAATTTACCGATATTGATTTTTCTCTCGTGGACAATGGAGACATAGTATATGACCGAGATAGCTTCTCATAGTCCCTTTATATCACATCTCTTTCCAAGCTATTTAAATACATGTAAAACTCAAAACACGGTTAAAAATACCAAATTTTATCCATAGAATAACATAAATAAAATTTGATCTTTAATTATAATAAACAAGAAAAAAATGATTTAACCAACAAAAATAAATATGTTCAAAATTTGCTTGGCTAGATCTATTAAAATCTATATATGTCTTAATCAATTAAAATATGAAATTGGACCACTTTTTGCGAATTGAAATCCCTAATTATAAACCAAGCATAAAATGAGATATAAATCAAATTAAACAAATTAATAATATTACTACTTAATGATCGCATCTCTAATAGTGCACAAAATATAAAATAATATGTTATCATGTAACAAAACTTTAAGTTACAAGCTATAAACGTCAATCATTAAACAACCAAAAACACATCACTTCTTTTTCATAAGAAAATGTTGGCATTGTCAATAATAAATAGACATTTGATATAATTGTAGGTTATTTTTATAACAAATCTAATCATTTCATAAATAAATAAATAGATAAAGGCATGAAACTTAAAATTATTTATTTATATGTCAACATTACTAATAACTAATACATTATATATAGGTTTTAATCAAATGATAACATATAATCATACCAAATTCGATTATATATACAATCATAACTATACAAAAAAAATCATAATATACTAGCACAAAAAAATCAAACCTTAAATCATGAAATATATAAACAAAACGATGAATTATAATATACTTCCTTTATATTTAGAATGATTATAAAAACACCAATGATTCTCACCAAATTCATGTTTACGCGTCAAATTAAAGGGAAGATGAAACTTGATCTTTAATCAATATCTTCTGAGCGAACTCGTGCTGATAACGTGTTGTGAATAAAATAAAGAAGAACAAGAAGAACAAAGAGATGAGAGAAAGAGAGAGATTTGTATTATTCACAAATATAGACTTGTATACAATGCCTTCAATGAATCATCTATTTATAGGCATAAGAAGTACATAATATATTAAACTCTAATTCATAGAGATAATATTCCTAATAATAAATAAATAAATCAAACTCCTTTGATAAAGTTCTAATCATGATAGACATCCACATAGATAAATATTCATAACATTTTTCACCTTTTATATTTTTTTAGAAAATAATTTCTCTTTAAAAACCTTTTTTAAAACTTTTCTATAAAATATGAATTTTTAAAATAAACCTTATTTTTTGAAAACATTTCTCTTTAAGCATTTTTTTCAAAATTTTATTTCTTCATAAAACCCTAAACTTTAATTTAAAACATTTTTATTTTCTTTTTCTTGAAAACTTATTACTTATTTCTTTTTCTAAAAAAACATCTTTATTTACCTTTTTTTTTAAATCACTTCCTACTTTATTATTAAAACTAAATTTCAAGAAAAATATTTTATTTTTTTAAAGACCAAGCCCCTTTTATTATTTCCACCCATGCATTATTATTTTTTTCCTAATTAAATCCCTAACTTTAAGTTTTTTAATAAAACCATATTAACTCATTTTTATTCTTGCGTTTTAATATTAACACTTTTAAAAATTCATTTCTACATTTCTAAAGATCAAAACATTCCTAACAATATTTTTTAAAGCATGCAATTTTTTAAAGATCAAACCCAAAATTAAACGAAAGTTTAAAATGAAAACATTATCGGAATCGCGAAACGATTTTCGACTTCAAGAACACAACCTAAAATCCACAAAAACACAAACACAAAAATTCAACCAAGAACAAACATGAAAATTACTAAATAAAAATTAAAAGGAAAGATAGAAATTTTACCGAAACAACGAACGAAGAACTCAGATATGAACTTCTCGAATCCGGAAAACTGCCTCCAAACTCGAACTTCAACTCCAAAATTTCCAAGCAACTCTTGAGAATTTTTAGAGAATTTTTTCGGAATTTGTCTAAGCCTTTTTGCTTTTTCAAGTGTATTGTTTCTTGAAATTGGGTGTGATAAACATGTAAGGTTTGGGGGTATTTATACATGAATTTCAGCTTCAAATCCAAGCCAAATTCGGATTTCAATCCCCGAATTGAAGACAAAATTAAACAAGAAACTTGATTCTCAGAAAAATCCCTCAAACCCTATCCGATTTGGTTTAGATTTGAAGCTAAATTTTAGCCCTTGATTTGAGCCTAGGGTTTGACCATTTATCTCGGTTTTTTGCAGATTTTGGAGACCACATGCGGCGGCGGCGGCGGCGAGACACATCGACCGACACCAACGGCGACGACAATCGTGGCTGGTAGACGCTGGACGGCCAACTTCAATGTTCGATGGTAAGGTTTGTTGTTTATTTTTTTACATTTATTATTTTTTGGGTTGTCATCTTATTTTACATTTATTACCACCATTTTTATAATTATCACATTTTCTCTCTCTTTTCCTTTTTTTTTTAAAAAATGGGCTTGAATTTCAAAGTGGGCTTGTTTTTCCTTTTGAAATGGGCTTTAGAAAAATTTATTTTCAAAGATGGGTTTATTGTTGTTGTTTTTTTTTAGTTTAGAAAGGGGTGAGCCTTTTATTATTTTAAGGGAAAAAGGATTTCTTTTTTTATATTTTTTTCTAATTATTTAATATTGGTGGGGTGGAAATCTAGCGACAACACTTATGTGCTACATGACTGATTATAGATTGTTTTACCTATTTTATATGTTATTTAAACTGGCCATGCGCACATGATTGATACACTTGATTTCGCGTAAACATAACATGTTTTCTGGAGTAAGTATGATTATGCTACAGGTTTGATATATGCTCTAGTACCCGATATGACAAGCATGCTCTATGGTTACCATTTATCAGCATAGAAATGTGTTTATCAAGCATTGGTATAACTGTTTATCACTGCATACTATGATGTTGCCTAGAATGATTAATAGGGATACTTGGGTTATGATATGAAGTATCGTAAGGTTCAGCCCTGATCAGGCTGGCAATTCCGCCCGTATTAGGTTCCTAGCTTAGGCTAGGGTAATTCTTCCCGTACTAGGTTCCTAGCTTCGGATAGGGTAATTCCGCCCGTGACCAGAGGTAACCCTTTTATCGGTACCTACGTCCACTAGGCCTAGGTTAACGCCCGTATAAGGTTCCTAGCTTCGGCTAGGGTAATTCCGCTCGTGACCTAAGGTATTTTCTTAGGATGGTACCCACGCCCAATGGTCTAGGATTAATGCCAATATATGATACCGTTCTGGGAACTGTATCGTGGAGTTTGGTTGGAGGGTAGATAGGTTGCATGAAAACTTGTATGCTTTTATAACATATTTTTTTCCGAATTGTTTTGTTATGTAAATGTTGATACTTGCACTGTTGGAACACACTGAGCTCCCTAGCTCATACCCCTTTTTCTCCCTTTTAGATATTTTGCATAAGCTACCCTGCTTGTGACATTGGAGGATCGACACATTTTGTACTTCAGCTAGTTTATAATGTTTCTATCCATCTTTTGGTTATACAGGGTGACATGTGCCTATATTTTGGGATTATATAATGTTTTGTCTTGATCATTTTGATACATTACTTGATGATGCTTATTTTGTAATCATTATCTGTCGGGTTTATGAAGATGATTTCACCAGTTTATGCAGATATTGTTCAAATTAGATACGTGAATTGGACATGTTTTTCAGTATCTTAAAAAAACTTATCAAAAAAAATAAAGAGAAAAAAGCTTATCTTCATTACAAAGTAGGATCAGACTTTTTTAGTAACTTCTTTGGGATTCGAACGAAGAGCACCAAAATCTTTCGAGCAAACTCGTGCTGATAAGATGTTGTGAATACAATAAATAAGAACAATAATAAGAACAAAGAACAAGAATGGAAGAACAAAGAGATGAGAGAAAGAGGGATATTTGTATTATTCTCAAATATAGACTTGTGTACAATGTCTTCATCAAATCATCTATTTATAGGCATTAAGAAGTACATATTACAATGAACTCTAATTAAATGAGATAATATTCCTAATGATAAAGTAAATCAAACTTCTTAGATAAGATTCTAATCATGATAGACATCCACATAGATAAATATTCATAACAATATCAAAATTTAAACAAAAAATATATGTGCTCCCGATTTATAGTTTCATCTTCACCATAAATCTATGATAATTTGCTTTCATTCATAGTGCTTAAACAAATTCAACATTCAACTAAAAATTAAAGAAATCTTTAAGCATGTATAGATTACATACAATGATAGAAACATTAAAAAATTGTTGTGCAAGTGGATTAGATAATATATGCGCTCTTTTTACTTTGAATTTAATATACGAATTCCATTCCTCCTTATAATAACTTTAACAAAAAAATCATTGCATTTTATGAGGATTGATTTGCTGTAGAAAATGTTATTATTAAGTCTGAACATAACAAATGTGTTGATTTGGAACTAAAATCTAATTTGAAATACTTTTTGATTCATTGTCATTTTGTTGCTTTTGGTTATTGCCTTCCTTTTATATTTGAACAAGTGACGAACCAGTGAACAAATGTGTTTATAATTTATTGCAGCATAATGTCATTGATTTCAATAAATTGAACTATTTTTTATGGTTATAGGTTGTGTGAACTCGTGGGCAAACAAAAAAGACTAGATTCTATTTTTCAGAAAAAGATGTTGATAAAAAAAATTAGTATGTCATCGAAAACTCCAAGGCCTGCGCATCAAAGTTGTAGTTAATCTCCCCCTAAATCTCCGATTGTTGAGGTTGAAGAAGTTAATCTTCCATTAATAGAACGTGATCTTGTGTTACGTAAACTAATGTGGGAATATCCAATTAATCAACAAGATGAAATTCGACGAGCATACTTGAGAGTAGGTCCATATCAAATTCATCTCTCTAGTTATCCACTTTCTCAAGAAAAACATCACAGGCGTTTTCAATATTCTTGGTTTGCTCAATTTTCTTCTTGGCTCGAGTAATCTCCATCTAAGGATGCTGCATATTGTTTACCATGTTATCTTTTTAACATGAAATCTAACGAGCAACCTGGTTGGGATACATTCATTGTTAAAAGGGTTTAGAAGTTGGAAAAAGTTAATTCTAGAAAGAGTTGTTCTTTTCTTTATCACATTGGAGTTGATTCTTGTTCACCGCATAATAATGCCATGAGATCTTGTGCGAATTTGATGAAGCAATCTGGGCATATTGATAAAGTAATTCATCGGCAAAATTTAGAAGAAATTTTGAATAGCAAGGTATGAGTCAAGACTTCAATAGATGTTGTTAGATGGCTTGCATTTTAAGATTGTGCTTTTAGAGGTAATTATGAGACACTTGGTTCAAGAAATTGTGGAAATTTTCTTGAGTTGATTGAACTTTTGGTGTCCTATAATGATGATGTTAAGAAAGTTGTTTTGGAAAATACTCCTAAGCATGCTATATATATTTCTCCTTTAATCCAAAAGGAGATTTTACATGTCAGTGCTAATAAAGTTCAGAACAAGATTCGTGAAGATATTGGAGATTCAAGATTTTGTATCATAGTTGATGAAGCTCGTGATGAATCCAAAAGATAACAAACGACCCTTGTTCTAAGATTAATTGATAAAGGTGGCTTTATTAGAGAGCATTTTTTTATCATGCACATGTTAAACATACAACTGCATTGACTCTTAGGAATGAAATATATGTCATCCTAGCTCATCATGGTCTTAATTTTCAAAATATTCGTGGTCAAGGTTACGATGGTGCTAGTAATATGCGTGGAGGTGGAAAGGATTGCAAGCATTATTCCTTAACGATTGTCCTTCTACTTATTATGTGCATTGCTTTGCTCATCGACTACAATAGGCTCTTGTTGCTGCATCTCGAGAAGTACATTTTGTTCATGAATTTTTTTAATAATTTGAGCTTCATTATCAATTATCTCGGTGCCTCATGCAAACGTAATGAAGAATTGCATGCTAGTCAAGAAGATACAATTGCACACATGTTAACTACAAATGAGCTTAAAATCGAAAAAGGTGCTAATCAAATTGGCACTTTAAAACGAGCCGGAGATACTCGTTGGGGTTCACATTTTCATTGTATATGTAGCCTTATAATAATGTTTGATGCAACTTGTTTGGTGCTTGAGAATATTAAAAGAGAAGGATCCAGTTATTCTCAACGACGGGATGCTACTACTGCATCCAAAATGATTCATTCATTCGAATTCATTTTAATTTTGCATTTGATGAAAGAGGTCATGGGCATTACTGATGTATTATGTTAAGCTTTGCGGCAAAAATCTCAAGACATTGTAAATGCTATGCATTTGGATTCAAGTAGAAAGATGTTGATCCAAAATTTGAGAGAGAATGGTTGGGAAAATTTGTTGAAACATGTGCTATCATTTTATGAAAAGAATGATTTAGATGTTCCTAATTTAAGTGCACAATATTTTGAAGGTAGGCATTGACAACATCAAATTTAAAAAACCGTGGAACACCTTTATCATTTTGACATATTCAATGAAGTGATTGATTTTCAGTTGCAAGAGCTAAATACTAGGTCCCTAAGATACTTGACATTTGCGGAAGGGGACGCATTAAACTTTTGATAATTTGAACAGATTTCTGAAACGAGGTCCCTATTAGAAAGGGGTTCGTAAAACGATTCATATCATGTATTCAAGAATTGATACATCAAGATCTTAGAAAGTTCAGATATATTATGATTACTTTAGTCATTTAAGCATACAAGGGTATCATGGTTATTTCGACATTCATGGACAGTCTGGTAATTATACCAACATTGAATAAGCAATGGTTCACAGAACTCGGGTATCCTATTTGCTCATTAGTTTTCCTAACCGGACATTCAAGAATTTCTAAGTTTAAGTCTTTTAAATTATCAAATATTTTCAGTGATGTTCCGATTATTTAGGCTATCATGGCCTTTTAGTTATTTGACTGCCATGACAAAAATTTATATTATAGCACAATCGTATCAAAACGAAAGTTATAATTCTCAGGGGCTCTAACAATTTATTATATCTCCAGAATTTGTTTAATGCGGCGTAACCCAACTTGACAATACTTACCAATGTTCAGATATGGGTAATTAGCGTGCATCAGAACTTAACACTGGCTGAACTGTATGTCTGAACAGGCGCCCTCATACTTTACTATACGGTTTAGATTTGAGCAATCGAACATACAATTTATACGAATCTTCCTACCTTACATCGATATGGTGAGCGATGGGCATACACATGTCGTATTTCTCAACACTTAGGGGAACCTTAGCTATTTAAGTCTTATTAAAAAGTTCAAAATTTCGTCAAATACATAGTTACCGATTAACTCATAAGGGTATTTCGGTTATTTTAAACTAAGATAAATCTACCATTTCTTTCTGAATTACCATTTGGTACCTCCATCATTCACGTACTCAACGAGATTAAGTCGTCTTAATTTTCCGGCCCATTACAGACGATTCATTCATTACAGAACTTGAGGGTATAACGTCATTCAAATTAATCAAACATTTCGGTGCGTGAGGGCATTACCGTCTTTTTTGGTCATTACGATCATTCTCATTTAATTCACGTATTATTGTCATATGGATCGACTTAGGATTTAAACAATGTTTCTAGAAAATTCTCATTCATGTGTTATACAGAGTTTGAGGGATTATCCAAGTTTGTATCACACGTATTGCATAATGATGCCGAAGTCTTTCCATTAAAACATACTTCTTGGGTAATGTAAATTGCATAATCAGGACGGATGCAGATTTTAGGTCATTTCCTTTATCAGAGGGGTAGTTTAGTCATACTTATGCTCCAAGGGTATTTTTGTAATTTCATAACCAATATCTCATACTCCGCATTCTGAACATTAGTTCCTAGACACCATTGATAGAATTTCAGATTTAACTGAATCGCATATTTATTTTCCGTATCGAATTCGGCTTAAGCAGAGTTCACAAAACACTCATCATAAGCATGCATGCTTTAACCAGATATCAACACGTACATAAAGCATACAAGGGGTAGTAATGTATTACCTTAACTCCGAGCTATATCTGTCGATTCATGAAACCCCATTCAATTGCAATCGAACTCGAATTTGATGTCCAACAACCATTCGTATTCAAGAAGCTGAGAGTACCCACATAAACAAACTCGTCGGCCGGTCACCGGAAAACTCGCCGGAGACGCCAATCGCCGCAATCCTTAAAAGCTCAAAACTTGCCGAAAAAAGATGGTACTCCGATGAAGGGTGAAACGACGGCCAAAACTAAGATCGAACCTTGGGTTTTGATCAGACCGACGAGGAGGTTCCAGATCTGACGACCGCGACACGAATGGGCGTCGGGGACGGCCAGAAGCGACAGAGAGAGGCTGTGCCACAACGTCGAACATTCAGACGTTCATACACGGCGGATGACGGCGCGAAATCGCGCGTGCTTGGCGGCTGGAGATTCAGGGACGGACGGCGCACTCGCCGGCGGTGGCGGTGTCTTGCACGGAGCGACAGTGCCGGAGATGGACGGAGATCGGGGAGAGGGGCGGGGTTTCTCTTGGGGATTCGAACAAATGTCTGGTAGAGTTAAGGGGTACGTGAACAGACACACCTCTTTAATTAAATGCATATGCAAAACGATTTTACGTTAACCTTAAGGGTAAAAAGGGGAGGCAAAAATCAAAAATGAGCCTTGGCTCAGACGGTTAACACGCTGGATGGTGAAGGTTGAGGTCTCGGGTTCAAGCCTCCACACCTTCACCTTCATTTCCCTTTTTTTATCATGTATATTTTAACGGGTGTTACACTATATCCCAGAACAAAACCAGAAATAACTAGATGTTTGTGTACAACTTCACGAATGTGTCAATTCATGTTAACACATTTCTTGCAAGGGAAAAGAATCATATTCTATTGGCTTACATTCGCAAAAGCTAAATTTAGAAAAGTTTCTACTCCATTTCAATAGTCGGCGCTTACCCTTGGCAAATCCATCCAACTCATGTCCATTTTGTATTTCTGTAATATCCATTTCACATGTTAATTGATAATACTATAGATACAGAGAAGTCGTCATTTGTCTATGTTAACTAAGCACCAAGTTAAACATACACATCAAACATAAACAAGCAACGCAATTTTTTAAACGTGAATATAACAATTAAAGGCGATCATATAAACAACTAGAATGTGCAACAGAACTCTAAGAAGCAAAGAGATATACTTTATGCCCAGTTTAAGTCGAGAAAATTACAGCAAATCTCAAAAGAAGACAAGATTTTTCAACACCCGAATCTCCAATAAACAGTAGCTTGAACAAATAGTTACTGCAAAAATGTGCAACCAGATAATATTAACATACTTCTCAATGGACAAAAAATTTGAACCTTTAAAAAAATAAAAATAATGCACGAAACAAAAGGACAAACAAATTCACATCAAAGAAACCAAAATCTACAATATACATCACATGCTTCTAATTAAGAACAAAGGCACCTAATCACATCAAAGTTCGGTAAAGTAAATTCACATGCATGGTGTTATTTAGATTTGGGAATTGGGTATATCTTTAAAATAATGAGAAAATAAAACTTTAAAAGTAAAAATAAATAAATTAAAAATCCTAACAACGTTCTATTTGGCTTTTGTTTCTAACAAGACAAACCACATGTTTCACGGAAAAAATAGAGTACCCATGTTTTATCCAATAGCTCCAGTGGCAGAAGGTCTCAAGGACCTATACGGCCCCCGCAAGAATAATAAAATTTTCTTTATAGTATATATAGTAAATTATTTGATTTGGCCTCCCACCCACAAAAGAAACGTGGTCCCCCCAGTAAACGTGTGCGTTTGTTCTTGGAATTTGGAGGTAAATTTTTTAAAACTTTTTAATTCATTTCACGTTTATAATTTGGTTTTGGTTAATATTTTTAATTTAATTGAAGGTACAAATTATTTATATTTTCAATCCAGTTCATATTTTTATCATTTCGTTTTTTTGTTTCAGTTCCAATTTTTGAATTATGATATGATATTTAATTTATTTTGTGTTTTGATTTCCTCCCGATTTATAATTTTATCTTTACCATAAATCTATTACACTTTGGTTTCTGCTTAAACAAATTCATCATTCAACTAAAAATTAAAGAAATCTTTAAGCATGTTTAGATATTATTGTGCAAGTGGATTAGATAATATATGTGTTCATTTTACTTTGAATTTAATGTACGAACTTCAATCCTTCTTATAACAACTTTAACAAAAAAAATCATTGTATTTATGAGGATTGATTTGTTGTAGAAAATGTTATTATTAAGCATGAACATAACAAATGTGTTGATTTGGAACTAAAATCTAATTTGAAATACTTTTGGATTCATTGTAGCATAATGTCTTCCTTTTATATTTGAACAAGTGACGAACCAATTAAAAAAATGTGTTTATAATTTATTGCAGCATACTGTCATTGATTTCAATAAATTAAATTATTTTTTATGATTATAGATTGTGTGAACTCATGGAAAAACAATAAAGACTAGATTCTATTTTTCAGAAAAAAAGATGTTGATAAAGAAATTAGCATGTAGTCGAAAACTCAAAGACTTGACATCAAAGTTGTAGGTAGTCTCCCCCTAAATCTCTGGTTGTTGAGGTTGAAGAAGTTAATCTTCCGTTAATAGAACATGTTCCTGGGTTACGTAAACCAATGTGAGAATGTCCAATTAATCAACGAGATAAAATTCGACGGGCATACTTGAGAGGAGGTCCGTATTAAATTCATCTCTCTAGTTATCCATTTTCTCAAGAAAAACATCATAGGCGTTTTCAGTATTTTTGGTTTGCTCAATTTTCTTCTTAGCTCGAGTATTCTACAACTAAGGATGCTTCATATTGTTTACGAGACATTTATTTCAATAAGTTGTCCTTTCAATAAAATTCAGTATCCTTTCAAGATTAAAAATTAAATCTAAATAGTTATTTCTGATCTATTTATTTTTGTTGATTATATAATTTTAAATATGTAGAAAGTTAATAAAAAAAACAGTTTTGAGAAAATTAAATCTTTAACAAGATAAATCAAAAACCCTAACAACCTTCTATTTGGCTTTTGTTTCTAACAAGACAAACCACATGTTTGACGGGGGAAATAGAGTATCCATGTTTCAGCTATAAATAGCACAACTAGGCTGGGATTTGCTAAAGCATAAACACAAATTCTTAGAAGAAGAAAAGAGAAAGTGAGAATGGCATCCGCAATGATATTGACATTGCCGAGGTTTGTGGCACTTAAAGGAGATAACAATCGGTATTTATGTCTTAGCCCACTTCAGGGCCGACCCTATCTGCGGTTTGTAGCTGAGGAAATCAGTGATCCTACTGCCACTATGGAGATTCTCGTTGCAGACGACGGAAACGTAAGCATCAAGCAAACCTCTTCCGATAAATTTTGGAGGTTGGATGACACGAAATTTATCTTGGCGGATGTTGACGACACCGGCAACGGCAACACCAACACCCTGTTTCGCCCCTTCAAGGTCGACAGCCAGTCCATAGCTTTACTAAGCTCGGCCAACAATCTCTTTTGTACCCGATATTCACTCGGTCCGCCATACCCCGACTCCCTTAATGCAAACGCCGATGATACTAACTTCTGGGCTCCGCTAAGGGTGGAAGAGCCAGTCAAAACGAGGGTGATTTCTAATATTGTATACGACCTCGACAAATCGAGTATCTACGACACAAATTCCGTCGTTTTGGCCACGAATTCTGCAATCAACACTAGCGGAGATGCCAGCACAACCGTAGCTGTGAAGCTTCCCTATGAAGACGTAAAGACTACTATATGGAAGACTAAACTTTCACTCAAGTTGGAAGCCAAAGCCACCTTCGAGACCAGCACCTTTCCCGTCATCGTTGACGGCGGGGAGGTCGGATTTTCCGGTCAAGCAAGACGGCGAAACGAGTTGGACGAGACCATGACAACGACCACTTTGCTGGAAGATGCACACAGTGTTGTGGTGCCTCCAAAAACTACGGCGGTGGTGAGTTTGATTGCAACAAAGGGTATGTGTGATATTCCCTTCACGTTCACGCAGAGTGACACTCTTTATAATGGGGAAACTTACACGACCGAAGTCCAAGGCAACACTTACACTATTTCTAACTTCTACGACTTCAAATTTCAGACCAAATTAGAACCTGCCGATGCTTGAATTGGGGAAAATAATGCCTCCTAAGGCTAAGACACAACATAATTAGACTGCATGTATAAGTGCATCTGTAAAATTAAATAAATTATGTTGTTTTTATTATGTATTATTAATCTCATGTACTTATAGTATGAGAATATATTTAAAAAAATGTGTGGTGTTTATTTTTACAAAGAGATATTCATTCAAATAAATCATCAACCATACAACAAGGCTAACGGTTGGATGACCAAAACAGTAACGGTCGAAAACATAAGTGGTAAAAATAATCTCTTTTTTTCAAATTCTCTGACCGAAATAAAACACAACATAATCAAATCCGGTGAAATTTGCCCTTATTTTAAAGTTTCAAATAAGAAAAACATATATATTTATTTAAATTAATATAAACATGTTCTATTCATATTACATGAATATCTTCTTGATCACATCATTAATTCATTTATTATGCTTTTTTATATTGAACAAATATAATCATGAATATTAAGTTAAAACGAATAAATATATTCTTTAAAATAAGATCTTGTAGCATTATTATTTCCATCACCGAATGACCAGGAACAAAATTAGGATTTAGGATTGGGGGAAAACATAAATGTTTGAAAATAACGAAAAAAATTTAAAAATAACCCAATTTTTAAATATTATATATATATAAGAACAAAAGGTACTTATATAAAAAAACTGGGGGCAATTTCCCCACCCAAGCCCACATACCTCCGTCCCTTCTATTTGACTTTTTTTCTCAGTTTTGTCGCGTGTTTTTTAAGAAATGAAAGAATGGGGATATAAAGTCAAAAATAATCATCAATGTTTGACCTTTATGTCATTGTAGCCCCTATTTTTTTTATTTGTGCAAACCACAATCAGATCAGATAATGACATGTGGCATCATCTAATTGATTCAAAGGCTTAAGAGGGAAATAAAAGTTGAGATTTGAGGGAGATGGGAATTGAACCTAGGCCTAGTGTATAAAAAGCATGATGCTTAACCACTAGGCTAACCCAATTAATTTATTAAAGCTTATCAAATATTATATTAATCACATTAATTACTATCTATCCCTATTACTTTTCTTTCATTGTCGATTCTTCCACTCAAACTACATTCTTTCCTTTTACTGTCGATTCCTGTAACGCCCTGGTTTTGGGCTCAGAAGTTTTGGCGTTGACCGGTTCGGTCAAAGTGCTGATCGAATATATAAGAGTGAATTTAGGAAAGCCTAGTTCGGGTTGCATTAAAAATATGGAAAAATGCTCTAAAATCATCTTTTAATATATATAAGTGAACTGTGAAATCAATTTTGGAAAATGAGGTTCAGGAGGTTGACATTTTGGCTAGTGACCAAAATGTAATTTTTGAAAGTTGCGGGACAGTTTTATAAAGGATTGAAACTTTGAATCTTTAAGGAGCTATTATTCCAAAAAGGATTTCTCCAGATTTTTCTAAGATATTTTAAGGCTTTATTCTGATTTTTTTTAAAGATTTAGAAAGGGAGGGAAATCATTTTAACCAATTTCCTAACTAATTTTCCATTTTCTCTCAATTTCTCTTTTCTCTCATTTTCTCTCAACCCAAACAAAATTCTCCAGATTTCTTTCTCTGATTTTGACATCTAAATCTCTCATTTCAACTCTCATTTGATTCCTAATCATCTCATCAACAAAACCTCTCAATTTGCAAGTTGTTTCATCAAGCTTTTTGGCTCTAAAATGGAGAAATTCAAGTTTGGAGGTAAGAACGTCCTTCTCCTCTAAAATATCAGTTCTTTACTGAAATTCCTAAGTTCTCAATCCTTGATTTGTGTTTTATTAATGGCTTTTCAAATGAGATGTTGATTTTTTGGCTAAAATGCAAGATTTGGTGATTTTGGTGAAATTTTCGTGTGATCTGTTTGGGCAGTGTTTTGGAGTGTCAAAATGGTGTTAAATGAATGCTAAATTGATTAGAAGTTGAGGTTTAATCAATGCAATCCCGGATAGGTTGAATTTCCTAAGTTTGGCTTGAGTTTTTGGTTGTTTTAGGAGTGTTTTTGGTGATCTGTTATACCTGGAGGTATAAGGACGTGTTTGTGATCATTTTGCATGTTAATTGATGTATAAAAATGGTTAGAGGTGATGGATCTTGGTTGGGTTAAGTTTTGGAGATGTTTGGAGGTGATTTCGGTTGTGTTTGGTAGCCAAATTGTTAGATTTGTGATGAGCAGCGAGTTATGTTGTTGTTGCTGGTGTTTTAATGCATAAGGATGCATTAATGTTCTGTTTTTGTGTGCTTGAAACAGGGGAGTTTGATCCGTGAGCTTTGGAGGTGTTTGCGGAAGGTTTCGGAAGCTTGGAGGGCTTGTTGGCTAGTCTTGTTTGGTTATCGGTGAGTGAAGTTGGGATTTCAGCTTTTAAACAAAGGTTTGAAGGTTTTTGGGAGCTTAGTGTAAGTCTAAACAACTTGCTAAGCTCAAGAGTAAGTAAAAGGATTTTTGTTCTTGAATTGTGTTGTGATTTGGTTTTAAAAGCAAATGTGGTTGAGGATTGTTATGCATGTGTTTTGCATGGTTTAATTCTGTTTTATAAGCATGTTTTAGCATGGTTTAATGATGGTTTTGAAAGCCACTTGAGAAGGATGCTCAAGGTAAGGGATCCTTGGTTTTGTATATGGTAATTGTGATTTTGATGCATAGTGTTGCATGTTGATCAATGGCTTTGAATGATGCTTTAAAACAGTGAATTGATGATGTTAAATGTTACCTTTTGCATATTGGTTATGCATGTGAATCATTGGATTAATGATGTAATGGTTTTGCATATTGGTTATGCATGTGAATCATTGGGCTAATGTTGTGATGGTTTTGCATTATGTTTATGCATGTGGAACATTGGATTAATATGGTAAGATGGTTATATTGGCAAGAGATGTAAATGGTTCTTGGTTCGTTGATCGGATATAGTTAGCCGGCTATAGGATTGGGTGCACCGTGAATAAAGTCGCCTTGGAGGTGGAGTGGTCAAGAGTGGACCGGATAAGCTCCCTTCAAGTTTCCTAACGAGATGAGGTCATAGTGGAGGTTGTTGCCCACGGGAGGACCTTGGTTATTTGAGGTCATAATGGAGGTGTTGCCCATTCGAGGACCTTGGTTGAGCAAAGGTTATATGGTGGTTCAAAGTCCATATGTGAGAACCTTGTGCTTGTTGAGATCACAATGGCAGTGGTTAAGTCCATGTGTGGATCTTGTGTGTGATGTCCCGGATCTCGTTAGATGATGTTCTACAACTACCAATCGGTTATGCAAAGGTTGTATGGTGGTTAAAAGTCCATACGGGAGAATCTTGTGCAAGCTAAGGTTGTATGGTGTTTAAAAGTCCATACATGGGAACCTTAGGATGTTGAGGTCAAATGGAGGTTGTTGCCCATTTGGGAGACCTTGGATTGGGTAGGGTGTAGGGAGCGTAGGGACAACGCTCGGAATCCGCGTATCCGATCGGGTTGTTGAGTTGGAAAGTGAATGTGGTTGTTCTCTTGGAAGCCAATGTAATGTTCTTGATCATGTGAAGCATGGGATGCTTGAATTGATGCATGGTTGCATGTGAAGCATGAGATGCTTGAATTGATGCATGTTTGCATGAGAAGCATGGGATGCTTGAAAAGATGCATTATTGCATGAAAAGTGTATGATGCTAGTGAATGCATGTTTACTTGTTAAGTTGAACAAGTGTTGGTTATCATTTGGTAAATGATGCATGTGAGCATGAACTATCTATGTTGCATTGGAGTCTTGTGAGACTTGTTTTTAAAGGCATGTGAGGATGATGTTATGGTTTATGTTGCCTTGGTTAAATGCATGTGTTGGAATATTTGATGCTATGGTTTTAAAAAGGTTTCGTGCTTGATATGGTTTTCAAGTTTAAGAAAGGTATGTTGTGAAATGGGAGTGTTTCCATGGTTTTATTTAAGCTTGGCATATGGTGTTTATGCATGGTTTGAGCTTGTTGTTGAAAAGGGTTTCAAACATGGCTTTGGTAATCAAATCGGGTTTGTTTTAAAGGTGTTTTAATGACCCGCTGCATTGATGGTGTTTTGGTTTTGAGCATTCCTCACTAAGCATTATGTGCTTACGCTCCTTTTTGTCCATCAATGCAGATTCTTGAAGTTTGGACAGCAAGGAGCAAGGGATTCAAGGTGGACTCCAATGGAGATGTATGTCTCGGTGAATAGTTATAGTTAATAAGGGCAATGGGGTAGAATCTCTCAGGTTTATGTGAATGTGATCGTTTATGTTTGATCAAGAATGTTTAAATGCTGTTGTTAATGTTGTTGAACATGAATTGGCTTAAATGAGTTTGTTTTGGAAGGTTTGTGCCCAAATGGTTGCTTGTTTAGGAAGCATGCCTATAGATTTGGGGTTTTTCATATATGATGTGTTTCTATTGAATTGGTGATGCAATTAAGGTCCTTGCATGTTGGTTGATTATGTGATATGGTTTGGTGTTGTTAATTTGAAGTTTGAAGCATGTTTGATGTTGTTTTCGAGTCAATTCCAGGCAGGGGTATCGGTACTCGGGCATGCGTATCGATACGCCTGAGCCAAATATGCACATTTCTGCCCAGGCGTATCGGTACGATTGTTAGGGTATCGATGCCGTATGAATGCCGTATCGAAACGAGGGAAACTAGTATCGATACCGTATGAATGCCGTATCGAAATGGGGAGACTCGTATCGATACCGTGTTGAGAGTTTGGTTACTGCCTTCCCCGCGTATCGATACGACACCAGGCGTATCGATACCTGTCTGTTAATTCGGTTAAAAGTATCTTTTATGTTTTGTTTTGTTTACGTTTTGGTCCTGAATCTTGTTTATGCAATTAAATGAGTTTGAGAAGTCCTTTTGAGCTGAAATTTCGCAGGGAAGCATGGAACCTGACTAATTTCAAGATGGTAACTTAAATTTGTACTAAGTCCTCATATTTATCAGAATTTACAATTTGGTCCCTAAAGTTGTAATTTGTTCAATTGGGTCCCTGTTTGATCTCTGATGTTTGTGATCTTTGAGCATGGTGTTAGTGTGATCACATCTAAGGTTAATGTGCATCTAGACAAGTTTAAAAAGAAAAAAAAGGGTCGTTAATCAAGGTTGACTTTCGGGTTGACTTTGGTTTTCCCCGTGTAATCTTCGTAGTTCGGGTCAACCGTCTAGGCCGGGCTACGGGGGTTACATTTGGTGGTATCAGAGCTGAGTTGCGAAGGTTGGGGAAAACGGTAAGTGGTTGTGATGTGTGTTTGATGTTTACCTTGTTGTGTGGTTGAAAGTTGCTTGAAACATGTGTTTTTTGAGTATGCTGTTGATGTTTCTGAGCATGTTGCTAATGTATGCAAGCATGTTTTGTGGTTATGAATCTTGGCTGAGTTTTGTGGATATGTGCTGATGCTATGAGCTGATGTTATGCATGGTGAATGTGTTTTGAGCATGTTATGTTGCTAATGTGCTGGTGCATTTGGATGTTGTTTGGTGTAAGCATGATCAAGGTATGTTGTTTGATATGCTTGATGATGTGATATCCATGTTGTGTTGACTGTTATGTCATGTAAAGGGGAGGATTCGGGATACCCATTGCCTTATTAATATAGCTATTGTGTTATTTGGAGTTGGAGTTTGAATCCTTGCTTAATGCTGGTCTAACTGGTTTGTTTGCTTGTTGTGATTGTATGTTTGTTGTTGTTAGTGGTATGGCAAAGTCAATGGAGGAATGGCGAATGAGGGAGATGGTTGCTGCCCTGGGGCAGGTTGTTAAGGTAAAGAATTCACCCTTATGTAAAGGTGTTTTGTTTCAGTCTTCTGTGCCTGAAGTTGAGATGGTAAGGCAAGGGAAAGAAGCTGGTTCTGTAATGGAAAGTTCTTTATCTGTTGTTCAAGAAGTGTTGGGAACGTCTCAGGCTGCGGTTGAGGTAAAGTCAGTGGATGTGCTGGCTAGATGTGAGGGTTTGCCGAAGCAGCATTTGCTTGATTTGGGTGCTGTGGAGTATCATGGTACTTCCCCGGAGATGTTTGAGGCCTGGTTGGCCAATGTGGTTCTAATTTTGGATCAGGAAGGCTGTGATTATGCATGTAAGCTGGGGAGTGTTGTTTCTTTGATGTTGGAAGATGTGAGTGCTTGGTGGACATCTGTGGCTGTGGCGTCACATGTTCCTGATATTGATTGGGATTTCTTTGTATCGGCCTTTTATGGGAGATATCTTGGAAGGGAATTTCCAAGGGTTAAGCAAGGCGCGGGTAGTGCTATTGTTGAGCAAGTGTTGCTTGAACAAGGAGTGGAAGCTCAGTCATCTGTGTGTGTCCGTTGTGAAAGGCAACATGTTGGAAATTGTTGGGGCGCAGGTGTTTGTTGGAATTGTGGATCTAAGTTGCATGTTAAGCGTGATTGTCCTCATGGAGTGAAGTCAGCTTTGATGTTAGCCAAAGGATCCTTGAAAGGTCGTGGGCACGGCCGAGGCAAGGTTCAGAGGTGGCGGAAAAAGCAGAAGGTTGTGGAGAGTTTGGGAAGTGAAGCTTGCTGGAAATGTGGGTCTGCTGGACACATGAGGCGTGATTGTTTGATGTTGGCTTGGAACAGTCAAGGTTCTTTACCGCAAGGAGTTGGTGGTGACCCTGGTGTGTCAGCTGGTGCTGCAATGGTGCGGCAGGAGGGTGATGGTTCCGCAAGGAAGAGAGCTCGTCTGATGAAGCTTCGGGATGGTGTTGTGTTTTCAGGTAACCTTGTTAAGTGATCTTTGCTTTAGTTGCCTTAGTTTGGTTTCTGTTGGTTTTCCTTGTGTGGTAAGTCTGGTCTTGCTGCTAGCATGTTTGGGGTAATGGTAGTTGTTTGGGAACATCTTGGGTGTGAAGAAGGCTTGGGTGAATATCTTGTGGTTAGTGGTTGTTGGTATGATGGAGTTAGATAAGTTAAAGGTGAGTTAGGAGGTTGTTCTTAGACAGATTTTGAGGATGTTATTGGAGGGTGTGAACTGGCATTCATGCACAGTTAAAATCATTGTTATATGCTATATTATATATGTTGGTCCATGCATACATGTGGCATGACATTAGAGGTTTTGCATACATGTACATCAGGCATTGATAGGGCATGTAGGTGATCATGCATACGATGTTCACGCTCGCTAATAACTAATCGAATCTGTTAGTGTTGAGGCATTGATAGGGCATGTAGGTGATCATTAATTCATTTATTATGCTTTTTTATATTTAACAAATATAATCATGAATATTCAGTTAAAACGAATAAATATATTCTTTAAAATAAGATCTTGTAGTATTATTATTTCCATCACCGAATGACCAGGAATAAAATTATAGGATTGGGGGCAAAACATAAATATTTGAAAATGACGGAAAAAATTTAAAAATAACCCAATTTTTAAATATTATATATATAAGAACAAAAGGTACTTATATAAAAAAAACTGGGGGCAATTTCCCCACCCAAGCCCACATACCTCCGTCCCTTCTATTTGACTTTTTTTCTCAGTTGTCGCGTGTTTTTTAAGAAATGAAAGAATAGAGATATAAAGTCAAAAATAATCTTCAATGTTTGACCTTTATGTCATTGTAGCCCATATTATTTTATTTGTGCAAACACTCTAACGTTTTATTTTCGTTCAAAATTTACCTGACATGTGGCATCATCTAATTGATTCAAAGGCTTAAGAGGGAAATAAAAGTTGAGATTTGAGGGATTTAGGAAATGAACCTAGGCCTAGTGTATAAAAAGCATGATGCTTAACCACTAGGCTAACCCAATTAATTTTTTAAAGCTTATCAAATATTATATTAATCACATTAATTACTATCTATCCCTATTACTTTTCCTTCATTGTCGATTCTTCCACTCAAACTCCATTCTTTCCCTTTACTGTCGATTCCCCTTCACTCTCAAGAGTGGTGTCATTGACCCCCATTTTGAGGTATTTATTTATCCTATGAATGAATCAAATTAGACTGGAGTAGGAGTAATTTAAACAAATAACTTTTAAGGACAGTGAAAGAAGACATGGGAGAAAAGAAATGGAGTGAGCAGCGTGGGCCAAAGCTTATGTTAGGAAAAGAACTCGACGTAAAGAACTGAGACGGTTTTGGTGAAAGAGAGAAAAGAGAGTAAAGGGAGAAAAGTCAAAATAGACTTTAACTTTTATTAAACTCACAATTACAAAGCTTACCAGATCCAATTACAAGAATAGTATTTATAGCCCAAATGCAACTTGGGCATGCTATAACAACCTAGAGTTCAGCTAGAATAACAGACTAACTGACTCTGTAACAACACTAACAGATAAATTTAATCGAGTAACTAATACTCTAACATTCCCCTGGTTTTCTTCTTTTGATCATTTTCAATGGCCTCTTCAAAAGAAATAACTCCAAGTCGACGACACATGGAACTAAACACAACAGGATGTAGTGGCTTGGTGAGTATGTCTGCATATTGCTCTAAGCTAGGCACATAATTGACCACAAGATGCCCTGCAAGCACTCTTTCACGAACAAAGTTGAGATCAATCTCAACATGTTTTATTTTAACATGATGTGTAGGATTTGCAGCTACTGGCACTGCAGAGGTGTTATCACACCAGACTACAAGTTTACTCTCAAGAGAAACACCAAGATCAATTAAGAGTTGCTGAATCCGGATCAGTTCTGAGACAGAGTTTGCCAATTTCTATACTCAACCTCACATGTTGACCGAGACACCACACTTTGCTTCTTGGAACACCAAGCAACAGGATTTCCTCCAAGATAGATGCAATAGCCTATTGTAGATCTCATGTCTTCAACAGATGTTGCCCAGTCAGCATCACTATAGCAAACTAGAGAGAATATCTCTCCTGGTGTAAAGAACAGACCATATGTCAAGGTGCCTTTAAGATATCGTAAGATCCTTTTTACAGCTTTCCAGTGGATCTCACTAGGGTTATTCATAAATTGACTGACCTTGTTCACAGCATAGGATATATCGGGGCGAGTAACACAAACATATTGAAGCCCTCCTACCAGACTCCTATATAAGTGAATATTAGAAAAAGAATCACCCATAGTAGAAGTAAGAACTGGAGACACAACCATAGGTGTACTAAGAGCAAAGGAATTAAACATGTCAGATCGTTGAAGCAGCTCAAGTACGTAGTTCCTCTGATTAAGAAACAAGCCATTACTGTATTGTTGAATTTCTATTCCCAAGAAAAAATTCAAATCTCCAAGATCTTTCAAAGAAAACTGAGAGTGAAGTTGTTGCACAATACTATCAATCTCAGTTGAATCATCCCTAGTAACTATAACATCATCAACATACACCAAGAGAAAAACAAAGCAGTGATTAGTTTTTCTGATGAATAAGGATGTGTCTGCCATAGACTCCTCAAAAAGTAACTTAGTCAACAGACATGATTTCAAAGTATCAAACCAAGCTCTAGGGGCTTGACGAAGACCATACAAAGCCTTTCTTAGATGACAAACTAGAACTTGACCATCAAGCCCTTTTTGTTCAAACCCAAGAGGTTGTCTCATGTAAATGTCCTTAGTGAGTTCTCCTTTTAAAAAGGCATTATTGAAGTCAATTTGTCTAATTACCCAGTGTTTCATAACAGTAGTTGCTAAAGCAGTTCTAATGGTAGTGGCTTTAACTACTGGACTAAAGGTTTCCTTAAAGTCACAGCCAACAACCTGGGAGTACCCCTTGGAAACAAGCCGAGCTTTCAGCCTCTCAACAGAACCATCAGGCTTTGTTTTGACCTTAAACAACCACTTGCACCCAACTGCTTGTCTAGAAGGAGGCAAAATGGTGAGATCCCCGGTCTGATTATGAACAAGGGCATCAAAATCCTGATGAACAACAACTTTCCAAGCAGGATGTTGGAGAGCTTCCTGAACAGAGCTAGGTTCCTGAACATCAGACTCCACAAGGTAGGCCTTGGGTTTAAAAATACCAGCCTTACCCCTGGTGATCATAGGGTGAGCATTCTGAATTGAAGATGATAAGGGAACTGCCACAGTGGGTGACATTTGGGAAGATGGAGGTAAGGATGATGATGGTGATAAAGGTGTTGTCACAGTGGGTGACATTTGTAGAGATGGAGGTGAGAATGATGGCGGTGATAAAGTTGTTGTCACAGTGGGTGACATTTGTGGAGATGGAGGTGAGGATGATGGTGGTGATAAAGTTGTTGTCACAGTGGGTGACTTTTGTGGAGATGGAGGTAAGGATGATGAAGATGGTAATGCAGGTAATGATAATGCAGATGATTGCAATGCAGGTGATATGGACGATGTCACAGTGGGTGACAATTGAACAGGAGAGGAAAGTGGTTGTGATGGATGAGATGAAAAAGGAAGAGAAGAAGTTAAATGCTGGAAAGTGGATGAGGGAGGAACTGTTACAGTAGGTGACAGTTGTGGAAGGAAAGAAGATGCAGGTATTGTTACAGTGGGTGACATAGTAGAGTGATGAGGAGAAGATGACACTATAGGGGATGAATGAGAGTTATGAGAATGAAATGAGGAATTTGGTGACACAATAGGTGATGAAACACAAGGTAGAGATGAAGGGGAATGAGAAAGACTAGAAGAAGACTGAAACCCAAACTTTAGACTAGGAATATCATAAATGGAAGCAGAAGTATGTTTTGAAGACTTAGAACATTTAGATTTAGAGGAATCAGTAGAAGAGACACTTAAGGCAAAAGGAAACACAGATTCATCAAATTTAACATGCCTAGAGATGTAGATTCTACCAATACTATCCATGCATTTATATCCTTTATGAGTGGGAGAATACCCTAGAAAAATACACCTAGAGGCTCTAAACTGAAACTTATTCTTATTATACGGTCCTAAGAAGAGATAGCACAAACATCCAAAAAGTCCTCATTAAACTATAATCAGGAACTAAATTAAATAGTTTTTGATAAGGTGACACACCAGACAAAGCTTTAGTAGGAAGTCTATTAATAATGTAAACAACGCTAGTAAAAGCATCATTCCAGTAAGATAAAGGCATATCTGCTTGAGTAAGAAGATATAAACCTACTTCAACTATCTGCCTATGCTTTCTCTCAACAGTACCATTTTGTTCAGAGGTACCATTTTGTTCAGAGGTATGGGGACATGTAAACCTATGAATTATACCTTGCTATTTTAAGAAAGAAGTCAAAGCAAGAAACTCACCTCCTCCATCTGTTTGTAATACTTTAAGCTTGGAATTAAATTGTCTTTCTGCAAGATGAAGAAACTGATTAAACACAACAGATACATCTGATTTCAACTTTAAGAAGTAGACCCATGTATATCTAGAGTAAGCATCAGTAAAGGCAACATAATATTGAAAACCATTAGAGAACACAAGGGTTGGACCCCACACATCAGCAAAAACAAGTTCCAAAGGATGTGAATAAGAAGTGCATGAATCAGCAAAAGGTAACTTGTGAGATTTGCCAAATTGACAAGTAGAACATAAATGCATTTGTTCATTATTTGTGCAAGAAACATTACATTGTTTTAATACAGAATTCAATACACTAAAGGAAGGATATCCTAGTATAGTATGCCAAACATGAGCAGAGACTTTATTAACAGCAGCAAGATTACAAGAAACAGTTAAAACATCAGAAACAAAAGCATTAGAAACAGCAGACTCCTTAGAAGGAGATGTATTTTTATTGGAAATGTCTAATCTGTACAAGCCTCCAAGTTCAGTGCCAGTAAGTAGCACCTCCTTGGTGTATAAATCTCAAACTTGACAGAAAGTAGGGTAAAACTCAACCAGAACTCTGTTGTCCTGTGTAAACTTTGAAACAGAAAGAAGGTTTTTAGTTATACCAGGAGCAAATAATAAATTCTTTAATCTAAGATGTCTATCAGAATTACCAGCAATAACAGAGTGCCCTACAAATTGAATGGGAAGACATTGACCATTACCAACACGAATGTTACCTGAACCAGGACTAGGATCTCCAACATTCAGATTGTTGAAGTCATTGGTGAGATGGTTTGTAGCACCAGAGTTAGGGTACCATGCAATGTCTCCAACCACTTTTAGAGTAGCAATCATGGCCTGTGGCTGAGCTTGAGAAGTTAAAGCTTGTCTAGACTGAGAAAGGACATTAGATGCAAGATAAACAGATTGATAAACTGGATATGAAGAGGGAGGAGTGCCATGAGGGTGCATATATACAACAGGCTGATGCAGTTGAGGAAGAGAAGTATGTGGAGGTGTAAGAATAGAAGAGTGACTCATCACTTGATGTCTGATTTGAGGAACAAAGTGGGAGTATACAGGAGCAGGTGAACTCAAAGGAGGAGCATCATAGTAAACATGATTATAGGATAAAGGAACACCATTCCTAGGACTAGAATAAGTGCAAGCATTGGCCTGAGATACACCAGACTGAGAGTTACCAAAACCTCTGCCAAAAGTTCCTTGTCCTGATCGAGAAGCCTTATTCTTAAAACTAGTGTCAAATCTAGAGTAACACCTCTCAGCAATGAGCCCTAACTTGTTGCATAATTAACACTAAGGTCTGGGAGATGAATACCTACCTCTTCCTCTACCATTGTAACTACCAGAGTTGTAGGTATTCTGATCAAAATTCTGCTCATTATCAACTATATTTGTTTCACCAGAACTAAGAGACTCAGAATGCTGTTGAATTGAAACATGAGCTGAAGCATTGACATGTCCTAGAATATCTTGTTGTCTAGCTTCTGCATCAATCAAAATAGTCCTGACAGCTTGAACATCTAATTGTGTTGGACTAGCAGTGATGACAGACTCAAATTCTGGAGGCGGGTCATTAAGGATGGCTGTAACATGCTCATGAGGTGAAATAATTTCACCACAACTATCCAAACTATCATAGATATTTTTGACCTTAAGTAAGAAGTCCTTCATAGACAGATCACCTTTCTTATGAGAGTGAAGGAGTCTCCAATAGGACATTAACCTAGACGTGGTTTTCTCTCTATACAATCTATGTAGAGTAGACCAGATGGCAAATGAAGTATTATGCCCAATTAGATTTGGAAGGACATCCCCACTAACTGGGGATAAGAGCCAGGATGCTAATGCTCCATCTTGTTCCTCATAGAGCTCATAATCTGGATTAAGAGTCACAGATCCTTCTTTCCTAATGTAATGAGGAGGCCATGTAACATTAGGATCTATGTATTTCTGTAAACGATGAGTCTTAATGGCTAAGAGGATTTGTTGTTGCCACAATAGATAGTTTGTATAATCTAAAACGACATTTATTTTCTTGGTTGAAAAAAGCCTATTATTAGAAGTCTGAGTTTGAGACACTTGACCAGATCCAGTTAAAAGCGTCTCATCAGACTAAGTATCAGCATCATGTGTGTCAACAGGATTAGTCATCGAGAAACAGAAGATAACTTTCAGCCAAACAGAAACCAAGAAGAATCATAGAATACTCTCAATACGAGATTACACATAAAGCACAAACCAAGAAGAATCACAGATTATAAATCACTCAAAGTAGGGTAAACGCGATGCAATTTCAAGAGATGAAGACTGAATTTAAAAAAATCCTATTAGGGCACAGACATCGTCAGTCGAAGCACGAAATATCTCAAGCTTTAACAGATCCACACTCACAATAATCAAATTCAAATTGTAACAAGTAGGCATGAGCAGAGAGAGCACAGACGGGAGCCAATCACAAGAGGCATATCAGACCACAGAAGGCAAAGGATAGGATAATACTAGAAAAATCAGAGAAGGATTCGCTAAAATGATTATCGACGAACGGACGTTGTGTGCAACGAAAGAATCTTGCAAGACGGCTTTCTGGTACCAGTGATGGTGGCTCTGATACCATGTAAGGATTCACCGATCATAGCACCGATGAGACTCCGATGAAGCAGAGAGGGGAGAGAAGAGAAGAGACGAATCGAAAAAAAACTCGACGTAAAGAACTGAGACGGTTTTGGTGAAAGAGAGAAAAGAGAGTAAAGGGAGAAAAGTCAAAATAGACTTTAACTTTTATTAAACTCACAATTACAAAGCTTACCAGATCCAATTACAAGAATAGTATTTATAGCCCAAATACAACTTGGGCCTGCTATAACAACCTAGAGTCCAGCTAGGATAACAGACTAACTGACTCTGTAACAATACTAACAGATGAATTTAATCGAGTAACTAATACTCTAACAGTGTAGTTCATCTATATCATTGTATTTAGCTTTAGGAAATACCGAGTTTCCTCAAAATTTATCGAATTATTCAAATGTATACCATAAGTATAAGTACCTAAAAATGGGGGTTAATGACACCACTCTTGACAGTGAAAGGGAATCGACAATCAGATAATGTCACGTGTTCGTCTTATTGGTTAAAAAATAATATAAAGTAAATATTTAAAATAATTAATTTTTTAAAAAATAGTAATGACACGTCAACAAGTCATGCCATGTAGACATGCCACGTCAGTGAAGGGCGTTGATTGTTAGTTGACTGACATTTTTCATCCAATGAGAGTAAATTTTGAACGAAAATGAAACGTTAATAGGTTGTTTGCACCAAAAAAAATATGGGCTAAAGTGTCCAAAAGGTCAAACGTTGAGGGCTATTTTTGATTTTATGAAGAAAAAAAAAACAAAAACAAAATAAAATAAAATGTGAAAAAGAAAAACCAAGAACTCTAACAACTTTTTATTTGACTTCTTATGCTCCGTTTTGTCACTTGTTTTTTAAGAAATAATAATAAAAAAACGTGAACAAAAAAATTGCACCAAAATCTTTGGTTGCTAATGCGATAAGGTCATCGACATCCTGTGGCGTAAGCAATAAGACCCACAGGGGAGTCATTGTCTCTCCATTTTCAGAAAGTATTTAATTTAGTATTAAATTTTGGGTTAAAATTACTATGGCCGTCGCACACCGTTAAACACCATTTAATTAATTAATAAGTATTAAAATTTTCAATGACTCAAGATACAATTAATAATTATTTAAAATAAAATTCGAATTAAATTTTTTTCATATATATTTTATTTTCTAATCTTTATTGGATCAAATACCAATCATAGTCAATCTTTAAAATTTTCAAGGAACTATAGAGGTCTTGGCCCCACAAGAATAATAAAATTTTCTTTATAGTATATATAGTACTGTATGTATATATATATTGTTCCCCCCACCTACAAAGGAAAAGTGTCCCCCCACACAAACGAAACGTTGTGTTTGTTCTTGGAATTTGAATCGTGATAACTGATAAATATCAGTTATTAAAAAAAGAGTGAATAGCAGAATAGGTAAAAAGGCGGAACGGGTAATTTTTAAATTATTTATTCTTAAAAATATAAAATCTATATTTCATCTGTCATTTCAGGGTAAAAAAATTATGTTTTTGCAGTGCCACTTCATCTTCTTTAAGTTCACAGCGTTCTAAATATTGACTCCATTACGGTTAATATATTTTAGAACTTTTTAATTCAGTTCACGTTTATAATTTTTAAAAAAATACAAGATGTATTTTTCATTTCGTCTTCTTATTTTAGTTTTAATTTTTAAATTATGATATGATATCTAATTTATTTTGTGTTTTGACTTCCTCCCAATTTATAGTTTCATCTTCACCATTAATCCATGATAATTTTCTTTCATTCACAGTGCTTAAACAAATTCAACATTCAACTAAAAATTAAGGAAATCTTTAAGTATGTTTAGATTACATACAATGATATAAACATTAAAAAGATTATTGTGCAAGTGGATTAGATAATATATGTGCTCTTTTACTTTGAATTTAATATATGAATTCCAATCCTCATAACAACTTTAACAAAAAAATCATTGTATTTTATAAGGATTGATTTGCAGTAGAAAATGTTATTATTAAGCATGAACATAACAAATGTGTTGATTTGGAACTAGAATCTAATTTGAAATACTTTTTGATTCATTGTCATTTTGTTGCTTTTGGTTACTGTCTTCCTTTTATATTTGAACAAGTGACGAACCAATCAACAAATGTGTTTATAATTTATTGCAGCATAATCTCATTTATTTCAATAAATTAAACTATTTTTTATGGTTATAGATTGTGTGAACTCATGGGCAAACAAAAAAGACTAGATTCTGTTTTTCAGAAAAAAAGATGTTGATAAAGAAATTAGCATGTCATCGAAAACTCCAAGGCTTGGGCATCAAAGTTGTAGTCAATCTCTCCCTAAATCTCCGATTGTTGAGGTTGAAGAAGTTAATCTTCCGTTAATAGTGGGAAATAGTCAAGGGAAATAGTCAAAGCCAAGCGTACCGATACGACACAGCGTATCGATACAATAGTAACGACGAATATAAAATTAGGGTTAATGGGTATCGATACGCATGTATAGCGTATCGATACGGCCTCGACAGAGAGGCTATTTAGGGTTGTATATGTTAAAACTCTTTAAAACACAAAAACCCCTTTTCTCTCCACAAATCCTAGCCGCGAAACCCTATATAAACCCCCTCAATCCATCAAATTTTACCATCAATCTTCAAAATTCCTTGAGGGTTTTTACTCTACACATCAAGGCAAAGCTTTGGCATCAAATCTTGTGCATTCACATCCCCTCTTTCATCCATTCTAAGATTCAAGGTATAAAATTTCTTTTTTCTTTTTTTTTTAATTTTCGTTTGCTTTTAATTGTTATTTCAATTGATTTTTTGTACAAACCTTGTTTAATTGTTATGGGTTTCACTTTTTTCACAAATTTTTTTCAAAAAATTAAATTTTTTCATTCGAATATATTTTATATTCGATACTTTTTTTAAACTGTTTTTTTTGTGTGAATATCTCTTTAAAATTAAAATTCTCTTTAATAAATTACCTTGAATTATTAGAATTTATTGGATCAAATAGGATGTTAATTGCATACATATCTGAATCCTTTTGGATGTATTTTCAGGATTATGGCACCGAAAAAGGGAACTAAGCGTCATCGTTCTACTTCCAATCCTATTGAGGATCTCGAGGGTAATCCTACACCTAACCTTCCTTATATCATCCAATTAAGTTTTCCCGAACCTACTGATAGGGAACGATATAAACTTTTTCAAGGAATGAACCTTAGGGAAGAGCGAGTTGTGTCTATTCCTTTTTTAAATTCTGCCCGTTTCAAGTTTCAATACCTACCTTTGATTAAGCAATGGAAATTCTTAACCTTTTTGAATATTCCTCCTATCCTATATAGGAACCTAGTCATTGTGTTCTTTTCTAATGCCGTATGTATACATGATGAACCTAGGGAGCATGTCATTGCCATTGAATCTTCTATTATGGGCAAAACTTTTCAAATTGATCAAAAGGTTTTATGTAATGTCTTTGGTTTTGAAGATATTGGTATTGATGATGAACGCTCTTTGGGTACGGGTTTTTTAGGTCCCGCAAAAGTTTTAAATGCTCATGATTGTATCCTTCACCTTCTTATTTCTTGGTTTATCCTTCCATCGGGTGGGAAATATTCAAATATTCGTCAAACTGATGATTTTTGGCTAAGGTGTTTTAGAGAAGGTAAACGTCCAAATTTGTGTCAAATTATGTTTGCCGACCTTGTCTTCTTAGTTTAAAACCGTCACACCAAACTAGTCTCATCCTTTTACTACTCCACGACTTTGAGTTGTCTATTTCATTCCCTTGGCATTGATTGTTCACATGATTTCCCCGAAACCCTTGACCTACCTATTGATGAGCGTTCCCTAGCTCGTTCCGGTTTCACTTATGTTGATAATGATTGGGTTCGCAATGCTCAAGATCCTCTGCCCATTGCTCCGGTCGATACCTCTCGTGCTTCTTCGAGTTCTCACCGTGCTCCTCTTGATTCCTCCTCCATGGATACTCCCATGACCTTCCTAAATGAGAAGTTCAACGCGATGGATAATCGTTTCACATCCTTAGAGGATCGCGTCCAAGGCATGGAAAAGAAGATAGACACCATGGCCGCTCGCCAAAACTCCATGGATATCTCTCTTACCGCCTTCCATGGTGCTTGGATCAATCAAACCCGAAGGAATCAACCCTCTCAAGAAGATGAAGAAGAAGATGACGAGGACAATAATGATGACAAAGGGGACGAGTAGATCATGCATCTCATCTTAGGACATTTAGTCTTTTATTATTGCTATTGCACTTTCGTTTTTAGGATTTGAAGTTTATGCCTATTATCTATGTTTTTAGGATTTTAAGAGTTTGGATTATGATGGTTGCTTTGACATTTATGCATTTAAACCTTTATGTTTATTTTGAAGTTTATCAATTTGAACTCTTATGCTTGCTTTAAGTTTAATGAATTATTGTTGCTTTATATTTCTATTATCCTTGTATTTTATTTTGATCTAACAAAAAGGGGGAGAAGGATCATAGAGTCAAATATTTTTGTTTTGAAAATCTATCTTAAAGTAAGGGGGAGAAAGCTTTTCAAAGTTTCAAAAACTTAAAAATTTATTTATGGTTTTGTTATATCAAAAAGGGGGGATTGTAAAACCGAAATTGATTTTGATATAACACATAAACTTAAGGACCAATTTGCAAAACAATAAATTTTTAAGTACTCTTTAAAGTCTCACAATTGACAAGTATTTTTGAACAAAATAATATTTAAAGACCTGCTCTTAAATCATATATTTCCCTAAGTCTTTTCCTATGCTTTTCAAGCCTAAGTATGCAAAAACGCCCAAGCGTATCAAGAAATCTAGCGGGCAACCTGGTTTGGATGCATTCATTATTAAAGGGTTTAGAAGTTGGAAAAAGTTAATTCTGGAAAGAATTGTGCTTTTCTTTATCACATTGGAGTTGATCCTTGTTCACCGCATAATAATATTGCGAGATCTTGTGCGAATTTGATGAAGCAATCTGGGTATTTTGATAAAGTAGTTCATCAGCAAAATTCAGAAGAAATTTTGAATAGCAAGGTATGAGTCAAGACTTTATTAGATGTTGTTAGATGGCTTGTATTTCAAGCTTGTGCTTTTAGAGGTCATGATGAAACACCTGGTTACAGAAGTTGTGGAAATTTTCTTGAGTTGATTAAACTTTTGGCGTCCTATAATGATGATGTTAAGAAAGTTATTTTGGAAAATGCTCCTAAGCATGCTATATATATTTCTCCTTTAATCCAAAAGGAGATTTTCCATGTCATTGCTAATAAAGTTCGAAACAAGATTCGTGAAGATATTGGAGATTCAAGATTTTGTATCATAGTTGATAAAGCTCGCGATGAATCCAAAAGAGAACAAACGACCCTTGTTCCAAGATTTGTTGACAAAGGCGGCTTTATTAGAGAGCATTTTTTATCTTGCACATGTTAAACATACAACTTCATTGTGTCTTAAGAATGAAATATGTGTCATCCTAGCTTGCCAAGGTCTTGATGTTCAAAATATATGTGGTCAAGGTTACGATGGTGCTAGTAATATGTGTGGAGAGTGGAAAGGATTGCAAGCATTATTCCTTAACGATTGTCCTTCTACTTATTATGTGCATTGCTTCGCTCATCGACTACAATAGGCTCTTGTTGTTGCATCTCGAGAGGTACTTTCTGTTCATGAACCTTTTTAATAATTTGAGCTTCATTATCAATTCTGCCGATGCCTCATGCAAACGTCATGAAGAATTGCATGCTAGTCAAGAAGCTACAATTGCACACATATTAACTACAAATGAGTTTAAAACCGAAAAAGGTGCTAATCAGATTGGCACTGTAAAACCGAAATTGATTTTGATATAACACATAAACTTAAGGAACAATTTGCAAAACAATAAATTTTTAAGTACTCTTTAAAGTCTCACAATTGAAAAGTATTTTTGAACAAAATAATATTTAAAGACCTGCTCTTAAATCATATATTTCCCTAAGTCTTTTCCTATGCTTTTCAAGCCTAAGTATGCAAAAACGCCCAGGCGTATCGATACCTCAGCATATCGATACCCTATTTTGTCACTAGAATTTTAATTAACATACCGTACCGATACGCCTTGAAACCATATCGATACGATATACATCTGGGCAACTGTTTTCATGAAACCGTACCGATACGCCTTGCAGCCGTATCGATACGATGTTCATCTGGGAAAATGTTTTTCATGAAACCGTACCGATACACCTAGCAACCGTATCGATACGATAAACATATCTTTGAAAAATCCGAGCATTTAATTATTTGATCGTTACTTGTGAGTTGGTTGGTTTCCCAATTTTCAAAAGATCGTTATACCGTACCGATACGCTTGGTATGCGTATCGATACACTTTTTATACAAACATAGCTTGGGATTCCAGTAACTTTGGATCGTATCGATACTGACCTCCGTATCGATACGCCCCTTAAAACCGTACCGGTACGCCTTCTATGCGTATCGATACGCCATGTTTTCAGGCACAACGACTCTTTCCTCTTTGATGTAGGTATCGATACGCCCTTTCCCGAGTACTGATACGGTAGGCTGCAGAGCTGCATTTAATGCGGGAAAAATGTCCACAATGGCTCTATTGATGATCCCAACTCTATTTTCTTTCAATTTGTCAAATTGTATTGTGAGTTTGGGGTTGTTGAAATTGTAATTGGGTAGACAATTATCCTTTGAGAGGAAACATTTGAGTTTACCAAATTCTTTCTTTGTATTTGAGTGGATTAAGCTTTGGGTAGAAAACTTAATCGAAATTGTAAGGTTTCCTCCTCATCCAAGAAAAGGGGACGAATTCAATTAGTGAATTGTTTGAAAATCCTTAGTGGGAGCTAAGGTAGTGGATGTATAGTTCATTTGGAGAACTTGAACAACTATAACCCCTTGTGTCATTTTTATTTTCAATCTTTCTCTTCACCAAAAATTTTAATTGCCAATTCACCCCCTCTTAGCCATTTGCAAGTGTTCGATCAACTCAACAATTGGTATCAGAGCTACACTCATTGGAAGGATTACAACCCTCTTGAGTCGATTCTTGGAGAGTTTGATCAACAACAAGTCAAGCAATGGCATCCACCTCCAACTATGAGTCCCAATCCACCACCAAGCCACCATTCTTCAATGGGGACAACTATCCTTATTGGAAGAATAGGACGAGGCTCTTCATCAAGTCTACCGACTATATGGTGTGGGATGTAGTTGAAGAAGGTCCATACATTCCCATGAGAAGAGATGGAGAAAGGCTCGTCCCAAAGATCAAAGCCGAAATGACCGATGATGAAAGAAGAAGGATGCAAGTGAATGACAAAGCTCTTCATGTAATATTTTGTGCACTTGGTCCGGATATCTACTCCAAGGTGTCTTCAATCAAAAATTCCAAGGAGGTTTGGGACACCCTCGAGACAACATACGAGGGAACTAGTGATGTCAAGGAGACAAAGATTGGGCTACTCAATCTAAGCTATGAGAACTTGAAGATGGATCCCGAAGAAAGTGTCTCTAAGATGTTTGATCGGTTCTCGGTCATTGTCAACGGTTTGAAGGGTTTCGGTGAAATCATTCCCGAAGACAAGCTAGTGAGAAAGTTGTTGTATTCTCTTCCGGAGTCATGGGATGGCAAGAGAACGCCCATTATTGAAGCTAGAGATTTGAAGACTCTCAAGATAGATGCTCTTGTTGGATCTCTACTCACACATGAGATTATGAGGAAGGGAAGAGAACAAGAGAAGAAGATAGTAGAGAAGAAGGAAGTTGAGAAAAAGAAAGTGGGAATCGCACTAAAAGCTTCACAACAAGAAAGCGATTCTAGTGAGGATGAAGATGAGGAGATTACTATGTTGGCCAAACGTTTTACTCGGTTCATGAAGTCAAATCGTGGAAGAAAATTCATTAGAAAGGGAGACTTCAAGAGTAAAAGCAAGGAAGAGGAGAAGGACCAAATTACTTTAGTATGAATGCAAGAAACCGGGTCACATCCGTTCCGAGTGTCCTCAATTGAAGAAGAAAAGCTTTGGGAAGAAGAACAAGCTCAAAGCACAAATTGCTACTTGGAGTGACGATGAGTCTTTCGAGGAAGAGGAGGAAGTGGCCAACCTATGTCTCATGGCCATCGATGATACTAAGGTAAACTCTCACTCATCCAATTTCGATTTTACCATTGAGGAACTTCAAGATGCTTATGATGAATTGCAAGAAGTGTATGATGAGTTAGTAGGAAAATACAAAGAGTCCATTTTGAAAAACAAAAAAACAATTTCCGATTTAAAAATTCAAAATGAGACATTTTCAAAAGCTAACTCCGAATTGGAAAAGAAGGTTTTGTTTTATTTAATATTTCAAATGATCTTAAAACTAAAAATCTCGAACTTGAAAAACTGCTTTCCGATTTTCAAGATTATCACACAAAGGAAGTGGATAATCTTAAAACATCTATTGCTATTGGGAAAAATAATTTTGAAAAAAGAAATAATTCTAAATCTCAATATGTAAAAAGAAAATCTTTTGTATCTAAAAAAAGAAATTTTAATAAGCAAGCTAAAGGTCATAGAGTTAGGAGTGTTTGGGTTCCTAAAGAACTCATTATTTCTAATGATTTGAATGCTATTGCTTCTTGGATTCCTAAGGGAACCAAATTGTTGAAGGCTAACACTCATGGACCCAAAATGATTTGGGTACCAAAACTCAAGGCCTAATTTCTTTGTATGTAGGGGGAGCATTGCTACAAGGCTAAAGCTTCAAGCAAAAATTCTTGGTACCTTGATAGTGGATGCTCAAGACATATGACCGGTGACAAGAGTAGATTTGTGGAACTAAAGCCTAAGAGTGGTGGAGTAGTAACTTTCGGTGACAACTCCAAAGGCCACATTGAAGGAATAGGCTCCATTGGTAATCTCTCTTCTATTTTCATTGAAAATGTTTTGTATGTCAACGGTCTTAAACATAATTTGTTGAGCATTAGTCAATTATGTGATAAGGGTTTTAATGTTTTATTTGATAAAAGTGGTTGCAAAATTGTAAACATTAAAACAAATCAAATAATGCTCATAGGACATAGAATAAGCAATATTTACATGGTGCATTTAGATGACATTCATTCATCCCATACATGCTTAGTTGCACATGATGAACATGACTCATGGCTTTGGCATAGAAAATTAGGACATGCTAGCATGAGTGTCTTAGAGAAATTAATCTCACTTGATTTAGTTAGAGGTTTACCCAAACTTAAATTTTCTAATGATAAAATTTGTGATGCATGTTCAAAGGGTAAACAACATAGAACTTCTTTTAAATCCATAAATGATGTCTCTACTAGTAGATGTTTACAATTGATTCATATAGATCTCTTTGGGCCAATTAGAACAATGAGCTTGGGTGGAAAATCATATGCTTTTGTGCTTGTAGATGACTACTCTAGGTATACTTGGGTTCTATTCTTAAGTACAAAGGATGAGGCTTTAGAAAAATTCATCACATTTTCTAAAATAAATCAAAATGATCTTGAACTTAAAATTTCTCACATTAGAAGTGATCATGGAACCGAATTTCAAAATCTAGGTTCCGATGAGTTTTTAAATGAAAATGGGATTAGCCACAATTTTTCCGCACCTCGCACTCCTCAACAAAATGGGGTAGTTTAGAGGAAAAATAGAACTTTAGAAGAAATGGCTAGAACCATGCTTTGCGAAAATAATTTACCTAAATATTTTTGGGCGGAAGCCACAAACACCGCTTGCTATATTATAAATCGAGTAATGATTAGGCCAATTTTGAAGAAAACACCTTATGAGATTTTAAAATCTAAAAAGCCTAACATTAGCTATTTTCACCCTTTTGGTTGCAAGTGTTTTGTTTTGAATAATGGTAAAGAAAACTTAGGTAAATTTGATGCTAAAAGTGATGAAGCTATTTTCTTAGGGTATTCTTTAAACTCTAAAGCCTATCGTGTATTTAATAAAAGAACTCTAGTTGTTGAAGAGTCAATACATGTTGTTTTCGATGATAACCTCCTTCCGAGGAAGGAATCTTGTGATGATGATGATGTAGGAATCATTGATGCCATTGATGGAGGAAAAACGTCAAAGGTGGATGAGATTCCAACCAAAGAAGAGGATTCACAAGATCCACCTCTTGAAGCCTTGAAGGACTTGGCTCTGGAGGAAAGGGAGGTGTCTTACCCAAGGGAGTTAAACTATGTCAAAGGTGGTGAAATCTTGGGTGATCCATCCAAGGGGTAACTACTAGATCCTCTCTAAAATTAATGAATCATGTTGCATTTATTTCATGCATTGAGCCTAAAAATATTAAAGAAGCTTTAAAAGATGATTTTTGGATTTTGGCCTTGCAAGAGGAATTAAATCAATTTGAGAGGAGTAAAGTTTGGACATTAGTTGAAAGGCCTAATGATCAATCTACTATAGGAACAAAATGGGTTTTTAGGAATAAATTAGATGAAAGTGGTAATATAGTGAGAAACAAGGCTAGGCTTGTTGCTCAAGGCTATACACAAGAAGAGGGAATTGATTTTTATGAGACTTATGCACCCGTAGCTAGGATGGAAGCTATTAGGATGTTACTTGCATTTGCATGTTATCATGATTTCAAGCTTTTTCAAATGGATGTGAAAAGTGCCTTTTTAAATGGTTTTATAAATGAAGAGGTGTATGTTGAACAACCACCGGGTTTTGAGGATTCAAAATTTCCAAATCATGTGTTTAAACTTACAAAAGCTCTCTATTGTTTAAAAAAAGCTCCTAGAGCTTGGTATGAGAGACTTTCAAATTTCTTAATTGAAAAGGGTTTTGAAAAAGGAAAGGTGGATACAACACTCTTCGTAAAAAGATATAACAATGACATCTTAGTAGTTCAAATTTTATGTTGATGATACTATTTTTGGTTCTACTAATGAGTGTTATTGTAAGGAGTTTTCTAAGCTAATGCAAGGTGAGTTCGAGATGAGCATGATGGGGGAGCTCTCATTCTTTTTGGGACTCCAAATCAAACAAAGGAAGGATGACACCTTCATAAATCAAGCTAAGTACGTGAATGATATGCTCAAGAAGTTTGGCTTGGAGAATGCAAAACCTCAAGCCACTCCTATGAGTTCTTCCATAAAGCTTGACAAAGATGAAGGAGGTAAGTGTGTTGATTCTAAGCTTTATAGATCCATGATAGGTTCTTTGCTTTACCTTACCGCAAGTAGACCGGATATTATGTTTAGTGTTTGCTTGTGTGCTAGGTTTCAAGCTAGTCCTAGAGAATCACACTTAGTTGCCATTAAGAGAATTTTTAGATACCTTAGAGACACACCTACTTTAGGCCTTTGGTATCCTAAGGATTCTTCCTTTAGCCTTCATGCTTTTTCGGATGCGGATTATGGGGGATGTAAGATAGATAGGAAAAGTACTTCCGAGACATGTCAATTCTTAGGTAGTATGCTCGTATCTTGGTTCTCTAAGAAACAAAATAGCGTAGCGTTGTCTACCACCGAAGCGGAGTATATATCCTTAGGGAGTTGTTGTGCTCAAGTCCTTTGGATGAAGTAACAACTCTTAGATTATGGTGTTAAAATAGAAACCATACCCTTCAGGTGTGACAACACTAGTGCCATTTGTCTCACTAAGAATCCCATCCAACACTCTAGAACTAAACACATAGAAATTCGACATCATTTCATTAGAGATCATGTTTTGAAAAATGATGTTGTTATAGGGTTTGTTGACACCTTGAACCAAATAGCGGATATATTTACAAAACCTTTACATAAAGAGCGCTTTTGGACCCTTAGGAGAGAGTTAGGTTTAACTAGCCTTTATTGACACTTTTTTGGTCCCAAAATGTCAAAATTTGCTTGAAATTGTTTGTGATTCATGCTTGTGTTAATTTTGTTCTTTTTACTTCTATACATGTTGCTAGGGGGAGTATATATTAAGTTTAGCCATTAAAACTTGTTCATATGACATGTACATGCATTTAGGGACGTTTCAAATTAGATTTTTGCACTTAAATCTGTCAAATCTGCACAATCTGGTAAAGGTGTATCGATACGGCTAAAGCGTATCGATACGGTATGATTTCTGGGAATTCTTGAGGATGAACAAGTATCGATACGACCCCTCGTATCGATACGATACAAGTCAATGGAAATAGTCAAAGTCAAGCGTACCGATACGACACAGCGTATCGATACAGTAGTAACGACGAATATAAAATTAGGGTTAATGGGTATCGATACGCGTGTATAGCGTATCGATACAGCCTCGACGGAGAGGCTATTTAGGGTTGTATATGTTAAAACTCTTTAAAACACAAAAACCCCTTTTCTCTCCACAAACCCTAGCCGCGAAACCCTATGTAAACCCCCTCAATCCATCAAATTTTACCATCAATCTTCAAAATGCCTTGAGGGTTTTTACTCTATACATCAAGGCAAAGCTTTGGCATCAAATCTTGTGCATTCACATCCCCTCTTTCATCCATTCTAAGATTCAAGGTATAAAATTTCTCTTTTTTTTTTTAATTTTCGTTTGCTTTTAATTGTTATTTCAATTGATTTTTTGTACAAACCTTGTTTAATTGTTATGGGTTTCACTTTTTTCACAAAATTTTTTCAAAAAATTAAATTTTTTCATTCGAATATATTTTATATTCGATACTTTTTTTTAAAACTGTTTTTTTTGTGTGAATATCTCTTTAAAATTAAAATTCTCTTTAACAAATTACCTTGAATTATTAGAATTTATTGGATCAAATAGGATGTTAATTGCATACATATCCGAATCCTTTTTGATGTATTTTCAGGATTATGGCACCGAAAAAGGGAACTAAGCGTCATCGTTCTACTTCCAATCCTATTGAGGATGTCGAGGGTAATCCTACACCTAACCTTCCTTATATCATCCAATTAAGTTTTCCCGAACCTACTAATAGGGAACGATATAAACTTTTTCAAGGAATGACCCTTAGGGAAGAGCGAGTTGTGTCTATTCCTTTTTTAAATTCTGCCCGTTTCAAGTTTCAATACCTACCTTTGATTAAGCAATGGAAATTCTTAACCTTTTTGAATGTTCCTCCTATCCTATATAGGAACCTAGTCATTGTGTTTTTTTCTAATGCCGTATGTATACATGATGAACCTAGAGAGCATGTCATTGCCATTGAATCTTCTATTATGGGCAAAACTTTTCAAATTGATCAAAAGGTTTTATGTAATGTCTTTGGTTTTGAAGATATTGGTATTGATGATAAACACTCTTTGGGTACGGGTTTTTTAGGTCTCGCAAAAGTTTTAAATGCTCATGACCGTATCCTTCACCTTCTTATTTCTTGGTTTATCCTTCCATCGGGTGGGAAATATTCAACTATTCGTCAAACTGATGATTTTTGGCTAAGGTGTTTTAGAGAAGGTAAACGTCCAAATTTGTGTCAAATTATGTTTGCCGACCTTGTCTTCTTAGTTCAAAACCGTCACACCAAACTAGTCTCATCCTTTTACTACTCCACGACTTTGAGTTGTCTATTTCATTCCCTTGGCATTGATTGTTCACATGATTTCACCGAAACCCTTGGCCTACCTATTGATGAGCGTTCCCTAGCTCGTTCCGGTTTAACTTATGTTGATAATGATTGGGTTCGCAATGCTCAAGATCCTCTGCCCGTTGCTCCGGTCAATACCTCTCGTGCTTTTTCGAGTTCTCACCGTGCTCCTCTTGATTCCTCCTCCATGGATACTCTCATGACCTTCCTAAATGAGAAGTTCAACGCGATGGATAATGGTTTCACATCCTTAGAGGATCGCGTCCAAGGCATAGAAAAGAAGATAGACACCATGGCCGCTCGCCAAAACTCCATGGATATCTCTCTTACCGCCTTCCATGGTGCTTGGATCAATCAAACCCGAAGGAATCAACCCTCTCAAGAAGATGAAGAAGAAGATGACGAGGACGATAATGATGACGAAGGGGACGAGTAGATCATGCATCTCATCTTAGGACATTTAGTCTTTTATTATTGCTATTGTACTTTCGTTTTTAGGATTTGAAGTTTATGCCTATTATCTATGTTTTTAGGATTTTAAGAGTTTGGATTATGATGGTTGCTTTGACATTTATGCATTTGAACCTTTATGTTTATTTTGAAGTTTATGAATTTGAACTCTTATGCTTGCTTTATGTTTAATGAATTATTGTTGCTTTATATTGCTATTATCCTTGTATTTTATTTTGATCTAACAAAAAGGGGAGAAGGATAATAGAGTCAAATATTTTAGTTTTGAAAATCTATCTTAAAGTAAGGGGGAGAAAACTTTTCAAAGTTTCAAAAACATAAAAATTTATTTATGGTTTTGTTATATCAAAAAGAGGGAGATTGTAAAACCGAAATTGATTTTGATATAACACATAAACTTAAGGACCAATTTGCAAAACAATAAATTTTTAAGTACTCTTTAAAGTCTCACAATTGACAAGTATTTTTGAACAAAATAATATTTAAAGACCTGCTCTTAAATCATATATTTCCCTAAGTCTTTTCCTATGCTTTTCAAGCCTAAGTATACAAAAACGCCCAGGCGTATCGATACCCTCTGCGTATCGATACCCTATTTTGTCACTAGAATTTTAATTAACATACCGTACCGAGACGCTCTGAAATCGTATCGATACGATATACATCTGGGCAACTGTTTTCATGAAACCGTACCGATACGCCTTACAGCTGTATCGATACGATGTTCATGTGGGAAAATGTTTTTCATGAAACCGTACCGATACACCTAGCAACCGTATCGATACGATAAGCATATCTTTGACAAATCCGAGCATTTAATTATTTAACCGTTACTTGTCAGTTGGTTGGTTTCCCAATTTTCAAAAGATCGTTATACCGTACCGATACGCTTGGTATGCGTATCGATACACTTTTTATACAAACATAGCTTGGGATTCCAGTAACTTTGGACCGTATCGATACTGACCTCCGTATCGATACGCCCCTTAAAACTGTACCGGTATGCCTTCTATGCGTATCGATACGCCCTGTTTTTAGGCACAACGGCTCTTTCCTCTTTGATGCAGGTATCGATACGCCCTTTCCCGAGTACCGATACGGTAGGCTGCAGAGCTGCATTTAATGCGGGAAAAGTGTCCACAACGGCTCTATTGATGATCCCAACTACCGAAACTGCTAGAAATCAATGCAAGGGTATAAAAACAAGCTTCATTTGACCAAGCAACAACTATTGAACATTCAAGCATCATCAAAGCAAAAAATCCAAACTCTTGAGCTATTCAAAGTCATATTCTTGTACCCAACTCTATTGTCTTTCAATTTGTCAAATTGTATTGTGAGTTTGGGGTTGTTGAAATTGTAATTGGGTAGACAATTATCCTTTGAGAGGAAACGTTTGAGTTTACCAAATTCTTTCTTTGTATTTGAGTGGATTAAGCTTTGGGTAGAAAGCTTAATCGAAATTGTAAGGTTTCCTCCTCATCCAAGAAAAGGGATGAATTCAATTAGTGAATTGTTTGAAAATCCTTAGTGGGAGCTAAGGTAGTGGATGTATAGTTCATTTGGAGAACTTGAACCACTATAACCCCTTGTGTCATTTTTATTTTCAATCTTTCTCTTCACCAAAAATTTTAATTGCCAATTCACCCCCTCTTGGCCATTTGCAAGTGTTCGATCAACTCAACAGGCACTTTAAAATGAGCCGAAGATACTCGTTGGGGGTTCACATTTTCATTCTATATGAAACATTATAATAATGTTTGATGCAACTTGTTTAGTGCTTGAGAATATTAAAAGAGAATGATCCAGTTATTCTCAATGAGGGGATGCTACTACTGCATCCAGAATGATTCATTCATTTGAATTCATTTTCATTTTGCATTTGATGAAAGAGGTCACGAGAATTACTAATGTATTATGTCAAGCTTTGCAGCAAAAATCTCAAGACATTGTAAATGCTATGCATTTGGATTTAAATAAAAATATGTTGATCCAAAATTTGAGAGAGAATGGTTGGGAAAATTTGTTGAAACACATGTTATCATTTTGTGAAAAGAATGATTTGGATGTTCCTGATTTAAGTGCACAATATTTTGAAGGTAGGCATCGACAACATCAAATTCAAAAAATCGTGGAATACCATTATCGTTTTGAAATATTCAATGAAGTGATTGATTGTCAAATTCAAGAGCTAAATACTAGGTTTAGCATTGAGGCAATTGATCTTTGGAAACTCAGCTCTGCTTTGGATCCAAATGAAGATTATAGATCTTTAATATTGGTGATATTTGCACTCTTGCTAAAAAATGCTCAGAGAAATTGAATTTTCCGTTTCAGTTGAAGAATTTTTAGTGTGATATACGTAATGATGTCAAATTGAAAAATTTGACATGTTTGTCTCAGCTATGTGTTGTTCTTACGGAGATAGGAAAATCAAAAGCATTTTATCTTCTTGACAGATTGAACATGCTTATTTTAACTCTTCCAGTGCCTACATCAACTAGTGAGCGGTCATTTTCAACTATGAAGATCATCAAAACAAGATTGCAAAACAAGATGGAAGATGGATTTCTTGCAGATAACTTGGTTATTAATATCGAAAGAGAGATTGTTGTGACATTTACTTCAGATTCAATTCTTGAGGATTTTGTTTCTTTGAATACTTTTATGAATCGATGATTTTTAATAAATTATAGGTTTTTATTTTATTAGTACAATATTTACATAAATAATTTATGTTGATATGTATATATATGTATATTAAAATATCTTAGTTAATATATATAAGTTCATATTTTATAGATGCCCCCCACAATAAATTATGGTGAATTCTGCCAATGCATAGCTCGAACAAAGATATCTCAAGGGAAGCTAGGGTGGATATGGATAATGGTAATAAGGAGGCTGATGTTCGTAGTCGGGATTGCATGGAGGAACATCAAACGTTCTTCCCTGAACTACAAGATCACCATTTGAGGAGAAGGTTTATTTCTTTATTCGAAATAGAAGATAAGTATCTCTCGATAAGGAAAAAAAGAAGGGGGATAAGGTCTTAAAAAATGTAAGAAGCTGTAAAACCTATGTTTGATTTTGATATAATTAAATTGTTAAGGATTAAATTGAAAACTTGAAATTGATTTCTAAGTCCCTTTAATAATTTATAAATCACCAACACTTTAAAACTAATTTGAAAAACTCAAACTCCAAATATTTTCTAAGTGTTCCAAGGCCAAAGTATTGAAAATCGCCTAGGTGTATCGATACGCTTCCAGTCGTATCGATACCTTTTTTGCAAAGTTGGCTACTGGAAAGACGCGTTTCGATACGCTTTTAACTGTATCGAAACAGATTGAATCTGTATCGATACACCCCTCTGCAAAACTGAATGAGTTTGAATGGTGTACCGATACGATTTAACCCGTATCGATACGACTTTAATTGAATTTTTAATTCGAAGTGTTTTAAATGTTTTCGACTATTGGTGTCAGTCGAAATGGAAACTTCTAGTGAGCTAAGTTGAGAAAAAGGTATCGATACGGTCTCTTCCAGTTCGAAACGGTCCCTGTCCCGTACCGATATGCTTACGTGCGTTTCGATACGCCCTCTTTATTATGTACACCGGCTCTTTCTATTTTGAGACAAGTAAAGATACGACTCCCCGTGTACCGATACGGATAGCTGCATAAGTGCATTTATGGTGGAAATAGAGGGTCCCAACGGCTATAATCAATTCCCTAACCACCTAAATGGCTAGAATTGGTAGAGAAGGTACAAATTGAAGCTCTTTGAAGACCAGCAACAACTATTGCATTAAAGACAAACATCCAAGCAAAAGTCCAACCTCAAGTGTGCCTATTTTTCAATTTCTTGTAAACCCCAAATTGAGTTGTATTCAATTCTTATTTTATCTTCAAATTTGGGTTGAGTGTTGTAATTCATGGGACAAAATTGTATTTGAGAGATATACTTCTTGTCCAATTTCTTCTTTGTTCATTTGTGAGGGTTTGGTCAAATTTTGGGTAGAAAATTTGACCGGTTGTGTAAAGGTTACCTCCTAAGGCTTGAAAAAGGGAAGAACAAATAATAAATTGTTGCAAATCCTTAGTGGTAGCTAAGGTAGTGGATGTAGAGTTCATTTGGAATTTGAACCACTCTAAAATCCTTTGTTCTTCATTTTAAATTGTCCATTCACTCCCACAAAGTTTTAAAATCCCAATTCACCCCCTCTTGGTCTTGATCATTCAATCGATCCACTCAACAATTGGTATCAAAGCCTACCTCTTTGAAGGATTCAAAACCACAAGAGCAGTTCCTAGGAAGAGTGTGATCAACACAAAATCAAGCTATGGCATCTACCTCCGGATCTAGCATGTACAAGTCTCAATCAACTACAAAACCGTATTTCTTTAATGGTGACAACTATCCGTTTTGGAAGAATCGGATGCGCCTGTTCATCAAGTCCAATGATTACTTGGTTTGGGATGTCATTGAAGATGACCCTTACACTCCATTGAAGCAAGATAATGAATGAAGGATGGTTCTAAAGAAAAAGATGGAGATGAGTGAAGAAAAGAGGAAGAAGATCCAAATAAATGACAAAGCTCTTCACATGCTTTTTTGTTCTTTCGGTCTGGACATCTACTCCAAAGTCTCCTCCATTGAGAGTGCCAAGGAAGTGTGGGATACTCTTTAGACCACCTATGAAGGAACCAATGGTGTGAAGGAAACCAAGATTGGAATTCTCAATCTTAGCTATGAGAATTTCAAGATGGTGTCTGACGAAACGGTGTCCCAAGATGTTTGATCGCTTCTCAACCATAGTCAACGAGCTCAAAGGATTTGGAGAGACTATTCCAAAAGACAAGCTTGTCCGGAAGTTACTTTACTCACTTCTCGAATCTTGGGATGAGAAGAGAACCGCCATCATAGAGGCCAAAAACTTGAAGACTCTAAAACTTTATGAGCTAGTGGGTTCTCTCCTTACTCATGAGATTATGAAGCAAGGAAGGGAAGAAGAAAAGAAGAAGGAAGAGAAAAGAGTAGAGAAGCTAGAGGTGGAAAAGAAGAAGAAAATGGGAATAGCTCTCAAAGCTTCATTACTTGAGGAGAGCTATTCTAGTGAGGAGGATGACCTTGAAGAATTGGCTATGATAGCCAAAAAGTTCTCTCGATTCATGAGGTCCAACCGTGGAAGAAAAATTCAAAGAAATATGGACTTAAAAGGTAAAAACTAAGAAGAAGCGACGGATCAAATCATTTGCTTCGAGTGCAATAAGCCCAGTCACATTCTTTCGAAGTGCCCTCAACTCAAGAAGAAGAGCTTTGAGAAAAAGAAGAAGCTCAAAGCCAAGCTTGCTACTTGGAGTGATGAGGAGTCATCCGAGGATGACGAACAAGAAGTGGCAAACCTAAGCCTCATGGCATTTGAGGAAGATTCCTCCATGGTAACCTCTAACTCATCATCTTTAGATTTTACATATGATGAATTAAATGATGCATATAATGAGTTGCAAGAGGTTTATGATGAGTTAGTTGAGAAATACAAGGAGTCGGTCATTAGGAATAAGAAAATTATTTTAGAATTAAATGATAAAAATGACTCACTTTCTCAAGCTAACTTGAAATTTGAGGAAAAGATTTTAGGTTTGAAAGATGAACTTAAGTTTTTCCAAGATGAAAATGTAGACCTAAATAATCTTCTTTCTCAATGCAATAGTGAACACCAAAAGGTGTTAGGTGAACTTAACAAGCTCAAAGAGTCTTTTAAATATGTTGGTAGTGTGAAGCATGAAAAAGGTGAACCTTCTAAGACAATCCAACCTAGGAGAAAGACTAATAACTACAAACAAAGTAGCTTTCCTAGACATAGTAGAACTAAAAAGATTAGAAGTGTATGGGTTCCTAAGGAACTTTTAAAATCTAATAATATTGTTGCTATGTCACCTTGGATTCCTAAGGGAACCAAGCTATTGGGAGCTAACACTCGTAGACCCAAAATGATTTGGGTACCAAAAACAAAAATTTAATATCTTTGATTTGTAGGGGGAGCATTGCTACAAGGCCAAAGCACAAAGTCAAAATTAATGGTACCTTGATAGTGGATGCTCAAGGCATATGACCGGAGCAAGAGTAGATTCATGGATTTAAAGCCAAAAAGTGGAGGAGTGGTGACATTTGGTGACAACTCCAAATGCCACATTAAAGGTATTGGCTCCATAGGTAATCACTCTACTATTGTTATTGAAAATGTATTGTATGTCGATGGTCTTAAACATAATTTGTTGAGCATAAGCCAATTATGTGATAAAGGATTTAATGTTTTATTTGATAAAAATGAGTGCAAAATTGTTGACATTAAATCTAATAATATTATGCTCATAGGTCATCGCATAGGTAACATTTACATGGTGCATTTAGATGACATACATACATCCCATGCATGTTTAGTAGCTCAAAATGAAAATGATGCATGGCTATGGCATAGGAAACTAGGACATGCTAGCATTAGTGTTTTAGAAAAATTAGTTTCCCTTGATCTAGTTAGAGGTTTACCCAAGATTAAGTTCTCAAACGATAAAATTTGTGATGCATGCTCTAAGGGTAAACAACATAAGTCTTCCTTTAAATCCATTAATGATGTTTCTACAAGTAGGTGTTTACAACTTATCCACATGGATTTATTTGGGCCAATTAGGACTATGAGCTTGGGTGGTAAATCTTATGCATTCGTTCTTGTAGATGATTTTTCTAGATTTACTTGGGTTCTATTTTTAAGTACTAAGGACGAGGCTTTAGAAAAATTCATCACATTTTCAAAACTAACCCAAAATGATCTTGAACTTAGAATTTCTCATATTAGAAGTGATCATGGAACTGAATTTCAAAATTTAGGGTTTGAAGAGTTTTTAAATAAAAATGGTATTAGCCACAATTTTTCGGCACCTCGAACTCCTCAACAAAATGGGGTAGTTGAGAGGAAAAATAGAACTTTACAAGAAATGGCTAGAACCATGCTTTGTGAAAACAATTTACCTAAATATTTTTGGGCGGAAGCCACAAACATCGCTTGCTACATTGTAAACCGAGTAATGATTAGGCCAATTTTAAAGAAAACACCTTATGAGATTTTAAAATCTAAAAAGCCTAACATTAGCTATTTTCATCCATTTGATTGCAAGTGTTTTGTTTTAAATAATGGAAAAGACAACTTAGGTAAAATTGATGCAAAAAAGTGATAAAGCTATTTTCATAGGATATTATTTGACCTCTAAAGCCTATCATGTATTTAACCAAAGAACTTTAGTAGTGGAAGAATCTATACATGTTGTATTCGATGATAACCTCCTTCCAAGGAAGGATTCTTGTGATGATGATGATATAGGAATCATAAATGCCTTTGATGGAGGACAAACTTCAAAGGAGGATGAGATTCCAACAAAAGTAGAGGACACACAAGATCCAACTCTTGAAGCCTTGAAGGACTTGGCTCTTGAGGAATGTAACACCCCAAATTTGGGCCTAGATGTTTAGAGTCTGAACCAGACCGATCTGAAAAACGGTTCGAATTTAAAAGGGAGTTTTAGGGAACACCTAGTTCGGGATGCTTTAAATATATAGAAAAATATATAAAAATCCTTATTTAAATAAGAAACACAATGGTGGAATCAATTTTGCAAAATAAGGTTTGGAAATACTACATTTCAGTGTAGTGACCAAATCACAGTTTTTGCAAAGTTAAGTAGTGACTGTTTTTTAAAAGATTGAAACTTTAAATCTTTAAGGAGCTAATTTTACCAAAATGTTTTCATCAGATTTTCCTTAATTTGGGTGATTTAATTAATGTTTTTAATTAAAGAAATGAAGGGTGATTAAATTAGAAAACCACCTTTGACTTTTCATAACTACTTTTCACAAATTTTCCCTCATTTTATTTTCTCTCAAATTCCTTTCAACCAAACACATTCTCTCCAGAAAATTTACTCTAATTTTCACTTCATTTGATGAGATTTCAATCTCTTTGATTCTTAATCAATTCCTCATCAAATCCACTTGATTTCTACATTGAATTTTCAAGAAAACTTTCCCAAATCAAGGAGAAATCATTCATTAGAGGTAAGTTTCGTCCTTCCCCTCTAATGATTAGTTCTTTACTGAAATTCTCAAGTTATCAATCCTCTATTAATGATTTTTAAGTGGTTTTAAAGTTAGAAACAAGAAATTGTCTTAAAACACAAGATTTTGGAAGAGATCTTAAAGATTTTCGTGGTGATTGATTGGGCTCTATTTTAAGATGGTTTTCTAATATAGTTTGGATGTTAATTGATGTTACAAATGAGGTTTTATAAATCAAATCCCGAATAGGTTTGTTTTCCTAAGTTTTGCTTGTTAGAATGATGGTTTTTGGGGTGATTTTGGTGTTCTGTCATAGCTGGAGGTATAAGGACGTGGTTGTGTTGGTTTTTGATGTTAATTGATGTTTAGGAATGATTAGAAGTTATGGATCTTGGCTGGGTTTGGTTTTGGAAGAGTTTGGAGGTGTTTTCGGTAGTGTTTGGTAGCCGAAATGTGGTGTTTGTGTAGAGCAGCGAGTTTAGGTGTGTGGCTGATGATTTCAATGCATGATGATGCATTAATCCTCTGCTCATATGTGTTTAAAATAGGGGAGACATCTTTGGACACCTTTGTAGTTGATCCGGAAGCTTAGATTGTGTTTCGGCGAGCAAGCGAAACGTAATCGGTGAGTGCGTATGGTTTTAGAAGTCCTTGAGGGACAAATAATCAAGGTTTGGGGATTTAGGAAAGGTTTGAAACACCTTCCTAAGTCCGGAAGTAAGTATTGGGTAGATAGCTCTCTTGAATATGGTGAATGCCCCTAAAATGCTTTTACATGCTCATGGTTTGAGATAGATAAATTCCTACTGTTTTTATGCATGTTTTGTAGCATGAGATGATGCTTGAAATGATTTCATGAAGTAACATGTTGCATAGTTGAGATTTGGGCTTTTATGTTTAAGCATAGCAAATGTTATGGTTTGAAATGAGATGAGAAAGTTGAGAATTGTTGCATGAAAAACAATAGGTGAGATGATGTTTTAACATAATATATTGGCATAGATGTTGAGATACTTACCGGATATAATTGATCGATCAATAGGATGAGAGTGCACTATAAACTAAAAATTCGTACGTGCTCTTTGGTTAAGCCAAAGGGAGAGAACTGATGATGGGCATTCCATCGGGTAAGACTTGGTGAAATACCCAAGCTTTGTGGCGATGAGAGATTCCGCCATGTGAGTACGGTGATGTGAGATTCCACCGGAAACTATGTTGCTAGACGAGTGAGTACGGTGATGAGAGATGCCATCGGAAGTGTCTAGTGAGATGTCCGCATATCCGAGTAATAATGAGATGTGAAATGCCAATATAAAATATGAAATTGTTTTTGATTCACATGTACCTTGGAAGAAATGATTTATGCTATGAGAAATGCATATGAGATTTGTGTTAGAAATCCTTTGGTGTTACAAGCATGAGTATGGCTTTTCCATGACTTTTGCATTGGTTTAAATGCATGAGATAGAATGAAGGTACATGTGTTTTCAATGAGAAATTTCTTTGAAAGGTTTTCAAGCATGATATAGAATGAGCATGTGGTTTAAAAGCTTTTGAGAAAGTGTTTTCAAGATATGCATTATTGTGTTGGTTTTCTTTAGAGCATGCCTCACTAAGCATTTGTGCTTACTCTCTCTCTTTTACCAATAATGTAGATAATTGAGGTGTTTCCGGGCATCAAAGAGGTTAAGGTCATCCAAAGAAGTTCAAGCTCATGTATGGTGAAGTTTTCACACACTTTAGCTTTGATATAATGACAATGGGAAACCAAGGATTGTATTTGGGAGATATGTTTGAACTCCCTAAGGTTGTGGCATGTTTGTGTTGGCTTGTATGAGTTGTAATTGGCCTTGAATATTTTGATTTGAGGTTGGATTGCTTATTTTGGTTTTGTGATTAGGAAGCATGCCTCTAGACAATGTGAATTTGTGTTTGATGCTATGTTCGTGTTAGAATGTCTTAAATATGTCCCTTATATGTATGTTGGGTTGCTGGTATGGTTTGGGAGTCTTTGAGGCATGTTTGAGTGTGTTAATGGATGAAAAACCAGCATTTGCTGCTGTTTCTGGGTAAGATGTATCGAAACACCCTCTAGTGTTTTGAAACGGGGGCTTGAAATGGTTTATGTGTTTCGAAACGCCTGAGGTTTTTTTGAAACAGTTTGGCTACTGGAATGTCACGTTTCGGTACTGGTCTTGGAACATACCCGCGTACCGAAATGGTCAACACCGTTTCAATATAGCGTTTCGGTACGGTAGGTAGGTGTTCCGAAACGGGTGACCGTTGAACACAGATTTGAATTGTTTTGAGTTTGCATGCTTTATATTTTAGTCCTAAATGTTGTGTTTGCAATTGCTTGTGTTTGAGTCCCTAAATGATGTCCGATCGTTGTGCCTTTCTCATTCAAAATTCGTGAGTACTCACTTAGGTTTAATATGTATTTAGACAAGATTAAAATAAAAAAGGGTCGTTAATCAAGGTTGACTTTTGGGTTGACTTTGGTTTTCCCCGTGTAATCTTCGTAGCTCGGGTCAAGCATCTAGGCCAGGCTAAATGGGTCACATTTATTGGTATTAGAGCCAGGTTATCGAATAGTTGGGGTTTGGTATGTGGTTGTAGTATGTGTTTATGCTTGATGGAGACTTTTTAGTGAAAGTATGATGTATGAATAGTGATGTATGATTCAATTGAGATGATTTTGTGATGCTATGCTATGTTTGAAGTGTGGTTGGGAATCCCATTTCCATATCAAAACTATTGAGAAGAATTGTTTTTGAAGATGAGCTTGAGTACTTGGATTACTTACCTTATTGTGCCTAATTGTGTTTATTGTATGTTTGTCAGTGCATTGTTTTATAATGGGGCCACGTAGAGAGCTGAGAATCAATACTAGATCAATGGCTTATAATGAAAATGCCGAGAATGCTGAGGATTTACCACCTCCTCCTCCTGGTGGACCACCCGGTGGTGGTGGAGTTGGAGCTGGTAATGCTGGTGCTAGTGTTGGGGTTGCTGGACCCGAGGGCGTGCAGGGGCAAGCTGCTCCTGATATGACCATGTTGATCCAGGCTATTGCTGGACCTTTCCAGGAAGCAGTAGCTGGAGCTCATGGAGCTGCGCATCAGGATGATGCTAATGTGAGGTTGCCTTTGGAATGTCTTCGCAGTCTAGGAGGGACTGAGTTCAGAGGCTTATCTCCGGAAGGATCTGAATCTTGGTTGGAGAGCACCAATAGGATTATGGGTCAGATGAACTGCAACAATGTGCAGAAGCTGGGTTGTGTTGTGTCACTGCTACATGGTGATGCCTATACGCGGTGGATGACCACTATCTCTGGGATGGAGGATGACAAGGTGACTTGGACGTTCTTCTTGAATGCGTTCAAGCGGAAGTACCTGGGAGTACGTTACCTTGATGAAAAGAAAAGAGAATTTATGTCTCTCGTGCAAGGCAACATGTCTGTAGCTGAATATGAAATTCAGTTTGTTCGCCTCAGTCAGTATGCACCTGCGCTAATCCCTAGTGAGTGGGAGAGGTGCGAACAATTCTTTTATGGGCTGGTATGAATGTTAAGACCTATATGCTTGCGGCTGATTACATGGATTTCGATGTCTTGGTCACTAGAGCCAAGGACATTGAATCGAATCTTGGTTTGGAAAGTCAAGCTGGTGGCTCTAGCTCAGGAAAACGAGCTGTGAAACGCAATTATGGTAGAGATCGCAATAAGAGGCATAAGGGTAGGAAGCCACATTATGATGCTAGGCGTGGGGGTGGTAACCCTGGTAGAGGTCATCAAGGACCTAATGCTGTTCTGAGGACTCCTGAATGTAACCGTTGTGGTAGAAGGCATGGTGGTGAGTGTTGGGGTAACCTTGGGACATGCTGGAATTGTGGGAATCGAGGAAATTTGAAGAAAGATTGTCCTCAGCCGCTGAGAAAGGGACATGCTCCGGTGAGAGCAGCTGAGCCACAGAGAGGTACTGGGAGCGGCCGTGGTAATTTTCAGCGTAGGGATGATTGTGGCAGGAACGTAGCACATGTTGTGGCCGTTCAACTTGAGGGTGGCGGTCAAGCTCGAGTGTACGCCCATCGTGAGGGAATGAATGATACGGATGTGATCGCAGGTACCTTTACTTTGCAATCCTTGTCATTACTTTCTTTGATTGATTCTGGATCTATACACTCGTACATATTGCGTGAACGTGCTCAAATGCTTGGTTTACTTGTTGAGTCTTTGGATGTTGGTATGTGTGTGACTAGTTCCTTTGGTGAGACGGTTGTAACAAGGAAGTTGTATAGGAGATGTCCCTTGAAGGTGCAAAATCATATTTTTCTTGTTAATCTCATGGAATTGCCATTCTATGGCTTTGATGTAATCCTTGGCATGGATTGGCTTGTTGAGCATAGAGCTGTGGTGGATTTTGAAAGCAAGAGAGTTTCGTTGAAACTGGAAGATGATTATGAAGTGGTAGTAGTGGGCGAGAATGTGAAGTTTCTTGCCAATGTGGTGTCTACATTGGAAGCAAGTCGGATGTTGCAGCAGGGTTGCGAGGCTTACCTAGCCTTTGTTATGAATCCTAGTTCAAATGAGGTACGCGTTCAGGATATAAGAACTGTATGCGAGTTCCCTGGAGTGTTTCCGGTGGAATTACCTAGATTGTCGCCTAGTCGAGAGGTGGAGTTTGGGATTGAGTTGTATGAGAACACAACTCTAGTGTCCATTGCTCCCTATCGCATGGCACCCAAAGAGCTGAAGGAGTTGAAGACGCAACTTCAGGAGTTGCTCTACCGTGGCTTCATTCAGCCTAGTGTGTCACCTTGGGGTGCACCGGTCTTGTTTGTGAAAAAGAAGGATGGCACGATGAGAATGTGCATCGATTATCGTCAGCTGAACAAGTTGACAATAACAAATAGGTATCCTTTGCCAAGGATTGATGATCTTTTTGATCAGTTTCGGGGAGCGGTTGTGTTTTCAAAGATTGACTTGAGGTCAGGGTACTATCAGCTTAAGGTGAAAGATGTGGATGTGCCGAAAACATCATTTAGAACGAGATATGGGCATTATGAGTTCCTTGTAATGACGTTTGGCTTGACGAATGCTCCTGCTGCTTTCATGGACATGAGGAATAGAGTGTTCCATGAATACTTGGACAAGTTTGTTGTGGTGTTCATCGATGATATCCTTGTGTACTCTCGTACTGAGGAGGAGCATGAAGGTCATTTGAGAGTTGTCTTGCAAGCGCTGTTGGAAAATCAGCTTTATGTTAAGCCGGGAAAGTGTGAGTTTTGGCTAAAGGAAGTTGTCTTCCTTGGTCATGTGGTTTCAGCTGAAGGGATTCGAGTTGATCCTCAGAAGGTTGAGGCGGTGATGAATTAGAAGCCTCTTAAGTCTGTTCATGAAGTTTGTAGTTTCCTTGGGTTGGCAGGATACTACCGAAGGTTTGTGGATGGATTTTCTAAGATTGCTGCTCCTTTAACGAAGTTGTTGCAAAAAGATGTTGAGTATGAGTGAACGGAAGCGAGACAACAAGCTTTTGAGAAGCTTAAGGCAGCTCTGACGCAAGCTCCTATCTTGGTTCAACCTGAATCAGGAAAAGAGTTTGTGGTGTACAGTGACGCATCCTATGTTGGTTTGGGGTGTGTGCTAATGCAAGAGGGTAAGGTGGTGGCTTATGCATCGCGTCAGTTGAAGGTGCATGAGCGCAATTATCCTACACATGATATTGAGTTAGCTGGGGTGGTTTTTGCTTTGAAGATTTGGAGACATTATCTTTATGGTGAGAAGTGTACTGTGTACACAGATCACAAGAGTTTGAAGTATTTGATGTCTCAGAAAGAGTTGAATCTTAGGCAACGACGATGGGTGGAGTTGCTTAAGGATTACGATCTAACGATCGAGTATCACCCGAGAAAGACCAATGTTGTGGCTGACGCCTTGAGCAGAAAGGTGGCGGTGGAGTTAAGGGTGATGTTTGCTAGCTTGAGCATATCGCGAGATGGGGGTCTTGTTGCTGAATTGCAAGTGAAACCATCTCTAGTTCAGTTGATAAAGGATAAGCAGTTGTTGGATGATTCTTTGGTGCCACATGTTCAGGATATTGCTGAGGATAGACCATCGGATTTTTGTTTTAATGATGATGGAGTTCTATGTTTTGGAAGTCGGATAGTAGTGTCGAATGATGTGGAGTTGAGGCGTACTATTCTGACCGAAGCTCATAGTAGTCCTTTTGCTATGCACCCTGGTAGTACAAAGATGTACCGTGATATGAAGGATGAGTACTATTGGGTGGGTTTGAAGAAGGATGTTGCGGAATATGTGAGTAAGTGCATGGTTTGTCAGCGAGTTAAGGCTGAGCATCAGTTTCCTTCGGAGTTTTTGCAACCGTTGAGGATTCCTGAATGGAAATGGGAGAGGATAACCATGGACTTTGTGTCTGGTTTACCTTTGTCGCCATCGAAGAAGAATTCTGTGTGGGTGATTGTGAATCGCCTTACGATGTGTGCGCATTTCTTACCTGTGCATACTACGTATACCTTGGATAAGCTTGTAGAGCTGTACATTACTGAGATTGTACGTCTGCATGGTGTACCAAAATCTATAGTGTCAGATAGAGATCCGAGGTTCACGGTAAGGTTTTGGGGTGTTTACACCAGGCATTGGGTACGCGGCTGAATTTCAGTACTTCTTATCATCTGCAGACGGATGGACAGCCTGAGCGTGTTATCCAAGTGCTTAAGGATATGTTGAGGTGCTGTGTGATTGAGTTTCAAGGCTCTTGGGAGAAGCACTTGCCTTTGGTGGAGTTTGCTTATAATAATAGCTACCACGCAAGTATTCAATTGGCACCTTATGAAGCTTTGTATGGGAGGAAGTGCAGAACTCCTCTTTGTTGGGCTGAAACGGGACAAAAGTTGGTTTCGATGCCGGCTTTGTTGAAAGGAACCACCGAGAAGGTGAAGCTCATTTGTGAGCGGTTGAAGGCAGCCTCAGATCGATAAAAGTCTTACGCAGATTTGAAGCGTAAGGAGATAGAGTTTGCGGTGGGTGACCGTGTGTTCTTAAAGGTTTCACCTTGGAAGAAGGTGATGAGATTTGGTCGGAAGGGTAAGTTGAGCCCTAGATACATTGTACCATACGAGGTGATAGAACGTGTGGGTCTTGTTGCTTATAAGCTGAGGCTACCACAAGATCTAGAGAAGATAATTAATGTGTTTCATGTATCCATGCTTCTGAGGTATAAATCGAATCCTTCGCATGTTATGCATGTGGAGGAAGTTGAGTTGAATCCAGATTTGACTTATGATGAGGAGCCAGTCGAGATTTTGGATTCGGACAGTAAGATTCTCCGGGGTAAGACCATTGAGCTGGTTAAGGTATTGTGGAGGCATCGTGGTGTTGAAGAAGCCACATGGGAAAGAAATGAAGATATGAAGAAGCAATTTCCTTACCTTTTTCCTCTAGGTAAATTTCGAGGATGAAATTTCTTAAGAGGTGGAGAGTTGTAACACCCCAAATTTGGGCCTAGATGTTTAGAGTCTGAACCGGGCCGGTCTGAAAAACAGTTCGAATCTAAACGGGAGTTTTAGGGAACACCTAGTTGGGGATGCTTTAAAAATATAGAAAAATATCTAAAAATCCTTATTTAAATAAGAAAGACAATGGTGGAATCAATTTTGCAAAATAAGGTTTGGAAATACTACATTTTGGTGTAGTGACCAAATCGCAGTTTTTGCAAAGTTAAGTAGTGACTGTTTTGTAAAGGATTGAAACTTTGTATCTTTAAGGAGCTAATTTTACCAAAATGTTTTCATCAGATTTTTCCTTAATTTGGGTGATTTAATTAATTTTTTATTAAAGAAAATGAAGGGTGATTAAATTAGAAAACCACCTTTGACTTTTCATAACTACTTTTCACAAATTTTCCCTCATTTTATTTTCTCTCAAATTCCTTTCAACCAAACACATTCTCTCCAGCAAATTTACTTTGATTTTCACTTCATTTGATGAGATTTCAATCTCTCTTTGATTCTTAATCAATTCCTCATCAAATCCACTTGATTTCTACATTGAATTTTAAAGAAAACTTGCCCAAATCAAGGAGAAATCATTCATTAGAGGTAAGCTTCATCCTTCTCCTCTAATGATCAGTTATTTACTGAAACTCCCAAGTTATCTATCCTCTATTAATGATTTTTAAGTGGTTTTAATGTTAGAAACAAGAAATTGTCTTAAAACACAAGATTTTGGAATAGATCTTAAAGATTTTCGTGGTGATTGATTGGACTCTGTTTTGAGATGGTTTTCTAATGTAGTTTGGATGTTAATTGATGCTACAAATGAGGTTTTATCAATCAAATCCCGAATAGGTTTGTTTTCCTAAATTTTGCTTATTAGAATGATGGTTTTTGGGGTGATTTTGGTGTTCTGTCATAGTTGGAGGTATAAGGACGTGGTTGTGTCGGTTTTTGATGTTAATTGATGTTTAGGAATGATTAGAAGTGATGGATCTTAGTTGTGTTTGGTTTTGGAAGATTTTGGAGGTGTTTTTGGTAGTGTTTGGTAGCCGAAATGTGGTGTTTGTGTAGATCAACGAGTTTAGTTGTGTGGCTGATGATTTCAATGCATGATGATGCATTAATCCTATGCTCTTATGTGTTTAAAACAGAGGAGACATCTTCGGACACCTTTGGAGTTGATCCGAAAGCTTAGATTGTGTTTCGGCGAGCAAGCGAAACGTAATCGGTGAGTGCGTATGGTTTTAGAAGTCCTTGAGAGACAAAGAATCAAGGTTTGGGGATTTAGGAAAGGTTTGAAACACCTTCCTAAGTCCGGAAGTAAGTATTTGGTAGATAGCTCTCTTGAATGTGGTGATTGCCCCTAAAATGCTTTTACATGCTCATGGTTTGAGATAGATAAATTCCTACTGTTTTTATGCATGTTTTATAGCATGAGATGATGCTTGAAATGATTTCATGAAGTAACATGTTGCATAGTTGAGATTTGGGCTTTTATGTTTAAGCATAGAAAATGTTATGGTATGAAATGAGATGAGAAAGTTGAGAATTGTTGCATGAAAAACAGTAGGTGAGATGATGTTTTAACATAATATATTGGCATAGATGTTGAGATACTTACCGGATATAATTGATCGATCAATAGGATGAGAGTGCACTATAAACTAAAAATTCGTACGTGCTCTTTGGTTAGACCAAAGGGAGAGAACCGATGATGGGCATTCCATTTGGGTAGAACTTGGTGAAATACCCAAGATTTGTGGCGATGAGAGATTCCGCCATGTGAGTACGGTGATGTGAGATTCCACCAGAAACTATGTTGCTAGACGAGTGAGTACGGTGATGAGAGATGCCACCAGAAGTGTCTAGTGAGATATCTGCATATCCGAGTAATGATGAGATGTGAAATGCCAATATAAATATGAAATTGTTTTTGATTCACATGTACTTTTGAAGAAATGATTTATGCTATGAGAAATGCATATGAGATTTGTGTTAGAAATGCTTTGGTGTTACAAGCATGAGTATGGCTTTGCCATGAGTTTTGCATTGGTTTAAATGTTATGGTTTGAAATGCTAGGAGAAATTGCTTTGAAAGGTTTTCAAGCATGATATAGAATGAGCATGTGGTTTAAAAGCTTTTGAGAAAGTGTTTTCAAGATATGCATTATTGTGTTGGTTTTCTTTAGAGCATGCCTCACTAAGCATTTGTTTTTACGCTCTCTCTTTTACCAATAATGCATATAATTGAGATGTTTCTGGGCATCAAAGAGGTTAAGGTCATCCAAAGAAGTTCAAGCTCATGTATGGTGAAGTTTTGATACACTTTAGCTTTGATATAATGGCAATGGTAAACCAAGGATTGTATTTAGGAGATATGTTTGAACTCCCTAAGGTTGTGGCATGTTTGTGTTGGCTTGTATGAGTTGTAATTGGCCTTAAATATTTTGATTAAGGTTGGATTGCTTATTTTGGTTTTGTGATTAGGAAGCATGCCTCTAGACAATGTGAATTTGTGTTTGACGCTATGTTCATGTTAGAATGTCTTAAATATGTCCCTTATATGTATGTTGGGTTGCTGGTATGATTTGGGAGTCTTTGAGGCATGTTTGAGTGTGCTAAAGGATGAAAAACCAGCATTTGCTACTGTTTCTGGGCAAGATGTATCGAAACAGTTTGGCTACTGGAATGTCACGTTTCGGTACTGGCCTCGAAACATACCCGCGTACCGAAATGGTCAACACCGTTTCGATACAGCGTTTCGGTACGGTAGGTAGGTGTTCCGAAACGGGTGACCGTTGGACACATATTTGATTTATTTTGAGTTTGCATGCTTTACATTTTAGTCCTAAATGTTGTGTTTGCAATTGCTTGTGCTTGAGATGTCTTGTTAAGCTGAAATTTGACAGAGAAGCATGTAACATGATTAATTTCATATTGGTAATCCTAAAATCTTTAAAGTCCCTCTAATTTACAAAAATTACAATTTGGTCTCTAATCTTGTATAATGTGCAATTGAGTCCCTAAATGATATCTGATCGCTGTGCCTTTCTCATTCAATATTCATGAGTACTCACTTAGGTTTAATATGTATTTAGACAAGATTAAAATAAAAAAGGGTCATTAATCAAGGTTAACTTTGGTTTTCCCCGTGTAATCTTCGTAGTTCTGGTCTAGCGTCTAAGTCGGGCTAAGGGGGTTACAAGGAAAATGAAGTGAGCTACCCAAGGGATTTCAACTATGTCAAAGATGGTGAAATCTTGGGTGATCCATCTAAGGGGGTAACCACTAGATCTTTTCTTAAACTTATGAACCATGTTGCATTTATCTCATGCATAGAGCCTAAGAATATAAAAGAAGCATTGAAAGATGATTTTTGGATTATGGCTATGCAAGAAGAGTTAAATCAATTTTAGAGAAGTAATGTTTGGACATTAGTTGATAGGCCTAGTAATCAATCTTCTATAGGAACTAAATGGGACTTTAGGAACAAACTAGATGAGAGTGGTAACATTAAGAGAAATAAGGCTAGACTAGTAGCACAAGGTTACACTCAAGAAGAGGGAATAGATTTTGATGAAACCTATGCACCCGTAGCTAGAATGGAAGCCATTAGGATGTTGCTTGCATATGCATGTTATCATGATTTCAAGCTTTTTTCAAATGGATGTTAAAAGCGCATTTTTAAATGGTTTTATAAATGAGGAAGTGTATGTGGAACAACCGCTGGGTTTTGAAGACTCAAAAATTTCCAAATCATGTTTTCAAACTCACTAAAGCTCTTTATAGTTTAAAACAAGCTCCTAGAGCTTGGTATGAAAGACTTTCAAACTTTTTACTTGAAAAAGGTTTTGAAAAAGGTAAGGTGGACACTACACTTTTCATAAAAAGGTATAAAAATGACATCTTAGTAGTACAAATTTATGTTGATGATATTATTTTTGGCTCTACTAACGAATGTCATTGCAAAGAGTTTGCTAAGATAATGCAAGGTGAATTTGAGATGAGCATGATGGGGGAGCTCTCATTGTTTTTGGGACTCCAAATCAAGCAAATGAAGGATGACACCTTCATCAATCAAGCAAAGTACATCAAGGATATGCTCAAGAAGTTTGGCTTGGAGAATGCAAAGCCTCAAGCCACACCTATGAGCTCATCTACAAAGCTTGACAAGGATGAAGGAGGTAAGTGTGTTGACTCTAAGCTTTACCGTTCTATGATTGGATCATTGCTTTACCTTACCGTAAGTAGACCAAATATCTTGTTTAGTGTTTGCTTGTGTGCTAGGTTTCAAGCTAGTCCTATAGAGTCTCATCTTATAGCCGTTAAGATAATTTTTAGGTACCTTAGAGATACTTCTTGTTTAGGTCTTTGGTACCCTAGAGACTCCATCTTCAACCTTCATGCTTATTCGGATGCGGATTATGGGGGGTGTAAAATCGATAGGAAGAGTACTTCGGGAACTTGTCAATTCCTAGGTAGTATGCTCATATCTTGGTTCTCTAAGAAACAAAATAGTGTAACCTTATCTACCACCGAAGCCGAGTACATATCCTAAGGGAGTTGTTGTGCTCAAGTCCTTTGGATGAAGCAACAACTCTTAGATTATGGTATTAAAGTTGAAACCATACCCCTTAAGTGTGATAACACTATTGCCATATGTTTGACAAAAAATCCCATCCAACACTCTAGAACCAAACATATAGAAATAAGGCATCATTTCATAAAGATCATGTCCTTAAAGACGATGTTGTTATAAAGTATGTTGACACCTTAAATCAATTAGCGGACATCTTTACAAAACCTTTAGATAAAGAGTGTTTTTGGCCCTTAGGAGAGAGTTAGGTCTAACTAGCATATCTTGACCTTTTAGGACCTCTTGTGTGCTTAAAATTGCTTGATCTTGTGAAATTGCATGTTTGTATGTTATAACTCTTGAAAATAACCATGCTTATAGCTAGGGGGAGTATGATTCTGTTAAAATATGCTTAGAACTGCTCATTCATCATTTGCATTCCTTTAGGAGGTGTTAGAATCGAGCTTTTGGTTGTTCTTTAGGTCTAAAATGTATTTCTGGGCTTAGGGTATCGATACGGCCCTATGCGTAACAATACGAGTACTTCATTAGCTTCCCAGACTTCATTTTGCCTTAAACGGGTATCGATACGGTTAAAACTGTTTCGATACGAGCTACAATCGTTTCGATACAAATTGCATCAGTTTCAATATGATCCTTCAACGGGCATTTTATTGGAATTACGTTTTTACCCCCGTATCGATACACCCTCAGACGTATCGATATGCGATTGCACAGACAACTTTAAATTGGAATTTAAGAGTTCAACTTTTACCAAAATTAAAATTTCTCAAAACCTTAAAAACTCTAGCCATTTTTAGCCTATAAATAGTCTCTTCCTCCCTCATATTTTCACACCACAACTCAAAATATCAAGAGGGTTTCAAATCAAGCAAAGCTCTAAGGCTTTTTCATCAATTTGGTGTTAAGCTTTTCTTCCATTCCTCTCTAATCAACATCAAGGTAAAACCCTTTCTTTTTATTTTTATTTTTTTTAATTTTGTTTTCAAACTTTTTTTTGTTTTTGTCTTTATTTGTTTCTTTTCAGCCAAACTTGGTTTTAAAATTTCTTTTCAAAATTTTGGTTTTAAATTTTTTTAACCTTGATTCTTGTTTTTTTAATGAGTTGAATGAAGAAATCTTAATGCATACATTGTTTTCTCTAGTTCATGGCACCTTCTAGGAAGAGATCATGTCTTAATGAAACCGGTGAAGGATCCAATACCAGGGAGGGTGCTCGTCCGAATCTCACTCAAATCTATCAACACTCTTTTCAATCCCCCGGAGCTCTCACCTATTTTCGTCAATTCCAAAACTATAAGATCCGTCCGGAGAGGGTAATCACTATTCCTTTTCTTAACTCGGAGCGATTCAAGTTTGAATATCTACCTTTGCTCCAACAATGGAAGTTTATGGATTTTCTCTCAATTCCCGGGTTTTATTTCCGTATTTTGGTTTTAATCTTTTATGCTAATGCCAAATGTTGTGCCAATCGCAATGGTGTTGTTACGGCGGTTAATTCCTATCTTATGGGTAAAAAGGTCACTATAGATGTTAAATCTATTTGTGAGGTCTTTAAGTTGGAGGATGAAGGCTTTGATGATGAGAATGCTCTTGGCCATGTTCTTAGTGGTTCCGTCACCGCCCTCAATGCTCAGGATCGAATCCTTCGTTTGATGGTCTCTTGGTGGTTTAGGCCCTCAAGAGGGAAGTACTCTACTATCCATCAAGTGGATGACTTTTGGATTCGATGCTTCCGTGAGAGAAAACGTCTGAACCGTGCTCGTATCATGTTTGCGGAGATCGTCTATCTCGTGCAACATCGCCACACCACAAATTTCTTGTAAACCCCAAATTGAGTTGTATTTAATTCTTATTCTATCTTCAAATTTGGGTTGAGTGTTGTACTTCAAGGGACAAAATTGTATTTGAGACATATATTTCTTGTCCAATTTCTTCTTTGTTCATTTGTGAGGGTTTGGTCAAATTTTGGGTAGAAAATTTGACCGGTTGTGTAAAGGTTACCTCCTAAGCCTTGAAAAGGTGAAGAGCAAATAGTGAATTGTTGCAAATCCTTAGTGGTAGCTAAGGTAGTGGATGTAGAGTTCATTTGGAACTTGAATCACTCTAAAATCCTTTGTTCTTCATTTTAAATTGTCCATTCACTCCCACAAAGTTTTAAAATCCCAATTCACCCCCTCTTGGTCTTGATCATTCAATCGATCCACTCAACAGAAGCCTTGTCAAGTTGATGTCGACATATCTTTAGACATACATGTTTCTACGGATTTGGATATAGAAAGAAACCAGATCATTACTAAAGATGTTAAAGAAAGCTTGAGTAGAGAGAATCTGATAAAAATTGAGCGATGAGGTGTTGTATCTTGAGGCAAGGGAAGCTCTTGATCTAGGTAAAAGGTTGGGGTGTAAATTGTTGGAAATGAAGATGAAGTAGTGAAAGAAATAGTTAGGCTTGAGCTTCAAAACAATTAATCAGTTTTGGAGTTTTGTTTGGCAGTTTAGTAGTATTATATTGGAGAGTTTAGTGCGTGCATAGGTTATTAATCTAGAACGTTGGTGTGAATCGATGTATTTTGTCTCTTTGAATATTTTTATGAATCAATGAATTTTAATGAATTATTAGTTTTTATTTTATTAGTACAATATTTAGATAAATAATTTATGTTGATATATATATATATATATATATATATATATATATATATATATGTTCATATTTTATAGATGCCCCCAATAAATTATGGTGAGTTCCACCACTTCATAGCTCGAACAGAGATATCTCATGGGAAGCTAGGGTGGATAATGCTAATTGTAACAAAAAGGCTGGTGTTCGTAGTCGAGATTGCATGGAGGAACATCAAATGTTCTTCCTTGAACTACAAGATCACCATTTTAGGAGAAGGTTTATTTCTTTAGCTGAAATGCAAGATAAGTATCTCTCGACCAAAGAAAAAAAAAGAAGACGAATAAGGTCTTAAAAATGTAAGAAGCCTTGTCAAATTGATGTCGATATATCTTTAGACATACATGTCCCTATGGATTAGGATATAAAAAAACAAGATTATTACAAAAGCAGTTAAATAAAAGCTTGAGAGAAGAAACTTTGATTAAAAATATTGAGCGATGAGGTGTCATATCTTGAGGCAAGGGAAGCTCTTGATCTAGGTAAAAGGTTGGGGTGGAAATTGTTGGCAATGAAGATGAAGTAGTGAAAGAAATGGTTAGGCTTGAGCTTCAAAAAAAATTAATCAGTTTTGGAGTTTTTGTAACACTTCTAAAATAATAATAACAATGATAAATTTAAATTGAAGAGGAAAAATGGGGAAATTGTTGGCTGTGGGATTTGAACCCTTAACCATAAGAATTATAAACTATGCACCTAACCATTTGAGCTATACAAGCTCTTAGTAGGGTCTTGTACCAAATTAATTTTAAACTTAACTTAACCGTTCAGAAAAAATAATAAAATAATAAAATATCTCACCTACCCCTATTCGACCATTTAATTTTCCCAGCTACCCAACTGACACCCAAATTAATGCCCATCGGAAAATTCTAGAATACCCTATCGACCTTTAATCTCCTTCAGCGATCCTTGCCTTGAACTCTGTCACCGAGTGACCGTTGGCATCACCGCCGTCGTCAAACAGAGCGGCTCAACGTCCCCATCAAGATCACAACCGCCACTTGCTTTGAATCTTCACCGCGCACCGTGAAGAGCAGCTGAAAGGTTTGGTCGTAACCTAAACCTCCCCCGCTGTTTTTGCTTTCGACGATACCGGCGTTGATAGGGGTCTGTACGCCACACCGCTGGCACCCCTGGACTCCCCGTCGTGAGGCGAACAAAACCCTACTGGTTACAAAGCCGCTCACTGCTGTTTAGCGCCTCGTCGAATATACGACAATTCGGTCGTGAATTCCCGATTTGGTAAGTTTGGTAAGTATTTTGGCCTAGATCTTGAGTTATTTTGGCTATGGTTGAGAAAATGTTGAAAATGGTGTGATCAAAAGCATTTTCCGGCAATTTTTGGGTCACTCGTGGGCTTCACGCACTGTCTAAGGTGATTATCGGGCGCCTTGGACGGTGGTCATTGAACCGGCCGACCTAGACCCGTCTAACCGTAGACCGAGCCACATAAACTGGTCCAGCCTAAATCTACCTAGCCCAGTGGTAAACCAAGTCCGATGACCGACCCGAGTTGACCCGAACCCGACCCGAGTTTGACCCGTTGATCGAGTCAAACTAGTGAGTCAACTCGCCCGAGTCAACCCAGTGAATCAACTCGTCCGATTCAACCCAGTGAGTCAACTCACCCGAGTCAACCCAGTGAGTCAAATCGCCCGAGTCAACTCTGTGAGTCAACTCGCCTGAGTCAACCCTATTAATCAATTCGGTCAACCAGTGACATCAACATGACATCAGCATTGACTTTGACCGTTGACGTCAGCATTGACTTTGACCCAAAAGTTAACTTTTCTCGAACAACCATATTTTATGTTTTTCGATGTTCCGAGTCCGATTTTGAAGCCCGTTTTGTGAGATTCTAACCCGAAAGCCTCCAAATTGGACATTGAATCTGGATATGCATATGTGTTAAGTTAAATTATTTGAGAAAGGTTATAAAACAAATGACTAACATTAATCTTTTGATTGAAGGTACTCGCTGCTCTCTCGATCGTGCCTACGCCTAGCCCAGCTCGTTCCGATCAGTGCCGCCTTGAGAGCCCATTGTTACTCGTATGATTCTACAACTTAGAGTATTATATTGATAAAAATGTAAACCTGTTAGTAACCCTAATCCTTGTCGATCTAGGTTCCAGTACCGTAGCTGAGCATGGTACTGGTGCGCAATAGATCATCGAACCTACCTGACTTTTGAGGTGTGTTCCTTATGTGGTACATGATTGATTATAAATTGTTTTACTTGTTTTATATGATATTTAAACTGGTCATCTGTACATGATTGATACACTTAATTTCGCATAAACATAACATGTTTTCTGGAGTAAGTATGATTATGCTATAGGTTTGATATATGCCCTAGTACCTGATATGAAAAGCATGCTCTATGGTTACCATTTATCAGCATAGAAATGTGTTTATCAAGCATTGTTATAACTATTTATCACTACATACTATGATGCTGCCTGGATTGATTAGTAGGGATACTTGGGTTATGATATGATATACCATAAGGTTCAGCCCTAGTAAGGTTGGTAATTCTGCCCGTATTAGGTTCCTAGCTTAGGCTAGGGTAATTCCGCCCATGACCTAAGGTAACCCCTTAGATCGGTACCTACGCCCACTAGGCCTAGGTTAACACCCATATAAGGTTCTTAGCTTCGGCTAGGGTAATTACGCCTGTGACGTAAGGTATTTCCTTAGGATGGTACCCATGCCCAATGGGTTCAGGTTAATGCCAGTATATGATACCGTTCTGGGGAACTGCATTGTGGAGTTTGGTTGGAGGGTATACAGGTTGCATGAAAACTTGTATGCTTTTATAACATATTTTTTGAATTGTTTTATTATGTAAATGTTGTTACTTGCAGTGTTGGAACACAGTGAGCTCCTTAGCTCATACCCATTTTTCTCCCTTTAAGATATTTTGCATAGGCTACCCTGCTCGGGACATTGGAGGATCGACATATTTTGTACTTCAGCTAGTTTGTAATGTTTCTATCCACCTTTTGGTTATATAGGGTGACATCTGCCTATATTTTGGGATTATTTTTTCATGATCATTTTGATATATTACTTGATGATGCTTATTTTGTAATCATTACCTGTCGGGTTTATGAAGATGATTTCACCAGTTTATGTAGATATGTTTCAAATTAGATACTTGAATGTTGGACATGTTTTTCATTTGGATATTTGAGTTGGATGTACCCTTTTAGATTTGGTCCTTCTGCATATGTCAGTCTAGGAGGTTACATTTGGTTGGTATCAGAGCTTTTAGTTTTACAACATCGAACTGTGGATAAGTCTATTTAAAATGTTACTTTAAAACATTTTATAAAATGTTTTATGAAACGGGTCATGTCACCAAGTTTTATGTGTTTACTTGTGTTTGATTCTCCACTGTCACTAACTAATTCTAGGTTCTATTCATTGTAGAGATTGTCCTCCGCTATGAGCACCATCTGGTGACGTCGACCCGCTCGTAGGTGAGGTCGACCCGTTAGATTTGCAGACCCGATAGACGATCCAGCGGTTGCTCCATCTACTCATGCTGATGCTCATGCCCTCGTAGATCCTTCAGCTTTTGCCGAGCCTTCCGCCCCTCGCGGTCCTATAGTTTCGACCACCCTGACTGCTCTGACATCTACCACAACTGCTTCATCGTCTACTCCTGGTATTGATATGACTACTCTGATTAGAGGAGTGACAGTTTTTGGGCCCGAGCCTACGACTGGAGTTACTGATGAGGGTTTGAGTAGGTAGTTTCTTCAGCTGATTCAGGGTGTAGTCAAATTATCGGGTGTCGCTCCAAAAGTCCTCATCTCCTATACCTTGTTTGCTAATGGGATCAAGACCTTCTTGGGATCTCTTAGTGGAGTACAGACCGAGGCTGAGGAATGGTTGTATGACATCGAGCGACGTATGACTGAGATGGGTTTTGAGCCATCCAAGAAATACTCGGGTGTTGTTTCTATACTAAACGGGAATGCCCGCACCTGTTGGGAGTCTATTATGAGCAGCGTTCCCTCTGATCGGTTGATATGGGATTTCTTTAAAGAGCATTTTAGGAACCATAATCTAGGCGATTAGTTCTTAAGGGAGAGACGTCAGGAATTCAAGGACTTGGTGCAGGGTTCCATGATAGTGGCCAAGTATGAGATACAGTTTCTGGATTTGCAGAGATATGGTACTGGTTTGGTTTCTACCGAGAAGGATAGATGCAAAAGGTTCTTAGAGTGCCTCTGTATTGGGATACGTGATCGAGTGGCTACATATCAAAATGCGTTATTTGAGGATTTGGTAGATCGGGCTAAGACTACAGAACGTATAGAGATATTGGCTGCTAGACAGAGCGGTAGAGATAGGGATCGAGGGCGAGACCGAGATAGAGATCGATCTTGGAGATCTTCTGGCTAGGGAGAGTCTTACGTGCGCCCTTATAAGAGGGCACACACTAAAGCATATCAGAGAGGTGGCCCAAGTTATAGGCCCCCGACACCACAGGGCCCAGCTGTTAGTCGAGGTGATTCATCGGGGTTCACCCATGTACCTTTGTGTGAGTATTATGGTAAGTCACACTGAGGAGTGTGTAGAAAGATGTCGGTTGCTTGCTTTCGATGTGGATCCACTGATAACTTCAAGAAAGAGTTTCCACACACACCTTTTGTAGACCGATCGTCGTTTCAAACCCCTTGCTCGATTCCATACTCCAGCCCGTTCACAGACGTCTGTTCAGACACTGGGTTCAAGGCGTTATCAGAGTATAGCTCCTGGGTCTTCTGTTAGATCTGATAGTAGAGGTTGATCACATCAGAGTGGGGGACGGGTCATTACTGAGGCCATAATGCCTGCACTTGTTTATGCTACTAGACGTCGAGACGACAGAGATAAGCCATATGTCATTGCATGTACATTTACTATATATTTTGTTCCATTCTTTGCATTGCCTGACAATGGTTCTACCCATTCCTATATCAATATTTGTGTCCCAAGACCTTCAGATTCCAGATGAGACCATCAAAACAACGGTTACTATTATGAGTCTAGTGGGTCAGTCAGTGGTTGTAAATAGGGTGTTCAAGCGATGTCCCCTCGAGGTTCAAGGGGAAATCTTTCCATCCGACCTTATGGAGCTACCATTTGAAGAGTCTGATCTAATTTTGGGCATGGATTGGTTGACTGAACATCGGTTTAACTTAGACTGTGAGTCCAAGAGAGCAATTTTGAAGACTTCTGATGATCGGACAATGGTTCTTGTTGGTGAACGCCGAGTGTATCTGTCTAATGTCATATCTGCCTTGGTTGCTGATAGGATGATCCAAAAGGGGTATCATACCTTCATCGTATGTTTCTTGAATACCAAAGGTTCTTTGTTTAAGATTGAGGAGATTCGCACTGTTAGCGAGTTTCCTGAAGTTTTCCCCGATGAGCTACATGCATTACCTCCTGATTGAGATGTTGAGTTTGAGATTGAGACCTATCCGAGATCTGCGCCAGTCTCCATGAACCCTTATCGTATGGCTCTAAAGGAGCTTAAGGAGTTGAAGATTCAGGTGCAAGAGCTCTTGGATCAAGGATTTATTCGACCTAGCTCTTCACCTTGGGGAGCTCATGTTGTTTTCATGAAGAAGAAAGATGGTTCTGTCAGGTTATGTATTGACTATCGGAAGTTGAACAAGCTTATAGTCAAAATAAGTACTCGTTACCCACGATCGATGACTTGTTCGATTAGTTTCAAGGAGCCACAGTTTTCTCAAAGATGGATCTTCGTTCTGGGTACTATCAGTTGAAGATAAAGGGGTATGATGTAGCAAAGACGGCCATTCGCACCAGATATGGGAATTACGAGTTTTAGTGCTGTCGTTTGGTCTGACTAAGGCTCATGTCACCTTTATGGATCTGATGAACCGTGTGTTCCGGCCCTACTTGAATCAGTTCGTGGTGGTGTTCATTGATGACATCCTAGTCTACTCTCGGACTAAAGCAGAACATGTTGAGCATTTGAGGATTGTTCTGCAGACTCTTAGTGAACACAAATTGTATGCCAAGTTGAGAAAGTGTGAATTTTGGCTCAACGAGGTGACATTTCTTGGGCATGTGGTATCGGCTCAGGGTATTCAGGTTGATCCGAGCAAGATAGAGGTCATTGTGAGTTGGAAGCAACCCATGAATGTTTCCGAGATTCGCAGTTTCTTGGGTTTAGCTGGGTATTACAGGCATTTCATTAAGGGTTTTTTCCATTATTGCGGCTCCCTTGACGAAGCTGTTGAGGAAAGATGTTTCATTCATCTGGATAGATGCTCAGCATGATGTTTCAGTTGAGGCTGCATGAGTGTAATTATCCTACCCATGATCTAGAGCTGGCCACTGTGGTCTTTGCCCTGAAGATTTGGAGACACTATCTCTACAGAGAGAAGTGTTATATTTACATAGATCACAAGAGCCTGAATTACATTCTTACAAAGAGAGAGCTTAATCTGAGACAACGTCATTTGATTGAGCTTCTTAAGGACTATGATTGTGTGATTGAGTACCACCTGGGGATGGAAAACGTTGTTGTTGATGATTTGAGTCGTAAGGCTATATCAGACTCGAGATCCTTGTTTTCCAGGATGAGTATATATAGTGATGGTAGTTTACTAGTCGAGCTGCAGGTTAAACCGACTTTGGTCGAAGAAATTAAGGCCAAACAGCTTATATATAGTTCCTTACTCCCTATCATACAACAGGTTGAGCAAGGATCTACATCTATCTATGCCTTTGTTCAGGATGGAGTCCTGTGCTTCAAGGGCCGTTATTGTGTACCAGATGATGCCGAGTTGAAGCGGGCAATTCTCAGTGAGGCTCATAGCAGCCCTTATGTTATGCATCCTGGTGAGGACAAGATGTATCAAAACCTGAGGCAAAGATATCGTTCGGTTGGTATGAAGGACATTTCAGATTATGTATCCCGGTGTTTGACTTGCCAGCAGGTTAATGAAGAACACCATCATCCTTCTTGCTTTTTGCAACCCATTAGGATTCCTGAGTGGAAATGGGAGCGCATCATGATGGATTTTGTTACATGGTTACCTCTGACTCCTTCCAAGAAGGACTCTGTCTTGGTGATTGTTGATAGACTCACTAAGTCAGCTCATTTTATTCCTATCCGAGTTACTTATCCCAAGAAGAAGCTGGCTATATTGTATATTTCTGAGATTGTCAGACTTCTTGGTGTACCCATGTCTATCATTTCGGATCGAGATTCAAAGTTTACCTCTCGGTTATGGAAGGCCTTACATGAGGCCTTGGGTACACGTATGAATTTCAGTACATCGTATCATCCCTAGACCGATGGATAGTCGAAGAGGGTGATACAGATTCTTGAGGACATGTTACGAGGATGTGTGATTGATTTCCATGGTAGTTGGAAAGATTTATTGCCCTTGGCTGAGTTTGCGTACAATAACATCTATCAGGCTAGTATTCTCATGGCACCGTATGAGGCTCTTTATGGTCGTAAGTGTCGTACTCCCATTTGTTGGACATAGTTGTATGATAAGAAGAATTTAGGCCCAGAGTTGGTTTGAGAGACCAAGGAGAGAGTCAGATTGATCCGTAACCGTCTGAAAGAGGCTTTTGATAGACAAAAGTCTTATGCTGACCGAAGGAGAAAACACATTGAGTTTGAGGTCAGTGATCAGGTTTTCTTGAAGGTGTCTTCGTGGAAGAAAGTTTTGAGATTTAGACGCAAAGGCAAGTTGAGCCCAAGATTTATTGGGTCGTACTGTATCTAAAAAAGAGTTGGGCCTGTTGCATATCAGCTTGAGTTGCCTCCCCAGCTTAGCCGCATTCATGATGTATTCCATGTATCCATGTTTAGGTAGTAACATCCAGACCCAAGTCATGTCATTCAAGTTCAAGAAGTGGAGTTGAGATCAGATTTATCCTATGAGGAGGAGCTTGTTCGGATTTTGGACCGAGATGAGAGAGTTTTGAGGAACCGGCGTATTCCCATGGTTAAAGTACAGTGGAGTAATCGTGGTCCTGAAGAAGCTACCTGGGAGACTCATGAGTCAATGGAAAAGAAGTTCCCACATCTGTTCAACTCAAATAAATTTCGAGGCCAAAATTTCTTTTTAGGGGGAGAGTTGTAACACTTCTAAAATAATAATAATAATGATAAATTGAGATTGAAGAGGAAAAAAATGGGGAAACTGTTGGTTGTGGGATTTGAACCCTCAACCTGAAGCATTATGAACCATGCACCTAACTATTTGAGCTATACAAGCTCTTAGTAAAGTCTTGTACCAAATTAATTTTAAATTAAACATAACGGTTCAGGCAAATTAATAAAATAATAAAATATCTCACCTACCCCTATTAGCACATTTAATTTTTCCAGCTACCCAACCGACATCCAACTTAATGCCCATCAGAAAATTCTAGAAAACCCTATCGACCTTTCATCTCCTTCACCGATCCATGCCTTGAACTCCGTCACCGAGTGACTGTTGGCGTCACCGCCATCATTAAATAGCGTGGCTCAACGTCCCAATCAAGATCACGACCGCCACTCGCTCTGGATCTTCACCGCGCGCCGTGAAGAGAAACCGAAAGGTTCGACCATAACCTAAACCTCCATCGCCGTTTTTGCTTTCCACGATACCGACATCGATAGGCTTCCGCTCGCCACACCATTGCCACCTCAGGACTTCCCGTCGCGAGGCGAACAAAACCCTACCGGTTACACAGCCGCTCACTATTGTTTAGCGCCTCGTCGGAGTTATGACAGTTTGGTCTTCTTTTGCCTGATTTGATAAGTTTGGTAAGTATTTCGACCTAGATCTCGAGTTATTTGAGTTATGGTTGAGAAAATGTTGACAATGGTGTGATCGGAAGCGTTTCCCAGTAATTTTTGGGTCGCACATAGGCTTCACGTGCCGTCTAAGGCGATTCTCGGCTGCCTTGGACGGTGGCCGTTTAACCGGCCCGCCTAGACCCGTCTAACCGTAGACCGAGCCACCTAAATAGGTCCAGCCTAAATCGGCCTGGCAAAGTGGTAAACCAAGCCCAATGACTGACCCGAGTTGACTTGAACCTAACCAGAGTTTACCCGAACTCGACCCGAGTTTGACCGGATGATCGAGTCAACCCAGTAAGTCAACTCTCCCGATTCAACCTAGTGTTTAACACCCCAAGTTTGGGCCTAGGTATTTTGCAAGTCGGGTTGGGCCGGTGGAATCAGTAGTCGGGTGTTTGAATTATAAAAGGGTGATTTAGGGAAATCAAGGTTCGGGTTGGGATAAAAATATGATAAAAAATCCTAAAATCCTCCAAAATTATATTTAAGATGTTGGTTAAATCAATTTTTCAAAACAGGTTTTTGAAAGTATACATTTTGGACAGTGACAAAAATGTAAAGATTTAAAAGTTGGGAAAATGTGTTTTTCAAGAAAAGTCAAAATCTTTGAATCCTTAGGGAGCTATTTGGCAGTTAGGCCTCTTCTCTAATTTGGCATGTGTTTTAAATGGTTTATTAAATAATTAAAAAGACTTTTAATTAATTAATTAGAGAGGCAGTTAATCGGTTAAAAGAATTTTGACGATCTTTCCATTCTCTCTTCTTCACTTCAGCCAAACACCCTCCATTTTCTCTCAAATTTCCAGATTTTCTTCACTCTCAAATTCTCGCTTGATTTCCAACTTTCCCTTGGTGATTTCTCTCATTTTCCTTCAAGTTCTTTCAAGCTAAACTTCCCAAATTAGAAGAGAAGCAAGAATTGGAGGTAAATTTCTTGCTAACCCTCTAATTAAGGTTCTTTAATGAAATTCCAAAGATATGTGGCTCTTTATTCATATTTTTTATTGGGGTTTTGTTATTAGTTTGATAAAATATTGAAATCTCGGAAGAAAAGTGATTTAAATTGTGATTTTTGGAGTTATGATGATTTGTCTTGTTTGAGATGATTTCTAAATGAGTTTTGAAAGGTTTTTGGTTTTGAACTGGAGTCTTAATCATAGAGATCCCGAAATCCTTGAGTTTCTTGATTTTTGAGGTGTTTTTGGTTGAGTTTTTGGGGTGTTCTTGAGGAATCCGAGTTGCTGGAGGTATAAGGATGGTTTTAGGTTGTTTTTGGATGTTGATTAATGCCTAAAGTGTGTTGGATGAGTTGGGTAATGGTTGGGCTGAGGTTAGAGGTCAATCGATTGAGTTTTCAGTTGTTTCGGATGTGTGATTTGGTGCTTTAGAGTAGGGCTGCGGGTTTTCTTTTGAGTGCTGGTGTTTTGAGTGCATTTTAATGCATTGAACCTCTGCTTTAATGTGTTGAAAATAGGGGATAGTATTCCAGAATCAAACGAAGTGATTTTGGAGGCTTCGAGTGATCGATAGTTGCGTCGGCAAGTGTGGTTTCGTGAGTCGGTGAGTGGAACTTTGTTTTCCAGCGTGGAAACGTTTTAGAAAAGGTTTTGGGAACTTAGCAAGATCTTGAAACACTTTACTAAGTTTGGAAGTAAGTAAAGTGAAATTCTCTCTCGGATTGTGCTATTGTTAGATTTTGAATGCACTTGATTTAATTATGTTAACCTACTGTTTTAAAGCATGTTTTGAGTTTATAAAATGTGTTTGATGATGCCATGTGGTTTAAGGATGCACTAGGTAAGTGATCCTTGTATTCATGTGTTGATGCATGATATTTGAAGCATGGTTTAATGCTTGAGTTATGGCTTATCATGAATGCTTTTGTAAAAACAGTGAGGTATGCATGAATTGTGGATTATATTGGCAAGTGATGTTGAATAAAGTGTTTTGTAAATGAAATCAGATATAGTTAGCCGGCTATAGGATTGAGTGCACTATAAACAAGTCGCCTTGGATGTTGAGGGGTTGTGATTGTACCGAAAACTCCATCCAAGTACCCTAACGATTGAGGATTGTTTAAGGTTGCAACGGTTGAGGGTAGCACCCGGGTGCGAACCTTGTATGTGTCACGTCTCTCGTTAGTGGGTTATACATCTACCGATGAGTGGTTTTGAGGGGTTTTGATTGTACCGAATACTCTACCTTGGGTGTCACAACGATGGAGGGTCGCTCTCGTGTGTGAGCCTTGAGATGCAGGTAGAGTGTATGAAGGGTGTGGGAAAACCCTTGGTAATCTGTGTATCCGATATATTTTTGAGAATGTTGTTAATCACTTGTAAGCCAATATAATGGAATGAAACATTATGGAAATGTTGTTGATGCATGTTTTACCTTAAGCTTAGCATAAGGGTGTTTATGCTTGGAAGGCTTGATGATGCGTAGCAATGGTTTAATTGCTGGAAAATATGTGATACATGTTGCATGATATTTAGCATGTTGATTTTGATGTCAAAGTGCATGGTTTATCAACGAATGCATGATGGTTTTGAAAGAGTGGAAAAATGGTTTTGTGCATTGATGGTGTTTTTGATTTTGAGCTTTCCTCACTAAGCATTTTGTGCTTACGCTCTCTTTGTCCATCAATACAGTCAATTTGAGCTTTGGAGGCGGCACTTGCAAGGGATTGGGGAATGACTTTGATTGAAGGTATGTTTGGTTATGAAATAGGGTAATAAAGGCAATGGGGGTGTCCAATGCTATGAATGATGGTTGATTTGGTATTCTATGGTTTAGTACAAGTTTGATATGCATATTTGAGTATGTAAATGGCCTTTAAGTGTTGGTTTATATTTGGATTGGAGAATTGATCTTTTTATGCTTGATTTTCCATAGGAAGCATGCCTCTAGAATTCTTTAATGATAAATGTCATGTTATGATGTCGTTGTTGCCATGTATTCTTGAGAATTGATGTTTACATGAGTTGTATGCATATTAGAGGTAAGTTGGTGTGCTTAGGAATGGATTAAAATGACTAAAGCAGCCGAATTTTACATTACAGGCCTGAGGGTATTGATACCCTCGTAAGGGTATCGGTACGGTCTGTGTATTTTTGGAGGGGTGTACCGATACTCGGGGGCGTATCTATACGTATTTTTGCCACTGGTTTTGGGTGTATCGATACGGGCCTCAAGTGTATCGATAAAACCTTTGAATTGTGAGGTTGGTGGGCTGCCCGTCATGGGTGTATCGATACCCTCTCTAAGGGTATTGATACGCTGGGGTATTGATACCCTCTCTAAAGGTATCGATACAGTGGGGTATTGATACTCTCTCCAAGGGTATTGATACGGTGGGGTATTGATACCCTCTCTAAGGATATCGATACGGTATTAGTTAATTTGGTTGTTTGACATCTTAAATGTTCTGAATCTTTATGTTTTAGTCCCTGTTTCTTATGGATCAATTTAAGGTGATTTAATGGTTAATTTGGGTTGAGCTTTGGCAGAGATGCATGTAATGAGTTTAATTAAAGGTTGGTAATCCGAATTTGGTAATAACCCTTACAATTTGTCAAATTTACAAAATGGTCCCTAAGCCTTAGATGGGTTATAATCAAGGGGCGATTGTGATGTTGTTTTATCCGCTGCTTGTACGCGTACACATAAGAACCTAAGTTGCATATATACAAGATAAAAATAAAAAAATAGGGTCGTTTATTGAGGTAAACCTTCCCGGTTTACTTCAATATTCCCCGTGTGATTCGTTTATTGAGGGGGTTACATAGTGAGTCAACTCGTCCGAGTCAACTCGCCCGAGTCAACCCAGTGAGTCAATTTGGTCAACTGGTGACGTTAGCGTTTACTTTGACTACTGACGTCAGCGTTGACTTTGACCCAAAAGTCAACTTTTCCTGAAAAACCCTATTTTATGTTTTTCGACGTCATGAGTCTAATTTTGAAGCTCGTTTCATAAAATTCTAACCTGAAAGACTCCAAATTGAATGTTGAATCCGGACATGCTTATGTATTAAGTTAAATCATTTAAGAAATGTTATAAAACAAAGGACTGACATTGATCTTTTGATTGAAGGTACTCACGGATCTCCCGATCATGCCTACGCCCAGCCCAGCTCGTCTCGATCAGTGCCGCCTCGAGAGCTCATTGTTACCCGTATGATTCTGTAACTTAGATTATTATATTGATAAAAATGTAAACTTGTTGGTAACCCTAATCCTTGTCGATCTAGGTTCCAGTACTGTAGTTGAGCGTGGTCTTGGTGCCCAGTAGATCATCGAACCATCCCGACTTTTGAGGTGTGTTCCTTATTGTCGCAACCCTTTCGAGCTTCAACTTTTTTAAAAACTTTAAAACACGGAGTCGCCACCAATCGTTTTGAAAAGTGTGATTGGATCACTTGAAAACGTGGTTATTTTAATAAAACAACAATTTTGGTCTGTGAAAAACAGAAAATAAGTTCGGGGGTCGGTTATGCGTGGGGAAGGGTTAGCACCCCCACGACGCCCAAAATTGGTACCTAATTGATTTTAAAATCGTTATCAAAACTGGAATTTGCAAGTTCATGAAGGTTCGACTTTACTTGTTTGTTTAATGAATATTAGTCTACTTTAACGATCTTATCGCCTGGGAGATGAACTTTAATCACAGCCAACATTTCTGGCGCTAACCTGTCTTTCTCGTTTGATAAAACAACGCATTAAATTAATTCTACTTTTCAAACAACATAGTAATTTTAATGTGTTGAGCATTTTATATTTATTCTAAGTTCGATTGTTCTTAAAATCCTAAAAATGTCTAAGTCTTTTATTTCTAATTAAAAGTTTAAGTCTGCTTAAGTGTATTTTATTTTTGTGAAGTAAATTTTCCAACAAACACGTCTCCATCTAAGCTTTAGAACCTAATCCTAAGTTTTAACCTATTTCTAAAGAACAAGCAAGAAACTTAATTTTTCTTTTGTGTTTTTCCCTTATTATTTCTTTTTTCAAAAACCTTTATTTCTTCTTTTTAATTTTTTTAAAACCAAGACCCTTTTATTATTTCCACCCATGCATTATTTTTTTCATACTTAAATCCCTAACTTTAAGTTTTTTAATAAAACCATATTAACTCATTTTTATTCTTTCATTTTAATAGTAACACTTTTAAAAATTCATTTCTACATTTCTAAATATCAAAACATTCCTAACAACAATTTTTAAAACATGCAATTTTTTAAAGATCAGACCCAAAATTAAACGAAAGTTTAAAACAAAAACATTACTGGAATCGCGAAACGATTTTCCGACTTCAAGAACACAACCTAAAATCCACAAAAACACAAACACAAAAATTCAACCAAGAACAAACATGAAAATTCATTTTCTTTACGCTTGAACGGATAAGTGAATCTTCTAAAAAATTCCATCCTCATTATGCTTGGATGAATAAGCGAACTCCATTATCCTTACGCCTGAACGAATAAGTGAATCTTCTGAAAAAATTCATCCTCTTTATGCTTGGATGAATAAGCGAACTTCATTCTCCTTACGCCTGAACATATAAGCGACTCTTCTGCAAAAAATTTCATCCTCCTTATGCTTGGATGAATAAGCGAACTACATTCTCCTAACGCATGAACGGATAAGTGAATCGTCTGCAAAAAATTTCATCCTCCTTATGTTGTGATGAATAAGCGAACTCCTGAAAAAATTTCATCCTCCTTATTCTTGGATGAATAAGCGAGTCTTCTGAAAAAATTTCATCCTCCTTATACTTGGATGAATAAGCAAACTTCATTCTCCTTACACCTAAACGGATAAGCGAATCTTCTAAAAAAATTCATCCTTCTTATGCTTGGATGAATAAGTGAACTCCATTCTCCTTACGCCTGAATGGATATGTGAAACTTCTGAAGAATTTCATTCTCCTTATGCTTGGATGAATAAGCAGGTTCTAAAAGGGGTTCCATCCTCCTCACACTTGGATGAATAAGCGGGTTTAGATTTCGATGAATAGGCGGGCTCTATTCACCTTATGCTCTAATAGATAAGTAGCTCCATTCTCCTTGTGCCCAAACGGATAGGCAATTTCTTTTGCTGAAAGGTTCTTCATGTACCTGAAAAATGCGATATTCAATGCAATTATGATGTGCATGCTCTTAGGGTTGCCTAAAACATGAATGCATGTCTCATTTCTTTTGCTTTTTGAATTCTTTTTCTTAGAATTAATTTTTTCCACACGTTTTCTCGTTCAATCCAGATAATTTAGTTATACTTTTTCACTGTATTTCTTCGACTCATGGAAAACATTTGACCTTTGAAAATTTTCTCACTTAATCTAGTGATCGTGTACTTCTGATTAGAAGGACATACTTCTTCAACTGTCACTCTCATTCTTTATATGTCTTTGCTTCATCGAAAACATTCGACCTTCGTAGGCAAATTTCTCAAGATCTACTATCATTGTAGTTGATACATCAATATTGAGTGAAAGGCTTCCTTGTGTGATCTTGAATGTTTCAAGTCTTCATATACCCCTTATCAAGCATCTTTAATGCCTCTTGTGAATTCTCAAATTCTTGCCTCTGCAGGACATCTTGAATTGCTTACATGTGAAAGCTTATTTCCACCTTGAATATCTTCGAATTATGTTGGCGCTTTAATCTCTTCTTCTCACGCCTATTAATACTGAGGGCCTTAAATCATTAGCCTACGTAGATTGCCCCAATCTGATGGCATCGTTTGCTTATCAAGTGTAGTTCTATTCTCTTTTCATGCTTTTGAACTTTTGCATCTTATATGAAGATCTTATTTGAAAACACGACTCACTTCAAACTCTTCAACGCTTGTGCTTCTTTTTTACTTTTTATCTTCTCATGCAAGGTGGTGCCCTTATTCAAGCTGAGCTTCAATTGTTTTATGAAGTAATGAAAACATTCGTTCATGGTCTCCTACAGTTGAGATCAATACCAAGAAATCTTTTGCTTTTCATGAATCTATGTCAGCCTACTTGCAAGAAAAAGGCTAAAAATGATTGTTCAAAGGAAAAGGTCATAACAAACGCAAGAAAAAGTTAAAAATGGAGAGCTTAAGAAAATAGTCATGGCAAACACAAGAATAGAGCAAAGTCAGATGCCCCAAAATTCAAAGCATGAATGATTCAAGAATCCACCAACCGGATAGTGCCCCACTTTTTGGTGGCTCTCTTTTACTCACATACTCCCCAAATTTAAATTTTCCCACTTTTCTAATCTCAATCAAACATTAGAAGCTCGAGGTCCCTGAAGAAAGGTTAACTCAATTAGGTAGAATGTGTTCTAAAGACGAACACCTTTTCTCAAATATTCATGTGTGATCCAAATGGTCTTTTAATGCTTGTAATGTAGGCTAGGCTCGGATTGCCAAATAAAGGATATAAAGGCTCAAATTCATATTTTAAGGGTGATTAAACCAAGGATCAACTTTTCCTGATGAAATCTATGTTCTTCTTCTTTTATTCTTTGGATCACTCTAGACTGCCCATTTTGGGTTTTCACCCTAGAGTTCATTTCCTTTACATGTCTCATCTGAAGGATCCGTTTCAAATTCCTCCACTCTTCAACTTTCATTCCTTCTTTCTCTTCTCTTTTTCTTCTCTTCTTTTCTATTTTTTTCTCTCATTTCTTTTTCTTCTTTTTTTGTTGCTTTTTCTTGTTTTTTTTTGTGCCCTTTTCATTTTAGGACATTCAACTTAATCTAACATGTTTCTTTCAAACAACTTTTCATTTTCTTTGCCCCCAGTGTGGGGAGTGATCCTTGGTTTGGGTTAAATCACAAGAAAAATATTAGGCATAAAAGGGGGACAAGAAATGGATTTTTCTTGTTCGTGAAGGGAAATGAAGGAATGTAAAATGTCATTTCACACACAAATACCGTCGAAGAAAAATAGTCTTCAGTTGGTAGATGTTTTAGAGTTATCACTTCATTCAAGGACCCTAACAACAATGTCTGAGAGGAAAATTCACTCAAATATGTATATTAAAACTGAATACACATTTTGCCCCTCTATCACAGGATTAGATTCAAGAATTATTCATACAATTAATAATAGGGACTCTGCAAAGAAGATGTATGCTTGAAAAGAAATGGAAAGAAAATGGTAAAACAAAAACGAGAAATGTTTGCCACTTGAAAAAATGCATCTTTAACAAATAAATTGGCATAGAAGCCCATACAAAAGATCCCTAATGCTCGCGGGCAAAAGGAAAAGGGTTGGTTTTAAGCATGATCCCAACTATCTAGAGAAAATTAAGCATTATTCCATAAAAAGCACGAATTCCGGCCAATCTTGCCTCCAATGACTTCGTGACAAAACTCTAAACGTTCTCGTCATCTTCTTTTCTCTCGAGTCTTCCGTTTCTGATGGCTGCCAATATCAACTCTTCGTTCATGACCATGTCTGTAAAACCTTCGGTGGCATGATTCAACATGTAGTCATAGAAAGGACCATTTAGAGTCTCCACAAACATTGGAGTAACCTCATTTTCTGTCAGTGGAGGTTGTACTTGGGCTATCACATCTCGCCATCTCTGGGCATACTGTCGGAAGCTCTCATTGGGCTTTTGTTCCATATTCTGCAATACAATCCTACTTTGGGCCATATCTGTCACATACTTGAACTGTTTGAGGAAGGCTTTCGACAGATCCCTTCAATTGTGTATATTGACCCTAATCAGTTGAGCATACCATCGGATAGTAGACCCATATAAACTATCTTGGAAATAATGTATCGGTAATTTCTCATTTTCTAAATGTGGAGACATTTTTTGACAGTACATAATCAAGTGTGCCAACGGGCATGTAGTTCCATTATACTTTTCAAATTCAGGGGTCTTGAACTTTAGAGGAGTCACTAAGTCAGATACTAGACTCAAATCACTTGCATCTATGCCGCCATAAATGGTTCCTTCTTGATAAGATCTAATCATTTCCTCCAGCTTCTTGTAGCGGTCTTCCCATTTCTTCTCGACCTTTGCCTTGTCAGTTTTTTCATCAAAGTCAGGCATCTCATGGTTGTGAACCTCATCGATGTTGTCTTCAGTACAGGCAGAAGATTCTACAAAATGGGGTGAGATCATGACTTTAGGTGAAGCCACTTCCTTTTGCATCTGTGAATGTACGAAAGCCATCCCCGAGAAAGTGTTGGCGTCTTCTCTCGCTTATGGGTATTTGAACCCAAACATGGGCGCAATTTGGCTGATCGTTTTCTGATATGATATCTTCATCTCTTTCTTCAGATCATTTAGCATTTTCTCAAGCTTATCATGGATGCTCTTCTGATTTGCTTCCAAAGTTGTCAATCTTTCCTCGGCGTTCATGGCTCGAGTCGTGTTTGTACGAGGTCTTTACTATTTAAATGGAATTTTCCAAAATTAATCTTTTAACATGTATGAATGCAATGATTGAGACATCATTTAATACAAACAAAAAAACAAATGTATGAAAGCAAATGTATGTATGCAAAAGCATGAATGCAGGTAAGGGTCATCAATTCTATTAAGGTGTTGCTCTAGATGAAGCTTTCATTGGATGAAGAAGGTCCTACGAATATGTCTCGGTCTAAGCACTCATTTCTTCAATCATCCTTTGAAGCCTTGGTCCCACCTTGTCGATCGGACGTGGGGCGAAGAAATGTAGCTTCTTGACGCCACAGGCTTTGCTACGTCTTCAATTTAGGATGTCATGCTCGTCTCGCTTCTGGGTCCTTTTGACGTTGCCTCTAAGTCGAGTAGACCAAAGAACATTTTGAAATTCTGCTTGGATGGACCGTCGAAGTGGTCTTGTTGTACTTGTGACTCTTGATATTCTGCTTAGTGCTGATGTGAGCATACTTCAGTGTTTCCTCCGCGTGACCATTCGACAAATTCTCATTGTCTGCGCGTTGTATTCCTCCTTTATGTACCTTCCATCCATGGCGGAAGATTTCTCTTATTGAGAAACATGCTTTTAAATCGACCCCCCTAGATATGAGATGCATACAATAAATAAATATGCTACAAAACAAAACAAAGCTCACACACAAAAGGTTAGTAATAAATAAATATACTACAAAAACAAAACAAAACTCACACACAAAAAGGTTAGTGATCTTTTAAAAAAAATAGAAACAAAACCTAAAAGATCCAAAATAATTCAATTGCATAATAATTTTGGGCAACCATTCTAACATTCAAGGACATGTCTCCACGGATTATTCTTGCAACTTTGACCGAACTCAACACCCTAGGCTTTCCGCATGGCTTTATTGGGGTAGGCTCTAAATTCTCAAACTTGGTTTGGTTCTAAAAAGGTACCCGAGCTATCCTTGTTGTCCCCTACTAAAGGTAGCAAGTCCCTCGATTGTCACCCATTACATGCTTCAAACGAATCGAGTTTAACTCAGGAGGACTCAACATTGATGCCTTCTCGAAGAATCAATATCCTTACGAAGACAACGGAATGAGTCTCGAAGGTACTTGCAAGGCTTATACGAAGAATCAATATTCTTACATGAGCAAAGCGTATTTCCCCCCACTTAAATGAACTAGACAAAGCTTGGGAATAGAGCTTGAATTAAGTCTTAGATGCGTAAATAGAGTTACATTCATTTAAACAGACAAATAAATTGAAGCTGTTATGAACTTGCAAATTCCATATTTTTTTAGAAAAACATTTTTTAAACCATTTAAAACCAATTTGTGGCCTGGCCCTCTTTTGTTTTTATTTAAAAAAAAAACAAAAACATGTCCCCAGCAGAGTCGCCAAGCTGTCGCAACCCTTTCGAGCTTCGACTTTTTTGAAAACATTAAAACACGGAGTCGTCACCAATCTTTTTGAAAAGTTTGATTGGATCACTTTAAAATAAGGTTATTTTAATAAAATGTTTTGTTTTAATAAAACAAAGGTTTTGGTCTGCGAAAAATAGAAAAACAGGTTCGGGGTCGGTTACGCGTGGGAAAGGGTTAGCACCCCCCGCGACGCCCAAAATTGGTACCTAATTGATTTTAAAATCGTTTTCAAAACTGGAATTTGCAAGTTCATGAAGGTTCGACTTTACTTGTCCGTTTAATGAATATTAGTCTATTTTAACGACCTTATTGCCTGGGAGATGAACTTTAATCACCGCCAACATTTCTGGCGCTAATCTGTCACTCTCGTTTGATAAGACACCACATTAAATTAATTACGCTTTTCAAACAACATAGAAATTTTAATGTGTTGAGCATTTTATATTTATTCTAAGTTCGATTATTCTTAAAAATCCTAAAAATGTCTAAGTCTTTTATTCCTAATTAAAAGTTTAAGTTTGCTTAAGTGTATTTTATTTTTGTGAAGTAAATTTTCCAACAATCACGTCTCTATCTAAGCTTTAGGACCTAATCCTAAGTTTTAACCTATTTCTAAAGAACAAGCAAGAAACTTAATTTTTCTTTTGTGTTTTTTCACTTATTATTTATTTTTTAAAAAAACCTTTATTTCTTCTTTTTTACTTTTTTAAAACAAAGACCCTTTTTACATTTTTTAACTTTTTCATTTTTTATGTTTTTTTGTTGTGAATAAAATAAAGAAGAACAAGAATAAGAACAAGAAGAACAAAGAGATGAGAGAAAGAGAGAGATTTGTATTATTCACAAATATAGACTTGTATACAATGCCTTCAATGAATCATCTATTTATAGGCATAAGAAGTACATAATATATTAAACTCTAATTCATAGAGATAATATTCCTAATAATAAATAAATCAAACTCCTTTGATAAAGTTCTAATCATGATAGACATCCACACAGATAAATATTCATAACACTCCCCCTTGGATGTCTATGAAGATAATGTGCCTCGTTAAAACCTTACTAAGATAAAAACCCAGTGGGAAAAAAAATTCTTTAGCGAAGGAAAAAGAGTACACACATCTTTGATACGCATAACATGTTGCCTCATTAAAAATCTTACCAGGAAAAACCCATTGGGACAAAACCTCGGTTAAGGAAAAAAGAGTACAACGCGTATTTACTCCCCTAATGCAAACATCACAGAAGATCTTTGAATCTTCATAATTTAATCTTGAATATCATTTTTCTAAAGATCGTGAGGGATGAAACTTTAGAGTAATATGTTCCATGATGTATCCACTTTCAAACTGAGATAAACATCTTGCATTATCTTCACACAAGATAGCTTTTATCATATCTTGTAAAAGTAAATCCACATATCTTTTGGATATGTTGGGTCAATGGTCTTAGCCAAACACATTTTTTTGGCTTGCCTCGTGCATAACAATTATTTCTACAACATTTGAGGAGGCATCAGCGAATGTTTGAAGATCTAAATGTAATGATCTTTGTATAATCATAGATATTTCTTGACCAACAATCTTACAACTATTGGGATACTCAATAGATATGCTCTATTCATATTGAATCTTCTTTAAGATTCTTTCAGATATGTCTATTCATAGACAAAAGAAATATATAAAAATGCTCGATCTTCAGGTCGAGATAAACTTGATGTCAAGATTCAAGTACTTGTATTGAAAATACTTCATGAGTTTCCAATTTGAAGCTCTTTAGGAGTTCTAAAATTATCGTAATGGATCTTGATCCAAACTCCTTTATAAAATACATAAGGAAATATGATCATTCTTATAGTATTTTCTCAATTAGTATTCACTAAGGCGATTATACCAAATGCGCCAAAATATTCATGAGACATGTCTAAATAAATTTCCTCAGAAATTTCCAAATGCTTATAGCATTTTAGATCCTTCAAGGATAAATATGGATCCACAAATAATTAGACGCATGTAAAATTTTAAAAAACTGCCAAAGTAATTGCATCCACCATGAAGTAATTAAATTTTTTCATAAATCATAGTTCAAGTCGTATTTACGACTACTTATTTGTGCCTCACTTGCATTACACCTTTAGGTGTTTGGACTACTTGTCCAAATACTTCTATTTTAAAAGTTCAAAGCGTCTTTCAACATTGGCCAATTCAATATCTATACTTCTGGATAGATTTTATACAAGATCCTCGATTTCTTTCTTTACTTCTATAGAAGTATTTTATGTAAAATTGTTTGTAAAATCGTTGTCGACAACTTTCCAATTTTCTGGTTCCATTCTCGTAATGACATAACTCATCGAGATCTCTTCAAGATTTCAATCTTTATTTCAGGTACCTGAAACTCTTATAGAGTTTTATTATTTGTTATGTCTTGGGTCTCTTCAGGAGCACCCGCCTCCAATATATGACCATCTCATATTACTTTCTATTTACGAGAATTTTGATCATTGAAACCATTTCAACTATCATGCTTCAGGCATGATTTACATTCTCTCGCTCAAACATGTAATTTAAACTTACATCATTTCAGCTGGTATATGAGACTTAATTACTCTCATTGGGTCAGTAAATATGTCTAGCAGTTGACATGTAATAACATGAATTATCTTATGAACTTCTAGTTTATATACGAAGATCTAGATAATGATAATTCATTTTCCTTTATCCAGCTGATTATTATCTTCCCCTGATGTTGAGAAAAATCATGTCATAAATGATTCTCCAATTAATGTTTAAGAATTTAAACATAAAAGAAGACTCGTACTCAATATATATTCTCAACCCTTTTTACTTGCCCATTTTGTGCGTTATGGTGGAGCAATTCAACTATATAACGCACATTCAAAGATTCAGAAAATGGGAAATATGACTTCTGACCAAAAGTCAAATCATAATAGGGAGTTTATTATAACTCGTTGGCTTGATGCGTATAAGTGTTGCTATATGGAAATACCATATAAATATTAAATGTTTTGTTCTCACGGTTTAGCTATTAAATAGGAGGCATCCAATTAAAAATTTGCTAAACCGTATTTTTCGTAATCAATAGGCTTTGTAACAACCGATATAGCCTAAAATATAAACCCACTAGCTTTTCAAGACGAATAGTCTAATTGCATAATCTGAATCTTTTTAGAATCAATCTCACAAACTTCTGGTTGTAAGTCGATAAAACAATGTAGATGCATCTACTAAAATCATATAAAACTTTCCACATTTGTGGATATATGGGCCCATATTTCGTTCAGATATGCAAGACATACAGTCTCAACTTTAGTACAAGAACTTTAAGTTCTAATTCTTTTGGTAAGTGAGATCATTTATATCCTTTGAGAACAAACAACACAAGAACTTCAGGTTCTTTTAGTAAGTGAAATTTAATCAATTCCTTTAAGCAACACAAGAACTTCACATTCTTTAATCAGTGGAATTTAATTCATTCCTTTGAGAATAAGCACCACAAGAACTACAGGTTCTTTTAATACATGTGCATGTAAATCTCAATAATTTATGCACCATTATTGATCAGGATGGTCTAACCGATCATGCCAACTATATATATGTGTATATATCTATGAATTTGTAAACTTCTTGTTTACCATAACATGTAATTCAATCTCACTCGTACATATCTAGTACGACCATCAAAATTGTTCCTTTAAATAGGAATATATTTAGCTCTTTCGGAGCTTTCAATTAAAATTATCTTTTGGTAGCAATATATAGCTCTTCTAGAGCTTTCAACTGACTTTTTGGCTACCAGAACTTATATCCATATTGGCTTATTTCAAATGCCAATTGATAACATATGTTATCTATAATTCCCAAAGGGGTAGTTTGCGAACTCATATTGCTCTATTTATGACTTTGACGAGTATAACGCACTGTGAATATGGAATAAAGTTCCATTTGACAATAACATATTTGCTCAACCAGAGCCTTTTGTGATATAAGTACTTCCGGATATAGTACTCACATTATTCCCTTGCATTTTAATCGAGAAATGCATAATTGAGCACCTTTCAAAATGTGCTTTGTTTCATTTACTTCAGGTAATGAAAATATGTACTTTGTATCATTCACTTCGAGGAATGAAAAATATAAAATATAGCACATCATATCAAGTCGATTATCTATCAGAGATAAACTTTCAAGTGCTTTTCCGAAGTATTGATATTTTAGTACTTTGAGAAATACTGCTCATATTTCCCCTTGCATTTAAATAGGAAAAATATTTCTTATGCTTAAGTACAATATGAGTACTTGCATTATCTGCTAGGCATAAATAGCCACAATTCTAGGCATAAATAGCCACAATTCATTGTATATTTTATTCCGAAAATAATCGTATTCTTCAAATAATAAATTAACATAAAGCGTAAATAAATAATATGTGAAATAAATAAACATAAAGCAAACTAACATAAATAAATAATAAATAAAATGAATTAACATAAAATAAATAAAATAAATAAATAAAAAACCAATTATTCCTGTTAGAGGTTATAAGGGAAATAAAATAAATGGTAAATTATTCCCTTCAAGGTTTATGAGAAAATTAACAATATCCAACTGAGTTGGACCAATAACGCCATAATTATTTTCGCCATAAACAAATTTTGTTTATATTTTATTTCATTTATCATTCATGATTATGGATAAAGTCCATAATACTTTGGCGTTTGACAAGTACGAAACCAATGGTTTATAACATCACATTGGTAAAAGGAATTCACTTCCTTAGAATGATCTTTATCACTCTTGTCATCCTTATAACTTCGCTACCAACGTGTAGAAGTATTCTTAAAACGACTATATTTTTCATGTGTATATTCATAGCCTCGATCACGACCACAACTTTTAATGTGATTTTTTATTCCTTCCATAATATAATCTCCCATTCACTTCAGGGAATGGAGTAGAGCCAGTGGGCATTTGAAACCTTTTTCACATATCCTTATCACAGAGAACAAAGATTTAATCCTCGTACGCGGCATTGTTAAACCTGTCCACAAGGTCCTTTAAAAACCTCCTTTGAGACCAGTAGCCTCACAGAATGGGATGTCCAGCCAATATACTTGGATTATATCGAAATTATGTCTCTAATTGAATAATGATTTACCATGTTTGCATTCACTTCAGAGAATGAAACAGTTCCAATAATCGCATGGAATAAACATCATGCTTGCATTCACTTCAGGGAATGCCCCATCATTGATAATCACATGGAATAAACATCATGCTTGCATTCACTTCAGGGAATGCCCCATCATTGATAATCACATGGAATGAACATCATGCTTTGCATTCACTTCAAGGAATGCCTCCCATAAAACTTTTTGGATCAAGAAGAATTTTCGTAACTTGAAATTGGGAGAAGTCTATGGTCAAGTTTTTCAACGAAGAAGAAATATTGCTTTCGAGCAAATATAGACTTTATAATAATTTTCTTGTAAATTCAAAATCATCATGATTTATCGCACTTTAAAATAATAATATAAAGAATAAAAATAAAACCAAAATTTACCGATATTGATTTTTCTCTCGTGGACAATGGAGACATAGTATATGACCGAGATAGCTTCTCATAGTCCCTTTATATCACATCTCTTTCCAAGCTATTTAAATACATGTAAAACTCAAAACACGGTTAAAAATACCAAATTTTATCCATAGAATAACATAAATAAAATTTGATCTTTAATTATAATAAACAAGAAAAAAATGATTTAACCAACAAAAATAAATATGTTCAAAATTTGCTTGGCTAGATCTATTAAAATCTATATATGTCTTAATCAATTAAAATATGAAATTGGACCACTTTTTGCGAATTGAAATCCCTAATTATAAACCAAGCATAAAATGAGATATAAATCAAATTAAACAAATTAATAATATTACTACTTAATGATCGCATCTCTAATAGTGCACAAAATATAAAATAATATGTTATCATGTAACAAAACTTTAAGTTACAAGCTATAAACGTCAATCATTAAACAACCAAAAACACATCACTTCTTTTTCATAAGAAAATGTTGGCATTGTCAATAATAAATAGACATTTGATATAATTGTAGGTTATTTTTATAACAAATCTAATCATTTCATAAATAAATAAATAGATAAAGGCATGAAACTTAAAATTATTTATTTATATGTCAACATTACTAATAACTAATACATTATATATAGGTTTTAATCAAATGATAACATATAATCATACCAAATTCGATTATATATACAATCATAACTATACAAAAAAAATCATAATATACTAGCACAAAAAAATCAAACCTTAAATCATGAAATATATAAACAAAACGATGAATTATAATATACTTCCTTTATATTTAGAATGATTATAAAAACACCAATGATTCTCACCAAATTCATGTTTACGCGTCAAATTAAAGGGAAGATGAAACTTGATCTTTAATCAATATCTTCTGAGCGAACTCGTGCTGATAACGTGTTGTGAATAAAATAAAGAAGAACAAGAAGAACAAAGAGATGAGAGAAAGAGAGAGATTTGTATTATTCACAAATATAGACTTGTATACAATGCCTTCAATGAATCATCTATTTATAGGCATAAGAAGTACATAATATATTAAACTCTAATTCATAGAGATAATATTCCTAATAATAAATAAATAAATCAAACTCCTTTGATAAAGTTCTAATCATGATAGACATCCACATAGATAAATATTCATAACATTTTTCACCTTTTATATTTTTTTAGAAAATAATTTCTCTTTAAAAACCTTTTTTAAAACTTTTCTATAAAATATGAATTTTTAAAATAAACCTTATTTTTTGAAAACATTTCTCTTTAAGCATTTTTTTCAAAATTTTATTTCTTCATAAAACCCTAAACTTTAATTTAAAACATTTTTATTTTCTTTTTCTTGAAAACTTATTACTTATTTCTTTTTCTAAAAAAACATCTTTATTTACCTTTTTTTTTAAATCACTTCCTACTTTATTATTAAAACTAAATTTCAAGAAAAATATTTTATTTTTTTAAAGACCAAGCCCCTTTTATTATTTCCACCCATGCATTATTATTTTTTTCCTAATTAAATCCCTAACTTTAAGTTTTTTAATAAAACCATATTAACTCATTTTTATTCTTGCGTTTTAATATTAACACTTTTAAAAATTCATTTCTACATTTCTAAAGATCAAAACATTCCTAACAATATTTTTTAAAGCATGCAATTTTTTAAAGATCAAACCCAAAATTAAACGAAAGTTTAAAATGAAAACATTATCGGAATCGCGAAACGATTTTCGACTTCAAGAACACAACCTAAAATCCACAAAAACACAAACACAAAAATTCAACCAAGAACAAACATGAAAATTACTAAATAAAAATTAAAAGGAAAGATAGAAATTTTACCGAAACAACGAACGAAGAACTCAGATATGAACTTCTCGAATCCGGAAAACTGCCTCCAAACTCGAACTTCAACTCCAAAATTTCCAAGCAACTCTTGAGAATTTTTAGAGAATTTTTTCGGAATTTGTCTAAGCCTTTTTGCTTTTTCAAGTGTATTGTTTCTTGAAATTGGGTGTGATAAACATGTAAGGTTTGGGGGTATTTATACATGAATTTCAGCTTCAAATCCAAGCCAAATTCGGATTTCAATCCCCGAATTGAAGACAAAATTAAACAAGAAACTTGATTCTCAGAAAAATCCCTCAAACCCTATCCGATTTGGTTTAGATTTGAAGCTAAATTTTAGCCCTTGATTTGAGCCTAGGGTTTGACCATTTATCTCGGTTTTTTGCAGATTTTGGAGACCACATGCGGCGGCGGCGGCGGCGAGACACATCGACCGACACCAACGGCGACGACAATCGTGGCTGGTAGACGCTGGACGGCCAACTTCAATGTTCGATGGTAAGGTTTGTTGTTTATTTTTTTACATTTATTATTTTTTGGGTTGTCATCTTATTTTACATTTATTACCACCATTTTTATAATTATCACATTTTCTCTCTCTTTTCCTTTTTTTTTTAAAAAATGGGCTTGAATTTCAAAGTGGGCTTGTTTTTCCTTTTGAAATGGGCTTTAGAAAAATTTATTTTCAAAGATGGGTTTATTGTTGTTGTTTTTTTTTAGTTTAGAAAGGGGTGAGCCTTTTATTATTTTAAGGGAAAAAGGATTTCTTTTTTTATATTTTTTTCTAATTATTTAATATTGGTGGGGTGGAAATCTAGCGACAACACTTATGTGCTACATGACTGATTATAGATTGTTTTACCTATTTTATATGTTATTTAAACTGGCCATGCGCACATGATTGATACACTTGATTTCGCGTAAACATAACATGTTTTCTGGAGTAAGTATGATTATGCTACAGGTTTGATATATGCTCTAGTACCCGATATGACAAGCATGCTCTATGGTTACCATTTATCAGCATAGAAATGTGTTTATCAAGCATTGGTATAACTGTTTATCACTGCATACTATGATGTTGCCTAGAATGATTAATAGGGATACTTGGGTTATGATATGAAGTATCGTAAGGTTCAGCCCTGATCAGGCTGGCAATTCCGCCCGTATTAGGTTCCTAGCTTAGGCTAGGGTAATTCTTCCCGTACTAGGTTCCTAGCTTCGGATAGGGTAATTCCGCCCGTGACCAGAGGTAACCCTTTTATCGGTACCTACGTCCACTAGGCCTAGGTTAACGCCCGTATAAGGTTCCTAGCTTCGGCTAGGGTAATTCCGCTCGTGACCTAAGGTATTTTCTTAGGATGGTACCCACGCCCAATGGTCTAGGATTAATGCCAATATATGATACCGTTCTGGGAACTGTATCGTGGAGTTTGGTTGGAGGGTAGATAGGTTGCATGAAAACTTGTATGCTTTTATAACATTTTTTTTTCCGAATTGTTTTGTTATGTAAATGTTGATACTTGCACTGTTGGAACACACTGAGCTCCCTAGCTCATACCCCTTTTTCTCCCTTTTAGATATTTTGCATAAGCTACCCTGCTTGTGACATTGGAGGATCGACACATTTTGTACTTCAGCTAGTTTATAATGTTTCTATCCATCTTTTGGTTATACAGGGTGACATGTGCCTATATTTTGGGATTATATAATGTTTTGTCATGATCATTTTGATACATTACTTGATGATGCTTATTTTGTAATCATTATCTGTCGGGTTTATGAAGATGATTTCACCAGTTTATGCAGATATTGTTCAAATTAGATACGTGAATTGGACATGTTTTTCAGTATCTTAAAAAAACTTATCAAAAAAAATAAAGAGAAAAAAGCTTATCTTCATTACAAAGTAGGATCAGACTTTTTTAGTAACTTCTTTGGGATTCGAACGAAGAGCACCAAAATCTTTCGAGCAAACTCGTGCTGATAAGATGTTGTGAATACAATAAATAAGAACAATAATAAGAACAAAGAACAAGAATGGAAGAACAAAGAGATGAGAGAAAGAGGGATATTTGTATTATTCTCAAATATAGACTTGTGTACAATGTCTTCATCAAATCATCTATTTATAGGCATTAAGAAGTACATATTACAATGAACTCTAATTAAATGAGATAATATTCCTAATGATAAAGTAAATCAAACTTCTTAGATAAGATTCTAATCATGATAGACATCCACATAGATAAATATTCATAACAATATCAAAATTTAAACAAAAAATATATGTGCTCCCGATTTATAGTTTCATCTTCACCATAAATCTATGATAATTTGCTTTCATTCATAGTGCTTAAACAAATTCAACATTCAACTAAAAATTAAAGAAATCTTTAAGCATGTATAGATTACATACAATGATAGAAACATTAAAAAATTGTTGTGCAAGTGGATTAGATAATATATGCGCTCTTTTTACTTTGAATTTAATATACGAATTCCATTCCTCCTTATAATAACTTTAACAAAAAAATCATTGCATTTTATGAGGATTGATTTGCTGTAGAAAATGTTATTATTAAGTCTGAACATAACAAATGTGTTGATTTGGAACTAAAATCTAATTTGAAATACTTTTTGATTCATTGTCATTTTGTTGCTTTTGGTTATTGCCTTCCTTTTATATTTGAACAAGTGACGAACCAGTGAACAAATGTGTTTATAATTTATTGCAGCATAATGTCATTGATTTCAATAAATTGAACTATTTTTTATGGTTATAGGTTGTGTGAACTCGTGGGCAAACAAAAAAGACTAGATTCTATTTTTCAGAAAAAGATGTTGATAAAAAAAATTAGTATGTCATCGAAAACTCCAAGGCCTGCGCATCAAAGTTGTAGTTAATCTCCCCCTAAATCTCCGATTGTTGAGGTTGAAGAAGTTAATCTTCCATTAATAGAACGTGATCTTGTGTTACGTAAACTAATGTGGGAATATCCAATTAATCAACAAGATGAAATTCGACGAGCATACTTGAGAGTAGGTCCATATCAAATTCATCTCTCTAGTTATCCACTTTCTCAAGAAAAACATCACAGGCGTTTTCAATATTCTTGGTTTGCTCAATTTTCTTCTTGGCTCGAGTAATCTCCATCTAAGGATGCTGCATATTGTTTACCATGTTATCTTTTTAACATGAAATCTAACGAGCAACCTGGTTGGGATACATTCATTGTTAAAAGGGTTTAGAAGTTGGAAAAAGTTAATTCTAGAAAGAGTTGTTCTTTTCTTTATCACATTGGAGTTGATTCTTGTTCACCGCATAATAATGCCATGAGATCTTGTGCGAATTTGATGAAGCAATCTGGGCATATTGATAAAGTAATTCATCGGCAAAATTTAGAAGAAATTTTGAATAGCAAGGTATGAGTCAAGACTTCAATAGATGTTGTTAGATGGCTTGCATTTTAAGATTGTGCTTTTAGAGGTAATTATGAGACACTTGGTTCAAGAAATTGTGGAAATTTTCTTGAGTTGATTGAACTTTTGGTGTCCTATAATGATGATGTTAAGAAAGTTGTTTTGGAAAATACTCCTAAGCATGCTATATATATTTCTCCTTTAATCCAAAAGGAGATTTTACATGTCAGTGCTAATAAAGTTCAGAACAAGATTCGTGAAGATATTGGAGATTCAAGATTTTGTATCATAGTTGATGAAGCTCGTGATGAATCCAAAAGATAACAAACGACCCTTGTTCTAAGATTAATTGATAAAGGTGGCTTTATTAGAGAGCATTTTTTTATCATGCACATGTTAAACATACAACTGCATTGACTCTTAGGAATGAAATATATGTCATCCTAGCTCATCATGGTCTTAATTTTCAAAATATTCGTGGTCAAGGTTACGATGGTGCTAGTAATATGCGTGGAGGTGGAAAGGATTGCAAGCATTATTCCTTAACGATTGTCCTTCTACTTATTATGTGCATTGCTTTGCTCATCGACTACAATAGGCTCTTGTTGCTGCATCTCGAGAAGTACATTTTGTTCATGAATTTTTTTAATAATTTGAGCTTCATTATCAATTATCTCGGTGCCTCATGCAAACGTAATGAAGAATTGCATGCTAGTCAAGAAGATACAATTGCACACATGTTAACTACAAATGAGCTTAAAATCGAAAAAGGTGCTAATCAAATTGGCACTTTAAAACGAGCCGGAGATACTCGTTGGGGTTCACATTTTCATTGTATATGTAGCCTTATAATAATGTTTGATGCAACTTGTTTGGTGCTTGAGAATATTAAAAGAGAAGGATCCAGTTATTCTCAACGACGGGATGCTACTACTGCATCCAAAATGATTCATTCATTCGAATTCATTTTAATTTTGCATTTGATGAAAGAGGTCATGGGCATTACTGATGTATTATGTTAAGCTTTGCGGCAAAAATCTCAAGACATTGTAAATGCTATGCATTTGGATTCAAGTAGAAAGATGTTGATCCAAAATTTGAGAGAGAATGGTTGGGAAAATTTGTTGAAACATGTGCTATCATTTTATGAAAAGAATGATTTAGATGTTCCTAATTTAAGTGCACAATATTTTGAAGGTAGGCATTGACAACATCAAATTTAAAAAACCGTGGAACACCTTTATCATTTTGACATATTCAATGAAGTGATTGATTTTCAGTTGCAAGAGCTAAATACTAGGTCCCTAAGATACTTGACATTTGCGGAAGGGGACGCATTAAACTTTTGATAATTTGAACAGATTTCTGAAACGAGGTCCCTATTAGAAAGGGGTTCGTAAAACGATTCATATCATGTATTCAAGAATTGATACATCAAGATCTTAGAAAGTTCAGATATATTATGATTACTTTAGTCATTTAAGCATACAAGGGTATCATGGTTATTTCGACATTCATGGACAGTCTGGTAATTATACCAACATTGAATAAGCAATGGTTCACAGAACTCGGGTATCCTATTTGCTCATTAGTTTTCCTAACCGGACATTCAAGAATTTCTAAGTTTAAGTCTTTTAAATTATCAAATATTTTCAGTGATGTTCCGATTATTTAGGCTATCATGGCCTTTTAGTTATTTGACTGCCATGACAAAAATTTATATTATAGCACAATCGTATCAAAACGAAAGTTATAATTCTCAGGGGCTCTAACAATTTATTATATCTCCAGAATTTGTTTAATGCGGCGTAACCCAACTTGACAATACTTACCAATGTTCAGATATGGGTAATTAGCGTGCATCAGAACTTAACACTGGCTGAACTGTATGTCTGAACAGGCGCCCTCATACTTTACTATACGGTTTAGATTTGAGCAATCGAACATACAATTTATACGAATCTTCCTACCTTACATCGATATGGTGAGCGATGGGCATACACATGTCGTATTTCTCAACACTTAGGGGAACCTTAGCTATTTAAGTCTTATTAAAAAGTTCAAAATTTCGTCAAATACATAGTTACCGATTAACTCATAAGGGTATTTCGGTTATTTTAAACTAAGATAAATCTACCATTTCTTTCTGAATTACCATTTGGTACCTCCATCATTCACGTACTCAACGAGATTAAGTCGTCTTAATTTTCCGGCCCATTACAGACGATTCATTCATTACAGAACTTGAGGGTATAACGTCATTCAAATTAATCAAACATTTCGGTGCGTGAGGGCATTACCGTCTTTTTTGGTCATTACGATCATTCTCATTTAATTCACGTATTATTGTCATATGGATCGACTTAGGATTTAAACAATGTTTCTAGAAAATTCTCATTCATGTGTTATACAGAGTTTGAGGGATTATCCAAGTTTGTATCACACGTATTGCATAATGATGCCGAAGTCTTTCCATTAAAACATACTTCTTGGGTAATGTAAATTGCATAATCAGGACGGATGCAGATTTTAGGTCATTTCCTTTATCAGAGGGGTAGTTTAGTCATACTTATGCTCCAAGGGTATTTTTGTAATTTCATAACCAATATCTCATACTCCGCATTCTGAACATTAGTTCCTAGACACCATTGATAGAATTTCAGATTTAACTGAATCGCATACTTATTTTCCGTATCGAATTCGGCTTAAGCAGAGTTCACAAAACACTCATCATAAGCATGCATGCTTTAACCAGATATCAACACGTACATAAAGCATACAAGGGGTAGTAATGTATTACCTTAACTCCGAGCTATATCTGTCGATTCATGAAACCCCATTCAATTGCAATCGAACTCGAATTTGATGTCCAACAACCATTCGTATTCAAGAAGCTGAGAGTACCCACATAAACAAACTCGTCGGCCGGTCACCGGAAAACTCGCCGGAGACGCCAATCGCCGCAATCCTTAAAAGCTCAAAACTTGCCGAAAAAAGATGGTACTCCGATGAAGGGTGAAACGACGGCCAAAACTAAGATCGAACCTTGGGTTTTGATCAGACCGACGAGGAGGTTCCAGATCTGACGACCGCGACACGAATGGGCGTCGGGGACGGCCAGAAGCGACAGAGAGAGGCTGTGCCACAACGTCGAACATTCAGACGTTCATACACGGCGGATGACGGCGCGAAATCGCGCGTGCTTGGCGGCTGGAGATTCAGGGACGGACGGCGCACTCGCCGGCGGTGGCGGTGTCTTGCACGGAGCGACAGTGCCGGAGATGGACGGAGATCGGGGAGAGGGGCGGGGTTTCTCTTGGGGATTCGAACAAATGTCTGGTAGAGTTAAGGGGTACGTGAACAGACACACCTCTTTAATTAAATGCATATGCAAAACGATTTTACGTTAACCTTAAGGGTAAAAAGGGGAGGCAAAAATCAAAAATGAGCCTTGGCTCAGACGGTTAACACGCTGGATGGTGAAGGTTGAGGTCTCGGGTTCAAGCCTCCACACCTTCACCTTCATTTCCCTTTTTTTATCATGTATATTTTAACGGGTGTTACACTATATCCCAGAACAAAACCAGAAATAACTAGATGTTTGTGTACAACTTCACGAATGTGTCAATTCATGTTAACACATTTCTTGCAAGGGAAAAGAATCATATTCTATTGGCTTACATTCGCAAAAGCTAAATTTAGAAAAGTTTCTACTCCATTTCAATAGTCGGCGCTTACCCTTGGCAAATCCATCCAACTCATGTCCATTTTGTATTTCTGTAATATCCATTTCACATGTTAATTGATAATACTATAGATACAGAGAAGTCGTCATTTGTCTATGTTAACTAAGCACCAAGTTAAACATACACATCAAACATAAACAAGCAACGCAATTTTTTAAACGTGAATATAACAATTAAAGGCGATCATATAAACAACTAGAATGTGCAACAGAACTCTAAGAAGCAAAGAGATATACTTTATGCCCAGTTTAAGTCGAGAAAATTACAGCAAATCTCAAAAGAAGACAAGATTTTTCAACACCCGAATCTCCAATAAACAGTAGCTTGAACAAATAGTTACTGCAAAAATGTGCAACCAGATAATATTAACATACTTCTCAATGGACAAAAAATTTGAACCTTTAAAAAAATAAAAATAATGCACGAAACAAAAGGACAAACAAATTCACATCAAAGAAACCAAAATCTACAATATACATCACATGCTTCTAATTAAGAACAAAGGCACCTAATCACATCAAAGTTCGGTAAAGTAAATTCACATGCATGGTGTTATTTAGATTTGGGAATTGGGTATATCTTTAAAATAATGAGAAAATAAAACTTTAAAAGTAAAAATAAATAAATTAAAAATCCTAACAACGTTCTATTTGGCTTTTGTTTCTAACAAGACAAACCACATGTTTCACGGAAAAAATAGAGTACCCATGTTTTATCCAATAGCTCCAGTGGCAGAAGGTCTCAAGGACCTATACGGCCCCCGCAAGAATAATAAAATTTTCTTTATAGTATATATAGTAAATTATTTGATTTGGCCTCCCACCCACAAAAGAAACGTGGTCCCCCCAGTAAACGTGTGCGTTTGTTCTTGGAATTTGGAGGTAAATTTTTTAAAACTTTTTAATTCATTTCACGTTTATAATTTGGTTTTGGTTAATATTTTTAATTTAATTGAAGGTACAAATTATTTATATTTTCAATCCAGTTCATATTTTTATCATTTCGTTTTTTTGTTTCAGTTCCAATTTTTGAATTATGATATGATATTTAATTTATTTTGTGTTTTGATTTCCTCCCGATTTATAATTTTATCTTTACCATAAATCTATTACACTTTGGTTTCTGCTTAAACAAATTCATCATTCAACTAAAAATTAAAGAAATCTTTAAGCATGTTTAGATATTATTGTGCAAGTGGATTAGATAATATATGTGTTCATTTTACTTTGAATTTAATGTACGAACTTCAATCCTTCTTATAACAACTTTAACAAAAAAAATCATTGTATTTATGAGGATTGATTTGTTGTAGAAAATGTTATTATTAAGCATGAACATAACAAATGTGTTGATTTGGAACTAAAATCTAATTTGAAATACTTTTGGATTCATTGTAGCATAATGTCTTCCTTTTATATTTGAACAAGTGACGAACCAATTAAAAAAATGTGTTTATAATTTATTGCAGCATACTGTCATTGATTTCAATAAATTAAATTATTTTTTATGATTATAGATTGTGTGAACTCATGGAAAAACAATAAAGACTAGATTCTATTTTTCAGAAAAAAAGATGTTGATAAAGAAATTAGCATGTAGTCGAAAACTCAAAGACTTGACATCAAAGTTGTAGGTAGTCTCCCCCTAAATCTCTGGTTGTTGAGGTTGAAGAAGTTAATCTTCCGTTAATAGAACATGTTCCTGGGTTACGTAAACCAATGTGAGAATGTCCAATTAATCAACGAGATAAAATTCGACGGGCATACTTGAGAGGAGGTCCGTATTAAATTCATCTCTCTAGTTATCCATTTTCTCAAGAAAAACATCATAGGCGTTTTCAGTATTTTTGGTTTGCTCAATTTTCTTCTTAGCTCGAGTATTCTACAACTAAGGATGCTTCATATTGTTTACGAGACATTTATTTCAATAAGTTGTCCTTTCAATAAAATTCAGTATCCTTTCAAGATTAAAAATTAAATCTAAATAGTTATTTCTGATCTATTTATTTTTGTTGATTATATAATTTTAAATATGTAGAAAGTTAATAAAAAAAACAGTTTTGAGAAAATTAAATCTTTAACAAGATAAATCAAAAACCCTAACAACCTTCTATTTGGCTTTTGTTTCTAACAAGACAAACCACATGTTTGACGGGGGAAATAGAGTATCCATGTTTCAGCTATAAATAGCACAACTAGGCTGGGATTTGCTAAAGCATAAACACAAATTCTTAGAAGAAGAAAAGAGAAAGTGAGAATGGCATCCGCAATGATATTGACATTGCCGAGGTTTGTGGCACTTAAAGGAGATAACAATCGGTATTTATGTCTTAGCCCACTTCAGGGCCGACCCTATCTGCGGTTTGTAGCTGAGGAAATCAGTGATCCTACTGCCACTATGGAGATTCTCGTTGCAGACGACGGAAACGTAAGCATCAAGCAAACCTCTTCCGATAAATTTTGGAGGTTGGATGACACGAAATTTATCTTGGCGGATGTTGACGACACCGGCAACGGCAACACCAACACCCTGTTTCGCCCCTTCAAGGTCGACAGCCAGTCCATAGCTTTACTAAGCTCGGCCAACAATCTCTTTTGTACCCGATATTCACTCGGTCCGCCATACCCCGACTCCCTTAATGCAAACGCCGATGATACTAACTTCTGGGCTCCGCTAAGGGTGGAAGAGCCAGTCAAAACGAGGGTGATTTCTAATATTGTATACGACCTCGACAAATCGAGTATCTACGACACAAATTCCGTCGTTTTGGCCACGAATTCTGCAATCAACACTAGCGGAGATGCCAGCACAACCGTAGCTGTGAAGCTTCCCTATGAAGACGTAAAGACTACTATATGGAAGACTAAACTTTCACTCAAGTTGGAAGCCAAAGCCACCTTCGAGACCAGCACCTTTCCCGTCATCGTTGACGGCGGGGAGGTCGGATTTTCCGGTCAAGCAAGACGGCGAAACGAGTTGGACGAGACCATGACAACGACCACTTTGCTGGAAGATGCACACAGTGTTGTGGTGCCTCCAAAAACTACGGCGGTGGTGAGTTTGATTGCAACAAAGGGTATGTGTGATATTCCCTTCACGTTCACGCAGAGTGACACTCTTTATAATGGGGAAACTTACACGACCGAAGTCCAAGGCAACACTTACACTATTTCTAACTTCTACGACTTCAAATTTCAGACCAAATTAGAACCTGCCGATGCTTGAATTGGGGAAAATAATGCCTCCTAAGGCTAAGACACAACATAATTAGACTGCATGTATAAGTGCATCTGTAAAATTAAATAAATTATGTTGTTTTTATTATGTATTATTAATCTCATGTACTTATAGTATGAGAATATATTTAAAAAAATGTGTGGTGTTTATTTTTACAAAGAGATATTCATTCAAATAAATCATCAACCATACAACAAGGCTAACGGTTGGATGACCAAAACAGTAACGGTCGAAAACATAAGTGGTAAAAATAATCTCTTTTTTTCAAATTCTCTGACCGAAATAAAACACAACATAATCAAATCCGGTGAAATTTGCCCTTATTTTAAAGTTTCAAATAAGAAAAACATATATATTTATTTAAATTAATATAAACATGTTCTATTCATATTACATGAATATCTTCTTGATCACATCATTAATTCATTTATTATGCTTTTTTATATTGAACAAATATAATCATGAATATTAAGTTAAAACGAATAAATATATTCTTTAAAATAAGATCTTGTAGCATTATTATTTCCATCACCGAATGACCAGGAACAAAATTAGGATTTAGGATTGGGGGAAAACATAAATGTTTGAAAATAACGAAAAAAATTTAAAAATAACCCAATTTTTAAATATTATATATATATAAGAACAAAAGGTACTTATATAAAAAAACTGGGGGCAATTTCCCCACCCAAGCCCACATACCTCCGTCCCTTCTATTTGACTTTTTTTCTCAGTTTTGTCGCGTGTTTTTTAAGAAATGAAAGAATGGGGATATAAAGTCAAAAATAATCATCAATGTTTGACCTTTATGTCATTGTAGCCCCTATTTTTTTTATTTGTGCAAACCACAATCAGATCAGATAATGACATGTGGCATCATCTAATTGATTCAAAGGCTTAAGAGGGAAATAAAAGTTGAGATTTGAGGGAGATGGGAATTGAACCTAGGCCTAGTGTATAAAAAGCATGATGCTTAACCACTAGGCTAACCCAATTAATTTATTAAAGCTTATCAAATATTATATTAATCACATTAATTACTATCTATCCCTATTACTTTTCTTTCATTGTCGATTCTTCCACTCAAACTACATTCTTTCCTTTTACTGTCGATTCCTGTAACGCCCCGGTTTTGGGCTCAGAAGTTTTGGCGTTGACCGGTTTGGTCAAAGTGCTGATCGAATATATAAGAGTGAATTTAGGAAAGCCTAGTTCGGGTTGCATTAAAAATATGGAAAAATGCTCTAAAATCATCTTTTAATATATATAAGTGAACTGTGAAATCAATTTTGGAAAATGAGGTTCAGGAGGTTGACATTTTGGCTAGTGACCAAAATGTAATTTTTGAAAGTTGCGGGACAGTTTTATAAAGGATTGAAACTTTGAATCTTTAAGGAGCTATTATTCCAAAAAGGATTTCTCCAGATTTTTCTAAGATATTTTAAGGCTTTATTCTGATTTTTTTTAAAGATTTAGAAAGGGAGGGAAATCATTTTAACCAATTTCCTAACTAATTTTCCATTTTCTCTCAATTTCTCTTTTCTCTCATTTTCTCTCAACCCAAACAAAATTCTCCAGATTTCTTTCTCTGATTTTGACATCTAAATCTCTCATTTCAACTCTCATTTGATTCCTAATCATCTCATCAACAAAACCTCTCAATTTGCAAGTTGTTTCATCAAGCTTTTTGGCTCTAAAATGGAGAAATTCAAGTTTGGAGGTAAGAACGTCCTTCTCCTCTAAAATATCAGTTCTTTACTGAAATTCCTAAGTTCTCAATCCTTGATTTGTGTTTTATTAATGGCTTTTCAAATGAGATGTTGATTTTTTGGCTAAAATGCAAGATTTGGTGATTTTGGTGAAATTTTCGTGTGATCTGTTTGGGCAGTGTTTTGGAGTGTCAAAATGATGTTAAATGAATGCTAAATTGATTAGAAGTTGAGGTTTAATCAATGCAATCCCGGATAGGTTGAATTTCCTAAGTTTGGCTTGAGTTTTTGGTTGTTTTAGGAGTGTTTTTGGTGATCTGTTATACCTGGAGGTATAAGGACGTGTTTGTGATCATTTTGCATGTTAATTGATGTATAAAAATGGTTAGAGGTGATGGATCTTGGTTGGGTTAAGTTTTGGAGATGTTTGGAGGTGATTTCGGTTGTGTTTGGTAGCCAAATTGTTAGATTTGTGATGAGCAGCGAGTTATGTTGTTGTTGCTGGTGTTTTAATGCATAAGGATGCATTAATGTTCTGTTTTTGTGTGCTTGAAACAGGGGAGTTTGATCCGTGAGCTTTGGAGGTGTTTGCGGAAGGTTTCGGAAGCTTGGAGGGCTTGTTGGCTAGTCTTGTTTGGTTATCGGTGAGTGAAGTTGGGATTTTAGCTTTTAAACCAAGGTTTGAAGGTTTTTGGGAGCTTAGTGTAAGTCTAAACAACTTGCTAAGCTCAAGAGTAAGTAAAAGGATTTTTGTTCTTGAATTGTGTTGTGATTTGGTTTTAAAAGCAAATGTGGTTGAGGATTGTTATGCATGTGTTTTGCATGGTTTAATTCTGTTTTATAAGCATGTTTTAGCATGGTTTAATGATGGTTTTGAAAGCCACTTGAGAAGGATGCTCAAGGTAAGGGATCCTTGGTTTTGTATATGGTAATTGTGATTTTGATGCATAGTGTTGCATGTTGATCAATGGCTTTGAATGATGCTTTAAAACAGTGAATTGATGATGTTAAATGTTACCTTTTGCATATTGGTTATGCATGTGAATCATTGGATTAATGATGTAATGGTTTTGCATATTGGTTATGCATGTGAATCATTGGGCTAATGTTGTGATGGTTTTGCATTATGTTTATGCATGTGGAACATTGGATTAATATGGTAAGATGGTTATATTGGCAAGAGATGTAAATGGTTCTTGGTTCGTTGATCGGATATAGTTAGCCGGCTATAGGATTGGGTGCACCGTGAATAAAGTCGCCTTGGAGGTGGAGTGGTCAAGAGTGGACCGGATAAGCTCCCTTCAAGTTTCCTAACGAGATGAGGTCATAGTGGAGGTTGTTGCCCACGGGAGGACCTTGGTTATTTGAGGTCATAATGGAGGTGTTGCCCATTCGAGGACCTTGGTTGAGCAAAGGTTATATGGTGGTTCAAAGTCCATATGTGAGAACCTTGTGCTTGTTGAGATCACAATGGCAGTGGTTAAGTCCATGTGTGGATCTTGTGTGTGATGTCCCGGATCTCGTTAGATGATGTTCTACAACTACCAATCGGTTATGCAAAGGTTGTATGGTGGTTAAAAGTCCATACGGGAGAATCTTGTGCAAGCTAAGGTTGTATGGTGTTTAAAAGTCCATACATGGGAACCTTAGGATGTTGAGGTCAAATGGAGGTTGTTGCCCATTTGGGAGACCTTGGATTGGGTAGGGTGTAGGGAGCGTAGGGACAACGCTCGGAATCCGCGTATCCGATCGGGTTGTTGAGTTGGAAAGTGAATGTGGTTGTTCTCTTGGAAGCCAATGTAATGTTCTTGATCATGTGAAGCATGGGATGCTTGAATTGATGCATGGTTGCATGTGAAGCATGAGATGCTTGAATTGATGCATGTTTGCATGAGAAGCATGGGATGCTTGAAAAGATGCATTATTGCATGAAAAGTGTATGATGCTAGTGAATGCATGTTTACTTGTTAAGTTGAACAAGTGTTGGTTATCATTTGGTAAATGATGCATGTGAGCATGAACTATCTATGTTGCATTGGAGTCTTGTGAGACTTGTTTTTAAAGGCATGTGAGGATGATGTTATGGTTTATGTTGCCTTGGTTAAATGCATGTGTTGGAATATTTGATGCTATGGTTTTAAAAAGGTTTCGTGCTTGATATGGTTTTCAAGTTTAAGAAAGGTATGTTGTGAAATGGGAGTGTTTCCATGGTTTTATTTAAGCTTGGCATATGGTGTTTATGCATGGTTTGAGCTTGTTGTTGAAAAGGGTTTCAAACATGGCTTTGGTAATCAAATCGGGTTTGTTTTAAAGGTGTTTTAATGACCCGCTGCATTGATGGTGTTTTGGTTTTGAGCATTCCTCACTAAGCATTATGTGCTTACGCTCCTTTTTGTCCATCAATGCAGATTCTTAAAGTTTGGACAGCAAGGAGCAAGGGATTCAAGGTGGACTCCAATGGAGATGTATGTCTCGGTGAATAGTTATAGTTAATAAGGGCAATGGGGTAGAATCTCTCAGGTTTATGTGAATGTGATCGTTTATGTTTGATCAAGAATGTTTAAATGCTGTTGTTAATGTTGTTGAACATGAATTGGCTTAAATGAGTTTGTTTTGGAAGGTTTGTGCCCAAATGGTTGCTTGTTTAGGAAGCATGCCTATAGATTTGGGGTTTTTCATATATGATGTGTTTCTATTGAATTGGTGATGCAATTAAGGTCCTTGCATGTTGGTTGATTATGTGATATGGTTTGGTGTTGTTAATTTGAAGTTTGAAGCATGTTTGATGTTGTTTTCGAGTCAATTCCAGGCAGGGGTATCGGTACTCGGGCTTGCGTATCGATACGCCTGAGCCAAATATGCACATTTCTGCCCAGGCGTATCGGTACGATTGTTAGGGTATCGATGCCGTATGAATGCCGTATCGAAACGAGGGAAACTAGTATCGATACCGTATGAATGCCGTATCGAAATGGGGAGACTCGTATCGATACCGTGTTGAGAGTTTGGTTACTGCCTTCCCCGCGTATCGATACGACACCAGGCGTATCGATACCTGTCTGTTAATTCGGTTAAAAGTATCTTTTATGTTTTGTTTTGTTTACGTTTTGGTCCTGAATCTTGTTTATGCAATTAAATGAGTTTGAGAAGTCCTTTTGAGCTGAAATTTCGCAGGGAAGCATGGAACCTGACTAATTTCAAGATGGTAACTTAAATTTGTACTAAGTCCTCATATTTATCAGAATTTACAATTTGGTCCCTAAAGTTGTAATTTGTTCAATTGGGTCCCTGTTTGATCTCTGATGTTTGTGATCTTTGAGCATGGTGTTAGTGTGATCACATCTAAGGTTAATGTGCATCTAGACAAGTTTAAAAAGAAAAAAAAGGGTCGTTAATCAAGGTTGACTTTCGGGTTGACTTTGGTTTTCCCCGTGTAATCTTCGTAGTTCGGGTCAACCGTCTAGGCCGGGCTACGGGGGTTACATTTGGTGGTATCAGAGCTGAGTTGCGAAGGTTGGGGAAAACGGTAAGTGGTTGTGATGTGTGTTTGATGTTTACCTTGTTGTGTGGTTGAAAGTTGCTTGAAACATGTGTTTTTTGAGTATGCTGTTGATGTTTCTGAGCATGTTGCTAATGTATGCAAGCATGTTTTGTGGTTATGAATCTTGGCTGAGTTTTGTGGATATGTGCTGATGCTATGAGCTGATGTTATGCATGGTGAATGTGTTTTGAGCATGTTATGTTGCTAATGTGCTGGTGCATTTGGATGTTGTTTGGTGTAAGCATGATCAAGGTATGTTGTTTGATATGCTTGATGATGTGATATCCATGTTGTGTTGACTGTTATGTCATGTAAAGGGGAGGATTCGGGATACCCATTGCCTTATTAATATAGCTATTGTGTTATTTGGAGTTGGAGTTTGAATCCTTGCTTAATGCTGGTCTAACTGGTTTGTTTGCTTGTTGTGATTGTATGTTTGTTGTTGTTAGTGGTATGGCAAAGTCAATGGAGGAATGGCGAATGAGGGAGATGGTTGCTGCCCTGGGGCAGGTTGTTAAGGTAAAGAATTCACCCTTATGTAAAGGTGTTTTGTTTCAGTCTTCTGTGCCTGAAGTTGAGATGGTAAGGCAAGGGAAAGAAGCTGGTTCTGTAATGGAAAGTTCTTTATCTGTTGTTCAAGAAGTGTTGGGAACGTCTCAGGCTGCGGTTGAGGTAAAGTCAGTGGATGTGCTGGCTAGATGTGAGGGTTTGCCGAAGCAGCATTTGCTTGATTTGGGTGCTGTGGAGTATCATGGTACTTCCCCGGAGATGTTTGAGGCCTGGTTGGCCAATGTGGTTCTGATTTTGGATCAGGAAGGCTGTGATTATGCATGTAAGCTGGGGAGTGTTGTTTCTTTGATGTTGGAAGATGTGAGTGCTTGGTGGACATCTGTGGCTGTGGCGTCACATGTTCCTGATATTGATTGGGATTTCTTTGTATCGGCCTTTTATGGGAGATATCTTGGAAGGGAATTTCCAAGGGTTAAGCAAGGCGCGGGTAGTGCTATTGTTGAGCAAGTGTTGCTTGAACAAGGAGTGGAAGCTCAGTCATCTGTGTGTGTCCGTTGTGAAAGGCAACATGTTGGAAATTGTTGGGGCGCAGGTGTTTGTTGGAATTGTGGATCTAAGTTGCATGTTAAGCGTGATTGTCCTCATGGAGTGAAGTCAGCTTTGATGTTAGCCAAAGGATCCTTGAAAGGTCGTGGGCACGGCCGAGGCAAGGTTCAGAGGTGGCGGAAAAAGCAGAAGGTTGTGGAGAGTTTGGGAAGTGAAGCTTGCTGGAAATGTGGGTCTGCTGGACACATGAGGCGTGATTGTTTGATGTTGGCTTGGAACAGTCAAGGTTCTTTACCGCAAGGAGTTGGTGGTGACCCTGGTGTGTCAGCTGGTGCTGCAATGGTGCGGCAGGAGGGTGATGGTTCCGCAAGGAAGAGAGCTCGTCTGATGAAGCTTCGGGATGGTGTTGTGTTTTCAGGTAACCTTGTTAAGTGATCTTTGCTTTAGTTGCCTTAGTTTGGTTTCTGTTGGTTTTCCTTGTGTGGTAAGTCTGGTCTTGCTGCTAGCATGTTTGGGGTAATGGTAGTTGTTTGGGAACATCTTGGGTGTGAAGAAGGCTTGGGTGAATATCTTGTGGTTAGTGGTTGTTGGTATGATGGAGTTAGATAAGTTAAAGGTGAGTTAGGAGGTTGTTCTTAGACAGATTTTGAGGATGTTATTGGAGGGTGTGAACTGGCATTCATGCACAATTAAAATCATTGTTATATGCTATATTATATATGTTGGTCCATGCATACATGTGGCATGATATTAGAGGTTTTGCATACATGTACATCAGGCATTGATAGGGCATGTAGGTGATCATGCATACGATGTTCACGCTCGCTAATAACTAATCGAATCTGTTAGTGTTGAGGCATTGATAGGGCATGTAGGTGATCATTAATTCATTTATTATGCTTTTTTATATTTAACAAATATAATCATGAATATTCAGTTAAAACGAATAAATATATTCTTTAAAATAAGATCTTGTAGTATTATTATTTCCATCACCGAATGACCAGGAATAAAATTATAGGATTGGGGGCAAAACATAAATATTTGAAAATGACGGAAAAAATTTAAAAATAACCCAATTTTTAAATATTATATATATAAGAACAAAAGGTACTTATATAAAAAAAACTGGGGGCAATTTCCCCACCCAAGCCCACATACCTCCGTCCCTTCTATTTGACTTTTTTTCTCAGTTGTCGCGTGTTTTTTAAGAAATGAAAGAATAGAGATATAAAGTCAAAAATAATCTTCAATGTTTGACCTTTATGTCATTGTAGCCCATATTATTTTATTTGTGCAAACACTCTAACGTTTTATTTTCGTTCAAAATTTACCTGACATGTGGCATCATCTAATTGATTCAAAGGCTTAAGAGGGAAATAAAAGTTGAGATTTGAGGGATTTAGGAAATGAACCTAGGCCTAGTGTATAAAAAGCATGATGCTTAACCACTAGGCTAACCCAATTAATTTTTTAAAGCTTATCAAATATTATATTAATCACATTAATTACTATCTATCCCTATTACTTTTCCTTCATTGTCGATTCTTCCACTCAAACTCCATTCTTTCCCTTTACTGTCGATTCCCCTTCACTCTCAAGAGTGGTGTCATTGACCCCCATTTTGAGGTATTTATTTATCCTATGAATGAATCAAATTAGACTGGAGTAGGAGTAATTTAAACAAATAACTTTTAAGGACAGTGAAAGAAGACATGGGAGAAAAGAAATGGAGTGAGCAGCGTGGGCCAAAGCTTATGTTAGGAAAAGAACTCGACGTAAAGAACTGAGACGGTTTTGGTGAAAGAGAGAAAAGAGAGTAAAGGGAGAAAAGTCAAAATAGACTTTAACTTTTATTAAACTCACAATTACAAAGCTTACCAGATCCAATTACAAGAATAGTATTTATAGCCCAAATGCAACTTGGGCATGCTATAACAACCTAGAGTTCAGCTAGAATAACAGACTAACTGACTCTGTAACAACACTAACAGATAAATTTAATCGAGTAACTAATACTCTAACATTCCCCTGGTTTTCTTCTTTTGATCATTTTCAATGGCCTCTTCAAAAGAAATAACTCCAAGTCGACGACACATGGAACTAAACACAACAGGATGTAGTGGCTTGGTGAGTATGTCTGCATATTGCTCTAAGCTAGGCACATAATTGACCACAAGATGCCCTGCAAGCACTCTTTCACGAACAAAGTTGAGATCAATCTCAACATGTTTTATTTTAACATGATGTGTAGGATTTGCAGCTACTGGCACTGCAGAGGTGTTATCACACCAGACTACAAGTTTACTCTCAAGAGAAACACCAAGATCAATTAAGAGTTGCTGAATCCGGATCAGTTCTGAGACAGAGTTTGCCAATTTCTATACTCAACCTCACATGTTGACCGAGACACCACACTTTGCTTCTTGGAACACCAAGCAACAGGATTTCCTCCAAGATAGATGCAATAGCCTATTGTAGATCTCATGTCTTCAACAGATGTTGCCCAGTCAGCATCACTATAGCAAACTAGAGAGAATATCTCTCCTGGTGTAAAGAACAGACCATATGTCAAGGTGCCTTTAAGATATCGTAAGATCCTTTTTACAGCTTTCCAGTGGATCTCACTAGGGTTATTCATAAATTGACTGACCTTGTTCACAGCATAGGATATATCGGGGCGAGTAACACAAACATATTGAAGCCCTCCTACCAGACTCCTATATAAGTGAATATTAGAAAAAGAATCACCCATAGTAGAAGTAAGAACTGGAGACACAACCATAGGTGTACTAAGAGCAAAGGAATTAAACATGTCAGATCGTTGAAGCAGCTCAAGTACGTAGTTCCTCTGATTAAGAAACAAGCCATTACTGTATTGTTGAATTTCTATTCCCAAGAAAAAATTCAAATCTCCAAGATCTTTCAAAGAAAACTGAGAGTGAAGTTGTTGCACAATACTATCAATCTCAGTTGAATCATCCCTAGTAACTATAACATCATCAACATACACCAAGAGAAAAACAGAGCAGTGATTAGTTTTTCTGATGAATAAGGATGTGTCTGCCATAGACTCCTCAAAAAGTAACTTAGTCAACAGACATGATTTCAAAGTATCAAACCAAGCTCTAGGGGCTTGACGAAGACCATACAAAGCCTTTCTTAGATGACAAACTAGAACTTGACCATCAAGCCCTTTTTGTTCAAACCCAAGAGGTTGTCTCATGTAAATGTCCTTAGTGAGTTCTCCTTTTAAAAAGGCATTATTGAAGTCAATTTGTCTAATTACCCAGTGTTTCATAACAGTAGTTGCTAAAGCAGTTCTAATGGTAGTGGCTTTAACTACTGGACTAAAGGTTTCCTTAAAGTCACAGCCAACAACCTGGGAGTACCCCTTGGAAACAAGCCGAGCTTTCAGCCTCTCAACAGAACCATCAGGCTTTGTTTTGACCTTAAACAACCACTTGCACCCAACTGCTTGTCTGGAAGGAGGCAAAATGGTGAGATCCCCGGTCTGATTATGAACAAGGGCATCAAAATCCTGATGAACAACAACTTTCCAAGCAGGATGTTGGAGAGCTTCCTGAACAGAGCTAGGTTCCTGAACATCAGACTCCACAAGGTAGGCCTTGGGTTTAAAAATACCAGCCTTACCCCTGGTGATCATAGGGTGAGCATTCTGAATTGAAGATGATAAGGGAACTGCCACAGTGGGTGACATTTGGGAAGATGGAGGTAAGGATGATGATGGTGATAAAGGTGTTGTCACAGTGGGTGACATTTGTAGAGATGGAGGTGAGAATGATGGCGGTGATAAAGTTGTTGTCACAGTGGGTGACATTTGTGGAGATGGAGGTGAGGATGATGGTGGTGATAAAGTTGTTGTCACAGTGGGTGACTTTTGTGGAGATGGAGGTAAGGATGATGAAGATGGTAATGCAGGTAATGATAATGCAGATGATTGCAATGCAGGTGATATGGACGATGTCACAGTGGGTGACAATTGAACAGGAGAGGAAAGTGGTTGTGATGGATGAGATGAAAAAGGAAGAGAAGAAGTTAAATGCTGGAAAGTGGATGAGGGAGGAACTGTTACAGTAGGTGACAGTTGTGGAAGGAAAGAAGATGCAGGTATTGTTACAGTGGGTGACATAGTAGAGTGATGAGGAGAAGATGACACTATAGGGGATGAATGAGAGTTATGAGAATGAAATGAGGAATTTGGTGACACAATAGGTGATGAAACACAAGGTAGAGATGAAGGGGAATGAGAAAGACTAGAAGAAGACTGAAACCCAAACTTTAGACTAGGAATATCATAAATGGAAGCAGAAGTATGTTTTGAAGACTTAGAACATTTAGATTTAGAGGAATCAGTAGAAGAGACACTTAAGGCAAAAGGAAACACAGATTCATCAAATTTAACATGCCTAGAGATGTAGATTCTACCAATACTATCCATGCATTTATATCCTTTATGAGTGGGAGAATACCCTAGAAAAATACACCTAGAGGCTCTAAACTGAAACTTATTCTTATTATACGGTCCTAAGAAGAGATAGCACAAACATCCAAAAAGTCCTCATTAAACTATAATCAGGAACAAAATTAAATAGTTTTTGATAAGGTGACACACCAGACAAAGCTTTAGTAGGAAGTCTATTAATAATGTAAACAACGCTAGTAAAAGCATCATTCCAGTAAGATAAAGGCATATCTGCTTGAGTAAGAAGATATAAACCTACTTCAACTATCTGCCTATGCTTTCTCTCAACAGTACCATTTTGTTCAGAGGTACCATTTTGTTCAGAGGTATGGGGACATGTAAACCTATGAATTATACCTTGCTATTTTAAGAAAGAAGTCAAAGCAAGAAACTCACCTCCTCCATCTGTTTGTAATACTTTAAGCTTGGAATTAAATTGTCTTTCTGCAAGATGAAGAAACTGATTAAACACAACAGATACATCTGATTTCAACTTTAAGAAGTAGACCCATGTATATCTAGAGTAAGCATCAGTAAAGGCAACATAATATTGAAAACCATTAGAGAACACAAGGGTTGGACCCCACACATCAGCAAAAACAAGTTCCAAAGGATGTGAATAAGAAGTGCATGAATCAGCAAAAGGTAACTTGTGAGATTTGCCAAATTGACAAGTAGAACATAAATGCATTTGTTCATTATTTGTGCAAGAAACATTACATTGTTTTAATACAGAATTCAATACACTAAAGGAAGGATATCCTAGTATAATATGCCAAACATGAGCAGAGACTTTATTAACAGCAGCAAGATTACAAGAAACAGTTAAAACATCAGAAACAAAAGCATTAGAAACAGCAGACTCCTTAGAAGGAGATGTATTTTTATTGGAAATGTCTAATCTGTACAAGCCTCCAAGTTCAGTGCCAGTAAGTAGCACCTCCTTGGTGTATAAATCTCAAACTTGACAGAAAGTAGGGTAAAACTCAACCAGAACTCTGTTGTCCTGTGTAAACTTTGAAACAGAAAGAAGGTTTTTAGTTATACCAGGAGCAAATAATAAATTCTTTAATCTAAGATGTCTATCAGAATTACCAGCAATAACAGAGTGCCCTACAAATTGAATGGGAAGACATTGACCATTACCAACACGAATGTTACCTGAACCAGGACTAGGATCTCCAACATTCAGATTGTTGAAGTCATTGGTGAGATGGTTTGTAGCACCAGAGTTAGGGTACCATGCAATGTCTCCAACCACTTTTAGAGTAGCAATCATGGCCTGTGGCTGAGCTTGAGAAGTTAAAGCTTGTCTAGACTGAGAAAGGACATTAGATGCAAGATAAACAGATTGATAAACTGGATATGAAGAGGGAGGAGTGCCATGAGGGTGCATATACACAACAGGCTGATGCAGTTGAGGAAGAGAAGTATGTGGAGGTGTAAGAATAGAAGAGTGACTCATCACTTGATGTCTGATTTGAGGAACAAAGTGGGAGTATACAGGAGCAGGTGAACTCAAAGGAGGAGCATCATAGTAAACATGATTATAGGATAAAGGAACACCATTCCTAGGACTAGAATAAGTGCAAGCATTGGCCTGAGATACACCAGACTGAGAGTTACCAAAACCTCTGCCAAAAGTTCCTTGTCCTGATCGAGAAGCCTTATTCTTAAAACTAGTGTCAAATCTAGAGTAACACCTCTCAGCAATGAGCCCTAACTTGTTGCATAATTAACACTAAGGTCTGGGAGATGAATACCTACCTCTTCCTCTACCATTGTAACTACCAGAGTTGTAGGTATTCTGATCAAAATTCTGCTCATTATCAACTATATTTGTTTCACCAGAACTAAGAGACTCAGAATGCTGTTGAATTGAAACATGAGCTGAAGCATTGACATGTCCTAGAATATCTTGTTGTCTAGCTTTTGCATCAATCAAAATAGTCCTGACAGCTTGAACATCTAATTGTGTTGGACTAGCAGTGATGACAGACTCAAATTCTGGAGGCGGGTCATTAAGGATGGCTGTAACATGCTCATGAGGTGAAATAATTTCACCACAACTATCCAAACTATCATAGATATTTTTGACCTTAAGTAAGAAGTCCTTCATAGACAGATCACCTTTCTTATGAGAGTGAAGGAGTCTCCAATAGGACATTAACCTAGACGTGGTTTTCTCTCTATACAATCTATGTAGAGTAGACCAGATGGCAAATGAAGTATTATGCCCAATTAGATTTGGAAGGACATCCCCACTAACTGGGGATAAGAGCCAGGATGCTAATGCTCCATCTTGTTCCTCATAGAGCTCATAATCTGGATTAAGAGTCACAGATCCTTCTTTCCTAATGTAATGAGGAGGCCATGTAACATTAGGATCTATGTATTTCTGTAAACGATGAGTCTTAATGGCTAAGAGGATTTGTTGTTGCCACAATAGATAGTTTGTATAATCTAAAACGACATTTATTTTCTTGGTTGAAAAAAGCCTATTATTAGAAGTCTGAGTTTGAGACACTTGACCAGATCCAGTTAAAAGCGTCTCATCAGACTAAGTATCAGCATCATGTGTGTCAACAGGATTAGTCATCGAGAAACAGAAGATAACTTTCAGCCAAACAGAAACCAAGAAGAATCATAGAATACTCTCAATACGAGATTACACATAAAGCACAAACCAAGAAGAATCACAGATTATAAATCACTCAAAGTAGGGTAAACGCGATGCAATTTCAAGAGATGAAGACTGAATTTAAAAAAATCCTATTAGGGCACAGACATCGTCAGTCGAAGCACGAAATATCTCAAGCTTTAACAGATCCACACTCACAATAATCAAATTCAAATTGTAACAAGTAGGCATGAGCAGAGAGAGCACAGACGGGAGCCAATCACAAGAGGCATATCAGACCACAGAAGGCAAAGGATAGGATAATACTAGAAAAATCAGAGAAGGATTCGCTAAAATGATTATCGACGAACGGACGTTGTGTGCAACGAAAGAATCTTGCAAGACGGCTTTCTGGTACCAGTGATGGTGGCTCTGATACCATGTAAGGATTCACCGATCATAGCACCGATGAGACTCCGATGAAGCAGAGAGGGGAGAGAAGAGAAGAGACGAATCGAAAAAAAACTCGACGTAAAGAACTGAGACGGTTTTGGTGAAAGAGAGAAAAGAGAGTAAAGGGAGAAAAGTCAAAATAGACTTTAACTTTTATTAAACTCACAATTACAAAGCTTACCAGATCCAATTACAAGAATAGTATTTATAGCCCAAATACAACTTGGGCCTGCTATAACAACCTAGAGTCCAGCTAGGATAACAGACTAACTGACTCTGTAACAATACTAACAGATGAATTTAATCGAGTAACTAATACTCTAACAGTGTAGTTCATCTATATCATTGTATTTAGCTTTAGGAAATACCGAGTTTCCTCAAAATTTATCGAATTATTCAAATGTATACCATAAGTATAAGTACCTAAAAATGGGGGTTAATGACACCACTCTTGACAGTGAAAGGGAATCGACAATCAGATAATGTCACGTGTTCGTCTTATTGGTTAAAAAATAATATAAAGTAAATATTTAAAATAATTAATTTTTTAAAAAATAGTAATGACACGTCAACAAGTCATGCCATGTAGACATGCCACGTCAGTGAAGGGCGTTGATTGTTAGTTGACTGACATTTTTCATCCAATGAGAGTAAATTTTGAACGAAAATGAAACGTTAATAGGTTGTTTGCACCAAAAAAAATATGGGCTAAAGTGTCCAAAAGATCAAACGTTGAGGGCTATTTTTGATTTTATGAAGAAAAAAAAAACAAAAACAAAATAAAATAAAATGTGAAAAAGAAAAACCAAGAACTCTAACAACTTTTTATTTGACTTCTTATGCTCCGTTTTGTCACTTGTTTTTTAAGAAATAATAATAAAAAAACGTGAACAAAAAAATTGCACCAAAATCTTTGGTTGCTAATGCGATAAGGTCATCGACATCCTGTGGCGTAAGCAATAAGACCCACAGGGGAGTCATTGTCTCTCCATTTTCAGAAAGTATTTAATTTAGTATTAAATTTTGGGTTAAAATTACTATGGCCGTCGCACACCGTTAAACACCATTTAATTAATTAATAAGTATTAAAATTTTCAATGACTCAAGATACAATTAATAATTATTTAAAATAAAATTCGAATTAAATTTTTTTCATATATATTTTATTTTCTAATCTTTATTGGATCAAATACCAATCATAGTCAATCTTTAAAATTTTCAAGGAACTATAGAGGTCTTGGCCCCACAAGAATAATAAAATTTTCTTTATAGTATATATAGTACTGTATGTATATATATATTGTTCCCCCCACCTACAAAGGAAAAGTGTCCCCCCACACAAACGAAACGTTGTGTTTGTTCTTGGAATTTGAATCGTGATAACTGATAAATATCAGTTATTAAAAAAAGAGTGAATAGCAGAATAGGTAAAAAGGCGGAACGGGTAATTTTTAAATTATTTATTCTTAAAAATATAAAATCTATATTTCATCTGTCATTTCAGGGTAAAAAAATTATGTTTTTGCAGTGCCACTTCATCTTCTTTAAGTTCACAGCGTTCTAAATATTGACTCCATTACGGTTAATATATTTTAGAACTTTTTAATTCAGTTCACGTTTATAATTTTTAAAAAAATACAAGATGTATTTTTCATTTCGTCTTCTTATTTTAGTTTTAATTTTTAAATTATGATATGATATCTAATTTATTTTGTGTTTTGACTTCCTCCCAATTTATAGTTTCATCTTCACCATTAATCCATGATAATTTTCTTTCATTCACAGTGCTTAAACAAATTCAACATTCAACTAAAAATTAAGGAAATCTTTAAGTATGTTTAGATTACATACAATGATATAAACATTAAAAAGATTATTGTACAAGTGGATTAGATAATATATGTGCTCTTTTACTTTGAATTTAATATATGAATTCCAATCCTCATAACAACTTTAACAAAAAAATCATTGTATTTTATAAGGATTGATTTGCAGTAGAAAATGTTATTATTAAGCATGAACATAACAAATGTGTTGATTTGGAACTAGAATCTAATTTGAAATACTTTTTGATTCATTGTCATTTTGTTGCTTTTGGTTACTGTCTTCCTTTTATATTTGAACAAGTGACGAACCAATCAACAAATGTGTTTATAATTTATTGCAGCATAATCTCATTTATTTCAATAAATTAAACTATTTTTTATGGTTATAGATTGTGTGAACTCATGGGCAAACAAAAAAGACTAGATTCTGTTTTTCAGAAAAAAAGATGTTGATAAAGAAATTAGCATGTCATCGAAAACTCCAAGGCTTGGGCATCAAAGTTGTAGTCAATCTCTCCCTAAATCTCCGATTGTTGAGGTTGAAGAAGTTAATCTTCCGTTAATAGTGGGAAATAGTCAAGGGAAATAGTCAAAGCCAAGCGTACCGATACGACACAGCGTATCGATACAATAGTAACGACGAATATAAAATTAGGGTTAATGGGTATCGATACGCATGTATAGCGTATCGATACGGCCTCGACAGAGAGGCTATTTAGGGTTGTATATGTTAAAACTCTTTAAAACACAAAAACCCCTTTTCTCTCCACAAATCCTAGCCGCGAAACCCTATATAAACCCCCTCAATCCATCAAATTTTACCATCAATCTTCAAAATTCCTTGAGGGTTTTTACTCTACACATCAAGGCAAAGCTTTGGCATCAAATCTTGTGCATTCACATCCCCTCTTTCATCCATTCTAAGATTCAAGGTATAAAATTTCTTTTTTCTTTTTTTTTTTAATTTTCGTTTGCTTTTAATTGTTATTTCAATTGATTTTTTGTACAAACCTTGTTTAATTGTTATGGGTTTCACTTTTTTCACAAATTTTTTTCAAAAAATTAAATTTTTTCATTCGAATATATTTTATATTCGATACTTTTTTTAAACTGTTTTTTTTGTGTGAATATCTCTTTAAAATTAAAATTCTCTTTAATAAATTACCTTGAATTATTAGAATTTATTGGATCAAATAGGATGTTAATTGCATACATATCTGAATCCTTTTGGATGTATTTTCAGGATTATGGCACCGAAAAAGGGAACTAAGCGTCATCGTTCTACTTCCAATCCTATTGAGGATCTCGAGGGTAATCCTACACCTAACCTTCCTTATATCATCCAATTAAGTTTTCCCGAACCTACTGATAGGGAACGATATAAACTTTTTCAAGGAATGAACCTTAGGGAAGAGCGAGTTGTGTCTATTCCTTTTTTAAATTCTGCCCGTTTCAAGTTTCAATACCTACCTTTGATTAAGCAATGGAAATTCTTAACCTTTTTGAATATTCCTCCTATCCTATATAGGAACCTAGTCATTGTGTTCTTTTCTAATGCCGTATGTATACATGATGAACCTAGGGAGCATGTCATTGCCATTGAATCTTCTATTATGGGCAAAACTTTTCAAATTGATCAAAAGGTTTTATGTAATGTCTTTGGTTTTGAAGATATTGGTATTGATGATGAACACTCTTTGGGTACGGGTTTTTTAGGTCCCGCAAAAGTTTTAAATGCTCATGATTGTATCCTTCACCTTCTTATTTCTTGGTTTATCCTTCCATCGGGTGGGAAATATTCAAATATTCGTCAAACTGATGATTTTTGGCTAAGGTGTTTTAGAGAAGGTAAACGTCCAAATTTGTGTCAAATTATGTTTGCCGACCTTGTCTTCTTAGTTTAAAACCGTCACACCAAACTAGTCTCATCCTTTTACTACTCCACGACTTTGAGTTGTCTATTTCATTCCCTTGGCATTGATTGTTCACATGATTTCCCCGAAACCCTTGACCTACCTATTGATGAGCGTTCCCTAGCTCGTTCCGGTTTCACTTATGTTGATAATGATTGGGTTCGCAATGCTCAAGATCCTCTGCCCATTGCTCCGGTCGATACCTCTCGTGCTTCTTCGAGTTCTCACCGTGCTCCTCTTGATTCCTCCTCCATGGATACTCCCATGACCTTCCTAAATGAGAAGTTCAACGCGATGGATAATCGTTTCACATCCTTAGAGGATCGCGTCCAAGGCATGGAAAAGAAGATAGACACCATGGCCGCTCGCCAAAACTCCATGGATATCTCTCTTACCGCCTTCCATGGTGCTTGGATCAATCAAACCCGAAGGAATCAACCCTCTCAAGAAGATGAAGAAGAAGATGACGAGGACAATAATGATGACAAAGGGGACGAGTAGATCATGCATCTCATCTTAGGACATTTAGTCTTTTATTATTGCTATTGCACTTTCGTTTTTAGGATTTGAAGTTTATGCCTATTATCTATGTTTTTAGGATTTTAAGAGTTTGGATTATGATGGTTGCTTTGACATTTATGCATTTAAACCTTTATGTTTATTTTGAAGTTTATCAATTTGAACTCTTATGCTTGCTTTAAGTTTAATGAATTATTGTTGCTTTATATTTCTATTATCCTTGTATTTTATTTTGATCTAACAAAAAGGGGGAGAAGGATCATAGAGTCAAATATTTTTGTTTTGAAAATCTATCTTAAAGTAAGGGGTAGAAAGCTTTTCAAAGTTTCAAAAACTTAAAAATTTATTTATGGTTTTGTTATATCAAAAAGGGGGGATTGTAAAACCGAAATTGATTTTGATATAACACATAAACTTAAGGACCAATTTGCAAAACAATAAATTTTTAAGTACTCTTTAAAGTCTCACAATTGACAAGTATTTTTGAACAAAATAATATTTAAAGACCTGCTCTTAAATCATATATTTCCCTAAGTCTTTTCCTATGCTTTTCAAGCCTAAGTATGCAAAAACGCCCAGGCGTATCAAGAAATCTAGCGGGCAACCTGGTTTGGATGCATTCATTATTAAAGGGTTTAGAAGTTGGAAAAAGTTAATTCTGGAAAGAATTGTGCTTTTCTTTATCACATTGGAGTTGATCCTTGTTCACCGCATAATAATATTGCGAGATCTTGTGCGAATTTGATGAAGCAATCTGGGTATTTTGATAAAGTAGTTCATCAGCAAAATTCAGAAGAAATTTTGAATAGCAAGGTATGAGTCAAGACTTTATTAGATGTTGTTAGATGGCTTGTATTTCAAGCTTGTGCTTTTAGAGGTCATGATGAAACACCTGGTTACAGAAGTTGTGGAAATTTTCTTGAGTTGATTAAACTTTTGGCGTCCTATAATGATGATGTTAAGAAAGTTATTTTGGAAAATGCTCCTAAGCATGCTATATATATTTCTCCTTTAATCCAAAAGGAGATTTTCCATGTCATTGCTAATAAAGTTCGAAACAAGATTCGTGAAGATATTGGAGATTCAAGATTTTGTATCATAGTTGATAAAGCTCGCGATGAATCCAAAAGAGAACAAACGACCCTTGTTCCAAGATTTGTTGACAAAGGCGGCTTTATTAGAGAGCATTTTTTATCTTGCACATGTTAAACATACAACTTCATTGTGTCTTAAGAATGAAATATGTGTCATCCTAGCTTGCCAAGGTCTTGATGTTCAAAATATATGTGGTCAAGGTTACGATGGTGCTAGTAATATGTGTGGAGAGTGGAAAGGATTGCAAGCATTATTCCTTAACGATTGTCCTTCTACTTATTATGTGCATTGCTTCGCTCATCGACTACAATAGGCTCTTGTTGTTGCATCTCGAGAGGTACTTTCTGTTCATGAACCTTTTTAATAATTTGAGCTTCATTATCAATTCTGCCGATGCCTCATGCAAACGTCATGAAGAATTGCATGCTAGTCAAGAAGCTACAATTGCACACATATTAACTACAAATGAGTTTAAAACCGAAAAAGGTGCTAATCAGATTGGCACTGTAAAACCGAAATTGATTTTGATATAACACATAAACTTAAGGAACAATTTGCAAAACAATAAATTTTTAAGTACTCTTTAAAGTCTCACAATTGAAAAGTATTTTTGAACAAAATAATATTTAAAGACCTGCTCTTAAATCATATATTTCCCTAAGTCTTTTCCTATGCTTTTCAAGCCTAAGTATGCAAAAACGCCCAGGCGTATCGATACCTCAGCATATCGATACCCTATTTTGTCACTAGAATTTTAATTAACATACCGTACCGATACGCCTTGAAACCATATCGATACGATATACATCTGGGCAACTGTTTTCATGAAACCGTACCGATACGCCTTGCAGCCGTATCGATACGATGTTCATCTGGGAAAATGTTTTTCATGAAACCGTACCGATACACCTAGCAACCGTATCGATACGATAAACATATCTTTGAAAAATCCGAGCATTTAATTATTTGATCGTTACTTGTGAGTTGGTTGGTTTCCCAATTTTCAAAAGATCGTTATACCGTACCGATACGCTTGGTATGCGTATCGATACACTTTTTATACAAACATAGCTTGGGATTCCAGTAACTTTGGATCGTATCGATACTGACCTCCGTATCGATACGCCCCTTAAAACCGTACCGGTACGCCTTCTATGCGTATCGATACGCCATGTTTTCAGGCACAACGGCTCTTTCCTCTTTGATGTAGGTATCGATACGCCCTTTCCCGAGTACTGATACGGTAGGCTGCAGAGCTGCATTTAATGCGGGAAAAATGTCCACAATGGCTCTATTGATGATCCCAACTCTATTTTCTTTCAATTTGTCAAATTGTATTGTGAGTTTGGGGTTGTTGAAATTGTAATTGGGTAGACAATTATCCTTTGAGAGGAAACATTTGAGTTTACCAAATTCTTTCTTTGTATTTGAGTGGATTAAGCTTTGGGTAGAAAACTTAATCGAAATTGTAAGGTTTCCTCCTCATCCAAGAAAAGGGGACGAATTCAATTAGTGAATTGTTTGAAAATCTTTAGTGGGAGCTAAGGTAGTGGATGTATAGTTCATTTGGAGAACTTGAACAACTATAACCCCTTGTGTCATTTTTATTTTCAATCTTTCTCTTCACCAAAAATTTTAATTGCCAATTCACCCCCTCTTAGCCATTTGCAAGTGTTCGATCAACTCAACAATTGGTATCAGAGCTACACTCATTGGAAGGATTACAACCCTCTTGAGTCGATTCTTGGAGAGTTTGATCAACAACAAGTCAAGCAATGGCATCCACCTCCAACTATGAGTCCCAATCCACCACCAAGCCACCATTCTTCAATGGGGACAACTATCCTTATTGGAAGAATAGGACGAGGCTCTTCATCAAGTCTACCGACTATATGGTGTGGGATGTAGTTGAAGAAGGTCCATACATTCCCATGAGAAGAGATGGAGAAAGGCTCGTCCCAAAGATCAAAGCCGAAATGACCGATGATGAAAGAAGAAGGATGCAAGTGAATGACAAAGCTCTTCATGTAATATTTTGTGCACTTGGTCCGGATATCTACTCCAAGGTGTCTTCAATCAAAAATTCCAAGGAGGTTTGGGACACCCTCGAGACAACATACGAGGGAACTAGTGATGTCAAGGAGACAAAGATTGGGCTACTCAATCTAAGCTATGAGAACTTGAAGATGGATCCCGAAGAAAGTGTCTCTAAGATGTTTGATCGGTTCTCGGTCATTGTCAACGGTTTGAAGGGTTTCGGTGAAATCATTCCCGAAGACAAGCTAGTGAGAAAGTTGTTGTATTCTCTTCCGGAGTCATGGGATGGCAAGAGAACGCCCATTATTGAAGCTAGAGATTTGAAGACTCTCAAGATAGATGCTCTTGTTGGATCTCTACTCACACATGAGATTATGAGGAAGGGAAGAGAACAAGAGAAGAAGATAGTAGAGAAGAAGGAAGTTGAGAAAAAGAAAGTGGGAATCGCACTAAAAGCTTCACAACAAGAAAGCGATTCTAGTGAGGATGAAGATGAGGAGATTACTATGTTGGCCAAACGTTTTACTCGGTTCATGAAGTCAAATCGTGGAAGAAAATTCATTAGAAAGGGAGACTTCAAGAGTAAAAGCAAGGAAGAGGAGAAGGACCAAATTACTTTAGTATGAATGCAAGAAACCGGGTCACATCCGTTCCGAGTGTCCTCAATTGAAGAAGAAAAGCTTTGGGAAGAAGAACAAGCTCAAAGCACAAATTGCTACTTGGAGTGACGATGAGTCTTTCGAGGAAGAGGAGGAAGTGGCCAACCTATGTCTCATGGCCATCGATGATACTAAGGTAAACTCTCACTCATCCAATTTCGATTTTACCATTGAGGAACTTCAAGATGCTTATGATGAATTGCAAGAAGTGTATGATGAGTTAGTAGGAAAATACAAAGAGTCCATTTTGAAAAACAAAAAAACAATTTCCGATTTAAAAATTCAAAATGAGACATTTTCAAAAGCTAACTCCGAATTGGAAAAGAAGGTTTTGTTTTATTTAATATTTCAAATGATCTTAAAACTAAAAATCTCGAACTTGAAAAACTGCTTTCCGATTTTCAAGATTATCACACAAAGGAAGTGGATAATCTTAAAACATCTATTGCTATTGGGAAAAATAATTTTGAAAAAAGAAATAATTCTAAATCTCAATATGTAAAAAGAAAATCTTTTGTATCTAAAAAAAGAAATTTTAATAAGCAAGCTAAAGGTCATAGAGTTAGGAGTGTTTGGGTTCCTAAAGAACTCATTATTTCTAATGATTTGAATGCTATTGCTTCTTGGATTCCTAAGGGAACCAAATTGTTGAAGGCTAACACTCATGGACCCAAAATGATTTGGGTACCAAAACTCAAGGCCTAATTTCTTTGTATGTAGGGGGAGCATTGCTACAAGGCTAAAGCTTCAAGCAAAAATTCTTGGTACCTTGATAGTGGATGCTCAAGACATATGACCGGTGACAAGAGTAGATTTGTGGAACTAAAGCCTAAGAGTGGTGGAGTAGTAACTTTCGGTGACAACTCCAAAGGCCACATTGAAGGAATAGGCTCCATTGGTAATCTCTCTTCTATTTTCATTGAAAATGTTTTGTATGTCAACGGTCTTAAACATAATTTGTTGAGCATTAGTCAATTATGTGATAAGGGTTTTAATGTTTTATTTGATAAAAGTGGTTGCAAAATTGTAAACATTAAAACAAATCAAATAATGCTCATAGGACATAGAATAAGCAATATTTACATGGTGCATTTAGATGACATTCATTCATCCCATACATGCTTAGTTGCACATGATGAACATGACTCATGGCTTTGGCATAGAAAATTAGGACATGCTAGCATGAGTGTCTTAGAGAAATTAATCTCACTTGATTTAGTTAGAGGTTTACCCAAACTTAAATTTTCTAATGATAAAATTTGTGATGCATGTTCAAAGGGTAAACAACATAGAACTTCTTTTAAATCCATAAATGATGTCTCTACTAGTAGATGTTTACAATTGATTCATATAGATCTCTTTGGGCCAATTAGAACAATGAGCTTGGGTGGAAAATCATATGCTTTTGTGCTTGTAGATGACTACTCTAGGTATACTTGGGTTCTATTCTTAAGTACAAAGGATGAGGCTTTAGAAAAATTCATCACATTTTCTAAAATAAATCAAAATGATTTTGAACTTAAAATTTCTCACATTAGAAGTGATCATGGAACCGAATTTCAAAATCTAGGTTCCGATGAGTTTTTAAATGAAAATGGGATTAGCCACAATTTTTCCGCACCTCGCACTCCTCAACAAAATGGGGTAGTTTAGAGGAAAAATAGAACTTTAGAAGAAATGGCTAGAACCATGCTTTGCGAAAATAATTTACCTAAATATTTTTGGGCGGAAGCCACAAACACCGCTTGCTATATTATAAATCGAGTAATGATTAGGCCAATTTTGAAGAAAACACCTTATGAGATTTTAAAATCTAAAAAGCCTAACATTAGCTATTTTCACCCTTTTGGTTGCAAGTGTTTTGTTTTGAATAATGGTAAAGAAAACTTAGGTAAATTTGATGCTAAAAGTGATGAAGCTATTTTCTTAGGGTATTCTTTAAACTCTAAAGCCTATCGTGTATTTAATAAAAGAACTCTAGTTGTTGAAGAGTCAATACATGTTGTTTTCGATGATAACCTCCTTCCGAGGAAGGAATCTTGTGATGATGATGATGTAGGAATCATTGATGCCATTGATGGAGGAAAAACGTCAAAGGTGGATGAGATTCCAACCAAAGAAGAGGATTCACAAGATCCACCTCTTGAAGCCTTGAAGGACTTGGCTCTGGAGGAAAGGGAGGTGTCTTACCCAAGGGAGTTAAACTATGTCAAAGGTGGTGAAATCTTGGGTGATCCATCCAAGGGGTAACTACTAGATCCTCTCTAAAATTAATGAATCATGTTGCATTTATTTCATGCATTGAGCCTAAAAATATTAAAGAAGCTTTAAAAGATGATTTTTGGATTTTGGCCTTGCAAGAGGAATTAAATCAATTTGAGAGGAGTAAAGTTTGGACATTAGTTGAAAGGCCTAATGATCAATCTACTATAGGAACAAAATGGGTTTTTAGGAATAAATTAGATGAAAGTGGTAATATAGTGAGAAACAAGGCTAGGCTTGTTGCTCAAGGCTATACACAAGAAGAGGGAATTGATTTTTATGAGACTTATGCACCCGTAGCTAGGATGGAAGCTATTAGGATGTTACTTGCATTTGCATGTTATCATGATTTCAAGCTTTTTCAAATGGATGTGAAAAGTGCCTTTTTAAATGGTTTTATAAATGAAGAGGTGTATGTTGAACAACCACCGGGTTTTGAGGATTCAAAATTTCCAAATCATGTGTTTAAACTTACAAAAGCTCTCTATTGTTTAAAAAAAGCTCCTAGAGCTTGGTATGAGAGATTTTCAAATTTCTTAATTGAAAAGGGTTTTGAAAAAGGAAAGGTGGATACAACACTCTTCGTAAAAAGATATAACAATGACATCTTAGTAGTTCAAATTTTATGTTGATGATACTATTTTTGGTTCTACTAATGAGTGTTATTGTAAGGAGTTTTCTAAGCTAATGCAAGGTGAGTTCGAGATGAGCATGATGGGGGAGCTCTCATTCTTTTTGGGACTCCAAATCAAACAAAGGAAGGATGACACCTTCATAAATCAAGCTAAGTACGTGAATGATATGCTCAAGAAGTTTGGCTTGGAGAATGCAAAACCTCAAGCCACTCCTATGAGTTCTTCCATAAAGCTTGACAAAGATGAAGGAGGTAAGTGTGTTGATTCTAAGCTTTATAGATCCATGATAGGTTCTTTGCTTTACCTTACCGCAAGTAGACCGGATATTATGTTTAGTGTTTGCTTGTGTGCTAGGTTTCAAGCTAGTCCTAGAGAATCACACTTAGTTGCCATTAAGAGAATTTTTAGATACCTTAGAGACACACCTACTTTAGGCCTTTGGTATCCTAAGGATTCTTCCTTTAGCCTTCATGCTTTTTCGGATGCGGATTATGGGGGATGTAAGATAGATAGGAAAAGTACTTCCGAGACATGTCAATTCTTAGGTAGTATGCTCGTATCTTGGTTCTCTAAGAAACAAAATAGCGTAGCGTTGTCTACCACCGAAGCGGAGTATATATCCTTAGGGAGTTGTTGTGCTCAAGTCCTTTGGATGAAGTAACAACTCTTAGATTATGGTGTTAAAATAGAAACCATACCCTTCAGGTGTGACAACACTAGTGCCATTTGTCTCACTAAGAATCCCATCCAACACTCTAGAACTAAACACATAGAAATTCGACATCATTTCATTAGAGATCATGTTTTGAAAAATGATGTTGTTATAGGGTTTGTTGACACCTTGAACCAAATAGCGGATATATTTACAAAACCTTTACATAAAGAGCGCTTTTGGACCCTTAGGAGAGAGTTAGGTTTAACTAGCCTTTATTGACACTTTTTTGGTCCCAAAATGTCAAAATTTGCTTGAAATTGTTTGTGATTCATGCTTGTGTTAATTTTGTTCTTTTTACTTCTATACATGTTGCTAGGGGGAGTATATATTAAGTTTAGCCATTAAAACTTGTTCATATGACATGTACATGCATTTAGGGACGTTTCAAATTAGATTTTTGCACTTAAATCTGTCAAATCTGCACAATCTGGTAAAGGTGTATCGATACGGCTAAAGCGTATCGATACGGTATGATTTCTGGGAATTCTTGAGGATGAACAAGTATCGATACGACCCCTCGTATCGATACGATACAAGTCAATGGAAATAGTCAAAGTCAAGCGTACCGATACGACACAGCGTATCGATACAGTAGTAACGACGAATATAAAATTAGGGTTAATGGGTATCGATACGCGTGTATAGCGTATCGATACAGCCTCGACGGAGAGGCTATTTAGGGTTGTATATGTTAAAACTCTTTAAAACACAAAAACCCCTTTTCTCTCCACAAACCCTAGCCGCGAAACCCTATGTAAACCCCCTCAATCCATCAAATTTTACCATCAATCTTCAAAATGCCTTGAGGGTTTTTACTCTATACATCAAGGCAAAGCTTTGGCATCAAATCTTGTGCATTCACATCCCCTCTTTCATCCATTCTAAGATTCAAGGTATAAAATTTCTCTTTTTTTTTTAATTTTCGTTTGCTTTTAATTGTTATTTCAATTGATTTTTTGTACAAACCTTGTTTAATTGTTATGGGTTTCACTTTTTTCACAAAATTTTTTCAAAAAATTAAATTTTTTCATTCGAATATATTTTATATTCGATACTTTTTTTTAAAACTGTTTTTTTTTGTGTGAATATCTCTTTAAAATTAAAATTCTCTTTAACAAATTACCTTGAATTATTAGAATTTATTGGATCAAATAGGATGTTAATTGCATACATATCCGAATCCTTTTTGATGTATTTTCAGGATTATGGCACCGAAAAAGGGAACTAAGCGTCATCGTTCTACTTCCAATCCTATTGAGGATGTCGAGGGTAATCCTACACCTAACCTTCCTTATATCATCCAATTAAGTTTTCCCGAACCTACTAATAGGGAACGATATAAACTTTTTCAAGGAATGACCCTTAGGGAAGAGCGAGTTGTGTCTATTCCTTTTTTAAATTCTGCCCGTTTCAAGTTTCAATACCTACCTTTGATTAAGCAATGGAAATTCTTAACCTTTTTGAATATTCCTCCTATCCTATATAGGAACCTAGTCATTGTGTTCTTTTCTAATGCCGTATGTATACATGATGAACCTAGAGAGCATGTCATTGCCATTGAATCTTCTATTATGGGCAAAACTTTTCAAATTGATCAAAAGGTTTTATGTAATGTCTTTGGTTTTGAAGATATTGGTATTGATGATAAACACTCTTTGGGTACGGGTTTTTTAGGTCTCGCAAAAGTTTTAAATGCTCATGACCGTATCCTTCACCTTCTTATTTCTTGGTTTATCCTTCCATCGGGTGGGAAATATTCAACTATTCGTCAAACTGATGATTTTTGGCTAAGGTGTTTTAGAGAAGGTAAACGTCCAAATTTGTGTCAAATTATGTTTGCCGACCTTGTCTTCTTAGTTCAAAACCGTCACACCAAACTAGTCTCATCCTTTTACTACTCCACGACTTTGAGTTGTCTATTTCATTCCCTTGGCATTGATTGTTCACATGATTTCACCGAAACCCTTGGCCTACCTATTGATGAGCGTTCCCTAGCTCGTTCCGGTTTAACTTATGTTGATAATGATTGGGTTCGCAATGCTCAAGATCCTCTGCCCGTTGCTCCGGTCAATACCTCTCGTGCTTTTTCGAGTTCTCACCGTGCTCCTCTTGATTCCTCCTCCATGGATACTCTCATGACCTTCCTAAATGAGAAGTTCAACGCGATGGATAATGGTTTCACATCCTTAGAGGATCGCGTCCAAGGCATAGAAAAGAAGATAGACACCATGGCCGCTCGCCAAAACTCCATGGATATCTCTCTTACCGCCTTCCATGGTGCTTGGATCAATCAAACCCGAAGGAATCAACCCTCTCAAGAAGATGAAGAAGAAGATGACGAGGACGATAATGATGACGAAGGGGACGAGTAGATCATGCATCTCATCTTAGGACATTTAGTCTTTTATTATTGCTATTGTACTTTCGTTTTTAGGATTTGAAGTTTATGCCTATTATCTATGTTTTTAGGATTTTAAGAGTTTGGATTATGATGGTTGCTTTGACATTTATGCATTTGAACCTTTATGTTTATTTTGAAGTTTATGAATTTGAACTCTTATGCTTGCTTTATGTTTAATGAATTATTGTTGCTTTATATTGCTATTATCCTTGTATTTTATTTTGATCTAACAAAAAGGGGAGAAGGATAATAGAGTCAAATATTTTAGTTTTGAAAATCTATCTTAAAGTAAGGGGGAGAAAACTTTTCAAAGTTTCAAAAACATAAAAATTTATTTATGGTTTTGTTATATCAAAAAGAGGGAGATTGTAAAACCGAAATTGATTTTGATATAACACATAAACTTAAGGACCAATTTGCAAAACAATAAATTTTTAAGTACTCTTTAAAGTCTCACAATTGACAAGTATTTTTGAACAAAATAATATTTAAAGACCTGCTCTTAAATCATATATTTCCCTAAGTCTTTTCCTATGCTTTTCAAGCCTAAGTATACAAAAACGCCCAGGCGTATCGATACCCTCTGCGTATCGATACCCTATTTTGTCACTAGAATTTTAATTAACATACCGTACCGAGACGCTCTGAAATCGTATCGATACGATATACATCTGGGCAACTGTTTTCATGAAACCGTACCGATACGCCTTACAGCTGTATCGATACGATGTTCATGTGGGAAAATGTTTTTCATGAAACCGTACCGATACACCTAGCAACCGTATCGATACGATAAGCATATCTTTGACAAATCCGAGCATTTAATTATTTAACCGTTACTTGTCAGTTGGTTGGTTTCCCAATTTTCAAAAGATCGTTATACCGTACCGATACGCTTGGTATGCGTATCGATACACTTTTTATACAAACATAGCTTGGGATTCCAGTAACTTTGGACCGTATCGATACTGACCTCCGTATCGATACGCCCCTTAAAACTGTACCGGTATGCCTTCTATGCGTATCGATACGCCCTGTTTTTAGGCACAACGGCTCTTTCCTCTTTGATGCAGGTATCGATACGCCCTTTCCCGAGTACCGATACGGTAGGCTGCAGAGCTGCATTTAATGCGGGAAAAGTGTCCACAACGGCTCTATTGATGATCCCAACTACCGAAACTGCTAGAAATCAATGCAAGGGTATAAAAACAAGCTTCATTTGACCAAGCAACAACTATTGAACATTCAAGCATCATCAAAGCAAAAAATCCAAACTCTTGAGCTATTCAAAGTCATATTCTTGTACCCAACTCTATTGTCTTTCAATTTGTCAAATTGTATTGTGAGTTTGGGGTTGTTGAAATTGTAATTGGGTAGACAATTATCCTTTGAGAGGAAACGTTTGAGTTTACCAAATTCTTTCTTTGTATTTGAGTGGATTAAGCTTTGGGTAGAAAGCTTAATCGAAATTGTAAGGTTTCCTCCTCATCCAAGAAAAGGGACGAATTCAATTAGTGAATTGTTTGAAAATCCTTAGTGGGAGCTAAGGTAGTGGATGTATAGTTCATTTGGAGAACTTGAACCACTATAACCCCTTGTGTCATTTTTATTTTCAATCTTTCTCTTCACCAAAAATTTTAATTGCCAATTCACCCCCTCTTGGCCATTTGCAAGTGTTCGATCAACTCAACAGGCACTTTAAAATGAGCCGAAGATACTCGTTGGGGGTTCACATTTTCATTCTATATGAAACATTATAATAATGTTTGATGCAACTTGTTTAGTGCTTGAGAATATTAAAAGAGAATGATCCAGTTATTCTCAATGAGGGGATGCTACTACTGCATCCAGAATGATTCATTCATTTGAATTCATTTTCATTTTGCATTTGATGAAAGAGGTCACGAGAATTACTAATGTATTATGTCAAGCTTTGCAGCAAAAATCTCAAGACATTGTAAATGCTATGCATTTGGATTTAAATAAAAATATGTTGATCCAAAATTTGAGAGAGAATGGTTGGGAAAATTTGTTGAAACACATGTTATCATTTTGTGAAAAGAATGATTTGGATGTTCCTGATTTAAGTGCACAATATTTTGAAGGTAGGCATCGACAACATCAAATTCAAAAAATCGTGGAATACCATTATCGTTTTGAAATATTCAATGAAGTGATTGATTGTCAAATTCAAGAGCTAAATACTAGGTTTAGCATTGAGGCAATTGATCTTTGGAAACTCAGCTCTGCTTTGGATCCAAATGAAGATTATAGATCTTTAATATTGGTGATATTTGCACTCTTGCTAAAAAATGCTCAGAGAAATTGAATTTTCCGTTTCAGTTGAAGAATTTTTAGTGTGATATACGTAATGATGTCAAATTGAAAAATTTGACATGTTTGTCTCAGCTATGTGTTGTTCTTACGGAGATAGGAAAATCAAAAGCATTTTATCTTCTTGACAGATTGAACATGCTTATTTTAACTCTTCCAGTGCCTACATCAACTAGTGAGCGGTCATTTTCAACTATGAAGATCATCAAAACAAGATTGCAAAACAAGATGGAAGATGGATTTCTTGCAGATAACTTGGTTATTAATATCGAAAGAGAGATTGTTGTGACATTTACTTCAGATTCAATTCTTGAGGATTTTGTTTCTTTGAATACTTTTATGAATCGATGATTTTTAATAAATTATAGGTTTTTATTTTATTAGTACAATATTTACATAAATAATTTATGTTGATATGTATATATATGTATATTAAAGTATCTTAGTTAATATATATAAGTTCATATTTTATAGATGCCCCCCACAATAAATTATGGTGAATTCTGCCAATGCATAGCTCGAACAAAGATATCTCAAGGGAAGCTAGGGTGGATATGGATAATGGTAATAAGGAGGCTGATGTTCGTAGTCGGGATTGCATGGAGGAACATCAAACGTTCTTCCCTGAACTACAAGATCACCATTTGAGGAGAAGGTTTATTTCTTTATTCGAAATACAAGATAAGTATCTCTCGATAAGGAAAAAAAGAAGGGGGATAAGGTCTTAAAAAATGTAAGAAGCTGTAAAACCTATGTTTGATTTTGATATAATTAAATTGTTAAGGATTAAATTGAAAACTTGAAATTGATTTCTAAGTCCCTTTAATAATTTATAAATCACCAACACTTTAAAACTAATTTGAAAAACTCAAACTCCAAATATTTTCTAAGTGTTCCAAGGCCAAAGTATTGAAAATCGCCTAGGTGTATCGATACGCTTCCAGTCGTATCGATACCTTTTTTGCAAAGTTGGCTACTGGAAAGACGTGTTTCGATACGCTTTTAACTGTATCGAAACAGATTGAATCTGTATCGATACACCCCTCTGCAAAACTGAATGAGTTTGAATGGTGTACCGATACGATTTAACCCGTATCGATACGACTTTAATTGAATTTTTAATTCGAAGTGTTTTAAATGTTTTCGACTATTGGTGTCAGTCGAAATGGAAACTTCTAGTGAGCTAAGTTGAGAAAAAGGTATCGATACGGTCTCTTCCAGTTCGAAACGGTCCCTGTCCCGTACCGATATGCTTACGTGCGTTTCGATACGCCCTCTTTATTATGTACACCGGCTCTTTCTATTTTGAGACAAGTAAAGATACGACTCCCCGTGTACCGATACGGATAGCTGCATAAGTGCATTTATGGTGGAAATAGAGGGTCCCAACGGCTATAATCAATTCCCTAACCACCTAAATGGCTAGAATTGGTAGAGAAGGTACAAATTGAAGCTCTTTGAAGACCAGCAACAACTATTGCATTAAAGACAAACATCCAAGCAAAAGTCCAACCTCAAGTGTGCCTATTTTTCAATTTCTTGTAAACCCCAAATTGAGTTGTATTCAATTCTTATTTTATCTTCAAATTTGGGTTGAGTGTTGTAATTCATGGGACAAAATTGTATTTGAGAGATATACTTCTTGTCCAATTTCTTCTTTGTTCATTTGTGAGGGTTTGGTCAAATTTTGGGTAGAAAATTTGACCGGTTGTGTAAAGGTTACCTCCTAAGGCTTGAAAAAGGGAAGAACAAATAATAAATTGTTGCAAATCCTTAGTGGTAGCTAAGGTAGTGGATGTAGAGTTCATTTGGAATTTGAACCACTCTAAAATCCTTTGTTCTTCATTTTAAATTGTCCATTCACTCCCACAAAGTTTTAAAATCCCAATTCACCCCCTCTTGGTCTTGATCATTCAATCGATCCACTCAACAATTGGTATCAAAGCCTACCTCTTTGAAGGATTCAAAACCACAAGAGCAGTTCCTAGGAAGAGTGTGATCAACACAAAATCAAGCTATGGCATCTACCTCCGGATCTAGCATGTACAAGTCTCAATCAACTACAAAACCGTATTTCTTTAATGGTGACAACTATCCGTTTTGGAAGAATCGGATGCGCCTGTTCATCAAGTCCAATGATTACTTGGTTTGGGATGTCATTGAAGATGACCCTTACACTCCATTGAAGCAAGATAATGAATGAAGGATGGTTCTAAAGAAAAAGATGGAGATGAGTGAAGAAAAGAGGAAGAAGATCCAAATAAATGACAAAGCTCTTCACATGCTTTTTTGTTCTTTCGGTCTGGACATCTACTCCAAAGTCTCCTCCATTGAGAGTGCCAAGGAAGTGTGGGATACTCTTTAGACCACCTATGAAGGAACCAATGGTGTGAAGGAAACCAAGATTGGAATTCTCAATCTTAGCTATGAGAATTTCAAGATGGTGTCTGACGAAACGGTGTCCCAAGATGTTTGATCGCTTCTCAACCATAGTCAACGAGCTCAAAGGATTTGGAGAGACTATTCCAAAAGACAAGCTTGTCCGGAAGTTACTTTACTCACTTCTCGAATCTTGGGATGAGAAGAGAACCGCCATCATAGAGGCCAAAAACTTGAAGACTCTAAAACTTTATGAGCTAGTGGGTTCTCTCCTTACTCATGAGATTATGAAGCAAGGAAGGGAAGAAGAAAAGAAGAAGGAAGAGAAAAGAGTAGAGAAGCTAGAGGTGGAAAAGAAGAAGAAAATGGGAATAGCTCTCAAAGCTTCATTACTTGAGGAGAGCTATTCTAGTGAGGAGGATGACCTTGAAGAATTGGCTATGATAGCCAAAAAGTTCTCTCGATTCATGAGGTCCAACCGTGGAAGAAAAATTCAAAGAAATATGGACTTAAAAGGTAAAAACTAAGAAGAAGCGACGGATCAAATCATTTGCTTCGAGTGCAATAAGCCCAGTCACATTCTTTCGAAGTGCCCTCAACTCAAGAAGAAGAGCTTTGAGAAAAAGAAGAAGCTCAAAGCCAAGCTTGCTACTTGGAGTGATGAGGAGTCATCCGAGGATGACGAACAAGAAGTGGCAAACCTAAGCCTCATGGCATTTGAGGAAGATTCCTCCATGGTAACCTCTAACTCATCATCTTTAGATTTTACATATGATGAATTAAATGATGCATATAATGAGTTGCAAGAGGTTTATGATGAGTTAGTTGAGAAATACAAGGAGTCGGTCATTAGGAATAAGAAAATTATTTTAGAATTAAATGATAAAAATGACTCACTTTCTCAAGCTAACTTGAAATTTGAGGAAAAGATTTTAGGTTTGAAAGATGAACTTAAGTTTTTCCAAGATGAAAATGTAGACCTAAATAATCTTCTTTCTCAATGCAATAGTGAACACCAAAAGGTGTTAGGTGAACTTAACAAGCTCAAAGAGTCTTTTAAATATGTTGGTAGTGTGAAGCATGAAAAAGGTGAACCTTCTAAGACAATCCAACCTAGGAGAAAGACTAATAACTACAAACAAAGTAGCTTTCCTAGACATAGTAGAACTAAAAAGATTAGAAGTGTATGGGTTCCTAAGGAACTTTTAAAATCTAATAATATTGTTGCTATGTCACCTTGGATTCCTAAGGGAACCAAGCTATTGGGAGCTAACACTCGTAGACCCAAAATGATTTGGGTACCAAAAACAAAAATTTAATATCTTTGATTTGTAGGGGGAGCATTGCTACAAGGCCAAAGCACAAAGTCAAAATTAATGGTACCTTGATAGTGGATGCTCAAGGCATATGACCGGAGCAAGAGTAGATTCATGGATTTAAAGCCAAAAAGTGGAGGAGTGGTGACATTTGGTGACAACTCCAAATGCCACATTAAAGGTATTGGCTCCATAGGTAATCACTCTACTATTGTTATTGAAAATGTATTGTATGTCGATGGTCTTAAACATAATTTGTTGAGCATAAGCCAATTATGTGATAAAGGATTTAATGTTTTATTTGATAAAAATGAGTGCAAAATTGTTGACATTAAATCTAATAATATTATGCTCATAGGTCATCGCATAGGTAACATTTACATGGTGCATTTAGATGACATACATACATCCCATGCATGTTTAGTAGCTCAAAATGAAAATGATGCATGGCTATGGCATAGGAAACTAGGACATGCTAGCATTAGTGTTTTAGAAAAATTAGTTTCCCTTGATCTAGTTAGAGGTTTACCCAAGATTAAGTTCTCAAACGATAAAATTTGTGATGCATGCTCTAAGGGTAAACAACATAAGTCTTCCTTTAAATCCATTAATGATGTTTCTACAAGTAGGTGTTTACAACTTATCCACATGGATTTATTTGGGCCAATTAGGACTATGAGCTTGGGTGGTAAATCTTATGCATTCGTTCTTGTAGATGATTTTTCTAGATTTACTTGGGTTCTATTTTTAAGTACTAAGGACGAGGCTTTAGAAAAATTCATCACATTTTCAAAACTAACCCAAAATGATCTTGAACTTAGAATTTCTCATATTAGAAGTGATCATGGAACTGAATTTCAAAATTTAGGGTTTGAAGAGTTTTTAAATAAAAATGGTATTAGCCACAATTTTTCGGCACCTCGAACTCCTCAACAAAATGGGGTAGTTGAGAGGAAAAATAGAACTTTACAAGAAATGGCTAGAACCATGCTTTGTGAAAACAATTTACCTAAATATTTTTGGGCGGAAGCCACAAACATCGCTTGCTACATTGTAAACCGAGTAATGATTAGGCCAATTTTAAAGAAAACACCTTATGAGATTTTAAAATCTAAAAAGCCTAACATTAGCTATTTTCATCCATTTGATTGCAAGTGTTTTGTTTTAAATAATGGAAAAGACAACTTAGGTAAAATTGATGCAAAAAAGTGATAAAGCTATTTTCATAGGATATTATTTGACCTCTAAAGCCTATCATGTATTTAACCAAAGAACTTTAGTAGTGGAAGAATCTATACATGTTGTATTCGATGATAACCTCCTTCCAAGGAAGGATTCTTGTGATGATGATGATATAGGAATCATAAATGCCTTTGATGGAGGACAAACTTCAAAGGAGGATGAGATTCCAACAAAAGTAGAGGACACACAAGATCCAACTCTTGAAGCCTTGAAGGACTTGGCTCTTGAGGAATGTAACACCCCAAATTTGGGCCTAGATGTTTAGAGTCTGAACCAGACCGATCTGAAAAACGGTTCGAATTTAAAAGGGAGTTTTAGGGAACACCTAGTTCGGGATGCTTTAAATATATAGAAAAATATATAAAAATCCTTATTTAAATAAGAAACACAATGGTGGAATCAATTTTGCAAAATAAGGTTTGGAAATACTACATTTCAGTGTAGTGACCAAATCACAGTTTTTGCAAAGTTAAGTAGTGACTGTTTTTTAAAAGATTGAAACTTTAAATCTTTAAGGAGCTAATTTTACCAAAATGTTTTCATCAGATTTTCCTTAATTTGGGTGATTTAATTAATGTTTTTAATTAAAGAAATGAAGGGTGATTAAATTAGAAAACCACCTTTGACTTTTCATAACTACTTTTCACAAATTTTCCCTCATTTTATTTTCTCTCAAATTCCTTTCAACCAAACACATTCTCTCCAGAAAATTTACTCTAATTTTCACTTCATTTGATGAGATTTCAATCTCTTTGATTCTTAATCAATTCCTAATCAAATCCACTTGATTTCTACATTGAATTTTCAAGAAAACTTTCCCAAATCAAGGAGAAATCATTCATTAGAGGTAAGTTTCGTCCTTCCCCTCTAATGATTAGTTCTTTACTGAAATTCTCAAGTTATCAATCCTCTATTAATGATTTTTAAGTGGTTTTAAAGTTAGAAACAAGAAATTGTCTTAAAACACAAGATTTTGGAAGAGATCTTAAAGATTTTCGTGGTGATTGATTGGGCTCTATTTTAAGATGGTTTTCTAATATAGTTTGGATGTTAATTGATGTTACAAATGAGGTTTTATAAATCAAATCCCGAATAGGTTTGTTTTCCTAAGTTTTGCTTGTTAGAATGATGGTTTTTGGGGTGATTTTGGTGTTCTGTCATAGCTGGAGGTATAAGGACGTGGTTGTGTTGGTTTTTGATGTTAATTGATGTTTAGGAATGATTAGAAGTTATGGATCTTGGCTGGGTTTGGTTTTGGAAGAGTTTGGAGGTGTTTTCGGTAGTGTTTGGTAGCCGAAATGTGGTGTTTGTGTAGAGCAGCGAGTTTAGGTGTGTGGCTGATGATTTCAATGCATGATGATGCATTAATCCTCTGCTCATATGTGTTTAAAATAGGGGAGACATCTTTGGACACCTTTGTAGTTGATCCGGAAGCTTAGATTGTGTTTCGGCGAGCAAGCGAAACGTAATCGGTGAGTGCGTATGGTTTTAGAAGTCCTTGAGGGACAAATAATCAAGGTTTGGGGATTTAGGAAAGGTTTGAAACACCTTCCTAAGTCCGGAAGTAAGTATTGGGTAGATAGCTCTCTTGAATATGGTGAATGCCCCTAAAATGCTTTTACATGCTCATGGTTTGAGATAGATAAATTCCTACTGTTTTTATGCATGTTTTGTAGCATGAGATGATGCTTGAAATGATTTCATGAAGTAACATGTTGCATAGTTGAGATTTGGGCTTTTATGTTTAAGCATAGCAAATGTTATGGTTTGAAATGAGATGAGAAAGTTGAGAATTGTTGCATGAAAAACAATAGGTGAGATGATGTTTTAACATAATATATTGGCATAGATGTTGAGATACTTACCGGATATAATTGATCGATCAATAGGATGAGAGTGCACTATAAACTAAAAATTCGTACGTGCTCTTTGGTTAAGCCAAAGGGAGAGAACTGATGATGGGCATTCCATCGGGTAAGACTTGGTGAAATACCCAAGCTTTGTGGCGATGAGAGATTCCGCCATGTGAGTACGGTGATGTGAGATTCCACCGGAAACTATGTTGCTAGACGAGTGAGTACGGTGATGAGAGATGCCATCGGAAGTGTCTAGTGAGATGTCCGCATATCCGAGTAATAATGAGATGTGAAATGCCAATATAAAATATGAAATTGTTTTTGATTCACATGTACCTTGGAAGAAATGATTTATGCTATGAGAAATGCATATGAGATTTGTGTTAGAAATCCTTTGGTGTTACAAGCATGAGTATGGCTTTTCCATGAGTTTTGCATTGGTTTAAATGCATGAGATAGAATGAAGGTACATGTGTTTTCAATGAGAAATTTCTTTGAAAGGTTTTCAAGCATGATATAGAATGAGCATGTGGTTTAAAAGCTTTTGAGAAAGTGTTTTCAAGATATGCATTATTGTGTTGGTTTTCTTTAGAGCATGCCTCACTAAGCATTTGTGCTTACTCTCTCTCTTTTACCAATAATGTAGATAATTGAAGTGTTTCCGGGCATCAAAGAGGTTAAGGTCATCCAAAGAAGTTCAAGCTCATGTATGGTGAAGTTTTCACACACTTTAGCTTTGATATAATGACAATGGGAAACCAAGGATTGTATTTGGGAGATATGTTTGAACTCCCTAAGGTTGTGGCATGTTTGTGTTGGCTTGTATGAGTTGTAATTGGCCTTGAATATTTTGATTTGAGGTTGGATTGCTTATTTTGGTTTTGTGATTAGGAAGCATGCCTCTAGACAATGTGAATTTGTGTTTGATGCTATGTTCGTGTTAGAATGTCTTAAATATGTCCCTTATATGTATGTTGGGTTGCTGGTATGGTTTGGGAGTCTTTGAGGCATGTTTGAGTGTGTTAATGGATGAAAAACCAGCATTTGCTGCTGTTTCTGGGTAAGATGTATCGAAACACCCTCTAGTGTTTTGAAACGGGGGCTTGAAATGGTTTATGTGTTTCGAAACGCCTGAGGTTTTTTTGAAACAGTTTGGCTACTGGAATGTCACGTTTCGGTACTGGTCTTGGAACATACCCGCGTACCGAAATGGTCAACACCGTTTCAATATAGCGTTTCGGTACGGTAGGTAGGTGTTCCGAAACGGGTGACCGTTGAACACAGATTTGAATTGTTTTGAGTTTGCATGCTTTATATTTTAGTCCTAAATGTTGTGTTTGCAATTGCTTGTGTTTGAGTCCCTAAATGATGTCCGATCGTTGTGCCTTTCTCATTCAAAATTCGTGAGTACTCACTTAGGTTTAATATGTATTTAGACAAGATTAAAATAAAAAAGGGTCGTTAATCAAGGTTGACTTTTGGGTTGACTTTGGTTTTCCCCGTGTAATCTTCGTAGCTCGGGTCAAGCATCTAGGCCAGGCTAAATGGGTCACATTTATTGGTATTAGAGCCAGGTTATCGAATAGTTGGGGTTTGGTATGTGGTTGTAGTATGTGTTTATGCTTGATGGAGACTTTTTAGTGAAAGTATGATGTATGAATAGTGATGTATGATTCAATTGAGATGATTTTGTGATGCTATGCTATGTTTGAAGTGTGGTTGGGAATCCCATTTCCATATCAAAACTATTGAGAAGAATTGTTTTTGAAGATGAGCTTGAGTACTTGGATTACTTACCTTATTGTGCCTAATTGTGTTTATTGTATGTTTGTCAGTGCATTGTTTTATAATGGGGCCACGTAGAGAGCTGAGAATCAATACTAGATCAATGGCTTATAATGAAAATGCCGAGAATGCTGAGGATTTACCACCTCCTCCTCCTGGTGGACCACCCGGTGGTGGTGGAGTTGGAGCTGGTAATGCTGGTGCTAGTGTTGGGGTTGCTGGACCCGAGGGCGTGCAGGGGCAAGCTGCTCCTGATATGACCATGTTGATCCAGGCTATTGCTGGACCTTTCCAGGAAGCAGTAGCTGGAGCTCATGGAGCTGCGCATCAGGATGATGCTAATGTGAGGTTGCCTTTGGAATGTCTTCGCAGTCTAGGAGGGACTGAGTTCAGAGGCTTATCTCCGGAAGGATCTGAATCTTGGTTGGAGAGCACCAATAGGATTATGGGTCAGATGAACTGCAACAATGTGCAGAAGCTGGGTTGTGTTGTGTCACTGCTACATGGTGATGCCTATACGCGGTGGATGACCACTATCTCTGGGATGGAGGATGACAAGGTGACTTGGACGTTCTTCTTGAATGCGTTCAAGCGGAAGTACCTGGGAGTACGTTACCTTGATGAAAAGAAAAGAGAATTTATGTCTCTCGTGCAAGGCAACATGTCTGTAGCTGAATATGAAATTCAGTTTGTTCGCCTCAGTCAGTATGCACCTGCGCTAATCCCTAGTGAGTGGGAGAGGTGCGAACAATTCTTTTATGGGCTGGTATGAATGTTAAGACCTATATGCTTGCGGCTGATTACATGGATTTCGATGTCTTGGTCACTAGAGCCAAGGACATTGAATCGAATCTTGGTTTGGAAAGTCAAGCTGGTGGCTCTAGCTCAGGAAAACGAGCTGTGAAACGCAATTATGGTAGAGATCGCAATAAGAGGCATAAGGGTAGGAAGCCACATTATGATGCTAGGCGTGGGGGTGGTAACCCTGGTAGAGGTCATCAAGGACCTAATGCTGTTCTGAGGACTCCTGAATGTAACCGTTGTGGTAGAAGGCATGGTGGTGAGTGTTGGGGTAACCTTGGGACATGCTGGAATTGTGGGAATCGAGGACATTTGAAGAAAGATTGTCCTCAGCCGCTGAGAAAGGGACATGCTCCGGTGAGAGCAGCTGAGCCACAGAGAGGTACTGGGAGCGGCCGTGGTAATTTTCAGCGTAGGGATGATTGTGGCAGGAACGTAGCACATGTTGTGGCCGTTCAACTTGAGGGTGGCGGTCAAGCTCGAGTGTACGCCCATCGTGAGGGAATGAATGATACGGATGTGATCGCAGGTACCTTTACTTTGCAATCCTTGTCATTACTTTCTTTGATTGATTCTGGATCTATACACTCGTACATATTGCGTGAACGTGCTCAAATGCTTGGTTTACTTGTTGAGTCTTTGGATGTTGGTATGTGTGTGACTAGTTCCTTTGGTGAGACGGTTGTATCAAGGAAGTTGTATAGGAGATGTCCCTTGAAGGTGCAAAATCATATTTTTCTTGTTAATCTCATGGAATTGCCATTCTATGGCTTTGATGTAATCCTTGGCATGGATTGGCTTGTTGAGCATAGAGCTGTGGTGGATTTTGAAAGCAAGAGAGTTTCGTTGAAACTGGAAGATGATTATGAAGTGGTAGTAGTGGGCGAGAATGTGAAGTTTCTTGCCAATGTGGTGTCTACATTGGAAGCAAGTCGGATGTTGCAACAGGGTTGCGAGGCTTACCTAGCCTTTGTTATGAATCCTAGTTCAAATGAGGTACGCGTTCAGGATATAAGAACTGTATGCGAGTTCCCTGGAGTGTTTCCGGTGGAATTACCTAGATTGTCGCCTAGTCGAGAGGTGGAGTTTGGGATTGAGTTGTATGAGAACACAACTCTAGTGTCCATTGCTCCCTATCGCATGGCACCCAAAGAGCTGAAGGAGTTGAAGACGCAACTTCAGGAGTTGCTCTACCGTGGCTTCATTCAGCCTAGTGTGTCACCTTGGGGTGCACCGGTCTTGTTTGTGAAAAAGAAGGATGGCACGATGAGAATGTGCATCGATTATCGTCAGCTGAACAAGTTGACAATAACAAATAGGTATCCTTTGCCAAGGATTGATGATCTTTTTGATCAGTTTCGGGGAGCGGTTGTGTTTTCAAAGATTGACTTGAGGTCAGGGTACTATCAGCTTAAGGTGAAAGATGTGGATGTGCCGAAAACATCATTTAGAACGAGATATGGGCATTATGAGTTCCTTGTAATGACGTTTGGCTTGACGAATGCTCCTGCTGCTTTCATGGACATGAGGAATAGAGTGTTCCATGAATACTTGGACAAGTTTGTTGTGGTGTTCATCGATGATATCCTTGTGTACTCTCGTACTGAGGAGGAGCATGAAGGTCATTTGAGAGTTGTCTTGCAAGCGCTGTTGGAAAATCAGCTTTATGTTAAGCCGGGAAAGTGTGAGTTTTGGCTAAAGGAAGTTGTCTTCCTTGGTCATGTGGTTTCAGCTGAAAGGATTCGAGTTGATCCTCAGAAGGTTGAGGCGGTGATGAATTAGAAGCCTCTTAAGTCTGTTCATGAAGTTTGTAGTTTCCTTGGGTTGGCAGGATACTACCGAAGGTTTGTGGATGGATTTTCTAAGATTGCTGCTCCTTTAACGAAGTTGTTGCAAAAAGATGTTGAGTATGAGTGAACGGAAGCGAGACAACAAGCTTTTGAGAAGCTTAAGGCAGCTCTGACGCAAGCTCCTATCTTGGTTCAACCTGAATCAGGAAAAGAGTTTGTGGTGTATAGTGACGCATCCTATGTTGGTTTGGGGTGTGTGCTAATGCAAGAGGGTAAGGTGGTGGCTTATGCATCGCGTCAGTTGAAGGTGCATGAGCGCAATTATCCTACACATGATATTGAGTTAGCTGGGGTGGTTTTTGCTTTGAAGATTTGGAGACATTATCTTTATGGTGAGAAGTGTACTGTGTACACAGATCACAAGAGTTTGAAGTATTTGATGTCTCAGAAAGAGTTGAATCTTAGGCAACGACGATGGGTGGAGTTGCTTAAGGATTACGATCTAACGATCGAGTATCACCCGAGAAAGACCAATGTTGTGGCTGACGCCTTGAGCAGAAAGGTGGCGGTGGAGTTAAGGGTGATGTTTGCTAGCTTGAGCATATCGCGAGATGGGGGTCTTGTTGCTGAATTGCAAGTGAAACCATCTCTAGTTCAGTTGATAAAGGATAAGCAGTTGTTGGATGATTCTTTGGTGCCACATGTTCAGGATATTGCTGAGGATAGACCATCGGATTTTTGTTTTAATGATGATGGAGTTCTATGTTTTGGAAGTCGGATAGTAGTGTCGAATGATGTGGAGTTGAGGCGTACTATTCTGACCGAAGCTCATAGTAGTCCTTTTGCTATGCACCCTGGTAGTACAAAGATGTACCGTGATATGAAGGATGAGTACTATTGGGTGGGTTTGAAGAAGGATGTTGCGGAATATGTGAGTAAGTGCATGGTTTGTCAGCGAGTTAAGGCTGAGCATCAGTTTCCTTCGGAGTTTTTGCAACCGTTGAGGATTCCTGAATGGAAATGGGAGAGGATAACCATGGACTTTGTGTCTGGTTTACCTTTGTCGCCATCGAAGAAGAATTCTGTGTGGGTGATTGTGAATCGCCTTACGATGTGTGCGCATTTCTTACCTGTGCATACTACGTATACCTTGGATAAGCTTGCAGAGCTGTACATTACTGAGATTGTACGTCTGCATGGTGTACCAAAATCTATAGTGTCAGATAGAGATCCGAGGTTCACGGTAAGGTTTTGGGGTGTTTACACCAGGCATTGGGTACGCGGCTGAATTTCAGTACTTCTTATCATCTGCAGACGGATGGACAGCCTGAGCGTGTTATCCAAGTGCTTAAGGATATGTTGAGGTGCTGTGTGATTGAGTTTCAAGGCTCTTGGGAGAAGCACTTGCCTTTGGTGGAGTTTGCTTATAATAATAGCTACCAGGCAAGTATTCAATTGGCACCTTATGAAGCTTTGTATGGGAGGAAGTGCAGAACTCCTCTTTGTTGGGCTGAAACGGGACAAAAGTTGGTTTCGATGCCGGCTTTGTTGAAAGGAACCACCGAGAAGGTGAAGCTCATTTGTGAGCGGTTGAAGGCAGCCTCAGATCGATAAAAGTCTTACGCAGATTTGAAGCGTAAGGAGATAGAGTTTGCGGTGGGTGACCGTGTGTTCTTAAAGGTTTCACCTTGGAAGAAGGTGATGAGATTTGGTCGGAAGGGTAAGTTGAGCCCTAGATACATTGTACCATACGAGGTGATAGAACGTGTGGGTCTTGTTGCTTATAAGCTGAGGCTACCACAAGATCTAGAGAAGATAATTAATGTGTTTCATGTATCCATGCTTCTGAGGTATAAATCGAATCCTTCGCATGTTATGCATGTGGAGGAAGTTGAGTTGAATCCAGATTTGACTTATGATGAGGAGCCAGTCGAGATTTTGGATTCGGACAGTAAGATTCTCCGGGGTAAGACCATTGAGCTGGTTAAGGTATTGTGGAGGCATCGTGGTGTTGAAGAAGCCACATGGGAAAGAAATGAAGATATGAAGAAGCAATTTCCTTACCTTTTTCCTCTAGGTAAATTTCGAGGATGAAATTTCTTAAGAGGTGGAGAGTTGTAACACCCCAAATTTGGGCCTAGATGTTTAGAGTCTGAACCGGGCCGGTCTGAAAAACAGTTCGAATCTAAACGGGAGTTTTAGGGAACACCTAGTTGGGGATGCTTTAAAAATATAGAAAAATATCTAAAAATCCTTATTTAAATAAGAAAGACAATGGTGGAATCAATTTTGCAAAATAAGGTTTGGAAATACTACATTTTGGTGTAGTGACCAAATCGCAGTTTTTGCAAAGTTAAGTAGTGACTGTTTTGTAAAGGATTGAAACTTTGTATCTTTAAGGAGCTAATTTTACCAAAATGTTTTCATCAGATTTTTCCTTAATTTGGGTGATTTAATTAATGTTTTATTAAAGAAAATGAAGGGTGATTAAATTAGAAAACCACCTTTGACTTTTCATAACTACTTTTCACAAATTTTCCCTCATTTTATTTTCTCTCAAATTCCTTTCAACCAAACACATTCTCTCCAGCAAATTTACTTTGATTTTCACTTCATTTGATGAGATTTCAATCTCTCTTTGATTCTTAATCAATTCCTCATCAAATCCACTTGATTTCTACATTGAATTTTAAAGAAAACTTGCCCAAATCAAGGAGAAATCATTCATTAGAGGTAAGCTTCATCCTTCTCCTCTAATGATCAGTTATTTACTGAAACTCCCAAGTTATCTATCCTCTATTAATGATTTTTAAGTGGTTTTAATGTTAGAAACAAGAAATTGTCTTAAAACACAAGATTTTGGAATAGATCTTAAAGATTTTCGTGGTGATTGATTGGACTCTGTTTTGAGATGGTTTTCTAATGTAGTTTGGATGTTAATTGATGCTACAAATGAGGTTTTATCAATCAAATCCCGAATAGGTTTGTTTTCCTAAATTTTGCTTATTAGAATGATGGTTTTTGGGGTGATTTTGGTGTTCTGTCATAGTTGGAGGTATAAGGACGTGGTTGTGTCGGTTTTTGATGTTAATTGATGTTTAGGAATGATTAGAAGTGATGGATCTTAGTTGTGTTTGGTTTTGGAAGATTTTGGAGGTGTTTTTGGTAGTGTTTGGTAGCCGAAATGTGGTGTTTGTGTAGATCAACGAGTTTAGTTGTGTGGCTGATGATTTCAATGCATGATGATGCATTAATCCTATGCTCTTATGTGTTTAAAACAGAGGAGACATCTTCGGACACCTTTGGAGTTGATCCGAAAGCTTAGATTGTGTTTCGGCGAGCAAGCGAAACGTAATCGGTGAGTGCGTATGGTTTTAGAAGTCCTTGAGAGACAAAGAATCAAGGTTTGGGGATTTAGGAAAGGTTTGAAACACCTTCCTAAGTCCGGAAGTAAGTATTTGGTAGATAGCTCTCTTGAATGTGGTGATTGCCCCTAAAATGCTTTTACATGCTCATGGTTTGAGATAGATAAATTCCTACTGTTTTTATGCATGTTTTATAGCATGAGATGATGCTTGAAATGATTTCATGAAGTAACATGTTGCATAGTTGAGATTTGGGCTTTTATGTTTAAGCATAGAAAATGTTATGGTATGAAATGAGATGAGAAAGTTGAGAATTGTTGCATGAAAAACAGTAGGTGAGATGATGTTTTAACATAATATATTGGCATAGATGTTGAGATACTTACCGGATATAATTGATCGATCAATAGGATGAGAGTGCACTATAAACTAAAAATTCGTACGTGCTCTTTGGTTAGACCAAAGGGAGAGAACCGATGATGGGCATTCCATTTGGGTAGAACTTGGTGAAATACCCAAGATTTGTGGCGATGAGAGATTCCGCCATGTGAGTACGGTGATGTGAGATTCCACCAGAAACTATGTTGCTAGACGAGTGAGTACGGTGATGAGAGATGCCACCAGAAGTGTCTAGTGAGATATCTGCATATCCGAGTAATGATGAGATGTGAAATGCCAATATAAATATGAAATTGTTTTTGATTCACATGTACTTTTGAAGAAATGATTTATGCTATGAGAAATGCATATGAGATTTGTGTTAGAAATGCTTTGGTGTTACAAGCATGAGTATGGCTTTGCCATGAGTTTTGCATTGGTTTAAATGTTATGGTTTGAAATGCTAGGAGAAATTGCTTTGAAAGGTTTTCAAGCATGATATAGAATGAGCATGTGGTTTAAAAGCTTTTGAGAAAGTGTTTTCAAGATATGCATTATTGTGTTGGTTTTCTTTAGAGCATGCCTCACTAAGCATTTGTTTTTACGCTCTCTCTTTTACCAATAATGCATATAATTGAGATGTTTCCGGGCATCAAAGAGGTTAAGGTCATCCAAAGAAGTTCAAGCTCATGTATGGTGAAGTTTTGATACACTTTAGCTTTGATATAATGGCAATGGTAAACCAAGGATTGTATTTAGGAGATATGTTTGAACTCCCTAAGGTTGTGGCATGTTTGTGTTGGCTTGTATGAGTTGTAATTGGCCTTAAATATTTTGATTAAGGTTGGATTGCTTATTTTGGTTTTGTGATTAGGAAGCATGCCTCTAGACAATGTGAATTTGTGTTTGACGCTATGTTCATGTTAGAATGTCTTAAATATGTCCCTTATATGTATGTTGGGTTGCTGGTATGATTTGGGAGTCTTTGAGGCATGTTTGAGTGTGCTAAAGGATGAAAAACCAGCATTTGCTACTGTTTCTGGGCAAGATGTATCGAAACAGTTTGGCTACTGGAATGTCACGTTTCGGTACTGGCCTCGAAACATACCCGCGTACCGAAATGGTCAACACCGTTTCGATACAGCGTTTCGGTACGGTAGGTAGGTGTTCCGAAACGGGTGACCGTTGGACACATATTTGATTTGTTTTGAGTTTGCATGCTTTACATTTTAGTCCTAAATGTTGTGTTTGCAATTGCTTGTGCTTGAGATGTCTTGTTAAGCTGAAATTTGACAGAGAAGCATGTAACATGATTAATTTCATATTGGTAATCCTAAAATCTTTAAAGTCCCTCTAATTTACAAAAATTACAATTTGGTCTCTAATCTTGTATAATGTGCAATTGAGTCCCTAAATGATATCTGATCGCTGTGCCTTTCTCATTCAATATTCATGAGTACTCACTTAGGTTTAATATGTATTTAGACAAGATTAAAATAAAAAAGGGTCATTAATCAAGGTTAACTTTGGTTTTCCCCGTGTAATCTTCGTAGTTCTGGTCTAGCGTCTAAGTCGGGCTAAGGGGGTTACAAGGAAAATGAAGTGAGCTACCCAAGGGATTTCAACTATGTCAAAGATGGTGAAATCTTGGGTGATCCATCTAAGGGGGTAACCACTAGATCTTTTCTTAAACTTATGAACCATGTTGCATTTATCTCATGCATAGAGCCTAAGAATATAAAAGAAGCATTGAAAGATGATTTTTGGATTATGGCTATGCAAGAAGAGTTAAATCAATTTTAGAGAAGTAATGTTTGGACATTAGTTGATAGGCCTAGTAATCAATCTTCTATAGGAACTAAATGGGACTTTAGGAACAAACTAGATGAGAGTGGTAACATTAAGAGAAATAAGGCTAGACTAGTAGCACAAGGTTACACTCAAGAAGAGGGAATAGATTTTGATGAAACCTATGCACCCGTAGCTAGAATGGAAGCCATTAGGATGTTGCTTGCATATGCATGTTATCATGATTTCAAGCTTTTTTCAAATGGATGTTAAAAGCGCATTTTTAAATGGTTTTATAAATGAGGAAGTGTATGTGGAACAACCGCTGGGTTTTGAAGACTCAAAAATTTCCAAATCATGTTTTCAAACTCACTAAAGCTCTTTATAGTTTAAAACAAGCTCCTAGAGCTTGGTATGAAAGACTTTCAAACTTTTTACTTGAAAAAGGTTTTGAAAAAGGTAAGGTGGACACTACACTTTTCATAAAAAGGTATAAAAATGACATCTTAGTAGTACAAATTTATGTTGATGATATTATTTTTGGCTCTACTAACGAATGTCATTGCAAAGAGTTTGCTAAGATAATGCAAGGTGAATTTGAGATGAGCATGATGGGGGAGCTCTCATAGTTTTTGGGACTCCAAATCAAGCAAATGAAGGATGACACCTTCATCAATCAAGCAAAGTACATCAAGGATATGCTCAAGAAGTTTGGCTTGGAGAATGCAAAGCCTCAAGCCACACCTATGAGCTCATCTACAAAGCTTGACAAGGATGAAGGAGGTAAGTGTGTTGACTCTAAGCTTTACCGTTCTATGATTGGATCATTGCTTTACCTTACCGTAAGTAGACCAAATATCTTGTTTAGTGTTTGCTTGTGTGCTAGGTTTCAAGCTAGTCCTATAGAGTCTCATCTTATAGCCGTTAAGATAATTTTTAGGTACCTTAGAGATACTTCTTGTTTAGGTCTTTGGTACCCTAGAGACTCCATCTTCAACCTTCATGCTTATTCGGATGCGGATTATGGGGGGTGTAAAATCGATAGGAAGAGTACTTCGGGAACTTGTCAATTCCTAGGTAGTATGCTCATATCTTGGTTCTCTAAGAAACAAAATAGTGTAACCTTATCTACCACCGAAGCCGAGTACATATCCTAAGGGAGTTGTTGTGCTCAAGTCCTTTGGATGAAGCAACAACTCTTAGATTATGGTATTAAAGTTGAAACCATACCCCTTAAGTGTGATAACACTAGTGCCATATGTTTGACAAAAAATCCCATCCAACACTCTAGAACCAAACATATAGAAATAAGGCATCATTTCATAAAGATCATGTCCTTAAAGACGATGTTGTTATAAAGTATGTTGACACCTTAAATCAATTAGCGGACATCTTTACAAAACCTTTAGATAAAGAGTGTTTTTGGCCCTTAGGAGAGAGTTAGGTCTAACTAGCATATCTTGACCTTTTAGGACCTCTTGTGTGCTTAAAATTGCTTGATCTTGTGAAATTGCATGTTTGTATGTTATAACTCTTGAAAATAACCATGCTTATAGCTAGGGGGAGTATGATTCTGTTAAAATATGCTTAGAACTGCTCATTCATCATTTGCATTCCTTTAGGAGGTGTTAGAATCGAGCTTTTGGTTGTTCTTTAGGTCTAAAATGTATTTCTGGGCTTAGGGTATCGATACGGCCCTATGCGTAACAATACGAGTACTTCATTAGCTTCCCAGACTTCATTTTGCCTTAAACGGGTATCGATACGGTTAAAACTGTTTCGATACGAGCTACAATCGTTTCGATACAAATTGCATCAGTTTCAATATGATCCTTCAACGGGCATTTTATTGGAATTACGTTTTTACCCCCGTATCGATACACCCTCAGACGTATCGATATGCGATTGCACAGACAACTTTAAATTGGAATTTAAGAGTTCAACTTTTACCAAAATTAAAATTTCTCAAAACCTTAAAAACTCTAGCCATTTTCAGCCTATAAATAGTCTCTTCCTCCCTCATATTTTCACACCACAACTCAAAATATCAAGAGGGTTTCAAATCAAGCAAAGCTCTAAGGCTTTTTCATCAATTTGGTGTTAAGCTTTTCTTCCATTCCTCTCTAATCAACATCAAGGTAAAACCCTTTCTTTTTATTTTTATTTTTTTTAATTTTGTTTTCAAACTTTTTTTTGTTTTTGTCTTTATTTGTTTCTTTTCAGCCAAACTTGGTTTTAAAATTTCTTTTCAAAATTTTGGTTTTAAATTTTTTTAACCTTGATTCTTGGTTTTTTAATGAGTTGAATGAAGAAATCTTAATGCATACATTGTTTTCTCTAGTTCATGGCACCTTCTAGGAAGAGATCATGTCTTAATGAAACCGGTGAAGGATCCAATACCAGGGAGGGTGCTCGTCCGAATCTCACTCAAATCTATCAACACTCTTTTCAATCCCCCGGAGCTCTCACCTATTTTCGTCAATTCCAAAACTATAAGATCCGTCCGGAGAGGGTAATCACTATTCCTTTTCTTAACTCGGAGCGATTCAAGTTTGAATATCTACCTTTGCTCCAACAATGGAAGTTTATGGATTTTCTCTCAATTCCCGGGTTTTATTTCCGTATTTTGGTTTTAATCTTTTATGCTAATGCCAAATGTTGTGCCAATCGCAATGGTGTTGTTACGGCGGTTAATTCCTATCTTATGGGTAAAAAGGTCACTATAGATGTTAAATCTATTTGTGAGGTCTTTAAGTTGGAGGATGAAGGCTTTGATGATGAGAATGCTCTTGGCCATGTTCTTAGTGGTTCCGTCACCGCCCTCAATGCTCAGGATCGAATCCTTCGTTTGATGGTCTCTTGGTGGTTTAGGCCCTCAAGAGGGAAGTACTCTACTATCCATCAAGTGGATGACTTTTGGATTCGATGCTTCCGTGAGAGAAAACGTCTGAACCGTGCTCGTATCATGTTTGCGGAGATCGTCTATCTCGTGCAACATCGCCACACCACAAATTTCTTGTAAACCCCAAATTGAGTTGTATTTAATTCTTATTCTATCTTCAAATTTGGGTTGAGTGTTGTACTTCAAGGGACAAAATTGTATTTGAGACATATATTTCTTGTCCAATTTCTTCTTTGTTCATTTGTGAGGGTTTGGTCAAATTTTGGGTAGAAAATTTGACCGGTTGTGTAAAGGTTACCTCCTAAGCCTTGAAAAGGTGAAGAGCAAATAGTGAATTGTTGCAAATCCTTAGTGGTAGCTAAGGTAGTGGATGTAGAGTTCATTTGGAACTTGAATCACTCTAAAATCCTTTGTTCTTCATTTTAAATTGTCCATTCACTCCCACAAAGTTTTAAAATCCCAATTCACCCCCTCTTGGTCTTGATCATTCAATCGATCCACTCAACAGAAGCCTTGTCAAGTTGATGTCGACATATCTTTAGACATACATGTTTCTACGGATTTGGATATAGAAAGAAACCAGATCATTACTAAAGATGTTAAAGAAAGCTTGAGTAGAGAGAATCTGATAAAAATTGAGCGATGAGGTGTTGTATCTTGAGGCAAGGGAAGCTCTTGATCTAGGTAAAAGGTTGGGGTGTAAATTGTTGGAAATGAAGATGAAGTAGTGAAAGAAATAGTTAGGCTTGAGCTTCAAAACAATTAATCAGTTTTGGAGTTTTGTTTGGCAGTTTAGTAGTATTATATTGGAGAGTTTAGTGCGTGCATAGGTTATTAATCTAGAACGTTGGTGTGAATCGATGTATTTTGTCTCTTTGAATATTTTTATGAATCAATGAATTTTAATGAATTATTAGTTTTTATTTTATTAGTACAATATTTAGATAAATAATTTATGTTGATATATATATATATATATATATATATATATATATATATATATATGTTCATATTTTATAGATGCCCCCAATAAATTATGGTGAGTTCCACCACTTCATAGCTCGAACAGAGATATCTCATGGGAAGCTAGGGTGGATAATGCTAATTGTAACAAAAAGGCTGGTGTTCGTAGTCGAGATTGCATGGAGGAACATCAAATGTTCTTCCTTGAACTACAAGATCACCATTTTAGGAGAAGGTTTATTTCTTTAGCTGAAATGCAAGATAAGTATCTCTCGACCAAAGAAAAAAAAAGAAGACGAATAAGGTCTTAAAAATGTAAGAAGCCTTGTCAAATTGATGTCGATATATCTTTAGACATACATGTCCCTATGGATTAGGATATAAAAAAACAAGATTATTACAAAAGCAGTTAAATAAAAGCTTGAGAGAAGAAACTTTGATTAAAAATATTGAGCGATGAGGTGTCATATCTTGAGGCAAGGGAAGCTCTTGATCTAGGTAAAAGGTTGGGGTGGAAATTGTTGGCAATGAAGATGAAGTAGTGAAAGAAATGGTTAGGCTTGAGCTTCAAAAAAAATTAATCAGTTTTGGAGTTTTTGTAACACTTCTAAAATAATAATAACAATGATAAATTTAAATTGAAGAGGAAAAATGGGGAAATTGTTGGCTGTGGGATTTGAACCCTTAACCATAAGAATTATAAACTATGCACCTAACCATTTGAGCTATACAAGCTCTTAGTAGGGTCTTGTACCAAATTAATTTTAAACTTAACTTAACCGTTCAGAAAAAATAATAAAATAATAAAATATCTCACCTACCCCTATTCGACCATTTAATTTTCCCAGCTACCCAACTGACACCCAAATTAATGCCCATCGGAAAATTCTAGAATACCCTATCGACCTTTAATCTCCTTCAGCGATCCTTGCCTTGAACTCTGTCACCGAGTGACCGTTGGCATCACCGCCGTCGTCAAACAGAGCGGCTCAACGTCCCCATCAAGATCACAACCGCCACTTGCTTTGAATCTTCACCGCGCACCGTGAAGAGCAGCTGAAAGGTTTGGTCGTAACCTAAACCTCCCCCGCTGTTTTTGCTTTCGACGATACCGGCGTTGATAGGGGTCTGTACGCCACACCGCTGGCACCCCTGGACTCCCCGTCGTGAGGCGAACAAAACCCTACTGGTTACAAAGCCGCTCACTGCTGTTTAGCGCCTCGTCGAATATACGACAATTCGGTCGTGAATTCCCGATTTGGTAAGTTTGGTAAGTATTTTGGCCTAGATCTTGAGTTATTTTGGCTATGGTTGAGAAAATGTTGAAAATGGTGTGATCAAAAGCGTTTTCCGGCAATTTTTGGGTCACTCGTGGGCTTCACGCACTGTCTAAGGTGATTATCGGGCGCCTTGGACGGTGGTCATTGAACCGGCCGACCTAGACCCGTCTAACCGTAGACCGAGCCACATAAACTGGTCCAGCCTAAATCTACCTAGCCCAGTGGTAAACCAAGTCCGATGACCGACCCGAGTTGACCCGAACCCGACCCGAGTTTGACCCGTTGATCGAGTCAAACTAGTGAGTCAACTCGCCCGAGTCAACCCAGTGAATCAACTCGTCCGATTCAACCCAGTGAGTCAACTCACCCGAGTCAACCCAGTGAGTCAAATCGCCCGAGTCAACTCTGTGAGTCAACTCGCCTGAGTCAACCCTATTAATCAATTCGGTCAACCAGTGACATCAACATGACATCAGCATTGACTTTGACCGTTGACGTCAGCATTGACTTTGACCCAAAAGTTAACTTTTCTCGAACAACCATATTTTATGTTTTTCGATGTTCCGAGTCCGATTTTGAAGCCCGTTTTGTGAGATTCTAACCCGAAAGCCTCCAAATTGGACATTGAATCTGGATATGCATATGTGTTAAGTTAAATTATTTGAGAAAGGTTATAAAACAAATGACTAACATTGATCTTTTGATTGAAGGTACTCGCTGCTCTCTCGATCGTGCCTACGCCTAGCCCAGCTCGTTCCGATCAGTGCCGCCTTGAGAGCCCATTGTTACTCGTATGATTCTACAACTTAGAGTATTATATTGATAAAAATGTAAACCTGTTAGTAACCCTAATCCTTGTCGATCTAGGTTCCAGTACCGTAGCTGAGCATGGTACTGGTGCGCAATAGATCATCGAACCTACCTGACTTTTGAGGTGTGTTCCTTATGTGGTACATGACTGATTATAAATTGTTTTACTTGTTTTATATGATATTTAAACTGGTCATCTGTACATGATTGATACACTTAATTTCGCATAAACATAACATGTTTTCTGGAGTAAGTATGATTATGCTATAGGTTTGATATATGCCCTAGTACCTGATATGAAAAGCATGCTCTATGGTTACCATTTATCAGCATAGAAATGTGTTTATCAAGCATTGTTATAACTATTTATCACTACATACTATGATGCTGCCTGGATTGATTAGTAGGGATACTTGGGTTATGATATGATATACCATAAGGTTCAGCCCTAGTAAGGTTGGTAATTCTGCCCGTATTAGGTTCCTAGCTTAGGCTAGGGTAATTCCGCCCATGACCTAAGGTAACCCCTTAGATCGGTACCTACGCCCACTAGGCCTAGGTTAACACCCATATAAGGTTCTTAGCTTCGGCTAGGGTAATTACGCCTGTGACGTAAGGTATTTCCTTAGGATGGTACCCATGCCCAATGGGTTCAGGTTAATGCCAGTATATGATACCGTTCTGGGGAACTGCATTGTGGAGTTTGGTTGGAGGGTATACAGGTTGCATGAAAACTTGTATGCTTTTATAACATATTTTTTGAATTGTTTTATTATGTAAATGTTGTTACTTGCAGTGTTGGAACACAGTGAGCTCCTTAGCTCATACCCATTTTTCTCCCTTTAAGATATTTTGCATAGGCTACCCTGCTCGGGACATTGGAGGATCGACATATTTTGTACTTCAGCTAGTTTGTAATGTTTCTATCCACCTTTTGGTTATATAGGGTGACATCTGCCTATATTTTGGGATTATTTTTTCATGATCATTTTGATATATTACTTGATGATGCTTATTTTGTAATCATTACCTGTCGGGTTTATGAAGATGATTTCACCAGTTTATGTAGATATGTTTCAAATTAGATACTTGAATGTTGGACATGTTTTTCATTTGGATATTTGAGTTGGATGTACCCTTTTAGATTTGGTCCTTCTGCATATGTCAGTCTAGGAGGTTACATTTGGTTGGTATCAGAGCTTTTAGTTTTACAACATCGAACTGTGGATAAGTCTATTTAAAATGTTACTTTAAAACATTTTATAAAATGTTTTATGAAACGGGTCATGTCACCAAGTTTTATGTGTTTACTTGGGTTTGATTCTCCACTGTCACTAACTAATTCTAGGTTCTATTCATTGTAGAGATTGTCCTCCGCTATGAGCACCATCTGGTGACGTCGACCCGCTCGTAGGTGAGGTCGACCCGTTAGATTTGCAGACCCGATAGACGATCCAGCGGTTGCTCCATCTACTCATGCTGATGCTCATGCCCTCGTAGATCCTTCAGCTTTTGCCGAGCCTTCCGCCCCTCGCGGTCCTATAGTTTCGACCACCCTGACTGCTCTGACATCTACCACAACTGCTTCATCGTCTACTCCTGGTATTGATATGACTACTCTGATTAGAGGAGTGACAGTTTTTGGGCCCGAGCCTACGACTGGAGTTACTGATGAGGGTTTGAGTAGGTAGTTTCTTCAGCTGATTCAGGGTGTAGTCAAATTATCGGGTGTCGCTCCAAAAGTCCTCATCTCCTATACCTTGTTTGCTAATGGGATCAAGACCTTCTTGGGATCTCTTAGTGGAGTACAGACCGAGGCTGAGGAATGGTTGTATGACATCGAGCGACGTATGACTGAGATGGGTTTTGAGCCATCCAAGAAATACTCGGGTGTTGTTTCTATACTAAACGGGAATGCCCGCACCTGTTGGGAGTCTATTATGAGCAGCGTTCCCTCTGATCGGTTGATATGGGATTTCTTTAAAGAGCATTTTAGGAACCATAATCTAGGCGATTAGTTCTTAAGGGAGAGACGTCAGGAATTCAAGGACTTGGTGCAGGGTTCCATGATAGTGGCCAAGTATGAGATACAGTTTCTGGATTTGCAGAGATATGGTACTGGTTTGGTTTCTACCGAGAAGGATAGATGCAAAAGGTTCTTAGAGTGCCTATGTATTGGGATACGTGATCGAGTGGCTACATATCAAAATGCGTTATTTGAGGATTTGGTAGATCGGGCTAAGACTACAGAACGTATAGAGATATTGGCTGCTAGACAGAGCGGTAGAGATAGGGATCGAGGGCGAGACCGAGATAGAGATCGATCTTGGAGATCTTCTGGCTAGGGAGAGTCTTACGTGCGCCCTTATAAGAGGGCACACACTAAAGCATATCAGAGAGGTGGCCCAAGTTATAGGCCCCCGACACCACAGGGCCCAGCTGTTAGTCGAGGTGATTCATCGGGGTTCACCCATGTACCTTTGTGTGAGTATTATGGTAAGTCACACTGAGGAGTGTGTAGAAAGATGTCGGTTGCTTGCTTTCGATGTGGATCCACTGATAACTTCAAGAAAGAGTTTCCACACACACCTTTTGTAGACCGATCGTCGTTTCAAACCCCTTGCTCGATTCCATACTCCAGCCCGTTCACAGACGTCTGTTCAGACACTGGGTTCAAGGCGTTATCAGAGTATAGCTCCTGGGTCTTCTGTTAGATCTGATAGTAGAGGTTGATCACATCAGAGTGGGGGACGGGTCATTACTGAGGCCATAATGCCTGCACTTGTTTATGCTACTAGACGTCGAGACGACAGAGATAAGCCATATGTCATTGCATGTACATTTACTATATATTTTGTTCCATTCTTTGCATTGCCTGACAATGGTTCTACCCATTCCTATATCAATATTTGTGTCCCAAGACCTTCAGATTCCAGATGAGACCATCAAAACAACGGTTACTATTATGAGTCTAGTGGGTCAGTCAGTGGTTGTAAATAGGGTGTTCAAGCGATGTCCCCTCGAGGTTCAAGGGGAAATCTTTCCATCCGACCTTATGGAGCTACCATTTGAAGAGTCTGATCTAATTTTGGGCATGGATTGGTTGACTGAACATCGGTTTAACTTAGACTGTGAGTCCAAGAGAGCAATTTTGAAGACTTCTGATGATCGGACAATGGTTCTTGTTGGTGAACGCCGAGTGTATCTGTCTAATGTCATATCTGCCTTGGTTGCTGATAGGATGATCCAAAAGGGGTATCATACCTTCATCGTATGTTTCTTGAATACCAAAGGTTCTTTGTTTAAGATTGAGGAGATTCGCACTGTTAGCGAGTTTCCTGAAGTTTTCCCCGATGAGCTACATGCATTACCTCCTGATTGAGATGTTGAGTTTGAGATTGAGACCTATCCGAGATCTGCGCCAGTCTCCATGAACCCTTATCGTATGGCTCTAAAGGAGCTTAAGGAGTTGAAGATTCAGGTGCAAGAGCTCTTGGATCAAGGATTTATTCGACCTAGCTCTTCACCTTGGGGAGCTCATGTTGTTTTCATGAAGAAGAAAGATGGTTCTGTCAGGTTATGTATTGACTATCGGAAGTTGAACAAGCTTATAGTCAAAATAAGTACTCGTTACCCACGATCGATGACTTGTTCGATTAGTTTCAAGGAGCCACAGTTTTCTCAAAGATGGATCTTCGTTCTGGGTACTATCAGTTGAAGATAAAGGGGTATGATGTAGCAAAGACGGCCATTCGCACCAGATATGGGAATTACGAGTTTTAGTGCTGTCGTTTGGTCTGACTAAGGCTCATGTCACCTTTATGGATCTGATGAACCGTGTGTTCCGGCCCTACTTGAATCAGTTCGTGGTGGTGTTCATTGATGACATCCTAGTCTACTCTCGGACTAAAGCAGAACATGTTGAGCATTTGAGGATTGTTCTGCAGACTCTTAGTGAACACAAATTGTATGCCAAGTTGAGAAAGTGTGAATTTTGGCTCAACGAGGTGACATTTCTTGGGCATGTGGTATCGGCTCAGGGTATTCAGGTTGATCCGAGCAAGATAGAGGTCATTGTGAGTTGGAAGCAACCCATGAATGTTTCCGAGATTCGCAGTTTCTTGGGTTTAGCTGGGTATTACAGGCATTTCATTAAGGGTTTTTTCCATTATTGCGGCTCCCTTGACGAAGCTGTTGAGGAAAGATGTTTCATTCATCTGGATAGATGCTCAGCATGATGTTTCAGTTGAGGCTGCATGAGTGTAATTATCCTACCCATGATCTAGAGCTGGCCACTGTGGTCTTTGCCCTGAAGATTTGGAGACACTATCTCTACAGAGAGAAGTGTTATATTTACATAGATCACAAGAGCCTGAATTACATTCTTACAAAGAGAGAGCTTAATCTGAGACAACGTCATTTGATTGAGCTTCTTAAGGACTATGATTGTGTGATTGAGTACCACCTGGGGATGGAAAACGTTGTTGTTGATGATTTGAGTCGTAAGGCTATATCAGACTCGAGATCCTTGTTTTCCAGGATGAGTATATATAGTGATGGTAGTTTACTAGTCGAGCTGCAGGTTAAACCGACTTTGGTCGAAGAAATTAAGGCCAAACAGCTTATATATAGTTCCTTACTCCCTATCATACAACAGGTTGAGCAAGGATCTACATCTATCTATGCCTTTGTTCAGGATGGAGTCCTGTGCTTCAAGGGCCGTTATTGTGTACCAGATGATGCCGAGTTGAAGCGGGCAATTCTCAGTGAGGCTCATAGCAGCCCTTATGTTATGCATCCTGGTGAGGACAAGATGTATCAAAACCTGAGGCAAAGATATCGTTCGGTTGGTATGAAGGACATTTCAGATTATGTATCCCGGTGTTTGACTTGCCAGCAGGTTAATGAAGAACACCATCATCCTTCTTGCTTTTTGCAACCCATTAGGATTCCTGAGTGGAAATGGGAGCGCATCATGATGGATTTTGTTACATGGTTACCTCTGACTCCTTCCAAGAAGGACTCTGTCTTGGTGATTGTTGATAGACTCACTAAGTCAGCTCATTTTATTCCTATCCGAGTTACTTATCCCAAGAAGAAGCTGGCTATATTGTATATTTCTGAGATTGTCAGACTTCTTGGTGTACCCATGTCTATCATTTCGGATCAAGATTCAAAGTTTACCTCTCGGTTATGGAAGGCCTTACATGAGGCCTTGGGTACACGTATGAATTTCAGTACATCGTATCATCCCTAGACCGATGGATAGTCGAAGAGGGTGATACAGATTCTTGAGGACATGTTACGAGGATGTGTGATTGATTTCCATGGTAGTTGGAAAGATTTATTGCCCTTGGCTGAGTTTGCGTACAATAACATCTATCAGGCTAGTATTCTCATGGCACCGTATGAGGCTCTTTATGGTCGTAAGTGTCGTACTCCCATTTGTTGGACATAGTTGTATGATAAGAAGAATTTAGGCCCAGAGTTGGTTTGAGAGACCAAGGAGAGAGTCAGATTGATCCGTAACCGTCTGAAAGAGGCTTTTGATAGACAAAAGTCTTATGCTGACCGAAGGAGAAAACACATTGAGTTTGAGGTCAGTGATCAGGTTTTCTTGAAGGTGTCTTCGTGGAAGAAAGTTTTGAGATTTAGACGCAAAGGCAAGTTGAGCCCAAGATTTATTGGGTCGTACTGTATCTAAAAAAGAGTTGGGCCTGTTGCATATCAGCTTGAGTTGCCTCCCCAGCTTAGCCGCATTCATGATGTATTCCATGTATCCATGTTTAGGTAGTAACATCCAGACCCAAGTCATGTCATTCAAGTTCAAGAAGTGGAGTTGAGATCAGATTTATCCTATGAGGAGGAGCTTGTTCGGATTTTGGACCGAGATGAGAGAGTTTTGAGGAACCGGCGTATTCCCATGGTTAAAGTACAGTGGAGTAATCGTGGTCCTGAAGAAGCTACCTGGGAGACTCATGAGTCAATGGAAAAGAAGTTCCCACATCTGTTCAACTCAAATAAATTTCGAGGCCAAAATTTCTTTTTAGGGGGAGAGTTGTAACACTTCTAAAATAATAATAATAATGATAAATTGAGATTGAAGAGGAAAAAAATGGGGAAACTGTTGGTTGTGGGATTTGAACCCTCAACCTGAAGCATTATGAACCATGCACCTAACTATTTGAGCTATACAAGCTCTTAGTAAAGTCTTGTACCAAATTAATTTTAAATTAAACATAACGGTTCAGGCAAATTAATAAAATAATAAAATATCTCACCTACCCCTATTAGCACATTTAATTTTTCCAGCTACCCAACCGACATCCAACTTAATGCCCATCAGAAAATTCTAGAAAACCCTATCGACCTTTCATCTCCTTCACCGATCCATGCCTTGAACTCCGTCACCGAGTGACTGTTGGCGTCACCGCCATCATTAAATAGCGTGGCTCAACGTCCCAATCAAGATCACGACCGCCACTCGCTCTGGATCTTCACCGCGCGCCGTGAAGAGAAACCGAAAGGTTCGACCATAACCTAAACCTCCATCGCCGTTTTTGCTTTCCACGATACCGACATCGATAGGCTTCCGCTCGCCACACCATTGCCACCTCAGGACTTCCCGTCGCGAGGCGAACAAAACCCTACCGGTTACACAGCCGCTCACTATTGTTTAGCGCCTCGTCGGAGTTACGACAGTTTGGTCTTCTTTTGCCTGATTTGATAAGTTTGGTAAGTATTTCGACCTAGATCTCGAGTTATTTGAGTTATGGTTGAGAAAATGTTGACAATGGTGTGATCGGAAGCGTTTCCCAGTAATTTTTGGGTCGCACATAGGCTTCACGTGCCGTCTAAGGCGATTCTCGGCTGCCTTGGACGGTGGCCGTTTAACCGGCCCGCCTAGACCCGTCTAACCGTAGACCGAGCCACCTAAATAGGTCCAGCCTAAATCGGCCTGGCAAAGTGGTAAACCAAGCCCAATGACTGACCCGAGTTGACTTGAACCTAACCAGAGTTTACCCGAACTCGACCCGAGTTTGACCGGATGATCGAGTCAACCCAGTAAGTCAACTCTCCCGATTCAACCTAGTGTTTAACACCCCAAGTTTGGGCCTAGGTATTTTGCAAGTCGGGTTGGGCCGGTGGAATCAGTAGTCGGGTGTTTGAATTATAAAAGGGTGATTTAGGGAAATCAAGGTTCGGGTTGGGATAAAAATATGATAAAAAATCCTAAAATCCTCCAAAATTATATTTAAGATGTTGGTTAAATCAATTTTTCAAAACAGGTTTTTGAAAGTATACATTTTGGACAGTGACAAAAATGTAAAGATTTAAAAGTTGGGAAAATGTGTTTTTCAAGAAAAGTCAAAATCTTTGAATCCTTAGGGAGCTATTTGGCAGTTAGGCCTCTTCTCTAATTTGGCATGTGTTTTAAATGGTTTATTAAATAATTAAAAAGACTTTTAATTAATTAATTAGAGAGGCAGTTAATCGGTTAAAAGAATTTTGACGATCTTTCCATTCTCTCTTCTTCACTTCAGCCAAACACCCTCCATTTTCTCTCAAATTTCCAGATTTTCTTCACTCTCAAATTCTCGCTTGATTTCCAACTTTCCCTTGGTGATTTCTCTCATTTTCCTTCAAGTTCTTTCAAGCTAAACTTCCCAAATTAGAAGAGAAGCAAGAATTGGAGGTAAATTTCTTGCTAACCCTCTAATTAAGGTTCTTTAATGAAATTCCAAAGATATGTGGCTCTTTATTCATATTTTTTATTGGGGTTTTGTTATTAGTTTGATAAAATATTGAAATCTCGGAAGAAAAGTGATTTAAATTGTGATTTTTGGAGTTATGATGATTTGTCTTGTTTGAGATGATTTCTAAATGAGTTTTGAAAGGTTTTTGGTTTTGAACTGGAGTCTTAATCATAGAGATCCCGAAATCCTTGAGTTTCTTGATTTTTGAGGTGTTTTTGGTTGAGTTTTTGGGGTGTTCTTGAGGAATCCGAGTTGCTGGAGGTATAAGGATGGTTTTAGGTTGTTTTTGGATGTTGATTAATGCCTAAAGTGTGTTGGATGAGTTGGGTAATGGTTGGGCTGAGGTTAGAGGTCAATCGATTGAGTTTTCAGTTGTTTCGGATGTGTGATTTGGTGCTTTAGAGTAGGGCTGCGGGTTTTCTTTTGAGTGCTGGTGTTTTGAGTGCATTTTAATGCATTGAACCTCTGCTTTAATGTGTTGAAAATAGGGGATAGTATTCCAGAATCAAACGAAGTGATTTTGGAGGCTTCGAGTGATCGATAGTTGCGTCGGCAAGTGTGGTTTCGTGAGTCGGTGAGTGGAACTTTGTTTTCCAGCGTGGAAACGTTTTAGAAAAGGTTTTGGGAACTTAGCAAGATCTTGAAACACTTTACTAAGTTTGGAAGTAAGTAAAGTGAAATTCTCTCTCGGATTGTGCTATTGTTAGATTTTGAATGCACTTGATTTAATTATGTTAACCTACTGTTTTAAAGCATGTTTTGAGTTTATAAAATGTGTTTGATGATGCCATGTGGTTTAAGGATGCACTAGGTAAGTGATCCTTGTATTCATGTGTTGATGCATGATATTTGAAGCATGGTTTAATGCTTGAGTTATGGCTTATCATGAATGCTTTTGTAAAAACAGTGAGGTATGCATGAATTGTGGATTATATTGGCAAGTGATGTTGAATAAAGTGTTTTGTAAATGAAATCAGATATAGTTAGCCGGCTATAGGATTGAGTGCACTATAAACAAGTCGCCTTGGATGTTGAGGGGTTGTGATTGTACCGAAAACTCCATCCAAGTACCCTAACGATTGAGGATTGTTTAAGGTTGCAACGGTTGAGGGTAGCACCCGGGTGCGAACCTTGTATGTGTCACGTCTCTCGTTAGTGGGTTATACATCTACCGATGAGTGGTTTTGAGGGGTTTTGATTGTACCGAATACTCTACCTTGGGTGTCACAACGATGGAGGGTCGCTCTCGTGTGTGAGCCTTGAGATGCAGGTAGAGTGTATGAAGGGTGTGGGAAAACCCTTGGTAATCTGTGTATCCGATATATTTTTGAGAATGTTGTTAATCACTTGTAAGCCAATATAATGGAATGAAACATTATGGAAATGTTGTTGATGCATGTTTTACCTTAAGCTTAGCATAAGGGTGTTTATGCTTGGAAGGCTTGATGATGCGTAGCAATGGTTTAATTGCTGGAAAATATGTGATACATGTTGCATGATATTTAGCATGTTGATTTTGATGTCAAAGTGCATGGTTTATCAACGAATGCATGATGGTTTTGAAAGAGTGGAAAAATGGTTTTGTGCATTGATGGTGTTTTTGATTTTGAGCTTTCCTCACTAAGCATTTTGTGCTTACGCTCTCTTTGTCCATCAATACAGTCAATTTGAGCTTTGGAGGCGGCACTTGCAAGGGATTGGGGAATGACTTTGATTGAAGGTATGTTTGGTTATGAAATAGGGTAATAAAGGCAATGGGGGTGTCCAATGCTATGAATGATGGTTGATTTGGTATTCTATGGTTTAGTACAAGTTTGATATGCATATTTGAGTATGTAAATGGCCTTTAAGTGTTGGTTTATATTTGGATTGGAGAATTGATCTTTTTATGCTTGATTTTCCATAGGAAGCATGCCTCTAGAATTCTTTAATGATAAATGTCATGTTATGATGTCGTTGTTGCCATGTATTCTTGAGAATTGATGTTTACATGAGTTGTATGCATATTAGAGGTAAGTTGGTGTGCTTAGGAATGGATTAAAATGACTAAAGCAGCCGAATTTTACATTACAGGCCTGAGGGTATTGATACCCTCGTAAGGGTATCGGTACGGTCTGTGTATTTTTGGAGGGGTGTACCGATACTCGGGGGCGTATCTATACGTATTTTTGCCACTGGTTTTGGGTGTATCGATACGGGCCTCAAGTGTATCGATAAAACCTTTGAATTGTGAGGTTGGTGGGCTGCCCGTCATGGGTGTATCGATACCCTCTCTAAGGGTATTGATACGCTGGGGTATTGATACCCTCTCTAAAGGTATTGATACAGTGGGGTATTGATACTCTCTCCAAGGGTATTGATACGGTGGGGTATTGATACCCTCTCTAAGGATATCGATACGGTATTAGTTAATTTGGTTGTTTGACATCTTAAATGTTCTGAATCTTTATGTTTTAGTCCCTGTTTCTTATGGATCAATTTAAGGTGATTTAATGGTTAATTTGGGTTGAGCTTTGGCAGAGATGCATGTAATGAGTTTAATTAAAGGTTGGTAATCCGAATTTGGTAATAACCCTTACAATTTGTCAAATTTACAAAATGGTCCCTAAGCCTTAGATGGGTTATAATCAAGGGGCGATTGTGATGTTGTTTTATCCGCTGCTTGTACGCGTACACATAAGAACCTAAGTTGCATATATACAAGATAAAAATAAAAAAATAGGGTCGTTTATTGAGGTAAACCTTCCCGGTTTACTTCAATATTCCCCGTGTGATTCGTTTATTGAGGGGGTTACATAGTGAGTCAACTCGTCCGAGTCAACTCGCCCGAGTCAACCCAGTGAGTCAATTTGGTCAACTGGTGACGTTAGCGTTTACTTTGACTACTGACGTCAGCGTTGACTTTGACCCAAAAGTCAACTTTTCCTGAAAAACCCTATTTTATGTTTTTCGACGTCATGAGTCTAATTTTGAAGCTCGTTTCATAAAATTCTAACCTGAAAGACTCCAAATTGAATGTTGAATCCGGACATGCTTATGTATTAAGTTAAATCATTTAAGAAATGTTATAAAACAAAGGACTGACATTGATCTTTTGATTGAAGGTACTCACGGATCTCCCGATCATGCCTACGCCCAGCCCAGCTCGTCTCGATCAGTGCCGCCTCGAGAGCTCATTGTTACCCGTATGATTCTGTAACTTAGATTATTATATTGATAAAAATGTAAACTTGTTGGTAACCCTAATCCTTGTCGATCTAGGTTCCAGTACTGTAGTTGAGCGTGGTCTTGGTGCCCAGTAGATCATCGAACCATCCCGACTTTTGAGGTGTGTTCCTTATTGTCGCAACCCTTTCGAGCTTCAACTTTTTTAAAAACTTTAAAACACGGAGTCGCCACCAATCGTTTTGAAAAGTGTGATTGGATCACTTGAAAACGTGGTTATTTTAATAAAACAACAATTTTGGTCTGTGAAAAACAGAAAATAAGTTCGGGGGTCGGTTATGCGTGGGGAAGGGTTAGCACCCCCACGACGCCCAAAATTGGTACCTAATTGATTTTAAAATCGTTTTCAAAACTGGAATTTGCAAGTTCATGAAGGTTCGACTTTACTTGTTTGTTTAATGAATATTAGTCTACTTTAACGATCTTATCGCCTGGGAGATGAACTTTAATCACAGCCAACATTTCTGGCGCTAACCTGTCTTTCTCGTTTGATAAAACAACGCATTAAATTAATTCTACTTTTCAAACAACATAGTAATTTTAATGTGTTGAGCATTTTATATTTATTCTAAGTTCGATTGTTCTTAAAATCCTAAAAATGTCTAAGTCTTTTATTTCTAATTAAAAGTTTAAGTCTGCTTAAGTGTATTTTATTTTTGTGAAGTAAATTTTCCAACAAACACGTCTCCATCTAAGCTTTAGAACCTAATCCTAAGTTTTAACCTATTTCTAAAGAACAAGCAAGAAACTTAATTTTTCTTTTGTGTTTTTCCCTTATTATTTCTTTTTTCAAAAACCTTTATTTCTTCTTTTTAATTTTTTTAAAACCAAGACCCTTTTATTATTTCCACCCATGCATTATTTTTTTCATACTTAAATCCCTAACTTTAAGTTTTTTAATAAAACCATATTAACTCATTTTTATTCTTTCATTTTAATAGTAACACTTTTAAAAATTCATTTCTACATTTCTAAATATCAAAACATTCCTAACAACAATTTTTAAAACATGCAATTTTTTAAAGATCAGACCCAAAATTAAACGAAAGTTTAAAACAAAAACATTACTGGAATCGCGAAACGATTTTCCGACTTCAAGAACACAACCTAAAATCCACAAAAACACAAACACAAAAATTCAACCAAGAACAAACATGAAAATTCATTTTCTTTACGCTTGAACGGATAAGTGAATCTTCTAAAAAATTCCATCCTCATTATGCTTGGATGAATAAGCGAACTCCATTATCCTTACGCCTGAACGAATAAGTGAATCTTCTGAAAAAATTCATCCTCTTTATGCTTGGATGAATAAGCGAACTTCATTCTCCTTACGCCTGAACATATAAGCGACTCTTCTGCAAAAAATTTCATCCTCCTTATGCTTGGATGAATAAGCGAACTACATTCTCCTAACGCATGAACGGATAAGTGAATTGTCTGCAAAAAATTTCATCCTCCTTATGTTGTGATGAATAAGCGAACTCCTGAAAAAATTTCATCCTCCTTATTCTTGGATGAATAAGCGAGTCTTCTGAAAAAATTTCATCCTCCTTATACTTGGATGAATAAGCAAACTTCATTCTCCTTACACCTAAACGGATAAGCGAATCTTCTAAAAAAATTCATCCTTCTTATGCTTGGATGAATAAGTGAACTCCATTCTCCTTACGCCTGAATGGATATGTGAAACTTCTGAAGAATTTCATTCTCCTTATGCTTGGATGAATAAGCAGGTTCTAAAAGGGGTTCCATCCTCCTCACACTTGGATGAATAAGCGGGTTTAGATTTCGATGAATAGGCGGGCTCTATTCACCTTATGCTCTAATAGATAAGTAGCTCCATTCTCCTTGTGCCCAAACGGATAGGCAATTTCTTTTGCTGAAAGGTTCTTCATGTACCTGAAAAATGCGATATTCAATGCAATTATGATGTGCATGCTCTTAGGGTTGCCTAAAACATGAATGCATGTCTCATTTCTTTTGCTTTTTGAATTCTTTTTCTTAGAATTAATTTTTTCCACACGTTTTCTCGTTCAATCCAGATAATTTAGTTATACTTTTTCACTGTATTTCTTCGACTCATGGAAAACATTTGACCTTTGAAAATTTTCTCACTTAATCTAGTGATCGTGTACTTCTGATTAGAAGGACATACTTCTTCAACTGTCACTCTCATTCTTTATATGTCTTTGCTTCATCGAAAACATTCGACCTTCGTAGGCAAATTTCTCAAGATCTACTATCATTGTAGTTGATACATCAATATTGAGTGAAAGGCTTCCTTGTGTGATCTTGAATGTTTCAAGTCTTCATATACCCCTTATCAAGCATCTTTAATGCCTCTTGTGAATTCTCAAATTCTTGCCTCTGCAGGACATCTTGAATTGCTTACATGTGAAAGCTTATTTCCACCTTGAATATCTTCGAATTATGTTGGCGCTTTAATCTCTTCTTCTCACGCCTATTAATACTGAGGGCCTTAAATCATTAGCCTACGTAGATTGCCCCAATCTGATGGCATCGTTTGCTTATCAAGTGTAGTTCTATTCTCTTTTCATGCTTTTGAACTTTTGCATCTTATATGAAGATCTTATTTGAAAACACGACTCACTTCAAACTCTTCAACGCTTGTGCTTCTTTTTTACTTTTTATCTTCTCATGCAAGGTGGTGCCCTTATTCAAGCTGAGCTTCAATTGTTTTATGAAGTAATGAAAACATTCGTTCATGGTCTCCTACAGTTGAGATCAATACCAAGAAATCTTTTGCTTTTCATGAATCTATGTCATCCTACTTGCAAGAAAAAGGCTAAAAATGATTGTTCAAAGGAAAAGGTCATAACAAACGCAAGAAAAAGTTAAAAATGGAGAGCTTAAGAAAATAGTCATGGCAAACACAAGAATAGAGCAAAGTCAGATGCCCCAAAATTCAAAGCATGAATGATTCAAGAATCCACCAACCGGATAGTGCCCCACTTTTTGGTGGCTCTCTTTTACTCACATACTCCCCAAATTTAAATTTTCCCACTTTTCTAATCTCAATCAAACATTAGAAGCTCGAGGTCCCTGAAGAAAGGTTAACTCAATTAGGTAGAATGTGTTCTAAAGACGAACACCTTTTCTCAAATATTCATGTGTGATCCAAATGGTCTTTTAATGCTTGTAATGTAGGCTAGGCTCGGATTGCCAAATAAAGGATATAAAGGCTCAAATTCATATTTTAAGGGTGATTAAACCAAGGATCAACTTTTCCTGATGAAATCTATGTTCTTCTTCTTTTATTCTTTGGATCACTCTAGACTGCCCATTTTGGGTTTTCACCCTAGAGTTCATTTCCTTTACATGTCTCATCTGAAGGATCCGTTTCAAATTCCTCCACTCTTCAACTTTCATTCCTTCTTTCTCTTCTCTTTTTCTTCTCTTCTTTTCTATTTTTTTCTCTCATTTCTTTTTCTTCTTTTTTTGTTGCTTTTTCTTGTTTTTTTTTTGTGCCCTTTTCATTTTAGGACATTCAACTTAATCTAACATGTTTCTTTCAAACAACTTTTCATTTTCTTTGCCCCCAGTGTGGGGAGTGATCCTTGGTTTGGGTTAAATCACAAGAAAAATATTAGGCATAAAAGGGGGACAAGAAATGGATTTTTCTTGTTCGTGAAGGGAAATGAAGGAATGTAAAATGTCATTTCACACACAAATACCGTCGAAGAAAAATAGTCTTCAGTTGGTAGATGTTTTAGAGTTATCACTTCATTCAAGGACCCTAACAACAATGTCTGAGAGGAAAATTCACTCAAATATGTATATTAAAACTGAATACACATTTTGCCCCTCTATCACAGGATTAGATTCAAGAATTATTCATACAATTAATAATAGGGACTCTGCAAAGAAGATGTATGCTTGAAAAGAAATGGAAAGAAAATGGTAAAACAAAAACGAGAAATGTTTGCCACTTGAAAAAATGCATCTTTAACAAATAAATTGGCATAGAAGCCCATACAAAAGATCCCTAATGCTCGCGGGCAAAAGGAAAAGGGTTGGTTTTAAGCATGATCCCAACTATCTAGAGAAAATTAAGCATTATTCCATAAAAAGCACGAATTCCGGCCAATCTTGCCTCCAATGACTTCGTGACAAAACTCTAAACGTTCTCGTCATCTTCTTTTCTCTCGAGTCTTCCGTTTCTGATGGCTGCCAATATCAACTCTTCGTTCATGACCATGTCTGTAAAACCTTCGGTGGCATGATTCAACATGTAGTCATAGAAAGGACCATTTAGAGTCTCCACAAACATTGGAGTAACCTCATTTTCTGTCAGTGGAGGTTGTACTTGGGCTATCACATCTCGCCATCTCTGGGCATACTGTCGGAAGCTCTCATTGGGCTTTTGTTCCATATTCTGCAATACAATCCTACTTTGGGCCATATCTGTCACATACTTGAACTGTTTGAGGAAGGCTTTCGATAGATCCCTTCAATTGTGTATATTGACCCTAATCAGTTGAGCATACCATCGGATAGTAGACCCATATAAACTATCTTGGAAATAATGTATCGGTAATTTCTCATTTTCTAAATGTGGAGACATTTTTTGACAGTACATAATCAAGTGTGCCAACGGGCATGTAGTTCCATTATACTTTTCAAATTCAGGGGTCTTGAACTTTAGAGGAGTCACTAAGTCAGATACTAGACTCAAATCACTTGCATCTATGCCGCCATAAATGGTTCCTTCTTGATAAGATCTAATCATTTCCTCCAGCTTCTTGTAGCGGTCTTCCCATTTCTTTTCGACCTTTGCCTTGTCAGTTTTTTCATCAAAGTCAGGCATCTCATGGTTGTGAACCTCATCGATGTTGTCTTCAGTACAGGCAGAAGATTCTACAAAATGGGGTGAGATCATGACTTTAGGTGAAGCCACTTCCTTTTGCATCTGTGAATGTACGAAAGCCATCCCCGAGAAAGTGTTGGCGTCTTCTCTCGCTTATGGGTATTTGAACCCAAACATGGGCGCAATTTGGCTGATCGTTTTCTGATATGATATCTTCATCTCTTTCTTCAGATCATTTAGCATTTTCTCAAGCTTATCATGGATGCTCTTCTGATTTGCTTCCAAAGTTGTCAATCTTTCCTCGGCGTTCATGGCTCGAGTCGTGTTTGTACGAGGTCTTTACTATTTAAATGGAATTTTCCAAAATTAATCTTTTAACATGTATGAATGCAATGATTGAGACATCATTTAATACAAACAAAAAAACAAATGTATGAAAGCAAATGTATGTATGCAAAAGCATGAATGCAGGTAAGGGTCATCAATTCTATTAAGGTGTTGCTCTAGATGAAGCTTTCATTGGATGAAGAAGGTCCTACGAATATGTCTCGGTCTAAGCACTCATTTCTTCAATCATCCTTTGAAGCCTTGGTCCCACCTTGTCGATCGGACGTGGGGCGAAGAAATGTAGCTTCTTGACGCCACAGGCTTTGCTGCGTCTTCAATTTAGGATGTCATGCTCGTCTCGCTTCTGGGTCCTTTTGACGTTGCCTCTAAGTCGAGTAGACCAAAGAACATTTTGAAATTCTGCTTGGATGGACCGTCGAAGTGGTCTTGTTGTACTTGTGACTCTTGATATTCTGCTTAGTGCTGATGTGAGCATACTTCAGTGTTTCCTCCGCGTGACCATTCGACAAATTCTCATTGTCTGCGCGTTGTATTCCTCCTTTATGTACCTTCCATCCATGGCGGAAGATTTCTCTTATTGAGAAACATGCTTTTAAATCGACCCCCCTAGATATGAGATGCATACAATAAATAAATATGCTACAAAACAAAACAAAGCTCACACACAAAAGGTTAGTAATAAATAAATATACTACAAAAACAAAACAAAACTCACACACAAAAAGGTTAGTGATCTTTTAAAAAAAATAGAAACAAAACCTAAAAGATCCAAAATAATTCAATTGCATAATAATTTTGGGCAACCATTCTAACATTCAAGGACATGTCTCCACGGATTATTCTTGCAACTTTGACCGAACTCAACACCCTAGGCTTTCCGCATGGCTTTATTGGGGTAGGCTCTAAATTCTCAAACTTGGTTTGGTTCTAAAAAGGTACCCGAGCTATCCTTGTTGTCCCCTACTAAAGGTAGCAAGTCCCTCGATTGTCACCCATTACATGCTTCAAACGAATCGAGTTTAACTCAGGAGGACTCAACATTGATGCCTTCTCGAAGAATCAATATCCTTACGAAGACAACGGAATGAGTCTCGAAGGTACTTGCAAGGCTTATACGAAGAATCAATATTCTTACATGAGCAAAGCGTATTTCCCCCCACTTAAATGAACTAGACAAAGCTTGGGAATAGAGCTTGAATTAAGTCTTAGATGCGTAAATAGAGTTACATTCATTTAAACAGACAAATAAATTGAAGCTGTTATGAACTTGCAAATTCCATATTTTTTTAGAAAAACATTTTTTAAACCATTTAAAACCAATTTGTGGCCTGGCCCTCTTTTGTTTTTATTTAAAAAAAAAACAAAAACATGTCCCCAGCAGAGTCGCCAAGCTGTCGCAACCCTTTCGAGCTTCGACTTTTTTGAAAACATTAAAACACGGAGTCGTCACCAATCTTTTTGAAAAGTTTGATTGGATCACTTTAAAATAAGGTTATTTTAATAAAATGTTTTGTTTTAATAAAACAAAGGTTTTGGTCTGCGAAAAATAGAAAAACAGGTTCGGGGTCGGTTACGCGTGGGAAAGGGTTAGCACCCCCCGCGACGCCCAAAATTGGTACCTAATTGATTTTAAAATCGTTTTCAAAACTGGAATTTGCAAGTTCATGAAGGTTCGACTTTACTTGTCCGTTTAATGAATATTAGTCTATTTTAACGACCTTATTGCCTGGGAGATGAACTTTAATCACCGCCAACATTTCTGGCGCTAATCTGTCACTCTCGTTTGATAAGACACCACATTAAATTAATTACGCTTTTCAAACAACATAGAAATTTTAATGTGTTGAGCATTTTATATTTATTCTAAGTTCGATTATTCTTAAAAATCCTAAAAAATGTCTAAGTCTTTTATTCCTAATTAAAAGTTTAAGTTTGCTTAAGTGTATTTTATTTTTGTGAAGTAAATTTTCCAACAATCACGTCTCTATCTAAGCTTTAGGACCTAATCCTAAGTTTTAACCTATTTCTAAAGAACAAGCAAGAAACTTAATTTTTCTTTTGTGTTTTTTCACTTATTATTTATTTTTTAAAAAAACCTTTATTTCTTCTTTTTTACTTTTTTAAAACAAAGACCCTTTTTACATTTTTTAACTTTTTCATTTTTTATGTTTTTTTGTTGTGAATAAAATAAAGAAGAACAAGAATAAGAACAAGAAGAACAAAGAGATGAGAGAAAGAGAGAGATTTGTATTATTCACAAATATAGACTTGTATACAATGCCTTCAATGAATCATCTATTTATAGGCATAAGAAGTACATAATATATTAAACTCTAATTCATAGAGATAATATTCCTAATAATAAATAAATCAAACTCCTTTGATAAAGTTCTAATCATGATAGACATCCACACAGATAAATATTCATAACACTCCCCCTTGGATGTCTATGAAGATAATGTGCCTCGTTAAAACCTTACTAAGATAAAAACCCAGTGGGAAAAAAAATTCTTTAGCGAAGGAAAAAGAGTACACACATCTTTGATACGCATAACATGTTGCCTCATTAAAAATCTTACCAGGAAAAACCCATTGGGACAAAACCTCGGTTAAGGAAAAAAGAGTACAACGCGTATTTACTCCCCTAATGCAAACATCACAGAAGATCTTTGAATCTTCATAATTTAATCTTGAATATCATTTTTCTAAAGATCGTGAGGGATGAAACTTTAGAGTAATATGTTCCATGATGTATCCACTTTCAAACTGAGATAAACATCTTGCATTATCTTCACACAAGATAGCTTTTATCATATCTTGTAAAAGTAAATCCACATATCTTTTGGATATGTTGGGTCAATGGTCTTAGCCAAACACATTTTTTTGGCTTGCCTCGTGCATAACAATTATTTCTACAACATTTGAGGAGGCATCAGCGAATGTTTGAAGATCTAAATGTAATGATCTTTGTATAATCATAGATATTTCTTGACCAACAATCTTACAACTATTGGGATACTCAATAGATATGCTCTATTCATATTGAATCTTCTTTAAGATTCTTTCAGATATGTCTATTCATAGACAAAAGAAATATATAAAAATGCTCGATCTTCAGGTCGAGATAAACTTGATGTCAAGATTCAAGTACTTGTATTGAAAATACTTCATGAGTTTCCAATTTGAAGCTCTTTAGGAGTTCTAAAATTATCGTAATGGATCTTGATCCAAACTCCTTTATAAAATACATAAGGAAATATGATCATTCTTATAGTATTTTCTCAATTAGTATTCACTAAGGCGATTATACCAAATGCGCCAAAATATTCATGAGACATGTCTAAATAAATTTCCTCAGAAATTTCCAAATGCTTATAGCATTTTAGATCCTTCAAGGATAAATATGGATCCACAAATAATTAGACGCATGTAAAATTTTAAAAAACTGCCAAAGTAATTGCATCCACCATGAAGTAATTAAATTTTTTCATAAATCATAGTTCAAGTCGTATTTACGACTACTTATTTGTGCCTCACTTGCATTACACCTTTAGGTGTTTGGACTACTTGTCCAAATACTTCTATTTTAAAAGTTCAAAGCGTCTTTCAACATTGGCCAATTCAATATCTATACTTCTGGATAGATTTTATACAAGATCCTCGATTTCTTTCTTTACTTCTATAGAAGTATTTTATGTAAAATTGTTTGTAAAATCGTTGTCGACAACTTTCCAATTTTCTGGTTCCATTCTCGTAATGACATAACTCATCGAGATCTCTTCAAGATTTCAATCTTTATTTCAGGTACCTGAAACTCTTATAGAGTTTTATTATTTGTTATGTCTTGGGTCTCTTCAGGAGCACCCGCCTCCAATATATGACCATCTCATATTACTTTCTATTTACGAGAATTTTGATCATTGAAACCATTTCAACTATCATGCTTCAGGCATGATTTACATTCTCTCGCTCAAACATGTAATTTAAACTTACATCATTTCAGCTGGTATATGAGACTTAATTACTCTCATTGGGTCAGTAAATATGTCTAGCAGTTGACATGTAATAACATGAATTATCTTATGAACTTCTAGTTTATATACGAAGATCTAGATAATGATAATTCATTTTCCTTTATCCAGCTGATTATTATCTTCCCCTGATGTTGAGAAAAATCATGTCATAAATGATTCTCCAATTAATGTTTAAGAATTTAAACATAAAAGAAGACTCGTACTCAATATATATTCTCAACCCTTTTTACTTGCCCATTTTGTGCGTTATGGTGGAGCAATTCAACTATATAACGCACATTCAAAGATTCAGAAAATGGGAAATATGACTTCTGACCAAAAGTCAAATCATAATAGGGAGTTTATTATAACTCGTTGGCTTGATGCGTATAAGTGTTGCTATATGGAAATACCATATAAATATTAAATGTTTTGTTCTCACGGTTTAGCTATTAAATAGGAGGCATCCAATTAAAAATTTGCTAAACCGTATTTTTCGTAATCAATAGGCTTTGTAACAACCGATATAGCCTAAAATATAAACCCACTAGCTTTTCAAGACGAATAGTCTAATTGCATAATCTGAATCTTTTTAGAATCAATCTCACAAACTTCTGGTTGTAAGTCGATAAAACAATGTAGATGCATCTACTAAAATCATATAAAACTTTCCACATTTGTGGATATATGGGCCCATATTTCGTTCAGATATGCAAGACATACAGTCTCAACTTTAGTACAAGAACTTTAAGTTCTAATTCTTTTGGTAAGTGAGATCATTTATATCCTTTGAGAACAAACAACACAAGAACTTCAGGTTCTTTTAGTAAGTGAAATTTAATCAATTCCTTTAAGCAACACAAGAACTTCACATTCTTTAATCAGTGGAATTTAATTCATTCCTTTGAGAATAAGCACCACAAGAACTACAGGTTCTTTTAATACATGTGCATGTAAATCTCAATAATTTATGCACCATTATTGATCAGGATGGTCTAACCGATCATGCCAACTATATATATGTGTATATATCTATGAATTTGTAAACTTCTTGTTTACCATAACATGTAATTCAATCTCACTCGTACATATCTAGTACGACCATCAAAATTGTTCCTTTAAATAGGAATATATTTAGCTCTTTCGGAGCTTTCAATTAAAATTATCTTTTGGTAGCAATATATAGCTCTTCTAGAGCTTTCAACTGACTTTTTGGCTACCAGAACTTATATCCATATTGGCTTATTTCAAATGCCAATTGATAACATATGTTATCTATAATTCCCAAAGGGGTAGTTTGCGAACTCATATTGCTCTATTTATGACTTTGACGAGTATAACGCACTGTGAATATGGAATAAAGTTCCATTTGACAATAACATATTTGCTCAACCAGAGCCTTTTGTGATATAAGTACTTCCGGATATAGTACTCACATTATTCCCTTGCATTTTAATCGAGAAATGCATAATTGAGCACCTTTCAAAATGTGCTTTGTTTCATTTACTTCAGGTAATGAAAATATGTACTTTGTATCATTCACTTCGAGGAATGAAAAATATAAAATATAGCACATCATATCAAGTCGATTATCTATCAGAGATAAACTTTCAAGTGCTTTTCCGAAGTATTGATATTTTAGTACTTTGAGAAATACTGCTCATATTTCCCCTTGCATTTAAATAGGAAAAATATTTCTTATGCTTAAGTACAATATGAGTACTTGCATTATCTGCTAGGCATAAATAGCCACAATTCTAGGCATAAATAGCCACAATTCATTGTATATTTTATTCCGAAAATAATCGTATTCTTCAAATAATAAATTAACATAAAGCGTAAATAAATAATATGTGAAATAAATAAACATAAAGCAAACTAACATAAATAAATAATAAATAAAATGAATTAACATAAAATAAATAAAATAAATAAATAAAAAACCAATTATTCCTGTTAGAGGTTATAAGGGAAATAAAATAAATGGTAAATTATTCCCTTCAAGGTTTATGAGAAAATTAACAATATCCAATTGAGTTGGACCAATAACGCCATAATTATTTTCGCCATAAACAAATTTTGTTTATATTTTATTTCATTTATCATTCATGATTATGGATAAAGTCCATAATACTTTGGCGTTTGACAAGTACGAAACCAATGGTTTATAACATCACATTGGTAAAAGGAATTCACTTCCTTAGAATGATCTTTATCACTCTTGTCATCCTTATAACTTCGCTACCAACGTGTAGAAGTATTCTTAAAACGACTATATTTTTCATGTGTATATTCATAGCCTCGATCACGACCACAACTTTTAATGTGATTTTTTATTCCTTCCATAATATAATCTCCCATTCACTTCAGGGAATGGAGTAGAGCCAGTGGGCATTTGAAACCTTTTTCACATATCCTTATCACAGAGAACAAAGATTTAATCCTCGTACGCGGCATTGTTAAACCTGTCCACAAGGTCCTTTAAAAACCTCCTTTGAGACCAGTAGCCTCACAGAATGGGATGTCCAGCCAATATACTTGGATTATATCGAAATTATGTCTCTAATTGAATAATGATTTACCATGTTTGCATTCACTTCAGAGAATGAAACAGTTCCAATAATCGCATGGAATAAACATCATGCTTGCATTCACTTCAGGGAATGCCCCATCATTGATAATCACATGGAATAAACATCATGCTTGCATTCACTTCAGGGAATGCCCCATCATTGATAATCACATGGAATGAACATCATGCTTTGCATTCACTTCAAGGAATGCCTCCCATAAAACTTTTTGGATCAAGAAGAATTTTCGTAACTTGAAATTGGGAGAAGTCTATGGTCAAGTTTTTCAACGAAGAAGAAATATTGCTTTCGAGCAAATATAGACTTTATAATAATTTTCTTGTAAATTCAAAATCATCATGATTTATCGCACTTTAAAATAATAATATAAAGAATAAAAATAAAACCAAAATTTACCGATATTGATTTTTCTCTCGTGGACAATGGAGACATAGTATATGACCGAGATAGCTTCTCATAGTCCCTTTATATCACATCTCTTTCCAAGCTATTTAAATACATGTAAAACTCAAAACACGGTTAAAAATACCAAATTTTATCCATAGAATAACATAAATAAAATTTGATCTTTAATTATAATAAACAAGAAAAAAATGATTTAACCAACAAAAATAAATATGTTCAAAATTTGCTTGGCTAGATCTATTAAAATCTATATATGTCTTAATCAATTAAAATATGAAATTGGACCACTTTTTGCGAATTGAAATCCCTAATTATAAACCAAGCATAAAATGAGATATAAATCAAATTAAACAAATTAATAATATTACTACTTAATGATCGCATCTCTAATAGTGCACAAAATATAAAATAATATGTTATCATGTAACAAAACTTTAAGTTACAAGCTATAAACGTCAATCATTAAACAACCAAAAACACATCACTTCTTTTTCATAAGAAAATGTTGGCATTGTCAATAATAAATAGACATTTGATATAATTGTAGGTTATTTTTATAACAAATCTAATCATTTCATAAATAAATAAATAGATAAAGGCATGAAACTTAAAATTATTTATTTATATGTCAACATTACTAATAACTAATACATTATATATAGGTTTTAATCAAATGATAACATATAATCATACCAAATTCGATTATATATACAATCATAACTATACAAAAAAAATCATAATATACTAGCACAAAAAAATCAAACCTTAAATCATGAAATATATAAACAAAACGATGAATTATAATATACTTCCTTTATATTTAGAATGATTATAAAAACACCAATGATTCTCACCAAATTCATGTTTACGCGTCAAATTAAAGGGAAGATGAAACTTGATCTTTAATCAATATCTTCTGAGCGAACTCGTGCTGATAACGTGTTGTGAATAAAATAAAGAAGAACAAGAAGAACAAAGAGATGAGAGAAAGAGAGAGATTTGTATTATTCACAAATATAGACTTGTATACAATGCCTTCAATGAATCATCTATTTATAGGCATAAGAAGTACATAATATATTAAACTCTAATTCATAGAGATAATATTCCTAATAATAAATAAATAAATCAAACTCCTTTGATAAAGTTCTAATCATGATAGACATCCACATAGATAAATATTCATAACATTTTTCACCTTTTATATTTTTTTAGAAAATAATTTCTCTTTAAAAACCTTTTTTAAAACTTTTCTATAAAATATGAATTTTTAAAATAAACCTTATTTTTTGAAAACATTTCTCTTTAAGCATTTTTTTCAAAATTTTATTTCTTCATAAAACCCTAAACTTTAATTTAAAACATTTTTATTTTCTTTTTCTTGAAAACTTATTACTTATTTCTTTTTCTAAAAAAACATCTTTATTTACCTTTTTTTTTAAATCACTTCCTACTTTATTATTAAAACTAAATTTCAAGAAAAATATTTTATTTTTTTAAAGACCAAGCCCCTTTTATTATTTCCACCCATGCATTATTATTTTTTTCCTAATTAAATCCCTAACTTTAAGTTTTTTAATAAAACCATATTAACTCATTTTTATTCTTGCGTTTTAATATTAACACTTTTAAAAATTCATTTCTACATTTCTAAAGATCAAAACATTCCTAACAATATTTTTTAAAGCATGCAATTTTTTAAAGATCAAACCCAAAATTAAACGAAAGTTTAAAATGAAAACATTATCGGAATCGCGAAACGATTTTCGACTTCAAGAACACAACCTAAAATCCACAAAAACACAAACACAAAAATTCAACCAAGAACAAACATGAAAATTACTAAATAAAAATTAAAAGGAAAGATAGAAATTTTACCGAAACAACGAACGAAGAACTCAGATATGAACTTCTCGAATCCGGAAAACTGCCTCCAAACTCGAACTTCAACTCCAAAATTTCCAAGCAACTCTTGAGAATTTTTAGAGAATTTTTTCGGAATTTGTCTAAGCCTTTTTGCTTTTTCAAGTGTATTGTTTCTTGAAATTGGGTGTGATAAACATGTAAGGTTTGGGGGTATTTATACATGAATTTCAGCTTCAAATCCAAGCCAAATTCGGATTTCAATCCCCGAATTGAAGACAAAATTAAACAAGAAACTTGATTCTCAGAAAAATCCCTCAAACCCTATCCGATTTGGTTTAGATTTGAAGCTAAATTTTAGCCCTTGATTTGAGCCTAGGGTTTGACCATTTATCTCGGTTTTTTGCAGATTTTGGAGACCACATGCGGCGGCGGCGGCGGCGAGACACATCGACCGACACCAACGGCGACGACAATCATGGCTGGTAGACGCTGGACGGCCAACTTCAATGTTCGATGGTAAGGTTTGTTGTTTATTTTTTTACATTTATTATTTTTTGGGTTGTCATCTTATTTTACATTTATTACCACCATTTTTATAATTATCACATTTTCTCTCTCTTTTCCTTTTTTTTTAAAAAAATGGGCTTGAATTTCAAAGTGGGCTTGTTTTTCCTTTTGAAATGGGCTTTAGAAAAATTTATTTTCAAAGATGGGTTTATTGTTGTTGTTTTTTTTTAGTTTAGAAAGGGGTGAGCCTTTTATTATTTTAAGGGAAAAAGGATTTCTTTTTTTATATTTTTTTCTAATTATTTAATATTGGTGGGGTGGAAATCTAGCGACAACACTTATGTGCTACATGACTGATTATAGATTGTTTTACCTATTTTATATGTTATTTAAACTGGCCATGCGCACATGATTGATACACTTGATTTCGCGTAAACATAACATGTTTTCTGGAGTAAGTATGATTATGCTACAGGTTTGATATATGCTCTAGTACCCGATATGACAAGCATGCTCTATGGTTACCATTTATCAGCATAGAAATGTGTTTATCAAGCATTGGTATAACTGTTTATCACTGCATACTATGATGTTGCCTAGAATGATTAATAGGGATACTTGGGTTATGATATGAAGTATCGTAAGGTTCAGCCCTGATCAGGCTGGCAATTCCGCCCGTATTAGGTTCCTAGCTTAGGCTAGGGTAATTCTTCCCGTACTAGGTTCCTAGCTTCGGATAGGGTAATTCCGCCCGTGACCAGAGGTATCCCTTTTATCGGTACCTACGTCCACTAGGCCTAGGTTAACGCCCGTATAAGGTTCCTAGCTTCGGCTAGGGTAATTCCGCTCGTGACCTAAGGTATTTTCTTAGGATGGTACCCACGCCCAATGGTCTAGGATTAATGCCAATATATGATACCGTTCTGGGAACTGTATCGTGGAGTTTGGTTGGAGGGTAGATAGGTTGCATGAAAACTTGTATGCTTTTATAACATATTTTTTTCCGAATTGTTTTGTTATGTAAATGTTGATACTTGCACTGTTGGAACACACTGAGCTCCCTAGCTCATACCCCTTTTTCTCCCTTTTAGATATTTTGCATAAGCTACCCTGCTTGTGACATTGGAGGATCGACACATTTTGTACTTCAGCTAGTTTATAATGTTTCTATCCATCTTTTGGTTATACAGGGTGACATGTGCCTATATTTTGGGATTATATAATGTTTTGTCATGATCATTTTGATACATTACTTGATGATGCTTATTTTGTAATCATTATCTGTCGGGTTTATGAAGATGATTTCACCAGTTTATGCAGATATTGTTCAAATTAGATACGTGAATTGGACATGTTTTTCAGTATCTTAAAAAAACTTATCAAAAAAATAAAGAGAAAAAAGCTTATCTTCATTACAAAGTAGGATCAGACTTTTTTAGTAACTTCTTTGGGATTCGAACGAAGAGCACCAAAATCTTTCGAGCAAACTCGTGCTGATAAGATGTTGTGAATACAATAAATAAGAACAATAATAAGAACAAAGAACAAGAATGGAAGAACAAAGAGATGAGAGAAAGAGGGATATTTGTATTATTCTCAAATATAGACTTGTGTACAATGTCTTCATCAAATCATCTATTTATAGGCATTAAGAAGTACATATTACAATGAACTCTAATTAAATGAGATAATATTCCTAATGATAAAGTAAATCAAACTTCTTAGATAAGATTCTAATCATGATAGACATCCACATAGATAAATATTCATAACAATATCAAAATTTAAACAAAAAATATATGTGCTCCCGATTTATAGTTTCATCTTCACCATAAATCTATGATAATTTGCTTTCATTCATAGTGCTTAAACAAATTCAACATTCAACTAAAAATTAAAGAAATCTTTAAGCATGTATAGATTACATACAATGATAGAAACATTAAAAAATTGTTGTGCAAGTGGATTAGATAATATATGCGCTCTTTTTACTTTGAATTTAATATACGAATTCCATTCCTCCTTATAATAACTTTAACAAAAAAATCATTGCATTTTATGAGGATTGATTTGCTGTAGAAAATGTTATTATTAAGTCTGAACATAACAAATGTGTTGATTTGGAACTAAAATCTAATTTGAAATACTTTTTGATTCATTGTCATTTTGTTGCTTTTGGTTATTGCCTTCCTTTTATATTTGAACAAGTGACGAACCAGTGAACAAATGTGTTTATAATTTATTGCAGCATAATGTCATTGATTTCAATAAATTGAACTATTTTTTATGGTTATAGGTTGTGTGAACTCGTGGGCAAACAAAAAAGACTAGATTCTATTTTTCAGAAAAAGATGTTGATAAAAAAAATTAGTATGTCATCGAAAACTCCAAGGCCTGCGCATCAAAGTTGTAGTTAATCTCCCCCTAAATCTCCGATTGTTGAGGTTGAAGAAGTTAATCTTCCATTAATAGAACGTGATCTTGTGTTACGTAAACTAATGTGGGAATATCCAATTAATCAACAAGATGAAATTCGACGAGCATACTTGAGAGTAGGTCCATATCAAATTCATCTCTCTAGTTATCCACTTTCTCAAGAAAAACATCACAGGCGTTTTCAATATTCTTGGTTTGCTCAATTTTCTTCTTGGCTCGAGTAATCTCCATCTAAGGATGCTGCATATTGTTTACCATGTTATCTTTTTAACATGAAATCTAACGAGCAACCTGGTTGGGATACATTCATTGTTAAAAGGGTTTAGAAGTTGGAAAAAGTTAATTCTAGAAAGAGTTGTTCTTTTCTTTATCACATTGGAGTTGATTCTTGTTCACCGCATAATAATGCCATGAGATCTTGTGCGAATTTGATGAAGCAATCTGGGCATATTGATAAAGTAATTCATCGGCAAAATTTAGAAGAAATTTTGAATAGCAAGGTATGAGTCAAGACTTCAATAGATGTTGTTAGATGGCTTGCATTTTAAGATTGTGCTTTTAGAGGTAATGATGAGACACTTGGTTCAAGAAATTGTGGAAATTTTCTTGAGTTGATTGAACTTTTGGTGTCCTATAATGATGATGTTAAGAAAGTTGTTTTGGAAAATACTCCTAAGCATGCTATATATATTTCTCCTTTAATCCAAAAGGAGATTTTACATGTCAGTGCTAATAAAGTTCAGAACAAGATTCGTGAAGATATTGGAGATTCAAGATTTTGTATCATAGTTGATGAAGCTCGTGATGAATCCAAAAGATAACAAACGACCCTTGTTCTAAGATTAATTGATAAAGGTGGCTTTATTAGAGAGCATTTTTTTATCATGCACATGTTAAACATACAACTGCATTGACTCTTAGGAATGAAATATATGTCATCCTAGCTCATCATGGTCTTAATTTTCAAAATATTCGTGGTCAAGGTTACGATGGTGCTAGTAATATGCGTGGAGGTGGAAAGGATTGCAAGCATTATTCCTTAACGATTGTCCTTCTACTTATTATGTGCATTGCTTTGCTCATCGACTACAATAGGCTCTTGTTGCTGCATCTCGAGAAGTACATTTTGTTCATGAATTTTTTTAATAATTTGAGCTTCATTATCAATTATCTCGGTGCCTCATGCAAACGTAATGAAGAATTGCATGCTAGTCAAGAAGATACAATTGCACACATGTTAACTACAAATGAGCTTAAAATCGAAAAAGGTGCTAATCAAATTGGCACTTTAAAACGAGCCGGAGATACTCGTTGGGGTTCACATTTTCATTGTATATGTAGCCTTATAATAATGTTTGATGCAACTTGTTTGGTGCTTGAGAATATTAAAAGAGAAGGATCCAGTTATTCTCAACGACGGGATGCTACTACTGCATCCAAAATGATTCATTCATTCGAATTCATTTTAATTTTGCATTTGATGAAAGAGGTCATGGGCATTACTGATGTATTATGTTAAGCTTTGCGGCAAAAATCTCAAGACATTGTAAATGCTATGCATTTGGATTCAAGTAGAAAGATGTTGATCCAAAATTTGAGAGAGAATGGTTGGGAAAATTTGTTGAAACATGTGCTATCATTTTATGAAAAGAATGATTTAGATGTTCCTAATTTAAGTGCACAATATTTTGAAGGTAGGCATTGACAACATCAAATTTAAAAAACCGTGGAACACCTTTATCATTTTGACATATTCAATGAAGTGATTGATTTTCAGTTGCAAGAGCTAAATACTAGGTCCCTAAGATACTTGACATTTGCGGAAGGGGACGCATTAAACTTTTGATAATTTGAACAGATTTCTGAAACGAGGTCCCTATTAGAAAGGGGTTCGTAAAACGATTCATATCATGTATTCAAGAATTGATACATCAAGATCTTAGAAAGTTCAGATATATTATGATTACTTTAGTCATTTAAGCATACAAGGGTATCATGGTTATTTCGACATTCATGGACAGTCTGGTAATTATACCAACATTGAATAAGCAATGGTTCACAGAACTCGGGTATCCTATTTGCTCATTAGTTTTCCTAACCGGACATTCAAGAATTTCTAAGTTTAAGTCTTTTAAATTATCAAATATTTTCAGTGATGTTCCGATTATTTAGGCTATCATGGCCTTTTAGTTATTTGACTGCCATGACAAAAATTTATATTATAGCACAATCGTATCAAAACGAAAGTTATAATTCTCAGGGGCTCTAACAATTTATTATATCTCCAGAATTTGTTTAATGCGGCGTAACCCAACTTGACAATACTTACCAATGTTCAGATATGGGTAATTAGCGTGCATCAGAACTTAACACTGGCTGAACTGTATGTCTGAACAGGCGCCCTCATACTTTACTATACGGTTTAGATTTGAGCAATCGAACATACAATTTATACGAATCTTCCTACCTTACATCGATATGGTGAGCGATGGGCATACACATGTCGTATTTCTCAACACTTAGGGGAACCTTATCTATTTAAGTCTTATTAAAAAGTTCAAAATTTCGTCAAATACATAGTTACCGATTAACTCATAAGGGTATTTCGGTTATTTTAAACTAAGATAAATCTACCATTTCTTTCTGAATTACCATTTGGTACCTCCATCATTCACGTACTCAACGAGATTAAGTCGTCTTAATTTTCCGGCCCATTACAGACGATTCATTCATTACAGAACTTGAGGGTATAACGTCATTCAAATTAATCAAACATTTCGGTGCGTGAGGGCATTACCGTCTTTTTTGGTCATTACGATCATTCTCATTTAATTCACGTATTATTGTCATATGGATCGACTTAGGATTTAAACAATGTTTCTAGAAAATTCTCATTCATGTGTTATACAGAGTTTGAGGGATTATCCAAGTTTGTATCACACGTATTGCATAATGATGCCGAAGTCTTTCCATTAAAACATACTTCTTGGGTAATGTAAATTGCATAATCAGGACGGATGCAGATTTTAGGTCATTTCCTTTATCAGAGGGGTAGTTTAGTCATACTTATGCTCCAAGGGTATTTTTGTAATTTCATAACCAATATCTCATACTCCGCATTCTGAACATTAGTTCCTAGACACCATTGATAGAATTTCAGATTTAACTGAATCGCATACTTATTTTCCGTATCGAATTCGGCTTAAGCAGAGTTCACAAAACACTCATCATAAGCATGCATGCTTTAACCAGATATCAACACGTACATAAAGCATACAAGGGGTAGTAATGTATTACCTTAACTCCGAGCTATATCTGTCGATTCATGAAACCCCATTCAATTGCAATCGAACTCGAATTTGATGTCCAACAACCATTCGTATTCAAGAAGCTGAGAGTACCCACATAAACAAACTCGTCGGCCGGTCACCGGAAAACTCGCCGGAGACGCCAATCGCCGCAATCCTTAAAAGCTCAAAACTTGCCGAAAAAAGATGGTACTCCGATGAAGGGTGAAACGACGGCCAAAACTAAGATCGAACCTTGGGTTTTGATCAGACCGACGAGGAGGTTCCAGATCTGACGACCGCGACACGAATGGGCGTCGGGGACGGCCAGAAGCGACAGAGAGAGGCTGTGCCACAACGTCGAACATTCAGACGTTCATACACGGCGGATGACGGCGCGAAATCGCGCGTGCTTGGCGGCTGGAGATTCAGGGACGGACGGCGCACTCGCCGGCGGTGGCGGTGTCTTGCACGGAGCGACAGTGCCGGAGATGGACGGAGATCGGGGAGAGGGGCGGGGTTTCTCTTGGGGATTCGAACAAATGTCTGGTAGAGTTAAGGGGTACGTGAACAGACACACCTCTTTAATTAAATGCATATGCAAAACGATTTTACGTTAACCTTAAGGGTAAAAAGGGGAGGCAAAAATCAAAAATGAGCCTTGGCTCAGACGGTTAACACGCTGGATGGTGAAGGTTGAGGTCTCGGGTTCAAGCCTCCACACCTTCACCTTCATTTCCCTTTTTTTATCATGTATATTTTAACGGGTGTTACACTATATCCCAGAACAAAACCAGAAATAACTAGATGTTTGTGTACAACTTCACGAATGTGTCAATTCATGTTAACACATTTCTTGCAAGGGAAAAGAATCATATTCTATTGGCTTACATTCGCAAAAGCTAAATTTAGAAAAGTTTCTACTCCATTTCAATAGTCGGCGCTTACCCTTGGCAAATCCATCCAACTCATGTCCATTTTGTATTTCTGTAATATCCATTTCACATGTTAATTGATAATACTATAGATACAGAGAAGTCGTCATTTGTCTATGTTAACTAAGCACCAAGTTAAACATACACATCAAACATAAACAAGCAACGCAATTTTTTAAACGTGAATATAACAATTAAAGGCGATCATATAAACAACTAGAATGTGCAACAGAACTCTAAGAAGCAAAGAGATATACTTTATGCCCAGTTTAAGTCGAGAAAATTACAGCAAATCTCAAAAGAAGACAAGATTTTTCAACACCCGAATCTCCAATAAACAGTAGCTTGAACAAATAGTTACTGCAAAAATGTGCAACCAGATAATATTAACATACTTCTCAATGGACAAAAAATTTGAACCTTTAAAAAAATAAAAATAATGCACGAAACAAAAGGACAAACAAATTCACATCAAAGAAACCAAAATCTACAATATACATCACATGCTTCTAATTAAGAACAAAGGCACCTAATCACATCAAAGTTCGGTAAAGTAAATTCACATGCATGGTGTTATTTAGATTTGGGAATTGGGTATATCTTTAAAATAATGAGAAAATAAAACTTTAAAAGTAAAAATAAATAAATTAAAAATCCTAACAACGTTCTATTTGGCTTTTGTTTCTAACAAGACAAACCACATGTTTCACGGAAAAAATAGAGTACCCATGTTTTATCCATAGCTCCAGTGGCAGAAGGTCTCAAGGACCTATAGGGGCCGTGGCCCCGCACGAATAATAAAATTCTTTTATAGTATATATTAAATTATTTGATTTGGCCTTCCCAAACAAAATAAACGTGTCTGTTTGTTCTTGGAATTTGGAGGTAAAATTTTTAGAATTTTTTAATTCAGTTCACATTTATAATTTTATTTTGGTTAATATTTTAATTTAATTGAAGGTACAAATTATTTATATTTTCAATCCACTTCATATTTTTACCACTTCGTTTTCTTGTTTCAATTCTAATTTTTGAATTATGATATGTTAATTTATTTTGTGTTTTGGCTTCCTCCGATTTATAATTTTATCTTTACCATGAATCTATGACACTTAGCTTTCATTCATAGTGCTTAAACAAATTCAACATTCAACTAAAAATTAAAGAAATCTTTATTAATTCATTTCCTTCTTTATTCAGATGATTATTCTCTCCCCCTGATGTTGAGAAAAATCATCTAATAAATGATTCACCAATTAATGTTTAGAATTTAAACATAAAAGGAGACTCGTACTCAATATATATTCTTAACCTTTTTATTTGCCCATTTTGTGCATTATGGTGGAGCAATTCAACTATATATAGCACATTCAAAAATTCAAAATTGGGAAATATGACTTCTGACCAAAAGTCAAATCATAATGGGGAGTTTATTATAACTCGTTGGCTTGATGTGTATAATTGTTGCTATATGGAAATACCATATAAATAATAGATGTTTTGTTCTCACAGTTTAGCTATTAAATAGGAGGCATCCAATTAAAAATTTGTTAAACCGTATTTTTCATAATCAATGGGCTTTGTAACAACCGATATAGCCTAAAATATAAACCCACTAGCTTTTCAACACGAATAGTCTAACTGCATAATCCGAATCTTTTTAGAATCAATCTCACAAACTTCTGGTTGTAAGTCGATAAAACAATGTAGATGTATCTACTAAAATCATATAAAACTTTCTACATTTGTGGATATATGGGCCCATATTTCGTTTAGATATGCAAGACATACAATCTCAACTTCAGTGCAAGAACTTTAAGTTCTAATTCTTTTGGTAAGTGAGATCATCTATATCTTTTGAGAACAAACAACACTAGAACTTCAGGTTCTTTTAGTAAGTGGAATTTAATCAATTCCTTTAAGCAACACAAGAACTTCACGTTTTTTAATAAATGGAATTTAATCCATTCCTTTGAGAATAAGCACCTCAAGAACTACATGTTCTTTTAATACATGTGCATGTAAATCTCAATAATTTATGCACCATTATTGATCAGGATGGTCTAACCGATCATGCCAACTATATATGTGTGTATATATCTCTGAATTTGTAAACTTCTTGTTTACCATAACATGTAATTCAATCTCACTCGTACATGTCTAGTACGACCATCAAAATTGTTCCTTTAAATAAGAATATATTTATCTCTTTCGGAGCTTTCAATTGAAATTATCTTTTGGTAGCAATATATAGCTCTTCTAGAGCTTTCAACTGACTTTTGGCTACCAAAACATATATCCATATTGGCTTGTTTCAAATGCCAATTGATAAAATATGTTATCTATAATTCCCAAAGGGATAATTTGCGAACTCATATTGCTCTCTTAAAATTTCCACTTATAGTGGTGACGATATTATTACCATTAGTGGTAATTATTGCAATATTCGTAATTCTGCACTTTTCATAACGTGCTTTCTCTCAAGAATTTATTGCTCTTCTAAAGCATCAATATTTTCAGTACTTTGAGATATAGTACTCACATTATTCTCTTGCATTTAAATGGGAAAATATATCTTATGCTTATGTTGAGCATAAATCGTCACCATAGATTGTATTTAACAAGTAATCATGTTAAACAAAATAAATAAATATCATAATATATAAATATAAATATAAAACGTAAATAATTAATGTGGGTAAAATAAATAAACGTAAAATAAAATAAATAAAAAATTATAACCCCCTCGTCCCGGTCCGTGTCCCGGTCCGGGCGCTTGACCAGTCCGAGTGGGCTACACGGGGAAAACCGAAGCGAAACCCGCTAAGGATTCCACCTCGGTTAGCAACCCAAAAATTTCTTTTAATTTAATCTTTTATAAAGGCACATTTGCAATCCTATGTGATCACGATAGCGGAAGAAAACAAGAAAGACATACGACCGAACCCAAAATAATGTTAAAATATTATTTTCACCCGACCCCTAAACCCGGGTGTTACAAAAATTCTCTTAAAAGTTATGAGAATAATTAGAAGATGATTAATTCCTTTCGAGGGTTATAAGAAAATCAACAACGTCCAAAAGAGTTGGACCAACAATGTCCAAAAGAGTTGGACCAACAATGTCCAAATAAAGTTGGACCAGTATCATCATTGTCATGTTTCGCAAACAAAACTTGCTTCAATTTTCTTTCCTTAATCATTCAATGATTCTTGATTTTTCAACGTACAACACGTACGAGACCAATGGTTTATAACATCGTATTGGTAATAAGAAAAGTTTTACTTCAATAGAATGATCTTTATCACTCTTTTCATCCTTATAACCTCACTACCGGTGGGTAGAAATATTCTTAAAATGACCATATTTTTCATGTCTATATTCATAGCCTCGACTATGACCACAACTTCTAATGTGGTTTTTATTCCTTCTATAATATAATCTCACATTCACTTCAGGGAATGGAGTAGAGCCAGTGGGCCTTTAAAACCTTTTTCACATATCCTTGTCACAGAGAACAAAGATTTAATCCTCGTACGCGGCATTGTTAAACTTGTCTGCAAGGTCCTTTAAAAACCTCCTTTGAGACCAGTAGCCTCGCAGAACGGGATGTCTAACCAATATACTTGGATTATATCGAAATAATGTCTTTAATTGAATAATGATTTACCATGTTTGCATTCACTTCAGGGAATGAAACAGTTCCAATAATCGCATGGAATAAACGGCATGCTTGCATTCACTTTAGGGAATGCCCCATTATTGATAATCGCATGGAATAAACATCATGCTTTGCATTCACTTCAGGGAATGAAACAGTTCCAATAATCGCATGGAATAAACATCATGCTTGCATTCACTTTAGGGAATGTCCCATCATTGATAATCGCATGGAATAAACATCATGCTTTGCATTCACTTCAGGGAGTGCCTCCCATAAAACTTTTTGGATCAAGACGAATTTTCGTAACTTGAAATTGGGAGAAGTCTATGGTCGAGTTTTTCGACGAAGAAGAAATATTGCTTTCGAGCAAATATATACTTTATAATAGTATTCTTGTAAATTTAAAATCATCATGATTTATCGCACTTTAAAATAGTAATATAAAGAATAAAAATAAAACCAAAATTTACCGATATTGATTTTTCTCTCGTGGATAATATAGACATAGCATATGACCGAGATAGCTTCTCATAGTCCCTTTATATCACATCTCTTTCCAAGCCATTTAAGCATATCATGTAAAACTCAAAACACGGTTAAAAATACTAACTTTTACCAAATAAAATGACATAAATAATAATATGAAAAATATCAAATATAATCATATAAGTAAAAGTATGAATAAGCATACCGCTAATTAACCCTTTTAGGAACAAGAGAAAACACACGTAATTTACACCAAACACAACCTCTTCGTCTCTGTTGATTCGTTTTTTGTTTTGTGAGAAGCCACAAATTTATCTCTTTCCAATGTTCGAATAATATCAAACATACTTCCAAACTTTTCAAAAAAAATTAAATAAAAAAATTTAAGTTAAAATATAAAGAAAAAGACAATCGGTAATTTAAAAGAATGAAGAGAGAAAAAAAACTTATCTTCGGTTTATCCTAGAATCGAATTCTTTCCAATAACTTCTTTTGGATTCAAACAACGAAGACATCAATTGATTAGAGTCGTGCTGATAACGTGTTGTGAATAAAATAACAAAGAACAATAATAAGAACAAAGAACAAGAATGGAAGAACAAAGAGATGAGAGAAAGGGGAGATTTGTATTATTCTTAAATATAAGACTTGTGTATACAATGCCTTCAATGAATCATCTATTTATAGGCATAAGAAGTACATAATACATTAAACTCTAATTAATAGAGATAATATTCCTAATAATAAATAAATCAAACTCCTTAGATAAAGTTCTAATCAAACTCCGGTTAAAATAAAGTTAAAATTAAAAAAAAAAATCCTAGTTTTCATATTTTCTGCTTTACCAAAACATTTTCAATGAAAATAATAAAAACTTCTTTTTATATTTTTCAAATTTTCAGCTATTTTTGTTTTCATTTTCGAAAAAACATTTTATAATTTTACAACAAAACACATTTTCTTCACTGTTTTTTCATTTCTCAAAAAATAAAAATGAGACGAACTCCTTTCTCTAGAACCGAACGGAACCTAATTGTTTGTCAACACTTTTTTGTTAATTATTTAGAAGTTCCAAATTACACGGATATCTTCTTAAACATACCATTAATTTATTTTTTATTTAACAAATATGATCATGTATATTCAGTTAAAATGAATAAATATATTCTTTAAAATAAGATGTTATTATTATTAATATTATTATTATTATTATTATTATTATTATTATTATTATTATTATTGAATTACTCAATTTTGACAATACTCTTATTTACAATTTTGTTCAATTTTATGGGATAACATTAAGGGTTTAATTTTGATACACATGCTATGTAAAATTTATTTTAAACAAGCCTGCATATTTACAGGGTTGTGCAAAAAAAATCTGACAAACTGAAACTGAAACCCGAAAAAACCGATCCGAAAATACGATTAACCGGACCGAAAAAATAAGTTTCGATAGTTTTAAAAAAATATTATTTCAGTTTAGATACAATTTATAGTTTTGAGAAAAGTAGGTAACCAAAACGACCATTTATATAATATATAATATATAATATAAAAAATATGTATATTTATAGAATTATATCAACAAAATTTTAGGTTATTTTAAATTTATTCCCCTCCAAATATGTACATATTTTTATTACCCTTGGAATAGAAAGTCAACGCAAAATATTGATTTGGGAAATATTCTGTCGCATAATATTGATTTTGGGAAGTCAATAATTAAAGGTAATTTATTCCTATAACATTTTTATTACCCTTTAAGTCGTACATTGATTTTTTAAGTGTTTACAGTTTTCAAAGGATTTTATAGTTTTTAATTGATTTTTTTAGATTTTTAATGTTATCACGCCTAGTTTTTTGCGTATACTACAATTATGCTTTATTAAATTTGTTCTAGTATTGAGAAGATATTGGCATTTTGTGTCAAATTTTTGAAGATATATTTTCTTTGACTATGTTGTTAAATTTTATATTTTTAATAAGAAAAGTAAAAAAAACTATTATCCAACTGAACCGAATATTTTGATTAACCGGTCAATCGGTTAACCAGTTTAATGGTTAATGTTTAGGGTTAAAAATTGAGCAACCTGAATTTACCGGTATCCAAAATAATTTGTTAACGGTTAACCAAATTCGGTTTTGCACACCCCTACATATTTATACTATAAATCCAAATCCTAAATTACTAAACCTAAACCCTAAAAAACTGAACCACAAACTCTAAACTTTAAACCTTAAATTATAAATACTAACTTTAAAATCTAAACCCAAACTCTAAATCCTAAACTAAATCCCTAACCCCTCAAACTGAAAGATTTGTGTAAACTTTAGTTTATACAAATTTGTGTTTTGAAAATTTTCTCTAATATTAATAAGATAATAGAAATTGAATTACAAATTTGTGTAAACTATTTATCCGCTGTCGTTTGTCTCCTCCATTTCGGAGTTGGTAAGCCGTCGTTGAACCTTTATTTTATTCGGTTACATGTTTATGGATGTGTTTTTGAATCAATTATTTTTTGTTCTTGTTGTTCCGGTCGAGCTTGGGTAAGCATAGTTGTGAATCGTCTTTGTCGTTGTCGTTATTCGTCTTCTGCCGCCACCTTGCCGATAAATATGAACTACCATTGCCGTTCTACTTTTGTGTCGTCGCCACCGCCGTGTTATCGACCGCCGTATATGTTCAGATTGGTCGTCGCTGTTAAGGGTTCACTTTCACCATTTTGGGTGTTGTAACCCTAGTTGTTGTCGGTTGGGTTCTACAAACCCTAGATTTGTTTGCAGCAAATAATGTTGATTGGACTTGTTTGTGTGTATGGGGTTGGGCCAACAATTTCTTTGTTGATAGCCCAAGTCTATATGTGAGGGCATATTTGTTTGAGTTCAATCTGGTGAAGCCCAAATCATGTGACCTAAACCAAGTAAACCCAATTATGAACCAATTTGAACCAGTTGTGAAAGGTGAACCGGACCGAACTATTAGAATTGGACCGTTAACCTGAACCGGTTTTGACCTTGGACATTTGAACTTTGACCGAATCTTGTTCGTTGACCAAACCAGATCTAGACTGTTGACCTTTTGACCTTGGACCCGTTTGGACAACTAGGTCCGTTGAAGTTTGACCAGTTGAATTTGACCAGAGTTGACTTTTTCAAACATCATTCCTCCTGATCTTTTTCGACGTTCTGAGTTTGAATCCGCTGCTCATTTTGTCAAATTCGAATCCGAAAGCTCAATTTTGCTATTTACAATTATCATGTACTTAATATCAAAAGAGTTAAGTTTTATGGAATCTGATTTAGAATATTCTTATGTTCAGGTGTTGTCTCTCAGGGCGTTGACTTACCTCCAGTTATTCTGACCGATCAGGCATGTTCTTCGAGATCTTCATGTGAGTATATCTTCAGTTTAGTTCTTAGTGTTTTAATAGGTGGCTTAGTGTTAGTAATAAATGCTAACATAGAATCCGTACCTCGTAGGTCCTGATTTAGTGAGATCCGAGCGTGAGGCTCGCCCTTCTCGAGATTAGAGCTATTTTCTGCTAAAGGTGTGTTTCTTGGGGTGTTTTAAATAAATGAAATTTTATATGTGCTTATTCTTGTGCTATAAATAAATGTTGTTTTACATATTTGCTTGATTTATTATCTGATTGTGATTTGATAATATTTTGACGTGCATAGCATAATGAAATGTGTTTTTAAATCAAGCATCTGATTTTTGAAAAATATGATACTCGTAAGAGTTCGGATTTATGATTTTTAAATCATATCATGAGTCATGGGATTGGAAATATGTTCAGAAAAAGAGAGGGAAACCTCCACTCTGGCGAGGGAAACATCCACTATGGCGAGGGCAACCTCCATTTTATATGATATTGGGCAGTCGGGTATTGAGTCATGCATCAGACATCATAACATTTATGAATTTGATTTATTAGATACACCGTGTTTTAGAAATGAATTTATCATAAAATAAAATATCGTTTTTGTTTTGAGTTTTATTTGCACTTAAGGACACACACTAAGCTCTTTAGCTTACACCCGTTAGTTTTCTTTCAGATACTTAGACTCTTTAGATGACTCGGTACTTTGAGCGTCTCTTATTTATTCAGTGTGAACTCTTTTGTTACTTCGAATTATTATTTTAACATTATTTGGAATATTTATGTGATATGGAGTTTTGGGACTGTTTATAATTTCAGTTTTATTAAATGCATGCAATTATTAGTTTATTTTCGGATATTTAATCAAATTGTGGGAACAATGTTATACAACTACGTTTTATAATAAATGAAACATTATTGAGCTATTTGTTTTCGATAATAATTTTTTATTTTAAAGTATTTAAAATTAAGACTTATATCTTGAGGGACAAGTTTTCAAACGTGACTTCCTAAATTTGGTTATTTCTTCTAGGCTGGGTTTAGGGGGTTACAAAGCTAATTGTTGCATGGCCTGCCAACCGACCAGAATACTAGGATGAGAACCTCAAAATATGTGGATGATCACTTACGACCCTCATGAACATACGAACATTATCCTTCACCACGTGTCGGCACATGTAGCCCCTTCTGATGACAAACTAGTGTAGGCCATCGCTCCCTAAGACGTCCAATCATACTCATGCCACAACATTTTTCTATCGATATCTATTACCACCTGTCCAAACTTTTATAAATAACCATGCAACAGAGAGTAAAGGCATGATCATACTTCTTCATCTAAGACTAGATCAGAATCATCATCACCACCGCCATAACCTCCTTTCATCTACCACCGGAGAGTACTATTCACTTTTGATGAGTGATTTAAATAGTTAATATCTTGTTGTTAATTACTCCTTATTTGTTGGTTTAGGTAGCTAATTTGAGCGCTTTCTCTTATTTTTTTATGCAGGACATTTGATCCCAGGAACCGTGCTAAAAGAGGGGAAGTTTTGCATATTTTATCCAGAGTGAAGGTTGGACTAGTTGGCATGAATCTGGGCATGAAAGATGATTGGATGCCACGTCAGCACTTCTAGAAGCTGACGTCAGCAGCGCAATGATAGCATCAGCCGCATTAGGATATCTTATCACAGATTTAAATTTTAAACTATGGATTGTCTTTTGTATTTGATTTAAATATTTTTTAGGATTTATCTTTATCGATTTAAGGTTATTTTAGGGTTTAATATATTATAAATACCCCTTATGGGGTAAGCTATCAATCATCTCTTGTTCTTGGCTCATTATTCACTTTAGAATTTATAAATTTCTTTCTTCTACATTTCTTCTTTCTTTTACTTTATTCTAAAAATTTCTATGAATGATTTCTTCCAAAACCATGCTTAGCTAAATTTACCGTTAGCCGACAGTTAAGCGAAACCCAACTCACTTCGTGAGAATAGAAAATTTCTTCATACCTTACATTTCTTTCTTGATTTTCAGCATTATTGGATTGGCAATCTACCTTTCCTTTAAAAATCTCAACTCTTTCATTCCAAAAGCGCGCATTGGTGTGATCGACGTTTTAATCTACCGTTGGGGACAAGAGTAGGCTTGTAGAAAATTCAACTCCCTAAGAACAAACTTAGCGGTGGTCCGCTAAGGTAAATCAAGATCGGATACGATCCTCGTTAAGACAAAATTATCCGAGTACGGGCTTTTCCAGCACAAAATTCAGCATTGGCATTAGTGTCGATAGTCGATGTTAGTCCAAATAAGCACTAAATTCTAAAGGTTGACCTTGGAAAATTAGTTCACCATAGAGAAGAGCAAGTTACAAGGGTTGGGCCTTGTAAACTGTAACTGGCAAGAACTCGAAGTAAAATTTACTTCAGTGATCGAGACGAGTTGAGGCGACGCAAAGTTGGAGGCTATACATTATCATAATTATTTTCAAATATCTATTTTCCTTTATTTATCATTTCTTTCATTCGCTTAAATTATTCAACTCATTTCACTAAACCCTTTTTTGTTACTTACGTGTTTCTTGGTTAAAAATCAATTTGGACAAATATTGTAAACTCCTTAGTCCCTATGGATCGACACCATCTTCTCTATATTACGTTTATTTATTTGATTTAAATTGACATTAAGGCTATATTTATTTGAAAAAAAATGACGCTTGTCAAATTGGCACCGCTGCCAAGAACTTCGGCAAAGTTACTAATATCGTTTGTTTTGATTTATGACTAGGAAGAATCTGGGCGAACTATCAGATTTTGTACCGGAGATCGAAGCATTAGCCCGAAGACTACACGCACAAACAATTCGAGAAAAAAAGACAAAAATACAAACGATTCCAGCAAGAACTAGAATCGGCCTCTACATCTGGATGGTATCACCCTAATTTTTCCCCAAATTATCAAAACCCCAATTCATAACCTAAATTTTGGGAATTTTAATCAGGAAACCTAATGTGATTTAAAGGCTAAATTGGAATAATTTGGAACTTGCGGGGTTAATCTTGAAAATAGGTCTTGTTGAGACCCTTAGTTGGTAATTTACTCGCTAATTAGGGTATAAACCCCATATGTGGCTCTTCATCTGCCAAAAAAATTTGCCAGCCGCATCCTCGTCTTCCCTCTCTCTCAATCCTTTTCATTTTCCCCTAAAACCCTTCCCCTTCTTTCCTTCTGATCAAGCCTCGACGAAGTCCCAAACGCCGGCCCACCGTCAAATCGAACCCATCTTCCAGCTCCCTGTTATCACGCGACCCTAACCCATTGTGTGGTAACCCCAATGTCATCTTTCCTTTCTCGAAAACCGGCCAAGACGTTCGAACCCTTCTTCACATCGTCGTTCTTGTTGCTTTTCTCATCGTTTTGGTGTTTAGGGTAAGGGGTTTGAAAAAATTGGGGGTTAACCCATGTATATGTGTGTTTTGGTTGCGAAATTGGCCGAAAATAGCGTGTTTGGGGTCGCCAAAGACGGAAACTGATTATGGATTTTTGCCATAATTTGATTTCGACTGAAAAGGGGGAATTAGTGTGAACCGGACTAAACCGGTCCATGTGGTTAAACCGGACCAGTCCAGCGAGCCAGACTAAACTAAACCTGACTTCTCAGAACCGAACCTGCTGACGTCAACAATGATGTCAACGATTACATCACCCGTTGATCGTTGACCTTTTTTAGTTAAAGTCAACTTTAGGTTTTTTGACGTCCTGATTCCAGATTCGCAGCCCGTTTTTCCAAATTCGATCCTTAATAGCTGTTTTTTGGTCTTTTTCATTCAATTTTTTCTTAGTTTGAGAAATTGTGTAAATTGGTTTCTGAATCGAATTTCTTTTGCGTTCAGGTGACATAGATTCGGACACCGAGATTCTTCCTCCTCCTCCCCCTGGACGACCTCCTCCATCTCAACCTTCAAGTTCCACGCGTACGTGAATTAATCAGTTTTTATAGAGTAGCTTGTGGTATAGTAGTAGTGAAATCTTAAACAGTGTTACCCTTGTAGGTGTCGATCCTATTCAGTCCGTTACTAGATCTGAGCGTGGGAGATGTCACTCCCGATGTTGAGTTGTTAGCTGTCTGAGGTGTGTTCTCTACTTGTGCTATATTATCTGTGTTGTTGTTGTATGATGTCGGACTTGTGAAAATATGTTATGATCTGAGCTATGTGCTATGCTTTGTGTAATTCTGTTAAGCATCATACATTGGAATTTGAATAACTTATGTCGGATTAAATGCTTATGCATTTTCATATTAATAATGATTGCATTCGGACTAGAATCGGATTTCCATGTCATATCATTCGGGTTGGGAAATGTACGGAGGAAGATCAGTGGTTTCACCCTTCGGGCTGAATTCCACTTCAGACTTGGTGACGATGCAGAGAGTGGTTCAAGGGAACTTTACTCTTCGGACGGTGATGTAGATGGGTTCATGACATAGACTTAGGTGCATCGTGCTTTGCATATTTGTGTACTTAAATGACTATGTTGACTGTCTGATGCACTTTAGAGACACACTGAGCTTAATAGTCGACTCTCCCTTAGCTTCTATTTCAAATTCTCACACATAAGAGGTCGGTACTTGGAGGACCACATTTTATCAGTTTATTTATAGTTTTCAGTATGGATATTTTTAGATTTTGGATTTATATCAGTTATTTTATAATTTGAGAATTTTATGTAATTTCGGTTACTTTTACTTTTATTTGAGACTTTAAACTATTTTTGTATGCATGGGAATTTAAATTGGATATTTCTGATAATTTATTTTCTGGTATTTTTACCTATACGGCTGCGTTTTTGATTTGATGGAATTTAATATGAAACGATATCGTTTTCAATAAATAATCTAATTATTTAATTTTCAAAACCTAATAATCATTTTACTTGAGGGACACGTTTTCAACCCAACTTCCTAGATTCGGCCCATAACCCTTGTGTCGGGTTTAGAGGGTTACATGGATCACACTTTAAGTACACTGATGACGAACAAACTTCGATGGTGAACGAAGACCAAACCATCCTTCAAATTGTCGCGGCACCAGACGATCAACAATCCTTGTGCATTACATTCTCGAATGGCGAAACACCATTCGTACTTAAGACGAGTTTGATTCATCTTCTACCAATTCTTCATGGCTTGACTAGTGAAAATCCTCACAAACACCTCAAAGAATTACATATGGTTTGTTTGAGTACAAAACCACATGGAGTATCTGAAGACCAAATAAAACTTCGCGCTTTCCCTTTTTCTTTATATGATATAGCCAAGGACCTTCAAATTCTGTTACAGCTTGGACTGATATGGTGTGACTTTTTCTTGATATGTTTTTCCCTGCGGCAAAGGCAAGCGAATTAAGGCGGAACATCCTGAGTATCCGATAAAAGGATACCGAGTCACTATACGACTATTGGGAGAGATTTAAGAAGTTATGCGCACACTACCCCCAACATGGGCTCTCAGAACAAACGCTACTCCAGTACTTTTACGAGGGGCTAACCCCAATGGAAATGAAGATGATTGATGCAGCGAGTGGAGGGGCGCTTGTGAACATTACCCCAACAACGGCAAAAACGCTAATCTCTACGATGGCCGCTAACTCCCAACAGTTTCGCCCTTCAAGTGAACCATCTCGACGAGTTCACGAGGTTAGTACGATTTCACTGGAAAACAAAATTGACAAATTAGCTGATATTGTTCAATCCCTTGTTACAGATAAAAGAAGCACATCTAGGCTTTGCGGGATATGTACGAGTCTAGAGCATCCAACGGACTGTTGTTCGATGGTGCAAGAAGAAGATACTGCGCAAGTAAATTCCTTGGGCAAATTTCCAGGACCTTTCTAGAGACAATACAACCCAAACGCCAACTCGTATAATCCAGGATGAAGGGATCATCCGAACTTCAGTTATGCTCAAAACCAAAGGCAAAATCAAGCATATCAGCAGAGACAACCTCCTCAACAACAATATCAGTTGTAACCCCCTCGTCTTGGTCTGGTCGAATGACCGGTCTAACTAGGCTACACGAGAAAAACCGAAGAGAAACTCGTTAAGGTCCCACCTCGGTTAGCAACCCTATAAATTTCCTTTTAAGTTAATCTTGTCTAAAGGCATATCGTTACTTAAGTGATCACGGCAGCGGAAAACAACAAGGAAGAAACACGACCGAACCCAACTCAACAAGTTAAACAGTCCATTGTAAGGTTACAAGGCAGGCCGTATCGATACACCTATCAAGGGTATCGATACGCCTTGACCAGGTCAACAACCATCAGTCAACACAGGAAGACCGTATCGATACAGCCCTTGAGTGTATCGATACGCCCTTCTCGGTCAAATTCTCGTGGTCAATGAGATGAAATTGTACCGATACGCCAAAGTCTCCTGGAAATATCATAATTCCAGTGAGCTTTGGGCGTATCGATACACCCCCGAGTATCGGTACCCCTAGCCAATTCTGTATCCCAGAGTGTAGGACCGTATCGATACTGCCCTTAGGCGTATCGATACGCCCTGCACTGCAAGACACTAAATTGCAGCAAAACAACACAAAACTCGACTCTAAATGCATTTTGAGACTTCCCTAGCCACACTCAAACATACATACAACACCTATCAACCAAAATCTAAACATATGAGGCACCCAACATGAACAACATCAATCAATCAAGGAATTCATGTATTCATTCAAAAGGAGGCATACAAGCACTTAAGGGTTCATGCTTCAACAACCATACACTCAAGCATCCTCAAAAGGCACAAGGCCAACATACATGGTAAGCAAATAAGGCATGATTTTACAATCCAAACATGGCATAAACAAGCCACACAAAAATCAACATAATAAGGAGTCTAAACATGCTCCTAAATAACCAACAATATCCATCAATAGCACAAACCCCATTGCATAACTATTACATGTTCATAACTTAAAAGTCATACTTGATAAACTCAAAAGCCAACAAGCACACTTGGAGGCCCTCCTCTTGCGCTAGCAACCCACGAACTACGGATTTGCATTGTCGAACAAAAGAGAGCGTAAGCATAAAGCTTAGTGAGGGTAAGCTCTTTAAAAACAAACCTCGACAATACAGGGTCCAAGCACGAGCACTACAAGGTAAATGCATGTTCTTACCTTCAATCCACATGAGCCAAATATACATAATGCATGAATAATTATCCAATGATATGCCATGCTCCACAAGCTCAAACCACGACATATGTAAACACATATATTAATCCAATTAGGAATCACATTTCATATCACATTGATACACATATCCACTCATATTGACACCTAGCTATGACTCGAATACGTGGATAAACACATTGGAACTCACATCCAGCAACAACTTTATCTCACGGTGGGATTACACTCATCGCCGTTCTCGCAGAGGGGATTCCACTCATCCTCACGCCTCGTCGATGGGATTACACTCATCACCGACTATCATATACATAAGAAGAATTTTCGGGCGAACCCGTACTCCATCTTGATGACTACCATCATCAAGACCACGCGCACCTTTGACTCTCGTGTGCACACTAACATCCTAATGATCGATCATTTGTACCCAAGCATACTAGTGTCAATATCAAACATAATCCACAATATCATTCAATAACAACTTCCGTGCTTAGCACGTACTCACCATGATTATCATCATGCCCATACCTCATGTATATAACAATGCATCACAAACATGCCTCAACATTCATGTATAACACATTATACATAACACCATAAACACATATCATCATGAGGCAATAACATCAATTAAAAAGTTCAACCAAAGTCTCTAATTAAAGCTTAGGATTAGGCTACCACCCTAATCCTAACTCTAGGTGGGTCTACCAAGCCCAACCTAGTCCACATGCTTGAACCAATTATTCAAAGACCATTTTGAAAACATTAAACCACTCACCTTCACTTCCAAGCTCAACTATCAAGCAACCAACACCTTCAAGCTTCCGGATTCACTCCCGAGGCTTCACCAACACACGTCCTTGTCTCTAAAAAACTCAACACAATCCAAACAACCTCAAATCAGCATATACATCAATGTAGCTAACCTGTAATACTATTCAAACATCAAACACAAGAATTCAAGTCGTGGACAACCCCCAAAAACCACAATCTCGAGCAGCCAACAAACCTCAATCAAAACTCATGATTTCAACACTTTTAACACTTCTAAATGATTCCAAAACAACCTCCAACTATTATACTAACCTCAGCCCACAATTTCCAACACAAACCATACCCAAAACTCATCCCAAAACCCTTCAAAACCCCCTATTAAACCCAAATCTGGGAAACTTAACAAAACCCTTTAAAAATCATATATGTTGGACTTCAAGGCTCATAAACAACATATCTAACATTATTAAATCAAAACCTTAAGTTAAAAACAATAAAGATATCATTTTTATTCAAATCTTCCAAAAACTCAAATTCTAAAAGTTGGACCAAAATGAAAACTAGTTGTACTTTTAAAGAGAGGAAGATGAGAGCAAGTCAGAAATGTAGTTACCTTTCAAAACCGAGCTAAAATGGAGAAGCAAGAAAATGGAATAGTGGAAATGGAGGGGGGAGGAGTTTCTCACGTTGGAAATTTAGGAGGTAGAAGATGATGGCAACTTTTTGGCGTTTGAAATAAGAGGAAAAAGGTTTTATTTTTACAAGTCCATGTATTTACCAAAATGCCATTAATGAGATGGTCAAACTCATCTATTTGTAAATCCCATGGAGTTGGGCTTTAATATCAAAACATGTCCAACATAAATATTTGTTTTTAAAACCTGAGGCCCAAAAAATTATTTTAATTATAAACCCGAGACTAAAAATATTATTTAAATATTATTTTCTTCCGACCCCTAAACCCAGGTGTTACATCAGCAACCAAAGTCTTCATTGGAATCCATTATCGAACAATTGACAATATTCTAAGAGAAGTTTCAAAATTGCACTGAGGTTAACCTATAAGAATTGGACAAGCAAATAAGTATGTTGGCCCAGACAATAGGGAGAATCGAGACGCAGGGAAAGTTACCCTCTCAAACAGAGTCGAATCCAAGAGAAAATGTGAACACCATAACTCTACGAAGCGATGCCGTTGTCGAACCAAAAACCACGGAGGAAGGCGTTCAAAAGAAAGGTAAAGAAAAACCATCATCTCCCATCGAGAAATGTATGTCCAATTCACCCCCTGCAGCATCTCCCTACACTACTCCACTTCCTTTTCCTTCAAGGTTGGTTAAACGCAACAAACAAGCAGAAGATAAGGAAATCCTGAATGTATTTTTAAAAGTGGAAATTAACATTCCACTTCTAGAAGTAATCAAAAAGGTACCTCGATGCGCCAAATTCCTGAAGGATCTGTGCACAAATAAAAGACAACTTACTGGAGTAGAGAAGGTAAATCTAGGAGAACACATATCCGCAGTTTTTCAGCATCGGCTACCACCAAAATTAAAAGACCAAGGTATGTTCACAATTCCCTGCAAAATCAATAAGGTTGGTATTAAACGTGTTGTGTGTGATTTAGGAGCCTCTATAAACATTACGCCCCTTTCTTTATATAACTGACTCTCAGACATGCGTCGTATAGTGTCATAATAATTTCCTTAAACTCAAAGAAATAATTAAGATAAATAGTATAGAGAGGAGTAAGAGTCGATCCACTGGGACTAGATAGTTTCTAATATTGATCGCTTTTGACCTTTAACCAGGAAATCTGCAAGTAACCAAAAAGGGGAGTTTGTAAGAATTAAATCGAATGACTAAAATAAATAAGTAAAGCAAGAAATGATTGAAGATAATTATGGATAGAGTTAGCCTCAAGCTTCGCTTCACCACAACTCCTCTCGATCAATGAAAGGGTTTTTACTTCAAGCTCTTACCGATTACAGTCTACAAGGCCCAACCCTTGTAATTGCTTCTCTATAGTAAACTAAGTTCCCAGAGCAATCCTTGAAACTAAGTGTTAAGTTGATTAGCCACGACAATCGATGCTAACCAAATGTTGCGCTTAGTGCTGGAGAAGCCCACGCTCAGATAATTGTCGTAACAAGAATCGAGTCCGATCTTAATTCCCCTTAGTGGACCACCACTAAGTTTGTTCTTAGGTAATTGAATTAGCTACAAGCCTTTACTTGTCACCAATGGTAGATCAAAATGACTTCACCACGACGTGCACTTTCCGGGATGAAGCAAACGCGATGCTTAAAGTTTAAGCCGATTGCCTAACCTATTTTTCCGAGAATCAAGAAAGATGTTGAAAGTTTGAAGAACATTTCTAATCTCATGAGGTAGGTTGGGTTTTGGTGTTGCTCTCGGCTATGGTGATTTAGCTAAGCATGGTTTGTAATGAAACCATACTTAGTTTTTAACAAGGGAAATGTAAAAAAAAAAGAAATGGAGAAAATAAAGAAGGAATGTATTAAACTCCATGTGAATGAAAACAAGAGCAAGTGATTATTTGATCTCACACCAAAGTGGGTATTAATAGTATCTAAAAAACCTAAACCCTAAAAAGATAAATCCCAAAATAAATACATAAGATAATATCAAAGTTTGAAATTTAAAATCCGCTTGATAGGCTATCTGATACGCGGCTGATAGGTTATCACCGCTGCTGACGTTGGCTTCTAGAAGGTGCTGATGTGGCGTTCAGTCAGCATTCATGCCCATGAATCCAGAACTTCTACAAATTTCGGTCTTTTTTAGTCTGATTTCCAGTCACATAGTTCATGCACGAAAAAGCACAGAACAACCCACATTTCAGCATCTAAATTCATCCATTTAATCAAAATTGGAACTAAAACCATAACCAATCTAGCCACTCATCAAATTCCCCCCCTACTTATCTGATGCTTGCCCTCAAGTATCGAAGTTTAAGATCAAGCTCTCACTCTTAAATTCACAAAGTTCCCTTGCCTACAATATGTGTTAGTTATCTCAACTTGAAAGAAACTAAAGGTGCACATGGATTATAGCAGAAATAGTAGAAAATATTAAACAAAAACATTCCTACAACTAATTAATTTAAGAACCCATACAAGGAACTATTCAAGCTACTCAAAGTGCATCAAGCGTAGCAAAACTAATCAGGGCATTAAATAGACTTGTGATGAAATGCAATCTCAACTACAAGATGAACAAGATGCATGAATTTTTTCTTTGCTAGAACCAGTGGTAGGCATTTCTAGCTTTATTTTTATTATTTTTCTTTGCTAGAGCTAGTGGTAGGCACTTCTAGCTTTTTATTCCTTAGCTTTCTAGAGCCAGTGATAGGCACCTCTAGATTTATTTTTATTTTTATTTTTTTTACTATCAAATTCATGTATACAATTGTGACAGATATCAAACACAAGATCTAAAATTCTAAAATTAGCTTGGCACAATTAAGGGACAAAAAGCAAAAGAATATCCTTCAGATTTTAACTAACTAGTCATGGAATTTAAAAGGATAATAAAAACGCAATTCAAGTTATAATCCATCATGAAATCCTAAAAATTCCTAACAAGTTAAGATTACAAAAATCATATGGCAACCAAAGGACGGGGTGAATCTAAAGAGCAAGAGCAAGAGCAAGAGCGAGCAAAAATTATAAGGCAACTAATGGACAAGTAAGAAAGAAATTCTACAAGAATATACATCCCCTCACTTAAGCGTAATGCCACATTATGCAATGAAAAAGTAAAGAGAGATGAGGAGGAAACTCCCAGAATTAGGTGCGGCAACGACCGCGCCCACACCGTCCGTAAGACGAACTCGGGCGAAAGTAGGAGAGGATCTCGGCAAGGTCGGTTACAATGGAATGTAGCCAATTATCAACATTTTGTTGTGGGTGCTCTTCTTGTGGTGGTCGTGATGGTGGGGACGGTGGACACGTCGGCCGGTTGCTTCAGTGGAGACGCACCATGACGGTGGGGGCTGGGTGATGGCTGGTGCGGCTTGGAGTCACTGTTGATCGCCATGAACTATGGCGGTGCAAAGCGGCACCGTCCGCCAATGACAAGTGGTGGCTGTTGGGTAAGCCGATGAGCCCGTTTTCTTGTACGCGGCATGGTGGTTTGGGTAAAGGTTGGCGAGGAGTGAAGGTTGAAGATGAGTATAAGAGAAGAGGCGGCTGGTTTTGGAAGAGAGAAAATAAAATATGTGGGGGTGGCTTTTTAATAATAAAAACAGAAGAATGAGCTTATTGGAGTTAAAAGTCGGCTGACAGAGGTAATGAGAGTGTTTCACGGGAATTGGGATTAGACTTGAGAGGGAGGTGGGATTAGATATGGATGAGGTTTGTTTGAATTTTGAAGTGGAGAGATTTGGAGGATTAGGTTGATCGTATAGGTGGGAAAATGATATATATAGGAATTTGTTATCCCGAACCAATGTATTCAAATATGCTTCCACCATCTACTCGATTTTCTGAAGAAAAAAAATAAAAGAAATATAAGTATAGAAAATAAGTACGAAAATAAAATTAAAATTATAAGAAAAAAATAAATAAAATCGGTTGCTTCCCATTTAGCGCTTTATTTAAATTCGTTAAGCTCGATGACCTGGTTCAAACTACAAGCATTGCGACAAATAAATTTTTTTCCAGTTCTTGCGCTTTATCCAATTGAGTGTTTCCCTACGAGAAATTTTGCGATTATGGAGTTTTTTTAAAGGGAAAAATTCTCTTTCACTCTTCAATTTAATTGGAGGTAATTTTAACTCCAAATTCAATCCCTGCAAAATAAAAGAAAACATTTTAGATTTCGATAGAGTTAGGCGTAAATCAGAATGAACATAAGAAACATTTTTCAACTCCTTAATTTCTTTGCCGTGATCCTTCAAATCCCTGCACGAATCATCAACAAATTTAGATTCTATAAATTCTTCAACGGCTGGCTCAATAAAATCTATAAAATTTATACTAGCAACATTATGAGGATGTCTCATCGCTTTGTAAACATCAAATTTTACCACATCGCCATCGAACTCCATTGTAAGGATCCCGCTTCTCACATCGATTTTTGTATTTGCAGTACTTAAAAATGGACGACCAAGAAGGATTTCAGAAGAATTATTAGTCTGATCATTTCCATGTCTATGACATAAAAATCTACCGGAAAGATTAAAATCGTTTACCTTAACCAGAACATTCTATAGCAATCCTTCTGGGTAAATTTATTGATTTGTCCGCCAGCCATATAGTTACTTTTGTATCCTTCAAAGGCTCAGCGAAAAGTGAGTTATAAATGAAAGAGGCATAACATTAATAGAGGCCCCTAAGTCACTCATTGCTTGTTTAATACCCACTTTATCGAGTTTGTAGGGAATGGCGAACATACTTTGGTCCTTCAATTTCGGCGGTAACCTTCGCTAAAAACTGCCAATACGTGTTCTCCTAGATTAACTTTTTCAACTCCTATAAGATGACGTTTGTTAGTACATAAATCTTTCAAAAATTTAGCATACCTCAGGATTTTTCGGATTACGTCAAGGAGTGAGATATTGATTTCGACTTTTTGAAACACATCTAGGATCTCCTTTTCTTCACCTTGTTTATCTTTCTTCACTAATTCTGATAGGAAGGGCGGTGGCACGGCATAGGGGGATGGTTTAGGGGTCGGGTTCGGTGTATCTTTTTCCATGACGTGCACTTTTCGAGATAAAGCAAACGCGATGCTAAAAGATTAAGCCGATTGCCTAACCTATTTTTCCGAGAATCAAGAAAGATGTGGAAAGTTTGAAGAACGTTTATAATCTCACGAGGTAAGTTGGGTTTTGGTGTTGCTCTTGCCTATGACGATTTAGCTAAGCATGGTTTGTAATGAAACCATACTTAGTTTTTAACAAAGGAAGTGTAAAAAAAAGGAAATGGAGAAAATAAAGAAGGAATGTATTAAACTCCAAGTGAATGAAAACAAAAGCAAGTGATGATTTGATCTCACCCTAAAGTGGGGTATTTATAATATCTAAAAAAACCTAAAACCCTAAAAAGATAAATCCCAAAATAATTCAAAATAAATACATAAGATAATATCAAAGTTTGAAATTTAAAATCCGCTTGATAGGCTATCTGATACGCGGATGATAGGTTATCACTGCTGCTGACGTCAGCTTCTAGAAGGTGCTGACTTGGCGTCCAGTTAGCATTCATACCCCAGTTCATGCCCATGAATCCACCCAAGAATCCAGAACTTCTGCAGATTTTGGCCTTTTCAAATATGATTTCCAGCCACATAGTTCCTACACGAAAAAACACAGAACAACCCACATTTCAGCATCTAAAGTCATCCATTTAATCAAAATTAGAACTAAAACCATAACCAATCTAGCCACTCATCACTCTCTGTCGAGCCCTTGAAGGATACAAAAGTAACTATACAGCTAGCATATCAGTCTGTGATATATCCCAAAGGAATTCTCGAAAATGTCTTAGTCCAGGTAAATGAGCTTATTTTTTCGGTGGATTTTTGCATAATTGATATGGAAAATGACCGATGAAATTCCTTTTCAAAAATACTTCTCGGTCGCCCATTCCTTAGTACCGCGCATACTAAAATAGATGTAAGAAGCGAAATTCTTACAATGGAGTTTGACGGTGAGGTTGTGAAATTAGATGTTTACAAAGCAATGCGATACCCTGATAATGTCGCTAGCATTAATTTTATAGATATTATTGAGCCTTACATTGAAGAATTTTTCGATTCTAACTTTGTAAGTGATATGTGCAGGGGAATCGAGGAATTTGAAGACGAAAACAAGGAGTTCGAAGAAATCCTTTTGACTAATACTGAATTACGCCTCACCCCATCCAAATCTAAACTTGTACCTTCAATTTTGCATGCACCAGATATTGAACTCAAGAGTTTTCGGATCACCTAAAGTATGCATTTTTAGAGGACAAAGGTATATTGTCGGTAATCATTTCTAATAAGCTATCCAGAGAAGAGGAAGATGACCTTGTGACAGTATTACGCGCATATAAGGAGGCCATCATTTGGACTATAGCTGATATTAAGGGACTTAATCCCTCGACCTGTATGCATAAAATCAAGATTTTGAAAAACAAGATTGAAGAATCCATTAGAAATCAAAATCTTTAGAAATCAAGAACATTACCTGAAATCTTTGACGAAAAAGATAGTGTTTGGCTGAAGGAATTTTGAGAGAAAAGTTACGCCAAAAGTGTTTTTAGGAATAACTACCTCAATTTTATTAAATCCTATTTAATTCTCTAATTAACACTCATTTAAAATAATCCAAATTGAGATAAAAATCATATTAAAACATTTGGTAAATTAGCTCCTTAAAAATTTTATGTTTTGACCCTTTAACAAAACAATTCTAAAACTTTACATTTTGGTCACCAGCCAAAATGTCCGATTTCCAAATTACATCTTCCAAAATTAACTTCACCAAAAATATTCATATATTAAATAATGATTTTAAGATATTTTTCCCAAATACGTTCTCAGCCAAAAATATTTATTCCGATTTTTATCTCGAATTTGACTCGAATCTCTAATCATAGTCCACCGAATCGTCTAATCAACCTAGAAACACCTAGGCCTAAAACCGGGGTGTTACAGGACCTATCAAAAATGGAGGAGACAAGCTTCGCAATGGCACCACCAGTCTTCAATAGACAAAATTACCAAACATGGGCTATTAGGATGATTGTTCACATGCAAGCTCTTGACGTCTGGGATGCGGTGGAAAAAGATTATGAAATTACTCCACTTCCGACGAATCCAACAGTGGCTCAAATGAAGAATCATAAGGAGAAAATGACAAGGAAGGCTAAAGCCAAGTCATGCATGTTTTATGCAGTTTCATCCTCATTTCTTACAAAAATAATGCACTTCGATTCTATTGCAGAAATCTGGGAGCATCTTAAAGACTAATATGAAGAGAACGAAAGAACAAAGAACATGAAGTTAATGAATTTACTTTTTGAATTTGAAATTAATAGAATGCATAAGTAACAAGAATCAAATGTGTAATTATACAAATTTATGTTAATTGTCACCTCACCCTTTCTGTTAGGTTCTAACGGTAGGTGGCTTGATTGATACTACTTAATAGTTTAGTGATCATAATGACGCGATTGAATGTATGGCGGTTTTTTAGAAACCACCCATAAATAGGTGTTCATTTAAATAGTTTACCCAATAATAAAAAATGAATGGTTTTTTTAATTAAGTTGTATAATAGGGTAGTTGGTCGGGCTCGACCCACGCTTTGGCCCATGGGTAGGGTGTTTAAAATTGGGTACCCGAAGTGTGGGGGACCCGATTTCTCGGGTACCACATTTGTCGGCCCGTGTCCCGACCCATAATTACTGGGTACCCGGTTCACATTTTTATTTATTTTTTAAATTTAATAAATTTTAAAAAAATCACATAGTAAACACATAAAATTTAAAAGTTCGCAATACATAATCCAAAATACAAATATTAAAGATTTGAAGTTAGTTTTAAGATAGAAATATTTTTTTATGAAAGAGTATGATTTCATTATAGAAGAGATCATACAAGAGAGATATTACCATAGACCTCGTTAAAAACCTCCCTAAACCTAAATGGAGGAAAAGAGTACCATGGCAATAAACATAACATAAAATCAAAATATGAAACTAATAAGAGGAAAAGCAAACATCAACCAACTGAGTCGCGCTCACAATTAGTTGCACACGCATGATCGACAAGCACCAAATCCAACACTCTAGACGAAACTTGGTGAAATACTTGGCTACCAAGCAAATAATCTCTTATCGATTTCGCCAACCAATCCGCCACCCTATTAGACTCCCGGAACACATGGACTATCCTCACCATGCAATCACGCTTAAGCGCAACAAGAACATGTTGACAAATTGTAGAGAACAAGGCTCAGAACTACCTTGCAACATCTTAGCCACAAACAAATTATCCATCTCCACGCGTAGTCTTCTGATTCCCAGCCGCCATGTATGAGTAAGTCTCTCATACACACCCCATAAATCGGCCTCTGTAATTGAACAAGATCCCACAAACTTAGCATAACCAAGAACCCACACTCCATCTTCATTTCGAATCACCCTACCACACGATGCACCACTATCCGATTGGGCACATGCACCATCCACATTCAACACATGCCATCTGACCATATGAAGTTTCTAGCTAGTCCCCACACGGCTTGGTCGAGGCACACCCATAACAAGGCAATTTCTTGAGTTCAAGGCTCGACCACCTTCCCTTCCCAGACGTAAACAATGATCTAACGGGGATTCATGAGAGACGTTATCTAGAGCAAAGAGTTTCCAAATCCGTGACAACTAAATCACCCATAAAACAATGCCAAACAAAAGGTGCCAATTCGTTGGCTCTTTTGCAAAGTAACTCGGCTACACCATGTTATATTCAAGCCAAACCTCAAAATTCAAGCTGAAAAATTCTACCCAATGTTCAGGTTTAATCAACGAAAACCAAACTGAGTTAGCCTCTGGACACCAACGAAATAGATGGTCAATGGTCTCCTCCGTTTTCCCACAAACTCTGCAGCGAGGATCTAACGCTAAGTGACGTTGCACACGGTTACTATTAGTAAGAATCCACCCTTTCGTAGAAAGCCACATGAAAAGTTTAATGCGTTGTTGTCCCTAATACTTCAAAATCACGTGCCATATCTCACTTTCTGTATTCGCACTCTGCCTAGCACGACGTTCATATGCAGAGCGGATCGAAAAACTTCTATTATCAGTTCAATGTCACCTTAAGCAATCCCCACACATCGTAGGTGAAGGGGGTTTAACCGCTACATTTTTTAAAGAAATTAAAATTGGCAGTAGATCCTTGAAACATCCCCACTTCCACTCCCCCTCATGGTTAACCATGTCCGCAACATATACAAAAGGGAGCGTGGGGGTAACCTGCACTAGGACAAAAGTGATCAAAGGCTCAACACCCAACAACCACTGATCCCTCCAAAAGTCGACAGTCCAGCCATTTCCAACAACCCAGCTCACACTTGCTCGAACGTCCTGCCAAACAACGTTGAGTCCCTTCTATAATCTAGAACAGTTACGTCAGGAAATGTTATTTGGGATCCCTCCGTTCCACTTGTACTTAGAACGAAACACACTAACCCACATTTTCCTCGGATTACACAACACATCAAAAGTCATCTTCATCATAAAAGCTTCATTTTTTCGCTCAAGGATACGGAAGCCCAAACCACCAGCGCTCACCGGTGTACACATTTGATTCCAACTCACAAGGTGAGCAGCCCTGCTCTCGTCTATCCGACCCAAATAAACCTCTTTATCAGCTTCTCAATCTCTTCACATGTCGCCTTGGGTAACAAAGTTGTCTGCATGGCATATCATAGAATCGTCGCCAGCACTGCCTTCGCCAAAGTAATACAGCCTGCTAACGAAAGCGTCTTGGCCTTCCACTCTGCTAATTTATCTCGAATTTTCTGAACAAGATATTGATAGGTTCCTTTATTAACACGTGTTTTAAGAAACGACACTCCTAGATACCTTCTCAAATCTGAGACCTCAGTAAAGTCAAAATTCCTGCTAATACAACCTAGCAAACCAGTACAATATTCTTTGAAAAGAAAATACTGGTTTTTGCAATACTGACCTTATGCCCAGAAGCTAAACAAAAAGGTTCCATCACTTCTTAAATTACGCAAAGTTGGACCATAGATGCTTCGGTGAGCAAAACCAAGTCATCAGAAAAGAATAAATGTGAAATACTCGTCCCCTACCTTGAAAGCTTAATCGCCTTCCACTTCTTCACTTGAAAAACCTTGTTAATCGACTAAGCTAACCTTTCCATATAGAGGACAAACAAATATTGCGAAAGGGGGTCTCCCTGATGTATAGCCATGCTCGGAAAAAACACACGTGACAAATGCCCATTTCAGAGCACCTAGGTCAAAACTAACGAGACGCAACACATGATAAGGTGTCGAAGAGCAGTCAGAATACCCACATCACACAAAGTATCCTCAATAAAACCTCATTCTAGTCTGTCGTAAGCTTTCTCCAAATCCACTTTGATAGTCATTCACCTTTTTCTTTTACCTTTTTAGCTCTTATAGAGTGAATAATATCCTGAGCTATGACTATGTTATCCGTGATCGACCGCCCAGGAACGAAACTGGTTTGATTAGGCGAAATCTAGTCTGGAAAAAACTTTATGTTACGGTCCCTAAATAGATTCCATTAACAACGCGCCTTTTGCATCCACAAACTCTCCTCTTGTTGCAATAAAGAATCAAGCTCTGATCGAAGAGTCTACTCTAAATCTCTCAGGAAGTTCGATTGCCACCTGCGCAAAGCTTTATCAATTCCACAGAGGCGAGCGATCAACTCTCGCTTCTTCCGACCAATGTTACCAAAAGTATTAACATTCCAATCACATACACCTTATCGATATTTGTTAAAACATCACCATCTACATTCCAATTATGCATCAAGAAGTTCCCAAAATCTTCATGATCTTGCCAAGCAGCAATATAGCAAAACGAACGAGGTGCAGTATTCAAAGACTTTTCTTTAGGCTGGACAAGTAAAGGACAGTGATCAGAACCCAATTTGTCCAAATGCAACACAATAGACTCAGAGAAAGCATTGGCCCAAGCTCGATTCATGAGACACTTATCTGACATCTGATACAAATCTCCCCTACGCCATGTAAATTCATCACCTTTAAACAACATCTCAAGAAGCTCAAAATCAAACAGAAAATCATTAAAAAGTTAACTAATCCCTAAACCAATACAAAAGCCTCTAAATCTCTCCTCAGCACGAAGAATGAAATTGAAATTGCCCCCAAGTAACCAGGGTCGGCTACCCCTTGGGTTAAGACTAAGTAACTTGCTCTAAAGAAACTTACGGTAGGAAGCAATCGGGCTCGCATAAACTACGATGAAAGTGAGCCAATCAGACTCATTGGAACGATGAGCAAACTCATACACAAACTGGTTTGAGACCTGTCAAATATCAATGATAACTGAGTCCACCCATAACAACCAAATACCTCCACTAAAACCATGTGCCTCAACTCTATATGAATTTGGAAAACTCAGCTGCTAGAAAACTCTATCAGCAACCAAACCACTAACATGAATATCAAAAATCGCGACAACTTCTGGTCGATGCTCAGGGACAAAGTTCCTGAAATGACTACGAAAAGAGGTGCTAGCCGCACCTTGACTATTCCAAAATAAAAAATTAACAATTAAAAGGTGAAAAGGAAGCGAAACCCTTACTGTTGTGGCACAAGGTTCTCCTTCTCTTGTTCACAACCAACTTCCATAGGCATCGAGGGCTCAGAAACCACATCAGCATATCCTCTATTTTGATTCAGCCGAGGGGGAACTAACTCGTCAACCCTTGTAATCAAAGAAACCAAAGATGAAGGAGTTGCAACAGCAATCTCATCTATCCGATTAGAGATCGGCTGCAAGTAATCCGCAAGAACCGCACACGGTGGTGCTCGATATTTTGTTGGTTTTTTAATCCAGAGACCCTTCCGATGACCATCCCACTGGACCTTCTTAACACCCCCACCAATCGCCCTATCCACTCCTCGTTTCACCCCCATGTTGCCCATGTCATCCTCACTTATAGTCACAACCATATGATTACCTCGTAAAGTCATAAACTTATGCGCTATAACCATAAGTGAAACCTCATCCTTCATGGCCACAACTTTACTAGCAGACAATGCCGTATGATTAGCATTTTTCATTAATGACACTCCATTATTATGCCTTAAGGAGTCAGTAACCTGTGTAGAAACCACTAAATCAGCCCCTCTTCTTGCTGGGGACGTCTGTGGTCCCGTTTCCATAACAGTTTGCGTCTCAAGAACCTTGTCTACCTCAAAGACCTCATTATCCAACACCCAAAAACGAGAACTCGAAGCTCGAGCATCCCCTTTACCAGCAACTTCAGAAGAAAACGTCTTCATTGGTCTCCTTCGTTTCGCTTCAGCCTTCATCCATGGGCTATACAAAGAAATAGGTTTGTCTAAATCAATTTCCTCCCTAATCTCGTTATCAAATGTTTCATTAGAAACCTTTCCACTCTCGCGCATGTGCTCCTCGTGTCAATACACCCCACGCTTATAAAAAATTTGACTCAACCCCTCATATTCAAGCTTTTGTAAAAAACCATCGATAACTATATACAACACCAAAGGGTTGTTCAAGTTAACCATAATGGTTAAGTGCACAAACTTCCCTCGATCACCCACTTTAGTACTATAATCAATTCTAACCACCTTGCCAATTTCCATCGCAATTCTCTGAAAGAAAGCTTTAGACTAATACTTATAAGGTAGCCCAGGGACGTACCCACACAATGACATGAGACGAGTGGACCTCGAGGGGGGAGAATGCTCTAGTCCACGACTGGATTGTAAGGTAAGAGCCATATATAGTCCAGGGACCTGCCGTCAAAACATGAGCATAGTCAGATTAAGGGCAAAACGAACCAAAAAATAGTCATTTTCTATGTCCACCACTTGAAATTCTCCACTTGATTGCCACAAAGTTCAAATCCGATTCATGAGAGCCCTATAACCTATCGGACGTCCCAAAAGCCGAACGATGACAATTTTGCTCATACTCAGATCAAGTAGCTCGTGTGCACGATCGGAAAATCTAATCTTTAGGAATGGGCCATCCCTATCAACTAATATATCTTCATCCTTATTCTCAAAATCCATATCGATCGAGTTATCCACCTTCTCTTTCGAACTCCTATCGTGCACGCTAGCTATAGTAGCAACATACGATCTTTTAGTACCATCACCAGCAGACCTTCCCTGATCATCAACAGAAACCTTTGATTCTCCAGCGTCACCCATTGGCACATCTCTAGTACTCTCTTGGAGACCATCGTTGCTCATTGGATCGACCATAAAACCTCATAAGTTTGGCTCCGCCCTTTCTTCTGGATCCTCTGGGTTGCATCACTGATCGGTGAGCCTGGCTACTCTAAGATCTTTGGACTAGAGAGATCCATAACAGTCTCTTCAAAAGGGGCAACACTGCCAACCTGCATCCGGTGCACAAGGGAACCTTCACGCTAGATATCGAGACTTCTTTGGCCCTCAAGACCATCACAGACCGGAGCCACAGGGCCTGGAGGTCTCCTAGTCGGTAAGCCACTAGTCTTATCGTTGACCTCACCAAGATTGCCATCATTCGAGCTGTGATGGAGCGACCCCAATGGCTTGGTGGTTTACACTTTACACAAAGTGAAACTGTTTGCCGTGGTTCGAGGTTGGAGCTTCGGTACATCATTTCTTCTAAGATAGAAATATTTGAATATATATATATATAATCCAAATACAAATATTAATAATTTGAAGTTAGTTTTAAGATAGAAATTATATAAAAAAAAGTTTGATAGAAATATTTAAATATATATATATATAACAAATATTAGTGATTTGAAGTTAATTTTATGATATATATATATATATATATATTAGAGTTTATCACAAAAGAATTAAATATAGTTTTCGGGTAAAAGAATTAAGAACCTAAAATAAAAAAAATTACAAATTAAAAAAATAAATATATTAAAGTACCTGGTCAGGTCGGGTACCCGTTTACAAAAACAATTAACCCAGACTCAACCCAACTACCCTAGTAAAGTCTCGGGCCTAGTAGCCAGCCTAATCGGGTAATTTTTTTAAATAAATACTTGATTTTTTAAGGTTCAGGTCGGTGGGTCAACGAGCCGTGTCAACCGGGTCGAGTATTTTTTTTGAACACTCCTACGACCGTGGGCGACCTGACCCGAACCGTGCTGCATATTCCTTTTTTATTTGTTTGCTTTAGGTTTAAATATACATTTTGTGCCTAAACTAGTCACCTTTTCCCAATTTGGCATTTAAATAATTTCCACTCTTAAGTTGTAACCTGAACTAGACACTTTCTCCCAAATTGCTACGAAAAGAATTATTGCTCTCAAGTTGGTACCTAAACTTTAATTTCATTTATCATTTTAGTACTTTTATTAATAATTTTAGTCCCAAAATTTATACATTCTATCAAATTGTTCCTAATTCAAAACAATTCAATGAATTTAACCTTTCATATTTACTCAAGCAAGTCTATCGGAACAAAGCGACAATCAAATAATTGCATTCTACGATAAAGGCTTAATAGCCTGTTTGGCCCCTAAAGTATACACAGAATACCAAACTGCCTCCTAAAGTATTTTTGGAACGTTTTGCCCCTTAAACTAAAAACCATTAGACAACGTTAAAAAAATTCATGGGCCAATTAAAACGCGCCACATGGCATTTTATTTTTTAAAAAATAAACTACCTTAAATAAAAGAGGTAAATTGTACATTATATATGTCAAATTTTATTTTGTGTTCATTTTAGTCCCGAACTTCAACGACAATGGTGTAGAAAACACAAAATCTCCACCTTGAATCTGATAGTTACCACCAATCTCGGTTTCAACATGTTTCCTCAAGCTCTTCCTCGATTTCTGCAAAGACTCTCCATCATTTAAGTTCATCGCCTCCAAATTCTCAACCAAATTATCACTTTCGTCGATTAAGCTACCATCCCCACTTGATCTAACCTCATTTTCATTGCTGAAAATCCTATAATCATTCCCATTCTCAGCAAACCTCACAGTTTTCTTCGCTCTCGGTCGAATAATCCCTTGCCTTTTAACCAAAACCCCCACGATTTTTATTTTGATACCCTACGCAAGGATGACATGCACAAATCGAGAAATGGTCCAAATTTTTTTTCTAATCTTTTTTTCTTCAGAGCAGTGTCGGATCCAGAAATATTTTTCAGAGTGGGCACAAGCTAAAAATATTTTGAGGGTGAACACAATAATAAAAATTTCAAAATTTCAGGGTGGGCACAAGTCATAAAAATTAAGGACTAAATCATAAAATTTTAAAAAAAATTAAAGGCAAATGTGTGAACTTTAAAAAGTTTAGGGTGAGCTCGTGCCCACCCAAGTCAACCTTTGCATCCGCCACTGCTTCAGAGTTTATAGTTTTTTGTTTATTTATTTTTCTGGGTTTGGTTCGATGTTCAAAATCATGGTTTATTTTTCTCTCACTTCAAATAACAGTTTAAATTTTCGTTGGGTTTGGTAATTTATTTGTTTTTACAATTTTTTCTGGGTTTGAATTTCATCTTCACGGTCTTGTGCAATTAATATTTCAATTTAAAGATTTTGTTACTGGGATTACTCTGTTTTACCCTCCAAAACAGTGCATGCATAAAAATCTTTTAGTTAGATTTGAGATTGAATTTGCTTTGGGTTAGCTTCAGACCGTTGATTTGGGTTTAAGTTTCCTAATTGTGTGATACATTCCGAGATTTGGAGAAGTGCAGTATGAATTTCTACACTTTGACAATGTTTCTCTTTGGAAAATTGTAAGTGTTGTTTAACAAGGTTTTAAACTTGCAATGTGTATACTGTATATGCAATCAATTTGAAAGGAAGCAGGTTACTTTTACTTTCTGATTTGGATATATTAAAGCTGCAATGAAGAAGTGAGAAAAAAGAGAGGAAAGGGCTGATGGGAATTGAAGTTTGGGATTAAAATTAACAAAAATGAAATTTAATGTATTTAATGTGCAATTTACCCCTTTCATTTTAGTTAGATTATTAATTTTAAATAAAATGACATGTAGCGCATTCTTATTGGCCCGTGAATTATTTTTTTAACGTCGTTTAACGGAGGGGCTAAACAGAATAATGATTTTTAGTTCAGGGGGCAAAACATCTCAAAAAATACTTTAGGGGGTAGTTCAATATTTTGTGTATACTTTAGGGGGCAAACGAGCCATTAAGCCTACGATAAAACAACAACTTACTATTAAACTTTTATTTTACCAAGAAAATAATATAACATTCATGGGAGAAGAACAAACAATTTAGGAGAATAACGAAGAGTAAATTGATAGAATTTTTATATACAGGGGGCTAAATTTATTGATTTGTTTTGAATTGGGTATAAATTGATAGAATGTATAAGTTTTTGTACCAATTTGGAAAATGATTTCTAGTTCAAGTACCAACTTAGGAGCAAAAATTCTTTAGGTACCGACTTGGGAGAACGTGCCTTATTTAGGTACTAATTTGGGTGCAAAAATTCTTTAAGTACCAACTTGGGACAAGGTGAGTAGTTTAGGTACCAAATGTATATTTAAGCCTTTGTTTTGTTTTTTTTTTAGGGTAAACTATACAGAAGACCACTAAACTATGGGTTTGGTGTCAAAATGACCATTATATTATTTTTTTCGGCAAATGCAGTGGTTCCATTTTATCCACACGCCATTAAAAAAACAAAAAAGTTGACGGAACTTGTAACCCCCTCGTCCCGGTCCGGACGCTTGACCGATCCGAGTGGGCTACACAGGGATAACCGAGATGAAACCCGTTAAGGCTCCACTTCGGTTACCGACCCTAGGAAACTTTTTCATACATTAACTTATCTAGATGCCTTAATTAAACCTAAGCTGAAGCCCAACAACAAATAGTGCCTTAACAAACAGTCAAAGCCTGTTTCGAAACACTAGCTCTAGTTTAAAAAGTCAGACACTCGTTTCGAAACGCATCCACCCCGTTTCGGAACATGGTCTCATTTTGCCTTGTCGTTTCGATACCCGTTTCGAAAGAGGCAATTTCAGTAGCCAAAGTGTTTCGAAACTGGTTTCAAAACAGGGGCTCACAGTAGCCAAAACGTATCGATACATGTTTCGATACGGGGCCTTGGAACCACACCCGTTTCGAAACAGGGCTACCTGTTTTGAAACACCTGCACACTGTGAAATCTCCAAATCAGCTTTAAACACCTCCGAATGATCCCAAACGTCCTAAACAACTCCAAGAAGCAAACATAACATACCAACACACTCTAGAGGCATACACCCTATAGCAACCATGCTCAAGATACACAAGATATAAGATAGGGCATCCATTCAAAGGATCATACATAGCATTCAAGGTTCATGTTTCAAAAGGACATACACTTAGCCAATTTAAGGTAGGCAAGATAGACATGGTTTACAAGCAACATGGCATCCAAAGCCAAACCAACAAAACATATAAAAGGAGTCTAGCATGCTCCTAAACAACCAACGTCAGCATACTTCAAAAACATCACACCACAATTACATGTCCCATTGCTTGACCAATACATCATAACTAAAATTCCCATACTTGATAGCTAAGCTAGCACCACGAAGTGCATTTGGAGGCCCCTTCTCGCACTAACAACCCACGACTAAGGATCTGCATTGTCGAACAAAAGAGAACGTAAGCATAAAGCTTAGTGAGGGTAAGCTCTTTAAAAACAAACCTCGACAATGCATGGTCCAAGCACGAGCACAACAAGGTAAATGCATGTCCTTACCTTCGATCTACAAGAGCCAAAATGTACATGATGCATGAACAATTATCCAATAATATACCATGCTTAACAAGCTCAAATCCACATCATATGTAAACACATATAATAATCTAAATAAGAAAATCACATTCCATATCATATTGATCACATATCAACTCACATTGGCACCTAGCTATGACTCGAATACACGGATAAACACGTTGGATCTCACATCCAACAACAACTTTACCTCACGGTGGGATTACACTCATCACTGTTCTCGCGGAGGGGATTCCACTCATCCTCACGCCCCGTCGACGGGATTACACTCATCATCGACTAATATATATAAGAAGGTTTTTCGGGCGAACTCGTACACCATCTTGATGACTACCATCATCAAGATCACGCGCGCATTTGACTCTCGTGTGCACACTAACATCCTAATGATCGATCATTTGTACCCAAGCATACTAGTGCCAACATTAAACAAAATCCACAACATCCCATATCACTTCCGTGCTTAGCACGTACTCACCATGATCACAATCATGAACAATCCACATGCATATCGCAATGCATCGGTATCATGCCTCAACATATATGTATAACACATTTATACACAACCATCACCAACACAAATCATCATGAGGCACAAACAATAATTAAAGAGTGCAACCAAAGTCTCTAATTAAAGCTTAGGATTAGGCTACCACTCTAATCCTAACTCTAGGTGGGTCTACCAAGCCCAACCTAGTCCACATGCTTGAACCAAATACTTAAAACCATTTTGAAAACATTAAACCACTCACCTTCACTTCCAAGCTCAACTACCAAGAAACCAACACCTTCAAGCTTCCGGATTCACTCCCGATGCTTCACCAACACAAGTCCTTGACTTTAAAAAACTCAACACAATCCAAAATAACCTCAAATCAGCTCATACAACAAAGTAGCAAACCCGGAATACTATTCAAGCATCAAACACAAGAATTCAAGCCATGGACAACTCCCAAAAACAACAAACTCAAGCAGCCATCAAACCTCAACCAAAACTCATGATTTCAACACTTTTAACACTTCCAAATGATTCCAAAACAACCCTTAACTAACATTAGCCTTCCATTTCTAACATAAAACACACCCAAAATCCATTCCAAAACCTTTCCAAAACCCCCATTAAACCCAAATCCGGGAATGTTTATAAAACCAAGTAAAAATCACATATGTTGGGCCCCATGCTTCATAAACAACATAACTAACATTATTAAATCAATAGCTTTAGTAAAAACCTTTAAAGCTTTAGCCTTTATCATTTTTCCATGGAAAACCAAATTTCCAAAACATGGATGAAAATGCAATCTAAAGGTACTTTTGAAGAGAGGAAAACAAGGCCAACTCAAAAACGAGATTACCTTTCAAAAAGCACCAAAGATGAGGATGATAGGTGATGGAATAGTAACTTAGTGTAGAGAGCTCTTCAATGTCGTTGGTTTGAAAATTGGAAGTGAGGAAGAAGATGAGCACATGCTCTCATCTTTTGTTTTATTTTTAATTCACCCAAAAATCATATTTACAACTATGCCATTAATGAATGACCAAAACTCACATCTGTTAAAGTCCATGAATTTTGGACTTAAGAGATAGGCCCAACATAACTTTAATTATTTTGAAATTACTAAGCCCATGAAAATATTTTATTATTTAGTTGCAACCCGAAACCCAAAAACATTATTTTATTATTATTTCCACCCGACCCATAAACCCGGGTGTTACAGAACTGTTAAAAAATTTGGTATAATTACACATTTGGTCATCTATATTTATACAATATATCAATTTAGTCCTAATTTTAATCTAATAAAATAAATTAATTATTCAATAAGATGGTGACACATGTCACCACCTAAATAAAAAAAACGAGTATATTGTTCGTTTTTTCTTTCTCCATATGTATAACACATATTATTATTAGCATTGCATATCACAAGTATATGCTTGGCCTAGTGGCAAACTTACGTGCGCTACACCCCCAAGGTCCCAGGTTTGATTCCTACCAAGGGTAGTACCTTGGTTTTCATTTTTCCTACTCCAATAAGGTAGTGACACGTGTCACCATCTTATTGAATAATTAATTTATTTTATTAGATTAAAATTAGGACTAAATTGATATATTATATAAATATAGATGACCAAATGTGTAATTATACCAATTTTTTTAACAGTTCCGTCAACTTTTTCGTTTTTTAACGGCGTGTGGCTAAAATGGAACCATTTAAATAGTTGTATGGTGCATTTGCCGAAAAAAATAATATAGTGGTCATTTTGACACCAAACCCATAGTTCAGTGGTCATCTGTGTAGTTTACATTCTTTTTATTTATTTTGGTTTATTTCATATCTAACTCTCTCTATTTTGACAAATTTCTCGTTTAGTCATTTTACATAAAGGTTTGTATTTTTTAGCACTTCTAATTTTATGTCTTTGCTATATTAGCCATATAACATGTTCTTTGTATATATAAATTACCATTATTATGTGTAAATATTTTTTAATTATGTATTTTTTATTTTTCATGTCATCATTATTTTATCTTGTTTTATTTTTTGTTGTCTATTTATGTATTTTTGTATTATTATTTTTTCTATAATCATTACCAGTGATTATATAGTTTATGGAGTTTACATGGTTCAAGATTAACTATGATTGTATAATTTATATCTTTACAAGGGTATAGATAGTAGTTAGAGAAAATATTCAATTCACTGGGAGTGGAAAAAATAGCAGTCAAGTTTAATTTAAGGTTTTAATTTAGAGGTAAGAATTTAGGGTTTAGAATTCAGTGATATAATTTAAATTTTAGTGTTTTAAGGTTAGATATTTGAATTTAGTTTTTAAGGTGAGTTTAGGTATAGAATATAATAACCTTAATAGTAACACATTTAGAAAACATATTTAACAAATCTGGAATAATGTAGCATGTATGGGCTTTTCTAAAAACAAGCGGCTTAAAAACAGGCTAAATACAAACCAAGGAAAAAACACCATTAGATGGAGCCGGTTTAATATAGGCCGTTGGATTGAAAAAAAAACGGGGGATAAGGTTACCCGGTGAACCGGTAACCCTTTTAACGATGGTATAAGTTGAGTAAAATACGACGAGCGGGAAAAGAAAAACAAAATTTTAGGGCATCGAACCTAAAAGAAAAACAAAACGACGAGCTGGTTTTTGCATCAACCAAAGAAGAAAATCTGAAGGAAATTTGTCGAGGAGGTTGGGTTTGAGCACGGTTTTTAGGTAAGTTCTTGCTTCTTGCTTCGTTTTTTTCGGGTATTTTTTTGTATTTCACCGAATGGTGAAGGTTTTTGTATAAATCGTGCGAATGTGGATTTCTTTGTAAAATATTATCAATTCTGTATAGGAGATTGGAATGGAAGGAATTTTAGGTGTTTTTGGTTAGTGTTCTGTTAAGGGTTTTTGGGAAAAAAAAGATAACAGTAGTTTGAAGAAGTGTTTAACAATAGTTAAAAAAGATAACCAAAGAAGAAGTTTTGAATTCTTTAAGAAAGAAATATTGTCGAGGAGATTGGAGTTGTAAGAATCATTTAGTTGAAATGCATGTATTGGTTATGAATGTTGGCTGAGATGGTTTAAAAATTGTTCTTGTATTTGGTTGCAGACAATGAAACATAAGAAGTCTCATAAAGGGGATGCAGAGGCACCTAAGCTATGTACAGCATATTTCCAATTCTAGTAAGTTGAAGATAAATGTATATAGAACTGTAAAATTTATTAAATATGAGTTGCATAAGCTAACAGAGAATTTATGTTTTACAGTAAAGCAGAATGTAAACGTTTGGAGGGGGAGAAGACAATGAACAACAATGTAAGTATGTTGTGTAATGGTTTGTTAATTGTACATGATATTTGTATTGTACTAATTGTGAGAGTGATACAGGAAAGAAAAGCATTGGGTTTGAGGTGGAGACAGATGAGTGAAGATGAAAAGGAGCCTTATAAAAAAATGTTCGAGGAGCAGAAGCAGGCTCTAGCTGAATGGAAAGCCTCGAATGTGAAGGATATTGTAGTACCTGAGGAAGAGAAAGAGAAAAAGGTAAGTGAATTTTTGAAATTATTTATGGAGAAAGAGATGAAATTGTTCTAACATTAGATATATTTGTGCAATAGTGAAGTAAATAATGTATTTATGAAATGTTGTAGGAGAAGTCTTCAAGATGTAGCCTCATTAAGCTGTCAGAGGTGTTTGAAGAGATGAGGAAGATGAATATTGAGGGTGTGGTACATGAGTTAGGGTTTGGGCCTTTACTGGAAATAAAACCGAGAGCTATTCATCGCGACCTATGTCGCACTTTAGTAGAGAATTTTGATGTCCAGAGGTCGATCATGGAATTTGATGGACATAAAATTCCAGTTTTGGTGGAAGATGTGGAGGCTGTTTTGGGTTTGAAGAATGAAGGAGTCGAAGTTGAAATTGGAACAAGAAATGTTAATGCAAAAGAAATGGCATCGAAGTACGGAATAAAGAGGGATGTCAAGGTGAATGAACTTGAGGAGGACATAGTTAGCGGTAAATTTGAGGGAGACGAGTTGAAAGCTCGCGTTCTGCTTTTCATTGTTGGTGTTTTTATAAGTCCTAATGCGAACAATATGCCTTCCTCGGAACATTTACGGTTGTTGTGCCCAGAGGGGTTGAAGGGAAATCTCAATTGGTGCAAATATGCATACAACAAGTTACTTGATGGAGTAGAGAACTGGAAAGTTCGTGGTGGTTTGGCATACATGACCGGATGCATCGCGATATTAGAGGTAATATATGTTTAAAATTATGTTTTGTTCGAACGTAGCATTTGTTTCATGGGATTGAGTTTATTGAGGTAGATTATAATGTTTTGATGAATAATAAATGTAGGTGAGGTTATTTGATTTTTGGAGTGGAGTCGCGAGCAGAATAGTTGCTGCCTCTCAAGGTCGCGGTCGCATACATGCATGGGGCAACAAGAAGGCAGTAAAGAAGATTGTAAATAGCCTGAAGGAAGAAAGCCATCCAAAACGACCCAAGGTAAGTGGGTTAAACCAACTTGGTATTATATAGGATGTTGTGGTTATATGAAATGATTTAATGATGATGTTTCCAGGTACTTGGGTATGATGATGAGAAAGTGGAAGGGGAAGAAGGGGATCAAAAGAATGGAACAAATCATGTTGTTATGGATATGCTGCAGACTGTATTGGTAGAGTTGGGTGGAATAAAAGATAGTCTGTAAGCCCGTCTGGAGAAGGAAAAATAAATCGAAGAAATATAAGGGAATTGAAGGAGGAATGCAAGAGTTTAAATGCTAACATGATAGAATTGCAGAAGTCATTGAGGAAATTTGATGGAGAAATTGTTGTTCATGTTAAAGAAGGAGAAGAAGTGGTTGACAAAGGGCAAGTCAAAGTTTCTGATCCGAACAAAGGAGTTCATATTGAGGAGGACCCAATGATGGAGGACGAAGTCGAGTGGTTGAATGAAGAAGCCGTTGTTGTACCGAAAACAATAAAAAAGGTATAATAAGTTCATTTGATCAACTTTTCTAGATGTTAAGGATTGAGAGTATTGTTGTTGATATTGTTTGTGTTAACTTGTAGGGCAAGACAACAGCTATAGCTACTGCAAAGGTTAGTGGCAAAGGAATAAGACTAGGAATTCGAACTCGGAACATGAATAAAGTCAGCCATTGAATGAAGAATGTTGTGTGACAATGTTTGGTTTAAGTTGGATTTGTCTCCACAATAAATGTTGTGTGTGTATGAGTACATTTATTATAGACAAATATGGATGAAATTCTAATGTTATTCAAACTAATTGTTTAGTGCTTGAATAACTAATGAGGTTTTCTAATAAAACTTGTATATTTGAACGTGAAGTACTTATTTGTCTTATTAAGTAGATTAAGTATTGAACAAGAAATGTGTAAGCATTGCAGATACTGACATACGTCCAAGTACCGGAAGGAGTAGGCAAGTCAACAAAAGATACTTGTGACTATATATGGAATACGCCATTGCCTGAATCGTAAGCAATCTGAATTTGAAAGTAATCCTCAATGATGTTGTTCTGTTAAATATAATATGTAAGTTTTTTTGTATGGGTGCAGTAAATCAATTGCAGATTTTGGGCACACATATTTGTCTGTAAGCGATGCAGATACAATACGACCTGGATGTTGGGTGGGTTCAATGGTTAGTAGGTTTGACTATTCCTTTTAAGCATTTTGTATATATTAGAAGAAATTTAGTATGATAGTTGTTATGTGTTTGTGGTTTAGGTTATAGATGTTGTTGGTTTTACCATTTTTGATGAAGATATAAGGAAGAAATCTAAAAGAATGAGAGGGTACATCCCGTGTGCATTGAGTGTAAGTAAAATATTAAAGAATCTTATGTCTATTTTGAACAAGTGGATATGGTTTTGTAAGGATACATGGTTAATAATAAATGATCTATTGTAGTCTCAGCTTCTGGACGGAGTAAATGTTGGTATAATCGCTCAGTATTGGAGTAAGATTGGCAATCCATATGGCTTGTTGACGGACTGTAAAGTGGTACGAAGAAGCATTAATAAAGTAAACATCTCATGCACTTTCATGTCATTTGTATATTACAATGGAAATCGTTGCTTGTTTCAGCTCTTTATCCCCATGAATGAGAGCAACACTCATTGGTTTATGTGTGTCGTCGATATTGATGCTAGTGTAGTGAAGCTACTGGACAGCTTCCCAAATACCCGAGGCAATGGTGCAAGAGTGTGTATGGCAGAGAAACTGGTAATAATCGAGAACTACGAACTTTTATTCTTCCATTGTTTAAGATGGTACAGAGTATGTAAAAACAGAAAAAATGTTTCTGCATGTAGAGCAATAGTCTAAAAGAATGTTTAAAAGATAAGAAGTTTGTCCAAGTGTTTGGCTCACCATCAAGGTCGTTGACCGATCTGCGCGTAATGGTGGAAAAAGTCAAACATCAGGATAATGGGTACAGAGTTGTCATATTCTAGTACTTTATTAATTTTGTTTAACAAATTGGGAAGGATTACTCGTGGTATTATGTTAACATGGATTTGTTTTCTAACAGAGATGATTGTGGTATGTTTTGCATCGGATGGATGCAGCTTTGGAATGAGAAGCATATAGGGGAAGTGGTAAGGGTTTAGGTTAATCTTCATTCAACTTTCCTTACTTTGGTCATGTATACTATAATGGTCTATAATAAAAGCTTAATTTGTTAGTACTTGTCTTAATAGAGCATTGGAAAATGGGATCGGATGATTCTTTTGTACGAACTTATCAGTCATGATAAGAATAAATTGCAGAGGAATATCAATGTTGCTGTAGGTCAATGGTACATGAAGGCAAACGAACCAAAGGTTCCAAAACATGGCACTTTTAAGCGGCCGCAATGGTAAGGCTTTAGGACTGAATGCTTTGTTTATTATGTATTTGAATGCAGTAGGACATATTGTTCATTATTCTAATCTAATGCAATTTTGTTTGGTGAAGAACATGTTAGGGGATGGGGAAGTGGTGAGTGGATGGCAATGGATTTTGACTTATTTTTTTGTGGCGTTGCAGTGCGTAAAGGAACCCACTTTTTTATGGGTCATAACCATGTTTGGATGTATATGAACTGAAAACATTTTGTATATGACATGTGCTGCAAGCATACATAGGTTAGGTAAGAGTGAAATGTACAAATTTTGAATGTATATTATGCAATTTTAGGGCCACAATGTGGTAAAACGCTTGTACAGAAATTTTGCAATATATGATAAATTTCAGTGGATAAAAGTAGCATATGCACATGGTTAGGTTTTACTTACAGTGATTTGAATGACATTTGCATTATGGTTGAGACATGTCTTGGTCCTCAAGTTCCGTAGTACCCGTTGGAAGTTGAAGCTTCAGTCCCGGGCATGTGTTCTTATTGTGTCCCTCCATTTTGCAAAATGAACAATGATTCCTCCGTTTTGTGGACGCATTAGTGTTTATTTTCTGCTTTTGTTTTGCGTCCTTCGTTTGCAGGTCTCGAACGGTGTTTTGGCGTACCCTATGTGATGAGGAGTCATTGAATGTTACGGACTGCTCAAATTGAGCAGTTAGCCGTAGTAACTCATCTTTTGTGGTTTTGAAACTTTCGTCTGTTTGAGACGCAAGGTAGCACAACCGCGATGAAAGTGAGCGTAGCGATGCAAATCGAGATATTTGTCTTATTTCAGGACAGACTTCGCTGTGAAGATAAGATGGAGCAGATACCTTAGCATTTTTTGTCCACCACGGTAGTATTAAGCAATTTGGGATGGCGGAGGAGTCTTCCAACTTAAGAACGTGTAGTTGATGGCGACATGGAAGGCCGATCGTCTCAAATTTCTGACAACTGCATGTAATGTTATGTGTTGTGAAATCAAGCACAACTTCATAGATGGCATCCGCATCCTTATACTGTGTCAAACGATACGTTCGTGCACCTTCAGTCGTAAGTATCAGATGGAGAGCACGAAACAGTGTCTCATTTTTGAGTTCCTTCAGAACTTTGTCAAACGATGCCCGGGTGAAGATGTCAGCTGCACTCCCTTCAAGGTCATGCAATTTGGTCACTGGGAAAGGCTTCGAGGTGCAATTTTTGTATTCTTTGTTCAACTCATTTAAGCGCATGTCATTTATTCCCTTGTCAATGGCACGGACCACTTCAAGATATGTCTTCTTATGTTCGAGGATAATGTTGAGGGCGAAATTCATAGATTCGCAGCATTGTGTTGAGCGAAGATTTGCGAAGAAATGTCTTGTGAGATATGCTTGTGCCCACATACCAACCGTGTGATCCTTCTCCACGACACAGGGATGCTGCTCCACGTTAAAATCTTTCATAACTGATCTCCACTGGCGATCGAATTCCTCAATTGTCCACCAAGAGGACATGCACCGTGTAAAGGCAGATGTAAATTTGGGATCACCTACGTTTGCCTGGGCATTTCGAGAAAGATGCCATGAACATATGCGATGATGTGCACATGGGAACACTGTCTTGATAGCCCTGTGCATGGCCCTATCACCATCCGTGACGACTGAGACAGGAGCTTTGTTAGACATTGCCTGCATGAACTCAGTAAGGACCCACTCAAATGTGTCTGCAGTCTCGTCTGCTAAAATTGCGACACCGAAGATAATGGTTTGATGGTGGTGATTAACACCAACAATAGGCATTATAGGCCGACCATACATGTTACCCTTGTACGTTGTGTCAAATGCAATGACATCACCGAAGCATACATAGTCGGACCTAGATGTTGAGTCCGACCAAAAAATATTATGCAACCCCCCTAATGGATCAGTGTTGAACTGCACGTACAATCCTGCATCTTCATCTTTCTTGAAGTCAAAGTATGCAAGAAGAGAATTGACATCACCGTCACGATATTCATCCGCCCTTGCTTTTTGAAGGGAGTTGTACAAGTCTTTTCGAATGAAACCAACATTGTGAAAACCTCCCGACTGTTGCGTGAAATAATTCATTACCTCCAACGTCCGCAGGCCAACACTTTTCAAAGTCTGTGCCTCAATTACATCATCTTGAGTGACTTCTCTAGCCGACCGAAGATACGGTTGCATTATAGGTGGGCACAACGGGTGATTATGCTCACTGTGACATACTACTATCTCCCACCTTGATTCTTCTTTGCACTTGACAATCACCTTTGCCTTGCAACCAATTCGTGTTATATCATGAGGCGCACGTTTCCGGTCGGAGTCATTAACTTTCCTTCTGCGCTGTCCTCCCCTTGAACAACAAAACTCTTGCGTATGTACATTTCCCATACCATCATGCCTTGTTGTTGCACGACTGACACTGAACCCCTTATTCTTCGCATATAGTCGATAATAGTTCCACGCCTCATCACGAGAGTTAAACACCATACCAACCAAATTATCGAAAGCACCAACTTCATTTGTGTTGCACTCATCTGGTTCACCAATTTGAGCTTCCTCAACTCTTACACCAGCCATGTTTACAAACGGAAGATGGAAAAAATGGTTTACAACGATATGTTGTTTAATCCTTCCTTTATTACTTCTGACGTTGATGATGAAATAAGGAGAAGTAGTTGTGGAGAACCTTTAATATCAGCTGCCACTTTAAATTGCAATAAGTTGACAGATGGGCTGGTAGGTAATACAATAAATGATATATCGTCAAACGGTTTCGATACCTTTAATAGGGAGGTTTCGATACCAAACCGACATCGAAACCAAAAGTCAAGTATCGAAACCAAAACAGCATCGAAACTACAGGTGGGGATTCGATACCTGTTTCAAATTATAAATAGCGGGAAATATAGACTGTAAATGAAAACGTTCCGTCTCCTCCATCTCGGAAAACACAATTTTATAACCCTAACCCTAGAATTTTAACGCTTTTTATTGTTTGTTCTTCGATTATCAGCCATATTCGAAACCTGAGACCATTCGTTTCTTCTTCTTCGATTGTTTAGGGTTTGTTTCAGATATTCCTACCAAAACTCTTACATGGCTCCAAAAAACCCTAAACCCAGTAAAGGTAAACGAGGTCCGAATCAAACAGGTGGTTCTATCCGTTCGATTGTAGCTGACGCGCCACAACCTCCAAATATTTTGAGCCATTGTTTCCGTGATCCCGCTTGTCTTCAGCGATTCCACGAAGTGTACGAGGCGAAGAAGATTAGGAAGGAGCGAACGATTGACTTGGATTTTATGATGTCCAATGATTATCAATTCAACTTTTGGCCTTTATTTGTGGAATGGGGTTGGATCAGATATCTCGATATTAAACCCCGTGTTTATCAGAACCTGGTGAAGATCTTCTATGCAAATGCTACCCTTCAGCATGATGCCATAACCCAACACTATGTCGCTATCGAGTCCTATCTGATGGGAGTTGAATTTACAATCACTCCGGCAATTATTGCCCAACACCTTGGTGTGGAAGTTACTGGTGAAGAGCAAGAAAACGACCGTGTCCCCTTGAAGTTCGATGATGACAGCCCAACTCATCTTCATATACATGAAAGGCTTCTGCATCTAATGACAACTTGGTTCTTCCGGCCATCAGGTGGACGATGCACTCGCATGCGTCATATTGATTATTGGTGGTTGCACCAATTTTGGTCGGAAAATAAACCCGATATAGCTACAATCATCTTCAGATCTATTGCGGAAATCGTTAGCAACCCTTCAAGAGGCTCCCTCATTTATGGATGTGTGCTTAGTCACATATTTGAATGTGTAGGGATCGACACCTCCATGGACCCTGAAATCCCGCTACCAAGTAAAATTGATGAAACAACAACTAAGAAGACGGGGTGGACGTTCATTCAGGGTGAATGGGTCCATAAAAGAGATGAAGATGAAGCAAGAATTGCCAGACGAATTGAAGATGTACCAGATGCTCCACCCCTAGATAAAATTGATGCCATGTACGACACACTAAAGAACTTGGATGCATTTATCCGCAGTCATGTGGCAGAGGCTAATTCCCGATTTGAGCAACTACAAGCTCGTGTTTATTCATTGGAACGTGAACGGAATCAACATGTATTTCGACCGACATCACCTCAGGATGCAAATGATTATGATGATGGTTAGGCTAGTATGCATAGTATATGGATTTCTTGTATTACATGAATAAACATTTGTTGAATTTGTTAGACTGCTTCATGAACATTGACTGACATTTGTTATAAATCAGTCCATTTACACCTCCCTTCCATATCGTGTTGCATTCTGTTTAGTTTCATTGATAACTTTAGGGTGTGTTCCTCGACGTAACATTGGATTGTTCTATACAGATAATGTCACAGGTACACCTGCTGAGGAGCATTTTGGTGCATATTCTGCACCAGGATGCCATTATCAAGCCTCTGGCCCAACAGAAAATGTCTCATGTACTTCTGCAAAAGATAACGATGATGCATATGCTGCAGCTGCTGTTCATGATCAGGCATCTGCTCCGGCAGAAGGCCATGCTCATGCGCGTGCTTCTACACCTCAAGTGACTCTCACTTACAGGCGAAAGAAGCTTCATCGCCATGGCATAACGCCAAGTAATGAAATAGACTCTGAAATTCAGAGACCCAGACGTCCTCCGCAAAGGTATGGCGAATGGTACAGAAACGTAGCACCTACCACGACGAAGAAGCTTCTTATTCTTGATTACAATGGTGTGCTAGCCACTGTTAGTAAAGACGGTATTAATTTTGTGACTCACTTTTAATACAACTGCTCATAAATTAGATTAGGGAATTTATGTTTTTTCAATTGCAGCTGTGGAACTCAGACCTGGTGCATTTGAGTTTCTGTATTCTTGTTTTACTGCGTATGAGGTTGCTATTTGGTCCTCAAGGACAAGGTAATGCGGACATATGCCACCACCCTAAATGTATATAATTACACGATCCTTTAAGATAATTTGTGGATTGACTTTATTTGTGCCTGAACTGTTCATCAATGCAGAGAAAACCTACACTGGGCACTTTGGAGAATTAGTGATCTTAAACCAAGACTTGCCTTCATTTGGGTAACTTCAAAGTTTAACTTCGTTAAAGAATATAAATAGAATTTGACAAATCTGATGGACTTTATTTGAATATTGCAGGATCAAAGTCACTGCGAAAAACATCCCTCCTATCCAAATGTATATACAAAAAATCTGAGGCGCGTGTGGGATAATATGCCTCAGTATAACGAAGGAAACACGCTGTTGGTTGACGACTCCGAAGCTAAAATGCTTAATAATCCGGTCAGTGAAGAACGCAACTATTTTCAATTTTGCTCCTTACTATCTGCAATGTAGTCAATGAATCTGTAGCAAATAATTATGTTGTCGATTATGTTCATTTTTCAGGAGAACAACTACATTTTTCCTAAATCCTACAACCCAGAAGATGAGAGAACTCATAACGCATTAGGTACAACACCCTAAAATGACACTTATTCATTATAAAAATGAATCAATGTACTTGCAACCTAATTATGTACTTGCACTTGATCATAGAAATAGGTGGTTCCATTAGGGTATATGTACAAAACATGGCCGCAGCAGACAATGTACAGGAGTACGTGAAGCATCATCCGTTTTTGGATTAAATGCAGCTGAAACCGTGGATGGCAATTGAATTAACCAAGTTTTCTCTTCTAATCTCCTCTGTATTATATGTTTTGAAACGTCTTTTGTATCTCTGTAATTATAACATACAATCTTATATATTCAGTATTATTGGCAAGAAATTTTGTACTTATTCATTTACAGTTTTGTACCAAAAACAACATCATGTACAAAGACAACGTAATTATGTACAACTCTTATTGTAAAAAAGGTCTACACAGGGTATGTGAAGATATGTGTATATAGCACCGAAACCCCTTAAGGGGGTTTCGAAACCGAAAGGCACCGAAACCCCTTAAATCGGGGTTCGATGCCGCAATGAAATCATAGCACCGAAACCCCTTATCTGTAGATTCGATACCACGTACACATCATGTACAGCGACTACGCATTTCTGTACAATTCTTACAAGTACTATGTGTATACAGTACCGAAACCCCATAACTTGGTTTCGAAACCATTAAAAGGAATCTGCCTTTTCAGTGTTCTGTCTTTTCACTGTCATCACCTGCACCCTTGCGTGTTACCCAAAAATAATGCTGGTTTCGATACCCCCAGAACGAGTCAGGCTTTTTCAGTTGCTTTCATCACCTGCTTCAATGAACAGACATCTCGTGAGGCATTTTTAAACCTAAACAATTACATGAAAGGGCTAATATTTTATGTATAATCGCAGAACTTTATAGATGGCTTCTATGAACAAGGTAGTAACTTTTTCTACACTTCAAACAGGCACCGAAACCCCATTGAGGTGGTTTCGATGCCCCTCAAAATGATGTACTTTGCATTTGGTTAACAATTTATGCATGTACACATTTCCTAACAATTAAATGACCCAACTTGAAAATTCGTGAAAGTGTGTAATAAAGTCATGTATATACCGATTTCTTTTGGAATCTTGTACCGATCTGTGTACATTTTGCTACTAATAATTGTATATAGTTCCGAAACCCCTTCCGATGGTTTCGAACCTATTAAAAGGAATCTTGCTTTTTCATTGTTCTGTCTTTTCACTATAATCACATGAACCGTTTCTTCTTCCTCATCGTGTTTACAGCTGGTTTCGAAACCAAGCATAACGATTCAGCCTTTTCAGATTTCTGTCTTCTAATTAATGAAGGGGTTCATGTTCATGTACCTAGTGCAATGAACAGACACACAGCGTGCCTTCTCAAAGTAGGTACCCCCTCCATAGAACCAATTACTTTTTCGAAACCAAGCAAAACGATTCAGCCTTTTCACTTTTTCACTTTCCCTCCCAACTGAATTTCCCTATAAATATACAACTCTTCTCTATACTCTTTACAACATCAACAATTCCCTATACTCATCTGAACCCTTCTTTCTTTATATTCTCTTCCTAACCAAATACTTTAAACTTCTTTCCTTTAAGATGAGTTCAAGCAGATCTTCCAAAAACATTCCTCACCATTTCTCGAAGAGAAAATTAGAATTTGAGTCTGACTCAAATTCTGATGATGACTTATATTTCGATTCTGACGACGATGAACAACCGAGCAATGAAACTCTCCGACGAAGCAAATGGTTTAGGAGCTTTTTCCAGGCCATTGCTACAATGGTGAGCATCACTGAACCTGCTACAAATTGGTTATGTCCAGCCTACCAAGGAGGTCCTGGTGCCTCTCAGAAGTTTACTGGCATTCGGTCCCTACTGTCACATACCAGAACGAAAGGTGGACCAAAGCTCAAGCTCCATCGCCATTTTGCTAAACTCTTGGATGAGGAATTGCTTACAAGGGGCACTTCTTCTATTCCTCAGGGTCAAGCTTTTGGCCAATGGACTGCTTTGAGAGATGATCCCACTGCTGCTAATACTGCCTGCCCCCTGCCTGCAAACAACGAGGTTCATGATCACCAAATACTCTGGCCGCCCATGGTCATGATAATGAACACACGGCTGAAAAGGGATGATACTGGGAAGGTAGTTATTTAACAAATTTGAATTATGTTTTCAATATTATTACAATTGCTTCACTTCTAATCTCTTGCATTTTATGCTTTAGTGGATTGGCATGGGAAACCAAGAGCTGCGGGACTCTTTCCCTTCCTATGATACTATTGCCAAGCCTCGCCATTCATATGGACCCGACGGCCATAGTGGGATGAGCCTTTTGATTTTTCAGAGCACAACAAGAGGTTATCTCGACCCTCAGGATCTGCATAACAAGTTTGCTGCCCAAGGTTTCGATAGAAAAGCTTGGGGACAATGTCAAGGCATCTTCTATGCTCCAGGCACAGCGCGCCAACTTTATGGTTTCATGCCTACGAAAGAGGACATAGACTACTTCAACCGCCACCACTCTCAAGGTTGTCTCTATCATCAGTTTCTTCTTTTCTACAAGATTCACTTCTTCTCATACTAATGCATACATGTTTTGTTAATTAGGCAACAATAGGGTAGATATGATATCCGATCTTATTCAGAGATGGTTGGTCAGCACCAACCAGAGGCTGGTTCCAGTGCCATGGGTGGCAGCGGGCATGCATGTCGTTTCTCGGGGCACGAATGAGGACTGAGGAGGGGAGGATTTATTATATTTTTTTTAATATCTAATGTATTTGAACGTTGTTTGGATTGGAATGCATTTTATTTCTGTCATAAAATTTCTTCATCTTTCATACCAAACCAAGTAATTTTCACTCATAAGGTTAAAGACCTTCAAATATTTTCGCGCTTAACCGGCACCGAAACCCTATATACGAGGTTTCGATGCAAAACCAGAACCGAACCCACCTTTACCTGGTTTCGATGCCATTATTATAAATTCTACGAAAGTATGTTTTTGGGTATGAATACGTGTATGTACTCATTTCCTTACAAACAAATTGGACATTTCGACGACCCTGGGAAATTTTGTGTAATAAAAAAAGTATACGTACAGAGTTCTACCCAGTTTGTAATAAATAAGGTATATAACATTTCCTCAAACCAATTTCTACTCTTTTGTGTACATTGGGTACTATTACGTGTATATTCACATCTCCTTACATAACTTGTAAGAAAATATGCTTTACGGGTAACAAATTGTGTATGTACACATTTCCTACAACTAATGACCCATTTGTTCCATCTTACACATTTGTAATATATAAGGTATATACCGTTTCGTCTTACAAATTTGTACAAATTTCTGTATATTTGGTAGTAATATATGTATATACACAGTTCCATACCTCTATTGTACCAAAATATGCTTTTCGGGTAAGAAATTCTGTATGTACACATTTCCTTACACGTACATAATCCATTCCAAAAATTCGTGCATGTGTTATAAAAGGGTATATACATTCTTCTATTACAAAAGTGTATTAATTTGTGTACAACATCATGTAACAATTTGTGTACCGGTAAACAGTGCATCGTGTAATAAAACTGTATATACATTCTTTTATTACAATATTGTACCAATTTGTGTACCGCTTCGTGTAACAATTTATGTACTGCTTTTTACCCACAAGTCGGCCATTCTTTAGCCTGTATTTAAAGGTTGTTCCCTAGAACTCCCCAGCCTGTATTAATCTCATATGAATTTGAGTGATTAGATGGGTAATGTTAAATTGTTCTTTTCTTCTTGGCAGGGCAATCTTTCAGCTTTGCCATTGCTCACCCCTTCACTCAAAGCATCTCCTTTTCCACCCACAGATATAGTACTAAACAGAAGAAACAAAATGACGATAGCCACTCTGCTGCGGCTGCCGTAACTCAAAAACCCAGAAAACACAACGTTGATTGGTGACGTGGGTGCATGGCGAGCTCGAGTGGGACGAAGCCTGATCGGGCTCCGAGTAGAATGTTTCGGCTTCAAACCACGATGGTGGAAAACCCAAGCAACGACAACACGACGGCACATAGTGAGATGGTCCCTTCCATCTTGGCTCCAATTGTCCCTATTCTCCGTGTCGCGGATGAAATCGAAAAGGATAACCCAAGAGTCGCTTATCTCTGTAATTCATTCCCTTTCCCTTCTTGTTTTTCATTTACTTATTTGGTTTATAATTGACACACTGAAACTTAGTCAAGAACTATAACTTGTTATATGCAATCACCATTAATTTAATTGGCATTGGAATATGAAATTTTCAAGTAATAATTATTCACTGCTTAGCTTATTATTATTATTGTTGTTGTAGTTGTTGGATAAGCTAATTACCTTACTATTTCAATTGGCTTAGAGTTTAAAACATTGTTCCAAGATAGGATTAAGTAACTAACCACTGTTTGTAGTGATCATATTGATAGCTGCATTGTTGGTTTTTGTGACCCTTGTACATGTTCTTTTGTTCAATTAGGCCGTTTCCATGCCCTTGAGATGTCTCACACAATTGATCGAACATCAAGTGGTCATGGTGTTCGCCAATTTAAGATTCATTTGTTGCGTAGACTTGAACGGGTACACTTCAACACCTATTTGGATTATATTGCTTTTTTTCTGTAGCAAGGCTAGTAGTTTAACTTTGTGAAAGAAAGTAATAACAGTGAAATATATCTTTTATCTAAATGCTTTAGCAACAAAGGAGCAAGTTGAGGAGACTGTCTCCCTGATAATATATATTGCTACTAACGAAATTTTATTATACAAGCTGAATATCTTGTCTATCTTTTCTTCTCTGCATCACCTCTGCGGATAGAATGTATAATTATAAGTATATGATGTTTGATATTGAAGAAAGAAAATGATATGGGGTTGAGTCTTCCATTCATAAGAGTTGCATCACTTCTCAGGGAACTTTTATGTGGATTTCTTATGAATCTATTATTTCTCAACTTTGACCGCTATAAGTTGGGATAACTTTTACACGTCATTAATTTCAAATCATAAGGTTATTGTAACATTGTTTTACCACCACAAGTTATTGGTTTTGCTTTCTGAGCGAAATTCATGAATTTATTGTTTAATTTTCTGATATATCCTTTAGATTCTCTTTTTGCACATGTGATATTGCACTAACAATGAGGTAGCCTCCATGCATTCTATAATCCCGTTATGAAATCCCAAAATTCGAACTTGAGACTTCCTACTTGGAGTTTTTTGCTATGATCATTGAGGTTTCCCTTGGGGATATATATTCTTTAGAAATTTTAGAGTTCTTATATAGACTAAGATCTTATTCTATTTCAGAAATTCCCAAACGAAGAGAAATTCATTTTCTTTCTTTTAGGAGGAAGAAGAGACAAAACCTATACTTGCAAGAAGCGATCCAACAGAAATTCAGATGTACTATAAGCAGTTTTATTTGAAAAACATTGCAGAGGACCAAAACACAAAGAAACCGTGAGATCTTTATTTTCACTTCAAAATACTGTTTTAGCTAGGCATGTGTTTTATTCTTTTGATACTTTACTTGTTCTTGAAGGGATGAGATGGCTAAATTTTATCAGATTGCTTCTGTGTTGTATGATGTGCTGAGGTATGTTGTGCCTGCTTCAAGGGTTGATGACCAGGTTCGATTTGTATATTCTCAGTGTTCGAGTGCAATGTTTTCAAGGGCATGTTTCATATCGAATATACTCAAAAGGTTTACTTATCAAGTTTTATTTTGTTATTCCAGACTAAGAGTTATGCTAAAGAAGTTGATAAGAAAAAGGAGCAGTTTGAACACTATAACATTCTCCCACTGCATGCTTGGGTTAAACCAGTTATTATGGAACTTCCTGAGGTTATATAATATTGTTTTTTTCTTGTTTATTCGGATTTCCTTGTAGTTTAGTGTCACCATGTCAATGTTCTCCATAAACACTGCAGATTAAAGCAGCACTTACTGCTATACAAAATCTGGAAGGTCTTCCTATTCTCAGAGTTCATATATCTGATGATCCTGATGATATTCCTCAAAAAAGGGTTAACCCAGTAAATGATATACTTGATTGGCTTTCTTCTCTCTTTGGATTTCAGGTAATATCTTGAATACTAATTGTACTGCACTTTTGGTACACAACTTTGTCAGCCGTTTGTTCCAAGCCACTTCTGAAGTTGGCTGTGTATGTTGAACCTAAATGCCCTTAAGTCTAAAAAGAATTAGACTTCAAGGCAAATTGGCTATTTCTAGATGGTCATACATCCCTCTGACTTTTTTTTTTCCCATTTGTTTAGAACTTTTGCTGATCAGGATTAAGGTATTGGGCTTCATTAAGGTGATTTAAATGTAGTAATAATCATGGGATTGGGGAACACAAATTGGAAACTACATAAGTGAATGGTCCAAACATCCTGAACAATTTGCACCTAGTTTTATTTTCCCTTTTATAAACCTTACCGTATAATAATGAAAATAATGGAAACTTAACATGCGTCAGGAATATGTAAAGATAGGAATAATATCCTAAGTGTATCAACCGTATATTTTGTATCTATAATCCCTAACTTTAAGGGATCATATCTTTTCTTTCTTTCCTTAGGAATAGTTTATTCCCTAATTTAGAGTTTCCTAATTTAGAGTTTATTACCTTGTATATATGTATGTAAGAGCAGTAAGTAAAAAAGCAAGTCTTTCTACAGAGAATTTCTCATTCTCACATGGTATCACCCTAGGTTACGAATTCTCTCTACCCTAGAAAATGGCCGAGACTTCTCCTCCTTCCCAGGACGGAAACTCCAACCCAAAAATTGTCTCTGGTTTCGATGATCACTCTGACTCATCCAGCCTGATCATTACCTGCCATCGTTTGAATGGCAATAACTATCTTGAATGGTCCCAATCTGTTCAAATTTATCTCTTGGGCAGAGAACGTTTGGGATATGTTACTGGTACCACCAAGAAGCCTACTGTGTCAACTTCTGGCTTTGCTAAGTGGATACGTGAAGATGGTCAGGTTATGACCTGGCTCCTTAATTCTATGGTTCCGAGTATAGGAAAAAATTTCCTTCTTTACCCTTCAGCCGCTGAAATCTAGACTGCAGTGAAAGAGACATATTCCAGCACTGACAACATTGCCGAATTATATCGAATTGAAGATCAGGCAGCCGCCCTTAAGCAAGAATCCATGCATGTCACTCTCTACTACAACACCCTGAATGCTTTGTGGCAGCAATTGGACTTGTATGAGAAGTATGAATGGGCGGACCCGAGGGATGCTGCCCTTTATCAAAAAATAATAACTCAGCATCGGGTTTTTCAATTTCTCCGAGGCTTGAATAAAGACCTTGATGAGGTTCGTGGTAGGATCCTAGCTACAATTCCTCTTCCTTCTATTCGAGAAGCCTTCTCCACAGTAAAGAAGGAAGTTGTAAGAATGCGTAAAGTATTCTAATTCATATAGGAGTTAGTTTATTATTAGTTTATTATTTAAAGTGTTGTAATTGTACTGTAAGTCTATCCAGTAGAGTTAGAAGACTAAACCTAGTAGGACTCCTTGTCTAACATAAAGTCCTAGCCTATAAAATATGTATGTACTCTATAATTTATTATGAGATTTTTTATCATCTAATAAACAGAAGAGTTTTCTGTTTATCTTCAGAAGCTAGTAGGCGTTCTATCATGATGTCTGCGGAGTCCAGTTTTCAATATGGAGGATCTGCCTTACTCACACATCACTCTTCTGGCTCTACTAAGAAAGGCCGGCCATGGTGTGCTCACTCAATTTGGTTCTAAAATCCAAATTTTCAAATCCGATAATGGCACTGGATACTTTACTAAGTCCTTGGGTAATTTTTTTAGGGAAAAGGGTATAGTTCAACTTAGCTCTTGTGTTGCCACACCTCAACAGAATGGCATTGCAGAGCGGAAAAACAAGCACCTCCTATAAGTAACCTGTTCTCTTCTTTTTGCCACTAATGTCCCTAAGTATCTATGGGGGGAGGCCTTATTAACATCCACGTACCTAATCAACCGAATGCCTAGCAAGGTTCTAAATTTTCAATCACCTCAATCCCTTTTCTTACACCATTACCCTAACTTTAAGCCCATTTCTTCTATTTTACCTTTAAAAATATTTGGATGCATTGTTTTTATCCAGAATATTGATTCACATAAGTCCAAGTTGGATCCTAAATCATTAAAATGTGTGCTGGTAGGGTATTCTTCACTTAAGAAGGGCTATAAGTGCTATCATCCTCCCACTAAACCTTTCTTTATCACTATGGATGTCACCTTTTTTGAGCAGGATCCCTATTTTCAACTACCTGCAATTCAGAGGGAGTAATTGGACTTTCGACCTCCTCATGTATCTTCCCCTACCCTTCATTCACCTCCTTCACCCTTGCTGCCTTTCCCTACTACTACATCTACTACACCTGAGATATCTTCACCCTTGCCTACCTCCAATGATACCTATCCTCTGCTCGATAATACCTCGTCCACATCTATTCCGCATCCGACAAATACAAATACTATCCTCTGCTCGATAATACCTCACCCACATCTATTCTTGTCGAGAGTTAGATTTGGGTCCAGATGCCGAGACTGAAATGGTAATCAGTAAGTCCCCTTCCTCTTCATTAGATGACTTTCCTATTGCTATTCGAAAGGGGGTTCGACAGTGCACTAAACACCCTATTTAGAGATTTGTTGGTTATGGTTCGCTAATGCCCTCTTTTCGAGCCTTTACAGTTGCACTGAATACAAAACATGTTCCATCCCGAATAGATGAAGCACTGATGGATCCGAAATGGCGAAGAGCCGTTGAAGAACTTTGTGCCCTCGAAAAGAATGCTACTTGGACTGTGACAGATCTTCTTCAAGGCAAACGGGCTGTTGGTTGTAAATGGATATTTTCCATAAAGTATAACTCCAATGGCAGAGTTCAACGGTACAAAGCAAGACTCGTGGCTAAGGTTTTACACAAACCTATGGACTCGATTTCACAGAAACCTTTGCACCAGTGGCAAAGCTTAACACAGTCCGGGTACTACTCAGTTTGGCTGTAAATTGTGATTGGAAATTACACCAACTTGATGTGAAAAATGCTTTCCTTAATGGAAAGTTAGAGGAAGAGGTGTATATGAAAATGCCCCCTGGCTTGAAGTCTATTGATGGCAGCAAGAAGGTTTGCAAACTCAACCGGTCATTGTATGGGCTCAAGCAATCTCCGAGAGCTTGGTTCGAGCGGTTCACCAAAGTTATCTTAATGAATGGTTACAAACAATCTCTTTTCGATCATACTCTTTTTATCAAGGAAACTCCCAATAATCGGCGAGCAGTCCTACTTGTCTATGTGGATGACATCATCCTCACTGGTAATGATGAGGATGAGATTAGCAACTTAAAGAAGCACTTAAATAGGGAATTTGAAACAAAATACTTGGGGCAGCTACGGTATTTCTTAGGTATGGAGGTGGCCAGGTCGAAAGAGGGTCTTGTGATCAATCAGAGGAAATACATCCTTGATTTACTCACCAAAACTGGTTTTCTTGGGTGTAAGCCAGCGGATACACCGATGGACCCAAACTTGAAGTTTAGCAACGAAGAGGGGTCCATGGCAGATCGAGAGAAGTTCCAACGATTAGTTGGGAAGCTAATCTACCTTTCTTTGACAAGGCCCGACATAGCTTTTTCTGTAAATTTGATTAGTCAACATATGACTCATCCCACAGAAGAACACATGGCAGCAGCTAATAGGATTCTGAGGTACTTAAAAAAGGCTCCTGGTCACAGCCTCATGTTTAAAAAGACTCAAGAAAGAAGTGTTCGAGTCTTCACTGATTCGAGTTGGGCAGGGGACCTCAACAACCGACGATCCACTAGTGGCTACTGTACCTTTGTTTGGGGTAATCTCGTTACTTGGCGAAGCAAGAAACAATCAGTTGTATCCAGAAGCAGTGCTGAGGCTGAATTCAGAGCCTTAACATTGGGAATATGCGAGGGAATGTGGCTTCTTAAGTTACTAAAGGAACTCTATCCAAGTTCGACTAGTTCCTTTAAGGTACTATGTGACAATCAATCAGCAATACAAATTGCCAAGAACCCGGTCCAACATGACAGAACCAAACATGTTGAGATCGATAGGCATTTCATTGCCGAAAAGGTCAACAACAAGACTGCTACTTTATCGTACATCCCTTCATCGAATCAACTTGCCGATATTCTTACTAAGGCACTGCCGAGTCTATTTTTGATGGATTCCTATCCAAGCTGGCTATATACAATGTATATTCTCCAGATTGAGGGGGAGTGTAGGAATATGTAAAGATATGAATAATATCCTAAGTGTATCAACCGTATATTTTGCATCTATAATCCCTAACTTTAAGGGATCATATCTTTTCTTTCTTTCCTTAGGAATAGTTTATTCCCTAATTTAGAGTTTCCTAATTTAGAGTTTATTACCTTGTATATATGTATGTAAGAGCAGTAAGTAAAAAAGCAAGTCTTTCTACAGAGAATTTCTCATTCTCACATTTAGACTATCAATAGAATATATTGGCAGGATGTATCCTAGTATTTCTAAAGCTATGGTATTTCTATAACCTTATTTGATCACTTACAGAAATTTCTAACTCCTAATGATCATAGTTAGGAATGGTATCAGGATAACATAGTTGAATCAGTTTTATGTATCCAACTCTAGATAACTGGTTGACTCTATAAGTTCAAAGAAATTTTAGTAAAGATTCTTTCAAGTTGTTAGGCTATAAACTTTATGTAACATATCTATTTCTTCATGAAATATCAGTTTCTCTTACTAATATCATTCATCATACATTTTTTCTTTTTGGAATTTCTAGAAAGGAAATGTTGCAAATCAAAGAGAGCACTTGATACTTTTGCTTGCCAACATCAAAGTTAGAAAAAATGAGAATTTTGAAGATTGCATTGCGGTAATCTTTATTCCCTTGAGTATTACTTATTTTGACTCTTCTACTTTAGTAGCATACTTAGTTTCATATTTGTGTCATCATTTGCTGAAGACTGACATTTGTGTCATCATTTGCTGAAGACTGACTAGAAGTTTACCACAACTAAACAGTAGCACTATACTGTTAGTTGGTAAATCTGTAAATACCGAACTGTAAAATAGTCTTCTAATTAGTTAGGGACTCTATCCATATGCAAGTTTAGAATATCTTTTATCTCTTATCTCTTTTCTCTAAGGAGTTTACTTCTAATCAAACTCCTATGTTGTAAGCCTATATAAAGGCACTCCCTGTAGCATTTGTAATTATCTAATTGAATCAGAGTATTCACTCTTCACTTTCTTGTAAAGGTTGTTACTTTCTACATATACAGGGTTTGATGGATAATATTTTTAAGAATTATCGTACATGGTGCAACTATTTGCGTTGTAAGTCACACTTGAGGTTAGTCAATTTATTATTGAAGATCATCAACTATTTAACTGTAATAAGCAACCCTCAAAACTATTTTTTATCTCTTATTGTACAAGCTGAACACCTTACATGGAGTGCATGGATTACATTTTTCTTTGCAGGTTTCAACGAGGTTGCGATCAACAACAGCTGAAGCTTATCTATATTTCGCTTTATCTTCTTATCTGGGGTGAAGCTTCAAATATCCGATTCATGCCTGAATGCATTTGCTACATATTCCATAATGTACATTCTTCTCTTTACATTTTAATGAACCATTGCCCATGATTGAAATTTACTATATGTAGATACTGCTAGTTTTTCATTTATTCCTATAGCATTTTCTCTCTTATATTAAATGATCCAAACTATTTGTTATGATTTTGTGGCTTTATATTCATGTTGGGACTTGGATATATTAACCTATTACCACTTGGAGTTAGGTTGGATAGTTTTAGCATCCTAAAAATTATTCTGTCATTTACTAATTTATAACTGTTAACCAAAATATCTTCTACTTCCTACATTTTCTTTTCATTTTTCCTTTTCTGAACAATCCCGTATCTTGTTTAATTGGAAAGTCTAACAATCAACAACGGATTGAATATTAACAAAACACTGTACCTTACTGATATGACTGTGATGAATTGTCCGCATGCTTGATTGTGTTAGCTTATCATAGTAAGAGAACCTTCTTGAATTACATCTATTTCATTCTCCTCTTGTATGCATACTTTAAAGCTTATGAATATTTTTAATCTTACATTATTCTCTTATTGTATAAGATGGCAAATGAGGTTTATGGAGTTCTCTTTAACACTGTACATCCTCTGACCGGGGAAACTTATGTAACTGCTGCACCAGATGATGAATTATTTTTGAGGAATGTCATAACCCCTATCTATGCACTCCTCCAAAAGGTAATCTCGTTAAGTAGTATTTTTCCAATATCTGTTAAATCTTGGATTTTTTTACATCTTATATTCAGTTTGGGTCCTTCCACTTATTACTATTTAGTTTTATGTTTGATGCTTAACATGTTGAGGTTGTCCATGTGTAGTCCCTTCTGAGTTACATGGGATGGGGAGTTTCAAGTGATGTTATCAAACATCTATGAAGTCTTGGATTTTCTATGGTTTTATGTTCACATTGGATACCTCCACGTATTATTAGTAATTGGTTTTTAGGTTAGATGCTTGGCAATAATTATTATATTGTGTACCTCCTTTTTTATGTTCAAAATATTTACCGTTTATGAGATAAAATTTAATCTCATTTAACTAAAAGGAAGTCAAGAGTAACAAAGGAGGCAAGGGAAGCCACTCAAAATGGAGAAACTATGATGACCTAAATGAGTACTTTTGGTGAGTTTCTTAGATAGTAAAGGATGTTTTCTAAATAAAGCCAGATAAGAGAAAACCTTTATTTTTCTAGGTCTTGGAAGTGTTTTCAGCTGAAGTGGCCGATGGACTCGAAATCAGATTTTTTTGTGCATTCAAATGAGCCACCACCTGCAAATGAGGTATGCATTTGCTGTTCTTTTTGGCAGTCTTTGTTAAAATATTTTGGTTAGAGACTTAGAGCATCAACAATCTTTTTCCTCTATATTATTATTATTATTATTATTATTATTATTCAATGAAACAAAAGATAGTGGGATTAATGATTTTCTTGCAACTGAAACGATGCCTTTAGTTTACTCAAATTATATGTATTGAACAGGAACAAGAGTAAAGACATATAAATGAAGTGAGAAAGTGATAAACCTCGAACTTGTCTTCGGGGAAAGATAAAAAATATAAAGAATGAAATACATTATTAAGTGATTTTCTATTTTATAATTTTACTTTTTGAATTTTGCGTTGTAGCCAGTGTGCTGCAAAACTCCCTTTTCTTTTTAACAATCAAAAGAAAATGTGCTACATGATTTTAGGATGTGTTTTGGATTTGAATGCTTGAGATAAAGGAAAATAGTTTCTGTAACTAAGGAAAATAACTGCTAAATATTTTGGCCAGATCAAAAATTGTTGGGTTATAGTGTTTGAAGCTGTGAAGCACTGACACTTCTATCACAAGAGTTTCAAGTGTTGGGCATGTCTCCAACAAGGTTGAACATGTGTCGTGACATGCAAGGACACACTAAAAGTGTAAAAATAAAATCAAACACGGTTAAAACCTGGTTAGGACATGCCCAAACACGGCTGGACACATAACATGTTTGGACATGGGATATATATATATATATATTGCATTTTTCTTCCAAATATAGAATCTATAATGAGTGATATGATTCTAATGGAGTTTTAAGGTTCAAGTTTTTAAATTTAAAAATGAAAATCGAAAGCTATTTTCTTATCAATATTTAAGTGAAAAGTATATATTATTATTATTATTATTATTATTATTATTATTATTATTATTATTATTATTATTATTATTATTATTATTATTATTATATAAACAATGCTTTTTACTGTCGTGTCCTATCGTACTCCTATCCTATTTTTTCTTTTAAGAAATTCCCATATTGCCATGTCTGAGTTGTGTTGTACCCATATTGCATGTCCATGTCTGTGCTTCCTAGGTTTCAAGGTGGCTAGACTTAAAAAATATTTAAATTTATGGATCAAAATTTTGGTGTTTGTGACTTTGTGTTGTATTTACAAGAAAATAAAACCATTCATGTAGTGATAGTGCATAGAATTAGGGAGATGAAAGTACTGGGAGATATAACTAGAGTGATGTTGCTTCAAGGGGATATAACTCTTGCTATGATAGGTGTAAATGGAATATGGTGACAGTTATGTTAGTAAGTAGTTATTATGTTAGTGCCATGGCAGTTATGTTAGTTATTATCAATGACTTGTTGTCTGTTCAGAGGGTTGTTATTCTGTTAGTGTCGGTTACTAAGAATCTAGTGTAAAACTCTTTCCTATATCTTGTATTCCAAACTTGTGCTTTTATATGTGAGTTTTCTGGAAAGAAAGCTACTGGAAGGGAAAAACCAGTGTGTTTTCCTCTGTTCTGATAACAATAAATTAAACAGGCCTATCAAAATAGCGCTGAGGTACAATAGTAGAGTCCTACTAGGATTTACAACAATAGAGTTAAACTAGGAGATTAGGATCTTATCTAATCTATTATCTACCTATAACTCTTAAAATTAGTTTAATAAATACAAGTTTAATAGAAAAGTAGAACTCTAATACTACAATAATTTATTTACAAGTGTACTGACTACTCTCCCTCGAGCTGGAGAGTATATATTATATAATCCCAGCTTGGACATGAATCCATGAAAGTTAACTCTTGGAAGAGCTTTGGTGAGATTGAGAATATCAACCAGTTGTAGTTGAGTAGGAACATAGCTTAGTTTGACTATCCCATTCTTGACTTTCTCTAAGATAAGATGTCTGTCAATCTTCACATGCTTGGTTTTGTAACGGTGAACATGATTCTTAGAAAATCTTATGGCAGATTAGTTGTCACTTTGCACCTTACACTGATTATTATAGTCAACCTTCAATTCTTTTAAAAATCTTTGAATCCACATTCCTTCACAAATTTCTAGTGCAAGTGCTCGAAACTCAGCTTATGCGCTACTCTTGAAACTACTCATTGCTTCTTACTCCTCCAAGTAACAAGATTTCCCCAAATAAATGAGCAATAGCCACTCGTACCTCCTTTAGTTAACTCTCCCGCCCAACTAGCTGAAGATAAACAGAACCTTTTATGTTTATTGAATTGAAGTAAATATTATGAGATTACAAGAGAAGTTTACAACTTATATAGACTAGGACTTTAACATTAATTAGGAGTCCTACTAAGGTTAGACTTCTACTCTATCTTTTAGATACTAGATATATATAACAATTCTAATAGAATTTAACTCCTATATTAATTAGAGTTTAACTCCTATATTAATTAGAGTTTAACTCCTACACAACTTATACTATGCGTAATCTTACACTCCCCCTCAAACTGGAGAGTATACATTGTATAATCCCAGTTTGGATAAGAATTTGTCGAAAAGGGCTTTTGGTAGAGGTTTTGTGAGAATGTCTGCCACTTGTTCTTCTGTTGGTATGTAGTTCAGTGAAGTTGTTCCTTTAGCTAGTTTTTCTGCAATGAAGTGCCTGTCAATCTCGATGTGCTTAGTCCTGTCGTGTTGAACAAGATTTTTGGCAATTTGAATAGTTGACTGGTTATCACAAAATACTTCAAAATTTTCATTTTTTGTCATACCCAATTCTGTGAGTAATTTTACTAGCCAAATTCCCTCACATATTCCCAAGGCTAAAGATCTGAATTCTGCCTCGACACTGCTTCTAGAGACCATTGTCTGCTTCTTGCTTTTCCAAGTTACCAAGTTACCCCAAACGAAGGAGCAATACCCACTGGTTGACCTCCTATCAGTGAGTTCTCCTGCCCAGCTTGCATCTGTAAAGATCTTAACTGTTCTGTCATGACTCTTTTTGAAAAATAAGCCATGTCCTGGTGTACCTTTAAGATATATCAAAATCCTCTTAGCTGCTTCCATGTAGACCTGGCAAACTTGACCCGAGACCCGAAACCCGAACCGAATTACCCGAACCGAAACCCGATTTTGACCCGAACATGATGATTCGAAGTTGACCCGAACCGAACCGAATCAAATCGAACCGAACCGAAATTTTTTGTTGAACCGAAATGGACCCGAACCGAAATAGACTCGAACCGAATAGACCCGAACCGAATGGACCCGAACCGAATGCTACCCGACCCGAAAGCTGAACCGAAAGCTGAACCGAATATCGACCCGATTTTAACCCGATTTTAACCGAATATCTATTGTTAACAATATAATAAATAATAAAATGAAGTATAGAAATTTGAGATCTTGGTGACCAATTTTATAATTTCATCATAAAATATAGCATAAAATTGAAATTGTAGACTAAATTGACAATTTGGAAGTGGAGAAATTTGAGAGTCCAATGATCAATTTTGTAATTATACCATATAAATAAATATGGGTCCATTTTGGCTAGAAATTAAAATGAACGAAAATATCAATATATTAAATTAATAGACTAAATTACAAAGATTAGTCAATTTCAACTAAAAGTAAATTTTTAGAGACTAAACATCACTACGGGGAGGGGATTTCTATATCCGAAGTCTAAACCGTGGGAATACTTGTGACTAAATTAAATTAAACTAAAACTTAAAGTTGACTAAAATGTAACATTTTAAATGCAACATGACCTAAAAAGTAATTAATCTCTAGCTTAAAAAATTGGTGGCTTATTTCTCTCCAAAATTTTGTCTTTTCTCTCTCTATTTTTTCTAATTGTCTTTTTTTTCAATCTAGCTTAAAAAATTGGTGGCTTATTTCCCTCCAAAATTTTGTTTTTTTCCCTCTTTATTTTTACCAATTGTCTTTCTATTTTTCTTGATTTAATTGAGTTTCAATTTAGATTAATTTAATTGAAATTTCACATTTAGTTTTAAAATTATTTTAATTATGTCTGTAATTTATGCTTTTAGATTTTAGTTATTTCAATTAGATCCTAAGTTTAATAAATTAATTCATTTCAGACATTATTATTATTATTATTATAAACTTTGATTCAATATAATTATACAAAAAAAATTATATGGATACATGAAGCTTTGATTTATATATTTAATCAAATTCAAATGCATAGATTGACAAGTTGAATCAGAATTAATCTCATACACCAATAACTCTAAACTAAACCATAAATACTAAACCTCAAACCTTTAACCCAACTCAAATCAAATTGACCCGAAAATTTAAATGTTGACCCGACCCGAAATTGACCCGATTTGACCCGAACCAAAAGCGACCCGAACGACCCGATTTTGACCCGAACCGAAAGCGACCGATCCGATATTGACCCGACCCGAAAACAACCGATCCGATTTTGACCCGATCCAATACCCGAACCGAATCCGACTCATCACAGACCTGAATTAGACCCGAACCGAACCGACCCGAACCGAATCTAAACCGATTTTAGATAGACCCGAAATGACCCGAACCGAACCCGAACTGAATGACCCGATTGCCACCTCTACTTCCATGTGCTCTTGCCTCGGATCTGTCATATGTTGACTGATAACATTGACATGGAATGCAATGTCTGGTCTTGTGAGGGATAGATAGATCAATTTACCCACCATCCTTTGGTAAATTCCTTTGTCAGTCTCGGGACCAGGTTTTGACTTATCGAACTTTAACCCTGCATCCATCGGTGTATCTGCTGGTTTGCAACCCAGTAGGCCAGATTCTTTAAGAAGATCTAGAACATACTTTCGTTGATTAATTATCAACCCCTTGTTGGTCCTTGCTACCTCCATGCCTAAGAAATATCTTAGTTTTCCTAGGTCTTTAATTTCGAATTCCCTGCTCAACAGACTCTTTAGCTTTTCCACTTCTTCTTCATCATCTCCTGTCACTATTATGTCATCCACATAAACAATTAAGATCACCTTTTTATTGGACGAGGTTACCTTAGTGAACAAGGTATGATCTGCCGAGGACTGTTTGAAGCCATTCTTCATTATGACTTTGGTAAACCTTTCAAACCATGCTCTAGGGGATTGTTTGAGTCCATAGAGTGATTTAACAAGCTTACATACCTTTTGAAACTGTTCAGCACCTTTTACTCCAGGGGGAATTTGCATATAAACTTCTTCTTTAAGATTTCCATTCAGGAATGCATTCTTGATATCCAACTGATGTAATTTCCAATCGCAATTCACTGCCAAACTTGGAAGAATCCGAATTGAATTCAACTTAGCAACAGGAGCAAAGGTTTCTTTAAAATCGATCCCATAGGTTTGAGTAAACCCTTTGGCAACCAATCTCGCCTTGTGTCTTTGTATGCTGCCATCAAAGTTATATTTAATAGCAAATACCCATTTACATCCAACAGGTTTTTTACCTTGGGGAAGATCAGTAATTGTCCATGTTCCATTCTTCTGAAGTGCCTCAACTTCCTCTTCAATAGCCTTTTTCCACTTAGGATTCTGCACTGCTTCTTCATAACTTTTTGGAATCTGTTCTTCATCTAAACATGTTGTAAAGGCTTTGAAAGAGGGCATTAAATTCCCATAAGCAGCATATCTCTGGATAGGGTACTTAGTACATTGTCTTACCCCTTTCCTTTTAGCAATAGGTACATAATTATACTCGAGAAGATGAGAGGGAATATTAACAGATTCATTACCTTCACTTTCTTCAGAAGCAGCTGGACTGAAATCCAATTCTTGACGAGTGCCAGATTGCAAAACAGCTTCAGGAATGGTTTTCCTTTTTCGAAAATAAACCTGCATTTGTTTAGGAGGCTCGGAAGGAGATCTAGATAAGTGTTTAGATGCAGGAGAAGTAATAGGAGAATGATGTGTATTTGATGAAGAATTAGGTGAAGTATGCTGGTTTTGGGAAGGTGTTTGACGTTCTAGTGAAGGAGTATAATGAGAAGGAGAAATAACAGAAACCTGTTTAGGAATGGACTGAAAATCATCACCAAGAGTCTCCCCTAAATTTCAGTCTTGGAAAAATAGGGTTCCTGTTCAAAAAAGATTAGATCCATGGTAACAAAAAACTTCCGAGAGGGGGGATGGTAACATTTGTAGCCCTTCTTTAGTGAAGAATATCCAACTAACACGCATTTGACAGACTTGGGATCAAGTTTCGATTTAGTGGGACTCAAGTTCTGAACAAAAACAGTGCAACCAAAGACACGCAAAGGAAGATTGGAAGTCATCGGTTTAAACAAAGGAAAATATGAAAGAAAAACATCCCTAGGTGTTTGAAAGGCTAATACTCGAGTAGGCATTCGGTTAACAAGATAGGTAGAGGTTAATAATGCTTCACCCCATAAATACTTAGGGACATTGTGGGAAAACATTAGGGCTCTAGTGACTTCTAAAAGATGTCGATTTTTCCTTTCTGCTATCCCATTCTGTTGGGGAGTATTGACACAAGAACTGATATGAACAATGCCCTTTGTTTGAAAGAAATCTCCTAAGGACTTAGTGAAAAATTCTCCCCCATTATCAGATTTGAAGATTTGAATTTTACCTTGAAATTGAGTTTCAACCATACAATAAAATTGCTTAAAGACACTAGCAACTTCAGACTTTTCTTTTAATAAATATGTCCAGGTAAGTCTACTATGGTCATCAATAAAAGTCACAAACCAACTACTCCCATTGATATTCTTCACACGAGAAGGACCCCAAACATCACTGTGTATAAGAGAAAAAAGATGTGAGGGTTTGTAAGTTGAAGGTAAATAAGACTGCCTAGTTTGTTTTGCAAGAGGACAAATATGACATTTGAAAGAAGAATGTTTTTTATTAATAAGTAACTGAGGAAACAGTTTAGAAAGATAAAAGAAACAGGGGTGGCTTAATCTAAAATGCCATAGCATAATATCATCTTGTCCTAAAGAAGTAAAACAAGCTGCAGAAGATAAAGGTGTAGGAAATATGGTACTGGAGAAGACATATAAGCCATTCTGCAATCTAGCCTGCCAATCCTCTTCTTCTTGTCCAGTGCCTGCAAGATACAATTAGAATCTGTAAATTCCAAAGTACAATTGAAATCCTTGGACAATTTACTGACAGATAGCAAGTTACACTTCAGGTTAGGCACAAATAACACATCCTTAACAATTAGGTTCTGAGTAAGAACAACTGAACCCTTTCCTTGAATTGTGTAATAAGAACCATCAGCTATCTTAATAGAGTTCTGAGAAGATAATTGATGAAAATCAAGGAACAAATCCCTGTTACCAGTCATGTGATCAGAAGCACCAGAATCTACAATCCAAGTTGATTTATTTGAAGTAGAAAGAAAAGCAGTAGAGTGAGAATTTTCCTTCACACCTTCAGATTCTATACTGGCCAAATTACCTTCACAATTGCCAGTAAACTTACTAAACATTTGTTGTAACTGAACCATCTGTTGCTTATTAAAACCACCAGATGTAGGTCTCGAACTCTCAGCTGAGGAGGAACCTGGCGGAGTCTTAGGATTGGTTGGTTTCCAGTCACTGGGTTTCCCATGCAATTTCCAGCAATTCTCCTTTGAATGGCCTTGCTTTTTGCAGTAATTACAAGTTACTCGCCCTTTTTTAATCTTAGGAGAGGAAGAGGATTGTGTAACAAGAGCAGAACTGTCAGGCGCAGCAGCTTCAGGTATCATGTACATGCGTCGGCTTTCTTCCCTTCTAATTTCTGAGAACACCTCTCGAAGTGTAGGAAGTGGAGTGAGGCTTAGGATGCGAGATTTGATAGGATCAAAATCTCTATGCAAACCATTCAAAAACTGAAAAATTCTCCTCTGCTCAGTAATTTTCCTGAAGATTCCAGCATCTGTAGGAGTCTCCCATTCATGTGCTTCATACATATCGATTTGCTGCCATAAGTTAGTTAGAGTAGTATAATATTGAGTAACATTCATACCATCTTGTTTTAAGGCAGATGCAGTGCTCTCAATCCCAAATAACTCCGAGTTATTATTTGTGCTGGAGTAAGTGTCTCGGACAGCATCCCAAATGTCCTTGGCAGTCTCGTATAGGAGAAATTGTGAACCAACCTCAGGAGCCATGGTGTTTATTAACCATGACATGACTCAACCATCCTCCTGGATCCACTTTTCTAAACCAGCATCAGTAGCAGCAGGTTTGGAGTTCTTCCCATTGACATACCCTAGGCTGCCTCGCCCGATAAGAAAGAGTTTAACAGACTGGTACCATGGAATGTAGTTTGTGCCTGTAAACCTATGGCACATGGTAGACGAACCAGATGGTTCCAAAAAATCTGCCATTGAAGTAGCAGACGACGAGGATGGAGATTGCAGTCCATTCGAACTGGAACTATTGACCATCGGGAAGAAAAAAAAAATTCGATAGGATCGAATTAGTCTGATACCATGAAGATAAACAGAACCTTTTCTGTTTATTGAATTGAAGTAAATATTATGAGATTACAAGAGAAGTTTACAACTTATATAGACTAGGACTTTAACATTAATTAGGAGTCCTACTAAGGTTAGACTTCTACTCTATCTTTTAGATACTAGATATATATAACAATTCTAATAGAATTTAACTCCTATATTAATTAGAGTTTAACTCCTACACAACTTATACTATGCGTAATCTTACACTAGCATCAGTATAAATCTCAACATCACGATTATCACTTCTTTGGCTGTGAAAATACCGAGGCTGGTTGTTGTTCACAGTTTCCACTGAAAAATCTTATACGATGACTGCATAAACTTATTTGTTCAAGTCTTTGGTTGTGAAGATACTGAAGCTGGATGTTTGTGTCGGATACGAGTATGTATCCAACACAAGCATGTTCAATTTTTCTAAGATTTTCCATGTATTTGGAGGGTTATATCCCTATACCCATGTTTGGATATTTGTCAAAACACGGTTACCAGATACGGATACTTCAAGAAGCATGAAGGTAGAGCAACATAGGTCTATTCAGGCTACCCTTTTTGGGTTTTCACACTCAGCACATGCCATCTATTATTTAATTTGATTCTTTCATCTTTCTAAAGATCTAAACTGATATTCTGTGTTTGCTTACAGAGACATAATCAAGCCACTGTTTGGAAGAGGATGACTAAAACTAATTTTGTTGAAGCTCGAACGTTTTGGCACATTTATAGAAGTTTTGATCGGATGTGGATGTTCTTTATAATGGCTTTTCAGGTGCCTTAACATCTGAGCGTGTACTTTTTGTTTCTAACTAGTTTTCTAAAAGAATTTACTCCATCACTCGACCTTCTAGTTTTCAGGCTATGCTAATTGTGGCATGGAATTCTGGATCTCACCTTGGCTTTTCTGACAAAGATGTGTTGAGAAGTGTGTCGAGCATTTTCGTTACTTCTGCTTTTCTCAATTTTCTACAAGGTACCAGGGTTGTTCTTATCTTGTTGAATATCTTTCTTCAGGTGGATTTTTTATAATCAAAAGCAATGTACCCAATCATCCACAATGTATTATAGCCATTTGGTTGTTTCCCTTTAGGAAGTTGTTACTTAAATGTGTCATTGCTCCTGCACTTGGAAGTTCCATTAACTGGTTATTTCATTTTATTGCCAGCTTAAATTTTTTTTGTTTCATTGCCACTTTTCGTGTAGCTACTCTGGATATAATGCTTACTCTCAATGCTTGGAGAAGCTTGAAAATTACACAAATGCTCCGGTACCTTTTGAAATTTGCCATAGCAGCTTTCTGGGCAGTGGTTTTGCCAATTAGTTATTCTAGCTCTGTGCATAATCCAACGGGTCTTCTAAAGTTCTTCAGCAATTGGGTTATAGATTGGCAGACTGAATCATTTTACAACTATGCTGTTGCAATATATTTGATACCGAATATATTGGCTGCTTTACTATTTCTACTTCCACCTTTACGAAAATCCATGGAGCGCTCAAACTGGCAAATTGTCACTCTTATCATGTGGTGGTCTCAGGTATTCACGCCTTATATTCTTAATTTTGACTAAATTTCTTGTTCTTTGTTGACTTCTGTACCTTTTCCTTTATTTTTTATTTTTATTTTTATAAAGATTGGGATTCTTATTTATTTATTTATTTTTGTACCAATGCTGTAGCCAAAATTATATGTAGGAAGAGGCATGCATGAGGACTTCTTCTCACTTCTGAAGTAAGAGAAAACATTATTTTTTTCCCTCTTTTTCTTTTCCCCTTTTCCAAGTTATTTTCTAAGGGAGAGGTTTGAGATCATTGGCTCTATTTGGTGCTATTCGTTGGAACCATGTTGTATTCCTCTTCAAAGATTCAAAATCGACTCATCTGTGCTATAACATGGACATCCTTCTCTGATGAAATGAATGCAATTTTCATATTTTCAGGTATACAGTATTTTGGATTCTGGTACTAATCAGCAAGCTAGCATTTAGCTACTATGTGGAGGTGATTTCTCCCTTTTTTTGTTTATGTACAGGATGTCTTAAAGTGAAACCCTAATAATTAATTACTTGTTTTATCACAGATGTGCTTTAAGCGATACATATGTCAGTTTGAAATAATTTTATTGCCAAAGCTGAGAAAATTGTGTCTTATATGTGTTTTAGACACATAATTATGAATGTATATACACTCATAAACATGGGTACAATAGAGTTTAGTGAGTCTAAAAGACTTCTTCCTCTAGGTTTACTATAGTTAATTCTTTTTGCTATGAAAGTTGTCAAATTTTGTTTAAGATCACAAGTTTGTCGTATATCTGTCACAACTCAAACAAGAAAATTATAAAGAAGAGGGAGATTTAAGAGATACAAAGAGAAATAGGTTGAAGAAGAGACGGAAAATTTTCATTAATTCAAGCATAGAGGATAATTACAATACTGGTCCGTAATATATTCACTCAAGGATGCTACAATTATTTACTGACAAGTGTCATGCTCTCCAACAGTATTCACAACTCATTAGCTCCATCACGCGTCTCGCAAGCTGGCATAACTCTTGGGCCGGTTGTAATATCATCCATGTGGGCTGACTTAACAAAACCGATCTGATTAGTCTTAAGGCTCTTAACTGAAATGTTGTCGTTTTCTTTCATCTGATTAATCAGTCCTTCTGTCAAACAATTCTTCAAATTTCCCTCCATTTTGCCCAATAGCCTAAATTGAATGCTCTAATTTCTCTGAATTTCCCCCTTTTGCTTCGATCATGACAATATCCTTTTGACTCAATTGATGTTACCTTTTAGCTACACGTTCTTTGCTTTTCCTCTAATTTCTTAATTTCCTTTATTTCTAAATCTGATAAAAGAAAAGGCAATAGAAAGAGGAGAGTACAAAGAGAACTTTAATCTTTTCATAGTTGTTAAATCCTTCTTGCTATCTTTGCCTGTAATATGTATCGGCTATTATGTACTGCATGATATAGGTTGTTATAGAAGAAATATCAGGAAGCAAGAAATTGATTTATAGGAGTAACTTTAGGGATTATATTTGATTTTCTTTATTATCTTTTAATTGTCTAGCTTCAATATTTATAAATACCTTACTCTTGGTGGAATATAATTGATGAAAAAAAAATTCTTCCATTCCTTTTTTTCTACAAAGGTATTAGAGTCATTTGGCTGAGTGTTAGAGTTTGGGTTTCACCAATTTCATTGCAAAAGGTCAAGATTTCTGTGGGTCACTTTGAGAAGTGTTTTTTGGTTCACACTGCATAGGGAGTAGTGTTGGTGTCAGTCCGACCATTTTGTAGATTCTGGTGACAGGAGTGCAAGTTCACGTGGCAATCAAAGAATCTTGTTTTTCTTCATCCTTCATAGTTCATGCGCCGGGAGTATGGAGATGTGTTGTAGAAACATTTTTCTTTACATGTGGCTGGTCCGTTTAAGGGACATATTGAAGAAAAATATTTAAGTAGAATTTTTATCTATTTTTCAAGAGATCTAGGTCTCTCTCTAAACGAGTACTAAAGGTTTTGATCTCCCTTCGACAAGCTGAACGATCAATCACTGTAGGTCATTCCAAGAATCGATAATGGGAAGGCAATTTATTTTGACTTTTCCGTCAATTGCCCGGTGACACGATCCTATAAACATGTCTTAGCATGGTGTGTACTGCTGCATTTGTGCACATTTTTCTTCTCCAATGTCGATTTTATGTTCCAACCAACCCCTGGTTGTTAGGTGATCAATAGGAGTTTTTGCCCAGGGTTCCTTGGTGTTTGGCTACGAAGCTGTTTTAGTTCCGTTTGGCTGTAGGGATTGTAGCTGTTTGGCGATAAGTAGCTATTTTAGTTATGTTTGACTATAGGATTGTAGCTGTTTGGCGATTAGATTTTCCAGTATTCTTTGACTTGGTGCATACTAGATTTGCTATTTTCCGGTTTTGATTTATTATATTTTTAACAAGCTGGGAATGATTAACATCCATACTCCAGCTTGAGGGGGGTGTTATGATACAGTCTGTCATAGAAGTGTTCGGAAGTAATAAGTAGATTTCTAGGAGCAACTCTAGGCATAAGATTTGATTTCCTTTATTTTCTTCCCATTCTCTAGCTACAATAATATGTATAAATACCTTACCCTAAGGAATATAATTGCAAAAGAAATTCTTCTATTCATGTTTTTCTACATGTACAAAATTTTATTTTGCATGTGTTCACATCTATGCGCAATAACATACTAGTTACCATCTATTTAAGAGAATTAAAACAGTTTTGAAGTCTCCTTAGCTTCCTTAAATGACTAGATTGCATGTGTTGAGTTTTGCAGCAACACATATTAGATTCTTTGAATTTGAGAGAATTGTTGATTGGGTAACTCCCATTTAAAGACATTTTTTACCTTTTTTTCTTGCCTTTAAGGATTTTTACGTGAAAACTCTTGAGTGCACTTTCTAACATGATTTTCTGATAGATACTGCCCCTAATTCAACCGACAAAGATAATTATGGATATGCATGTGGATAATTATCAGTGGCGTGTATTCTTTTCAGAAGGTATGGTATTTAAAATTGTTCAAACCATCTCTTCCCTCTTTCTGGCTCTACTGTTCTCCAATCTATGTTTGTTTTAACTTTTTCCCCCTTAATGTGTCCAAGACCTGTACTAAGTAACGCTGAATCTTCTGTAGTTGTAACTCCTAACATTGGAGTCATTATTGCAATTTGGTCTCCTGTTGTCCTGGTAAGTTAGCATGCAGAGAACTTTTGGGATTGACTGTGTTATTGTAAGGTACCTAAAATTCTTAAACATTTTCTGTGTAATTTGAATAACTAGTGTTGTTTTATTTCCCTATAGGTTTATTTTATGGATGCTCAAATATGGTATGCCATATTTTCTACTTTTTTTGGTGGGATTCATGGTGCTTTCAGCCATTTGGGTGAGGTTAGTGGCCAAGCTGTTCTCATACTTGAAGGCACATATATTAAGAAATTATTAGTTTCCCTGTGAAATCATATATGATTTTGGTGAAAAAAAGATTGATTTCTGTATTTCTTCTATTAGGTAGATAGTGATTATCTTCCTTAATGTTGGTTTCTTTCAATTGACATTTTCAGATACGGACATTGGAGATGTTTCGGTCTAGATTTCAGTCTGTTCCTTCAGCCTTTTTTCGCCATCTTGTTCCATTAACAAATCAATATAACAGAAAAGCACATCCGGTAGTACTTAAGTGATATAGTCCTGGTTATGCGATTGCTCTTAATTGTCTGAATTACCAGTATAACCAAAAGGCATGTCATACTAATTGAGTGATACAATGCTGTTTAGACATGATGGAGGCAGGCCATTATCTGGATTCTTTTTTTGCATAATCTATGTGAAGCTTGTACTTCATTTTGTTGTCTGTTTCTTTGGCTAAAAGTAAACATTTCAATATGGCAGGTTGAGGCAAAAGAAAGAAAGAATATTGCAACATTTTCTCTAGTTTGGAATGAGTTCATACATTCTATGTTGATGGAGGATCTGATCAGCACTCAGTTGGGCAGTTCCTTGCTCAATTGTCTTGTCAATGAAATTTGTTAAATGTATTCTAGATTTCTGATATTTCTTTTGACTTATTATTGTCCAGGGATAGAGATTTGCTTCAGATGCCATCTTCATCATATGATGTCTCTGTTATCCCATGGCCTCTTTTCTTACTCGCTAGCAAGGTAGATAAATTTAATACTCCTTCTGTCCCACTAAATTTGTCTAATATTTGACTTCTTTTTGTCAATTTTTTACTTTGACTCCTTATTACTTTAAATTTATTGTTGATAAAAATGTGAAAAAATATGTTTTAAAAACCTTCAATCAAGTAGTTTAAAAATATATTTTTTTATAAAATTTAATTAATTAAAATATTTATGGTCAAAGTTTAAAATTTTGACTTTTAAAAAGTCAATATTGGACAAATTAATGGGACAGATGGAGTACTTTCTTTTATTGATTTAAGATCCCGTGTCTTACATGTCTTGTGTATAACACATGACAGATTCCTATTGCAATAGACATGGCAAGGAATTTTAGAGGAAAGGATGATGCAGGGTTATTTACGAAGATAGCGGCTGATGTTTATATGCATAACGCAATAATAGAATGTTACGAAACTCTCAAAGATATATTCTATAAGCTTCTGGAAGATGAAGCAGATAAGATGTAAGGCTGCATTATTATTCGAACTTTAACTACTTCTAAACTTGATCTTGAACTGATCATGGCAGTTATGACCTTTTTATCGATGAAAATATCCCCTTCCTTTTTCTCTTTCCTTTCTCTTTACATGTAGTGTTGTTAGAGACATTTTCCATGAAGTGTACATTAGCATACAACAGCAGAGATTTTTGACTTGCTTTCGGATGAGTAGGCTGCCTTCACTCAGTTATAAGTTGGATAAACTTCTATGGAAATTGGTACATTCTCTCTCTCTCTATTGTTAATAATTGAGAAACTGTTTTGTAGAGAAAGAATGAATTCTCAATATTGAATTGAATAATGCATCAGTACAAGGCCTTTAAATAGGCTGAAAATAAAGAGTTATGTTACAATCAAATTACTCTAATTTAAATTTGAATCTAACCAGGAGATAAGAACTCTATCCCTTAATAAATAAGAATCCTAGGATAATGCTAGGAGATAAGAGTTTTATCCCTTTAGAATTAATCCTAAATTGTTGGCGGATAATTAACAAATAATATTTACAATAATTGAAGTATATCGTCTACAACCTACACTAGTGCTATACGGCTGTATTCTTCACTCCCCCTCAAGCTGGTGAATACACATTGTAGAGACCAAGCTTGGATATGAGCTCATCAAAGGTAGTTCTAGGCAGTGCCTTGGTGAGTGCATCGGCTAGTTGTTTGTGAGATGGAACAAAATTTAGCTTGACTGTCCCACTAGTGATCTTCTCAGAGATAAAGTGACGATCTAGCTCCACGTGTTTTGTTATATCATGGTGTACAGGATTCTTAGCAATACTAATTGCTGACTGATTATCACAATGAAGTTCAAAATATTTACTGTGATTGAGTTTTAGTTCTGACAGCAACCTTTGAATCCAAATCCCTTCACAAATTCCATTAGCTAAGGCTCGAAATTCTGCTTCTGCACTGCTTCTTGATACTACATATTGTTTCTTGCTTCTCCATGTCACTAAATTTCCCTAGACTAGAGCACAATATCCACTTGTAGATCTTCTAGATATAAGCTCTCCTGCCCAGCTTGCATCTGTAAAGACTTCCACTTTTCTGTTCTCATTTTTGGTGAAAATTAAGCCATGGTTTGGTGTCATCTTCAAATATCTCAGAATTCTGAATAGTGATTCTAAATGCTCTTCTCTAGGATCATTCATAAACTGACTAACAATACCAACTGAAAAAGAAATATCAGGTCGTGTAAGTGATAGATAAATAAGCTTACCAACTAGCCTCTGATATTGTTGTGAGAAAGGGGCCATGGTGGCCGGAGATGCAACAAATAATGGTGGTTTGTGTGTGATTAGAAGTTAGGGATTTGTTGTTTGAAGAAGATGGAAAGAATATTTTAAAGAGAGAACAATGTATTTCTCTGTATTTTCTTATTATTCTTCAATATTAAATGTATACAGAGTAAGCCTTTAAATAGGCTGATATAGAGTTTTAATATAACTAAAACTTTACTTTTATCTCTAATTTAAATAATATTTATCCCTAATTTAAATAAGACTTCAAATAAATCTAAACTACTGACTTGGGAATAAACTCTAATTATACATTAAATAAAACTCTACCACTTCTCAGATAACTTACAATTGTTCCTTATTAGTACGAACTCCATTGTCAGTTCTGAACTTCAGATTATGCTCCATTGGTGTTTCGGCAGGCTTGCAACCTAGCATCCCTGTCTCTGAAAGGAGATCTAGAACACACTTTCTCTGATTTATCACAATCCCAGCATTTGATCTTGCCACTTCCATGCCTAGGAAGTATCTTAACTGACCCAGATCTTTTATTTCAAACTCTGTAGCAAAGAACTCTTTCAATCTTTTGATTTCCATAACATCATCAACGGTGATGATTATATCATCAACATAGACTATTAAAATAGCCTTTTTGTTTCCAAAAGAGGTCTTGATGAACATAGTATGATCAGCTTGGCATTGAAGGTAACCAGCTTTTAGAACAACCTTTGTAAATCTGCCAAACCAAGCTCTAGGTGATTGTTTAAGACCATAGAGCAATTTTAATAATTTACATACCTTAGTTGGATATGCGTGTTCATCTAGACTAGGTGGCTTTTGCATGTACACCTCTTCTTCTAGATCCCCATTTAGGAAGGCATTCTTTATATCGAGTTGATGAAGAGGCCAGTCCAAATTCGCAGCAAGGGACAATAAGATTCTGACTGTGTTGAGTTTTGCCACTGGAGCAAATGTCTCCTGATAATCAATCCCATAGGACTGAGTAAATCCCCTCGCAACCAGCCTTGCTTTGAACCTCTCAATGCTCCAATCCAAATTATATTTAACTGTAAATACCCATTTACAACCTACAACCTTCTTTCCTGGGGGTAAAGAAGTCATCTCCTAGGTTTTATTTTTCTGCAGTGCTTGAATCTCATCTTCTACAGCTTTTTTCCATCTTGGATCCTTCAAGGCCTCATGTATTGTTTGAGGGATCTGAACATTATCAATCTTGGTTGTGAAAGCCTTGAATGAGGGCATTAACTTTCCATAAGCCACGTATCTCTGTATCGGATGACTTGTACATTTCCTGACACCTTTTCTTTTAGCAATAGGTAAGTCAGATGTATCGATATGTTCAATATCATCATTATTCAAATTTTCAATACCTTCCTCCTCCTCCACGGACAATGGGATCGGTTCCAGTTTTTGAGCAGTCCTAAGCTGTGTAGTGTCCTGAATAGGCCTCCTTTTTTTCCTTGTATAGACACTGAGTTCTTTAATTTCAAGTTGGGTCTCCGAAGGATGATTTAATGGAGTTTTTGGTATAGTTCCAGCTATAGGAGATAAAGGTTCAAGAACAGAATCTGGTATCATAGTAGATTCAAGGATAGGATCTTGTGTTGGAATAGAATTGGGTGTAATAGTAGGTTCATTTAGAGGTAACAAAACAATAGATTCTTTTAGAGGTAACCGAATCTGTTGAGGCTGAAATTCATCCCAACTCTCCCCCTGAATTTGAGAATCTGAGAAAAAAGGTTGAGATTCATGAAATGAAAATCTATGAGAAGAATATCCTAGGAAGATACATTTGATGGCCCTAGGATCTAATTTACCCCGAAATTGTTTAGAAATGTGAACAAAAGCACATGAACCAAAAACTCTAATGGGCAGTGTACATGACATTGGTTTGAAGGAAGAAATACCTCCCTTAGTGTTTTGAACCCCAGAACTCTACTAGGTAACCTGTTAATTAGAAAAGTAGCATGAAGTAATCCCTCTCCCCAAAAGTGCTTAGGGACATTAGAAGAAAATAAGAGGGCCCTAGTAACCTCTAGTAGATGTCGATTTTTTCTCTCGGCCACTCCATTTTGCTGAGGAGTATCTACACAAGAGCTAATATGAACTATACCTTTCTCTTTAAAAAATATACCCAAAGTTTTAGTAAAGAATTCACCCCCATTATCACTTGAATATCTTAATTTTACTGCAAAACTGAGTTTCAACCATAGAATAATTTTTTTTAAAGATTGCCTCAGTTTCAGATTTTGTTTTCATAAGTCCAAGTTGTCCTAGTGTGATCATCAATGAAGGAAACTGAAGATAAACAAAAAGTGTTATGTTTATTAGAAAACTGAGTAAAAAACTCTAATGTACAACATAGGTTACACTCGATACATATTTATAGCCTAGGACTTTAGGTTACGTTAGGAGTCCTACTTTACATTAAATATTTACTCTATCACTAGGTAATTCGACTAAGACTCTAATTCTAATCGTACAATTTAACTAAAATAATAAGTCTACTCGTGTGATCCATGTCTCGATTGAGGCCACTAAGAAACTGAAAAATTCTCTTTTCTCAACAATTTTCCTGTAAAGCGCAGCATCTATAGGATCTACCCAATCGTGAGCCTCAAAAAGATCAATTTGTTGCCACAAATTTGTTAGAGTTGTGTAGTATTGAGTAACATTCATCGCATCTTGCTTCAAGGCCGAGGCTGTACTTTCAATTCCAAACAATTCAGAGTTGTTGTTTGTACTTGAATATGTATCTCGCACAGCTTCCCGAATCTCACTTGCTGTTTCGAACAGCAGGAATTGCGAGCCAACTTCAGGGACCATCGAATTTATCAACCAGGACATAACCCTGCCATTCTCTTATGTCCACTTCTCAAAGGATGGGTCATCTGCAGAAGGCTTCTTGATTTTCCCATTGATGTAGCCAAGAGTTCCTCTTCCAGTCAGAAAGATTTTTACAAATTGGGACCAAGAGATATAATTGTTTCCAACAAATCGATGACAAAGAATAGTCGAGGTAGAAGAATCTGTAAAATCATCCATTTGAACCACCGTGGAAGAAGAAGATTGGAGTTTACTCAAACTGGATGGAGTATCCATGAAAGAGAATTAATTCGATAGGATCGAATTAGACTGATACCATGAAGATAAACATAAAGTGTTATGTTTATTAGAAAACTAGGTAAAAAACTCTAATGTACAACATAGGTTATTACACTCGATACATATTTGTAAGTTTACTCGAACTAGAATTGTAAGTCTAGTTGAACTAGATTAGTTATTGTAATCTAACTATATTATATAAGTTTAGTTAAAGTCAAACTCCTAAGACTAGAATTAGAAGTTAATAATTAGTAGGACTCCTAATGTAACTAAAAGTCCTAGTCTATAAAAGTCTGCAAACCTTTGTTAGTTTATCAATCAATTTTAATCGAAAGAAACAGAAATACATTCTGTTTTTCTTCAATTCTGTTTTTCTTCATTCGATTATGTTTTTCTTCATTCGATTATGTTTTTCTTCAATATTTATAGCCTAGGACTTTAGGTTACATTAGGAGTCCTACTTTACATTAAATACTTACTCTATCACTAGGTAATTCGACTAAGACTCTAATTCTAATCGTACAATTTAACTAAAATAATAAGTCTACTTGTCTAAACTAACAGAAACAAACCACTAAGCCCCTGTGATATTCTTAACATTAGAAGGACCCCAAATGTCACTGTGTATAAGAGAGAAAGGTTGAGAAGCTCTATAAGAAGATGGAGGATAAAAGCTTCTTTTATGTTTGGCAATTTGGCAGACATCACAAGTAAATGAAGCTGGATTTTTAGTAAGAAATAATTTAGGAAATAATTTCTAAAGATAAAAGAAACTAGGATGACCTAGTCGAAAATGCCATAGCAAAATTTCATTTGAACTTAAACTGGAATTCTGAGAGGGTAAACAAACGGATTTAAAAGTGCAACTTGAGTGAACTTGTCCATTGGGAAGAGGTTGGCCTTCAAGAAGATAAAGGCCACTACATTGCTTAGCATTGCCAATCTCCTTTCCCGAAGCCATTTCCTGAAAAACACAACCAACAGAATCAAACTGAGTGAAACACTGAAAAACATCACATAATCTATTGATTGAGAGTAAATTGCATTTTAGGTTGGGAACATAGAAAACAGAAGAAAGAACAATGTCCTTGTTAATGTAGATTGTTCCAATCCCTTCTACTGCAATCATCGAACCATCAGCTGTCTTTGCACTCTTGTGACAAGGTTGCGTTGTAAGAGTAAGAAAAAGACTTTTATTTCCTGTCATGTGGTCAGTAGCCCCAGAATCGACTATCCAAGGGATGAGATTTTTGTTACCAGCAGTATTTGAAAAGGAAATGCTACCTTCGTTTGCTGCCATGATCATGCTTTGATCAGTTTTTACTAATGTCTTCCCAGCCATCTATTTTAATTCCCCAAGCTGCTTGCTGCTAATCTTTCGGCTGTTGCTGCATGTACTATACGCCAGATCTGCTTGAGGGAGGGTTTGATCAGACCCTAAACTGATTTCAGATGTTGGAGGGATATGCATTCTCTAGGTTTTGTGGATCGGAAAAAAAAAAACCTAAGCTCTGATACCATGTTAATAATTGAGAAACTGTTTTGTAGAGAAAGAATGAATTCTCAATATTGAATTGAATAATGCATCAGTACAAGGCCTTTAAATAGGCTGAAAATAAAGAGTGATGTTACAATCAAATTACTCTAATTTAAATTTGAATCTAACTAGGAGATAAGAACTTTATCCCTTAATAGATAAGAATCCTTGGATAATGCTAGGAGATAAGAGTTTTATCCCTTTAGAATTAACCCTAAATTGTTGGCGGATAATTAACAAATAATATTTACAATAATTGAAGTATATCGTCTACAACCTACACTAGTGCTATACGGCTGTATTCTTCATATATATATATTTGTGAGATTTTAAGAAAAGATAAAAAGAATTCTCTTAATTATATTTCTTGCTAAAACAGAACACAGCCTGTTTTAATAGGTTTTGCGTTACAAGTTAGAGTCCAACTAGATTTCTCTTCTTCCTAAACTCTTATCTCCTAAAGCTTATTTTATCTCCTAAGAGGATAAAGACTAATCATAAAATACAGATAAATTAAAAATAAAATTAGACTTCTAAGATAATCAAACTCCTAATCTCGGCATCATTCTACAGTCCTGACTCCCCTCAAGGATGTATATGTTATACAAACCCAGATTGGACTTGAATCCATCAACGCGAGTTCTTGGAAGGGTTTTGGTAAGAATATCTGCAAGCTGTTGTTGAGTAGGAATTTAACTTAATTCAACAGTCCCATTGTTGACTTTCTTTGAACTGAAGTGTCCGTCGATCTCCGCATGTTTTGTCCTCTGTCACGATGAACAAGATTTTTGGCAACACTTCTGGATGATTGATTGTCACTTTTCACCTTTTAATAATCCTTAGAGTCAACCTTCCACATTCCTTCACAAATTTCTAAAGCAAGTGCTTGAAACTCAGCCTCTGCACTACTTTTTAAAACCACAAATTGCTTTCTTCTCCATGTAACAAGATTACCCCAAACAATGGAGCGATAATCACTTGTAGATCTTTCAGTTAACTCCCCTACCAACTTGCATCTGTTTATACTTCCATGTTTTCATTCATTTTAAAGAGTAAACTGTACATGGTGTCATCTTTAGATATCCAAGGATTGGGTTTACAGCCTCTAGATGCTATTCTCGTGGATCATTCATATGCTGGCCGACAATGCTCACTGAGAACGCAATGTCTGGTCTTGCAAGTGAAAGATCAGCTTGCCTACTAGTCTTTGGTACTGCTCTTTGTCAACTGACACTCTTTTCCTCCTTAATTTTAGATTAGGATACATGGGTGTTTCTGTTGGTTTGCACCTGTGAGTTTTCTGGAATAGAAAGTTATTTACTAGAAGAGAAACCTTAGTTTCTTTTCTCTGTTCATTTCTAATTAAAAGGGATAGTCAAACCTATTAAATTATGTTGAGTTACAACAATAGAGTCCTGCTAGGATTTACAACATAAGAGTTATACTAGGTGTTTTGGTATTTTATCTAATCTAATATCTACCCTATCTCTTAAGATAACTTTGATAAATACTGTGAATATTCTGAGAAGAAAGAAAGGGAAATTTTAAGAAAGAGAATTTGAATGAAAAGTCAGAAGAGAGAAAATTTAAGTTCGTATATTAGCATATTCATGAGATTGTACTTTACTAATCTCTCTCTCTCTCTCTGTGTTGGCAGCTTTGTGATATCGAAGATGCTGATATTTTCAGATCTCAGATAATCAATGTCCTGCAGGATCTTATGGAAATTATTATAATGGATGTTATGGTCTGTGGCAATGAGTAAGTGCCATAGAACAAAAACTGTTTTGGAGTTGACCTGTGCGAGTCTTCTTTGGAAAAACTGAACTACAAGTTTTTCTGTGTAGGATCATTGAAAGAGCTCCATCTTCTCGTCAAATGAGGTTTGAAAAAATAGATATTGCCCTTACAAAACAAAAAATTTGGAGGGAGAAGGTATATTTAAGATGGACCAATTTTGGTAATTTATCATGCAACTATTCTTCAGACATGTTTTATTCCTAGTCTAATTTTTCTTTACATTTTTTTCTTTTTTGGCAGATAAAAAGGCTTTATTTGATTTTGACCTGTAGAGAATCAGCTATAAACATGCCTCCAAATTTAGAGGCCCAACGCCGCATCACATTCTTCGCAAACTCCTTATTTATGAATATGCCAGATGCCCCAAAAGTTCGTGACATGCTTTCCTTTAGGTCAGTCATTGCTGAAATCAATCTAGTGATATATTACTGCTTCCCAACAGGAAATAAGGACTGGAAGGGGCAACTTCTCTTTTGAAGATTTATACTGCAAGTATTCTAAAAACTGGTTTCACAACCATTAGTGGGTTTGTTACTTTAATTGGGTCATACTTAAGGTTTTTACCTTGTGTAAAGCACATTTTAGAATTTCTTTTCCTTTTAAGTATCGTCATGATCAGTTTATGTGCTTTTTGCATTCTATTCCACATGAACAAGGGCATTGTGATAGCCTCTATCCAAAGTATTATTTAGATTGATTCCTCTCTACTCTAACTTTATTTGCTTCTATGATTTAGTGTTTTGACTTCATACTACAAAGAAGATGTTCTTTATTCAAATGAGGAACTCACCAAGGAAAATGAGGATGGAATCTCAATTCTCTTTTACCTACAGAGAATATATCCAGGTGAGGTATTTCTTGTTATTCTATGCCTTCTGCTGAATGAAAAACATATGATAAACTGGACATCTGCAACTTCATTCCAGACGAATGGTACAACTTTATGCAGCGGATGCATGCTGTTCGAAACGAAGATGAGAAGAAGGTTGATATGAATGAGGAAATTCAAAAATGGGCTTCTTATAGAGCACAGACACTCTCCAGAACAGGTCTGGGAATGTCAAAAATATCATTTTATTTTTTCTTCTTTAACTACATTGGTTTTGACTTGAACTATGCCATTCTCTTTCTTTCAGTGAGAGGGATGATGTACTATAGGCAGGCTTTGGAACTCCAATATTTTCTAGAGTGTTCAGGAGACTCTGGTTTGTTGTTTCTGTTTAGATATCTAAGTTATATTCCAATTGCTTATGAAAGGTGACTACTGATGAAACTAGCTTGATGAAGTATTCACTTGTTACCTTGTAGAAGTTTCGGAAGGCTTCCAGGCCGTTAAGGAGGGTTCAGGATATTATGGAGAGTATGCACAAGCAGTGGCCAATTTGAAGTTCACCTATGTTATTTCCTGTGAGCTCTATGGGGCTCAGAAAAAGTCTTCGGATGCACGAGATCGGAGTTGTTACCTTAACATTCTAAATCTCATGTTGAAGTAAGTGCTCATGATTTGAATCTCGTAGTTCTCAGTGTATAATGGAATTTTGATTTATCTCCGTATTTGTGGAAACTGCAAAGGTATCCATCTCTGCGTGTTGCTTATATTGATGAAATAGAGGAGACAATGAATGGAAGATCTCAGAAAGTTTATTATTCTGTTCTTGTCAAAGGAGGTGAAAAATTAGATGAGGTATGAAACAACACTTCTCTAATATCCTAGCTAACAATGTAGAGTACGAATTTTCTGGCATCCTTTTTGTGTTATCTTATCTTCCATAATGTAGTCAAAGTATTGAAATGAAATATTCAATCACTGAAAGATTACCTTGTTTTATGTTTCTTAGAGACAAGTAGACAACCAAATCTCAACACATTGTGTTGAGTTTTCGGTATCTAATTACATTTCATTAGCCATGTCCAACATCTCCTTTGTTGTCTCGTAGAATAATTAAGTTAAGTAGATCTTGGGTTCCATGAAATTAATTACCATGCATGACCATAGAGTTCCTTGACTCCCAAGTCCCAACTTGCTTCTCCTTCATTTGGGTTTACCTTTGCATCTGTCAAGTAACTAATTTTTTGTTTACCTCAAAATTACCAAAAAAGCAATTGAGACCATTCAAGAAAATTACTCCCATTAAGTTTGTGTTAGGTTATTAGGAAAAATGGGTTTCCTCACCACTAGGAATTGTAGATTAAGACATAGTCCTAGAAGGTTCAGACTTCAGATTACACCTTTGAAGATCCCAGAGTTGCATCTACCAGGACTGTGTATCCAAGCAAAAATCAGATAAAAAGTGGCTTTGATGCCATGAAAATAAGAATAGAAACAATTATTGTAAAAGAGAACAAAAGGAAATTCACCAAAATAAAATCACAAAAAAGTAGCTTTGGTGCCATGAAAACAAAGTATAAATAGTTTTTGTGAAGGAAAATAGAAAGAAATTCACTTTCATGTTTTATTGAAAAATTTTAGGCTAATTATATTTGTATATAAGAAACTATCTTATTCTAATGCTTAGGATCTGGAAAATTACTAGAAATTAGGCAGAAAGAAAAGGGGAAATGATCCTAAGTAATCAAGAAAAATAAAAATAAAATTATATCCTTAATATATCTCCTAGAAATATGCAAATTAATAAATTGATGAGCTGTTAACATGATTAAATCTATAGTTTAACGTAAGGTGCATGTTTTAATTGAATGCAGAATATTTTTTTATCTTGTTCATCATTTTAATGCTAGTATTTCAAGGTGGCAATGTTGTTATTAGTTAAAATAGGGTGCTAGAGATTTGAGAGAGGCCATTTTGATATTGGTAATTATGAATGTGGAAAGAGGGAGAAATGGTGAGGTTTTAGTCTGAAGTAGCCACAGATATGTGCAAACTGTTCAATCACTAAAATGTATCATCTGTGGAATCTCACTTCAATTGCTTTCAAAATTTTATGCATTCAGTTTCATTCCATGTTATTTATAAGTAAATGGGGAAATGATAATGTTTCTAGGAAATATACCGCATCAAATTACCAGGTCCCCCAACAAAGATTGGTGAAGAAAAGTCTGAAAATCAAAATCATGCTATTATTTTTACTCGTGGAGAAGCCCTTCAGACGATAGACATGAACCAGGTAGCCTTTTCTTTAACCTATTTTTAAGACAATTCAATTTTTTAAGGATAATTACTTTGAAGAGACTTGAAAAGATGGGAAATAATTTGGTTCAAAGTAGCCTTTTCTTTTACCAATTTTCAAGACATATTAACAAAATTCTACGCTAATCTTCCATGCTTTGTTCTTAGGATAATTATTTTGAAGAGGCTTATAAAATGAGAAATGTTTTAGAGGAATTTCTAAAACCTCATCATAACGACAGAAAGCCATCAATCTTGGGTCTAAGGGAGCATGTATTTACTGGAAGGTAAGTTTAGCAGTATATTGATGAGTTCAGTTTGAATTTTTTTCTGGCATGCTGGCTACAATTCAGCTGGTGAATATGTGATAAGGCGTTACTCGGTACAGTTGTTAGTAGTGATACATACATATGCTTTTTATTTATTTGACAGTGGTTCTTCGCTAGCTTGGTTTGTGTCCAATCAAGAGACTAGTTTTGTAACTGTCAGGCAACGAATTTTATCAAATCCTCTGAGGTAGGCCTGAAATTTCTCTCTTCAATTCTGGAATTTACGTGATATTACCTGTAATATTGACATTCATATTTGACACTTATTTGTGTACAATAAAGAAATCTATAACCAGATTATGAAATAGTTTGAGTTGGTCATTAAAGGAACTGAACTCTTATTTTTATTCAAAGGATAAGAATTCCTTGTATGTTTAGCAGACTCACATGCCTCACAACATAAGAATCAAATTTAATTCTCCTAAATTATTCCGTAAAAAAATCAGGGATCAAATCCATCTTTCCAACTCCCATGAAAAAGGGGTTATATTTTTTCAGTTTATTATATGTTTAGCATCTTCCTTTGTTGGTTCTATATTTTATATGTAATCGTAGTTTTCTATCATTAAACATAACCATGACTCTGCAAAGTCCACACAATTTATGGCTTTGCAAGATTTTGGTCAAGCTGTCTTATTTTTGTTGCATTATCATCTTTCTCTTAAATGTTCTCATCCTATCATTCCAGGGTAAGGTTCCATTATGGGCATCCTGATATATTTGACAGAATCTTCCATATAACAAGAGGTGGAATAAGCAAAGCTTCAAAAACTATTAATTTAAGCGAGCATATATTTGCTGGTAATATTCAATCAGCCAAATACTCTTAACTGAAAAGCTATAGACTGCTTGTTAACTATATTATCATGTCAGGATTCAATTCTACTTTGCGGGGGGGTTATGTAACACATCATGAGTACATTCAAGTCGGCAAGGGGTGTGATGTTGGAATGACTCAGGTTTCTGCTTTTGAAGCAAAGGTTGCCAATGGAAATGGAGAGCAGACACTTAGCCGGGACATTTATAGGCTTGGACATCAGTTTGATTTCTATAGAATGTTATCATTCTATTTTTCAACTGTTGGCTTCTATTTCAGTATCATGGTATGTTAACCAGAGTTTTTTTTTTGTTATTTTGTTCTTAGAAACTATACTGGTGTACGGCTAAATGTTTGTTGTGAACACTTGGTAGTTGTTTGGTCGGACTCTTAGAACAAAATTGTTTTAGCACACACTTGAAATAAAAAGCTGTGTCTGGCAAGACTTTATTTGCTGTCCTTAATTATTGTAATCTCTATTTAAAGGGATGATTAATAAACAAAGAAAAGTCCTTACAGATACTTTTGTCTGACTCGATCTCAGATTACATCTTGATTTGCACATTTTCCCATTTCAGGTTGCAGTCCTTACTGTATATGTATTCTTATATGGGCGTTTATATATGATTATGAGTGGATGGCAAAATGTGATTCTTGTGAATGCAACCATATATCGGAGCAAGGCCCTTGAAGAAGCTTTGGCTACACAATCTGTTTTCCAGCTTTGCTTGTTGTCTGTGCTGCCAATTGTTATGGAAACTGGCCTGGAAAAAGGGTTTGATACTGCTTTGGGGGACTTTATCCTCATGCAGCTACAATTGGCCTCAGTATTCTTTACTTTCCAGCTTGGTACAAAAGCACATTACTATGGAAGAACTATCTTACATGGAGGTTCTAAATATCGAGCTACTGATCGTGGCTTTGTTGTTTTTCGAGAAAAGTTTGCTGGTAACTACCGGCTATACTCCAGAAGTCATTTTGTAAAGGGTTTGGAGCTTCTAGTTCTCTTAGCCCTGTATGAGTTTTATGGGGAATCCTATCACAGCTCTAGCATTTATCGGTTCATGACATTCTCCATGTGGTTCCTGGTTGGATCCTGGTTGTTTGCCCCTTTTTTGTTTAATCCATTTGGTTTTAACTGGAAAAAAACAATGGATGACTGGATAGATTGGAGGACGTGGATGGGAAATCGCGGTGGTATTGGTATCCATCCAGATAAAAGTTGGGAATCATGGTGGGAAGAAGAACAAGAACACCTCAAGTTCACAAATATTCGAGGAAGGCTGCTTGAGATTATCTTAGCGTTTCGCTTTTATATTTACCAGTATGTGATCGTCTACCACCTTGATATAGCTCATCACAGCAAGAGCATACTGGTATAATTTTCGAACTCCTTCTACATACTATGAATCATTGTTTATCTTTATGGAATTTTTCCCCTTATTTGCTAATTCATATTTTCCATCTTACCTTCTAACTTAACGACTATCCTTTTGTAGGTTTATGGACTTTCTTGGATAGTTGTGGTAACAGCACTTCTGGTGTTAAAGGTATGCAAAATAAGTTGTAATCTAGTTGTTCAAACTCTAATGAGAGACATGGTTAGCATAGCTTCATGTTAAAAGAACTGGCAATTTGCTCTAGTGGGCACTGGCTTATGTGACTCAGACTCTGGTTTGAGTGTCGGATATGCACGTGTCAACATGGGTATATTCAATTTCTCCAAAGTTTTTCCATGCATTTAGATGGCCCTTGGGGGGTCATGCCACATACCCATGTCCAAATATGTGTCGGAAATGGATGCTCCAAAGCAATGAAGAGTGGGAACAACTTAGGCACTGACCACTCTTGCCTCAGTATCATTTTAATGTTATTTTAAGTAGCATAGATATTACTTCTTACTTTTTGCTCTTCCTGCTTTTACATGTTCTCAGATAGTATCAGTGGGAAGGCGAAGATTTGGAACCCACTTTCAGTTAATTTTCAGGATTCTTAAGGCACTTCTAGCCCTCATATTTATTTCTTTCATGACTGTTCTATTTGTCAAATATGGCCTCACAATATCTGATCTGTTTGCTGCCATCCTTGCCTTTTTGCCAACTGGGTGGGCTATTCTTCTGGTAAGTTTAAACTTCTGAAATTAGTGTGTGTGTGTTGCAGCTGCTAGATTGTTGCACTTGATACAGCAAAGAAACTACTAATGCATGAGTTTTTCTTTCCGTTTTCCTTGAAGATTGATGTAATGTATTAGAAATATTGTCAAATAAAGTTGCATTACTATGAACCCGGGGCTTCATTCTGTTAGTTAATACAGTCATCTTTAAAAGGTCACAAGCATCTAATATGTCTGGACTTGAATCTTTGCATCTGCAACCCATTTCCTTTGTTCCAAAAAGAAAATAAAAATTGTTCTTTATATGTTACTGAGTAAAACTCATTTTCTCTACTTTGGCATCCGTAGATTGGACAAGCATTAAGGCCAGTATTGAAAAGTTCAGGAGGTTGGGAACTGATAATGGAGCTTGCAAGGGCATACGAGGAAATCATGGGTGCAATATTGTTCATGCCCATAGCTATATTGTCATGGTTCCCATCTGTGTCGAAGATGCAAACCAGGCTGCTTCTGAGATCTTAGCCGGAAGGAGGTGAACGACATCACTTCCCTGGTAAAGTACACTTGAAATTCATTCGTTCATTCTTTGCTCTTATTGAGAATCTGCCACATTGTTGTTTGCTACCTCATTGTGATTTTAGCAATTCTCTAAAGAAACAAAGTATAACAGCTCTTTTTGGGTCTATATTTTTCCAACTTTTCATGTATTTGACACTAATAGTGCATGAGTTGATTGCAAAGCCCAAACCGCAAAAGAGCAGATGTAGGTGCAAAAGTAACTAAAAATGAGCTATGATCTTGTAGGTGCAAATCCAGAAGCGACAGATCACCATTCAGACGGCCAATAACCACTGGGTGCCAGCCTTTGTGAATGGCCAAACGAAGTCCAGCAGAGACCGCATGCAGTTCAGCTAAACCAGTTAACCAGGGTCGCAGCATCCAGGAGAGGCCACCCAGAACCTGGCCATGCGGATCACACCCACAGCTGCAATTCCAGTAGTGGGGTCGAACGCACAGTTTCGTATTGTGTTTAAGTACTTTTGAAATGTTAATCGCTGAAATACACTATTTAAAACCGGTTCCATACATCATTGAACTTTATCATGAATACAATGAATAAACTTAAAATGATATCGGTTGTTACTATTGTGAAAACTTAACTAAAATTAAAGTGCATGTACCAAATTATACTTCTATATTTTCTTTGCTTTTGGTTATATCCTATAAAAATTGTGGTATTTTACTAAATTCTACCAACATTGTCTCAACTTTCAATTGCCAATAATACATTATAAGCATGATTTTTCCACTTTAAGTTCATTAATTACTACAAAAATTATCTTAAGTTGATAATATAAACTTAAATTAAAATCGCGGTATATGTGACATCAAATAAATACATAACTAGCTAAATTAATATAACAGATTCTTTTACCATTGAGTGTTATGCTCTTACTTTCACATAACAAGATCTTGTTTATTTATCTACATCTCAAGGGGAATTCACAAAAAGCTAAACACTTAATTGAAAACTCTTATATAGATATCACTTGTTTCGAACAAAGATATAACAAGCTTCCTATAAGCAAAATAAAATGCTAGTATCCAGCCAAGAACAAAAAAGAATACAAGAAATTGAGGGCAAAAATATTGAGTTCAATGAGCTCCGAAGAAGAAGAAATAAAAGAAGAAGAAGAAGACAAAAGTTCTCAATCATTTCAATCAAAACTATTGATCTTGTATAACAATACCCTTGTCACAATTATCAAAACAAAAAAGAAAAATGAAGAAATCTTGATGAAGATCTCACCGACACAAGAATAGTTGCAAGATTTTCAAAGAAAATAATAGATGGCAAAATTTTATTCAAAAATTATTGGGGCCACGGCCCCCTCAAAATTTTAAAAATAAAAAAATTAAGTTGAGTTAATAGTAAAATTATATTTTTAGTCTTCAAAAATATATAATTTATATTGTTTCTCCTTAAATTTAAATTTTTTAAATACCCCTCATAAATAACGTTGGGTGCTGCCACTGGCTTTATCGACGGAGACAACCAAAAGATAAAAGACAAATCTTGTAATAGTTTGCAATAATAGAGATTCTATAACACCCAAAAAATTAAGCCCAAATTGTAACTTCTAGATTCGAAATGTCTCTAATTTTGAAATCTCTAAATTTAAAAGCCTGGAAATTAGGAATTTAAATATGAAACTTTATTTTAAAATTTTGAGAATTAATTAAAATTTTAAACGAATTTAGTCACTTTTTATAAAGAATTGATATTAGGTACCTGTTTTGTGAACCTTAGAAAAGTACAAGGTCTCACCTTGTAATTTATCCACAATTTTGGTTATATAATCCACGATTACCCTTTTCCTGTGATTTTATTTGCCGCAGCCGTCTTCCCCCTCTCGAATTATATTTGAAACACATCTTTCTTTTCTTTTTTATTATTTATTTAATTCGATCAAACTCCAAGCTTAGTCATGTACGAATACAATTGGATCTAATACTTTTGATCATGGAAAATTATGATATTCAATAGACTGGGTTTGCTTTGGCTAAGGTGTGTTTTCTTACTGTGCTACATGTTTTCTCTGTGTTGATGCATTATGGTTTGTATGGTTGACATCACATGCATATAATTTCAGCTGATTTTTTTATTAGTGACGTGTTGCGTGTTCTGATTGGTCAACCATTTTTTTTAAACGGAGGTAAACGATAGGGGCCAATTGAGATCACAATTTTTAGTTTAATGGGCAAAACATCCCAAAAAATACTTTAGGGGGCAGCTCGTTATTTTGTGTATACTTTAAGGGCTAAATGGATCATTAAGTCAAAAAATTAACCGTTAACTATTTCTTTAACGGTTAAATTATGGTTAATAACCGTTATAACGGTTAACTAACCGTTTAAACTAAATGGTACGGTTAACCTACCATGAACACCGCTAATGACATGTACAACCTTTCATGTTAAGCCGCAGACTTGGCTTATTAAATATTATTTTTTTCATGTAATTATTTATAAAAGTAAAATAAAATTTATTTTAAATGCAAAAGTACATAATATTAATAAAACATTTCTTTCTATCCCTAAAATTTCATTTCTACATTCCTTTTTTTGTCTCATACAATCTTCAAAAACTTATAACCCATTTTGTTCACCACCCACTTCTCCACTATGTTCAAACTCCTCAGCAAGAGAATCAAGCGCCTATATTCCCACATCCAATGGTCAGTTTGCTGCTAGTCCAAGTCTATCGCCGTTATTAAAAGACTTATAAAACAAGTTCCAATGTTCGTACCGATAATAGGTTTTCCAGAGTTCACTAAAATGGCAAATTGGATGGTTTAAACTCGTTGAGGTCACGACTTTCAATGCTTTCCTGTTTTTATGGCTCCTACAATGCTTAAGCCAAACAAGTTTTCGAGTTTTGACTACTACAATAGTGGTTTTCCTAATGGCAGGCTTTACCAAATAATGAGATATCTTTGTTGTAGAATCGATAACTAAGCTTTGCAGAAGTATGTGAAAATGATGGTTCTTTCAAGGGCTTAATTACAAAATCAGTGCTCAAATTATATCTCTTTTTTACAATAGGTGCCTAAAGTATTATTCTTGTTGAAATATGTGCCTAAAATTTTATTTTTGGCTAAAATAGTTGCCTAAAATATTTTTTAGTTGAAATAGGTGCTTAAAATTTTATTTTTAAAAAATAATTACGTGAAAAAAATAATATTTAATAAGCCAAGTCAACAAATTAACGACAAATTATATACATGTTATCACATCGCCCATATTTTAACGGCGAGTAGTATGAGTGAAACTAAAATTTAAGTTTAGGGTACAAACACACCAATTCGAAGGTTGGTTGTAAAAATTAAGTTATCTCCTATAATCGGCTGGTACCTTGTATAATTTTCCTTTAATTTTATATAAATTTTACGATAAAAAAGAAAGTTCAATTACTATAATATTTGTTTATTGTGCCATGAGACGTGCCGGCGATTCAACATAAAAATCATCAGCGATTGTTTCCTTGATTAGATTGACCAAAAATATGCATGCTCAACATTAGTTTAGGTTTTCGTTAAAAAAAACATTAGTTTAGGTTTTGGGCTTGTTGAATTTTGGTTTAAATTTGGGTCAAATATAAATGAGTTTTTTTTATATATATATTATTTAGATATTGGGTTAGTTTGGATATGCTGGTATTGTAGTTGGGCCCGGACAAAGTTAGACGACTATACTCTCCCATGTTGCCTTCTAGGTGGTGTTCATTCTTTGGTCCTTAGGGTGAACCTAGGAGCTTTTGTCTTTAATAAGGATGAATAAAACTCGACTTTGAAAAATTGAAATTTGAACTCGACTCGAGGTGAAAAACTTGAATTGTCTTAATTCAACTCAAAATTTTATAAACTCAACTTGATTCGAGAAAAATTTAAATAAAATTTGAGTTGTAAAATAAAAATATGAATAACTTGAAATTTTTAATAATTAGTATATTAGTTTTTATGTTCGAGTTAAGCCCTCAAATTTTCCTTATAATATTCATATGTGACATATATTTCTTTATAATTTTATATATATAGTCATTTAAATTGAACTTAAACCGTATTATAACATAATAAATAATCACAATTAAATTTGTATAACAATTGACTAAAATTTCATAAACTCGACTTGATTCGAAAAATTTTTAAATAGAGACGTAACATGATTTTTTTTTACTCAAACGCTCACCTCTAGTCCTTAAAATTGATTCTGATTTTTCTATTGATTATTTATTAGAAAAATAGTAATGTACAATGTCTACACTATTCAATTCATTTTTTCGGCTTTTGCTCTATCAGTATCGAGCATCGTGCGTCTCTGTTTTTTTTTTCTTTCATTTTGAATTTTTCCCTGCAAATCTTTTAAATAAAACTGATAATTAAATTACTAGAAATTCTGTTTTATCCCTAAATAAAAACCAATGTAATTTCTTATACAAGAAACCTTTGATGGTCTAAAATCTCCTTTGGTAAAAAAGGAAAATATCTCATTTGAATGATCTAATAAAGAAATCACTGCTCAAGTTATTTTAATTATAATATAGTTTTTAATTAAATTAATTGGACAATTAAACATTTTTGTTTTCAGCCCTGTTCTTCATTAGTTTCTTTAGTACCAAAAGCAATAAAATTTACACTAATATCATCTGACAGAGACCACCTCCCTGTTATGGGGTTGAACACAAATCCGGCCATCTCTTTCACCTACACATCCAACCATATAGCAACATAAACGTCAGTCGTAACGCTGGAAGAGTTCAATTTCAGATATCGATGGGATTGATCGGTTTGCTTACATCGATCGAAGCTCGCTTTAAAATCATGGTCAGTTCTTCCGGGGTAAGGAAACTTGACCATTGGTGTGTGCCTTTAGGAAGCTGCATAAAATCAAGAGACATTATGAATATATGTAAACGGCGACCGCAAATAAACAAAACAAATCTTAGAACTGACTGTGCTTTAGAATTATAAAAAGGGAATGCTTTCTAGAGGCAACAGCTTCGTCTTTGCTTGTTCCGGGGGCAGTAGCTATACATATATTTATGTGAATTTCTTCTTACAATCATAAAGCTGTCTCAAATCTCAATACAAAATCTCTTACATGCTTTGCAGGACAATTAAGTTCTGAACTATTTCATTGGAAATTTATACTTAGTGTAGCCAAAACTTTGAAGACATGAAAAAAACAAGGAATTAAGATCTCAATTATAGATTAAATTTCAGACAATATGTGAAGATGAAAAGAAAATCGTAAAGGGTTAAACATCTCAAAGGCATTTGTATAGAACAGATACATAATTACACATTGAAGTTGAAAAATAATAAAGTGTTGTACTTAAAAGATGACAAAATCATACCCAATGTAGCAGGTACTCTGCTGCAACAATGGCAGTTGCATATGATCTCAGAGAGCGGTTAATTGTTGAAACCACAGTAGCTCCTTCATGAGCAGTTAAAGCTGAGAGAGATTTGCAGAATTCAGCAGGATTGGCTACGTGCTCAATCACCTTAAGTAAAAATGACCAGAAGTGAAAAAAAAACAGATTTATGATAATGAAAAGTTTATAAAGAATTAGCGAATGACCAAGTTATATGAAATGCTAGATAATTTGTTATGCCATAGTAAAAGAAATGGAGAGAGAGAGAGAGAGTTATTGTCCACAGAGAGGGCATACCTCTAAAGCAATCACTGCATCAAACTTTCTTTGTTCCTCAACCAGCTTTTCTGTTCATAAAAAGGTATCCGGCTATCCGCATAAGCTACCACTTAAAACCAAACACCAAACAAACTCATGAAAGGACAGAAAAGAGGAGCAGCTAAGAATGTTCAACTAATTCAAATCACCCAAGTCACGAGAGTGTAAAATGTGTCACAGTTATCAAGCTTTATCAAAGTCAATTATAAAGGCACTCATTTAGAGCTACAAAAGTACATATGACCATTGCAGACATCAACAAAGAGTACAAGAAATTTGACCAAGTAGCAGTTATCATCGTTATATTGAAATTTTTTCCATGTTATTTGCACTTTGGGAGTTAACCCAGCAACATTAAGTTCCTAGTAAAAGGGCTACTTTGAATAGAATTGTATGTATGGCAGTTCTACCGTGATGGGTTTATTTGCATGAGAACTACTATAGATTTGGCAGCATATTCTCGTTCACATTTCAACCCGATTCAGTGTCAGAAGCAACCCAACAAATAATTTGTCCTCCACTGCCGCTCATCCAGAAATGTCACTACTTAATGATTTAAAAGTCTGAATGAAAAAACAGAGCAATTCTCATTTCAATTAATTAGACACCTAGAATAGCAGAGAGAATAACCTACAGAAGAAGAATTAAGCGCAGAATGTACCTGCAGTTGTACAACAATATTCGATATTTGAAGTTATTGGGTCCAAATTCTGTAGAAGCAGGTATGCCGTATATCAAAAAATCCAAGTTCAGGCACTCAAAAAACAACTTGTAAGCAACAGTATTCAAATACAAAAGATTCATCTTAATCAAATTTGAAGCAGGAACCAAGTATCTATAATTAATAAATAAATCAATAAAGGGAATTTGATAAACAATGTGCAGTGCCAACTGCCAAGAAATTCTTATAACACAAGGAACAACTAATGAACTATAAGAATACAAGCAAAAATTTTCAATCACCTACCAACTAGCTAAGAGCTTTCCATTTCAAGAAGTTTTTCATATAAAGTAAGCCATGTCTGATAAAATATCATAATCCTATTTGACCATATTCTTTTAGAAGTACAAGCTACAGTTTCAAAGACAAAATGCAAGTAAAAGTCCTTGAGACAACACGGTAACTTCAAAACCATAGACGTAAAATAGAGTTATCATTAAATAACCAAATAATCATCTTCCTTTATTTAACCCCATGTGTAGTTATTACTAAAATCATCCAAGATGCAGAAATGCTTAGACTAACATGAATGAAAGAAATGGTGCTGCAAAATCTGGAATATTTCTAGTAATAAGAAAATTATGAAAGTTTACACTTGCATGTACAAAAATGTAACACTATCTCCATATCATGAAATGGTCGAAAAAGAGAAAATAGCATACAGCATGAAGGCGAGCAATCTTGATGTTTTTCTCTACTGCATCAATTCCAGTGACAGTTGCTCCCATTCGAGCCAATGGCTAAGAGGAAAAAGAAGATAATAAGTACCAGAAAAAATAGCAAATCTAACTTGATCAGTGTGTATTAATGTCTACTAGGAGAGAAGGGAAAAAAGATCAAAAGCGGAACGATGACTTATTCTAGTAAATAAAGCTATTTTAATCTTTGACAATTGGACTATTTTCAGCCATTTTTAAATTTAATGGGTATAAAACATTGAAATAAAAACTTTCCTTAGTTCCAAAGTAGTACAAGATCAAGGGCTTATTTGGGTATAAACCTTTTCTTTTTCCCCAACTAGTTAATATCCTGGTTGTTTAAGAGAAATACACTCAACCGTAGTTGTAATAAAAGAAAACGAGTGTATGTAATGCAACTTGTTGCAAAAGAGAAAGAGGAAGGAGAATTGGAGACAATAGTGGAACTGCTGGACGTGGAAACTGACCTGTAGCTACTGTTACATGTAATGTGGGCTTGGAAGGAACTCAAACTATGAAAATAAGAGGGGAATGTCAATAAATGAAGCTGCTAATTTTAACCAATACGAGGAGTACTCATGATTTTCTGAGTTCAAAGGCAGCTTGTAAAGTGAATTGTGAGCTTATTCCGGTAGCTACAGTACCAGTAGAGGTCACCAATGATAAGAATTTACACTGAAAGCAAGTTTGAAGCGTTCTAGTGGAGTATGCAAGGTAATGCCTATGTGGCAACTGGCAAAGGTTAGTCATTGATCTCAATACCTATGATCTAATATCGAGGGTCCAATGGATATACACACTTGGCGAGATACATAGAATTTTCAGGCATAAACATGTCATTCCAATTGAGAGGTACGATTTACAAAGGGGTGCATGGAGGCCGAGCATTAAGCAAGTAGACAATTTAACAGTTGTATGAATTATGATGATGTATTTCAAAAACCAAAAACATTGCCCCAAAGTGGATCCATAATCATAGGATTATGTTATACCAGTGGCAGGCATGTATAAATACCTCCGAGAGAATACCACCACCGCAACCGACATCGATAATCCGTAAACCTTCAAAGGGTCTAGCAGAGAGAGGATCCTTCCTACAATAACAAAACAGCATAAACAAACGTAATTAGGGATCAAATTGAAATTCCCAAAACAGGTTCAGCTAGTAAAAAGATTGAATCTTTTTGAAACACAAGCCACATACCGGAAATGCCGAACAAGAGTAGAGCGGATGAAGGCAAGCCTAGTAGGATTCATTTTATGCAATGGTTTAAATGGTCCTTCATAATCCCACCTGCAGGTAAGAAGAAAGCAACATAACATAACACAGTAGAGCATTGAATTGAGCTAAAAGAATCCCAATTTTGTTACTGACCAAGTATCGGCAATGGCAGAGAACTTGGCGAGTTCAGGCTCCTTCAATGAAGAGGGAGTTGAAGAAGCCTTTCTGGTGTTGTTGTTGGATTTGGGGCCCACACCATTGTTTTGGGGTTCAGAAACATGGCGTTGAGAAGGTAAATCGGAGAAGAGCCTGACACGGGAAAAGTTTCTCGGAAGGAAACGGTGCCACCGAGGTTGGCTTAGGAGCTTGGAAGAAGCCATTAGAGAATAGGTCAAATACAATACAACAATGCCATCAATATGAATGAAAATATTTAAAATAATATTTAGGGCGAAGTACATGGTCACCGAGTGTTTATTTTGGTAATTAAACTTTTAAAATATTTATTGGGGTCATTTAGTTTTTAATTTGCTTTCATTTTGATCACATCTGTTAGTTTTGTTTAAAAACGCTAACGTGACACGTTATTTTTCTTTCTTTCTTCTTTTATTTATTTTTTTCTTTGCTCTATTTTTTCTTCATAACTTTTAGATACTTTCTTCTTCCATTTTCTTCTAGGTGAAAGATTAGCTTGTCTCGTATCGATACAAGTTAAAGGAATTAGAAGACTTTGTATCGATACACCTAGAGGGTGTATCGATACGGGTTGACTTAGTTTGACTTGACCATTGACCCTTGTTTCGATGCGCTTGGGGGTTGTATCGATATCGGTTGACCATGGTTGACCTATTTCGATACACCCTAAGGTTGTATCGATATAGTTAAATTCACAAGGCTTACTGTCAAAATCCGTATCAATACACCTTGGAACTGTATCGATACGCTAAGGTTAACTTGAGCCTCGTTTGACCAAATATGCAAGGTCGTATCGATACAGCTTGACCTGTATCGAAATGCCCTGTACTGAAATGACAGATTTTGTCTAGTTTTTGTTCGACTTAACCCATTAAACCTAATTCAAATGCAATGAAACTTTACCAACAACATTTAATCGCCCTAATCTACTAGCATGTAAAACCTCGAGATCAAATGAATACATTTACCATGTTTTCACGAATTAGGCCAAACATGCATATTAGGTTATTTTACCAAAACACTAACACACCATAACTTGCACTTTTAACCTTTGCAACATAGTGGACCATTTATACACACAAAACGGGCTAAACTAGCTTGTTTAGACCTTATGCCACCATTCTAGGAGTTCAAAGACTAGATTAACATTACATATAGGGGTGTGACTTGCTCCAAAACGCTCCTTGCTTCGATCCTTGATCCGACTATGCTTTAACCTGAAAATGCATGAAAATGAGATGCATTAGGCTTACTTAGCCTAGTGAGGTAGTCATAATCAACAATATGTACGTCAATAGAAATCATGGTATGTACCACAATGAAGGTGCATCCCATTTACGATGTTAACAACAATTGTAACAGTTATTTGTATATTTTTCCTTGGATTGACATGCGAATTCCCAACCAACATCACCAACAATGAATGGTCAATATCCTCTAACATCACCAATAGAACCAACACAATCACGTCCCGCCATCATCGCCACATAGAGCCTTAACTCAAGGACCGTAGTCCACTCCAAACAAATGAGCTCATGAATTCTATGGCATGCTAATTGTATCTTATGTCCATTCGTATCCAATGATCTAGTACTTGTCATTAACAATTAACAATAACAATAGTTATAACAATAACGATAACAATAATAATACGATATCAATGAAAATGACTTATAACATGTTCATTGTAGTTTATTTCAATTCTTTCGTAGTATCAATAATCATATGGTAACTCAATGATCAACTTAGCAATGGAATAAGCTTACCAAAGCTTACCGATATGGCCTCCTACAAGGCTTCAATATAATATACTTTGGATAGTGATGATGACTATGCAATAATTTATTAACAATGATATCGGGAAGGCACCTAGCCAATCCCTGAACTCCGACTACACTCACCGATGGTTTCGATACTTTTAAGGCTCCCGGATGACAACTCTCTTATTCTTGGACTTGGCAAAATTTTGAGGATTTGGTGGTTCTTCACCTTGATTATCTTGAGCTACATAGAACCGAGATTACAAGGATTTCAATATCAATAATGAATTCATAGCAACTCAATAGCTATGAAAAATGATAATAATCAAGCTATGTTATCCCTAGAAGATTTCTAGGGTTTATGGATTCTTAAACTTGAGATTTGATCATGATCTTTACCATGGAATTGATAAATCAAATTGGGGAAACACTTATTCAATCAATAGCTATTAACTATGATCAAAGAACTTAAGGAAATCAGAACTTGACTTCACCTTCAATGGAGGTGTGTGCTTAGAGGTAGGAGATGAAGTTTAGGGAGAGGTGCTTGCTTAATCAATGATCGGTGAGTTTCTTTCTTTATTTCATTAGTTTAACTATTGAAAATCCCTTAAGATGAAGGAATCAATCCTTGATCATCCACGTATGTAGTGATTAAGATTAATGAGGGGCTAATCGCAAGACTAGTCCCTCAACTTCCTATATTCTAAGCTCTTACCCCAAACTTTTAATTTATATAATTTAGTCAATAAACTAGGTTTCAAAGCTTGAAATAGGGTTCTTAAGCCATATCAATGCTTAATTGAGGTTTGATAAGCTAATACGTAACCTCCTCGTCTCGGTCTAGCCGACATGCCGGTCCGAACGGGTTACACGGGGAAAATCGGGGCGAAACCCGCTAAGGCCTCAATCCGATTAGCAACCCTATTTTTCATTTAATTATTTTGTCTAAATATCATATTTAATCCTAAGTGCGAAGGCGACAGCGGAAAACGATAACGAATCAAACCAAGCAGAACGTATGGCAACTTAAATTTACCAAGTAACATGTTAGTCCAATTTCATGCGTACAAAGCAAAATCGCTCATAAAAGATACTTACGAACTCAACAAGGAAGCAAACAACCATTAGGGAGTAAAACACAACGTTCGAGAACCTTTGAAGATGCCAATTAGCCCATTTACTTGCATGCGCTTTGAAACGGGCTTGCCCGTTCCGAAATGCGGGCTCCAGTTTAAAAGCCAGACCAAGCCGTTCCGATACGGTCCACTTTGTTCCAGAACGGGGGTCTATAGTGACAAAATGTTTCAGAACTTGTTCCGAAACAGGGCTTCTCAATGGCAAACTGTATCGAAATGCGTACCGAAACGAGAGCTCACTATGTCAAATCGTATCAAAACAGCACCACCCCCGTTCCGATACGAGTATCTCTAAAGCTACAACCGTTCCAAAACCACTTGGAGCGTTTCGAAACGCCTGCACATAGAATGACCCGAAAACAGGTTTCTGCATCCTCAAACATCCCCACATTGCCCCAAAATAGCAAAGATCACAAGCAACCATCATACAACCAAATCTAGAAGCAACACATCCTACTACGGAGCATAATTAAACAAACAAGCATGCATAACAAACCCATTTAGCCAAAAGAAACATGTTGCAACATGAGCATTACACATAACAAGGTTTACAACCTTTCAACACAAAAAAACATGATCAATCAACAACATAAAGCCAACATAGGAGTCTAACACATGCTCCTACAACATTTAGCATCCTCATTGCTATCTATTACATTATTCAAAGAAAACCATACTTGAGCAGTAACACAAGCTCTTGGGTGCCCCTTCCTTGCTCCTTGCTAACTTCCACACTAATGATCTGCATTGCCGGAAATGAGGCGTAAGCTTGAAAGCTTAGTGAGGGAGCTTAAAAGCAAATATCGACAATGCAGGATCCAAAGCATAGTATCCATAAATTAACAACAATGCATGCATTAACACCAACATAACGACATAGCCAACCGCTGCAAGAATGCACGAACATGGCATCTTACCTCATGTTATGCTTAGCATAGATGTACGGAACATCTTATCACAACAACCACACATAAACAAGGTATATTGGCAACTATATAGCTTACTCAGATATGTGGATTTTCCCTTCCAACGTACTCAAACAACAATATTACCTTCCGGTGGGATTTCACACATCACCGTTTTCTTTTACGGATGGGACTCCACTCATCCTCACACACAAACACTTTCCTGTGGAATGTTACTTCACCGTACTCCTCCTTGGTGACTACACATCACCAAGGCCACGCGCGAATTTGACTCTTACTGTGTGCACACTCATCCTAATGATTGATCATTTATATCCAGTAATCAAGAGTAATGCCAACATACTAAACGAGTACTCACCATGATTTCACAATCATGCAATACCACACACAATTCACCATCATGCAATACCACACACAATTCACCATCATGCAATATAAATACCTCATAACATACATAATTGGACACTTATCATACAAGATCACATTTATGCACATTTAGCAAGAAATACATAAGTTAAACAAGAGATTAATCTACCAACTTAACTCCATATTAGATTGGCCTACCAAGCATAATCTAATACCTCCACAACATACTTTGAACCAATTTAAAACCATTGAAAACAGTCCACTCACCAAACACTCCTAAAACAAGCCAAGAATGTCGATCAAGCCTCCAAGTTCCCCGGAATCGAGCCCGAAGCTTCTTCAATGATTTCCCTTGTTTCTAATCAACCAAAAACAACGTATTACTCATCAAAACATCCACAATTCAGATTACAATCTCAAGACCAATTCACTACATTTCCAAGCCAAGAACTAACCCAACTCTTCATTTTCGGACTTGAACACAACCCATCAAATTCCCATCAGTTTCATCACCCAAATCATCATTAAACATGTTCAAAACAACCCCCAAGCATAACCATACCATCAACCCAACTTTCCCTCACAATACTACCTCAAAAACTCAAGATTTCTACCCTTAAACACACCCACAAATACCCATTTTGGGATTTCAACAAAACCTCACCATTTTAAGATATGTTACACTTAAAAGAAAGATTATAACAGATTTAGACTTTACAAATCAAAAGCTCAATAAAAACCCAACAAAGTTTCCTCATTTTTCTTAAAATTTGAACACTTGAAGAAATTCAAAAATGAAGTTTATGAAAATCTAAACCCGTGGAAATGTTAAGGATGAAGAGGAGAAGTTAAAAACACCATTACCTTGATAAAAACACTTGAAATCGATGAGGAAGATGATAGAACAGTAACTTGGGTTGAAGGGAGGTTTTATGTCGTGAGTTTTGTTTGAAGGAAGAAGAAGATGGTAGCTTTTCTCAAAACATTCTTTTACTTGTCTTATTTCATTTATTTAGAAAACCCTCTTTTACCCTTAATGAAACCACAAGGCCTTTTTAACTCAAAACCAAGCCCATTTTATTTAAACCAAGCTCAAAGACCCGAACCTAATTAATTCACCTAACATCCGACCCCTAAACCCGGGTGTTACAACTCTCCCCCACTTAAGGAATTTCGTCCCCAAAATTACCTGACTGGAAGAGATACGAAAACTGCCTCTCTGTATCCTCCTTTCTCTCCCAAGTGGCCTCTTCCACACCTTGTCGTTCCACTTCACTTTGACCAACTCAATTTGTCTACCACGCAACACTTTGCTATTTGATGCCAAGATCTCAACTAGTTCTTCATCGTACGTCAAGTCTGGGTTCAACTCAATCTCTTCTACAGGCATAACGTGTGACGAATCTGATCTATACTTTCGAAGCATTGAAACATGGAACACATTGTGAATCTTCTCTAACTCGGATGGCAAACGTAACTGATAAGCAACTAGACCAATTCGCTTCACAATATCATACAGGCCAATGTATCTCAGACTCAATTTCCCTTTTCTGCCAAACCTTATAACTTTCTTTGTAACACCCGTGTTTTGGGCCTAGGAGTTAGCTGGGTATTAGTTCGAGTCAAATAAAACTTAATTAAAACATTTCAACTTCAAATAATGGCCTAATTGAGTTTTGGAAAAAGGGGAGGGCTTATGAGGTAATTTGACCCTAAAGTTTTTAAAAAGCTAGACAACTTTAAACCAAAAGTTGTCATCTTCTTTTCATCTTCTTTCCAACGTTAAAGTGAATAAAACACCATTTCTAAAACCTCTCAAGCTTTGTCACTATTCCATTGATCCTACCACTTGTTTCCAACACCATTTTAAGAGGTAATTATATTTTCTTAACCTCCTCTCCATCCTCTACTTGTATATTGTCTTAAATTTCAAAAATATGGGGTTTTGAGAAATTAGGGTTCATATGGAAATTTGGGGTTTTAATGGGGTTTTTCAATTTGTTTTGATAAATTGTATTGGGGGTTTGTTTAAGCACTATGAAATACACAACATATGTTAATTTGGTTAATTTTGGATGAAAATTCGTAGTATGGTCTTAAGGCTAGTTTTAAGGTTGTAAAACTTGAGTTTTTGGTGGGTTTTATGTTGAAATTGAAGGGCTGTTGGTCTACCTATGGTATGAGGGTGTTTTGGGATGATTTGGAAGTCATTTGGATGTTTGGAAATTTAATTTTCAGCAAGCTTTTAAGGGAGCACGAAATTGGGGTTTTAGGAGGTTATGTGATTTGAGAAATTGAGGAATTTGGGTTGTGTTAGCAAAGTATGTTGATGGTTGAGTTTAGCATTGAATTGGGAAGTAATGTGTATGTTTTGTTTGGCTAGAAGCAAGTGGAAGCGCGGAAGAGACTTTGGGACCGAATCCGGGTTCGTAGGAAGATTGGTTCGAATTGCTAAGGAAGGGCGGTGAGTGGTTTCAACTTGTTTTTAAAGTTTGGTTCGAGTGTGTGTGTGTGGGTGAAGTGTGCTTGGTAAGCCACTTCTAGTTGATTCAAGTTGATAGCTTAGCCTTTGATATCCATGTGCTATTGTGCTTACTAGCTATACTCTTGATTTGTGGTTAATTGATACTTGTATATATATCATGATGAGTAGATATGTGATGAGCACGTATTGTGGTTGATGATATATGTATGATGTGGTTATGATAATTGGCACTAAAATGATTACCGGTTGTAAATGATCGATCATTAGGATAGTGTGCACACAAATTGAGTCAAAACGTACGTGGCCTTGATGGCGTTAAGTCATCAAGGAGGAGTACGGTGATGTAACATTCCACCGGAAGCTTTTATTACATTTCTACGGGATGATGAGTGGAATCCCATCCGTAGGGCATGTGGCGATGAGTGGAATCCCGCACATGCAAGGTCCGGTGATGAGTGAAATCCCACCGAGGTAAAGTGTTGTCGAGGTTTAAATCCGCACAATCAGGGTAATTAAAGTGGCCAATTAACTTGTACATACATTGTGATATGTGATGATGATATATGTTGGTGATATATGGTATTGCTATATAATGTTGATATTGATATATGAGCTTGTTAGGATTGAGAGACCATATATGCTACTTGAAAGACTAGCTAAGTCTACTTGACTCTTATGCCTATGTTTGATGTATGTAAGACTAAGATTAACATGCTTGAACCCTGCATTGTTGATGTTTTTCGCTTTAGAGCACCCTCACTAAGCTTATAGCTTACGCTCTCTATGTTCAACAATGCAGATCATTAGCGTGGCGTTAGCTCGAGGCAAGGCAAGAAGGGCTTTCCAAGTTGTTGCTCAAGTATGGTTAATTTTGTAGTAGTTAAGCAATGTGGCAATAGGGTGTGTTTGTATGAGCCTTGTATGACTCTTTCAAATGATGTTGATATGGATTGATGTTTTGGACTGTAAAGCATGTAATGCTATGTTGATTGATGGTGTGTGATGGCATGTCTTAGATGCTTAGGTTGCATTATGTATGAGTGCAAACCTCTTGTGTTGAATTGTGCCATTTTGGCTCTTGAGCTTCCATGTTTGGCCTTAAATGCTGAATTTTACTCTTTTGTTAGAATATCATGTTCGAATGCCTTGATTCATGTTAATTGCTATGTATGGCTCATGTATGATTGCTTAAATGAATGTATGTGCGAGTCTTGTGAGTGTTAATTCATGCCTTGGATCCTTTTTAAGCTTCTACAAATGTCTATGTATGATTTTGGTGTTTTTTCAAGGTTAGGAAGTCCTTAGGTTGAGCAGAAAGTGATCCCCTGCACTAAGGTTTCGAAACCTTTGCAGAGAATTTTGGTTCCAGGGGTCACTGCCAGCCAAAGTTTCGAGACCTTTGGGGTAGGTTTCGAAACTATGGTCAAAGGTTCCGAAACCTTCCCCAAGGTTTCGAAACCTTTGGTGAGAAATTGGTTCCAGGGGTTTCTGCCAGCAAAAGTTTCGAAACCCTTGGTGAAGGTTTCGAAACTTCTGCTTAAAACTGCACTGTTTTGACTTGTTCACCTTTTTTAAGAGATAAATACATAGGAATTAATATGCCTCTAGTTAAGATTAAAATTTGGGCATTTGAATGTGGTTGGGGGTTCGTTTGTGACAAGATTAAAAGGAAAAAAAATTTTAGGGTTGCTAACCGAGGAGGAACCTTTTGGGTTTCGCTTCGGTTTTCCCCGTGTGGCCCACTCGGACCGGTCATTCGGCTAGACCGGGACGAGGGGGTTACATTTGTTGGTATCAGAGCCTGAGGTTACCGAGACCTCGGGCAGGTAAGTGAGGTAAGATTAATGTGTTAAATGCTTGTGTTGTTTGATGCATGATTTGCCATGAATCCTTGATGCTTAGTTGATCGTATGATGTTTTGAATGCTTGAACTGTCGTGTCTGGTATAGAGTGAGTGCCCATTGCTACTATTACTTAATTTAAAAAGATTTTTGGAAAGAGGAATACTTGAGCACTATTGGACCCTTGCTTTGACTAACGTAATCCTTATCTGTTTCTTGTTGTAGTTTACCTTGCTAGTTGAACCATGAGACCACGTGGGAGGCCTAGGATGGTTCGACCGGAACCACGGGCAGAGGCTCCGAGAGTTGAGCCAGTTGTGAGAGTTGAGGCTCAAGTGGGAGAACCAGTGGTTGGAGTTGGAGCTCTTCCACCACCTCCACCACCACCACCTCCTCCACCGGGAGTGGGAGGCGAGGCCGGGCCTGAAGGAATGGGACCACAAGGAGGCCAAGGTGGCCAAGGACCGGCCGGGATTGACTTAGCTCCGTTGGTTCAGGCAATAGCCGGAGCATTCCAGGCTGCAGTAGCTGGAGGTCAGGCAGCTCATCATCAGGGTGAGGGCACCGGATTGCCATTAGAGAGACTTTGGGGCCTTGGGGCTGAAGAGTTTAGAGGTGCTACTCCAGAGAGGTCTGAGATGTGGTTTGAGAAGACCGTCCGTATTCTTGCTCAGATGGGATGTACTGGTGAGCGCAAGTTGGGATGTGTTGAGTCTCTGCTTCAGGGTGATGCCTACACCTGGTGGGTCACCGTTACTTCGGGGATGGATGAGACCGAGATCACTTGGGAGTTCTTTGAGACAGCTTTCTGGAAGAAGTATTTGGGTCCGCGATACCTCGATGAGAGGAAGAGAGAGTTTATGGCATTGCTTCAGGGGAGTATGTTCGTGACTGATTATGAGATTCGGTTTGTCAGATTGAGTCAGTATGCACCTGAGCTTGTACCTACTGAGGTGGAGCGTTGTAACCACTTCCGATATGGGCTGAGTGAGGAGATCAAGACTTATACTCTAGCTTCATATTACACTGATTTTGATGTCTTGGTCTCGAGGGCCAAGGACTTGGAGCACAGTTTGAGTTTGACCAGGCGGTCAGGGGGATCTAGTTCGGGTAAGAGGTCCAGCAACTTTGATAGAGGTGATGCCAAGAGGCATCGGGACAACCGGCATCAGTTTGATCATAGGCGTGGTGGCGGTAACCACGGTAGGGGCCATCAGGGTCAGAGAGCTGGTGGGAAGTTGCCCACATGTGCTACTTGCGGGAGGAACCACACCGGTGAGTGTTGGGGAAATTATCACTCTTGTTGGAGTTGTGGTGCTAGAGACCACATTAGGCGTGACTGTCCACATCAGGTGGGACAGGCACCGGCTCAAGCTCCTGCTAGAGCCAATGACTTTCAGAGAGGCCGCGGGCGCGGTAGAGGTAATTTCCAGCCGAGGAACGATGGTCAGAGGAATTTAGCTCATGTAGTTGCAGTCCAGCCGGAGGGCGGAGGACAGGCTAGGGTTTACGCTCAGCGCGGGGAACAGCATGACACCGATGTGATCGTAGGTAACTTCTCGATACAGTCTTTGGGTTTGCTTTCTTTGATTGACTCTGGGTCTACACATTCCTACATATTGAGTGAGCATGCACAGTCTTTGAATTTGCCTTGTGAGTTGCTAGAGGTAGGAGTTAGTGTTACTAGTTCCTTTGGGGACACAATAGTAGTTAGGAAGATGTACCGAAGGTGTCCGTTGATGGTTCAGGGACATGTGTTTCCAGTGGATATGATGGAACTTCCTTTCTATGGTTTTGATGTGATTCTGGGTATGGACTGGCTCACGGAGCATAGAGCTAGGATAGATTTTGAAACTAAGCGGATTTCTTTGAAGCTCACAGATGATTATGAGATCGTAGTGGTGGGTGAGAATGTGAAGTTCTTGTCCAATGTGGTTTCAGTGTTAGAGGCTAAGAGGTTAGTGGAGTTGGGGTGTGAAGCATACTTAGCGTATGTGATGAACCCTAACATGAGTGAGGTTAGACCTCAGGACATACAGACAGTATGTGATTTTCCTAGTGTGTTTCTGGAAGAATTGCCAGGGTTACCACCGGACAAAGAGGTAGAGTTCAGCATTGAGACTTATTCTGATTCAGCTCCTGTTTCGATTGCTCCGTATTGTATGGCACTGAAAGAATTGAAAGAGTTGAAGACTCAGTTGCAAGAGTTGACAGATAGAGGTTTTATTAGGCCTAGTTCTTCACCTTGGGGTGCACCAGTATTGTTTGTGAAGAAGAAAGATGGAAGTATGAGAATGTGCATAGATTATAGACAGTTAAATCAGTTGACAGTGAAGAACAAATATATGTTGCCTAGAATTGATGACTTGTTTGATTAGTTGAGAGGAGCATCGGTCTTTTCGAAGATTGATTTGAGATCAGGTTACTACCAGCTAAAGGTTAGAGAGGTTGATGTACCGAAGACGGCCTTTAGGACTAGGTACGGTCATTATGAGTTCTTAGTCATGCCTTTTGGGTTGACTAATGCACCGGCAGCTTTCATGGACATGATGAATAGGATTTTTCATCAGTATCTAGATCAGTTTGTGGTTGTATTTATTGATGACATCTTGGTGTACTCGCGAACTGAAGAAGACCATGACCGACACTTGAGACTTGTTTTGAAGACTTTGCTAGATCATCAGTTGTATGCGAAGCTCAGCAAGTGTGAATTCTGGATCCGAGAAGTAGTCTTCTTAGGACATGTAGTGTCAGCCGATGGGATTAGAGTTGATCCGAAGAAGATTGAAGCCATTGTTGAGTGGAAGCAACCGAAGTCTGTGACAGAAGTACGTAGCTTCCTAGGCTTAGCCGGATACTATAGGAGGTTTGTAGAGGGTTTCTCTAAATTAGCCGCTCCGTTGACACAGTTACTTCAGAAGAGTGTTCAGTTTGAGTGGACAGATGCAAGACAGAGAGCCTTTGAGAAATTGAAAGAAGCTTTGACCCAAGCTCCGATTTTGATTCAGCCTGAGTCCGGGAAGGACTATGTGATTTATAGTGATGCCTCGTATGTAGGGTTAGGATGTGTTCTGATGCAAGACAAGAGAGTGGTGGCTTATGCCTCAAGACAGTTGAAGACCCATGAGCGCAACTATCCGACCCATGATATAGAGTTAGCTGCAGTTGTGTTTGCTCTGAAGATTTGGAGGCATTATTTGTATGGTGAGAAATGCACAGTGTACACCGATCACAAGAGTTTGAAGTACATTATGACTCAGCGAGATTTGAATCTCAGACAGCGTAGGTGGTTAAAGTTGCTAAAAGACTATGATCTTACTATTGAGTACCATCCGGGTAAGGCCAATGTAGTGGCCGATGCATTGAGTAGGAAGATGGCCGTGGACTTGAGAGCTATGTTTGCTAGATTGAGTTTGTCTGGAGATGGTGGCTTGATAGCCGAGCTTCAGGTTAGACCTACTCTAGGTCAGTTGATTCGAGAGAAACAACTCTTAGATAGATCTTTGGCACCTCACGTGCAAGATATAGCCGAAGGTAGATCTTCAGATTACAGTTTTAGCACTGATGGAGTTTTGTGTTTCAAGGATAGAATAGTTGTGCCAGAAGACAGTGACTTGAGACGTACGATCCTGACTGAAGCCCACAGTAGTCCGTTTGCTATGCATCCTGGGAGTACGAAGATGTACCGTGATTTGAAGAATGAGTACTTTTGGGTTGGCTTGAAGAGAGATGTAGCCGACTTTGTGAGCAAGTGCTTAGTGTGTCAGAGAGTGAAGGCGGAACATCAGGTTCCCTCAGGTTTGTTACAGCCGTTGAGGATTCCGGAATGGAAGTGGGAGAACATCACTATGGATTTTGTTTCGGGTTTGCCTTTGACTCCTACGAAGAAGAACTCAGTTTGGGTGATAGTAGATCGTTTTACGAAGTGTGCTCACTTCTTGGCAGTCAACACTACTTACACCTTAGATAGATTGGCCGATTTGTACATTGGTGAGATTGTGAGGCTACATGGTGTGCCGAAGTCCATTGTGTCAGATAGAGATCCGCGGTTCACTTCTAGATTTTGGGAATGTCTGCATACAGCTTTGGGTACCCGTTTGAACTTCAGCACTTCTTATCATCCTCAGTCAGATGGTCAGTCAGAGAGGGTTATTCAGATCTTAGAGGATATGCTGCGTTGTTGTATCATAGACTTTCAGGGTACTTGGGAGAAGCATTTGCCTCTAGTAGAGTTTGCGTACGATAACAGTTTTCAGTCGAGCATTCAGATGGCTCCGTATGAGGCCTTGTATGGCCGGAAGTGTAGAACTCCAGTGTGTTGGGCCGAGGTAGGACAGAAACTGTTACCTATGCCGGATTTGCTCAAGGGGACAACCGAAAAGGTAAAATTGATTTGTGATCGTTTGAAGGCTGCTTCGGATAGGCAGAAGTCCTATGCCGATTTGAAGAGGAAGGAAGTTGAGTTCTTAGTGGGTGAGAAGGTATTCTTGAAAGTGTCTCCGTGGAAGAAAGTGATGAGATTTGGCCGAAAATGGAAATTGAGTCCGAGGTACATAGGACCGTATGAGATTGTGAAGAGGGTTGGTCCGGTTGCTTATCAGTTGCGTTTTCCATCCGAGCTTGAGAAGATACATGATGTGTTCCATGTGTCGATGCTTCGCAAGTATAGGTCCGATCCATCACATGTTATGCCCGTAGAAGAAATTGAATTGAATCCGGATTTGACTTATGAAGAAGAGCCAGTGGAGATCTTAGCTTCTGACAGTAAAGTGTTGAGGGGTAGATCGATTGAGTTAGTAAAGGTGCGGTGGCGACGTAGAGGTGTGGACGAGGCCACTTGGGAAAGGAAGGAGGATATGGAAAGGCAGTTTCCGTATCTCTTTTAGTCAGGTAATTTCGGGGACGAAATTCCTTAAGTGGGAGAGAGTTGTAACACCCGTGTTTTGGGCCTAGGAGTTAGCCGGGTATTAGTTCGAGTCAAATAAAACTTAATTAAAACATTTCAACTTCAAATAATGGCCTAATTGAGTTTTGGAAAAAGGGGAGGGCTTATGAGGTAATTTGACCCTAAAGTTTTTAAAAAGCTAGACAACTTTAAACCAAAAGTTGCCATCTTCTTTTCATCTTCTTTCTAACGTTAAAGTGAAGAAAACACCATTTCTAAAACCTCTCAAGCTTTGTCACTATTCCATTGATCCTACCACTTGTTTCCAACACCATTTTAAGAGGTAATTATATTTTCTTAACCTCCTCTCCATCCTCTACTTGTATATTGTCTTAAATTTCAAAAATATGGGGTTTTGAGAAATTAGGGTTCATATGGAAATTTGGGGTTTTAATGGGGTTTTCAATTTGTTTTGATAAATTGTATTGGGGGTTTGTTTAAGCACTATGAAATACACAACATATGTTAATTTGGTTAATTTTGGATGAAAATTCGTAGTATGGTCTTAAGGCTAGTTTTAAGGTTGTAAAACTTGAGTTTTTGGTGGGTTTTATGTTGAAATTGAAGGGCTGTTGGTCTACCTATGGTATGAGGGTGTTTTGGGATGATTTGGAAGTCATTTGGATGTTTGGAAATTGAATTTTCAGCAAGCTTTTAAGGGAGCACGAAATTGGGGTTTTAGGAGGTTATGTGATTTGAGAAACTGAGGAATTTGGGTTGTGTTAGCAAAGTATGTTGATGGTTGAGTTTAGCATTGAATTAGGAAGTAATGTGTATGTTTTGTTTGGCTAGAAGCAAGTGGAAGCACGGAAGAGACTTTGGGACCGAATCCGGGTTCGTAGGAAGATTGGTTCGAATTGCTAAGGAAGGGCGGTGAGTGGTTTCAACTTGTTTTTAAAGTTTGGTTCGAGTGTGTGTGTGTGGGTGAAGTGTGCTTGGTAAGCCACTTCTAGTTGATTCAAGTTGATAGCTTAGCCTTTGATATCCATGTGCTATTGTGCTTACTAGCTATACTCTTGATTTGTGGTTAATTGATACTTGTATATATATCATGATGAGTAGATATGTGATGAGCACGTATTGTGGTTGATGATATATGTATGATGTGGTTATGATAATTGGCACTAAAATGATTACCGGTTGTAAATGATCGATCATTAGGATAGTGTGCACACAAATTGAGTCAAAACGTACGTGGCCTTGATGGCGTTAAGTCATCAAGGAGGAGTACGGTGATGTAACATTCCACCGGAAGCTTTTATTACATTTCTACGGGATGATGAGTGGAATCTCATCCGTAGGGCATGTGGCGATGAGTGGAATCCCGCACATGCAAGGTCCGGTGATGAGTGAAATCCCACCGAGGTAAAGTGTTGTCGAGGTTTAAATCCGCACAATCGGGGTAATTAAAGTGACCAATTAACTTGTACATACATTGTGATATGTGATGATGATATATGTTGGTGATATATGGTATTTCTATATAATGTTGATATTGATATATGAGCTTGTTAGGATTGAGAGACCATATATGCTACTTGAAAGACTAGCTAAGTCTACTTGACTCTTATGCCTATGTTTGATGTATGTAAGACTAAGATTAACATGCTTGAACCCTGCATTGTTGATGTTTTTCGCTTTAGAGCACCCTCACTAAGCTTATAGCTTACGCTCTCTATGTTCAACAATGCAGATCATTAGCGTGGCGTTAGCTCGAGGCAAGGCAAGAAGGGCTTTCCAAGTTGTTGCTCAAGTATGGTTAATTTTGTAGTAGTTAAGCAATGTGGCAATAGGGTGTGTTTGTATGAGCCTTGTATGACTCTTTCAAATGATGTTGATATGGATTGATGTTTTGGACTGTAAAGCATGTAATGCTATGTTGATTGATGGTGTGTGATGGCATGTCTTAGATGCTTAGGTTGCATTATGTATGAGTGCAAACCTCTTGTGTTGAATTGTGCCATTTTGGCTCTTGAGCTTCCATGTTTGGCCTTAAATGCTGAATTTTACTCTTTTGTTAGAATATCATGTTCGAATGCCTTGATTCATGTTAATTGCTATGTATGGCTCATGTATGATTGCTTAAATGAATGTATGTGCGAGTCTTGTGAGTGTTAATTCATGCCTTGGATCCTTTTTAAGCTTCTACAAATGTCTATGTATGATTTTGGTGTTTTTTCAAGGTTAGGAAGTCCTTAGGTTGAGCAGAAAGTGATCCCCTGCACTAAGGTTTCGAAACCATGGGTAAGGTTTCGAAACCTTTGCAGAGAATTTTGGTTCCAGGGGTCACTGCCAGCCAAAGTTTCGAGACCTTTGGGGTAGGTTTCGAAACTATGGTCAAAGGTTCCGAAACCTTCCCCAAGGTTTCGAAACCTTTGGTGAGAAATTGGTTCCAGGGGTTTCTGCCAGCAAAAGTTTCGAAACCCTTGGTGAAGGTTTCGAAACTTCTGCTTAAAACTGCACTGTTTTGACTTGTTCACCTTTTTTAAGAGATAAATACATAGGAATTAATATGCCTCTAGTTAAGATTAAAATTTGGGCGTTTGAATGTGGTTGGGGGTTCGTTTGTGACAAGATTAAAAGGAAAAAAAATTTTAGGGTTGCTAACCGAGGAGGAACCTTTTGGGTTTCGCTTCGGTTTTCCCCGTGTGGCCCACTCGGACCGGTCATCCGGCCAGACCGGGACGAGGGGGTTACATTCTTCCACGGAGAGACTTTCAAGAATACTCTATCTCCTACGGCATACTCAACTTCTTTCCTCTTCAAATCGGCATATGATTTCTGTCTATCCGAAGTTGCCTTCAAACAATCACAGATTAACTTCACCTTATCGGTAGTCCCCTTAAGCAAATTTGGCATCGGTAACAACTTCTGGCCTGCTTCGGCCCAATAAATCAGAGTCCTACATTTTCTACCATATAGTGCCTCATACGGAGCAATCTGAATGCTCGATTGATAACTGTTATTGTATGCGAACTCGACCAGCGACAGGTGTTTCTCTCAAGTACTCTGAAAGTCAATAATGCAACAACGCAATATGTCCTCCAAAATCTGTATAACCCTCTCTGACTGACCATCTGTTTGAGGATGATACGACGGACTGAAATTCAATCAAGTACCCAAAGCACTATGCAAACACTCCCAAAATCTGGCTATAAATCTCGGATCTCTATCAGACACAATCGACTTCGGCACACCATGCAGTCTCACAATCTCACTAATGTATAAATCGACCAACTTATCTAAGGAGTAAGTCGTATGAACAGCTATAAAGTGAGCACACTTTGTGAAGCGGTCAACTATATCTCAAACTGAGTTCTTCTTCGAAGGAGTCAAAGGCAAACTCGAAACGAAGTCCATGGTGATATTTTCCCACTTCCATTCTGGAATCCTCAATGGTTGCAACAAACCTGATGGAACCTAATGTCCTGCCTTCACTCTCTGGCATACCATACACTTACTCACGAAATCAGCTACGTCTTTCTTCAAACCAACCCAGTAGTATTCATTCTTCAGATCACAATACATCTTTGTACTACTAGGATGCATGGCAAACGGGCTACTGTGTGCTTCGGTCAAGATAGTACGTCTCAAATCACTGTCATTCGGCACAACTATTCTGTCTCTGAAACACAAGACCCCATCAACATTGAAATTGTAGTTCGATGGTTTACCCTCGGTTATATCTTGCACGTGAGGTGCCAAAGATCTATCTAACAACTGTTTTTCTCTAATCAACTGACCTAAGGTAGGTCTAACCTGAAGCTCGGCCACTAGACCATCATCACCGGACAAGCTCAAACTAGCAAACATGGCTCTCAACTCGACAGCTACCTTTCTACTCAAAGCATCTGCCACTACATTAGCTTTACCCGGATGGTACTCAATCGTGAGATCGTAGTCTTTAAGCAACTCTAGCCACCTACGTTGTCTAAGGTTCAACTCTCTTTGTGTCATTATATACTTCAGACTCTTGTGACCCGTATACACTGTGCATTTCTCACCATACAAATAATGTCTCCAGATCTTCAAGGCAAACACAACTGCGGCTAGCTCTATGTCGTGTGTCGGATAATTACGCTCGTGATTCATTAACTGTCTCGAGGCATAAGCTACAACTCTTTCGTTCTGCATGAGCACACAACCTAATCCTATATATGAAACATCACTGTAGATCACATAATCCTTCCCCGACTCTGGTTGAATCAAAATCGGTGCATCTGTCAAAGCTTCTTTCAGTTTCTCAAAGGCTTGTTGTCTCGCATCTGACCACTCAAACTGAACATTCTTCTGAAGCAATTTTGTCAAAGGAGTGGCTATCTTCGAGAACCCATTCACAAACCTCCTATAATAACCTGCTAAGCCTAGGAAACTACAAATCTTTGTCACAGACTTTGGTTGCTTCCACTCAACAATGGCTTCTATCTTCTTCGGATCACCTCTAATCCCCTTGGCTGACACTACATGTCCTAGAAAGATGACTTCTCTGATCTAGAACTCACACTTACTCAACTTAGCGTACATCTGGTTGTCTAGCAAAGTCTGCAAAACTAACCTCAAATGCATGTCATAATCTTCTTCGGTTCGCGAATACACCAAAATATAATCTATGAATACAACCACAAACTGATCTAAGTACTGATGGAAGATTATGTTCATCATGTCCATGAAAGCAATCGATGCATTTGTCAACCCAAACGACATAACCAAGAACTTGTAGTGACCATACCTAGTCCTGAAAGTTGTCTGCGGTACATCAACCTCTTTTACCTTCAACTGGTAATAACAGGATCTCAAATCAATCTTTGAAAAGACTGATGCCCCTCTCAACTGATCAAACAAATCATCGATACGTGGTAAGGGATACTTGTTTTTCACTGTCAGCTGATTTAACTGTCTATAATCGATGCACATCCTCATACTACCGTTTTTCTTCTTCACAAATAATACCAGAGCGCCCCAAAGGCGAAGAACTCAGACGGATAAAACCTCTGTCTGATAGCTCTTGTAACTGAGTCTTCAACTCTTCCAGTTCTTTCGGTGCCATACGGTGTGGAACAATCAAAACGGGAGCAGAATCTGAGTATGTCTCTATAGCAAACTCTACTTCTCTGTCAGGCGGCAAACCAGACAATTATTCCGAAAACACACTCGAAAAATCACACATTGTTCTGATATCATATAGTCTAACTTCATTCATGTTCGGATTCATCACGTAGGCTAAGTACGCCTCACAACCCAACTCAACTAATCTTTAAGCTTCTAAGGCTGAAACAACATTCGATGAGAATTTTAAATTCTCCCCTACTACCACAATCTCGTAGTCATCTACAAGCTTCAAGTAAACTCTCTTTGTCTTGAAATCTATCCTAGCCCTATGCTTTGTAAGCCAGTCCATACCCAAAATCACATTGAAGCCATAGAACGGTAACTCCATCATATCCACTGGAAAAATACGCTCCTGAACCATTAACGGACATCTTCTGTACATCGTTCTAACCACTACTGTATCCCCGAAGGAACTAGTAATACTAACACCTACCTCTAGTACTTCACAAGGTATATTTAACATCTTTGCATGCTCACTCAATATGTATGAATGCGTAGACCCGGAATCAATCAAGGAAAGCAAACTCAGAGACTATATCGAGAAATTACCCGCAATCACACCTAAGGTGATCTCTAGCTCCACAGTTCCAACACGCATGAAAGTTTCCCCAGCACTCCCCGGTGTGATGCCTCTCGCACCTAGCACACTCGGGTAAACGCCCACCAGCTCTTTGGCCCTGATGGCCTATTTCGTGGTTACCACCCCCACGTCTGTGATCAAAATGATGCCTATTGTCTCTGTGCCTCTTGGCATCACCTCTATCAAAGTCAGCAGACCTCTTCCCTGAACCAGCCCCACCTGAACATTTGGTCAGACCCAAACTATGCTCTATGTCCTTGGCCCTAGTGACCAAAACATCGAAGTCCGTGTAATTTGTAGCCAAAGTATACCTCTTCACTTCCTCACTCAACTCGTAACAGAAACGGTTGTATCGTTCCGTCTCAGTAGAAACTAGCTCGGACACATATTGACTCAATCTGACAAACCGTACCTCATACTCGGTCACTATCATGTTACCCTGAAGCAAGGCCATGAACTCTTTCTTCTTTTCATCAAGATAGCGAGGGCCCATATACTTCTTGCGAAAAGCAGACTCAAAGAACTCCCAAGTAATCTCAGCATCTGGCATGCCTGTAGTAATGGGGACCCACCAAGTGTAGGTATCACCCTAAAGCAAAGAAACAACACATCCCAGTCTGCGCGCCCCAGTACAACCCATCTGAGACAAGATACGAACAATATTATCAAACCAAGCCTCTGATCTCTCGAGTGTCAACCCTTAGAATTCTTCTCCACCTAAGCTACAAAGCCTCTCAAGTGGTAAATCGGTGCCCTCACCCTGAGGTTGTGCCACAGCTTGTCCCCCGGCCACGGTTGCCTGAAAAGCCCCAGCTATAGCCTGAACCAACGGAGCTAGATCTATACTGGTCGGACCTTGGCCAACCTGAGGTCCTACGCCCTCAGCTCTCGCCTCACCTCCTTCTTGACGAGGAGGAGAATGAGGAGGTGGAGGAGCCTCCGCCTCTACAACCGGCTCAACTTCAGGAGCTGCTACCCGTGGTTCCAGATGAACCACCCTAGGCCTGCCTCTAGGTCTCATCTTACAGCTAACAAGATATCAACTACAAACAAAAATAAACACACAAGGATTGAGTTAGCAAAAACAAGGGTCCAAGGTGCTCAAGTATTCCTTTACTTAAAATCTTTTCCAATAAGGTAATAGTAGCAATGGTAACTCGACAACTACGCCTCAATACAACAACCATACTAACACATGCTTTCAAACACCATGCAAGCAAGCGTACAAAAAGCATACATAGCAAAAGCATTCACCATACAACATACACCGAGATATTGCAACATAACACTTCAAACATACCTTACCTATCTTCCCAAGGTCGCGGAAACCTCAAGCTCTGATACCAAGAAATGTAACCCCCTCGTCCCGGTCCGAACAAGTTACATGGGGAAAATCAGGGCGAAACCCACTAAGGCCACACTCCGATTAGCAACCCTATTTTTTCATTTAATTATCTTGTCAAAATATCATATTTAATCCTAAGTGCAAAGGCGACAGCGGAAAATGATAACGAATCAAACCAAGCAGAACGTATGTTAACTTAAATTTACCAAGTAACATGTTAGTTTAATTTCATGCGTACAAAGCAAAACCGCTCATAAAAGATACATACCAAGTAACAAGGAAGCAAACAAACATTAGGGACTAAAACACAATGTTCGAGAACCTTTGAAGATGCCAATTAGCCAATTTACTTGCCTGCGTTTCGAAATAGGCTTGCCCGTTTCGAAATGCGGGCTCCAGTTTAAAAGCCAGACCAAGCCGTTCCGATACGGTCCACTTTGTTCCAGAACGGGGGTCTACAATGACAACATTTCGGAACTTGTTCCGAAACAGGGCTTCTCAGTGGCAAACCGTATCGAAACGTGTACCGAAACGAGAGCTCACAGTGTCAAATCGTATCGAAACGACACCACCCCCGTTCCGATACGAGTATCCCTAGAGCTACAACCGTTCCGAAACCACTTGGAACGTTTCGAAACGCCTGCACACAGAGTGACCCGAAAATAGGTTTCTGCATCATCAAACATCCTCACATTGCCCCAAAACATCAAAGATCACAAGCAACCATCATACAACCAAATCTAGAGGCAACACATCCTACTACGGAGCACAATTAAACAAACAAGCATGCATAACAAATCCATTTAGCCAAAAGAAACATGTAGCAACATGATCATCACATATAACAAGGTTTACAACCCTTCAACACACAAAAAAACATGATCAATCAACAACATAAAGCCAACATAGGAGTCTAACACATCCTCCTACAACATTTAGCATCCCCATTGCTATCTATTACATTATTCAAAGAAAACCATACTTGAGCAGCAACACACGCTCTTGGGTGCCCCTTCCTTGCTTCTTGCTAACTTCCACACTAATGATATGCATTGCCGGAAATGAGAGTGTAAGCTTGAAAGCTTAATGAGGGAGCTCAAAAACAAATATCGACAATGCAGGATCCAAAGCATAGTAGCCATAAATCAACAACAAGGCATGCATTAACACCAACATAACGACATAGCCAACCGCTACTAGAATGCATGAACATGGCATCTTACCTCATGGTATGCTTAGCATAGATGTACAGAACATCTTATCACAACAACCACACATAAACAAGGTATATTGGCAACTATATAGCTTACTCGGATATTCGGATAACTTCCGTTAGGATTTTCCCCCAACGTACTCAAACAACAATATTACCTTCTGGTGGGATTTCACACATCACCATTTTTTTTACGGATGGGATTCCACTCATCATCAAACATAAACACTTTCCGGTGGAATGTTACTTCACCGTACTCCTCCTTGGTGACTACACATCACCAAGGCCACGCGCGAATTTGACTCTTATTGTGTGCACACTCATCCTAATGATCGATCATTTATATCTGGTAATCAAGACTAGTGCCAACATACTAAACGTGTACTCACCATGATTTCACAATCATGCAATACCACACACAATTCACCATCATGCAACATAAATACCTCATAACATGCATTATCACACAAGATCACATTTATGCACATTTAGCAAGAAATACATAAGTTAAACAAGAGATTAAGCTACCGACTTAACCCCACATTAGATTGACCTACCAAGAACAATCTAATACCTCCACAACATACTTTGAACCAATTTAAAACCATTGAAAACAGTCCACTCACCAAACACTCCCAAAACAAGCCAAGAATGTCGATCAAGCCTCTAATTTTCCAGAATCGAGCCCGAAGCTTCTCCAACTATTTTTCTTGTTTCTAATCAACCAAAACAGCGTATTACTCGTCAAAACGTCAACAAAATCACTGCCACAAATCAGATTACAATCTCAAGACCAATTCACTACATTTCCAAGCCAAGAACTAACCCAACTCTTGATTTTCGGACTTGAACACAATCCAACAAATTCCCATCAGTTTCATCATCCAAATCATCATGAAACATGTTCAAAACGACCCCAAGCATAACCATACCATCACCCTAACTTTCCCTCACAATACTATCTCAAAAACTCAAGATTTCTACCCTTAAACACACCCACAAATACCCATTTCGGGATTTCAACAAAACCTCACCATTTTAAGATATATTACACTTAAAAGCAAGATTATAACATATTTAGACTTTACAAATCAAAAGCTCAATAAAAACCCAACAAAGTTTCCTTCTTTTTCTTAAAATTTGAACTCTTGAAGAAATTCAAAAATGAAGTTTATGAAAATCTAAACCCATGGAAATGTTAAGGATGAAGAGGAGAAGTCAAAAACACTTGAAATCGATGAGAAAGATGATTGAAATAGTAACTTTGGTTGAAGGGAGGTTTTATGTCGTGAGTTTTGTTTGAAGGGAGAAGAAGATGGTAGCTTTTCTCAAAACATTCATTTACTCGTCTTATTTCATTTATTTAGAAAACCCCCTTTTACCCTTAATGAAACCACAAGGCCTTTTTAACTCAAAACCAAGTCCATTTTATTTAAACCAAGCACAAAGACCCAAACCCAATTAATTCACCTAACACCCGACCCCTAAACCCGGATGTTACATAATAGTTGGCCAATTGGTCAAGAGTTAGCCTTACATTTTTTTAACTTTCCGATGTGGAATTTTCAATCACTAGAATCAAATTCCGACTAAGCCTAGTTTTTGGGGTGTTACACTGACTCCTGAATCCATCTTCTGCTTTCATCTACCAAAATCGTTGTTTACAAAAAAATTATAAAAATAAAATGTTATTAAAATAAATCGATTTTAATCTCGCCTCGAAAATGATTAGCGTCGACTCATGTTTTGTTTTTTTTTTTAAAATTTCGTCAGACTTAAGGACCGTTCTAATAATAATGAATCGAATAAAATGATAAAATACAATGATATGATGGATGATGTTATTATATGCACAATTATAGGAGAGAATATTGTTTTGCAAAAACATGTATTTGAAGAGTAATTGGGATAAACACTAAAATCAAAAGACTTAAACTTAATGAATGCACATATTCATTGCTAAATAGGCAAATGATGATATTTGAACCAAGCTCATCAACAATACTACCAACTAATTAGAATGTCAATGAACAGTTCAAGCTTTTAATATAAAAAAGAGTTTAGACTTCAGAATGAAGCAGGGTGGGTTTTTGGCCACCTCGAACCCGCCCTGACTTGGATTTAAATATTCATTTACTCATCTGAACTGAATGAGTTAGAAATTAATGATACTTATATAGTTTATTATATATTAATGATACTTATATATATATATATATTATAGAGTTGTTCCGATATCATTTTAAAGTTAAAAACACCAAAATTAGTATGTAATTTTACAGATAAATAAGTTATTCCGAAAAAGATATTATGTTAAAATTTGATCTACTCTTTTCGGAGAAAACTGAAAAACAAAAGATAAAAAAAATCGTTTCTCGACAACCGAACAGAAAGCGCAAAAAATTACATTATAGAAACGTTTAACCAATACATAAATCAATGGAAACGTTTAACTAGAATCAATTTGTTAAACACAATTTAAAAAATTAAAGACTTTCTAACCCTAAAATATTATCGTTGCTCCTCTCTAAACATTCTTCCTATTTTTTTATTTTTTTTGTTTTTCACTTCTATCTTCAATTTTTATTTTTTTGTTCATATATTCGTTCTTCTTCTTCTTCTTCCCTTTTATTTCTATTCCATGTTTATTTATATGTTTTTAACTCATTCAATATTATAAATAAAAAATGGTTTAAGAAAGTAGAAGATAAATAGTTAGGGGTGTCAGATCTAACTTTTTCGTGCTTAATTTTAATTTCTTTTAATATTTTTTGAGTTTTGTGATGGTTTTTTTGTTACTTTATTTTATGTAAATTTGAATTGTTTTCTAATGCTATTTTGATAAAAATTTATTGGATTGATAAAAAAAATTAGGGAAAACTACACTGGTGGTCCCCAACTATCACTTTTTTCTCATTTTGGTCACCTAACTAATTTTTTAGTCAAAATCGTCCCTCACATTAGATATCTTCCATATTGTGGTCCCTTTTTGGATCCTAATTTAAAATCATTTAAAAATAAAAAATAAATATTATTTAAAATTTTATATTTTATCATAAATAAATAATATTAAATATTTTAAAATAATTTAATATCTAATTTCATAAAATAATAAATGATTATTTAATTAATTTTTTAATTATCGAACAAAGTGAAAAAATTAAATCTAGATTGATTTTTAATTTTAATAAAAATTTAGTTAAATATAATTTAAAAACTTCTTAGTTTAACTTGATAGTTAAATATTTAATTATTTTTTTTATCAATTAGGTCTTTTGTTTGAGTCACCCCCTAATTTTTTTATATTATTTTGAGTTATTTGTAACTTAATATACGTTAAATACAAGTGTTAGTGTATTAACTCAAAAATTAGGCTTAGCACATTTGGTTTTTTATTTGCCCTTTTATGTTGTAGGGCGTGGGTTCAATTCCCAACGTCCACAAGTTTAGTTTATTTTGATTTTTCGTTGATTTTCTTCAATCAATATGGTGGATGCACATGTCACCACTTGATTGGTTGAATAAAAATAAATAAAAATAAAGTGGGGAGGAGATAGAAATGATTAAAAAATTTTAAAAATATCACGTCAGCGTTGTTGTTAGTTTTTTAATGGAGAGAGAACAAAATAGGAAAGGCATTTAATGTGAAAGACGATTTTGACGAAAAATTAGTCGGGTGACCACCCGTGTAGTTTTCCCAAAAAAATTAACTTCAAATCTATTGGAGAAGATTAATAATTTTTTTAGATTATCGGGTCGAATCGTTGTCGGGTTTAATGGTTGTTATGTCGGGCAATAGTTAAATTACTATTTAAATTGGAATCGGGTCAAGGTCAGATTTAGAGGTGAGTTTTTCAGGTCGAGACTGTTAAAAACCCGCCATGCCCTACTCCGTTGTCATCCCTAGCAAGAATCACAACTTTTTGAGGGATAGTGAAAATAAATCAAACCTTTTTTTGGCCAATAGTGGAAATAAAATAATTAAAAAATATAAATCAAACGTAGTTAAGAAGAAGATAGCTAGGTTGAGAGATTCATTCAATAATGAAATTCTATAATATTCAATCTGAATTAGTTGGTTAATGAGTTAAATACCAATAAGTATAATATATATATATATATATGGTAAAGTACACAAATGGTTACTAAATTATCTCGAAAAATATAAAATGATCATCAAACTTTCAAAAATTACATAATGGGCATTAAACTTTAGTTTTTTATACAAAATAATCACCAAGTTATTAATTGTTGTTAAGTGTGTACGCGAAAGTTACAAAAATTTGAATAATAGAACATTTAATCCTCCATATTGACACATTAAATCAATTTATTCTTAATTTAACCCCCATTATTAATTTCTAAATTATTGAATATGTAAATATTGAGGATTAAATATATTATTATACAAAATTTCATAATTACCACGTCTCCCAATTAACAACAATTAACAAATCGATGATTATTTTGTAATAAAAACTAAACTTTAATGCCTATTATATAACTTTTGAAAGTTCAATGACCATTTTGTATTTTTTAGGATATTTTAGTGATCGTTTCCAAAAATGTAAAGTATACTTAATAATCAATAAACAAAAAATTTTATTTTGTCACCAAACATTTAAAACAATATATATTTTTTAAAATATCAATAGTTATAAATTTAGTAAACATTTTAATTTTAATTATACTTGTAAAAAATTATAATTTTTTCTGTTTTTCTCAGAAATAAGCACGAAATCAATATCATATTGTTGATGCATGGTAATAATACAAATATATGCAATAATAAAAATAAATGATATTACTTGAAAAGTTAAATGAGTTTTGGAGCAGTTTACCATTATTTTAAATAGTTGATTGAGTTGATATTACGAGTTAACAGTAATTAATTTAATTATATTAAAAATATAAATTTAGTAAATTATATTAAATGAAATTAATAATACTTATATAATTTATGGTAAACAAATATTATTATAGAGTCGTTCTGATACCATTTTTAAAGTTAAAAACATCAAAATTAGTATATAATTTTACAGGTAGATAAGTTATTATGAAAAAAATAATATACTAAATTTGATCTATTCTTTTCAGAGAAAACTAAAGAAAAAAAAATAAATTTTTTCTCGGCAACCGAACAAAAAATGTAAAAAAAACGAATTACATATACTCTTAAACAATAAATAAATCAATGGAAGCACACAAACAAATGATAATTTCAACTAGAATCAATTTGTTAAACGCAATATAAAAAAATAAAATTAAACAAAAACTTTAAAGATTCGAAGACGGTTACATTAATTAGATATTGAAACAATCTTAAAAACAAAAAAATGATAATTCAGTTAAAAATCTAGCACTTAAAAATAATAACAAAGTAAAAGAATGTAAAAAGAGAAATTATTAAAAAATAAGTTTTTTTATAGTTTTGATTTTTCTTTTAAAATTTTTTGACAATGAAATGAAAATAGGGAGAAGAGTATGGAGGGAAAGAGTCTATTTAATGTGCAAGAATTATAACTTTTTGAGGGAAAATAAAAATAAATCATTTTTAGCAAATAAAATAAATAAAAAATATAAAAATTACACGCAGTTAAGAAGGAGATAGCTATGTTGAGAGATTCGTTACATAATAAAAATCTACAATATTCGATCCAAATAAGTTGTTAATGAGTTAAATACCGATAATTATAAAAAGGATAAAATACTGAAATCATCACTCAACTTTGGTCATTTGACCTATTTTAGTCACTCAACTTTAAAAACGCTAAATTTACTCATTAAACTTTACTTTTTGACCTGTTTTGGTCACTTTAAATTATTTTATTAATATTTATGTATGACATTGCATATTTTATTATTATTATATATAAAAATAATTTAAAATAAAAATAAATAATACTTTTTTATTAATAAATAGAAAAAGTAATTTAAAATAAAAATCTTAATCCCAAATATCCCAAATACCAAACACCCAAATTCTCAAACCCCCTTACCGGTGTCACTCTCACCGGCGGCTACCACCCCCTCTACCACCGCCGACGACAACACCTGCCGCCGATGGTTGATGTTGATCAAATGTCTCAGAAAAATTAGTTTGTTTTCATTTTCATTGTTCCACGGTGCCAAAGAAAAGGCCAGATTTTAAACCCAGCCCCCAAAGTTTCAACCTTTTGTACCACATCGGGAAATAACCGATCGAAATTTGATAAATTTATCTCATTTCTCCATGGAATCAGATAGCATTGATTGTATGGCATCTTCAGATGTGATGGATCTCATCATCATCAGTTGCCTTTGTTGTCGAAGACCTGCAGTAACTGTACCGAACTTAGGCCGCGGCGGAGGCTTGACGTCGACTAAACGGAAGAAGGAATCATCTTCAGGGTTAACCAAGGGGAAAGCGTCGACTAAACTGCGCCGACTTGATATCATGGTATTGAATTGCTATTGGCAAAAGTTTTTGTGTTGCAGCTCAGTGTAGTCGCGGAAAAGATCATAAGGATTACCTAATTTGTTTTCTTCCTGGTAAGAAAATATTGAATTGCTTTTTAATTGCAAACGAACTAATTGATTACACTAGAAAAAAATGGTTTTGCTGGTATTATATTCAATGTTGCCTTTAAGAAGGCCTACAATACAGTAGACTAAAATTTTCTTATCCTTATTATGAGTAAAATGGGTTTCACACATATTTGGTGTAATTGAATTATGTCTTGTATTTCTAAAGCTTCAATATCTATCTTAGACTAAGAGAATGAGAAAATTATTAAGCAATTTAACAAAAAAGTTTCAGGCGTCAGAGAGCGTAGCTGGGGGTTTAGGCTTTCCCAATTCCATTAATTGATTTGGTTAAATATTGAAGTTTTTTTAAATTACAAAAACAATTAAAAATTCAATATTTATTTATTAAGAAATGACATTTCGAGGAGATATTAAATAAATAAAATTAAATGACTTTTTATTAACGATTCCTACAGTTTTATGTTTAAAGATAATTTCGGATTAGTTTTATTTTAAACGACTTTTGATAATTATATACAACATACATGTATTTTTTTCATATTTTTTTTGTATTTTAATATATATATGGGATAGGATCCGGTTACACAGTGTAAAACTTTTTAATTTTTACATTTTTTTGGATCATTGGATGAGTGAAACGGATGAATGAGATTAATAGTAGAATATGTGAAGATTATCACTTGGAAAAAAAGTAAGGAGTTAATCTCAACCATTCATTTCCCTTTCCCTCACACATACACATACACAGATATAAAGTAGAATTTATTAAATCGACTCAACTTTTTACTATTAGTGGATCAATTTTCAAGTTTGAGTCATTCGAATTTCTATTTTATAATTCAATCTTTCTTTAAATTTTTTTCGAAGTTGAGTTAAATTAATAAAATTACAAGTCAAATATTTTTACATCAAGTCAAATAATTCTTTTTTTTAGTTTAGTCTAATTTTATTTACCCTGAAACCAAAGTAGCACCTGCAGGCCGCGATGCATCGCTAAAGAAACGATGAGGACAAGAAACGATGAGGACACAAGACTCAAATAAAGGTTCGAAACAATATAACAAAAACTAACAGACAAGAAACGATGAGGACACTACTCAAAACTCAGATCCGCCATAAGCAACGAGAGAATCCCCGACAGTGGTTGTGCATAAACAACCTCGCTAATATCTAGCCCCGATCGAGCCAAAGCATCTGCCACAACATTTTCGTTACGACGAATATAAAAAATTATAACGTCTCAATCTCGACGAAACAGCTCAAGAACGCTATTTACAAGCACCTTACCTGCAAGCGCGACAAATTCACTCTTTGTTATAACTCTCTCCATTCGTTGTTGCCCTCCTAATATTACTCTAGCATTGGGTAGACGAGGGTATGTATTTAGATCTTGTGTAGAGGTCATAGAGAGTTTGGTAGGTGCTTTCTTAGTGTATAAACTTTGTATATGGGGGATGATGGATACTTATTTGGTTGCAGTATCTTATTTTGCTATGTTGGTGGCTATGTCTATTAACTGATTGACAATTAACGGGTGTAGATTTCCAAATCCAATATATTTTAATATTATATCTATTATTATATTATTCTTATATTATATTATATCTTATTTATTATTATGTATTTTATTATTTATATATTATTATTTAAATTTAAGTTAAGTTAAATATAATAAATAATGATTTAAAATAATTTAATAATTTATAATTAACGAATAAGTTTGATGGACCCCCTCTCTATCTTTTATGGACTTTTGCTTCACTCTTAATTTCTTAAAGTCAAAAACAGAGTGGCTACTACTTAGGGTCTCTATTTCTAGTGTCTTGTGTTTAGTAGCACTGGTGGTTTTTAATTATTACAAGTATGAGCACAACATTGAAAATGCTGGGAGAAATGCCAAAAGAAGTCCTAGGAGATGTGAACGAGATGTTGAAATGGGTGAACCGCATGTTGAAATGGCTGGGATGCAGGTTACTGATGATAACGAGGCTGCACCATCACCACGAATCTTACCTCCCGTTTACGGTCTTGATTTGGGAATTAAGGAGTCCACCGAGGAGGAACGGCCAGTGAAATTTTACACCCCACCTCGAGTTATTCCTGATCACCCTATTCATTTGGGTCAAAGAACCGAACCTAGAATGATATTCTTGAATATTGAAGACTACTCATTAGAGGGGGAATGGCTGCCGAAATTCTTCATCCCTCCCTGTGTTGTTCATGATCATTGGCCTAGTCTTACGCTTTTTGTGAATATTTTCCGTAGCCATCCTAAAAACATTAAGCAAGCGAAAAGGAATTTAAGTGTATGCATGGGATTTCGTAATTCAATCCAATGATAAATCTCACTTAGGTTTAAAAAAAAATTTAAAATCAAATAAACAAATCAAAATAAAACAAACAAAAAAATTTTTTAAAGAGAAAAACAGTGAATAAAAATACGAGAGAGAAATTTTATATTCGAATCAAAAAATTTAAGATTTTGATTTTTTTACAAGATTTGAAAAACCCAAGTATCAAAACTTTAATACCTATTATATAACTTTTGAAAGTTCAGTGATCATTTTTTATTTTTTAGGATATTTTAGTGATCGTTTCCAAAAATGTAAAGTATACTTAATAATCAGTAAACAAAAAATTTTATTTTAGTCACCGAACATTCAAAATAATATATATTTTTTAAAATATCAATAGTTATAGATATAGTGACCATTTTAATTTTAATTGTACTTATAAAAAATTATATTTTTGTTTGTTTTTCTCGGAAATAAGCATGAAATTAATATCATAGTGTTGATGCATGGTAATAATACAAAAATATGCAATAATAAAAATAAATGATATGACTTGTAAAGTTAAATAAGGTTTGGAGCAGTTTACCATTATTTTAAATAGTTGATTGAGTTGATATTACGAGTTAACAATAATTAATTTAATTATATTAAAAATATAAATTTAGTAAATGATATTAAATGAAATTAATAATACTTATATAATTTATGGTAAAAAAATATTATTATAGAGTTGTTCTGATACCATTTTAAAGTTAAAAACATCAAACTTAGTATATAATTTTACAGATAGATAAGTTATTATGAAAAAATACTATACTAAATTTGATCTATTCTTTTCAAAGAAAACTGAAGAAAAAAAAAACAAATTGTTTCTCGGCAACCGATCAAAAAATGTAAAAAGAAACGCATTAGATATACTCTTAAACAATAAATAAATCAATGGAAGCACATAAACAAATGATAATTTCAACTATAATCAATTTGTTAAACGCAATATAAAAAAATAAAATAAAAACAAAAACCTCAAAGATTCGAAGACGGTTATATTAACTAGATTTTGAAACAATCTTAAAAACAAAAAATGATAATTAAGTTAAAAATCTAGCACTTAAAAATAACAACAAAGTAAAATAATGCAAAAAGAGAAATTATTAAAAATATGAGGCTTTTTTATGGTTTTGATTTTTCCTTTAAAATTGTTTGACAATAAAAAGAAAATAGGGTGAAGAGTATAGAGGGAAAGTGTTTATTTAATGTGCAAGAATCATAACTTTTTGAGAGAAAATAAAAATAAATAATCTTTTAGCAAATAAAATAAATAAAAAATATAAAAATCACACGCAGTTAAGAAGGAGATAGCTAGGTTGAGAGATTCGTTCCATAATGAAAATTTACAATATTCAATCCGAATAAGTTGTTAATGAGTTAAATATCGATAATTATAAAAAATATAAAGTATACCTCATAACCAGTAAACAAAAAAATTAATGTATCCACTAAGCATTAAAAACAATATATATATATATTAAAAAATATCAATAGATATAAATTTAATGACCATTTTAATTTTTATTGTACTTGTAAAAAAAATATAGCTTTTTCCATTTTTCTCGATAGTAAGCATGGTATCATGGTAATGTCATGTAAAGTTGTTGGCAAAAGTTTTTGTGTTGCAGCTCAGTGTAGTCGCAAAAAAGATAATAAGGATTACCTAATTTGTTTTCTTTATGGTAAGAAAATATTGGATTGCTCTTTAATTGTAAACGAACTAATTGATCACACTAGAAAAAATGATTTTGCTGGTATTATATTCAATGTTGCCTTTAAGAAGGCTACGATACGGTAGACTGAAATTTTCTTATCCTTATTATGAGTAAAATGGGTTTCCGACATGTTTGGTGTAATTGATTTATGTCTTGTATTTCTAAAGCTTTAATATTTATCTTGATTAATGGCTCCCCTACTAAGGTCATTGCAATTCATCGAGGGCTTCGGCAAGGGTGTCCGCTGTCCCTACTATTGTTCAATATTGTTGGGGAAGCTCTTAGTGCTATTCTTTCAAAAGTAGTGGCACGAGGATTCTTTAGTGGCATCTCATTTGGTAATAATGTCGTGGAGGTTTCTCATATGTAATTTTCGGATGATTTGATTCCATTATGCGGTGTTAGTGAGTCACAGTTCAAGAACGTGATTCTTATCTTCAGAGGTTTTGAATTAGCCTCGGGTCTTAAGTTAAACTTAATAAAATCAAAGCTTCTAGGAATTAATGTTGATGAGTCCTTGGTGGAGAGTTGAGCTTCTTTATTCCGTTGTCATAGTGAAAAATTCCCATGTCAATACCTTGGTATTCCTTTGGGAGCTACGAGAAATTCAGCCCAAATATGGCTTCCAGTGGTGGAAAAATTTAAGAAAGTTTTATCCGGGTGGAAAGGAAAAATGTTGTCGTTTGGAGGACGTATAACTCTGATAAAGTCAGTGCTTTCTAATACGCCAATTTATTTTATTATTATTTTTACCACGCCGGCCTACATTAGCTCTTTTTTGTCTCGATTGGTGGATAAATTTTTGTGGGGAGTCTGGACCGTAAATCAATCTATTAGGTGTAGTGTAACACCCGTGTTTAGGGGTCGGGTGAAAATAATGTTTTAATAATATTCGGGTTCGGTTTTATAATTTAAATAAATTAAATATTGGTTCGGGTTTTGTTTACAAATAAAACAAATGTGTTGGATCCAATTTTTATTTAAACCCAAGCCCAATAGCCATTTCATTAATGGCAGTTTCGTAAATAAGTGCCTTGTAAAAATAAAAAAACCCTTTTAATTCCAAAACACCCAAAATTTGTGTCATCTTCTACCTCCCAAAAACACACCCAACGTGAAACCCCCTCCCACCATTGAAGCTTCCATTTCATCTCCTCCATCCTTCATCCTTGATGATTTTTAAAAAGGTAATGGTACTTTTGAGCTGTCCTCACCTTCCTCTTTCTCTCAATGTATTTAGTTTTCATAAAAACCCATTGTTTCATGTTTTGAGTTTTTGAACTTTTAAGTTAAAAATCCTAACTTTGTTGTCCAATGTTGAAGCTTTTGAATTCTTATTATTATATGTGTTGTTTGTAGCCCGAATGGTCCAACATATATCATTTTTAATTGGTTTTATTAAGAAATTCGTATTTGGGTTTTAGAGGGGTTTTAGGAGGGTTTAGAAGTGAGTTTTAGGGCTGTTTTATGTTGAAAAATGAGGGCTGATGGTTGTATGATAGTTAGGGGTTGTTTTGGAAGCTATTAGGTGTGTTAAAAGAGTTGGAATCAATGGTTTTCGGCTGTGCAAGGGGGCTGCTCGGGAATGGCTTTTTGGGGGTTGTTCTTGGTTCGAAAAACAAGTGTTTGATGTTTGAATTGTATTCCGGGTTTGCTACATTGTGTTGTGGACTGATTTGAGGTTAATTTACTTGTGTTGAGGCGATTAAAAGCAAGGATTTGCGTTGGTAAAGCTTTGGGATCGAATCCGGAAGTGAGGAGGCTTGATTCGGCTTAGCTTGTTTTGCTTAAGGAAATGAGGTGAGTGGTTAATGTTTTAATTTGATTTCAAAGGTTGGTTCTAGCATGTGGAGGTGAAAATGTTTTCAAGTAAGGTTTTGGTTCAAAGATGGTTTTTGAAAGAATTTAGATTTGGCTTGAAAGTGAATTAAACTCAAGAGTAAGTTGTTGTGAAATTGCCTCTTTAATTTCCCCTTTTTCCAATTGTTTTTCATTGCTTGAAATGATATTTAGTTATGTATGAAATTCCAATACTTTGGGAAAAAGCATGTTGTCTAATATCGTATTCGTTAATCATGTATGATGATAACAATGGTGATGTAGATAGGCCTTGTAAGGTGTGATAAGTTGGTGCATGTTGTGCACGAAAATGGTGAGTAAGACCATTTGTGATGGGTAAGATACCAAGTTGTAAGTGATGCTTAATTGTGGATTTTGTTACATCTTGACTTGGTTGTGCATGATATAGTGAGTACATGTCGAATGGTAGTGATTGTATCTTGTGTTGCATGGTTGGTGTCGAACCTCACGTGATGGTTGCCGTTGCTCCAGTGATGTGTAGTCCCGCCGGTAGCAAGTGGTGTAAGACTCCGGTGATGTGTAGTCCCACCGGTAGTGACTAGTAGAAGAGTACTTTGATGTGTAGTCCCATTGGAAAACTACTAGTCGAAACGGTGATGTGTAGTCCCACCGTGTGTGTTTTGGTTATGCTTGTGCATGCCATGTAATGTTCACGTTGTATCTCACTATATCATTGTCTTCATATTGTCTTGCTTTAACCTAGGATTATGTCCTCACGTATACCATGAAGTGTAATGCCATGTTAAATGCCTACATTGTTGAATTGTGGTTGAACTTGCATGTTAGTAAGACGATTAGATAGTTGAATGGATCTTTTGGTGTTGGCCTTTATTTAAAGAAAGCTTTGAACCCTGCATTGTCGTAGTTATGTTTTAGAGCTCCGCTCACTAAGCTTTATGCTTACGCTCTCCTTTTCCGACAATGCAGATCTTTAGCTTGGAGTTAGCAAGGAGCAAGATGAGGGCGTCCAAGCGTGTGGTAGTTTGCTCAAGTATAGTATAATTAAATAATGTAGTAGTCTAGCAATGGGAAATGCTACGTGTCTTAGGAGCTTGTATCTAGACTCCTATGTGTTGGCTTATTGTTGTTAATGCCTAATGCGATGTTTGAATTAGTTATGGTTTGTAATGCATGATATGCTATGATGGATGTTGCGTGTGTTGGCATGTCTATTGGTGTTTAGGTTGCCTTGTTAGAGAGGGTCAAACCTCGTATGCTTACCTTATGCCTTTTAAGACCCTTGAGATCCATGTATGACTTGGATGCCCAATTGCCTTTGTTGGAATGCCAAGTATGTATGCCTTGCTTATGTTTGGATGCTAAGTTGATTGCATGACTTGTGTATCATCTTGTGATGGATTGTGCCATCGATTTCATGTTAGAGCATGCTTATATGTTTGATTTTGCCTTAGGATTGATGTTAGTGTGTTGGTTGAGGTTTGAGAGGGATTTAAGGGCCTTATTGTGCCTTAAATCAGCTCAAACCTGCCTTTTCGTAGCTGGGGTATCGATACCGTTGGACTGGTATCGATACTGCCCTTTGGTTTCAGGCCTCGTGTATCGATACTCGAGGGAGAGTATCGATACCTTTTTGGCCACTGGAGCCACTGTCGATTTCGGTATCGATACCGGCCTCGAGGGTATCGATACCGTTGTCTTAGCTTTGACCGTGGGAAGTCAACTTTTGGAGAGGGTATCGATACCCTTGAGGGAGGTATCGATACTGTCTCCTCAGGTTGACCAAACCCTGTTGACCTAGTCAAGGGGTATCGATACCCCCCCTAAGGGTATCGATACCGCCTGCAGTTTAACTTTAAAAATGGGCTTTTAAATGTTAGTTTGGGTTCGTTTGACTGCTTTGTAAATATCGTTCCGCTGTATGATCACTTAGGATGTAATTTTCATCTAGACAAGATTAAAATGAAAAAAAATATAGGGTTGCTAACCGAGGGAGAGTTCCTTAGGGAGTTTTCACTCGGTTTTCCCCGTGTAGCTCACTCGGACCGGTCATCCGGCCAGACCGGGACGAGGGGGTTACATTTATTGGTATCAGAGCCTGAGGTTTCTGAGACCTCGGGTAGGTAAGTGAGGTAAGTTTGATGTGTTATGTTGTTGTTATGTCTCGGTGAATGTTATGCTTAATGTTTGCTTGTTAGTACGGTGTTTGAGAGCATGTGTTAGCATGATGCTTGTGTTGAAGCGTAGTGTCGAGTTCCCATTGCTACTATTACTTATTTAAAAAGATTTTTGTAAAGGAATATACTTGAGCACCTTGGACCCTTGCTCTTGCTAACCCTAAATATTCTTGTTTGTGTGTTTTGTTTAGTATTGTATTGTTGTCTTTGGTGAGTTGGAGGCCGAGGCGTGGGCCTAGGGCTGGTAATTGTGAATCTGAGGTTTTAGAGGATGTGAATGATGAGAGAGTTCATCGTTTTAGTTTAGGGCAGTATGACCGTACTAGAGTTTGGAGTGTAGTTTGTTTGTTTGGGTCAACGGGCACAAGAGTTGGTTTCTGTTGAGGGAGAACAATGTGACCGATCTTGACATGAGATGGTAAGAGGAGTGATGAACTAAGAGTTGGCTTCGGAACGATGTCGATGTTGTAGCAAGTAATTCCTCGATACAGTCATTGAGCATGTTTCTTTTCTGATTGATTCTGGATCTACGTGTCTGTGTAATTGGAGTGAGCATGCGAAGCTGTTGAAATCTACCTTGTGAGGTACTAGAGGTAGGTGTTGGTGTTGCTAGCTCCTTCGGGGATACAGTCGTGGTCAGAAAGATGTACAAGGGGTGTTCGTTGACGATTCAGTGGCACGTGTTTTCAGTTGATGTGATGGAATTGCTTTTTACGGTTTTGATGTGAAGCTGTGCATGGATTGGGTTGAAGAACATAGAGTTAGGGTAGACTTTGAGACATTGAAAGATTTCTTAGAGCTTTCGGATGACTATGAGATTGTAACGGAAGATAGGAATGTGGGTTTTGTATCGAATGTTAAATCCAGCTTTAGAAGTCAAAGATTGATTGAGTTAGTTGACAGACTTGCCTAGCCAATGTGATGAATTTGATTTTGAATGAGGATTAGACCGCAGAATGTTAGAATAGTTTGTGTTTTTCCTAAAAGTGTTTGGAAGAATTTTCGGGTTTGTCTCCTGTTAGAGAAGAAGAGTTTGTTTTTAAGATCGTCTTCGAGTTTGCTCGTGTTTTGGTTGCTCTGTACCTTATGATTCTCGACCGACTTGAGAGTGTTGAAGGATCAACTACGAGTTTGTTAGACCTTAGATTCTTTGTCTTAGTGCATCATCTTAGAGGATAACAGTACAAATTGTGAAGAAGAGAGAAGACGATACAAGAATGTGATTAGACTTCAGACAACTGAAACAGTAGACAGTGAGTAGTTGGTATTCGTTTCTGTACGTCAATGGCTTGTTGATCTGTTAGTGTATGTTTTAGTCTGTTCGAAGATTGGTTTGAGATCCGATTATTACCAGTTGAAAATGAGAGAAGTTGAAGCATTGAAGACAGCTTTCAGGGCAGATGTGATCACTTTGGGTTTTGAGTTATGCCGCTCTGTTAGACTAGTGTGTAAGTTACTTTTGCAAGAGATGTTGAGCAAAAAATGTTTTTCTAAGTCCTTGATCAGTTATAGTAGCTCACATAGATGACACGCGGGTATATTCGCGTACCGAAGAAGGCTATGCCAAGCTTTGAAGTTAGGGTGGTAGATCCTTTTAAGGAATCAGTTGTATGCTAAGTTGTGCAAGCGTGAGCTCCGAGTTAAGGAAGATGTTCTCCTAAGACATGTGGATTGGCCGAGTGTATTAGGGTAAATCCCAAGTAGTCAGAAGAAGATGTGAGTCGGAAGAAATTTGAAGACTGTGACATGTAACTATAGTTCCTAGGTCTAGCATTGTTACTTTCAGAGAATTGTAAATAATCAGTTGAAGATAGTTGCTCCATTGATAGATTGCTACAGAAGAATGTTCAGTTGTGTGGTTAGATGCGGGACAATGAGCCCTTGAGAAACCAGAAGAAACTTTGAAGAGAGCTTCGACCTTGAATCAGCTTATATCAAAGAAGAGTTTGTGGACCATAGTGATGTGTCACATTGTAGAGTTAGGTTGTGTGCTTATGCAATGCAGAAGATTCCGGCTTGTTCATCAAGATAGTTGGAAGACTGTGAGAAGAGTTATCTGATCGGAGACATAGAGTTAATTACAGTTGTGTTTGCTTCGAAGACTTAGAGACAAAGCTTGTATAGTAAGAAATACACAGTGTATGTGTACGTATCATTAGATCTTGAAATATTCGAAGACTTGGGAATAGTTGGAACTTGAACAACATGAGTTGTTAGAATTGCAAGAAGACTGAGATCTCAAGATTGAATACCATCCGAGGAGAGTCTACGTAGTAACCGATGCTTCGAGTTATATCGTTGCTAGATTAGTAGTGGAGATGCGAGTTGTAATTACCGGATTCAGTTTACCAAATGATAGTGTTTCTGTGGCCGAGTTTCGGGTTGAACCTACATTGAGTCAGAATGTTTGAAGAGAAACAGTTGCAAGATAGATTCTTGGCACCTCACGTGCAAGGCATATCAGAAAGAAAACCTTCAGAGTACAGTTCAGAGATGATAGAATTTGTATTGTTAGAGACAGAAATGTTGTACCGATTGACATAGTGTTTTGAGACGTACTGTGTTGGCCGAAGCATATGACAGTTTATTTGTATGGCATCAGAATAGTATGAAGAGGTATTGTGGGTCGAAGATGAGTACTTCTGGGTTGAGTTGATGAATGACGTGGTTCAGTATGCGAGTAAGTGCATAGTTTGCCTGTGTGTCAAGATCGAGCATCAGTTTCTTCTAGTTTGTTACATCAGTGGAAGATTCCGAATGAGGTTGAGAAATAGATTTGAGTGACTTTGTGTCTGGATCACCCTTGATTTCTTACGAGAGAGTTAGCCGAGTAAGCAATGTTAGTTGCATCGAGTGTGCTCATTTTATACATGTTCAAGCTACTTGTACCTTGTGTAAGATGGTGGAGTTGTGCCTTAGCAAGATCATGAATTGTATAGTGTCTTGAGATCAATAGTGGCCGATAGAGATTCGAGTTTTCTGCTAGATTTTTGAAGACGTCTGCGTAGTGTTTGGTTACCTGTTGAAGTCAGATGGTCAGCTAGAGAAGGTTATGGGTCAAGAATTCAAACAGTGTTGTATGGGATTGTGAATCGGGCTAGTTCAGTTGTCTATTTGTTGCGGTTACCATCGGAGTTAGAAAGGGGTTTGTGATGTGTTCTGTGTGTCTATGATTCAGAAGTGTGAGCCAGTTTTGTTCCGTGTTATGTTGTTGAAAAGATTGAGTTGGATTTCAAATGGTCATGCATTGAAGGACCCGTTGAGATCTTGGCATCAGTTAGCTAATGTTATGTGGTGAGTCTACCGAGTTGGTGGGTATGTTGTGGTGAGAGAAAGCGTGGAGGAGCATGTGTCAGTGACTCTTTCTGTCTGATAAATTTCGGGGACGAAATTTCCTTAAGTAGGGGAGAGTTGTAACACCCGTGTTTAGGGGTCGGGTGAAAATAATGTTTTAATAATATTCGGGTTCGGTTTTATAATTTAAATAAATTAAATATTGGTTCGGGTTTTGTTTACAAATAAAACAAATGTGTTGGATCCAATTTTTATTTAAACCCAAGCCCAATAGCCATTTCATTAATGGCAGTTTCGTAAATAAGTGCCTTGTAAAAATAAAAAAACCCTTTTAATTCCAAAACACCCAAAATTTGTGTCATCTTCTACCTCCCAAAAACACACCCAACGTGAAACCCCCTCCCACCATTGAAGCTTCCATTTCATCTCCTCCATCCTTCATCCTTGATGATTTTTAAAAAGGTAATGGTACTTTTGAGCTGTCCTCACCTTCCTCTTTCTCTCAATGTATTTAGTTTTCATAAAAACCCATTGTTTCATGTTTTGAGTTTTTGAACTTTTAAGTTAAAAATCCTAACTTTGTTGTCCAATGTTGAAGCTTTTGAATTCTTATTATTATATGTGTTGTTTGTAGCCCGAATGGTCCAACATATATCATTTTTAATTGGTTTTATTAAGAAATTCGTATTTGGGTTTTAGAGGGGTTTTAGGAGGGTTTAGAAGTGAGTTTTAGGGCTGTTTTATGTTGAAAAATGAGGGCTGATGGTTGTATGATAGTTAGGGGTTGTTTTGGAAGCTATTAGGTGTGTTAAAAGAGTTGGAATCAATGGTTTTCGGCTGTGCAAAGGGGCTGCTCGGGAATGGCTTTTTGGGGGTTGTTCTTGGTTCGAAAAACAAGTGTTTGATGTTTGAATTGTATTCCGGGTTTGCTACATTGTGTTGTGGGCTGATTTGAGGTTAATTTACTTGTGTTGAGGCGATTAAAAGCAAGGATTTGCGTTGGTAAAGCTTTGGGATCGAATCCGGAAGTGAGGAGGCTTGATTCGGCTTAGCTTGTTTTGCTTAAGGAAATGAGGTGAGTGGTTAATGTTTTAATTTGATTTCAAAGGTTGGTTCTAGCATGTGGAGGTGAAAATGTTTTCAAGTAAGGTTTTGGTTCAAAGATGGTTTTTGAAAGAATTTAGATTTGGCTTGAAAGTGAATTAAACTCAAGAGTAAGTTGTTGTGAAATTGCCTCTTTAATTTCCCCTTTTTCCAATTGTTTTTCATTGCTTGAAATGATATTTAGTTATGTATGAAATTCCAATACTTTGGGAAAAAGCATGTTGTCTAATATCGTATTCGTTAATCATGTATGATGATAACAATGGTGATGTAGATAGGCCTTGTAAGGTGTGATAAGTTGGTGCATGTTGTGCACGAAAATGGTGAGTAAGACCATTTGTGATGGGTAAGATACCAAGTTGTAAGTGATGCTTAATTGTGGATTTTGTTACATCTTGACTTGGTTGTGCATGATATAGTGAGTACATGTCGAATGGTAGTGATTGTATCTTGTGTTGCATGGTTGGTGTCGAACCTCACGTGATGGTTGCCGTTGCTCCGGTGATGTGTAGTCCCGCCGGTAGCAAGTGGTGTAAGACTCCGGTAATGTGTAGTCCCACCGGTAGTGACTAGTAGAAGAGTACTTTGATGTGTAGTCCCATTGGAAAACTACTAGTCGAAACGGTGATGTGTAGTCCCACCGTGTGTGTTTTGGTTATGCTTGTGCATGCCATGTAATGTTCACGTTGTATCTCACTATATCATTGTCTTCATATTGTCTTGCTTTAACCTAGGATTATGTCCTCACGTATACCATGAAGTGTAATGCCATGTTAAATGCCTACATTGTTGAATTGTGGTTGAACTTGCATGTTAGTAAGACGATTAGATAGTTGAATGGATCTTTTGGTGTTGGCCTTTATTTAAAGAAAGCTTTGAACCCTGCATTGTCGTAGTTATGTTTTAGAGCTCCGCTCACTAAGCTTTATGCTTACGCTCTCCTTTTCCGACAATGCAGATCTTTAGCTTGGAGTTAGCAAGGAGCAAGATGAGGGCGTCCAAGCGTGTGGTAGTTTGCTCAAGTATAGTATAATTAAATAATGTAGTAGTCTAGCAATGGGAAATGCTACGTGTCTTAGGAGCTTGTATCTAGACTCCTATGTGTTGGCTTATTGTTGTTAATGCCTAATGCGATGTTTGAATTAGTTATGGTTTGTAATGCATGATATGCTATGATGGATGTTGCGTGTGTTGGCATGTCTATTGGTGTTTAGGTTGCCTTGTTAGAGAGGGTCAAACCTCGTATGCTTACCTTATGCCTTTTAAGACCCTTGAGATCCATGTATGACTTGGATGCCCAATTGCCTTTGTTGGAATGCCAAGTATGTATGCCTTGCTTATGTTTGGATGCTAAGTTGATTGCATGACTTGTGTATCATCTTGTGATGGATTGTGCCATCGATTTCATGTTAGAGCATGCTTATATGTTTGATTTTGCCTTAGGATTGATGTTAGTGTGTTGGTTGAGGTTTGAGAGGGATTTAAGGGCCTTATTGTGCCTTAAATCAGCTCAAACTTGCCTTTTCGTAGCTGGGGTATCGATACCGTTGGACTGGTATCGATACTGCCCTTTGGTTTCAGGCCTCGTGTATTGATACTCGAGGGAGAGTATCGATACCTTTTTGGCCACTGGAGCCACTGTCGATTTCGGTATCGATACCGGCCTCGAGGGTATCGATACCGTTGTCTTAGCTTTGACCGTGGGAAGTCAACTTTTGGAGAGGGTATCGATACCCTTGAGGGAGGTATCGATACTGTCTCCTCAGGTTGACCAAACCCTGTTGACCTAGTCAAGGGGTATCGATACCCCCCCCCTAAGGGTATCGATACCGCCTGCAGTTTAACTTTAAAAATGGGCTTTTAAATGTTAGTTTGGGTTCGTTTGACTGCTTTGTAAATATCGTTCCGTTGTATGATCACTTAGGATGTAATTTTCATCTAGACAAGATTAAAATGAAAAAAAAAATATAGGGTTGCTAACCGAGGGAGAGTTCCTTAGGGAGTTTTCACTCGGTTTTCCCCGTGTAGCTCACTCGGACCGGTCATCCGGCCAGACCGGGACGAGGGGGTTACAGTGTAGGGATGGCCATTTAACCCATACCTGATGGGTTCCGACCCAATCCGATCCTTTAGGGTTAGGTTTATTAAAGAAAATACCGGTTCGGGTTTAATTTTTTGAGGATAAGGTCGGGTTTGGGTTTAAGGTGAAAATACCCTACCTCACTTGACCTGACCTGAAATAATAATTTAATTTTATTCTAAATAGTTAGATATAATTGCTACAACGCCCCTCTCTTTATATATATATATATATATATATATATATATATATATATATTTCAATTATCTCCTTATTTTGTCTAATAAAAACAAAATAATTTTTTATAATACTACCTCTTTTTTATTTTTTTCAATTAGCTCTCTATTTTATCGAATAATAATGAAAAAATGATCATTTTTATTTATGTCGAGTTGGGTCGGGTTGAATTCGGGTTTTTACTCTAGAATTCGGGTTCGGATTCAGGTCGGGTGAAACATCATAAAATGTCGGGTCAGGTTTAAATGGAGGTGTTAAATTTTCAGGTTAGGTGCAGATCGCCAAAAACACGATCCATGACCATCCCTAATTGGGTGAGCCGGAAGATTCTTTGTCTTTCAAAATCGTACGGGGTTTAGGGCTAAAGTTAAGAACTGAGTTTTTCTCAATAAGTGGTTGTGGCAGTTTGAAACTGAAGTTGACGACCTCTGGCGCAAGATGGTTGTTGACAAAGATGAACGAAATTCTTATTCCTTGTTGCCATCAAATCTAAATTCGACTTACAAATCTTGGTTATGGAGAGGAATTATTTCGCCTTTGTCCAAGCCTGCTAATGAATTATACCAGAACTTTAGGGCTGCTATTGGTGATGGCTCTCAAGTTATGTTTTGGTCCGATGTTTGAGTGGGGTCTGTGCCTTTAAAATCAGCATTTTTCAAGAATTTTTTCTTTGGCTACAAAGAAATCAGAGGTTGTCGCTGACTTTGGATCGTTTGTGGATAATGTGTGGTGTTGGGACATCATTGTTTGATTGGGAAATTGCTATTTGGGATTCCTTTTTAAACTTAATTAGCAATGTTTCAATTGGTGTTTCGAAAGTGGATAGCTTGTGTTGTGCAGCTTCTCAAATGCTACTTATATTTCTAAATCGTTTTGTGCCTTGTCTTCTTCTAATGCAGCTATAAATGATGATGTTTGGTTAACGATTTGGTCTAGTGCCGTGTTTAAGGACTAGGGATATGACAGATGTCTGGTTCATATATTTCCGGTATGGTTTTGTATAACATTGGCATGTTGCATTCCTTTTAACTCCATTTAGATTTAGAAAAGTTTTTCAATGAGCTACATGTCAATGTTCTATTCTTATTTGATTTTACCAGTTTAATCGAATAACCTTTATTTCAAATATATAATTGACATTAATAGTGCATTAGTTTTATGAAAAATATATTTTTTAAATAAGTATATGTTCTAAAAATAATATTTATTTACTATTTGTATGATTTTACATACAATATTTTTTATGTTTAATAATAGGGTAATTATTCCTTACACTACACAAGTGGTGGAAAAAAATTCTACAAATGTCTTAGTTTTAAGATTTAGAGGTTTCTGTTTAAGGTTTAAAGGTTTATGTTTAAGGGTTTATGTTTTAAAGTTTGTGGTTAGAATTTAGGGTTTATAGGTTAAAACCCAAATCTCTAATCTATTATACAAAACTCTAAACATTAACCTATAAAACCTAAACCCTAATCATAAACCTTAAATTCTAAACCTTAAATTTTAACCATAAATCCTAAATTCTAAACATCTAAAACTAACCCATAAAATGTAAATTCAAACCCTAAAACTAAAACATTTTGTGAAAAAAATTCACCGACAGTGTATTGAACATAAATCCTTAATTAAATTATATAAAAAATCTTTATTTTTTTTAACAATGTCTACTTAGGGGTACGGGAGTGAAATTGTATAAAAAAATCTTAATTTATATTGTTATGCATCAAAACATTCCATGCTACTCCTTATTCAAAAATTGTATTTAACATGATTTTATTTATGATTACATCAAGCAATGTTTATTAATGACTAAATGCAACTTAAATCACATAAATCAATATACATATAAAAAACTAGTTATTGGTGTATCTAAAAAATTGGTGTTCATGTTATAATATGATTTTTTCAACAGAATCACATAAGTTTAAATCCAAGTTATTAACGAGTTAGATTTATGAAATTTTATTTCTATAAATTTTCATTTTCAAATAAGGAAGGAAAAACAATAAAAAATATAATTTTATATAACTCTTGATATATGATTTATTGACAATATAATTTGAATTAAATATTACAAAAAATTATTATAATAATAATTCTTCAAATCCAACTTTATTTATTAGTATGAGACTATATTAAAGTATAGAAAAATACTAAATTTATTTATAGGGTGTTTGAGACAATTTGAGTGCCAACTATCCCATTAAATTGAGGGGACCAGGAACTGCGATCAACAATGGATTGGGGTGCTAGAGGGTGCAGTCATCCCACTAAAAATTTGAAATTCGTACGCAGTTTAATTTTTTTTTTAAATTATGTATTTTTTATTAAAAATTTATTTTCACCTTCATTAAAATTTTATGAGTTTAACATTCTTTATAATTTTATAGGTTTGTCCTCTTTCATAAAATGTTTCATCTGTCACTTACTGTGACTTGGTAAGGCAAATGGTAAGTTAACTAGTTAGGTCTTTCATGGTTTAAATATTAATTAAATTAAATTAAATTAGTTAATTTAAATATTTATTTCTAAAAAAATAATAATTTATCCTTTCCAATATTTGATTTTAATATGATTTGAAGAATCTGAAGAGGTTCTTTAGCTTTACTTACTATTAGTATAGTTATTACTAGCCTTAATACTAAAATAAGTGTTTCAATTTTTCTTTTGGCCGAATTAGGTGCTTACAGTGGCGGATGTACATATAATATAGGGTGGGCTCGTGCCCACTCGAATTTTTTAAAGTTTATACATTTGTCTTCAATTTTTTTTTTGAATTAGTCCTTAAATTTTTGTAATATTTGTGATTTGTGCCCACCCTGAAATTTTAAGATTTTATATTTGCCCACCCTCAAATATATTTTTGGATCTGCTTCTGGGTGCTTAGAAAAATTTTTAAAAACCAAAAATAAACATTAGACACCTATTTCAGCTAAACCCCTAATAAAATAATAATTAAAGTTCATTTCAAGGGGTGTTGAACCCATGATGAATGGGTAGTGAATACAAGCCTCAACCGTTTACACCAAAGGCCACTTTTGTTTTAATCCTAAACCAACTTTAGATTAAATTATGTTTTACTGATCTGATCCAATAATAATTAAATGCCTGACAAACTACTCATCTGATTCAATTAATGTTATGTTTGAATCTGGAAAAATATTTGGCTTCTAGAGAAAACCAAAAGCTCTCACCAAACCCCCTTCACCGTCCTTTCTGATTTTGTCACTGCCGCATCGTGGTCGTCATCGCCGGTGTCGTCGGGACCACCGCCTCACCCCGACTTCAGCTCTAGCTACCACTAGCTCTGGTTCTACTTCGTTCGCCGTAGAATTTAGTTTAAAGGCTCGTCTGAAAACTTTGGTCGTCATTCTATTTTTCGACATTTTTGCCGCTGTCCGCCTTTCGTTCGCTGCACCACCACCATCAGTGAACTCCTCGTTCTGCGGCGAGCAAAACCCAGCTCACCGATCGTCGTTTCACCATTGTTTGAGGATCACTGGAAAATTTAATTTTCTCCATTTCTAGCCAGTTCTACCGTTCCAAGGCCGTGGTAAGCTTCGATATCCAATAAAATCAAAATAGCTCGTTGTTTTTTTTCATTTTGGAGTGTTTTTCGGCCGATATAGGTCGTGCGTGGCTCACACGCGCCACTGGAGGTGAATTCCAACTACCATGGTCGAATCTCCCTTGAACCGGACCAGTTCAGCCTTGAACCAGTCTGGCCTATTGAACCGACAACAAGAACTATTAAGGCCCAATGGCCTTTAGCCTTAAACTCGTCTAGTGCATGCCCAAAACCCAAACCCAACCTATCTGACCCGACCCAATCCCCTCTGACCCGACATCTTTCTCTATATCCCGACCTGTTTGAGTCAACTAACCGAGTCAACTCGTCTGAGTCAACTCTGTTGACTTGAACCGTTGACTCTAACATGTTGACTTTGGCCAAAAAGTCAAGTTTCCTTAAAACACGTATTCTATGTTTTTTAACGTTTTGAAGACTGTCTCGTAAAATTCTAATCCGAAAGTCTCTAAATTTGACTTTGAACCCGAGCATGCATATGTATTAAGTTAATTTATTTAAGAAAATTATTGAAAAAGGTCTGACATGGTATTATTTGTTTAAATGTACTAGAGATTCTCTCGATTGTGCACTTGTCCAGCCCAACTTCTCTCGATATATGCGGCCACGTGAGCCCGTTGTGACTCGTATGACTCTTTCCATTATTGTCTATTGTACAAACACTGATTTTTATCTGAGATTTATTATTGGGGATATACTATGAAGTCTCTGCAGGTTTAACTCTGATCCAGTTGCTAATTCCTTATGGGCTCAAGGTATTCCATGGGTAGGTTTTGACGCTTCAGCTCGGGTAATTTTTTATGGACCCAATACAACCCTTTAGGTTGGCTCCTACGCCCATTGAGACTAGAGCAAGTCCTTATGAATACAACTTTAGGTACTGCATATCGATGTACTGTTGATGGTAGTTAGGTTTTAAATGAAAACTTTGGTTGCCCTTAAACATGTTTACTGAATGATTTATACATGCATGAACTATTTAAAATATTTTATCTGCACTTATTGGAACACAAATAATAAGTAACTGAATGATCTATACAAATTTTCTCCCTAAACAAATAATTCTAAAACATCATTTTTACAACTAATGCTCTGAACACAAAATATTTTATATTACTTGTAAGTAACTTAAACCATCTAAAATGACTTCCCGCACTTTTATATGAATAATCACTAATCTCTATCATCAAATCTTTATAACTTCATTTTTTTAATAAAAATACAAAGACTTGCTAAGAATTTAAGAAATCTGTTAAATAATAAAAATTCAGTAACTTAAAAAGTTTAATTATTAATTTGTTTTAAAATAAAAAGGAAATAATAAGTCGTTTAATAATATATGAAATTACTAAGAAAATTATATAATAATATAAAAACTTTAATTTTTTGTAGAAAATTACGGGGTAGCAATAACTAAAGTAGAACGTTTTCATAAATAATTTTAAATAGATTTCAATGAATTTAATTCTAATGTATATACTAATTATAGATCTAGCATTAAAAATAATTATAAATATATTTACATTTATAAATTTGTGTACTAGATTAATTAATAGTTTTAAATGAAGTACTCTAGTGTTAACGAATGTATACATGTGATTTGGAGAAGAAAATGACTAAATTGATGTCTTTTGTAAGTATTAATGGTTAAATTTTTTGAATTAATTTGAATTAGGATTAAATTGGTAGAATATATAAGTTTTGAGGACTGAAACTATCATTATACCAAACCTTGTTAGATGTTCATTTGTATTTTAACGGAGAAGTGATCTGAGCGTAACTAAAACTTGAATTAAGTGACCTAATTATAACTTTTAATAATTAAATAACTTAATTGTAACTTTATTTATAATTAAATGACATCTAAAATAGTTTATCCATTTTTTTATGGTAGGTCAAGTGACCTACCTTGACCTATGGTAGATACGCCCCTGCATGTACGTGACACTAGTTTGGTTTTTATTTCTTATCTAATCAAATCGTATGTGAAATGTAGTTAAGATTTAACAAAAAATGCAAATTAACTCATAATTTTTTGTTGGTAAGGCACGTAATCATTAAATTCATTAACATAATATAATTTTATATATTAATCAAGTCTTAATTGGCATAATTATTATTGTAACATTTAGAAGGACACGATTTTAAGTGTATTTAGTTGTATATTATCTTTGATGAGATTTAGAATTGTATTAAAAAAAACAGTACAATCTTACAGGGGTGGGTGTGTAAAATAAACTGTAATTGTTAACTGTAACCGTTAACAAGTATAACTGTTATATTGTACAAGTTAATTAACTTAACTGTTAATGCTAAACGCTTTCGGTTAATCGAAACGCTAAAAATTATGGTTAATGGTTAACCTATAGGTACTGTATGGAGTTTTTATTTAAAATTTCTCTATTTAAGTTTTTTTTTTTTGAAAATGTTAATATATTAGTCTTTATCGAAGAGAGAATTTCATTATTCTCTAAAGAAGCAGTGAACATGTAATTTTTTTTTTTGTAATAATAGGTTACAAGTTAATATGTAATTGAACCGTTAAGAAACAATTAACTATTTCTTAAAAATTAACAAAATTTAATAACCACTATAACGGTTAACCAACGTTTAGCTTAAACGGTTGATTAACCGACCATAAACACCCCTACAATCTTATATATCCGTTAGATAATAAAAACTAGTTTTTAATCATATATATATATATATAAGTAGTGATGTTACTTAAAAGCAAATGAGAAAGTCTCAATACCTAAACAAGTTTATTCTTTATTTCATAGGAGCGAAATAAAATAATTTATATTTGATGCACTGATTATGTATGATTCAGTATAATATCAATGAGCAAGATAATCATACATCATTAGATGTTTTAAAAACAAAATCCATCCGACATTATTTCTAATGACATATCATCGTCTCTTCATTGATAATGTATGAAATTATATATAGGCATTGCATCGGATACTAATAAAATAAAAGTCTAAGTAACGAGGAAGGGAAGAACGTTGAGCAAGAACTCTCCGTACGTAAACGTGGCACTACCGGTGCACATGTTGTCGTCCTTCTTGAATTTCTCAGTTAAACCCTACACAGAAACCACAAAACCAAACATCATTCTAGAACTCCAAACCATTACTTACCCAAAAAACCAAAGGAACATAAATCATTTATCCTTTTTTGTGTCTCTATTTATGCTTCAACACTACAAATTAGATTTAGGGTTTAAGATTAAAGTTTAATATTTAGATTTAGAGTTTAAAGCGTAGTTTTTAAAATTTAAAGTTTAGAGTATAAATAGAAGCACAAAAAAGAACGGACGACTTATGGTCAATGCAAAGTCTCGTTAAGAAACTGAAGGAGGAAAGCTTACTTTGACTATAAGGCAGCACCTGCGTCGAGAAGAGAACAACAATTTGGCAATAAAATTAAGAGAGATTAGTCAATGAAATATTCTGTTAAAAAACAAGGCTTAAAACACAGAATTGCTTACAGGATGAAGTTTTCATAGTCAACGGACTTGATTGGACCCAGAGTTTTATCAAACTTGGTTATAAGCAACTCCAAGACATTGGGAGGAACATGGATTCCTTGACTCAACAGGGCCTCGCTAAACTCAATAGCCCCGATTTCACCAGTTCTGTCCCTGTCGAATTTCTCAAAAATGCCCTACAGAAACATAAACATGCCACTATGCTAAGCCATCGATGTAATAATAAGATGAAAAATAAAATAGAATCTTCTTATCATATGGAAATTACCCTCAAACTCTGAAGATTGTTGAACAATGAAGTAAACTCCTTAGGACCTGTATTAAGAAACAAACACACTTACAAAGTTTTTTTTTAACAAGGCCCTCTTTCCTTTAAAAAGATACTTATCAGTTTAATTCGATTATTCAATTTAGTTTTTTTTTTCAAGTTTTGGAGCGGTTTAATTAAAAATATGGCTTAAGGGTGTTGTAAGTCCTTAAACTTTTTTTAAAAAATCAATTAAGCACGAAATTTATTTTTGCATTCAATTAAGCTCTTATATTTAAAATTTCATCAATTTGACCAACTTTGACTGTTAAATCCAACAGCTTTTTGGATCAGTTGGTGCAACATGTCATGTTACAATGATGTCACTTAACATTTTCAGAACCTTTTTATTTTATTTTAAAAATTTTAAAAGTTTTAAAAATTCTAAAAACTTATAAAATTTATAAAAAAAATTAAAATATCTTTACATGTCACATGGCAGAACTATAGTGTGTCATGTGGCATTAATATATTAAGAAAAATATGTCAAAAATTGACGATCAAAATAAGTTAAAAGGCTTCATTGATTCAATTTATTGGTTCGGGGGCTTAATTGAGTGCAAAAAAATTCAGAGGCTTAATTGATTTTTTTTCGAAAGTTCAAGGGACTAAATTTAATTTCCCAAAATTTAGTTAGGGCCATATCCCCACTAGTCGCATTACCTCCCGCCCCTGTTTGGACGCCACAACATAGCGATGAATACTTCCGAAAATATCTTCCCCACGTAACGTACATTAATTAGAAACCACTCAAATGGACGGAAACGCCCCTCTAACATTGGCCTAATCTTGGAAAACAAAGGGTATACACGAACGGGGATATTTTAGTCATTATGGTGCATGGAGCTAAAAAGTAAACTCTACGTGCATGCTACGACTTTAACAAAAGAAATTGAATTAAATATAGACTTCGACTTGAACCTTTTACTTTTGTTAAATTTTTAATGAATATTCAACTAATATATATATATATATATATATATATATATATTCTTGAGTATTCATTTGAGTGGCAATTTGAATAGATCATGTGTTTACCCCTTAACATAAAGTTGTGTGTCTGTTCTTGTCGTCATGTATGAATTTTTTTCATAATTAACATAAATTAAGTTCACTAATACTTTATAATGGTTTATTCTATTTAACGGTGATTCGAATATGTATTGGTTATAATTATTAATTAATTTAATTATATTTATTCTCCTACAAGAAACCTGATCCGATCCGGCACATTAACATCTTCGGTCAAAAATATAATTTTTTAACTAGAGTAATAGTAAAAGAAGAATACTAACCGATCTTTCTTGTGTTGCTATTAGTGAAGAGATAAATGAGCATATGAACAGTTCTCATACTGAAGCTTTGATTATAGGAGGAAAGAGCTCTCTGCAACCCCTTATCATCAATAAATCCACTTTCGTCTTCATCAGCCAATCGGAAGCAAGCCACGATGTTAGGATCCGTATTCGACGGAAACGTCGACGGAAATAGAGCCGAGAACGCGCTCATGTAACACTCTGCTGGAGGAGGACCATAGTTGGAAGAGTGTTGAGGCTGTTCATCAGACATGTTGGTAAATATGAGCTTTTAATTCGTTTGTTCTTCTACTTTTTCCCGGACACGTTGATGTAGTATTTATAAATCAAGAGTTTGTTAAGTTAGGTTTACTTTTGAACATTATTTGCAAAACTACCATTTTTATTAGTTTTTTTATTTCAAATATTCATTGTCGGTAATAATAATAATAATAATAATAATAATAATAATAATAATAATAAATTCCCTTAATTCAGATACTCTAATTAAGAGGATTAATTTTTCTTTTAAACATTATTTTACTGGAGAGCCTAGAATCAGGCTTTGTTTCGAAGCTCGGGTTTGGTTTTGATTTTATCGAATGTTTGAATTCTTTTTTATAATTTCTATGTTTATAGTTGATTTTTTTTTTCTCTCACCAATGGAGATATAAAACTGAGGTCGAACCACGTTCAATATTTTTATCTCGTGTGTGTTTTTATTTTATGTTGATCTCGTGTTGATTACTTTTTTCGCTTATTATTTTTTAACATAACCACTTAGACCTCAAACCACTAAATCAAAGGATATTGTACGTTTAAGGACATAATTGACTGGACATTAGTTTTGATAAAATCCGAAACATTAAATGGAAATTTTGATCAAATTGTAATATGATAAGTGAAATTTGATTTGGTATAAATTATATAACTATAGTTTTTATTTTGGATAATTATAATTATTTATGAATATCATAAGTAAACATAAATTGAGCCTATGTCTAGTGGTTTATGAGAATCTAAATCCGATTCTTCACAATTTCATATGTATAATTATAAAGAAATTTAAAATTCGCATACTAAATTATACAACAAACTAAAATTTGAGTTAACGAGTCTTTTATTTAACGGCAATCTTAAAGTTTAAAAAAAATTGTTTAATCGAGTCACATATGTAGATTTTCTCTTAATATTTATTTTAATTCAATTCTATTTGAGCATGTCGAAATTTCTTATGTTCTAAGTTCAAGTGTATTTTATTTTTTTCAATTTATCTTAATTGTAATAATTGATTTCGGTTAAATTATTTTTGTTATATTAGGCTTATATATATTATGTAAATAAGCCACATTATTTTAAAATAAAATAATAAATAATTTTGAGATTTATTTGTGTATGTACATTTTGCGAGTTGCAATTGGATTTAATATTTTTCGGCAAGCAGTTATTGCGGGACCATTGGCCCATTGACAAAAAAGAGAAATATTTATTGTAATAAATATAAGTTAGCCGTGTGGTCCTAACACTTGGTTATTTTCAGGTATAACTAATTTACATTCCTTAAGAATTAAGTAGAATGGTTATATTTATCCGAAAAAATAGAATGTGTTGTGAATAAAATAAAGAAGAATAAGAGAGATAAACAAGAACAAAAATGAGAGATAAAAAGAGAGATTTGTATTAGGAAAATTCTACAACAGGCGACGAACATTGATGAACACCACTAACGATGAACACCGATGAACACCATTAAATTAATTAATAAAGATTTAAAATTTTAAAGACTCATAATACAATTAAAAATTATTTTTAAAAATTCAATTAAATTATTTTTATATATATTAAAATTTTATTTTTTAATAAGGGTAAACTATATATTTAGTACATCACATATTTTCGTATTTCTATTGAACCCTCATTATTTAAATATTATTTTAATTTGACCATATTATTTATAAAAATAATAATTTAACCCTTAACCATCAACCTGAAACCCTAAACTATTAAACCTAAAACCCTTAAACTCTTAAACCTATACCCTAAACCATATAATATTAAAAATAATTCCACCATCATCGATTCAATTCAATTCAATAAATTGTTGAATTCTTCTAAAAAAATTCAATTAAATTATTTTATATATATAAAAAAATAATTAAGATTGGGTTTGAATATGTTTTTTTTTGTAATTGAGATTGGGTTTTCTAGGGTTCTTGAAGCCAGTTTTGTCAAGGGATATTGTGAGAAGCATCGGTGAAAGGGCTTCGGTCATGCAAGATTTGAATGGAAAATTGATATTCTTGCAAAATGAGTTGAAAGGATTTCATAATCTGAAGGTGTCAAATTACAACAATACGGATTCCATGTGGGAAATCGACCAGGTTCAAAAATTTTCTTTTAATTTTAAATTGAGACATCTCGGACACGAATATCTCAAGAAAAAAAAAACTGCAGGTTGATTTATGCTTGGACTAATAATTGCAGGGTGGTATGCTTCTGAATTCGCATTGTTCGATATAAATCGGCAACGGAAGAAGTCAAAATTTGGGGTCCAATGTATACAAAAAACAAATATAAAGTTGAACCTGGATAACATAAACAAATAGAATTGAACCAGTTAGATCAATTTGTAATTTTTTTCATGTTGTGGATTTTTTTCAATTCAATTCAAAAAATTCATTAAACGTGATACATTGAGGCTACATGGTTTCAAGCTTTACCGATCTATAATCTACGTTGGCTATGCAAAGTTCAAGGAGATTCAAGTTTAATTAATTTTAATATATATATATATAATAATTTAATTTAATTTTTTAGAAGAGTTCAACAATTTATTGAATTGAATTGAATTGAATTGATGATGGTGGAATTATTTTTAATGTTACATGGTTTAGGGTATAGGTTTAAGAGTTTAAGGGTTTTAGGTTTAGTAGTTTAGGGTTTTAGGTTGATGGTTAAGGGTTAAATTATTATTTTTATAAAGAATGTGGTCAAATTAAAATAATATTTAAATAATGAGGGTTCAATAGAAATATGAAAATAGGTGAGGTACTAAATATATAGTTTACCCTTATTAAAAAATAAAATTTTAATATATATAAAAACTAATTTAATTGAATTTTTAAAAATAATTTTTAATTGTATTATAAGTCCTTAAAATTTGAAATATTTATTAATTAATTTAATGGTGTTCATCGGTGTTCGTCGCACGTGGTAGACTCATCCTTTGTATTATATTTTTAATAGGATTGTGTACAATATTTTCTCCAAACTTTATATTATAGGCATAAGATGAAAACTCTAATTTCAATGGCTATTAAACCCTAATAATAAAGTACATTAAAGTCTCATTTAATAAATGAATATCCACCATAAATAAAGATATTGATAACACTCTCCCTTGCATATCCGAAAAAAGAGTACACACATCTTTGATACGCATAACATGTTGCCTTAATAAAAATTTTACAAGGAAAACTCATTGGGACAAAACCTCGGTTAAGGAAAAAAGAGTGCAACGCGTATTTACTCCCCCTTATGAAAACATCACATAAGATCTTTGAATCTTCATAATTCAGTTTTGAATATAATATTCAAATGTTGAATTAGACTATGCACTGGTGAATAGATCTTTCAAATTACTGCTTGAAAGGATTCATCGAATAATATTCTTCTAAAGATCACGAGGGACGAAACTTTGAAGAAATATGTTTCGTTTTTTTCTTTCACATTTGATGTATCCACCTTTTGATTGAGATATAAAATTTTCATCATCTCTACAAAAGATAGCTTGCATCTTATCTTGTGAAAGCAATTCACATATATTCTAGATATGTTTAGCCAAACACATATTTCGACTTTGCCTCATGCATAACAATTATTTACATGATTTGGAGAGGCATCGAGTTTTGAAAGATCTAAAGGTAAATGATCTTGTAACACTTAGATAGTACTTCTAGACCAAGTAAGATCTAATGCATAACAATTATTTTTCGACTTTGCTTTGTGCTCAACGTATGTGCGTTATGCATGTAAAGTCTCTTTAAACATTTTTCTGTGCATGTCGATTGATGCACAAGGATTTTTGTAACACCTCGATTTTTTCTTGGAAAAAAAAGGGAAAAGAAATGAAAGAAAAAAATAATAAAAAAGAGAAATTGGGGTCACCAGGGTTTGAACCCGTGACCCTTGAAGGAATATTAGGTTTACCACTGAGCTAAAGAGTTCTCTTGGTCTAGCTTTACACCAACTTAATTATAAGTGTGTCTGATAATTATTATATCATATAATAAAAATCTGACTTTTCCCCTACCATTCATTTCTTTTGTCTGTTCGAGATCCGTTCGAACCTAGAAGGTTCTAAACCTCCCCTATCTATTCACTACATGATCTCGCCCACCGCACCACCGTGAGTGTCACCGCCGGCAAAAAACAGAGCCTCGTCGCAACTGGGTTAACCTTCGGTCGCCACTTGCGCGTTAGTGTCGCCGTCCGTCGCGAGACTTGGTTCAAAGGTTCGAATGTAACCTAAATTCCGTCACCTCTATTTTACGACAATTCTAGCGCCGATCACCATCCGTTCATCGCACCCTCGTCGCGGGCGAACACCTCACTTCGAGATGAGTGAAACCCTGTTGCCGGATCAATTTTTCGTGGACGTTTAGTCCATCGTCGGAGCTACGCCGAATCAACCGTGTCCCCTTCGTTTTTGGTTAAATCCGGTAAGGTTCCGGCTTATTTCATGTTTCTAATGGATGGGTTTCGTTATGGGTTTGATAAAACACTTTTTTCTGGCAGATTCGACGCAAAAGGCGTCTCCGGTGACTACTCTGGCGATCGTCCGGCCACCAGAAACCCATAGGGTAAGTGTTGAACCGACCCAATTAGTTAACCGGTTCAAGCTCAAGCCTTTCTCGGCCCAAACCGAACCAACCCGATCCAAATCGGTCTGAACCCGGTCCGAATCGGTCCAACCCGAGTCCTACCCAACCCGTACCCGTACTTGACCCAAACCCGTATTTGACCCGACCCGTATCCGAGCCCAATCCATCTACCGAGTCAACTCAGCCCGAGTCAGCTCAGTGAGTCAGCCGAGTCAGCTCAGTGAGTCAACCGAGTCAACTCTGTTGACTGCTAACGTCATCGTTGACCTGCTGACGTCAGTGTTGACTTTGACTGTTGACCAAAAAGTCAAATTTTCCAAAAACTCATATTTTATGATTTTCGACGTTCTAAGTCCGTTTTTGAAGCCTATTTTGCAAAATTTTGATCCGAAAGCCTCCGAATCTGACCTTCAGTTCGAACTTGTTTATGTACTTAATTATTGGTTAAGAGCTTGTAAGGTCTGATCTTGGAATTTGTGTAATTGAAGGTATTCTCGGTTCCTTGGATGCTCGATGCTGAGGAATGTCAAATTCGGGTTCGAGGGTATTCGAATGTCGTATTATGAATCGACTGATGTAGCTCGGAGTTAAGGTAATACACTACTACCCCTTGTATGCTCTATGTACATGTCGATATTCGGTTAACGCATGCATGCTTATGATGAAATGTTTTGTAAACTCTGCTTAAGCCGAATTAGATGCGAGAAATAAGTACGAGAGTTATTAAAACAAAAATATTCGAATAAGAATACTAATAGACCAAAAGTATCGAAAGTTAATAGTAATAAATAATACAGTTAAATCTGCAACTCGATCAACAGTGTCTAAGATTCCATGCCCATAATATGGAGTAAAGGATATTGGATATGAGATTTCAGAAATGCCCTCGAGGTATAAGAATGTCTAAACTGCCCCTAATAAAGGAAGTGACCTAGAATTTGCATTCAAATTGATTGAGAAATCACCCCACCTAAGATGTATGTTCTATTGGAAAAGACTTCGACATCATTATTCAAATGCGTGTGATACTAAAAGAAACTTGGATTTTCCCCCAAGATCTGTATAACACATGAAGGTGAATTTATTGGAATTATCGTTGTATTCTTGAGCTGATCCTTACGATAGTAATGGATGAATTAATTAGAATGGTCGTAATGACCAAAAAGATTGTAGTGCTTTCGAGCATCGAAATTCTTAATTAATCAGAATGAAAATTTTACCCTTAAGTTCTAAAATGAGTAAACCGTCTGTAAGGGCCGAAGAGATCAAAACGACTTAATCTCTACCGAGTACGTAAACGATGGAGGTGCTAAATTGTAAAATTTGACAAAAGTGGTGGATTTATCCCAATTTTCAAAATGACCAGAAAGCCTTTTAGAGTTAAATAGACTGTTATGCATTTGAAAAAATTATGGGATTTCTAATAAGACTTTAAGGGCTAAAGTGCCCCTAAGTGTTAGGAAGCACACTCATGTATGTTAATCACTCATGATATTAATATAAGGTTGAAAGTTTTCCGCACAAAATATAAGTTCGGCTACTCTGTGACAAGTCATGTGGTGAATTATGAAAGCAACCGTTCAAATATATATATTAAATATTGTAAATAGTCATTTTATCATTACTGGGCTAAATTACAAAATCACCCCTGGTGATTAAAAGACTAAAATGCCCTCGTTGGCCATAGTAATTAAGATGGCCCTAAATGTATCCGATATCGTGAAAGATCTTGACATAGAAATTTCCGAATGCCTGGTTGGAAGCCTAATGAGAAAATAGAATTTCCTGAGCTACCGTTTATACCTTGTTGGTATAAATTACTAAAATGTCCATATGTGATAAAATGACCATAATGCCCTTGTAGGCTTAAATGACTAAATAACTCATGATGCGTCTAAACTTTCAAAGATCTTGATGTATCACCTCCTGAATATCTGGGCTAAACCGTTACTATGAACCCATTTTAATAGGGGCCACGTTTCAGAAATCCGTTCAAATTGCCAAAAGTTTAATGTGTCCCCTTCTGTAAATGCCAAATATCTCTAAGAAATGATCTGTCCCACCTAGTGTGTTCCATGTGTGATATATTCTGTTGAATGGATTGTATAATGATTTAATCATGAACAATATTATGTTTGATGAACATTTCAATTGTTATTGAGATTGCACTACTATGTTGGAATATGAGATGAAATGATGAACCGAATATATGATTACATTTTCTGCCTACTTGATGTATGTCTGCTCAATATGCATACTTGTTATGTGATTGCTTGATCCATGATGGTATTGCTTGATTGTCTGATGAACTTGATAGTATGATCTGTTAGCTTGACCTATGATGGTACAATCTGTTTGCATGATGAATGATGAAAATGTCTGTTCTGCTCAATGGTATGCCCATTGATCTGTCAAAATCATGAATCTTCTGTTTCTGATACTCTAAATAGAATACGTCTGTCACATGTATTCTGCTACTCATGTCTGAAATCTGAATACCGATTGTCATCCGGGGTATACTGTTGGGTTATGTTATGAAGTCTCTGTTGGTACAACCCTGATCAAGCTGGTAAATCCTTATGGACTCAAGGTCTCCCCTTGAGTGGGTACCGATGCTTTAGCACGGGTAAATCCTTATGGACCTAAGGCAGCCCCTTAGGTGGCACCTATGCCCATCGGGCCTAGGGTAAGTCCTTATGGACCTAAGGCATCCCCTTAGGTGGCACCTATGCCCATCGGACCTAGGGTAAGTCCTTATGGATGCAGTTCTAGGGGACTGCATATTGGTGTAAGGTTGGAGGGTAGTTACTAGTAAAACATTGTATGTACTTGAACATTTGCATTGAATTGTTATGTGTTCTCATGATATGATTGGTATGCATTTATGCCTATTTGATATGCACCTTTTGGGACACACTAGACTTTAAACTCGTTGTTTTCATCTTCGTAAACTATCAACTTGTATAATTCCCGTTTGTTACTCGATGATTGAATAAAGAACGAGTACCGTTAATCTCAAGTATAACGTTATCCTAAAATAACAGAAAGGAAAGATGATTGTCACTACTTGGAACATCATGAAAATGTTATGCCTACCATATATTTGTATGAGCTTATAGCATCTTTTGGTAGTTCTGTATTACTGAGCTTTTCCAAGTTCACGTTATTTTTACTATCGCAGGTTAAAAGAATATAGCATGGCATAATGTTTGACATCAGTGTTCGGAGTTCTCTCGGCGTTGCCTCTGGAGTACGGTACTGTATAGTTAGTGGACATGTATGTCATGTATTGTTTTATGACAGTGTCTGTAAATACTTTCTGAAATTTTTGTTATGTGTTTAAATGTTTTCCTGAAATTAAATTTTAAACAGAAGTTGATTTTTCAGTTTAATAAGTGTTTTGAGAAAGAAAATGTTTTATGTGTATTTTTACTGTGGGTCGCTCTTGTAACCCTAATGTGACTTCCCAGGATCCGTTGTAACGCATAGGCGGGTCTAGGGGGTTAAAATTTTATTGTCAGAAAGATCTCTTCATGAGTCCCAATGATATTCAAATCATCAACATACACAACAACAATAACAAATCCAGAGCTAAACCTCTTAAGAAAAATGCTCGGGGAAATTGAATCATTCTTATAGCCTTTCACTAATAAATATTCACTGAGGTGATTATTCAACATGCACCCAAAATGTTTTAGTCCATAAATAGATATGTTCAATTTGATTGAATAATGTTCTTGAGAACTTGAATTAACTGCTTCTGGCAATCTAAATCCTTCTAAAAGTTTCATGTAAATGTTATTATCAAGAGGCTCATACAAATAGGATATAACAACATCCATTAAGCGGAAACAAAGTCTTTTATTGCAGACTAAAAATATAAAAGTAGTTGCATCCACCAAAGATGAGTATGTTTCCTCATAATCGATTCTAGGTCTTTGTGAGAATCCTTGTGCAATCAAACAAACTTTATATCTCGCGATTTCCCTTTTTTATTTCTCTTTCTCACAAAAACTCATTTATATCCACGAGCTTTACACATTCTGATGTATGAATTATAGGCCCAAATACTTCTTTTTTCGAAAGTGATTTTAGTTTCACCTCAATTGCCTCTTTTCATTTTGGCCAATCATTTCTTTGTTTACATTGTCCAATTGACAATGGTTCATGATCCACATCATCATCTGAAATCTCTAGTGCTATATTGCATGTAAATGTATTATCGACGTCGATTTGATTTCAGTTTCACTTATTACCAAACATGACATAATTTGTTGAGATCTCTGTATTATTAGTTACCTGAGTCATGTATAATGTCTCTTTTGGATACCTTTTAATATCTTCTTGAGATTTTCATAATTCTTTGATTATTCTATTAGACCATCATAAGATATAACTCCTTTTCTTTTTCGAGAATTTTTATCTTTGGAACCTACTTATCTACCATGCTTCAGGCATAAGTTAGACTCATTAGCAACTAGAGTTTGTCCTTTCGGGACATCAACTTTAATCAGAGCATTCATAGCTGGTATATGTGACTTAGTCACTTTTTAGGGGTCAACAAAAACATCTAGCAATTGATTTTTTAAGTTCTGCAAATGAAGTATCCTTTGAAATTATAGTTCACATTTGTTGAGTATGTGGATCAAAATGTGAGAATGATAATTCATTTCAACTTATTTCTTTTCCCAACTATTTATTTTCTCCCCTAATATTGGGAAAATTGACTCATCAAAATGATAGTCAATAAATCGAACTGTAAGTAAATTCCTCATCAAAAACTTGAGATATTTAATTATCGAAGGGAATTCAAATCCGAGATATATTCCCAACTTCTTTTGAGGACCCATCTTTTTACGTTGTTGTGAAGCAATTATAACATATACCGCACACCCAAAAATTCTAAGATGGGAAATATTTGGTTCCTGACCAAAAACCATTTGTAATGGGGAGAACTTATGATAATTTGTTGGCTTGATGCGAATCAAATGATGTTGCATGTAAAATGGCATGTCACCAGCATTATCAATAAGGTAATCTAGAAAATGTGCTTGTAATTTTATCAAGTGAGCAAGTAACCTCGCAAACGCCAAGTTGCGGGTTGATAACAAGGATACATATGACCATCTACTTGATGCATCAATTAAAATCATAAAATATCTAAATAGTCCATGAAAAGGGTGTATGGGCCCATATATATATCACCCTGTATTCGTTCAAGAAAATTAATAGATTCATAATTTATCTTAGATGGTGATGGTTAAATAATTAGTTTGCTTTGAGAGCAAGCATCACATGAAAACATTACTTTGAATAATTTGTCAGTTTTTCAATGAATGACCACATGAAGTGTCAATATTTTTCGCGTCATAATTGAATTGGGATGGCCTAACCAGTCATGCCAAATAATAAAGTTATCAGTAAACTTTTGGTTCACAATAGCATGAGCTTCATTTTGTACTAATTCTTGTGTAACACAATTCGGATGACAATGCATGTAATTTTATCAAGATTTTCTTATTGCCTTGGGTTATACTCGAAATATGGAGATAGTCCGCATCCCATTTACTAATAGTCTCGATATGATATTCGTTTCTGCGAATATCTTTAAAATTCAATAAGTCTCTTTGCGACTTTGAAGAGTATAACGCAATGTGAATATGAAATTGAGTTTCATTTGGAAATAACATATTTGCTCTTTTAGAGCCTTCTATGATATTAGTAATTCCGGATATAGTACTCACATTATTCTCTTGCATTGTTAAATGAGAAAATATGCACAACTATGCACCTTTCAATATGTGCGTTGTTCCAGTCACTTCGGGGAATGAAAATATTAAATATAGCACATATCAAATCGATTATCTATTAAAAATAGTGTCTCAATAATTTATTGCTCTTTCAGAGCATTGGTATTTTTAGTACTTTGAGATATAATATTCACATTTTCCCTTGCATTTGAATGAGAAAAATATTTCTTATGCTTAAGTATAATATGAGTACTTGCACTGTCTATTAAGCATAAATCGTCACAATTTATTGTATATTATATTCTAGAAGTAATCATATTCTTGAAAGGATAATATGTAAAACAAATTAACATGTTTAAATATATAATATGTAAAACAAATTAACATAAAGAAAAATAAATAAATGTTTTAACATATTTAAATATAATATAAAAACATAAATAAATAATATGTAAAAACAAATTAACATAAAGCAAAATAAATTAAAAAATCAATTATTCCTTTTAGAGATTATAAAAAAATAAAATAAATGACGAATTATTCCCTTTAACGCCACAATTATTTTCGCCATTTTTGTAAACATAATTTCTTTATATTTTCTTTCATTTATTATTCATGGTTGTGGATAAAGGTCCATAATGCTTTGACGTATGATAATTCCGAGATCAATGGTTTGTACCATTGCATAAAAATTTCACTTTCTTAATATATTCTTGTAATCTTTATAAACCCACTTCTAGTGGTTATAAGCATTCTTAAAATGATTATATTGTCTATGTCTATGTTCATGGCCCCAATTGCGACCATACTTGCTAATGTGACATTTATTTTTTTCCGCTCTAAAATGTCGCATTCATTTCAAGGAATGGAGCGGAGTCAGTAGGTCTTAAAAACCCTTTTAACGATATTGTGTCTGCGGGACAACATTATTTGCATGAAAAGTGGAGTATGTTTTTCTAACATATCCTCATCAGTGATACACTGACCAAAAATTTTCAATTTAATTTGAAGTATTCACATAGTTGAGTTTTATTCACTAACCATATAGTGAAATATCATGTTTGCATTCACTTTAGGGAATGAAACAAACACAATAATCACATGGAATAAACGACATGCTTGCATTCACTTCAGGGAATGAAACAAACCCAATAATCACGTGGAATAAACGTCATGCTTGCATTCACTTCAAGGAATGCCTCCCACAAAAATTCTTGGATCAAGACGAATTTTCGTAACTTGAACGTGGGAGAAGTCTATAGTCAAGTTTTTCGACACAGAAGAATTATTGCTTTCAAGTAAATATAGACTTTATTACAATCATACTATTAAAGAATAATTGATCAACCAATATATATAATACTTACCAAACTTAAAAATCAAGACGCCAAATAAAAAACTTATAGGTATTGAATTTGCCTTGAGTCTTTTTCTTTTGAATGAGGTTTTCAATCCAATATAGTATCACACTAGAATCTCGTTCATCCTCGGCGAACCATGAAATAATCACACATTTTCTTCACAGTTTTTTTTTGTGAACCTTAAAAATCAAAACGCCAAATTCAGAAAAATAATAATAAAATCTAATCTCAAATATATATATATATATATATAGATAGATAGATAGATATAGATATAGATATAAATATAAAGTAAAAGTAAATGGGAAAAATTGTTGAGGTGCATATAGCTTGTGGAATTCGAAAAACATCATTGTCAAGTGGCATATCCAATCCACCAATTTCTTCACTCTTTTTAAAGTAGCAATTGGTCATTCTACCGTCATATAATACCATATTTTTCAAAAAAAGTTGATCTCGTAGGTTTTGTTGAAGGCTCGATATTTGTTTCTAGAGTTATATATATAAACTCGATGCAAACAAAACGTCATTGAATATTAGAACGAAATAATAATTAAATAATAGATCAAAATACATTGACCTTAATATAAGAGTGATTAACCAACTATTATATCGATATATAAATAAGAAAACATATCAATCTTTCTAAGTTAATTTTAATATATGGTAGATGTAGTAATCAATATCTTGTTGAATTTTTTTTCAAGAAATGCCGACAAGAACCACGGTAATTGAGCGAGATCGTGCTGATAACATGTTGTAAATAAAATAAAGAAGAACAATAGTAGAAATCCCGAAACATGTTGTAAATAAAATTAACAAAAATTGTAAATTTTAGCTATAAAAGCCCGAAACAATCGATGTAAATCCCTAAGCATATATTGGGGGAATTTTCAGTGATCAATACAAAGGGAAACAAAGCATTTCTGAGGTATATCATCCTCTCTTTTACATTTCGAAGAAAAAATATGCAAAGAGTTAAGGTTTCGTTTCTTTTACCTTCGATGTCGATTCGCCGTCTCTGTGACTGTTCGCTTCCCCTCTTCCGGCAATAAACCTTACGGCTTCCTCAGCCGTGTCGGGTGAGTCGATGAAAAGGGGTAAATAGCAAATCGGAGGGTTTCATTTTAAAGAGAAAAAGGGCTTTTCGAGTTTTTGATTCTTTGTTAAAACGAAGGATGGGGTTTGGATTTTGGTTTTTCGGGTCGTGGGTGAGTTAGAAACATAAGCAAAATAGGTCTTTTTGGGCATTTAGGGGCTCGCCAGCCGTCGATCAACGATGACCGACGTTTCAGGTGCCGTGGTCGAGAGAGAAGGGGGGATGTCTGAGAGAGCTTAAGGTTAACGAAAAGAGCTTAAAATGATTTTAAGTTTGGTTTTATAATGTTTTAGTGTTTTAAAATGGAAAAATCCCCTTTTAAATCCCTCTGTGTTTTTATATTTACGCCGTTAGCCCTTCCGCACTTTGTAATCACCCCCTTGTCCCTGAAGTTTTTAAAATGTTTTCATTTCGGTCCCTCTTTCATTTATGAACTAATTTCTATGGTAAAAATCCCTTTTGGTCCCCTGGATTTTGGTTTTCAGTCATATTGGTCCCTATCGTAGTCTTTCCCCTTTAATCATGCATTTTCTTGTTGCCTTGCATCTTTAAATTTCTTACATTTCAGTCCTTTTTGTGATTTTACCATGTTGATATGTGATATGTGATATGTGGATGGACATGCACACGATTTATTCACTACAACAAATTTGACATTTTATGACGAAATTTCTATATGACATTATGAATAACGTCACAAAATATGCTATAAACGTGACAGTTTTTTACTTTCGTCACAATTAGTGAATAATGATATATTTTTTCTGACAATTTTAATAAAGGTCACTATTTTTGTCACTATATGTTTGGCGCCTTAAAAGAAATTTGGAGGGAAATATTTCAATGACGTTTAGTGAAAACTGTGACATTGTTAAATCGTCACCAATTAAATAAAAATATTAGTGACAAATTATCATTATTATAACAATGCAATGTTAATTAGTGACGATGCAAATTCATCACGAATAAAACATATGTGTGACACTTTAATTCGTCATAATTTAGAAAAAAAAGAAGATGACATTTTATTTTTGTCAAAAAAACATGTGTACGCATTAGAATCTTGATCATCACTTAATTAGTTGTTGTGTTGTTGGTTGAAATTCAAGTAATGTTCTTGGTACACTTGAAAATTATTTACTAAATAACCATATTTCTCTGCATCAACATATTTATTTGATAAACATTTAAAAATATTGATGAAAATTCAAATTCTTGTATCATATCTATGCATCGTACACGCATACATGTGGTTTAAAAAACAAAATACTCATTAAGTTTTCAAGGCTTATAAATCTTTCTTTGGTTAAGTACATACGAAAATACTAGTTCTTGTTATTTTAAGTGAGATATTGCTCATAACTCGTATTGTCTAAAGCATGAATCAAACCGAACAAATCTAATTAAAATTATAAAACTTTGCATTACATCAGATCTTTCAGGGTAAGCTAAGGAATCACAAATATAAAGTATAAACAGACCATAACACGAATTTTTTCAAGGCATATACTATTACTGAAATTATTGTTCAATTTTATTAATATCTATGAAGTTCCATTCGTGTTTACTAGCAAATGTAAGCTTTAGACAATGTGATATTGGCTTTTATGAATTGACGCTTTAAACTTTGATAATGTTTTAATTGATAAATAAAAACAAATACTATTAAATAAATCACATTACATTCTTGGATCTATCCCTACCTTTTACATTGAAGTATCAAAATGTTCAATGCAAAAACATGGATGACGATAAACCACAATCGAAGATGGTTAATGACAATAGTCTTTGTACAAACTCAAACTTATTTGCCTTTTCCATGTGCTCCTTATTTGACAATGGCGATGGGTGAACATCTCTGTGCAACATAAACCTATCATGAATTTTCATTTGGTAAAAGAAGAACAAAAGGTAAAATCATATGTTGACTCCTTTAACAACAAAAGACCACATTATCCTTTTGAGTACAAGAGATTGTTAAGGAAAAAAATCAATTGAAAAAAAATAAAAGTTTTACTTAACTTTACAATATTAATCAATAAAATCGAATTACAAAAACTAATAAAGGCTCTAAAATATTATGCTTAAAAAATGAGCATTATATGCTAATAATAAAATACATGTAGCCATTAAAAGCATTAAAATGTGAGAAATTTTTTTGGCTAATAGCTTTAACAATCATCTATTCACCTACAGTAAAAGCATAAATCAGAAGTCACATAATTTGGGCAAGATTGATGAGTCAAAAGATCACTTCTAAAGCTACAATAGGTAAACAATAAGAATTTAAGTCGGTCTAAATTAAAAGTGTTAAAAACGGTCATAAGTTGAGTGATAATAGAATAATAATGATGAATAAGAAGAGGGAAAAAATTCATGAATTCAGTTTCGATAACACCTATTTATCAATTCTAATAATCTTTCAAAAAAAAAATCATGCCTAACAATAAATCTAGAAAAGGGTTAGTACATACCCCATAACCAGCTTCAAGGTGATGCTCCTCATCGATATGGAAGCACAAGCCAAATAAATTAATACAGACCTGTTACCACAACCAATAAAACTCATTTAGTAACGTCACAAAATTAAATTACAACACTTACATAATCAAAAAAATAAACTCATAACCTGAACAACTTCAATAGTCATTGTCACATATTTCAAGGTGAAACATCATAGCTACAAAATATGTTCAATGTCAGTATCATATTCATCAAGTTCAATTTTACCCCCTTCATTGTCATCTTCACTCTCTTGATCAGAATCAATCAAAACATTCATATTATCTACAATCTCACGGTTAATAATATTTGCAGCAATGTCGTCCCTTTTTAGAGATATGTTTTCTGAAATTTGCATTTCTGCATTGCAGTCATAAGTTTCAAATTCTTCATCTACATCAGAAACTTCATCATTTTCAACAACTTGCATCTCTGGAACATCATACAAATGCCTATGATGAAACTTTTGCACCACTCTCCAATCTTTCCCTAACTTAGTATCATCCAAATAAAAAACTTGCTTTGCTTGTACTGACAAAATAAAAGGGTCACTATCATACCAACATTTACTAATATTGATACTTAGTAAATGACCATCTTTATAAATTCTCTTCTTTTTATTACCCAAGTCAAACCACTTGCACTTGAACAAAACAACCTTATAATCTTTGATATAATTCAATTGAATAATATCAGTAAGAACACCATAAAAATTGATTTGATCCTCTTCATGATTGCCTTCAACCATCACTCCACTATTTTGGCTTGTCAAATGTTTATCGCGCGCTTTTGTATGAAACCTAACCCCATTAACAATGCAACATGTGTACTTTTGAGCACGTTTGTCAAAACCATAAGCTAAAGAAAGTAATTCATCAGATATTTCTTCTGAATCTTGATTGGTAACCTATAATTTAAGCAAAAAAACATTCTAATTGTCCATTTCCTATACTCGATAGCTATATATTTTTTTCTCACAAACAACTGTCCGAGTCTTGTCCTTTCAATTTAAATTGATTAATTCAATTTCTAATCAGCTTTTCACCATGCCATTACCACACTTCAACCGATGTCCTTTATTTCAATTTCAAATAATTCAATTATTTCTCACCTAATTAACTTACTATGAATCTATATATTGAGACTTTAAGTTTTGGACAAAATTCTTTCTTCACCATCAATGTCAAACATTAAGTTGTTAACATGATTTTTGCAGACACATGGAATAATCTGATATGAGTGAACCTTCTGATGTTAACATAGAGTTTCAACTAATAAAACCAATCATCTTTTCTTGCACAAGTTGTTAACATCAAGTTTTAACTAAAGCTGTCTTTTCTTGCACAAGCAATGTTTCTATATTTTAAGTTCAACAAATCTTTTCTATCTCTGATGTAATAGGTAAACAATTTAAAATCAACCTTGAATGGTTTAGACACTCTTTTTATTCAAATAATAAAACCAATCATAATGAATAACTATCCTTTTTTGGGTGGAAGTGATTAACTCAAACCATAACACCGAAAACAAATAACATAGATTTTTAATTAATACATGTAATTTGGTTTAATTTTAACCATAAATTGAAACTGAAACAGAAAAAGAAAAGTAAATAAACTTTTTTATAAAGAAAATAGCAGAAGAAAAGTGAAACAAAAGTAGAAGCAAAGTGAAACGAAATCATACAAGCAAGGTGAAGAATGGATGCACAAACCCGGTGAAGAGCAAGCAAGCTTAAAGGATCGCACAAATCAGAACCTCCAATTAAACGAAACACCAGATAGCAGACAGCCAGGTGAAGAATAGTTAACAAATACGAAAGCACTGCAAGAACAACGCTTCAATTAAATAAATCACCCGACAACAAGATGAAAATCAATTACCAAAAGATCTGTAAGAACAAAAAATATTTTAATTTTTCATTCGATCTTCAAGTTTAACAAACACCAAAAATCAAACTAAAAATCCATAAATTTCAAAACCAAACTAAATTAAAAAAATATACCCAAGCACCATAAATCATACCTTAAAACCGGGCACAGACTTTTGAATCGAAACTTTAGAACCAGAAAACTAAATTTTTGAACCGAAAAGCTCTATTTGAAGCACAAATCAGAGAAGTGGGGCTAAGAGAACAAACTTCATGGATATAAGAACGGTAAAGTTTTATTAAAAAATACAAAAATATAAGAATATTAAAAAGGCCAGTTTATTAAAAAGACGCCATTTTTTTATATGGTAAATAGTAGATATTTTATTAGAGTCAATATTTTAAAAACACAATAATATTATACTAATTTTTAAATGAGAAAAATTTGATACACAGTCTGTGTAAATTAAAGTTTACATGTGTTTGTCAAATTTAGGAGTTAGAGGTTTAGTTTAAGGTTTAGAATTTAGGGGGTTTAGTTTAGGGTTTAGAATTTAAGAATTAAGTTTAGGGTTTTAGGGTTAGCGTTTTAAGTTTAGATTTTAAAAATGGTTGTGTAATTTTTTAACACAGTCTGTGTATCGAAATATAACCCTTATTAAAATTTCCAATTTAGCCTACGAAATCCTCAGATTCAATCAATATCGCGGATGCATTGGCCAAGAGTGGTGTTGATAGACCCAAATGGGTGTGGTTGTGTAAGGGGTGATTGTATTTCGTGGTTTGGTCCTTTTCCGCACCCATTGGTACTCTTTTTCTCTACCTAGGATTAGAGAGGTTTTTAATGAGGCTGATGTGGTGTGTGATTATGTATGATTCCGATTAATAAAATCATGCATTTGTTGTTCAAAAAAAAATAATAAAATTATTATCACCGGCCATCCTTTACCATGCCAGATAATCCGTTGTTATACTATGTCTCAATTAGCTTATCCACATGTCATATATTTAAATATTGTATAAAAGATATTGCAATCGACTCTTAAAATATAAAAATAAAAATTGACTATTCAAAAAGCATGTTTTACCATAGCCCTAACTTTCGAACAATCTCATATGACCAAATACATTAACTCAATCATGAAAAATTAATGTCACATATTGTAGATTATTAGCGTACAGGTCTATAACATGTGGTATTTTTATCTCGTGTATCTTCAAGTTAAGTGTATTCTTTTCCTCCATGTATTAGAAAAGTTTTTAATGAGACACTCAAATTGGATCAGGGTCATTTATAACCACTTTTGTAGTATTCTAAATTAATATGAAAAATATTGTTGAGCAAAAAATAAAATAGTAAACAATCAACTTTTTATAATAAAAAGTTTTACAAAGTTGGTACGTGTATTAAAAATATTCTTTAAATTATTTAAAAAGGTGTTTATTTACCAACGGGTTGGTCAAAGTGGTAAGCATCTTGGTTCCGTTTAAGCGGGTCTCTAGTTCGAGGAGTTGCGTATGTAAAAAACCCCGTTGAGAGACTCACCCACCAAAATCAGGTGTACAATACGGGTCGATCTAAATTAATCAAGGCGAAGTCCTAGAAATCAGAAGGGCAACCAAAAAAGGTATTCATTTAAAATTATATAAGTTTTATGTTTTACTTTATTTTTTCTTAATAAATTTAATGGCATACATTACAAAAACCGCCACATTTATTAAGTGGAGGCAAATTTTTTCATATTGTGAAAATATATTTAGATACATTGGCGGTAAATCTTATTTTCCCTCTTATATAAATTTTGACTCTACATATTATTCAAAGCAAGTTTTTTGTTTTCCTTAATTAAGACTCCACTACATAAATTCGTATGCATTTTAAGACTTGATTTAGGGTTAACAAGATTATTATAAAGAAGTAATTGGAATAGAAAACTCTGCACTTTCTATTCGACTCTTTATTCTATTTCTGATCTTTTCGTTTTGCTTCAGATTCGAGTTCCAAAAAAGGTTCGTTAAATTTAATTTTAGTCGATGGGCTTTTCCAAGCTACCTATTGGTGTTGTATTTCTATGTTTTGTTTTTTCCCTTACCCTGAAGGTAACTGAGATCATATAACTCTATGAATTCTTATTCTATTGTTGATGGTACCTTATTAGTAGTTGGCTAAAATCCCACTAGATAATTGGCAGAAATCCAATTGTGTGTTAGTCGATGAAAAGCGCAAGGAATCCAATTACGTTATTTTTCCAGCATTTTATTTAAATTTTCCAATGTTTGATTATTTGTAGTAGTTTTGATCAATTTTAATTTGTAGATCATTATTTTTTTTCAGCGTTTGATTATTTGCTTACTAAAGTTCTTTATAATCTGGATCTTTTCGATTTGTAGATCATTATTTTAATATGTTAACTATTTTTGCAGCTTCAAATGATGCCACAAACTCATCATCAACAAAATCACAACCGACACAAAATTTGGATTGAGATTTCTGCAACAAGTGATTCCACAAGTCATTATGGTCACATTATTTTTTATTTCCTTTGAATAATAAAGTGTTTTATTATAAAAATAGTATTATTATGTTTTTTTTAATGAACTCTTGTTTTACTTTTACAAATTTGCAATAAATGAATTATGTTATATTTTAGTATAAATAATTTTGTTTTATTATTCTGATTTTTTATCACAAAAAATTAATTATAAGGTAGAATTTCTAATTTACAATTTTAGTGAGGACATTTTACGTCATTAACTATGTGACAATTTTATTCGTCGCTAGAATATTGATAATTTTATAAGGCAACGTTATGCATAATCGTCATTCAAAATACTATTTGGTAAAGTTTTATTATGCCACTAAAATGTGACAATATCTCTTTTGTTACCAATATGTTGATTTTAATGCATTATTTCTAATGATACATATCATCAATGACACAATCTTATATAATCTGGTGACGTAACTAACTGTCATCTAATATAAATTATAACATGACGTTATGTATTATTGTCATTCATGCTATTATTATTTGACGATATATTATGTCACTAAATATGTGACGATATCTTTTCTGTCACCTATAAGTAGAAGTTGGTGCTTTATTTGTGACGATAAGAATTATCAGTAACGATATCTTAAATAATTCAGTGACGTAACTAGTTGCCATTGAATATAAATTGTAAAGTGACATAATGCATTATCGTCGTTAATACTATTATTAAGTGACGATATGCTACGTCACTAAAAATGTGACAACTTTTATTTCGTCACATATATAATGGTTTTATGGTATTATTGGTGACGATGCTAATGATTCATGACAAAATTTTATATCATTCGGTGACGTAACTAGTTGTCACTAAATAAAAAACTATAGGTGACGCCATGAATTAACGTCACTATATGTTCGACAATAGGTGACGAACAAAAATACATCGTCATGATTAACTTTTAGCGACGTGCCTAACGTGACGAATGTCGTGACATCGCATTTTGCGACACAAATGACAAATAGTGACATAAATGTAACTTTTAGTGACAATATTTTAGATGCCACAAATAAGCAAATTTGTTGTAGTGATTGTTATTATTCCTACCCTAATGTTGTGGATATTGTTATTATTCGTTCATATAATTTTTATAATGTATATACGTAATATAAGGTTTTTATATAATATATAGTTTATATATATACATAATATATAGTATATATAATATGGTTTATACATGGTATGTTTTTATATATAATATATAGTTTTATAATATATAACATGTATGTAGTATATAGTTATATATATAATGGTTTTAATGCAATAATATATATATATATATATATATATATATAATATAAGGTTTCCTCATATAATGTAGTTTTATATAATATATAGTTTTAAAATATACTTCAATGCATGGTGAAATACAATGTTTTAATGTGATGTTTACTTGTGGCATTTTACACTTGTCATTCACGAGACCATTAATAATTTAGCATGTTAATTTAATTTAAAGTATACAAAAGAGAGGTATCAATTAACTCCGGTATTCATGTCAAAACAGTCCAAGCTTAATGGATGTCAACCGAATATTTGGGTTAATTTTCATCGTCTCTAGGTAAGCAGTGATATAAAAAATGGAAATGTCATGACATCATCCCTTATTTTCTTGCATCATGCATAAAAGGTGACTTGTGGGATCCGAACCCTAAACTAACACGACAGTCAGTCTTATATGATGTCGGTTTAGTCTATGGTCCAGTGTACCGTTATCCTTTCTAATTAAATGCTCAATTAATTCTAAAGTCACGGTTTGATAAAGCCCGCACTATTTAAGTACAATTTTCACTTAAGAACACCTAATTAAATTCGCTTTAGGTTTTAAATAATTTCTATCGATTAAAGGCAACAAGTAATTTGGTACCGATTTCCGGGCGTGATGGGGGTGCTAACCCTTACCCACACGTAACCAACTCCCGAACCCTTTTTAAAACGAATCTCTGGTTTTAAGGTGTCCGGCCTACCTTAGTGGCCGGTGGCGACTCCAAATTTTTTACTGTTTCCCAAAACATAAATTTTTAGAAGAAAACCCCTCTTTTACAAACCCCATTTTTTATAAAAATATGGAACACCTTAAGAGTTTTTCGTTTTCTAGAAAAAAGGTCGTTACAGTTTGACGACTCCGCTGGGGACTTTTTTTGTTTTTACAAAAAAGGAGAGTTAAGCCAATAAAACATTTTTTTACAAAAAAGTTGTTTATACTCTGGACATGGCACAGTTATGCTAGGATGTAGAATTTTATGCCAGCATTCTTGATGGCATAGCTAAACTGTTTGAAGAACTTGGGGAGCCCTCTTTGGAGGCTGAAAATGTGAGTTACTTTGAGCCGCTCCAGTTGACAGGCAGAGAGATAAAGAAACCTAATCCATTAATCGAGGAACCACCAGAGTTGGAGCTTAAGCCGCTGCCAGAACACTTGAAGTATGCCTACCTAGGTGATCACTCAACTCTGCCAGTGATTATTTCCACCGATCTCACTAATGGTTAGGAGGCAAGATTGTTGGCAATATTAAAAACCTATAAGCAGGCTTTGGGTTGGACCTTGGCAGACATCTTAGGGATAAGCCCAACCATTTGCATGCACAAAATTATTTTGGAGGAATATCATGGCAAGACTATTGAAGGTCAAAAGAGGCTGAACCCGAGCATGAAAGAGGTTGTAAAAAAAGAGATTATTAAATGTCTTGATGTCGCTATAATCTACCCCATATCCGTTAGCTCTTGGGTTAGCTCGGTACAATGCGTGCCAAAGAAGGGTGGCATGACTGTTGTTTAGAATAACAAGGATGAATTGATTCCCTCCAGAACAATCACAAGATGGAGAGTGTGCATGCATTATAGGATGCTGAATAAAGTCACGAGGAAGGACCACTTCCCTTTGCCTTTCATCGATCAGATGTTAGACAAGCTAGCATGTAATGCTTTCTATTGCTTTTTAGATGGTTATTCAGGTTATAATCAGATTGCAGTAGCCCCGACAACCAAGAGAATACCACATTCAACTGTCCATATAGAACATTTTCCTTCAGAATAATGTCATTCGGTTTGTGCAATGCGCTGACAACGTTTCAACGTTGTATGATGTCCATTTTCTCTGTTTTGGTTGAGCACAACATGGAAGTATTTATAGATGACTTCTCAGTGTTTGGTAGCGCATTTGAGGAAATGCGTTCTAAGTTTGGAGCATGTTCTTCAGAGATGAATTAAGACCAATCTAGTCTTGAACTGGGAAAAATGTCACTTCATAGTGAAGGAGGGAATTATTCTCGGGCATAGAGTGACAAAGAATGGACTAGAAATTGATATAGTAAAAGTTGAAGTAATCAAGCAGTTACCACCCCCACAACTGTTAAAGGTGTAAGAATTTTTTTAGCTCATGTAGGTTTTTATCGTCTATTTATTAAAGACTTCTCTAAAATTTCTAAACCTTTATTATTGTTATTGGAAAAGGATGCCGCTTTTGCATTTGATGATTCTTGTTTGAGAGCGTTCCATGTCCTTAAAGAGAAGCTGGTTAATGCTCCTATAGTCATGACACCAGATTGGAACGAGCCTTTCGAACTCATATGTGATGCCAGCGACTATGTCATTGGAGCTGTGCTTAGACAACGACATGGCAGAGTTTTTCATGCCATCTACTATGCCAACAGAACACTTAATGAAGCACAACTTAATTACACCACAACTGAGAAAGAATTTCTTGCAGTTGTATTTGCTTTTGATAAATTTAGACATTATTTGATAGGTAATAAAGTTGTTTTTACATATCACTCAGCATTGAAATAACTTTTGGCAAAGAATGATGTCAAGCCGAGGTTGATTCGATGGACGCTCCTCCTACAAGAATTTTATCTTAAGATCTGGGATAAGAAGGGCAGTGAAAACTTAGTAGCTGATCACCTATCACGACTAGAGCATCACCGTGAGGATGACAAGATCAAAGCCATCAGAGATGAGTTTCCAGACGAGTATTTACTCACAGTAGATGTCGTGCCATGGTATGCCGACATCGTCAATTACTTGTTGAGCAATATCATGCCACCAGATTTGGATTACAATGCCAGGAAGCATTTTTGCGTTTTGTTCGACAGTACTATTAGGATGAGCCTTTTCTATTTAAGCAATGTGCCGATCAAGTAATATGATGTTATGTCCTAGAAGATGAGCAACATGCTATTTTGCAAGCATGCCATGCCGCGCCATATGGTGGACACTTTGATGGACTAAAATTTCTACAAAAGTGCTGCAGTTAGGTTTTTACTGGCCTACGCTGTATAAGGATGCTCATGACTACACCGGGATATATGATCCATGCCAACAGACTGGGAATATCTTTGGCAAACATCAACTTCCGCTCCAGAACATCATGCCGGTGGACTTGCTTGATGTTTGGAGGATAGACTTTATGGGTCCATTTCCCCCATATTTTGGCAATATCTATATCCTAGTGGAAATTGACTATGTTTCCAAATGGGTAGAGGTTGTAGCCCTGCCAACAAATGATGCCAAGGTCGTTGCCAAATTCTTGCACAAGCACATCTTTACATGTTTTGGTGCTCTTCAAGTGATCATACATGATGAGGGCACCCATTTTCAATGAAATCTAATCTCTAAAGCTTTGTGCAGGTATGGGATACAACAAAGAATAGCCACAACCTATCATCCACAGACGAATGAGCAAGCTGAGATTTCTAACAAGCATATCAAGAATATCCTAGAAAAGACAGTGAGTCCTTTGAGAAAGAATTGGTCTTTGAAGCTAGATGAGGCTTTGTGGGCTTATAGAACTGCCTTCAAAACTCTATTGGGCATGTCACCTTTTAAGCTTGTATATGGTAAACCATGCCATTTGCTAGTCGAGCTTGAACATAAAGCCTATTGGGCAATCAGAACACTTAACATGGCATGGGCCGCAACGGGATAAAAAAAGGATGATAGAACTCAACAAGTTAGAAGAATTCTGTGCACTTGCCTATGAGAATGCCAAGCTATATAAGGAGAGAACCAAACGATGGCATGATAAGAGAATTCTTCCAAGGCATTTTGATATAGGTTAACTTGTTCTTCTTTTTAACCCATGGATTAAATTGTTCCCTGGCAAGCTTAGGTCGAGATGGTCAGGCCTTTTTGAAGTAATGCAGTGTTATGCCCATGGCGCCGTGGACATCGAGAATTTGAAAACTAGAGAAAATTTTAAGGTAAATGGCCAGTGCTTAAAGCGCTATTTTAAGGGACAATAGAGAGACGCCAAGGAGATTGTTCTCTTGGAAAAATTACAATGACACCATCGACAAGTTGATAGTTTAGGGGTTTAGGTTTATGTGCTTAGAATTTAGGGATTGTGGTTTGAATTTAGAGTTTAGTGTTAGAATTTAGGGGTTATAGGTAAAAGCTTGAATCCTTGACATATTACCGTAAAATCTAAATCTTAAACTCTAAAATCTAACCCCAAACCCTAAATTCTAAACTCCTACACCTAAACCCTTAAACGAGATCCCTAACCTCTAAAATTAGGGCACTTGTGGAAACAAATTGTTTCCATTGCCAATGCATCATATATTTTTCCATTAAGTATTTAATATTTTACGGTTAAAAAAACTAAAAGGGAATAATGATATAATATATATAAATATAAAACATTTTTTAAAAATAATTTAATATATTAATCATATTATGATATAAAGTTTTTGCAAAATTTAGATAATGTAAAGAAAATAGTTTTATTAATTTTTATGCAAATATTTTAAATTTAATAATTAAAAGTTAAACTTGTTATAAAAGAAAATATATCATAAGGATACGTTGGTAAATTCTGCTTCCAATTAATCTTATATTCCTCCAACCAAACATTATAATCCTATATTCCTACCAAATAAATCAAACAAGGTAATGTAACATTCCTAGTAATGTGTCAGGTAAAATGTTACATTCCGGTAATCTTATTCCTAGAGGTAATCTTACATTCCATGAACCAAACTCCCCTAAGGATTTCCCAATACACTAACAATGAATTCTTCCTTTTTACAGGCTCAAGGAATAACCTTTACAACTTATCTTTTCGCGGGCTAATATAGAACCCTCACCCAAGTTTTTATAAGAATCAACTAGAACCCATCCCTCAACAATGAGGTCTTGACATTGTAAACTAATTACCTCTCTAGGTGGATGTTTATACATTTTAGCTCACTGTGATTGGACTAAAGAATTACAAGAGATTACAAAGAAATAAATAATGAAAAATTCTACTCTCTTGATCTTTTAGCTTAGGTGTTCATCCTCTCATTCTTCATTTGTCCTTGGCTTGTATTTATAGTGTGAAATGAAAAACTAGTCGTTAAAAGCTTTAATTCCATTCATAAATGCATTTTTGAAACCTTGGGTATTGGTCCTCGAAAGTGGATATTGGTACCTGCCAAAACAAGAAAGAGTTGTTGCACATAAATGCAGAGCATACCAGTATATGATATATTTGTATCGGTACAGTACTTCGCGATCGGTACGAGAAGTTCTCACTAAAAACTTAAAACAAAAAGCGTATCGGTACAAGGCATAGTCATACTAGTACGAGCAACTTCATATCGGTGCTGTGAGGACTGTACTGGTACTGAAGGCCTGTTTTTTAATTTTAAATCATTTGAAAATATTTGTTTCAATCAAAAACCTTTTGAAATCCTTTCAAACATATTTGTTGAGTGAATCGATTGAATGATCAAGACAAAGAGGGGGTGAATTGGGATTTAAAAACTTTGTGGAGTGAAAGGGCAATTTAAAAATAAAGAATAAAGGATTTTAGAGTGGTTCAAGTTCCAAATGAACTCTACACCCACTACCTTAGCTACCACTAAGGATTTCAACAATTCACTATTTGTTCTTCCCCTTTTCAAGGCTTGGGAGGTAACCTTTACACAACCGATCAAATTTTCTACCCAATATTTGACCAAACCTTCACCAATAATCAAAGAAGAAATTGGACAAGAAGTATATCTCCCAAATACAAATTTGTCCCTTCAAATACAACACTCAACCCAAATTTGAAGATAGAATAAGAATCGGATACAACACAATTTGGGAATTACAAGAGATTGGAAATTTAGCACACTTGAGGTTGGATTTTTGCTTGAATGTTTGTCTTTAATGCAATAGTTGTTGTTGGTCTTCAAAGAGCTTCAATTTATACCTCCTCTATCAATTCTAGCTGTTTGGGTGGTTGGGGAATTGAATAGAGCCGTTGGGACCCTCTCTTTCCACCATAAATGCACTTCTGCAGCTATTCGTATCAGTACACGGGGAGCCGTATCGATACCTGTCTCAAAAAAGAAAGAGTCGTTGTACATAATAAAGAGGGGGTACCGAAACGCATGTAGGCGTATCGATATGGGACAAGGAGTGTATCGAAACGGATAAGACCGTATCGATACCTTTTTCTCAACTTAGCTCACTGGAAGTTTTCGTTTCGATACGAGGGTTTACCGTATCGATATGGGTCAACTGCCATTTTAAATTTTGGTTACCTAACAACTGACACCAACGGTCGAAATCATTTAAAACAATTTGAATTAAAAAATTCAATTAAAACCATATCGATACGAGTGAAGTCGTATCGGTACATCATTCAAACTCCTTCAGTTTTTACAGAGGGGCGTATCGATACAGATAGAATTCATTTCGATACGCTGTTTCGATACGGTTAAAAGCGTATCGAAACGCGTCCTTCCAGTAGCCAACTTTGTAAAAAAGGTATCGATACGGCTGGAAGCGTATCGATACACCTGGACGGTTTTGAACACTTTGGCCTTGGAACACTTAGAAAATATTTGGAGTTTGAGTTTTTCAAATCAGTTTTAAAGTGTTGGTGATTTAAAACTTATTAAGGGACTTATAAAACAATTTCAAGTTTTTCAATTTGATCCTTAACGATTTAATTATATCAAAATCAAACATAGGTTTCACAATCTCCCCCTTTTTTATATAACAAAACTAAAACTTGAAATTTTTGAAACTTTGAAAAACTTTGCAAAATTAACTCCCCCTTAATATAAGCTAGGTAACTTTTAAGTTGAAAATCAAAATTTTTAAGTGTTGTGAGCTTCCCTCTCCCCCTTTTTGTTAGATCAAAAATAATTGAGACAAAGTAAAGTGCATAACATAGGCAAAGGTATAAATAGGCAACATAAATATCATTAAGTTCAAAATAAAACATAACATTAACTTAAAAATCCAACAAAACAGAAAATCAAAGCATAGGTTTAAAATAAAGCAAACTTAATCCTAAAAATATGAAACAAAGGTGCATAAATAAAAATATCCTAGATGATATGCATGTAATTCAAGGAGAAGCTACTAGGCATCATCATCGTTGTCTTCATCATCTTCATCTTCATCCACAATTGGATCATCAGTCCTCATGCTATTACGCCACTCATCATGGAAGGCGGAGAGAGAAATATTCATTGAATTATGACCGCCTTCAAGAGAGGTGAGACGATTCTCCACGTTCGTCATTCGTGTTTCAAGGCTTGTGAAACGAGTATCAATCGTAGTAAAGCCCGAAGCCATATCTGTACGCAATCCCGTGAATTTCTCATTAAGGAAGATCATAAGAGCATCCATGGAGGGTTGAGGAGGAGGTGGAGGAGCTTGAGGAACTTGTTCACCTTGAGGATTTTCCAATTGTGCCGCGGCCTCGGGTGGTAGCTCAGAAATACGTAACCAACTACCATTAAAATAATGGAACTTACCCCTTGCAAGAGAGCGTTCATCAATGGGATCAGTGAGGGGGAGTTGGGAAGTCATGCGAGCAATCAATATCCTTGTGTAGAAAGAAGTAGCTTAGGGTCGTACCATAGGTGAAGGAAGTGACAAGAGTGGTGTGGCGATGTTGCACAAGATAAACAATCTCCGCAAACATGATGCGAGCAAGGTTTGGACGTTTTCTTTCACGGAAGCAACGAATCCAAAAGTCATCCACTTGACGGATGATAGAGTAAGTGAGGGGGAGTTGGGAAGTCATCCACCAAGAGACCATCAAATGAAGGATCTGATCTTGAGCATTGAGGGCGGTGACAGAGCCACTAAGAACATGGCCTAAAGCATTCTCATCATTAAGGCCTTCATCCTCCAACTTAAAAACCTCACAAATAGATTTGACATCTAGAAGGATTTTCTTGCCCATGAGATAGGAACTAACTCCTGTAACAACCCGTCACGATTAGCACAACATTTGGCATTAGCATAAAAGATTAAAACCAAAATACGAAAATAAAACCCGGGAATGGAGAGAAAATCCATAAACTTCCAACGTTGAAGCAAAGGGAGATATTCAAATTTGAATCGCTCTGAGTCAAGAAAAAGAATAGATATTACCCTTTTCGGACGAATCTTGTAGTTTTGGAATTGACGAAAATAGGTGAGAGCTCCGGTGGTTTGAAAGGATTGTTCATAGATTTGGGTGAAATTCAGACGAGCACCCTCTACGGGATTAGATGATTCACCAGTTTGATTTAGACGAGATATCTTCCTAGATGGTGCCATGAACTAGAAAACAAGTGTATGCATTTAGATTCCTTCATTCAAGTCATTGAGAAATCAAAGATCAAGGTAAAAAAAATTTGCAAAAAAAAAATTGAACAAAAAGAAAATTTGAAAGATAAATTTTGTTAAGAAGACAAACATAAAAAAAACAAAAAAAACAAAAAAAAAAAAGAAAAAGAAAGGGTTTTACCTTGATAGTGATTAGAAAGGAATGAAGAAAAGCCTAGCACCAAATTGATGAAAAAGCCTTAGAGCTTTGCTTGATTTGAAACCCTCTTGAAGTTTTTGAGTTGTGGTGTGAAAATATGAGGGAGGAAGAGCCTATTTATAGGCTAAAAACGGCTAGGGTTTTTAGGGTTTTGAGAATTTTAGTTTTGGTAAAAGTTGAAGACTTTAAATGCCAAAATTAAAGCAATCATCGCAATCGCGTATCGATACGCCTGAGGGTGTATCGATACGGGGGTAAAAATGTAGTTCCCATAAAAATGCTGGTTGAAGGATCGTATCGAAACATATGCAATCTGTATCAAAATGATTGAAGCTCGTATCGAAACGGGTTTAACTATATCGATACCCGTTTAAGGCAAAATGTAGTCTAGGAAACTAATGAAGTTCTCGTATCGATACGCGTAGGGCCGTATCGATACCCTAAGCTCAGAAGTACATTTTAAGCCTAAAGAACAACCATAAGCACAATTATAACACCTCCTAAAGTAATACAAATGATGAATGAGCATTTCTAAGCATATTTGAATAGAATCATACTCCCCCTAGCTATAGGCATGGATATTTTCAAGAGTTACAACACACAAACATGCAATTTCATAAGATCAAGCAATTTTAAGCACAAAGAGGTCCTAAAAGGTCAAGATAGGCTAGGTAGACCTAACTTTCTCCTAAGGGACCAAAAATGCTCTTTGTCTAAAGGTTCTGTAAATATGTCCACTAATTGATTTAAGGTGTCAACATACTCTATAACCACATCTTCCTTCAGGACATGATCTCCAATGAAATGATGCCTTATTTCTATATGTTTGGTTCTAGAGTGTTGGATGGGATTTTTTGTCAAACATATAGCACTAGTGTTATCACATTTTAGGGGTATGGTTTCAACTTTAATACCATAATCTAAGAGTTGTTGCTTCATCCAAAGGACTTCAGCACAACAACTCCCTAAGGATATGTACTCGGCTTCGGTGGTAGATAAGGCTACACTATTTTGTTTCTTAGAGAACCAAGATATGAGCATACTACCTAGGAATTGACAAATTCCCGAAGTATTCTTCCTATCGATTTTTCATCCCTCATAATCCGCATCCGAATAAGCATGAAGGTTGAAGGTGGAGTCTTTAGGTTACAAAAGACCTAAACAAGTAGTATCTCTAAGGTACCTAAAGATTCTCTTAACGGCTATAAGGTGGGACTCTCTAGGACTAGCTTGAAACCTAGCACACAAGCAAACACTAAACAAGATATTCGGTCTACTTGCGGTAAGGTAAAGCAATGATCCAATCATAGAACGGTAAAGCTTAGAGTCGACACACATACCTCCTTCATCTTTGTCAAGCTTTGTAGATGAGCTCATAGGTGTGGCTTAAGGCTTTGCATTCTCCAAGCCAAACTTCTTGAGCATATCCTTTATGTACTTTGCTTGATTTATGAAGGTGCCATCCTTCTTTTGCTTGATTTGGAGTCCCAAAAAGAATGAGAGCTCTCCCATCATGCTCATTTCAAATTCACCTTGCATTAGCTTAGAAAACTCTTTGCAATGACATTCGTTAGTAGAACCAAAAATAATATCATCAACATAAATTTGTACTAATAAAATGTCATTTTTATATCTTTTTATAAAAAGTGTAGTGTCCACCTTGCTTTTTTCAAAACCCTTTTCAATTAAAAAGTTTGAAAGCCTTTCTTACCAAGCTCTAGGAGCTTGTTTTAAACCATAAAGAGCTTTAGTGAGTTTGAAAACATGATTTGGAAATTTTGAGTCTTCAAAACCCGGTGGTTGTTCCACATACACTTCTTCATTTATAAAACCATTTAAAAACGCGCTTTTAACATCCATTTGAAAAAGCTTGAAATCATGATAACATGCATATGCAAGCAACATCCTAATGACTTCCATTCTAGCTACGGGTGCATAGGTTTCATCAAATTATATTCTCTCTTCTTGAGTGTAACCTTGTGCTACTAGTCTAGCTTTATTTCTCACAATGTTACCACTCTCATCTAGCTTGTTCCTAAAGACCCATTTAGTTCATATGGTAGATTGATTACTAGGCCTATCAACTAATGTCCAAACGTTACTTCTCTCAAATTGATTTAACTCTTCTTGCATAGCCATAATTAGACCTGGCAAACTTGACCCGAGACCCGAAACCCGAACCGAATTACCCGAACTGAAACCCGATTTTGACCCGAACATGATGATTCGAAGTTAACCCGAAACCCGAACCGAATCGAACCGAAATTTTTTGTTGAACCGAAATGGACCCGAACCGAAATAGACCCGAACCGAATAGACCCGAACCGAATGGACCCAAACCGAATGCTACCCGAACCGAAAGTTGAACCGAAAGCTGAACCGAATATCAACCCGATTTTAACCCGATTTTGACCCGATTTAAACCCGAATATCTATTGTTAACAATATAATAAATAATAAAATGAAGTATAGAAATTTGAGATCTTGGTGACCAATTTTATAATTTCATCATAAAATATTGCATAAAATTGAAATTGTAGACTAAATTGACAATTTAAAAGTGGAGAAATTTGAGAGTCCAATGATCAATTTTGTAATTATACCATATAAATAAATAGGGGTCAATTTTGGCTAAAAATTAAATCTTTGAAATTAAAATGAACGAAAATATCAATATATTAAATTAATAGACTAAATTATAAAGATTAGTCAATTTCAACTAAAAGTAAATTTTTAGAGACTAAATATCACTATGGGGAGGGGATTTCTATATCCGAAGTCTAAACCGTGGGAATACCTGTGACTAAATTAAATTAAACTAAAACTTAAAGTTGACTAAAATGTAACATTTAAATGCAACATGACCTAAAAAGTAATTAATCTTTAGCTTAAAAAATTGGTGGCTTATTTCCCTCCAAAATTTTGTCTTTTCTCTCTCTATTTTTTCCAATTGTCTTTTTCTTTTTTTTTTCAATCTAGCTTAAAAAATTAGTGGCTTATTTCCCTCTAAAATTTTGTTTTTTCTCTCTCTATTTTTACCAATTGTCTTTCTATTTTTCTTGATTTAATTGAGTTTCAATTTAGATTAATTTAATTGAAATTTCACATATAGTTTTAAAATTATTTTAATTATGTCCGTAATTTATGCTTTTAGATTTTAGTTAGTTCGATTAGATCCTAAGTTTAATAAATTAATTCATTTTAGACATCATTATTATTATTATTATTATTATTATTATTATTATTATTATTATTATTATTATTATAAACTTTGATTCAATATAATTATACAAAAAAATTATATGGATACATGAAGCTTTGATTTAAATATTTAATCAAATTCAAATGCATAGATTGACAAGTTGAATCAGAATTAATCTCATATACCAATAACTCTAAACTAAACCATAAATACTAAACCTCAAACCTTTAACCCAACTCAAATCAAATTGACCCGAAAATTTAAATGTTGACCCGACCCGAAATTGACCCAAAATTGACCCGATTTTAACCCGAACCGAAAGCGACCCGAACGACCCGATTTTGACCCGAACCGAAAGCGACCGATCCGATATTGACCCGACCCGAAAACAACCGATCCGATTTTGACCCGATCCAATACCCGAACCGAATCCGACTCATCACATACCCGAATTAGACCCGAACCCGAACCGAACCGACCCGAACCGAATCTAAACCGATTCTAGATAGACCCGAAATGACCCGAACCAAAACGACCCGAACCGAACCCGAATCGAATGACCCGATTGCCACCTCTAGCCATAATCCAAAAATCATCTTTCAATGCTTCTTTTATATTCTTAGGCTCTATGCATTAGATAAATGCAACATGATTCATTAATTTAAGAGAAGATCGAGTGGTTACCCCCTTGGATGGATCATCCAAGATTTCACCATCTTTGACATAGTTGAACTCCCTTGGGTAGCTCACTTTCTTTTACTCAAGAGCCAAGTCCTTCAAGGCTTCAAGAGGTGGATCTTGTGTGTCCTCTTCTTTTGTTGGAATCTCATCCTCCTTTGAAATTCGTCCTCCATCAAAGGCATTTATGATTCCTACATCATCATCATCACAAGAATCCTTCCTTGGAAGGAGGTTATCATCGAATACAACATGTATAGATTTTTCTACTACTAAAGTTCTCTTGTTAAATACTCGATATGCTTTAGAGGTTAAAGAGTATCCTATGAAAATAGCTGCATCACTTTTTGTATCAAATTTACCTAAGTTGTCTTTTCCATTATTTAAAACAAAACACTTGCAACCAAAATGGTGAAAATAGCTAATGTTAGGCTTTTTAGATTTTAAAATCTCATAAGGTGTTTTCTTTAAAATTGGCCTAATCATTACTCGGTTAACAATATAGCAAGCGGTGTTTGTGGCTTCCACCCAAAATATTTAGGTAAATTATTTTCACAAAGCATGGTTCTAGCCATTTCTTGCAAAGTTCTATTTTTCCTCTCAACTACCCCATTTTGTTGAGGAGTTCGAGGAGCCGAAAAATTGTGGCTAATACCATTTTCATTTAAAAATCTTCAAACCCTAAATTTTGAAACTCGGTTCCATGATCACTTCTAATGTGTGAAATTCTAAGTTCAAGATCATTTTGGGTTAGTTTTGAAAATGTGATGAATTTTTCTAAAGCCTCATATTTAGTACTTAAAAATAGAACCCAAGTAAATCTAGAAAAATCATCAACAAGTACAAATGCATAAGATTTACCACCCAAGCTCATAGTCTTAATTGGCCCAAATAAATTCATATGGATAAGTTGTAAACATCTACTTATAGAGACATCATTAATGGATTTAAAGGAAGACTTATGTTGTTTACCCTTAGAGCATGCATCACAAATTTTATTGTTTGAAAATTTAATCTTGGGTAAACCTCTAACTAGATCAAGGGAAACTAGTTTTTCTAAAACACTAATGCTAGCATGTTCTACTTTCCTATGCCACAACCATGCATCATTTTCATTTTGTGCTATTAAGCATGCATGAGATGTATGTATGTCATCTAGATGCACCATGTATATGTTCCCTATGCGATGACCTATGAGCATAATATTCTTAGATTTAATGTCAACAATTTTCCACCCATTTTTATCAAATAAAACATTAAATCATTTATCACACAATTGACTTATGCTCAACAAGTTATGTTTAAGACCATCGACATACAAGACATTTTCAATAAAAATAGTAGAGTGATTACCTATGAAGCCAATACCTTTAATGTGGTCTTTGGAGTTGTCACCAAATGTTACCACTCCTCCACTTTTTGGCTTTAGATCCATAAATCTACTCTTGTCTCCGGTCATATGCCTTGAGCATCCACTATCAAGGTACCATGAATTTTGACTTTATGCTTTGGCCTTGTAGCAATGCTCCCCTACAAACAAAGATATTAAGCTTTTGTTTTTGGTACCCAAATCATTTTGGGTCCATGAGTGTTAGCTCCCAAAACCTTGGTTCCCTTAGGAATCCAAGATGACATAGCAACAATGTTATTAAATTTTACAAGTTCCTTAGGAACCCATACACTTCTAATCCTTTTAGTTCTACTATGTCTAGGAAAGCTACCTTGTTTGTAGTAATTAGTCTTTTTCTTAGGTTGGTTTGTTTTTGAAGATTCACCTATTTCATGCTTGACACTACCAACATTTTTAAAAGACTCTTTGAGCTTATTTAGCTCATCTAACACCTTTTGGTGTTCACTATTACATTGAGAAATACGATTATTAAGGTCAACATTTTCGTCTTGGAAGAATTTTAGTTCATCTTTCAACCCTAAAATCTTTTTCTCAAATTTTAAATTAGCTTGAGAGAGAGAGAGAGTCATTTTTGTCTTTTAATTCCAAAATAATTTTCTTATTCCTAATGACCGACTCTTTATATTTCTCAACTAATTCATCATAGACTTCTTGTAACTCATCGTATGCATCATTTAATTCATCATATGTAAAATCTAAAGATGATGAGTTAGAGGTTACCATGGAGGAATCTTCCTCAAGTGCCATGAAGCAAAGGTTAGCCAGTTCTTGTTCGCCATCCTCGGATGACTCCTCATCACTCCAAGTAGAAAGCTTGGCTTTGAGCTTCTTCTTCTTCTTCTCAAAGCACTTCTTCTTGAGTTGAGGGCACTCTGAACGTATGTGGCTGGGTTTATTGCACTCGAAGCAAATGATTTGATCCCTTGCTTCTTCTTTGTTTTTACCTTTGAAGTCCATCTTTTTTTTGAATTTTTCGTCAACGATTGAACCTCATGAATCGAGAGAACTTCTTGGCTATCATAGCCAATTATTCAAGGCCATCCTCCTCACTAGAAGAGCTTTCCTCAAGTAGTGAAGCTTTAAGAGTTATTCCCATCTTCTTCTTCTTTTCAACTTCTAGCTTCTCTACTCTATTCTCTTCCTTCTTCTTCTCTTCTTCCCTTCCTTGTTTCATAATATCATGAGTGAGTAGAGAACCCACTAGCTCATCAAGCTTTAGAGTCTTCAAAATTTTGGCCTTTATGATGGCGGTTCTCTTCTCATCCCAAGATTTGGGAAGTGAATAAAGTAGCTTCCGGACAAGCTTGTCTTCCGGTATGGTCTCTCCAAATCCTTTGAGCCCATTGACTATGGTAGAGAAGCGATCAAAAATCTTGGACACCGTCTCATCGGGCTCCATCTTAAAATTCTCATAACTAAGATTGAGAATTTGGAATAGATGTCGGGTCCAAAGGAGCAAAAAAGCATGTGAAGAGCCTTGTCATTTATTTGAATCTTCTTTCTTTCATCTTCACTCATTTCTATCTTTTTCTTCAACACCATCTTTCTTTCATTGTCTTGCTTCAATGGAATGTAAGGACTATCTTCAATGACATCCCACACCAAGTAATCATGGACTTGATGAAGAGGCGCATCCTATTCTTCCAAAAGGGATAGTTGTCACCATGGAAGAATGGTGGCTTTGTGGTGGATTGTGACTCATACATACTTGAACCGGAGGTAGAAGCCATGGCTTGATTTTTTGTTGATCTCACTCTTCCTAGGAACTCCTCTTGTGGTTGTGAATCTTTCAAAAAGATAGGCTCTGATACCAATTGTTGAGTGGATCGATTGAATGATCAAGACCAAGAGGGGGTGAATTGGGATTTAAAAATTTGTGGAGTGAAAGGGTAATTTAAAAATGAAGAACAAAAGATTTTAGAGTGGTTCAAGTTCGAAATGAACTCTACATCCACTACCTTAGTTACCACTAAGGATTTCAACAATTCACTATTTGTTTTTCCCCTTTTTAAGGCTTAGGAGGTAACCTTTACACAACCGGTCAAATTTTCTACCCAAAATTTAACCAAACCCTCACCAATAATAAAATAAGAAATTTGAAAAGAAGTATATCTCTCAAATACAAATTTGTCCCTTGAAATACAACACTCAACCAAAATTTGAAGATAGAATAAGAATTGGATACAACACAATTTGGGAATTACAAGAAATTGGAAATTTAGCACACTTGAGGTTGGATTTTTGCTTGAATGTTTGTCTTTAATACAATAGTTGTTGCTGGTCTTCAAAGAGCTTAAATTTATACCTCCTCTATCAATTCTAATCGTTTGGGTGGTTGGGGAATTTAATAGAGCCGTTGAGACCCTCTCTTTCCACAATAAATACACTTCTGCAGCTATCCGTATCGGTACACAGGGAGCCGTATCGATACATGTCTCAAAAAAGAAAGAGTCGTTGTACATAATAAAGAGGGAGTATCGAAACACACGTAGGCGTACCGATATGGGACAAGGAGTGTATCAAAATGGATAAGACCGTATCGATACCGTTTTCTCAACTTAGCTCACTGGAAGTTTATGTTTCGATATGAGGGTTTACCGTATCGATACGGGTCAACTGCCATTTTAAATTTTGGTTACCTAACAACTGACACCAACGGTCGAAAGCATTTAAAACAATTTGGATTAAAAAATTCAATCAAAACCGTATCGATACGGGTGAAGCCGTATCGGTACACCATTCAAACTCCTTCAGTTTTTACAGAGGGGCATATCGATACAAATAGAATCCGTTTCGATACGCTATTTCGATACGGTTAAGAGCATATCAAAACGCGTCCTTCCAGTAACAAACTTTGTAAAAAAGGTATCGATACGGTTGGAAGCGTATCGGTACACCTGGACGGTTTTGAACACTTTGGCCTTGGAACACTTAGAAAATATTTGGAGTTTGAGTTTTTCAAATCAGTTTTAAAGTGTTGGTGATTTAAAACTTATTAAGGGAATTATAAAACAATTTCAAGTTTTTTAATTTGATCCTTAACGATTTAATTATATCAAAATCAAACATAGGTTTCACAATATTTTTCAAGTTGAATGAGCTTTGAATTGTTTTTGCCATATTTGTTCAAGTCCAAAAATATTTTTCAGTTTGTTATATCAAAATAAATATCTCAAAAGAAGTGAAAGCTATCATAATTTAATAATAAAATTATCAAATTATATTAAAAAATTATAGTTCTAATTTCACCGTATTTATTATTTTTTTATAATTTCATCTAATATTTTTATTATAATTTTATTTTTGTTCAGTTTGACCCCTAAAAATTTATTTAATCTAAAATTTACCCTTATTTGTTTCCAATTTTATCATTCAATTCAATATTTTTAATATAATAATATTTTTTCATTTTATTCCCTAAAATATTTATTTAATCCAAAATTGACCCCCTAAGTGTTTCTAATTTATCTAATATTTTTACTATGGTTTTTTTGTTCAATTTAGTCCCTCAAGCTTTATTTAATTTGGAATTTACATCTATATTTATTTCTATTTTATAATTTAATCCAATACCATATAATGGAAACTTTATGTTTCAGTCACTCATTTTATAATTGCAATTAAGGACGTTTTAACTTGGATTAACCTGGAACTTAGTCTATATGGAAATTATGATATAGATTTCATAAAATAAGTTTTAATTTCACTTTTTTTCAAAACTAATCCCTTTATTTTATGCATGTTTTTAAAATGACCCATAAACTACTTATTTTGCAATTAACACTCTATTTCAAATCCGATTTCAAACAAATCTACCATTAAGTCTAATTGAAATTAATGATCCTAAAATGGACCTGAAACTGGTTTTTTAACTTTAAATATAAATTATGAATTATTTACATTTTAGTCCTTAAACCTCGATACATTTAAATTTACTTCGATTTAAACTTCTCTTTTAGCAATAGTGGTATACAATGTTTCTACTTGTATCAAACTTGTATTTAATTTTTGAATGTTTTTTGGGGTTTAAACTTTGTAAAATTACCAAAATGCCTTTAGTTAAATCATTTATTTTACTAAAATTTTTAAAGGTATATTTTCTCAGGTGACTTTAGTTAATTATTTTTGCTTCAATTTTATGTTCGTTGTTTACTTTCATGTAATCAAATATGCTTGTTTTTTTTAATCTGTTTTAGGCCACAAATGGGCCATTTGTAGCATTTGAGATTCAGGTCGGATTCGTCTGGACCATGTATTAGGTGTTACATTAACAATCAAACTCTCATGATTAAATTATACAAATATCATACTAAATTACAAAATAGAAATAAATAGAGGTCAATTTCGATTAAATAATAAATTTATGGTTTGAACTGGACAAAATAAAACTATATTAAAAATATTGGGCTAAATTATAAAAAAAATAGCAATACAAATGAGTCAAATTTGAATTAAAGAAAAATTTTAGGGATTAAACTGAACTAAAATAAAATCATATTAAAAATATTGGATGAAATCATAAAAATAAAATAAATAGGGGTTAATTTTAGATTAAATAAAAAATTTAGTGACTAAATTGAACAAAATATTGAATTAAATTAGAAAAATTAGAAAAATGGGGTTAAATTTGGTTCAAATAAACATTTTAAGGACTAAAGTAAATAAAAATAAAACCATATTAAAATATTGGATTAAATTATGAAAATTAGAAGAAAAAATATGGGTCAATATTGGATTAAATAAATTTTTAGGAACTAAATTGAGTAAAAATATTATCATATTAAAAATATTGGACTAAATTATAAAAAGTATAAACAAATAAGGGTTAATTTTGGATTAAATAAATATTTTATGGACTAGAGTGAACAAAAATAAAATTATATTAAAAATATTATACTAGATTATAAAAATTCTTAATAGATATGAGGCAATTTTGGACTAAATAAATATTTTAAGTACCAAATTAAATAAAAATATTAAAAATATTAGACTAAATTATGAAAACTAATAATAAATTATAATTTTCAAACTTTAATTTTCTTTACTCACACTTTTCTATTGCACCAAACAATAGAGAGGAAAGTTTAAATACATTTTTATCCTTTCAATTTTTTTTTTTGTTCCATACAATGTAAAGCCTAAATATTTGATCATGCTTTCATTTCTGAGTACGACCATATATATAAAACTTATGATGTGATTTAAAAGCCAAAAGAAAGTCCCGATACCTAAAATAGTTTATTTTTTATTCCATATTCAAGAAACGAAATAAAATGATTTATATTTGAAATACCGATAACGTATAATTCATCACATTATCAAATGAATAAGATATACATCATCAGATATTTTAGAAACTAAATTCACTCGACATTATTCCTAATGACGTGTCATCATTTTATTCATTAATAGTGCGTTGAATTTTATACGATCGTATACTAATAAAAAAATCTAAGTGATGAGGAAGGGCAGAACTTTGAACAAGAACTCTCCGTACGTAAACTTGGCACTACCAGTGTGCATGTTGTCGTGCTCCTTGAATTTCTCAGTTAAACCCTACACATAAACCACAAAACCAAACATTATTTATAAAACTCCAAACTCCAATCAAGAAACAGGAAAGGGAAAGCTCACTTTGACGATTAGGCAACACCTGCATCCAGAATAAAATAAGAATTAAAACACACAATCATTCCAAAACTCGACAAGTTTGGTCAAATTAACTTTAAACTTATTATTACAATTTATCAAGAAATTTATCAAGTTTAGTAGTTGTTTTGTGATTTAAGCTAAAAACAACAAGTGGAGGAGACAAGGAATCATACAGGATGAAGTTTTCATAATCAACGGACATGATTGAACCCAAAGTTTTATCAAACTTGGTTACAAGCAACTCCAAGACAGTGGGAGAAACAACGAGTCCTTGACTCAACAGTGCCTCATTCAATTCATTTTCCCCGATTTCACCAGTTCTGTCCCTGTCGAATTTCTCAAAAATGGCCTACAAAACATAAACATGCCAGTATTCTAACCCATCGATGTAATCATAAAATGAAAATAAAACGAAATCCTCTTATCATATGGAAATTACCCTCAAACTCTGAAGACTGTTGAACAATGAAGTGAACTCCTTAGGACCTGTATTAGAAACAAAACACTATTACAATGTTTTTTTACAACGCCCTCTTTCCAATCAAAATTTTCTAATTAATAAAATGGTCATTTTCAGGGAGGAAATGAATATTAGGTTTTAAGGCAGCCACCGAACCAGGAATTTATATAAGGGTGTCATTTTTAACGATAATTAAGAACAATTAATTATTTATAAAGGGATGTCATTCTATTTATAAACGGGTGTTAATCTATATATTTTTTATTTTTATATACAAGTTATAGGAAAAATACAACCTAAAAATGGGCAAAAGGGAGCCAATAAATGAACGTTATAAAAACAAATCACGAACAATTCATCGAACGTTCTGTTTATTCACACTCCTTGTAAAAACTTCATTAATGAATGAGACTAAAACCTTTATTTTTATTAAGTTGTTAATGAATATTTATCCAACCGATCGAATAATTTATGTTGGCCGAGACCCTGATAAAATTGATAAAGATTAAAATACTATGTTGTTGAGTTTTCATTTGGCTAGCAACCTGTATAAATCATGTGTTTGCTCTAAATCTCGTCATGTATAGGTTTTGTCCATAATTATTCTGGACTAATTTTTTCCTTTTTTTTATAGTCTAATGCACGTATATCTTGTAGACAAAGCGAATTGAACTCGACTTTCTTAAAATGAACATCATCCTTTTTTTACTGAGACCACTCATGGAGTTTACTAGCACTTGGTAATGATTTATTTTATTCAATGATGATTCAGATATGTATTTGTTATAACTATTAATTAAATTAATTATATGTATTCTCCAAAAAAAAACTCAACTTCAAGTTTGTATAGCTGATGCAACCATACTAAAGTGTTTATATAAAAAAAATTGTGATGAAAAGATGTAGGACATGTTTGGTAAAAATTAGAGGTTTGAAGTATAATTAGAGGTTTGACTAGTCAAATCCACTAATATTGATGTTTGGTAAATAGCGGATTGAAAGAGCGGATTGGGAAGAAAAGCTAATTTTGAAAAAGCTCCTAATATGAGCTTTTTGAGATTAGAGGTTTGATATTAGAGTTGTAATGACTCTTTTACCCTTAACAATTACAAAAAATCTCCAAATAACTTAAATTAAATAATAACATTTTTAATATAAATAATAACATATCAAATATTCGACTTATTTGTTGTTACTACTAATTTATATGGTGATATTTGTAAGTTAATTCTATTTTTTATTATCACATATTTATATGTGCATATAATTTTTTTAATAATTATATAAATAATAAATTAATATATAAATCTTTCAAATATGTTTAGGAAATTTATATTAAAAATAATTTTTACAAATCTAATTAATATTTATTAGATACAAAATATTCATAACTAATAAATTATTCAAATAAGTATTGAATATAATCATGTCCTTATATGTCATTTGCTTGTTTAAATAATCAAACAGCTATATGCTATCAGTTAATTTTACCAAACATTTTTATACAATCAGCTACTACAATCCGCTAGTCAAATCAGCTAATGCAATAAGCTATCAGCTATAAGCTAATGTAATCCGCTATCAGCTATCAGTTATCCGCTAATTGCCAAACATGGCCGTAATTTGACCGTACAGATATAAACAAATTTATAATTATTTGGATGTCTTAATTTTTAATTAACTTTTTTAGTATAATTATTGGTATTTAATTTTTTGATTGATTAATTTAAATTAGATATTATAAGAATTCGAACTCTTTATTGTGTTTAAGAAATTTAGTGTCTAATCCCACTAAATCAACTAGTTGTTAATAATTTTTAATAATTTTAAACTGTCATTCAACTCAAATTAAATTAAGGTCTTATAGCTTCGCGTTGTGATTACTTCTATTCATATGAAAAGAATTTTAATTTGTAGGTTAATACGACTCGATTTGAATATAATTGAAATAATTTAAAATATATGTTATTTAAGTTAATTATATAAATATTAATATGAAATTATAGTTATCTATTTTTATTTTAAAATAATAAAATATTAGAAATATATGGGCGTGTATTGGCCTTGTTTTCTGGTCGGTTGGGGGCCACCGACTCTAGTGATGCGGAGGTTCGTACGATTTCTTGTGCGCTTGAGATGATGCTAGTCTGATTTAGGGGTGGCAGAGGGTACAGTTTTACGGATTTCACACCCGCCTTAATTGTGGTGGAGATGAATATGAGTTTGGTGGGTAGTGGGCGGGTGTGGATGTAAAAAGTCATATCTGTCGCGGGTAGTGGGTATGTGGTGAATTTAAGACTTTATCCGCCCCGCACCCGTCTTTCTCGTATGCTACCCGTCATATTATGTGGCTTTGAAGATATTTTATTCAATATAAAATTTGTTTTCTTTATTCAAATTTCAAGTTCATTGCTTTAGTTCTTTGCACTGTCTTACCCTCAGATTTTTCACATAATAACTAACTTACACCGGTGTAAATTAGTCATAGTTAGTTAGCTATAGTTCAGTAGAACTTACACCGGTGTAAGTCAGTTATACCACATCACAAGTTAACAATGTTAGGGTCGGGGGCGTTTTAAATGACGAAAGAAAACTTCATGGGCACATTAAACACATCCAAATTTCAGGCACCACATTGAACTTTCCATCAAAGTACATGGGGCATTGGTGCCATTATCCCTTCATGTTTATATGATATGGTTGCTGCCAGGCAGGCGAGTAGGCGGGTACGAGATGAGTAATGAGTATCCAATTGGGTGGTGGGTGTGGGGATGGATTTAAGAATATATCTACGTGGGCGGGTGTAGATTTAAAAATTATACCTGCCGTGGGTGGTGTAGGTGGTGGATATAAAAATTTTAGGTGGGTATGGGGGAGGGGGTATCCGCACCCGCCCCGCCCATTTGTCATCCCTAGTCCGATTGTCATGGACTTCGGCCCCATCCATTGTTATTGAATCGGATTCTATGGTGTGGTGTTCTTTTTGACAGATTGAAGAGGCATGTCGGATGTGTCTTGTGTGTGCTTTCACCATGTTTTTCGCCTAGATGTTAAGCGTGAATCGTGGTTTCAGGCGTTTGATTGAGGTTGGTTGGTGCTGCCGTTTGGTGTTGTGGAAGAGTCGAGGAGGGGTGTGTGTTGCGCCTAGGTGCTGAGTGTTTTGGGGTGAGGGACTGAGGGGTGTGTGTTGCGCCCAGGTGCATTGTGTGCGTGGTTTTTGGGCAGGTGTTGGTTTCGGGACAGTTTAGTTTCGATTGTTCGTTAGTGTTGTGGCTTGTTTATCAACGTGTTGTACTCTTTTCTTTCAACTAGGTTTAGGTAAAAAAAATTTAAATAATCTAAAAGTAATTGTAAGTAGTATTTGTTCATACATATTTTTATCTCTTTGATAATGCTCATACATCTTATAGACAAAGCGATTTGAACCTGTGTCTCAAATGAACATCATCCACTTTTCCATTGAGACACTTGTTATGTTCGCTTAGGCAGATTTTTAACGAGGTTTTATAATTTTCGATCCAATAACAATCATACTTGAACAGAAAATAAAACTTAGAGTTAAAAGAAAGATTGGAAATATTTTAGAATCAAATCTCAACCCGATCTGATCTGACCAATTGACATCTTTGATCACAATTAAATGTGATTTTTGTAACTACAATAATAGTGAGTATGGGTGAGCGTTCGATCGAGTCGAATCGAATTGGGTCAAAAAATTTTGAGTTATACGAGTTGATATGTCATATTTTACGACTCAAACTTTATATGAATTTGTTTCGATTCAAGTCGATTTTATGAATTTCGAGTCAAGTTTTCAAGTTTCTATACAAATTTAATTGTAATTATTTATCATGTTATAGTACGATTTGATTCTAATTTAAACGGCTTTATCCAATCATATAAGATATGCATTGTATTTCGTCATATTTTTATATCGGTATATATGTATATATATATTTGTGGGAAAATTGAAGGACTCCACTCGAAGTTAAAAATCAATTTAAATTATTATTCGAATTTCCATTTTACAACTCAAATTTCATTTAAAAAAATTTCAAGTCGTCAAGTCAAGATGAGTCAAGTTTTTTCGCCTCGAGTCGAGTCAAAAATTTTAGTTTTTTTCTAGTCGAGTCGAGTTTTGGTCGCCCCTAATAGTAAGGGACAGACCCTTATGTGGGCTAGAGGGCCTCTGCCCCCCCCCCCCCCCCCCCCCCAAGTTTTGAGAAATCAATATTTGACTCCTCAAAAGTTTTGAAAGTTTTAATTTGTTCCATCAAAAATTTTAGAAATTATTATCATGTTCAAATTTAAAAAAGTATTTTTAATTTAGTCCATTTCTAAAAAATTTAAACTAAACCCTTTAAAAACTTTAATTTAGACCTCCAAAATTTTGAAAATTTTAAGCATACATTATCAAAACTAAGTTGCCAAGATCCGGTGATGATAATAGTAAAAGATGAACATGATAATAGTTAAAGAAGAATACTGACCGATCTTTCTTGTGTAGTTGCTGGTGAAGAGATACATAAGCATATGGATAGTTCTCATACTGAAGCTTTCATTAATGGAGGGAAGAGCTCTTTGCAACCCCTTGTCATCAATAAATCCACTTTCGTCTTGATCAGCTAATTGAAAGCAAGCCACAATGTTTGGATTCGTATCCGGTGAAAACGTCGACGGGTATAGAGTCGGGAACGGGCTAGGGTAACACCCTGCAGGAGGAGGACCATAGTCGGAGGAGTGCTGAGGCTGTTCATCAGACATGTTGGTAAATATAAGCTTTTTAATTCCTTTTTTTCTTCTGCTTTTTCTTGGATTAGTTGATGTAGTATTTATAAACCAAGAGTTTGTTAAATTAGGTTTAGTTTTCAACATTATTTGCAAAACTGCCATTTTTATTTATTTTTTTAATAAAATATTTATCGTGGATAGTAGCAATTAATTTCCTCATGGTGTCTACTTTCATTAAGAGGATTTACCGTACTCTTTTATAATTTCTTTGTTTATAGTTAATTTTTTCCTCTCACCAATGGAGATACATAACTGATGTCAAACTACGTTGAATATTTTCTCTCGTATGTGTTTTTATTTCATGTTAATCTCTCGTTGATTACTTAGATTTAACTCATATTTGACGATTAACATATAGTTGATAATTGCTAGCTGATAGTGGATTACATTACCTGGTAGTGAATTACATTACTTGATAGTTGATAGTATTAGTTGATTTGAACAGCGGATTGCATTAGTTGATTGTATAAAAATGTATGGTAAAATTAGCCGATAACTGTTTGATTATTTGAAGCAAAATGACATACAAAGACATGATTATATTCAATGTGTCTGAATAATTTATAGTTTTTATTATTTTGTATCGATTAATGTTAATAATATTATAGAAAAATAATTTTTTAATATTATTACCAAGCATATATAAAGAATGTATATATTAATTTCTTATTTATAAAAATTTCTTTTTAATAACTATTAAATTCAGATGTAAATATTAATTTATTATTTATAAAATTATATTTTGAATATAATTTGAATAATTATTAAATTTAGTTTATATATTAATTTTTTATTTATGAAATTATCTTTTAATTTTATTAATTATTTATATTTATGTTATGCAGAGTTCTTTTTAAATGTCAAGGACAAAAGAATCTTTAAAATTATTTTATCTAATTATTTAACTTAAGAAGCTTTAAAAAGGAATTTTTCAAATTAAAAAAATTATCTTAATCTATTATTTACCAAATATCTAAATTAATTGATTTAACTGGTTAAATTATTATAAAGATAAAAGAAAATTAATTTTGATAAAAAATTATTTATCAAATGTGATCTTAATGATTTTCGGCAAGCAGTTATTGTGGGACGACTGATCCATTGACAAAATAGAGAAATATTTATTGTAATATAATGAAGTTAGCCGTGTGGTCCTGACAATTAGTTATTTCAGGTATAACTAATTTACGTTCCTTAAGAATTAAGTATAATGGTTATTTTCTAATACTTGAAAATTATTAATTTTATAGGTTGAATTTAATAGTGATGTGAAAATAATTTAAAATGTAGTATGACAATCTTAAAAATAATGCGGTGTACTGAACCTAATAAGTGGTTTCAATGAAAAAAATGACAATGTTTATTTTAAGAAATTTAGATTCGAACATTTTGTCTGCAAGGTGAGTGCGACTTATCAAAAGGTTTGAGTTAATTTTAAGAAATTCAGATTCGAACATTTTTTTACCAAATTTAATTGGTAAAGTTTGAGTTTATTTACAATTGATCATGTGAATATGTAGAACTAATGTTTTGATATAATAATTGAAAAATGTTTTGGACTAATTTGAAAAGAATTTAAAACTTGTTTTTAAGTCCAAACAACTTAAATTTATGTTTGAGGTATTTTGAAAGGTTTTTGACAAAGATTTTTCATATTTTTAATAGCCAAACTTGTGATTTCACGTTACCAGTATCGATACGGTTGTACCCGTACCGATACATTTTTGCCCCAGTTTGGCCACTGTCAAAACCCGTATCGATAAGAGGGTTTAGCGTATCGATACGGATCGGGGTCGTTTCGATACGCCAGGTAAGCGTACCGATCCCAGTTTAACCACCCTAACGGCTATTTCCCAACGGCCATTCAAATCTGGACCCATACCGATACGCCCTCAAGCGTATCGATACGCCTATGCTGGCAAGAGCCCAACGGCTAGTTCCTATGAAGGCCGTATCGATACCGTTCCATGCGTATCGATACTGGTAGCTGCAGAACAGCATTTATGAAGGGAAATAAAGTCCTCAACGGCTCCAATTCATCCCCAACGGCTAGTAACGGCTACAAACTCATTTGGGAGTATAAAAGGGACCTCCAAGCATCAAGAGAAGGTTAATGCCCATATTGTCAAACATCAAATGATCAAATATTGTCTTAGTGCCTAAATTGTCAATTCTTGTATAGACAAACACTAGTGAGCCAAAATTGTCAAATTTGCTCAAGTGTTTTAGGTTTTGGGTGAGTGCTCAATTGTGCAAACAAACACCTATTAGAGGGTTTTAAGTTTGCTTATTGTTTCTCTTTGTAAAGAGGGTTTTGATCAAGGCTTTGGGTAGAAGCTTGATCAGTTGTAAGGGTTTCCTCCTAATCCTAGAAAAGGGGACGAATCAATAGTGGATTGATTGTGAAATCCTTAGTGGGGAGCTAAGGTAGTGGATGTAGACCTTGGTTAGAAGGTTTAACCACTATAAATTATTGTGTCACTTTTCTTTTTAGCTTCCTCAACCCTTCCACCCAAAAATCCACCTCTCCACCACTTGGTGAGCAATATTGATTGATCGAATCGAGCCCCACACAACTCAACAATTGGTATCAGAGCTTGGCTCAATCGGAGAGGATTAACATCCTATTGAGAAGATCTGGCAAACTCGATCACTATTTCATCAACCGGCTCAAATGGCACAATCAATCGACAAACCGCCTTTCTTTGACGGAGACCACTATGCCCATTGGAAGACAAAGATGAAATTCTTCTTGAAGTCAAGAGATTACAAGATATGGGACATAGTTGAAGATGGTCCGTTCGTGCCTCAAAGAAGTAAAGCGGAGTGGAGTGCCGACGATCGCAAGAAGATGGAGCTAAATTGCAAAGCCTTGCACAGTCTATTTTGTGCATTTGGTCCATCCATCTATGAGAAGATGTCTTCTTGTGAGAGTGCCAAGGAGGTATGGGACAAGCTTGAAGTCACATACGAGGGGACAAATGAAGTCAAGGAGACCAAGATTGGGCTCCTAACCTTGGAGTATGAGAACTTCAAAATGGATCCGGAAGAGAACATCGAGAAGATGTTTGATAGGTTCTCCACTATCACCAACGGTCTCAAAGGTTGTGGAGAAGCCATTCCGGAGGAAAAACTTGTTCGAAAGCTCATCTACTCACTTCCCGAGTCTTGGGACTCAAAGAGGACCGCCATCATCAAAGCCAAAAATTTGAAGACTTTGAAGCTTGATGAACTCATGGGGTCACTCCTTACTCATCAAATCATGAAGAAGAATAAAGAGGATGAGAAGAAGAGGGAAGAAATTAGAGCTATGAGAGAGAAGAAAATCAAAGGGCTTGGTATTAATGCAAGTGCCATGGCTCTCAAATCCTCCACTTGTCATCATGTCTACTCAAGTGAAGAGGAGGATCAAGATGAAGAGATAGCTCATCTCTTCAAGAAGTGTGCCCCGTTCATGAAGAAAGCCTTAAGAGAGCTTGAAGGAGAACCTAAGAGAAAGGAGAGGGCAAGCACTTCAAGCCTGTAACCCCCTTAACCCGGCCTAGACAGTTGACCCGAATTAAGAAGTTTACACGGGGAAAACCAAAGTCAACCCGAAAGTCAACCTTGATTAACAACCTTTTTTTTCTTTTAAAAACTTGTCTAGATGCACATTATCCCTAGATATGATCATACAAACAGCATACTCAAAGATCATAACCATCAGAGAACATTCAGGGACCCAATTGCACAAATTACAACTTTAGGGACCAAATTGTAAATTCTGATAATTACAGGGACATAACCCAATTAAAAGTTACCAATATGAAATTAGTCATGTTTCATGCTTTCCTGTCAAATTTCAGCTCAAACGGACATCTCAAACTCATCCAATTGCAAAATCAAGATTCATGACCAAAACGCAAAGGTTTCAAAACATTTAACCAACAATTTCAGTGCCCAACGGTCGAGTGTTTCGGAACAGGGAAGACCCGTTCCGAAACGCGGGACCGTTCCGAAACTGGTACCGAAACAGGGCCTGGCAGAGGCCAAACCGTTCCGGAACAGTTCCTTCTGTTTCGGAACGCCCAGGCCATTTCAGGCCCCCGTTCCGATACAATAGCACCTGTTCCGAAACAGGCTGCCCAGATTGCAGAAAAATTGCTGGTTTAACACACGATTGACCCATCAAACATGCTCCAAAGGCAACCAAATCATACCAGCAAGTCATTCAACACACGAGGGACATAATTGCATCAAAATCTAGATACAAGACCACCCCTAGGTGCACCAACTCATTCAATATATCCAACACTCAAACATGCTTTTAAAACAAGAAGCATAACATATTGACTTAAGCATAAGATGATTCAAACGTTGCAAGCGTTAAACCACATAGCTCAAAACCATAAACCAATCTTGACCAACAAACACAATCTCATTAAACATCAACATAAGAGATTCTTCCCCCATTGCCTTTATTATCTATAGCTATTAACCGAGACATACATCTCAAGTGGAGTTCTCCTTGAATCCCTTGCTTCTTGTTGTTCCAACTTCAAATATCTGCATTGATGGACAAAAAGGAGCGTAAGCACATAATGCTTAGTGAGGAATGCTCAAAACCAAAACACCATCAATGCATCGAGTCATAAAACCACTTTTAAAAGTAAACTCGATTCGATAACCAAAGCTATGTTTGAAAATCCTTTTCAACAACATGCTTAAAATCATGCATTGCTCAAACATAAAAACCAACCCTTAGCTTAGGGAAGCTAAGTAAACCTTTTCAAAGCACAAACTTGCAAAACCATTAATTTAACCATTCCATGCATGAACATCATATGCAAGGTTAAATACAAAATCCTTGGAAAACACTTCCACTTCACATCATACCTTTCTCATACATTGAAAATCATTTAAAGCAAGAAACCTTTAAAAAACCATTTACTCATTCAATCTAACACGTGCATTAAACAAATGCAACATATGAACCACATCATCAATATTTGCATCACATGCCTTTAAAAACAAGTCTTCGCAAGACTTCAATGCACTAAAGAGATTTCATGCACACATGCACCATTCTCAATAGATAATCAACACTTGTTCAAGCTAACAAGTAATACATGCATTCATAGATCATTATACGCTTCTCATGCATTCATGCATCATTTCAAGCATCTTATGCTTCATTACATTCAAGAACATTATATTGGCTTCCAAGTGATAAACCAAATCCACTTTTCAACTCAACATCCAATCGGATACGCGGATCACAAGCGTTGTCCCCACGCTTCATACACACTACCAATCCCAAGGTCCCCAAATGGAATTTTAACCACCATTTAACCTTACCATACACAAGGTTCTCATATGGAATTTCAACCACCATATAACCTTAACATTCACAAGGTCCTCATATGGAATTTTAACCACCATATAACCTTAACTTTCACAAGGTCCTCATATGGAATTTTAACCACCATATAACCTAAACTTTCACAAGGTCCTCATATGGAATTTTAACCACCATATGACCTTAACATTATCCATTGGTAGTTGTATAACATCACTAACGAGATCCGGGACATACTTCACAAGATCCACACATGGACTTTACACCACCATTGTGATCTTAACAAGCACAAGGTCCTCAAATGGAATTTTAACCACCATTATAACCTTTGCTTACCCAAGGTCCTCAAATGGAATTTTAACCACCATTATGACCTTAACACAAGACCCACCCATGGAATTTTAACCACCATGGTGTTCTTAACCATCTCGTTAGTGTACTTGGATGGAGTTACCGGTTCACTCACAACCACTCCACATCCAAGGCGACTTTATTCACCGTGCACCCAATCCTATAGCCGGCTAACTATATCCGATTTAAGTAACCAAGAACCACTTACATCACTTGCCAATATAACCATCTTACCACATTAATCCATTGATTTACAAGCATAACCAAAATGCAAAGACCACCATTTACCATCATTAATCCACTGTTTTTGAAGCATTACACAAAGCCATTAAACAACATGCAACACTATGCATAAATTCCACAATCCAATGTACAAAACCAAGGATCTCTTACCTTGAGCATCCTTCACACATGGCTTTCAAAACCAGCATTAAACCATGCTAAAATATGCTTTCAAAACAGAATTTAAAACATGCAAATCACATGCATTGCATCCAACAATCACAAGTGCTTTTAAAACCATTTCATAACACAACCAAGAGAGAAATTCCATTTACTTACTCTTGAGCTTAGCTAAGTTGTTTAGACTTAAACTAAGCTCCCAAAACCTTCAAACCTTGGTTTAAAAGCTGAAAACTCAACTTCACTCACCGATACACAAAACAAGGCTAGCCAACAAGCCTTCCAAGCATCTGAAACCTTCCACACCACCTCTAATGCTCACGGATCAATCTCCCCTGTTTCAAGCACACAATAACAGAGGATTAATGCATCATTATGCATTAAAAACACCAGCCACACAACTCAACTCGCTGCTCCTTGCAAAAACAACAATTCGGCTACCAAACACAACCAAAATCACCTCCAAACACTTCCAATACTTAACCTAGCCAAGATCCATCACTTATAACCATTTATAAACATTAATTAACATTCAAAATGATCCCAAACACGTCCTTATACCTCCAGCTATAACAGATCATCAAGATCACTCCAAAAACCAACAAAAACTCAAGTAAAACTTAGGAAAAATTAACCTATTCGGGATTGCATTGATTAAACCTCAACTTCTCATCAATTTAACATTCATTTAACATCAAAAAGACACCTCAAAACCATGCCCATTCAGATCATACGAAAATTCATCAAAATCAACCAAATCTTGCATTTTAAAGCCAAGATCAAGAATACCTTTGCAAAACCTTTAACAAAACACAATTCAAGGATTGAGAACTTGAGAATTTTAGTAAAGAACTGAGAGTTTAGAGGAGAAGGACGTTCTTACCTCCAAACTTGAGTTTTCTCCCTTTTTGGAACCAAATTCTTGAAAATCCACTTAGCAAATGCAAAGGTTTTGTTGAAGAGATGATTGAAGATCAAAAGAGGATTGAAATGAGTTATTTAGGTGAAAAAATCAGAGGGAAAAGCTCTGGAGAAAAGGTGTTTGGTTTGAGAGAAAAGATGAGAGAAAATGAAAATGGAAGATTTGAGAGAAAAGTTACTTATGGCCAAAATATCTTCCCTCCACTTTTCTTTTATTTAAAAACCATTAATAAATTATTTAATATTTTAGAAAAAATCTGGAGAAACTCCCATTGGGTAAATAGCTCCTTAAAGATTCAAAGTTTCAATCCTTTTTAAAACAGTCACACAGTTTTCAAAAATTACATTTTGGTCACTAACCCAAAATGTCACTCTTCCAAACCACATTTTGTAAAATTGATTTCACCTTTCTCTTATATATAATAAAAGAGGATTTTAAGACATTTTTCCATATTTTTAATGCAACCCGAACTAGGATTTCCTAAAAATCACCTTTTATATTCGAACCGCAACCCGACCGGTCCGGTCCAAAACCCAAAACTTCTAAGCCCAAAATTGGGGTGTTACAAAGCCATAAGAAGAAGGTACATGTGGCTACTTGGAGTGATGAGGACTCCACCGACGATGAACAAGTCAACCTTTGTCTTATGGCCATCGAAGAAGATTCAAGGGTAACTTCTAATTCATCTACTTCATGTTCTTATTCCTTTGATGAATTACAAGATGCCTATGATGATTTGGTTTTAGATTTTAAAAGCCACATTTTGAAAAACAATAAATTGATTTCAAAGTTAAAAATTCAAAATGATTTGCTTTCTAAAACCAAACTTGAACTTGAAGCAAAACTTGAAGAGTTTGAATTAAAATGTCTTGATTTACAAAAATTGCTTCAAAAAGTTCAAGGAGAAAAAGATTTGATTTCCAAAGAGCTTGAAAAAAAAAACAATTTTGGAAAATCAAATTTTTATGTCAGACAATCTAGTGCCCCTAGATTTATAAAAGGTAAATGTTTTAGAAGTGTTTGGGTCCCAAAAGGACTGACCACTTCAATTAAAAAGGATGACATTGAAAAATGGATTCCTAAGGGGACTAAAATTTGTGCTACTAATGTTCATGGATCCAAAGCAATTTGAATACCAAAAATTACTTGATTGTCTATTGTAGGTGTGATGGAGATGTTCAACAAGTCAAACATTGAGGGGGAGCTCCATACACACAAGGAAGAACACTTGAAGAAGGAAGGCTTCACATCCTCCCTTGGATTCAAGTGTTGGTAAAATTTCTAGTTGTTTTTTGAATTATTTTGTCTTATTTTTAGTTTATTCAACTAGATGATCATATATGTTGGACTAACATTTTTGATGATGCTTTGAGTAAGGGGGAGCTATTTTTAAACCAAATTCTTATTTGTGTCAAAACTTTTTACCTCCATTGTTATTTTAAACTTAATGTCTTAAATTCTTTTTGATATAACAAAAAGGGGGAGAAATGGTATGGTTTGAAAAATTAAATTTTCAAATGAATAAGGGGGAGCTTTATTTGATTTCATACAATTAATCTATTATTCACATTTTTAAAGTTTAAGGGGGAGAATCCCAAACAAATTTTTCAAGTTAGTTTTATTATATCAAAGGGGGAGATTGTAAAACTAATGTTTTGATATAATAATTGAAAAATGTTTTGGACTAATTTGAAAAGAATTTAAAACTTGTTTTTAAGTCCAAACAACTTGAATTTATGTTTGAGGTATTTTGAAAGGTTTTTGACAAAGATTTTTCATGTTTTTAATAGCCAAACTTGTGATTTCACGTTACCAGTATCGATACGGTTGTACCCGTACCGATACATTTTTGCCCCAGTTTGGCCACTGTCAAAACCCGTATCGATACGAGGGTTTAGCGTATCGATACGGATCAGGGTCGTTTCGATACGCCAGGTAAGCGTACCGATCCCAGTTCAATCACCCTAACGGCTATTTCCCAACGGCCATTCAAATGTGGACCCGTACCGATACGCCCTCAAGTGTATCGATACGCCTATGCTGGCAAGAGCCCAACGGCTAGTTCCTATGAAGGTCGTATCGATACTGTTCCATGCGTATTGATACTGGTAGCTGCAGAACAACATTTATGAAGGGAAATAAAGTCCTCAACGGCTCCAATTCATCCCCAACGGCTAGTAACGGCTACAAACTCATTTGGGAGTATAAAAGGGACCTCCAAGCATCAAGAGAAGGTTAATGCTCATATTGTCAAACATCAAATGATCAAATATTGTCTTAGTGCCTAAATTGTCAATTCTTGTATAGACAAATACTAGTGAGCCAAAATTGTCAAATTTGCTCAAGTGTTTTAGGTTTTGGGTGAGTGCTCAATTGTGCAAACAAACACCTATTAGAGGGTTTTAAGTTTGCTTATTGTTTCTCTTTGTAAATAGGGTTTTGATCAAGGCTTTGGGTAGAAGCTTGATCGGTTGTAACGGTTTCCTCCTAATCCTAGAAAAGGGGACGAATCAATAGTGGATTGATTGTAAAATTTTAGTGGGGAGCTAAGGTAGTGGATGTAGACCTTGGTTAGAAGGTTAAACCACTATAAATTATTGTGTCACTTTTCTTTTTAGCTTCCTCAACCCTTCCACCCAAAAATCCACCTCTCCACCACTTGGTGAGCAATATTGGTTGATCGAATCGAGCCCCACACAACTCAACAAAATATGTTACGTCATAATTTAAACTACTGTGACATTAAATTAAGACCAAAATGCAATTCATACTCAAGTACAGAACATGTATATACTTTTGATTCATATCAAGATTACAAAATTTTTAATTATATTTAAAATATATTTATTTAAATAAATTTTGATTGGTTAGAAATTCTTTTTCTTGGGAAAACAAAGTAATTTCATTGAATCATTCAACGGTGAATGGGAATTACTTATATGTGATGGATACATTGCATGTCGTAAGAGAATTTGATCAACTTTAAAGAGGTGGCGGTAAACTTTTTTTTCTTACCAAAGTTATTTCATTTTTTATCGTACAATTCGAGGATAATATCTATATCTGATTTCAAATCTGATTAAAACTTACGCATATTTATAAATTAAATTGCTCAAAGTCAAATCATTTAAATAAAACACACCATTCTTTATTATTGTGTCACTCCTTAATTTATACTCTTAATAAAGGGCACCCTAGATCATATTAATGAAATAACCAATACTTAATGGGATCAGAATCAAATTTGGGCTTATGTGCATGGTTGCCTTGGAAACTCTTCATTTGTTCTTTTGCTCTTTACTTAGATAAATAATAATTACTTTATCCGAAGGTCATTTTACGTTTATTTAACACTATTTTTTCCGCAACTAATTTAAAATTTAACGGACGTTAAAAATCTTCTGTTATTCTATTAAAATGTAACACATGACTGTTGTAAAAATTCTGTAAAGTTTTTCTTTTCTAGAAAGAACTTAAAATTTTTTAACCCAACAAGTTGTTCTAGTGGAAAAACAGCTAATGTTCATCTTAGGAGACCCGAGTTCAATCATTTTGTCTGTAAGGTGTGTGTGCATTGTCAAAAGATTAATAATATGTATGAATATATGTCACCTTCTGATTACCTTTAGACTATTAAAAAACTTAATTTTTTTTAATTCTATAATCACCAATATCGCTAAATTTAAAAAAAAAAAACTAAAATATATAATACCAAATCCCTAATCCCCAAACCCATTGTCATCGTCAACCTCTCCTCCGTCGCCGGACTGTCACTATTCAATCACCCTACTACTAGTCGCCCCTAAACTTAAATCCATAAATTTTTAAAATTCATAAAATCTTTATTACCAAACCTAAATCCCTAATCCCACGTGGACCACCACCCACTCACCCCTTCGTATAATTTGGGCTTATTGTGTTAAGACCACATGGATAACAACGGGACCTTACTGACTTGTTATCTCGAGTCTACATAGACTAGATTTCTCAAATTAAAACCAACTCTTTTGCCCAGGGGCAAAGCGATAATTTTTTTGGACTTATAATTGAATTATACTTTTTTTAGATATTCAAAGTATAATTTTATCAATTTAAAGGGGGGGGGGGGGGGGGGGGGGGGGGCTCAAATGAAATGTACCCTTGCATCCTTATATCTGGCAGGGACTAATTACTTCTTTTTATCAATTTAAAGGGGTTAAAATGAATTTTACGCTTGTAATGAATTAAAACATTTAATATTTTAAAGAACTCAAATATAATTCCTTCGTTATACTAATTTGTATTTTTATGGTGAATTTAAATATTTAATGGTAGTCGGATTTGATTGTTTTTTAAAATCCGATTACACGCGGGCTTTTCAATTGTGGTTTTTTTAATAATCTATAGGTGAATACAAGATAATATATGTTCATAAATATTTTTAACCCTTTAATAATGTACACATTCCTTGTAGACTGTCGACGAAATAATTGAACTCGAGTCTCCTAAGATGAATATCATTTATTTTTCTACTGAGACAACTTGTTGAATTTGATTTTAATATCATTTTAAAATTTAAACATATGTAATTTTTATAATCACAAATAGCACTACCAAAATGACCTAGATAATTGAAATGTAGTAATACTCTGCATTCAATCATGTCTAAGAAATTATAATTCCTTATATTATGATAGGATGTTTCATTTTCATACGATTACAAAATAGTGTCTGAACACATCATAATTCTATTTTTATTTCAATAAAAAATTAATTTATTAATTTTTTAAAATATTTTAATCTAATTATAAATGATATCTTAATTTAATTTCACATGTAAATAAAAATTCACACACTAATAGACTATGCAATAAATATTTTAAAAAAATATCTTCCTAGCATCCCCGCGTAATGCACATTAATTAGTAATAGGAGTCGTCAGACTTCTATCAATAACACCCAAATTCGTTTTGCGTTATGGTGAAAAAATAATTTTAGAGAGTATATTTAAAAATATATTTACAATTTAAAAATATATGAATAAAACATTTGTCGGGATCATAGTGTGCTTGTGAAATCATTATGTATTCTACCGATAATGCGTCAACTTATTTTCCAATTTTAAATATATTAGTTTATATATTTATTAAATTAATTATATATTTATTTTCCAATTTTAAATATATTAGATTTAAAACCCAGTGAGAAAGTCTCAATACTTAAAAGCAGTTTATTTCTTATTCTATATTTAAGAAGCGAAACAAAATGATTTATATTTGAGGTACTACTGATGTATAATTCAACACATTAACAGATGAATAAGATAATGACACATTATCATATATTTTAAAAATTAAATTTATCTGATATTATTTTTGATAACGTGTCATCATCTCATTCATAAATAATGTATTGAATTATATATGATCGTTACATTGAATACCAATAAAAGAAATCTAAGTAATGAGGAAGGGCAGAACAGTGAACATGAATTCCCCGTACGTAAACGCGGCACGACCACTATCAGTGTGCATGTTGTCGTACTCCTTAAATTTTTCAGTTAAACCCTACACATAACCACAAAACCAAACATCGTTTAAGAACTCCAAAGTCCAATCAAACCATCAAGAAACGAGAAGAGGAAAGCTTACTTTGACCACAAGGCAGCACCTGCATGTTGAGAAGAAAACAATCATTTGGCAATAAAAATTAAGACAGATTAGTTGATATTATATACACAAGCCAAATTGACCTTAAATTCTTTATAGCAATTTATCAAGTTCAAAAGGCTAATTTGGCCCTAAAGGGTTTAGGGTCATTTGACCAAATCATAATGGTAGGTAAATTTTAAGTTTTATAACAAATATGACATTTTTCTTCTAAAAGTTATAAATATACTACTCAATTAACATATTGTTGCAAACATATCATTTTTTTTGGTATAATAACATTTTAGTCCCTAGAACTTATACATTGAATTATTTTTAATTATGGTCAAATTAATAGGTTGTATAAGTTTTAGTGGACTAAAATCATTATTATACTATGTCGTATTACAAAAAAGGTGATTTGTTTGTAACAACATGTTAATTGAGTGACATGTTTGAAAACAAGGTAGCCTTTAATATAATTTACCAAAACATAATCCGGAAAAGTCAGCTTGAAAAATTTATCAAGTTCAGAAGTCGTTTTGTGATTTAATCGAAAAACAAGGAGCAACAATGAATCGTACAGGACGAAGTTTTCGTAGTCAACGGACTTGATCGGACCCAAAGTTTTATCAAACTTGGTTACAAGCAACTCGAAGACAGTGGGAGGAACAGCGATTCCTTGACTCAACAGTGCCTCGCTCAACTCATTTGCCCCGATTTTGCCAGTCCTGTCCCTGTCAAATTTCTCAAAAATGGCCTACACAAACAGAAACATGCAACATTATCATAAAATGAAAAATGAAAATAAAATAAAATCTTCTTTATCATATGGAAGTTACCCTCAAACTCTGAAGACTATTGAACAATGAAGTGAACTCCTTAGGACCTGTATTAGAAACAAAACACTATCAAAGTTTTTAAGGAGACTCATTTTTTCTTAAAAATTACTAATAAGTTCAACTTGATTATTCAATTTAGTTTTTTTTTTTTCGAGTCTTAGAATATCTTTTAGTTAAGTCTAACTCAACATAATCATTTTTTTAATTAATAAAAGGGTAAAAACATAAATTTATTAAATATTTAAACTCAAAATTGGAAAATGCAAACTTAATTTATGGAGTATAATATTTGAATTTGTAGTAACTTGTGCGTTTGGTTCTAGAGAATATAAGGCATTTTCATTTTTATTTTCTTAGAAAATAGAAAATGTTGAAGAAAACATGTTTGGTTGTAAAAATTGAAAATGATTTTTAGAAAATGAAAACAAGAATGAGTGAAACTTTGAAAACATAAAAAAGATGTTTTCACCATTTTCATTAAAAATGTTTTAAAAAAAATAGAAAACATGAAAACAAGAGTTTTTGAATTTTCACTCTATTTAACCCGGGTTCGAATCATTCTAATGCCAATTTTAGAACTTTGGTTTATTTAATCACATTTTATTTTTATTATAATAATATTTTTAATAATTATACTTTAATTTAATTATTTAATAAGTAATTATTTGTTTATTTTTATTTTGCTTAAAGATCAAATTAGTCCTCAACGAAAAAAAATCAATTAATCTATTTTTGATTTTTTGCACCCAATTTAACTCTCATTAGTCAAAACACTCTCAATTTAGTCCTTTCGTAACGGTTGGCCAAATTTTGACCATTAACTCACTAAAAATCAATAAATGATAATGCGTGGCACACTCTGAAAGTGTTACGTCATTAAACCGTAAAAAAATCTAAAAAATATTTAAAAATTCTAAATAACATAAGATTTTAAAAATATTTTCTAATTTGGCATTTACTAATTTTTTATTTCATAACAGTCATAGTTTTGATTTATTTTTCAATTTGATTTTTATTGAATTTTTTAATTCAATTCTCAAATTCCATTGTTATCATTACTGTGAGAACTAGCATAGATGATAGATCATCTATCTAATCTTCCTCCAATCCATGCCAATCAAGTTTTTCATTGAGATTTTACTAATTCATAGGAAACAAACAATCATTAACAAACTACGTGTTTTAAGAAAAAAATAGATGTTGAAACCTGGAGATGTCAGATCCAACCCATGCAAACTCCATAACGTTTCAATGGATCAAAGTGAAAACAGTAGTTGTGGAGGGGAACTAATTAACAAACTATTTTAAGTTGGGTAGTTGTGGAGGGATTAATTTTAAATATGCTTTTTTAATTTTTTAAATATTTTCAGGTGTACTACGTGTCACTATCTTAATGATTGTTTGTAAGTTAACAGTCAACATGATGAGAGGGTTAAATTGATCGCAATTTGAATTATGAGGATCTGATTGATTGCAATTTGAATTATGAGGGCTAAATTGAGTAAAATATTCACAAGGGCTTAACTAATTTTTTTATTTTTCGTTAAAAGCTAATTTGACCTTTAATTCTTCTTATTTTGAAAAACTAGATACCAAATACATTTTCACTATTTTTATTTTTGAAAATAACTTTTCATTTTTATTAACCAAACATGTTTTTTAATATTTAAAAAACAAGAAATAAAAACTATTTTCTGAAAATGAAAATGAAAAACAAAAATAGAAAATGTTTTCTAGAACCAAACGAACCCTAAATTGCCATTCCAGACGTTTTGTAGTTACATCCACGATCGCTTTTATTTTAAAATATATAATTAATAATAGTAGTTATAAACTTAAAGAGTGCAATTATGTGTGTAATTACATCGATTCTCACAATTTACTCTAGAAGTTTAAAGGATCCAATTATATTTAATTTAGTAAGACTCACAAAGTGTGATGGTTGTTCAAACACGCCACAACTGTGTACCTACACCCAATTACACTCAAATCTAATTAAACGACAGCTTTCCAAACGCAATCTTAAAATTATTCAAAATTTAAATTTATGTGGTTGTGTAGTTAAAATTTTGCATCAATCGTAACATAGAAATTGTAGTCTAATTACACTTTGTCAATCAAACATTCCTAAAGAATTATAATTTCTTATACTAAAATAACAACAACAATAATAATATCATCGTACAATTAAAAATTAATGGCTAAACAGTTCCTAATTCTATTTCCGTTTGAACACAAGATGTATATTATTTCAAAATTTAATTTTTATGCGATTGTGTAATTAAAATTTGTATTAACAAACACGATATAGAGAATTGTAATGTAATTACACTTAGATGTGACAAACGGGTCATTTGAATTGGGTCATTTCGGTTCGAGTCATTTCTGTTTGGGTCGGGTATTAGTCTGGATCGAGTCACATTGGTTCGGTTGATGTTCAGGTCGGTTGGTTTTGAGTCGGATATTTTCGGGTCAGGTCAAAATCGGTTCAATGGGAGATCAATATATTTTAGTCGGGTTTTTAGGCCGGATCAACTTTTTAAACCCATATATGACTTTATAAAGCTATTATATATATTTGACTTTTTAGTGAGTTGTGCGACGATTCACATCAAATCTTTCATTATTTCTTTATTTCGGGTTGCCTTCAGTTCATGTTCGGTTCGGCTGAAATCAGTTTGGGTCCATTTGGTTCAGTTGAAAATCGGTTCGGGTCCATTTTGTTCGGTTGAAAAATCGGGTCGGTTTCAATTCAATTCGGTTTTTTCGAATTTCGGATCAAGTTCGAATCATCTTATTTAAGTCGATATCGAATCTCGAATAAGATAAAATCGGTTCAGGTCTCAAGTCAGTTTTCCACCTCTAATTACACTACGTAAATAAACATGCTTAGAAAATTAGAATCCTTATCAGATACGAAGCATAAGCAAGGCCCAAGGAGGCTTAGCCCACAAAATTTTAAAAATTTCATAATAAGTCCTTTAATTTTATAAAAATTTAATTTGTCTCCCTTAAATTCTTTGAAATTCATATTAATATATATATATATATTAATTAAATTCTTTAAAATTTTAATTTGGTCCATTCAATTTTTTTCTCTAATGACAATTTAAGTCCTATAAATTTAAGTATTAGATAAATTAAGCCTTACTCCTCGATTTTAAGTTTAGATACTTAATAAATCTTTACATCTTTAAAATTCAGTAATTTGATTCCTCCCTACATTTGATCCAGACTTTGTCCCTTTCTTTATAATAATAATAATAATAATAATAATAATAAAATTATTATACAATTACAAACTAATGTCTAAAAGCATTCTAATTTTGTTTTCATTTTAACAGAAAAAATATTTAAAGTCATTAAATTAAGGGAAAAAACTTTAGTTTACGCGTGTATTTTAGTTTTAAGAGTTAAGGTTTTAGTTTATGATTTAAAGTTTAAAATTTAAAGTTAGTGTTTAGAATTTAGACATAGGGTTTAAGGTTTGGAGTTTAATTGTTTAGGGTTAAAATTTAAATTTTATAATATATATATATATAGGCTTGTATAAAATTAATTTTATACGGTATGTATATCAAATTTTTACCCAAAAATTAATTCCATTAAAAAGCCTAATAGAATCCCTTTTCCAAGTAAAAAACATAGCGATATATACTCCCGAAAATATCTCCCCTATAGCATCCGCGCGTAACGCACATTAATTAGAAACCACACCCCTCTAACATTGGCCAAATCTCGGAAAGAACAACAAAGGGCAGAGTATACACAAACGGGGTTCTTTTAGTCATTATGTTGCATGGAGGCTGGAGCTAAGATTCATTCAAAAATTTTAGAAACTTTTATTATATTTCAAACTTTTTGAATATTTCTGATTCAGTCCATTCCTAAAAATTTTAAAAGTTTTTATTAAATCTCAAAAAAAATTAAAATTATATTTAGATCCCAATTGTTTTTAAAAATTTTAAATTAAATCCTTCAAACTTTTGAAAATTTAATTAAACAACCTAAAATTAAGTTGTCAAGTTCCGTCCCACGTAATAGTAAAAGATGAACATAATAATAGTAAAAGAAGAATACTAACCGATCTTTCTTATGTCGCTGTTAGTGAAGAGATAGATGAGCATATGAACAGTTCTCATACTGAAGTTTTGATTATAGGAGGAAAGAGCTCTCTGCAGCCCCTTATCATCAATAAATCCACTTTCGTCTTCATCAGCCAATCGGAAGCAAGCCACGATGTTAGGATCCGTATCCGACGGAAACGTCGATGGAAATAGAGCCGAGAACGCGCTCATGTAACACCCTACTGGAGGAGGACCATAGTTGGAGGAGTGTTGAGGTTGTTCATCAGACATGTTTATAAATATGAGCTTTTACTTCGTTTTTTCTTCTACTTTTTTTCTGGATTTGTTGATATAGTATTTATAAACCAAGAGTTTGTTAAATTAGGTTTACTTTTGAACATTATTTGCAAAACTGCCATTTTTATTAGTTTTTGATCAAGTTATAATATGATAAATGAAATTTGATTTGATATAAATTATATAATTAAGAATTTTATTTTGTATAACTATAGTTATTTATATATAATAATAAAAATCGACCCTATGTCAAATGGTTTATAAAATTTAAATCCGATTCGGAAATTTGAAATTGGCATATCAAATTATACAACAATTTTTTTAATATAATTATACAACAAATTAAATTTGTTATTGAGTCTTTTGTTTAATGGTAACGTTAAGGTCTTAGAAAATTTCGAGTCTTACATTCGAGTCGCGTAATATGTAAACCATGAGTACATTTTCTCTTAATTTTATATTAGTTAAGTTTAACTCTCGTAGAGTATCTCTAGATTTTTTATGTCCCAAGTCCAAGTACATTTTAATTTTTTAAATCAATTGTATTATGTAATAATTATTTTTGGCACAATATCAAAAAAAATACTCCAAATATTTTAATGAATAGTCATTTTGACACCTATTTTTTCTCTTTTAAATCAATTTAGGCTTCAACGTTTTATTTTGGGTCAAAATAGCATTCTGCAGATGAAAATTGTTAATCAATTGACAATAAACAACTTAAAATAACTTGATAGAATGACACGTCAGTAGAAAAATAATTGAGTAAACTACATAAATAACCACTATACTATTAGAAAAGTCGCGATTTGACCACCTTACTTTTTTTTGAAGCAATTAAACCATCAAACTATTTAAATGGTATCAATGTGACCACCAGCCGTTAAAAATAACAGAAAAGTTGACGGGACCGTTAAATAAAATTGGAATAATTACACATTTGGTCCTTATTATTTACACATTTCTTTCAATTTAGTCCTAATTTATATTAATAAAATAAATAAATCATTTAATTAGATAGTGACACGTGTCAACACCTTATTGGAGGACTTTAATTATTTATATTTGATTTAATAAATTTATTTCCCTCCTCCAATCAGGTGGTGACACGTGTCACCACCTGTTTAAAGGAGGGAAAATGAATTCAAGCAAATGCCAAACATGGGATTCGAACCCAGACACCCATGCTTAACAAGCAGCGGCATAACCACTAAACCAAGCCCAATTTAATGCTTATATCTACTCAATTAGATATATATGTCTTATGTTTTTAAATTTATTCTTTTAATTCAACATATATAATCATCGAACTAATTTCACATATATATCCCTAAACCCCAAACCCTAACAAAAATTTCACATATATAATTATCAAATTAATTTCATATAAATAACCCTAAATATTTAACTTAAACTCCAAACCCTAAATGCTAAACCCCAAATCCTAAATACTAACTATAAGTGTTTATGGTTTTAGCGTTTAGGGTTTGGGGTTTGGGGTGTGAAGTTTATAGTTTATTTATTTCACATAATAATCCTAAACCTTAATTCTTAAACCATGTCAACATCTTTGTAAAGGGGCTATTTGAAATTGTCATGTCAGCGTGCATTGTTATGTAGGCTTGTCACATTATTTCAAACCATTTATCGTAAGTTATCTAACAATTTTCATTCGTAAAGGGGCTATTTTGACCCAAAATAAAATGTTGAGGGCTAAATTGGTTCAAAAAAGAATGAGCCAAAATAACTATCCAATCAAACGTCAGGGGCATTTTTTTTTACATTATGCCATTATTTTTTATTAAGCATGTAACACTAAAAAAATGCTTTAAAACAAAAAGAAGATGAATTTGCAATTGTGGGGTTTTGAACCCACGACCTCACCCCATCCTTCAACCATGTATGTTTAACCATTGAGCCAAGTGTCCTTTTCTGTTAAGGGTTTAACTGCTTTAATATTTGAGTTAAGTTTGGGAGGCCTAAATAAGATCTATTAAAAACAACGTGTTTGTCCACCTACCTCATTTAATTTTTTTGTTGGAATCAATTAGATGAGTTCCAGAGAGTTCTGAAACCCAATCGACACCTCATCATCTCCGTTCGAGCTCGCCCACCGCGCCGCCGTGAGAGTCACCGTCGGCATTATCAGAAGCGCCACGACGTCACGACCTCGCCCCTGGCTTCCACGCGCGCAACCGAGCCGCCTTTCATCGGCAAACTCACGTTTGAAGGTTCGTCGAAACCCTTGCTTCCACGTTCAATTTCTTGGTCGATTCAGTCACCGTCCATTGTCTGTCCGGTGTGCCCTCACCAGCATCACGTTCGTCATGCCGCGGTGAGCAAAACCGTACCGACCAGTCGTCCGTCCGACTCCGGCAAGGCCCTCGTCGAATATTCGGGTTTTCCGGCGAAGGTTTGGCATTTTAGGTAAATTTCGGCCCAATTTTGGTCCATTTCGGTTAGTCTTTAAGTTGGGTCGTTATATTTGTCTGAAAATTTATGTTTTTCCGGCAGTCTGGTGACCAGTGGAGCTTCCGGTGACCATTCTGGCGACCGGCCGACGAAACCCTGTTGAAAGGTAAAGGTTGAACCGGTCAGCTCGGTCAAGCCTGTCCGACCCGTCTGACCCGACCCGTCCGACCCGACCCGTCAACCCGAGTCAACTCGTCCGAGTCAGTCGAGTCAACTCGTCCGAGTCAGTCGAGTCAACTCGTCCGAGTCAGCAGAGTCAACTCATCCGAGTCAACTCAGTTGACCTCTGTTGACTGTTGACGTCAGCGTTGACTTTGACCGTTGACCAAAAAGTCAAATTTTCCGAAAACTCCTATTTTATGTTTTTCGACGTCCTGAGTCCGTTTTTGAAGCCCGTTTTGCAAAATTCTGACCCGAAGGCCTCCGAATCTGACTTTGAACCCGAAAGTGTTTAATTTTGTTAAGAGCTCTTTGGATAAGGACTGAAATGTGAATCTATGTTGTTGAAGGTATCAAAGTATCCTAGAATTCGAGATGTTGGGAGCCGTCAGATCTTGGAATTGAGTGCGATCGAAGGAGGTGTCATGAATCAACCGTTGTAGCTCGGAACTAAGGTAATATCTTACTACCTTTTGCATGCTTTTGCAACATGTTGGTATTCGGTTAATGTTTGCACGATCATTCTTGAGCATATGATTATTTCTGATTACGTCGATCAATTATGAAATAAGAATATTAATGGCCAAGGAAAATATTCGCACAAGAGGTTTGATAAATCGAAAGGACTTTCGAGTTTAGTAAACGATTAATAAAAGGGTTAATCTCTAGTCTGATTATTTTTGCTAATGAATTACGAAAATGCCCTTGATGTATGAAAATGACTAAAATACCCATATTAATGAGTGTGGTTTGAGAATCTACACTAGATCCGGTAAAACAACCGAACCTTCTGAAAATCTTGAAGTTTGCTTGGGAAGTTATGGTAGTGAGGCTTCACGTTTGAGTCTGTAAATTGCTCAGATTCCTTTTTGAGATTGAATATTCTCTGAAGACAATTGCGAGAAAACAATTGTATGTTTGGATTAGATAAAGTTGCGTAAATTGCTGAATTGATCGAGATGACTGAAATGTTTGGTAATATTGATACAGTTGAATCGGTCGGAATATCCATAATGATTAAAAAGAATAATGTATCCCCGGCACAAATTGTCAAATCAATCAAAATGACGAATATACCCTCGATATCGGAAATGATTGAATAGTTAGAACGAGCGAAACGCTCAGAATTTGTTTTGGAGCACCTTCAGATATGAAGCATCCGAAATACCTGCGAATGTTGAAATGACTGAAGCTAACTCTAAAACTGGAATAAGGAATACCAATAAAGCTAGACAATATAACAACTCTAAAGTGGTAATTCACGGTCCGTGCTTGTTGTCCGTTTCTGATACTATCCTAATTTTGGAAAGATACCATGTGACGACATGTTCGGGTTATTTGGAGAAAGTACTCAGCGATTGGTAAGAGCAACATGTTTCCTCAAAAAGATAAATTCGATGCTATGGAACGAGTTCGGGGGTTATATGCATGTTTAGAAATTTGGAAAATTACCGCTTGGATACATGTTTGATCTCTCGTAGTAAGTTCAGTGGATGTAAGGTGAAGACGATCTGCTTTGTTGTTACGTTGTAATCAGTTCTGGAAATGAATGCTTAAGATGTGCTTATCCAATTATATTTCAAACTCTGTGTTAAAGGTTTCAACTAGTTCAGAGAGACTCGAAAGCTTGATGAGCAATTAGAATTCCAAAATTTTGTACATCACCGTTTATATCTTGTTGGTTCAGCTTACCAAATTACCCTTCGAAGGCCGGAATGACCAACAATACCCTCGTAAGCTTTAGCGATCGAATCACTCTCGATATATCTGAAATCCCTATGATTCTAAAGCATCAACTTTCGATGTTAATTCGATCTGTCTTACCGAACTCCCCTATTCGTAGGGATCTCGTTCTAAAATCAGTCTAAATTTGTCAAGTGTCATCTTTCTAATATCTATCGAGTACCTCTAAGAAATGAATTAGGCCATAAAGCGTGTACCCTGTATCTGTAATTACTTTCTGTTCTAAACCAAGGTAATATGCTTAAAATTTAAAAGTATGATATTGTAATACGAAAGGAAAATAATTCTCTAAATTCTGACCTCTGTTATGAAAAATATATCTGATATATGACATTGAATACGAAATAATGATAATGATAATAAAATAAATTTGATACATGTCTTTTAGTATAAAAATAGATTTAATAATTATTTTCTGCTAAATTGTCTTCTGAATATATGTTGAAATCATATGTGGTATATTATCTGGATATGAATGATGATCTGTAGGCTCAGCGCTGATAAGTCCTTTTGTACCTAAGCTCCTATGCCCACAGGCCTAGGGTAAGTCTTTCTGGACCTAAGGCATCCCCTTAGGTAGGCTCCTACGCCTCAGGCCTAGGGTAAGACCTTCTGTATGCAGTTCAGGGCGAATTGCATTTTAGAGTTCGGTTAGAGGCTAGTTAAGTAAGTTAATAAAATTTTCTGACCTCTTCTTATGTATATCCTACTAAATTAATGTATTAAGTGAACGCTCAGTATACTTATAATTCGCGTTTGATGAACCGCTTTGAACTCCTTAATTCAACTTCTGAAATCTGAATCTATTTTTGAATCTCTGCTTTAGACTCACATCTTGAGGTTCGGGTTATCTAATAAAGAACAACTTTGTTACCTTCTGGTATAATGCTCCTCTGAAATCTCGAATCGTAATTTTAGCTTATCCTTACCTAGTTCTTCATGACAGTGTTAAGCTTGCCTTACCTGCTTGTGCTCTTAGCATCCCTTGGTAGTTTGTATTACTGAGCTTTTCGAAGCTCACGTTGTTTTTACCATCACAGGTTAGAAGATCGACCATGACGCAGCTGTCAACATCGGTATGGAGTTTCTTTGGTTTGCATGCGGAGTATGGTATATGTGTAATTAGGGGGCATGTATGTTGCATCTTGATATACATTCGAGTCTAAAACTCGTTTTAGCAATTTGTATCATAGTTTTTATTTTGCAGTCTGAATATTTTCTGGAATTGTATTTTAATTCAAAATTTGATTTATGATTTTAAATGGTTAACGATTTGTTTATTTGAAATTTTAATGTGGGTCGCTCCGGTGACCCTAATGTAACTTCCTAAGATCCGTGGCAACGCATAGGCGGGTCTAGGGGGTTACATTTAGTGGTATCAGAGCTTAGAGTTGCGTCTTTATGGGTAGATCAGCCGATCGTCTGTCATAGGGTGTCTGGTCTGTACATGCCCCTAGATCATAACCGTACTCCTCCGAGCCGAAACTCTGATGTCGAATCCTTTCTCTTGAAACAACCAAATCTGAGAATTCTGCCTTCCATAGCTCAACGTTTGCTTACAGAAAATGTCTATAACGTTCGTCTGTGTTTTGAATTAAATGATTGAATTTGAATCTGGATAAGGAACTTGAGATGATTTATACTTGTGAATCAGATTAAGAATAAATGTTTGATCATGCAGGATAACCGATGTAAGATTTCATGAAAGGCTATTCAGTGATAACGACTGTGTTTGAAAATACTCTAACAGAAACCTGATAAAAAAAACTCTATGAACTTCATAGAGAAGTGTTTGTGATTGTGCCGGAAGTGTATAATCTGTGGTGCCTTTGTTAAACACGAAATAAATAGTTTTCTGAAATTGTACGTTGAAGGTAAGTGATATCCATTAATGACCTTAGTTGTGTTCGATCAGTATGAAGAAAGGCATCTCCTCCATGGTGTGGCTTGGTATATCGTTAAATATCATCCCTGACTGAAATTTGATTTTACATCCTGATTCTGGGAGTCGTCGTTGGAGTCCTAGAGTGCTTATCTGAACTGTAGTTGTAGTTTTTCATCTGCAAATTTATGGTCAACCTAGAAGAGTAATTCGAACTCTGAAAGATATACCTTTGGGTGGTATGATTAACTTCTGTGGAAGATTAGAATGTCTCTTATCCCTGACTGAGACCGTTTATAATAAAAAAAATTATAAGACAAATGTTTGTTTTGGATTATATGAAATTCGGTATGGATTCAAATTTTGCATTCTGATTAATTGGTCCAAAGTGTATGATGAGATGTTTATGGGTCAAATGCCGATTTGAGTAACAGAGGACACTGCCAGATTGATCTGTGATCGTTTGCGAGTTCTGAGAAACAAGGAAACTCTGATGGATAAGTTTCAGTATACAAATGGATGATATAGCAATGTCTACATTTCTCCGTCTCAGATAAATTTCGAGAACGAAATTTCTTTTAGGAGATGAGAATTGTAACACTAAAAAAATGCTTTAAAACAAAAAGAATACGGATTTGCAGTTGTGGGGTTTTGAACCCACGACCTCACCCCATTCTTCACCCATGTATGTTTAACCATTGAGCCAAGTGTCCTTTTCTGTTAAGGGTTTAACTGCTTTAATATTTGAGTTAAGTTTGGGAGGCCTAAATAAGATCTATTAAAAACAACGTGTCTGTCCACCTACCTCATTTAATTTTTTTTTTGGAATCAATTAGATGAGTTCCAGAGAGTTCTGAAACCCATCCGACACCTCATCATCTCCGTTCGAGCTCGCCCACCGCGTCGCCGTGAGAGTCACCGCCGGTATTATCAGAAGCGCCACGACGTCACGACCTCGCCCCTGGCTTCCACGCGCGCAACCGAGCCGCCTTTCATCGGCAAACTCACGTTTGAAGGTTCGTCAAAACCCTTGCTTCCACGTTCAATTTCTTGGTCGATTCAGTCACCGTCCATTGTCCGTCCGGTGTGCCCTCACCAGCATCACGTTCGTCGTGCCACGGTGAGCAAAACCGTACCGACCAGTCGTCCGTCCGACTCCAGCAAGGCCCTCGTCGAAGATTCGGGTTTTCCGGCGAAGGTTTGGCATTTTAGGTAAATTTCGGCCCGATTTTGGTCCATTTCGGTTGGCCTTTTAGTTGGGTCGTTATATTTGTCTGAAAATTTATGTTTTTCCGGCAGTCTGGTGACCAGTGGAGCTTCCGGTGACCATTCCGGCGACCGGCCGACGAAACCCTGTTGAAAGGTAAAGGTTGAACCGGTCAGCTCGGTCAAGCCTGTCCAACCCGTCTAACCCGACCCGTCCGACCCGACCCGTCAACCCGAGTCAACTCGTCCGAGTCAGTCGAGTCAACTCGTCCGAGTCAGTCGAGTCAACTCGTTCGAGTCAGTCAAGTCAACTCGTCCGAGTCAGCCGAGTCAACTCATCCAAGTCAGCCGAGTCAACTCGTCCGAGTCGGTCCGAGTCAACTCAGTTGACCTCTGTTGACTGTTGAGGTCAGCGTTGACTTTGACCATTGACCTAAAAGTCAAATTTTCCGAAAACTCCTATTTTATGTTTTTCGACGTCCTGAGTCCGTTTTTGAAGCCCGTTTTCCAAAATTCTGACCCGAAGGCCTCCGAATCTGACTTTGAACCTGAAAGTGTTTAATTTTGTTAAGAGCTCTTTGGATAAGGACTGAAATGTGAATCTATGTTGTTGAAGGTATCAAAGTATCCTTGAATTCGAGATGTTGGGAGCCGTCAAATCTTGGAATTGATTGCGATCGAAGGAGGTGTCATGAATCAACCGTTGTAGCTCGGAACTAAGGTAATACATTACTACCTTCTGCATGCTTTTGCAACATGTTGGTATTCGGTTAATGTTTGCACGATCATGCTTGAGCATATGATTATTTCTGATTACGTCGATCAATTATGAAATAAGAATATTAATTGCCAAGGCAAATATTCGCATAAGAGGTTTGATAAATCGAAAGGACTTTCGAGTTCAATAAACGATTAATAAAAGGGTTAATCTCTAAGTCTGATTATTTTTGCTAATGAATTACGAAAATGCCCTTGATGTATGAAAATGACTAAAATACCCATATTAATGAGTGTGGTATGAGAATCTACACTAGATCCGGTAAAACAACCGAACCTTCTGAAAATCTTGAAGTTTGCTTGGGAAGTTATGGTGGCGAGGCTTCACGTTTGAGTCTGTAAATTGCTCAGATTCCTTTTTGAGATTGAATATTCTCTGAAGACAATTGCGAGAAAACAATTGTATGTTTGGATTAGACAAAGTCGCGTAAATTGTTGAATTGATCGAGATGACTGAAATGTTTGGTAATACTGATACAGTTGAATCGGTCGGAATATCCATAATGATTAAAAAGAATAATGTATCCCCGTCACAAATTGTCAAATTAATCGAAATGACGAATATACCCTCGATATCGGAAATGATTGAATAGTTAGAATGACCGAAACGCTCAGAATTTGTTTTGGAGCACCTTCAGATATGAAGCATCCGAAATACCTGCGAATGTTGAAATGACTGAAGCTAACTCTAAAACTGGAATAAGGAATACCAATAAAGCTAGACAATATAACAACTCTAAAGTGGTAATTCACGGTTCGTGCTTGTTGTCCGTTTCTGATACTATCCTAATTTTGGAAAGATACCATGTGACGACATGTTCGGGTTATTTGGAGAAAGTACTCAGCGATTGGTAAGAGCAATATGTTTCCTCAAAAAGATAAATTCGATGCTATGGAACGAGTTTGGGGGTTATATGCATGTTCAGAAATTTGGAAAATTACCGCTTGGATACATGTTTGATCTCTCGTAGTAAGTTCAGTGGATGTAAGGAGAAGACGATCTGCTTTGTTGTTACGCTGTAATCAGTTCTGGAAATGAATGCTTAAGATGTGCTTATCCGATTATATTTCAAACTCTGTGTTAAAGGTTTCAACTAGTTCAGAGAGACTCGAAAGCTTGATGAGCAATTAGAATTCCAAAATTCTGTACATCACCGTTTATACCTTGTTGGTTCAGCTTACCAAATTACCCTTCGAAGGCCGGAATGACCAACAATACCCTCGTAAGCTTTAGCGATCGAATCACTCTCGATATATCTGAAATCCCTATGATTCTGAAGCATCAACTTTCGATGTTAATTCGATCTGTCTTACCGAACTCCCCTATTCGTAGGGATCTCATTCTGAAATCAGTCTAAATTCGTCAAGTGTCATCTTTCTAATATCTATCGAGTACCTCTAAGAAATGAATTAGGCCATAAAGCGTGTACCTTGTATCTGTAATTACTTTCTGTTCTAAACCTAGGTAATATGCTTAAAATTTAAAAGTATGATATTGTAATACGAAAGGAAAATAATTCTCTAAATTCTGACCTCTGTTATGAAAAATATATATCTGATATATGACATTGAATACGAAATAATGATAATGATAATAAAATAAATTTGATACATGTCTTCTGGTATAAAAATAGATTTAATATTTATTTTCTGCTATATTGTCTTTTGAATATAAATTGAAATCATATGTGGTATATTATCTGGATATGAATGATGATCTGTAGGCTCAGCGCTGATAAGTCCTTTTGTACCTAAGCTCCTATGCCAACAGGCCTAGGGTAAGTCTTTCTGAACCTAAGGCATCCCTTTAGGTAGGCTCCTACGCCTCAGGCCTAGGGTAAGACCTTCTGTATGCAGTTCAGGGCGAATTGCATTTTAGAGTTCGGTTGGAGGTTAGTTAAGTAAGTTAATAAAATTTTCTGACCTCTTCTTATGTATATCCTACTAAATTAATGTATTAAGTGAACGCTCAGTATACTTATAATTCGCGTTTAATGAACCGCTTTGAACTCCTTAATTCAACTTCTGAAATCTGAATCTATTTTTGAATCTCTGCTTTAGACTCACATCTTGAGGTTCGGGTGATCTAATAAAGAACAACTTTGTTACCTTCTGGTATAATGCTCCTCTGAAATCTCGAATCGTAATTTTAGCTTATCGTTACCTAGTTCTTCATGACAGTGTTAAGCTTGCCTTACCTGCTTGTGCTCTTAGCATCCCTTGGTAGTTTGTATTACTGAGCTTTTCGAAGCTCACGTTGTTTTTACCATCACAGGTTAGAAGATCGACCATGACGCAGCTGTCAACATCCGTATGGAGTTTCTTTGGTTTGCATGCGGAGTATGGTATATGTGTAAATAGGGGGCATGTATGTTGCATCTTGATATACATTTGAGTCTAAAACTCGTTTTAGCAATTTGTATCATAGTTTTTATTTTGTAGTCTGAATATTTTCTGGAATTGTATTTTAATTCAAAATTTGATTTATGATTTTAAATGGTTAACGATTTGTTTATTTGAAATTTTAATGTGGGTCGCTCCGGTGACCCTAATGTAACTTCCTAGGATCCGTGGCAACGCATAGGCGGGTCTAGGGGGTTACAAAGCATACCATTAAGAATCATTATTCTTTGTTAAGCATATTATTTGGATTTTCGACGAGTGGGGATACAAATTCATAAATAGTTTATTTTTTTAATGTATACATATAAACGTGGTGGGCAAGAGCCCCTCCCACATTATACACAATTCTATCATTGATGGGAAGTGTGGATTGAAGGTGTGTATTCGATCGAGTTGAGTCAAGTGAAAAAATGAGTTAATTGAATTGAAGAGTTATAATTTATAACTTAAACTTTATTTGAAATTTTTCTGAATCGAGTTGTTCGAGTTTCTGTTCAAATTTAATTGTAAACGTTTATAATGTTATGATACTATCATTATAATTAGATACAATTTAAACGATTTCTATAATCACATATAATACACACATGTACTTTTTCATATTTTTCATATGTGATATATATATATATAATATGACAAAATCGAGAGACTCAATTCGGACTTCAAAATTGTCCACTTATTACTAAAAAATTCGAATTTTAATTTTATAACTTAAAATTTATTTGAAATTCTTTCCAGTCGAGTATTTTTGCATTGAACTAAATAACTTAATTTTTTCGAGTCGAATTTTACTCACTCTAATATGAATCATCCAGATCAAATGTGAATTGAATGCAGTAGCGGATTGGCTAGCTTCATTAAATGCAATGGCGTAACATACAAGGGACTAGTGGGGCATGACCCCCTATTTTTTTTTTTTTTGAGAAATTAGAATTTGACCTTTATAATTTTAAAATATTTAATTTTTCCCCTCAAAATTAAAAACAAAAAAATCATATTAAACTTTAAACTTTTGAATGTTTTTAACTAAATTACCTCTCGTAATTTTTAAAAGTTGTCATTAAATCTCTCAAAATTATTAAAAAATTTAGTTAAACCCTCAAATTTTTTTAAAAAAATTTAGTTTAAGCCTCTAAATTTTTTAAAATTTTAAATTGTCCCACAAATTCTTACCCCAAGTTTCACCATTAATTGAATGGGAAACAAGTTTGTTTTGGTACACCGTCTGCTGCAATTGAGCATCTAGTGCAGATAGAATCTGTCATGTTTATCTAGTATACTTGTGCTCTTTGTAATAAAATATAAAATATTAAATAATAAGTAATTTTGACATTTATTTGTGTATGTGCCATTTGCGAGTTGCAATTGAATTTAATATTTTTCGGCAAGCAATTATTGTGGGACCATTGCCCCATCGATAAAATGGAGAAAATATTTATTGCAATATAATGAAGTTAGCCGTGTGGTCCTGACAATGAGTTATTTTCAGGTATAATTAATTTGCATTCCTTAATAATTAAGTACAATTGTTAAAAAAGTAGAATGGTTATTTTCAAGTTTTATAAGGTGATGCAAAAATAATTTAAAATACTTAAATAATGTGGTATATTCATTCTATTCATTACTTTAATTCAAAACGATTAATTATATCTTTATTCGAATAGTTATATTTAATCGATAAAATTCAAGTTAATCCACACTATAGTGTAGAACATGTGTAATATTTTTTTAATTATGTCAAGATTATAGGGTATTTTTTCCCTTTTTCTCTCTTAAGGTTTTTTCTTCATTCTTGACTATCAACCTTACAATTGATTGCCGACTATCAATATTTTTTTCTCTTTATTTTTTATATCCGGTTTTTATTTTCTTTTATAATTTTCTTTTATAATTTTTATTTGTCTTTGTGGCACGCTTTTTCTTTGCTTTGCAGCACGTTTTTTGCCTTATGACACGTTTTCGTCTACTTTTGTGATAGATTTGCATTTGTGGATAGTTTTCTCACGATGTTCAGCTATGATTTGCGGTTATACCCTTTTGTGGTTTCTTTTTCTATGCAGTTAGATCTGTTGTGCGAAGCTACCCGCAAAATTATTGGTTTCGGTTATCACTCCTACTTTGATCCTTAAGCGTGTAGGTGTATAGAGACAAAGAGTTTTGTTTTCTGCTTCATTTCCTCTAGTGTTTCATCTTATCCATGTCGTTGCAGCTCATTGGACATGTTTTGCTGGTATGAAGTTTCACTGTCTAGTTTTTTTAGTTTTCCTTTATTTTTGTTATTTTTTCTGCTATATATTTATTTTGTTTGGAATATTTTTCTATTTTATTTCTTAATAAATTCAGTCGGTTTATTATTAAAAAAATTCTATAAGATTTTATTTTTTAAAATTTATCTAAAATGTATTTTTTAAAATAAATTTTGATAGGTTAATTTTTTTTAGGGAAAACAAAGATATTTCATGGAATAATTCAACGGTGAATAGCATTATTAATTATATTGCGATGGATACATTGCAGTTAGTCATTAAACCAATAGTAACTGTAACACTTAAATCGATACGGTTTGTCCGATTCAATTTGAGGAGTCGCACTTGGGCCACCGGAACGACCCACATTACAATTTTAGATAAAACAAATTGTCAAACCATTTAAAACCATAAAATAATTTTAGAATAAAAAATTCAAGTATAGAAATTATTCATTTAACATAACAATGTTCATAATACACATTATAAAACGAGTTTCAAACGCAAATGTAAACAAGATGTGACATGCATGCCCCCTAACTACACAAGCACCGCACTCCGCAAGCAATGCCAAAGGAACTCTCGTACTGATGTTGATGTTTGATCTTTTAACTTGCAACATGTTTGATCTTTTAACATGCGATGGTAAAAACAACATGAGCTTAGAAAAGTTCAGTAATACAGAACTACCAAAAGATGCAGTAAGCACAAGCCGGTATAAGGCAAAGCAATATATTGGCATGAAATTTCATATTATTGAGGTACTTGAAGGCAACAGAGTTATTCTTTATTTGATCACCCGGATACCAGATAAGATGCCTATAACCCGAAGAATTAGAAGAGAGATAGATTACGAAAGTTGAGCTAGGGAGTTTAGTGTGTTCCATTGAGTGTAGATAGGAACCATACAAACAGTTTCATACATTCGTAACTTATTCAGTAGGATAGATTTAATGAATATGGAAAGCTTTAATTAAAGCACCTAACTACCCTCCAACCATACACCGATATGCAGTTCCCCATAATTGCATCCATAAGGACTTGCCCCAGGCCCATATGGCGTATGAGCCAACTTAAAGGGATGCCTTAGGCCTATAAAGAATTACTCGAGCCAAAGCGTTAGAACCCACCCAAGGGGTTACCTTGGGTCCATAAGGAATTACCAGCGCTGAACCTACAGAGACTTCTTACAATATCCCAGATAGTACCCCAGAAAATCAGTTTAGTGCAGACAATAGTAATGGTGTAAATACATGAATCAGACATATGTTTCCAATATATCATAACACAGATAACATGCTTTCAGATTAGACACGTAGGTATATTTCCGAACGAATAAGAGTCATGTTTCAAATCAGATGGACAATCTTGATTTCAAACTAGAGAAAATACTCATGTGCACATGGAACACACCAGATGGATCAATTCATTTTTCTAGAGGCACATAGTAAACGCAAGTGATAACCTTGTAAAAAGCATGCATTTCATGCCTTTTTACTCAATTATTTTCTTGTCTTTAAGCTCATTTTATTTGCATTTAGCCGCATTTAGTTCATATAGTTGTATTTGGTGTTGTTAGCTTGGTTGTTGTAATTTAATTAAGAAATGAGTGCTACTTGAGAAAGGGTTGTTCTGGTATGGTGATGTGCAAGTAAGCAATGGAGTTTGGCTGAGCAAAGAAAAATGTTGCAGCATTTTGGACGACAATTATGGGTGTAGAAAAGGACAAAACAACAAAGATATTTTTCAGCCCATGTGTGAGAACCCCATTTGTCTGTTGTGCCTAGTATATCTTAGGGGATATTCCCTAGGACATACAAGTAATGTTTATGGCACAAAACCCTAGGAGCATCCATTATATAAATGACAAGATGCCCACATTAAAGGGAGAGCTGAAAAAGTGACTTTTGGGGTGCTAAGAGTGAAGAGAAAAGGTGGCTACTTCACATCTTCTTCCTCAACTTGGTGTCCTCCATTGTTGAAGCTCCAAGAGGTGACCTTGCTGGCCTTTGAGAGAAGCAACAAGTCTAGGGTGGTTCACGACAGTCCAAGGCGGCACAAGAGATTTCCATTTCTTTTTTGTTTGCTTTAACACTTTATATTTTGGAAATGGGTTGTTTAAGACGAATGATGATAGATGAATTACACCCAGGCATGAACTAACTTTAGATGGCTTGAGTTTGTTTTGAATAATTTTGTTTTAGTTTTTAATGAATGTTTAGCATGTTTCCAGTTTCATATGCTTTGTCTGCCGTTTTATTTCCCTAAGTTTGTAAGAGCTCTCGAGAGTTAGCCTTTACTTGGGGTGCTAGATTAGCTTGTCGAGAGAGTTAAGCTTAGAACCATGTAGACAAGGGGTTGGCTGCTGAGAGGCACAACTCTAACTCACCTTAGAGATAAGGATAAGATTTCAACGACTAAAAAGGGTAGCACGTCAATGATAAGCAGCTTGCTAGGGTTCACGCTGAGAGGTATTGCCGTAGCATTCTAGATGTCAGGTTTCTTGCTAGAGATAGTTTAGAAACACCATAGGAAACCCTATCGAGCATAGTTTGAACTGGAAAGTGTTAAGACATACATTAGAACTAGGCGTATGATTCCTTAACAAGCCCAATTTGTCATTCCCAATAGAGAGTTTCACATATGATTGAGGACCTTGCAGCTTATTCAGTTCACTGCAGTTTTAGTTAGTATGCATGGACTTGACCTAAATTACCTCAAATCCATGTGGAGACGATCTCACTTACCATTTTATTACTTGTCTCGACGTGTATACTTGCACTATTTGTGTATCATTTATAGTACACCCCTACACACAACAACAAGAAAGGGGACATAAGTTTTCTGATAATATCGAACTGATTTTAGAAACGAGATCCCTAATAAAAAAGGGTTCAAAACTAACGGCCCCGACAAGGAATTCGAGAATTGATACATTAAAATCGTTCATGATATCTGATATATCAAGAATGTTCAAATCATTTTGGCCAAGAAGGGAATTTTAGTCATTTGACTGATGGGGGGTAATTTTGTAATTCAACTCAATAATGATAAAACGATGACTTGTAATATTCAAGATTTCCAACCGGCTTGTCAGGCTTTAAAGTCTATTCCAACTAAACATATTCCAACAATATGATACTCGCCAAGTATTCGAACGGGGACACATCATATGTATTTATTTCTTAGAACCAACTACATTGTATAGCTGAATAGTCACCTTTATATTCCACCACAAGACTTATCACCGAGTAGTTAAACTTATATTTTACGCAAAAAACTTCCAACATTGTATTAATATCAGGAGTGAGAGACGTACATGAGATATGTTTCATAACCTACAGGGGGATTACAGTCATTTGCGGTCTATCAGAAATTTTAGAATTTCCACGCTTCACATATCTCAAGTTACATGGGTATTTAATTATTTAAGTGCTTCGTGGTAGTTTAGACATCATGATACCTTCGATCCTTACAAACAACTCATTCTTTTCAAAACTCGAGAGTATATTCGTCATTTTAGTTAATTTGGTAATTTCAGTGCATGAGATTATTTCGATCATTTCAATCATTCCGATCAATTCATTCTTTACTGTCATTTAGATCAGTTCAGGAATACGAAGAACTTCTAGTAAATTCATCTTCAGGTGATTATCCAGAATTCGGGAAAAACCCAAGTTCTTTGTTATCACACATATTTGCATCTTAATACCAAAGTCTTTTCCAATATACCAGGGGTTTCAAATGAAGTAGTTATTTTATCTGATCAAGTGCAAATTCCAAGTCATTTCCTTTGTTAGTGGTATTTTAGTCATTCTTACGTCTCAAGGGTATTATCATCATTTTTAGCGAAATATTTCAGATATCAAATCCTTTAAAACTATTAAGCGGATTAGGAGATTAATTGTGTTATTAATCACTTACTGAACTCAAGATCTCTTCGGTCTATCAGACTTCTCTTTCGAATAGCTCGATCTTATCTAGATTGCCATTATTTTATTTTGTAATCAAACTTGCTTAAGCAGAGGTGAAAGTAAACTTAATCATAACCATGCATACTTTAACCGAATACCAACATGTTTCATAAAGCATGCAATATGTAGTAATGTATTACCTTGAATCCTTATTATAACGGTCGACCCTTGAAACGAAATTCGAACACTCTCAAACCCAAATTCGACATTCTTAACATCTCGGATACGAAGATATGAAAATACCTTCAATAAACATAATCCATAATCAATCCTTAGCTTGATCACATAAGTTTTCAACTGAAAAACTAAACACGTGCATTCTCGGGTTTAAGGTCAGATTTGGAGGCTTGTGGGTTAGAATTTTGCGAAACAGTCCTAAAAAATGAACTCATGACGTCAAAAAACTTACAATACGGGTTTTTTTGTTGAAATTTTAACTTTTTGTCAAAGTCAACGCTGACATCAGCGGTAAACGAGTCATGAGTCGGGCCCACGGGTCAACCTAGTTGATTCAGCTAGGTTGACCCACTGAGTTGACTCGGATGGGTTGACTTAGTCTATGAGTCTAGACAGAAACAATTCGGTTAGACGAACCTGGTCGGATATGGGTCAAACGCGGGTCGGGTTTAAGTGGTTTGGTTAATGTGCTCGAACTAGGTTTGGTATAGACCGGTTTAGGCCAGTTCAACCCACTTACCCCCACAGATCTCTACTCACCGGTCGATCACCAAAAAATCTCATCGGTGACCCCAAAGGTCAATTTTTCTGCCAAAAATGAAGCTCGTCATTCACTTAACTCAACCAAGTCGGAAACCTTCGAAATAAGCTGGGATACTCACTGAAACTTACCCAAAACAAAACAAAAATGACCAGAATTCTTGTCGCTTTGATAAGGAATCTACTGGTGTCAGAACGACGATCGACCACTGGGGTTTGGTTCGCCTCAGCACAAGGAGCTCAGATCCGACGACTGTGTCACAAAAGGACATCGGAGGCAGTCGGAAAATGAAAAAAAAAACATAATCGACGAGCCTAGGGTTTCAAGCGTACCTTCAACTTGTAACACCCCAAAATCCGGTCTAGTCAGAATTGGGTTTCGGTTGATAAAAAATTTCGCATCGATAAAGTCTAAATATAATATTGGCTAGCTAATCATTGAAAATGGACTCTAATTGGGTTAAATCACTGATATTGGACCCTATTAAATAGTATTGAAAACTTTTTTTAGTGATTAAATTGTTGATATCGGAAGTTGGGAAGCAATAGTATAAGGTTTAAAAAGGTTGGAGGACTAATCTTGTAATTATCCCTCCCTAAGAATAGTTAATATCCATGTGGGATGTTGAAATACAATTCCTTCATTTGAAGGAAAGCCAATTCGGCTATTGTGGATAAAAAAGGAAATAATGAATTGAAAAGCTACTCGAAACATTGCAAGCAAATATCTCTCCAAACTATTCATTTTCTTCATCTTCTACTTAAGCAAGCACCTCCATTAGAGCTAGCTTTAAGTTTCATTTTTTCCTTCGTTCTATTGATATCATATCGTTGCTAGTGATCGGGTAAGGTTTTCCCCTCAATCTAATATTGGAAATCCATAGTATTTTGAGATTAATCTCAAGTTAGCTTTTGGCCATCTATGGAAATTCTTGTCTAATAATTATGTTGAGCTTGGACATTGATTTTGATGTCGTTGTATTGATCTTGATATCGTATTATCGACCATAACAACTTCCCTATTGATTTTCTAGCTCGATAAGTGGAGAGAGAGGTTTCACCATCTCCATCGAAAGCTAGAAGCAAGGGCGTTGTCATCCGAGAGCCGTAGGAGCGTCGGATTAGTAAGGTGAGTGTAGTCGGAGTCTCGGGATTAGGCGAGGAGCCTTCCCGAACCTTTTATTATTGTTTTCGACCATATCACTAACAATATCATTAAAGAAGCTGCATTGGATTGTTAATCAGATTCATTGGTAAGTGTCGGTAAGTTTTCTATGAATATCGTACATAGTTATTAGCATCGCTATCATGCATTGTCATCGATATGATTAGTGTTATTGAAATATTGTAAAGAAATCATCGGATATTGGTATTGACATTGACATTGAAACATGGCATATTGATAATGAAACATGTTTTCTATTGATAATATTGAAGTCATTGGTCATCAGAATTCTCATTGAACATTGAATATGGATACAAACATTAAAACCTTGGATTTGAATGGACAATGGATACAATTGGCATGCCATAGAATTCATGAGCTCAGTGTACGAGTGGACTACAGTCCTAAGGCTACGACCTATATTGATTTAGCGAGGCGGGGGATAAGTATTGATATTGGTCATATTGGCGGGGTGGAGGGGTTAGAACATTCATTGATTTGGCGAGGCGTAAGAATTCGCGTATCCACTATCTTGATTCAATCCAAGGGTTAATGATGAAATTAATATATTATACATTGTATTTTGATGCATAGTAATGACATTGATGAGCATGAAATTATATGTATATATACTTCCTACATTGTTGTTCATATTGGTTATAACTACCTCAATAGGCAATGTATGCATAATGTGTCTCATCTCATGCATTTCAAGTTGAAAGGTCATTGTGCTTGGAGATCGGATAGTCGAGGTGAGACAAGTCACTACAAGCCTAAAGTAATGTATTTTGACCTTATGAACTTCTAGGAAGGTAGCAAAGTAGTTGAACTAGTCTTATGTGCCTATTTTGTTATGTTTGTAATGTGCATATATTGTAAGTTGGTTGAAGGCTCTAAAATGTCTTCTGGTTTGGCTAAAAATGGTTAAAATGGCTTATTTGGCTCACATAGGTCAAAACCTAGTAAACGTATTCAAATGATGATGAAATTTGACATGCCAATAGTTTATAGCATTGAAATGTTGTGTGTAAAGTTTCATTGCATTTGAACATCGTTTGGTAGGTCAATTCGATTAAAAACCAGCAAAAATTTGTCATTACGGGTCAGGCCGCATCAATACGGGGTAATGGTGTATCGATACGGTTTAGCAAAATTGGACTCTAAGAACAGGACGTATCGATACGGTTTGAGGCTGTATTTGAACATTTTGCTACTGGAATTCACTGTTTCGATAAAGGTCTATAGCGTATCGAAATAGGTCAAAGTCAAGGTCAAAAGGAGTCAACTCGTACAAATGCAGGCCTTGCCCGTATCGATACGGTTTAAAGGATAAAGTCAAATTAGGTTGACCATCACACACCTGTTTTGAAACATCCTTAAGGTGTTTCGATACAGGGTCAGTTAAGTTAGTTAAAGGGTTGAATCAGAAGGTTTGCAATGTTCATAGTTTGGTCACTGAATTTTGAATTATTAAATTGAATGGGTAAATGAACTCCAAATTGTATGAGATTTTGCAGGCTTGTTAATATTGTATTGAATTTCGCTGAAGTATAATCAATTGCATCAAGGGGCCTCCAATTTATTGAATTTACAGTTTGGTCTCTAAAACTTGCAATAGTTAAGAATTAGTCATAAATGATTAATTATTGTTTCGTAATGGTTAAGATGCATGTTTGGTAACAAGTCTTTAGTAATTCATTGATTATATAATGTTATGAATTGAATTTTTATTGTATCGATCTCTGTATTGTTTATCGGTATCATCTTTCGACCCGGTTCTCGACAAGACCGGGAAGGGATGTTACACAACTCGTTCTCTATGGAGAACAGTGAGTGGCTAACAGCGCCAAGTTTAGGGTGAGACGCCGCTCCCAACGGCGACAAAGGTGACTGCCACGACCAGACGGTGGGAGAGATTAGAGCGGTGAAGTCAAGCGGTTCTTTGTACCGTTACTCACAAACAACGGCTGGAAACAACGATCGACGACCACAGTTTAACCACGAGCATCCAACAGTCATACTGGTGGCGACGATGCACACACGGACAGCCAGAGAGGCCTCGCTGGGGCTTGGTCAAAAAGGTGGGGGAGGTGAAAAGCCTGAGAATTTTCTAGAGTGTTAGATATTTTTGTTCAGATCTAAAATGAGAGAATTAAAGAGGTTGGTGGGTGATTCAAATTTTATTTATTATTGTTTCGGGACAATAAAACATACTTCCAAAGAAAACTAGTGCAGGATTTACCCAAGAGTGATTATTATCCCTAACGGTTAAGGTTTGGATTCACCAGGCATAGGTCACGAAAATAAATCCCCACAACTTTAATCTCTTCTCTTTTCATTTTTTTCTCCATCAATACTCATTTTATTTTAAATAAAATCAACAATGGCCAAGTTTTCCCTATGTGCTAGTAAAAGAATTTGATTAACTTTTAATAGGAGGCGGTAAACTTTACTTTCCTATTGAGTTGTTTTAATAATTATTTTGTTCGAGTACAAGATAATTTATATATGTTCAATATCAAATTTAAATGAATTTATGTACATATGTAGATTAAACTGCTCGAACCTTGATCACTTAGAACATGCCATCTTTTATCACTAAGACCATTCCTTAATTTATTTTCCTAATAAAGAGCAACTCTAGATCATATAAATAGGGTGGCAAAACTCGACTCGAAAAACTTGAATTATTTGACTCGAATTGTAATTTCATAAACTCGACACAAGTTGAAAATTTTCCAAATAAAGTTTCAGTTATAAAATGAAAATATGAATAACTTGAATTTTGTTTGTAATTAGTTGATTGATTTTCAAATTCAAGTCGAGTCTCTTAATTTTGTCCGATATTTATGATATCACATGTGAAAATATGTAAAATATGTGGGGATTTGATCCCTTAACCCATGCTTGGTGAACCTAAGCCTTAACCATTCAGGCTAAAGATTGTTCTTGGCTAAATCATGCATCAGCTTCCTTCTAAACTGCGTTTTAGTGACATGATTCAATAAAAATTTAAAGCCTGATCAATTCCCATCTACCTCATTTATTGTTCATTTCGAATCTTAAAGAAATATAAGATTCTATAGCCTTCCAAAATGTTTCATCTACCTAAAAACCATGTCCGACGTCTAATCTGCACTACCGCACTACCGTGACATCCATCACCCTGTCCATCGGAACCACCGCTTCACCCCCGACCAAGCCTCAACCATCACTCGCGACGAAACGCAATTGTTCACCAAGAAAATCCAGTCGAAGCTGTATCAAAAACCTTAGATTGTCGCCATTGTTCTACGTAATTTCTGGCACCGCTCATAGTCCATTCGTGACGCCGGCACCACCTGTGAACTCCTCGTGTCGAGACAAGAAAAACCTATGTTACCGATCATTGGTCTGCAACCGCTTAACGCCTCACCGGAGCTACGTTGTTTCAGACTCTATTTCCTTTGTTTTGGGTAAGTTCGGTAAGATTCTATCTTAAATCGAGGTTATTTAAGTTAATCATTGACTTTGGAGTGATTTTTTCTTATCGTTTCGGTGGTTTTTCGGCTGTTATAGGCCGCGCATGGCTCACACGCGCCACTGGTGGTGATTTATGGCCACCATGGTTGGTTCGCCCCTGAACTGTACCGGTTTAATGATGAGCTAGCATGGCCAAAACCCATTTAACCGACCCTGTTTGACCGAACCGAGTCTAACCGAACTGACTCGACTTCGAACCTGTCCAACACGACCCGAATTGAGTCAACTTAGTGAGTCAACTCGTTCAGTCAACTCAGTGAGTCAAATCGCTCGAGTCAACCCGATTGATTGTTTACCAAACTTGACTCGTGACCTGACGACCCGACCCAGCCCATTGACTGACGTTAGCATTGACAGTTGATTGCTGATGTCAGCGTTGACTTTGACCAAAAAGTCAAATTTTCTGAAAACCCATATTTTTATGTTTTTCGACATCCTGAGTTCGTTTTTGAAGTCTGTTTCGTGAAATGCTAACCTGAAAGCCTTTGAATCTAAACTTGATCTCGAGCGTGTTTATATATTTAATTATTCAGTTATGAGTAATGTGAATATGGGCTGAAATTGGAAATTGTGCAATTGAAGGTATTCACAGCTCCTTGTATACGAGATGTCAAGGAATGTCAAATTCGGGTTCGAGAGTGATCGAATGGAGTATCACGGTTGATTGATATAGCGAGGATTAAAGGTAATACATTACTACCTATTGCATGCTTTATAAAACATGTTGGTAATTGGCTAAGGTATGCATGATTATGGTTAAGTGTACTTTCAACTCTGCTTGATTTAATTCGATTACGAAATAAAAGAATAGTAATATGGATAAGATCGAACTATTTGAAAGAGAAGTTTAATAGACCGAAAGGACCCTAAGTTCAGTAAATGATTAATAAGACAAATAATCTCCCGATCCGATTAATAGAGTTAAAGGATTTGATATTTGAAATGTTTCATTAAGAAATGATGATGATACCCTTGAGAAGTAAGAATGACTTAAATACCCTTAAAAAGAAAATGATTTGGAATTTTGCACTCGATATGATAAAATGATTATTTTATTTGAAATCCATGTTCTATTGGGAAAAACTTTGGTATCCAGATGCAAATATGTATGTTAACAAAACACTTGGATTACCCAAACTATGAACAAAAACCTGAAGATAAATTTACTAAAAGCTCCACGTATTTCTGAACTGATCTAAATGACAGTAGAGAATGAATTGATTGAAAAGATTGAAATGACCGAAATAACCCAGGCACTGAAATTACCAAATTAACTGAAATGATGAATAAACACCCGAGAATTGAAATGAATGAAGTGTTTGGAAATAATAAAAGTACATGAATAACTGAAACACCCTTGGGCATCAAAGTGTCTAAAATACCCTCGAATACTAAAATGACTAAAAACACCTCTAAGACTTGGAATAAGAAATATCAATAAAGCTAAACGAGTGTGATGGTTCTAAAAGTTGTATTATACGACCCGTGGTTGTTGTTCATTTCTAATGCTAAGGTAATATTGGAAGAATATTGTATGAAGGTATGTTCGATTTATGTGGAGAAAGTACATTGTTAATTATAAGAATAACTTGTTCTAAAAGGCACATTCGGTTCTAAGGATTGAGTTTGTGTGATATGTACATGTTTGAATACTTGGTAAGTACCACGATAATGAAAATTGTTCAGTTTCAATGGACTTGGAGTATAGATAAGCCTTTAGAAGTCTTGGATGCAAATGTCTGCAATACCCCTACGTGATATAAAGCCCGACTTATGTACGATAGTCACTCATGATATTGCTATAGTACATGGAAAATACCGTATGAATACACGTCCAATTTCTCGTAAAATGTCCAATGATTAATTGGTGAAGGCGATCTACTTTGTCATACACTATAGTCAGTTTTGAGAAACGAATACTTAAGGTGTATCTATCTGGCTGAATGGTAAACACTATAATGACGGGCTCTGATTATTGCAAAGGGGCTTGGAAACCTGATGAGCAACTAAAATTTCAGACTTCAGCAAATCACTGTTTATACCTTGTTGGTTTAAATTATCAAATTTCTCATGAATGTCAAAAAGACCATAATGCCCTTGTAGGCTTAAATGACTGGATCACCCATAATATATCTGAAATGTCAATGATCCTGATGTATCAACTTCTGAATTTCTGGTTTGAGCCGTTAGTACGAACCCCTTTTTATAAGGATCTCACTCTTGAATCAGTCCAAAAAAATTATCAAATATTCAATGTTCTCTTTCTGATAATTACTAAGTGTCTCCGAGAAATAAATTGTTCCATCTAGTGTGTTCCAAGTACAGATGAATATTCTATTTGTTCTAAACCGAAGACTATCTCCTAATCTGAATCATAACCTTTGTATGTCTGAAATATACCATTGTATTTGATCTGTAAAACATGCTCCATGGTTACTGTTTCACTGAAAACTATGGTTTGCTTTGTATTTATTATTATTACTGCTACTACTTATTACTGTAATTATTGTTACTACTGATTACTGAAATTATTGCCTAGAATGTTACTGGGGTACTTGGGATAGAGTTTGAAGTTATCGCAGGTTCAGTCCTGATCCGACTAGTAATTCCTTACTGTTTCAGGTTCCTGTGCTTCGGCTAGGGTAATTCCTTACCATTTCAGGTTTCTATGCTTCGGCTAGGGTAATTCCTACTGTTTCAGGTTTCTATGCTTCGGCTAGTGTAATTCCTACCGTTTACCGCACTTAAGGTATCGCCTTAGGATGGAACGTACACCCAATGGACCTGGGTTAATGCCCCCTACATGCAGTTCTGGGGAATTGCATACTGAAGTTTGGTTGGAGGGTAGATAGGGAAAATAAATGAACTACACTGTTGCTTGATTTATGTGTTCAAAAATAAAATGTTTATTGCACTTCTTACATTACATGTTTTAACTTTGCAATGTTGGAACACACTAAACTCCTTGGTTTAATTTTCTTAATCCGTCGCTCTTCTGATTCTCTGGACGGTAGGCTTCTCGCTTGATACCCAATGATTGAATAAAGAACAACTATGTTGTCTTCAAAATAACGCTTTACTAAAATATCAAATTATAGATGGAGACTATTGTTGCCTGGAGCATCATGACAATGTTATGCATGCCATATACTTGCATGTGCTTATAGCTTTATTTGTAGTTGTGTATTACTAAGCTTTTCTCAGCTCATGTTGTTTTTACCATCGCAAGTTCAAAAAAATCTATCATTGTATAGTGACCGACATCAGCGCTTGAAGTTTTCCCGGCGTTGCTTTTGGAGTACGACACTGGTACAGTTATTGGGCATGCATGTCGTGTATTGTTTTATTATAGTGTCTGTAAATCACTTTATAAAACTATTGTTGTATGATTAAATGATTTCCTGAGATGATATTTTAAACATAAGGTAGTTTTACAGTTTAATATGTATTTAAAGAAAAAAAATTATATGGATTTTTACTGTGGGTCGCTCTTGTAACCCTAATATGACCTCTCGGAATCAGGTGCTACACATAGGCTGGTCTAAGGGGTTACATGAATATAGAAAGTCGTTTAAATTGAAATCAATTTGTATTATAACATAAAAATAATTACAATTAAATTTGTACGAAAACTCGACTAGATTTGACTTGACTTAAATTTTATAAAGTCAACTCGATTAAAAAATTTAAATAAAATTTAAATCGCAAAATAAGACTCGTAAACTCGACAAACGTAAATTTTTTTGACTCAAATCGACTTGATCGAACGCTCAACTCAAGATATAAATGATCTAATCAATACTTAATGGGCTGAGCAAATAAATCAGAATTGATTAGGATTTAACTAAGACTCTTAAATTTGGGCTTATGGGCATGGTGGCCTTAAAAACTCTTCGTAAGTTCTTTTCTTCCTCTTTACTTAAAGCTCAAATCAATATTTCATGTTAATTAAATCATAATTATATTATCTTGAAGCTCGTTTTATGTTTATTTTATACTATTAATAATATTAAAATTAATTGAATTTTGAACCCAACAATTGTCTTAGTGGATGATATTCATTTTAAGAGACACGGATTCAATTCGTTCCGTCTATAAGATGTATGGACATTGTTATATTATATTGTTATATTATAGAGGGAGAGTTAACAATAGCCAGAAGATGCTTTAATCTTTTTAAGAGTAATGAGGCACATATTGATTACTTCATTTTTATCATCATCCAAAGAGTCACCGTCACTCCATGATTTCTTCTTTTGCTTGTTTGCCCCTTTCATTTTTATCATGCTTTAATCTTAAATTTGCTTAAGATTTTCTACCCAAAAACCTCAAAAACTTAATTGTAGATAACACCGCAGATGTTCCAGGTCATAATACATGTTGCGGAAGTTGAGATGTTAAAAGGAAAGATTTTAATATTTTTTAAAAAAGTTTAAATTATTGGCATATCAAACTTCCCAATGAACTTGTTATGTTTTCGATATTCTATTAGAGCCACGTGTATATTTTATGAACCAAGTGATGACTTGCATATTTAACAAGTCCAGGCGTTTGTGTTCATGGCAAAGCATTAATGATGTTTGGTCACCCTCCAAGCTTGGAAATGATTAGAATTAGCAGAGCATTTCTCAGCAGTATTTTTCTGACTTGTTGAGAATCATCAAGGTAAATGTTTTTGACTGATTATGAGCCTTTTAAACCCAATTCTTGGTAACAACAAAGGTCAGAAATCAAAGGCAAGAATCACCAAATCTTCTCAAATACCAGCTTTTAGGGTTTCACCAACCTAGTCAAGGACTTCATCTGAGGACGGAAACAGGGGAATAGCCCCGGCGTCTGCACCACATTATGACGTCAACATTAGCTGCAATAACAGCATATCTACTTGAATCAATTTGTCCCTGATCCAACAATGTATGCCCTGCGTCTCAACCCCCTTCTCTTCTTGAATGTCACAAGATCCAGCCGAACTAGAACCACAAGACCGATGGGGTCATGGAGTAAAAGTAATGCTTGTAGTTGTAACAAATTTCAGAAGCCCTGAGATGTAGCTCACAGTCATTTAAAACTGCAAAGCGGCTCTAATGGAATGCAGAAAACCTTGAATGTTACAAGCAAGAATGAACGCTAAGGGGCCTAACAGTAGATTCAGATAGATTGCATTGGGAAAGCTTATGATGATGATGCCCCTTATTCTATATTTTGATCAAAAAATGAAACATTAAGGGCTGAAGTGCTTAAAAAAAGAATAGAAATCAAAATGACTATTCAATCAAACGCTAAGGATGGATTTTGACATTATGTCAAATCTTAATACCCAAGTGCAGTTACATAAGTAGTATTAACAAAGGGGCCTAACAACAAATATTGGCCGAGAACCAGACTCGATTGCCTGTTGCCAGCAACAGCGAATAACAAATATTATTGAACATATAAAGGACTAATGTTAAAAACATACAAAGGCAAGATATTTAGTATTTTCACCCTATTTTACAATCCCTAAACCAGAACCCGACTCTCCCTGCCAGGAAGGGTGTGAGTGCTTGTTGGGTCCCAACCTTGAACCAGCTTTCAGATTAATCATTAAAAGTTGGTCGAATTCTTAAAATGAAACTTACCATTCAGCAGTGGACGAGACATTGGATGGCAAGAAGCTCGATGGCGATCAATGACTATTGGAACATTCTAAGGAAATTGTTTGCGTATGCCATCGGTTTGACGTCGGGGTGAGGCTGCAAATCGCAAAGTAATTATTATGTTGAATTTGTTTCACCTTCTCTAGGAGGGAAATGGTTACTGACAATACAAGGAAACAAAAAAAAAAAACTACTAACCACTGCTGCGAATGTAACAATATTTGGCTTCAAATCGGGGGCTTCGAACCGAATATATGCACCCTTGTTACCCATCTGAAACCATCAAATTCTCAACCAACATATTATGTTAAATGAGGAAACACATGATTCAGACAGTTTGATGATGACTCGTGTTAGAATACAACAACTTTTCTTTTCTTTTCTTTTCTTCTTTTCTTTTTATTTTCAACTCCGGAAACAGACTCTCCGACCAAATCATTCGGATTCAACTTCAAACATAATGACAATCAAAAAGAGTTCCAAAGATAAGATGTCTTGGGGACTAATCGATGACCGCAGAATGCTTCATTTGCAAGATAGCATAAACAGTTGTTTGTGTATAGAACATCTAAGTACAAACAGCTGTAAGGATAAATTTTCCATTGAGAATTTAAGATTCAATTACCTGATCACAGTAATTTGGTGCAGAGAAAACGGTAATAAGTTTACCATCATGCTCAATCTCATAACCTTCATCTTTTACTTCATGAGATCGCACAATTAGATCTGTTGATTAAGCAAATAAGATCACCAATTCCTTTCTTTTCACTAAAAATAGGCACGCAAACTAAGAGATAAATACCTAGATTGTTATCCTGCAAAAAGTTTTTCGTCACATCTGCACCGAAACAAAGACCTACTCCCCTCTTGCTAGGACCTCGTCCAGGGAAAGGTTGTGGATCACTCCAAAGCAATTCACACATCAACCCTGATGAAATCAGTAGAGAACCATGAGATATACAGTCAATCGCTAATGGATAATTTATGAAATTGCATCAACCATCCAGAAACTGAAGGAAAAGTAAATGAAAAACACCGGTGCACTTTACCTTCCTCAGGAGGCTCACAAAACCGATCTATTGCTTTGATGTCAGAGAGTTTCACCCCATCAACACTAAAAAGGCCTCCATGAACGACAAAAACCTTTTGGTTTATTACATGAGCCAAAGGCAAATAACAGAATACTTCTGCAAAGAGTTCCACGAATGCCTCACTCAACTTGGACTTGACCTCGCCCTCAAAACCATATATCTTGTTCATGCTCTTACTCTCATGATTCCCTCTAGCAAGATAAATAGCTGAAAATTACCAAGTTAGATGCACCAAAGTGAAACTAAGCTTTTGTATGTATCATACTAATAGGGAAAACCAAGTCCTGAAGATAAGTTCAGAGAGCTTCAAAATTATCAAGTTAAGAATGTCTGGTCAATAAGATAATATAGGAGTGTTAAATCACAAAATTTGGTTTAGATTAGAGATGACCCCAAAAAAGTGCTCAGATAAAGCTCCATAATATTCCAGTGACAACTTGGTGGAAGCAAATAAGATTGAGAAAAGAATTAAGGAAATTGGAAAAGATTAATCTAAAGTATCTGAAATTAACAAGATTGAAAAGCAGGGAAAAACGGACTATAATAATAATACATGTACAGGGCTGCAGGCCCGGGAGGAAACGTGCAGCAGAGAAAATAGGAAATAGGGTTCACCTGATGGACACATGCACTTAAGTGCAAACAGTGTGAGGATGACCTCCACGGAGAAAGATCCTCTATCCACAAAGTCACCATTAAAGAGATACGGATTCTCTTCAGATGGGAGACCATTAAGCTCAAAAATATTTAACAAATCGTAGAACTACAACAGACATGGAAAAATAAACACATTAATTAACAAACACCACAAATAGAAAGAAGAAATATAAGCAACAAAATCAGGTCAACCAATTACTTATCCCTATTAGCCATATTGACATAGCTGTAGCTGATAGATAGCTCAGAAAAGCAACAAGCTAATTGCATTCAACATTACTAGATAGTGACGTTATGCATCACCATGACATTCAAGTGCATGCATTTATTTTCTATCAACAGATTAATAAATATACCAGTACATCCTCTGTCAAATGATCTTATCTGGTAAGAACATATCTTGCAGATTAAACATAAGGATTATCAAGTTGTGAAATTACCTGACCATGTACATCACCACAGACGGTGAAATGACTGCCATCAGGAACATAAATATCAACAAGAGAGGGCTGAACTTGCAGCATTTCTCTCATTTGTAAGACAATCTGGAATGCATATCTATACCAAAACATTATTCAACAAAAAAGATAAGCAACATAACAATAACAAAATCCATAACTGCTCTTGCTAAACATACCTTTTATGCAAACACTTTTGATTCTTGAAGTCTTCCATCATTTTCTTAACAAAATCCAAAGTGACAACATCTCCCTCTATTTTTGCACCTGAATATTGTGGCTCCACCTCTATAATGGAAACAAAATAACAATTCAATTAATGCACCGAGACGATTTATTGTTAAGAAAATTCCATGAATTCAAGAAAGCGGCTACAACATTCAGTACTTCCAATATACATATATATATATGCTTTCCTCATTTGTATTTTATCAGCATATATACGAATGCAAATCAGTGTAATTTAAAGGCTTATAAGCAGCTTGCGTATTAGCAATCAAATGACAGTTATAGCCTCTTTCTAGTGCCAGAATGAATTGCTACAATCAATTTCAATCCTTTCAGCATAAACCCATAAAATGCATGGTCTGTAAAAAGTAAACAGAACAAGCAAGTGCCCTCTCTCTCACGTACTGCTCTTAGTTAAACATACTAAAATACTACAATTAGTCGGTTGATTATGAATACTGATCGGTGTAAGTTAAATGTTTAAAATATGCAGCTTACATATTAGAAAGTAAATGTCAAACAAGCATTAGCCTCGTTCTAATGCCAGAGTGAATTGCAACATTCAAGTCCGCAAATCCTTTCTCAACATAATCCATGCAAAGTGTGGTCTATAAAAGGTAAATGAAATAAGCTCTCTCTCATGCACTGCTCCTAGTTATATATTCCTCAAGTACTAAAATTAATCTGTCGATAACTCCAGCTGTTTGAAAGTTTTTCAATTGTCAAATGCTATATTCGATTTACAAATTCTTTCGAGGTCAATAATTATTACCTCACAAACCCATGGAAAACATAGGAAAAAAGAAATCAGCAGAAATTTTATTCTGTAAATAAATATTATAAATGCAATCAAAGCAAATATCAACTCCCATCTAGCCATATTGTCAGCATTAAGTACCCTAACACAGAAGAGTGCTCCAAATTTTCCCCAATGTTTCTATTGCACCAAGGAGTTAATAAGTAGCCAATAGCCATGCAACAGTTTTACTTTTCTCCCTTCTGCCTTGTGAAAATAAATGATACTTGGTAGCATTTTTTAAGACATTCTTATGAAATGAAAAATAATTATTTTTAAAACAAATAAATGGGCATAAAGAGAGATTTTCTAATAAGTTAAAATGCATCAATGATTTTAGTGAATTCACCAATTTAATATTTAAGTGCAGTTAAACTACTTCTCCTGAAGAAAAGATTTCCTGACTGGTTAGAGAAACATGTGAGATTGACTTGTAGTACTGTCAAACCTAAGTCAAACATTTAACTCTCAGTAAAGACACCACTACCAGCAGATCCACCCCACCACCATGTCCCTAGAACCACGACCACTACTGCTGCCACCTTTGTGGCTGCTGCTGCCCCCAGTATCATCGCTAGTGCTGCCACAAATGCTACTGCAACTGCCGCTATGCCCACTTGGGTGGGCATGAATGATGACCTGGGGCTCGTCCCTATTATGATACAATATGTTAAAATAATATAAATGTTGATTAACCATAAATTTTATACTAGTTGATAAAAGCTACCCATTGTAAATTTAATCTTAGAATTAAAAGCAGATGAACCTGATGGGAAAACATCTCAAAGCCCTGCATCTAACCTTAAAACTATCAAAAGCCTCCAGACTTTCTTACAGAAATGACTGGAAGGTTAAGCATTACTAATTAGTAAGACCGAACAGATAACCTGGTTACATATAGACTACGTTGTGGCGTTATAAAAAGATAGAACAAATCCTCCTTGCAAAAGTAGAAGTGTGAAGTTCTGGATCTCAAACCAGAAGAATACAAAGAGCAGCATTAACCATTCTGTCAATTTACCTCTTTTCCCATGATATTAAGAATACTATTAAAGCTTTTAACATTGATGAAAGCAATCAAACTCAATACCACACAGATTCACCACACTATTTTATTCATGATCAGTGTTGTTAAAGAGGCACTACATCACACCGTAGACCCCTTCTTGATGTGGTTTAGAAGGAATACAACATCAAATCAAAGAAACAAGGCTACAAACGAGTTTGAAAGAAACTGGAACTCCAGGAAAAAAAATAGGGTTTAAAAACCACTAGTTTTTTCTTCATTAATTCAAAAATAATAAGAATTCTTGGCTGTAAAGCCTACATCTCATTTATATAGACTTTTTTCTTGCAAGCAAAGTAACTAATACATCTAATATTTAAATCAAAGATAATAATAAAAATAATTATCTTGGCTGTAAAAGCCTACATCTTATTTATATCCCCAGATTCAAAACCCTAGTTGTCCATAATATATCTAATATTTAATAAATCAATCTGAAATAATAAAATATTATAGAATCAATAAATGCTCCTGCATCATTAAGCATTACTTCTGGTGAGACATATTTGATCAAGCGCATTTAGACCCACTTTTCATTAGGTACTAAGTGCGAAGAAAAGCCTACATATTTTAAAAAAAAAACAAAATTTTCATTCATCGTACCTTTAATAGTAAAAAAAGTAGACAATATCAAACTCTCTAGTCTCTTTCTAAATGTTTCAGTACTGGACAACAAACACAGGACCTTAAGCATATCATACATATTGGCAAACAAACAAAAAAGTAAGTTTTACAGGTAATCTAAGATAAACTAGACCGCAATCATAATTATAGATTTAAAGTTATTTTATATATAAATATATACAAAAACACAGAGAAGTCTATTTCTACTTCACACAGGCGAGCACCTTTCTGCACCTTTCTACTTCATCTAGATTCAAATTACTCATCAAAAATGTTACTGTTCACCAATAAGCATGACAGCTAATGAGTTTCTAACACATAAAATTCCCTTTTGATAATACTAACTGCCTTGCAGCACCAGCCACTAAGCGAAGCATAAACAACCCACCAGCATGCTAAACCACTTCAGTAAAGATAACAAAAAACTTGGCCAGAAACCTAAAGATAAACTAATTAACTGATCACCAAAAAGCAAAATTCCACCTCCAGGGAGGAACAAAAATAAAACATTTCATGACCCAAGTAGTTCACAGCCCATCAGAAATTTAAGAATATGAGGAATCCTTGAAAAATTAGGACCAATATTAGAAACATACGGGTTCCACCATCTTGAATGTTATTCCTTATCATTTGAGGGAATAAAGGTTTTTATCTAGCTTCAAAGAAAGAAATATCATCACAGGTTAACTCTCTTACATCCAATGTCTTTACGCCATACATAACCAAAACCTGTATCACATGAGTACAACTACAACCTAAAGTAGAGACTCAAAAAATTTACAATAATTGCAGAGTATAATGATCATAAGCAAGATGCAGCTCAAGGCCATACTTTATCAATAAGAACAAATTACCATAATTTCTCAAGAAAATTCCATCCCCAACAGGCCCAAGAATGACCATTTTTTATCCAATTCACTTATCCACAACAAATAATAAAGAATTTGATTTCTATACACTGCTCGACTGCCAACCAAATTTAAAAAACTTCACTAGAGTTTAAGAAACTAACAAGTGACAAAGTGTTTTTTTAATTCTTTTTTTCCGACAATACTCAACTGGGACATGTGTCACCCCGACTAAACCTGCTTAAGTTTTTAAACTCCACTGGCTGCAGATAAGCTAATAATTCTAATAATAAAGTTACCAATTAAGTTATCCAAGCTAGACGCTTAGAGATTGTAGATAGGAAATATGAAGTTGAATGAAGAGGATAAAAAGGTAAAATCTTAACTTCAGAAGGCACTGAAACCTAGCAGGAAAATTCCACAGCAGATGGACAATGGTGATAAGAGCTTCACTGCACATTATCTAACAAATTCGACAACAAGATGAAACATGTCTTCCTAAATAATATTGGAGTATTCCTTTCAATCATTTCAGGTACATATGTTATAACGAATGTGAATCATACTGAATAGCTAAAGCACAACTTTAACAATAAGCTATAGATATCTGATCTTTTATTTTTTTAATTTTCTATTACCCAAAGCTGAAAAAAAAGAAACAGCAGTCCTAAGGAATCATGTCAATTTGGAAGACCGTTTCCAGAAGATATCATAGAATAAATAAATTAGGGAATAAGTAGTAGAAATAAAGGGAAAAAGAAGATACCTATGCGGCGATAGTCAATAGAGTCAGCTACAGAATGCCTCTCAGACTCAGGTACAGAAATTGCTTCTTCAAATTTTAATTTCATTACTGCTTTCTCACATTCCTTTAATTTCTTGGTAGCATCAGGATCATTGGGACAAATCTTCTTGACCTTGAGTCCAAAGTGGAGAAAACATTTCTCAGACATCAGAAACCACATTTCACAAATTATATGTACAGAAATTATACATCTTTCATCCAAGAGAAGGGAAAAATCAAAAAGCAAAAGAATTGACATCTTATGCAAAATAAGAATGTGCAATAAAGAAAGTTACTTCTAAATTGAAACTTTGGAACTAGGTATTTCAGATGCAAGAAACTCCTTTAGGTCCTTAAGCTATTGACTTTTAAATTAGATCAGAGAGTAAGCCATATGTGAGCCATAGATTTCACTAGACCGATATTAGACAGCATGAGGTAGGAAAATTGAATCATTCTGCTACTCGTGTCTCACAATGATCTCAGACAAAACAGCTACAACAAAGCCATAGACGTTTTGTCACACAAAAGAAAATGCATGCATATATGTGAAGCTAATAAACTGTAGAATATCATATCGACTCTGATGAAGCTCAAATCTATTTTGCAAGCACATCTCATCACCCCACGGCCCATACAATATCCAATACCAGAAAGGGGAGCAATTGATAATCTCTGTCATGAATGGAGCAAACATTCCATATAATCCAGGACTCAAAAGACTAAGATAATATATAATAAAACAAAAATTACTAATTACATGGGGAAATTTTTTTACACAACTAACGGCGACCTCTGAAACAAGCATATTTTGCAATACTTCAACCCTGAAAGAGAAAATACCTGTTGAAAATCCTTTAGTGCTTCCTTAAACTTCCCCATTGCAAGATAAGCAGCACCGCGTCTGTAATAACCCTGTAAGCAAGAACCATTAGAACAAGAGCAACAGTAGATTCTGCACAAGTAGCTGATTGTTGCACTAGATAAAGCATGCCTTTGAATATCTAGGATCAACTTCAATTGCCTTCGTAGCATCCTGTATGGCACTACCATACTCTTCCAATTTGGTGTGAGCAAATGCACGATTTGCCCAGTATACTGCATTCTGACTATTTAGTTCTATTGCGTGTGTGTACAAGTCAATAGCCTGACCATACTTGTGGGCTGGAAAAAGGAAAATCAACAACTTTAGCACAGCCAAACACAATGAAATTGCAAAAATCACCACTCAAAATAAACTATGAACACATTCTCTACACAGAATCGAACACTTGAACTCATCAATATTTATTAAACAGTTCAAAAAGCCGCAATGCCGAAGCACTATATGCTCATCAAGTCAGTACCTTTGAATGCTTCATTTGCTTGAATTTTGATTTCTTCGGCCCGGGAGACATTTTCATTTTCCATAATTGGCATAACCCTTTTATGTCTTGGCTAACTCCGGTGAAATGATAGTGAACTCTTCTTTTTACAAGCCTCCACATCATGCATAACAACATCAAACAATCAACAGATTAGCAAACCACCACGCTTTCATTATGGAAACAAGAGCATCCGATTCAAAACTAACATGCATGAGAAAAATGTACAAGGACACAAAAAGAATCCATGAGAAGAAGAATAAGAAAACTTGGAAATGAAAATGCCTAAAATACACTAAACAGATAAAAAAATCTAGATCCACAATACAATTCCTTTTTTTAACTTTATAAAAGGCTAATACAAATACAAATTGATTCAAAATTCCATGTTTTCTACAAAGATAGTAAAATTTTCATATCTAGGTAAAGGAAATTAAGATTTTCCCTAAAAATAAGCGAGTTGAATCTAAGAAAAAAAAAGGCATAACTAAACAGAGGATTAATCTTAACAGTTATAGTGAAGGATAAATTAGTGAAGAAGAAAGTAAATTACCTGGGAAAAGAAAATTGAGGTCGTAATGGAGCTTGACTCGAGAGAAGAGAAAAGTAGTTAGTTAACTTAAATGACAACGAAACCCTAGTTAAAGCAACAAAAACTCGCATTCATTTTCCAGGTATTTTTTCCCTCAAATTATTTATTTGTCTGTTTTCATAGTTACTATTAGCTTTAAATATAACAATGGTTCCTATACTATTCCAAAATTAAAAATTTAGTTATTATACTTTATTTTTAAGAAATTGAGTCACTTTACTATTTTTCCATTTGAAAATCTCGATCCTTCCGATAAAAAAGAGTCAGTATCTATTTAGGGGTAAGTATTCAATCGAGTCAAATTGAGTTAAGAAATTCGAGTTGATGAGTTTTATTTTATAATTCAAACTTTATTTTAATTTTTTTTCGAGACAAGTCGAGTTAAAAATTTCGAGTTAGTTGAGTTGGTGAGTTTTATTTTATAACTCAAAATTTATTTGATTTTTTTTCAAGTCAAGCTGAGTTTATGAAATTTGAGTTGAGTCAAGTCGAGACAAGTTGTTTGAGTTTCTGTTCAAATTTAATTTTAAATATTTGTAATGTTAGGGTACTAACGGGTTCATATTTAAACGGTTTTATATAATCATATACGATACATATGCATTTTCTTTTCTTTCATATGTAATATACATATCTGGTAGAGTTGATGGACACTTGAAAATCAATCCACTTATTACTAAAATTTTTGAGTTATTCAAATTTTATTTTATAACTCAAACTTTATTTGAAATTTTTTTCGTGTTGAGTCAAGAAGAGTCGAGTTTTACTTACCCCTAATTGTTTGATTTATAGTGTTTGTATCACCATTTTGTTTAAGGATAATGCCAAAAATGCCCTTAATGTTTTGATTGAATAGCCATTTTGGTCCATATTATTTTTTTAAGCATTTTAACCCTTAACGTTTCACTTTGGGTCAAAATGGCCCCTCCGTGGATGAAAACTATCAGTCAACTGACTATAAACAACTTGAAATGTCTTGATAGAATGCCATGTCATCAAAAAATAATTTTATATTTTATTAAATTTTATAAAATTATTTTTTGAAAGATATGTCATGTTGTAAAGTCATCATGTTTGTTTATATGACACTGTTTATGTTAGTGCGCAATGTCGTGTAGGTTTACCATGTCATTTCAAGTCATTTATGTTAGTTGACTGGCAATTTTCATCCAAAAAGAGTCATGTTGACCCAAAATGAAACATTAAGAGTTAAAATAATTTAAAAAATAAGGACCAAAACGACTATTCGGTCAAACATTAGGACATTTTTTGACTTATACATATTGTCTAGGACCAATGTGGTTTGATGTCTCCATGCGGTTTTATTGTAATCTCATTTTGTAGTTTGCATCATGATCATAAATTATATGTTTGACATCTCATAGATATATTTATTTATCTATCTATCTATTTCTATAAATTGAATCGTTAAATTTTAACAATACTGGTGTTTGGACCAAGCACATTTGGTCGGTTGGTTAAGCTGCTCATCTTTGTTCCCTTATTTTCTTTAGGTCATGAGTTCAAGACCCACTAGGAACATATAACACCATCGACTCGGATGCCACATTTGGCCTCAAGCCTAAACCAAAACCATAAAATTTCTCAAACTAGGTTTAGCCCAAACAAGGTATTTCCAAAACATTTAGATCTAAGAGTTGAAAACATAGATAAAGAATTTAAATCGTTACAAAAGAGCTCCATTTTAATTTAAAACATTTAAACATTCGACTTAATTAATAAAATTGCAAAAGTAAGAATTACAGACTCGACCACGTAAGGTCCTATGAATACATAGCCCACTAAACACAAGTATCGTACTCTGAAAACATCTACATGCTGGAATCTCGCACTAATAGTGCTCATCGAACCCACGATCTGACGATCAACCTACATACGGAAACAACGATTCCGAGCACTAAGCTTACAAAGCTTAGTTGTACACGCCTACTCTACTATACTTCATGCTAATCATAAACATAAGCATGCAAGCTAGTACGAGCAAAAATGGGAGATAAGTAAACATGTGGCGCTACCACTAGTCACCTAAACACATGCTCTCATCACAGCAACACGCCAAGCATGGCACACATGGCCCAACAATACTCGAGATCTCACTAGATCATCCGAGAAAAAGCACACAAAGTCATACCACAAACATAGAGTGAGGCCTGTTGTCACATAGCCTCGGGAATGTACACTCTGATTGAGGCTCGGTGTCACACAACCTCAGGAACATACACTCTCTCTAGGTGAGGCCCGGTGTCACACAGCCTCGGTAACGTACACTCATACTCGGCATCTCTCCTCGAGTATCATTGAATGAGGCTCGGTGTCACACAACGTCGGGAATGTACATTCAACATCTCTAACCACAATGTTGTAGCACTCTTTCTCTGGGTATCCGGATCCCATCAATCAAAGGTGGCTCAACCAATCAAGGTGTCCAAACCGCACACAACATTACTCGATCCACCAAGGATCTCCTATGATTGCTATTACCACAAGTCACCCAATTAAGTTTACCAACTTGTTAATACATTATGAAAGTGTATATTAATCATCCTTATTAATTATCTCCATTAATCTATATTATCTCATTAATATTTGTAAATAATAGGTATTTTGTGAAAAGAGGTAATTTTTCTTCTATTTTTTATGTTTTCATTGATAAGAGTAGGACATTTATAGTTTACAAAGAATACATAAATTAGGAAAGATATAATTACACAAAATTACAGCAGAAATTTAGTTCCTAATTTACAGCTAATATTAACTAGAATATTAGGGAAATTATTTCTAAATATCAATAGCCAGATATTTGGGAATATAATTTCCTAATTTTCTGCAATCTACACTCTCCCTTCAAGCTGGGGAGTATACATTACAGCTTGGATGTGAACTTATCAAAAATGTCTCTTGGTAGTGTCTTGGTAAGAACATCAGCTAGCTGGTCCTTTGTAGAAATAAAATGTAATTTGATTGATCCTCCATTGCCCTTTTCAACTATAAAATGTCGATCAATTTCCACATACTTGATTCTGTCATGATGAACCGGATGTTTGCCAATGTTGATAGCTGACTGGCTATCACTTTGCAACTCAAACTCTTCAAAATGCTTGAGTTTTAGTTCTGCCAACAATCTTTGTAACCACATTTCTTCACAGATTCCCAAAGTCATAGCTATATACTCAGCCTCAGCACTACTTCTGGCCACCACTGGCATATCTTTATTCTTTTTGAAGATTAAACTGTGTACATGGGTCATCTTCAAATACCTTAAGATTCTATATATAGCTTCAAGGTGTTTTTCCCTTGGATCACTCATATGTTGGCTAACAATACTTACCGAGAAAGCTATGTCTAGTCAAGTAAGAGACAAATAAATCAGCTTTTCCACAAGTCTTTGATATTGCTCTTTGTTGACATGACTGGCCATTTCTTCTCTTCGTAGTTTCAGATTAGCCTCTATTGGTGTTTCAGCTGGTTTGCACCCTAACATTCTTGTTTCTGAAAGCAAATCAAGAATATATTTTCTTCGATTTATAACAATACCAACTTTAGACCCTGGTACATCCATCCCTAAGAAGTACCTAAGGTTGTCTATCTCCTTTGTTTTGAACTCGGTTGAAAGTAACTTTTTCAAGTTATTAATCTCACAAGTATCATCATCTGTAATAATGATATCGTCAACATTAGGGGTGTTCAAACGGTCGGTTAAACTGAATTAATCGATCAAATCAAACTAATTTGATTAAACAGTCGGCCATCGAACATTGTTCGATCGGTGAGTGGTTAATTATTTTTTGAAAGTTTAGTTAACGATTAATTCGGTGCGAAACGGGTTAATTAACCGAATTATCATGCCATGCTCAACATGTCCATAATACAATCATAAGAAAACACATTTAACAAAACGTATTGGCACCTAGCTATGACCCGAATACGCGGATAACAACAGTTGGAACTCACATCCAACAACTCAACCATTACCTTACGGTGGGATTACACTCATCACCGTTTCACGCGGATGGGATTCCACTCATCCTCACCCCGTCGATGGGATTCCACTCTTCACTGACTAAAATATAAATGAAGATTTCCGGGCGTACCTGTACTCCATCTTGGTGACTACCATCACCAAGATCACACGCGCATTTCGACACTCGTGTGCACACTAACATCCTAATGATCGATCATTTGTACCCAAGCATACTAGTGTCAATACTAACACATTTCATAGCTCAACCTCACAACATTCTTACCAATTTTTGTGCTTAGCACGTACTCACCATGATCTACCATCATGAATCCACATTCCAACAATCACATGCATAAAACATCATGCCTCAATACACATGTATATCACAATATACATAACAACATCAATCACAATAAAAATGGAACAAGAGGCATAATCACACAATATTCAAAGTTCATCCATAAGTCTCTAACTAAAGGTTGAGATTAGACTACCAATCTAATCCCAACTCTAGGTGGGTTTACCAAGCCCGACATAGGTCTACATTCTCGAACCAACATTTGAAAACCAATTTAAAATCGAAGAACCACTCATCGGACTTTCCAAACACAAGCAAACAACCGATCAAGCTCCCAACAGTTCCGGATTGATCCCCGAAGATTCTCCAACACCAAATCCCGATGCTAGTCAATCAAAGCCAACAAAACAAACACAAATCAGCCCACAAATCATTGTAGCAACCCTCAGAGCACAAAACAAGCATTTAGCCAACTAAGAACACCCTTAACACGTATTTTCGAGCAGCCCATTTGCACAGCTAATAACCATTGATTCCAACCCCTTTTTCACTCTCATAAGCTTCCAAAATAACCCCTAAACATATGTAGAACTAATATTTTGATATAATAATTGAAAAATGTTTTGGACTAATTTGAAAAGAATTTAAAACTTGGTTTTAAGTCCAAACAACTTGAATTTATGTTTGATGTATTTTAAAAGGTTTTTGGCAAGATTTTTCATGCTTTTAAACAACGAAACTTGTGATTTCAATGTACCCGTACCGATACGGTCCAACCCGTACCGATACGGTCCAACCCGTACCGATACGGTCCAACCCGTACCGATACGGTCCAACCCGTATTGATACCTTTTTTGCCCAGTTTGGTTACTGCCAAAACCCGTATCGAAACAGTCTTGGCCGTTTCGATACGGAGATGGGTCGTTTCGATACGCCTGGTAAGCGTACCGATCCCCATTTAACAACCCCAACGGTCATATTTCTCAACGGTCTTTTAAACGCCATACCGTACCAATACACCCTCAAGCGTATCGATACGCCTAGGCTGGCAAGAGCCCAACGATTAGTTTCTGATGAAGGTCGTACTGATATGGGTCCAAGCGTATCGATACGGAAGGCTGCAGAACAACATTAATGAAGGGAAATAAAGTCCTCAACGGCTCCAAATCATCCCAACGGCTAGTAACGGCTATAAACTCATCAAGGAGTATAAAAGAGACCTTCAAGCATCATGAAATGGTTAATGCTTCAATTATCAATCAACAAATGATCAAAAAGTGTCTTTGTACTTAAATTGTCAATTCCTTGTATAGACAAACACTAGTGAGCCAAAATTGTCAAATTTGCTCAAGTGTTTTAGGTTTTGGGTGAGTGCAGATTGTGCAAACAAATACCTATTAGAGGGATTTAAGTTTGCTTATCTTTTCTCTTTTGTAAAGAGGGTTTGATCAAGGTTTTGGGTAAAAAGCTTAATCGGTGTATAAGGGTTTCCTCCTAAGCCTAGAAAAGGGGACGAATCAATAGTGGATTGATTGGAAATCCTTAGTGGGAAGCTAAGGTAGTGGATGTAGACCTTGGTTAGAAGGTTGAACCACTCTAAAATCATTGCGTCTTTAATCTTTTAGCTTCCACACCACATCCACCCAAAATTCCACCTCTCCACCACTTGGTGAGCAAGATCGATTGAAGGAATCGAGCACCCTACAACTCAACAATTGGTATCAGAGCTTGGCTCAATCAAAGAGGATTAACATCCCATTGAGAAGATCAGGCAAGCTCGATCATCATTTCACCAACCGGCTCAAATGGCACAATCCATCGACAAACCGCCCTTCTTCGACGGAACTTACTATGCCCATTGGAAGACAAAGATGAATTTCTTCATCAAATCTAGAGATTACAAGCTATGGGACATAGTTGAAGATGGTCCGTTCGTGCCTCAACGAAGTAAAGCGGAGTGGAGTGCCGACGATCGCAAGAATATAGAGCTTAATTGCAAAGCCTTGCACATCCTCTTTTGTGCATTTGGCCCAACCATCTATGAGAAGATGTCTTCTTGTGAGAGTGCCAATAAGGTATGGGACAAGCTTGAAGTCACATACGAGGGAACCGATGAAGTCAAGGAGACCAAGATTGGGCTTCTCACCTTAGAGTATGAGAACTTCAAGATGGATCCAGAAGAGAACATCGAGAAGATGTTTGATAGGTTCTCCACAATCACCAATGGTCTCAAGGGATATGGAGAAGCCATCCCGGAGGAAAAGCTTGTCCGAAAGCTCATTTACTCACTTTCCAAGTCATGAGACTCAAAGAGGACCGCCATTATCGAAGCAAAAAAATTGAAGACCTTAAAGCTTGATGAACTCATGGGGTCACTCCTTACTCATCAAATTATGAAGAAGAACAAAGAAGATGAGAAGAAGAGGGAAGACATTAAAGCTATGGGAGAAAAGAAGCTCAAGGGGCTTGGCATCAACACCAATGTCATTGCTCTCAAATCCTCTACTTGCCATCATGTTGATTCAAGTGAAGAGGAGGATGAAGAAGAAGAGATAGTTCATCTCTTCAAGAAGTGTGCCCCGTTCATGAAGAAAGCCTTGAGAGATCTTGAACGAGAATCCATGAATAAGAAGAGGGCAACCACTTCAAGCCATAAGAAGAAGGCACATGTGGCTACTTGGAGTGATGAGGACTCCATCGACGATGAACAGGCCAACCTTTGCCTTATGTCCATCAAAAAAGATTCAAGGGTAACTTCTAATTCATCTACTTCATGTTCTTACTCTTTTGATGAATTACAAGATGCCTACGGTGATTTGATTTTAGAGTTTAAAAATAACATTTTGAAAAACAATAAATTGATTTCAAAGTTGAAAATTCAAAATGATTTGATTTCTAAAATCAAACTTGAACTTGAAGCAAAACTTGAAGAGTTTGAACAAAAATGTTTTGATTTACAAAATTTGCTTCAAAAGGTTCAAGAAGAAAAAGATTTGATTTCCAAAGAGCTTGAAAAGAAAAATAGTTTTGGAAAATCAAATTTTTATGTAAGACAATCTAGTGCCCCTAGATTTGTAAACGATAAATGTTTTAGAAGTGTTTGGGTCCCAAAAGGACTAACCACTTCAACTAAAAAGGATGACATTGAAAAATGGATTCCAAAGGGGACTAAGTTTTGTGCCACTAACGTTTATGGATCCAAAGCAATTTGGATACCAAAAATCACTTGATTGTCTTTTGCTAGGTGTGATGGAGAGTTATCAACAAGTCAAACTTTGAGGGGGAGCTCTATGCACTAAGGAAGAACACTTGAAGAAGGAAGGCTTCACATCCTCCCTTGAGTTCAAGTGTGGTAAAATCTAGTTGCTTTTGTTATTTTTATTTATTTTTTATTTATGTCAACTAGATGATCATAAATGTTGGACTAACATTTTTAATGATGCTTTGAGTAAGGGGGAGCCATTTTAAAACCAAATTCTTATTTTTGTCAAATTATTCCTCTATAGTTATTTTGAACTTGATGTTTTAAATTCTTTTTTATATAACAAAAAAGGGGAGAAATGATTTGAAAAATTGGATTTTCAAATGAAAAAGGGGGTGTAACATCCCAAAAATTAGCCTAGAAGAATTAGAGGTCTAATTAGTAGATTAAGGAAATTATTAGATTAAAATTTCTAAACGTTCGAATTGGGAATTGGTTCATTATGGACCAATTTGAAATATGAGTAAATGCATAAGTAGAATTCGGTCAAATTGACTAGTGACCAATTCGAACAAGGTGGAAAATATAAGGTTTGCATGCTAAGGTAAAAGAATATGGATTAAATCATGAAATTTGCATGCAATTATGAGATATATAGGATTTATTATGACTAAAGTGGTGTTATTAGTATGAATAATTAGGGAGATTAGTTGAGATATGACATGAAAGTCATATCCCAATTAATTTGCTCCCCACTTTCTCATTTCCTTAGCCGGCCACCCACAACCAAACCACTATTCCACTTTGTTTCTTTCACACACACAAACTTGACATAGAAATTTGAGAGAGGGTTGAGAGTTCGGTGGAGAAGAAGAAGCTTGCATGTTGGTGTTAATCCATTAGAAAAATCAAGGAAAAATCGGAAGTAAGTAGCTTACTCCCTTCTTGATTCGATTATGGTAAAAATTGTAATAGATCATGTGATTCGAAGTGTCTAGAAAATTACAAGATGGTGTTCTTGAGTATAGTTGCTGGAAATATGGAAATGTACAAGAATCCTTAAGGATTAAGAGTCTTAAAACATTAATAACATGCATGCAAATTGTGTTAACAGATTTGTAATATCCATAACATGCACTTTTGAAAAATTATAGAAAATGCTATGATAGGAGTTTGGATCTGAATTTTTGATATGTTTCACTTTAATATGTCTAGAATCATAGAAAAATGATAAAACAAGGTTTTAAGGGCTGTGTCAAAATCTGGAAGTGTAAAATGTGGTAGCATGCAAAACTGTCCAGCACTAATTCGAGCTGGACAGTGAACTTTGAAAATTTGTAGAAATTAATCTACCAGGTGTTTCGATCTGAATTTTTGATATGTTAAAATTGGATATGTAATATGAAGTTAGAAACAAACGGCATCTGATTTGGAGTTGTATACAAGGAAAACGAAGGGTGTCAATCTAGGTGGTCAGAAATGAGCTAAACTGGAAATATGTGAAATTTGGAATTAGAATCTGTAAAATTGGCAAAATTGAAGCTTATGAAGCATTGTTAAGTCGAGTCATAAACTGAAGGGAATGAAATTTAGTAAAATTGGTGGTCAATTTGAAGGATTAAAGGGTAAATTGAAGAAATTAGAAAAATTGGAAACTAGTCGAATTGGATTAAAATAATTCAGGGACTGTTTTGATTAAAATGAAAAATTCAGTCTTTAATAGCATGAATTGCATTCTGAAAATTTGTTATTTGTTTGGCTTGAATGCCTTAGATATTAGAAGTGAAAGAGTAGAAGAAGAGGCTACTCCGGGATCGACTACGGATCGGGCGAAAGGCATACGGATTCCGAATTAGCTCGGCGAATTGTGAGTGAAATAAATCTTTAGAGTTGGAATTAGAGTTCCAACTACCTTATTCTGATTTTTGATTATAATAAGCATGAAATTTGACTAATTAACTATTCGATTTAGTAAGGGAAGAAGGAATAATGGCATTCGGATTTTTATGCTTGTGATATGCGATTGTGATGCGTATGTGATTGGAATTGAATTGATGATTGATATGTTTAATTCCAAAACTGATTTTTGGTTAATTGTACTGTTTTGGATGAAATTAGTAATGCTGGTTATTGGATTGTTGTGATATTGATTTTGTGTGGATAAATGACATTGAATTATGATAAGTGAGTATGTGATGACCTTACATGTATGATTAAGCTTGATATGTTCAATTGAGTATTGAACTATGAAATGTGATTCTGATTTATATGATATGAGTTTGGATTGGTATGAAAGTTGATCTGAAAAATGCGAATTGAGCATGTAAATTGCTATATGATCATGTGTGCTAATATGTTATTGGAATTGGAACTATAAGCAATTAATCGAAAGGATTAATTAAGAATTCTGAAAATTTGATTGATTATGCATCTGACTAAATTAAAGATTTAAATGCAAAGCCCTTGGTGTGTACAGTCTGTTTAGGTAGTACGGCTAGCCTAGAGTCTGATCTCAATAAGAAAAATCGGTACGTTAGTGTACTCGATATTGTGGTACGTAAGTGTACCTTCTTGTTTAATGTCTGCGGACATTATGATATGTTATATGTGATACGAATTGGTACGTGGTACCTTAACATGGTGAATTTGATTCACAACCTTTGTAATATGTGATTCGCTTACCTATCAAACTCTATTATCCAAGGCATTGCAATTTGATTAATTGAACAATTAAAGAAATGAAATCTGAAATTTGAAGTAAATTGGTGAATTTGATTATGGAAGCAATCGAATGAAATGCTGAATTTTATGATTATGCCATGCTTGATATGCTATGAAACTTGAATTGTGATAATTTGATTCTTGAAAGTTAATTTAGGTTTCATGGCTTGTATGTGCAATAATGATATGAATGATTTAATAATTCTTGCATGTATTCGAATGGAATTACATGACTTCCTTGTGCATTTGTTCGAATGATTTCTATGGTGTACTATTAATTGTTGATAGTTAAATTGCTTGATTCATTCGAAGGAATTAATGTGCAAAGTGAAATTAAAGTTGTTTGATCACAATGTTAATTGGAAACCGGATAGAATAGGGTTTCCTCACTAAGTACGAAATGTACTTACCACTCGAACCTTCCTGCCTTCCCCTAAATTTTAGGTGCTAACATCGTTGACCTCTACCCGAAACCTTTCTGTACGAAGCTTAAGTATGATATTTCCTATCTTCGTCGTACTTATGATGGGTGGCTTAGCATTCAGCATGCTAGTGCAATTCGGTTTAATGGTTATGTTCATAAACTACTACTTTGGTTCTATATAGACTCTTAAATGTTTCCCTATATTTTGTTATGTATGTAAGGGGGTAAATGTTGGGGTATAGATCGCCCGTATATATGTTAGGGCTTGATTATTTTTGTTGATAGTCACGTTTTGTATAGGCAAACAGTAGGTTTAGCCGTTTGATACCCCGATTATTTTGTAAAGGGAAACGAAACTCTATGGATGTATGAACCGAATATGATGCACATTACATATATATATATATATATATATATATATATATATATGATGAATGTTTCGGCTATGTATGGATTAGAACTATTTTAGTATGCTATCATGTGTAGTAAAGTTAATCACTTGAGTTGGATTATATGTATGCTATTCGAATGGTTAATTTGGAGAAATAGCAATTTGAAATTGTATAGATCGAATGGAATTGGCTATATGTTAGTCGAATGTAATGTGAATTTAAAATTGATCATAAATGAGTAGTATAGCAATTGCAACATATTTGGTTAATTTAATCGAATTGGATTTATATATATATATGACATTCAATTCTATAGTAAATGTACTAATTTAATTTAAGTTAGATGTAATTATTGAACTTAGTAATTAATGTATGATTTACATGTATAGTTTACCTTGTATGCAATCGAAAAATTAATTGATTGGATTTTAGTTGAGGGTTGATATTCGAATGATATGAGTACACCTTTAAATCGATAAATGATGAAATGAACCTAGTATAATAATTGTATTATTTTTGATAAGGTTTCTATACATGTGTTTTGCTTATGTATAAGATAGCTAAGAATACTTGTTGTATTCGAAGAAAAAAAATGTTACACGAATTTGTAATAAGATAAACCCTTCCGTTGTGCCTTCTAATACGAATCTGTTTAAGTTAATATAACGCTCCTTGCCCCTAATCCGGGTGAGGGGTGTTATAGGGGGAGCTTTATTTGATTTCACATCTTTAATCTCTTATTCACATTTTTAAACTTAAAGGGGGAGAATCCCAAACAATTTTTCAAGTTGGTTTTATTATATCAAAAATGGGGAGATTGTAGAACTAATGTTTTGATATAATAATTGAAAAATGTTTTGGACTAATTTGAAAAGAATTTAAAACTTGGTTTTAAGTCCAAACGACTTGAATTTATGTTTGATGTATTTTAAAAGGTTTTTGGCAAGATTTTTCATGCTTTTAAACAACCAAACTTGTGATTTCAAAGTATCCGTACCGATACGGTCCAACCCGTATCGATACCTTTTCTGCCCAGTTTGGTTACTGTCAAAACCCGTATCGAAACAGTCTTGGCCGTTTCGATACGGAGATGGGTCGTTTCGATACGCCTGGTAAGCGTACCGATCCCCATTTAACAACCCCAACGATCATATTTCTCAATGGTCTTTTAAACGCCACACCGTACCAATACGCCCTCAAGCGTATCGATACGCCTAGGCTGGCAAGAGCCCAACGACTAGTTTCTGATGAAGGTTGTACTGATACGGGTCCAAGCGTATCGATACGGAAGGCTGTAGAACATCATTAATGAAGGGAAATAAAGTCCTCAACGGCTCCAAATCATCCCCAACGGCCATAAACTCATCAAGGAGTATAAAAGAGACCTCCAAGCATCAAGAAATGGTTAATGCTTCAATTGTCAATCAACAAATGATCAAAAAGTGTCTTTGTACTTAAATTGTCAATTCCTTGTATAGACAAACACTAGTGAGCCAAAATTATCAAATTTGCTCAAGTGTTTTAGGTTTTGGGTGAGTGCAAATTGTGCAAACAAATTGATGTGAGCACACCTTCATCCACACATGTTGTTGATTTGTAGGTCTTACCGTTAGGACCAATTACACGATCTAGGGCTAAACATTTTAGGGAAGCTCTTTTCCTTACTTGTACTGACATTTCTGAATCATTTGATAATGTTTGTGCCTTAGAAGATAGGACTTTTAATGTGTTGCATGTTGATATGTGACCTATTTATATTATATTAATTATTATGTGTGTTTGATATGATTTGTAATGTTTTTATATTGGTTTAGTTTTGGATTATTATATGGTGACTTATTAGTATTATATATTAGTACTATGTGCATATTTGCTTTGCCATTCAAAGATGACGCATAATGGGAGTGTGGAATTTCATTTGAAGCACAACACGTGGGGTTTTCACATGCATTAAAGCAAGGCTGAGTGAAGATAAGACAAATTGATTTCTGCCATTTGAAATTCAAACTTCAACAAATACATGCACATTTTGCATGTGCTTATAATCCACATGCCGCCAAGCTTTGAAGATAGGATTGAATTTTAATATTAAAATCCTTGAATGACAGCCACAAGTTTGTATAACTGGCTGCCACATTTTGTATTATAAATTTGGCCGAATTGTAGTTGTAAAAAAGTTACCAACTTTGAAATAAAATTACACTTGAGAGAATTTTCTCTTTTCGGTTCTTTTTAGAACTATTCGACACTCAAACTTGTTTGTTTGTCATTGATACTTTGGGTTCCTAAATTGCTATTTAGCGGGTCCAAGTCCTTTCAACGTTAAACAGATTCGATTCGGGTTTGCTCAGTAGATTGTGCAGGTTCTTTCGAGTTTAGCGTTTCCAACATCGGTCGTTTTTGAAGCCTTCTTCACCATCGTTGAAGTTCTTTCCAAAACGCCAAAATTATCATATTACTCTATATTATTTTTATTTTTATTTTGTTCATCCTTAAATCCCTATTTAAAATAAATATGTCGTATAATTTTTGTTGTTTCCTTGTTGTTTTTATTGCAAGAACGTGCCTACAACACTCCTAGATCCGTAACAAACGAGGATAGCCCGTTTCGGCGGACTGCCCCTTATTACAAATACCTATTAGAGGGATTTAAGTTTGTTTATATTTTCTCTTTTGTAAAGAGGGTTTGATCAAGGCTTTGGGTAGAAAGCTTGATTGGTGTATAAGAGTTTCCTCCTAAGCCTAGAAAAGGGGACGAATCAATAGTGGATTGATTGGAAATCCTTAGTGGGAAGCTAAGGTAGTGGATGTAGACCTTGGTTAAAAGGTTGAACCACTCTAAAATCATTGTGTCTTTAATCTTTTAGCCTCCACACCACATCCACCCAAAATTCCACCTCTTCTCCACTTGGTGAGCAAGATCGATTTAAGGAATCGAGCACCATACAACTCAACAACATCATACAATCATCAGCCCTCAATTCCCACTCAAAAAAAGCCCCAAGATCCATCCTTTGAACCACCTAAAACCCATATCTGAAAATCCTTGTAAAATCAAGTAAAAATCATATATGTTGGACCATTTGGGCTACCAATAACGAATCTAACAATAAGAAATCAAAAGCTTCAACAATAGACCATAAAGTTTGGATTTTTATTCTTTAAACTCAAAACACAAAATAATGGGTTTCATGGAAAACTAAGAACGTGGAGAGAAAGAGGAAGTTGAGGACAACTCAAAAACGTAATTACCTTACAAAAATCACCAAGGATGAAGGAAGGAGGAGATGGAATAGTAACCTTCCATGGAGAGAAGAAAAGTGTCGTTGGTTTTAGATAGGAGGGGAAGAAGATGATGAAAATGAGTGTTTTATTTGTTGTGTTTTATTTTTAAAAGTCAAAAAACATTTTTACCCTTAATGAACATGTATTATTACAATAGTGTAAAATCCATGACCATTGGGTTTAATTCTAAACAAGCCTAACATATTCATTTTATTGTTTTGAAAATACAAGGCACAAAATAATAATTTAATTTCACCTGACCCCCAAACCCGAGTGTTACAACTCTCCCCCACTTAAGGAATTCCGTCCCCGAAATTACCTGACGAAAACAAGTACGGAAACTACTCAAGCATATCAGCTTTCCTCTCCCACGTGGTCTCTTCCACACCTCTATGTCTCCACAACGCCTTGACCGACTCTATGGTCTTGCCACGCAACACCTTGCTATCAGAAGCAAGTATCTCAACCGGTTCTTCATTGTAAGACAAATCCGGATTCAGTTCTATCTCCTCAGCGGGCATAACATGATATGGATCTGATCTATATCTCCTAAGCATCGATACATGAAATACATCGTGGATCTTCTCTAACCCTGAAAGCAATCTCAAACGGTAAGCTACTGGCCCAATCCGTTCAACTATCTCATACGGACCGATAAACCTCGGACTCAACTTGCCTTTCCGGCCAAATCGCATTACCTTCTTCCAAGGAGACACTTTCAGAAACACTTTCTCACCCACTGAAAACTCAATCTCTTTTCTCTTCAAATCTGCGTAAGATTTCTGACGATCAGAAGCTGCTTTCAAACAGTCACAAATCAACTTCACTTTATCGGTAGTCCCCTAAAGCAAATTTGGCATAGGTAACAATTTCTGATTCGTTTTGGCACAACAGATCGGAGTCCTACATCGCCTCATAAAGAGCCATCTGGATATTAGCCTGGTAACTGTTGTTGTAAGCAAACTCGACTAAGGGAAAATGCTTCTCCCAAGAACCCTGGAAATCATTCACACAACAACGGAGCATATCCTCTAATACTTGTATCACTCGCTCTAACTGACCATCTAACTACGGATGATATGAAGTACTGAAATGCAAACGACTACCTAGGGCGCTATGCAAACAACTCCAGAACCTCGATGTGAATCTCGGATCTCTGTCCGATGCAATAGAATTCGGAACTCCATGCAACCTCACAATCTCGCGGATGTACAAATCCACCAACTTATCTAAAGAATCTGTGGTGTTCACTGCTAAGAAATGAGCACACTTAGTGAATCTATCCACGATCACCCAAACAGAATTCTTCTTCGAAGGAGACAACGGTAACCGTGACACAAAGTCCATAGTGATTATTTCCCATTTCCATTTCGGAATTTTCAAAGGCTGCAACAAACCTGAAGGAACCTGATGTTCTGCCTTTACCCTTTGACAAACCATGCAACGACTCACATACTCGGCTACATCCTTCTTCAAACAAACCCAGAAATAATCACTCTTCAAATCTCGGTACATTTTAGTACTACTCGAATGGATAGAAAAAGAACTTGAATGTGCTTCGCTCAGAATCATACGTCTCAACTCAACATCTTCAGGTACAACCACACTGTCTCTGAAACACAACACATTCTCATCACTGAAACTGTACTTTGTCGGTCTACCTTCTGCAATGTCTTAAACATGTGAAGCTAATGATACATCTTGCAATTGTTTCTTTCTGATCATCTAAATCAACGAAGGCTTCACTTGCAACATTGTAACCAAACCACTATCCCCTGTTACACTCAGCCTAGCAAACATAGCTCGCAACTCAACTGCAACTTTTCTGCTCAACGCATCGGCCACTACATTTGCCTTACCATGATGGTACTCAATAGTCAAATCATAGTCTTTCAACAGTTCAAGCCATCTTCTCTGTCTCAAGTTTTGCTCTCTTTGAGTCATCAGATACTTCAAGCTTTTATGATCAGTGTAAACCGTGCACTTCTCACCATACAAGTAGTGACGCCAAATCTTCAACGCAAACACAACTGCTGCTAACTCAATGTCGTGCGTAGGGTAGTTCTTCTCGTGCACCTTCAACTGTCTCGAAGCATAAGCAACAACTCTCCCTTCTTGCATCAGAACACAACCTAAACCTACGTATGAAGCATCACTATAGATTACGAACTCTTTCCCTGAAACTGGCTGTACTAAGATTAGAGCATTCGTCAAAGCTTCTTTCAACTTCCCAAAAGCACTCTGTCTCGCATCTGACCACTCAAACTTCACTCCTTTTTGCAACAATTTAGTCAACGGAGCAGCTACTCTAGAGAAACCATCAACGAACCTCCTATAGTAACCAGTTAGTCCTAGGAAACTTCTAATCTCTGTAACTGACTTAGGTTGCTTCCAATCAACAATGGCTTCAATCTTCTTCGGATCAACACAAATACCTTCAGCTGACACAACATGGCCAAGAAACACAACCTCTCTGATCCAAAACTCACATTTACTCAGCTTAGCATACAACTGGTTGCTCATCAATCTCTGCAAAACAAGTCTCAAATGCTCATCATGTTCTTTTTCTGATCTCGAGTACACAAGGATTTCGTCTATGAAAACAACTACAAATCGGTCTAGATAGTCTCGGAAAACTCTAATCATCATATCCATGAAAGCTGCTGGTGCATTCGTGAGCCCAAACGACATCACAATGAACTCATAATGACCATATCTAGTCCTAAAGGCTATCTTCAGAACATCATACTCCTTTACCTTCAACTGATAGTACCCTGACCTCAAATTTATCTTTGAAATTACTGAGGCACCCATCAACTAATCAAACAGGTCATCTATTCGCGGCAACAGATACATGTTCTTTACTGTCAACTGGTTCAACTACTTGTAGTCGATACACATCCTCATACTGCCATCCTTCTTCTTCACAAACAACATGGGAGCACCCCAAGGCGAACTACTAGGCCTAATAAAACCTCGGTCTAACAACTCTTGAACCTGACTTTTCAACTTTTTCAACTCTTTCGGAGCCATACGGTACGGAGCAATAGAAACTGGAGTAGACCCTGAAACAGTCTCAATCACAAACCTACATCTCTATCAGGAGGCAAACCCGGTAACTCTTCTGGAAACACATCCGTATAATCACAAACTGTCATGATATCTTTCAGTCTAACCTCACTCATGTTTGGATTCATCACATACGCTAAATAAGCCCACAACCGGAGTCCATCAATCTATGAGCCTCTAAAGCTGACACAACGTTCGACAAGAACTTAACGTTCTCGCCTACTACCATTACCTCGTAGTCATCAAAAAGCTTCAATGAAATTCTCTTTGTCTCAAAATCTACACTAGCTCTGTGCTCAACCAACCAATCCATACCCAAAATAATATCAAAACCGTAGAACGGAAGCTCCATCATATCAACAGGAAACACATGACCCTGAATCCTCAATGGACACCTTCTATACATCCGTCTAACTACAACTGTCTCACTGAAGGAACTAGTCACATGCATCTCTACATCTAAGATCTCAACAGGTATATCTAACTTCTTTGCATGCTCACTCAAAATGTAAGAATGCGTGGAACCCGAATCAACTAAGGAAAGCAAAGAAATGGACTGTAACTCAAAATTACCTGCTATCACATCTGTGTCATTCTCTGCCTCTCTCTGTGCGTAGACTCTAGCTGGTCCACCAGCCTCTTGCTGAACTGCCACTACGTAAGCAAGATTCCTCGGTGCCTCTATCCTAGGTGCATCATCCCTCGGCTGGAAGTAACCACGACCGCGCCCACGGCCTCTCTGATAGTCGATCTCTCTCGTAGAAGCCTGTGCCTGAATCGGTGCCTATGCCGCCTGATGCGGACACTCTCTCCTGAAGTGATCTCTCGATCCACAGTTCCAGCAAGCATGATAGTTTCCCCAACACTCTCCAGAATGTTGTCTCCCACATCGAGTACACTCAGGAAAACGCCCTCCAGCTCTCTGGTCCTGATGGCCTCTACCGTGGTGGCCACCACTACGCCTATGATCAAACTGTTGTCCACTGCCCCGATGCCTCTTGGCATCACAACAGTCAAAGTTGTTGTGTCTCTTCTCTGAACTGGATCCTTCTGAACGCTTTGTCAGCCCCAAGCTATGCTCGATTTCCTTGGCCCTAGCGACCAAGACATCAAAATCAGAATAATCAGTAGCCAAGGTGTACCTCTTGACTTCCTCATGAAGTCCATACCTGAACCGATCACAACAGTCCCTCTAAGTAGGAACCAACTCCGGAGCATACTGACTCAATCGGACAAAGCGAATCTCATAGTCTGTCATTGAGGTGTCTCCCTGAACAAGAGCCATGAACTCCCGCTTCTTCTCATCTAAGTATCTTGGGCCCAAATACCTCCTTTTGAAAGCAGTCTCAAAGAAATTCCAACTGATCTCGGCCTCAGGCACGCCAGAAGTAATGGTGACCCACCAGGTGTAGCCATCACCCTGAAGCAACGAAACTACACATCCCAACTTACGACCCCCAATACATCCCATCTGATCCAAAATACGGACTGTCTTCTATAGCCACAACTCTGATCTTTCAGGTGTAGATCCCATGAACTCATCCGCTCCGAGGCTACGGAGCCTCTCTAAAGGTAAACTAGCATCATCTCCTCTCGATTGAGATGCAGCCTGAGCTCCGGCAACTGCAGCTTGAAACGCGCCTGCTATAGCTTGAACTAGCGGAGCCACATCTATCCCTGCAGGACCTTGGCCACCCTGGCCAACCTGAGGTCCCGCTTCTTCTGCTCTAGCCTCGCCTCCTTCATCAGGCTGAAGAGGTGGTGGAGGAGGAGGAGCTCCGACTCTAACAGCAAACTCTTCCACAGGAGCCTCTACTCCAACCACCGGCTCACCAGCAGGAGCCGCAACACGGGGTTCCTGATGAGCCAATCTGGGTTTACCTCTAGGCGTTGACATAAAACCTCACAGATAACAACTACAACAACAACAACATACAAAATAGGGTTAGCAAGGCAAGGGTCTAAGTGGCTCAAGTATGTTTCCTTCACTTAAAACATCTCTTTTTCCGATGTAATAGAAGCAATGGGACTATACTCAACATGCTTCAAACAACATACATATACGATTAATTAAGCAAACATCAAGCATACTTGATAAACAAGCAAACATACTTACATGGCAAGCAAACACCGTGCAATTGCAATACAAGAATTCAACTTACCTCACTTACCTGCCCGAGGTCTCGGAAACCTCAGGCTTTGATACCAACAAGTGTAACCCCCTCGTCCCGGCCTGGGTGACTGACCGGCTCGAGTGGGTCACATAGAGAAAATCAAGGTGAAACCCGTTAAGGCTCCACTTCGGTTAACGACCATAGAAAAATTGTTTTATTTAATATCTTGTCTAAAGGCTTTAATATATCCTATGTGAAACAACAACATCGGAAACAACAAGTGAGGCGAAACAATCAAACATGCAATTTAAAACAACCCATTTTAGCTTTTAAAGCAGGCCGTATCGATACACTAGAGGAGGGTATCGATACGCCTTGACTAGGTCAACTGCCCAAGGTCAACCCAGGGAGACTGTATCAGTACACTGGTTGACCGTGTCGATATGCCCTCACTGGTCAACTTCTCACGGTCAACGAGAAACAACCGTACCGATACACCCTAGACCAGTACCGATACGCCAAAATCTCGTCAAAATCTCAAAATTCCAGAGAGGTTTTGGCGTATCGATACACCCCCGTGTACCGGTACGCTAACCCAAATCTGAGTCCCAAAGTGTAGGACAATATCGATACGGCCCTTGGGCGTACCGATACGCCCTGCACTGCAACACTCAAATTTGTAGCCAAATACACTAAGACTCAACTCTAGATGCAATTTAAGACTCACCTAGCCACAAGCAAACATTCATACAACATATAACAACTAAGAATCAACATCCAAAACATTTTAAATGAGCTAGGAGCATCAACAACATTCATGTAGTATACCATAGAAGAAACTAAAGATCCAACCATAAACATGTCATACAAGCATAGAGATAAGGGCACAAGGCCAACATACATGGCACAAACATCCACAACCAAAACACCAACATATCAAAGGAGTCTAAACAAGCTCCTAACACAAAACAACAACACAAATCCCATTGCTTATCCATTACATCTCATAACTTAAAAGTTCATACTTGAGGATTAAGATAGCACACTTGGAGGCCTTCTCCTTGCACAAGCAACCCACGAACTAAGGATCTGCATTGTCGAACAAAAGAGAGCGTAAGCGTAAAGCTTAGTGAGGGTAAGCTCATAAAACAAACATCGACAATGCAGAGTCTAAGCACGAGCAACAAACCAAGGAAGAATGCATGTTTTCTTACCTTCGAAGCCACAAGAGTCAAATATATAATGCATGATCATAACATCAATTATCATGCCATGCTCAACATGTCCATAATACAATCATAAGGAAACACATTTAACAAAACGTATTGGCACCTAGCTATGACTCGAATACGCGGATAACAACCGTTGGAACTCACATCCAACAACTCAACCATTACCTTACGGTGGGATTACACTCATCACCATTTCACGCGGATGGGATTCTACTCATCCTCACGCCCCGTCGATGGGATTCCACTCATCACCGACTAAAATATAAATGAAGATTTCCGGGATTACCCGTACTCCATCTTGGTGACTACCATCACCATGACCACACGCGCATTTCGACACTCGTGTGCACACTAACATCCTAATGATCGATCATTTGTACCCAAGCATACTAGTGCTAATACTAACACATTGCATAGCTCAACCTCACAACATTCTTACCAATTTCCGTGCTTAGCACGTACTCACCATGATCCACCATCATGCATCCACATTCCAACAATCACATGCATAAAACATCATGCCTCAACACACATGTATATCACAATATACATAACAACATCAATCACAATAAAAATGGAACAAGAGGCATAATCACACAATATTCAAAGTTCATCCATAGGTCTCTAACTAAAGCTTGAGATTAGACTACCAATCTAATCCCAACTCTAGGTGGGTTTACCAAGCCTGACCTAGGTCCACATGCTCGAACCAACATTTGAAAACCAATTTAAAATCGAAGAACCACTCACCGGACTTTCCAAACACAAGCAAACAACCGATCAAGCTCCCAATGGTTCCGGATTGATCCCCGAAGATTCTCCAACACCAAATCCCGATGCTAGTAAATCAAAGCCAACAAAACAAACACAAATCAGCCCACAAATCACTGTAGCAACCCTCGGAGTACAAAACAAGCATTTAGCCAACTAAGAACACCCTTAACATGTATTTTCGAGCAGCCCATTTTCACAGCTAATAACCATTGATTTCAACCCCCTTTTCACTCTCATAAGCTTCCAAAATAACCCCTAAACAACATACAATCATCAACCCTCAATTCCCACTCAAAAACAGCCCCAAAACCCATCCTTTGAACCACCTAAAACCTCCCTAAAACTCATCCGAAAATCCTTGTAAAACCAAGTAAAAATCATATATGTTGGACCATTTGGGCTACCAATAACGTATCTAACAATAAGAAATCAAAAGCTTCAACAATAGACCATAAAATTTGGTTTTTTATTCTTTAAACTCAAAACACAAAATAATGGGTTTCATGGAAAACTAAGAACATGGAGAGAAAGATGAAGTTGAGGACAACTCTAAAACGTAATTACCTTTCAAAAATTACCAAGGATGAAGGAAGGAGGAGATGGAATAGTAACCTTCCATGGAGAGAAGAAAAGTGTCGTTGGTTTTAGATAGGAGGGGAAGAAGATGATGAAAATGAGTGTTTTATTTGTTGTGTTTTATTTTTAAAAGTCAAAAGACATTTTTACCCTTAATGAACATAGATTATTACAATTGTGTAAAATCCATGGCCATTAGATTTAATTCTAAACAAGCCCAATATATTCATTTTATTTGTTTTGAAAATACAAGGCCCAAAATAATATTTTAATAATTTAATTTCACCCGACCCCCAAACCCGGGTGTTACAATAACCTTTTCATGTATGGTTCATTTCTGATCTAAAGTGGCTAGTTTTAAGAGAAAGTCCAAATTATGTATTTAGTTTATAATGATAGTTTGTGAACCCTTATTGTGATTTTGTGTATTTTCTCGTTAATAAAACTAGCGACTTCTTTTAAAAAAAAATCATGGTAATAAAAGGGTTAAATTGTTAGGTGTTAAAGCTGTCATTATGCCCAAATATAAGATCACATCAAATGTTAATCTAGTCGCATGTAATGGTCGGCAATTAATTTTAGTATTAGTTGTCGAAAACTAGGTCTATTATTTTTTTTATTTTTTTATTTTAATAAGAATCTCTACCTTTGTGGCACGCATTTTTTTTGTTCTTGTGACACGTTTTTTGTGGTTCATTTCATATGTTCTTATGGCATGATTTTTAACATATCTTAGCGGTCGGTTGGTGCTCATATAAAGATATTCACGATGTTAATCTCTGTTTATGGTTCTGTCGGTGATCTTAGAAATATGGATCCTCACTCGATTGATGGTTGGTTGCCGATGTAATTAGACATATGTAGCGGAGCAATCTGCCTAATAGCTTAGTTCGCTCATCACTTTTTTTTCACCCCGTGAAGCGTCTCGTTTAGATAAAGACAAGGAGATTTAAGAAAGTTTCCGAATTTTGGTATGCTAATCTCGATGGAAGTGTTTGCTTTTCTTTGCACCATTGTAAAAGATTTTTAGTAAATTTGTCATTTTTTCCTCTTTTTGATACATTGTATTGTATTATTTCATGGTGATTAATAAAACTCACGTCTATTGTTTAAAAAATTGTTTTGAAAAATTAAGCTTAATAATTTCGTAAAACTGAACCAACTACCATTTGATTTAACGAGATGGAACCTTAAGTCCCTCAAACAATGTCATGGGGCTAAATTCTAACACAGTAAATAGAGAAAATTAGATTAGGAGAGCCTCATAATTAGCTTTTACCGTGCTCAATCAATTATTAGTCCATAGATGGGTCAAATACCGGTTATTATAAAAAAAATTAGTTATTATTTTTCAAAAATACATATACATGAATCAAACAATTACATATGACAATCTTATTATAAGCGTAAGAAACATACAACAAAGCAAACTAGATAGATACATGCATGCATGGAAGCATGCCATAACTAAAATTGCTAATGCATTTTTCACCTTTTATTGTAAATAAAAGGATACAGCTCCCGAATCCCATGAAAAAAGAACTGAAATACAGGGTTATTGGACCTGTACTCAATGAACTAATTGATATAATTTACAGAAAGTTACTACAACCTATAGATTCATATTACAGTGCCATACGGAAATATTGATTTACACTTATACAGATTTCCATCATATACTTGAGACTATCTGTAGATAAATTTTTTTACCTTTAGTTTAAACTATCTTTATGAGTCCTTAACTCCATTAAAGCAACTGATCCGACCAAAGCAGATGTCACAAAACGTACCGACTCGAGGTATTTGTACTTCTAAGCTTCTGGTATTGGAGGAAGTTGTCCCTGATACATGTAGATTTGCATAGTAAAAGTATGAACTCATGCAATAACTGTAAACATAAATATAAAGAAAAACAAGTTATGAACTAAGAAGTTTACAGAAATTACCTCTGAAAACCGCAAACGGCCGTGATGCACGTTAGAAGATCTAACAATGGTTTCCCACTTGATATAACTGGAAAGGTCTTTGTTGGCCAGAGATTCAGTATAGTTACATGTACCGAGAGAAGACCACGGGGATGAATTTCTCGACGGAACAGCGGGCAAGGTGCGCTTTAACCAAGATTCTGATGGGGCTTTTGGTAAAGGTAGGGCAAGAGGAAGTTTTAAGTTGCTGCCACTAGAACTTCCTCTGTTACTTGAACTGATTTGTGGGCGGCTTTGCAAATCAACCTTTCTACGCTCGGCTACTTTTGAGTGTGTAAATGTTTTAGAGTCATGTATGTGCTCTTGTTGACTTAACTCGAAGTTCACTGGGCATTCCGTATCATTGTTCCTGTTGTGAGCAACACCTAGGCATGTCAATTTACTAGAATCCTGAATCAAAGTTTGATCCCTTCTGGCGCCGCCCGATGCATCCACAGACTCCATGCTCTTATGCTGCACTGTTGCCTTCTCATCAACAACATGATTCGAGTGCTTGAAATCCTTTAATGAAGAATTCTCCTCCTTTTCCCCCGGAATAACAGGGATCTCTAAATCATCCTTCATACATTGAGTTAGTTCTGTTTCGTCTGGAAAAGATGAATTGGATGATATTTTGTGTATGGAATCTACATATAGAGTTTTCTCAACAGGGCTTGCCGAACCTGAACCCTGGCTAATACTCTCACTTGCCAGCAATTCTTGAAAATTCTTGCTTTCCGTTTTAAGCGGATCAACAGTACTAACCATGTAATTCTTAGCTCTTTCAGGAATACCAAGAAACCCTTTTTCATGATGTATCAACTGGGAAATTTGACTGGGAGAGGATAAATTATTACCCTGCAAATGCCTAAAAGGAGAAGCTCCATCCGTATTCTGGCAATCCTTTGCTTGAGCAATACCTGTTAAGCCTTTCTCGCCAGCAGCCTCAGCATGCTACGAAAAAAAGAAATGAAAGCAAAAGAAAAAGTGAGGAAAAAGTTAGCTTTAGACAATCCCATCAGGAGAAGCCATCATAAATTACCTCATCTTCAGTTTCACTGCAAGGTCTCAAATATGAGGATTTGGCCTCTCGCCTACGAACTGAGCATGCAGCTTTCAGTGGTTTTTGAGCCTGCATTTTCATCCCCGGTATTGGGTTCAAAAGGCAGAAGGAATTTTTAAGCAAGAACTGAGGAAATAAGCCACAGACATTTGCTGAATAGTTTTCAGATTGGCAATTGCAATCATCATCGGTTACTTCCAACCAGTCATCTAGTGCATGATGTGGGAACTTGTTTGGACTGGACGCACAATGTGCTTGCTGCTTATCTGTAATCAAGAGATCCTTTATCTGTCTTGGTGGCTCTAGTACTATAGGTTGTTTCCTAGTAGCATATGGAGGTATTTCTGATGCTACAGCTTTTGCTGCAGGCAGAAAACGGCCCATCATGAAATCCCGAGTTTGTGGATCCGATGAGAAGATTCTAGATGGCATGATATCTGAACCATCCAACTCACTCAGGCCACTAACACTACAGTTCAAGAAGAACGAATATGACCGTGAAAGTGTATCAAGAACATCCTCATATGCCTCATCACTATCCTTCGAGCCAGATCTCCTTGTCTCCTCCATTTCTCCGTTTGCGCACTCATATTTAGTTTCATTGAGAGCCAATGATGAAACATTTTGAGAACCAGAAGGGGCAATTTCTGTTTGGCATGATGCAAACGTTTTAGCATCAGACCCTTTTATCGAAAGCTGCTGCTTATCATTCAAAGCCCTCCCAGGTGGAAGCTTTGGGGCAATGGGTGGCTTGTCGAGAGCATGAGCTTGTATATGTTTTTCTTCCTTTGGTCTACCTGGGGATTTCTCCCATACAAAAGGAACTGTTCCAGGGTTCCTAATGGGACCTGATTTCAGTTCTGATTTGTAAATGGGTGGACGGGGTATATTGTCGAGTGAATTATCAGTTTTCATGTTGCCCTCCGATTCAGAACCTGTGACATGGGGTGTGAAGCGCCTCACGGAGAGAAGTGGCCGGTTAAAGTTAAGTTGCTTGTCTTCCATCAAACTCTTTAGCGACATATACCTGTTCATTTGAAATAAATGCATCAGATGAGCAATATTAAGGAATGTAACAGGAACAACATACATGCGATCATTCAGTTTTGCGCTTTATCCCGAAGTGAACAAAATCTGTAATTTGTTCTAATCTAAAAGGCCAATTAGTTATATCTTGCTTCCATTGAAGCTACTAACAACCTCTACATGCTACGTTACCCGGATTAAGGCGAGCATAGGATACAAACATCTGTTCCCACGGGTATACTCATTGTTTCCTAAGCTTTTCCATATATCAAGAGGATTGCTCTTGAGGTGTCCGATATTATGTGTCGAAAGTATTCACGAATTTTTCAATCGAACAGAATCCGATAGACTGTTTTAGATTTATTTATTTTCCCAGTTGTTGCCAGAACCTCATATAGACAAATTGCTAAAGACAGAGGAATGCTAAAGTTTTTAATCCAAAACATGAGTAAACCCATATTAAAAACAACAGCTAAATAACACACATTGGAGTGGCACTGGCAGTAGCATCTTATTATCAGCAACAACAACTTAGATTTCAAACAAAATACTCACAGTAAAGCAGAGAAAACACAACAGCAACTCCCCCCTCCATTTCCATAACATAATCAAATCCAGAAACATTTAAAGAAAAGAAAAAAATTAACAAGAAAGTACCAATTTCAGATTCAGAATTCTTACTGAAGCTAAATTTATGAAGAAATCAGCAGCCTCCTCGGATTTGAAAGGGGAAGAAACGGAGAAAAAAAAAACAATATGAAATCAAGCGCAAAAAATACAGATCTTTCCCTTTCTCTTTCTCATTCGAATTTCATTCTTGTTCTTCAAGTAGCTGAAATGAAATCCCAACACCCACCGACCCCCAGCATTAATTAGGAAGAAGAAGAAGAAAGAATTGAAGAAAGTAGCTTTAGAAAGTATGAAGAAGGAAAATTTGCAGAAGATAGAAGAAACAGAACCTAACCCCAGCTCCTTTCTGGGAAAATGAGCTGCCTAATCAATGCATAAGTTAATTAGAAGAGGAAGAGGAAGAGAAAGAGAAAAGAATCGATGCTTATTATAATAAAAATAATACATATAAATGAACAGAAACAGAAAGAATAAAGAAGAGAGAAGAGAAGACTAAATTTGTCAGTACGCTTATAGCTGACAGCCGAGTGAAATTGAAGTGAAGTGTAGCGATTAAGAGAAACAGCTTTTACCCGCCAATAATTGAAATGTTTAAAGTGGAGCAAACTATGATCCCAACCAGGGGGCGTTTGGTTCGTGGAAAAGATCATTACCTGGGGGAATGATCTTTTCCGGAATCATATACCCACGTTTGGTTGGAGAGCATTCCCTCCAAGGGGTAATTTTACATTCCCAACAGTAGCAGTTTTTCATTAAAGGGTGGGAATGTGATTCCCTTGGATTTCTTAGGTATTTGTCAATTCCCTCCCCTTTTGACCATATTACCCCTATGTTAATAGATTTTGTTCATATAGATCCTTTGTAAAATTTAATTAGTTGATTAAATATGTGTGGTGTAAATTAATTAAATATTTTTATTTAATATTAATTTAATATTTAAATGGTGTCACAAATATTTAATGTATTTTTATTAATATTATATTTATGATGTTTATAAGTTATATGTTGCGATAACATATTGCTTAAAAATTAATAAGTTTAGAGTTGATGTTTTTAATTTTATTTTTATGTTTATGACCTTTTAAAATATTTTAGTAGGTTAAACTTATTATATAAATTCTTATCAGTATTATACAATTTTTAGATTTATTTTATTATTTAATTTAATTTGCTTGACATGTCACAAGTAATAAAAAAACAAAATTTTGAACATATTAAATTTCTAGCATTTAAAAATTTACAAAACATTTTAATAGAGGATAACTAGGGTAAGTAAATTTAAAATAGTTTTTTTAATACTCTAAAGGTGATTACAAGGTAGTATATACAAAGTGATCGAACCCAGGTCTTCTAAGATGAACTTCATCCATTTTTTCACTGAGACCACTTGTTGGGTTCTTTTAAAGAATAATTAATATAATAATTATATTAAATATGATAAATATATAATTTTTACAAATTTTAGATAGTGTAACAAAAATAATTCTATTAATTTTTGTGCATGTATTTTTAAGTTAATATTGAAAGTTTAACATGTTAAAAAGAAAATATAACATATGGACAATTTAGTAAATTTTACTTCCAGATAACCTTATATACCTCCAGCCAAACACAATAATCTTACATTCCTACACAATAAACCAAACAAGGTAATGTCACATTCCCAGTGATGTGTCAAGTAATGTTAAATTCCGGGAATCTTATTCCCAAAGGTAATCTTACATTCCGTGAACCAAACGCACCCTTAGTATTTTGGCTGTTCAAATAATAATCAAACCGATTTCTTTAAAATTAAATTAATCTAACTCTCTAAAATTTTAACGGTTAATCAAAGCGATATTTTTTGAAATTATTAACTGAATTGAATAAAATTTGATTAAATAAGTCAATTTTCGAATTAACTAAAATTTTTTAGGATACAATACACCAATAGTCACCGAAACTTTAGGATGCTTTCATTTTAGTCGCCAAACTTTTAAAATTTTTATCGAAGTCACCCAACTTTTATTTCGCTTTCATTTTGGTCTCTCCCATTACCTTCCGTAAGAAAATGCTAACGTGTCCTGTTAGTTTTCCTTTTCTTCAAGGGTAAACTATATAATGGTTACCAAACTTTTAAAATACTTTCATTTTGGTCATCGAAATTTTAAAAATTTCATTGAAGTCACCCAACACAAAGGCATCTTTCAAAACACACACTGAACACTGAACATGATGACGAACAAGGACAAAGGGATGTATGGGTTGCCTCTCCCGATTTTAGATATGATAGTATTTTAGGTCCTTATTAATTTAAATACGAATCAAATAAGATTTTTGTCTCTACCGATTTTTATATTTGTTTAAATTTGTGGAAGAACTTTTGGATACAACTTTCAGAAGTAAACTAAAATGCTATACTCTTGGTCAATAATTAACCTTAATGTTTTTTTATCTCCTTGTACTTATTAACCTTGAAGTAGCTTGAAGAAGAGGTTGCATACAATGTGATTAATAGATCAAAATAATGAGATTACATTACAAACAATATTCAAGAAAAAATATTTTATGTTGGTAAATACATCAATCTACACAACTTTAAATATTGTTCATCGATAATCATAAGGTAAAATCTACTTCTTACTTTTGTTTTATATAATGGAAGAGTTTTTTCTTAAACCAACAAGGTTGCTTTAAAACAAAACAAAAGTTGGGTGACTCCAATGAAAGTTTTAAAATTTTGGTGACCAAAATAAAAGTTAAAAGTTTGGTGACCGTTTATATAGTTTACCCTTGAAGAAAAGGAAAACTAACGGGCCACATCAGCATTTTCTAACCGAAGGTAACGAGGCCAAAATGAAAGTAAAATAAAAGTTAGTGACTATCGAAATATCTCCGGTGAACGAAAAGAGAAAGACGATGAAAATAAGAAAAGGGGAAAGCGGCGGTTAGGGTTCACAGACGATGACAGAGAAAGAAATGGTGTTTGGGTTGGATACAAATGTAGGCCAATTCATTAAACTCAGTTAATGGGCCAGTACCACTTCAAGTGGTTTTTATAGCCCAAACCTTGCTCAACAGAATTGAAACAGAAGACTTCAATCTGTTGAGAGAGCGGGCTTATTCTTAACAGAAAACTCAGCTGGCCTAACAACCAGACTAGCCCAGAAGATTCTACACACCCATCGAATATAAAGAAATATTCTGGATTATTCTTCAATATTCACCCTATTTTCTTCTCCTTCTTGAGTTTGTTGCAGAGACCATACACAAAGTTGCTTCCTTAAAACTTGAAATCTGACTCCGGGTAAAGGCTTAGTCAAAACATCTGCATTCTGAAACTATCCTGGTACATAATTAACTTCAAACTGTCGAGAATGAACTTTGTCTCTCACAAAGTGAAGATCCAAATCTACATGCTTTGTTTTAGCATGCAGAACAGGATTTGCTGCCATAGCAACAACACTGATGTTATCACACCATATTTTTGGAATCTCTTCAAATCGAACATGCATATCTGTCAGCAAGGATTTTACCCACAATAATTCTGATGCAGTATCAGCAAGACTCCGATACTCTGCTTCTGCAGTTGACCGAGACACTGATCTTTGTTTCTTGGAGCTCCAAGAAAGCAAATGCACTCCTAGATATATACAGTAACTAGACACAGACTTGCGATCATCCACATCACTACCCCAATCTGCGTCTGCAAAAGCATGCAACTCAACTAATCCATTCTGCAAGCTTTGACGCCCAAACCATAATCCATAGTCAGAAGTAGCTTTTAGATATCTAAGTATCCTTTTAACAACTATCCAGTGTACATCTCTAGGACTTTGCATAAAATGTGCTACTCTACTAACAGCAAACGAAATATCTGGTCTGGTATGACAAATATAAAGTAGAAACCCAACAATACTTCGATATTGAATAGCATCTGAATATTCCATACCATCAAGTTTGCTTAGTTTTGGACAGACAACGATAGGTATTTCAAGAGGTTTAGCTTCATTCAACTTAGCTTTCTTTAACAACTCATCTATAAACTTCCGTTGCGTTAAAAACAACCCTTCTTTAGACTGAATAGCCTCAACACCTAAGAAATAGTGAACTAAGCCCAGATCCTTCAGAGAGAACTTCTTATGAAGAGCATCTTTCACACTCAACAAATGCTCTAGTGACTCTCCTATAATAAGTATGCCGTCCACATATACAACTAAATATGTAACGACATTTTCCTTTTTATAAATGAACAATGATGAATCTGCACTAGATGAACAAAAACCTAACTGACAAAGGAACTCACAAAGCTTATGAAACCAATTCCGTGGTGCTTGCTTGAGACCATATAAAGCCTTTTTTAACTTGAAGACCAAAACTTTACCCTTCTCATCACATTGCTCAAATCCAGTTGGTTGTGTCATGTAAACATTTTCTAGAAGATCCCCCTTCAGAAACGCATTGTTGACATCCACTTGATGCACCTGCCATTCATTTGTAACAGCCAACGAAAGAAGCACATTAACAGTAGAGAATTTAACAAATGGGCTAAAAGTTTCAAAAAAGTCATATCCTGGTATTTGAGAATAGCCTTTTGCCACTAGTCTTGCTTTGTATCGATTGACTGATCCATCCGAGTTTAACTTGACTTTAAAAATTCATTTTGAACCTATAGCCTGTCGATTAAAAGGTAGACTGACAAGTTCTCATATGTTGTTTTCTATGAGAGCCCTATATTCTGCAAGAACTGCTTCACGCCATTGAGGATGATCAAGAGCTTCATAAACATCAGAAGGTTCTTCATGACACTCTACATGATACAATTTTGGCTTAAAAATCCATGCCTTGCTTCTAGTTGTCATGGAGTGTGTATTTTGCGCCTTAACACCATCTGCAGAACCAAGTTCTTCAAGTACAACTTCATCACAGGAAACATGGATTCCTTCATCATGTTCTTCATTCATCTCACAATGTAGGATTGGCTCTAGATCAAATGCAGGTACATCATCTTGTGCAACAACTTCCTCATTACTAATATCAGTTACTCCAGTATCATGTCCATCAGTATGAACACCTTCACCCCCAGAAAATTCAATACCATGTTCATTACCACCACTAGTATCAGCTTGTGCATCATCAGCATTACCAACACTACCAGTACCATCTTGTGCACCAGTATCTTCAACCTTATTGTCAGATGCAGCAACATGAGCACCATCACTTGCACCAGTATCTTCAACAACTCCTTCAATAACTTCATTCTCAACAGATGGGGAATATGGAAGAGAATCTGTAACTTCAGGTTGAACCACTGGATTTGAAGGTGATGAACCACCTGGTACTTCAGAAGTTAAATCAGCTGCCTTCATAGTGGGAAAAGATCCAGACATATAACCTGTAGCACTACACCCAGCAGACTTGTGAGATACATTTTTCTTACTTGCTGTAAAAGGAAAACATGTCTCATCAAACTTTACAAACCGAGAAATGAATACTCTTCCTGTTTCATCCATACATTGATAACCATAATGCTTTGGAGAGTATCCTAAAAATACACATGGTTTAGATCTATAATCAAATTTGTTCTTATTATAGGGTCTAAGCCAAGGAAAACACTGACATCCAAACACCTTTAGAAACTCATAGTTAGGAACCCTGTTGTACATCTTTTGATGTGGAGATATCCCTCCTAAAACTGTTGTAGGAAGCCTATTAATCAAATAAAATGCACTAAGAACATCATATGACCAATACTAAAATGGTAAAGCAGCCTGAGCTAAGAGAGTTAAAGTTGTCTCAATAATGTGTCTGTGCTTCCTCTCAACAACACCATTTTGTTGAGAGGTATGTGGACACGACACTCTGTGCTGAATATGTAACGCCCCAATTTTGGGCTTGGAAGTTTTGGGTTTGGACCGGGCCGGTCGGGTTGCGGTTCGAATATAAAAGAGTGAATTTAGGAAAGCCTAGTTCGGGTTGCTTTAAAAATATGGAAAAATGTCTTAAAATCCTCTTTTATTATATATAAGAGAATGGTGGAATCAATTTTGCAAAATGAGGTTTGGAAGGGTGACATTTTGGGTTAGTGACCAAAATGTAATTTTTGAAAACTGTGTGACTGTTTTAAAAAGGATTGAAACTTTGAATCTTTAAGGATATATTTACCCAATAGGAGTTTCTCCAGATTTTTCTTAAATAATAAAGGTTTAATTAATGGTTTTAATTAAAAGAAAAAGGGAGGGAAAGATATTTTTGGCATTTTCAACTAACTTTTTCCCAAATTCCATTTTCTTTTTCTCTCAACCCAAACACATTCTCCAGCACATTTTCCCTCTGATTTTGACATCCAAATATGAGGTTTCAATTCTCTTTTGATTTCTAATCATCTCTTCAACAAAACCTTATCATTTGCTTATTGGATTTTCAAGAATCTTGGTTCCAAAAAGGGAGAAACTCAAGTTTAGAGGTATGAACGTCCTTCTCCTCTAAATTCTCAGTTCTTTACTGAAATTCCCAAGTTCTCAATCCTTGATTTATGTTTTATTAAAGGTTTTACAATTGTACTCTTGATCTTGGCTTTAAAATGCAAGATTGGGTTGACTTTTGATAGAATTCGTATGATATGATTGGGCACTGATTTGAGGTGTCTTTTTGATGTTAAAAGAATGTTTAATTGATGAGAAATTGAGGTTTAATCAATGCAATCCCGAATAGGTTGATTTTCCTAAGTTTAGCTTGAGTTTTTGGTTGTTTTTGGAGTGATCTTGATGATCTGTTATAGCTGGAGGTATAAGGACGTGGTTAGATCCTTTTTGGATGTTAATTGAGGTTTAAGAATGTTTAGAATTGATGGATCTTGGCTGGGTAGTGTTGTGGAGTTGTTTGGATGTGTTTCCGGTTGTGTTTGGTAGCCGAAAATGGAGTATGGATGAGAGCAGCGAGTTTAGGTGCTTTCATTGAAGATATTAATGCATGATGATGCATTAATCCTCTGCTTTGATGTGTTTAAAACAGGGGAGTCATCTTTGGATCCTTGTGGTGGTGATCCGGAAGCTTGATTGGTGTTTCGGCAAGTGGCGAAACGGAATCGGTGAGTGGATTTTGGTTTTCAGCTTTGAAACCAATGTTTTGAAGGTTTGGGAGCTTAGTTTAAGTCTAAGCAACTTAGCTAAGCTCAAGAGTAAGTTTTCGGAAAAACTCTCTTGTTGATGAGCCATGGTTTGGTTGAATGCAATGTGAAGTGTTTGCATGTTTTTAAATCTGTTTGGAAGCATGTTTTAGCATGTTTAATTGCTGATTTTATAAGCCATGTGTTGAAGGATGCTCTAGGTAAGAGATCCTTGTTTTTGAACATTGTTAAATGTGGTTTTGATGCATGATGATTATGGCTTTGTGAAATGCTTTAAAACAGTGGAATATTGTTGTTAATGATGCATATTGGCAAGTGATGTTTTGAGAAAGGTTAAGAACACTATGGTGGTTAAAATTCCATGGTTGGTTCTTGGTTAAGATCACAAAGGTGGTTAAAAGTCCTTGTGTGAATCTTGTATATCTTAAGAAGAACATGGTGGTTAAAAGTCCATGATTGGTTCTTGGTTAAGGTCACAAAGGTGGTTAAAAGTCCTTGTGTGAGCCTTGAGTATTTAAGAACACCATGGTGGTTAAAAGTCCATGGGTGATTCTTGTTAAGGACACAAAGGTGGTTAAAAGTCCTTGTGTGGTCCTTGGGAATTGAAGAACATCATGGTGGTTAAAAGTTCATGGATGATTCTTGTTAAGGACACAATGGTGGTTAAAAGTCCATGTGTGGTCCTTGTGAATTGTAAGATCAATTTGGTGTTTAAAAGTCCATGTGTGGATCTTATGTTGATTGTATCACTTGTGGCCAATATGACATGTTATAAACTTGAAGCATGAAATGCTTGTTTTAAATGCTTGTGTGCATGTACAAATGATGATTTGAACTAAGGTTTAAAAGGTGTTTTATAAATGAATTGTTGTGTTGTTTTTAAATGAGCATTCCTCACTAAGCTATTGCTTACGCTCTCTCTTTTCTTAAAGCAATAATGCAGAGCATTGAAGTGCATTTGGGGCAGCAAGGAAGCCAAGCATCCAAGTGAAGATTTAAGCTCATGTATGGTGAACATTTTCCTAAAACTATTAGCTTTTGGGCATTTGGCAATGGGGGACCTATGTTGTTGTTTTGGGAGATGTTTTGAACTCCCTAAGTTGGTTTTATGATGTTATTGATGTTGGAACATGTGATTGGCCTTTGTGAGGTGGTTTTGGTATATTGAAGCTTGAATGGTTTTCTAAGTAAGATGCATGCCTATAGAATTGGGGATTTGCTTAATTGATGCCATGTTTGAGTATGGTTGATGCAATTATGTTCCTTATGCATGTAATGTCTTGCTGGTATAATTTGGTTGCATTTGGAGCATGTTTGATGAGTCAATTGTGTGATAAACCAGCTGATTTTCTGCAATCTGGGCAGGCCGTATCGGAACGGGTGCTGCCGTTTCGGAATAGGGGCCTGAAATGGCCTAGGCGCTTCGAAACGGGAGGAACCGTTCCGGAACGGAAATGCTACTGCCAAGCCTTGTTTCGGAACCCGTTTCGGAACGGTCCCGCGTTTCGGAACAAGTCCTCCCTGTTTCAGAACACTCGACCGTTGGGCTCTGAATTTGATGGTTATATGTTTTGAAATGTTTGCGTTTTAGTCCTGAACCTTGTTGTTGCAATTGAATGAGTTTGAGATGTCCGTTTGAGTTGAAATTTGGCAGAGAAGCATGAAAGATAATTAATTTCATATTGGTAACTTTTAATTGGGTTAAGTCTTCATAATTTTCAGAATTTACAATTTGGTCCCTAATTCCTTAATTTGTGCAATTGGGTCCCTGAATGTTCTCTGATGGTTATGATCTTTGAGTATGCTGATCTTGTGAACATATCTAGGGTTAATGTGCATTTAGATAAGACTAAAAAGAAAAAAAGGGTCGTTAATCAAGGTTGACTTTCGGGTTGACTTTGGTTTTCCCCGTGTAAACTTCTTAATTCGGGTCAACCGTCTAGGCCGGGTTAAGGGGGTTACAGAATACCCAACTGAGCCAATTCAGAAGTACATGCTACAAACTCACCACCACCATCCGTTTGTAAAGCAATAATATTAGAATTAAATTGATTCTTAATAGTTGCAACAAAGGACTTCAAAGCAGACAACACTTCACTTTTATTCCTTAACAGAAACAACCAACAATTTCGTGAATACAAATCAACAAAAGAGACATAGTATTGAAAGCCACATGATTTAACAGGAGAAGGATCCCAGACATCAGCCTCAACTAATTCAAACAGCTTTACAAAAACAGTAGTAGACACAGGCAATGGTAACCTATGATTTTTACCAAGTTGACAGGGTGTACACAAACTAGAAGGACTAACAGAAACCTTCTTATTCAAAACAAGACTAACAGTATTAGGAGTTGGATGCCCTAAACGTCTATGCCACAACCAGTAGACATCATCATTTATTTGAGCAGATGAAGGAGATGAAGTAACATGACAGATTGAACCAGAATTATCAGCAGCAGTATGAGAAAACTCAACACAATACAAACCAGCTTCTAATCTTCCCTCAAGAAGAATACTGCCAGAGCCCTTATCCTTCACAAAACAGCAATGAAAGTGAAATTTGAGATAAACAAAATTATTTTGCACAAGTCTAGAAACAGATAACAAATTCCTTGTTATTTCAGGCACATGCAACATATGACTTAACATAAGAGGACAAGTAGTTGTGGATACAGAAGCTTTACTAATTTGTTGAATACACAAAGCTGACCCATCATCAAGGTAAACCTTACCATTACCTGAGTAAGAAGAACCTGGTTGACCGTTTGGTGGGATGTAAGTGACATGGTGTGTAGCACCAGAATCCAGATACCACTTATTGTCTATAGAGATCACTCCTTGAGCTATCAGAGAATTAATATGTGCAGTGTTCGATGTGTGCTCTGCTGAACTATCAGGTGCACCTGCAAGAATACTAACAAAAGGATCATAACCATCAACATTCTCAGCAGTGTATTGACATAGATTGGCCCATGAAACATTAACAGGTTGACGTTCTTGAGAAGAAGAGACTCCCTTAAAGTTCTGATCGAAGCGATGCCAGCATCGATCCACCAGATGTCCTAACTTCCCGCAAAGTTGGCACTAAGGTCGAGATCGACCACGAAATCTGCCTCCAGTATACTCTCCAGATCTCTGTCCCCTAAACTTTGACTCAGAATAGGGCCTCGACACTTCACGATCAGTGGCATGAGCATCAAGAGTCTTAGCACCATCGAAACGAGCCAGGTTAATTCCAACAGGGATTCGTACTGGATCTAACAGCCGTGCTTCAACATCCATCAACACGGAAACAACAACATCAAATGTGTACGTACGACTGACCGTAATAGCAGCAATGAAAGTATCTTACTCCACTGGCAAGCCATTCAAAACCGTAGCAACACGTTCTACCTCCGATATAGGACTGTCGCTCGTAGCTAAGAGATCACATATCTCTTTGATTTGAGTGGTATACTCACGAATTGTATAGATCCTTTCTTCAACCCTCTCAATCGACAATGTAAATGCATAATTTTCGTAGTATACAGATTAGAGTAGAGATTGAATACCTCCTCCCAGATTTGAGCACAAGTCTCTGCTCCGACTAGCTGTGGCAAAATATTAGGGCTAATCGTCGACAACAGCCACAAAGCAAGTGAGCTGTCTTGCTTCTTGTACCTCCGGTAAGCTGGATTCAGAGTTCGTTGTCTATCAGATCCAACCACGAACTTCGGCGGAACTGGATACGTCTTATCCAAATAAAACTCCAAATCATGCCCTCGTATCATGAGAATCACTTGATGTTTCCATAGCAAGAAATTCGTGTCATCTAATCGAATATTTACATGTTTGTTGGCAAAGGCTTGATCGACAGACACTTCCGGCACCTGATCAACTGCAGATTCGTCAGACGGCTCGATTGGGATCTCTCCGATGACATCCATTAAACAAACAGAAACGACAAAGACAACACTCAATAGAAAAGGAAACAAGATTCAACAACAACACGAACAAAGGACAACAACCGGTGGATCTATAGCTCTGATACCATATCGAAATATCTCTAGTGAACGAAAAGAGAAAGACGATGAAAACAAGAAAAGGGGAAAGCGGCAGTTAGGGTTCACGGACGATAACAGAGAAAGAAATGGTGCTTGGGTTGGATACAAATGTAGGCCAATTCATTAAACTCAGTTAATGGGCCAGTACCACTTCAAGTGATTTTTATAGCCCAAACCTTGCTCAACAGAATTGAAACAGAAGACTTCAATATGTTGAGAGAGCAGGCTTATTCTTAACAGAAAACCCAGCTGGCCTAACAACCAGACTAGCCCAGAAGATTCTACACACCCATCGAATATAAAGAAATATTCTGGATTATTTTTCAATAGTGACCCTATTAAAAATTTTAAAAGTTCGGTGATCAAAATAAAAGCGCCCTAAAAGTTCGGTAACCATTGGTGTGCTTTACCCAATTTTTAATAAGTTTTTTTTTTAGCTTTGATTCAAAATAGCAATGTAATATTACAAGGCATCCTCGGATGTATATGTAGATTCTATGTTACATCAATGGCATATATCAACAATCCAACATTGTATAAAGTTGAAAGAATGATCACTCAATCTTGTGGTTCTGATTTTGTACGGTATGAAAGAGATTTGCAATTAGGCAATCTCAAAATTGCAAGAAATGATCCCTCCTTTACTACGTATGGGAACATCATTGTAGTTTGTCTATGCTACTCCGACTCTTCATTTTTTTTATAAAAAAAACGAAGTATTTGAATATGACATTCATGTCAGAATGACCTTTGAATATGTGGAGAAAATCGGGTCGGACTCTTCGTTTAATCGAATCTCGCACTAAAACCCGAGTGAGATAATAGTTAGTCACTATCCATGAGATCAGCAACTGTAATTTTCCCACAGTTGCTACTGTCTAGTGCATCAAATTGGTTGCAGATCTGCAAAATGTCTTTCTCTGAAACTCTGCCCATCTCCTTGAGCTTGTAGATTACAAATTCAGATTTACTGCAACAAATACACAACTAAAGTGGTTTTATTACATCACCATAAAATTGCATATATACAATGCTGAGAGGGATATGTCCTAATGATCTGCTGATTAATGCTATGTCATCTCTGATGATTTAGAAACTTCAAACATCATAGCAGTACAATATTCAGACATAGCTATGGGAAAAATTGAACATACTTGTATATGGAGTTTAAACCCGAACCCGAATAACATGTTCATGTGCATTGTAATGCCAGTTTAAACCCGATAAAAATCCGAATAACAAGATGAGAGGAGAGGGATATGTCCTAATTATCTGTGTCTAGTCACTAGTGCATGTGATCTGTTACTGTAATGTGACACAAGTCCGTGTAACATGGTACCTGATGGATCCATCATTGTCGAGGTCCGCAGCAACCAAATCCCCCAGAGTCATCTTCTTCTGAAGAACCCATTTTGCTATCTTCCGATTTCGCTTCTCGATCCTCAGCTCCGTCAAGTAAAGAAATGCCCTTGCCACAGCTAACGTACTAACCAGCAACCATAGAACTGCGAAACACCTCCCCGTTAACGTCGTGAAAGCGAAATCACCGTAACCGACGGTCGTCACCGATGTAACAGCGAGATAAAAGCTATTGACCCAATCCAAGTTCTCTAGAAAATGAGCGGCTACGGTTCCGATGGCGATGCACCCGATGACTACTCCCAGTGCTAGGCTCACCTTCATTCGTATCCTCATCCTTCCTTTGGCTTTATCTATCATGTACGTTTGAACCATGGTGTTGAATCGATTCTCATCGACCGTGCTCAAAAGGACCGATTCTTGTCGATCACAAATGTAAGTAACCAATCCGTTGAGCAAAATATCGATGAATCCGAAGCCAATTAGTATAAAGAAACATGTGAAGAGCTTGGTGAATGTCGTGTCGGGGACGATATCACCGTATCCGATGGTACATAGAGTGACCACGATGAAGTACAAGGCATCTAGGGGCTTGAAGGTTTCAGTATCTTTGAAACCTCCACTGACTAAAAACATTACAATGCCGGTTAATACGTATATGATTAGCCAAATGAAGGCCTGGCGGACGATGAAAGGAGTCGACGACTTCGAGGCCAAGTCTCGGTCCTCGGAGGAGCCTCCGAATGCTTCCCTGATGTCGGTGAAAACGGATGGAGCGGAATGTGAGCGACGGGGCAGCCTGGTTTTCTTGTTTTTCAAATTGGCAATGAGATTTATGTAGGATGAGGAGGTGGGTGGCGGGATGATGGTGTCGTTGGAGATGAGATGTGGAGGGGATTGGCAGAGGTTGGGGAGTAATGGTTGATCCATGTTAAGAATTCAGTTGGAGTTTTGGTAAGAAATGGGGTTTGTTTGAGACTTAGTTGGTGGTTCATCTAACGGTCATACGGGGGAGAAAGTAATGAATGCGTGAAACCAACCATTCAAGAGATAAGATTTCACATGAAATATTTCCTTAATTTACCTGCTTGCTCCCACGGCTCATTCATGTATATATGCTTTCGAATAGAAATCTTTGTTCGTTTTAAGTGTCCCAATTTATGTTTCTATATTAAAAAGTTATGTTTAGGGTTAGAGGTATAAGAGTAGAGTTTAGGAAATTTGAGATAAAATATATTTTTAAAGTTTAGAGTTTAAAGTTTACGGATTAAAATTTAGGATTAACGTTTAAAATTTAACTTTTTAATATTGAGACATAAAAAAATGCACCAAAAAAGCAAAAAAATTTTGTCTGTATACTTTCACCATTAAAATTTGAAAGTGGAGAGCAAATTTATAAATAAATCAATTCTTTTAAAACAAATTAAACGAGGACAAAGGCCTCCCCACCCCCATATAGCTACGTCATTAGGGCTCTTATTCCGAATAAAAAATATTTTTATCTTTAATATATATATATATATTAAAAATTAATTAATTTATAAATTTATCCCTCCCTTTTCAAAATTTATATTATGCCACCCTCAACCTCCGATCCTAATTCCGTTCCGGTCACCAACCATTCAAAGCTTACTCTTTGTTTTCCTTGTTAACTTCAGCATGCTCTTATTAGAGACAGATTGGTCAGTGGATTAATGTCTAAAGACTCTAAACCCAACTTGAATATAATAGGGACATCATCCGCATTTGCGGCTTGTTATTATTATTTACGGATCTATTGTTTTTTTTAATGAAAATGTTATTATTATTATTAGGGTAAACTACACCGGTGGTACCTTAACTATGCCTGTATTCCTACTTTGGTCCCAAAACTATGTTTTTCGGCAAAAGAGTCCCTTCCGTTACATAGTTTTCCTGTTTTGGTCCCCCGACGTTAAATAACTAACGGTTTTGCTGATGTGGCATTTTTTAATATTTTTAAGGCTGATGTGGCATTTTTAAATATTTTTTAATCATTTCTCTCTCCTCTTATATATTATTTTTATTTAATTTTATTCACCCAATCATATTGTGACACGTGTCATACACCATTAGATGAAAAAAAACCCCCAAATATCCTAAAATCGGAAGTGGTGCTGCTGGGATACGAACCCAGGACCAGCAGCACACCAAGCATACACTTGAACCAACTAGGCTAGGCTGGATAATTGATTCAAATCTACTAACACTTATATTTAAGCTATACAAATTAACCCAAAAAAACCTAAAAACATAATTGGTGCCGCTGGGAATTGAACCCAAGACCACCAATGCATAAGGCATGCGCATAAACCAACTATGCTAGGCTATTTAACTGATCTAAATGTACTAACATTTATATTTAATCTGTATAAATTAACCCAAAAAAACCTAAAAATATATTTATTTATTATAAAATTAATATTTATTAATAATATAAGAGGAGAGAAATAATCAAAAAAAATATTAAACTAATGATATTTATTAATATTAATAATTGTTAAATTTTTACTTTTGCAAATATTTTTATTTATTTTATAATAATATTTATTAATAATATTAATAATAATTGTTAAATATTTATTAATAATATTAATAATTGTTAAATTTTTTACTTTATTATTACTGCAAGTATTTTTATTTATTTTATAATAATATTTATTAATAATATTAATAATTATTAAATATTATTAATAAATATTATTATAAAATAAATAAAAATACTTGCAGTAATAATAAAGTAAAAAATTTAACAATTATTAATATTAATAAATATCATTAGTTTAATATTTTTTTGATTATTTCTCTCCTCTTATATTATTAATAAATATTAATTTTATAATAAATAAATATATTTTTAGGTTTTTTTGGGTTAATTTATACAGATTAAATATAAATGTTAGTAGATTTAAATCAGTTAAATAGCCTAGCATAGTTGGTTTATGCGCATGCTTTATGCATTGGTGGTCTTGGGTTCGATTCCCAGCGGTACCAATTATGTTTTTAGGTTTTTTTGGGTTAATTTGTACAGCTTAAATATAAGTGTTAGTAGATTTGAATCAATTATCCAGCTTAGCTTAGTTGGTTCAAGTGCATGCTTGGTGTGCTGTTGGTCTTGGGTTTGAATCCCAGCAGCACCACTTCCGATTTTTAGGATGTTTGGGGGTTTTTTCATCTAATGGTGTATGACACGTGTCACAATATGATTGGGTGAATAAAATTAAATAAAAATAATATATAAGAGGAGAGAGAAATGATTAAAAAAATATTTAAAAATGCCACGTCAGCCTTAAAAAATATTAAAAAATGCCACATCAGCAAAACCGTTAGTTATTTAACGTCGGGGGACCAAAACAGGAAAACTATGTAACGGAAGGGACTCTTTTGCCGAAAAACATAGTTTTGGGACCAAAGTAGGAATACAGGCATAGTTAAGGTACCACCGGTGTAGTTTACCCTTATTATTATTATTATTATTATTATTATTATTATTATTATTATTATTATTATTATTATTATTATTATTTACGTATAGTCATTGTTAATGTTAATCATTATGATTTTCATTAATACATAAAATTAAAAGAATTTATATTTAATATACATGCCGTGGAAACATAAAAAATTCTTCTAACGTTTTAGTTTTATGGTTTATTATTAGAATTAGAGTTTATATATTAGGAGTTTAGGTTTAAGATTTTAGAATTTAGGAGTTGTGGTTAGAATTGAGGGTTTAGAGTTTATAGTAATATGATTAGGGATTTATGTTTTAACATATAAACCCTAAATTCTAGCCACAACCCATCAATTCTAAACCACTAAACATAAACTCCTAAACTCTAAACCTAAAAACTAAGACGTTTGTGAGAACTTTTTATTTCCACCGCCTAGGTATAAAATAATTACCTAAAATTATTATTGTAGTAAGTATTGGGTACATATATAAATCTGTCAACATTTTTTTGAATGTGAGTACAATAGTTTTATTAAAAGAGGAAAATCTAAAAACATTGAGAGTTTACAACTCAGGTAAACAAACTTGATCTGGACATATTCCTAAAAATACGAAAACTAGCGTCTCTAGATCATAAACATTTTTTGGTTAACTAGATCATAAACATGACCATACAAAGAAATGGTAAAACCCTAACTCAAAGACTTGAAATAAAATAGATACAAATATCATTAACGCTCGACAATGAAAGGTAAAAACTAACAACAAACGACATTAAAAATGCATATTGTAACTTCATAAACCGGCCTATGCGAAATGACCATGTCTAACATGCACATCTCAACTTTAAAATTCAAGTAAAAAATATGTCGAAAAATTCTAGCATCTAATTTGAAACCATATTTTCGTAAATCGATATAGGACGATGAATATATATATATATATAATAGATGATAGTTCCGAAATAAGTAATGTCTAGTATGGTAGCAAAATACTTGTAACATTAACTTCATACATCCCAAAATATAAGCACATGTCACTCTGAAAGAACAAAACAGTTGATAGAAACATTACATTTAGATGGAGTACTGAATGTGTTGATCATCCAAATGTCAGGTACATGGTAACATATCCAAAATATCTAAAAGGGAGAAAATTTGGGGAGTGAACTAGAGAGCTCAATGTGTTCTAATAGTACAGGTAAAAACATTTATATAATTTAGATAAATAAAAACATTTTAGGAAAACATGTTATAAGAGCATCCAAAGTTTTCATGTAAACCTATCTACCCTTCGATCGAACTTCAGGATACAGTTCTCCAGAACTGTATCATATACAGGCTTTAACACGAGCCCATTGGGTGTGGGTGTCATCCTAAGGGAATACCTTAGGTGTTGACAAAATTATCCTAGCCGAAGCGTAGGAACCAAATACGGGCAAAATTACCCTAGCCGAAGCATAGAAACTTTATAAGGGGAAATTACCAGCCGGATCAGGGCTGAACCTTCAGAGACTTCATATCATACCCTAAGTACCCCAGTGAATCAGTCCAGAAAATACTACAATATGCGATAATAAATAGTGATAATAATAATAGTTAGTAAACACATTTGTATACATATAAATAGTAACCATAGAGCATGCTTGTCATATCGGGTACTAGGGCATATATCAAACATACAATATAATCACGCTTAAGTTTAGAAAAGTTGTATGTTTATGCGAAATCAAGCATATTAGTCATGTGCACATGATCAGTTTTATAAAACATGTAAAACAACATGTAAAACAGTCGTATAGCACACAAGAAATACACCTCAAAATGACATGTAGGTCTGATAATCTACTGGGCACCAAAACCACGCTCAGCTACGATACTAGAACCTAGATCGACAAAGATTAGGGTTACTACAAGAATTATGTTTTTATTAGGACAATTTAGAAAGTATTAAAACCATATGGGTCACTGTAGGTTCATGCGGCTGAGCAGATCGGGACGAGCTAGGCTAGGTGAAAATGGGATCGGGAGATTCGTGAGTACCTATAATCAAACAATTGTTCATATCAGTCCTTTATTCGATAGTAATATGCTACATAAATTAACTTGATCAAATGCATGCTCGGGTTTAAGGTCAGATTCGGAGGCTTTTGGGTTTGAATTTCGCGAAACGGACTTCAAAAACGAACTAAGGACGTAAAAAAAAGTAAAATAAGGGTTTTCGAAAAATTTGACTTGTAACCCCCTCGTCCCGGTCTGGCCGGATGACCGGTCCGAGTAGGCCACACGGGGAAAACCGAAGCAAAACCCGTTAAGGTTCCCCCTCGGTTAGCAACCCTAAAAATTTTCTTTTAAATTAATTTTCTCTAAAGGCACATTTAAATCCTATGTGAACACATCAGCGGAAGGATTTGAGAAAAGACACGCAACAAAACTCAAACCGACAAATAAACAGTCCAATTTTAACCCATTAGGCAGGCCGTTTTGAAACACCATTGAGGCGTATCGAAACGCCTTGACCTGGTCAACTGCCCCAAGCCCACACGAGGAGGTCGTATCGGAACGGAGGTCAAATGTTCTGAAACACCCTCAACGGTCAACTTCTCGTGGTCAACGAGATATTGACCGTTTCGAAACCCTTAGACCCGTTTCGAAACGCTTTTATCTCGGTAATTTCTCAGATTTCCAGTAGCCAAAGTGTTCCGATACTCGTTTCGAAACATGGGTTCACAGTGGCCAAACCGTATCGTAACGTGTTCCGATACGGGGTCCCTGAAGCCTTACCCGTTCCGAAACGGATCAACCTGTTTCGAAACACGGGCTGTCTGCAACCTTCAAAAACCAGACTTAGGCATTTCTCAACAACTCTAAAGGCCCTAAACGACCCCAAGAAACACTCAACATAAGCATACATGAACTAGAGGCATGGATCCTATGTTAAACATGCTCAAACACACAAGGCATATGATGAAACATCCATTCATGGCATTTACGCAAAGACAACATTACATATAAGGGCATGCTTGAAGACATTAAAAACCAAAAGGCACAATTCATCTCAATAAGGTTTACATGCCATTCAAAGCAACCTAAACATTCATAAGGCATGCCATCACACAAGCATTTGAGAAGACATAACATGTTTACAATCAAAGTCAATTCATAAACATCAAACACATATATGAGTCATACATCGCTCATACAAAACACACTCTTGCCACATTGCTAAACTACTACATAATTGCTAAACCGTACTTGAGCAAAAAAAACTTGGAAAGCCCCTTACGCCTTGCTCCGAGCTAACACCACGCTAATGATCTGCATTGTTGAAAATGAGAGCGTAAGCTAGAAGCTTAGTGAGGATGCTCTAAAATAGAAAACATCAACAATGCAGGGTTCAAGCATGCAATCACATAATCTCACATACAACATACGTAGGTAAATCAACAAGTCAACCTAGCTAGTCTTTCAAGAGTCATAATATGTCATCTCACATCATACTAAGCTCAACAACAAATATCTCAATTATCAAAACATCATAAACATAAGAGCAATATCATTGGCCATTATTAGTTTACCCAGATGTGCGGATTTAATCTCAACAACCACATTACCTCGGTGGGATTACACTCATCACCGGACCTTGCATGGGCGGGATTCCACTCATCACCACATGCCCTATGGATGGGATTCCACTCATCATCCCGTAGAATATAAATAAATTTCCGGTGGAATGTTACATCACCGTACTCCTCCTTGATGACTCAACGCCATCAAGGCCACGCACATTTTGACTCAATTTGTGTGCACACTAATCCTAATGATCGATCATTTACACCCGGTAAAGATAATTAGTGCCAATTTCATTTACCACATCACATATCCACCATTTCTATCACATGCTCATCACATTCATATATCAAAGTACACATACCATTCAAACCACATTTCTCACAATCAAATAGGCAAGCCATACTAGCATCAATAGGAAATAAGAAGTTAAGTTACCAATTCAACTCCCACATAGGAAAGGCCTACCAAGCACATTCCAACACATACACTACACACACTTGAACCAACTTTAAAACATATTTAAAGTCACTCACCACCCTTTCTTAGCAACCAAAGCAAGCCTCCTATATGCCCAGATTCGATCCCGTTGCTTCTCCAATGTCTCCTCTTGTTTCTAGCCAATCAAAAACATCCATTACTTCACAAATCAATGCTAAGACTCAGTCATCAACTCATCCCATAAGTACAAGCCATACTTCAACAAATTCCAACCCAAATGATCACCCAAAAGTCCATTTTCGAGCTCCCTTAAAACCTACCTGAAAACCATGTTTTCAAACACCCAGATGACACCCAAATGGTTCCAAAACACCTTCCTAACATCCCTAAACCATCAGCCCTTCAAATTAATCCTAAAACTCACCAAAAACCAAGTTTTAGACACTTCAAACATGGCCACAATGACCCATTTCGGGTTTTCACCCAAACCCACTCATTTCAACATATTATGTGTATTTTAAGGTGACTAAACCAAAACCCAACTTACTTATTCAAAACCAATTGAAATACCCAATAAAAACTCAAGCTTTCATTAAACCCCCAAATTTCAAAAGATGATAGTTTCAAATTCTACAACCATGTAAAGGTAGAGGATGAAGAGGAGAGTTCAAATATATGATAACCTTTAAAAATGCCCTTGAGATGAGGAAGAAATCAAATGGAATAGTATTTAGGGTTTGAGAGGGGTTTAGTTGTAACCCCCTCGTCCCGGTCCGGACGCTTGACCGGTCTGAGTGGGCCACACTGGGAAAACCAAAGCGAAACCCGTTAAGGTTCCTCCTCGGTTAACGACCTAGAAAATTTCTTTTTAAATTAATCTTTTCTAAAGGCTCATTCGAATCCTATGTGATCATAACAGCGGAAAGACAAGCATTCATACAACAATAACTCGAACCACCTAAGCAAAACAGACCATTTTCTAATGATTAAGCAGGCCGTTTCGAAACACCCTCAAGGTGTATCGAAACGCCTTGACCTGGTCAACGGTTCTAAGCCTACACGAAGAGGCCGTATCGGAACGGAGGTCAACCATTCCGAAACACCCTCCATGGTCAACTTCTCGTGGTCAACGAGATTTTGACCGTTTCGAAACCCTTAGACCCGTTTCGGAACACCTTCATCTCGTCATTTTCTCAGAATTCCAATAGCGAAAATGTACCGAAACGGCCTCTACGTGTTTCGAAACGCCCGAACAAAAACAAAGGGACCGTATCGAAACAGGGTAGCCCGTTTCGAAACGCCCTCTGTCTGCAGACTGGTTTTGGCTGGTTTATGGCACAAGGATGTCCCTAAACCCCTCTAAAACACCAAACACCACACTAACCTCAATCCTAAGGCAAACCGACATAACAAGCATGCTTAAAACACCCAAAACACATATAGAGAAACATAAAATCAAGGCATTGCCAAAAGCATACATCAACATAGTCAATACTTAGATAATTATAGGTAGCAAAACTAACAAGGTTTACAAGCAATGGAATACATCCCAAAATCCAATTTAACAAGCACAAACGAGGAGTCTAACATGCTCCTAAACAACATCAACAACAACATAATTCGAAAGCGTCATAACATGATTACATGTCCCATTGCTTGACCATTACATCATAATTAAAATGTTCATACTTGGTAGCTAAACAAGCACCACGAAGCACACTTGGAGGCCCCCTTCTTGCACTTAGCAACCCAAGAACTAAGGATCTGCATTGTCGAACAAAGAGAGAGGGTAAACAATAAGCTTAGTAAGGGTAAACTCTTTAAAAACAAACCTCGACAATGCAGGGTCCAAGCACGATCTCAACCAAGGTAAATGCATGATTACCAAAGATCCTCAAGAGCCAAATGTCAAAGATGCATGAACAATATTCAATTATATGCCATGCTCAACAAGCTCTATTTCACAACATATGTAAACACATATAAACATCCAAGTAGAAATCACATTCTACAACACATTGATACACATATCAATCAATATTGGCACCTAGCTATGACCCGAATAAGCGGATAAATATGTTGGAACTCACATCCAACAACCACTTTACCTCACGGTGGGATTACACTCATCACCGGTCTCGCGGAGGGGATTCCACTCATCCTCACGCCCCGTCAATGGGATTTCACTCATCATCGACTAATATAAATACAATTTCCGAGCGAACCCGTACTCCTCCTTGGTGACTCAACGCCACCAAGGCCACTCACGAATTTAGACTCATGTGTGCACACTAACATCCTAATGATCGATCATTTGTACTCAAGCATACTAGTGCCAACATTTAACTCAATCCACATTATTCATTTCAATCAATTTCGTGCTTAGCACGTACTCACCATGATCACAATCATGAACCATTCACATGCATATCATAATGCATCACAAATCAAGCCTCATTTCACATGTATATCACATTATACATAAGCAATCATATCACAAGGCATACAAGGCATAAACATCCAATACAAGTTCATCCAATGGCTCTAGATTAAGTTTAGGATTAGGCTACCACCCTAATCCTAACTCTAGGTGGGTCTACCAAGCCCGACCTAGTCCATATGCTCGAACCAACCATTTAAAACCACTTTAAAACATTAACCACTCACTTAAACTTCCAAGCTCAATTACCAAGCAAGCAACCACCCTCAGGCTTCCGGATTTCCTCCCGATGCTTCACCGGCACAAGTTCTCGCCTCTAAACAACCTCAATACAATTCAAATAACTTCAAATAAGCCCAAACATCAAAATACTAACCCGGAACACAATTCAAACACAATCCACACAATTTCAAGCCATGAACAAACCCAACATTTAGCAAACTCGGGCAGCCCCAAAACCTCATCCAAAACCCATGTTTCCAACACCTTTTATACCCACAAATGATCCCAAATCGACCCCCAACCATAGTACTATCAATAGCCTATCAATTCCAACCTAAAACAACCCCCAAAACTCACCCAAAACCCTTCAAAAACCCCCCTTTAAACCCAATTTCGGGAATTGCTTAAAATCAAGAAAAATTCACATATGTGGTACCATTTAACTCCTAGACTTCATATCTAGCAACATTAAATCAAAATATTAGGTTTAGGAACATAAAGTTACCATTTTTAATCAAAATCTCCAAAAACTCTAATTTCAAAACTTTGAGGAAAATGAAAACTAATGGTACTTTTGAAGAGAGGGAGTTGAGGAGAAGTCAAAAATGAAATTACCTTTTGAAAACGGGTTGAAATGAAGGAGCTTTGTGATGGAATCGTGGAAGGGATGAGAGCTCTCTCTTTTCACGTTGAAGAAGAGAGTGAATAGTGAAAGATGGTGAGAAATGGGTGTTTTAATTGTTTTGTTTCAATTTAAAAGCTAAAGACCACTTTGCCCTTAATGAATTGAACCATTCACAAAGAAGGAGATCCATGGCTATTTGGGTTCAAATTAAAATATGTTCAACACCATTTATTTTGAAAATAAAACCCGACCATTATTTTAATCATAAAACCGAACCCGAAATAATATTAAAATATTATTTTCACCCGACCCCTAGACCCGAGTGTTACAACTCTCCCCCACTTAAGGAATTTCGTCCCCGAAATTACCTGACGGAAACAAATACGGAAACTGCTCAACCATATCATCTTTCCTCTCCCACGTGGCCTCTTCTACACCTCTATGTCTCCACAACACCTTGACCAACTCTATGGTCTTACCACGCAACACCTTGCTATCAGAAGCAAGTATCTCAACGGGCTCTTCATTATAAGACAAATCCGGATTCAACTCTATCTCCTCAACGGGCATAACATGAGAATGATCCGATCTATATCTCCTAAGCATCGACACATGAAAGACATCATGGATCTTCTATAACTCAGAAGGTAACCTCAAACGGTAAGCTACAGGTCCAATCCGCTCAACTATCTCATACGGACCAATGAACCTCATACTCAACTTGCCCTTCCGGCCAAATCTCATTACCTTCTTCCACGGAGATACTTTCAGAAACACTTTCTCACCCACGGATAACTCAATCTCTTTCCTCTTCAAATTCGCATAAGACTTCTGACGATCGGAAGCTGCTTTCAAACAATCACAAATCAACTTCACCTTGTCGGTAGTCCCCTTAAGCAAATCCGGCATACGTAACAATCTCTGACATGTTTCAGCCCAACAAATCGAAGTCCTACTTCATCTACCATACAAAGCCTCATAGGGAGCCATCTGAATACTAGACTAATAATTGTTGCTGTAAGCATACTCAACTAAAGGTAGGTGCTTCTCCCAAGAACCCTGGAAGTCAATCACACAACAACGAAGCATATCTTCTAGAATCTGTATCACTCGCTCTGACTGCCCATCGGACTGCTGATGATAAGATGTGCTGAAATGCAAACGGCTACCTAGAGCACTATGCAAGCAACCCCAGAATCTCGAAGTAAATATAGGATCTCTATATGAAACAATAGACTTCGAAACTCCATGAAGTCTCACAATCTCACGGATGTATAAGTTTTCCAACTTGTCTAAAGAATCTGTAGTGTTCACTGCTAAGAAGTGAGCACACTTAGTGAACCTATCAACAATCACCCACACGGAATTCTTCTTCGAAGGAGACAAAGGCAACCCCGACACAAAATATATGGTGATCCTCTCCCATTTCCATTCCGGAATCTTCAAAGGCTGTAACAAACCTGAAGGAACCTGATGTTCTGCCTTCACTCTCTGACAAACCATACAACGACTCATATACTCGGCTACATCCTTCTTTAAACCAACCCAGAAGTAATCATTCTTCAAGTCACGATACATATTGGTACTACCCGGATGCATAGAAAAGGGACTCGAATGTGCTTCACTCAGAATCTGACGTCTCAACTCAACATCTTCTGGTACAACAATTCTATCTCTAAAGCACAACAAACTCTTACCACTGAAACTATACTCGGTCGGTCTTCCTTTGGCTATGTCCTGAACATGAGGAACTAATGTCACATCTTGCAACTACTTCTCTCTAATCAACTGAATCAAAGAAGGCTTCACTTGCAACTCGGTGATCAACCCACCATCATCGGACACACTCAATCTAGCAAACATAGCTCTCAACTCAACGACCACTTTTCTACTTAAAGCATCAGCTACTACATTTGCCTTACCCGGATGGTACTCAATGGTCAAATCATAATCTTTTAGTAACTCTAGCCATCTTCTCTGTCTCAAGTTCAACTCTTTCTGTGTCATCAAGTACTTCAAGCTCTTGTGATCGGTGTAAACTATACACTTCTCACCATACAAGTAATGACGCCAAATCTTCAATGCAAAAACAACCGCGGCTAACTCTATATCATGAGTAGGATAGTTCTTCTCATGAACCTTCAACTGTCTAGAAGCATAAGCAACAAATCTTCTTTCTTGCATCAAAACACATCCTAAACCTATGTAGGAAGCATCACTGTAAATCACAAACTCCTTACCTGAAACATGTTGCACTAACACTGGAGCATTTGTCAAAGCTTCTTTCAATTTCTCAAAGGCCTTATGTCTTGCATATGACCACTCGAACTTAACTCCTTTTTACAACAATTTAGTCAAAGGAGCAGCTACTCTAGAGAAACCATCAACAAATCTCCTATAGTAACCGACTAATCCTAGGAAACTCCTAATCTCAGTCACGGACTTAGGTTGTTTCCACTCAACAACAGCCTCAATCTTCGATGGATCAAGACGGATACCTTCGGCCGAAACAAGATGGCCAAGAAATAAAACCTCTCGAATCCAGAACTCACATTTACTAAGCTTCGCATACAACTGATTGCTCAACAATCTCTGCAAAAAAAAATCTCAAATGCTCATCATGCTCTTCTTCGGCCTTCGAGTACACAAGTATGTCATCAATAAAAACAACTACAAAACAGTCTAGATAGTCTCTAAAAATTCTGTTCATCATATCCATGAATGCTGCAGGTGCATTCGTGAGCCCAAACGGCATCACAAGAAACTCATAGTGACCATATCTAGTCCTAAAAGTTGTCTTCAGAACATCACACTCTTTCACTTTCAACTGGTAGTACCCGGATCTCAAATCTATCTTCGAGAACACTGAAGCACCTCTCAACTGATCAAACAAATCATATATGCGAGGCAACAGATACTTGTTCTTCACAGTCAACTGATTCAACTGCCTGTAGTCAATACACATGCGCATACTACCATCTTTCTTTTTCACAAACAACACGGGAGCACCCCAAGGAGAACTACTAGGCCTAATGAAACCACGGTCTAATAATTCTTGCAACTGACTTTTCAATTCTTTCAACTCTTTCGGAGCCATACGATACGGAGCTATCGAAACTGGATTAGACCCTGAAACAGTCTCAATCACAAACTCAACATCTCTGTCAGGAGGTAAACCCGACAACTCTTCAAGAAACACATCCGGAAAGTCACAAATTGTTCTAATATCTTTTGGTCTAGCTTCACTCATATTCGGATTCATAACATAAGCTAAGTAAGCCCCACATCCGGAATCCATCAACCTATGAGCCTCTAAAGCTAACACAACATTAAACAAGAACTTAATGTTCTCGCCTACTACTACTACCTCGTAGTCATCAGAAAGCTTCAAGGTAATCCTCTTCTTCTCAAAATCCACACTAGTCCGGTGCTCAACTAACCAGTCCATACCCAAAATAATATCAAAGCCATAGAAAGGAAGTTCCATCATATCAACAGAGAACACATGACCCTGAATCTTCAGTGGACATCTCCTATACATACGTCTAACCACAACTGTCTCACCGAAAGAACTAGTCAGATGCATACCTACATCTAAAATCTCAACAGGTATATCTAACTTCCGTGCATGCTCACTCAAAATGTAAGAATGTGTATAACCCGAATCAACCAAAGAAAGCAAAGACATAGTTTGTAACTCAAAATTACCTGCTATCACATCAGTGTCGTTCTCGGCCTCTCTCTGAGCATAGACTCTCGATGGTCCTCCTGCCTCTAGTTGCACTGCCACAACATGAGCAAGGTTCCTCTGAGCATCCACCCTAGGTGCATCAGCCCTAGGCTGGAAGTAGCCACAACCGCGCTCACGGCCTCTCTGAAAATCATTCGCTCTCGCAGGAACCTGAGCAATGTTCGGTGCATGTGCCGCCTGATGCGGACAATCCTTCCTAAAGTGGTCCCTCGAACCACAGTTTCAACAAGCATGGAAGTTACCCCAACACTCACTAGTGTGTTGTCTCCCACATCGGGTGCACTCGGGCAAACGCCCTCCTCCTCTATGGCCCTGATGGCCCCTACCATGATGGCCACCGCCACGTCTGTGGTCAAACTGATGTCTGCCACCTCTATGCCTCTTGGCATCTCTACTGTCAAAGTTGTTGTGCCTTTTATCAGAACTAGATCCTCTAGAACGCTTGGTCAGCCCCAAGCTATGCTAAATGTCCTTGGCTCTAGCAACCAAGACATCAAAGTCAGAATAATCAGAAGCTAAGGTGTACCTCTTAACTTCCTCATGAAGCCCATATCTGAAATGATCACATCGGGCCCTCTCAGTAGGCACCAACTCTGAAGCATACTAACTCAGACGAACAAAGCGGATCTCGTAGTCAGTCATAGTAGCATCTCCCTGAACCAGAGCCATAAACTCCCGCTTCTTCTCATCTAAATACCTCGGTCCCAAGTACCTCTTCCTGAAAGCAGACTCAAAGAAATCCCAATCAATCTCTGCCTCTGGAACTCCAGTAGTAATGGTGACCCACCATGTGTAGGCATCACCCTAAAGCAAGGAAATCACACAACCCAATCTACGTGCGCCTACACAACCCATCTGAGCCAAGATACGAACTGTCTTCTCCAACCATAACTCCGACCTCTCCGGAGTAGATCCTCTAAACTCTTCGGCCCCCAAGCTACAGAGCCTCTCCAACGGTAGACTAGCATCATCGCACCTAGGCTGAGCTGCAGCCTGAGCTCCCGCAACTGCGGCCTGAAATGCTCCCGCTATAGCTTGCACTAGCGGAGTCGTATCAATTCCGGCCGGAACTTGGCCACCTTGGCCTCCTTGAGGTCCCTCTTCCTCAGCTCCATCCTCGCCTCCAACTCCAGGCGGAGAAGGTGGTGGTGGTGGTGGAGGTGGTGGAAGAGCTCCAACTTCAGCGGCCACCAGCCGTTCTATATGAGCCTCCACTCCAATCACTGGCTCAACAGGAGCCGCAACACGTGATTCGTGACGAACCACTCTCGGCCTACCCCTCGGCCTAAACATCGCTCACAAACGATAACTACAACCACAAAAAATATAATATACAAGATTGGGTTAGCAAGGCAAGGCTTCCAAGTGCTCAAGTACGTTTCCCTCACTTAAAAATTCTTTTCCGATGTAATAGTAGCAATGAGACTCCCAAACAACATGCTTTTAAACAAAACAATCAACATACTTGTCACACAAGCAATCATACTTATAAGGCAAGCAAACACCGTGCATGACAATACAAAACTTGAACTTACCTCACTCACCTGCCCAAGGTCTCGGTAACCTTAGGCTCTGATACCAACAAGTATAACCCCCTCGTTCCGGTCCGGGCGCTTGACCGGTTCGAGTGGGCCACACGGGGAAAATTGAAGCGAAAACCATTAAGGTTCCTCCTCGGTTAACGACACAAAAAATTTCTTTTTAAATTAATCTTTTCTAAAGGCTCATTCGAATCCTATGTGATCATAACATCGGAAAGACAAGCATTCATACAACAATAACTCGAACAACTTAAGCAAAACATACCATTTTTAAATGATTAAGCAGGCCGTTTCGAAACACCCTCAAGGTGTATTGAAAAGCCTTGACCTGGTCAACGGTTCTAAGCCTACACGAAGAGGCCGTATCGGAACGGAGGTCAACCGTTCCGAAACACCCTCCATGGTCAACTTCTCGTGGTCAACGAGATTTTGACCTTTTCGAAACCTTTAGACCCGTTTCGGAACACCTTCATCTCGTCATTTTCTCGAATTCCAGTAGCGAAAATGTACTGAAACGGCCTCTACGCGTTTCGAAACGCCCGGCCAAAAACAAAGGGACCGTATCGAAATAGGGTAGCCCGTTTCGAAACGCCCTCTATCTACAGACTGGTTTTAGTTGGTTTATGGCACGAGGATGTCCCTAAACCCCTCTAAAACACCAAACACCACACTAACATCAATCCTAAGGCAAACCGACATAACAAGCATGCTTAAAACACCCAAGACACATATAGAGAAACATCAAATCAAGGCATTGCCAAAAGCATACATCAACATAGTCAATACTTAGACAATTCTAGGTAGCAAAACTAATAAGGTTTACAAGCAAAGTCATACATCCCAAAAGCCAATTTAACAAGCACAAACGAGAAGTCTAACATGCTCCTAAACAACATCAACAAAAACATAATTTGAAAGCGTCATAACACGATCACATGTCCCATTGCTTGACCATTACATCATAATTAAAAGGTTCATACTTGGTAGCTAAACAAGCACCGCGAAGCACACTTGGAGGCCCCCTTCTTGCACTTAGCAACCCACGAACTAAGGATCTGCATTGTCGAACAAAGAGAGAGGGTAAGCAATAAGCTTAGTGAGGGTAAGCTCTTTAAAAACAAACCTCGACAATGCAGGGTCCAAGCACGATCTCAACCAAGGTAAATGCATGATTACCAAAGATCCTCAAGAGCCAAATGTCAAAGATGCATGAACAATATTCAATTATATGCCATGCTCAACAAGCTCTATTTCACAACATATGTAATCACATATAAACATCCAAGTAGAAATCACATTCTACAACACATTGATACACATATCAATCAATATTGGCACCTAGCTATGACCGAATAAGCGGATAAATACGTTGGAACTCACATCCAACAACCACTTTACATCATGGTGGGATTACAGTCATCACCGGTCTCGTGAAATGGATTCCACTCATCCTCACGCCCCGTCGATGGGATTCCACTCATCATCGACTAATATAAATACAATTTCCGGGCGAACCCGTACTCCTCCTTGGTGACTCAACGCCACCAAGGCCACGCGCGAATTTAGACTCATGTGTGCACACTAACATCCTAATGATCGATCATTTGTACTCAAGCATACTAGTGCCAACATTTAACTCAATCCACATTACTCATTTCAATAAATTTCGTGCTTAACACGTACTCACCATGATCACAATCATGAACCATTCACATGCATATCATGATGCATCACAAATCAAGCCTCATTTCACATGTATATCACATTATACATAAGCAATCATATCACAAGTCATACGAGGCATAAACATCCAATACAAGTTCATCCAATGGCTCTAGATTAAGTTTAGGATTAGGCTACCACCCTAATCCTAACTCTAGGTGGGTCTACCAAGCCCGACCTACTCCATATGCTCGAACCAACCATTTAAAACCACTTTAAAACATTAACCACTCACCTAAACTTCCAAGCTCAATTACCAAGTAAGCAACCACCCTCACGTTTCCGGATTTCCTTCCGATGCTTCACCGGCACAAGTTCTCGCCTCTAAACAACCTCAATACAATTCAAATAACTTCAAATCAGCCCAAACATCAAAATACTAACCCGGAACACAATTCAAACACAATTCACACAATTTCAAGCCATGAACAAACCCCACATTTAGCAAACTCGGGTAGCCCCAAAACCTCATCCAAAACCCATGTTTCCAACACCTTTTATACCCACAAATGATCCCAAATCGACCCCCAACCATAGTACTATCAATAGCCTATCAATTCCAACCTAAAACAACCCCCAAAACTCACCCAAAACCCTTCAAAAATCCCCATTTAAACCCAATTTCGGGAATTTGCTTAAAATTAAGAAAAATTCACATATGTGGTACCTTTTAACTCCTAGACTTCATAACTAGCAACATTAAATCAAAATATTAGGTTTAGCAACATAAAGTTACCATTTTTAATCAAAATCTCCAAAAACTCTAATTTCAAAACTTTGAGGAAAATGAAAACTAATGGTACTTTTGAAGAGAGGGAGTTGAGGAGAAGTCAAAAATGAAATTACCTTTTGAAAACGGGTTGAAATGAAGGAGCTTTGTGATGGAATAGTGGAAGGGATGAGAGCTCTCTCTTTTCACGTTGAAGAAGAGAGTGAATAGTGAAAGATGGTGAGAAATGGGTGTTTTAATTGTTTTGTTTCAATTTAAAAGCTAAAGACCACTTTGCCCTTAATAAATTGAACCATTCACAAAGAAGGAGATCCATGGCTATTTGGGTTCAAATTAAAATATGTTCAACACCATTTATTTTGAAAATAAAACCCGACCATTATTTTAATCATAAAACCGAACCCGAAATAATATTAAAATATTATTTTCACCCGACCCCTAAACCTGGGTGTTACATTAGTCTTGCTTTTCACGTTGGGGGAGAAATGGGGAGGAAGACCACTTTTTCTTTTGTTCTTTTTAATTTCAAAAGTTGTCTACCTTTTAAATTATTTTGGGTTAAATCACCAAATTGGTCCCTCCTTATTATTTAAAACTTAATTAGCTCAAGCCAAGGTCAAATTGGTTAAGATTAATTTTACCGACTCGGACCAACTAACCCGACTAACTCCTAACCCCAAAACACGAGTGTTACATGACTTTTTAGTCAAAGTCAACTCTAACGTCACCAGTCAACACTAATGTCATGCTGAGGTCATCGGTCAATGGGTAAAAGTCAACGCTGACATCATCAGTCAACGGGTTAGAGTCATCGCTAACGTCAGCAGTCAATGGGTCAGAGTCAACTCAGTTGACTTAGTTAACGGGTTAACTCGGTCAACGGGTCAGGTCAGACTCAGATCGGGTCATATCGGGCAGATTCGGGTATGGACCAGGTCATAAATTGGCTCGATTTACCATTCGGCTTAGGTTAGTTTGGTTTGGTTTGATCCGGTTGGGATGTCTCAGTTCGGCTCGATCTATAGGTCAGGCCGGGTCTGGCTAGGTCGGTTCAATGGCTACCGTCCAGGGCGGCCGAAAAATTGCCTTTGGACGGCGCATGAGCTTCACGCGCAGCCTAGAACGACTAGAAACACTCTTAGAAAAAGCCAAAAATTGCCACCTAACTCAACCATTGTAGTCAAAAACCAAAATTGAGCTGAAAAACTTACTAACTTACCAGAACTAGGGAAAAAATCGCCAGGAGAGAGCGTAGCTCCAATATGGTCCTTGCCGATGTCGAAATGGAGAGCTACGACCTGGGTTTTGCTTGCCTCGGCCTCCTGAGTATGGCGGTGGCCTCAGTTTCACGTCACGATGTCGAACGGCATCGGAAAACATGAAGAACAGTGGAGGACTTGGTTTTCTGCCGGGCTTCAACCAGGATTTTACGGCAAATTGTGGCTCCTTGACGAGAGTGGTGGTCAGGGGAGTGATCGGGATGAGGCGACAGACACTCAGGTGACGGCGGTGCACGCCACGAGCGATGGCAAGGACAATGGCCGTGGTTCGAACGTGAAAGAAAGGTGGGTTAGGTGAGTGGTGAATGGTTAAAATTTTTCAGATCTGGATATCCTAGTTTTTGGGCGAATAGACTGAAATAAATGAGCCATGAAGGGGGTAGTTGAAATATTTCAGACTTATTATTAATTTATTTTCGGATATCTCAAGGCATTAAGTTAAAATATGGTCAATCTATAACCAAGACTAATCTCAATTCAAATGGTTAAAGCTTCCACCTTTCATATCAAGGGGTGTGGGTTTGAGACCCCTTGTTAACACACACCTCTTTACTTTTTTAGACAACTAACATACTAATTTATTAGGGGTGTTACACATATTACAATAATAAGGCACATTGACAACACAGTCATTATCACAACTCAATCGCGAATAAGAACATTGACTGTGAGCTCGTATATGAATCCAGTTCGTGGGCCCAAAAAGCGTGTCACAAGGACAAAGTTATTGAAATTAAAAAGGACAACATGAAAAATGAAATAAAAAAGAAACAATTATTTATATATGCTTTGAATACATTATTCTCTGCTCTTGTGGCACATTTTCTCTCTGCTCTTGTGGCACATTTTTTTTCTCTTTTTTCTCTGGTACCTTTCCACGACGTCTCTTTGTTCTTTTGTTTGACTGTTTTTTCTCTGTGTCGAGACTGAATCATGGCGACAGATAATGTTGAGGAAAATCTGGCGGGGTTGACGATCAATGATGATGAAGATGAGGGTGTACAGATTGAGATGGAGGAAAGTGAGTCTGCGCTATCTTATGCCCACTGTTTTGTGGGCACTTTCCTTACTTCGAGTGTTATTCATACTCCGGCGATGCGTGCAACGTTGGCAAATATATGGCATCCACTAGGGGGAATATCTATCTCGGAGTTAGGAGAGGCGAGGTATTTTATTTCGTTTCTACCATGCCATTGATGCTGATAGAGTTGAAAAAGATGGGCCTTGGAGTTTCAATTCCCATTTATTGATTATGCACCGCCTACAAATTGGTGAGGACCCAATGACTGTTCCCCTTATCAATGTTGCGTTCTGGGTGTCGGTTTATGATGTCCCGGTAGGCTGTATATCGGTGAAAGTGGCTCGAGTTCTTGGAGACTTTATTGGTGCTTTTATTGATTATGACCCAACGCCGGGTAATTTGGGTTATAAACGAATAATGAAAATTCGTACTTTAGTGGATATCAGACTACCATTGAAGAGAAGAAAGAAATTGATGCTTGCTAATGGTCAGTCGTAGTATGTGCGTTTTGAGTACGAAAAGTTAACGTTGTTCTACTTTCTCTGTGGAAAACTGGGGCACTGGGAGAGTTTCTGTCCGTTGTGTTTTACTGAAGGTGGCCGGGATCTTCCATTGGCGTGGGATGCTTCCATCAGGGCACCACCACGGCGTGCAAGGCCGGCGCATAGTAAATGGTTAATTGAGGAAGGAATTGATGGACCTTTTTTCTCGGGCGCTAATTCGGCGCATTTGGTGCCGGCATTGGGGTACCAGAATCCCTTCAAGCCAGCTAATCAAGCAGGGATACGGTTCGGTGATTTAGAAAATCGGGTTCTAAAAGGAAAGATAAAACTGGATAGTGCTGAGCGCAGGAAGGCGGATTTTTCTCAGTCACAGGGGATTTTAATTGATTCTAGTGCGGGAAGTCAACCGGGAAAGATCATGGAATCTCAGACATTGCACAATCAACGACAAAATGAAGTTCTGGATGGCTTTGATGTGGTCATGCGGAATTTGGGCGAGGAAAGCCCAATTGAGACGGGTGACACAGCTAAGAGGCCCAGGTTTGGGGATTCTGTGGAGAGTGGGACATCAAGTGGTAGTGGAACCCTACCAATTATATCGGCAGGCCCTAATGAACGGGCCAACCGGGCCCAATAAGGTTGTTAACATGGAACGTTCGGGGTTTAGGGATGGCCCGAACGGTAAAACGTCTCAAAGGAATTTTGAGAGACTTACATCCCTCGGTAGTTTTCTTTATGGAAACTAAACTACCGAAAGTACGTATGGAACGGGTTCGCCGTTTGTGTGGCTACAATAACGCTATTGATGTGGCAGCTAAGGGCAGAAGTGGAGGACTATCATTGGGGTGGAAGGATTCGGTGTTTGTCTCTCTTCGATCTTACTCCAGCTCTCATATTGATATCCTTATTAATGAGGATGAGGAAGGAAAGTGTTGGCGGTTTACGGGGTTCTATGGCGCTCCAGAGGTGAGTGCTCATGTTGACTCTTGGGATTTACTAAGGCAATTAGATGATTGCCCAACTATACCTTGGTGTGTAGCCGGGGACTTCAATGAGATTTTGAGTTTAGAGGAAAAACAAGGGGGCCCTCTACGGAATCAGTGGCAAATGGAGAATTTTCGGGAGGTTTTGTCAGACTGCAACCTGAGTGATTTGGGTTACAAAGGCAATTGGTTTACATGGCAATGGGGGCGGTCGGCTACGAATAATATCCGTGAGAGGCTCGATAGGGGCGTAGCTAACAGTGGCTGGTTGGATTGCTTTCCGGATTATGAAGTGGAGCATGTTCCCCACCCCTTCTCGGACCACTGTCCGGTCCTACTAAACACTGATGTCGGCCTTTACACTCGTAATAGAGTTTGGAATTTCAAGTTCGAAGCTGTTTGGCTAATGGAAGAATCCTGTGATGCAGAGCTTGAGAAGTTGTGGAAACAAGGGACGGGCTCAGTTCCTGAAAAACTGTTATTCATGAGTCGAGGTTTGGAGAAATGGTTTCGGAAGCTACGTCGTGAAAAACGTCTCTCAGTCAAGGAACTCTTGGCAAAAATAAATGCTCTTAATGCTCAGCCGGTTACAGATGATGTCTTGTTCGAGACTTTGGAAGCAAAACTTAGCTTGAATTTTGAACTGGAGAAAGAGGAGATATACTGGGAACAGAGAGCAAGGGTAAACTGGTTAAAAAATGGGGACAGGAACACGAGGTTTTTTCATAATTTTACGAACAAACGGAAAAGGATGAATAAAATCAACAGGCTTGTCTCCGATGACGGACTGGTGCACGAGGATGAAGAACATATTCGCAACATAGCTATGGATTATTACTCCAACCTTTTCACCACTGCCGGGATGTGCAATCCGGATGCTATTTTACACGGTGTCAACCCATGCATCTCGAGTGAGGACAATGCCAGATTGTCAAGGAGTTTTACAAAGGAGAAGGTTTTTTCAGCCCTGCAAGCTATGAGCCCTTTAAAAGCGTGTGGGCCTGATGGTATAGGAGTTGTTTTTTATCAACGGTATTGGGCTTTGGTGGGGGAGGAGGTCTCGAAGTACTGTATAGACGTTATTAATGGGCTTGAACCAATTGAGGAGATAAACATGACCCATATCGTCCTTATTCCCAAAGTAAGTAATGCTCAACACATGAAACAATTTTGTCCTATAAGTTTATGCAATGCTCTGCTAAAAATTATTACAAAAGTTTTAGTGAACCGTTTTAAGGAGGTGTTAGGAAACTGCATTGATGAAGCCCAGAGTGCGTTTGTGCCGGGCCGATTGATAACAGACAACATAGTTGCGGCTTATGAGGTTTTGCACTCTTTTAAGAAAAAACGTACTGGCAAGAAGGGTTCGTTTGCTTTGAAACTGGACATGAGCAAAGTGTACGACTGTGTTGAGTGGGATTTTTTGGAAGCTATGATGGATAAGATGGGCTTTTCTGTAAACTGGATTCAGGGCCTCATGAGATGTGTCCGTACCGTGTCATATGGAGTGGTGGTTAATGGGCTAGCATCTGAGAGTTTCACTCCGTCCCGAGGTCTACGTCAAGGGGACTCCTTCAGCCCGTATTTATTTCTCATTTGCGGGGAGGGCTTATCTTCTTTAATTCGTAGTGCGGTTACAACGGGTATGATTCAGGGGGCGAAAATTGCCCGAAGTGCACCACTTGTTTCACATCTTCTTTTTGCTGGTGATTCCTTGATTTTCAATGATGCTTCAATTGAGAGTGCTAACTATCTAAAAGATCTATTGAGTACCTATGCAGGATGCTCTGGACAGCTGGTGAACTACGATAAATCCCATGCTTTCTTCAGTTCCAATGTCACCCCACAGGAGAGAGTTGCAGTGTGCAGTGTTCTCCAGATAACAGAGGAAAATAATCCGGAAAGATATATGGGCCTCCCTGTCGTTGTGGGCCGAAATAAAAGACGAGAATTCAAATACCTACTGGATCGGGTGGAATCTAAGACGAGTGGGTTGGGCTCTAAGAACCTTTCGCAAGGAGGTAAAGAAGTCCTAATAAAATCGATACTCCAAGCGATTCCACTGTTTGCGATGTCGTGCTTCCTCTTGCCAGGTGATTTTACAAAGAACTTGAGGCAAAAATTGCAAGATACTGGTGGCAACATTCCCAGTCGAGGAGGGGTGTACACTGGTGCACTTGGGCCGAACTAAGCAAGCTTAAGGAAGATGGTGGATTGGGCTTTAGAGATATGGGGAAATTTAACATTGCCTTGTTGGCAAAACAGGGATGGAGGCTAATCCAAAATCCTGGGTCACTAGTGGGCTGTCTACTTCGGGCTAAGTATTTTCCGGGCTCAAGTTTCCTTCATTCTGGATTGGTTTCTTCACCGTCTCTAATTTGGAGAAGCATTTGGTCAGCAAAAGGTCTATTGGAAAAAGGCTTAAACTGGTCTATTGGATCGGGGACATCTGTGTCAGTGTGGAATGACTACTGGTTACTGGTGATACCAATGAGGAAGGTGGAATCTCCGGTAAACAGTCTGGTTTACCGGGTCTCGGATTTGATCAACCCAGCAAGCTGGGAGTGGAACAGTGAGCTTATCAACTCCGTGTTCAATCAAACAGAAGCTAATCTAGTTCTTAGCATTCGTCTACCGAGCTATTCTCAGGTAGATACATTTCGATGGTATGGGGAGAAAACATGCATTTATACTGTGCGCAGTGGATACAAACTTCTTATTAAGGAGAATCCAGAAATCAATCCTACTGCTAGTCTTTACAAGCTCATTTGGAATACAGAATGTCCTCTTAAAATGAAAATTACAGCGTGGAGTTTTTCAAAAAACTATGTGCCTACTCTTCAAAATCTAATGCAAAAGAAGGTGGCTTTTAATTCTACTTGCCCTAGGTGTGGTATAGGATCGGAGGACATCGAACATGTTACGAGGGATTGCTGGTTTGCAGGCACGGTTTGGTCCGCCCTAAATGTTTCCTGGCCTAGCATAGTAAGTGACTATAGTTTCTACGACTGGTTTTTACACCTTTTTCAACACACGATACACAATGGTCATAGACAATTTATAGTTACAATATGGGCCTTATGGAATTCGAGAAATAAGTTGGTGCATGAAAAAGTAATACACAAAACTGAAGATGTCCTTACTCTGATAAGGAGCTACTATTCGGAAATCAACTCTCTTACAAACCCGACGCGACAATTTCGCCAAGCCCAATCGGAGAGATGGTACCCCCCGACAGATCTTGACATGAAGATTAACGTGGATGCGGGTTACAAATCACAATTGCAAAAATCAAGCTCCGGTTTAGTCATTCGTAATAGTGAAGGTTTGATTATGGGGGCTGCTTATAAGTTAAATCAGAATGTTACCTCTTCTTTTGTCGCGGAAGGAATAGCTGTGCTCCAAGGCCTCGAATTTGCAAACGACCTAGGGCTCCGATCGGTGGTGGTAGAGAGCGATTCTCGTACGGTGATAGACAAAGTAAATAAAGAAGTCATTGATCTATCAGAAATGGGGCAAATAACAAGGGACATAAAGTTTTATTCTCACCGTTTCCTCTCGTGTCGTTTCGTCTTCACCAAGAGGGAGGGAAACAGAGCCGCACATGCAATGGAGAAAGAAGGCTTGGCGGCGACGGCAGATGCGACGTGGATCGAGGAAGCCCCGTTAGCTGTTCTGAATCTGGTCGAGGAGGACCGCCGGTTCCGAGATCCGCCGTAGACACGTTCTCAATCTTTTTTAAAGAGGGTTTCTTCACTATCAGGCTAAGAGCCAAACCCTCAACACCTATTTCTTCCCAACTGAGCTCTCCTGATCGCATTGTTTTTGATAGGAAGATGGTGTTGGCTGCACTCGTTTGCTGAGTCTTTTCATTTTTTGGGGGAACCAGAGACCCTTGAGTTCTATGGGCTCTGGAACCTTCCTTTCTTTTCTTTTATTTGCTTTTCGTTTTTCCTTGGATTTTAATTGTTTTCTTTAATGGTTAATTTAATATCAATAAAGGCAGCCGACATTTTTAGTCAAAAAAAAAAAGAAACAATTATTGGCAGTCGACAACCAACATCAAAACTTGTGTCGTCGCTAACACCTCTTTAATTTATATATATATATATATATATATATATATATATATATATATATATATATATATATATATATATATATATATTGCTTTAGACAACTAACATACTAATTTATTAGGGGTGTTACACATATTACAATAATAAGGCTCAACACGGTCATTACTACAACTCAATCGCGAACAAGGACAGTGATTGTGAGATCGTATCTGAATCTAGTTTGAGTGTCCAAACAGAGAGATCAACAGAATAATTAAAGAGCGCCATCTTGATCAGTCGTTGCGACGTCAAATCTAACTCTGATAAGAAATCAAAGGAAAAAAAAGAACAAACGACCGAATAAAAAAATAAAAGTGTGTCAAAAGGCAGAGAATACGTACCAAAAGGTAGGAAAAAACGTATCATAAGGACAAAGTTATTGAAATTAAAAAAGAAAACATAAAAATGAAATAAAAAACAATTATCGGCAATCGAAAACCAACTTCAAAGCTTATACCGTCGCTAACCATTTGAAAAAGAAAAGAAAAGCTTTTTCAAAACGAAAGCAAGTGATTTTATGTTAATGGTATGAAAAGTATACTAATAGTTTGCTGGTGATTGAAAAAAAATAATTTAAAACTACACATAAGTTTTCATTAGAGGTAAAATGTTATATATAAACTTTTATTTGGTTCAATTATACGTATAAAATTTTAATTTAAATAAATATGTGTCAACAACTTTTAGAGCATGTGGTTAAAAGCTTTTAGTTAACACTTTTTTCTTCTAGATTGTGAATTCTAGACCAATAGGAGCAAATTTATCCTTTTCCTTCCCTAAGGGTTTATTTCTAACTTGATCCCTCTGTTTTTCATATTAAATCCCATTAGTTTACTTCCAACATTTCCTTATAATTCCACTTTTAAGTATCTCATGTTTAATCACCATTTCAAACTAGTCCATGCTCAAATTTTTTGTTAGTATATTTCTGGCATTTAATCATGATTTTTTAGAGGAGTGTAAAACTACAGATCTGCAGTAAACAATACTTGTGTTTCATTAATCTGACAAAAACAATTAAAAATCCCTTGAATTTCGAACATAAAATTTATATTAATGGGTGTACAAATAAAATTATAAGGGAATAAACTTATAAATTTTAAAGGGGCAAAAATAAATTTTCAATAAAAATTTTTTAATTTTTTTTAAATTATATAATAAATTAAATTATTAGGGGCGACTGCCCCCTCTAACTCCCAGTCCATCCCTGAATGTCGTTGAAGCTCGATTATCTCCGGACAGTTTGGCAAAAAGCACAAAAAAACACATACCCCATTATTTCAGGGTTTGTTTAACGTAAGGCATGGTGCGGGTGCGGTTACTATGCGGTACCAACCAAAAATGTTACAATACACATAATACGGAACTAAAAAAGTTGCACTTCATGATATTATTTTAAGTTTTTGAAAGTATCGAAACTTGTCTCTAAGTATCGATATTGTCGCAAGACGCCTAACCTAAAATATTATCAAAAAGTATAACATTTTCAATTCTGTATTTCATGTTTTTTTAACATTTTTAGTTGATGCCACACCGTAGCTGTATTGTGACTATACTACACCGTAGACCTACCCATTATTTTACAGATAATGCCAAGAAAATTCTCTGCTTCATATTATAGTAGTAATTATTACAAACAAAGGTGAAATAAAAAAATTACATTGTTAGAACTTTTAAAAAAATAATGAATAGTATTTGATGTCAGTTTTATTTTTTTATATCATTTTTCAAAATCTATAAAGAGTTTTGTAAAATTCTACTCATGGGTGGAAGAGGTTCGTGTCCTAGATAAATTGAATATTTGTTAAATTGTTTTTTGACACGTGCCTTAAATAGTTTGAATATTTATCATATTAGGCCATGTTTGGCAATCAGCGGATAGCTGATTGCTTTAGCGGATTGTATAAAAGTGTTTGGTAAAATTAACTGATAGCTGATAGCTGTTTGATTATTTAAACAAGCAAAATAACATATAAGGACATGATTATATTTAATACTTGTTTGAATAGTTTATCAATTATTAATATTTTGTATCTAATAAATATTAATTAGATTTGTAAAAGTTATTTTTAATAAAAATTTCTTAAACATATTTAAAAGATTTATATATTGATTTATTATTTATATAATCATTAAATTTTTTATATGCACATATAAATATGTAATAATAAAAAATAGAATTAACTTACAAATGTCACCATATAAATTAGTAGTAACAACAAATAAGTCCAATATTTAATATGTTATTATTTATATTAAAAATATTATTATTTAATTTAGGTTATTTAGAGATTTTTGGTAATTGTTAAGGGTAAGAGAGTCATTACAACTCTAATATCAAACCTCTAATCTCAAAAAGCTTATATTAGAAGCTTTTTTAAAATTAGTTTTTTCACCCCAATCCGCTCTTTCAATCCACCATTTACCAAACATCAATATTAGCAGATTTGACTAGTCAAACCTCTAATTATACCTCAAACTTCTAATTTTTGCCCAAACCGCTATTTACCAAACATGGCCTAAGTCTTTATTTTCTAAATATTAGCATAAATTTTTATTTAAAGTCAGAGTATTTTACTCCTCATTGTCTGATCCTTACTTCCTTTGGTGTGGGTGACAGTCCTAAATCCCTTGTCCCAGTGTTTCTTCAAGCCGGGTTTATTGTATCAACTTTCTCCTTCTCCTGCCCTTCTTCATGACTGTTCTCTTGTATTGGGTTGTCTGATATAATGCTTCCTTTTGATACAAAATTCTAAAAAATGACCTTATAATTTAAGCTTAAATATACTACTTATGGAAAAGCATCAATTATTTTCCTTATTTTAATGGAAGGAAATTATTTTTCTTATAAAATTAAATGTATACAAATTCCATAGGCATAGTTTCTCATTTACCAAACCTGTAATCTCAAAAAGCTTATATTAGAAGCTTTTTCAAAATTAATTTTTTCACCCCAATCCGCTCTTTCAATCCACTATTTACCAAACATCAATATTAGCAGATTTGACTAGTCAAACCTCTAATTATACCTCAAACTTTTAATTTTTGCCCAAACCGCTATTTACCAAACATGGCCTAAGTCTTTATTTTCTAAATATTAGAATAAATTTTTATTTAAAGTAAGAGTATTTTACTCCTCATTGTCTGATCCTTACTTCCTTTGGTGTGGGTGACAGTCCTAAATTCCATGTCCCAGTGTTTCTTCAAGCCGAGTTTATTGTATCAACTTTCTCTTTCTCCTGCCCTTCTTCACGACTGTTCTCTTGTATTGGGTTGTCTGATATAATGCTTCCTTTTGGTACGAAATTCTAAAAAATGACCTTATAATTTAAGCTTAAATATACTACTTATGGAAAAGCATCAATTATTTTCCTTATTTTAATGGAAGGAAATTATTTTTTCTTATAAAATTAAATGTATACAGATTCCATAGGCATAGTTTCTCATGTACCAAACCTTTAATCTCAAAAAGCTTATATTAAAAGCTTTTTTAAAATTAGTTTTTTTACCCCAATCCGCTCCTTCAATCCACCATTTACCAAACATCAATATTAGCAAATTTGACTAGTCAAACTTCTAATTATACCTCAAACTTCTAATTTTTGCCCAAACCGCTATTTACCAAACATGGCCTAAGTCTTTATTTTCTAAATATTAGAATAAATTTTTATTTAAAGTAAGAGTATTTTACTCCTCATTGTCTGATCCTTACTTCCTTTGGTGTGGGTGACAGTCGTAAATCCCTTGTCCCAGTGTTTCTTCAACCCAGGTTTATTGTATCAGCTTTCTCCTTCTCCGGCCCTTCTTCACGACTGATCTCTTGTATTGGGTTGTCTGATATAATGCTTCCTTTTGGTACGAAATTCTAAAAAATGACCTTATAATTTAAGCTTAAATATACTACTTATGGAAAAGCATCAATTATTTTCCTTATTTTAATGGAAGGAAATTATTTTTCTTATAAAATTAAATGTATACAGATTCCATAGGCATAGTTTCTCATTTACCAAACTCAATAAAAGCCTATGTTTTACCTGAGAATGCTACATCTCCTTTTTTACATTATTTTTCCCTCTGTGCCATTGCAAAATGATCTTACTTAAAAAAACCTTCTCCATTATTGGCTAATACATCCTTGTCATGCCATACCGAACACTTCCAACCTTCCTATGAGCAGTGGCAGCAACACCTATTCCACCATAATGAGATTTCGCCTGCAACAAGTTTGTATCGATGGTAATCCTGTCATTACCGGGTTCCACCTTGTTAACTCTGGTCATGAAAAATGGGTTCGAGTCAATGTTGATAGCTATGTCTGGTGCAAATTTGGCTGTCATGCCGTACTGAGGAACTTGTTTAGTTTCGGAGGGTAAATCCCTCAAAGACTCCATTGTTGTTCTTTCAAGCTTTCCGGATTTGTGATACGAATATGCAGGGTGGACAGCCTGGGGTGGAACAACCATGCTTCTTATCAAAGTTCTTGGATTATATGCATCTTTCATGATTGTTCTATTCTCGTAAGGCACAACCGGACCGACAACCGTTCCTGGTTTCATCGAACACCGAGTATTTCAGTTCAAGTACTATATATATACATACAAGAAAAATATAAAAAGAATAGCAAAGGGTGGGCGAGGATATTCTAAAAGAATACCTAGTGGAAATTTTGGTTGTGCCTGCAAGGTCCTTGATAAATGTAGAGGAATAGCTTCAGTTTCCCTGGAAGTTTTGATGTATGCCTCTTCTGCATTTTGTTTATCTTTCAAGGGATTGATGCTTGGTTGCTCTTTGGGGGGAATTGTTTTAAAATGTACAATTGTTGACCTGCAAATTCATTGGATTACAGTGCCAATCATCAAAACTAAAGCAGAAGATAACGTCGCCCTAACAACAACCTATATTCCTTTCTTTTGGCCTGAAAGAAAACAGCCTATTGATTGAAGGTGACCTAACATATTGGTGATGAGGAAAATGAATGTCATGTAAGACTCGAACAACACGAAGCTGCCACCATGCTACACTCAACAGAGACAAAAATGGAAAAATAAACCTAGACAAGGAAAAAAGGAGCAATCCAGAAAACAGTTGAGAAAAGAAAATGACAAGAAAACTTGGACAGTCAAACTTATCCACAATTTTCTGGTTGTGCTCATGGGAGTGTTGCTATCTGTGCATAAATCAATGTTACTAGAACATCGACCCCTAGCTGAAGTTTTACAGGATAATTTCACCATATTCACTTTTTCATGTACAATTACTGAGTTGTTGAAAGACCTCATTTCATCCTGAGTTCTCCAAAATGAGCCGACAAGCCTATTTTCTTTTACTGACTGAACCTCATACATAATAGCTTTAGCTTTGTGTTTTCTGTTTCTAAATTCTAATTCAGATATTCAACATTTCAATTATGAGATTAGGGGGTTTGGGAATGAATGATAAACCTTGAAATATAATCATTATGATAATATTTAGTATTAATAGCATTAAGAGTTTCTTTCTTCACTTTCATTATTATTAGCACTAAGATTTATTATTCCAGTTTCAAACCCCATTGAGTGCAAATCTTTTCCTTCAAAAGAAAAAGGAGTTTAGCCCGGTTTATGGAAGAGCATTTCTATTAAAAAAGTAGTATACATTTACAGCATGCTTTCATATGTATATTTTAACTATATCTTTATTCGCAAAAGTTCCCTTGCTCTAATAAGGAGAGAATTCTATTAATCTAGATGCAGTTACTTTCATACGCAAATTGCCTATAAAGAAAAGGAACAATGCTTTGGCAAGAATCACGTATACATGCCGAATGCCTGATACAATACACTATGCAGCAGAGGTACAAGTATGAGTATTATTTCTCAGCCACAAGCACAACTTTGGGCATGGTAATAACAAACTGGAAGTGAAAATAATGTCTATATCTACCTGGGAAGAGAGACATGCTTTCTTTCAAGTGGAACAACTGGCCCACTTTTACCAACATTTTCCTCAAGATGTGCAAACTGTTTCCTGAATTGGTCAACCGCACTGCATAAAATATATATTAGAAATAAGCTATATAAGTAGCAGCAGAGTTCGTACTATTGAATCTTGGTTAAGATTAGAAAAGCAACGGAACACGGCATAAAACCTTGGATAGAGAAAGTTTGTTCTCTCAGTTCCATTTTTATAGTCTTTGAGCAGCTGAGGATGGTACTCAAGTATCCCGTGGAAAATTAGTTCCCGTATATCCTCCTTTGTGACCCTTCTTCTCTCAAATTCAAACTCCATCTTTGTAATTGGCTGACAAGAAGGCTCCCTCTCAACTTTTGCCAGTCCCTTAAAGTAAGGATCAGCAAGGGCCTGAAATATACCAAATCAAAAGATGATATAGTTCTAACTTACATTTAATAAGCAAAATGATACCGTGCATGTTAAAGTTCAAAGAAAATTTGCAGCACAAATTTTCAGAAAAAAAATTAAATACTTTACCGTACAACAACATACCTCTTCAGCAGTTGGCCGGTCTTTTGGATCAAAGGCAAGCAATCTTTGCAGTAAACGTAGGGCCAAGGGATCTACATTTGGGAATTTTTGTTCAAATGGGACTGGTAGCTTTATTCCCATGCTTGTTAAGTATCTTCTTGCCTTGTCATTTCGAACCTGTGATTGACAAGAAAAAAAATTAACAGCGGTCGTTTCTTGACAATCCAAAACAGCTCAGAAGCCCTAGTATGCATACCCGAGAGATGGTATCTAATGAAGGTGTACCCAGCAAATCAGTCATCAAATCCAGCTGGTGGACAACATTTTTCCCAGGAAATAGTGGCTTCCCAGTTAATACCTCAGCAAAGATGCACCCTATACTCCATATATCAATTGCAGGTGTATACTGCATTAATGTGAAGCAATAAGAACAGGAACTGTAAAATGAACAGAGACACTTTGCAACTCCTTAATTTGGTACATTACTAACATGGGAAAGGATATATAGGATGAAGGGTACATCTGCAACATACTCACAAGCTAAGTTGGTATCAAAATGGGCTTTTAATAATTCTTAAATCTATTATTTGAAGTTCATATAATCATACGGAATAATAAATTTGCACATTTAGGTTAGATATAAGAAAAGCGAAAAGTAACCACATCCTATGCAATACCAATACATATTAACCTGATAATTCACCTACATTCTAGAAGGAACTTGAGCAGTTGGTGAAATATGCCATTATAGCCATACTTTTATTAAAATTTAGTAATTTGATCCAAATGAAAGAAATAAGCAGATGATATGTGCACACGAAGCTGAATAGCTTGAAAGAAATTGTATGCACCGGACAATGAATGGTCTAAGCTTTACTTCATCAAATGCAACATAGATCCAAAAGATATCTTCATAGGCTCCAAAAAAGGAATAAATACATGACATCACTTTTCATTTTTAGCATTCCAAGCTTTAATGCCCATATATGGACTCCTTTACTGTAGAAAAGTGGTATGTGCAGAGAAGAAAGATAATTTCTCTGTATTTCTTGATATCTTTTATTGATAAAGTAGTACCTATTTATAGGTTACAAAAGGAGACTAATCTAGGAAAATTACATAAAATCAGCAACTAAATTATTGCTAAATTCCTAAATGTTAGCAGCTAAATATTTGGGAATATAATTTCCTAACTTTATGCAATCTAATCTTTATTTTAAATGCCAATTATCTATACTCCCCCTCAAGCTGGTGAGTATAGATTGTAGAGTCCCAGCTTGGATATGAATTCGTCAAAGGTAACTCTTGGTAGTGCCTTGGTGAGTACATCAGCTAGCTGCTTCTTTGTAGAGACAAAGTTAAGTTTAACCACTCCATTGTCGACCTTTTCTGAAATGAAGTGTCTATCGATCTCCACATGCTTTGTCCTGTCATGTTGGACTGGATTTTTAGCAATACTAATAGCTGATTGACTATCAGTTTGCAATTCAAATTGACTGCAACTATCAAGTCCCAGTTTTGCCAAAAGTCTCTTAAGCCATATTCCCTCGCAAATTCCCAAAGCAAGAGCTCTATATTCTACCTCAGCACTGCTTCTTGACACAACTGACTGTTTTTTATTTCTCCATGTCACCAAATTTCCCCAAACAAAGGAGCAATATCCACTAGTTGACCTTCGGTCTGTTAACTCTCCAGCCCAACTTGAATCAGTAAAGATTTTTACTGTTCTGTCTTCATTCTTTCTGAAAATCAAACCATGGCCAGGAGTCATTTTTAGATACCTTAGAATTCTGTAGACTGCATCAAGGTGCTCCTCTCTCGGGTCACACATGTATTGGCTTACAATACTGACAGAAAATGCTATATCTGGTCGTGTAAGTGACAGATAAATTAATTTCCCCACAAGTCTTTGGTACTGTTCCTTATTAACAGGAATTCCCAACTCATCTTTCCTTAACTTCAAGTTGATCTCCATAGGAGTTTCTGCTGGCTTACAACCCATCATTCCAGTTTCTTCAAGTAAATCTAAAACATATTTTCTCTGATTAATAACAATGCCCATCTTGGATCTTGCTACCTCCATTCCCAAGAAGTATTTGAGATTTCCAAGATCCTTGGTTTCGAATTCAAAGGCCAGTATCTTCTTTAGTTGTTCTATCTCATAAACATCATCTCCTGTAATGATAATATCGTCTACATAAACAATTAGAATTGCCTTTTTTCCACATGGAGCTGTTTTTACAAACAAAGTGTGATCAGTTTGACATTGCTTGTAGCCATTTTTAAGAATGACTCTAGTAAATTTATCAAACCAGGCCCTTGGAGATTGTTTTAATCCATATAAAGATTTTTCCAATTTACAAACCTTTTGATCATTACGATGTAGTTTCATACCTGGAGGAATTTTCATGTAGACCTCTTCTTCCAGAGTCCCATTCAAGAATGCATTCTTAATGTCCAGTTGATGAAATTCCCAATCTTTATTTGCTGCCAAAGATAACAACACTCTAACTGAATTTAGTTTTGCAACAGGAGCAAAAGTTTCTTCATAATCTATTCCATAGGATTGTGTAAATCCTTTGGCCACAAGTCTAGCCTTAAATCTCTCCACACTACCATCAGAATTGTACTTCACTGTAAAAATCCATTTACAACCTACTGGTTTTTTACCTGGTGGTAAATCGACAAGAGTCCATGTTTTATTACCTTCAAGTGCACTAATCTCTTCATCAACTGCCCTCTTCCATTGAGGATCTTCTAAAGCTTCCTCTATTGTTTTAGGGACAAAGATTCTGTCTACAGTTGCAGTAAAAGCCTTGAATGAAGGATTTAGTTTTCCATATGCTACAAACCTTTGAATTGGATGGTTAGTACACTTTCTCACACCTTTCCTTTGAGCAATGGGCAAATCAACAATATCAATAATAGGAATAGGAGCTGTATTTTGAGAAATTCCCATACCTTCCAAGTGTTCTGAGGCTGTAGGGCTGAGTTCCAGTTCTCGGCAGTCTCCAGGTTGTATGTTGGTCTCTTTAATAGGCTTTTGTCTCCTTTTATAGACACTAAGTTCCCTCTTCTCAAATTGCTCAGGTTGGGTCTTTTAAGGAGTTTGTGGTGAGCTAGGAACCGAAGATTGCATGGGTCCTGAAGATGGTATAGGTTCTGAAGGAGAAGTTATAGTTATGAAGGGTTGAACTGTAGGTTCTGAAGGAAGTATGGGTTTTGAAGGAGAAGGTATAGGTATGATAGGTTGAGCTATAAAAGGCTGAAAATCATCAATAAACTGAAAATCATCAAAAAGCTGAGGTTTTCTTACACTCTCCCCCTGAATTTCAGCCTTAGAGTAAAAATGATTGTTTTCCAAGAAAGTAACATCCATGGTGGTATAGGTTCTTTTAGTGACAGGTGAGTAACACTTGTAGCCCTTCTTAGTGGAAGAATATCCTAAGAAAATGCACTTAAGAGCTCGAGGATCAAGTTTTGACCGAGAATGAGGATAAATATGGACAAAAACGGTACACCCGAAGACTTTTAATGGCAGATTGGAAGAAAGTGGCTGAAAATTAGAAAAATGATGAAGAAAAACATCTCGAGGTGCCTTAAATTGCAAGGGTTTACTAGGCAACCTATTTATAAGGTATGTGGCTGTAAGAATGGCTTCCCCCCAAAAGAATTTAGGAACATTTGTGGAAAATAATAATGACCTTGCTACCTCTAAAAGGTGCCTATTTTTTCTCTCGGCAACCCCATTCTGTTGAGGAGAATCAACACAAGAGCTAATATGAAGAATTCCTTTTTCCTGAAAATAGGATCCTAGAGTTCTAGAGAAATACTCACTGCCATTATCAGTGTGAAAAATCTGAATTTTTGTTTTAAACTGAGTCTCAATCAGGTTCTGAAATCTTCTAAACACACTCGTTTCAGATTTTTCTTTCATTAAGAAAGTCCAAGTGAGTCTAGAGTGATCATCTATAAAAGTAATGAACCACCTAGAACCATCTATATTTTTCACTCTTGAAGGGCCCCAAATGTCACTGTGAACAATGGAAAAGGGATGAGAGGATTTGTATTTGGATGAAGGGTATGAATTTTTGTGTGTTTAGCAAGTAAAAAAATTTGGACTTGTATTTTGAAATAAATGAGGAAACATTTTGGCAAGGTACTGAAAATTAGGATGTCCTAGTCTGTAATGCCATAATAAAACATTTGGAGAAGAATTAGAACCATGATTAGGAAAGAAGTTTGGTTGAGAACAACTTTAGTTGGCTTGTCTATGTAGAGATGGTTGGCCTTGAAGAATGTAGAGGCCACCACACAACCTAGCACTTCCAATCACCTTCCCCGAGTCCATAGCCTGAAATTCACAAACACGTGGAGAAAATTTAATAGTGCAGCGGAAATCAGTAGAGAGTTTACTGACAGAGAGAAGATTGCAAGCTAAATTAGGCACATATAACACATTCAATAATTCAATGTTTTCAGAAACTCGAATTGAACCACTCCCTTCAGTGGGTGATAAAGAGCCATCCGCAGTCTTTATGTGAGAGGGAAAATTTAATTTCTGAAACTTCTGAAACAACGTCACATCTCCTGTCATGTGATCTGATGCCCCTGAATCCACGATCCATGATGTACAATTATTATCAGCCAAATTTGTAAAAATTGTACTACCTCCATGAGTCTTAGAAGTCACATTGATTTGCTGAAAGGATGAATGTGGCTGTAGATTATCAACATCAATGGGCTGCTGGAAGGTTGAAGATGGCTGGAAGTTATCAACAACATTGAGCTGCTGAAATCTGTTGTAAGGCTGGAAATTGCCAACAGTAGTGGGCTGCTGGAATTTTTTTAAAGGTTGAAATACATCATCTGAAATATTTTCTGAACTGATTGCGGAAGATGTATACATCTCACAAGTTTTAGGATCTAAAACCTAATCTGATACCATGTAGAAAAGTGGTATGTGCAGAGAAGAAAGATAATTTCTCTATATTTCTTGATATCTTTTATTGATAAAGTAGTACCTATTTATAGGTTACAAAAGGAACTAATCTAGGAAAATTACATAAAATCAGCAACTAAATTATTGCTAAATTCCTAAATGTTAGCAGCTAAATATTTGGGAATATAATTTCCTAACTTTATGCAATCTAATCTTTATTTTAAATGCCAATTATCTACATTTACCTTGGAAAAAAAGGATCCACAGAGCTCCGGAGCTCTGTACCATCTTGTAGCAACATAATCCTGTAAATGTACCACAAATATGTCGAGAGAAATCAGCTCTTATTATTGTGAAATACATAGAGAACAGTTAAAATATGAAAACACAAAAGATTAGTTACTTTAAACAGCATACCGTCCAGAATACTGATGTTGGTGTATCATTGAATGCAACTCTAGCTAAACCAAAATCACATATCTTAAGCTTGCAGTTTGCATTTGCCAAAATATTCTTTGGTTTTAAATCTCGATGGTAGACATTGGCTGCAGCCAAAGAGGCAAAATATCAGATACATTCTGCAGTATACAAATATAGTTACCTTCCCACAACATAAGACATCAAGTGTGATGAAAAGAGAACAGAAAACAATATTTAAAAAAACGGAATATGAACAACAGTAAAAGAGAAAAATAGCAAGTAGATGATTGAATATAACACATGCAACTAGAAGCGGTCGTGACCGAAGAGTACAACTGTAAAGGCTGAAAATTGAAAACTGACTGTCCAAAACTTCAAAATAGTAGGATAAGACAAGTATTTACAAGTGCTGTTATTAAAGTGTGCACCTTAAGGTCAGACAACAAAAGCACCTCAACCCTTTCAGGTGAGATGCATTTGATCAGGCTTATGGCTAAAGCGCTTATGCACTTTGTTTATATGCAAGTGACACACGAAAAGAGCCCACTAGTATGGGGATAATATCCAATCCTACACCTATCAATAATTTAGTATTCAATAACAAACTAGGGCCATAAGATATCATGCATACTGATTGAAAAGAAAATATATTTATATGTTTCGAATGATCAACTAGACCATTCTTTAGAATTTATTGTCATAACTACATATCTTAAAGCTTATTTTATACATACACTCGGAGGAGAACCTTTTTTATGCCTCAAGCAATATAAGGGTTTAAGTGCCTAGTGTGCACCTTGCACCATTGACAACACTGTTTAGGAAAAATATGTTAACAAATATTATGGCATAATGAAAGGAGTTTGAGAGAAAACAAATTGTGGTTGGCATTAAAATTGTCAGGCATGACAAACCTTATTCCAACAAATCACCTATGATTATCAATATTAATAAATCCAATCAACATAGTTACAGCTATAAACCAAGTTCAAGTCTCAGACAAAGCAATATAACCAATATAGAGACAATTACCGGTATGGATATACTTCAATGCACGAAGTAGCTGGTAGAGAAAAAACTGATAGTGTTCTCTAGTCAAGTCATCATTAGCTTTAATAACTTGATGAAGATCTGACTCCATGAGCTCAAAAACAACATAAATATCTTTGAAGTCCCTTCGGGAAGGAGGTAGCATAATGTGTTTAATCTCAACAATATCAGGATGCCGAAGAAGTCTGAGCAGCTTTATCTCACGAAGAATTCGGGTAGCATCAGAAAGATGCTCAAAAATATCATGTATTTTCTTTATCGCCACTTTTTCACCAGTATGGGTGTCAATTGCTGAGCAAACAACACCATAACTGCCTTTTCCTATAACTTCTTGAATCTTATACCTATTGGCATCACCATATTCAGAGAAAAACTCCATCTCTGCTGAATTCTGTGGCAGGAGAATACAAGTAAGACAAGATTGCCAAGCATAGTTTTTCAACAAATGCAAAGGCATGTACCTCAATGCAGCATGATCTCATAAATATCCACAGGTAAATACATGCATATATTGAGGCATTCAAATTCGTTACTAATGACACTAAATTCAATTGGAAACAGAGATCAACACACAAATGTAGGACGAATGATATGAAAACGCAACCATTAATAACAAATAGTAAAGGAAAAAAAATATGAAAAATGGACACAAAGCAATCCAGTTTAAATTCATCAGTCTATGAATGTATGCAACCAAACAAAATCAAATGATTCCCAACAGTCGGCGTCTTTAATAACTACAGGATCATCAAGACTTCAAACTCATAACCTAAGCAATTCTTTCCGAAACTGCGGAGGCAACTAATGCTCAAGATGAAAAAAAAAAGTTCATAATTGCGCAGATAATGTTATTCCTATATAAACAATCAAGTTTCACCCTGCCAACATAGCAACAGACTAGAAAAGAAGACAACTTCATTGGGGGTAAAGTATCTATAATGGACTCTAAATCATTAATTTCTATACAAATACATATATTACCATCTAGAATAAAACAAAAAAGGAGATAAGCCAAGGAAATCAAACCCCGTATTTCATGTTCTTACAAAACTACCAACATCATAACTCAACAGCTGAATTCAATACCATTTGAGTAATCAGAAAATATAATTCATCATCAATCAGATAAAGGGTGAAGAAAATAAAATCCCAAAAATCACCTTCTTTCGGTGATCTTGCTGCATTTCGTGAAAAGAACCCAAATCTAAATCCCAGTGAAGATCATGAAGAAAAAGAGAATTTGAGAAGAAGAAAAAAAAGCAGTTTGAATAAAACAAAGTGAAGAAATCTTAAGAAATCAACCAAATTTGTTCCATCGCCCTCGACTCCGAATCAGAACTCCATAGTCCCACAAATTTCTCCAATACAATAAAACCCAAACCAAATCCTTCTTTCTTCTTCTTCTTCCTCCTCCTCGTCTTCTTTTACTGCTACAATTTCAATTCAACCACCATTAAAAAGTGGCTATCAAAACCACCCTTTGACAATTCAGTCTTAAAAACTCTCCTACCATTGTTTTCTTCTTCCCTTTCCCTTCAAGTCTTCAAAATCTAAACCAAAAACCCAGAATTCTTGCCATTTCCCTCTTCAATCCAAATATAAATATAGATGAGTAAGAAGAGGTGAAATGTGTGATAACAATAAGGAAAGAGTCGAAGCTGCAAGATCTGAACAGCTTCAGAAAGGAAAGAGGAAAAAATAGAAAACTAATGTAGCTTTTTGAAGGCATGAATCTAGGGAGACATACGAGTGGAGCTACAGATGGCAACGGGTGGAGTTTTGCCTACCCGACCCAGAATCGATATAATAGGGTAAACTACATGAATGACCATCTAACTATGTGTGAGATTTTATTTTGATCACTAAACTTTTAATTTTTTCATTAGGACCATTTAAATATTTAAATAATATAAATTAAGTCACTTGCCGTTAAAACCTGACGGAAAAGTTGATGTTACCGTTAAAAAAAACTATAATTTTAATTTAATAAATTTAATGCAATGTGATTACATGATAATCTGTTTAGTTTTTTAGTCCTTTGATAAACACACTGTGCACACATGGTACTCGAACCCAGGTCACCCGGAAGGAACACGCCATTCTTTATCACTAGAAACTCCACGGTTCTAATGCATCAGTATGTTAAACACGTATAAAAATCCTCTGCCCCTTTTCGGTGCCCCTACTTATGTCCCAACACTAAAAACACTACAAAATTAAATTCCAAGCCCTAACCCTAAATTCTAAATCCTAAACCCTACACCTTATACCCTAAAAATACACCTACCCTAAATTCCTTAAACCTTAACCATAAACCCTAATCTAAATCTCTAAACCCTAAACTTTAAATCTAATTTTGAGCATGGGGCATAAATAGAGACACCGAAAAGGGACAGAGGATTTCCATCCATTAAACACGAACCAAACCAATTTGCTAATTCCTTAGCCAGGTCTAGTGATTCCTCCTATTATTGTATGAAACATTTTGATGAACCTTAAGCTTTTGTACTAGTCCTAGCTACTAGAGTTGAGTTAGGCTTGAGTACGAAGGTGTGTATAGTTCTTGGGTTTATATGGTAAGCCTACTTTAAATTGAGAAAAATGATTAAAAACATTTAAAACAATATAAAACAATTGAATTCAACCAGTAATCCGAGTAGAAAAGAGAATAGTATTTAATTGTTTATGTTAGAAGACTTAAATTCGAACAACTTTATTTGAAAGATGTACATGCCTTGCAAAAGGTTAAGGAAAAGTATGACGTAATTTCATTCCCTAATGTTGTCATTCAAAAGTTTATAAAAACAAATCTAACAATAGTTGATTCTATTTTGATTATGTTAAAAAGACTTGTTAAATCTCCACTTCTCTACTTCTTCATTTTCTCTGAGGCGGTTATAAAATTTCTCTAAGTCTTTCTTCTTCTTCTTCATCGTTTTTCTTTACCGGCGGCGGCCTTTGGCCGTTCTGCTGGTTTTGTACATAAATAAAATTCATCTTTTTCGATGAATATTTAGTTTTTTAAGTTTGTTTCTTGTTTTTCTTCTACTTTGTCGGATTCTTATTCAAAACTGCTTTTATGGCAGTTTTTTTGTCTGCTTTGTGGCAGTTCTTTCGTCTGCTTTTTAGCAGTTTTTGTCTGTCTTCATGATAGTAGTCTGTTTTTTGACAGTTACGCGTTCGAGTGACGAGTATCAACGAGCGTTTTTCAATGAAGGAGGCCGTTCTATACATGCTATGATTCTCTTTTGTGGTTGTGCCGACATGCCAAGAACAAGTAACAGAAGAATTTTTGCTATATTCAAAGAGCACTCAAGGCAAAGTTATAGTTTTTCTGGATTTTTATCAGAATATTTCTTCTGACAGTGTTAGGTATGGTATTTTAACGTTATTCACACCTTTAGAATTTTATTATTTTGTTCTGCATTGTATTTATCTTGTAAAAGGTGTGATTCTTTTGTATTTCTTTCGTTGTTGAATATAATCCAGATTAAAAAAAAAGACGTGTTAGAACATACATATCTATAAAATATAGAGATAAATATTAAAATTACACGTGAAGTTTGATTAAATAAGGAATGTTATATATGAATTTTGAGTTTGTGCGATTGTATATTTATGAAGTTTTGATTTAATTAATTTTTCACAAATTACTAAAATCATTTGCGGCTTATCATGGTTTACATTTACATATTACATGCACAAATAAATATATTTACTCAATATAAAAATAAATTGATATACATTTTTTTATGTAATTGATATAATTTTTTGAATGTGTAAAACTGAAGAAAAGATCTAAAACTAAAATTTTATGTGTATAATTGTACACAATCAAATTCATGTATAATATTACGAATTTGATCAAAGTTCAGGTGTAGTTTTGACATGGTTAAAATTTGCTCCAAGTTCATGCACTCTTCGCACATTTGAAATTTAATTCCTCTACTTTTATCTTCAGGAATTTAGTACATCTACTTCTCTAATTTAAAAAATCAAATACAATTATTAATACTGTTTTTTTTTTAATTTAGGTCCATTACAATTCATCCTTTTTGGTTATATGATTAACTGGTTAGTATCTTTTATGTAACGACTCGAACTTCGAGTTAGCGAATCACGTCTCAGACCCGGGTATTGTGCCTTTATTTTGAAAGCCTAGTTAAGAATATTAAGTTGGGCTCATTACATTGGTAGGGGAGGTTTGAATTTTAATAAGAACGAGGATAGGAGGAAGAGGGAGATGTTTTTGTTGGTGAGAGAGAACAAGTAAATAGGAGGGAGAAAATGGAAAAAGGGGAGGAGAGAAAGTAAAGGGGAGAATTTTAAACTCCGGTCTATAGAGACCGAGTCATTCGTTGTTGACACCGTCGGCACCATTGAGTTCCCCTCGCCAAGACGAGTCCACCGATGGTCGAGGCGTCGAGGTCAGAGCCGCCATGAAGGGAGGTGAAGAGTTTGAATTTTTGGGTTGCTTGAAAGGAGGCACTTTCGGTGCCCAAACCGTAAAACAGAGAGTATCACTGTGTTCATCGGCGTCGGGACAATGGGGCTAGAGCTTGTTGTCGCCGTCCAACCACTAGAGCAGCCTTCATGCGCTCTCACGCGCATGGGCGAGGTACATCTGCAGTGGGCAGCTATAACTGGTTGGGCTAAGCCGTTTGGACCGAGCCGGTCTACCAAGCTGAGTTGAGCTGTTGACTTTTGTCTAGGGCTCCTACCCGAGGGTTCCTCGACGTTCTGAGTTCGTTGGTGCAGTATGTTTTGCCAAATTCGAACCAAGTAAGCTGTTTTTACTTGTTTGACCTTGTGAATTGCATAATAAAGGTGGAAAATTAATGCATACTATATCTATATTTGTTCGAGGAATATTCGGGATCAAATATTGGAACTAGTGGAGTATTCGGGAAGCATATATGAGGATTTATCCCTAATGCTTGAGGTTAGTACATTTTGAACTCCTATTGCTTCATGAGCATCATAAATGTGATTGTCTTGCTTGTTAGTGTTCGCAAAATAGGTTGACGATGAATAAACATGTTGTGAGACCAGTACCATGAGACTTGAAATATCTTAGATGCATGATGATGTTATGAATATGATGAGACTTGTGGAGGCTTTAGAGACCGTGTAGGGTCGTTTGAGATGCTCTTATAATTACTTGATGATTGTTTGATTAGTTGATAATCGTGATGCCTTGTATGCTTGATCGAATAGATTAATGTATTCGATGGAAATTGTGTAAGGAATGAATAATGATAATATTTGAATAAATGATTATGAAGCTGGTAATTAATATTAATTAATTAAATGCGTTAGTAAACTGTTGAGCTCGATGGTCACAACCGAGATGCTTTCCAAGTGTGGAGAAGATTGAAATTTGGGTGTTTTTGTGGAAGCTAAAAGATAAAGAAAATTGACAAGAGATTTAGAGTGGTCCGACTTTCTAACCCAAAGCCTACATCCACTACCTTAGCTTCCTACTAAAGATTTCAACCAAATTCACTAAGAATTTCGTCCCCTTTTCTCGGATTAGAAGGAAACTGTTACAACGATCAAGCTTTCTACCTAAAGCTTGATCAAGCACTCTCTTACAAGAGAAATTCTAAGCAAACATGAAATCCCTCTAATAGGTATTTGTTTGCACTATTAAGCACTCACCCAAAACCTAAACACTTGAGCAAATTTGACAATTAAGCTCACAAGTGTTGTCTATATAAGAAATATACAATAAAGCTCTAAAGACAATCTTTTATCATAAAGTTGTTTACAATTGAAGCATTAACCTATCCTTGATGTTTGGAGCTCCCTTTTATACTCCCAAATAAGTTTGTAGCCGTTGAGGACCGTTGGGATTGAATTGGAGCCGTTGGAGACTTTATTTCCTCATTAATTGTAGTTTTAGAGTTGTCTGTATCGGAACAGGCGAGCCCGTATTGGAACGATCTTCTTCAGAACTAGCCGTTGAAGCATGATGCAGCAAGTCGTATCAAAACGCCTTTGGCCGTATCGAAACGATATTGAGCTGTATCGAAACGGTTACAAACCTTTTAGGTATGAGTGACAGTTGAGCTGCAATTTAAAATACCGTTGGGAAATAGCCGTTGGGGGTTTTGACCATTGAGGTCTTTTCCATATAGGCGTATCGAAACGGTGAAGCCCGTATCGAAATGCTATGTAAAAACCCTCACCCAGATTAAGCTCGTTTTGAAACAAACAGAGCTGTATCGAAACGTTTTGACACTATAAATGGTCGTATCGAGACACCTGGGTGGTTTTGTAAAATTTGTCTTTAGAAAACGCATTAAAACCCCTTCAAGAATTCCTCAAACATATTTTCAAGTTGTTTGGACTTAAAAGCATTTTGAAATCTTTTTCAATTTAGTCCAAAACTATTTTTCAATTATTATATCAAAACACATATTTCTACAATCTCCCCCTTTTTGATATAATAAAACCAATCTTGAAAAATTGTTTGGGATTCTCCCCCTTAGTGAAATAAATTTTGAATAAGAGAATTAAAATTTAAAATCAATCAAAGCTCCCCCTTATTCTTTTGAAAATTCAAAATTTCAAAATATTCCCCCTTTTGTTATATGAAAAATGGTTCAAACTATGTTTGAAAACTTTGAAGTCCATAACAATGGAGAGTTTTTAAAACAAATTTGACAAAAATGATAATTTTTAAAATTGCCCCCTTACTCAAAACATCATTAAGAGTTAGTTCAACACATGATAATCTAGTTGAATTAAAAATAAATCAAATTAAGCAAATAAAGTAACTAGATTTTACCACACTTGAACTCAAGGGAGGATGTGAAGCCTTCCTTCTTCAAGTGTTCTTCCTTGTGTGCATGGAGCCCCCCCCCCTCCAATTTGGACTTGTTGATCAATCTCCATCTCACCTAAACAAGACAATCAAATAATTTTTGGTATCCAAATTGTTTTGGATCCATAGACGTTAGTTGCACATAGTTTAGTCCCCCTAGGAATCCATTTTTCAATTTCATCCTTTTTAGTTGAAGTGATTAGTTCTTTTGGAACACAAACACTTCTAAAACATTTTCCATTAAAAAACTAGGGGCACTATATTGTCTAACATAAAAATTTGATTTTCCTAAATCATTTTTTCTTTTCTAGTTCCTTGGAAATCAAAATCTTTTCTTTCTTAAGATCATCAATTTCCTTTTGGTGATCTTTTTCCATGGTTTGAAGCAATTCTTGTAAATTTGAAATTTTAAGTTAGAAATCTTTGATTTTAGCTTCAAACTCAAAATTGGTTTTTAAAAGCAAATCATTTTTGTTTTTCAAGTTTGAAATTAATTTTTTGTTTTTTGAAAATGAAACATTGAATTCAAAAACCAATTCATCATAGGCATCTTGTAACTCATCAAAAGTATATGAATTTGAAATAGATGAGTTAGAAGTTACCTCCCCCTCATTGAGGGCCATGAATCATAGGTGGGCTACCTTTTCATAGGTGGAGTCTTCTTCACTTCATGTCGCCACATATGCTTTCTTTGAAGATGATCCCTTTTTGTTGGACTTGTGGGAATCTTTCATGTTCTTCTTCGATTCATGCTTGGATTTAGCCATCTCACTCTACATGAATCGGAAGAATTTCTTGAAGAGATAAACCATCTCTTCATCTTCACTTTCCTTCTCACTTGATTCAACATGATTGCACTTGGAGGATTTGAGAGTATTGGCATTAGTGTTGATGCCAAGCTCCATGACTTTCTTCTTCCCCATCTTCTTTATCTCTTCCTTCTTCTTCTCCTTTTCTTTTTCTTTCTTCATGATTTGGTGAGTGAGAAGTGACCCCATGAGTTCATCAAGCTTCAAGGTCTTAAGATTTTTGGCTTCGACGATGGCGGTCTTTTTCGAGTCTCATGACTCGGGAAGGGAGTAGATAATCTTTCGAACAAGTTTTTCTTCTGGAATGACTTCTCCAAAACCTTTGAGTCCATTGGTGATATTGGAGAATCTATCGAACATCTTCGTGATGTCTTCATCCGGTTCCATTTTGAAGTTCTCATACTCGTAGTTTAGGAGGCCGATCTTGGTCTCCTTTACTTCGTTAGTTCCCTCGTATGTGACTTCAAGCTTGTCCCACACTTCCTTGGCACTCTCACAAGAAGAGACTTGGGCATATACGTCCAAGCCTAAAGCACAAAAGATGAAGTGCAAGGCTTTGCAATTAAGCTCCATCATATTCTTGTCGTTGGCATTCCACTCCGCCTTTCTTCTTGTTGGTACAAACGGTCTATCTTCAGCAAGGTCCCATAGATGATATTTTTTACCCTTGATGAAGAACTTCATCCTATTCTTCTAATATGCATAATGTTCACCGTTGAAGAATGGTGGCTTGTCGATTGAGTGTGCCATTGATTCAGTATGTTGGATTGATGTATCAAGCTTCCCGGATCACCTTAATAGGATGTTAATCCCGATCAATTGAGCCTCATTCTGATACTAATTGTTGAGCTCGATGGTCACAACCAAGATGCTTGCCAAGTGTGGAGAATATTGAAATTTGGGTGTTTTTGTGGAAGCTAAAAGATAAATAAAATTGACAAGAGATTTAGAGTGGTTCGGCTTTCTAACCCAAAGCCTACATCCACTACCTTAGCTTCCTACTAAGGATTTCAACCAAATCCGCTAAGAATTCCGTCCCCTTTTCTCGGATTAGGAGGAAAACGTTACAATGATCAAGCTTTCTACCCAAAGCTTGATCAAGCACTCTATTACAAGATAAATTCTAAGAAAACTTGAAATCCCTCTAATAGGTATTTGTTTGCACTATTAAGCACTCACCCAAAACCTAAACACTTGAGCAAATTTGACAATTAAGCTCACAAGTGTTGTCTATATAATAAATATACAATAAAGCTCTAAAGACAATATTTTATCATAATGTTGTTGACAATTGAAGCATTAACCTATCCTTGATGCTTGAAGGTCCCTTTTATACTCCCAAATGAGTTTGTAGCCGTTGAGGACCGTTGGGAATGAATTGGAGCCGTTGGAGACTTTATTTTCCTCATTAATTGCAGTTCTGGAGCTGTCCATATCGGAACAGGCGAGCCCGTATCAGAACAACCTTATTTTAAACTAGCCGTTGAAGCCTGATGCAGCAAGCCGCATCGAAACGCCTCTGGCCGTATCGAAATGGTATTGAGCTGTATCGAAACGGTTAGAAACTGTTTTGGTACGAGTGACAGTTGAGCTGCAATTTAAAATACCGTTGGGGTTCTGACCATTGAGGTCTTTTGCCATATGTGAAGCCCGTATCGAAACGCTATGTAAAAACCCTCACCCAAATTAAGCCCGTTTCGAAACAAATAAAGTTGTATCGAAACGTTTTGACACTGTAAATGGTCGTGTCGAAACACTGAGTGGTTTTGTAAAATTTGGCTTTAGAAAACGCATTAAAACCCCTTTAAGAATTCTTCAAACTTATTGTCAAGTTGTTTGGACTTAAATGTATTTTGAAATCTTTTCAATTTAGTCTAAAACTATTTTTCAGTTATTATATCAAAACACATATTTCTACATAAACAAACCCCAATGACTTCCAGAAGCTTTAAGAATCGAATAAAGCGTGTTAATATGTAGTTCAAGGGAATGGTGCGAACCCATGAATAGGGTATCAGTACGAGCTTTTGCCGTACCGGTACTAGTGGAAATCTAGGATTTCTAATAAGCAATTTATGTATCGGTACGTGTGTGAGTACCGATACTATATAATACCTCAAAATGTGGTCTAGGAGTATGGCACTAATTCCAGTATGTTTTAAATTGATTTGAGATATCTTTAAAGTAGATAACTAAATGAGTTAACAGCCAATTATGGAGTTTGCAAAGTATGCTATCTAAATTAGAGAGGACTAAATTGAAAGTTTTGATTAATTGAAAGAATGTATGTAATCTTAGGGGAAATGAAGGACATGTACACATGTTAAGAATTTGAAATGGACATGTGTGGACGTCTCGGCCAAGTGGGAGACAATCAAACATTTTTTTCCTTTCTTTCCAAATGGCCGAAACTAACCAAAAAATTTCGAGAGGAGGGAGAGAGTTTAATGGTTTGCCATGGAAACTTGAAGTGGAGCTTTTGTTTAGCATGATTCATGAAGATATACTTGACAAACTTAAGGAAGAAGGTGAAATTCTCTCCCTCTCACCTTAGATCAATTGAATTTGAATAGAGAGAAATTGAATGAGAAATTTGCTTAAATCATATGTTGCTAGATTCGGTTGAAGGTCATTTTATGTTAAGAAAATCCTTAGTGTTGTTTGAATGATCTGATGAGTAAACTGCCTTGTTTTAGTGATGATAAAACTCGGTTAAGATGTTGAGTGAATGCCTTGAATTTTAGAAAATTTTCATGATAATTGACTATTGGGTTGGAACATTCTGTAACCGAGTAGAGTAGGATGTTTGAGTTGGGAAATTGGACACTTTTGCTTGTTGGTGATTTAAAACAGAGGACTGTTTTTACAAATATATGAAGGGCTATTTTCACAAGTTTAGTGGCTGTTTATAAATAAAATTAATGGACAGATTAACACCTTGAAGGAGAGCAGTTTGTGTTAATTTAAAAATTGTTGAGTTTGAATTTGTGCATATATGAAAACAAGGCAGTTTTGCATTTTACATGAACATTATGGGGCTGTTTTGAGCATGAATATGCACTCGTATGAAAATGAACTGTTTTGCATATTTGAAAACATTAGCGAACTGTTTGAACATGCATGGAAATATATATGAGTAATGGACTACTTTGTCTAAATAAGAAAAATATAAGGACTGTTTTGATGAGAGTATATATGTATATTTGAATGCTGGACTGTTTTGCCTAAATAAGCTAATTTAAAAGACTAATTTGCAAACAATTAGAAATTGTTTTGTCATTAATGAAACTAATGGGACTATTTCTATGTTTGCAATGAAATTAGGATGTTTTAGGGACTGTTATGAATGGATATGGAATTATAAAGGACTGTTTCGATACACATATTTATGTGAACACATGTAACTAGGGCTGTTATGAATGTATATGAAATTATATGGATTGATTCAGGTAATTAAATCAGGGGCTGAGTATGTGAAGTACATAAAGTTGTCATATAGTCTAGGGACTACTTTGAATGTGTTTAAAAATGTTAGGGGTTGTTTTTGAGATAATTCAGGACTGTTTTGAATAATTAAGGGCTGGTTTTGAGTTTTAAAAACACGGATAAATTGTTTGGTTAGCTAGGTGGACTATTTTTTAGTATAAAAATGTACATATATGTAATCTGGACTGTTTTTATGTATAAGAATGTGTATACATGTGTTATGGACTGTTTTGCTTAGTTAAGAACATTAATAGACTGATTTGTATGTACATATGTATATGTGTGCAATAGGGCTGTTGGTAAATGAATTGAATTGATGTTGATGATTTGTTATTTAATTCAGGTACATACCATGATAAGGAAGTGGGTAATGGCATGAAGGCTAGAAAGGGAAACCAATTAAGAGTATAAGGAAATGTGGATTCTGGTATCTCGTAACTTCGGGATAAGAGGTGAGTGTAGTCGTATTGTCTCGAATGACACAGTGTCATTCTGATTCCTGAATTTATATTTTTGGTATATAAATTATGTAAGTATGAATGCTTATGATCATTTTGCATGAGGCTCAAGTAGAGAAAATTGGTGAAAGGGTATTCAAGCATGACATCTTTGATAGGTTCTTGTTGATGTTGCATTTCATGTACATCATGTGCCTTGCTATGCTTGATATGATTTCTTCTATAAATGGTAGTATACTTGTGTTGAAAGCTTAGGAATCAAACTATAACGTCTTTACCATAAGACTTTAATAAAGCAAACCAAATCTTAAAATGAGATAAGTTAAGAATCCTTAAGCCTTTCGGAGCTATTAGCTCATCTTTTCTATAAGATATTGAGTAAGGATATAAATAAGTTTACTTGTGTCATAAGATACTCCTCCTAACTTCAAAGCATAAAATATCTAAGTTGCCTATACAATGGAAGTCTTTGGACACTTTGGCATAGTACATGGTATAATTCGGGACTACGGTTCATGAGCTACGACTCAAGGGTGACGACCCTATATATATGATATATTGACGATAGTAGGACGTAACGGGGGAGATGGTAAGAAGATTGGTGACAGTTGGTTGGATAGAGAAGAAAAGCTAGGTTTGTCATGATCTGACACTAGCCACTGCTATGTTCTTTGTGCTATGTGTAACACGGACCAATACGGTCAAACACGGACAATGCTACCTATGTCTAAATGTGATCCAAGGCAAATTTTCTAAAAGATATGAATTCGCGTATTAAGCTCCGATAAGAAACTCTGATAAGTAATGTTAAGAACTCAGATAAGCCCTACTAAGAATTCCGAAAGCTTGATAAAAACTCCGAAAGCTTGATAAAAACTCCGAAAGCATTGATAAGTACTTTGATAAGACTTGATAAGACTTCAATAATACAAGTTATGAACTTTGATAAGTCCGATAAGAAATTTGAAAGAACTCACCTAAAAACCCTAAAAGATATTCAAACCAGATTTGAAAGAAGTCTGAAATAAAGCTTATAATAATCAAAACCTTGTTTATGTTATGTATAAGACAGAAGTATCAACTGCTAACTTATGTTTATATTCTTTAATTTGTTTCAATACTTGCATTATGTTTTGTTATTCTAATGGCACTACCTCATTTAGGCTATATCAGCCTAATGCATTCACTATTCAAACGTGTGCAGGTTGATTAAAGTTTGTGTATTTTAATCGTAGTCAAGTGTAGCAGGTCATTGCTTAAAGTCCCAAGTAAAGTCTAGACTTTCCTTAGTTGAAACTCCATAGATGGTGGCTTAGTGATCATAAAGAAGTGCATCGAATAAATTGTTGTTGTATTGTTTTATTCAATGCAAAGTTGTAAATGGCTTATCTATTTCTTGACAATGTTTAAGAAGTTAGTGTTGAATGATCACTTTGGTTAATTAACGAGAGAATAACATAGAAGTATGTATGAATTAGCTAAATGGTTCGAATGAGACTAGCATGCATGTTTAAGTGGTAACATGATTATATGGTAATTACTTGTATGCTTAGGTTGTTATAAAAACTCTTGACATGATTTCTTTGTTTTTTTCTAAAAGTAATAATTTGTAAAATCATGGCATTAGATACTCTTATATTGTTGATTCAATCTGACATGTGATTAAGAATTGCAGTGAACTAGTATAAATCATGTTTCTATTGGAGATTAGCATGATATTAAGGTGTCGCGACTATTTTTGAAACCGGGAGTAAAAATAGTTCGACGATTGATTTTTTTAAATTAGGGTTTTTATCTATTTTAATTCTAAAAAATTAGGGTTTTTTACATTTTAAATCAAGTTTCTCTTTATTTATTCTTGAAATTCAATTTGGAGTCGCCACTGGTCACTTTGGTAAACTGGACACCATAAAACAAACAAGATATTCTTTTTATTAAAATTAGGGTTCGGGAGTCAGTTACATGTGGGGAAGGATTAGAACCTCACAAATGCCCGTTATTAGTACCTTATTAATTTCACGCGACATTTTGGCATTTCGAACTATAATTTGAATTTAATTGAATCATTAATTATTAACTGAATTTCATTCCGAATGGAGATATCCTTTTGTATGAAAATACATTTTTACTGAATATAAGCTTTGAAACATCCAATTACTTTAGGATACTTCAATTTATATTCAAAATGTATCTCAACACAAAAGGTTTTAATGCATGTTCATTTATTTTCTTGTCAATTTTAAGTTCAAACTTAATTAGGACTCCAATTGATTTAATTAATTAAAAAAACTATGAATATTATCAAGTTTAGGGTTTGTGTGATAACACCCAAATAATTGAGCACCATCCATACTAAGCCCTAAATTAATAACATTTCTAATTATTTAGTTACACTAACTATTTGAATCTAATCTTAATTATTTTAATTAGACTAACTATGTGTGATTACACTGTTCTAAGTTTAAATGAGATATTAAATATTCAACTAAAATATCCCATTGATTAACATCTTATTACAATGAGACACTAACCAACTTAAAACATTAAAGTTTCTATTCAATATTCATTTATTTTTTACAATTTTCTCATTATTTAAATTAATTAATTAATTAAAGTACTTAAGTTAAAAGGCTCTAATTATTTATTCTAAGTGAATTAGCCACCTAAATAAATATACTACATAACCATTTTAAATTATGCAAGCATACATTCAATTAAGCAACAAAAATTAAAGTTGAAACAATGATCAAATTGAACTAAATTCAAGCTACGGTGTCAAATTACAAGCCAAAAGGACTAAATTGAAACAAAAGCAAACTGATCGCCCAAACCATAAAAAGAAAAAAGAAGGGCGTGGATCCTAAGACCCGACCCAAACCCTACGCGCGGATCTCCCCAACCCAACACCTAAAACGGTGTCGTTTAACTCACCTATAAAAACCCTTATACCGAGTTCACTCGGACATTTACCATCTCCCCACTCTCTCAATTCTCTCTAAAGCTAACACAATCAAATCTCAGAAAATGCCCAAACAAGATCAAAACACCCATTTTTCGGTTGAGTATCATCGATGTTCTTCGACTTTTGCGATGAACGCAAATTGCCGGCCATAAACCACCGCAAACTCCGCCGCTAGATCTCTAACCACCCAACTCCGATCACACTTTGGTGTTTCCCGACCACCGCGAGTTGGCGCTGGCCACCTATTTTCGCCCGCCGCTCGCCGGAACCCTAACCAGTGAGTCAACTCGCCCGAGTCAACCCAGTGAGTCAACTCGTCTGAGTTAACCCAGTAACTCAACTCGCTGAGTCAGCCATTGGACTAGTGACATTAGCGTTGACTTTGACCGCTGACGTCAGCGTTGACTTTGACCAAAAAGTCAAATTTTTCCCAAAAACTCATGTTTTATGTTTTTCGATGTCCCGAGTTTGATTTTGATACCCGTTTTACGAAATTATAACCCGAAAGCCTCTGAATCTAACCTTGAACCCGAACTTGTATATGTACTTAATAATTTAGTTAATAGTAATGTGAATAAGGACTTAAATAGAATTTTGTGTAATTGAATGTATTCATGGTTCTTTGAATACGAGATGTTGAGGGACGTCAAATTCGGGTTCAAGAGTGTTCGAATGTCAATTTCAAGGATCGACTGATATATCAAGGATTTAAGGTAATACATTACTACCTCTTGTATGCTTTATGAACATGTTGGTAATCGGTTAATGAATGCATAAATATGATGAGGAGTGATGTTAACTCTGTATAAATCAAACCAGATATGAAATTGAATATGATAACCTAGATAAGATTGAAATACTCGAACAAGAAAGTTAATAAACGTAAGGATCTGAAGTTCAATAAATAATTAATAAGACAACTAATCTCCAAATCCGATTATTAGTGTCAAATGATTAAATGTTAAAAATATTTGAATATGAAATTACGAAAATGACCTTAAGGTATGAGAATGACTAAAATACGTTTGGAATTGGAAGCGATCTAGAAATCTACGCTAGATATGGTAAAACAACCTGATTTATTTAAAAACCTTGAACTACTTAGAAAGTTATGGTAACAAGATTTAAACCTTCGAGATTATAAGGTGTTAGGTTTCCTTGAATTTGTAATGAATCTCTGAATATAGATTTACGGGAAACTATCCATACCTCTAAAGGAATCAAGCGACTCAAAATATTGAATTGATTTAAATGACTAAAAGTATTGGAAATACTATTATGGTTAAATTAATCGAAAGGATCGTATTGACCAAAAAGACTGAAGTATCCTCAGACACCGAGGTTTGCAAGTTAACTGGAATGATGAATAAATCTGTGAGTTCTGAAATGAATGAAGTGGTTGAAGGTACCGAAATTACTTGAATGGCTGAAACACCTACGAGTACTTAAATGATCGAAATGTTATATATGGTTCAATTGACAGGAACGATGGATATCCTGAGCTTCAAAATGATTAAAATACCCCCATGACTGGAATAAGTAATTTGCCTTTGATAAATTCTGGAAATGTCAATAAAGTTGAAATGACTAAAATGCCCCTAAAGGTTGATGCATGACTCATGTATTTCAATCACTCCTGATATTAATATAAGGTTGGAAGTTTTTCCGCACATAATATAAGTTCGACTACTCCGTGGCAAGTCCTGTGGTGAAATATGAAAGCAACCGTTCAGATATACGATACAACCGGATACATTACAAGGGTTGGTTAGTATTACAAGGTTGGGATATGTTAGTTCGAATGATTTTGGAGGCTCGATAAACTTTTGGAAATCATAAATATTATAAAGCGTCATTTTATCATTATTGGGCTAAATTACAAAATCACCCATGATAGTTAAATGACCAAAATGCCCTCGTTGACCAAAGTAATCTGTAACCCCCTCATCCCGGTCTGGCCGGATGACCGGTCCGAGTGAGCTACACGGGGAAAACCGAGTGAAAACCCCTTAAGGATTCCCCCTAGGTTAGCAACCCTATTTTTTTCATTTTAAATCTTGTCTAGATGAGTATTTAATCCAATGTGATCATACAGCGGAACAATATTTTCGAGACAAACAAACGAACCCAACCCAACATCTTACAGCCCAATTTTAAGCTTAAACTGCAGGCGGTATCGATACACTTAAGGGTGTATCGATACCCCTTGACTAGGTCAACTGGTCATAGTCAACCCGTGGAGACCGTATCGGTATGCCTAAGGAGTGTATCGATACTCTCCCCAACGGTTGACTTCCCACGGTCAACGCTAAGATGACCGTATCGATACGCCAAGGGCTCGTATCGATACCGAAATGGACAGTAGCTCCAGTGACCAAAAAGGTATCGATACGCCCCCTCGCGTATCGAAACACGAGGCCTGAAGCAAGAAGGTCGTATCGATACGAGACCAACCGTATCGATACCCCTGCTACGAACTTGCAGGTTTGAGCTGATTTAAGGCACAAGGAGGCCCTTAAATCCCTCTAAAACCCCAACCAACACACTAACATCAATTCTAAGGCAAACCAAACATAAAAGCATGCTTTCACAAGAAACAAAGGGCACTAATCAACACAAGGTGGTGCACAAACATTCAAGCATCTTAAGCATTCCAACACAAACTAAGCATCCATACATAGCATTCCAAAAGGCAATTTAACATATAAGGTCATACAAGGAACTCAAAGGCCTTGAAGGCACATGATAAGCATAAAGAGGTTTGCACTATAACAAGGCAACCTAGTATCTAAAGACATGCTAACACACACAACATTCATCAAAGCATATCATGCTTACAAACCATAGTCAATCCAACATCAACACATGTAAATGAGTCATACAAGCTCATACACAACCTTTGCCACATTGCTAACTAATACAAAATCACCACCGTACTTGAGTCACAAACTTGGAAGCCCTTCTTGCCTTGCCTCGAGCTAACACCACGCTAATGATCTGCATTGTTGAACATTGAGAGCGTAAGCTATAAGCTTAGTGAGGGTGCTCTAAAACGAAAAACATCAACAATGCAGGGTTCAAGCATGTAAATCCTAATCTCACATATATCAAACATTGACATAGGATCAAGTAGACCTAGCCAGTCTTTCAAGTGGCATAATATGGTTTCTCATAATCTATCAAACTCTATCATCAACATCCACGTCAAGTAACAACACCATATACCACCAACATAGATCAACATCACATATCACAATATATGAACAAGTTAATTGGCCACTTTAAATTACCCTGATTGTGCGGATTTAAACCTCAACAACACTTTACCTCGGTGGGATTACACTCATCACCGGACCTTGCATGTGCGGGATTCCACTCATCGCCACATGCCCTACGAATGGGATTCCACTCATCATCCCGTAGAAATATATAAAAAGCTTCTGATGGAATATTACATCACCGTACTCCTCCTTGATGACTTAACGCCATTAAGGCCACGTACGTTTTGACTCAATTTGTGTGCACACTAATCCTAATGATCGATCATTTACAACCGGTAATTTATTTAGTGCCAATTATCATAACCACATCATATATCATCAACCACATTCCATGCTCATCACATATATACATTTCATGATATACATGCACCAAGTTATCCACAATGCACAAGAGCATAGATAGGCAAATACACCATAGCATGTAGTGAAGTCAAAGACTAGAGTTAACAACTTGAAATAAAGGAATGGCCTACCAAGCACATTCCATACACACACTCGAACCAAACTTTAAAACAAGTTTGAAACCACTCACCGCCCTTCCTTAGCTACCAAGCGAAACTCCTACGAACCCGGATTCGGTCCCAAAGCTCCTTCAACGACTCCTCTTGTTTCTAGCCAAGCAAAACACATACATTACTTCACAATTCAATGCTAAAACCCAACCATTAACTTACTTTACAATCACAAGCCAAATTCCACAAATTCCCAATCCACATAATCCCTAAATACCTCAATTTCGTACTCCTTCAAACCTTGGCTGAAATACCCATTTCCAATCACTCAAATGACTCCCAAAAGGCCCCAAATCACCCTCCTAACATACCTAAACCAACAACCCTTCAATTGCAACCTTAAAACTCCCAAAAACCCAAGTTTTGACACCTTAAAATTTGCCCTAAGACCCTACTTCGGATTTTCCACAAAACTCAACAAATTTGATATATGTTGCACCTTTTAACATGAATAACTAAAGCCCCAATTCAATTTTGTGAAACAAAATGAAAAACCCTTTAAAAAGCCAACCTTTAAAACAAACCCTAATTTTCAAAACCACATACCTTTAAAATCTAAGACCATGGGTTGATAGTGGATAAAGAGGAGAGTAAGAAAATGATTTTACCTTTCAAAAACACCTTGAAATGAAGTTGAAATCGAATGGAATAGTAACTTGAAGTTTGAGAGAGTTTGGAGTGGGGGAGGGGTTTTTCACGTTGGGAATATGTTGAAAAGGGGGAGAAGATGACAACTTTCAAAAGTTGTCATCCTTTTAAAATCCTTTGAGGGAAATTGCAATATGGGTCCCTCCCCTTTTTACTAAAGTTCAATTAGGTCCAAATTAAGGTTGAATTCATTTAATTTGATTTTAATGACTCGAACTATAAACCCGGCTAACTCCTAGCCCCAAAACACGGGTGTTACAACTCTCTCCCACTTAAAGAATTTCGTCCCCGAAATTACCTGACTGAAAGAGATACGGAAACTGCTTTTCATATCCTCCTTCCTCTCTCAAGTGGCCTCGTCCACACCTCTACGTTGCCACCGCACCTTCACTAACTCGATCGATCTACCCCTCAACACCTTACTGTCAGAAGCTAAGATCTCAACGGGTTCTTCTTCATAAGTCAAATCCGGATTCAATTCAATTTCTTCTACGGGCATAACATGTGATGGATCGGACCTATACTTACGAAGCATCGAAACATGGAAAACATCATGTATCTTCTCTAGCTCGGATGGCAAACGCAACTGATAAGAAACCAGACCAACCCTTTTCACAATCTCATACGGTCCTATGTACCTCGGACTCAACTTCCCTTTTCGGCAAAATCTCATCACTTTCTTCCACGGAGACACTTTCAAGAACACCTTCTCACCCACTGAGAACTCAACTTCCTTCCTCTTCAAATCGGCATAGGACTTCTCCCTATCTGAAGCAGATTTCAAACGGTCACAAATCAATTTTACCTTGTCGGTGGTCCCCTTGAGCAAATCTGGCATATGTAACAACTTCTGTCCCACTTTGGCCCAACAAACTGGAGTTCTACACTTTCGGCCATACAAGGCCTCATACGGAGCCATCTGAATGCTCGACTGAAAGCTGTTATTGTACGCAAACTCTACTAGAGGCAGATGCTTCTCCCAAGTACCCTGAAAGTCTATGATACAACATCGCAGCATATCCTCTAAGTTCTGAATAACCCTCTCTGACTGACCATCTGACTGAGGATGATAAGAAGTGCTGAAGTTCAAACGGGTACCCAAAGCTGTATGCAGACACTCCCAAAATCTAGAAGTAAACCGCGGATCTCTATCTGATACAATGGACTTCGGCACACCATGCAGTCTAACAATCTCGCCAATATACAAATCGGCTAATCTATCTAAAGTGTAAGTAGTGTTGACTGCCAAGAAGTGAGCATACTTCGTAAAACGATCTACTATCACCCAAACTGAGTTCTTCTTCGTATGAGTCAAAGGCAAACCCGAAACAAGTCCACGGTGATGTTCTCCCACTTCCATTCCGGAATTCTCAACGGCTGTAACAAACCTGAGGGAACCTGATGTTCCGCCTTCACTCTCTGACACACTAAGCACTTACTCACAAAGTCGGCTACATCTCTCTTCAAGCCAACCCAAAAGTACTCATTCTTCAAATCACGGTACATCTTCGTACTTCCAGGATGCATAGCAAACGGACTACTGTGGGCTTCAGTCAAGATCGTACGTCTCAAATCACTGTCTTCTGGCACAACTATTCTGTCTTTGAAACACAAAACCCCATCAGTACTGAAACTGTAGTCTGAAGATCTACCCTCGGCTATATCTTGCACGTGAGGTGCTAAAGATCTATCTAAGAGATGTTTCTCTCGAATCAACTGACCTAGAGTAGGTCTAACCTGAAGCTCGGCTACCAAGCCACCATCTCCGGACAAACTCAATCTAGCAAACATAGCTCTCAAATCCACAACCATCTTCCTACTCAATGCATCGGCCACTACATTGGCCTTACCCGGATGGTACTCAATAGTAAGATCATAGTCTTTTAGCAACTCTAACCATCTACGCTGTCTGAGATTCAAATCTCGCTGAGTCATAATGTATTTCAAACTCTTGTGATCGGTGTACACGGTGCATCTCTCACCGTACATGTAGAAATAAATAAGGTAGATTTACAGAGAAGAGAAAGAGAGTTATTCTCTGTAATATTATATTCTCCATAATTTAATAGTTACAGAGGTAAAGCCCTTTTATAGACTTAATACAAGAGTTTCACTAACACTAGACTTTCTATAGGATTAGACTCTTATCCTTAGAGTAGTTAGAGTTACAAAACAATTAGAACACTAATTAAGATCATATTAGAGACTAGTATTTACACGCTACTAACTTACACTCCCCCGCAAGCTGGTGTGTATACATTGTATATACCCAGCTTGGATATAAACTTATCAAAAATCTGTTTAGAAAGTGCTTTAGTAAGCACATCAGCAAGATGTTCTTCTGTGGGAACATAAGTTAAGTTTGCTATTCCATCATTCACTTTCTCAGCAATAAAGTGCCTGTCGATTTCCACATGCTTAGTTCGATCATGATGAACTGGGTTTTTAGCAATCTGGATGGCAGATTGGTTGTCACTGAGAATCTGAAACTTCTCATCTTGCTTCATACCCAACTCTTTTAGCAGTCTAAGCAGCCACATTCCTTCACAGATCCCTAATGCTAAGGCTCTATATTCTGCCTCTGCACTACTCCTTGCAACAACTGGTTGTTTCTTGCTTCTCCATGTCACTAGGTTACCCCACACAAACGAACAATAACCGCTAGTTGACTTTCTCTCAGTAACTTCACTAGCCCAACTTGAGTCTGTATAGACTTTGACTGTTCTTTCTTCAGTTTTCTTGAAGATTAAACCATGGCCTGGTGTACCTTTCAAATATCTAAGAATTCTGTATGCAGCTTCTAAGTGCCCTTCTCTAGGATTAGTCATGTGTTGACTAATGACATTTACGGGAAAGGAGATATCCGGCCTGGTTAGGGACAAATAGATGAGCTTCCCTACCAGCCTTCGAAACTGATTTTTATCAACTTCAGTCCCTAATTCTTCTCCTCTTAACTTCAGGTCAGTTACCATTGGAGTTTCAACTGGTTTACACCCCAACATACCAGTTTCAGAGAGTAAATCTAATACATACTTTCGCTGGTTTATCACTAGGCCTTTAATGGATCTGGCAACTTCCATACCAAGAAAATACCTTAGTTGTCCTAAGTCCTTAGTCTCGAATTCCCTGCTCAATAAGCTCTTCAAGTTTTTGATTTCATCTTCATCATCCCCTGTTATTACAATGTCATCAACATAAACAATTAAGATGACTCTTTTATCATTAGAAGTTACCTTTACAAACAGTGTGTGATCTGCTTGACACTGTTTGTACTTGTTCTGCACGAGAACTTTACTGAACCTGTCAAACCAGGCTCTTGGTGACTGCTTAAGGCCATAGAGGGATTTTTCAAGCCTACAAACTTTTTGGCAATTCAGCTTAGGGTCCATCCCAGGTGGCATCTTCATGTAGACTTCTTCTTCCAACTTACCATTTAGAAAGGCATTTTTTATGTCTAACTGATGAAGACCCCAATCTTTGTTCACAGCAACACTTAGTAGCACTCTAATCGTGTTTAGTTTTGCTACAGGGGCAAAAGTTTCCTTGTAGTCTATGCCATAAGTTTGTGAAAAACCCTGGGCCACAAGTCTGGCCTTAAATCTCTCTATGCTCCCGTCTGACTTGTATTTAATGGCAAAAACCCACTTGCTGCCAACAGCTTTCTTGCCTTTTGGTAAGTCTGCAATAGTCCAAGTGCCATTCTTTTCAAGAGCATTGATTTCCTCTTCAACAGCCTGCTTCCATCTCGGATCCTTTAGTGCATCATCAATATTTGAAGGGATTTCTTCTTTATCAAGGCAAGCTGTAAAAGCCTTAAAAAATGGCATCAAGTTACCATACGCAACATATTTTTGAATGGGATACTTAGTGCACTGCCGTACTCCCTTTCTTTTAGCAATAGGCAAATCTTCCAAATTAATTGAAGAGTTTTCATTACCTTCAACATCCTCAGCAGCAACTGGACTCATTTCCAACTCTCGGCAAGTTTCAGATTGAAAAACGGTCTCAGGAATGACTTTCTTCCTTCTAGTGTAAACACTGAGTTGTTTAGGGGTTTGAACAGTTTTAGAATGAGAGTTTTGGGAGGCTGCTGGTTGAAAAACAGATTCTGGAGTAGAGAGATCAGAGGGTAAAGTTTGTTTGGAAGATGTTATATCATTAGGAGGAGTAGAAATAAATTCTGAAGATATAGAAGGAATTACAGGTGAGTATACCTGTGGAATAGTAAGAGGCTGCAATTCTTTCAAAGTCTCCCCCGGAATTGTAGGCTTCGAAAAATATGGGTCCTGTTCAAAGAAGGTTACTTCCAAAGAGACAAAAAATTGTTTTGTAGAAGGATAGTAACATTTGTAGCCTTTTTTAAGTGAAGAGTAACCCACGAAAATACACTTCAAGGACCTAGGATCTAATTTTGACCGAGAAGGATCAATAGAATGCACAAAGACAGTACAACCAAATATTCGAAGAGGAAGTATAGAAGACATGGGTTTAAAATTTGGATAGCTCTCCAACAAAAGTGACTGTGGTGTTTGAAATTTAAGTACTTTACTAGGCATCCGATTTATAAGATAAGTGGCAGTCAATAAAGCCTCACCCCACAAGTAATTTGGAACGTTATTAGACAATAATAATGATCGAGTGACCTCTAGTAAATGCCTATTTTTGCGCTCAGCAACCCCATTTTGTTGTGGTGAATCCACACAAGAGCTAATCTGGACTATTCCTTTCTCTGTAAAAAATTTCCCCAAAGAAGTGGTAAAATACTCTCTCCCATTATCGGACTGAAATATTTGAATTTTACTTTCAAATTGGGTTTCTATCATTGTATAAAACCTCCTAAAAATAGACTCAACCTCAGATTTTTCTCGCATTAAGTAAGTCCATGTTGTCCTGCTATGGTCATCTATGAAAGACACAAACCACCTATAACCATTAATACTCTTCACTCGAGAAGGACCCCAAATGTCACTGTGAATCAAAGAAAATGGTTTAGATGTTTTAGAAGAAGATGGTAAATAAGAAGCTTTAGATTGCTTAGCAAGAGGGCAAACATGACATTTGAACAATTGCGGTTTTGTATGAGTAAACAAGTGAGGGAAAAGTTTGGCAAGATAAAAAAAATTTGGGTGGCCTAACCGAAAATGCCATAACATGATTTCATCATGCTGTTTTGAGGGTGATATGGAACCAGAAAAAGCCTGAGATTGGAGGGGTTGCTTGCCAAAAAAGGTATAAAGCCCATTGTTCAATTTGGCATTGCCAAGTATCTTCTTCGAGTCCACTGCCTGTAAGATACAATTATCATCAGTAAACTCTAGAGAACACTGTAAACCCTTAGATAGCTTACTGACAGACAGTAGGTTGCATTTCAAATCTGGTACAAACAACACACCACTAAGCATTATATTTTCAGTGAGAAGAACTGAACCAGTCCCTTGTATTGGACATAAGGACCCATCTGCAGTTTTAATAGACTGCCGAGAGCAAAAGGGTTCAAATGTAGCAAACAAACCCCTATTACCAGTCATATGGTCGGAGGCTCCGGAGTCAATAATCCATGCAAGATTATTCTGTGTAGCTAAAAAACTAGGGAGAGCATTTGTCGAGGAAGTCTGACTTTCAAACCGATGGCAAGTGACTACTTCGCCAGAGAGTTCTGGAAAATCAGCAACAATTGGAAGGGAGTCTGTCGATGAATTAGCACCAGAGGATGCGGAAGGAAAAGCCATCGAGATAGATTTATGGATCAATACCTAGACTGATACCATGTAGAAATAAATAAGGTAGATTTACAGAGAAGAGAAAGAGAGTTATTCTCTGCAATATTATATTCTCCATAATTTAATAGTTACAGAGGTAAAGCCCTTTTATAGACTTAATACAAGAGTTTCACTAACACTAGACTTTCTATAGGATTAGACTCTTATCCTTAGAGTAGTTAGAGTTACAAAACAATTAGAACACTAATTAAGATCATATTAGAGACTAGTATTTACACGCTACTAACTTACAGTACAAGTAGTGCCTCCAAATCTTCAGAGCAAACACAATTGCAGCTAACTCTATGTCATGGGTCGGATAGTTGCGCTCATGGGTCTTCAACTGTCTTGAGGCATAAGCCACTACTCTCTTGTCTTGCATCAGAACACATCCTAGCCCTACATATGAAGCATCACTGTAGACTACATAGTCCTTCCCGGACTCAGGCTGTATCAAGATCGGTGCTTGGGTCAAAGCTTCTTTCAATTTCTCAAAGGCTCTCTGTCTTGCATCTGTCCACTCAAACTGAACACTCTTCTGAAGCAACTGTGTCAAATGAGCGGCTAACTTAGAGAAACCCTCTACAAATCTCCTATAGTATCCTGCTAAGCCTAGGAAGCTACGTACCTCTGTCACAGACTTCGGTTGCTTCCACTCAACAATGGCTTCAATCTTCTTCGGATCAACTCTAATCTCATCGGCTGACACTACATGTCCTAAGAAGACTACCTCACGGATCCAGAACTCACACTTGCTGAGCTTCGCATACAACTGATGATCTAGCAAAGTCTTCAAAACAAGTCTCAAGTGTCGGTCATGGTCTTCTTCAGTTCGCGAGTACACCAAAATGTCATCAATAAATACGACTACAAACTGATCTAGATACTGATGAAAGATCATATTCATCATGTCCATGAAAGCAGCCGGTGCATTAGTCAACCCAAATGGCATGACTAAAAACTCATAATGACCATACCTAGTCCTAAAGGCCGTCTTTGGTACATCAACCTCTCTTACCTTTAGCTGGTAATAACCTGATCTCAAATCAATCTTCGAAAAGACCGATGCTCCCCTCAACTGATCAAACAAGTCATCAATTCTAGGCAACAAATACTTATTCTTCACTGTCAACTGATTTAACTGCCTGTAATCTATACACATTCTCATGCTTCCATTCTTCTTCTTCACAAACAAAACTGGTGCACCCCATGGTGAAGAACTAGGCCGAATAAAACCTATATCTGTCAATTCTTGTAACTGAGCCTTCAATTCTTTCAATTCTTTCGGTGCCATACGATACGGAGCAATCAAAACAGGAGCTGAATCAGAATAAGTCTCAATGTTGAACTCTACCTCTCTGTCCGGTGGTAACCCTGGCAATTCTTCCGGAAACACACTAGGAAAGTCACATATTGTCCGGATGTCCTGAGGTCTAACCTCACTCATGTTAGGGTTCATCACATACGCTAGGTATGCTTCACACCCCAACTCAACTAATCTCTTAGCCTCTAATACTGAAACCACATTGGACAAGAACTTCACGTTCTCACCCACCACTACAATCTCAAAGTCATCTGTGAGCCTCAAAGAAATTCGCTTAGTTTCAAAATCTATCCTAGCTCTATGCTCCGTGAGCCAGTCCACACCCAGAATCACATCGAAACCATAAAAATGAAGCTCCATCATATCCACTGGAAACACATGCCCCTGAACCATCAACGGACACCTTCAGTACATCTTCCTAACCACTACCGTGTCCCCAAAGGAACTAGTAACACTAACTCATACCTCTAACATCTCACAAGGCAAATTCAAAGACCGTGCATGCTCACTCAATATGTAGGAATGTGTAGACCCAGAGTCAATCAAAGAAAGCAAACCCAAAGACTGTATCGAGAAGTTACCTGCGATCACATCGGTGTCATGCTGATCTCCGCGCTGAGCATAAACTCTGGCCTGACCTCCGCCCTCTGGCTGAACAACAACTACATGTGCTATGTTTCTCTGACCATCGTTCCTCGGCTGGAAGTTACCTCTACCGCGCCCGCGGCCTCTCTGAAAGTCATTGGCTCTAGCAGGAGCCTGAGCTGGTGCCTGTCCCACCTAATGTGGACAGTCATGCCTAATGTGGTCTCTAACACCACAACTCCAACAAGAATGATAATTTCCCCAACACTCACCGGTGTGGTTCCTCCCGCAAGTAGCACATGTGGGCAACTTCCCACCAGCTCTCTGACCCTGATGGCCCCTACCGTGGTTACCGTCACCACGCCTATGATCATACTGATGCCTGTTGTCCCGATACCTCTTGGCATCACCTCTATCAAAGTTGCTGGACCTCTTACCCGAACTAGATCCACATGACCGCCTGGTCAAACTCAAACTGTGCTCTAAGTCCTTGGCCCTCGCGACCAAGACATCAAAGTCAGTGTAATCTGAAGCTAGAGTATACTTCTTGATCTCTTCACTCAGCCCATAACGGAAGCGGTTACAATGCTCCACCTCAGTAGGCACAAGCTCAGGTGCATACTGACTCAATCTAACAAATCGGATCTCATAATCGGTCACGGACATACTCCCCTGAAGCAATGCCATAAACTCTCTCTTCCTCTCATCGAGGTATCGCGGACCCAGATACTTCTTACGGAAAGCTGTCTCAAAGAACTCCCAAGTGATCTCGGCCTCATCCATACCCGTAGTAATGGTGACCCACCAAGTGTAGGCATCACCCTGAAGCAGAGACTCAACACATCCCAACTTGCGCTCACCGGTACATCCCATCTGAGCAAGGATACGTACAATCTTCTCAAACCACAACTCTGACCTCTCCGGAGTAGCCCCTCTAAACTCTTCGGCCCCAAGGCCCCAAAGTCTCTCTAAAGGTAATCTGGTGCCCTCACCCTGATGATGAGATGTCTGACCTCCAGCTACTGCAGCCTGAAATGCCCCGGCTATCGCCTGAACCAACGGAGCTAAGTCTATCCCGGCCGGTCCTTGGCCACCTTGACCTCCTTGTGGTCCCTCTCCCTCGGCCCCGGCCTCATCTCCCGCTCCCGGTGGAGGAGGTGGTGGCGGTGTAGGTGGTGGAGGAGCTCCAACTCCAACCACAGGCTCTCCCACTTGAGCCTTAACTCTCACTACTGGCTCAACTCTCGAAGCCTCTGCCCGTGGTTCCGGTCGAACCATCCTAGGCCTCCCACGTGGTCTCATGCTACAGCTAGCAAGGTATAAACTACAACAAGAAACAGATAAGGATTACGTTAGTCAAAGCAAGGGTCCAATAGTGCTCAAGTACTCCTCTTTCCAAAAATCTTTTTAAATCATGTAATAGTAGCAATGGGCACACACTCCACACCAGACACGACAATTCATGCTTCAAAACATCATACTAACAGTCAAATATTCAAGAATTCATGGCAAGACATGCATCGAACAACACAATCATTTAATACATCAAGCTTACCTCACTTACCTACCCGAGGTCTCGGTAACCTCAGGCTCTAATACCAACAAATGTAACCCCCTCGTTCCGGTCTGGCCGGATGACCGGTCCGAGTGAGCTACACGGGGAAAACCGAGTGAAAACCCCTTAAGGATTCCCCCTCGGTTAGCAACCCTATTTTTTCGTTTTAAATCTTCTCTAGATGAGTATTTAATCCTATGTGATCATACAGCGGAACAATATTTTTGAGACAAACAAACGAACCCAACCCAACATCTTACAACCCAATTTTAAGCTTAAACTGCAGGCGGTATCGATACACTTAAGGGGTGTATCGATACCCCTTGACTAGGTCAACTAGTCAGAGTCAACCCGTGGAGACCGTATCGATACGCCTAAGGAGTGTATCGATACCCTCCCCAACGGTTGACTTCCCACGGTCAACGCTAAGATGACCGTATCGATACGCCAAGGGCCCGTATCGATACCGAAATGGACAGTAGCTCCAGTGACCAAAAAGGTATCGATACGCCTTCTCGCGTATCAAAACACGAGGCCTGAAGCAAGAAGGTCGTATCGATACGGGACCAACCGTATCGATACCCCTGCTACGAACTTGCAGGTTTGAGCTGATTTAAGGCACAAGGAGGCCCTTAAATCCCTCTAAAACCCCAACCAACACACTAACACCAATCCTAAGGAAAACCAGACATAAAAGCATACTTTCACAAGAAACCAAAGGGCACTAATCAACACAAGGTGGTGCACAAACATTCAAGCATCTTAAGCATTTCAACACAAACTAAGCATCCATACATATCATTCCAAAAGGCAATTTAACATATAAAGTCATACAAGGAACTCAAAGGCCTTGAAGGCACATGATAAGCATAAAGAGGTTTGCACTATAACAAGGCAACCTAGTATCTAAAGACATGCTAACACACACAACATTCATCAAAGCATACCATGCTTACAAACCATAGTCAATCCAACATCAACACATGTAAATGAGTCATACAAGCTCATACACAACCCTTGCCACATTGCTAACTAATACAAAATCACCACCGTACTTGAGTCACAAACTTGGAAGCCTTTCTTGCCTTGCCTCGAGCTAACACCACGCTAATGATCTGCATTGTTGAACATTGAGAGCGTAAGCTATAAGCTTAGTGAGGGTGCTCTAAAACGAAAAACATCAACAATGCAGGGTTCAAGCATGTAAATCCTAATCTCACATATATCAAACATTGAGATAGGATCAAGTAGATTTAGCTATTCTTTCAAGTGGCATAATATTGTTTCTCATAATCTATCAAACTCTATCATCAACATCTACGTCAAGTAACAACACCATATACCACCAACATAGATCAACATCACATATCACAATATATGAACAAGTTAATTGGCCACTTTAAATTACCCCGATTGTGCAGATTTAAACCTCAACAGCACTTTACCTCGGTGGGATTACACTCATCACCGGACCTTGCATGTGCGGGATTCCACTCATCGCCACATGCCCTATGGATGGGATTCCACTCATCATCCCGTAGAAATATATATAAAGCTTCCGGTGGAATATTACATCACCGTACTCCTCCTTGATGACTTAACGCCATCAAGGCCACATACGTTTTGACTCAATTTGTGTGCACACTAATCCTAATGATCGATCATTTACAACCGGTAATTTATTTAGTGCCAATTATCATAACCACATCATATATCATCAACCACATTCCATGCTCATCACATATATACATTTCATGATATACATGCATCAAGTTATCCACAATACACAAGAGCATAGATAGGCAAATACATCATAGCATGTAGTGAAGTCAAAGACTAGAGTTAACAACTTGAAATAAAGGAATGGCCTACCAAGCACATTCCATACACACACTCGAACCAAACTTTAAAACAAGTTTGAAACCACTCACCGCCCTTCCTTAGCTACCAAGCGAAACTCCTACAAACCCGGATTTGGTCCCAAAGCTCCTTCAACGACTCCTCTTGTTTCTAGCCAAGCAAAACACATACATTACTTCACAATTCAATGCTAAAACCCAACCATTAACTTACTTTACAATCACAAGCCAAATTTCACAAATTCTCAATCCACACAATCCCCAAATACCTCAATTTCGTACTCCTTCAAACCTTGGCTGAAATACCCACTTCCAATCATCCAAATGACTCCCAAAAGGCCCCAAATCACCCTCCTAACATACATAAACCAACAGCCCTTCAATTGCAACCTTAAACCTCCCAAAAACCCAAGTTTTGACACCTTAAAATTTGCCCTAAGACCCTACTTCGGATTTTCCACAAAACTCAACCAATTTGATATATGTTGCACCTTTTAACATGAATAACTAAAGCCCCAACTCAATTTTGTGAAACAAAATGAAAACCCCTTTAAAAACCCAACCTTTAAAACAAACCCTAATTTTCAATACCTCATACCTTTAAAATCTAAGATCATGGGTTGATAGGGGATAAAGAGGAGAGTAAGAAAATGATTTTACCTTTCAAAAACACCTTGAAATGAAGTTGAAATCGAATGGAATAGTAACTTGAAGTTTGAGAGAGTTTGGAGTGGGGGAGGGGGTTTTTCACGTTGGGAATATGTTGAAAAGGGGGAGAAGATGAGAATTTTCAAAAGCTGTCATCCTTTTAAAATCTTTTGGGGGAAATTGCAATATGGATCCCTCCTCTTTTTACTAAAGTTCAATTAGGTCCAAATTAAGGTTGAATTCATTTAATTTGATTTTAATGACTCGAACTATAAACTCGGCTAACTCCTAGCCCCAAAACATGGGTGTTACATAATCAAAATAGCCCTGAATGTATATAATATCGTGAAAGATCTTGACATAGTAATCTCTGAATGCCTGGTTGGAAACCTGATGAGCAAATAGAATTCCCAAGCCACTGTTTATGCCTTGTTGGTATAAAATACCAAAATGTCCATGTATGATAAATTGACCATAATGCCCTTGTAGGCTTAAATGACTAAATCACTCATGATATGTCTAAACTCTCAAATATCTCGATGTATCATCTTCTGAATATCTGAACCGTTAGTACGAACCCCCTTTTTATAGGGACCTCGTTTCAAAAATCCGTTCAAATTGTCAAAAGTTTAATGTGTTCCCTTCCGTAAATGTCAAGTATCTCCAAGAAATAAATTGTTCCACCTAGTGTGTTCCATGTGTGCTACACAATAATTTTTGCATACTGATTTACATGTTATAATACCGATCACATGCACATGATTGACATACTTGAATTCACAAGAATATGACATGTTTTATAAATTAAGCATGACCGTAATGTATTTCTGATATATGCCTATGCACCTGATATAACAAACATGCTATATGGATAATGTATTGCTGAAAATATTGTTATTGATTAATGAATTGTCGATGATCTAATTCACTGGGGTACTTAGGATATGATATAAAGTTACTGACGGCTCAGCCCTGATCCAGCTGGTAAGTTCACCCATTTTTAGTTCCTATGCTTCGGCTAGGTCCGCCCGTTTTCGGTTTCTATGCTTCGGCTAGGTCCGCTTGTATTCGATTCCTATGCTTTGGGTAGGGCCGCCCGTATTCTAAGGTATTCCCTTAGGATGGTACCCGCGCCTAATGGGCTCGGGTTAATGCATGTACATGATACCACACTGAGGAAACTATATACTAGAGTATGGTTGGAGGGTAAATAAAGAATTAAAATGAACTTTACTGCTACTTGAAACAAATGTTTTTGAAATAAAAGGTTTACTGCATTGCTACATTTCATGCATTAACGTTGAACTGTTGGAACACACTAGACACTAATCTCTTTGATTCCACCTCCGTATATTACCAACCTATATAATCCTCGTCTAATTCTCGATGTTTGAATAAAGAAAAAATATCGTTATTCTCAAGTATGATGCTACCTTGAAATAGTAGAACAGAAATTGAGACTGTTACTACATAGAACATCATGAAAATGTTATGCCTACCATATATTTGCATGAGCTTATAGCACCATTTGCTAGTTCTGTATTACTGAGCTTTTTCAAGCTCATGTTATTTTTACCATCGCAGGTTAAAAGAATATATCATGGTATAATGGTTGACATCAGTGTTCAAAGTTCTCTCGGCGTTGCCTTTGGACTACGGTACAACATAGTTAGTGGGCATGTATGTCATGTATTTTTTATGATAGTGTCTGTAAAACACGTTATGAAATTTCTGTTATGTGTTTAAATGACTTCCTGAAATGGTATTTTAAACAGTAGTTGATTTTACAGTTTAATAAGTGTTTTGAGGAAAAAATGTTTTATGTGTATTTTTACTGTGATTCGCTCTTGTGACCATACGTGACTTCCTAGGATCCGTTGTAACGCATAGGCGGGTCTTGGGAGTTACACTCCTTAAGCTCGATGTTTCAATTTTGAATAAGACCTTAAGGTGTATAAGACAATTAATTACTAAAGAAATTAAACTCTAGTTAATGAATAAAGAAATTTGTACTCCTTAACCTTGTGTTACTTTTGAGGTTTGATCTAAGAGCTTGTATTAAATTAGTTAATTTATTGTTTGTTTCTTAAAACCTCTTAGTTCGGTTTACTCCTAAATCGAGTTAGGGGTGTTATAGATACCCAAGGGTTCTGTATCGATACTTGTGTTTGAGTATCGGTACCCAATACGCCAAATAATGAATAAAGGTAAATTAAGGGTGAAAGTTGATGTGTATATTAATAATCGAATTATGCCTTAATAAATGAGATAACGAGGATCAATGGAGACAATAAATGAGATTAATTGTATACTTCTTCATAATGCCTTAACAACGGTAATATAAAACAAATAATATGATGATGATTAGCAACAATAGGGGGATCCTTGGGATCGCGTTGCCTGTATGTCGGGTAGGCATTTGATTGGTTGTGTCTTCTTGATTGATGAGATTCAGATATCTAGAGAAAGAGCATTACAACACCATGGTTGAAGATTTCCGAATGTAGGATCCTGATGCTATGTGGATGCGGGCCTCATTCGATGATGCTTGATGAGAGATCCCGGTAATGGATGTAGGATCCCGATGTTGTGTGGATGCGAGACTCATCCCTACGAGTGTAGGATCTCGATGTTGTGTGGACACGAGCCTCACTCGGAGTGTAGGATCCCGTTGCTGTGTAGACGCGGGCCTCACTCAAGAATGTACGATCTCGATGCTGTGTGGACGCATATGTCACTCCAAGTTTGTGGTATGACTTGTGTGCTTTCGCTCGGATGATCTGGTGAGATCCGAGGTATGGTTGGGCCTTGTGGGGCATGTATGATGATTTTCTATTATGAGAGCATGTGTTTAGGCGACTAGTGGTAGCGCCACATGTTTATTTATCTCTCCTTATTGCTCATACTAGCTTGCATGCTTATGTTTATGATTTGCATGAAGTATAATAGAATAGATGTGTATCACTGAGCTTTGTAAGCTCAGCGCTCGGAATCGTTGTTTTCGTGCGTAGGTTGATCGCCGGATCGTGGGATCGAGGAGCACCATCGGTACGAGATTCTAGCATGTGCTGATCTCCAGAGTACGATACTTGTGTTTAGTGGGCTATGTATTCATATGACTTTACGTGATGGAGTCTGTAATCTTTACTTTTGAAATTGAATTAATCAAGTCACATATTTAAATGTTTTAAATTAAAGTGGGGCTTCTTTGTAACGATTTAAATTGTTTATCTATGTTTTCAAATCTTGAATCTAAATGTTTTGGAAAAATCTTGTTGGGCTAAATTAAGTTGAGAAATTTTATGGTTTTGGGTTGGACTTGAGGCCCAAATGTAACATTCGGGTCGATAGTGTTACATTTATGTCAAAATGCTAAATTAATGAGTTTAACAAAAGAATTTCAATGCTGCTACCGATTGCACTTGAATTTCAAATTTGAAAAGTATAGGGGATAAATTCCAAATATATAAAAAGATGTGCTCTTTATTTTTGATATTTTTATTCATATTATTATAGATTTATCTTTATAAATGCATATTTTAGTATTTTTCATATATTTATAAGTTATTTCTTTTACATTTTTACATGTAAAAATGATTTTGTTTAAATTACGATACATGCATTTATATCATTATCATGTTTGGATTATCTTTTACGGTTAAACCACTATAATGTTCTCAATATAAATGACATGTTAATCTCGACCTAACTTCACGTTAGTTGTAGGTGCTCTTTCGTGCAATATTATCTTAGATACTATCTTCCCCAAATAATTTATATTGATTAATTGACACTGACAGATACAACAATGATCTATCCTCACAAAACATGCACCTACCTACGGCTACAATTTTTCTAAATAAATAAATTTGTGGAAAAATAATAAAAAACTCTTTGGACAAAGTTACTCGAACAAGGTATTTATAATGACAACATGCATCCTTATAGTAAAGCAGTTATAAATAGGGATGTAAAAAGTTGAGCCGACCTGAAAACCCGACTAAAACCTGCTCGAGTCAGAACCTGTTTTGACCTGAAAATTTAATGACCCGAACCCGATCTGTAACCGATTGTTGTTGACCCGAACCTGAATTCGACATGTTACTGTAGTGACCGAACCCGACCTGCGTCCGACTAAAAACGACCCGAACCCGAATTGGATCTGTTACTGTGGACCTGAAACCCGACCTGCACCCGACTGAAACGAACCCGAAGCTGACCTGGCAGATAACCGATTTTACCCGACTGAATTGACCCGAGATCTGACATTACCCGACATGTTTTGAACCCGACCTATTTTGAACCCGACCTGTTTTGAACCCGACCTGTTTTGGACCCGACCTGTTTTGAACCCGACCTGTTGATTGACCCGACCTGCTTTGAACCCGACCTATTTTTAACCTGAATGATATTGATCTGACTTGATATTTACCTAATATATATTTGAAGAAGTCTACGATTTGATAAATTTAAAGTGTTGATAAATGTAAAGTATTAATTTATTAAATTAATTTAATACTAACTCGTTCAATATAAATTATTTGTGAAGTTTAATAAGAATTAACATACTTAAATTTATTTTATTAAAAATATTCAAAGTTTAAAAGTTTTATTAAATTAATAAGTTGTGATGGATGAATTTAAAATAAATTATTTAAAATTTAAATCAATTTATTAATTGTGATCATTAAATTTAAGAAATATTTTATTAAAAATTTTAATTATAACTATTAAAATAATAATAAAAATATTTTTTAGTTTAGGGAAAGTTTTTTTTTTGAATTAATAGGGGAAAGTTTTTTTGATTGATAGGAAATTATGGGGGGAATTTTGGCACCATATTGAATAGGGGGGTTGTCACCATATCAACAAAATGGGGGTGAGGGGAATTTTACCGCCGTAACAAATAAATTGAGAGTGGAAGTGGGATTTTTTTATTTAAGGGTTAATTATTCTTTAGGTCCTTCCTTAATTAGATGGTTAGTGTTTAGGTTTTTTAGGTTTTAGTTTATTTTTTTAGTCTTAACTTTTGGTTTAGTTTCTTTAAATTTTATTTAATTAGGTCATGCTTCGTAAATTAATTAATTAATTATTAAGCTTTTTGGTTTACTTTAAATTTGATTTGGTCCTCGTATAAAGATTTGGTAAGTAATTAAGTTTAATAATTTTATTCATTTGTGATTTGGGCTCTAATTAATAATTTAGTTTTAATTTATTTTTAGATTTGTCCTTTTTATGTTTTAATTTATTTTGTTTGTTACATTTATGAGTTTATGTTTAGGGTTTAAGGGTAAGTGTGTAAAGTTGATTGTTTGGGGCTATGAGATTAGTTTAGGGATTATGTAATTAGGCTTGCACTCTAATTATTAGTGAATAGTGTCTGTAAAATTCAGATATTCATGTTTGGGATTTAGGGGTAAATGTGTCAACTTAATTATTTGGGGTTATGAGATTAGTTTAAGGATTAGGGGATTAGGCTTGTACTCTAATTATTAGTGATTATAAGATTTAAGGGTTGATGTTTATGGGTATTGTTTAGGGGTATACATATATACATACAAATATGTATGTTCTAGTATATATATATATATATATACTAAAACTTAAATACATGCATATATATGTGTTTTAGTATGTATGTATACATGTGTGTTTTAGTAATTTCTTCATTCTAGTCCCTTAACTTTATTTTAATTTGTCCACATTTATTATTCCAAATTGACCCACATTTATTTTTTTAATTTGTCCAATGTTTTATTATTTTAATTTGATATTTTCTTCATTCTAGTCCCTTAACTTTATTGACCCCTATATATATATATATTTTAATTCATCATGTTTATAATTTTAATTTGAAAATTTGTTCATTCTAGACCCTAAAACTTTATTTTTATTCTAAATTGACATCTACTTATTGTTTTTTTTTTAATTACACTAATTTTTATACTTTTAATTTGATATTTTTGTTCATTACAGTCCCCAAGATTTTATTTTTATTCCAAATTGACCCTTTTTCATTATTTTCTTTTAAATTTGTCTAATGTTTTATAATTTTAATCTGATATTTTTGTTCATTATAATCCGTGAAACTTTATTTTTGATCTAAATTGACCCATTTTCAGTCCAAATTGACGCCTTTTCATTATTTTTAATTACTCCAATGTTTTATAATTTTAATTTGATATGACTTTAAATAATTAACTCCAAATCAATGACGATTGACGAAGGCCAACCTAAAGTCTATCGACTACTTATATGGTTGTACCGAACTCAAACTCAATACGAATTTCAATCCTAAAAATATCCCGACCTGAAACTACCCGACCTAAAATTACCCGACTTGAAATGCACCCGACCTGAAATGCAACCGACCTGAAATGAACCCGACCTGAAATGGACCCGACCTGAAATGGACCCGACCTGAAACAGACCCGACCTGAAATGGACCCGACCTGAAATGGACCCGACCTGAAACAGACCCGACCTGAAATGGACCCGACCTGAAATGGACCCGACCTGAAATGGACCTGACCTGAAGTGTATCCGAACCCGAATTAACTTGTCAATTATCTGTTTCGGACCCGACCCGTTTTGACCCGACCTGAAATGAACCCGGCCTGAAATGGACCCGACCTGAAATGGACCCGATCTGAAATGGACCCGACCTGAAATGGACTCGACCTGAAATGGACCCGCACCCGACTCGAGTCGAGTCAAAATAGAAAAATGACCTGAAATGACCTGTACTCGATTTTACCCGACCTGAAACCCATCAGATTACCTGTTTTTACATCCCTAGTTCTAAAGGGATATAAAGTCCTATGTATCTCTTCGAGAATTATCTTTAAATTGTAACACGCAGCTGTGTTGTGAACATCATGTTAAACAATTTTATGTTATTTAATTATTCTTGAAATGATTAACTCATAATTAAACAGAACAATTGCGTTAGAATCACTACAACAATTCAATTGTGTTTTCTAGTGACAATCTTATTGTGACGTTGAGTTATTTTATCACAAATGTTATATTTTTTGTGACAAAATATTTTTATGACACTATTGATATAAGTAGTTGTGACATATTGATATTTTGTCACTAATATAACAATAGTTGTGATATTATATTTCTTTTCACAATTAAATTGTCACTATAATAAATATTTGTGACATGATTTCGTTTGTAATTAAAACTTTGTCATTGATAAAGTACACATATTGGCGCCAACTTGTATTTTGGCGGGAATACAATAATAGTGACAACATATGAAATTGTCACTATTATTCTAAATTATTGTGTCATAAACAAATTAATTGTATATGAAAGAAAATTCTATTTAACAAACAAAGTAACAAAATTTAATTTTATTATAATAAAAATATAGAATAAAATACTTCAAATTAAAAATTCTATTTAACAAACAAAGTAACAAAATATGAAAAAAAAATTAATATTGAGACTTAGAAATAAACTTTAAATAGTATATGTTCAATCATCATCATCATTAAGAGAAGTAAATTTATCATAATTAAATTAAGATAACTTGTGTTGCAAAAAACTCGTTTATCAAGTCCACAAGCTAAAAGATAGTTGTTGACCAATTCGCTTGTTTCATCATGCAATTGGTAGACATGTTGTAATCAATAATCATCAAATATAGAGAAAATAAATATTACATAGCTAAAAAGTAATTTACTAACAATTTACAAATTATTTTATATCATAATAAATATTTTTGTTTATGAAAAATATTAAAATCTACAATAACTCTAAATTTTAAAAATTTCAAATCCATATTAAACACTAAATTTTGATTATTTTTTTAAAATTCATAACCAATTTCGAAAAGTTAATTATATTTTATATTATTTTTAAGATAGTGTTCCATGTTAAAAATTATATTTTCTTTTAATTTAACCATTTTAAAAATTCTATAATAAAATTTAAGCCTTTTCATACAGAATATATGTTTCTCAACTCATTTCTAATGTATTTTGGTTCTCTAGCGTAACACAAAATTTTGGGCCCCTATTTTAGGATGCACCTCCACAAATTTTAACTTATATCTTGTACACACAAGAAATAAACTCTACAATAATGTTGTAGGAAAAACAATAATCTTCTTTGTTTCTTTTTTAACTAACTAAACTATATACAAAATTATTATTAAAAATTGTAATTTGAATTTCTGAGTATCTAATTTAGAGGATTGTGGATAGTAAATTGTTTAAAGAATACATAATTTAAAAATTAAAAAAAATAAATATTATTTTTTATCTTAAAAAGTTACTTATCATCAACAAATGCTAAAAATAGTATAAAAATAATTTTAAAATAATAAGTAAAAATTAAAAAGTGTTTTATATTTTTTAAAACACTTGCTTCCCACTACAATCACCATAGACATCCACTTCACCACCAACTATCCCATATATAATTTAATTTACTTAATTATCCAATTTTAACTTCTTTCATTCTCTCCAACTTTTAGTTCTCTTTCTCGTCTCTTTCATAGAATTGACAATGTCATTTACGGTAAGGTGTTTTCTTCCTTTTTTATGTCTTTTAGTTTTACAAAATGTCATTCATGGATTTATCGAACTTATTTTATTTTTTTAAAAAAAAGTTGATTGTGTTTTTATAACTATTTGGAATGATGATTATTTGATTGACTTTTACATATTCATATGTTTTTATTTTATATTTATTGCATCAAATTAATTATGTTTTCGTATATATTTAGAATGATAATTGTGTTTTCAACTCTTATTTTGTATATTTTTCATACTATTAATATTGTTTTTGTTGTTAGATTGTTTTTGAGAATTCACCTTTTTCTCTCATTAACTGTTTATTTTTATTTTTTTGGTGTTAATTATTGATTAGTTTGTTTTTATTTGGTAAATGTGTTGGTTAATGCATCTCAGTTAAATTAATTAAAGAATTTTTATTTTAAACTAGTTTTATCTCAAATGACATAATTAATTTTGTATATAATTAACTTATTATTTCTCTTATTGTCTATATTTTGTAGAAAAATGTTGAAGAGTAAACTTTAATGTGGAGTACTTGACTTGGACTTCTACTTAGATATTTCGATATCTTAAGATTAAAATAAATATTATGAACTATTTAGTTTTTTAGAATTTATTTTTGATGTTATCTTTTATTTTTTTAATATTATATAGTTACAATTTAGTTTACTTATTCACTTTAAAATATTATATTTATCCATTTGTATTGGAAAAAATGAAGAAGTAATAGCACTTTTATGCAATTATATTTTTATTCTTTTTAGTTGTAAAAAATAATAATTAATTAGTGACAAGATAAGTGCAAATAACTCGCACATAACAAACAATGAGTCATTTATCTCTAATAAAATTACATATGTGCCAATTTTTCCTATAACTATTGAAAATGCATTTACAGACAATATATTCATCACAAAAGATAGTTATTATGATTAGAGACAATATATTCGTCATAAAAAAAATAGTTATTATGACTAGAGACAATATATTCATCATAAAAAATACTTATTATGACTAATTTTTTTGTAACAACTTTATTTTTTAGTATCAAATAAATTGATTTAAAGAGTTATTGTGACTAATAAATTTATCACTATTGTTAATGCTTATAGTGTCCAATACTTGCTCACAAAAATTGTTATTGTGACTTCTTTTTTTTGTCATCGTGTGACAAGTAAAAGTATCACAATTGCTAGTGAATATTGTGTCAAATATTTAGTCACAAAAAAATTGTTATTGTGGCAACGTTGTTGGTCACAAAATATATTCTTAATGTCCAAAAAATTTATAACAATTTCTATTAATTGTAGTGTCAAATATTTTGTCACAAAAAATAACAATTTGTGACAAACTTTTTTATCACAAAATTTTTTCCTAGTGTCGAAAAAAATCATCACGAAAGATAGAGTTATTTGTGTCGAATAGATGGTCACAAAAAATGTATAATTGTGACACTTTTTGGTACAACAGTCACTAATATAATAGTGACGAAGTTATTAGTGACGACAAGTGACGAAATGAAAATTTTGTCACTATACATTTTAGTGTCTAAATTTAATATTTTTAGTGATCATTTTCATTGTCACTAAAAGTTCTTTTCCTTGTATTGAATAGTTGTGTGGGGAAAATACAAGTAATCATAAGACTGCGTAACAATTAGGGATGATCATGTGTTGGGTCGGGTTGGGTTGGATTTTTGGTTACTTTGCACCCGACTCAAAAATTTATCACTTCCATCCAAATCTGACCCGACCCGACCCGATACTTTATGATGTTTCACCCGACCGAACTCGAACCTGAATTTTAGAGTAAAAACCCGAACCTAACTCGACATAAATAAAAATTACCAATTTTCATTATTATTCGATAAAAATACGAAACTAATTGTAAAAATACAAATAGAGAGTGAGCATTATAATAACTATTCTACTTTTATTAGACAATTATACCTAAATATTTATAATAAAATTAAATTATTATCTCGGGTCGGGTCGAGTAGGGTAGTTTTCACCTTAAACCCAAACTCGACATCATCTTTAAAAAATCAAACTCGAACCCAACTCAACCCGAACCTAAAATTTTCTTTAAAAACTCGACCCCATAAGATTAGGTCGGGTCGAAACCCATTGAGCATGGTTCAAATGACCATCCCTAATAACATTATAAAACCTTCAACAAGTATATACTTATAGCATAAAATCAAAAGCCTACTAACAACCATGGCCTAAAACCTTCAACAAGTATATTGTTATACCCATGTCTGAACATAACGTACATTCGATATGGATAAACCCGAATAACATGGATTTCATCTATTCTATTGATAGTATGTAGCCAGCAGCAGAATGAGGCATGCCATGGTGGTGAAGATAGATTGCATGGGATTTAGTTTGGTGGCGGAGGCGGCTGATGGGGATGGGCGTGAAGGCACGACACCGAAAACATTCAAACCATTTGCAGTGGAGGTGTCTAAGATGGAAGAAGCAGTGCTCACTACAAAAAAAAATGTACATTCCGACGATTCATTATACCGACGGACACAAGTCGTCAGTATATACCTTATATACCGACGAAATTCAAAGCTATTGGTAAAGGTTTTGAGTTTTACCGACGGATGCATTATTCATAGGTGTAGACAATAGTTATACCGACGAAAAACAAGACACCGTCGGTAAAGATGTAGCTTATACCGATGATGTTATAGTAACTGTCGGTATAGGTGTACCATATACCGATGGTTTGGTGTGTCCGTCGGTATAGGTGTACCATATACCGATGGTTTGGTGTGTCCGTCGATATAGGTATTTTTTTATTTTTTATTACTTTATTAAACTCACTGTTTTATCCTCTTAAAGTCTCACTCAAACTCTCACCCGATCCTAAACCAAACCATTGCAATCCCTAATTGCTCCTAATCTCCTCTCACTCTCTATAATGATCAAACAGGTCGCCGACGATATCTTGTTGCAGTGTTGTCCTCGTCTCCGTCATCTTCTCTGTCCGGCGATATCTTGCTGCTGATCCCTTTAAACGACTCTCTTATCTGCGTTGTTCACCATGTTAAAGTTAAAGATTTAAATAGCTTACTTGATAACTGCTTCTAGTTTACTTTTTGTTTTACTTGGATTGACCTTGACATTACCTTATTGAAGTTTGATTTTCTGATATCAGGACTGGGATAGGCAGACACCAACTCAGATTATAACAGAGACGTGTGGATTTGTGACAATCCTCTCAGGAACTTTTCTTCTTCACAAAACCAAAGATATGGTTGATGGTACGCTGTCATGAACCTTGAATTGTGAATTTATACACTTGATCCTTCATTCTCAAACATCTCCTTTTAGCACATAAAAAATGTTGTAGTGCAGCCAATGGATTTTAATATGTTTTTTTTCTTTTTTCGGTGATGAATTTTCTGCTTTCAACAACAACATCTAGATCTACATGTGTCTGATATGGATGCTTTGTTTCGTATGGTTGTACAGAGGTATACAAAATATTTTACTTTCTTATTACTCTATTTATTTATTTTTATTTAAAGTCATTATTTTCATTGCTTTTAACAGGCAACTCTTGATACTGGTAGTGCTTCAGCGGCAATTAATTGTACCAGTCGATCCTTGCCTTTAACAAATCAACAGAATACATATAAAAATGACCTGAGCACACAATAGAGGAGGAGCTTCGAATTATTTTTAGCTTTTATTATGTATGTTATTAAGAAACACAAATATTTGCTTGCACACAATTATGTACTACATACTTTTTTATGATATTTTTAACTTTTATTATGTATGAAGATAAAATATGATATTTTTTTCTTTAAAAATCGAAACAATTTTTGTTATAATAGTATTAGTAGTTTAAATATTTAAAATAAAAAATAAATGCCAATTAAACCTATACCGATGGACAGAATCGTTGTTATAGGTCTCTTATACTGATTTATATAATACCTATATACCGACGGAAAAATCGTAGGTAAAGATAAAACTTATAGCGACGGACAGTAACCGTCGGAACAAATACACTAATTTGTCGTTGTAGTCCATACTTATCCCTACGGATATGTCCGTAGGTATAGGGTCTCAATATCTATACCGACGGTTGTGTCCGTCGGTATAAATTTATACTGACTAGCATATTATTGACGGCATTTTGTCTGTCGAAATAATTCTTTTGTCCGTCGGTATAGGGTTTTGGACCATATACCGACGGATTTTTGGTGTTTTACCGACAGTCTTATGTCCGTCGTTATATGTCATTTTTTTTTTGTAGTGGCTGCAATTTTCACCATTGCCATTTCCAGTGATTTAATAAGAAGTTAAAAGGAAGCAAATGTAAAATGAAGGTGATGGGGAAGTTTATCTTGTGGATTGGTACTCACATGTCCCTCTACTTGAAACCAATGCCCAAATTCTATTTCAAACTTGAATCACATGTACTAATTCCATTTTCATTGAACTTTTTCTTCAAATTGTATTGTTGAATTATACACTTATTAACTATTTGTACTTTGAAATTTTATCAATTTAACTATTTAACTAATCTTGACCGTTAAATTTAACGAATATTTTAAATCAGTTGGTGTCATATGTTGCATCACATGTTCCACGTGACAATTTCAGAAATGTAAAGTTATAAACCAATAAATTATAGTGTAAGCCGAGATCCATGTCCTATTTCAAAAAGAACACCCACAATTTTTACGACAAAAAAATACATTGTAGTTCAGGGATAAAGAGGCTTAAATATGCCGAGATACACGTTCTATTTTAAAATTTAAAATTTAGTCCACATAGTTTGATTTTATAATATAGAGTTTACGTACAATTTTTATTTAAAAATTGTGATCATTCCTCTAATTTTTATTTAATTTTACTGTTAAATGATGACATGACTACATTTAAAAAGACCAAAAATGTTTTAGACTTATAGTAGTTGGATACCAAAATAGTAATGCAGACATAGTTAGGGTACTAAATATGTAGTTTTTCCTAAATAAAAGTTTGGCTTAACAATAAAAAAGGTGACCAACCTATACATTTTTTCCAGATTGGTGCCTAACGATTTTTTCGGGCTACTTTGGTGTCTAACGTCATTCTGTAACTCAAATCAGGTTTTTTCGTCAACGGTCATTAAAAATTTTCTTTATCCAATAAAAACACGACACATGATTTGTTTTATTTATTTAATTAATTTCTAAGTTTCTTTAAAATATAAACTTCTTAAAAACCCCAAAGTTTTAATTTCTTTCAATCAAACCCTCAAATCACATCTCCCTCACCATCTGACATCCCCACACATCTGCGGTTCCGTTCACCACCCAAGCGCCGTGTACCTCACCGTTCAACATCTCCCACCCTCTAGTCGCCGATTAGAAGCCCACCGGTCTCTTTTCCTTCATTTTCAGATATTCGTCGACGAAGCAATTGACGGTTCATTCGTCGATTTTCGACGACGAGATGATAGGGGTTTCAATCGTGAGGTGTGACTGTAACACCCCTAAAAAGATAGAATATATTTAAAGTTAAGAGGTGGAAAATGAAAAATGAAAAATGGTTGTTGTAGAACTAATGTTTTGATATAATAATTGAAAAATATTTTGGACAAAGTTAAAAAGAATTTAAAACCATTTCTAAAGTCCAAACAACTTGAAACTATGTTTAATGGATGTTTTTAAAGGTTTTACATGTTTTCAAAAGCCAAATTCAACAAAACCATCTAGGTGTTTCGAAACACCCCTAGGTGTTTCGATACGGATCCTTACAGTGTCAAAACGTTTCGAAATGGATTTTGAAACGGGCTTTATCTGGGTGAGATTTTTGCCAAGCGTTTCGATACGCCTACATGGCATCGACCTCAACGGTCATAAACCCTCAACAATTATTTCCCAACTAACATTTAAATGCAGATCGTTTCGATACGAGCGTTTCGATACGGCCAAGGGTGTTTCGATACAGGTGCTGCATCAGACTGCAACGACTCTTTCTATTTGAAGAGTGTTTCGAAACAGTTTCGAAACAGGGAGCTACATAACTGCATTTATGGTGGGAAATTAAGTCTCCAATGGCTCCAATTCAACATCAACGGCTAGTAACAGCTACAAACTCATTAAGGAGTATAAAAGGGACCTCCAAGCATCTAGTAATGGTTAATGCTTCAATTGTCAACAACAAATGATCAAGAAATTGTCTTAGTGCTTATTTGTCATTTCTTTGTATAGACAAACACTAGTGAGCCAAAATTGTTAGATTTTCTCAAGTGTTTTAGGTTTTGGGTGAGAGCTAAATTGTGCAAACAAATACCTATTAGAGGGATTTGAGTTTGCTTATTTGTTATCTCTTGTAAAGAGGGTTTGATCAAGGCTTTGGGTAGAAAGCTTGATCGGTGTGTAAGGGTTTCCTCTTAAGCCTAGAAAAGGGGACAAATCAATAGTGGATTGATTGGAAATCCTTAGTGGGAAGCTAAGGTAGTGGATGTAGGCCTTGGTTAGAAGGTTGAACCACTATAAATCATTGTGTCCTTAATCTTTTTGGCTTCCACACCTCTTACACCCAAAATTCCACTTCTCCACCACTTGGCGAGCAAGAACGGTTGAAGGAATCGAGCACCATAAAACCCAACAATTGTCTATAAGGTTTGAACCCTTAACCTTAGGCTTAATGAATCAAAGCTTTAACCATTTGGGTTAAGGACCACTATTGGTTTAATCCTACACCAACTTTTTATAATGCAATGTTTTGTAAATTCTGTGCCAATAATAAATTTGGTCTGACTCCTCACTTACCGATATGGATTTCCTTTCAAATATGGAAACTAAAAGAGAGAAATCCATATTTATTTTCTCTCAAGCTTTTCACCTCCCTAGAGTTCCGGTCACCATCTTTGATCTCTATCACTGTCGCACCGTGACCATCACCGTCACTGCTATTGTATTCGTCGCGTCAAGGAGCTTCCGTTCGCTGTGGAAATCTAGTCAAATGGTTGTCAAAAGCCTTGGATATACCGCAATTATTTTTCTTGATTTTCGACATCGTTTGCCGTCCATTCGAGAGCAAACGCCACAGTCGTCTTCCTTGTGTCAAGGGGAACGAAACCTGCACATCCAATCGTCTGTCCATCGTCATTTGGAGGGTCGTTAGAGGTTCGAGGAAACCAATCATTTTCCTCCTTTCCTGCCGCGTTTCAAGTCGTTTTAGCCTCAGTAAGATTTACAAACTTAGTTGGAAGTGTTTTTCGCGTCGTTTCCCATCGTCTAGTGGTGTTTTCTGACCGATATAGGGTGCACGTGTCTCACACGCTCCAGCGGAGGCGATCTCCGGCCACAATGGTTTATTTAGCCCTAAATCGGTTTGGCTAGAACCGATTCGACCCAAATAATTGGGGAATGCCAATTTATTTACAGTTTGGGTCGGCTCATCTATTAAGGCCCGATAACCTTTGAGTCTTAAACCCAAATCGGTCCAAGCCCAAAACCCAACCCGACTTCGACCCGACTCGACTAACCCGAGTTTGAGCACGTTTGACCCGACCCGACAAGTTAACCCAACTGAGTCAACTCGACCTGTGAACTGTTGACCAACGTCATCATTGACCGTTGACTAACGTCATCATTGACTGTTGACTGACGTCATCATTAACCGTTGACTAGCGTCAGCGTTGACCGTTGACTGACGTCATCATTGATTGTAGACTGACGTCAGCATTGACTGTTGACCAAAAAGTTAATTTTTATTTTCCGAAAACCCTTATTTTATGTTTTTTGATGTACTGAGTCTATTTTTTAAAGTCCGTTTCGCGAAATTCTAACCCGAATGCCTCCAAATCTGACCTTGAACCTGAGAGTGCATATGTTAGTTTTTCAGTTTTAAAAGTTATGTGATCGAGCTAAAATGACCGACTTGATCGGAATTATCATAATAACCAAAAAGACTGAAGTATCCTCGGGCACCGAATTTTTCAAATTAACAAGAATGTCAGATAAACCCCCGAGTTATGGAATGAATGAATTGTTTGGAAGTACCGAAAGTACCTGAATGCCTGAAACATCATCGAGTACTTAAATGATTGAAATACCTATGTGACTTGGGATAAGTGGAAGCTTGAAAAATCCTGAAATTTTCGATAGATTGAAAATGGTTGTAATGCCCTTGTGGGTTTGAAGCTTGACTTATGTAAATCAGTCATTCTTAGTACTGTCACAATATTGCACAATTACATGTTCAACCATTCGAGGCTCGTTCTAGGATAATTTGTGACGGTGACTTGTTCAACTATACCACGCAGCTAGAACTAAATATTGACCGCGTGTGAGGTGTACTTATTTGAATGCTTGGAAAGTAACACATTGATGAGACGTGTTTAATGGAATAGACTTGGAAGCCTGGCAAGCCATCAGTAATCTTCAGCACAACAAATTACCAGCTTACCCTATCGAGGTTAAATTATGAAAACGCCCCTAGAAGTCAAACGACCAAAATGCCCTTGTTGGCAAAAATGAACGGAACATTCTTGATATATCTGATACTCTAAATGATCCTAATGTATCAATTCCCTAATATCGGGTAGGAGACGGTTACCAAGTCCTCTTTTAATAGGGATCTCGTTTCTGAAATCAGTTCAAAATTGTTAGAAGTTCAATGTTCCCTTTTTCTAGTAAATACCAAGTATCTCCAAGAAATAAATTGTTCTATCTAGTGTGTTCAAAGTGCACATAAATATTCTCTCCGTTTTGAACCCAAGATTGTCTCTCTAATTTGAATCGTGACTTTTATATGTCTGAAATAAACTTCTATAACTGATCTGAAAAACATGCTCTCTATTACTGTTTCATTGAAAACAATTGTTTGCTTTATATTTACTGTACTCATGTTTACTATTGATTATTATTACTACTATCTAGACTGTTTTACTGGGGTACTTGGGATAGAGTATGAAGTCATTGTAGGTTCAGCCCTGATCCAGCTGGTAATTCCTACTATTTTAGGTTCTTATGCTTCGGATAGGGTAATTCCTATTATTTTAGGTTCCCATGCTTCGGCTAGGGTGATTCCTACTAGACCTAAGGTATCCCCTTAGGATGGAACCTATGCCCAATGGGCCTAGGTTAATGCCCCTCATAAATGCAGTTATAGGGAAGTGCATACTAGAGTTCGATTGGAGGGTAGATAAGTATTTAAATGAACTTTACTGCTAATTGAATTATGTGTTTGTGAATTAAATTGTTTACTGCACTGTTACATTGTATGTATTAGCTTAGAACTGTTGGAACACACTAAACTCCCTGGTTTAATTTAATTCATCACTCTTCTGATTCTCCGGTTTATAGGCTTCTCACCTGATTTAGTGATCGAATAGAGAACAACTCTAATACCTGCATATATAACGTTTATTTGAAATAATGAACCGTAATTGGAACATGTTGTTACCCGAAAGACCATGATAGCTTTATGCTCTGCCATATGCCTGCTTGTGCTTTTAGCATCTCTTGGTAGTTCTGTATTACTGAGCTCTTCCAAGCTCACGTTGTTTTTTCCATCGTAGGTTAGAAGAAATCTATCATGGTATAGTGACTGACATCAATGTTTGGAGTTCTCCTGGCGTTGCTTTTGGAGTATGGTACTGTTACAGTTAGTGGGCATGTATGTCGTGTCTTATTTTATGTCAGATTTTGTAATATACGTTCTTTAGATTTCTGTTTTATGACTTTCTATACTGATGTTCTGACAAAGATTCTTATTTTACGATTTTAGATGTATTAGTAAGAAAATAATTTTATTTGGGCTTTTATTGTGGGTCGCTCTTGTGACCCTAATGTGACCTCCTAGAATTGGGTGTAACGCATAGACGGGTCTAGGGGGTTACAACGACGAAGGCAATGGTGGTCGGTGTTGAATCGGTGGTGGGAGGGGATGAATTTAAGGATTTAGAATTTGGGTTTGGGTTTAGGAGTTTTAGAGAAATTAAAGATTTTGGATTTTTTTATAAAATTAAAGATTTTCCAATTTTTTTAAAAAAGAAAAATCAAAGAAAATATCAGAAATATGTTACGTGTCGTGTTTTTATTAGATAACAGAAAATGTTTAACGTCTGTCACGAAAAAATCAGATTTGAGTTACAGAATGAAATGTTAGGCACTAAAGTGGCCTGGAAAAAAACATTAGGCACTAAACTTAAAAAATGTATAGGTTGAACACCTTTTTTGACGGTTAAGCCTAAAATTATGCTTAAAAAATTAACAACCATACACATGTCGACGTGAATGGTAATCTTCTGTGCTTTTCTTAAATGTACTTATGTATACTTCAATGTTAGAAAAAAAAAATAGATTTAGAATATTAGTACATAGGGTGTTGAGTTTTGTTTTTGAGCGTATGGTTTAGTTGTTAGAATTTAGTGTTTATGATTTAGGATTAAAGTGTAGAGTTATTTTTTTTTAATGTTGGAGACATACATAGAACACCAAAAAGAATAAATGATTTTTACTCCATCTACGCAATGCAAATTATTAGGCCTGTAAACGGACCGAACGAACACGAACGAGGGTGTGTTCATGTTCGTTTGTTTAACTTTAACCAAACAAATGAATGAACACGAACATAAACGAACACAAAAAATTTTGTTCGTGTTCGTTCATTAAGGAATGTAGCTTGTTCGTGTTCGTTCGTTTAAATGGTAAACGAACATAAATGAACATAAACAAACACAAACGAACATATATAATTTGTTAAATATTTAATATTTTTGGTTAGTTCGATTAATTCAGGTAATTAACCGATTTTAAACCGAATTAATCGATAATTGAAATTTGAAAAAACTCTTAATCATTAGCCGAAACCTAAAATTATCTAATAGATTAACCAATTTTGTTTTGGTTCGGTCGGTTAGTTCGGTTTAACAGAATAATGAACACCCCTAGACATATGTGAATAAATTTAAATGAACTTAAATGAACATAAACGAACGAACATAAACGAACAGATTACCGAACATTAACGAACATAAATGAACGAACAAACCCTTTGTTCGTGTTCGTTCATTTAATTAAACGAACAAAAAATCTTGTTCATGTTTGTTTGTTTAATAAATAAACGAACATAAACGAACTTCCCGCCGAACGATTCGTTGAACGTTTGGTTCGTTTACAACCCTACAAATTATGACTGATATTCGATAACTTTATATACAATCAATAATTTATATGATACTAAATCATTTTAAGATATCAAACCTAAATTGATAAAATGTAATCATTTGATTCATTAATGTGCATAAAATTATACATCATCAATGTACTAAATATTTTATTCCAATACAAATATAAAATAAAATTACAAGCGGATAAGAAACTTCACAAATGGAAGTTGAGATGTTGTCAATATTAGTTATGCTATATTAATTAAAGTCTATAGTTCAAATTTTGATGATACGAATGGAGCAAATTAAATTAAAAGAATCATCATTATAATGAGTCTTTATAATATTTGATTTAGAATAATAAGTCAATGGATTATATATCGATAATTGCACAAAAATAGTTAAACAAAAAAAAGCCAAATTACTTTTTTTTCAGTTTTGCATAGGTTTAAACCTAAATTAATCCTAAAAGGATGGGATATATCTTACTTTCACACTCAAAACTCCTTTGTATATAAAAATATATAGTTTATCCCTCGATTTCTATTCGTTATAACTCTAATTCCTTTGATTTTTAATAAGAAAAATCGCATGTCCTAATCAAGTTTTGACACATTTAACAAATGTTTTTTTTATTTTTCTTTTTTACTTATGTCCTAATAAGATAGGCACTTGTTTTCAAACTTTTTGATCGATAACAATTTAAGATTTTATAAATTTAAATATTAGATAAATTAGTTAATGTCTCCTGAATTGTTGAGTTTAAATATTAAATAAGTCATTACATTTTTTAAGTTTAATATTTTGACCCCCTCAATGTTAATTCCGGATTTATCCCTAGTTTGTAGGTAAATATTTGTTGGGGATCCAAATCCCAAGGTTTCATGGTTGTTAACAGACCCTAGAGTCAAAATACTACGATATAATTGCACAAAGACAATCGTTGCCATTCTCTCTCGTTTTGTACTTCCTAGGCAACTCTTTTTTGACGGTCTCGACTTTACCGAGAGCCGTCCGACCACACTTTTTTTTCTCTTTTGTTCTTCGCGAGTTTCTTTTATGTGTCTTTCTTTTCGTTTTGTTTTGTTTGGTGGTTTTTTAAATTCTCCTCCTTGGTTGGTCGGTGGGGTTTCGGCCCCTTAGATCACCCGTCGATTCGCCCGGCCGCCAAGGACTTTTCATTTAGATTAGACGACTGGCGCTCGCTCTCCTCTACTGGAGTTGTTCAATGACTGCCTTCTTCATCCTTCAGTTTGTTTTCTAGCCTGTCTGTCTGGCCTTGCTTTGTTGTGTATAATGAACCCATTGTGTTTGGGACTAAGTTGTCTATCGTGTTTAGGACTAAGTTGCCCATTATTTCTTGTTTCTTCTTTGTCTTGGTTTGAATGAAATCTGCATTATCTTTAAAAAAAGACCCTAAAGTCCTGGAAAATGTAATTTGCAGCAGTGTTGTGAACAAGCCTATTGAACAATTTTATGTTATTTATTTATTCTTGAAATGATTAGATTATAATTAAACATAACATTGTTTTAATAAATTGCGTTAGAACGTGTGTGTGTGGGGGGTGGGGGGGGGGGGGGGGGGGGGAGGAATACAAGTAATCATAAGACTACAGAACATTATAAAACCTTCAAAAAGTATATACTTTTAGCATAAAGTCAAAAGCCTACTAACAACATGGCCATGGTTACTCGGATTTAGAACTGCAGGAGCAGGATAAACCCGAATAACATGGATTCATCGATCTATTCTATCGGTGGTATCTACCCAGAAGCAGAAGGAGGCATGCCATGGTGATGAGAATAGATTGCATGGGATTTAGTTTGGTGGCTGATGAGGATGGGCGTGAAGGCACAGCACCGAAAACATTTGAACCATTTGCAGTGGTAGTGTCTAAGATGGAAGAAGCAGTGCTGCAGTTTTCACCATTCCCAGTGGTTTAATCAGATCACAAAAGAGAGGTTACCTATATTTTTAAAAGGTTGACTATAAAATTTTTCTAATTTTTTCATTGAATGAATGGGGGATAGGGAAGTTTACCTTGTGGACTGGTACTGACATGTCCCTCTACCTGAAATCAATGGCCAAAGATGAGTCTATATACAAATTATATTTCTAACTTAAATCACATGTACTAATTCCATTTTCATTTAAATTTTTCTTCAAACTTTTACTGACTTATTCATTAGAAAGGTTACGGAGTGCACATTAAGAGTGAGCAAAACTCGATTCGACTAAAAAAACTCAAATCGAACTGATTTGAATTGTTATTTTATAAAATCGGCTCGAAAAAAATTCAAATAAAGTTTGAGTTATAAAATGAGTAACTCGATTGTTTTAGTAATTAGTGAATTAATTTTCAAGTTCAAGTTGAGTCCCTCAAATCTGTCTGATGTATATCACATATGAAAAAATATAAAGAAATACATTTGGATATTGTATATGGTTATAGAAAGTCGTTCAAATTGAAACCAATTAGTATCGTAATATTATAAATATTTGTAATTAAATTTAAACAGAAACTCGAACAACACGATTCGACTTGAATTTCATAAACTTGACTCAATTCGAAAAAATTTCAAATAAAGTTTAAGTTATGAAATATGACCACCTTAACTCGACTAACTTTATTTTTTTATTCCATCGAGTAGTCATTCATAACCAACACTATGATATCTCATAGAAAATGTTTCACTCACCTTGCACACAGATACAACCCAATTCCAATTTTAAAATACCAAAAAAACCGAATTTAATCTAGGGATGGCAGACGGGTACATTTTTACGGATTTCACACCGTATCCATTCCAATTGGGGCGATGATAAGTATGAGTTTAGTGGGTAGTGAGCAAGTGTGGATGTAAAGAGTTATACCCGCCGTGAGTAGTGGGTAAGTGATGGAGTTGAGACCTTACCCGCACCGTATCCGCCCACATCCACCCGCCCCACATCCGCCTGTCCGCCCACTAACTACCTACCATATGAATTTTGGACCATTATGAATTTAGAAATAAGTTCACAACCTATTCTATAAACCTTAAGATTTTAAAGGACGTGCCTTATAATTTAACCAAATCTTAGGGTATAAACATTATTTATAATTGTCTACCGTCGTTAGTTAGTTAACTGTGGTTAAGTAAATTTTATACCAGCGTAAATGTACTTTAGTTAAGTTAGCTATAGTTAGTTAGTTAGTTAGCTGTAGTTAAATTTATACATGTGTACATGTATTATATATATGCACTAGATCAATCAATAAAATATGAGAAGTTTTACTCTTCTTTACACAAGTATATGGTTTGTTTTTACATAATTCGATATTAGTGGTTGATTGCCAAGTGGATACGGACGGGTACGGGTTAGGTGGTGGGCATCAATTTAGATAGTAGGTGTGTGGTGGATCTAAAAATATACCTTAGGTGGGTGTGGATTTAAAAAATGATATCCACCGTGGATGGTAGGTAAGTGGTGGATATGAAAATTTTAAATAAATATAAACATAAAAAAAGACATATCCGCGGACTACACCCGTCCCACCCAATTAACATCTCTAATTCAATCTTTTCAAAACATGGACCACAACTATCCATATCTTAACCAGTAAAGATGGGAAATCAAAAAGGCAATAGCAAAATAGAAGTGATAAACAAGAACTTTGTATAGTATAGTTTATTTATAAAGCTATTCTTTAAAAGTGATAGCTTACGGACTTTAAATTCTGGTCCTAAAGTCTATAAGTTCATCATCTCTTATTCTACTGTCTCTTTTTTATCGATAAAAAAATTTTGATACACAGTCCACGTAAACTTTAGTTTACACGTGCCTGTCAAATTTAAAAGTTAAGGGTTTAGATTATAGGGTCTAAAATTTAATATTTACGGTTAAAGTTTAGAGTGTTAGGATTTAGAGTTTAGGGTGTTAGGATTTAGAGTTTAGATATAAAAAAATATTGTGTAAGAAAATATTTAGACGGATTATGTATCAAAATATAACACTAAAATATAAGTTTAAGTATAAATTTTCGAACTTTAAAAAAAATCAAATAAATTTTTAAATTTTTTAAATTCAATTAAGTCTTTATACTCTTAAATTCCATAGTTTCACACATAAATTTTCCAAAAAAAAATGTTGTCAGGAATAAAGAAAAAGGTTTAAATATGTCGAGGTCCCTATCCTATTTCAAAACTTGAATTTCAGCCCATATACAGGCGTGAGCCCCTTCACAGACGAATTCTTCCTTTTGTTCCTCAGCTTACGAGATATTAGCAGCCATTTTAAGTTGTTGGTCCCCTTTCAAGGACATGTTTTTACGCGTTACTCATCCGTCTGTCATTGAAAACACCACTACCCGTCCGACTTGCATATGTCAAGCATGCCGCCAACGTTCATGTTGGGCCAAGATCGAACTTTTTATGAGATTCATAGTTGCATTACTTATAGCTTCCTTGATCATAGACAAAGCCGGTTTAGAATTGTCTTTTATTCCTAGGCATAACTTGTATCCATGCGCTTCATATTCGTCTGGAGTTCGCTCCTTGAAATATAGTCATCCATACCCCCTCACGTCAATCCCACGAGTCTCTTTTCCGTTCTTGTTCGATCACGGCAGGGGAGCAAGGCAAAATAGAAAACTCACATTGGGTTTAGCGATAATCATACTTGAACTGATAACTTCCACCACGTCAAGGTGACACTCTACCGCTGAGTTATATCCCTTCCTTGCCCCATCAAGAAATATAACTGACTAATCCTAAGTTAAAGGATCGAGAAACTCAACAACGCCACTATTCTTGAACAACTTGGACTCAGGCTTTCCTTTCGCACTATACGGATACGAAAATAATAGAAAAAGTTGGATTCAATTGTCAACTGCTCCTATCGAAAATAGGATTAATTACGGATCTGAGCCATATACACATGATTTTATAAAACTCTACGATTTTTTGATCTAAATCAAGCAGATTTTACATGAAAAAACTTGCTTCAACATGTTCTATTCGATACGAGTAGGAGAAGTGGTCTTTCCAAGTTCTGTTATTATTATATTGAGTCCAAGTACTGGTTTTATTTAAAAACCGTGGTCTTTTCCCAAAAAATTATAGTATAAGAAACTCAACTTTTATCACGAAAAAAACATCAATAGTTTTTCCGATAAAAGGAAAATCTTGTTGTTCCGGGATAAAGAAAAGATTTAAATATCCCGAGATCTGTTTTTTATTTCAAAAAATTTAGTTTATATACTTTAATTTTATGATATTGACTTCATGTACTATTTATATTTAAAAACTATGATTTCCCCCCAAATTTTATTCAATTTTACCGTTATCCGTTGATCTGACTACAATAAAATGAAAAAATAACTTTTTAGTGTCTTGAGTATAATTTTTATCAGTTTGATCACTAATCTTTAAAAATAAATAAAAATTATCATTAATTAAACAATACATTATTTTAATTATCTTGTTTGCAATCTTTAAGGTCAAATTAACGAAAATTATAAACGTGAAAGACTAAAAAAAGTTATTTTTATCGGTTTTTATAGTAAATTATACGAAATGTAACTAAACTTTAACATGTGTATTGAAAGTACTATTGAACTATAAATCAATATTATTATATCGTTAAATTTAGATTTTGGCTTCAATCCAAACACTCCGTCGTTTAACCATATAACGGATCTTTAAATCAAAACGACGTTGTTTGTGTATAATTGTTTTGATGTCTAAGAGGATAAGTCAAAACGATGACATTTTGATAGAGGAAAATTCAAGAAAACATTGCACTCAAAGAGATTCAAACCAAAGACATTAAGAATGGAAAACTAGCACCTAACCACATAACCAACTTAGAATCTTATTATAATTTCAACGCTAATATATATATATATATATATATATAATTACAGTTAAATTTAATTTAATCTATCTCATGATATAATTTTATAATATTTTATAATTATATATAATATTTGTAAATATTATTTTTATAAAATATATAACTAAACCTAAAATTTCAAACTTTAAATCCTAAACTCCAAACCCTCAACCATAAACACCAAACTCACGACTCTAAACCCTAAACTAAACTATTATTTATATATAACTAAACTCTAAACCCCAAATCTTAAACATTTTATCCCAAAGTTTAGAGTTTTAAAATTTATGGTTTGTGGTTTAAGGTTTAGTGTTGGACATTTATGGTTTAGTTATATATATTATAAAATATTTTTTTATAAATATTATATATAAATTATAAATATTATAAAAACTGCGATTATATTAGTATATTATTAGAGTTGAAATTATATTTAGAATTTAAGTTGGCTATGTGGTTAGGTGTTAGTTTTTTATTCTTGAGGTCTTTGGTTTGAGTCTCTTTGAGTGTAATATTTTTTTTAATTTTTCTTCTATTAAAACATCGTCATTTTAGGTTATTTTAGGTATAAAATCAACTATGTCATTATGATTGAAGCTAAATTCTAAGTTTAATAGTATAATAATATAAATTTATAATTTAATGATTTTTTCAATTCATATGTTAAAATTTAATGACATTTGGTGTAGTTTATATTTTTTATAACCAATTTGTATTCGGATTTCGGACTGAGCAATCAGAGCTCGAGATTGGGCTTTATCCAACTTAAATTAAAATTTCAAGTAATGGCCTGGCTGATGAGCTTCTCAACTCAAGACCCAGAAAATGTAAAACATGACAACTTACTTGGATCAGTGCGGGTAGTAACAGCAGTTCCTCCAAAATTACAGCTGCTAGGAATCGGGTTCTTCTGAAAGTAGCTGTTAAATGCATAAGAAGCATGAGCACGAACCGTGTCGGGGTTGTAACAGCTTCCACCGGGCTGAATTGCTCGACACTCAGCTCCCCCATGCCCACATGCATAGTCTAAAGCAACCTGTAATGCAGTTTGTGATGCACTCTGGCTAGCCACACACCAGCTGCCCCCTGAAGATACCGGACTCGTTGGAACCGTCATCGGTGTCATGGTCACCGGAGACGTCGAATCCGGGTCCGAATCAGGGTTCAACACCGGACTGGATGATCCAGGAGTTGTCGGTGTTATTGTAGGTACTGTTGTTAATGGAGTGGTGATGTCCTTTTGCTCACTGGAAATCTCAACCTTCCTTGCATCACTTGGACCTGAATCAAGAATTATAAGCATAGTCCGAAATCATTATTACAGAAAATAAAAGTTACAATGACTGCAATAACATTTGTTATGTCCGTAACTGCGATCTAAAACACGAATGCAACCGAAATTTAAATTTTTAGGGTTTGTTTAAAAAAAGCAAGTTACCTGGAAAGAATAGGAGGCAGTGCAGGAGGAATATCTTAGTGAAAACTCCCATTCTCTTCAATGTGTTATCTGCTGCTGTTGTTGGGACATAGAAAGCAAGGGCTGTGATAAACTCAGGGAAACATCAAATGATTTTGGGAAAAGAGACAAGATTTTGCCGTGTGTATATATATAAACAATATGGAAGAAAAATGCAGTGTTGGGATTGTGAAAGAGAGAAAGATGGAAGGAGTCATGAGGGGAAAGTATGAAGTAAAGAGAGAAGAGTTGCTAAAGGAAGTAAAGAGAGATTTCTTTTGGATTTTAGTATTTGTTTAGTGATGAGAGTAATGATGGCACTTTCACTTTTTCTTTAAAATTAAAAGAAAAATACAAATTTTACTTAGAAAATTATCAACCACACACACGTCTATGTAATGCAACACATCTATATGATGTAAAGGTTTGAAATTTGATAACTTTATATAATATCAAACCTTATAATTGATATTATGTCTTTATTTGATTCATTTATGTGCATAAAATTATATAAAAATAAAAATTACTATTTTTATATTGTGGATGAAGTAAATTGAGTTAAAAGAATTATTCGTATAATAAAATTTTATAATATTCGATATAGAGTAGTCAGTCAATAATTTCGATATCAATAATTATATAAAAATAATAATTAGTATTTTTAGTTTTAACATAGGTTTAGACCTAAATTAATTCTTCAAAAATTGTAATATACCTTACCAATTACCATCACACTCAATACTCCCTTGTATATAAAATTATATAGATTTAATACCTAAAATGACTTCTCTACTTTAGTGAATTTTTTACTTTGTTCATTTTATTAATTTTAGAGTCAGTTTATCCTTCAACTGTTAATTCGTTATAACTTTATTCCCTTTAATTTTTAATAAAAACATCACAAAATCCAATCAGATTTGTTAGATGTAATAAATGTTTTTTATTTGTCTTTTTACACGTGACAAAACATGATTGTGTCACATCATCATTTTCGAAAAAAACTATTTAGAGGCTAAAATGATAAGTTAATTGAAAGTTGAGGTATTAAACTAATAAAAAAGTAATAAAATGATCAAATAAATTTATTTTTTAAAGTGGAGAGATTAAGTAGATACTAAACCCATATATATATATATATATATATATATATATATATATGAACAAATTAAGGTTATCTTAATTATTGCAAAAATGGATATCAAACTGCAAAATAGGATCTGTGAATAATAGAACAAATTGAAGGCATGTGTTTTAAATTATTCCATAGGTCGATCTGAGTCAGCTTGAATTCTCGTAGAACTGCCACCTCATTGTTTTTTTTGGCGTAAAAACCCTTGGCTTCAGATATCATTTCATTTCTCAACCATGGAGTATATTCTTTCAAATCCCAATGCTGGAAAGGTGGTGAATGAGGAAGTGAGCAGCATATCTGAATCCATGTTGATGGAATGGTGGATATTGTAGATCAAAGTAGTTTGGGTTTTGTGTGTTTTAAGTTTTTTGTTGATTTTTTTGTTTTAAAGTGATTTTGAGAAAATCTAAATCGATACAGTGGTAGGAGACGATAGGGCGAGTTTGTTGGTGTCTTGAATGGTTGGAGAAGATGTCAAAGAATGATTATTTTAACATTGATGCGAAATAAGGGTGAAATTGTAAAATATTCATCTTTGTGGGAAGAAGATAAAATAAAAAATGAATAAAAAGTGGAAATGACGTGGATGAAAAATGCAGTCTGCATCAGCACACGTGGTTGCTATGTCACCCTTCCATTTTTGATTCAACGCTCAAGTGAATAAAATAAAAACAAATCAAATTTTAGTGATGTAATTAAAATTTTTAAATTTGAGTGACTAAAATAAAAATAAGAAAAAAGCTGAGTGATGAAATTATAATTTACCCTATAAAACAAAACCTAGGTTTTGATAGAATCTTTGTTGTGGGTTGTTGTGCGAGTGTGACTGCAAATTTTTCTTTTTCTTTTTCAATTTTTATTTTCTGCTTTCGTCTCATTAAATTTGTCTATTATTTTAAAATTGTCCTGCCTAAAATGTTCTATTGAAAAAATCAATACTTTTTTCAAAACATGTTTCCTTTTATATTATTTATTTAGTTTCCTAACAAAACAAAATTTAATATTTGGTCACCGTACTTTTAAAATATTTGAACTAAAAGTTGAATGACCTTATCGAATATTTTAAAAGTATGGTAACTAAAATGAATCTGCCCTAAAAGTTCGATGACCATTTATGTAGTTTACTCATAATATAAACATTGGTCAAACTATACACTTAATGAAAAGTATATATTCTCTATATTAATATTTTTGAATTTATAATATGTAAATCGTAATTATCATAAAATATGCAATTTCAACCTTTACAATGTGATTATAATAACAAATTGTTAAAACAATAGACAGTCAAGGAAGAAAAATCAAGGTGGATAATATAAAGACATATATACTCTCTCTAATTTGAAATAAAAAAACTAAGTAAATATTTTGTAGTTTACTTTTCTCACCGTGAATATATTTCTTCTAGGAAAATTCTATAACGGGCGACGAACATTGATAAACATCACTAACGATGAACACCATTAATTTAAAAAAAATTAAAAATTTAAAAGACTAAAATTATAATTAAAATTATCTCTTAAAAAATAAAAATCAAATTTAATATTTACTTTATAATATTTTTAATAGGTTAGAATCAAATATACACAATTCTGCTAAACCCTAACAAAATCAATCTCTTAAAAAATAGAAATCAATTTATAATTTTTTAATAGATTAGAATCAATAATATGAGAATTGGCTATATTTGATTCTAATCTATTAAAAAATTATAAACTGATTTCTATTTTTTTAAGATATTGATTTTGTTAGGGCTTAGGAGAATTGAGTATATTTGATTCTAACTTATTAAAAAATATTATAAAGTAATTATTAAATTTGATTTTTATTTTTTAAGAGATAATTTTAATTATAATTTTAGTCTTTTAGATTTTTATTTTTTAAAAAAAAAATTAATGGTTTTCATCATTAGTGGTGTTCATCAATGTTCATCGCACGTCGTAGACTCATCCTTTCTTTTATCACGTAAATAAGTAGTGATTTTAAATTTTAATAAAATACAAATATTTTAATTAAAATATTATAAAATCAAAATGAATGAATATATTTTAACAATATAAAATAGGATGAGTCTACCACGTGCGACGAACACCGATGAACACCACTAATGATGAACACTGTTGAACACCATTAAATTAATTAATAAAGATTTAAAATTTTAAGGACCCATCATACAATTAATAATTATTTTTAAAAATTCAGTTAAATTATTTTATATATATATGAAAATTTATTTTTTAATAAGGGTAAACTATATATTTAGTACCTCACCTATTTTTGTATTTCTATTGAACCCTCATTATTTGAATATTATTTCAATTTAACCCTATTCTCTATAAAAAAATAATTTAACCCTCAACCTAAAACCCTAAACTATTAAACCTTAAACCCTTAAACTCTTAAACATATACCCTAAACCATATACCATTAAAAATAATTTCACTATCATCGATTCAATTCAATTTAATAAAATGGTGTATAGAATAGAATTCCGTGAGTTCCGAGCAAATAACTTACACCCAAAACCAATGAATACTGAATATACATAAATTCATTTCATGCAAATAACTTTTAGATGGATTCCGAGCAATTCCTCTCACCATACATGGAATATTTCAACATTGAAAGAAGGCTCAAATTCATCAAGCACTGCAACATATTCACATTAACCAACATATATGTAGATGTAGATAAGTACTTTCTTAACCATCCAGCATACCTGAAACATCAAAAGAACCTCGGCGGTAAATTGTTTACCCATGGCAGCGCAATCAATCTTAACATTCCCATTCTCATCTCTAATATCCTTGTAAGAAATCTGTTATGATTTCTCGTCCACTTCCGATAAACCTTTTTACACAGAAAATTGTGTTTTCGGGGTTCACGACGCTTGTCATTTTTTTAATCCTTTTATCGAATATGTACTACAAATAAGGCTAAAGGATAACAAATGTTATAAAACTAGAGATACATAAAAAATAATGAATTAAGGCGTAATAATAAATAAAATAGATACCTAAATGATTAAATCACTTTTTATATTATAGATATCCATAATAATTTTAAAGGGAAAATATTCTATGCACTGGCGGTGAAAATAATTTTTTTACAAATATATTAATTTTAGGGTTTATGGATTCAATTTATAGTTAATAAAAGGGTAAACTCTCAAATTCAATTCATTGAATTGAATTGAATTGATGATGGTGAAATTATTTTTAAGGTATATGGTTTAGGGTATAGATTTAAGAGTTTAAGGGTTTAAGGTTTAATAGTTTAGGGTTTTAGGTTGAGGGTTAAGGGTTAAATTATTTTTTTATAAAGAATAAGGTAAAATTGAAATAATATTTAAATAATGAGGGTTCAATAGAAATACGAAAATAGGTGAGGTACTAAATATATAGTTTACCCTTATTAAAAAATAAAATTTTAATATATATAAAAAATAATTTAATTGAATTTTTAAAAATAATTATTAATTGTATGATGGGTCTTTAAAATTTTAAATCTTTATTAATTAATTTAATAGTGTTCAGCGGTGTTCATTATTAGTGGTTTTCATCAGTGTTCGTCGCACGTCGTAGAATTTTCCTATAAAATAACATAAAGGAAATTTGTGCATTGTACGAGATTTTAAAAATGTTTATTTTTTAGAATCTGGATTATATTTAATAGTGGAAGAAATAACTTTATAGGTCTGTCTTTTGGCACGTTTCTCTGTCTGTCTTTTGGCACGTTAGTGCCTTTGTTCTTTGTTAGTTTCGGGGATGGCGGATGTTACGAACCACCTTGCGAACTTGGCCATTGTGGATGCGGAAGATGAAGCGATTCAGATTGACTCTGGGGACCATATCTCTCCTGACACACGTCGTATAGTGTCAAAAATAAAACCTTAAACTCAAAATAAATAAAATTTAAATTAATATAGTGAGAGTAAGTGTCGATCCGCAGGGAATAGGAACTCTAACACCTTTCTTCTGATTTAGACCAATAACCTGTAGAAAATAAAGGGGGATTTTAGAATAGTGATTTGAATGAGAAAAATAGTAAAAACGTAAAAATAAATTGAGAATGAATTATGGATAGAAATAGCCTCAAGCCACGCTTTGCCACGACATCTTCGATCACTGAAGTTGATTTTTCTTCGACTTTCCTGCAGGTTACAGTCTACAAGGCCCAACCCTTGTAACTTACTTCTCGTTGGTAGATTCGACTCCTAGGGCAATCCTTGAAGTCAAACTTTAGTGAATTAGCCACGGCAATCGATGCTAACTCAAATCTAAGTTAGTGCTGGAGAAGCCCGTGCTCGGATATTCGTCTCGATGAGAATTGTTTCCGATTTTGATTTCCCTTAGTGGACCGCCACTAAATTTGTTCTTAGGGAGTTGAATTGGCTACAAGCTTTTCCTCGTCCCCAACGATGGATCTAAACCACTTCAAGCCGATGCGCTCTCTCGGAATGAAACAATTGCGATGCCTAAAGATTAGGCCGATTGCCTAATCAATTTTACAGAGAATCTAAAAAGGAGTTGTCGAAGGATTGAAGTATTTTCCTAATCTCACGAGGTTTGTCGGTTTTGGTGTTGCTTTTGGCTAAAAGGAATTTAGTTAAGCATGGTTTGTGAAAAAACCATACTTAATAAAATAAATAAAAAAAAGAAAATGGAGAAAAATGAGAGCTTTATTACTCAAGGAAGAAGAGAACAATGTAAAATGTTTTATATCTAATTCACCCCAAAGTGGGGTATTTATAGTAGTTGAAAAACCCTAAAAACCTGAGATGATAAATCCTAAAATAAATTTAAATAAAATTACATAAGATAAATATCAAAGTTTTGAATTTAAAAGATAAAATTCGGATGATAGACTATCTTGATAAGTGGACTGATAGGTTATCAAGCTTGCTGACGTCATCTTCTAGAAGGTGCTGACGTGGCGCCCAGTCAACATTCATGCCCTGGTTCATGCCCATGAATCTGCCCACGAATTCAGTATTTCTGCAGCACTTCAACTCGTTTCCGGCATTACGTAACCTGCACGAGAACAACACAAAAACAGCCCAATTAAGTCCTTCAAACATATATATTCGATCAAAACAAGGACTAAAAACATAACCAAAATAAACACTTATCAAATTCCCCCTCACTTATCCGATGCTTGTCCTCAAGTATCTCAAAATTAAATAATCTTAAGTTCAAGTTTTCATCCTTAATTTCACGAAGTCTCAAAAATTCTCAATATGATTAAGCATCTAAATATGAGAGAAAACTAAGGAGCAAAAATAGATAAATGGCAAAACTAATAATTTAAAGCTAAGACGACATTCTAAAACTCTACTAACATTAATGATGCAAACCAAGTACCCTCACAAGGAATCGCTCATGTCACTCAAAGTGTTTAAGGGTAGAGAAAAATCACTCGAGCCAAAGCTAATTAGAACATAACCATAAGCTTGTGATTAAATCTAATCTCCACTACTAACATGAATATGATGCAAAAATCAAGAGGTCTTAAATAAGGGTTGTAATGGGGCTAAGGTAAGGGTAGGATAAAGGCTAAAAATAAGGGCTAAAACTCAAGACAAAAATTCATCTCAAAAATATATTCGAAACTTTTTTTTTTCATTCAAACCAAAACTGCTCGACAGTGTACCTTTTTTTTCTTTCTTTTCGAACTGCACTGTTTTTTTTTTCTGGTTTTGTTTTTCTGCAGACTCGAACAATTTCCTGCACTGTATATTCGAATCAATTCTGCACTGTATATTCGAATCAATTCTGCACTTTTTTTTCTGCACAGTGTAATACACTGCTGCACTGCACTTATTTGAATCAATTTTTTTTTCTTTTTTTTGAAGACGATTTTTGTCTTGAAAAAGGGAACAAAAGTGATGGATTTGAGAATAAAATTGGATTAGGCTTAAAATGTGGTAATTTAAAAAAAAGGCTAAGGCTCAAAGATTGTTTCACTAGGGGAAATTAATTAAAGGGTAGGTGATTTATTTGGGAAGAGAAGTGGTTAAAACCTAGTGCCTCTATCATATTAAAGCATCATAATCAATCAATGTAATCTCAAAAAGAATTTAAAAACAAGTTCTAGAATGCAACTAATTTAGCTAGGCACACTCAAAGAAACAAAGAGCAAATATCATGCATGCTCATTAGGCTCAAAAAACTCACAAATATGTCTTGTGTACTTAGGTAAGCATCATGTGGATTAATAGAGAAATAAAATGTCATAAAAAAATTAAAAATTAATCATGCCAAAAATTTACCATGCAACCTAGAGTTTTCTAACAAGATAGATTCAGAACCATGTGAAAACAATGAGACAAGGCGAAATTGAGGATTTAAACAGAGAACTTAATTTAATAAATCTAAGATTTCAAGCGAACAATCAAGACGGATAAGCAAGATAAAAATTGATAAGCATATCTCCCTCCCCTCACTTAGATGCATTTTGTCCCAAAATGAAAAATTAAAATAAAAGAGAAGAAAGGAGAGACTCCCCTAATTAATTGCGGCCACCGATGACAAGTGGTGGCTGCTGTAGAAGTCGGCGAGTTTGGTTCCTGGTGCTAGGCATGGTGGTGTTTGATGGGTGTTTTGGGTGGCTGGTTAAAAGAAATAAAGAGAGGAGGTAGGGTGTAATTGCAGCATGTGAGGATTTATGGAATAGATTAAATGTTGGTCAAAGGCTGTTGAAAAGGTAAATAAATAAGAGGGTGGGGGTGTAGCCGTGTATTGCTTTGGGTTTGGGGTGGGGTCCACGGGGTTTAATTTTTAGGTAAAAGTTGGATAAAGCTGCGGCTAGGGGGAAAGATAAAAGGGAAAAAAAAGAAAAAAAATTAAATTGGGTGATTGGGTGTTTGACCGGGTAGGAAATTGTGTAGGTGGGGTCCATGGTATTTAAATTTGGTTTGGAGTGTGATGGTTGACCGGGTAGATAAGAAAAGTGTTTGAAATAAGGGTTTGATTGGGTGAAAAAGGGATAAAATCCGAATATTAAAAATTAAGCCCACACAATCCTGATAGTTTCTCATCTCTTTATTCGATCCAATTTATCTGCAAAAATAAAGAAGAGATTAGATAAAATAAAATTCAAAATAAATAATAATAAAAAAAATGATGAGATAAAAATAAATATGAAAAATAATGAAGATAAATTTGAAAAAAAAGATAAAATCAAAATTTAAAATCTTCAATCTGATGATTTCGATTTTCTCTTTTTTTTTTCTTTTTTTTTTGTCTTTTTTTAACTAAAAAGAGAATTTAAATAACATTAAATTATGGCAGTTTAAATGGAATAAAATAAAATAAAGAAAAATAGAAATAATTAAAATAAAAAGAAATGGGTTGCCTCCCATCTAGCGCTTGTTTATCGTCATTAGCTCGACGACCTGGTTCAGACTACATGCATTGCGACAAATACTTCTTCCAGGTCTTGCGCTTTATCCAACTGAGTATTTCCCTACGAGAAATTTTGCGATTATGGAGTTTTTTTACTGGAAAATTTTCTCTTTCACTCTTCAGTTTATTTGGAGGTAATTTTAACTCCAAATTCAATTCCTGCAAAATGAAAGAAAACATTTTAGATTTTAATGGAGTTAGGTGTAAATCAGAATGAACAAAATAAACATTTTTCAACTCCTTAATTCGTTTGTCGTGATCCTTCAAGTCCCTGCACGAATCATCAACAAATTTAGATTCTATAAATTCTTCAACGGTGGGCTCAATAACATCTATAAAATTTATACTAGCAACATTATCAGGATGTCGCATCGCTTTGTAAACATCAAATTTTGCGACCTCGCCATCGAACTCCATTGTAAGGATCCCGCTTCTCACATCGATTTTCGTATTTGCAGTACTCAAAAATGGACGACCAAGAAGGATTTCGGAAGAATTATTAGTCCGATCGTTTTCCATCTATGACATAGAAATCTGCCGGAAAGATTAAATCTTTTACCTTTACCAGGACATTCTCTAGCAATCCTTCCGGGTAAATTATGGATCTGTCCGCCAGCTATATAGTTACTTTTGTATCCTTCAAAGGCTCAGCAGAAAGTGAGTTATAAAATGAAAGTGGCATAACATTAATAGAGGCCCCTAAGTCACACATTGCTCGTTTAATACCCACTTTACCGATTTTGCAGGGAATGGCGAACATACCTTGGTCCTTCAATTTTGGTGGTAACCTTCGCTGGAAGACCGCCGATACATGCTCTCCTAGATTAACCTTCTCAATTCCAATAAGACGACGTTTATTAGTACATAAATCTTTAAGGAACTTAGCATACCTTGGGATTTTTCGGATTACGTCGAGGAGTGGAATATTGATCTCTACTTTTTGAAATACATCTAGGATCTCCTTTTCTTCTGCTTGTTTGTCTCTTTTCATTAATCTCGACGGGAAGGGTGGTGGTGTAGCGTAGGGAGAAGGTATAGGGGTTGGATCGGGCATACCTTTTCTAGTAGGGGGTGATTTCTTGTTCTCTTCTTTTTGTACGCCATCTTCTTTAGCTTTAGGTTCGATGACTGTACCGCTTCGCAGAGTGATGGCGTTCACATTCTCTCTTGGATTAGGCTCCGTTTGAGAAGGTAATTTCCCTTTGGATTCTAAGCGACTTACCGCTAACGTCAGTTGACTTATTTGTTTGTCAATTGCTTCAAAGTGAGCTTCGGTCTTTAGTTGAAATTTTTCTTGGGCTAGCGCTAACTTTTCAACAATTGACTCCAACGATGGCTTTTGCGGTTGATATTGTTGTGGTGCAATTGGTTGATAAGCTTGATTTGGCCTCTGGTTTTGCGCATAACCGAAGTTTGACTGGTTTCTCCATCCCTGATTATATGCATTCCCTATGGCGTTGGCTTGGGCGACATCATCTTCTTGAATCATCGGACAACAGTCTGTCGGATGTTCTGGGCTGGTACAGATTCCACAAAGTCTAGCTGTTTTTCTCTTATCTGCAACAAGAGTTTGCACTATTTCAGCTAATTTATCGATTTTGTTTTCTAATGAAACTGTACTTACCTCGCGAACCCTTCGAGATGGTTCGCTAGACTGATTGAATCTTTGAGAGTTGGCGGCCATGGTTGATATCAGTGTTTTAGCCGTTGTTGGTGTCATGTTGACTAGAGCTCCGCCACTTGCCGCATCTATCACCTTCATGTCCATAGGCGTTAATCCTTCATAAAAATACTGGAGGAGGGTTTGTTCCGACAACCCATGTTGTGGACAATTTGCACACAACTTTTTAAACCTCTCCCAGTATTCATACAAGGATTCAACTTCTTTTTGTTGAATGCTTAGGATGCTGCGCCTGATTTCACTTGCTTTCGCTGCAGGGAAGAACCTGTCAAGAAAAAGTTTAGCCATGTCAGTCCATGTTGTAACAGAATTAGGGGGTAAATCAAACAACCAATCTTTTGCTATATCAGCTAAGGAAAATGGAAATGCTCTAAGTTTGATTTGGTCATCGGATACTCCCTGTGGCTTTGTAGTTAGACAAACCATGTGAAATTCCTTCAAATGTTTATGAGGATTTTCTGTCGGTAAACCGTGAAAGGTAGGCAAGAGATGGATCAAACCCGTTTTTAGCACGAACGGTGTTTCGCCATTCGGGAAAGTTATGCACATAGGTTGTTGGCCATCGGGCGCCGCATTTAGTTGGCGTATGGTTTGATTTTCGTCTCCCATCGGATTGGGCTCGTAACTCGATTATGTTTCGGATGTGATTTCTAGATCGCGTTCGAATCTCTGTTGGCGTCTTTTGATTTTCTTCTCCCGAAGTGTTTGTGCGTTCAACTTTCGGGCTAGTGCTTCGATTTCCGGGATGAGATCAAATTGTTCTCCCGGATTGCTCCTGGTCATAAATCAAATAAAACGATATTAGTAATTTGCCGTATTCCCCGGCAACGGCGCCAATTTTGACACGCGTCGTATAGTGTCAAAAATAAAACCTTAAACTCAAAATAAATAAGATTTAAATTAATATAGTGAGAGTAAGGGTCGATCCGCAGGGAATAGGAACTCTAACACCTTTCTTCTGATTTAGACCAATAACCTGTAGAAAATAAAGGGGGATTTTAGAATAGTGATTTGAATGAGAAAAATAGTAAAAACGTAAAAATAAATTGAGAATGAATTATGGATAGAAAGAGCCTCAAGCCACGCTTTGCCACGACATCTTCGATCACTGAAGTTGATTTTTCTTCGACTTTCCTGCAGGTTACAGTCTACAAGGCCCAACCCTTGTAACTTACTTCTCGTTGGTAGATTCGACTCCTAGGGCAATCCTTGAAGTCAAACTTTAGTGAATTAGCCACGGCAATCGATGCTAACTCAAATCTAAGTTAGTGCTGGAGAAGCCCGTGCTCGGATATTTGTCTCGATGAGAATTGTTTCCGATTTTGATTCCCCTTAGTGGACCGCCACTAAGTTTGTTCTTAGGGAGTTGAATTGGCTACAAGCTTTTCCTCGTCCCCAACGATGGATCTAAACCACTTCAAGCCGATGCGCGCTCTCGGAATGAAACAATTGCGATGCCTAAAGATTAGGCCGATTGCCTAATCAATTTTACAGAGAATCTAAAAAGGAGTTGTCGAAGGATTGAAGTATTTTCCTAATCTCACGAGGTTTGTCGGGTTTGGCGTTGCTTTTGGCTAAAAGGAATTTAGTTAAGCATGGTTTGTGAAAAAACCATACTTAATAAAATAAAAAAAAAAGAAAATGAAGAAAAATGAGAGCTTTATTACTCAAGGAAGAAGAGAACAATGTAAAATGTTTTATATCTAATTCACCCCAAAGTGGGGTATTTATAGTAGTTGAAAAACTCTAAAAACCTGAGATGATAAATCCTAAAATAAATTTAAATAAAATTACATAAGATAAATATCAAAGTTTTGAATTTAAAAGATAAAATTCGGATGATAGGCTATCTTGATAAGTGGACTGATAGGTTATCAAGCTTGCTGACGTCATCTTCTAGAAGGTGCTGACGTGGCGCCCAGTCAGCATTCATGCCCTGGTTCATGCCCATGAATCTGCCCACGAATTCAGTATTTCTGCAGCACTTCAACTCGTTTCCGGCATTACGTAACCTGCACGAGAACAACACAAAAACAGCCCAATTAAGTCCTTCAAACATATATATTCGATCAAAACAAGGACTAAAAACATAACCAAAATAAACACTTATCATCTCTCATTTCGTTTCTCCACTATTTTGTGGGTTTATTTCTGACATCCAGTATAATTAATTTCGAATCGATGAGGAACACGCTGGCGAATCTGTGGAGGCCATTGGGTGGTATTTCAATTTCGGATCTTGGTGAACGACGCTATCTATTGCGACTGTATCACTCAGTCGACGTTGAAAGGATTGTTAATGGAAGTCCATGGTTTTTTAATTCTCATATGCTCCTGCTACATCTTCTTAGTGATGGTGAGGATCCTCTGCAAGTTCCTGTGCATTTTGTGAACTTATGGACTCAGGTGTTGGATTTACCGTTTGGGTTCATGTCGGAAAGTGTTGCAAAGCAATTAGGCAATTTCATTGGTAAATTCATAGAATATGATACTAAACCTATGGCTCTTGGTCTTTGCCGCATTATGCGAATACATGTATGCTTTGATACGAGGTTGCCATTGAAACGTAGGAAGAAGATTGCCCTCCGCAATGGTGATCAGGTTTATGCAAGGTTTCAGTATGAGAGGATCCGTACTTTCTGTTTTTTATGTGGTAAGTTGGGGCATAGTGAAAGCTTCTGCCCCTCTCGTCTGAGTATAGAGCCTACGGATCTAGTATTCAATTGGGATATTTCCCTCCGTGCACCACCACGTAGGGCAGCAGCGAGCAGTGTGTGGCTCCGTGATGATCCGGATTCTCCGTCCCGTGATTTTAGGGATCAAGGGAATAATTTTAAGGAGTATCGAGAATCTAATCAGAGTGATCTACGGGGTAATCAGCAGCCACAATTTTTGGGATTTGGTTTTGGTCAACGGGGCCTTCTAGGAATGGGCCTTCCAGGTGCTGTCTCCTCTTCGCCTGTCTCGGTAGTTGGGCTGGGAGCTGGAGCGGGGGCTTTTCCAGTGATGGATATCCAAATGGGCTTGGATAGTGAGGACAGCCCAATTGAGCAATTGGATGGGAACAAACGTCCAAGAAAGAATGCTAGTGATGGTGCTAAGGGCCCAGTGGAGGGGTCTTCTACAGATTTATCGGCCGACCTGATAGATCAGGTCCGCCGGAGCCAATGAAAATGTTGAGTTGGAACGTCCGGGGACTTGGGAACCCTCGAGTCGTTCGCAGTCTCTGGCATATGCTGTGGGACTTAAATCCTAATGTAATCTTTTTTATTGAAACAAAGCTTAATGCTAATAAAATGGCAAATATATGCCGTAGTTAGGGCTATCCTTGTGGTATTGAAGTCAGTTCTGTAGGTAGTAGTGGTGGTTTGGTTCTCGGTTGGAAATCTTCTTGTCGTATTTCTCTTCGCTCTTTTTTTGCTAGACATATTGATTTCATATTTGATGATGATTCGGATTGAAACACCTGGCATTGTACAGGGTTTTATGGTGCTCCAAAAGAATCGAATATGGCGAAAGCTTGGAACCTGTTACGACGTTTAAATGATTGCCCGGACATTCCATGGTTAATTATAGGTGATTTTAATGAGATCCTTTATGGGCCTGAAAAACAAGGTGGACGGGTTCGCAATATTAGGAAAATGGACATGTTTTAGGAGTTACTGGATGACTGTGCTATGTTGTATTTGGGATATTCCGGTGTGTGGTACACATGGGAAAAAGGAAAATTTTCCCACACAAATATTAGAGAGAGATTGGATAGAGGCGTTGCCACGGATTCTTGGTGGAATTTGTTTACGTTTTTTAAGTTAACCCATTTAACTCACAGTTTTTCTGATCATTGCCTGCTTCTTCTAGATACCAATGTGAATTCGTCTAATTCTAGTGGTTGCTGGTGTTTCAGATTTGAGGCATCCTGGTTACTCGAATGCTCATGTGAGGAGGAAGTAAAACGTCTGTGGGGCAGTTTTACTGGGCACTTCCTTTTTCGTTTAGACGATTTAAAGAAGGGGTTGGTAGCTTGGTCTCGTAAACTTAAAAAAGATCGAAAAGCTACTGTTGTGAGCTTAAAACAACGACTCTGTGATCTCTCTTCTTTGCTTCCCTCGGATGATGTGCTCTCTGAGACTTTGGATGTCCAGATGGATCTAAATTTTTAACTGGATAAGGAAGAACTTTATTGGGAACAAAGGGTTAGAGTGAATTGGCTCCGAAATGGAGATAGGAACACTTCCTTTTTCCACAAGTTTGCAACACACAGGAGAAGGAGCAATCATATTTCCAGGTTGACGAGTAGTGAGGGTAATAAGGTGAAGGAGGAGATGGCTTTAGGGGAGACTGCTCGAGATTTTTTTGTAAATCTCTTCCATTCAGCAGGGTCTTCTATGGTGAACCAAGTCTTATCTGGAATTTCTCCGCGAGTTACTACAGAGATGAATTCTGATTTGGATCGGGAGTTTGATGAAGAAGAAATATTGAGAGCGGTAAAGTCAATGAGCCCACTAAAGGCGTCGGGTGAAGATGGGCTAGGTGCGGCCTTCTACCAGCATTATTGGCATATAATTGGTAAGGACGTCACTAAGTTTTGTATTGATGTTTTGAATGGTTCAGAGGATATATCTGCTATTAACCATACTCTCACCGTCTTGATACCGAAAATTAAAAACCCTACCTCAATAAATCATTTTAGGCCCATTAGCCTTTGTAACGTTTTATATAAAATAGTTGCAAAGGTTCTTGCAAACAGGCTCCAAGGTGTAATTAGTTTCTGTGTGGATGAGGCCCAGAGTGCTTTTATTCCAGGAAGGTTAATCTCAGATAATATAATTGTTGCATATGAGATTCTCCATTCCCTGAAAATGAGGCGTGGTGGAAAAAAAGGCTCTTTTGCTCTAAAACTAGACATGAGCAAGGCTTACGACCGGGTTGAGTGGGGTTTTTTGGAGGCTGTTATGTCTCAGTTGGGCTTCTAATCTATTTGGATCAACAAAATTTTCAAATGTCTATCATCAGTATCATATTCAGTTATTATGAATAAGTCCGTGGGAGTCCATTTTAATCCCACTAGAGGGCTACGGCAAGGGGACCCCTTGAGTCCGTATTTGTTTCTCCTTTGTAGCAAGGGGGCCTTCGTGACCGCTTCAACAATTGTTCAGAACTGTGGAGTACCAGTTTTCTATCGGCTGGAGGTAAAGAGGTATTTATAAAATCCGTTTTACAGTCCCTCCCCATGTACGTTATGTCTTGTTTTCTTCTTCCTAAATCCTTTTGTAAGGAGTTGGAGGCTATTGAGGCAAGATTTTGGTGGCAAAAATCGAAAGAAAGAAAGGGCATACACTGGTGTGAATGGCATTTTATGTGTCGGTTGAAGGAAGATGGGGGTTTGGGTTTCGCGACCTTGCAAAGTTTAACATCGCTCTACTCGCAAAACAGGGATGACGTCTTATGTCTAACCCAACTTCCCTTGTAGCTAGACTGCTTAAAGCTAAGTATTACATAGACTCGAATTTCCTTATTTCTAGACTCGGGTCAAGACCTTCTCTAATTTGGAAGAGCATTTGGAGTGCGAAAGGGCTTCTTTCTTCGGGGTTAATTTGGCGAATTGGATCAGGTACCCGTGTCTCTGTCTGGAATGATTTCTTGCTCTCGGGTAAGGATTTGCGATTAATTACCTCTCCTTAGGTTCAGGGAATTAACTATGTTTCGGATCTCATGTTGCCTGGGTCTAATCGATGGAATACAGAGTTAATCAGTGAGAAATTTATTGCAAGGGATGCTCGTGATATTTTGAGAATTCCTTTGCCTACGATAGCGGTTGCTGATAATCTGGCTTGGGCTGGTGAACACTCGGGAAGGTATACGGTACGAAGTGGTTATAAGTTCCTACCTATGAATGGCCAATCTGATGTCTCAGATCAGTCCGTTTTTAAAAACCTCTGGCAAATTAAGTGTCCTTCTAAAGTTCAGATTTCCATATGGAGGTTTATACATAATTTTATCCCTACTAAGCTAAATTTATGTAAGAAACGGGTAGCGCAGGACCCGACGTGTATTCGTTGTAATATGGATGTTGAATCACAAGTGCATGTTGTTAGAGACTGTCAGTACACTGTTGATCTCTGGATTATGTTAGGTGTGAAGTGGCCTAATGCAGTAAATAATCTAGACTTTAAGGAATGGTTGGCATGGGTGTTTGTATCCTATCCTAAAGCAAAGCATTGTGAAATAGTTTTAGCTATCCGGGCCTTATGGTGTTCTAGAAACAAACTTTTACACGAAGGAAAAGTGCAGGCTACCTGGGATATTGTAAACTTTGTCTGTGGGTACTGTAGGGAACTAGAGACTCTCCCAATGCAACATTCGTTACAGTTCCCAGGGCCCAGTGTGTGTTGGGTGCCGCCATCTGACCCTTTTGTCAAGATTAATTTTGATGCTGGTTTTAAGAGGAGTGAAGCAAAATCATGTTCGGGTATTGTAATTAAAAACGACAGGGGGTTAGTTTTAGAGGCTTGTTACCGGATTCACTCGCAGATCGCCTCTCCTTTTGCTGCAGAAGCCATAGCCGCCGTGTCGGGTCTTCAGTTCGCGCTGGATCTCGGTTTCTCCTCCGTGATTCTTGAAGGGGATGCCCGCCAAATCATCATGCAACTCCAGGACTTAGCGCCGGATATCTCTGAAATCTGTTCACATATCAGCAATGCAAAGGAGTTAGCTCGTCACTTCTCGACTTGCTATTACCGATTCACTCACCGCAGTGCAAACAGAATCGCCCATGAGCTAGCGAAGTTAGGGTTACCTGGGTCGGAGGATAGATTTTAGGTTGAGGATGCCCCACCGCTGGTTCTGCATGCAATCGACGAGGAAGCCAGGGTCATCGAACGCCCTTAATCCGACGTTCTCCGCCATATTGATTTGGGTTTTTTTTCCAGATCTTTCTCCCCGTTTTCCCGTCTTCAACTCCTCTCCGCGTCATCGTTCAAATCGTGGTTTTCGACCGGAGCTGTTGTACCGTGTTGATGCAGATCCTCCTTTTTGGATCATTTTTATCTTTTGCTTTATCATGAACCGTCTCTTTCCTTTTGTTTCTCCCGAACCGTCCCCTTTATCGGGAGTTGTTTTATTATATTAATAAATGCATCAAACAGTTTATTTCAAAAAAAATATTTATTTTAAAATGGATAAATTATTGGAGGTAATAAATTATCTTATATCACTTGCAGGGCGGAAGGCAGTGGAGACCATACACCCACAAAAATTGGAAAAGTAAAATTTGGTCCTTTAACATTTCTAAAAATTTTAATTTAACATCTCAAAATTTGTAGAAATTCCCATCAAACTTAAATTTTTGAATACTTTTAATTAATCATGTTCCATAGTTTTAAAAAATTCCCATTAAGCACCTCAAAATTATTAAAAAAATTAATTAAACCCCATATTATTTAAAAAATATAAACTAAACCCTACAAAATTTTTAAAAATTTTAGTTTAAGCCTCTAAAATATATAAAACTTTTTAGTTTCCACTAAACTCTTTCGTCAAATTCCATCGTTATTACTAAGATCACTCCTTAAATTGGAGTATTTTGCCTTCTTTTAATAACTTGGGAACCATCATATTTGAAAAGGCTTATGAGTGTAAGAAGCTCTTGAACTTTTGAGAAAAAAATAATTAAGCCCGTGAACTTTTTTTGCACTCAATTAAGCCATTGAACAAAAAAATTGTATTAATTAAGTCATTAAACAAAAAAATCGAATCATTTAAGTCTTTGGACCAATTTTGACCATTAAATCTTGACAATTTTTTCTTCAGATATTACTGGTACATGGATACACTATAAATCTATCATGTTGCATTTACAAATTTTTTTCAAAATATTTTGTATAATTTTTATGAGTCTTTTTTAGAATTTTTAGAACTTAAAAAAATCAATAAAATAATAAAAAATGAAAATATCAAGTGGGAACATATTCGAAAAAACTGTCAAAATTTAATGGTAAAAGAACTTAATTGATTCAATTTCTTGTTTCAAGTGCTTAATTGATTATTTCTTAGTTTAAGAATTTAATTGAGTAAAAAAAAATTAACAACTTGATTGCTTTTTTTATCTTCAAAAATTCAAGACCTTCTTGCCCCGCTTTTAATGGCCACAATGGCCGAAAGCTAAGATGAAATAGGCTGTATTATTAAGATATTTAAAGTAGAAATTATTGGGGGAGGAGAGAATGGGTTAAGGAAGAAACTAGATTGGTGAGAATGGTTGTCAAAGTCGACCGTCCAACATTCTATCCATGAAATCCACTTTTGACCATTTGGATACACTACTTATTTATATATTATATACTCTTACATCCCTTCATTTTAAACCCCAAATAAAGCCACTTCTTAATGGTTACTTTTATTAATTAATAAATTTATTTAAATTTTGAGGAATTTGTTTGATGGAGACTACAAATTATAAAAATTTCTTAAGTGCCAATAATTAAGGTATGTTTCCATTATCCATAGTTGATAATAATGATCATTCTTTTCTGTTGTAGGTGTTCTTTGAAAGAAAAAAAATAGTTAGTCACCAAATATGTTTCATTCTCAAGAATGGAGCTAGAATCCTTAAATACGTAACTAAAAAACAAGATGAACAACCATTATGTCTCGTAGTTAATAATTCATATGGAGATACACTTTTTTAACTAATTATTATTTTGTCTAGTGGGATGAAACCGTTACGGTGCCCAGTTTAAATTAATTGACTAATAAATTAAATACAAATAATTATAGAAAAAAATACATGAAAATACACTTTTTAACTAATTATTAGATAATCTAGTAAAATGAATTTAGAGTAAACTGAATTGATATAATTAGTGGATAGCTGATAATAAATTACATTAACTGATTTGACTAGCAGATTGTATTAGCTGATTGTATAAAAGTGTTTGGTAAAATTAAATGATAGCTGATAACTGTCAGATTATTAAAACAAGCAAAATGTCATATAAGGACATGATTATATTCAATATTTGTTTGAATAGTTTATTAGTTATCAATATTTTGTATCTAATTAATATTAATTAGATTTATAAAAATTATTTTTAATATAATTTTTCTAAACATATTCGAATGATTTATATATTAATTTATTATTTATATAATTATTTTAATATAATTTAATTAATTAATAATTTTAAATACACATATAAATATGAAATAAAAAAATAAATAGGATTAGCTTATAAATAAGGTGAAAAAATATTTTATTTAGGTTATTTGGTAATTAGTTAGGGTAAAAGAGTCATTACAATTTTAATATCAGACCTCTAATCTCAAAAAGCTCATATTAGAAGTTTTTCAAAATTAGCAGTTTCACCCAAACCCGCTATTCACCAAACAACAATATTAGCGGATTTGACTAAACAAACCTCTAATTATGCCTCAAACCTCTAATTTTTACTCAAACCGCTATTTACAAAAAGGGTCATAATCATCTCCATATGAACCATTATAGTGTCTGATATAAATTAGTTGAACAATAAATAATGTATAAGTAGTTATTTAAAAAATTCATTTTTTATATGTGCATATATATCTTATAATCTTCGGGCCATAATCTCAAATTTGCCTTCAACTTTTTTATACATGGTGAGTCAGAATGGGATTAAATTAAGCATGGAGTTCACTTTTTGAAAAACAAAAATTGAATCCCTAGCTAGCATTAATTAATTAGGTCTAAGGAAAAAGAAAGATTCTTGGAGATGTGGGGGAGCCAAAAAGTCATAATTACCGTTATTTAAACTAGAATTTTCTTTGCAAATTGCAATAGACAAAGATTACAAACAAATTGAATTCAATTCAACACCAAGAATGAGACGTTGAGGGGGAGAGGGGACATGGTGATGGAATCCGAAGATACACATATTAAAATAATATTCAGTGCTATGTGCTTATCATTTAATTTTTTTTATTCTTTCGGTTTTAGTACTAATCCAAACTGAATCGCGTTGCACATTTAATTTTGTAGGTAATTTTTCCGGCAGAAATTTTTTACATACACAAAGCTTCGAACTCGAGACATGCTTAAAAGATACCAAGCTAATTACCACTTAGACCACTCGTTGGTTACTTATAACTTAACTAAGTAGAGTTAACTTCAGATTAAATCGGTTCATGTTTTAAGAGAAATTATTGAGTGGTTCCAGTGGCAAGGGCGAATATATGTAGGTACCTGGTGGGTCACGTGACCCATTATTAATTTTTAAGGTAAACTACAACGGAAGTCACTTAATTATGGGTACTATTATACTTGGGTCATTTAATTTTTAAAAGTTTTATTTAAGTCACTCAAATATGAGTAATGTTACATTTGAGTCATTCAAATATGGGTAAGGCTCAAATATGGGTAATGTTACATTTGAGTCATTCAAATATGGGTAAGGTTGCATTTCGCTCACTCAATTATGGGTAAGGTTACACTTGGGTCACCCTTCATACTTAAAAAAAATTACTGCTACAAAAATTACATTTGGGTCAATTCTCAAATGCTTAAACTTTTGATAACATTTATCTTTGAAACTCAGAAGAACTTCAACGATATCACACTTATCTCTTTCAACCTTCTATTCGATAAGAAAAAATGGTTGATTCTAAATTTCTCTGCTCATCCCTTTATCAATTCAACTTTTTAGTCACTTTTATCAATTGAGGATTGTTATTACTTTTTTAATTCTTTTTTCAAGTAGAGAGACTTTTTTAACAAAATATTTTTTATGTTTGGTTAGTCTGTTGTAGTCAAATTGATTGCATGGAGGGATTCAAAGCCTTAAACCTCTAAATAAGGTAAATAGGTGAACCACCAAACTTAAATTTCTGGATCCGCCCCTGTCCAGTGGGATATTTTTTTAGGTGGTATGAATTCGAACAATGTAATCTATAAGTGTCCGTGAATTTATTCAGATATAAAACCGTATGAAGATACTACCAAACTTTTAGCTCGAATCCTTTGTATTGTATTTCATTTCAAATTTGAGCTATTTTTAATTGGGATTATTTTTAGGTTGTGTACGTCTCAGTTGAATGAGTTAAATTGAGTTTAATTTAAGTCATTTCAAGTTTTTATAGTTTTTGAATTCGAATATTTTTTATTGTAAGTATTTTAAGTTAACAAAAAATGTTACGTTAGTTAATGAAAAAGTAACGCATTTTCTAAAAAGAAAATTGTGAATTTTTTCCGCAAGTCACTTTCCAACATAAGATAAGAAACAAACACTCTTTTATAAAGATATTTATAATTTAGTGAATGTTATAATTGAATCTTATCACGTAATATTGCGTAGGTTAGTTGTTTGTAAAGTTAACCAAGACGTTTTTATCTCTTTTTGTTAGTTGGAGTAATTCAAAGATCTGCACTCTTTAGGTGAGCACTTTAAAATTTGGCTATAGTGTTAGATATAAAGAACACTGATTAAAATTTTATAAGAAGATTTGAGTTTTATATTCACGTTTGCATACTCTTTGTTTCTTTACGTTTATTTTTATATTTGAGAGTATACTTATTTGTGTATTTCTTCTTATTATTTTTAATAAAATCTGATTTTTGATTAAAAAAAAACAAACACTCTCTTACAAATGTTCATAGCTCAATGTCACGGACTTATTCTTCAAGCTCGAATCCGTGCGGCACTAGCACTCTCGGCACGATGCTAGTAAGCCTTAATGTCGCAACGCTATGGCAAAACGAAGGAGCAAAAGTGTTTACAAGGAAGAAACCTTGTATTGCACAACGTAAGCTTTACAAAGGATGTTTTACAAGTGTTTAGATACACACTTCTTGGATGATTTACAAATGAGCTAGGCAAGCCTATTTATAGCCTCCAACCTCCCTAATGGACGGTGGAGATTTATTTGATCCGACGGTTGAGAGTTTGCCTCCCAAAATATCTACTAAGCCTAGATATTTCTAGATAAGTTCATACTTATCTACATGCATCTCTACTATTCTAGATTACTCTATAGTTCTACATGTATCTATAGGTTTCTAGATTATTCCGGAGATGTCCGGAGTTGTCCCGAGCCTTCCGGACTTGTCTCGAGCCCTCTTGATCATTCTCGGGTCTTTTAGGTTCCTTCGGGTGAGCCTAGATTGTTGTGGAAGCCTCTGGAAACCCTTGGAGATGTGTGGAGACGTTTGGGGCCCTCTAGGCCGTTCTAGAGTCTTCCTTGGGTCTTCCTTGGCCTTAAAAGGCTCATGGCATTTCATTTTGTCCAAGTTGGCCCTTGAGCACCTAGGTGGTGCACCTTGGGCGCGCGCAACGCACTTAGGTGGGGCTGTTCGGGCGCGCACTGCGCACCTGGGTGGCACACCTCGGTGCTGCTCGGTGCACCCGGGCGGGTGTGCCCCTCGGATGGCTAGGTCGCGACCAGGCGGGGCGTGACATCCTCCCCCACCCGATCTCGCGACGGCCTCGTCGCGTCTTCGTGGAACAGGGGTGTTGCTGGAGCGCTTCCCTCGACTCCTAGCTCGCCTTGACTTTGCCCTCGGCTTGTCGGCATTGTTGGAAGACCTCTCCCTCGAACCTTGACCCTCGGTGGTCTTAGAAGCTATGTTCTCCCCTCGAACATGCTTGGTGGCCTTCCCAGACACGGACACCCCTTTGTCTTGGTTCAATCCCTTGGACGGCTTGGCCCTTCGGATGGCCTTGTTGAGCTGAAGTGCAGAGACCACTCTCGTCCCTGACTTGGTGGCCCTTATCGTTGGAACCACGCATGATGGTGCACCCTCCGTGATGCACAGGCTGTTGGCAAAAGGCATCAGAATTGCCTTGGCTTGTTCAAAGAACTCGAGCCTTAGAATGAGTGGGTAGTCGTCTAACGGCACAATCGAGAAGTCCATGCGGCTTGACCATGTCCCAATGTTGGTCTTGACTCCTCGAACAAACCCATGGATGGGTTGAGCGGCAGAATTCACGGCCTTGACGGATCCTCCCCCTTTCACGATGCTAAGACCAAGCCTCTTTGCTTCATGTAAAGAGACAAAGTTATGAGACGCACCTGTGTCGAGCATTGCCCTCGATGCTTTCCCATTTACGGTGACGTTTACATAGAGCAATCCCTTGGCTTGGGTCTTTGGGGCGGACTGGATTCCATTCAAGAGCTGTAGCGATCCCATTTGTGCACCTTGGTCCCTCTCGGCATCACTACCTTCGTCGGCATCACTTTCCTCTTGATGCTTGGCTAGGATTGCACTAAGGGCTCGACGTTGTGGGCATTCACGTGTCCAATGATCACCATCACAAATGAAGCAATTGCTCGGTGGTGATTTCTTGGCACCATGAGAGTCTTTGGATCTGCCTCGGTCCTTGTCCCTCCACGAGGACGAGCCTTTGTGCTTCGGTGTGTCCTCGCTCTTGTGACTCTCTTTACGTGGGCTCCTATCTCTTCCACCATTGAAGTGGCCACTCTTCTTGTCCCTCGGTTCGTTGTTGGACTCCTAAGGGGTGGGATAGTCAATGAGGCTCTCGGCCACGGCAATGGCATCGACAAGGGTTTGTACTCCTCTTCACCTTAGCTCGGCCTTGGCCCAACTTTGGAGACCATCGGTGAAGTTGAAGAGTGAGTCATTCTCTGAGAGATCGGGGATCTCGAGCACCAAGCTTGTGAACTCTTTGACATAGTCTTGGATGCTCCCTATTTGCTTGAGCCTTCGTAGGCGAGCTCGTGCCTCATCCTCAGCATTCTCCGGATAGAATTGCCTTTTGAGCTCCCTTTTAAAATCATTGAAGGTAGTAATGGTACACGTACCTCTCTCGACATCGAGACGCCTTCTCCTCCACCAAAGCATGGCGGTGTCGGTGAGGTATAAGGTCGCGGTTTGGATCCTTGAGGCATCCTCCCTGATGCCAACGGCTTCTAGATATTGCTCCAAGCCATACAAGAAGTTGTCGACTTCTTTGGCGTTGCGTGTCCCTGAGAAAGTTTGAGGCTTGGGCACCTCGACCCTTCTTGCCTCCACGGTGGTGCTTGGCCCGGCTGCCATAGCACGTTTGCACAAGGCAAGGTCGCCTTGCAATGCTTCTAGTTGAGCATACACGGTTGTAAGTTCATGTTGGAAAGACTCACGTACCTTGGTGAGCTCTCCCAAGAGTGCATCGCGTACTTCACCCATTTCCGCGCGCAGGGACTCCTCTAGCTTGATCTTCATTGCCCTCACGGCTGTGTGGATCTCGGCATCCTCCACCTCAAGGCCTTCAATCCGCTCATGAAGGTCGTCCACCTGGGCACCCATGCTCGATACGCCTTTCTCTACGCGAGTTAGGCGCGACTCCAAGCTAGAGAGTATGTCCTTGGACTTGGCACGAGGTCTTGTCTCGACAGGATCAGCCCTTACTTCTTGCACACCTTGGTCATGCGTGACCTCGGTCTCGGACGGGCTAGCGGCTTGGTTCTTGGCGTTCTTGGCCATGCTCCCGAGCGATCGGAACTTGCTCTGATACCAACTGTCACGGACTTATTCTTCAAGCTCGAATCCGTGCGGCACTAGCACTCTCGGCACGATGCTAGTAAGCCTTAATGTCGCAACGCTATGGCAAAATGAAGGAGCAAAAGTGTTTACAAGGAAGAAACCTTGTATTGCACAACAGAAGCTTTACAAAGGATGCTTTACAAGTGTTTAGATACACACTTCTTGGATGATTTACAAATGAGCTAGGCAAGCCTATTTATAGCCTCCAACCTCCCTAATGGACGGTGGAGATTTATTTGATCCAACGGTTGAGAGTTTGCCTCCCAAAATATCTACTAAGCCTAGATATTTCTAGATAAGTTCATACTTATCTACATGCATCTCTACTATTCTAGATTACTCTATAGTTCTACATGTATCTATAGGTTTCTAGATTATTCCGGAGATGTCCGGAGTTGTCCCAGGCTTTCCGGACTTGTCTCGAGCCCTCTTGATCATTCTCGGGTCTTCTAGGTTCCTTCGGGTGAGCCTAGATTGTTGTGGAAGCCTCTGGAACCCCTTGGAGATGTGTGGAGACGTTTGGGGCCCTCTAGGCCGTTCTAGAGTCTTCCTTGGGTCTTCCTTGGCCTTAAAAGGCTCATGGCATTTCATTTTGTCCAAGTTGGCCCGTGAGCACCTAGGTGGTGCACCTTGGGCGCGCGCAGCGCACCTAGGTGGGGCTGTTCGGGCGCGCACTGCGCACCTGGGTGGCACACCTCGGTGCTGCTCGGTGCACCCGGGCGGGTGTGCCCCTCGGATGGCTAGGTCGCGACCAGGCGGGGCGTGACATCAAGCTGGGTCCTGGTTGTACAATATGTACTTAGCACATAAATGATTGTCAAAGTCTATCTCGACCTGATCCGTAATATGGACCTCAATTTTTTTTAAAGTTCGTCGTGGTTAACTCAAACTTATTTTTGGCATGCTCATAAAATTTATAATTTTTAAAATATATTTATTCTATTTTAATTTATTTTTGACTAAATTCATACAATTTTTTTTTATTGAAATTGATTTTTTACTATTTTATACATTAACAACCTGATACATTTTTTAACAGTCTAAAGATGGTTACAAGGTAGTTTTTGTTCATAGATATTCTTAACCACTTGATAAAGTACACATACTTTGCAGACATTACGATTGAACTTAGTTCTTTTAAGAAGAACACCATTCGCTTTTCCTTTGGGGCAACTTGTTAAGTTCAGCAACTTGACACATTTTCTAATACTTACATTATAGTACTATACATTAATATAAATTTAATTTTCACATTATACATATTATATAATAGATTACAATAAGATAATATACATTGTAAACATATAAATTGGGTTGGATTTGGAATTTAAAGGTTGGTGCCCGAGCTGAATACATTTTAAACTAGCCTGATTTTTTATTGTTTGAGTACATTTTCAGGCCTAATTTAGTAATTTTTATCACTCTCCTAAATTTGGGACATGACTTTGGGCTTCAAAAGATAGTCCAGCCTATAAACATGTCTACTCTCAAGTAGGAGTGTTCAAAATTACCTAGCCTGATTACCCGAAAAGAAAAAAATAAGTATTTTACTAAAAAAAATTATTCGACAGTGCTGAGTACCCAACCTGGGTTTTTTTGGTAGTTGGGTCAGGTTCGGGCCAGATATTTTTGGTAATCGGGTACCTAAATTGACCCTATACTTTTAATATATTTATTTTTTTAGTTTTAAGTTGTATTTTTATTTTTAGGCCCCTTAATATTTTTACCTAAAACTAAATTTAAATCTCGAAATTATTTCTATATCTTTATTATGTACTTTTAAGTTTTAAAATTTTCAAATATATTTTTATTAATTTGTTAATACAAGATTCGAAAGAAAAAAACAAAATTGATATTTTTAATGTCTTTTTAATAAAATTTAATATATATATATAACATCATCATTCCATATTAAATTATTCCAACATATGTATCATATTATATACATACTTAAATATACCTAATAAGTAATATAACCTAATCATGTCACATATTAATTATGCAACACATTAAAAGTCCTATCGTCTAAGGCACAAGTATTATCAAATAATTCAGAAATATTAACACAAGTAAAGAAAAGAGCTTCCCTAAAACGTTGCGCCCGAGATCGCGTAATTGGTCCTAACGGTAAGACCTTTGGATCAGCATCAAGCACGGGTGAATATGTGCTCACATCATTATTCAAAAATTATAGCAATCTCGCTTTGTAAACCCAATATTTTCAAATTCACGTGCTTCCTTCGACATGTAAGAATAAACATCAGCATGATGTATCACAACGCTAACCATTGAACTAATGATATTAGCTTTGACCGTCGGAAGAGATCTTGTAGATCTAAGTAAATGTCCAAATATTGTCTTGCACAGTAAAACGAATCATCGCTTGATATCTAGTTTTAGTTTTTAACTTATTAAATTGTTTCTCATTGATATCACCTTCAAATTCTTTGAAACCTTCCTTAGAATAAAAATAATCTTTGCAACGAATAACATTGATGCCAAAATATACCTTTTTCTACCTCTTCGAACACTAAAAAGTAAAACCCATACCATGACCATAATCTTTATACAAATTGTAAGCTGCTTCCCCATCAAATTCACATTTTCTTTTGCTTTTCTTTCTACGAAATTCAAATTATTTAATTTTTTCTTCTCGCTGTTATGAAGCATCTTTGTAACAAAATTATCGTATCAACATATAACATTAGCTCTATATTAAAAATATAAAAAAAATCTATTAATATAAATATCATAATTTATCATCTAAATCACCATAGTTAAATTCAATTTGAAAACTACTGTTAAATCCAATTTGAAATCGTATATATATATATATATAGGGTTTAGGGATAGGATCCAGTTACACAGTGTAAAACGCTCTAAGTTTTACACGTTTTTTGGATCGTTGGATGGGTGAAACGGATGGATGAGATTAACAATAGAATATGTGAAGATTATCATTTGGGGAAAAAAGTAAGGAGTTAATCTCAACCATCCATTTTTTCCATCCAACAATCCAAAAAACGTGGAAAACTTAAAGAGTTTTACACTGTGTAAGTTGATCCTAACCCCCCCCCCACACATATATATATAATGCTTATTTCAAACTTTTTGGAAACTTAAAGTTGACTTGAAAGCTCATATATAATACTTACTTCAATTTGTACAGTGAGATGCTTCAATTTTTTAATTTCTTTTATTATTTTGTAATATTTAGGATAATAAAAATTAAATATAACTTGAAAGAACATAAAGAAATAAATATATAATAACTTACTTAAAGCTTGTTGAAACCCTTGTTATATCCAATTTTAAGGCTTATTGGAAAAGATGGAGAATTGAGACAAAGGCACTGAGAAACAATGAATTGAGAAAGAGAGACGACTGAGAAAAGATTTGGGGGCATTTTTTATTTTTTATGTTTAATATTTTAGGGTTAAAAAAAAATTAAAGATGATTTGGATTATGGAAGATGACATGTAAAAATTTAATGACATGTATAATTTTTCATAATGGGTGGTTATGCAAAACGACGCTTAAATGACAGATAAATGAGGGCAAACCGGTTAACCTGGTCATTTCTTGAACATAATTTCTTATAAAATTTATACCTAATTTGTTACAAAAAATGTAAGAAAACGGTATATACACAATTCCTTATAAAGTAACAAATTGTGTTTGTACTCAATTTCTTACAAGAATGCACAAATTGGTACAAAATAGGTAACGAATTGTGTTTGTACACAATTTCTTACCAAATATACCTAATTTCTTACTGAAATTGTAAGAAATTATGTATATACTCAATTCCTTACAATTTTTTAAGTTGGGGTAAAGTTGCTCAAATCTTTGTAAGAAATTGTGTTTGTACTCAATTTCTTACAAGAATGTACAATTTGGTACAAAATAGTTAAGGAATTGTGTTTGTACGCAATTTCTTACCAAATATACATAATTTCTTACTAAAATTGTAAGAAATTAGGTATATACCTAATTCCTTATGAATTGTTAAGTTGGGGTAAAGTTGCTCAAACCTTTATAAGAAATTGCGTTTGTACTCAATTTCTTACAAGAATGCATAATTTGGTACAAAATAGGTAAAGAATTGTGTTTGTTTGTAGGGGTTTAAGTGTAGTAGTTATCAACCAAAAATTAGCCAAACTTATGGGAGCGAGAGCGTGGGATACGGCGGGGGAAAGAAGAGGTGTTCATCGGAGCGGTGAAGATAGCAGATCAAGTAGAGCCAAGGTGAAGAGGAGAGTGGGACATGCAGTCTTCATCAACAACGTCAGCAAAAGGATCCACCACCGCACTCTAGAGAGACGTTTTCGGAATATGGAACCGCCCTTGACGTATATATTGCTTATAGGAATCCAAGTAGACAGGGGAAAAGAACCACCTTTGCGTTTGTGAGGTTCAACAGCTGGAGTGGAGTTAGAAGAGCAGTGGATTTTGGCGATGGGAGAATACTGGATGGGTTCAGAATTAGAGTTTTCGAGGAAAGATCCAAAGCAAGATCCAAATCGCAGGGTGCCGAGATTAGTAATACGTCGAAACAGCCTTTTGCAGCAATTAGAGATAACATATCCTACATTGACGTCATTCGTGGAGTAAAGAACTTGCACAGAGAATTCCCAGGCAACCTTAGACCGATTGCTAAGAGGACCGAAGCCACGGGTGAGGCAGCTACAAACGGATTGGGTGTGGTTATCATGGAGGACAAACAGGTTAGGGAGCAGTATAGCCACTCATCACTTCTCTACGTTCCAAAACCCACGTGGAGGAGCCACAGCTTCGCCGGACGTATTAAACCAATGTACAACGTCGATCTAGTTCAAGACGCAATGATTTCAGAAGGCTTGAAGGTGCAAGTTTGCCCTTGGTATGGGCTGTTGTCCATAATCCGATGTGGAAACAAGGAAACTTTCAGCCGGTGTTGGGAGTTGAGAACGGAACTGATTAGAACCTGGTTCGACGAACTGGAGTGCTTGGAGGGCTTTAAAGGCAAACGGAAAGTTAAGACATGGATAGTCATGAAGGAGGTGCCGCTGCAAATATGGGATGTGGATTTCTTCCGTTCTGTAGCAAGCAGATGGGGAGAGCTCTTAAGCATCGATAAGGATACGATGGAGAAGAATCGTTTTGACCTTGCAAGACTGCTCATCTCCGTTCAAAGACTGGCAGACATTCCTGATAAAATTGCAGTCATTGTCAACGGCGTTAAGCAGATCATAAAGATCGGGCTGGAGGAGTACGTCGAAGATAGAGTGTTCCTCGACGGTAAATCCCCATGGGATCCGGCGGGGGAGATAAATGGTGACTTCTCAGTTTCTCCGGCACGTGCTCCATCACAAGTCCCGAGGGAGATTTTCGATGATAACAACATTGTTCTAGAAAATGACAAAGAGGTGTCTGCGCCGTCTTTTTCCTTTAATGAAACAGATAACATGTCAGCCGCTCTTTTAAATTCTAGCGGCGCAGGTTTACATGATGTACCTATAGTCTCGGAAGAGGGTTTGTTTTTTGTGCAACCGGGCTCGTCAATTCCAACCCAAGCCATCACGGATTTGGCGGCCCAAGAAGAATCCGTTTCCAATGCTTCTAGACTTCAAGAGGTCCAAATTGGGGTGATTGACACTAGCCAAATAGCGGGCCTATCACAACCCGCCCTATTTCCAGTTCAGGCCGGCCCAGCCCCGCCTTTGCCATATGTCGACGGTGATGCCTCATCCTTTGACAAGTCGACAAGGAAAACCAGCAGAAAAAAGAAAGCAGTTCAGCAGTTGGCCAAAGGGAAAAAGCTACCATGCAAAAAGAAAATCAAAAAGAAGAGAAAACAATGTTCCCCATCCGGTGATAAAGCACCTAAATTGAGCAGAAGAAACCGCGCGAAACTTTACTGTTCGGAATCTGGGAAGTTGGATAAAGCAGTTTTGACCCTAGAAATTAGCAAAGGTCTTGGGGTTATTTTCGAAGCTACTGATGATAAGGTCACGCGCAAATTTCTTGGCCATGTTGTTTCGGCCGAAGGCATCCGAGTTGATCCATCGAAGATTGAGGCTATTGTTGAGTGGAAACAACCTAAGTCCGTGACCAAGATTATGAGTTTCCTAGGATTAGCCGGTTACTATAGGAGATTTGTTGATGGGTTCTCTAGAGTAGCTACTTCTTTGACTAAATTGTTGCAAAAAGAAGTCAAATTTGAATGGTCAGATGCAAGACAGAAGGCCTTTGAGAAATTGAAGGAAGCTTTGACGAATGCTCCAGTGTTAGTGCAACCTGTTTCAGGTAAGGAGTTTGTGATTTACAGTGATGCTTCCTACGTAGGCTTAGGGTGTGTTTTGATGCAAGATAGGAGAGTTGTTGCTTATGCTTCTAGACAATTGAAGATTCATGAGAAGAACTATCCTACTCATGACATAGAGCTAGCCGCAGTTGTGTTTGCATTGAAGATTTGGCGTTATTATTTGTATGGTGAGAAGTGTATTGTCTACACCGACCACAAGAGCTTGAAGTATCTGATGACACAGAAAGAGTTGAACTTGAGACAGAGAACATGGCTAGAGTAGTTAAAAGATTACGATTTGACCATTGAGTACCATCCGGGTAAAGCAAATGTAGTAGCCGATGCTTTGAGTAGAAAAGTGGTCGTTGAGTTGAGAGCTATGTTTGCTAGATTGAGTGTGTCCGAGGATGGTGGTTTGATCACCGAGATGCAAGTGAAGCCTTCTTTGATTTAGTTGATTAGAGAGAAGCAGTTGCAAGATGCGAGTTTAGTTCCTCATGTTCAGGACATAGCCGAAGGAAGACCGACTGAGTATAGTTTCAGTGGTGAGAGCTTGTTATGCTTTAGAGATAGAATTGTTGTACCAGAAGATGTTGAGTTGAGATGTCAGATTCTGAGTGAAGCACATTCGAGTCCCTTTTCTATGCATTCGGGTAGTACCAAAATGTACCGAGATTTGAAGAATGATTACTTCTGGGTTGGTTTGAAGAGAGATGTAGCCGAGTATATGAGCCGTTGTATGGTTTGTCAGAGAGTGAAGGCAGAACAACATGTTCCTTCAGGTTTGCTACAGCCTTTGAAGATTCCGGAATGGAAATGGGAAGGATCACCATGGATTTTGTGTCGGGGTTGCCTTTGTCTCCTTCGAAGAAGAACTCTGTTTGGGTGATTGTTGATAGGTTCACTAAATGTGCTCACTTCTTAGCAGTGAACACTACGGATTCTTTAGACAAGTTGGCAAACTTGTACACCCGTGAGATTGTGAGACTTCATGGAGTTCCGAAGTCTATTGTTTCAGATAGGGATCCTAGATTTACTTCGAGATTCTGGGTTGCTTGCATAGTGCTTTAGTTAGCCGTTTGCATTTCAGCACATCTTACCATCCTCAGTCCGATGGGCAGTCAGAGCGAGTGATACAGATTCTTGAGGATATGCTTCGTTGTTGTGTGATTGATTTTCAGGGTTCTTGGGAGAAGCACTTACCGTTGGTTGAGTTTGCTTACAACAACAGTTATCAGTCTAGTATTCATATGGCACCTTATGAGGCCTTGTATGGTAGACGATGTAGGACTCCGATTTGTTGGGCTGAGATAGGTCAGAGATTGTTACCTATGCCAGACTTGCTAAAAGGGACTACTGAGAAGGTGAAGTTAATTTGTGACCGTTTGAAAGCAGCTTCCGATCGTCAGAAGTCTTACGCAGATTGGAAGAGGAAAGAGGTTGAGTACTCAGTAGGTGAGAAAGTGTTTCTGAAAGTATCTCCGTGGAAGAAGGTAATGAGATTTGGCCGGAAGGGCAAACTGAGTCTGAGGTTCATTGGTCCGTATGAGATAGTTGAGCGGATTGGGCCTGTAGCTTATCGTTTGAGGTTACCTTATGAGTTAGAGAAGATCCATGATGTCTTCCATGTGTCCATGCTTAGGAGATATAGATCGGATCCTTCTCATGTGATGCCCGTTGAGGAGATAGAGTTAAATTCGGATTCGTCCTATAATGAAGAGCCCGTTGAGATACTTGCTTCTGATGGCAAGGTGTTGCGTGGCAAGACCATAGAATTTGTCAAGGTGTTGTGGAGACATAGAGGTGTGGAAGAGGCCACGTGGGAGAGGAAAGCGGATATGGTTGAGCAGTTTCCGTATCTGTTTCCACTAGGTAATTTTGGGGACGAAATTTCCTTAAGTGAGGGAGAGTTATAACACCCGGGTTTAGGGGCTAGGTGGAAATAATATTTTAATATTATTTTGGGCTCAGTTTTATAATTAAAATGATCCTTTAAAATTTCGGGTTTCAAAATAAACGATTTGAATGGGACCAAAATGATTTAGACTCAAAATTTAAGAGCTACTTTAAAAACAAGGATAGCCATTCATTAATGGCCTTTTGGGTAATTTACCCATCATCAAATTTAAACCCCCTTTTCCTAACATCTCTCCATTATTCATCGTCTTCTTCATTCCCCCCCCCCCCAACGTGAAAGAGAGCTCTTCTCCCCTTGTTACTATTTCATTCAAAAAGCTTCCCCATTTCAACTCCAAATTGAAAGGTAATGATATTTTTGACTTCCCCTCATCTTCCTCTCCATAAAAGTACTCTTTATTTTCATTTCCATGAAAGTTTTAGAAAATGCCATTTTGGAAAGTTTGGATTAAAGATGAAAGTTTTATGTTGTAAAACCAAATGTTTTGACTTAATATGTTTAGTTATGAGGTATAGAGGTCAAATGGTATGATATACGTGAATTTCAAATGATTTTGGGAAATTTTCGGAATTGGGTTTTAAAGGGGTTTTTGAGGGTTTTAAAGTGGTTTTTGGGGTTGTTTAATGTTGGATTTTGGGGCCTACTGTAAAGGACTAAAATGAGCTGTTTAATGTGTTGATTGGTTGGAATATGTTGCATTGTTTGTAATTTCTGCTGCTGTGCTTCACATAGGTTCTAATTATGCCTATAGACAAGATTAAGTAAAAGAGATTTTTTGGGTCGTTAAACGAGGGGGTTACATTTATTGGTATCATAGCCTAAGGTTACCGAGACCTTGGGCAGGTAAGTGAGGTAAGTTCAAGTTTTTAATTGATATGCACGGTGTTTGCTTGCCTTGAAAGAATGGTTGCTTGTTTGACAAGTATGATCAACTGTTTATTCAAAAGTATGTGTGTGAGTCTCATTGCTACTATTACATTGGAAAAATGATTTTTAAGTGAGGGAACGTACTTGAACACTTGGAAGCCTTGCCTTGCTAACCCAGCTTGTATGTTTTGTTGTTGTGGTTGTAGTTGATATCTGTGAGAGCGATGTCTAGACCGAGAGGTAGGCCGAGAGTGGTTCGTCAGGAACCACGGGTTGCGGCTCCTGTCGAGCCGGCAGTTGGCGTGGGGGCTCAAATAGAAGGGCCGGTGGCCGCGGGAGTTGGCGCTCCACCACCACCACCACCACCACCTCCTCCACCTGGAGTTGGGGGCAAGGATGGAGCCGGAGGAAATGGACCTCAATGTGGCCAAGGTGGCCAAGGTCCAGCTGGAATTGATATGACTCCGCTATTGCAAGCGATAGCGGGAGCCTTCCAGGCCGCAGTTGCGGGAGCTCAGGCTGCAGCTCAGCCTAGGTGTGACGATGCCAGTCTACCTTTGGAGAGACTCTGTAGCTTGGGGGCCGAGGAGTTTAGAGGATCTACTCCGGAGAGATCAGAGTTATGGTTGGAGAAGACAGTTCGTATCTTGGCTCAGATGGGTTGTGCGGGCGCACGTAGATTGGGTTGTGTGATCTCGTTGCTTCAGGGTGATGCCTACACCTGGTGGGTCACCATTACTACCGGGGTTCCAGAGATAGAGATTGATTGGGAATTCTTTGAGTCCACTTTCAGGAAGAGGTACTTGGGACCGAGGTACCTAGATGAGAAGAAGCGAGAGTTCATGGCTCTCACTCAGGGAGATGCTTCTGTGACTGATTATGAGATCCGCTTTGTTCGCTTGAGTCAGTATGCCCCAGAATTGGTTCCTACTGAAGTGGAACGCTGTAACCGATTCCGCTACGGATTGAATGAAGAGGTTAAGAGGTATACACTAGCTTCTGACTACTTAGACTTTGATGTATTGGTCGCGAGGGCCAAGGATTTGGAGCATAGTTTGGGTTCGGCCAAACGATCTGGTGGTTCTAGTTCTGGAAAGAGGTATAACCACTTTGATGGTAGAGATGCTAAGAAGCACAGAGGTGGCGGACATCAGTTTGACCATAGACGTGGCGGTGGCCGCCATGGTAGGGGCCATCAGGGCCATAGAGGAGGAGGGCGGTTGCCCGAGTGTACCCGTTGTGGGAGACAGCACGCTGGTGAGTGTTGGGGTAACTTCCATGCTTGTTGGAACTGTGGTTCGAGGGACTACTTTAGGAGGGATTGTCCACATCAGGCAGCTCAGGCACCGAACATTGCTCAGGCTCCTGCGAGAGCGAATGATTTTCAGAGAGGCCGTGGGCGCGGTCGTGGCTACTTCCAACCTAAGGCCGATGCACCTAGGGTAGATGCTCAGAGGAATCTTGCTCATGTTGTGGCTGTGCAGCTAGAGGCGGGAGGACCAGCGAGAGTTTATGCTCAGAGAGAGGCCGGGAACGACACTGATGTGATAGCAGGTAATTTCGAGTTACAGTCTATAGCTTTTCTTTCTTTGGTTGATTCGGGTTCTACGCATTCCTACATTTTGAGTGAGCATGCACAGAAGTTAGATATCCCTGTTGAGATCTTAGATGTAGGTATGCATGTCACTAGTTCTTTTGGTGAGACAGTTGTGGTTAGACGTATGTATAGGAGGTGTCCACTGAAGATTCAGGGTCATGTGTTCTCAGTTGATATGGTGGAACTTCCTTTCTATGGTTTTGATATTATTCTGGGTATGGACTGGTTGGTTGAGCATCGGGCTAGTATGGATTTTGAGACAAAGAGAATTTCTTTGAAGCTTTCTAATGACTACGAGGTAGTAGTAGTAGGCGAGAATATTAAGTTCTTGTCTAATGTGGTGTCAGCTTTAGAGGCTCATAGGTTGATGGACTCTGGATGTGGGGCTTATTTAGCTTATGTTATGAATCCGGATATGAGTGAAGCTAGACCGAAAGATATCAGAACAGTGTGTGACTTTCCGGATGTGTTTCCTGAAGAGTTGCCGGGTTTGCCTCCTGACAGAGATGTTGAGTTTGTGATTGAGACAGTTTCAGGATCTAATCCAGTTTCGATAGCTCCGTATCGTATGGCTCCGAAAGAGTTGAAAGAATTGAAGAGTCAGTTGCAAGAATTATTAGACCGTGGCTTCATTAGGCCTAGTAGTTCTCCTTGGGTGCTCATGTGTTGTTTGTGAAAAAGAAAGATGGTAGCATGCGCATGTGTATTGACTACAGACAGTTGAATCAGTTGACTGTGAAGAACAAGTATATGTTGCCTCGTATAGATGATTTGTTTGATCAGTTGAGAGGTGCTTCAGTGTTCTCGAAGATAGATTTGAGATCCGGGTACTATCAGTTGAAGGAGAAAGAGTGTGATGTTCCGAAGAAAGCTTTTAGGACTAGATATGGTCACTATGAGTTTCTTGTGATGCCATTTGGGCTCACGAATGCACCAGCAGCATTCATGGACATGATGAACAGAATTTTCAGAGACTATCTAGACCATTTTGTAGTTGTCTTCATTGATGATATACTTGTATACTCGAAGACAGAAGAAGAGCATGATGAGCACTTGAGATTTGTTTTATAGAGATTATTGAGCAATCAGTTGTATGCGAAGCTTAGTAAATATGAGTTCTGGATTCGAGAAGTTGTATTTCTTGGCCATGTTGTTTCGGCCGAAGGCATCCGAGTTGATCCATCGAAGATTGAGGCTATTGTTGAGTGGAAACAACCTAAGTCCGTGACCGAGATTAGGAGTTTCCTAGGATTAGCCAGTTACTATTGAAGGAGTCAAATTTGAATGGTCAGATGCAAGACAGAAGGCCTTTGAGAAATTGAAGGAAGCTTTGACGATTGCTCCAGTGTTAGTGCAACCTGTTTCAGGTAAGGAGTTTGTGATTTACAGTGATGCTTCCTACGTAGGCTTAGGGTGTGTTTTGATGCAAGATAGGAGAGTTGTTGCTTATGCTTCTAGACAGTTGAAGATTCATGAGAAGAACTATCCTACTCATGACATAGAGCTAGCCGCAGTTGTGTTTGCATTGAAGATTTGGAGTCATTATTTGTATGGTGAGAAGTGTATTGTCTACACCGACCACAAGAGCTTGAAGTATCTGATGACACAGAAAGAGTTGAACTTGAGACAGAGAAGATGGCTAGAGTTGTTAAAAGATTACGATTTGACCATTGAGTTCCATCCGGGTAAAGCAAATGTAGTAGTCGATGCTTTGAGTAGAAAAGTGGCCGTTGAGTTGAGAGCTATGTTTGCTAGATTGAGTGTGTCCGAGGATGGTGGTTTGAAGAGAGCTTGTTATGCTTTAGAGATAGAATTGTTGTACCAGAAGATGTTGGGTTGAGACGTCAGATTCTGAGTGAAGCACATTCGAGTCCCTTTTCTATGCATCCGGGTAGTACCAAAATGTACCGAGATTTGAAGAATGATTACTTCTGGGTTGGTTTGAAGAGAGATGTAGCCGAGTATGTGAGCCGTTGTATGGTTTGTCAGAGAGTGAAGGCAGAACATCAGGTTCCTTCAGGTTTGCTACAGCCTTTGAAGATTCCAGAATGGAAATGGGAGAGGATCACCATGGATTTTGTGTCGAGGTTGCCTTTGTCTCCTTCGAAGAAGAACTCTGTTTGGGTGATTGTTGATAGGTTCACTAAGTGTGCTCACTTCTTAGCAGTGAACACTACGGATTCTTTAGACAAGTTGGCAAACTTGTACATCCGTGAGATTGTGAGACTTCATGGAGTTCTGAAGTCTATTGTTTCAAATAGGGATCCTAGATTTACTTCGAGATTCTGGGGTTGCTTGCATAGTGCTTTAGGTAGCCGTTTGCATTTCAGCACATCTTATCATCCTCAGTCCGATGGGCAGTCAGAGCGAGTAATACAGATTCTTGAGGATATGCTTCGTTGTTGTGTGATTGATTTTCAGGGTTCTTGGGAGAAGCACTTACCGTTGGTTGAGTTTGCTTACAACAACAGTTATCAGTCTAGTATTCATATGGCACCTTATGAGGCCTTGTATGGTAGACGATGTAGGACTCCGATTTGTTGGGCTGAGACAGGTCAGAGATTGTTACCTATGCCAGACTTGCTAAAAGGGACTACTGAGAAGGTGAAGTTGATTTGTGACCATTTGAAAGCAGCTTCCGATCGTCAGAAGTCTTACGCAGATTTGAAAAGGAAAGAGGTTGAGTACTCAGTGGGTGAGAAAGTGTTTCTGAAAGTATCTCCGTGGAAGAAGGTAATGAGATGTGGCCGGAAGGGCAAACTGAGTCCGAGGTTCATTGGTCCGTATGAGATAGTTGAGCGAATTGGGCCTGTAGCTTATCGTTTGAGGTTACCTTCTGAGTTAGAGAAGATCCATGATGTCTTCCATGTGTCCATGCTTAGGAGATATAGATCGAATCCTTCTCATGTGATGTCCGTTGAGGAGATAGAGTTAAATCCGGATTTGTCCTATAATGAAGAGCCCGTTGAGATACTTGCTTCTGATGGCAAGGTTTTGCGTGGCAAGACCATAGAATTGGTCAAGGTGTTGTCGAGACATAGAAGTGTGGAAGAGGCCACGTGGGGGAGGAAAGCGGATATGGTTGAGCAGTTTCCGTATCTGTTTCCACCAGGTAATTTCGGGGACGAAATTTCCTTAAGTGAGGGAGAGTTGTAACACCCGGGTTTAGGGGCTAGGTGGAAATAATATTTTAATTTTATTTTGGGCTCGGTATTATAATTAAAATGATCCTTTAAAATTTCGGGTTTCAAAATAAACGATTTGAATGTGACCAAAATGATTTAGACTCAAAATTTAAGAGCTACTTTAAAAAAAATGATAGCCATTCATTAATGGCCTTTTGGGTAATTTACCCATCATCAAATTTAAACCCCCTTTTCCTAACATCTCTCCACTATTCATCCTCTTCTTCATTTCCCCCCCCCCCCCCCCTCCAACGTGAAAGAGAGCTCTTCTCCCCTTGTTGCTATTTCATTCAAAAAGCTTCCCCATTTCAACTCCAAAATGAAAGGTAATGGTATTATTGACTTCCCCTCATCTTCCTCTCCATAAAAGTACTCTTTATTTTCATTTCCATGAAAGTTTTAGAAAATGCCATTTTGGAAAGTTTGGATTAAAGATGAAAGCTTTATGTTGTAAAACCAAATGTTTTGACTTAATATGTTTAGTTATGAGGTATAGAGGTCAAATGGTATGATATATGTGAATTTCAAATGATTTTGGGAAATTTTCGGAATTGGGTTTCAAAGGGGTTTTTGGAGGGCTTTAAAGTGGTTTTTGAGATTGTTTAATGTTGGATTTTGGAGGCTGTTGGTAGTATGATATATGAAGGTCACTTTGGGTGTATTTGATGGTTGTTTGGATGCTTGAAATAGAAGATATCAGTGGGTTTTAGGGGCAGCTCGAGAATTCTGTTTTGGGGTTGATTTTGTGTGTTGGATGCTTGATAATGTAATCCGGGTTAGTTCTGATGATGAGATATTGATTGTGAATGTTTTGTTTGTGTTTGTGATTGATTAGAATCGAGTTTGGGCATCGGTGAGGCATCAGAAGTGAATCTGGGAAGTTGAAGGTGATTGCTTGCTTGGTCCTTGAGCTTGGAAGCTTAGGTGAGTGGTTAATTGTTTTAAATGGTTTTAAAATGGTTGGTTCGAGTATATGGACTAGGTTGGGCTTGGTAGACCCACCTAGAGTTAGGATTAGAGTGGTAGCCTAATCCTAAGCTTGATCTAGAGCCTTTGGATGAACTCGTTTATGTGGTTGTGTATGTCTCGTATGAAATGTGATATTTGTGCTTATGTATATTGTATTATACATGTGAAATGTGACATGACTGGTGATGCTTGAGACATGCATGATGATGGTTGTTGGTGAGTGCGTGCTAAGCACGGAAATGATTGGAATGAGTAATGTGAAATGAGTAAATGTTGGCACTAGTATACTTGAATACAAATGATCGATCATTAGGATGTTAGTGTGTACACATGAGTCAAAAGTCGCGCGTGGCCTTGGTGGCGTTGAGTCACCAAGGAGGAGTACGGGTTCTCCCGGAAATTGTATTTGAATATAGTCGGTGATGAGTGGAATCCCATCGACAGGGCGTGAGGATGAGTGGAATCCCCTCCGCGAGACCGGTGATGAGTGAAATCCCACCGTGAGGTAATATGGTTGTTGGATGTGAGTTCCAACATGTCTATCCGCGTATTCGGGTCATAGCTAGGTGCCAATGTTGTTTGATATGTGTATCAATGTATTGAGATTTATGATCTTTAATGGGATGCTAGAATGTGATTACATGGATAGTAGAGTTGAGCTTATGATCATGGCATTTATATTGTATATTGCTCATGCATCTTTATCTTGTGGCTCCTACGGATCCTTGGTATGTTTGTGCTTTACCTTGGCTAGATCGTGCTCGGACCCTGCAATGTTGAGGTTTGTTTTTAGAGCTTACCCTCACTAAGCATCATTGCTTACGCTCTCTTTGTTCAACATTGCAGATCCTTAGTTCGTGGGTTGCTCGAGCAAGCGGAGGGCCTCCAAGTGTGGTTGTTGACTTGAGTGCATCAAGTATGACTTTAAAATGTTGAACATGTAATAGTTTGAGCAATGGGACATGTGTTATTTTGATGGATTGTTGCTAGTTGTTTAGGAGCTTGATTAGACTCCTTGATATCTTGTCTTTGTATGGTTTGTGTTGCCATGTTAAATTGTAACTCATGCTCAAATTGCTTATTTTGAATGTTAGCTCTATGCCTTAGAGGTTACTTTTATGTTTGAATGATGTGGTATGAATGTATGGGTTGTGAAGTCTTACCTTAGTGTTTAGACTCGTCCTAATCTTGTTAAAGCATGCTTTTATTGTTAGGTTGCCTTAGGTTTATGTGTTTTAAGGTTGAAGTGTGTTTTGGTAGTGTTTTGGGGCACCCTTGTGCCTTAAAACATCCAAAACGAAACTGCAGACAGGGGGCGTTTCGGAACGGGTCACCCTGTTCCGATACGGTCCCTTTGCAAATGGCCTGCCGTTTCGAAACTGATGGGGGTCGTTTCGGAACATTTTTGCTACTGGAATTTTGAGAAATTGACGATATGAAGGTGTTCTGAAACGGGCCTTTGATGTTTCGAAACGGTCAAATATCGTTGACCACGAAAAATTGACCGTCAGGGTCGTTTCGATATGGGTCATCCCTGTTTCGAAACGGTCACCCTGTGGTTGACCCTGGCCTGTTGACTAAGTCAAGGCGTTTTGGAACACCCTAAGGGCGTTTCGAAACGGCTTGCTGTAAAGGACTAAAATGAGCTGTTTAATGTGTTGATTGGTCGGAATATGTTGCATTGTTTGTAATTTTCGCTGCTGTGCTTCACATAGGTTCTAATTATGCCTATAGACAAGATTAAGTAAAAGAAATTTTCTGGGTCGTTAAACGAGGAGGTTACAAGATTCCTATTATCCCCCGAATTTATCAACGCCTTCCCCCAGCTGAGGCAATTCACCACTGCTCACGACTTGTCGGACCACTGTCCAGTCATACTTAAGGCAATTTCAGTGAACCAAGGGCCTAAACCGTTCAGATTCTTCAACCATTGGGCTGATTGTTCCCAATATGTAGAAATCGTCTGCAAAACTGTTTTGGAACACCAAGGAACTGGAATCGGTAATGTGCTTCGAGCCATCAAAAAGGAATCGAAACAGTGGGCGAAGAATCACAGAGAAGCCGAGGCTAAATTGCTAAAGGAGACGGATGATCTGATTGGAGCACTGGAAATGGACATCCTAAATAATGGGAACTCTTCCGAGAAGTCACAGAAGCTTGCTCACCTTAGAGCTCAACTTTGGGATTTCTACCGAAGGGAAGAAAGAGAGTGGTTGCAGAAATCTAGAGCCCGATGGTTTAAGGAAGGTGACAAGAATACGAAATACTTCCATGTCATTGCTTCGATGAGAAACAAAAGAAATAACATCGCCCGTTTGCGAGTTGGAAACTCAGTCTTACTCGATCGTGCTTCTATATCTCAAGCTTTTGTGCAGCACTTTGGCGAGTCGTTCAACAAAGTCCCAACCATCCCAATATCTGCATTTGCTGGGGAATTCAAAAAATTGTCTGCAGAAAGCCGATCGGGCCTGGAAAAACCTTTTTCCGAAGAGGAAGTTTGGCAGGCTATAGTTTCAGCAGAAGGTTCTCGTGCACCCGGTCCAGACGGATTCAATTTATAATTCTATAAGAAGTTTTGGCCATCAGTAAAAGGCGAGGTGATGAACTTCTTTGAACTTTTTTCTAACGGCAGTGTGGGTGATTCTTCTTTCAAACATTCATTTATATCATTAATTCCAAAGGTTCCGAACCCGGAAACAATCAATGACTTCAGACCGATAAGCCTCGTGGGAAGCCTTTACAAAATTCTTGCACGAGTCCTTTCTCGGAGATTAGCTACATGCATGGGGGAGATTATCAGTGAAAATCAATTCGCTTTCACTACAGGGAAACAGTTGACCGACTGTGTTTTAATTGCAAATGAAACTATAGATCAGTTGAGGCAAAGTAAAAGTAAAGCAGTGCTGTTTAAAGCCGACTTTAAGAAGGCGTACGACACTGTGGACTGGAATTTCTTGGACCAAGTTCAACAATGGATGGGGTTCGGAAGGAGGTGGAGATCGTGGATTTTATCATGTATTTCTAGTGTGTCAATACAAGTCCTTATAAATGGTGTACCTTCCAGCAGTTTTAGCACAAGCAGGGGTCTTCGTCAGGGATGCCCAATTTCGCCAATGTTGTTCAACATAATTGGGGAAGCACTGAGCGTACTTATTCATAATGATATGGAGAAAAAAGTAATATCAGACGTTAGCATTGGGCCGAGCAAGTATCCAGTCTCGCACCTACAGTTCGCCGACGACTTAATCTTGTTTCTGGAGGCAAGCGAAGTCAACATCCGCAACACTAAACGAGTCTTGAGAATTTTTCAAGCCATATCCGGACTCCAATTGAACGTTAGGAAAACAAGAACGTTCGGTATTAATGTGGAGCGCAATGATCTTGAAGCATGGTCAGCAGCTATAAACTGCAAAATCGACACACTACCAACTATGTATTTGGGTCTGCCAGTGGGGAATAACCGAAACGGAGCCGCAATTTGGAAGCCGATAGTCGACAAGGTTCGCATAAGGATCGAAGGATGGGAGGGGAAACTGCTCTCCTTTGCTGGTAAAGTGACGTTGGTAAGATCCATTTTGTCAAATCTTCCAGTGTTTTATATGTCCATTTTCCCGATCCCGGTTTCAGTTGCTAATAATTTAAGTAGAATGGTGGCAAAATTCTTATGGGGAAAGGCTGCAAATCGACCTATCCACTGGTTCAAATGGCAGACAATGTGCAAACTGAAACATCTAGGTGGTTTGGGGTTAATCGACTTCAAAGTTCTTAACCGGTCCTTATTGAACAAGTGGGTGTGGAGGTATAGCCATGAGCGAAACAGTTTATGGAGAAAAGTAATTGACGTGAAGCTTGGAAATGAGCAGAACAACCTTTTACCAACCAACTGCACGAGTAAGAAAATGTCATGGGTATGGAAAGGCATAACCAAACCCTTATTAGACGAGAATGATGCTCTCACTTCGAACCTGAGATGTGTTCTTGGGAACGGTAAAGCTATAAACTTCTGGGATGATATCTGGATAGGTGATAAGCCCCTTAAACTCGCATATCCCAGAATCTTTGCATTGGCGTCCCGAAAACATGGCAAGGTTGAGGAGTTTATATCCGTTTCAAATGACGCATGGGAATGGAGGATACCAATGCGCAGACAGGTTTTCGGATGGGAAGAGGAAATTTGGGTCGACTTTTTGACAATTTTAAATACGGCTAAATATTGTGCGGACAAAGACGATTACCTTAGATGGGTAGGCTCTTCAGCCGGTGTGTATCGCCCTAAGGCGTTTCGTGATTTTTTGTCTCATGATGTAAACGACTCGGATGACATATGGAAATGGGTGTGGTCGAAGTTAGTCCCGCCGAAAGTAGAATGCTTCTTATGGAGGGCTTTGAACAATAGAATCCCCACCCTTGTGGAACTGTGGAAAAGAGGAGTAAACAGTACTGGCCAAGCTTTGTGTGTGATGTGCAACAAGGAGGAAGAGACGACAGGCCATCTTTTCAGCAACTGCGAGGTAACATCAAAAGTGTGGCGTGCTTGGTGCAGCAATTGGAACATTCAAGTGGCTCTTCCCGATTCTCTCGCGGCTCTTTTGCTCATATGGGTAAACTTGCCGCCAAAACCATCTCTTAAGCAATTATGGTTTGTGGCTTTCTACGGCATCATCTGGACAGTGTGGCTTCAAAGAAATGATAAAATCTTCAATAAAAAGAAAATAACTGGTGAGTTTTTGCTGGATATGGCTATGATCCGGGTTGGTTACTGGTGCAAAGGAATTTGGCCTGAGAGTGTCGTATCAGTCTCTGACTTCTTGCGCAATCCTGCTGGGATTTTGATTCATAAGAACAAAACGGCTAGGTTGTTGCCTGGTTCATGGACCAAGCCTCTGGTGGGTTCTATCAAGCTCAATGTGGACGCCGCTGTGTCTGGCAGCTACGACGTGGCTGGAGTAGGGGGCATTCTACGTGATCATACGGGTGCTGTATTGATGAAATTTTTAGAAAATATTGGACTGTCGGACGCCACTGGTGCTGAGCTAATAGCCATATGGAGAGCGTGCCAACTCTTGACTCAAACGAATGGGGTTCCAAACGCAGAACGCATCATAGAAACGGATAGCTTCCTAGTAGTATCGTGGATTGGAAACCCAGCTTCAAGCCCTTCTTGCTTCAAAGACCTTGTTCTCAAATGCACATCTGCAACAAACAGTGTGAAATACAGGGTTACCTTTGTTTACAGAGAGGAAAACGTCTCTGCCCATGCGTTGGCAAAAGAAGGCATTAGAAGAAAAGAAAACATGGTTTGGGTGATAGAGTCGAGCATCGACTAACGACGTATGAGCCGTGCAAGAGTTTTTAGAAGAGCAACAGAAGGTGTTTTATTTTGTATCTAATTCGATCGCAACTTTGTTTCATTTTTGCTGAGTGTGTTGTGAAACTTTTGAACTCGATACGTCGCACTCTTTTTCCTCCACCTAGGTTTAGGGAGGTTTTTTTAATGAGGCACGTGTCGAGTTTCATCTTCATCGAATAAATACTCGAAACCTTTAAAAAAAAGAATTGTGTTTGTCACAACTTCTTACTAAATATACCTAATTTCTTACTAAAATTGTAAGAAATTAGGAATATACCCAATTCCTTACGAATTTTTAAGTTGGGGTAAAGTTGCTCAAACCTTTGTAAGAAATTGTGTTTATACTTAATTTCTTACAAGAATGCACAATTTGGTACAAAATAGGTAAGGAATTGTGTTTATACACAATTTCTTACCAAATATACCTAATTTATTACTGAAATTGTAAGGAATTAGGTATATACCCAATTCCTTACGAATTTTTAAGTTGGAGTAAAGTTGCTCAAACCTTTTTAAGAAATTGTGTTTGTACTTAATTTCTTACAAGAATGCACAATTTGGTACAAAATAGGCAAGGAATTGGTAATAAATTAGGTATATACCCAATTCCTTACGAATTTTTTAGTTGGGGTAAAGTTGCTCAAACCTTTGTAAGAAATTGTGTTTGTGCTCAATTTCTTACAAGAATGCACAATTTGGTACAAAATAGGTAAGGAATTGTGTTTATACACAATTTCTTACCAAATATACCTAATTTCTTACTGAAATTGTAAGAAATTAGGTATATACCCAATTCCTTACGAATTTTTAAGTTGAGGTAAAGTTGCTCAAACCTTTGTAAGAAATTGTGTTTGTACTCAATTTTTTACAAGAATGCACAAGCTGGTCTGAAAGTATTGGCATTTTTTTTTCATTCTAATAGGTGGCATTGAAACCACCTATATGGGGTTTCGGTGCTGGTCTGAAAGTATGGGAAATTTATTTTCATTCCAGTAGGTGGCATCGAAACCACCTATATGGGGTTTTAGTGCTGGTTTGACAGTATGGACAAATTTTCATTCCAATAAACAACATTGAAACCACCTATATGGGATTTCAGTGTTGGTCCGAAAGTATGGGAAAATTTTTCATTACTCTAGGTGGGATCAGAACCACCTATATAGGGTTTCAGTGCTGATTTAGGGTTATGTATAAATTTTGACAAGGTTTGTTGTTTGTGTTCACTGCCAAAGTGGTTCCGAAACTATAATTGGGGTTTCGAAACCCCTAGTTTGACGTGTATGTACACATTTTACTACAAAATGTACCGAATTTACCATAAGTGTTGTAGGGGTAGTTTCGAAACCGCAATTGTTGGTTTCGAAACCTCTTGAGTAGACATGAATTTAATGGCATACTGCGAAAGTGGTTCTGAAACCACAGTGGTGGTTTCGAAACCCTACTTTAACGTGTATGTACACATTTTACTACAAAATGTACCAGATTTAGTACATATTTTGTAAGAAAATCGGAGGGCGGAGTACATGATCTTGTGAGGTATCCACTGCTGCAAGTGGCATGAACTGCTACATAGCGACTCCAAGATAACCAATGAAAGGAACCAACTTGTTCCCTGGTGCTTGACCTTGGGCAGCAGGGAATGCCGGTGTGGGAGGCATGAAGCTAGGTTGTGCATTCATGGTTTTGAGTTGTTGCTCCAGCCTTTCCTTCTCGAGTTTTAGTCTCTTGTTTTCGTCACGAAACTCGTTCTTCTCAGCCTGAAACAGCAGAAATACAGTTTAATACGATTCAAATGCAATGGATATACTTGATGCCTCTTTAATCATTTTCAAGATACTAGCATATCTTAAATAGAAAAATAGCATCTAAATATTTTGAAGATACAGTTTACTATATGTTGTTTCTATGGTAAAATTTCTGTAGTAGTACTTTTGAGTTAATGGGAGTATATTTTGATGTTTCTTGAAAGTGCTTCAAAGAAAAAGGCAGAGCTGAAACATACAACAATTATAGTCTACCTAAAGGAAAAACAATGGTGAGGGCATTTACAGAATATTATGCTTCTGATAGGAAATCTATGCAATTAAACAATAAAAAATAAAGTACCTTAAATAGGAAATTACACTAGGCGTGAGGGACTAAATCACAGTGAAAAACAAAAATAAGAGCAGGAATACAAGAAAAAAGCATACTCAAATCAAATGATGTATACAATACTACATTTTCTTTGTTAAGGGTAGCGAGAGAGAAAAGATACACTAAAAAAATTAAATGCCTATTTAATCTAATATTAAAAAGAGGAAAAAACCATCACTTTGTACATCTACATTAAAAATCTGATAAGAAACAATATGAGAAGAAATCTTACTCAGAAATAGTGTGCCTGTATCTCACACTCAATGATTTGATTGATTTCTCCCTTTCAGACCAGCAAGGATCACAAACTGAAAACTTCAACAACCCAATGGCTGCAGCAGTTCAAAATTTATTAATGAGAAAGAACAATTAGTAACAGAGATCAGAGCTTCCCCTAAAACAGCAAACAGGTAAGTTAGAGTCTTAAACAAAACTTCAAAGTATAGGACAATAGAGCAATAGAGCAATATTCATTATGTCCAGCACCAAGCGCAAAAACTATATTCTCAGAGTATATCTTAGAAATTTTAAAGAGAAAACCAAGAGGAAGAACAGATCTTGTAACTCACCCTTTCACACCATTGTACTTCGATGATGTCAACCGATGTCCTCCATAAAACTCTTTCGTTGTAAGAAAATCATGCCGCTTGATTCGCCGCCGTTTATGCTCTCAATAGGTTTGAGATTATCGAAACCCTAAAAAATTCTTTCCAGCTCGATATTATCCCCTCTTCAAACTCACGTTTTTGTTTTTTAATGCAAAACGGTTACCGGTTCACCGGATAACCTTTTATTTTTTTTCCAATCCTACAGTTGATATTTAACCGGCTTAATCTAACGGGTGAGATTTAGGGGCCAATTTTTAGTTGGCATTTAAGCCGTTATTTTTTAGAATTTTCCATAATATAATTTCTCCATTTATAGGTAAAGTTCGAGCAAGATGCATTGCCTTTAAAAAATATTATATATTTTCAGGTTAATCAGCTTTATTGTTAATTAAAATATGCCAACGTAATAATTTAATGGCATTCATTTATCTGCAATCTAGTATTATGTGGCATTAATTGATATAGAAAATTAGTCCAACAATGAAACTTACACCATTCGTACTCTTCTTTACAAAAATTTGTTAAGTACAATAATATCGATTATTTACCACAAACACTTAATAAAGGAATAAATTAATGCAAAAAGTAAATCGAGATAGTCCAACGTATTTAATAGAAGGAAAATAAATTTACACATGTGGATCCTCGTGTGATTATCTAATAGATGCAGAAACAAGGCAACATAAAAAACAATGGAGTTGAAGGGGTCGACAGCAGATATATTCTCCAAGCATCCATCCAACGGCCCCAGCAAGATCATCAACCAGGTAAAGGGTGACCGTTTATAAAACAGTTGTAAGGTTTTTTTGACATGCATTACTGCAATTATATAAGAAACAAATTCAGAATCACATCTTATCATATTTCAATGAAAGAAATGATATACTGCAGAGTTATAGCAGAAACAAATTCAGAATCACATCTTATCTTATTTCAATGAAACAAATGATATACTGCAGTTATAGAAGAAAATGTAAATAGAAGAAAGCAATCTGAAGTGACTTACTTCGCATTTTTTATCCAAGTTTTTCACAGCATCAGACATTGCATGTATAATCATTTTCTTCACCTGTTACAAATGACAGATAGAAGAAGAGTCTAAGCAGGCAATGATCCACGATAATGTTGCAGATCCGGAGTAGGTATACACGTATAGTATTCAAATATCAGTTAAAAAAGCTAAAAGTCTCTGTACGGCAAGATACCAGTAAGGCTAGCCATTTGCCCTACTGCTATAGGGGCTAACAGAAACTATTGCTTCAACTTTTCAATACTGAGGACCTATGCAACATACCTCCAATTTATCCTCGTTCGTCCTATGTTCATGAGGGAGCACACGGAATTCATCAGTCAAGCGAACACACTCACCAACATTTTCAGGTGAAACAAAATCAAGAGCAACCTTTATGCATGACTGTCATAAACAAATATAAAGATAAGCATAAGCATATCAAACCGTCATCACAGGAAATCAACTCTTGCATCATGGTTGCTAACAGAATGAACCTTACAGCAGTATTAGTTTTCACTGTATATAGCGTTTTAGGACTGAAAAGAAAAAGAAAACTCTTGGTGGGAGATTAAGGTTTTTAACACAATGTGTGCCTAAACACAAAAGAATCCATCAAGGATATCAGACAAGACAAAGAAAACAAAAGTGCTTCAGAATTTTAGAAGTGTCACAATATTGCTTCCTTATTACTATGTAAAACCATTGTTAAGAATCTCGAATCTATACACAATTCAAATTGATTAAAGAGCAAGATTCATAAATCTTTTTTCCAATCACTATGAGAACAATTACTATTATTTGCACCAAGGATTCCTTCTTTGCATTTGATGTTTGCCAAGGCTTGACCCCATCTAACACCACCAACAGACCACATGACTGTTATCAGCACCAAGGATTCCTAATCAAGACAAGTGCTCAAATGAGCACACACCATCACAGAAAAGAGTAATGAGAAAAAGAAGAAACCACTTCAGAACTTTGATTTCTTAAATTTACAAACTGCATCTTTAGGCAATTGGTTTTAGGATGATGATCTGATGAACTTATTTCCTTCTTAAAGCTGCAAAAGCATATACTAAATGAGATGCATACCAATAAAAACATTAGACACAATATAATCTACCGCACCCTTTTCCTTGAGTAGGTTCCAAAAGAATTTTACATGCTTAATGTTTAGGGGTGTAAATGAACAGAATGTTCGAGGAACCGTTCGTGAGTTTGAACAAAACTTTTATGTTCATTTAACAAACAAGCGAAATCGAACAAAAGTGTGTTTGGTTCGTTTATGTTCACGAATAAACTCGTTTATTTATTAATGATAATTTATTATGAAATATTAAAATAATATCTCCCTCTATTTTTATATTTGAATTTCAACTCATTAATCTATGAAATATGTATATTATATTTGCAATTACCATTGACAAAACTAGTCGCTGAAGCTAATCTTCAATAAAATATACCGTTATAAATAATAGTAAAAAAACATGAATACCAAATACATTGATACTTATTTACATCATTGTAAATAAGCATTGATCATTTATTTACACTGTTGTAAATAAGCATTGATCACTTATTTACACCGTTGTAAATAAGTATTTTTTAACTTAGTTTACACCTAGTCACTTGTCTTCACGAACACTAAACTAACATGTTCGCAAACGCTAAACTAACCGAACCCAAACACACCAAATAAAATACTAAGTTCAGACATGATATTAAAAAGTCAAACGAACACGAACTGAACATGAATAATTTCAAAATTAAACAAGCAGACACGAACAGAGCCTTGTTCGTTTGAGACCGGTTCATTTACACGCCTACTAATGTTCAAACATACATAACATATCTAGTTCATATTGTTCAAGAGATTAGCTACACAAGTAAAATGATACTGACGTTGAAAGCAGTAGAGATACATAATCTCTCTCAAGCAAAAGCATATAGCAGAAAAATCAAGTAGCTTGTGTCACCTTAATGTTCCGCACTTGATGAGGACAACCTGCAGGTATCAAAACAGCTTCCCCAAGCTTTTGAACGAAAGTCCATGGTTCAATTCCTGCGCGACAGCATTTCAAATAACCATAACCAAAGATTAAGTTTTCTATTACTGGTACAGTAATATTTATCATACATTTTAACATACCGTATTCCTTCTTAAGCTTTGCTTTATGATCCATAGTAAGAAAAAAAGACTGATCATGTATAGGGTGAAAAACCTGAATCACCAAGAGACAGTAAGTAAATTGTATAATAACTCATCAAAGGCACAAAAGTATGAATCAACTGCCTATAACGCGGTACATGAGATGCAGGAGTTACCAATTCTCCAAGTCTAAGAATCAATTGCCTAAAACAATTAATGCGTGAAATTTAGAGCACATAAATATACTAATATCAAAATTTAAGGGCCCTCTCTGAATTCCCATTAGATTATATTCTTTTCCCGGCTAAATATGGACAGGCATTTAATGTTGAAGAAGTCACCAATTTCTCCAAAGTGCAAATGTTGTGACTATAGATTCAATGACATTTCTAGATGTGTGCACAAGTCGACACCAATAAAGATCCATTTCTTTCATTGTTCTCAAGGAATCATAATAGGCACCTCTTAAATAGCAAATGATATCAATCTTTCCGCCACAGCTTTGAGATCGGTGGATTTCAAAAAAAAAAATGAAATGGGATATGAGGGGCTAGTAATCATTTAGGAAGATCCATTCACTAGAAAGTATTGTACCTCCCTTACAATATAGAAAAACCAAAATGTTTCAAGCACCATATATAATGTAGAAAAGGTACCTGTGATACTGGGCAACAATGGACATATCTAAACTCCCTAAAATGATTCTTAAGGTAATCCTGCAGCTTAGGAACATCTTGCCTACGGAAAATGTCCCAGATAGCACCCCCCTCAACAGCTTCCACCTCTTCAATCATATTACCAGAAGTATCAGATGATCTGTCATTATCCCGACATTCTTCCGTAACTATTTTCATCTTCCCACTCTCTTCCATTTCAAACTCCCTCACCAAATTATTGCCACTCAGGCTTGAATAATCATCTTGACCTTGTTCAACGATAACTTCACCTTCTTGAAAACATCCTCTATCACTAGACTGCTTGTTGCAGGTAGAGAAGTCTGAAGACCCATTGCCAGGCTTATTCTGTTTAACCTTTGAACATATTCCATAAAGTTCTTGCTGGTCTTGCACATGGTGCCTTTCTTTTGACTTGGTGATGCTAGCCAGCTGCTTTTTTGTAAGCTTCACCTCAGCAATGTGTGTTAAAACATTCACCTAAACAGAAATTTCAATACAACTAAACATGCATTAGGAACTAGCTAATAACAATTATTAGTTTGTCTGACATTCACCACACAGGTGGAGAAGCAAACAGAGCCACAGCCACATCTGCAGGCTGCAATCTGCTTGAATAGCAACATAAGCTCATTTTTCCACATCTCATGAAGATAGATGCAAAAAAAAAACACCTAATCTCCTGAAGCAAACACAGAAACAATAAAACTACAACATTCAAACCCAAATACTTCTTTTACTAATTATTAAGAAAAGTGGATATTTGAACATGAGAAACAGCGGAACTATGTTAGCAGAATGTAGCAACACCTCATTAATGGAAAATAGATAGGACTCAATACCCACACACAGTTAATTGATATGTTCCTTGAGTTATAACTTGTAATATCCAAAAGTTTACCCACTAGTTTTTGCAGTCGATTTAGTCAATCAATGCCATGCCCTTACAACCCACAACCAACACCCAAGGCAAAGATAATGGAGCTATGCAAATGCATAAACAACTAGAATAAATGAAAAAACATTGTTAGAAGAAGCTAGGCCAGATCAGATTTTGTCCTTTAAAGGCATAGAAGGAACAGGAATTGTTCAAGAATTACGGATCAAGGATGAACAAGGACAGGATATAATCAAACAACAAAACTGAAAGAACAGTCTGTAATTCGAAGCAGTAAGGTTTCCATTTTGAATACTGTATGATGTAAAGTTAGTGGTTACAGAACCAAAAGACACCTATTTACTAAAAGATGGCATTAGAAAAGCACTTGTATGATCTATTTTATCTGTCCACTTTACTATAATTCCACAAACACTTACTTTATTGATCAACATGACATAAAATTCTGGTATAAATGTGCATATATAGATACTTGTACAGGAACGGGCATGAGGTCGCTAGTTTGACACCTAACTTAAATCTCATTTGCCCATGATTATATAGATATATCAATTGCTCATAAAAATAAGCAAGCCACAAAATGAAAGCCCCTACCAGCTACACAAGCTAATTAACATTCTTTACTCCATCCAAATAATAATCAATCAACTATTTATTAACATTAAATTTTCGTTAAAAAATAAAGGAGAAAACTGAGAGTAATACCGCATCAGACATATCACAATGTAGCCTGGTTACAGAGTCTCCACGCCCCAGCTCTTGAGTAACTCCATATGCAATATATGACTTCGGCCCCATATCTGGTCTTAGAGCACCCTCTGGCAACTTGGTAGCAATATTAAGAAGCCCTTTTGTAGGATGTGTATATTCTTTAAAAGGCAAAAAATGAAGAAACTCAACATGATGACGTGGAAGGAGGTTCTTGAATTCATTAGATGGAGGCCAATCTTTCAGCTTCAGTATCTGGGGCCATTCTTTATCAAAACGAACATCTTTGTACCCTTTAAAGAATTGGTGAATATTGACCACTACCTACATTTTATCAACAGAGCTGATTATAGAACCAAAGTAATTCAGCTACCAAGCAATTGAGAAAAGACGAGCATTCTTAGTTAATTCACCATACTAGTTGAAATTCTAGGAAGATAAGATGCTAAAAATAGCAATGATATTATAGAAGCAATAAAGAATAAACATGTCTCTACTATTCTGCTATACAGGATACCACCAAATCATAAAAGATTGGAAGTCATTATTTCTCAAACATGACGACAGTAGCCAAAACATATTATAATAAGAAAGTCATTTGAAGTGATCAAAGATTAACTTGACTTCTGACGTACTCAGTTTGACTCACACAAGTTGGTACGATAAACAGAAAATAATCAAGTTGATCATCATATGCTAATAATAAGAACTACTTTAGTTGATACCAAACTGACCTCAGACCAATCTAAGCAATCAAGTGCCTTAACATCCAACTGTTGTTCGTGTTTAGTATTTGTAATCTGACGAAAAGCACGCCACATAACCATTGGCTCCCAACTCAAACCAGATGCATTATCAAGTACACCGCTGACAATAACAGGTTCACCATTAGCCCAGTGCCTTTGGAAATGTTTCAAATCTCCACTATGAATATCTTTAGATTTTGGACAATATAAATAGTTGTCAGTGGAATCTTCACGAGAAGCTGATTTCCTTAAACTATTATTGCCAATGTCAACTTCTCCCAATGAATTGTAACACGTGCACAGTGGGTTAGAAAATTGAGGAACATGCCCAAGATTGAGATCTTTGGCTATTTCCTCAGCCTTTTCTGTTAACTCAACAAGAGCATATTTTGTAAGCATACACCTTATCTCTAAAAGGCCATTACCACACCCACCCAAATCCTCCGGGGGGCAAGGAATGCTACCATTTTCATTTGCTTTCCATACAGAGGTTGCAGCAGTATGTTCTTGAGAGTTAATTTCCAGAGGATTCCCCACTTCTGAAGGCAAAGGGAACTTAACATCTCCATGCAAGTATTTGGAACCCCTATCAATATATTCTGTAAATATTTCCTTTTGTCCACCCTGTAAATGTCCATCACGTATTTCAGAGCAACACGTAAGGCACAGATCATAGTTACAGTTAGGACAGCTTCTATGAAAGTCAGCAATTGAAGTTCTGCAGTTGTTACTGCAAAAACGCGTATTGGCATCAGGAACTTGATTAAAATGAATTTCAACAAGAAACAGAAAGATCACCATTTAATTTCACCATCAAAGCAACAATAATAAGAACCTACCAATATACACGCTCATCATTAGGACAAACTGTCTGTGTAAGCTGTACTTGTTCTGGGAGCAGCCCTACTCATCCAAGAGGTGTTAAAAATTCATTATTTGGGGATAAAAAAAATAACACTGTACTAACAGGCCACATATATATTAAGAAAGCCAAAAGCTTAGTCCTTGTTGCTGGTTCAGTTTCCTGATATCGATAAGGCTCAAGAAATAACATGTTGAGAAATAACGGTGGTAAAGATGAATCTTAATAAAGCAACCAGTATACTGCACCAAACAAAGGTGAAAATTGATATAGTAATTAAAAAAATTCATTTAGTGCCCTATTACTGAAGGAAGAGTAGGTTTAATAGGGCCTAGCTGCTATGAAGATGCCTCAGTGGCAGATCACTTCAAGTCAAGAACAGTAACAAAAGAACTTTACATATCAAGAAGAATCCAATTCGAAAGGTTTTTTAGCATAACAAACTCCGGGAGCGTTACATAGAAACTTCCTTTTACAAGTTTCTTCCCTATAAATAAGTGGATAGTAAGATCCAAAGTAAACAAAATCACCTTCAGTTTCTAAATCAACAAGAGAAGCAGAACTTTAACATTTTTAGGACCCTATTCCTTAAGATCTTAATGATTATTTTTAAGAATGAACTTCAAAATTAAAATAAAAGACTGCAATCATGCTCTCGCGTGAGACCCTAGTTAGTTTGCAGAGAATATCAGAAAATTAGCACAAAAGTATGTTCCCGCGGAGATACACATACCTTGAATCTTTGCCTCAATGACCACTTCTTTCATTTGTTTTTGACTAAATTCTTTAATGTGTGGAAGAAGTGTTTGAAGCAAGTATTTAGAGTGCTGAATTTTTTCACCTTCATTGAACTCCAAGTCTATCATGTTCTCCAACATCTGCATATCATCAAGTACACAATACCATAAATCAAGTATGAGATTATGTGTGCAATTATGCATCAATTGGAGCAGTAGAGCCATGAATTTCAGAACTAACTTTATGAAGGCCAGTCATGCGCAAGCATGCCTTGCAATTGCAGTTCTTTCGACAAAATGGGCAGGCATCAGCAATTGCTTCCTCTGACATGTTGGGATACCTAGTCCCAGAAGAACAAGTACATAATGAGTTAGATGGGAAATCAACAAGATGTTCACTTATGCTTAAGATAAAATCTAGTTCACTGGCAGCCACAAGTGGGGTTAAAAAAGCAGAGGGATTTGTTCATTAAAAAAACACTCTACTATGAGTTTACCAAATAATTTTCCAAACTAGTAAATGCTTGCAAGCAATGCACGTACATTTTGCCCAAAATCAATCTTGATAAATGAAGTCAAAACATGAATTGCAAAGAGCAGGAATTTATTAACTAGTTGAGGAAACATAGTAGTTTGTTGCGAAAGAATACCAATTTGCTAAGCAGGGGATGCAATATCGTTTCCGGTTGCAGAGCTTGCATCTCACAACCCTGCCTTTATCATTCCTCTGGCACTGATGGCACATTAACGATTCTCCTTCAACCCGCTGTTAAAAGAAGAAAAAACAAACACATGGACACCTGAGTTCATGAGGTAAACAAAATGAAAAAGACATTATAAAAACAAGGAAACCTTATCCTTCATTCTATTTACAGGCTCTTCTTTCATGGCCCTAAGGGAATATTTTGCCTCAGTGTTCCTTCTCAAAGACTCATCCTCCTTTACATTTTTCCCTTCATTGTCAGAACCTTGTTTCCTTGCCCTGCCCCTTCTTCCTTGCTTCTTTACGGGCATCCCGTTCTGTCCATTGTCATTGTAATCATCTTGTTGGGGTTCAGTATGAAGGACTTTCCTCTTTTTCCTGCCCCTTGTTCCACGCTTCTTTTCTTCAAATTCATCATCCTCGTATTCTAGAATCTCAGCATAGTTAATCCTACAAGAAACTTCTCTGAGTCTCCTCTTCACATTAGCGGCAGCACCCAAATCAACCAATTTCTCCCCGCTTTCTTCTTCTTCCGCAATATCCTTTTCGGCTCTCATGGAAGGACCAGCCGCTCCTTTCTTCCTACCTCTTTTCTTAGGCTTATTTACCGGACCCCCTTCTATATCCACACTTTTCTTCCCGTCCTCTCCACCGGCATCTCTATTCTGTCCCTCCTCTCTCCCTTCAACTTGCTCCTCCGCAGAACCGCAGTTTTCTTCACTTCCCATATGCTCACCGTCGATTTGCTACACTCCTCCAACTACTGTCTCTACAAACTAAGTAGTCGAACAAGACGAGGCCTTGTCTGTTTTTGGCCTGGGGTGGGAGTTTATAAATAAGTTGGCAATAGTACTAACGTAGTACAAGTAGAAGGTTTTTTTTTAAATAGAAGACAAATGACAGAGAAAGGGAAGCAAATAGCCTAAAAACCAGCGCCTTTGATCTTACATTAGGGTTTGGGTTTGGGTTTAAAAATTAAAAAAAAAAATCATCACTTAACTATCTTCTTTTTCTTATTTTGATCATTTAACTTTAAAATATTTTAGTTTAATAACTGAACTTAGGAATTGGTTCCTATTTTGATCATTCTCTATTATTTTATTATTATTTTCTAATAACGTGAGATTTTTTAATATTATTAAATATAAAAATAATTTAAAATAAATAATATTTTATTATTATTAAATTAAAAAATATTTAAAATAATCATTGCCGCCTACCGTTATCGTCGACCACCATCGGCTTTTGAAACCGGCGGCCGTTTGATCTCAAATTGCACTGGGAGACTTACTTTGACACTCTGAGCCCGAATTCGATGGTTGTTTCACCAGAAAATGACCCGAAACTCGCAAATCTATTTGAAACCTTTTAGTTTTCTCACTTTTGATCTCTTTTTCATGGACTTCAGAGCATTTTCGGTAAAATGGAGGTCAAATTCGAACTCATAGGGTTAAAATAAAATGACTAGTGAAATTTGAGACCGAACGACCACCATCTACAATTTTCGGCAGTGGCGTTCGATGACGGCGAATAATGGCCAGTGAACAATTGAGTTTTATTTTTTAGAAATTATTTTTATATTAAATAATGATAATAAATGTCATGTCATACAAAAATAATTATAAAATAATAGAGAATGGCCAAAATAGAAACAAACCAAAAGTTTAATTATTAAATTGAAAAGTTTTAAAGTTAAGTGGTCAAAATAAGAGAGAAAAGATAATTGAATGATGATTTTTGTATTTTATCCTTAAAATGGAAAATTTAGGAGGGAAATCAAAATTGTGTGTGTTGATGTGAGACGAACGTACGGCCTCTGTCTCTCTTCCATTGTGCAGTGCTCGAGAAATGGAACACTAATCAATCATCTGAAACCTGAGTTCGAAGCTCCACAAGCTTACTATTTTGTTTGGTGTTATTATATAAAAAATCTATTTTAAATAATTATTTATAAAAATGATTTTCAGCTAATATTATTTAAAAAATTATCACTAAATCATCCACGTAAGACCACCTCGCATTCTGAAAAACGTGAACTATAACTTCGCGTTATATACGTAGCGAGGTCCTGTAACACCCACATTTCCGTCTTAGAATTTAAAGCCGTAAAAGTTAAATTATTTATTTATTCTTAGAAGCAATTGAGTTTGTAAAATTGTGAAATATACAATTTGGTCCCTAAAGTTCTTAATTGGGCAATTAGTGCACCAATTCGGATTAGAAAGAAGATTAGATTTGAATTAAGTAGTTTAGCCGATTGGTAAATTAGCGAATTTGAGTTAGTGATAACAAGATCAATAGTATGATATTGAAAGAATAAAAAGAAATTAAATAACATTACATTTCCTTGGGCAAATTGGATGAAATTAAAAAAATTCAATAAAACATGTAACAAGGTAATTTGATGACCAAATTAAAAGGTTTATAAAGCATAAAATTTGCATGTTAAGGATAAAATATCCTTGGGGCTGCCCTTAGTAAATTAAGAATAGAAGAGATAGACAAAAGGGCTCTTGGGTAAATTAGTAAGCCATCAAATCACCTAAATTAAGGAAGCTTGTCTTCCTTCATCATTTCCTCTCCTTTGCGGTGAAGAAAAGAAAAATAAGAGGAGGGAGAGAAGTTCTAAAGTCTGAAAATTTGAGAGCTAAAGATGGTGAGTTTTTGTTTGCATGGTGAAAGATTTAAACTAGGAAATTGAAGAAGATAACTAGTGATGTCAAGAAATCAAAAAGTAAGTTTTCTACTCCTTGTAACTATTCGGTTGAGTTTAATACCATGCATGCAAACTTAAAACTTGTATGAACATGAAAATATATGAATCTTGAATGAAATAACAAGATGAAATATGGAAATATGTGAAAACTTTTTAAGAACATATGAATAAAGTGAAAAGGGGACTGTTTTGAAAGAAATTGTAAAATTTTGAATATTTGGAAAAAATTTTAGGGATTAAAATCTGAAAATTTTCACTAGGAGAAAGTTGTGAATGAATTAATATTTTGTTATAAGTGATTATTGGTTGCTGGAAAAATGAGTTAAAAAGATGATATTTTGATTAGAACCAAAAACGGTCATGTAAGCGAAAGTTATGGAGATTAGGGACTGATTTAGAGAAATCGGTAAATTGAATGCTTAATTGTTGAAATTGAAAATTTATATGGACTGTAAAATGTCATGGAAAAGTAGTATAAGTCATACCATGAAGGAATTTTTAGATTCAAGTATGTGATTAAGTGTATTTTTAAGCTAAAGTATAAGTTAAGAAAGCTGTCCAGTGGTGTACAATGTAAGAACAGTAACTTTGGAAATTCACCAAAAATTGTATATAAGGTATTTCAAGCTGAAATTTATACTGTATAAACTTTGATATGTCTAGAATCATTGAGAGAAAACGAAACTCAATTTCAGTATGTAAATTAAAAGATATGAATTTTTAAAGTTGGGCAGTGCATGCTGTCCAGATTTACCGAAATGAGTGTAATTAAACAATAAACTGTATTGATTCGAATACGATAAAAATATGAGGTTCATATGACTGTAAAATTGAGTTCAATACCTTTCCAACGTTATATGATAAGTTAATTTTGGAGTAGTAATTAAAAAGTTATGATTAAAACGCTAACTAGTCCTCCCACTAGCTAATGGAAAGTCATATTTGAAATTAGGAATTCATGCTTGAAATTGAGAAGTAATTATGATTGAATTGCTTCCTAATTTAGTGTATGTTCGTTTTATGTTGAGAATTAAGATCGAAATTGCGAAGAAACTTTGGAGGAAGCTAGGATCGATCACTCGAAGGGAAGAAGCAAAGGCATCTCAATTCGAGATCAAGCTTAAGGATTCGTGAGTGTAATTTCATGAGTGTAATTTTGTATTAGGGTTGGGACTAGTGTCCGAACCACTTTATTATTTGTAATTTATGTTTTATATGCATGAAATTGGACTAATTGATATTCGGTAATGTGTTTAGTAAGGGAAGGAGATAAAAGGGAAATTGGATGCATGATTTGAAACTTGTGATTTATGTTTGATTGTGTGCAATATGTGGGCTGTTTTATATGATGTTAATTGCCATGAATTATATGCTCGATTTGGATTTTGATAATTGTTTGAGTATGTGCAAATGTGGACTGCCCATGTGGTTAATTGTATGATGAAAAAGCATGAAATGGATTCTTGATAATACTCGATAAAATGAATATGTGGACTGCCCTATGGTATGATTATGATATGCTAAAATTGCATGTGATTATGTATGAATGATGTTGCTGCCATGCATGATATTATGATCGAATGAGCATGCAAAATAATTTCTGGAAAATGTACATGTTAAATGAAATAATGAACTAATCACTTAACAAGATTACGCCCTTGGTCGATTGGACGTTTTAGATAAGAACGGCATGCCTAGAGTCTGAGCTCACCCTTTCTGATATTGCTTTGTGCAATCTTTGATAGTACTTTGTGTACTCTTGATTATAAGATATGTGTTCTTGATTGTTGTTCGAGACACATGATGCTATGGGCATCCATTGTTGTTGCTTTGTGCGACTCTTGTTGTTGCTTTGAGCAACTATATGCGTTACATGTTACCCTTCCGATGGCTTGAATTTCTGATACGACTATTCTACCATGGGCAAAGATATTAAATAAAATGCTTGGGCTATGAAACCAAATTAAAGGTAACGAAGTGAATGAATGTGACATGATTTATATGAATTGAATGGAATTTGCTAAGTTAAATATAGCTTATGAAGTGGATAAATGAATGTGTGACTTAGCATGATATGATATGAAATGCTATGCTATGTGGACATTGATCCTTTTCGATTATGATATGAAGCATATGAATTGCTTATAAGTTCGATTATGTGAAATTGGGTAATAACCCTATTCGAATACATGGAATTAAGAGATGAAAAATTCTGATTTTTGAATGATATTTTGAGATCATTCGAATGACATGCTATGATGAATTTGTGATTTCGATTTGATAAGTTAAAAATGCTATGTATGAATTAGCATGAGATCTTGATTAATTCAATTGCTAAGCATGAGATTGAGTATGCTGAAATTGGATTGAATTATGTTATTGCTCGAATTACATGCAAGCATGCGATAAATTATTGGGTTATGTTATGTATTCGAGCATGTGCTATGAATGGTGATATGATGTATGCTATGTGTATGAATTTTACATGAGCTTAGTTGGGTGCAATTGAATTGTTAATAAACCTAGCTAAGTAAACTCAATGCTTGAACACGCTAAAGCTCAAGAATGAATTAGTTTTAGCATTACCTCGCTAAGTACTTTTTGTACTTACCGCTCCGTTGTTTTCTTCTTCCCAACCTTAGCAGGATAGCTCGGACCCTAAAGCTAGCATTCGTTGGATCAAAGTTTTCAAGTTCACAGTTTCTGAAATATGTACGATCTAAGTCTTATCTTTAGACTCCTAGATGGTGGCTTCAAAGTCTGTTTAAGGATTCATTTTGTTGTGTTTGGTCGTAACTTAAGTTTGAAATGGTGTTTGAAATTATATGCTCCGTGATGCTTGGTTAGGAGGCTAGAATCATGTTTTATATTTAAGTAGGTAGCCTCATTATTTTGTGTATAAAAAATGTAAGTCAAGCTAGTGGTTGTGTCGATTCTTTTTGTTGCCCATAGTCGATAGCTTGACATGTTTAGGGGCATATAAATCATGATATTTTGTAAGGTTCTAAGTAAAGGAAATCGAATGCCATGAAATTGAAATCTATTATGTGTTGCATGAAATTGATTTGATTAATTATTGGTAATTTGGATTAATTCGAAAATCACCTAGACCATTTAGTTAAGTTTTCGAATGGCATGTAATTGATTAATTAAGTATTCGACATTATGACCTAATTGTAATAGTAATATGATAATAAAAATAAAAGTTTTAAATTGGCTTGTAAATTAGTAACAAGATTAAAAGAAAGTATGTCTAAGTTTATGTTTGATCATAAGAAGTTAAGAAAAGTTTTTGTTAGCCCATTTTCCGCGTGCGCATTAACATGATTAACTGATTAAAATGATATCATGTTTTCCGAAATGCTTCCGCTTTTGTCTGATAAGTTCCGATTGTCCGTCTTTTCTGTTCCGGCAACGCCCCCGGCTTCTGGCCCGGGTTGGGGTGTTACATTTGTTTGGTATCAGAGCGTTTTAGGTAACAGGTCCTATAGATCTCGAATGTGTTCTGTGTGCGTCATTAGTTGAGTCAAGCCACCTAGGGATCATACATATTGTTACTTGTGACTTGATCCTAACTTTGAATTTTGTTTGATCTGAATTAGAATGAAAGAGACACATTTAGCTCGAGACGATGAAAGTCCTCGAGAATCCTCAAGTGAGGGGGATAGTGTCCGTATGAAAGAAAACCCTCCGGATAAGGAGAACCCTCCTGTACCAGATAACACTCGACAACAATCTCCTGTTCAGCCTCGGACGAACACTGACAATCCGACTGTTCATAATGTTCAAAGAGATTGTCTTCTGAGCATGAAAGAAATGTTCGATCAACTTTTGATGAACATGAGACATGAACAACCTGCTCCGGTAGTTGCTGCCCCTAGCAGAGCTCCTATTGAAAAGCTTGCTCAGCACCGAGCCTATACTTTTGCAGGCTCTATTGAAGAGAAGCCTGAAGAAGCTGAGTACTGGTTAGAAAGAACTACTCATATATTGACTAAGCAACTTCAGTGCTCAGATGAGCATAAGCTTGAATGCGTTGTAGCCTTACTTGCTAATGAAGCCTTGAACTGGTGGGAAACTACAACACTAACTGCTCCAGTTGAATCTGTGAACTGGAAATTTTTTGTAGACGAATTCAAGAAGAAATACATCAGTGAGCAGTACCTGGCCGATCGAAGAAAGCGTTTCTTGCATCTGAAGCAAGCGGGTCGACCAATAGAGCAGTACGTGGCTGATTTCTGTAAGTACTGCAAGTATGGTTCTGAATACATCAAGTCAGAAAAAGAAAAGTGTCGCATGTTCATTAACGGTCTGAATGATGAGCTGAGTCCGATGTTTACCGCCCTGGATATCACGGACTTCCAAACTCTCGTAAATCGAGCTATTGCTACGGAATCCAAGTTTCAGGCCGCAAAAAAGAGGAAAAGCGGTTACCGTCATGATAAGAAGCGTAAGAGTGATGACAAGTCTCACTGGAAATCAAAGAAGTCTAGAAGCCATAAAAAAGGTACTTCTTCGTATAATCCAGCACCTCGTAGTAACTTCACACCGAAGCCTCATTATGTGAGTAGACTCTCTGTCCCGGTTATATCTGTTAATAGCCCTGGGAATTCAGAGAAGGCTGCCGTTTGTCAGCATTGTCAGAAACCACATTTTGGTCAGTGCCGAAAGCAGGCTAACTTATGTTTTGCTTATGGCGGGAGTGACCACTATATCAGAGACTGTCCAGTGATGAGAGATCAAGCTCCTGCTCAAAACTCTGCTAATCCGAGTCATGTGCAATCCGATCGAAACAAAAATATTAGACAAGCTCAGTCTAGGAATCAGGGTAGAGGTAGAAGCAATCAGTCGAAAGCTACCACACATTAGGAATCACGAGCTCCAGCTCGAGTCTATCATATCCGTGGGAAGGATGAGGAAGAGTCTCCGGATGTTATTGCGGGTACGGTTGAACTAAACCTTACTCCTGTTTATGCTTTAATTGATTCAGGATCAACTCATTCTTTTGTGTGTTCTCACGTGATTGACAAGTTACAGCTAAAGCCTGAATTTGTTATAACTGGGTTAATTGTTTCAAACCTTATAGGAGGTGACTTACCAATCAACCTGATCTGTAAGGATAACCTTGTATCTATCCGAAATGTACCTTTTCCTTGTGATTTGTATGTTCTACCTAAATGTGAGTTTGATCTAGTATTAGGTTTAGACTGGTTGGGTAGACATGAAGCCTGGATTGACTGTCAGAATAAAAGGCTATACTTGAGGGGATTAGGAAAAGAGTCAATTCTGCTAATCGACAAGAAACCAACATCTATTTTTGATGCTATGGCTTTGCAAGATGAATTAGATTTTGGCTTAATAGAAATGCCTGTTGTATCTGAATTTGTTGATGTTTTTCCTGAGGAACTCCCTGGACTCCCTCCAATTCGAGAAGTTGAGTTCAAAATTGAAGTTCAGCCTGGAACTAATCCCGTGTCCATTACGCCCTATCGTATGGCACCTATTGCATTGCAAGAATTAAAGAAGCAAATTCAAGAATTAGAAGATAAGGGTTTCATTCGACCCAACACTTCTCCCTGGGGTGCTCCAGTTCTCTTTGTGAAAAAGAAAGACGGAACGATGCAACTTTGCATTGATTACCGGCAATTGAACAGAGTCACTATCAAGAACAAGTATCCATTACCCCGAATTGAAGATATGTTTGATCACCTGAAAGATGCTGGTGTATTCTCTAAAATTGACCTTCGATCCGGTTATTATCAAATGAGGGTGAAAGATGAAGATATACCCAAAACTGCTTTTAGAACTCGTTATGGTCATTATGAATTTCTGGTGATGCCATTCGGGTTAACGAATGCCCCTACTGCATTCATGAATCTGATGAACCGAGTACTCAAGCCTCATCTTGATAAGTTTGTTGTCGTATTCATCGACGATATTCTGGTCTATTCTCGTAACAGAGAAGAACATGCTCAACATCTTCGGATTGTACTCCAGACACTCCGAGAAAATCAGCTATTTGCTAAGTTCACTAAATGCGAATTCTGGCTTTCAAAAGTATCTTTCCTCGGACATGTTATTTCAGCCGAAGGAATCAAAGTTGACTCTAAGAAAATTCAGTCAATTCTGGAATGGGGACCTCCGAGCAATGTAAACGAGGTCTGAAGTTTCCTTGGTTTAGCTGGGTATTATCGGAGATTTGTGAAAGGATTTTCGGTAATTGCTGCACCACTAACCAAATTGCTCAGAAAGAGTGAACCGTTTAAGTGGTTTGAAGGACAACAAAGAAGTTTTGATCAGCATAAACAAGCCTTGACTTGTGCTCATGTTCTTATTCAGTCTGAGTCTGGAAAAGAATTTGTTGTTTACAGTGATGCATCACATTCCGGCCTTGGATGTGTTTTGATGCAGGAAGGTAATGTGATTGCATACGCTTCTCGACAACTCAAGCCTCACGAGCTAAACTATCCAACTCATGATCTTGAATTAGCAGCCATTGTTTTTGCACTGAAAATTTGGCGGCATTATTTGTACGGTGAGAAGTGTTAGCTATTCACCGATCACAAAAGTCTGAAGTACTTGCTTACTCAGAAAGATCTGAATCTTAGACAAAGAAGGTGGTTGGAATTACTCAAAGATTATGATTTGACCATCGAATACTATCTTGGAAAAGCTAACGTGGTTGCCGATGCTCTGAGTCGAAAATCGAACCTCGGTATGTCTTTCAAAATTCTCAAAATCTAAAAATGTTCAATCTTGAAAATTTACTAAACCATTCGAATAGTGTCTTGCTTTCCAAGTAATATCTTTGATTTGTTTGTTCATAGCTTCTTTGGCCATCAATGCTCATTTCCGACTATGTAAAGCTCAGAATTATCTGAACGAACTCCAAGTTCAATATGTTATGATCTCTAGAATCAAAGAACTCCAACAAGTTGATCCGGAACTTCAGAGAATCTTGTCTAAGCTGAAATCTAATCCTGACTTTTCTGTCAAGTCAAATGGTCTTCTATATTTCAAAGATCGGATTTGTGTTCCTAATAACAAGGAATTACAAGCTGAAATTCTGCAAGAAGCACATCAAAGTTCTTTTTCAATCCACCCTGGATCTGTTAAGATGTACAAGGATCTCAAGCCCTTGTATTGGTGGTCTGGAATGAAATCGGCTATCAATGACTTTGTATCGAGATGTCTGAATTATCAGCGAGTCAAAGCTGGACATCGTGCTCCTACTGGATTACTTCAATCTCTTGAATTTCTGCAATGGAAATGGGAACGGATTACGATGGATTTTGTAACTGGTCTTCCTGACTCTCCTAGAAAGTGTGATGTTGTCTGGGTGATCGTTGATCGTTTCACTAAATCAGCACATTTCATTCTGGTGCAGATGAATTACAGTCTTGAGACCTTAGCAGAACTGTATGTTCGAGAAGTTATCCGTTTACGCGGAGTTCCAACTTCTATTATTTCAGATCGAGATCCTCGATTTACAGCTCAATTCTGGAAAGCTCTACATAAGCTCTTGGAACTAAGCTGAATGTTAGCACATCATTTCATCCTCAAAGTGATGGACAATCTGAACGAGTAATTCAAATTCTTGAAGATATGCTTAGAGCTTGTATTATCGATTTCGGTAAGAATTGGGAGAAATCACTGCCGTTAATCGAGTTTGCTTATAATAATAGCTATCAGTCTTCTATTCAAATGGCTCCTTTTGAAGCACTGTATGGAAGAAAATGTCGAACTCCTTTGTGTTGGTCTAAACTCGGAGAAAATAAAGTGTTAGGACCTCAACTGCTTCAGGAAACTGAAGAACAAGTTCAAATTATTCATTCCCGATTGAAACAAGCTTTTGATAGGCAGAAGTCATACGCTGATCTGAAGCGTAGGGACATCCAATATGAAGTCGGAGATAAAGTTTTTCTCAAAGTTTCGTCGTGGAAGAAAGTTTTTCGTTTCGGCAAGAAAGGAAAGCTTAGTCCGCGTTTCATTGGACCGTTCGAAGTAATTGAGAGAATTGGTCCTGTAGCTTATCGCCTTGCACTACCTCCCGAATTCGATAAGATTCATAATGTCTTCCACGTCTCTATGTTAAGGCATTATCGATCTGATCCGTCTCATATTCTTGAACCAGAAGAAGTTGAACTTAATCCTGACCTCTCCTATGAAGAAGAACCTGTTCAGATTCTCGATCGAGAAATTAAAAGGCTTCGTAACAAGAGCATCCCTCTTGTTAAAATTCTCTGGAAGAATCATAACGTTACAGAAGCAATGTGGGAACCCGAGGATACGATGCGGAAGCAATATCCTCATTATTCAATTCAAGTAAGAATTCGAGGACGAATTCTTTCTTTAAGGAGGAGGGAATTGTAACACCCACATTTCTGTCCTAGAATTTAAAGCCGTAAAAGTTAAATTATTTATTTATTCTTAGAAGCAATTGAGTTTGCAAAATTGTGAATTATGCAATTTGGCCCCTAAAGTTCTTAATTGGGCAATTAGTGCACCAATTCGGATTAGAAAGAAGATTAGATTTGAATTAAGTAGTTTAGCTGATTGGTAAATTAGCGAATTTGAGTTAGTGATAACAAGATCGATAGTATGATATTGAAAGAATAAAAATAAATTAAATAACATTACATTTCCTTGAGCAAATCGGATGAAATTAAGAAAATTCAATAAAACATGTAGCAAGGTAATTTGATGACCAAATTAAAAGGTTTATAAAGCATAAAATTTGCATGTTAAGGATAAAATATCCTTGGGGCTGCCCTTAGTAAATTAAGAATAGAAGAGATAGACAAAAGAGCTCTTGGGTAAATTAGTAAGCCATCAAATCACCTAAATTAAGGAAGCTTGTCTTCCTTCATCATTTCCTCTCCTTTGCCGTGAAGAAAAGAAAAATAAGGGGAGGGAGAGAAATTCTAAAGTCTGAAAATTTGAGAGCTAAAGATGGTGAGTTTTTGTTTGCATGGTGGAAGATTTAAGCTAGGAAATTGAAGAAGATAACTAGTGATGTCAAGAAATTAAAAAGTAAGTTTTCTACTCCTTGTAACTATTCGGTTGAGTTTAATACCATGCATGCAAACCTAAAACTTGTATGAACATGAAAATATATGAATCTTGAATGAAATAACAAGATGAAATATGGAAATATGTGAAAACTTTTTAATAACATATGAATAGAGTGAAAAGGGGACTGTTTTGAAAGAAATTGTAAAATTTTGAATATTTGGAAAATTTCTTAGGGATTAAAATCTGAAAATTTTCACTAGGAGAAAGTTGTGAAGAAATTAAAGTTTTGTTATAAGTGATTATTGGTTGCTGGAAAAATGAGTTAAAAAGATGATATTTTGATTAGAACCAAAAACGGTCATGTAAGCGAAAGTTATGGAGATTAGGGACTGATTTGGAGAAATCGGTAAATTGAATGCTTAATTGTTGAAATTGAAAATTTATATGGACTGTAAAATGTCATGGAAAAGTAGTATAAGTCATACCATGAAGGAATTTTTAGATTCAAGTATGTGATTAAGTGTATTTTTAAGCTAAAGTATAAGTTAAGAAAGCTGTCCAGTGGTGTACAATGTAAGAACAGTAACTTTGGAAATTCACCAAAAATTGTATATAAGGTATTTCAAGCTGAAATTTATACTGTATAAACTTTGATATGTCTAGAATCATTGAGAGAAAACAGAACTCAATTTCAGTATGTAAATTAAAAGATATGAATATTTAAAGTTGGGCAGTGCATGCTGTCTAGATTTACTGAAATGAGTGTAATTAAACAATAAACTGTATTGATTCGAATAAGATAAAAATATGAGGTTCACATGACTGTAAAATTGAGTTTAATACCTTTCCAACGGTATATGATAAGTTAATTTTGGAGTAGTAATTAAAAAGTTATGATTAAAACGCTAACTAGTCCTCCCACTAGCTAATGGAAAGTCAGATTTGAAATTAGGAATTCATGCTTGAAATTGAGAAGTAATTGTGAGAAAGGGGCCATGGTGGCCGGAGATGCAACAAATAATGGTGGTTTGTGCGTTGTTGGAAGTTAGGGATTTGTTGTTTGAAGAAGATGAACAAGATATTTTTCAAAGAGAACAATGTATTTCTCTGTATTTTCTTATTATTCTTAATTATTAAATGTATACAGAGTAAGCCTTTAAATAGGCTGATATAGAGTTCTAATATAACTAAAACTATACTTTTATCTCTAATTTAAGTAATATTTATCCCTAATTTAAATAAGACTTCTAGTAAATCTAAACTACTGACTTGGGAATAAACTCTAATTATAGATTAAATAAAACTCTACCACTTCTCGGATAACTTACACTCTCCCTCAAACTCTAACACTTCTCGGATAACTTACACTCCCCCTCAAGCTGGTGAGCAAACGTAGTAGAGCACCAGCTTGGATCTTGGATGTGATGCCCACTCATATTTCTTCTGTTGTTTCTTAGAGAAAGAAAATCTCCCTTTTCCGGGAGTCATTGAGTTGAACAACTAGGATATAATCATGTTGTTCTTTGCACGGTCATTGTTGAAAATTTGCAGCTGATGTTGCTGATTTCGACATCCTTCTTGAGATGACTACCAACTTTGCTGTAGTTGTTGGTTTTGCACCTTCCTTAGATGTCTTCCAGCTTTCCTTTGTCAGTGATGATCTTTTTCTGGTTTTTGCATCTTCTTCTGAGATGTCTTCCAGCTTTTTTTGCCATTCACGGACTAAGTAGCTGCTTCCATTCAATTACGGTCACAGGAATCTACACTCCCCCTCAAGCTGGTAGTTACACGTACTAGAGTCTCAGCTTGGATTTTTGATGTAGAATCCCTTGAAAAATAATATAGTTTTTCTTTAAGGCTAAACTAAAACCTTTTCTCCTATCTTTTTTTAGGACGGATGGCTAAGATAGAACCAAATAGTTTTTTAAGGCTAAACTATAACCATTTCGACAAAACAACAAAAATAAACGAGCAGAAATTTCACCAGAGATGTAAGATTCCAATGAAGGAGAAGCCAAGGAACGAGTGTAGCCTAATGAGAGCAGCGGGAAAAAAGTGTGCATATGAAAAGAAAAAAAACAGATCAGAGATGGCAGCAGTGGTGATGACATCATGACCGTTGTTGGCTCATGATACCATGTGAGAAAGGGGCCATGGTGGCCGGAGATGCAACAAATAATGGTGGTTTGTGTGTTATTGGAAGTTAGGGATTTGTTGTTTGAAGAAGATGAACAAGATATTTTTCAAAGAGAACAATGTATTTCTCTGTATTTTCTTATTATTCTTAATTATTAAATGTATACAGAGTAAGCCTTTAAATAGGCTGATATAGAGTTCTAATATAACTAAAACTATACTTTTATCTCTAATTTAAATAATATTTGTCCCTAATTTAAATAAGACTTCTAGTAAATCTAAATTACTGACTTGGGAATAAACTCTAATTATAGATTAAATAAAACTCTACCACTTCTCGGATAACTTACACTCTCCCTCAAACTCTAACACTTCTCGGATAAATTACAGTAATTATGATTGAATTGCTTCCTAATTTAGTGTATGTTCGTTTTATGTTGAGAATTAAGATCGAAATTACGAAGAAACTTTGGAGGAAGCTAGGATCGATCACTCGAAGGGAAGAAGCAAAGGCATCTCAATTCGAGATCAAGCTTAAGGATTCGTGAGTGTAATTTCGTGAGTGTAATTTTGTATTAGGGTTGGGACTAGTGTCCGAACCACTTTATTATTTGTAATTTATGTTTTATATGCATGAAATTGGACTAATTGATATTCGGTAATGTGTTTAGTAAGGGAAGGAGATAAAAGGGAAATTGGATGCATGATTTGAAACTTGTGATTTATGTTTGATTGTGTGCAATATGTGGGCTGTTTTATATGATGTTAATTGCCATGAATTATATGTTCGATTTGGATTTTGATAGTTGTTTGAGTATGTTCAAATGTGGACTGCCCATGTGGTTAATTGTATGATGAAAAAGCATGAAATGGATTCTTGATAATACTCGATAAAATGAATATGTGGACTGCCCTATGGTATGATTATGATATGCTAAAATTGCATGTGATTATGTATGAATGATGTTGCTGCCATGCATGATATTATGATCGAATGAGCATGCAAAATAAATTCTGGAAAATGTACATGTTAAATGAAATAATGAACTAATCACTTAACAAGATTACGCCCTTGGTCGATTGGACGTTTTAGATAAGAACGGCATGCCTAGAGTCTGAGCTCACCCTTTCTGATATTGCTTTGTGCAATCTTTGATAGTACTTTGTGTACTCTTGATTATAAGATATGTGTTCTTGATTGTTGTTCGAGACACATGATGCTATGGGCATCCATTGTTGTTGCTTTGTGCGACTCTTGTTGTTGCTTTGAGCAACTATATGCGTTACATGTTACCCTTCCGATGGCTTGAATTTCTGATACGACTATTCTACCATGGGCAAAGATATTAAATAAAATGCTTGGGCTATGAAACCAAATTAAAGGTAACGAAGTGAATGAATGTGACATGATTTATATGAATTGAATGGAATTTGCTAAGTTAAATATAGCTTATGAAGTGGATAAATGAATGTGTGACTTAGCATGATATGATATGAAATGCTATGCTATGTGGACATTGATCCTTTTCGATTATGATATGAAGCATATGAATTGCTTATAAGTTCGATTATGTGAAATTGGGTAATAACCCTATTCGAATACATGGAATTAAGAGATGGAAAATTCTGATTTTTGAATGATATTTTGAGATCATTCGAATGACATGCTATGATGAATTTGTGATTTCGATTTGATAAGTTAAAAATGCTATGTATGAATTAGCATGAGATCTTGATTAATTCAATTGCTAAGCATGAGATTGAGTATGCTGAAATTGGATTGAATTATGTTATTGCTCGAATTATATGCAAGCATGCGATAAATTATTGGGTTATGTTATGTATTCGAGCATGTGCTATGAATGGTGATATGATGTATGCTATGTGTATGAATTTTACATGAGCTTAGTTGGGTGCAATTGAATTGTTAATAAACCTAGCTAAGTAAACTCAATGCTTGAACACGCTAAAGCTCAAGAATGAATTAGTTTTAGCATTACCTCGCTAAGTACTTTTTGTACTTACCGCTCCGTTGTTTTCTTCTTCCCAACCTTAGCAGGATAGCTCGGACCCTAAAGCTAGCATTCGTTGGATCAAAGTTTTCAAGTTCTCAAGTTCACAGTTTCTGAAATATGTACGATCTAAGTCTTATCTTTAGACTCCTAGATGGTGGCTTCGAAGTCTGTTTAAGGATTCGTTTTGTTATGTTTGGTCGTAACTTAAGTTTGAAATTATATGCTCCATGATGCTTGGTTAGGAGGCTAGAATCATGTTTTGTATTTAAGTAGGTAGCCTTATTATTTTGTGTATAAAAATGTAAGTCAAGCTAGTGGTTGTGTCGATTCTTTTTGTTATCCATAGTCGATAGCTTGACATGTTTAGGGGCATATAAATCATGATATTTTGTAAGGTTCTAAGTAAAGGAAATCGAATGCCATGAAATTGAAATCTATTATGTGTTGCATGAAATTGAATTGATTAATTATTGGTAATTTGGATTAATTCGAAAATCACCTAGACCATTTAGTTAAGTTTTCGAATGGCATGTAATTGACTAATTAAGTATTCGACATTATGACCTAATTGTAATAGTAATATGATAATAAAAATAAAAGTTTTAAATTAGCTCGTAAATTAGTAACAAGATTAAAAGAAAGTATGTCTAAGTTTATGTTTGATCATAAGAAGTTAAGAAAAGTTTTTGTTAGCCTATTTTCCGCGTGCGCATTAACATGATTAACTGATTAAAATGATATCATGCTTTCCGAAATGCTTCCGCTTTTGTCTGATAAGTTCCAATTGTCCGTCTTTTCTGTTCCGGCAACGCCTCCGTCTTCCGGCCCGGGTTGGGGGTGTTACAGGTCCGTTCGACATGAGCCGCCCTTTTATATTCTATAATTTAAATTTACTGGATAAGACCTGACGTTTTTCAAAACGCGAGGTCCACAAGATTTTGAAGAAGCACTTTAATATATCGCGTTAATTACTGTGAAGACCTCACATTCTACATATAGCAAGGTCCAATTAATTGTTTCATAATGAATGTATTTAAAAGGTTAAAATTATTTGACTTAAATAAAATATCTAAATTAATTGACTTAATTTTTAATGTGTAAAATATATATTAAAAATATTGAAATATATAATTTGGCGTAATTATTTGAAAAATCCAAAGTATTCGGAAGATAATGTTTAACCGTATGCAAAAAGTAATTTGAAGTAATTATTTGAAAGATCTTAATTTTTTGAAAGATGATTTTAGTAGATGAAAAATTATAATTATGTATACAGATCCTAATTATTTGAAAAGATTCTAAAGCATGATAATTTGACGTAATTATCATTAAATAAAAATCTTTAATAAAAATCTTTGATAAAAATTCTTTGTTGTCTTAAATTAAATATCCTACTTATTGTAGAATATTTGAAATCAAAATCTCCTAATGTAAAAGCATTTCATATTTATTGGGATCATGATATTGTATACAAAAAGATATTATGTAAAAGTAAATATGGTATTAAAATTTTATTAGTATTTATTATGTTGTATTAGTAATTAATTATTCTAATTAAAATATTCTTTATTTTGTAATTACAGTAAGAAATTAACATTTTATTCGAATCAGGAATTAAAATATGGTATTTAAATTTTATTACTTTTTTATATTTTGTATTAGTAAATAGTTATCCCAATTAAATTAGTGTTGAATTTTTAATTACACTAAGACATCAAAAATTTATTCGAATCATCAAATAAGGATAAAAAATAAAATTAAAAACCCTTGGAACTCACTATCTGCAGAAAGCGAGTTCCATTGAAACAATTGGATTCCGTCTGGACTGAATCGTCGCGGCTTTTCAACAGACCTCGCATTTTGCAGAGAGCGAGGTCCATTGATATCGCTTCGTATGGGGTGCGAGGACTCTTATAAATAGGGCTCATTCTTTCAACTTTTATCATATCAATTTTTTTTCTCTTGTTCTTCAATTACTAGTCTCCATTGTTTTTATTTTAAAGTCTTCGAATTTTCGGTACTATGACGAGATTGTTGAGGCTCGACGATAGACACGTGTAGAATTATTGGTGCTCAAATGTCGATGTAAGCTTTTTAATTTAAATTTTGTAATTATTTGTTTATTAATTTTTTAATTGTTAATATTTTATTTCGTAATTTATGAATTTTAAATTTTATTTTGAAGGGGTATGAACGTGCCTTGAGTTGTTTCATCAACCGCACGGGACCACCGCATCCGGATATTGTCGATTATTTGCATGAATTCGGTTTTGTCTATGTTTCTCACCTATTTGGCGGCCCAAAGTTGAACTATCGATGATTAAAGCATTACTAGAGAGGTGGAGGCCCGAGACACACATTGCATCTTCCCTGCGATGAGGTAACTATTACCTTGTAAGATGTTGCATTTATTCTTGGTCTGCCCGTTGACGACGAGGTTTTCACCGGGATTGTGGAGGCAAACTGGTTAGGAGTGTGTAAAGCCTTGCTTGGAGTGAGGCCGGAAGAGGATAATTTCGATGGTGGCAAACTGAAAACAATATTCTTGGACAACAATTTGACCAATCTACCCCCAGACGCTGATGAAGTAACGAAGATGGTATAGTTTATTTTTATTGTTTATTATTATTTATTTATGGTGAAATTTTATTTTATAGAAAAATAATTTAATATTAAAAAAATTAGTTTTGCAGCGGTTTGCTCGTGCTCATATTCTACGAGTTATTGGAGGGGTCTTAATGCCAGACAAATTTCACAACAAGGTCCATTTGATGTGGTTGCCTCATCTGGCGAATATTGTGGAATCCAAAAAACAAATGTTGGGGAGGGGCTGTGTTGGCATATGTATTTCGGGAGTTATGTAGAATCGTCAACCCGAAAAGACGTGTCATTGATGGGTGTCTTTGGTTGCTACAGTCTTGGGCATGGATTCGTATGCTGTTTTTAAGCTAGACGTCTCAAAACTCGACCTCAATCCAATTCCCACTTGTTCAGAGGTACTAATAAATATTGATTTTATTGTTTTGTTTTTTAATATTATAATACTTAGAATTGTTTTTTTAATTATAGGTGGTTGGGTCAATTAACACATATGGGACTACCGACCACCCAACAGGACTATCGACTGTTGATAAATAAGATAGATGGGGTAAATTATGAGGTTCGAAATTTAGCTAACTAAATTTTGTTAAATCGAATATTTTGTAATCGATTTTTTTAATTTAATTTTTACGAGGTTCGAGTTTAGCTAACTGATTTTACATATTTTTTGTAGTTCCTATGGACGCCGTACGCAGATCCTGATATTCGGGCATGCATTACGCCAAAAATAATGCTGAGTGAGGGCGTTTGGATTCTGATGGTTCCGCTCATACTACGAGGTAGTCGAGTGGCATCCTACCGACCGCGTGATGCGGCAATTCAACTATATCCAAGGGATTTCGGAAGTGCCACCCAATTTGGACGCATTGCACAGGTTAACGCGACAAGGCAAGGAAGTCCATTGGGGCCATCATCACATGGACTGGATGCAGCAGTGGATAACTCGTTTCCATAGGCGACCCCATTTTTTTGGAACCCATTATGGACTACAACGTTACATATAAGTATATGTCGTGGTACCATTAAAATGGGAAGCTACATTTATTAACCCCGGAGGAGCAACAACGAGAAATATATGTGCCTCCCTAAAATCGTCCGTTGACGCAGCATCCTCGGATTCAACGTGGTACCCGTACGGGGGGAGGTGGCCAGAGAAATAGAACACACACTCCCGAGGCATCATCATCAAGAACAGCGTAGGCACCTGCTCAATCAGCCGCCCAGCCAGAGACACTGGTGCAAGCACCTGCATTCCAGCAGTTGCCTTTCTTGGCATTTCACCCCACGAGTAGTAGTCCATTGTTTCAGCAAACGGGGAGTCTGAAGAACTAATGTTTTGATATAATAATTTAAAAAATGTTTTTGGACTTATTTAAATATTTTGAAAACTTATTTAAAGTCCAAACAACTTGAAAATATGTTTGAAATGGTTTCATAGGTTTTTAACATGTATAAAACGCTTTTTAAATGGCCAAAATATCATTTTTACATGGCCTGTATCGATACCATAATTTCCAGTAAGCAAAACCCAGATGCAGGGCTAATGGTATCAAAACCAGCCTGACTTTTCCAGCCTCTAACGGAAATTTCCATAATAGGACAATATCGATACGCCCACGCGAGTATCGATACTGAAAGCACTAGATATGGAAATTTTATATGGAAATCAGTCTCCAACAGCTCCAAAATACCCCTAACGGCTAGTAACGACCATAAGCTCATTTCAATCAATAAAAGGAAGGCTAGAACACTTAAGGATGGTAAGAGACAACATCCAAGCAATATGGTCAAGAGAATTAGAGTCTAAATCTTTATTTTACTATTCTCTTGTACATAGTCTTTAGAGAGAGCTTAATTGTAAATCATTTGTTCTCGTGTGAGCTTAAATTTGTGTAAACACCCACCTTGTGAGGTATTAAGTTTACCAAACAAATCCCTTGTAAAAGGAGAGGTTCTAGTTTAGCCTTGAGAGAAAAACTTGAGTTAGTTATATCTTAGCCAAGTCCAAAAGATAGGGTTGTAACGGTTTCCTCCTAAACCGGTAAAAGGGGACGAATTCATTGTTGAGTGAATTGGGAAATCCTTAGTGGTATGCTAAGGTAGTGGATGTAGGTGCTTAGTTAATAGCACGAACCACTCTAAAATCATTGTGTCACTTGTCTACTTTTATTTCAATTTTAGCCAATTCAACCACCAAACATTTACAACCCTCCTTGGCGGTTTCGATGATCGATTCGAGTGTGCTATAAACCCAACAATTGGTATCAGAGCCTCGTCTCCATCGAAGGACTAACATCCGGGAGTAAAGATCCAACGCTCGTAGTCCGTTCAAGAAAATGGCAAGATTTGAAGAATGTCACTCTATCTCGTGTCCTCCGCTCTTCGAAGGAGAAGCATACTTCCAATGGGCAATTATCATGAAATTCTTCATCAAGTCTCAAGACTATGAGGTTTGGGACATCATTGAAGATGGGTACTTGGAAGCTCCGAAAAAGAAGAAAAAACAAAGGAGTGTCAACGAGACGAAGGCAAAGCTAAACACCAAGGCGATGCACATTCTCTATTGTGGCTTAACGAAGAAGTTTCCAAAAGGATCTCAACATGCAAAAGTGCCAAAGAATTATGGGAAAACTTGAGAAGCTTTATGGCAACAAGAAGGGAGAAAAGAAAGATGATGATCAATCATTTGCAAACCTTCTCTCCAATCCAAAGGTGGATGGTGTTTTGGCTCTCGATGAGCCTAAGGTATCTTCTAACTCAAATGAGCTTAGTTCTTACTCTTTCGATGAGTTGCAAGATGCTTTCGATGAATTATTTTTGGAATTTGAGACCATGAATTCCAAATTTAAGAAAATGATTTCAAAACTTGAATTTGAAAATGATTTTCTTTTGAAAACAAAAGTGGATCTTGAAAATCAAAATGAAATTTTGAAAAATGATTTAGAGTTCTAGAAAACAAGTAAAGATGTTTTAGAAAAAGAAAATCATGATTTGAAAGTTAAGCTTGAAAGCTTAACAAAAGATGTAACACCCGTGTTTAGGGGTTAGGTGAAAATAATATTTTAATATTATTTCGGGCTCGGTTTTATAATTTAAATAATATTCGGCTTTTAATTTCAAAATAAATGGTGTTGAACATATTTTGATTTTAGCCTAAATAGCCATGGATCACCTTCTTTGTGAATAGTCCAATTCATTAAGGGCAATGTGGTCTTTTAGCCTTTAAATTTAAACAAACAATTAAAAATACCCATTTCACACCATCTTCTACTATTCACCTTCTTCCTCTCTAACGTGAAAAAGGGCTCCCCTCTTCAAGCCACTATTCCATTTCAAAGCTCCCTCATTTCACTTCCATTTTGAAAGGTAAGGACGTTTTTGACTTCCCCCCATCTCCCTCTCCATGAAAGTACCTTTTATTTCCATTTTCATGAAGGTTTTAGAAAATGACATTTTGGAAAGTTTGGATTAAAGATGAAAGCTTTATGTTGTAAAATTAAATGTTTTGATTTATTATGCTTAGTTATGATGTATAGAGGTCAAATAGTATATCATATGTGAATTTCAAATGATTTTGGGCAATTTTCGGAATTGGGTTTCAAGGGGGTTTTTGGAGGGTTTTAAAGTGGTTTTTGGGGTGGTTTAATGTTGGTTTTTGGGGGCTGGTGGTAGTATGGTATATGAGGGTCACTTTGGGTGTATTTGATGGTTGTTTGGATGCTTGAAATGGAAGATTTCGGTGGGTTTTAGGGGCTGCTCGGGAATTCTGTTTTGGGTTTGTTTTTTAGTGTTGGATGCTTGAAAATGTTAATCCGGGTTAGTTCCGATGATGAGCTATTGATTGTGAATGTTTTGTTTGTGTTTGGGATTGATTAGAATCGAGTTTGGGCATCGGTGAAGCATCGGAAGTGAATCCGGGAATTTGAAGATGGTCGCTTGCTTGGTCTTTGAGCTTGGAAGATTAGGTGAGTGGTTAATTGTTTTAAATGGTTTTAAAATGGTTGGTTCGAGTATATGGACTAGGTTGGGCTTCATAGACCCACCTAGAGTTAGGATTAGGGTGGTAGCCTAATCCTAAACTTGATCTAGAGCCTTTGGATGAACTCATATATGTGGATGTGTATGTCTCGTATTGAAATGTGATATGAATGTTTGTGTATATTGGGTTATACATGTGAGTTGAGGCATGATTTGTGATGCTTGAGACATGCATGATGATGGTTGTTGGTGAGTACGTGCTAAGCACGGAATTGGTTGAAATGAGTAATGTGAAATGAGTAAAATGTTGGCACTAGTATGCTTGAGTACAAATGATCGATCATTAGGATGTTAGTGTGTACACATGAGTCAAAAGTCGCGCGTGGCCTTGGTGGCGTTGAGTCACCAAGGAGGAGTACGGGTCCGCCCGGAAATTGTATTTAAATATAGTCGGTGATGAGTGGAATCCCATCGACGGGGCGTGAGGATGAGTGGAATCCCCTCCGCGAGACCGGTGATGAGTTTAATCCCACCGTGAGGTAATGTGGTTGTTGGATGTGAGTTCCAACGTGTCTATCCGCGTATTCGGGTCATAGCTAGGTGCCAATGTTGAGTGACAAATGTATCATTGTATTGAGATGTATGATCTTTAATTGGATGTTAAATGCGAATACATGTATTGTGGAATTGAGCTCATGATCATGGCATATATATTGAATAGTGCTCATGCATCTTTACCTTGTAGCTTTTGTGGATCCTTGGTAAATATGTGTTTTACCTTGGCTAGATCGTGCTCGGACCCTGCAATGTTGAGGTTTGTTTTTAAGAGCTTACCCTCACTAAGCATCATTGCTTACGCTCTCTTTGTTCAACATTGCAGATCCTTAGTTCGCGGGTTGCTCGAGCAAGTGGAGGGCCTCCAAGTGTGATTGTTAGCCTTGAGTACTTCAAGTATGAGTTTTTAATGTTGAACATGTAATAGTCTAAGCAATGGGACATGTGTTATTTTGATGGCTATGTTGTGGTTGATGTTGCTTGGGAGCATATTAGACTCCTCGTATGTGTTGGCTATTTTGACTTGGGATGTATGCCTTGCTTGATACCCTGTTAACATGTTGCTATTTTGAAGTTGTCTAAGTGTTGACCTTTGAATACTTAATTCCTTAAATGAATTGTATGTATGCATGACTTGTGTTGTTGTGCCTTGGTGTTTAGTTCGTTTTGTTGATGTTGAAGCATGCTTGTATGTTGGGTTGCCTTAAGTTTCATTACTAGTGTGTTGTTATAGGTTGTGGAGGTGTTTTGGGGCACCCTTGTGCCTTAAAACAGCCAAAACGTGTCTGCAGACAGGGGGCATTTCGAAAAGGGCCACCCTGTTTCGATACGATCTCTTTGCATTTGGCCTGCTGTTTCGAAACGGATAGGGGTCGTTTCGGAACATTTTTGCTACTGGAATTTTGAGAAATTGGCGAGATAAAGGCGTTCCGAAACGAGCCTTTGATGTTTCGAAACGGTCAAATCTCGTTGACCACGAGAAGTTGACCGTTAGGGTCGTTTCGATACGGGTCACTCCTGTTTCGAAACGGTCACCCTATGGTTGACCCTGGCCTGTTGACTAAGTCAAGGCGTATCGAAACACCCTAAGGGCGTTTCGATACGGCCTGCTGTAAAGGGCTAAAATGAGCTGTTTAATGTATCGTTTGATTGGTCGATGTTAAATTGTTTTCATTTTCCGCTGTTGTGCTTCACATAGGATTTAATTATGCCTATAGACAAGATAAAGTAAAAAGGAAATTTTCTGGGTCGTTAACCGAGGGGGAACCTTAACGGGTTTCGCTTTGGTTTTCCCCGTGTGGCCCACTCGGATCGGTCATCCGACCATACCGGGACGAGGGGGTTACACTTGTTGGTATCAGAGCCTAAGGTTACCGAGAGCTTGGGCAGGTAAGTGAGGTAAGTTCAAGTTTTTGATTGATATGCACGGTGTTTGCTTGCCTTGTAAGAATGGTTGCTTGTTTGACAAGTATGATTGACTGTTTATTCAAAAGTATGTGTGTGAGTCCCATTGCTACTATTATATTGGAAAAATGATTTTTAAGTGAAAGAATGTACTTGAACACTTGGAAGCCTTGCCTTGCTAACCCAGCTTTGTATGTTTTGTTGTTGTGGTTGTAGTTAATATCCGTGAGAGCGATGTCTAGACCAAGAGGTAGGCCGAGAGTGGTTCGTCAAGAACCACGGGTTGCGGCTCCGGTTGAGCCGGCAGTTGGTGTGGAGGCTCACCTAGAAGGGCCGGTGGCCGCGGGAGTTGGCGCTCCTCCACCACCTCCACCACCACCACCTCCTCCACCTGGAGTTGGGGGCGAGGATGGAGCCGGAGGAGATGGACCTCAAGGTGGCCAAGGTCCAGATGGAATTGATATGACTCCGCTAGTGCAAGCGATAGCGGGAGCATTTCAGGCCGCAGTTGCGGGAGCTCGGGCTGCAGCTCAGCCTAGCTGTGACGATGCCAGTATACCTTTGGAGAGGCTCCGTAGCTTGGGGGCCGAGGAGTTTAGAGGATCTACTCCGGAGAGGTCGGAGTTATGGTTGGAGAAGACAGTTCGTATCTTGGCTCAGATGGGTTGTGCGGGCGCACATATATTGGGTTGTGTGATCTCGTTGCTTCAGGGTGATGCCTACACCTGGTGGGTCACCATTACTACCGGGGTTCCAGAGACAGAGATTGATTGGGATTTCTTTAAGACCGCTTTCAGGAAGAGGTACTTGGGACCGAGGTACCTAGACGAGAAGAAGCGAGAGTTTATGGCCCTTACTCAGGGAGAGGCTTCTGTGACTGATTATGAGATCCGCTTTGTTCACTTGAGTCAGTATGCTCTAGAGTTGGTTCCTACTGAAGTGGAACGCTGTAACCGATTCCGTTACGGATTGAATGAAGAAGTCAAGAGGTACACGTTAGCTTCTGACTACTCAGACTTTGATGTATTGGTCGCGAGGGCCAAGGACTTAGAGCATAGTTTGGGTTCGGCCAAATGATCTGGTGGTTCCAGTTCTGGCAAGAGGCATAACCACTTTGATGGTAGAGATGCCAAGAGGCACAGAGGTGGCGGACATCCGTTTGACCATAGACGTGGCGGTGGCCACCATGGTAGGGGCCATCAGGGCCATAGAGGAGGAGGACGTTTGCCCGAGTGTACCCGGTGTTGGAGACAGCACGCTGGTGAGTGTTGGGGTAACTTCCATGCTTATTGGAACTGTGGTTTGAGGGACCACTTTAGGAGGGATTGTCCGCATCAGGCGGCTCAGGCACCGAACATTGCTCAGGATCCTGCGAGAGCGAATGATTTTCAGAGAGGCCGTGGGTGCGGTCGTGGCTACTTCCAGCCTAGGGCTGATGCACCTAGGGTAGATGCTCAGAGGAACCTTGCTCATGTTGTGGCTGTGCAGCCAGAGACGGGAGGACCAGCGAGGGTCTATGCTCAGAGAGAGGCCGGGAACGACACTGATGTGATAGCAGGTAATTTCGAGTTACAGTCTATGTCTTTGCTTTCTTTGGTTGATTCGGGTTCTACGCATTCCTACATTTTGAGTGAGCATGCACGGAAATTAGACATACATGTTGAGATTTTAGATGTAGGTATGCATGTGACTAGTTCTTTTGGTGAGACAGTTGTGGTTAGACGTATGTATAGGAGATGTCCACTGAAGATTCAGGGTCATGTGTTCTCAGTTGATATGATGGAACTTCCTTTCTATGGTTTTGATATTATTCTGGGTATGGACTGGTTGGTTGAGCATCGAGCTAGTGTGGATTTTGAGACAAAGAGAATTTCTTTGAAGCTTTCTAATGACTACGAGGTAGTAGTAGTAGGCGAGAACATTAAGTTCTTGTCTAATGTGGTGTCAGCTTTAGAGGCTCATAGGTTGATGGACTCTGGATGTGGGGCTTATTTAGCTTATGTTATGAATCCGGATATGAGTGAAGCTAGACCGAAAGATATCAGAACAGTGTGTGACTTTCTAGATGTGTTTCCTGAAGAGTTGCCGGGTTTGCCTCCTGACAGAGATGTTGAGTTTGTGATTGAGACAGTTTCAAGATCTAATCCAGTTTCGATAGCTCCGTATTGCATGGCTCCAAAAGAGTTGAAAGAGTTGAAGAGTCACTTGCAAGAATTATTAGACCGTGGTTTCATTAGGCTTAGTAGTTCTCCGTGGGGCGCTCCCGTGTTGTTTGTGAAAAAGAAGGATGGTAGTATGCGCATGTGTATTGACTATAGACAGTTGAATCAGTTGACTGTGAAGAACAAGTATCCGTTGCCTCATATAGATGATTTGTTTGATCAGTTGAGAGGTGCTTCAGTGTTCTCGAAGATAAATTTGAGATCCGGGTACTATCAGTTGAAGGTGAAAGAGTGTGATGTTTCGAAGACAGCTTTTAGGACTAGATATGGTCGCTATGAGTTTCTTGTGATGCCGTTTGGGCTCACGAATGCACCTGCAGCATTCATGGACATGATGAACAGAATTTTTAGAGACTATCTAGACCGTTTTGTAGTTGTTTTCATTGATGATATACTTGTGTACTCGAAGACAGAAGAAGAGCATGATGAGCACTTGAGATTTGTTTTACAGAGATTGTTGAGCAGCCAGTTGTATGCGAAGCTTAGTAAATGTGAGTTATGGATTCGAGAGGTTGTATTTCTTGGCCATGTTGTTTCGGCCGAAGGCATCCGAGTTGATCCATCGAAGATTGAGGCTATTGTTGAGTGGAAACAACCTAAGTCCGTGACCGAGATTAGGAGTTTCCTAGGATTAGCCGGTTACTATATGAGATTTGTTGATGGTTTCTCTAGGGTAGCTGCTCCTTTGACTAAATTGTTGCAAAAAGGGGTCAAGTTTGAATGGTCAGATGCAAGACAAAAGGCCTTTGAGAAATTGAAAGAAGCTTTGATGAATGCTCCAGTGTTAGTACAACCTGTTTCTGGTAAGGAGTTTATGATCTATAGTGATGCTTCCTACGTAGGCCTAGGATGTGTTTTGATGCAAGATAGGAGGGTTGTTGCTTATGCTTCTAGACAGTTGAAGATCCATGAGAAGAACTATCCTACTCATGATATAGAGCTAGCCGCAGTTGTGTTTGCATTGAAGATTTGGAGTCATTACTTGTATGGTGAGAAGTGCATTGTTTACACCGATCACAAGATCTTGAAGTATCTGATGACACAGAAAGAGTTGAACTTGAGACAGAGAAGATGGTTAGAGTTGCTAAAAGATTATGATTTGACCATTGAGTACCATCCGGGTAAAGCAAATGTAGTAGCCGATGCTTTGAGTAGAAAAGTGGCTGTTGAGTTGAGAGCTATGCTTGCTAGGTTGAGTGTGTCCGATGATGGTGGTTTGATCACCGAGTTGCAAGTGAAGCCTTCTTTGATTCAGTTGATTAGAGAGAAGCAATTGCAAGATGTGAGTTTAGTTCCTCATGTTCAGGACATAGCCGAAGGAAGACCAACCGAGTATAGTTTCAGTGGTGAGAGCTTGTTGTGCTTTAGAGATAGAATTGTTGTACCAGAAGATGTTGAGCTGAGACGTCAGATTCTGAGTGAAGCACATTCGAGTCCTTTTTCTATGCATCCGAGTAGTACCAAAATGTACCGAGATTTGAAGAATGATTACTTCTGGGTTGGTTTGAAGAGAGATGTAGCCGAGTATGTGAGTCGTTGTATGGTTTGTCAGAGAGTGAAGGCAGAACATCAGGTTCCTTCAGGTTTGTTACAACCTTTGAAGATTCCAGAATGGAAATGGGAGAGGATCACCATGGATTTTGTGTCGGGGTTGCCTTTGTCTCCCTCGAAGAAGAATTCAGTTTTGGTGATTGTCGATAGGTTCACTAAGTGTGCTCACTTCTTAGCGGTGAACACTACGGATTCCTTAGACAAGTTGGCAAACTTGTACATCCGTGAGATTGTGAGACTTCATGGAGTTCCGAAGTCTATTGTTTCAGATAGGGATCCTAGATTTACTTCGAGATTTTGGGGTTGCTTGCATAGTGCTCTTGGTAGCCGGTTGCATTTCAGCACGTCTTATCATCCGCAGTCTGATGGGCAGTCAGAGCGAGTGATACAGATTCTTGAGGATATGCTTCGTTGTTGTGTGATTGACTTCCAGGGTTCTTGGGAGAAGCACTTACCGTTGGTTGAGTTTGCTTACAACAACAGATATCAGTCTAGTATTCAGATGGCACCTTATGAGGCTTTGTATGGTAAACGATGTAGGACTCCGATTTGTTGGGCTGAAACAGGTCAGAGATTGTTACCTATGCCAGACTTGCTTGAGGGGACTACCGACAAAGTAAAGTTGATTTGTGACCGTTTGAAAGCAGCTTCCGATCGTCAGAAGTCTTATGCAGATTTGAAGAGGAAAGAGGTTGAGTACTCAGTGGGTGAGAAAGTGTTTCTGAAAGTATCTCCGTGGAAGAAGGTATTGAGATTTGGCCGAAAGGGCAAGTTGAGTCCGAGGTTCATTGGTCCGTATGAGATAGTTGAGCGGATTGGGCCTGTAGCTTATCGTTTGAGGTTACCTTCTGAGTTAGAGAAGATCCTGGATGTCTTTCATGTGTCTATGCTTAGGAGATATAGGTCGGATCCTTCTCATGTGATGCCCGTTAAGGAGATAGAGTTAAATCCGGATTTGTCCTATAATGAAGAGCCCATTGAGATACTTGCTTCTGATAGCAAGGTGTTGCGTGGCAAGACCATAGAGTTGGTCAAGGTGTTGTGGAGACATAGAGGTGTGGAAGAGGCCACATGGGAGAGGAAAGCGGATATGGTTGAGCAGTTTCCGTATTTGTTTCCACCAAGTAATTTCGGGGACGAAATTCCTTAAGTGGGGGAGAGTTGTAACACCCGGGTTTAGGGGTTAGGTGAAAATAATATTTTAATATTATTTCGGGCTCAGTTTTATAATTTAAATAATATTCGGGTTTTAATTTCAAAATAAATGGTGTTGAACATATTTTGATTTTAGCCTAAATAGCCATGGATCACCTTCTTTGTGAATAGTCCAATTCATTAAGGGCAATGTGGTCTTTTAGCCTTTAAATTTAAACAAACAATTAAAAATACCCATTTCACACCATCTTCTACTATTCACCTTCTTCCTCTCTAACGTGAAAAAGGGCTCCCCTCTTCAAGCCGCTATTCCATTTCAAAGTTCCCTCATTTCACCTCCATTTTGAAAGGTAAGGACGTTTTTGACTTCTCCTCATCTCCCTCTCCATGAAAGTACCTTTTATTTCCATTTTCATGAAGGTTTTAGAAAATGGCATTTTGGAAAGTTTGGATTAAAGATGAAAGCTTTATGTTGTAAAATTAAATGTTTTGATTTATTATGCTTAGTTATGATGTATAGAGGTCAAATAGTATATCATATGTGAATTTCAAATGATTTTGGGCAATTTTCGGAATTGGGTTTCAATGGGGTTTTTTGAGGGTTTTAAAGTGGTTTTTGGGGTGGTTTAATGTTGGTTTTTGGGGGCTGGTGGTAGTATGATATATGAGGGTCACTTTGGGTGTATTTGATGGTTGTTTGGATGCTTGAAATGGAAGATTTCAGTGGGTTTTAGGGGCTGCTCGGGAATTCTATTTTGGGTTTGTTTTTGAGTGTTGGATGCTTGAAAATGTTAATCCGGGTTAGTTCCGATGATGAGCTATTGATTGTGAATGTTTTGTTTGTGTTTGGGATTGATTAGAATCGAGTTTGGGCATCGGTGAAGCATCGGAAGTGAATCCGGGAATTTGAAGATGGTCGCTTGCTTGGTCTTTGAGCTTGGAAGCTTAGGTGAGTGGTTAATTGTTTTAAATGGTTTTAAAATGGTTGGTTCGAGTATATGGACTAGGTTGGGCTTGGTAGACCCACCTAGAGTTAGGATTAGGGTGGTAGCCTAATCCTAAACTTGATCTAGACCCTTTGGATGAACTCATATATGTGGATGTGTATGTCTCGTATTGAAATGTGATATGAATGTTTGTGTATATTGGGTTACACATGTGAGTTGAGGCATGATTTGTGATGCTTGAGACATGCATGATGATGGTTGTTGGTGAGTACGTGCTAAGCACGGAATTGGTTGAAATGAGTAATGTGAAATGAGTAAAATGTTGGCACTAGTATGCTTGAGTACAAATGATCGATCATTATGATGTTAGTGTGTACACATTAGTCAAAAGTCGCGCGTGGCCTTGGTGGCGTTGAGTCACCAAGGAGGAGTACGGGTCCGCCCGAAAATTGTATTTAAATATAGTCGGTGATGAGTGGAATCCCATCGGCGGGGCGTGAGGATGAGTGGAATCCCCTCCGCGAGACCGGTGATGAGTGTAATCCCACCGTGAGGTAATGTGGTTGTTGGATGTGAGTTCCAACGTGTCTATCCGCGTATTCGGGTCATAGCTAGGTGCCAATGTTGAGTGACAAGTGTATCATTGTATTGAGATGTATGATCTTTAATTGGATGTTAAATGCGAATACATGTATTGTGGAATTGAGCTCATGATCATGGCATATATATTGAATAGTGCTCATGCATATTTACCTTGTGGCTTTTGTTGATCCTTGATAAATATGTGTTTTACCTTGGCTAGATCGTGCTCGGACCCTGCAATGTTGAGGTTTGTTTTTAAGAGCTTACCCTCACTAAGCATCATTGCTTACGCTCTCTTTGTTCAACATTGCAGATCCTTAGTTCGCGGGTTGCTCGAGCAAGTGGAGGGCCTCCAAGTGTGATTGTTAGCCTTGAGTACTTCAAGTATGAGTTTTTAATGTTGAACATGTAATAGTCTAAGCAATGAGACATGTGTTATTTTGATGGCTATGTTGTGGTTGATGTTGCTTGGGAGCATATTAGACTCCTCGTATGTGTTGGCTATTTTGACTTGGGATGTATGCCTTGCTTGATACCTTGTTAGCATGTTGCTATTTTGAAGTTGTCTAAGTGTTGACCTTTGAATGCTTAATTCCTTAAATGAATTGTATGTATGCATGACTTGTGTTGTTGTGCCTTGGTGTTTAGTTCGTTTTGTTGATGTTGAAGCATGCTTGTATGTTGGGTTGCCTTAAGTTTCATTACTAGTGTGTTGTTATAGGTTGTGGAGGTGTTTTGGGGCACCCTTGTGCCTTAAAACAGCCAAAACGAGTCTGCAGACAGGGGGCGTTTCGAAACGGGCCACCCTGTTTCGATACGATCCCTTTGCATTTGGCCTGCCGTTTCGAAACAGATAGGGGTCGTTTCGGAACATTTTTGCTACTGGAATTTTGAGAAATTGGCGAGATAAAGGCGTTCCGAAACGGGCCTTTGATGTTTCGAAACGGTCAAATCTCGTTACGGGTCACTCCTGTTTTGAAACGGTCACCCTATGGTTGACCTTGGCCTGTTGACTAAGTCAAGGCGTATCGAAACACCCTAAGGGCGTTTCGATACGGCCTGCTGTAAAGGGCTAAAATGAGCTGTTTAATGTATCGTTTGATTGGTCGATGTTAAATTTTTTGCATTTTCCGCTGTTGTGCTTCACATAGGATTTAATTATGCCTATAGACAAGATAAAGTAAAAAGGAAATTTTCTGGGTCGTTAACCGAGGGGGAACCTTAACGGGTTTCGCTTCGGTTTTCCCCGTGTGGCCCACTCGGATCGGTCATCCGACCAGACCGGGACGAGGGGGTTACAAAAGAAAAAGAAATTGTTTTCAATAATTCATCTTGTCACATAATGGCAAAATGCTCACATTGCCATTATCATGGTCATTCCTTACATACTTATCCTATTAGGAAGAGAAAATCTTATAGGATTAGACAAGTATGGGTTCCCAAGGGAACTAAAGACATTGTGACTAACGTAAATGGATCCAAAGCAATTTGGATACCAAAAATCAAGTGAATGTCTTTTTGTAGGTGTGTTGGAGCAAATGGAAAGCAAAGCAAATCAAAGAATGCTCAAATCACATATGAGAAGAAGATTGAGTAACCTCTAAGCTTAATGCTTTCATTTTATATATAGTTGGTTATCTAACTTTTGTTTAAAGTCTTGGATTATTTGTTAAGCCTAATATGATGCAATAAGTAAGGGGAGCCAATTTTTAAGACCACGAAGAAGTTAAAAAAAAGCATTCGAAAAAAATAATAAAAAATGCTTTGCTGGAGGTGCCTAACACTGACTCTAGCAAATAAAAAAGGGTAGAATGAAAATTAAAAAAAAAACGGTTGTTTGATTTATTTATTTTTTTGCATTTGTTTACTTTTCTTGGTCCGTGACTTATTTGCATCTCTTGTCTTGAAATTTAAACCCAATTCTTTAGCCTTATCTCTACCCTAAGCTTCATTGCAACCTTATTAAAGACCCTTTGATTGATGCATCTTATTCATTCTATTAGTGGAGACTTGATTTCCTCACAAGCCTATGGTAATGTCTTTATTGATCTTGGCTTTGAGAAATTTCTTTTCTCGAAACAATTTGAGCAATAATGAGTGAATCCTTGTGAGGCATTGAGTCTTGTTACATTGGAATTGATGGATAATTGGAATGTATTGGCTTTTGCTTAAACTTGTTACTAGTTGTTCTTACTTGCTTGATTGTCACCTTATTTCTGATAATTGATGTGATCATCGATTCGTTTGGTATTCCTTAATATACTATGAGATGAAAGATTGGTAATTTGAGATTTTGATGATTGATTAAGGCATGCTTAAGGACAAACATTGAATAAGTGAATGAGAATTTGATGAGTGCTTTGATTTGTTAATGTTTTGTTACTAATTACACATCATCGATTCTTTGATATTGCTAATTCGGGTTGTTTTTATTCATTTTTGTGCAGGACTTTTACTCCCAGAAATTAGCGTCAAAAGAACACATTCTGCAGTTTTTTTTCTTCGAATCAAGGCTAGACACATGGGCATGACCTGAGACATGACGATTTCCGACATGGCAAATTCTGGCAGTCCAGTCCATGATAGCTTATAAAACACAACCCAATCCACTAGATCAAGAAAGAAGGACGAACGAAATCACCTAGAGTTACAATTTGAGTTGGATTTAAATATTTGGGAATTACAACTTTGTTTAGGATTTTATCTTTCAATTATATATGTTTTTATTTGAATATTTTTAGGATTTTCTTTAGGTATTTTATTATTCTTAGGTATTTTATTATCTTTAGGTTTTCTCAAGTTATAAATGCCCTCTAGGGTGAAGCTTGAATACACATCATTCTACTTTGCTTTTGTTTTGTTTTGGGGAATTTAATTATTTTCTTCTTCATCTTCTTTTGTTCACTTATTTTTCTTTTTTTAAGTATGATTTTTATCATGCTTAGCTAAACCTCCATTTAGCCGATAGCTACGTAACAAATCAATCCGTTTCGTGAGAACCGCAATAGCATTTCATACCTTCAGATTTCTTTCTTGATTTTTGGCAATATTAGATTGACAATCGGCCTTTCCTTTAAGCATCTCAACACCTTCAATCCAAAAAGCGCGCGTTAGTTTGATCGATGTTTAATCTACCGTTCGGGAGAAAATTTGGCTTGTAGCAAATTCAACTCCCTAAGAACACACTTAGCGGTGGTTCGTTAAGAGAAATCAAGATCGAGTCCGATTCTCATTGAGACACCATAATCTGAGCACATGCTTTTCCAGCACTGAAGAAGCATTGACGTTAACATCGATAACCGTTGTTGATCCAAACAAGAAATTATGGGACAAATCAACAAAGGTGAATTTGTTCATGTAAGAAATGTTCCTTTTTATGGCCGCCTTCTCCCTTAAAACTCTTTAAAGGAAACTAGGAACACTACATATAGTATTTTTATAAAAGCGCCGCTACACGTATCTATATTTTGTTTGAGTCTTTTGGTTTTACTTTTTTAACCTTTTTGTTTTATGGTCCTTGTATGATCTCAAGTGGCTCGTTTATTATGCAATAAGATAATTGCAATTGATGGTGTGACTCCTTTTGTCGTTTCACTATTATACCTCTAGTTGTAGACTTAATTACAAAAGATGACTTGCACATTAAGTATTTTTTTACACTTATTCAACCCTTTAACCAAGAGAACATTCTTGGTTTTAAGCATTTCCTTCGCATTAAGTATTATTTTCCCAATAATTCTCCTTTTTTTTGTCATCATTCAATGTCATTTTTCCTTCATAGCTTTCTTGGAACAACCAATGTTGAAATTCTAAATATTATCAATGGATGCTTTTAGAGATTTATGAGCAATCAAGTAGTATTTCTCCTCTTTCTTGTATATGATATACTTTTTCTCTTATAACCTCTAGTTGTAGACTTAATTCCAACAAAGGGTGAAACTATCCAATTATTTCTGAGATGGTTCAAGATTTTATACTGTCTAGGCTTTATGTGTCTTGAGACTCCATAGTAATGCCACACTATCTTTCTTTCATGCATCTACAACTTCTGACTATTAGTTGCTCTTGTGGAACACTTGGGAATTTCAAAATTTTCCTTTCTCGTATGAAAGTAGGGACTAATTTGATAATTTAAAAGTGAATAAATTTGAGAGCCAAGTGACAAATTTAACAAATTTACCATACAATATAACCTAAAATTAAAATTTAACCAAATTAAATTATTTAAATTTAACCACAAATAAATATGAAATCTCATCATGTCCGGTGCATAAACGTTTGGAGTCGCCATCGGCCATTTTAGTTGGGTATGACCGAAAACCTGTAAAACTAGTCTACGTCAACACTAAGATCATCGTCGGGTCAGGTCAACACCAAGATTCTTTCGTTAGATTTTAACCGCTGGTGGTTAAAATAAATCCAATTAAATAATTGAGTGGTCAAATTTTAAATTTTTGTAGTTTGGTGGTCAAAATAAATCAGGTCCAATAGTTATATAGTTTATCTCCCAAATGACCCCTAAACTAATTTTTTTTTTTGCAGTTTGATGTGTTCAAAAATTTTAAAATTTTGAGGTTTGTTTGTTTGGAGTTTGGAGTTTGGAGTTTAGAGTTTGGGTTTATATTTTTGGGTATGTGTCCAATATTCATTAATCAATTAAAATTTAATGTGTAGACCGAGAGCTTAATTTTTTACAAAAAAATTCTTTATTCATTTATAATTTTAAGTTTATTAAGTTTTAATAAATTTAATATTATTTTATTTTTTAATTTCAGTTTGTACATTTGTAATCTAATATGATAGCAAGGATAAAAAATAACTTAAAAAATTGCATTTTGCAATACTTTCACTCATAAACTTTTATCTAACCTCAATGGAAAACGATACTTTAGTATCAATTAAAATTTTATTTTTGCCAAAATTATTTATCACTAGTATAAATTTACGTATGATAATTAAAAATTATGATACTTTAATTACAATTATGAATTTAAAACATTGTAAACAATTAACCTTCTAATATTTGGTTTTATTAAATCAACAAATAATTTCAAATCCTCTCCAATAAAATTTGGCAAAGACAATAAAAAAAGACAAATGAATTTCTATTAGTAAGGTAATATTGTAGTGGAAAATGATAAAGTTGGGTTAAATTTTTATTTGATAGATTAAATTTTAACCTTCTTTTTTTAATGTTTTTTATTCAAGATTAATTTACTTGGTTGTTTATAACATAGACATAAATATAGTTTACATTTATCAACACTTTAAATTAACTAATTAATTAATTATATATAATTCAATAAATTAATAATCAATAATTAAATTATTTTACAAAAATATTTTAAATAAAAATTAATAATTTAAATGGTAAAAAAATAATTTTTCACATTATAATATAATAAATTAATAATTTCTCAAATATTTTCATTTTCTCTTGAAAATCATCAAATCATAGACTTCCTCAATTACATGTCAGGTAAATATCAAGTCAGGTCAATATTAGTTCATGTCAACATTAGGTCGGGTTCAAAACAAGTCAAGACAATTAACAGGTCGGGTTCAAAACAGGTCGGGTAAAATCGGATCTCGGGTCGATTTAGTCGGGTAATATCGGTTATCTACCATGTCAGTCTCGGGTTCGGGTTCGTTTCAGTCGGGTTCAAGTCGGGTTTCGGGTCCACATTAACATGTTCAATTCGGGTTTGGGTCGTTCTCGGTCAAACGCATGTCGGGTTCAGTTACTACAATAACAGGTCTAACTCGGGTTTGGGTCAACAACAGTCGATTATAGATCGGTTTCGGGTCATCGCATCCTCGGGTCAAACCAAGTTCTGACTCAAGCAGGTTTTAGTCGAGCTTTCGAGTTGGGTCAGCTTTTTACATCCCTACTTGTATCCGAATAAAAATTTTCTATCCCCTTTTTAGTGTCTCTATGTATGCTCTAACACTAAAAAAATTAAGTTTAGGGTTTATGGTGTAGAGTTGAGGATTTAGGTTTAGAGGGTATGATTTAGTTTCTTTAGTTTAGGGCATACATCAAGACATTGGACTACCACGTCAGCACCATTAACTGTCACGTCACCACTGTAATGGCTAACATCGGTCAAAGGGTAAAATTGATACAATTGAATGATTGCGAGGGAAAATTGATGCAATTAAAAAGTAGGGACATCATTGCTGATTTTGGTTTACTTCAAGAACGAAATGACCCTTAAGCAAAAAGTTAACTATAAATATATTTACATTATGTATTGGATTAATTAACGATTTCGATGTTGGGTCACGTTGGCACGCCCCGTGGCGCAGTGGAAAAATTAATCCGATGTAATCCAGCCAGGATCCATGTACAAGAACAAATCCGGGGTGAAAAGATGAAGAGTTACCTTTTAAAAATCTGGAAACTGGAAAACCGACGGTATGTCGGAATAACCACATCAAGTAAAACCGAAATCGTCACAGGTTCGCAACGACCTTTACGGAGTCCACCCGAACAAAACGAACAAAGTTTCCGCCTCCCTAACACTTAGGGGTAAATTTCGACAGGTTTGAACACCTTCTAGGGAGAAGTCGAAATCCCTCCAGGGATTCCTGAGGGAGTCTGAAATCGACCAAGAGTTCAACCGGGACTTGCAATCGAGCAAGGGAACCTTCAGAGATTTGCCAGGGGGCACGTAGAACACTAGAAAAATATCGAACAGCTTCTCAGAGAGCTTTCTAGGATATGTCGAATTCCAGTGGGGAATCCCTAGGGGTGTTGTCGAAATCTTCAAGAGGAGGAAGAGGGATGATTTGGTTGCTAGCCCTTGTCCCTTTAAATAGTATTCAGAGACTTAATTCTAGTTGAATTCCTTAAATCCAAGTTCAACCAAAATTCAAAGAATCTAATTTTACTTGAAATTGTTTTATATTAAATATACATTATATTTAATAATATTAAATGAAATATATATATTTAATTATGTAGAATCTTATTCAACATAAAACATGGATTTAAATATACATTATATTTAATCCAGATATATATATTTTTATTATATAGAATCTCATTCTATCTTTACTTGGATTTAAATATATATTTTTAATTATGTGGAATCTAATTCTACATAAACTTGGAATTAAATATACATTATATAAATTCCAAATATATATTTAAATTTCTAGAATATTATTCTATAATATTTAAGTCTCTAAATATTTTTCATACTCTAAATAATATTTGATAAATACAATATTTATCCAATATTATTCCCATTTAAGGGAGTTGCCGGTTTCCCCTATCCCATAGGGGATTTTCGGCAACCTCCCTAAAATAGGGAGTATGGTTTCCAATTTTTGTTCGTTTCATTTGAAGGGTGTGACCCTTGTAGGTTCATGCAACGTTAGCAGCAAAATTAAAACTGTTCTAATTTTACAAACAATGAGTGACATCTAACAATACATCATTGCTACCTAAGTTGCATGAAGTCATGGTTTGACTTTCCTAATTCCTGAATAAACTTCCTTTATGTATTTCATCCTTTTGTCCTTTATATCTTAGATAAACACAAGTCATGGGTTAGTCACACTTGCGTTGTCCATCTAGTGTTTCTTGATGTCTTGAGTAGATTATGATAAACAAATCTCTATGATATCTCATATCATAATATTCGAGCATGACCATGCATTTTCTAATCTCACTCAATCAAGTGGCCGAAGATATTTCTCCCATTATGTAGGAGGGACAAATCCTTTCTTGATCAACCATATTTCACTACATAGGTCATCACGTATCCAATCATCAGTCTTTATAATGTAGTTAGTTACGACACACGTTTGACTATGTCAAAATACGTAAATCTTTATTTTGAAATCATGTTGATCTCAAGTCTGAGGATTATACATATGTTTATCATGGGCAATGTTGTGACTGTCACATAATTACCCAAGAAACATGCTCATAGCGGGTCAATCCAGTATGTTGTTCTCTAACAAATATTTATGTGTTGATTTTGACATCTCTATGTCAATGACAACGCTTGTCATCAACCACATATCAGTCTTTATATATTATCACTGTCCATACCCGTAATAATATTCAACTAAGGATCCTATTTAACAATAATCGTATTATTGTATGGACATTATTATCCAATGGTTAGTTTGATGCACATAAACATACCAAATGATAATAACGGCAATGCCATTACTTGATAAATCTAGTAAACTTGTATGTCTATTCAATCATCATGTGATTGGTCTTTGGGCATACTCCAACAATCTCCCACTAGCACTAAGACCAATCATTCTCGTATCTAATACGATATGGCTTAGTGTAACTGACATGCTTTTGCTGTGTCAAAAGCTTTGTCAGGGAGTTGACAAAGTTATCAACTTTGTGCGTATGTTGCATACTTTCACATCTCCAAGATGTAAGTACTTTAGAATAATTTTGGATTTATTGATGAGATCTGGGTTTTATTTTCTTACGCAAAGGTTCCATCATAACAGAGTTATGTAGCATCTAATATGCTGGGAACAACCCTTAGTTCATAAGTGAACCCTTTAGATCCAAACATCCTTCTTTATTGCTATGTCGATTGTAATACATTCAACCTATGTTGTAAAGTTAGATATTGTCTCATGTTGCTAACTCATAGTATCTTTTATTAATGCAAAACGAATTACGATCTTTAGTTCCTTTTGATGAGTATGTCATCTACATACAATACTTAGAAAAGTAACAATGCTCCCACTAGCTCTTTTGAAAACAAGACTCCCCTTTGTTTCTAGATAAATCAAACCTTTTGATTGTATCTTCTGAAACGAATATCCCAACTTTGAGAAGGTTGCCTTAGTCTACGGATAGACCTTTGTAGCTTACATACCTTCCAAGTGTTTACTGGAGTGACAAAACCTTCTGGATGTGTCATGTACACATTTGTTTCAAGTTTTCCCTTAGGAAAGTGGTTTTGACATTCCTTTATTTGATTTCATAATCATCGTATGTAACTACTTGCAAGTGAGATTAAGATGGATTAAACATAGCTACAAGGAAGATGCTTTATCATAGTCTATACTATGAAGTTTGTCGAAAAACTTTTAGCGACGAATCATCCTTTGTATGTTTTATCATCTATGTCGGTTTTTCCTTTTTGAAAAATTCATCCATACCTCTTAGGTTTTACCCTTTTAGGTAACCAAAGTCTATACTTGGGTTTAGACATGGATTCCATCTCATATCTCATGGCTCTTAGCCATTTCTCGAATTTTGGGCTCACCATTGCTTTCTGATAAGACCTAGTTTTTATCTTGATCCGAAAAGAAGAGTGTTTCCATGTACGGATAATGAGAAATCCATATTTCTCAAGTATATGGTATTCTCTTAAGGATCAACACAATGGCTGTGTTTTGTTCCAATGTTTCTTGATCATTTGTGGAACATTCTCAATCTTTGATTCATAAATTTGTTGTCTAAAATTTCTTCACATTCCAAATTCCATTTTCCCTTTTGCGACAGGTAATCTCTTTCGAGAGAAACTCTCGTTTAAGCAACTAGCATTTTGTTCTCGTTGAAAAATGAAATCCCTTAGTGATAAGTATTCTCTTTCGAGATAAACTATCGTTTGAGCAACAAATATTTTGTTCTCGTTAAAATTGAAGAAATAATATCCCTTTGTGAGAATTAATCTCTTTCAAGATAAACTCTCGTTTGAGAAACAAATGCTTTGTTCTCGTTAGGATAAACAACAAATGGAGTTTTTAAGGTTCGAACTTTGTAAACATTTTAACATGTAAGTAACCTTAAAACTTCAAAGGTATTCTAGAACAATTCTTAGTCCATATCTTATATGACGTTTCGAAAAGAAAAAAAACACGATTAAGTATGAGAGTTGTTTTTCTAGTGTGTAAAGAAGTCGAAAATGACTTGTTCTGAATCAAAACATGTCTAACATATTTGATTCTCTTTCAAAGACTTTTCGTTCCACTTGTGGGATTTAATTATGGGACAATCCCATATTCTTTGAAAGTTCATCAAACTTTAAATATTCTTGGATTTGATCTCATCAAATTACCTTAATACTTTTATGAGTTTGAGATTAGTCATTTATTTTATTTATAAATATTATTGATTTGATTAGTTTAAATATCATTGATTCGTTGTGCCATATGAGATTAAAAGAATAACATTTATTTAAATAATCTCAAAATTAAAATATCTTGTCCTTACAAGATAACTAAAACTTAGGCACAAAATAATAATCTTAAAAACTAAAACAAATATATTTAAGCAAAAACACATGTCCTAATGGATGATGTAGCAACTCTTGCTTTATTTCCATTCGCAGGTCTATGTCTATTCTGATGCCTTCTCTTTAGAAGCCTCTGAGGTTGATGTCTCACTCGTTTTTGCTTTCTTGACTTCTTGTAGGTGTGTGGGGCAGTTTCTCTTCCAATGTCCGGTCTTGCCGCAATGGAAACATTTTCCATCCTTCTTGATTCCCTTCTTAGGTTTCAATGCCCTCTTTCCATTGGTTTTGGTCTTACCATCACCTTTAGACTTTGCTGCCGATTTACCTTTCTTCTTGCCCTTGCAGACCATCAGAACAGGTTTAGGTCCTACCTTCTTCAGGTTGATTTCAGCAGTTATCAACATGCCGAGCAACTGTGGCAGCGTCTTGTTAATTTCATTCATATTGAAATTAAGGACGAAATGATTGAAACTATCCGGCAACGATTGCAGGATGACATCAGTAGCTAATTCGTCTTTCAGCAGAAAGTCGAGCTTCTCCAACGTTTGGATGTAACCCATCATTTTGATGACGTGAGCTCCTACGGGAGATCCCTCACTCATCTTGCATTGAAACAGAGCTTTAGAGGTCTCGTACCTCTCTTGATGAGCTTACCCTTCATAAATCTCCTTGAGATTTTGAATCATATCATAAGCTACCATGTCCTCATGTTGCTTCTGAAGCTCAGGGCTCATGGAGGCAAGCATAAGACAACCGACATCCAGCATGCCGTCCATGTGTTTCTTAAACTTGTCTTTGTTAGCTCTGGAAGAAGTGGCAACTGGTTCATCAGGAACATGTTCTTCAATGACATACTCCTTCTTTTCCTGTTTGAGAACAATTCTCAAATTGCGGAACCAGTCAAGGAAGTTTATGCCATTGAGCTTATCCTTCTCAAGGATAGATCGCAGAGATAGAGTATTATTTGCCATTAATTCTACAACAAAGAAAATATGCTACATAAGTTTTACTAAGTTTTAAAATTTATAGATAGGTCTTTACTATAAATTTACTCCCACTATTTTCTTCAAAATTAAAAACCCTCTAGTTTTAATTTCGGAAAAACGTTTCGATAGTTTTTCTAGTGAGCGAGGATCCGTATTTCACCATTCCTAAATCAGCTTTGGCCAGACTTTTAGGAAATGGTTATTTAGGTAAGTAACACCTTACTAATTACATCTCATGTAATTCCTCATCTTTTGGCGAACAACTCTTGTTCATTAAATCATCTTATGATTATCCAAAACTTTTAACCACTAGGTTTTCTAATCCTATTAGAACAACTCAGCTAAGTCAATACCAATATCTCAACCGACGAATATCACTAGCTTATTCTTTGCGTTTAACTAAGATAGATAAATGTGACATTGCTTTGGCAAAGCTCGCATTATATCGATCGAAGCTTTAACGAGGGTAAATATTAGATGGTTAAAACAGACTTAGAATTATAGTGATGGATTTACTTAATTATCTCATCATTTTAACATTGATCATATCAATAGAACTATGTTTAATCATGCTTATAAAACATACATTGCATCACATACAAGGTAAATATAAGCGGTAAATAAATATGCAATGATTATAGCCCTTCTTAACCTAAGGCGACCCGTCCCAAGCCAATGGGAGGACCATTCTACTGAAGATAGAATCTGCTTCTGAAATGCCTGGTCCACCAGGGAAGGCCCACCATGCTGCTATATTGGTCCTTGCTTTATCTCCATGAGTATTTACAATTTTATGAAACCCGTGTTACATGCGAGGGAGTGAGAAGAGAAGAGAAGTACAATAGAAGATAGAGAAAGGCACGACACGCAAGTCGTATTTATAAAAACCAAAACTATAAAGGCTATGGGCTATAACCATGCAAAACAAACACCATGCAATCTAACATGCATTTCAAACATCATGCGAACAAAGTAACGACGTGTTTACGGAGTTTTAAACTGATTATCCCTATGCTGCGGTTAATGGGCCAAAGAAGGATCACGAGGTTTCATAAACCATTTGCGTTAACGAACAAATGCACCAGGTAGGTCAACATGAAAGAGAGGTGGCGCACTAGGCACACTTAAGTACCAGGTCTTTGATGATGCCAATCCTAGACATGCATTTTTCATAACATCTAACCATAACTCTTATGGATTCACCGTGAAAGATAGTTTGATAACTTTTATCAAATTAGAAGCCCTTTCAGAGATTTCATAAATCTATGAAACTACGAACAACTACTTGTTCTCTAGACTAACTATTAGTCTCAACATGTTAACATTTAACATTGAAGCAACCTAACATAGTTATGATTAACTCTTAATCATTCAGTGATAATCAAAATAAGTCTTTATTAGGTGTGATACGATAAACGATAAATATCTAAATCGAATCAAACAGCATGCATCTCATACATAAACATCACCCAAGAATTTAAGTCCGAATTCGTATGATACAAGTGGCTCTAATACCACTGTTGGGTCACGTCGGCACGCCCCGTGGCACATCGGAAAAATTAATCCGACGTAATCCAGCCAGGATCCATGTACAAGAACGAATCCGAGGTGAAAAGATGAAGAGTTACCTTTTAAAAATCTGGAAACTGGAAAACTGACGGTATGTCGGAATAACCACGTCAAGTAAAACCAGAATCGTCACAGGATTGCAACGACCTCTACGGAGTCCACCCGAACAAAACGAACAAAGTTTTCGCCTCCCTAACACTTAGGGATAAATTTCGACAGGTTTGAACACCTTCCAGAGAGAAGTCAAAATCCCTCTACGGATTCCTGAGGGAGTCTGAAATCGACCGGGAGTTCAACCGGGACTTGCAATTGAGCAAGGGAACCTTCAGGGATCTGCCAGGGGGCAAGTAGAACACCAGAAAAATATCGAACAGCTTCTCAGAGAGCTTTCTGGGATATGTCGAATTCTAGTGGGGAATCCCTATGGGTGTTGTCGAAATCTTCAAGAGGTGGAAGAGGGATGATTTGGTTGCTAGCCCTTGTCCCTTTAAATAGTATTCAGAGACTTAATTCTAGTTGAATTCCTTAAATCCAAGTTCAACCAAAATTCAAAGAATCTAATTCTACTTGAAATTGGTTTATATTAAATAGATATTATATTTAATAATATTAAATGAAATATTTATATATTTAATTATGTAGAATCTTATTCTACATAAAACATGGATTTAAATATACATTATATTTAATCCATATATATATATTTATTATATAGAATCTCATTCTATCTTTACTTGGATTTAAATATATTTAAATATATATTTTTAATTATGTGGAATCTAATTCTACATAAACTTGGAATTAAATATACATTATATAAATTCCAAATATATATTTAAATTTCTAGAATCTTATTCTATAATATTTAAGTCTCTAAATATTTTCCATACTCTAAACAATATTTGATAAATACAATATTTATCCAATATTATTCCCATTTAAGGGAGTTGCCAATTTCCCCTATCCCATAGGGGATTTTCGGCAACCTCCCTAAAATAGGGAGTATGGTTTCCAATTTTTGTTCGTTTCATTCGAAGGGTGTGACACTTGTAGGTTCATGCAATGTTAGCAGCAAAATTAAAACTGTTCTAATTTTACAAACAATGTGTGACATCTAGCAATACATCATTGCTACCTAAGTTGCATGAAGTCATGGTTTGACTTTCCTAATTCCTGAATAAACTTCCTTCATGTATTTCATCCTTTTGTCCTTTATATCTTAGATGAACACAAGTCATGGGTTAGTCACACTTGCGTTGTCCATCTAGTGTTTCTTGATGTCTTGAGTAGATTATGATAAACAAATCTCTATGATATCTCATATCATAATATTCAAGCATGGCCATGCATTTTCTAATCTCACTCAATCAAGTGGCCGAAGATATTTCTCCCATTATGTAGGAGGGACAAATCCTTTCTTGATCAACCATATTTCACTACATAGGTCATCACGTATCCAATCATCAGTCTTTATAATGTAGTCAGTTACGACACACGTTTGACTATGTCAAAATACGTAAATCTTTATGTTGAAATCATGTTGATCTCAAGTCCGAGGATTATACATATGTTTATCATGAGCAATGTTGTGACTGTCACATAATTACCCAAGAAACATGCTCATAGCGGGTCAATCCAGTATGTTGTTCTCTAACAAATACTTATGTGTTGATTTTGACATCTCTATGTCAATGACAACGCTTGTCATCAACCACATATTAGTCTTTATATATTATCACTGTCCATACACGTAATAATATTCGACTAAGGATCTTATTTAACAATAATCGTATTATTGTATGGACATTATTATCCAATGGTTAGTTTGATGCACAGAAACATACCAAATGATAATAACAGCAATGCCATTACTTGATAAATCTAGTAAAATAGTATGTCTATTCAATCATCATGTGATTGGTCTTTAGGCATACTCCAACATTCGAATGAATTACTATAGGTTTAACGAGGGTACCCAAGTATTGATGATGGTGAAAAATGAAGAAAAATAATTTGGGAGAAGAACAAGGACTAAAAATTGTATAAGTTTATTGAATTATTTCTTAATTATGACCAAATTGATAAAAATTACAAGTTTTGAAGATTAAAATTATTTTCATATCAAGTCATTTTTAATTGGGTAAACTATAATAATGACCACTGAATTATGGAGTTGGTGTCGATTTGACCACTATATTTTCAATTGTGTTAAATATACCACATAACTATTTAATTGGTTTCAATGTAGCCACATGCCGTTAAAAAAACGGAAAAGTTGACGGGTCTGTTAAAATAATTGGTATAATTATAAATTTGGTCCTCTTTATCTATACAATCTATCTATTTGATCCTAATTTTAATCTAATAAAAATTTATTTATTTTAATTAGGTGGTCACCCTGATTGGAGTAGGAAAAATAAAAATCAAGGAAATAACAGTGGTAGGAATTGAACCTGGGACTTTGGGGGAGTAGCACGCGAGTTTACCACTGAGCCAAATATATACTTGTGATATGTAATACTAATAATAATATATGTGTTATGCGATTGGAGAGAGAAAACTAACAATACACTGAGCCAACAACAGTAGCGTTTCGTGCTTGCACATCTTTTAAGTTTGCACCAGCAGAAGCAGGTGATGTTGCTGCCTTCATGGACCCCATTGACGCAGAAGCACTCTTGGTAGCAGTCTCTCCTTGAGCAAGCTTAATCGAACTAGTTTTTAAGGCAGAAAGTTGTGTTACTGAACTCTTCACGGCAACCTCGGATGATCCAGAATGCTACTGTTGGGTATATCAATAGGCAATAAAGAAAAACATTTAACACAAGTTGCAAAGCATGAAAGTCACAGTCATCTACAAAATATTATAAAGGGCCAAAGAGACAGATGCACAAAATGCACCTGTTAATTCCGGTTGATAAGTCTGACATGTTTAAAGTTGTATTATATATACTTCCCCATCCTCAAGTATGTGACCTGAATCTTGCAGACCAGAAGCTTCATGCACAACACTTTGTCCTTTTACTTTGACAGTGACCAAGCTAAAGGCCTCACTAATGGCTTCAACTTTGTACAAATCAAAAGGAAGATTCTTCTGTCTCTTAAAACAATCAACAAAATAGTCATGCCTAACAATTGGCAATCTCATCCTCCTGAAAAGTGAAACACGTGAAATGAGTCTAAAATGAATGAACTTAAGCGAAGAAATATGAAAGGAGCTTTACCGTGCCTTCCTCATCTCAGCGGCATGACTCTCCAACTCCCCACTCACAACCAAGCAATTTGTATCTGTAACATTATTTCTTTAGTACAACTCAATCAACACAAGCATTTATATCAAAATAAGTCCAGGAAGGAATTACCATTCTTGATCTTGGCATGAACTATACCACCTGCTTCCTTAATGGGGTCTATGAAGGCAGCAACATCACCTGCTTCTACTGGTGCAAACTTAAAAGATGTGCAAGCAAGAAACGCTACTGTTGTTGGCTCAGTGTATTGTTAGTTTTTTCTTTCTCCAATCGTATAACACATATATTATTATTAGTATTGTTTATCACAAGCATATCTTTGGCTTAGTGGTAAACTTGTGCTACTCCCTAAGTTCTTAGGTTCAATTCTTACCAAGGGTATTTTCTTGATTTTCATTTTTCCTACTCCAATCAGGGTCTACACGTGTCACCACCATATTGGAGGGGGGAAATTAATTAATTTAGTTAAGTAATAATAATTAAAATCTCCCAATAAGGTGGTGACACGTGTCACCACCTAATTAAAATAAATAAATTTTTATTAGATTAAAATTATGATCAAATAGATAGATTGTATAGATAAAGGGGACTAAATTTATAATTATACCAATTATTTTAACAGACCCGTCAACTTTTCCGTTTTTTAACGGCAGGTGGCTACATTGAAACCAATTAAATAGTTATGTGGTATATTTAACACAATTAAAAATATAGTGGTCAAATCGACACCAACCCCATAGTTCGGTGGTCATTAATATAGTTTACCTTTTTAATTTTAACAGACATGTTTATCACAAAACTTTCCTTGAATGATTAAATTATTACAGTTAGAAGAAAATTATATGTTTATTATCAAGCCTATAAATAAACGACGTGTTATATTTACCAAAAAAAAATCACATGCCAATAATTTTTTCTACCACAAACTTAATTAAAGGAGATATGATTGATAAAAAAAATTCAAAGAAATCCAAAAAAACCCGAAGCTGCCTTCCAAGGAGCTGCTTCTAATTCGGGCAGAGTTAGAAAATTTAAATTGTGATTTTAGAGTTTAAATTTTTTTTAAGAGTTTTGTTAGTGAGTGAAACAAACTAGGTGTGTTAATTTTATTTAAGAGGTGTCAATATTTTTGTAAACTAGTGTCAATATTATTCTAAAGTACTGTTTGTTTTATTTATTTTTTAATATTTTTATATAAATTTTACAAAAAAGTAGTGTATTTTTCAAAAGGTTTGGAGTGTCAGTATTATCAATCAAATTTATTGTGCAATAATAAATATGTTTTAAAATGAGATTTTGACTGAAACTTAAAAATGTTAAATCAAAAGCTATTTTATACTATGTATAAAATATTAAGAGGTAGATGTATTGATATATAATTTTACTCTTAAAAATTACTAAACTTGTGGCTGTAGTTTAGTGGTAAGAATTCCACGTTGTGGCCGTGGAGACCTGGGCTTGAATCCCAGCAGCCACATTATGATTTTTTGTTTTTTTGTTCTCATTCTGCTTGAGCTTGCCGTAGGAATTGCAATGAAAAGGTCTGCAGGTAGAGATGGGGATTTGGTTTTGAAAAAAAATAGTACTTTTAATTCTATCCGAAAGTTGCAGCACTATAAATCCTATTACAAAAAGGTTCTTCAGCTTCGTGTTCGTCACCAACTGTTGTTGTACCTCAAGAGAAGACGCTTCTGCTGCAACCCTCATCTTTCAATGGCAAATGCAACTTTAATAACATTACTTTCCAACTAATACTATCTTTATCTTTACCTTTCTATAATATAATATAATATAATATAATATAATATAATATAATATAATATAATGAATGTGTTTTGTATTGAAATCGAAATTGTTTACACTTTGCATCTAAATTGTGCTGCAGATTGATGGGAAAATTGTCACCATTGAATTCCGAAGTTGACAGCCCTTGTTTTGATATTCAAGAGTTCTTAATAAAACCAAGTTAAGATTGTATATCAATCGGAGATGGTTCTAAATACATTAATATTAGAAATATTGAATATGACCCCGGCTATGGAATCAGGTACACTTTTCTTTCTCTTCATTCATTCACATACTTCTTTTCTCATGTTTTATGAAATTAAACCTCTACTTTAATTTTATTTTTGACTACAATATGAAGCATTGGCAGCCTTGGAATCATGGAGAAAACGAGAAAGTTGAATTTATTCATGTAAGAAATGTTTATTTCTATGGAACAACTAATAAAGTTCGAATAAAGACGTGACATGTATATATAATTACTTTAATGATTATTTTTAATTAAAACATACAAATTAGTAATGAATTTACAACTAACTAATTTGCTTTATTATGTATTAGGGAGGACACGAATATGGAAAAAAACATTAAATTTGAACGTATAACTTCTTATGCTTCAACACGACCTATTGTCATTGATAATTTTATTGTCCTCATAAACACTGCAAGGACCAAGTAAGTGGTTAACTTTAAATAAATTACTGTATTTGTCGATAGCGAATAGTTAACTTTTGGCCTTTAATCATCCATATGTATACATTGTAAACGAAACCATGCTAATTTTGAGTTCTATATATGTTTTGCAGACATCGGCTGTGGAGATTAGCAATATAGCCTATGAAGAAATTCATGGAACGTCACGTAAAGAAATAGCAATGCAGCGAGTCTACTCCATGCAAAAACATCAATCTGAGAAACGAAGACCAAAACGACAACACTTCATCGTATTGCCTCAATGCTCATGGCCTTAAAAATGGATAATTTATAAACTTTTCTTTCTCATTGTACATCACATGAACGGCTCAGCCTAATTTGTTTTACTCGTATTCTTTTAGTAATTGAACATTTCTTTGAGTATTTGATTATGCTTTGATTCTCTATATTATTAAACTCTTTTCATAGTAACATATAAAAATCCTTTCACTTTGATTTTTACCAATCTATTTCTCATTATTTAAACAAATAACGACTATAGTGCATTATAAAATGAAAGAAAAAGAAGAAGACAAAGATGGCAATCTTTAAACAATAACCCTTTTAAATAATTATTAGGGAAAATGGCTCCCAAAAAATTTTATTTGGCAAAATGACCCCCAAACTTGCCACGTCAGTGAACATCGCGTTGTGTAGGACGCGAGGTCTGATATCGCGTTATGCATAACGCGATTTCAGTCTACCTGGCCTTGTTGTTTGTGTTAACGGTTTTATGTACCTCGCGTTCTGCAGGACGCGAGTTCTGTGCAACTCTGGGCTGAAGAACTAGGGAAAACAAGTGTGGGTAGGCTTGTTCGAGCCCAATTTCGGGCGTGTAAATCGTATATTTTTATCGAACATCGAGTTTGGGGTCTTAGTACTGGAAATTCTCTATCGTATGACGCCAATATGGTTAATTTCCGTACATTCTACACTGGTTTAAAATGGCTTCCAAAACCCTATGCTATCATCCTTTTTTGAATGAAGTTGCCTTTGAACAAATGTCGATAGGCATGTTCGAGCAGAATTTCATACGTAGAAATTGTAAATTTTTAGCTAACATCGAGTTTGGGTCGTAGTACTAGAAATTCTCTATCGTATGACACTGACATGGTCAATTTCCATCCATTCTACACTGACTTAAAGTCGCTTCGAAAACGCTATCATAACATATTTTTTTGAATGATTGAAAATATAAGACGCCCTACTGTATAAATCGAAGTAGACTGATTTTATTGATTCGGTTGTCATGGGCGAACTCGCATATACAAATTAAAAATAATTAATTAGGACGAGGGGCTGAGCGATTAGGACACTTAGGAGCTGTGTGTCCAGGATTTTTACATACACTACAATGCTTCCTTTGTCTAGTTTTTTCTCGATGTTCGACCATATCCTTGGCACAGTGTATTCTTGTAGAACGTGGACGTCCTTTGGCTCTTAGTAGTGCTGGATCTGGGCGTATGATCGGTTCAGTGTCCACGACATTCGGATCAACCTCATTTGCGATTGGAGGAAACTCTTTTTCGTAAACCTTAAACACCGTTTCGAGTAAGTATACCGGATCAACCAGATGCATGTATTGTATCCGTTGGTTAGTGCAAGCAGCAATGGCGTGTGTGCACGAGTATTTGAATGTTTGGAAAATTCCGCACTCGCAGGTTCTTTCCCTCATATTTACCACGTACGCATTGTGCTGAATGCCTTCCAACCGCTTGGAAAATTCTGCAACACGAAACTTATGTCCTTCTCGAGAGAAGAGAGTTGCAGTCATCTGTCTTGATTGGACCAATTGAGTATGCAGTTTTGTGCAGAAATCCGGATGGACTTTGTGTCCACCTGCCATGTACTCAGTTGCTTGCCTTCCCAAGGTTGCAAAAAGGGTAGCCAAACAATAATAGGTCGCTTTGACAATGGAAGTGATAGGCAACTGCCGCACTCCCTTCAGTGATGAATTCACTGCCTCAGCCAAGTTCGTTGTCATGTAACCTTAACGTTTACCCTTGTCATACGATCGAAGCCATTTTTCCTTTGGGATTTTTTCAAGGTATTCTGTGCCATGTTTGTTTCTCGCTCTCAGTTCCTCGAGCAGGTCAGCCACCTCTTGTTTGTAGTGCGAGTTGCCTATGGGATGACAGTTGAATAGTTATGGGCGAAAAACACATGCAAAAAGGTCGTAAATGAAAGTGAGTAACAAGTAATATAGTAAATGAAAATGACATAAAGGCCATACCCATATCGAGCACCATTTGACGTTCATCACAGTTCTTGTATTGCTGCAGGTAGTTTGCGACTATGTGCCGCAAGCAAAAACGGTGGTGAATGTATGGAGGCTTCTAATAGTCACCCAAATTTTCTATCGCCCACAACAGCGCTGTGCCTCTATCAGAAATAACACATACTCATCCATCCCTTGATCGTATTACAGGATCAAGGACATATTTTCGTAGGTTCCGAAGGAAGAACTTCCAAGACTCCAAATCCTCCTTCCGGACGATTGCGAATGCAACAGGAACACATTTGCGATTGTTGTCCTGTGCAATAGCTAGAAGTAGGGTCTGTGTATATCTTCCGTACAACCATGTGCCGTCGATTTGGACCATCGGTTTGCAGTGCTTGAATGCGTTGATGCACTGGGGGAAAGTCCAAAATAACTGATGGAATTGACAAGCACCTCGGATGACACGATCATTTTCGTATGCCGGAACCGTATCAAGTTTGACAACCATTCTAGGGATGTGTTTCTGCAGAAGATTAAGCCACGGGCGCAACTCTTTGTAAGATTCCTCCCATCGGCCATACATTTCCTCTTTGGCCCGCTTCCTTGCATACCATGCTTTGTAATATTGAGGACTGTAGCCGGTGACAACTAGAGCTGCAGCCTGACATGTGGGGACCGACACAGTGGGATTTGTTTTCACTAGTGTCGAAAAGATGTCCGCGAGGTACTTTACATCCAGGTTCTTGTGATCCTGGCTGATGCTAGCAACGATGCATGTTTGGGGCCCCTCAAGTTTTGTTATTTTCCAACGGTCGCCTGCCCTCTTCAATTGTGATATATGGATTTTCCATTTACAGCCTTGATTTTTTTGGACGCAGTGAGCCTTGTAGTATTTGGTTTGGGTTTTATCCACTATCGTCTCAACATTATGACGAAGGTTGTACTGCTTAACTGCCGCCACCACAATATCCTTTGTGATGAACGTCATACCAATTCTCAGTTCACCATCAGAACGGTTGACTCTGCCGTCTATTGTGTCGTCATGCGGAAAATCAGGGACGTCCATTGCATCCATATCAACCGTTGTGAAGTGGGATGGTGGCTGGAACATAGAAATTGGTGTTGCGTCTACAGGAAAGTTGGTGGCAGTTGGCTGTTCGTCGAAATCTGGTGGTGGAACGATATCGTCTTTCGGTAGAACTGTCAAGTCTTCTGGTTCATCATAGAATGGCCCCAGCTCGTCTCCGTCGGGCCCGGGTTCTCTAATCGTTTCTTCGTCAGAAGCATCCTCCGGGAGCTGGAATAGTAGAGCTTCGTCGATCACAACCCTTGGAGGCTCGGATGGGGGTCGACGATCGGGAGACCTCTCACGAGATCGCTCACAAACCGCATTTCCAAGACCAAAATCAAGATCACCATAAGAAGATTGTCTCCCCATAGATGGTTGAACGTACTCCGTGCTAGGGACATACGTTGAGTGTCGGCCATATGAGGAATCATGGTCGTGCATAGCGTAAGAAGACGACGCTCCCTCACCTTTAAAAGAAGAATGTCTCCCCATAGATGGTTGACCGTTGTCGGTGCCAGGGACATACATTGAGTGTCGGCCATATGATGCTTCATGGTCGTGCACAACGTAAGTAGACGACGTCCCCACCCAAAAAAAAACTATAAGGATTGTATGGATTGTACGATGCATTTGTTGGTGCATCGAATTCATCGTTTGGGGTTGGTTCAAGTCGAACCCGATACTAGCTACGCACGACTGCCTTGGAGGAGCAGATGACGATGCACCAAACTCGTTGTCTTGGCACAGTAGGTTAAAATCACGTCGTAGACTTGCGATCGGGCTATCAATGTTGGCATTCGGATCGAAGTCGAAATTCGCCCGGCCCCAGCTTGGTATTTCGATAACTGGATTAGACTGCAAGAACGATGCAAACAGCTCGAGGGCCCCCCAATGAATAGTCGAAGTGGGTTTCCAGCATCATGTCCACATCAGCATTTTTCACAATTTGGCATACAGAGTACCTTAAAGGGGCTATAGATGTTGGCACCCGATACTTCACGTCGGACAAACGGTGGTTATCGAAATGAGGGACATTTGCCTCCAGTTCCTTTACCAATTTCTTGAACGATAATCTCCTCGGAATCTTTAGCGTTACCGGATCTTTGCAGTGAAAAACGACGCCGAGTTCAGGATCGTCGAATATCTGCCCATCGTAGTAAACTAGAGTACTAACGCCTCGTCTCGCCATTTGAATATTTTGTGAAAGACTTCTGAATTTTTAATACTTGAAAAATTTTAGGAATTGTTTTGGCAATTCAAACATATATTTACATTTTATGGTTCTACTTCATATAAGGGGAAAATTATGGGTTATTATTGCCACTTGAAATCCCGGAGAATCCGGGTGTGTAAGGCAAATAATGGTACCGGGAGGTAGCTTTACTTGTCCAATTCCTAAAAGCATTAAGCAGTCCTCTAACTTTGGACAAGTAAGGGATAATGGTACCCGGGAGGCAGGCTTTACGAACATCGCGTTCTACAGAACACGATAAGCAGGACCTCTCGTTCTACACAACGCGAGGTCTTTTGAATATCGCGTTCTGTAGAACACGAGGTCCCTTTAATTGCTTTGTCGCAGATATTCCGTCAAAAGTTATAATAATCGTATTGTGTACTCATTGTCTGTTTGTGTAATTGAGAACATGTTTGAATAATTGAGACAATTGTAGTCTGGTAATGTAATTGAATACTACAAGTGCTGCATAACACAAGGTCCCTTTATATATATTGAGACAGAGATCCCGTCAGAATTAATAAAACTCGTACTATGTACTCGTTTTCTGTTTGAATAACTTAGACAATTGTAGTCTAGTAATGTAATTGAATACTAGCAGTTTTATATAACGCGAGGTCCCTTAAACATTAATAAAGGATGAAAAAAGACGTCATATAACATAATTGGATGATAATTTCAGAAGTTTATGGTTAATCCGAATCATCGTAGTTAGTGGACACGTCTGAACTTAGGTTTAGTTCTTCGATCAGCTATTGTTTTCTTTCTTTACGCCTGTACATAAAAAGCTGCAGCTCGTCGGCAGCCGCATCAACATCCGATGAAGACGGTGCGTGTTCATTGTTCGGAGCAGGTTGTCCGGGTGCATACGTACTACCTTCGTCGGCGTTGACCTCATCAAACTTAACATTTAAATCGACGTATTTAGCTTCAACGGAATTGAGCCGGTCATACATGTTACGAACATCTGTTTCGTTCGTAAGCTTCATAACGTAGTGCGTATCGTTTGCTGACGGTGTTGGGATTCGACATTCTAAGGAAGAAATTTGTTTCTCGGTACGTTTACTAACCTCGCTTGCTGTCAACTGTATTAAATCTTTCAGTGACATTTTGCTGGTGATTGTTGATTCAAAATAAGTATCGAGAAAATAAAATGTTGCCTGAAATTTTTCCATAAAGGGAGCAAAGATTGGGTGTTTAGGGAGAAATTGGAATGAGTAAATGATGGTGGAATTCGTGGGTATTTATAGTAAAGGGAAAACACCACATAAGTAAATTTAACTCGAATCAAAACTTTATTTCGCATTTCATCTAACAAAACTTTCAACTTTCAACAAGTATTCTTTAATAAGTAAATTGAGACAACTTGATACAATATTTAAAAAAAGTCGAAACAGTATATGCAAAAAGTCCAAGTGGAGAAATATAATCGGCACCGGCTTCTTTCACTCTGGTCGATCTGAATCCGCCCTTGCTTCTTTGACCCTGGACTTCAGAAAAGAGTCATCAAGAGTCTCCTAGATGGTTAGGGGAAGCGGAGAATTTCACAAAATATTCCTCAAGAGGCTCTAGAAAAGTTTTACTGGAAACTCTCTAGGCACTTCTTGACGAATAATGACAGACGACCACACGCTTCCGAATATTGCGATATGTCGGTAAGTATTCTTCAATCAACGGATCATGCGGGGGTCTCAACCCAACTGGACACAAAATCATGATTGAACTGTATTAAATCATGAACGAAGAGAAAATACAAAAAAATTACAACTTCAAAATCCCAGCATATGTAGGAAATCATGAAAAACTTTCACTGGTTACGAAAATCCATCCGCATGCAAATATATAGATCAAACTCGCGTGCTGATCACCACAGAATCAAAGTGAACTCGCAATCTGTAAAACGTGAGGTTCTTGTGACCTCGCATTCTAGGAAATGCGAGGTCCCTTTTCTCATAGTTAATAATAGTCCTACTATATACACGTGTTATGTTTGAATAATTGAAAATATGTTTGAATATTTCAGACAATTGGAGATGTCCGTAAGTCATTTAACGCTAGCTCCCAACATAAGTGACATCTTCTATGTTATCGTTGATTCGAAATGATGGTGGAATTGTTCGATATTTATAGTAAATGATGGTGGAATTCGTGGGTATTTATAGTAAAGAAAAAACGCAACATAAGTAAATTTAACTCGAATGAAAACTTTAATTTGCATTTCATTTAACAAAACTTTCAACTTTCAACATGTATTCTTTAATAAGTAAATTGAGAAAACTCGATAAAATATCTACAAAAGTCGAAACAATATATGCAAAAAGTCCGGTGGGCAAATGTGATTGGAGGTCTGCTTGGAAAAGAAAGCAAAGGTCTGGTCTTTGTAATCACTTCTTTAACTCCGGACTTTTTGCAGATTGTGTGGGCAAGCTGCGAATTTAAGAAAAGAGTCCCCAAGAAGTGCCTCGAAAGTTTTACTGGAAACTCTCAAGGCACTACTTGGCGGTAAATAGCAGCCGCCCACAAGCTCCTGAATATTGCAATATGTCGGTGGGCAAATGTGATCGGAGGTCCCGAGTGAAAGAAGTAGAGCGCGATAATCAGATTTCTTCTGAAATGGTAGCAGCTTTGATCCACATTAGTAAATGTAATCGGCACCGGCCGCATCTGAAAAGTAGGGCTGCCTCGGTAGTATGGTCGATCTGAATCCGCCCTCGCTTCTTTAACTCTGGACTTTTTGTAGATTGTGCGGGCAAGCTGCGTACTTTAGAAAAGAGTACCCAAGAAGTGCCTCGAACATTTTACTGGAAACTTTCCAGACACTTCCTAAAAGTCGTTTTGTTTCAAAACTGTAGCCGAGGATCCTCTCGACGGCGGCTACAGAAGCTTCCATTGAAGTGGACGCAGCCGCCCACAATCTCTCGAATATTGTGATATGTCGGTAAATATTATTTAATGAACGTATCATACGGGGGTATGTACCCCGCAGAACACAAATCTTTAAGTGAACTCCAGCTATCATAAAGGAACAATAATTCGGACAAAAAAATTTAAACTGCAAAAAACACAGCATGACACGAACTCATATTCAACTGAGAAAAACTTCACTGGTTACAAAATCCACCGCCGTGCATATATATATACCAACATCTAAATGACCTCGCGTTCTGTAAAACGCAAGGTTCATAGGACCTCGCGTCCTACAGAACGCGAGTTTGCCACGTCAGCAGATTCACATCCCTCTATAAATAGCAAACTCTTGGGGAGGCAAAGGAGCACCCACAGAAATCATGTCTAAAAATTTGCAATCGCAGCTACTAATGGCAACATAACGCGTAATTGGGAAGTTTTTTTCATACTAATTTCCCGATTATTGCGCTATGTCGTTATTTGTAGTTGCGTATATACGTCATCATATTCACGTAAGCAGTTTTCGATTGCAGCTACTAATGGCAACATAGCGCGTATTTAGGATGTTTTTTTCAAACTAATTTCCCGAATATTGCGCTATGTCGTTATTTGTAGTTACTAATGACAACATATCGTGTATTATTATTATTATTATTATTATTATTATATACTTAAATACAATTATTATTATTATTATTATTATATATTTACTATTATTAATAATAATATTTTTATTCTGCTTTTTATTATTATTAGTTTTATGATTATTGTTATTATAATTATGATTATTATTATTATTATTATTATTATAATTATTATTATTATTATTATTATTATTATTATTGTTTTGCTCGGCAAACATGTATGATTTATTGAATAAGTTCATACATAGCCAACATTCCCCAAGCCTCATTAAAAACCTCTCTAAACCTATAGAGGAAAAGAGTACTTGGGTAATGTTAAAAAAAAGGACACAACACGAAAGAAAAAGGCTCACCCCCAAACACAATCAACCCACCCGTTGGAACCATCTCGTACGATCGACACCACTCTTTGCCAATGCATCCGCGAACTTATTGGCTTCTCGATAAATATGGTGAAAACACACATCTCCAAGAGCAGCACACGCTTCATCGATACGTCGCAACCACACACCATATTTCGACGGTCGGGTATCATGTTGTAGCACCCACGCAATCGCCGTTGTCGAATCCGATTCCACCACTAACGGAGGGAACACCTGCTCTGAACTTACCAACAATTCCAACGCGAAACAAATGGCCTGCACCTCCGCCTCATTCGAGTCCACGACACCTATCGGCCCGGAGAATAGAGCCAGCACTTGTCCCGCTGCATTCCTCAAAACTCCACCGCATCCGGCCTTGCCCGACTTTCCCCTTGCAGCACCATCAACATTAAATTTCACCGTCCCCTCCATCGGCAATTCCCACCTCACAAGGTCTCGCCGATTGTCTACTCGTGCACGAATTTCACACGACCATGGGCTGTCCCACCAAGTCGACTCCATAATAGCCCCCGGCGGAAGGTCTAGGCGTACCCAAAACAATGATCTTAACTTCACCAAGAATATAATCTCTCCCATATCCATTTTTTTACCATTAAATAAACATGAATTTCGGCCCAGCCATAGGGACCATGCCACAGCCGCGCATGACGCTAACCACCAATCTCGGAAGCACCCATCAAAAATATTCGCGAAACATTGTTCAAACAACGCCCCCAAGTCCCGCGGCTGCACAAACTCCACCCTCCACCAACGAAAAAACTACTGCCACACAGCCCACACGATCGAACAACGGAACAAAATATGTTCCAAATCCTCCACTGCTGCCCGACACCAACAACACTTCAGCGCCTCCTCCCCTATCGACATGCCCCGCGATTGCAACATCACCATAGTCGGCAGCCTATCCAACCTCACAAACCACAAAAATACTGAACTTTCGGCGGTATAGACAACTTCCAGATTGCCTCCAACTCCGCCCTCGCTTCAAGCCCAAAAGATGTCATTAGTTTATACAACTGTGAAACCGAAAAAACTCCCGTATGCGCTGGTTTCCAAATCAACCGGTCCATACATGCACTGCCTAGCACCAAACCTCCAATACAAAGTTTCAAATCAGCAACTTGTGTCACTTCAAACGATCGCAAAGACCGTCCGAAAAAAGAATCCCATTCCCCATGGTCGAAACGTCCGCCCCGTGCATAGTCTTGAACCAACGCTCTTTTATTCCTCGCCAAGCGAAACAGCCTCGGAAACATATTTTCGAGGGGCTCCTCGGCACACCAAGCATCTTGCCAAAACAGAATGCGATCACCCTTCCCTAGCTGCCATCGGAACTGTGAAGGCCCAATAAAACGCTCCACGACAACCTCCTCTTGTATGCCAATTATTTGCTTCCACACCTTGGACATGTGCCTAACCCCTATCGAATTAGGCCTCCAACTTACCACCTCACACCCATACTTTGCTTCAATTATTTGTCGCCACAATGAACCCTCTGACATAGCATATCGCCATCGCCATTTAGCTAGCAGTGCAAGATTTCTTGCACGTAAGTCCACCACACCCAGCCCCCCAAACCTCCTAGGCCTACACACAATCGACCAATTCACCCGACTCATTTTCATCTTTGTTTCCGACCCTCCCCACAAAAAACGACGACGAATTCTATCTATCCTGCTGATAACACCTCGCGGCACCAAGAACAGCCCCATATAATACAACGGCAAAGATGAAAGAACAGAGTTAAGCAACAACAATCTCCCCGCAATAGATAAAGCATCGCGCTTCCAACCCGTAAGGCATTTTCGGAACCTTTGAATTAACGGTTCCCACAACTGCAAGCTATTCGGATTAACTCCCAGCGGCATCCCTAAATAGATTATAGGCAATTCAGCACAAGCACATCCCAATATTTTTGCAACATTTTGTAAATTCACCTCCGTCACACCCACCCCATACAATTTTGACTTGGCATAATTAATTTCCAGCCCCGATGCATATTCAAAACAAGTAAGGATGCGTTTCAAATTCCTTGCCACTTTTACCTCCGCCGGAAGAAACAAAATCGTATCGTCTGCAAATTGCAGATGCGATACTTCACAGCCACTCGCCACATGCACCCCCCGAATAACTTCCAAATCCTTTGCGTTACGCAAGAACTGATGTAGCATTTCAGCCACCATTACAAACAGCAGTGGTGACAAAGGATCTCCCTGCCTCAATCCCCGTTGCATTTGGAATTCTCTCGTCAGCGACCCATTAACAAGTACAGACAGCCTTGCCGTACTAAGGCATTCCCGCACCCACACACACCACACATCACCAAATCCCATCCGCTTCATAATCCGGTCGAGACACTCCCACTTGATGCAATCGTACGCTTTGGCAAAATCCAATTTTAGAATCAATCCCCCCTCGCCAATCCGCCCTTGTTGTAAGGAATGAATAACTTCATTCGCAAGTAAAACGCCATCAAGGATTTGGCGCCCGTGAACAAAGGCGGACTGCACATCACTAATCAAATTTGGTAGCACACCTTGTAAACGTTTCGCCATGCATTTAGTCAAAATCTTGTACAGCGAGTTCAGCAAACAGATTGGCCGATAATCCCCTATCACTTTCGGATCGCTCTTCTTAGGTATAAGCACTACAAAAGCCGAATTAGCACCCCTCGGCAACTTGCACGATTGCTGGAAATGAAGCATGAACTGAATCAGGTCAGATTTAACGAAATGCCACCCCTTCCTAAAAAATTCAAATGTGAAGCCGTCCGGTCCCGGTGCCTTCGCACCATCGCTCAACCAAATTGCGTCCTTAATTTCTCCCTCCGTAAATTCCACTTCCAAACTCGCTACCTCAAATTCATTTAAACAACTGAAATTCACTGCTGCATCAAACGAACCAGCCACTTTAATGCAAGAGAAATGTTGCCGAAATGCCCGAAAAAAATACCTCTTTAATTGATCCGGCTCCTTAATCCATCTCCCACCATCCGCGACCCCGCGAATCACGTTACGCACTGTTCTTATCTTCGCTGCTCTGTGGAAGAAAGTAGTGTTATGGTCGCCCTCTTTCAACCATGTCATACGCGACTTTTGTCGCCAAATTGATTCACGAAATTTCGAATGCTTCCATAATTCAGCTGTCAATTGGCATCTTGCACTCAAATCTACCCCTATCGCTTCACCCTTTTCCACCTTATCATCAATTGCGTCCAATTGCTTCGAGATATCCGTAATCCGTACATCCAAATCGCCTAGCGACGTTGTATTCCATCGCTTAAGAAATTGTTTGAGGCCTCGCAATTTTCCTAGCAACCCGCTGTCACTCCACCCCATTTCACACGATGCCAACCTATTCCATTCTCCTTCCATAAGCTTCACCGAATTTTTTGAATGCAACCAAGCATTGACGAAACGAAATGGCCGTGGACCACTATCCAATCGGATCACTCATTAGGAAAATTGGACAGTGATCCGACAACCCCCGCGGTAGTGCCAGCATTCGCAAATCAGAAAAAATTTCAAACCATGTCGGACCTAATAAAAAGCGATCAAGTCTACTACATCTCGTGCCCGGACCATACCAAGTGAAGCATTTATCATGCATAGGCATATCAATCAGTGCATTATTTGTAATAAAATTCGTAAAAGACATCATACCTCGAGTCAAAACTTCACCCCCCCTTCGCTCACTCGGATCAACGATCATGTTGAAGTCCCCACACACACACCATGATACCCCACAATCTGCCATCTCCGTCGGCAGCAACCGCCACAAAGCCTCCTGTTCGGACACAACACAAGGGGCATACACACCCAAGATTCCACATTGCCAATTTTCTAGCACCCATGTACCAATCAATTTCACAAATCTCTCGCCCCATTCCACCTTTGTCACTTTGAATTTATGGACATCCCACACTGCCATCAGACCGCCAGACCGCCCCGACGATGGCGAAAACACAAACTCATATTCATCCGAGTACCACATACGCCCCACCAATTGGCCCGTGACCTCATCGAGCTTTGTTTCCCGTAAGACCAGCACCTCACAACGTTGTTGTCGCACAAGGTTGTACACTGCCCGTTTCTTTGCTGCCCCTCCCAACCCCCTCACGTTCCACGACAACAATCGCATAGCGAATTGCTATTGCTGTCCCTCCCTCGCCTCAATCATTTTCGCGATATCCATAATAACTTCATCCTCATTACCCACGACCTCCGCTCCTACAAATTTCCCTAAAATCAACGTCTCTTGTGCCTCTTTTAGAATTGCCCGTTTCCGATTTTCAAAATCAGTATCCGAAAGTGAACCGTTGACAATTTCAGCCTCTCGATGTGCTTGATGTGGTTGTTTTCTCGAACGTCCCCTTCCCCTCTTTATCGATTTCTGCTCAATGTTTTGTTTCACCACTTGGGAGCTATCATTCATGATAATTTCCGATAATTTTCTCACCCGTTTGAGTTCCCCGTTAGCTTCCACAATTTCAGCTTTCCCTTCCCTTTGCCTTTCCAGCCGTGTAGTGTGTATCTCATTAGACTCCTCCTCCAATTGAACCACCTCCAATTGTTTATCCAAAACACTTACCCTATCATTATCCGGATTTAACTTTTCATAGTGTAATTCATTAATCCCTTCCCTATCATCCACCGGACGTGATACTATACTAATCTCCTCATCCGCCTTCCAACTGACCTCCCTTAAATTTGTTTCCAGTTCTTGATCACGACTCACCATCTTTGACACCGAATCCGGCACGATTGTATCCACCGATCGTATCGTTGTACCAACCGAAGATTCATCATCCGAGGATTCTAAATCCTCCTCTTTTGCCACTGTTCCAGCTTCGTCTTCATCCTCCCTAAGTCCACAACAGCATTCACACTTCACCCCTACCGATTCCTCCATCTCAACCACCCGGATACGGAATGAATTGGCCCCAACGTGTAATGTCAATATTTCATCAATATTTCCCAGCCAATCCATTTCAAGTAAAAATCTACACCTTTCAAAGGATGATGGCGCCACAGATTCCGTGTTCATTTGAATGAATGTGCCCCATAAATCCGCAATATTGCGACATGTGCCTTCGGACCAGGCCTGAATCGGAATCCCACTTACCGACACCCATACTCGTCTATTTGGCATGCTCAAGTCCGGCTTCCACTCCATCACGTTTTCCATCCAATTCTCCAACCGTTTCGCCTCTAACATTTGCCTTCTTATTTCTTCATCCTGGAACATGAGCAAAACCATGGAGCCTGCTGCCCTCATAATCGAAAACCCCACTAAATTTGCATTTTTAAATTCCACCGCCAATTCTCTCAAATTGTAGGGTTTTCGACAAAATCCTACCGCACATGTCTTCAATATCTCAATTTTTTCCGCATCAATCACTCCTTGAATCGATCGTTCTTTCGTTTCCACTTGCACCTTCGATCCCTCATCCCGTACTGTTGTATTATTCAGTTTTGTCGTCGACTCCCCCCCTTTACTACTCACAATTTTTTTCTTCCAATAATTTGTTCGTACCTCTCGCTGAGCGTATCTCACGCTGATCCATTCACCATATAAACGAAAACCATCAAGTCTCTCTATAACACGATCTGCGTCTGCCTTGGATCCCATTCGCACAAATCCAAATCGCTGTCCATTTTTGGCTTTTTTTTTTGCGGTATGAACACGTCGACAACAACACCATGTCGATCGAAGACTTGCCATACTCCCTTCCAATGCAATTGGGCTGGCAAATTCAGGACAAACAGTGTCCACACCCTACTCGACTGTTGTCGATCCTGCGTTGAACCCATCCCCTGCCGTCGATCATGTGCGAAACCCTCCCCCTGCCGCCGGCTCATCCTAGGTCAAGATTTTTCAAATTAAATATAATATTGGATTAGATTAGCCGTGCTATTATTATTATTATTATTACTATGATTATTATTTTTATTATTATTATTATTACTATGATTATTATTATTACTATGATTATTATTATTATTATTATTTGTAATTAAATGTATCCTAAATGTATAATAATAAAAAAATTTCTATTTAATATACTTATTAAATGACTTTCCCGCCTGGGAAGTCATCTTTTAAAAATCCCCACGACCTCGCGTCCTATAGAACGCGAGGTCTTTAGAAACTCGCGTTCTATAGTACGCGAGGTCACTTCTGACCGTTCAGTTCACGCGTCTGTTCCGTGATGCGCCTTTTGAATGAACCTCGCGTTTTATAGGACACAAGGTTCATTAACATCGCATCCCAAAGGGCGCGAGATCTTCTATAAATTGGAGGCCCTACCCCCCATATCAACCACAGAACGCGAGTTCTTCAACTTTTTTTTACAACAAATTATCGGCAATTCTTATCTTTCATTCAATATAATGACAAGTTTACTACGCAACGAGGCGAATCACTATAATCAATATTGGAGAAGAGATCCAGCGATATTACTTTTCCCTATTAATATTTTATTTTTTTTATTTTACTAACTATTTTTTGAAGGGATACGAACGTAATTTACAATGTTACCTTAACCGTATCAACAACCCACCCGTTGATGCTATTATGGAGTGGATTGAGCACGCCGGTTTTGGCCACATAACACGGTGTATAGGGGGTGAAGGTAAACCCATCGTTGATCAGCGCGCTGATAGAACGGTGGAGGCCCGAGACGCACACGTTTCATCTTCCGATTGGCGATGCAATAATCATGCTGGAGGATGTTGCCTACCATCTGGGGTTGCCTACAGACGGCAACGTTATTACGGGTGTAGCGTTGGCCCATTGGCCAACTCTATTTGCTGAAGAAATGGGCGTGATGCCCCCTGGGGAAGTGTGGGACGGTGGAAAAATCGAAATATCATATTTGGAGGCTGAATTTGGAACCCCTCCCCCCAATGCGGATGAAGTTAAAATTTTCACTATTTTATATATTTTTAATATATTTCATTTATTTAAAAAATTAGAATGCCATTATTAAATATTTAGGATGTTTTTATTAAATTTATGATGAAATTACAAATATTTATTTCAACATTAGGATGCTTTATGAAATATTTAGGATGCCTTTATTAAATATTTAGGATGCTTTTAATAAATTTAAGATTAATTTACAAATATTTACTTGAAAATTAGGATATTTTTATTAAATATTTAGGATGCCTTTATTAAATATTTAGGATGAAGTTACAAATATTTATTTGCAAATTAAGATGTCTTTATTAATTTTTTGGATGCCTTTATTAAATTTAGAATGAAGTTAATTTTTTTTAAATTAGAATGTCTTTATTAAATCATTATTTTCACAGCGGTGTGCGCGTGCCCACATCTTGTGCATTATCGGCGGGATATTAATGTCAGACAAATCCCGCACAAAGGTGCACGTGATGTGGCTTCGTCATCTTACAAATTTAAATGACTCTAGAGGAAAATCTTGGGGATAAGTTGTCTTGGCGTTTCTTTACAGAGAGCTATGCGGAAACGTTGACGCCTCAAGATCATCGATGAGAGGATGTTGTTTACTTCTACAGTCTTGGCTTTGGTTTCGGATGCCTATTTTAAGGCCACAACTTAGACAACCCACCGCTATGTTATTTCCGCTTCTGCGGAGGTACTGCGTAATCTACTATATTTTTCCTATTTTTAAATTATTTTATTTAACGATTTTTTTTCATTAGTTATAGGTGGAGCGGCACACTGACCCACATCGGCCTGCTGAAGTCCCAAAAAGAATTCAGGCTTGCTTTCGATAGCTTGACGGACGACCAGGTAATTCGAAAATTAATTTGAATTTTTTCATACTATTTTTCCAATAATATTTCATATAACCGTTACAAACGTTTTCATTTTATTTAGTTCGTGTGGAGGCCCTACGCTTCAGAGGAGATTGAGGAGATTTAGCAGATTACTCCACCCGATATTCTGCGTGACCAACAGCTCTGGATTTCCGTCGTGCCGTTGCTCAACTATGAAATTGTCGTGTGGCATGCTACGGATAGGGTTCTCCGATAGTTCGGGTTCGTCCAAAATGTTCCAACCCTGGTTCCGCAAAATATGGACCGATTCCACAATCTTACGCGCCAGGGGAAGACGGAGGTTGACTGGTCCGAGTACCACGTTGTCTGGATAGCGGTTTGGGCTAATCGATTTGCCCAACGCCCACCCCTTCTCCAACACATTATGGAAGGGGCCTCATCTTCTGGCGCAACATTTCATACTTATAGCGGTCCATCGAGTTTCCAGCAGATGATGCCTCCACCCTAGTTCGGCTCCTCTGATGCCTATCGTCCCCATACGCCGATGATTGACCTTCAGCTTATCGATTATCCACAGTTGCCATCTTAGTATGACTTTAGAATTGTGGATAATACGCCGATGGGTAGCTTGTTTTACTCCCCGCCTGGGCCCAGCACAGATCCGCATATCGCACACGATGGTCAGGATGATGGGGGACCATGGACCACCACACGATGGTCGGAGGTATCCAGATCGTGATCGTCGTCCACCCGACTGCGGAACGGGTGGACATAGGCATTTTTAGTCTTTTTTTACTGATTTGTACTTATGTTTTTAATACTTATATTCCAAACATTTGATTTTTATAATGTCGTATTATAATTTTGTTTATCTATTATAATTAAACTTTAAAATGTTTATTTAATTTCAGTTTTGAATAAATTTTATGGGATTACTAAACCAAAAATCGACATTTGTTCAAATGCAACTTCATTCAAAAAAGGATGATAACATAGGGTTTTCGAAGCCATTTTAAACCATTGTAGAATGGACGGATATTAACCATGTTGGTATCATACAATAGAGAATTTCCAGTACTACGACCCCAAACTCGATGATCGCTAAAAATATACGATTTACACACCCGAAATTGGGCTCGAACAGGCCTACCCACACTTGTTTTCCCTTGTTCTTCAGCCCAGAATTGCACAGAACTCGCTTCCTGCATAATGCGAGGTCTGTGCGATATATTCAACCGCCCTTTCAAATTCTCGTGGACCTCACGTTCTGCAGAACGCGAGGTACTGTAATACCGTTAACACAAACAACAAGGCCACGTAGACTGAACTCGCGTTGTGCAGAACACAATATCAGACCTCGCTTCCTACACAACGCGAGGTTCACCGACATGGCAAGTTTGGGGGTCATTTTGCCAAATAATATTTTTTGGGAGCCATTTTCCCAAATAATTATTTAAAAGGGATTATTGATTCAAAAATGCCGACAAAGATACAATGAAATTTCCTCTTATTCACAATTAACTTCAAACAAAAAGACGAAGAGCAATCATTTTTTGCCTCTCCAAACTCTCTACCTTCCCTCTAAACAAAACAAACCCTAACCCTTGCATCGCTTTCCCTCACTAGTCACTAGCCGTCGGTGGTCTGGTGGGGTCCCCACCGATAAAATAAGTCTCTTCTTCTTCTTCTTCTTCTTCTTCTTCTTCTTCTTCTGTTTGGGCCGGTTATACCCACAGTGGCTGAAGGCACCGCCCTCGAGGCTCTTTCTGTATCCCTTGTATCGGAGTTTTGAGGGGATCCGGTTCTTCTATGGAACAGTTCACCGGCGCTCGTTTTTGGATGGTTTTCTCGCTACGTTCGGAGGCTTGATGGCGTCTCTACCACTGGCGCTTTTGGCTCCAGTCCTTTGTTAACCGGCCTTTGTGTTTTTTCTCCCTGTTTTCTAGTTTTCCCCGTTCTCTCTTCGTTTCTGTGGAGGTAAGGTCGTGTTCGGAGTGGATCTGCTCCTGTTGGTGGCCCGGTCGTCACTCCAGCGCTACCCCGCCTTTTAATTCCCCTTCAGCCTTCGTCTATTCAAGATCTAGTGCGTCACTGCTGTTGGATGCTCTTGCTGCATTTCGTTCACCACCGATATGCTCCAGTGCCCATCGGAAGGTAATGTAGTTCAGGCACATGGTTGTTGGTTTCTCCGTGTTCGATCCTGTCCCTTTTGCCCGTGTTCTGTGGGTTCTGCTTTTCTATTTTTGTTCCTTTGGTCTTGTTTCGACCATTGATTTTTTCTCTTAGCTCTGTTGGCTGGTATCCAGACTCTGGGGCTACTGCGCATCTTACCCCCGATGCAGGTAATATTCTCGACCCTATTTCTTCCCCTGGGTTAGGTAAGGTTTCTGTAGCAAATGGTATGGGGGTTCCCATTGCTAATGTAGGTTGTTCTGTCATTAATTCCGTTTCTAGGCCATTAGTCTTAAATAATTTATTGCATGTCCCTAATATCAGAAAGAATTTATTATCGGTTTCACGTTTGACTAAAGATAACAATGTTTCAGTGGAGTTTTTCCCTAATTTTTGTCTGGTGAAGGATCTGGCAACACAGGAACTGATAATGCAAGGCATGGAAAGTGATGGTTTGTACAAACTATCTTCTGCTGCGTCTGGTTTGGTCAATTCTAACTCTCAAAATTGCTTTTATTCTAATGAATGTACTGCTGATACTAAGTTGCCTCTAGGATCTGCTGATTCTGTTGAGAAATGTAATGTTGCTATGCATCATAGTTTAGAGCTTTGGCACAGAAGATTAGGGCATCCATCTTCTGCTGTTCTTGATGTTGTTTCTAAGCAATGTAATATTTCTTTTCTTGGGAATAAAGACACCTTTTTTTGTGAAGCTTGCAAGTTAGGAAAAAGTTGCAAATTGAAATTTAATTCCTCTGTTTCTACTTATCAAGAACCTTTTCAATGTATTCAAGTAGATCTGTGGGGCCCTGCTCCTTTAAGTTCAAACAGTTGTAGATATTACATAAGCTTTGTTGATGTTTATTCTAGATTCATATGGATCTATTTTCTTTCTAATAAGTCTCAAGTTTATAATGTGGTTATCTCTTTCATAAAACTTGTTGAGAAACAACTAAATCACAAAGTTAAAATTCTACAAACTGATTGTGGCACAGAATTCAAACCTTTAGTTTCTTTTTTTGAGCAACAAGGAATTGAATTTCGAAATACCTGCCCTTATACTTCTGAGCAGAATGGCATCGTAGAAAGAAAGCATAGGCATATTGTAGAGCTTGGTTTAACCTTAATGGCTCAAGCTTCTGTTCCTTTGAGTCAGTGGTCTAATGCTTTCTTTTCATCTGTCTTTCTTATAAATAGATTACCCTCTAAGGTTCTTAATGGAGTTTCTCCTCATGAAAAGTTGTTTGCTAAAGCTCCAGATTACTCATTTCTTAAAGTTTTCGGGTGTTTATGCTATCCTCTTACTCGACCCTATAACAAGAATAAACTTCAATTCAGATCTGTTCCTTGCACTTTCATAGGCTACTGTTCTAATCAGCGTGGCTATAAATGTCTGAGTAGTGATGGAAAAGTATATGTATCACGCCATGTTTAGTTCAATGAGAGAATCTTTCCTTTTAAGGAAAAAGCTTCTAAGGACAATTCTACTCCTAATTCTTCCAAAGATGTTCCTCTTGCCTTTAAATTTTCTGGTTCTACTAAGAAACTCAGCTCTTTTCCTTCAAGTTCTTCTCCCAGTCCTTCTTCTAATTCTGGGCAAAATGTATCTCATAACTCTTCTCAGCATGGGTCTACTTCAGCTCAAAATTCTTCTCAGTCTTCTAAGACAACTTCTTCTGATCAGAGTGGTTCTAGTTTCAATCATTCTAATGTACATGTTGATGATGATCCTCCTGGTGATAATGATCCTGTTTCTGATGGTAATGATCCTCTTTCTGGTGGTAATGGTCCTGTTTCTGGTGATGGTGATCATCCTGGTGATGAGATTGGTTCTTCTGCAAATTCTGCAGCTATCTCTGTTGATTTACATGGGTCTGATGAAGTACATGGTTCTGCTGGTGTGTGTAGTCCTGGTTCTGCAGTTCATAATCATGAAGAGAATCCAGTTGTTGTCCCTGATCAGCCTCAATCTTCTACTAAGGTGACATCTTCTCATTCTATGGTTACTAGGTCCAAGTTAGGTATATTCAAACCTAAAGCATATCATGCTGATGTTGCATTGTCTGAACCTAAGAACATTCATCAAGCTATGGTTGTAAATGAATGGAAAGATGCAGTTGAAAAAGAACTTCATGCTTTAATTAAAAAAAGGAACATGGCAGTTAGTTAAGTTTCCTGCTGATAGGGTTCCAATAGGCTGTAAGTGGCTCTTCAAAGTTAAGAAGAATGCTGATGGAAGTGTTGCTAGGTATAAAGCTAGGCTAGTAGCTAAGTGGTTTTCACAGCAAGCTGGGTTTGATTATGGTGAAACTTTTAGTCCTGTGGTAAAATCAGTTTCTGTTAGAGTCTTGCTTAGTTTAGCCCTAACTAATGGTTGGATCTTGAGGCAAATTGATATAGACAATGCATTTTTAAATGGTGATTTAATTGAAGAAGTGTACATGGACCAACCTCCTGGTTTTGAGCAGTTTGATAAGGATGGGAACAAATTGGTGTGTCTTCTGAAGAAGTCCTTGTATGGACTCAAACAAGCACCAAGGGCTTGGTTTGAAAAGCTCAGAACTCATTTGGTAGACAATCTACAGTTTACTGCTTCCTTAGCAGATTCTTCTTTATATTTTAGGAATTCTAATGGAAGCAAGATTTATATCATGGTTTATGTGGATGATGTTGTTGTTACTGGGAATATATCAAGCGATGTTGAAGATGTGATAAAGGAGATTAATACAACCTTTTCTCTTAAAGATCTTGGTACATTGGATTATTTTCTGGGTATGACTGTTCAACCTGTTGATCAAGGATTTGTTCTTAGTCAGAAGAAGCACATTCTAGAGTTGCTTAATAAAACAACAATGATTGAAGCTACACCAGCTCCCACACCCATGGTTACTTCCCCTCCTTTATCTGCTAAGGATGGGAGTCCTTGTTCTGATGAAGAAGCTACTTTGTTTAGACAAGTTGTTGGATCACTGCAGCATGTCTGTTCTACCAGACCAGACATTCAATTTGCAGTTAACAGGGTAAGTTAGTTCATGCAGTCACCCCTTGATAAGCATTGGAAGGCTATAAAAAGAATTGTTAGGTATCTTAAGGGTACTATAGGACATGGTTTGTTCTTTAAAACCAAGTCTGCTACTTCTTCTATTGTGGCATACACTGATTCTGATTGGGGATCTAGTCCAGACGATCGAAGGTCTACAGCAGGGTATTGTGTTTATCTAGGAGGTAACTTGGTTGCTTGGAGTTCAAAAAAGCAAGGGGTTGTTTCAAGGTCTTCTACTGAAGCTGAGTTCAGAGGCATAGCTAACACAATGTGTGAGATTTTGTGGATAAAATCTTTGTTAGCTGAGCTAGGCATTTCTCTTACTTCTCCTTCTGTAATCTGGTGTGATAATACCAGTGCTATAGCTCATTCTGCAAATCCAGTACATCACGCCAAACTGAAGCATGTAGAGCTTGATTTAAGCTTTGTTCGAGAGAAAATACTTGATGGGTCGTTTCAGATAAACTATGTTCCAGCCTTAAATCAGATTGCAGATGTTCTTACGAAGCCTCTGTCTGCTTCTTTTTTTGTTCATCTTCGACAGCAACTCAATGTGTTTTCAGCTGAAGAGTTGCAACTTACCTCTGTTTAACCTTGTTTAGACTCATGGTGTTCAAAAAAGAAGAAGAAAGGAGAAATAGGAAGTATGTTAGAGCTATGCTATGCTATGCTATATCTATTAAAATCCAAGCTATAAACAGTTGTAAGGTAGTTAGTTTGTTATCAATCTGTTAATATCAGGCTGTTAATGCCGTTGTAATTCCTGATGATTAGCTATCATCACTTAATGCTTCTGTATAAATACCCTTACTTCATATGAATAAAATACATCTTTTCGGCCTTTTATCTTCTTGAATCTCTCATCTTCTTCCACATACATTGATAATCCTTCAGCCGTTTTTCTTTGGCGTGTTTTTGCCGTGTTTCTTCTCCGATCCCCTTGTTTCGTTCTTTTTTTGTATTATTGTTTGTTTTGAATGCCAATAACTTTGTTTCAAAAAAATGAAGGGCAAGAAAATTCAATAATCGAAAATAGATTTGATTAATCTATAGATTTGCATGCAACTTGGTCTTCATGATCTAGGCTTTTCTTTCACATTGAATAACCGTCAGGGGGTTGGCGGTTGTGATCGGGACGTCGTGACTTGGTGGCCTGTTTCACAATTCATGTTCACCCCTCAAGAACCACGTCACAGCCTAATGCTCGTGACGTCCCGATTTAGCAAGTTATTTCACTATTCTAAATGTGCCCGGTAAACAAATAGAATTCGCATTGTCTTTTTTTATATGTTCTACCAATTTGAATAAAAAAAATTATTTTTTTGTTACCCTACTTATGCCCTAACACTAAGACATTATAGAATTAAATTTTAAGCCCTAACCTTAAATTTTAAATCTTACCCCCTACACCTTACACCTTAAAAAATACATCATACTCTAAATTTCTTAAACCCTAAACTTAATTTTGAGTGTGTGAACATAAGTAAGGGCACCGGAAATAACAGAGGATTACCATCCTACCATTTCCTAGTTTCAAAACCAACATATTTATTAGTTTAATAGTAATATCCAACTACTTTAACCAAATTAATCTAACTAGTACTTTCTTTGCACAACTCCGCTTGTTTTTTATTTTTTTTATTTTTATCGTCAATGACATCAGTCTTGATGTTGGTTGTAGACCGTCAATACTCTTTGTTTTTTCTTTATTTTCTTATCTTTCATCTTTGCTTCTCCTTTGTTTTTTTACTCTTAATAAAAATAATTCTGCCTTTATAACACATTTTCCTCTGTATTTTAACATGTTTTTAGTTTTTTTACCGGTTTGTTTAGCTGTTATTTTCATTTATTTTTCCTTATAGTTAGATTTGTAATACCTTGATCGATTAAGATGGTGCTTATTTGTTATTATGTTGATCTTCCTTCATTTGGACTCCAAATTAGAGGATAGTTTTCTTATGATGCTCAACTTTGATTTGCGATTGTTGGTGGTCTTTCAGTAGCTTGATCCCCTTTGGTGGTTTGTTTTTCGATGCAATCAAATATGTTCGTATCTATTTTTTGTTTGAGTCTTTTGGTTTAGTTTTTAACATTTTCTCTGTATGATTCTTGTATGATTTTAAGTGGCTAGTTAATTTGTTGTGTCAATGGTTATAGGAAATTATCTAAATTATATGTTTAATTTACAATTATGATTATAAACCATCATTGTAATCTTAAATATTTCCTCGTTTTAATAAACTAACGAATTCTATAAAGAATAATAATATCATCTAACTCTAAGCTGATCCAACCTAATTAACAACATAGATTATAAATTGTTGAGTTGTGAGGAGCTCGATTCGTTCAACCGATGTGGCTCACCAAGTGGTGGAGAGGTGGATTTTTGGGTGGAGGTGGTGTGGAAGCTAAAATGAAAATTGACACAATGATTTATAGTGGTTCAACCTTCTAACCAAGGTCTACATCCACTACCTTAGCTCCCCACTAAGGATTTCCAATCAATCCACTATTGATTCGTCCCCTTTTCTAGGCTTAGGAGGTAACCCTTATACACCGATCAAGCTTTCTACCCAAAGCCTTGATCAAACCCTCTTTTACAAAGAGATAAACAAAGCAAACACAAATCTCTCTAATAGGTGTTTGTTTGCACAATTTCAACACTCACCCAAAACCTAAAACACTTGAGCAAATTTGACAATTTTGGCTCACTAATGTTTGTCTATACAATAAATGACAATTTAGGCACTAAGACAATTTTTGATCATTTGTTGATTGACAATATGAGCATAAGCCTTTACTTGATGCTTGGAGGTCCATTTTATACTCCTTGATGAGTTTATAGCCGTTGCTAGCCGTTGGGATTGAATTGGAGCCGTTGAGGACTTTAATTCCCACCATAAATGCAGTTCTGCAGCTCCCCGTTTTAAAACGCTTGAACCCGTTTCGAAATAGCCTTTAAGTAGAAAGAATCGTTGCAGTCTGACGTGGCCCTGTATCGAAACGCTTTAGTCCGTTTCGAAACACCCGTTTCGAAACGCCTGTCCCCGTATCGAAACGACATGCATTTAAAAGTTAGTTGGGAAATAGTCGTTGGGGTTTATGACCGTTGTGGTCAATGCCACGTAGGCGTATCGAAACGGAATAGCCCGTTTCGAAACGCTGGGCAAAATTCTTATCCAGGGAAAGCCCGTTTCGATGCTAGTATCGAAACGTTTTAGCTACTGGAATGCACCGTATCGAAACGCCCTAAGGTGTTTCGAAATGTCTGGACAATTTTGTGAAGTTTGGCTTTGAAAAACAAGTAAAACCTTTTAAAAACGTCCCTAAACATAGTTTCAAGTTATTTGGACTTTGGAAATTGTTTTAAATACTTTTTAAATCGGTCCAAAACATTTTTCAATTATTATATCAAAACATTAGTCATACATAAATCCTAAGAACGCCAAAAAAAAATTAGACACTAAAGCAAAAATAATTCTAGAGGGATAGTTGTTTGGATCAGTTGCAATTGATGGTGTGAATCCCTTTGTCGTTTCACTATTACCTCTAGTTGTAGACTTAATTCCAACTGAGGTTGAAACTGTCCAATTATTTCTGAGATGGTTCAAGATCTTGTAGCTTCTGGGCCTTATGTGTCTTGAGACTACATTGTAATAGCACATTATCTTTCTTCCCTGCTTCTACAACTTCTTACTAAGATTAATGTCAGTTGCCCTTGTGGATTTCAAAATTCAATACATTAATATTAAAATTTTGGAAAGTGGCCCCGACCATGGAATCAGATGCCATTTTCTTTCTCTTCATTCATTCACATACTTCTTTTGTAATGTGATCTTTCCTCGAGTTTTATGAAACTAAACATGTATATTAATTTTATTTTTAATTTTTGACTGCAATATGAAGCATTGGTAGCCTTGGAATTATGGGAAAACCCAAGAAAATTGAATTCGTTCATGTAAAAAATGTTTCTTTCTATTGAACAATTATGGAGTTCGAATAAAGACGTGACATATATATATATATATGAATAATGAATTTGACTAACCAATTTGCTTTATTATGTATTTGGGGAGGACACGGATATGCAAGAAACATTAAATTTGAACATATAACTTCTTATACTTCAACTCGATCTATTGTCATCGATCAATTTTATGTCCTCGCAAACACTGCAAGGACCTAGTAAGTGGTTAGTTTTAAAAAAACTATTGTATTTATCGATAGCGAATAGGTAGCTTTCGACCTTTAATCATCCACACGCATACGTTACAAACAAAACAATGTTAATTTTGAGTTCTATATACGTTTTTGCAGACATCGGCTGGTGGAGATTAGCAATGTAGCCTATGAAAAAATCCATGGAACCTCACGTTAAGAAATGGTAGTGCAGCTTTCTTGCAGCGAGTCCACTCCATGCAAAAACATCACCATGAAAAACATCAATCTGAGAAATGAAGACCAAAACGACAACACTTCATCATGTTGTCTCAGTGCTCATGGCCTTAAAAATGGAAGGGTTCATCCAAATGTTCCTTGTTTACGGTATGATGATAATTTCTAAGCTTTTATTGTCATAGTACACCACATGTACGGCTCAGCCTAATTTGGTTCTATCGTATTCTTTTAGTAATTGAACATTTCTTTGAGTAATTGATTATGCTTTGATTCTATGTATTATTAAACTCTTTTCATAGTAGCATATGAAAATCCTTTCGCTTTGATTTGTTCCAATTTACTTATGCCCCTCACTCTAAAAATTAGTGTTTAGGGTTAAGGTTTATAGATATGATTAATATTTAGGGTTTAGAAAATTAGGTAAGGTATGATTTTAAGATGTATGGTTTGGGATTTAAGATTTAAATTTAGAGTTAAAACATAAAATTTAAATTTTTAGTATTGAGGTATAGAAAGGAAAAAAATAGAGGATTTTTGTTCTTTACTTGGTGGCCTGTTTCACAATTCATGTTCACCCCTCAAGCCTCAAGAATTAGGATGGAAATCCTCTACCCCTTTTTGGTGCCCCTACATATGCCCACGCTCAAAATTAATTTTAGGGTTTAACGTTTAGAGTTTTAAGTTAGAGTTTAAGGAATTTAGGGTAGAGTGTATTTTTAGGGTATAGAATGTAGTGTTTAAGATTTAGAATTTAGGGTTAAGGCTTAAAATTTAATTTTATAGTGTTTTTTAGTGTTAGCGCATATGTAGGGGCACCGAAAAGGAACATACCAATTCTATGTAAAAACCAAGTCACTACTTGATGCTCGTTACGTCCCAACTTAACAAGTTATTTCACTATTCTATTTAAGTTATTTCGCTATTCTAAATGTGCCTTGTAAACTAATAAAATTTGTCTTTCATTTTTCTGTGTTACTTTATATGTCCTGCCAACTCATAACTTTAAAACGACATATATGTATTAATCTATTAGTAATATCCAACTATTTTAACCAAATTAACCTAGCCGTTAATTTCTCTGCACAGCTCCTCTTGCTTCTTCTTTTTCCCCCTTGTCCCATATCATAATGGAATGCATCAACTACTTCCACAGGCGGTGCGTAGAACAGCCGTTCACCCAACTGAGCTCCCCGGATCATCGCAGCCAGACGATCAGCAGTTCCGTTGGTTGTACGGCCAATGTGGTGCGTTCGAACCTCCCAACAACGATCCAACATACCTTGAATGCTTGCTATCAAAAGATTGCCATTAAGCGCCATCGACTTCCCATTGAGGATATCAACAACCGTTCTATTATCCGTCACGAGCACAACCTTACGCAACCCCATTCTCTAGGCATGAAGAAGCGCATTTGAGACCGCCCATAATTCTGCCATTAACCCCGAGCATAGCAAAGCCAAAAAGCCGGTCTCCATTATGGTACCGAATTACACCACCCACCGAAGCCATGTTTCTGTTACCCCCAACGACACCATCCACGTTGATCTTAACCCATCCAAAAGCCGAATCTTGCCATCTTGTCGGCTCCTGAACCGTCACAACTCCATCATGTGGTACATCTACAGACTACAACAGCAACAATTTCATCCTTTAGCCGTAGACAGCTAAACAATAGTTCTCCTCTCTCTAAGTTTTCAGCATCGAAGATCGATGCTTCCAAAGCATTCAACGTACAATGGCAAAAAGGATGGGCCAATTTTTATCCATGATCGGAAATCCTCTTACAAGCTGAAGGATTATCAATGTAATATGGAAAGAAGAAGAGAGATTCAAGAAGATAAAAGGCCAAAAGAATGTATTTCATTCATATGAAGTAAGGATATTTATACATAAACGTTAAGGGATGATAGCTAATCATCAGGGATTATAACGGCTTTAACAGCCTGACATTAACAGATTGATAACAAACTAACTGATATACAACTGTTTACAAGACTTGATCTTTAACTGATAGCATAGCTCTAACATACTTCCTATGTCTTCTGTTTTCTTCTTTTTGAACTTCGTGAATCTAAACAAGTCGAAGCAGATGTAAGTTGCAATTCTTCAGCTGAAAACACATTGAGTTGTTGACAAAGATGAACAAAGAAAGAAGCAGACAGTGGCTTTGTAAGCACGTCTGCAATCTGATTTAGAGCTGGAACATAGTTTATCTGAAAGGATCTATCAAGAATTTTTTCTCGAACAAAGCTTAAATCAAGTTCTACATGCTTCAGTTTGGCATGATGAACAAGATTTGCAGAGTGGGCTATGGCACTGGTATTATCACACCAGATAATAGAAGGGGAAGTAAGATGAATGCCTAGCTCAGTCAGTAATGATTTTATCCACAAAATCTCACACATTGTATTAGTTATGCCTCTGAACTCAGCTTCAGTTGAAGATCTTGATACAACCCCTTTTTTTTAGAACTCCATGCAACCAAATTACCTCCTAGATAAACACAATAACCTGCTGTAGACCTTCGATCGTCTGGACTAGAACCCCAATCAGAATCAGTGTAAGCAACAACAGAAGAAGCAACAGACTTGGTTTTAAAAAACAAACCATGTCCTATAGTTCCCTTGAGATATCTAACAACCCTTTTTACTGCCTTCCAATGCTTATCAAGGGGTGATTGCATGAATTGGCTTACCCTGTTGACTGCAAACTGTATGTCTGGTCTTGTAGAACAAACATGCTGCAAGGACCCTACAACTTGTCTATATAAGGTAGCTTCTTCTTCTGAGCAAGGACTCCCATCTTTTGCAGACAAGGGAGGAGAAGTAACCATGGGTGTGGGAGCTGGTGTGGCTTCAACCATTGCTGTTTTATTAAGCAACTCTAATATGTGTTTTTTTCTGACTAAGCACAAACCCTTGATCAACAGGCTGAACAGTCATACCCAGAAAATAATCCAGCTTACCAAGATCTTTAAGAGAAAAGGTTGTATTGATTTCCTTGATCACATCATCTACATCACTTGATATATTCCCAGTAATAACAACATCATCCACATACACCATGATATAAACCTTGCTACCATTAATGTTCCTAAAATATAATGATGAATCAGCTAAGGAGGCAGTAAACTGAAGATTATTCACTAAATGGGCTATGAATTTTTCAAACCAAGCCCTTTGAGCTTGTTTGAGTCCATACAAAGACTTCTTTAGCAAACATACCAATTTGTTTCCATCCTTATCAAACTGCTCAAAATCAGGGGGTTGGTCCATGTACACCTCTTCAGTTAAATCACCATTTAAAAAGGCATTGTCAATGTCAATTTGCCTCAAGACCCATCCATTAGTTAGGGCTAAACTGAGCAAGACCCTAACAGAAACAGACTTTACCACAGGACTAAAGGTTTCACCATAGTCAAACCCAGCTTGTTGAGAGAACCCCTTAGCTACTAACCTAGCTTTATACCTAGCAACACTCCCATCAGCATTCTTCTTAACTTTGAACAACCATTTACAACCTATTGGAACCCTATCAGTAGGCAAATTTACTAACTGCCATGTACCTTTTTGAATTAAAGCATGAAGCTCTTTCTCAACTGCCTCTTTCCATTCATTTACTAACATAGCTTGATGAATGTTCTTAGGTTCAGATAAAGCAACATCAGCATGAAAGGCTTTAGGTTTGAATATACCTAACTTAGATCTAGTAACCATAGAGTGAGTAGATGTCACCTTAGAAGAATTTTGAGGTTGTTCAGAGATAACAACTGGATTCTCTTCATGATTATGAACTCCATCACTAACAACTGGACTTACTTCATGACTATGAACTGCAGACATCTCAGCAGAACCAAGCAAATCAGCAGAATCATGCAAACCAGCAGAATCATGTAATTCAACAGAATCATGCAAACCAGCAGAAATATCAGCAGATGCAGAATTTGCAGAAGAACCAATATCATCACCACCAGGAGGATCACCATCAACAGGGACAACAGGATGAGCAACAGAAACACCAATATTAGGAGTACTTTGATCAGAAAAACTTGTTTCAGAAGATTGAGGAGAACTTTGCTGACAAACTGGAACAGCACCATGCTGAGAAGAGTTGTTGGAGGTACTTTGCTCAAAATTAGAAGTAGAAAAAGAGGGACTGGAAGAGGAATTAGAAGGAAAAGAACTGAACTTCTTTGCAGACCCAAAAAATTTGAAGGTAACAGGAACATCTTTGGTAGAATTAGCAGAAGACTTCTCCTTAGAAGATTTTTCCTTAAAAGGAAAAACTGCCTCATTGAACTGAACATGGCGTGACACGTAAACCTTTCCATCACTACTCATACACTTGTAGCCACGTTGATTAGAACAGTAGCCTATGAAAGTACAGGGCACAGATCTGAACTGAAGCTTGTTCTTGTTATAAGGTCGGGTAAGGGGATAGCATAAGCATCCGAAAACTTTAAGAAAGGAGTAGTCTGGAGCTTTTGCAAACAGCTTTTCATGAGGAGAGATTCCATTAAGAACCTTAGAGGGTAATCTATTTATAAGAAAGACAGATGAGAAGAAAGCATTAGACCATTGACTCAAAGGAACAGAAGCTTGTGCCATTAAGGTTAGACCAAGCTCTACTATGTGCCTATGTTTCCTTTCCACAATCCCATTCTGCTCAGAAGTATATGGGCAAGTATTCCGAAATTCAATTCCTTGTTGTTCAAAAAAAGAAATTAAAGGCTTGAATTCTGTGCCACAATCAGATTGTAGAATTTTAACTTTGTGATTTAGTTGTTTTTCAACAAGCTTTATAAAAGAGGTGACAACATTACAGACCTGAGACTTATTAGAAAGAAAATAGATCCATGTGTACCTAGAATAAGCATCAACAAAGCTTATATAATACCTACAACTGTTTGAACTTAAGGGAGCAGGACCCCAAAGATCTACTTGAATAAGCTGTAAAGGTTGTTGGTAAACAGTAACAGAAGATTTAAATTTCAGTTTACAACTTTTCCCTAACTTGCAAGCTTCACAAAAAAAAGGTATCTTTATTTCCAAGAAAAGAAATGTTACATTGTTTAGAAACAACATCAAGAACAGCAGAAGATGGATGCCCTAATCTTTTGTGCCAAAGTTCTAAACTATGATGCATAGAAACATTGCAATTCTCAACATTTTCAACAGATCCTAGAGGTCTAGGCAACTTAGCAATAGAATCAACAGTACAGCCATTTGAAGCATAAAAGCAATCCTGAGAATGAATAGAATTGACCAAACCAGACGCAGCAGAAGACAGTTTGTACAAACCATCACTTTCCATGCCTTGCATTATCAGTTCCTGTGTTGCCAGATCCTTCACCAGACAAAAATTAGGAAAAAAATTCCACTGAAACATTGTTATCCTTGGTCAATCTTGAAACAGACAGTAAATTCTTCCTAATATTAGGAACATGCAATAAGTTATTTAAAACTAACGGCCTAGAAACAGAATTAATGACAGAATTACCTACATTAGCAATGGGAACCCCCATACCATTTGCTACAGAAACCTTACCTAACCCAGGTGAAGAGATAGGGTCAAGAATGTTACCTGCATCGGGAGTAAGATGCGTAGTAGCCCCAGAGTCTGGATACCAAGCTCTATCGCTGTAAGACGGAAGCCCAAACTCATCTGACACTGCCGCAACGGAAGCCACAGCACCAGACGAATCAGACGCTCTATTATGAATTACAGTATCCAGACTAGGGGAAAAATCTTGTAACCCAGATTGATCCTCAGATTCATCAAAATTGCAGTAGTTTGCTGAGAAGCCACTATGAAATTGACCATCATATGACTGATCGAAACGGAAGTAACAATGGATCGCAAGATGACCTAATTTGCTGCATATCTGACAATGAATACGCGGCCGCCCAAAAAAACCTCGTTCACCGCGTCCACGGAAACCAGTCGAACCACCACGATACGACGGAAGACCTTGACCTTGACCTTGACGGGAATCAGGAATCGGTGGTCGAACCTGACCTCGACCTAAACCCTGATCAAAACCATGTCTCCCACTATCAAGAGCCTGTGAATATTGGGCATAAGGAAATTGGGCATTAAAGGACCGAGGCCTAAATCCAGGACCTTGAGCCATATTAACCAAGAAACTCTGACTAGCAAAGTCTTGCTGCCTAGCTTCAGTGTCCAAGAGAACAGAACACACACCATCGAGTTTGTAAGGTTGCTGACTCGAAGTGATCACAGCAACGACAGGCTCGTAATCAGGAGGAAGACCAAAAAGAATAGCAGATATGTGCATAGTTTCCGAAAGAGGATTGCCACACGCTGCTAAGCTGTCGCAAATGGACTGAACTTGTCCAAGATATTCTTTCATGCTTTGATCCCTCTTTCGCAAGCTTCTTAAGGAACAATGGAGATGCATGATACGCGTGGTGGATGAAACAGAAAAAGATTGATCAATCTTGTCCCAGATCTCTAAAGCAGTCTTACAATTGACTAGAGAGGGCAAGATTGAGGAACTAACAGAGGAGAGTAACCAAGAACATAAAGCAAAGTCTTGCTGCTTATAGGAAACAAACTCAGGGTTGATAACAGTGTTACCTCCTTCTGCACGAATGTTCTTGGGAGGAACAGTCAGCGTGCCATCAACATGATCCACCAAAGCCAAGCTCTCAATAGCAAAAAGTACCTGCTGCCGCCAAAGCAAATAATTGGTGTCATCAAGACGGATGGAGATGGTCTTGTTGGTAAACGGTTTCGAGGAAGAAGAAGAGGAATCTGCCATAGTTGCAACCTCTGATACCATGAAGGATTATCAATGTAATATGGAAAGAAGAAGAGAGATTCAAGAAGATAAAAGGCCAAAAGAATGTATTTCATTCATATGAAGTAAGGATATTTATACAGAAACGTTAAGGGATAATAGCTAATCATCAGGGATTATAACGGCTTTAACAGCCTAACATTAACAGATTGATAACAAACTAACTGATATACAACTGTTTACAAGACTTGATCTTTAACTGATAGCATAGCTCTAACACAAGCCAATGATTAAAAGGTGACTGAAAAAACTCATTGCTCCATGTTGGTTTTATTAATAATTCTATGCACAATCTGCTCAGGGACAATTGTCGAAAGCTTTTCCCAATCCCAATGCCCCTGCAGTGAAAGCATGGTCGTGACAGGTAAAGGCATGGGGTGCTCGCCAACTAGGTTGCACTGATATGGATACGGGGACAAAAAACGGTAATTTTTAAAATTACAGGGTACGGTAACGGCAAGGGTACGACATATAAAAAATTAAAATTATATATAGATGTAAAAAATCAAAAATAAATTCAATACTTATTAGAAAATTAGAAAATTAAATCAATGAGTAAATCACAATATTAAAGTATCAAATCTCAAAACTAAAACAATAAATTAAGTCTAAAACAATATTAAACAACACAAATCAAACATTGTTAATATCTTTCGAAATCAACTCACTTAAGTGATAATTCCAAAAAGAATTGTCTACAACTTACTTTGCCTATAAAATTAATTTAAATCAAAATTAGTATTGAAATTAAATTTCTAAATCTAAATTGGGAGCTTAAGTCATAAAATTTATAATATAGTTGTTTTATACATGGGAATTATTTCATGCACTGACGGTGAGAACGGAAAGTTTCCACCAATGGCTCTTAGTTTTAAGGTTTAGAGGTTTAAAATTTAGAGTTTATGATTAGAATTTTTGGTTTAGTGTTAAAATTTAAAGTTTAGAGTTTAATGTTTAATTTTTAAGGAATATGGTTAGGCATTTAGGGTGCGTTTGGTTCACGGAATGTAAGATTACCTTTGGGAATAAGATTCTCGGAATTTAACATTACTAGACACATTACTGAAATATTACATTACCTTGTTTGGTTTATTGGGTAGGAATGTAAGATTATTGTGTTTGGTTGAAGGGATTTAAGGTTATCTAAAATTAAAATTTACTAAATTGTCCACATGTTATATTTTCTTTTTAACATGTTAAACTTTCAAAATTAACTTAAAATGCATGCACAAAAATTAATAGAACTTTTTTTGTTACACAATTTAAAATTTGTAAAAATTATATATTTATCATACTTAATATAATTATTATATTAACTATTCTTTAAAAGAACCCAACAAGTGGCCTCAGTGGAAATATGGATGAGGTTAGTCCTAGAAGACTTGGGTTCAATCTCTTTGTCTATACTATATTGTAATCACCTTTAGACTATTAAAAAACTATTTTATATTTACTTACCTTCGTTATCCTCTATTAAAATATTTTTGTGAATTTTTAAATGCTAGACATTTAATATGTTTAAATTTTTAATTTTTTATTACTTGTGACATGTCAAGAAAATTAAAGTAAATAATAAAATAAATCTAAAAGTTGTATAATACTGATAAGAATTTATATCATAAGTTTAACCTATTAAAATATTTTATAAGATCATAAACATAAGAATACAATTAAAAACATCAACTCTAAACTTATTAATTTTTAAGCAATATGTTATCGCAGCATATAACCTATAAACATCATAAATATAATATTAATAAAAAATACATTAAATATTTAAATATTTGTAACACCATTTAAATATTAAATTAATATTAAATAAAAATATTTAATTAATATACACCACACATATTTAATCATCTAATTAAATTTTACAAATGATCTATATGAACAAAATCTATTAATTTAGGGGCAATATGGTCCAAAAGGGAGGGAATTGGCAAATACCTAAGAAATCCAAGGGAATCACATTCCCACCCTTTAATGAAAAATTGCTACTGTTGGGAATGTAAAATCACCTCTTGGAAGGAATGCTCTCCAACCAAACGTGGGTATGTGATTCCGGAAAAGATCATTCCCCCAGGTAATGATCTTTTCCATGAACCAAACGCCCCCTTATGTTTTAACCTACAAGCCTTAAATTTTAACTCTAGACTCTAAATTCTAACAACATCTCATATATTTAAAATTTCTACGGTTAAAACACTAACCATTAAACCTTAAATGAAGTTCATAAACTCTAAAATTAAAGAGCTTGTGAATTTTTTTTATTTCCACCACCTATGTTTGAAATAATAATAATAATAATAATAATAATAATAATAATAATAATAATAAATCCTTATAAAAATTAAAGTAAAAAAATACCCTAATTATTTTAATAAATAGCTGAAAATTAATTAAAACAAGAAAGAGTGAGAAATCATTAAAGTATTTTTGGGCCCCACAAAAACTAATAAATGAGAAATAAATTAAAATAAGAGAATATCACGCGTTTTCTTCTTCATCTTCAACCCCTTCTTCTTAAACTTCTGCAACTCAACCTCTGTAGCTCTTCTTTTCTATTTTTTTTCAAGCTAAATATATTCAGGTACGTCCTTGGGTACGTCCCCAATTAGCGTTGACCGTACCTGATTTATATTTGACCGTCCCCGATAAAGTTGGGACGTCCCAGAGACGTCCCCAGCCGTCCCCGCATCGTCCCCGTCCCGAAGACGTATTAGGGACGCGGGACGGCCTTAAGGTGGCGTCCCCGTGCTTCATAGCTCGCCAAGATTACAACCTTTAAACAAAGAATTGCCATTATCTACCCACACGTTCGACCAAAAGTCAATCCTCCAACAAATGCTTCTCTGTACATCCTCCCAAACATGAGATAAACCTTGCCACAACCGAGATGCCGAGGATCGTCTAATACACTCCGGGACCACTATATTCCACCCATATTTCGCTTTGATCACCCTAACCTATAATTTGTCTTCATTGGTCACCAAAAAGAAACCAACAAAGCTTCATTTTGGCGTTCTAAGTCTCGAAAACCCAACCCACCATTTCCATCAGAAGCTTTATCGTGTCCCATTTCACAAGGGAACTAGCATTAGAACCATTTGATGAACCCCAAACAAAACACATAATTATTTTGTCCAATGCTTCGCAAATCTCTTTGTGTAGCCAAGTTGATTGCATCACATACGTTGGAATGACTTGGAGCATAACTTTTGCTAGAGTTATTCGGCAGGCAAGCGAAAGAGAGTTCGCAACCTATCCAGATAAATGTTTCCTCACTTTCTCCAACAAAAACTTATATGTATCCTTCGTAACCCGGCTATGGAGTAATGATACTCCCAAGACTATCCACTTCCTCATACCCCAGTCCGTGCGCAATCAGTTGTTGAGTAGTAGTCAGACAATTCTTGGAAAAAAAATAATCGGATTTTAGCAATACTTACCCGATGCCTAGAGCACGCACAAAATTGAGCCATTACATCCTTTATCACCTTCAATTGATCAACGGTGTCTCGGCAAACAAAACTAAATCATCGGCAAAGAATAAATGTGGCACCCCAGGACTATTCTGTGATAAATACACTTGTTTCCAGCTTCCATCAGTCACATTTCTAGATATTGCCTAAGACAATCTCTCCATACAAAGCACGGATAAATAAAGGGATAAAGGGTCCCTTGTCGGAAGATCTCATGGTTCCATGTTTTGCTCACTCCCTGGAAATTGTGAAGGTTATCAAACATGGGTACATCAGTCTTCCAAGACTGTTCAAGCACTCTGCCCAAATCGGGGAGATCATTTTCAAGCTGTGACAAAACGATAAGGCCTATGACCCTGCTGGGTATTCCCCCCTCCCTCAGTAGGAAGGAGAATAAAAAAAAAGAGTCCTACTAACAAGGCAAATCCTATCTTCAGGCTGTCTCCTTTGTCAAAAACTCCCTTTTGTTTTGGGTAATTTTGATGGGTTCTCCGTTTTATTTAGGTTTCTATTAGAGTTTTGATTTTGGGGTTCTGATTTGTTTAGGGTTTTACTTCTAGAATCTTAATTTTCATTTTAATACTAACGAACTGATAATATTTTGCAACAATAGAACTTTGTGGGTTCAAGTTAAGCTTTATAGATTTTATTCTGAAATTACTTTATGAATTTTAATTAAGGTTTTTAGTAGATTTGTCGAATGTTCGTTTTCCTCATTTCCAATGCAAGCTACCTAGAGGCTAGATTGATCGAATATAGTCCTCTAAATTCTAGACTCTGATTTCAGTTTAAGTTTCTTATATTTGGAAACACCCTTCTCTTTTTAGAATTGCATTCTATGGTTTGGAAATTTTGTGAAGTTGATGAACCTAAACTACTTTATTATCCCTATACTTCTCTGGTCTGTTCGTCTATTTTAGTAATTGTGTTGATTTTGAGGCTTGTACAGTTTACGGGAGACAACATACTACTGAGAAAAGGAAGAGTAGAGTGAAGGAAATTGCTGAGCCCTTGAGTTGCATTTTTGAAACGAATATTCCCGACATAAGGTGGTTTTGTAACACCCCAACTTTATTTAAAAAAGAGTGAAAATGATGAGATAAATAAATGTGAGGTTTTGCAATCAAAGGAGTTAAACTCATGACCTTTGAAATAGTTTTCTTGAGGCTTAACCATCTAAGCTAAGCCCATCTTTGGTTTAAGTCTGCACCGACTTAATAATAATCGGTACTCGAAATGTTTCAATTAGATTAAATAATAAACAAATACAAAATATCTCAACCACCCCCTTTTCTTTCGAATAAATACGCCAATCTAGAAATGTCCATATCCAAAATATACAACCTTTCATCTCCCCAAAAACACCCAAACTTCGATATCCGTTCGATCACCTCCACCGCCCGGCTGTAGCTAACACCGCTGCCATCAACGTGCTCGCCACCCTACGCCGATCACACCCTAGCCGCCACTCACGAGGACTCGCCGACGTTCGTCGTGAAAAAGACCTAGAAGGTTCGGTAAAAACCCCTACTCATCGTCCCTATTTTCGTGTTTTCTGTCGCCGTCCGACTTTGTGGCGTGAAGTTGAGGCCGCCACCGTACTCAGCAAATCGAGGCGAGCAAAATCCAACCGGTCGATCGGTTGACCGACACCATCAAGGGCTTCATCGGAGCTTCGTCGATTTCGAACTTGACTCCTCTATTTTGGTAAGTCTGGTGAGATTTCTGGCCTGATTTCAGCCTTCTTTGGTTGATTTTTGAGTTGGGTTGAAATGGTTATCTAAAAAACTACGTTTTCCAACAGTTTGGCGACCATTGGGGCCTCCAACGACCATTTCCAATGATCGGCCGACGAGCCTCTAACAAAAGGTAAAGGATTTAACTCGTCCAGGCCTAAACTCGACCTGACTTGTTGACCCGAACGCCTTCGACCTGACTCGACTGAGTCAACTCGTCCGAGTCAACTCAGTGAGTCAACTCATCCAAGTCAACTTAGTGATTCAACTCGCCCGAGTCAACCTGATTGATCGTTGACCGCTAACATCAGTGTTGGCTATTGACGTCAGCATTGACCGATGATGACGTTAGCGTTGATCGATGATGGTGTCAGCGTTGACTTTGACCAAAAGTTAACTTTTTCCGGAAACCCCTATTCTATGTTTTTCGACGTCCTGAGTCCATTTTTAAAGTCTGTTTTGTCAAATTCTAACCCAAAAACCTCCGAATCTAACCTTGAACCGAACTTGCTTATGTATTTAATTATTCAATTAAGTGCAATGTGAATAAGGATTAATTATGGATTTTGATTAATTGAAGGTAATCACATTTCATGGTATCTGAGATTTTGAGGGACGTCGAATTCGAGTTCGTGAGTGAGTGATTGAATGTCGTTTCAAGGGTTGACATATATAGCAATGATTCAAGGTAATACATTACAACCTCTTGTTTTCTTTATGGTCATGTTGGTATTCGGTTAATGTATGCATAATTATGATAAAGTGTACTGTTAACTCTGCTTAAGTCAAATCAGATACGAAATATAAACATGATAATCTAGATAAGATCGAAAATACTCAAATGAAAGGATTAATAAATTAGAAGGATCTGGAGTTCAATAAATGATTAATCTCCAAACCCGATTAAAAGTGTTGAAGGATTCTACGTCAAAAATATTTGGACATGAAATTACAAAAATGCCATTGAGTAATAAAAAATGACTAAAATACCCCCGACAAGGAAAGCGATATGGAAATCTACACTATATCTTAAAACATTGGATTCATCTAAAAACCTCAAATTATTTGGAAAGTTATGGAAACAAAACTTAAGCCTTCGAGATTGTAAAGTACTTGGATTTTCCTGAATTCTAAATAAATTCTCCGAAGATAAATTTTACAGAAATTGATTCGTATGTCTGAATTAATCAAACTGGCGTAATACTGAATTGATTGAAATGACTAAAAGGATTGGAAATACTGGTAAGGTTGAATTAATCGGAATGATGGATAAATCCTAAGTTCTGAAATGAATGAATTGTTTGAAAGTAGCGAAAGTACCTGAATGACTGAAACACCATCGAGTACTTAATTGATTGAAATACCTACGTGACTTGAGATAAGTAGAAGCTTGAAAAATCGTGAAATTTCTGATGAATAGCAAATGACTGTAACGGCCCTATAATTTGAAGCTTGACTTATGTAAATCGGTCATTCTTAATATTGTTACAATAGTGAAAGAATACTGCATAGATACATGTTCAACTATTTGAGGCTCGTTCCAGGATAAATTGTGACGGTAAGGTGTACTTATTCGAATGTTTGGAAAGTAACACGTTGATGAGACATGTTTAATGGAATAAACTTGGAAGCTTGTCAAGACATCAACAAGCTTCAACAAAAAAATCATTGACTTACCCTATCAGGGTTAAACTACGAAATTGCCCCTAACTATTAAAATAACCAAAATGCCCTTTTGAGCAAGGTTGACAGGAACTCTCTTGATATATCCGGAATCTTGACTTATCATAATCTACCCAAACTCTTAAAATTTGTTCGAATATATTTGAATGCATTCATAATCATGATATACCAGAAATACTAAATGATCTTGAAGTATAATTCCTGAATGCCAAGATGAAGTTGATAATTATCGAATTCCTTCAAATATGGTTCATGATTCTAAAGTCAGTCTATAATGGACTATAATTTAGCGTCTCTTTTCTATAATCAACAAGGATTCCTAAGTAATAAATTGGACCATTTAGTGTGTCCCATGATTAATCCTCATGATTAGAAACCAGTCTATCCATTCCAATCCCAAGTGATCCTATCATCTTAAGTAAAAACATGACTTCTGGTTCCTGATTTCTGATACAAGTATAACCGATTCATGGTTCCTGATACTTGAGTTCTATTGATTCAACATCTGTCCGAGTCTTAAATTTCTTACATACTGCTACTGAATACTAAATTGCATGTTACCGTTCAAAATTGTTTTACTGGGTACTGGATACTGATTGAAGACTGTAGGTTCAACCCTGATCAACTGGTAATTCCGCCAGTATTAGGTTCCTAGCTTCGGCTAGCTCGTTTTGTAATCTCTTTATACGTTGTATCCATGTGCAAAGCGACACCCTCCTTAATTGTATATTGCAACTCTCTTAGAAACCAATCATATTTTTCTTTCTTAGTGGTCACTAACCCCGAGACATACTGGATCAACCTCAAAAACTCAATCTCATAATCATTTACGGTCAAATCATTCTGCTCCAGGTTCATGAAATCATGCCGGCATTGTGCTAGGCACTCTGATCCAACATATCGGTCTCAGAATGATTGTCGAGAATACTCTCAAGAGATCTGACTGGCTGAAACAACATTTTCCTCTGCCTCCCACCAATTTTGGGCTTCACCCTGAAGGAGTGATACAACAATCTTAAGCTTTCGATCGACGGGATAATCCATCTCAAAAAACAAAATGCTAAAGCTTCTTCAGCCAATATTCTGCATCAGTCAGATTCGTACTTGTCTTGCCATCAAACATAGTCATCCCGACAGCCAAGAACTCAGTAGATATGGGTTTCCTCACACCCTCAAACTGACGAAGGTAACGAAGCAACTCTCGATGCACTGTAGCAGTATACATGCCCACAACCTCACTATTCCTGGAATCATGTGGACCATCACTCAGAGTCTACTGAACAGGTGGATCCCTACCACCAGTTTGATGTACTCCAGTCTGATCCACAGGCTGCTCCTCTACATCATCATCATCATGAATATAATCCCGATTCTGTGGCAGATCCATAGGGGGCGTAACGTCACTCTCTACAGCAGTGGTATGACCTCAACCACGACCGGTCGCTAATCTAGAGCTCCTACGAGGTGGCATAGTAGTGTATCTACCAAAGGAAATAATCCTAAAATTAGAGTTGGTACTTAACGTCTCTATTCAAAACAAATCTTTAATTCTTTTAAGTAACAAATTTATTAGAAAATTCCACTTTGCCCAAAAATATTTAATATGCATGCAAAAATCATTTGCGGCTTAAAATTTTATGTGAGCCTCACAGTCCAAGGGTTGAACTTAGCTCAGATACCACTAATTGTGTAATCCCCTCGTCCCGGTCTGGCCGGATGACCGGTCCGAGTGGGCCACACGGGGAAAACCGAAGCGAAACCCAAAGGGTTCCTCCTCGGTTAGCAACCCTAATTTTTTTTCATTTTAATCTTGTCACATTCGAACCCCAAACCACATTCAAACACCCAAATTTTAATCTTGACTAGAGGCATATTAATTCCTATGTGTTTTTCTCTTTAAAAAGGCCAACAAGTCAAAACAGTGCAGTTTTAAGCAAAGGTTTCGAAACCTTCACCAAAGGTTTCGAAACTTTGGCTGGCAGTAACCCCTGGAACCCAATTTTCACCAAAGGTTTCGAAACCTTGGGGAAGGTTTCGGAACCTTTGACCATAGTTTCGAAACCTTCCCCAAAGGTTTCAAAACTTTGGCTGGCAGTGACCCCTGGAACCAAATTTTCACCAAAGGTTTCGAAACCTTGGGGAAGGTTTCGGAACCTTTGACCATAGTTTCGAAACCTTCCCCAAAGGTTTCGAAACTTTGGCTGGCAGTGACCCCTGAAACCAAATTTTCTGCAAAGGTTTCGAAACCTTACCCATGGTTTCGAAACCTTAGTGCAGGGGATCACTTACTGCCCAACCTAAGGACTTCCTAACTATGAAAAACACTAAGATCATACATAGACATATGTAGAAGCTTAAAAAGGACCAAAGGCATGAATTAACACTCACAAGACTCCCACATACAATCATTTAAGCAAACATACATGAGCCATAAGTAGCAATTAACATGAATCAAGGCATTCGAACATGACATTCCAACAAAAGAGTAAATTCAGCATTTAAGGTCAAACATGGAAGCTCAAGAGCCCAAATGGCACAATTCAACACAAGAGGTTTGCACTCATACACAAGGCAACCTAAGCATCTAAAGCATGCCATCACACACCATCAATCATCATAGTATTACATGCTTTACAATCCAAAACATCAATCCAAAACAACATCATTTGAAAGAGTCATACAAGGCTCATACAAACACACCCTATTGCCACATTGCTTAACTACTACAAAATTAACCATACTTGAGCAACAACTTGGAAAGCCCTTCTTGCCTTGCCTCGAGCTAACGCCACGCTAATGATCTGCATTGTTGAACATAGAGAGCGTAAGCTATAAGCTTAGTGAGGGTGCTCTAAAACGAAAACATCAACAATGCAGGGTTCAAGCATGTTAATCCTAGTCTTACATACATCAAACATAGGCATAGAATCAAGTAGACCTAGCTAGTCTCTCAAGTGGCATATATGGTTTCTCGATCCTACCAAGCTCATATATCAAAATCAACATCATATAGCAACACCATATATCATCAACATATAACATCATCACATATCACAATGTATGAACAAGTTAATTGGCCACTTTAATTACCCCGATTGTGCGGATTTAAACCTCGACAACACTTTACCTCGGTGGGATTTCACTCATCACCGGACCTTGCATGTGCGGGATTCCACTCATCGCCACATACCCTACGGATGGGATTCCACTCATCATCCCGTAGAAATGTAATAAAAGCTTCCGGTGGAATGTTACATCACCGTACTCCTCCTTGATGACTTAACGCCATCAAGGCCACGTACGTTTTGACTCAATTTGTGCGCACACTATCCTAATGATCGATCATTTACAACCGGTAATCATTTTAGTGCCAATTATCATAACCACATCATATACATATCATCAACCACATTCATGTTCAATCTCATAGATGCATATCAAGATAAACTCACATCTATCAACCACAATCATAATAGCATAGTCAAACAAGCATAAATGCATTCATGGATATCAATGGTTAAATCAACAACTTGAATTAACTATGAGTGGCCTACCAAGCACACTTCACACACACTCCCACTACACATACTCGAACCAAACTTAAAACAAGTTGAAACCACTCACCGCCCTTCCTTAGCAAAACGAACAAACCTCCTACGCACCCGGATTCGGTCCCAAAGCCTCTTTCACGCTTCCACTTGCTTCTAGCCAAACAAAACATACACATTACTTCCCAATTCAATGCTAAACTCAACCATCAACATACTTTGCTAACACAACCCAAATTCCACAATTTCTCAAATCACATAATCTCCTAAATTCCCAATTTTCGTACTCCAACAACCCTTGGCTGAAAACTCAATTTCCAAACACCCAAATGACTTCCAAAACATCCCAAATCACCCTCCTAACATAGGTAGACCATCAGCCCTTCAATTTCAACATAAAACCCACCAAAAACTCAAGTTTTAATACTTTAAAATCTACCTCAAGAACAAGCTACGAATTTTCACCCAAATTCAACCAATTTGATATATGTTACTCATTATAACATGATTAACTAAAACCCCAACTCAATTTATCAAAACATATTAGAAAACCCCTTAAAAATTCAAACTTTAATATAAACCCTAATTTTCAAACCCCATATTTTTGAAATCTAAGACAATGGATAGATAGAGATTGAAGAGGAGATTAAGAAAACGTAATTACCTCTTAAATTGGTGTTGAAAATCAAGTAGTAAGATCAATGGAATAGTAACAAAGTTTGAAAGGGTTTAGAAATGGTGGGGAGGGCTTCTAACGTGAAAAGGGGGAAGAATGAGGGAGGAAGACAACTTTTTCAATAAAGTGGTCTTGCTTTATTTAAAACTTGGGTAAATAGCAACATAGGTCCCTCCCTTCATATTAAAACTCAATTAGACCATCATTTGAAATTGAATTGTTTTAATTAAGTTTTATTTGACTCGAACTAATACCCGGCTAACTCCTAGGCCCAAAACACGGGTGTTACAAATTGTAACCCCTTACATCCGACCCAGAAGAAACAGTCGAATTTAGGAAGTCGCGTTTGAAAGACTTAACCCTCAAGAAAACCAATTTTGAAATTACACTTTAATTTAAAAAGAACACATGTAACAATAAATTAATAAATATCTTATAATAAATAAAACATAAATATCAAGATCAATGTCCGAATTTTTGATAAAAATATTTGAATAAAACCACAGTAAGTGAATGCCAAAAATAATCTCAAAACATAAACAGTCTCAAAGTATGAAATTACATCAATATCCCAAAATAATAAATGATAATCTAAATAACTAAAAATAATTTCGTACTGAATAATAAAATAACCAAATAAAATTGAGATGCTCTAAGTACCACGTCGCCTAAAGTCCAAAGATATATGTAAGAGAAAACTATGGGGGAGTAAGCTAAAGAGCTTAGTGTGTCTCTAAAGTTGTAACACCCCGTTTTTTTGAAAATAATAATAAAAAAAGTAAGAAAGAATAGGGAATTGCGATCCATGGGAGTCGAACCCGCGACTCATGGATAAATTGCTTGAGTCTTAGCCATTTGAGCCAAGGATATTTCTGGTTGGATCTTGCACCCACCTATTATTATTGGGGTTCTTGTAAGGATAAAATCAAATAATTAAAACAACAACCAAACCCCCACCTATCGTATTAATTGATGTCACTGTCTCTGAAAGAGGGAGGGAGTTACAGAGTCATTTTATGTTTTTTCCCTCCCCAAAAAGCAGATCCGGCCACCGTCCGCCCTCACCGCCGATCCGTGCATGACACCGCCACCGCCGGCGAGTGTGCCGTCCCTCCCTGAACCTCCAGCCGCCAAGAACGCGCGGTTTCGCGCCGTTGTCCGCCGGGTATGAGCGTCTAAAGATTGACGTTGTGGCAACCTTTTTCCGTCGTTTCCGGCCGATCCACCGCCGTTCTTGGCTCACTGTGGTCACGGCCGAGATCCTTGCGTCCGGATCTACAAAACCCCTATCCTTTCGCGTCCAACCGACGCCAGCGAAGCCTTCATCGGAGCACCATCTTTTTCGGCAAGTTTTGAGCTTTTAAGGTAAAATCTGACGAATTTATGGCTTGTTTCGCGTTGTTAATGCATAGGTTGAAATCGTGGTCCTCTGATCTATGTTTTCTCGACAGGGTTGCGGCAATTGACGTCTCCGGTGAGTTTTCCGATCACCGATCGGCGAGTGCGAATATTTGGGGTGAGTGAATCGGGTCCAAAGATCTAACCCGGTCTGAACCGGTCAACTCAGTCAGACCCGTCCGACCCGACCCGTCAGACCCGTCCGAACCGACCTGTTCGACCCGACCCGTCAGACCGTCCGACCCGACCCGTCAACCCGAGTCAACTCATCCGAGTCAACTCGTCCGAGTCAGCCGAGTCAACCCGTCCGAGTCAGCCCGAGTCAACTCATTTGACCCATGTTGACTGCTGACGTCATGCTGACGTCAGCATTGACTTTGACCAGTTGACTCTGACCCCGTTGACCGTTGACCTGCTGACGTCAGCGTTGACTTTGACCGTTGACCAAAAAGTCAAATTTTCCGAAAACTCCTATTTTTTGTTTTTCGATGTCCTGAGTCCATTTTTGAAGCCCGTTTTGCAAAATTCTGATCCGAAAGCCTCTGAATATGACCTTGAGCCCGAACTTGTTTATGTACTTAATTATTGGTTAAGAGCTTGTGAGTAAGATCTGATCTTGTAATTTTTGTGTAATTGAAGGTATTCTCGGTTCCTTGGATGCTCGATGCTGAGGAATGTCGAATTCAGGTTCGAAGGTATTCGAGTGTCGTATCATGAATCAACTGTTATAGCTCGGAACTAAGGTAATACATTACTACCCCTTGTATGCTTTATGTACATGTTGATATTTGGTTAAAGCATACATGCTTATGATGAGTGTTTTGTGAACTCTGCTTAAGCCGAATTCGATACGGAAAATAAGAATGAGAGTTAGTAAGAGTAAAATACTCGGATAAGAATATTAATAGATCAGGAGTGTCGGAAGTGCTAATAATAATAATAATACAGTTAAATCTGAAACCCTATCAATGGTGTCTAAGAACCAATGTTCAGAATGTGGAGTATGAGATGTTGGATATGAAATTACGAAAATACCCTTAGAGCATAAGTATGACTAAATTACCCATCTAATAAAGGAAATGACCTAAAATCTGCATTCGACCTGATTATGCAATTTACATTACCCAAGATGTATGTTTTAAATGGAAATACTTCGGCATCATTATGCAATACGTGTGATGCAAACTTGGATAATCCCTCAAACTCTGTATAACACATGAATGAGAATTTTCTGGAAATATTGTTGAAATCCTAAGTCGATCCTTATGATAGTAATGCGTGAATTAAAATAAGAATGACCGTAATGACCAAAAAGACAGTAATGCCTTTGAGCACTGAAATGTCTTATTAATTCGAATGACGATATACCCTCAAGTTCTGTAATGAATGAATCGTTTGTATAGGGCCGGAGAGTTAGGATGCCTTAATCTCGTTTGAGTACGTGAATGATGGAGGTATCAAATGATAATTCATAAAGAAATGGTAGATTTATCTCAGTCTAAAATAACCGAAATACCCTCATGAGTTAATCGGTAACTATGTATTTGACGAAATTCTGGATTTGTTAATAAAACTAAAATAACTAAAAGGCCATGATAGCCTAAATAATCGGAACATCACTAAAAATATCTGATAACTTAAAAGACTTTAATTTTGAGATTTTTAAATGTCCGATTAGAAAACTAATGAGCAAATAAGATACCCGAGTTCTGTGAACCATTGCCCTCAATGTTGGTATAATTACCAGAATGTCTATGAACGTCGAAGTGACCATAATGCCCTTGTATGCTTAAAAGACTAAAGTACCCGTAATATATCTGAACTTTCTAAGATCTTGATGTATTACCTCCTGAATATCTGGGTTAAACCGTTAGTATGAACCCCCCTTTTTAATAGGGGCCACGTTTCAGAAATTCGTTCAAGTTGTCAAGAGTTCAATATGTCCCATTCCGTAAATGCCAAGTATCTCCAAGAAATGATCTGCCCCACCTAGTGTGTTCCATGTGTGATATATTTTGTGGAATGTATTGTATAATTATTTAATCATGAATAATATTATGTTGATGAACATTTCAATTGTTATTGAGATTGCATCACTATGTTAGAAAATGAGATAAAGTGATGAACTTGATATATGATGACATTCTCTGCCTACCTAATATATGTTTGCTCAATTTGTATACTTGGTATGTGATCGTTTGATCTGTGATGATATTGTCTGACTGTTTGATGAATTTGTTAGCATGATCTGTTATTTTGACCTATGATGGGATAATATGTTTGCATGATGAACGCTGAAAATGTCTGCTCTGCTCAGTAGTATGCCCATTTATCTGTCAAAAGCATGAACTTCTGTTTCTTATACTCTGAATAGAATATGTCTGTTACATGTATTATGTTACTCATGTCTGGAATCTGAATATCGATTACTGTCTGGGGTATACTATTGGGTTATGTTATGAAATGTCTGCAGGTACAGCCCTGATCCAGCTGGTAAACCCTTCTGTTAAGCTCCTACGCCCACGGGCCTAGGGTAAGTCTTTCTGGACCTAGGGCATTCCCTTAGGTAGGCTCCTACGCCTCAGGCTTAGGGTAAGACCTTCTGTATGCAGTTCTGGGGACTGCATTTTGGTGTAAGGTTGGAGGGTAGTTCTTGTAAACTTCTGTATGAACATTTAACATTTGCATTTAATCTGTTATGTGCTCATATGATATGATGTTAAGTACTTATGTATGTTTGATTTGCAACTTATTAAAACACACTAGGCTCCGTGGTTTAACTACTCCAACCCGCCACTCTGTTGATTCTCTGAACAATAAGCTCTCTCTTAATACTCAGTTACATAGAAAGAACAAACCTTGTAGTCCTCAAGAGAAGCACTAAATCAGCGAAACATAAATGGAGACAAGTATTGCTTGGAGCATCATAAAAAAATGTTATGCCTACCATATATCTGCATGAGCTTATTGCATCTTTTGGTAGTTCTGTATTATTGAGCTTTTTCAAGCTCACGTTATTTTTACTATCGCAGGTTAAAAGGAAATAGCATGACCTAATGTTTGACATCAGTGTTCGGAGTTCCTTCGGCGTTGCTTCTGGAGTACGGTACTGTATAGTTAGTGGGCATGTATGTCATGTATTGTTTCATGTCAGTGTCTGTAAAATGCTTTCTGAAAGTTTTGTTATGTGTTTAAATGATTTTTGGAAATTGTATTTTAAACAGAAGTTGATTTTACAGTTTAATGATTGTTTCGAGAAAGAAAAATGTCTTCATGTGTATTTTTCGCTGTGGGTCGCTCTTGTGACCCTAATGTGACTTCCTAGGATCCGTTGTAACGCATAGGCGGGTCTAGGGGGTTACATTTAGTGGTATCAGAGCTTAGAGTTGCGTCTTTCTGGGGTTGATCGGCCGATCGTCTGTCATAGGATGTCTGGTCTGTACATGCCCCTAGATCCTAACCGTACTCCACCAAGCCGGGACTCTGATGTCGAATCCTCTTTCTGAAATAACTGAATCTAAACTTTTTGTCCGCCGTATCTCGACTCGTAATGATAAGGAATGTCTGTAACATTTGCCTATGAATTGGATTAACTTAATGGATTTGAATCTGGATAGTGAACTTGAGATGGTCTATGCATGTGAAATTGAAGATCTGAATCAGGTTAAGAATAAATGTTTGATCATACGAGGTAACTGATATAAGACTGCATGTAAAATAGCTCGGTGATAATGATATGTTTGAAAATATCTTGATGGAAAAAAATTTTGATAAATGCAGTATGAATTTAAAAGAGAGGTGTCTATGAACCCAGCGAAAGAGTAAACTCAGTAGTTACTCCGTTATGCGCAAAGAAAACAATTGCATGACCTTTACGCTGAAGGTAAGTGCAATTCATTTAAAACTTTGGTTATGTTGGATTGGTTTGGAGAAAGGCTTCCCTGCAAGTGTGGCGTGTTGTATAGTTATACACATCACCCCTGACTGACGTTCGATGTTACGTCTTGATTCTGGAAGGTTCTGTTGGAAGCCTTGAGTACTCGTTCGAATTTGAGGGATAGTTCTTCAACCGTAAATTGATGGTCAACCTAAAAGAATTATGAATATAATTCTGGGTCGTATGAATGACATCTCTAATAGTTGGGAATGCTTATTATTCTCGATTAAGACTGTTTATGACAAAAGTTATGAGACAAGTGTTCGCTTAGCACCATATGAAGTTCGATAAGAATCCAAATATTATTCTGATTAGTTGTCAGAGATGTATAATGGGATAACTTTGGGTCTAAGGATAGTTTGAGAGACTTAGGAAGCTGTCAGATTGATGCATGATCGTCTGAGAAAATCTTGAGAAGCAAGTATACTCTGAAGGATGAGATTCATCACAAGAATGGATGAAAGAGCAGTTTCTGCATTTCCCCAACTCTGATAAATTTCGAGGACGAAATTTCTTTAAAGGGAGGGAGAATTGTAACACCCCGTTTTTTTTGAAAATAATAATAAAAAAAGTGAGAAAGAATAGGGAATTGCGATCCATGGGAGTCGAACCCGCGACTCATGGATAAATTGCTTGAGTCTTAGCCATTTGAGCCCAGGATATTTTTGGTTGGATCTTGCACCCACCTATTATTATTGGGGTTCTTGTAAGGATAAAATCAAATAATTAAAACAACAACCAAACCCCCCACCTATCGCATTAATTGATGTCACTGTCTCTGAAAGAGGAAGGGAGTTACAGAGTCGTTTTATGTTTTTTTTCCTCCCCAAAAAGTAGATCCGGCCACCGTCCACCCTCACCGCTTATCCGTGCATGACACCGCCACCGCCGGCGAGTGTGTTGTCCCTCCCTGAACCTCCAGCAGCCAAGCACGCGCTGTTTCGCGTCGTCGTCCGCTGGGTATGAGCGTCTAAAGATTGACATTGTGGCAACCTTTTTCTGTCGTTTTCGGCCGATCCACCGCCGTTCTTGGCTCACCGTGGTCACGGCCGAGATCCTTGCGTCCAGATCTACAAAACCCCTATCCTTTCGCGTCCAACCAACACCAGCGAAGCCTTCATCGGAGCACCATCTTTTTCGGCAAGTTTTGAGCTTTTAAGGTAAAATCTGACGAATTTATGGCTCGTTTCGCGTTGTTAATGCATAGGTTGAAATCGTGGTCCTCTGATCTATGTTTTCTCGACAGGGTTGCGGAAATTGACGTCTCCGATGAGTTTTCCGATCACCGACCGGCGAGTTCGAATATTTGGGGTGAGTGAATCGGGTCCAAACCGATCTAACCCGGTCTGAACCGGCTGGACCGATTGAACCGGTCAACTCAGTCAGACCCGTCCGACCCGACCCGTCAGACCCGTCCGAACCGACTCGTTCGACCCGACCCGTCAGACCGTCCGACCCGACCCGTCAACCCGAGTCAACTCATTCGAGTCAGCCGAGTCAACTCGTCCGAGTCAGCCGAGTCAACCCGTCCGAGTCAGCCCGAGTCAACTAAGTTGACCCCTGTTGACTGCTGACATCATGCTAATGTCAGCATTGACTTTGACCAGTTGACTCTAACCCCGTTGACCGTTGACCTGCTGACGTCAACGTTGACCTGCTGACGTCAGCGTTGACTTTGACTGTTGACCAAAAAGTCAAATTTTCTGAAAACTCCTATTTTATGTTTTTCGACGTCCTGAGTCCATTTTTGAAGCCAGTTTTGCAAAATTCTGATCCGAAAGCCTCCGAATATGACCTTGAGCCCGAACTTGTTTATGTACTTAATTATTGGTTAAGAGCTTGTGAGTAAGATCTGATCTTGTAATTTTTGTGTAATTGAAGGTATTCTCGGTTCCTTGGATGCTCGATGCTGAGGAATGTCGAATTCAGGTTCGAGGGTATTCGAGTGTCGTATCATGAATCAACTGTTATAGCTCGGAACTAAGGTAATACATTACTACCCCTTGTATGCTTTATGTACATGTTGATATTTGGTTAAAGCATGCATGCTTATGATGAGTGTTTTGTGAACTCTGCTTAAGCCGAATTCGATACGGAAAATAAGAATTAGAGTTAGTAAGAGTAAAATACTCGGATAAGAATATTAATAGATCAGGAGTGTCGGAAGTGCTAATAATAATAATAATACAGTTAAATCTGAAATCGTATCAATGGTGTCTAAGAACCAATGTTCAGAATGCGGAGTATGAGATTTTAGATATGAAATTACGAAAATACCCTTAGAGCATAAGTATGACTAAATTACCCATCTAATAAAGGAAATGACCTAAAATCTGCATTCGACCTGATTATGCAATTTACATTACCCAAGATGTATGTTTTAAATGGAAATACTTCGGCATCATTATGCAATACGTGTGATGCAAACTTGGATAATCCCTCAAACTCTGTATAACACATGAATGAGAATTTTCTGGAAATATTGTTGAAATCCTAAGTCGTAATGACCAAAAAGACGGTAATGCCCTCGAGCACTGAAATGTCTGATTAATTCGAATGACGATATACCCTCAAGTTCTGTAATGAATGAATCGTCTGTATAGGGCCGGAGAGTTAGGACGCCTTAATCTCGTTTGAGTACGTGAATGATGGAGGTATCAAATGGTAATTCAGAAAGAAATGGTAGATTTATCTCAGTCTAAAATAACCGAAATACCCTCATGAGTTAATCGGTAACTATGTATTTGACGAAATTCTGGATTTGTTAATAAAACTAAAATAACTAAAAGGCCATGATAGCCTAAATAATCGGAACATCACTGAAAATATCCGATAACTTAAAAGACTTTAATTTTGAGATTTTTGATTGTCCGGTTAGAAAACTAATGAGCAAATAAGATACCCGAGTTCTGTGAACCATTGCCCTCAATGTTGGTATAATTACCAGAATGTCTATGAACGCCGAAGTGACCATAATGCCCTTGTATGCGTAAAAGACTAAAGTACCCGTAATATATCTGAACTTTCTAAGATCTTGATGTATTACCTCCTGAATATCTGGGTTAAACCGTTAGTATGAACCCCCCTTTTTAATAGGGGCCACGTTTCTGAAATTCGTTCAAGTTGTCAAGAGTTCAATATGTCCCATTCCGTAAATGCCCAGTATCTCCAAGAAATGATCTGCCCCACCTAGTGTGTTCCATGTGTGATATATTTTGTGGAATGTATTGTATAATTATTTAATCATGAATAATATTATGTTGATGAACATTTCAGTTGTTATTGAGATTGCATCACTATGTTAGAAAATGAGATAAAGTGATGAACTTGATATATGATGACATTCTCTGCCTACCTGATATATGTTTGCTCAATCTGTATACTTGGTATGTGATCGTTTGATCTGTGATGATATTGTCTGACTGTTTGATGAATTTGTTAGCATGATCTGTTATTTTGACCTATGATGGATAATATGTTTGCATGATGAACGCTGAAAATGTATGCTCTGCTCAATAGTATGCCCATTTATCTGTCAAAAGCATGAACTTCTGTTTCTTATACTCTGAATAGAATATGTCTGTTACATGTATTATGTTACTCATGTCTGGAATCTGAACATCGATTACTGTCTGGGGTATACTGTTGGGTTATGTTATGAAGTGTCTGCAGGTACAGCCCTGATCCAGCTGGTAAACCCTTCTGTTAAGCTCCTACGCCCACAGGCCTAGGGTAAGTCTTTCTGGACCTAGGGCATTCCCTTAGGTAGGCTCCTACGCCTCAGGCCTAGGGTAAGACCTTCTGTATGCAGTTCTGGGGACTGCATTTTGGTGTAAGGTTGGAGGGTAGTTCTTGTAAACTTCTGTATGAACATTTAACATTTTCATTTAATCTGTTATGTGCTCATATGATATGATGTTAAGTACTTATGTATGTTTGATTTGCAACTTATTAAAACACACTAGGCTCCATGGTTTAACTACTCCAACCCGCCACTCTGTTGATTCTCTGAACAATAAGCTCTCTCTTAATACTCAGTTACATAGAAAGAACAAACCTTGTAGTCCTCAAGAGAAGCACTAAATCAGCGAAACATAAATGGAGACAAGTATTGCTTGGAGCATCATAAAAAAATGTTATGCCTACCATATATCTGCATGAGCTTATAGCATCTTTTGGTAGTTTTGTATTACTGAGCTTTTTCAAGCTCACGTTATTTTTACTATCGCATGTTAAAAGGAAATAGCATGACCTAATGTTTGACATCAGTGTTCGGAGTTCCTTCGGCGTTGCTTCTGGAGTACGGTACTGTATAGTTAGTGGGCATGTATGTCATGTATTGTTTCATGTCAGTGTCTGTAAAATGCTTTCTGAAAGTTTTGTTATGTGTTTAAATGATTTTCGGAAATTGTATTTTAAACAGAAGTTGATTTTACAGTTTAATGATTGTTTCGAGAAAGAAAAATGTCTTCATGTGTATTTTTCGTTGTGGGTCGCTCTTGTGACCCTAATGTGACTTCCTAGGATCCGTTGTAACGCATAGGCGGGTCTAGGGGGTTACAAAAGTGCAAACAAACACAAACAAAACAATATTTTATTTTTCTGATAAAGTCTTTTGAAAACACTTTCAATCCGATAAATCTAAATCATAATGATATGATGTCTGATGCATAACTCAATACCTGACTATCCGATATCATATAGAGTGGAGGTTGCCATTGCCAGAGTGGAGGTTTCCTTCGCCAGAGTGGATGTTTCCCTCACTTTTTTTGAACATATTTCCGATCCCATGACTCATGATATGATTTGAAAATAATAAATCCGAACTCTTACGAGTGTCTCATTTTTGAAAATTTGATGTTTGATTCAAAAACACAATTTATTATACCATGCATGATGTTTCAAATAATCTCAAATCACAATTCAGATAATTAAATCAAGCAAGAATAAAACTACATTTATTTATAGCACAAAAAAAACACACCTCAAGCAGCAATAGCTCTAACGTCGAGAAGAACACCTCTCACGTTCGGGTCTACTGAATTGGAACCTACAATATCAACTCTACATCAAAAATATATCACTATGCCACCAAACTAAACACTAATATTAATCTAAAAGTATACTCACGTATAGTCTTTGTGGTACGTGTACGGTTACGGTCAGATCGAACAGGCAAAGGAGGTGGTAACTCGTCTTCCTCAAAGTCTATGTCGTCTAAAACATATATATATATATATATATATATATATATATAAACTACATCAGATCTCATATCCAAATCCCTAAAAAATAATATGTATAAAATAATTTACAATTAGTAAAACTAGGTGATGGGGTTTACCCATGAGACGAAGGGGAAAATAATGGTTATAGTTGTGCGATGCTAGAGAGTCCCTAAAGTTCGATCAAAATAAAAAACATAAAAAAGGAAGATGAGTTATACTCTTAGATAGACTAAGAGGGGAAGTGCAGCTACTCTCGAATGGAGTCTCAAAACAAATTGTTTTGGGCCGATAAAAGGGGTTTAAATACCCTACTTAGGGTAAATCACACAATAGGTCATCAAACTATTTAAGGGTTTGCAGAATAGCACCCAAACTTTACCTGATTTATAGAATGGCCCATAAAATTCTAAATTACATCATATTGTTTTAAATTAACTCAATTTAATCCTTTGTAAATAATTAGGTTCCCAAATTCAAATTGCCAAAATTAATTTAGGGTTTTTAACCTAAATTTCCAAAATCTAAGGTTTTAAAACTGGGTAAATTTTCGGAGTGTTACAGGTCTGGTCCATTTACTGATTCAATTTAGGGCTCATTGATTCAGTTCGGTTAACACTCAATACAACATGTTTGGTTCTCAACACATGCACACAACCCACGTCTGATTTGGTCTTTCAAACCCTTGACCAAACTGACAGTCCAACATAAGTGTAATTGGCAAGTGTCTTCGATAAGGGTTTGCTACTCAACCCAAACACGTGGCCCAACTCAACAACTCAACCTAATCACAAGGGTAACTCACAAAGCAGCTAGGGTTTTCAAACCCCAACAGTGGCAGTTACACAAGGACACCGAGGGCGATGGCGGTAACGAAACAACAAGTACGACGGTGTAGTTTAACTAAACCTGAACACAAGGGAGGATGACGGCGTGTAAGCAACTGCAATGATGGCACAATGATAATCTCAGATCATAACACCACCACAAACCATAGCAAAAACAAAGGAGAGCAAGATGCTCAGCTTACCAAAAACCAAATATAAAGGGAGTGAAGGCGGGGCACTGTGCTCGGAACTCAACAAAAAAGAAGGTGGTGCTCATGGTGTTCTGAATGGACGGCGCGGAAGACTCGATCAGAGCTTCACCAGAGATGGGTAAGGGAGAGAACTTTCAGAAGGGAGAGGGTGAGGGTGAGGGGTTAATCGAATGTGGGAGATAGGGAGACGGCTGTAGAAATGAACTGTAACACCCTAAATTTTCCCTAATTCAGAAAATCTAAAATTTGAAATCCCTAATTTGAAACTCTAATAAATTAGGAATTTTTAATCTTAAAACCCTAATTTGTATTTAAAGATTTAAATCACCATAAACCGAATTTTGATGGCTAAAATGAATAAGAATCAGAATTTGAGGGTTATGGTGTTAAGCATGCTAAGTGTGGACCTATCCGTGGTGATTTACCAATTTGTTTAGGGTATAAACTTAATTTTTTTCAGCCATAATGTTTCTCGGGCCATTCTTTTGAAAGCAACAGTTGCACTCTCCCTTCTTTGCACTCTCTCTTTTTTTTCGTCTTTTCAGTTACCCCTCCCTTTTGCTCCGATCGAGCTCTGTTCACCGGCCTAACATTGTCTGTGGCTCACACGGTCACTACCATCAAGACCTTCTTTGACCTGCGAGCAAAGCCCAACCATTAATCTATCCGTGTCGGCCACCGTTAGGGGAGAAACGACAAGGAACAGTTCGAATCTCACCTTGCCGTTGTGCTCCGCTGCTCCTCCTCCGTGCATCGTCTATTGTTTGCACTAAGTTAAAGGGAAACGATTTGTTTTCCTTGCTCCATTCGTCCCTCACGCTGTCGTTTGTTGTTTATTGTTTGTTTGTCGCTGCCTTGCTCCGATCGTGTGTGGGTAAGCCTTGAACCTATGTTTTCAGTTATGATTTGGTGATTTTGAGTTGGGGGTTGTATTTCTGTTAAAGCTTTGTGAAACCCTAGTCTCCTTTAGCATGTGCTATCAGAGTGTGTTTGTGAGGCATGATTTGGTAGTGGCTCAAACCCGTGACCTATTTCGTAGAGCTCACCGGTGATGCCCTTTTCGGTAATCCAAAATATTAAGGCCTATGTGTGTGCATGTTTGTGAGCCTGGTTCGTGTGTGGCCCAAACTGGGCACTTGTGTAGAGAGCTAAACCTTGTGACCCAATTTGAATATGAGAACCAGATCAATGACCTAAATCGGACTAACCTTGAACTGAACCTATTATCAGACCGAACCGGTCTTGTGATTCAAATTGAACTGAACCGGATAAAGCTTTGAACCGGACCTTTGACTGTTGACCTGAACCGATTTTGACTCTTGGACCATATTGAGTGGACCATTTGACTTGAGTTGACCGAACCGATTGACTTTAAACCAGTTTGACTTTGACTTTAACCCGTTGGACCAGAGTTGATCGTTGACCAGTTAACTTTGACCAGTCAAGTTAACATTGACCATTGACCTTGAACAATTGACTTTGACTTTGACCAAAGTTGACTTTTTCAGACAATCTTCCTCTTGACCTTTTTCGACGTCTTGAGTCCGTATCCGCTGCCTATTTTGTCTAATTCGAACAAGAAAACATGTTTTGCTAATTTCAATTAATTAGTACTTAAAATCTAATAAGTTGTGGATTTCAGAATCTAATTCAGAATATTTCTGTGTTCAGGTGATAACGTCTTCGAGGCCGACGAGTTACCTCCAGTTGTATAGACCGACCGTACACATTCTTTGAGATATTCACGTGAGTATATCTTCAGTTTAGTTTTTAGTGTTTTAATTGGGGGCTTAGTGTTAGTAATAAATACTAATATAGTATTCATACCTCGTAGGTCCTGATTCAGCTAGATTTGAGCGCGAGACGCTCTTTTCTTGGCATTAGAGATACTGTTGCTAAGGTGTGTTCCTTGGGGTGTTTGAAATAAATGTTTTATTCTTGCTTGATTTAATTATTTGAATTGTGTTTTGAGACTGTTTGAAGCATCATGCATCATATATAAATTGTGTTTATAAATCAAGCATCTGATTTTCGAAAAAATGTGACACTCATAAGAGTTCGGATTTATGATTTAAAAATCATATCATGAGTCATGGGATCGAAATAGTGTTCAGAAAATGTGAGGGCAACCTCCACTCTGGCGAGCGAAAGCTCCACTCTAGCGAGGGCAACCTCCCCTCTATATGATATCGGAATGTCGAGTATTGAGTCATGCATCAACATCATAACATTTATGAATTTGATTTATCAGATACACTGCATTTCTGAAATGAATTTATCGGAAAATAAAATATTATTTGGTTTTGAGTTTTGTTTGCACTTAAGGACACACTAAGCTCTTTAGCTTACACCCCTTAGTTTTCTTTTCAGATACTCAAACTCTTTAGGCGACTCGGTACTTGGAGCATCTCATATTTATTCAGATAATTTATTAAGCAGTACGAACTCTTTTGTTTACTTCGGATCACTATTTTAACATTATTTGGGTTATTTATGTAATTTTGGACATTGGGTCTGTTATAATTTGGGAACTATTTAATGCACGCATTTATGAATTTGTTTTCAGATATTTTATTAATTATTAGAACATTGATTCAAATGTTGAGTTTTTATAATAATTGAAATATTTATTAAGTTTTACTTATTTAATCAAGTATCTTAAATTATAAATTATTTTAACTTAAAATTGTTTCTTGAGGGACAAGTTTTCAAACGAGACTTCTTAGATTCGACCCATTTCTTCTGGGTCGGGTTTAGGGGGTTACATAAAGAAACTGAATGGGGTTTGATTTTATGATATAATTGGGTATAAATACCCAATTCAAAAGGGTAAATCACAAAATAAAGGCCCAAACATTATCCGCATATCCGAGTGGTCACCAAAGTTCCAATTTTTTTTACAATTTGATCACTAAAATCATAATAAAAATTCAATTTAATTCCTATTTCTCGATTAAGGTTTCGAATTTAAAATCCCCAAATGTTAGGGTTTTGAATCTAGGAATTTCAAAATTATAGATTTTTCCAAATTAGGAAAATTTTGGGGTGTTACAACTTTATTATGGAATCGTTGAATTTTTAATAGTAAAGTTCCATGGTGAGAACGAATTAATCGAAATGAAAAGAAAAGTATGAATGGAGGTTTCTTGTAACAAGCTTTCTTAGTTAAAGAAATAACACGAATTCAATAGCCTAAGGTTATTTAATAAAACACAATTTTGCAAATCAACACTATTTGCGATCATGTGTTAAACCAAATAGAATATTTTATCCCACAAGAACAATTTCATTTTATCGGGTTTTTTGTACTTACCTTAAAAATCCACTATTAAGGCTTATTCTATTATTATTTTTATTTATCCGTATCAACAATGAATACAGGAAGAAACTAATAGAAGACACTAAAAACACAAGAAAATATCAAAAATTGAGTTTGAGGTAACCAATTTAATTGACATTTTATACATTTTTCATGTTTTGTAAATCGAACATAAATGTTTAAGACTTAAGAAAACAAATGGTTGTTTATAGCTTGGCTAATATAAAAATTAGTTAGTTTCTTTAATATAATAATCATTTTTAAATAAAGTTGTTACCTAAAAATACTTGTAGCTCTTCTTACACAATGACGACATATGCCTCACTCTGTTCTAATAATAAAATGTTATATTACACGAAGACAACATCTTATTAACTTGTTTTGATTTTTAAACTTCGCATTATATTTTTTTCTTAGTCAAATATGTTTAACTTTAAGCTTAATTACTATCCAAACTAAGCGTATATGATTTTATGTTTCCTAATTTTTTTTAACTTTATATTGCATATTTTTTGTAAATACGAACTTAAAGCGATTCTTTGTATTTCACAATATTACTAATTTATGTACATTAACACCAACATATTTTTACCTTTTATTTTACGAAAATGCTATAAAAGTATAATTTAAATACTAAAAGCCATGAAAAATCTATGGCGTACAGGCAGCGAGGAAGAGTGGAACATGAAGATCACCGTGTGTGGACACTATTTGTATCGAATATCGCATCGACAATCAATTGAAAAGGGCTTTGACAGGTCTTTGATCGACACGGGATAGTGAGGGATGTATTCATTCCAAGGAAACGATTGATTGATGGATCCAAATTTGGATTCGTGCGAATGAAATCAGAGATGGATGCCAATCGAGTAATCGAAAGATTGAATGGGCGACAGATTTATAGTGCTCGTTTGAAAGTGCAGATGGTGCATCGTGATTGATCATATTTTTTGCGGCACATAAAGCAACATGGGAGTCAGGATCGATCAAATCCTCTTTCGAGAGACCATAAAGATGAGGATAAGAGCAATGCTTCTTGCGGAATTGGCAAAGGAAATAAGAGCAGCTAATATCCAAGGATTGACAATTAAGCGATTTGCTGGCCCAATGGTACTTTTAATGTTTGGTAGCAGTGAGAATGTAAAGTAACCATCCAGAAATTGGATATGGGAAGATGGTTTGCCCAATGTTTGACGCGTTTGGGTAACGATAAGTGGGATGTCGATTCAAGCATGGTCGGAAGGGACCTTTCGTAATATTACACAGTTGTGGGGTGTTTTTGTTCAGACAGATGAGGAGACGATTGAATATAATTCTTTTGAGACATGTCGGATTCAGATTGAAATGAATTTATCTTCTCATTTTGATAAAATCATAGAACTGGTCATAGAAAGGACAATATTTCAGCTACGGATTGTTGAATCGGATCAACCATTAGTGGTATAGTGAAATTGTTATGTGAAGGATGTGTCAAAAGCTCAAGGAATTGAATCAGTGTAACCCCTAGACCCGTCTATGCGTACAAAAGATCCTAGGAAGTCACATTAGGGTCACAAGAGTGACCCACAATAAAAATACACATAAAAATATTTTTTCTCAAAACATTTATTAAACTGTAAAATCATCTTCCGTTTAAGATACCATTTGTAACCCCCTTAGCCCGGCCTAGACGGTTGACCCGAACTACGGAGATTACGCGGGGAAAATCAAAGTCACCCCGAAAGTCAACCTTGATTAACGACCTTTTTTTCTTTTTAATCTTTTCTAGTTACATGTTAACCCTAGGTGAACACTCGAGAATCATATATGTGTAAAACACAACGATCGGATATCAGAAAAGGACTCAATTGCGCAATATACAAATGTTAGGGACCAAAACGTAAATTCTGTAAATTAGAAGGTCATAATTGATTTTAAATTTACCAATATGAAATTAGTCATATTACATGCTTCCCTGTCAAATTTCACCTTAATAGGACATCTCGAACTCATAGAATTGCAAACTCGACTTTCGGGACTAAAACGTAAAGCTTGCAAACTTCAACACCATTCAAATCAGTGCCCAATGGTCACCTGTTTCGAAACGGCATTGACCGTTCCGAAACGCGGGTTGGTTCCGAGACTGGTTCCGAAACAGGGCATTCCAGTAGCCAAAACGTTTCAGAACAGCCTCCAGCCGTTTCGAAACATGAAGGCCATTACAGGCCCCCGTTTCGAAACGCCAGTGAGTGTTGCGATACGGTTTGCCCAGAAGCTGCAGATTTTGCTGGCTTTTCATACATGAATCCATCCAAACACTACCCAATGACTTCCTAATCAAACCAATAAGTCATCATACAAATATGGTGCCTATTTATAATTCCTAAACACATTCATAGCATTAAACATGAATTTTCACATGTCTATAGGCATGCTTCCTATTATCCAAAACCAAGCAACCAACCAAACTTCAAAACAAGCATTAATAGGCCATTTACAAATTCAAACCATCAAAAGCAACATGCCACAACCTAGGGAGTGCAACACATCTCCCAAAACACGTCTTAGGTTCCCATTGCCAAATTACCAAAACTAATAGTGTATGAAAACATCACCATACATGAGCTTGGTTTCCCTTGGACTCTCTTAGCTCCCTTGTTGCCCTCAAACACCTCAATTATCTGCATTATTGGTAAGAGAGAGAGCGTAAGCACAATTGCTTAGTGAGGCATGCTCTAAAGAAAACAACACAATAATGCATTTTTAGAAAACACATTCAGCAAAGCTTTTAAAACACATGCTCATCTCTTTTCATGCAACCTTGCATACTTTACAAGCATCTCATGCTTCATTACATTCAATACATCATATTGTCTTTCAAGTGATAGTTCATAACCATTTGCAAACTCAAAATACAATCGGATATGCGGACTACAAGCGTTGTCCCACACGCTTCATACATACTACCGGCTTAACAAGGTGGACTTTATTGGTACAATCACAACCCCTCAACACCCGTGATGGAGTTTAACAGTACAATCACAACCCCTCAACATCACTTATCGGTAGTTGTATAATTCCACTAACGAAAGTACGTGACACACAACACAAGATCCACACACGGACTTTCAACCACCGTTGTGATCTTACCTTACTCGTTAAGGTACTTGGATGGAGTTTACGGTACAATCACAACACCTCCACATCCAAGGCGACTTTACTTACGGTGCACCCAATCCTATAGCCGGCTAACTATATCCGATTCAAGTACTTTAAAACCAATTCATCACTTGCTAATATACATCAAATACCATCATCAATTCACTGTTTTAAAGCATTAATCAAAGCCATTAAACAACAAGCATCTATATGCATCATTACCAAAATATAACATGTCAAACCAAGGATCTCTTACCTTGAGCATCCTTCAACACATGACTTTCAAAACCAGCATTAACCATGCTAAAACATGCTTTCAAAACAGAATTTAAACATGCAATTTATAACCAATGCATCAATCCACTTCATAGCACATCCGAGGGAGTTTTTCCGAAAACTTACTCTTGAGCTTAGCTAAGTTGTTTAGACTTAAACTAGGCTCCCAAAACCTTCAATTAACCGTTTCAAAGCAGAAACCCAACTCCACTCACCAATTTCGTTTCGCTAGCTTGCCGAAACGCCAATCAAGCCTCCGGATCAACTCCAAAAGTGTCCGAAGATGTCTCCCCTGTTTTAAACACATAAAAGCAGAGGATTAATGCATCATCATGCATTGAAATCTTCAGCCAACACACCTAAACTCGCTGCTCTACCTAAAATCAACATTTCGGCTACCAAACACAACCGATATCACCTCTAAACTCTTCCAAAACATAACCCAACCAAGATCCATCACTTCTAATCATTTCTAAACATCAAATAACATCCAAAATAAACCTAAACTCGTCCTTATACCTCCAGCTATAATAGAACACCAAAAACACCTCAAAAACCACCATTTTCTTGAGCAAAAACTTAGGAAACACAACCTATTCGGGATTGCATTGATAAAACCTCATTTCTAACATCATTTGATAACCAAAATACATTAAAGAACCACCACAAAATAGAGCCCAATCACACTCAACGAAATTCTTCAAGATTTCTTCCAAATTTTGAGTTTTAAGCCAAAATCAAGTTTCTAACATTAAAACCATTTATAAAACTTAAATTAAGGATTGACAACTTGGGAATTTCAGTAAAGAATTGAGTATTTAGAGGAGAAGAACAATCTTACCTCTAAATGGTGATTTCTCCTTGATTTGGGCTAAATTCCATGGAAATTCAATGTGGAAATCAAAAGATTTTGTTGCTAGATTGATTATGCAACAATGAGTGATGGAAATCTCATCAAATGAGGTGAGGATCAAAGTGATTTGTGCTGGAGAAAATGTGTTTGGATGATGGGATTTTGAGAGAGAAAGAAATGAGAGAAAATTTGGAAAAGGTAGTTATGAGAATCTAAAAGTAGTTTCCATCTTTATTTCATTTAATTAAAATATTAATTAAATCACCTAAATTAAGGAAAAATCTGGAGAAAAACATTTTGGGTAATTAGCTCCTTAAAGATTCAAAGTTCCAATCCTTTACAAAACAGTCACCACTAAACTTTTCAAAAATCGCATTTTCGTCACTACACCGAAATGTAATATTTCCAAACCTTATTTTGTAAAATTGATTTCACCACTCTCTTATATATATTAAAATAGGATTTTTAGATATTTTTCCATATTTTTAAAGCATCCCAAACTAGGCTTTCCATAAAACCTCCTTTTATATTCGAACCGTTTCTCAGACCGGTCCGACCAAACCCTAAACTTCTAAGCCCAAAATTGGGGTGTTACAACTCCCCCCCCCCCTTAAGAAATTTCGTCCTCGAAATTTACCTAGAGGAAAAAGGTACGGAAACTGCTTCTTCATGTCGTCCTTTCTTTCCCACGTGGCTTCCTCAACACCACACTGCTTCCACAACACCTTAACCAATTCAATGGTCTTGCCTCGAAGAACTTTACTATCCGAATCCAGAATTTCAACCGGCTCCTCATCATAGGTCAAGTCTGGATTCAACTCCACTTCCTTCACATGCATAACATGCGAAGGATCCGATCTATACCTCCGAAGCATAGAGACATGAAACACATCATGTATCTTTTTCAACTCTTGCGGTAACCTCAGCTTGTACGCAACAGGACCCACACGTTCAATCACCTCGTATGGTCCAATATACCTAGGGCTCAACTTACCCTTCCGACCAAACCTCATCACCTTCTTCCAAGGTGAAACCTTCAAGAACACACGGTCACCTACCGCAAACTCAATCTCCTTATGCTTCAAATCCGCGTAAGACTTCTGTCGATCAGAAGTTGTCTTCAATCGCTCACAAATGAGCTTCACCTTCTCGGTGGTTCCCTTCAATAAAGACGGCATTGAAACCAACTTCTGACCTGTTTTAGCCCAGCAAAGAGGAGTTCTGCATTTCCTCCCGTACAAGGCTTCATAAGGTGCCATTTGAATACTTGCCTGGTAGCTATTGTTATAAGCAAACTCCACCAAAGGCAAATGCTTCTCCCAAGAACCTTAAAACTCAATCACACAGCACCTCAACATATCCTCAAGCACCTGGATAACACGCTCGGACTGTCCATCCGACTGTGGATGATAAGAAGTACTAAAATTCAACCGTGTACCCAAAGCTTGATGCAAACGCTCCCAAAAACGCGATGTAAACCTCAGATCTCTATCCGACACTATAGACTTTGGCACACCATGCAGTCGCACAATCTCAGCAATGTACAGCTCTACAAGCTTGTCCAAGGTATACGTAGTATGCACATGTAAGAAATGCGCACACTTCGTAAGGCGATCAACAATCACCCACACCGAATTCTTCTTCGATGGTGACAAAGGCAAACCAGACACAAAGTCCATGGTAATCCTTTCCCACTTCCACTCAGGAATCCTCAACGGCTGCAACAACCCTGAAGGAAACTGATGCTCAGCCTTAACCTGATGACAAACCATGCACTTACTCACGTACTCCGCAACGTCTTTCTTCAATCCCACCCAATAGTACTCATCCTTAAGATCACGATGCATCTTTGTACTACCAGGGTGCATAGCAAAAGGACTACTATGAGCTTCAGTCAGAATAGTATGCCTCAACTCCGCATCACTCGGCACTACCATCCGACTTCCAAAACATAGAACTCCATCATCATTAAAGCAGAAATCTGATGGTCTATCCTCAGCAATATCCTGAACATGTGGCACCAAAGAATCATCCAATAACTGCTTATCCTTTATCAACTGAACCAAAGATGGTTTCACTTGCAATTCAGCCACAAGCCCTCCATCTTGCGAAATACTCAGGCTGGCAAACATAGCCCTTAACTCCACTGCCACCTTTTTACTCAAGGCATCCGCTACAACATTAGCTTTTCCCGGATGGTACTCGATCGTCAGATCGTAATCTTTAAGCAACTCCACCCAACGTTGTTGCCTAAGATTCAACTCTTTCTGAGACATCAGGTACTTCAAACTTTTGTGATCTGTGTACACAATACACTTCTCACCATACAGGTAATGTCTCCAAATCTTCAAATCAAAAACCACCGCAGCTAACTCAATATCATGCGTAGGATAATTGCGCTCATGCACCTTCAACTGGCGCGATGCATAAGCGACCACCTTACCCTCTTGCATTAGCACACACCCCAAACCAACATAAGATACATCGCTGTACACCACAAACTCTTTCCCCGATTCAGGTTGAACCAAGATAGAAGCTTGCGTCAAAGCTGCCTTAAGCTTCTCAAAAGCTTGTTGCCTTGCTTCCGTCCACTCATACTTGACATCATTTTGCAACAACTTCGTCAAAGGTGCATCAATCTTCGAAAATCCATCCACAAATCTCCGGTAATATCCTGCCAACCCAAGGAAACTACGGACTCCATGAACAGTCTTAGGAGGCTTCCAATTCATCACCGCCTCAGTCTTCTGAGGATCAACACGAATCCCCTCAGTAGAAACCACATGACCAAGGAAAACAACTTCCCTAAGCCAGAATTCGCACTTGCTCAGCTTAGCATAAAGCTGATTCTCCAACAGTGCCTGCAACACAATCCACAAATGCCCCTCATGCTCCTCCTCAGTACGAGAATACACAAGGATATCGTCAATGAACACCACAACAAACTTGTCCAAGTATTCATGGAACACTCTATTCATCATGTCCATAAAAGCTGTAGGAGCATTCGTCAAGCCAAACGGCATCACAAGGAACTCATAATGCCCATACCTCGTTCTAAAGGCTGTATTTGGCACATCCACATCCTTCACCTTAAGCTGGTAGTAACCTGACCTTAAGTCAATCTTAGAGAACACAACCGCTCCCCGAAACTGATAAAAAAGATCATCAATCCTCGGTAAAGGATACCGATTCTTGATAGTCAACTTGTTCAGCTGATGATAATCGATGCACATTCTCATAGTGACGTCCTTTTTCTTCACAAACAAGACTGGTGCACCCCAAGGTGACACACTCGGCCGAATGAAACCACGATCAAAAAACTCTTGAAGTTGCGTCTTCAACTCCTTGGGTGACATGTGATAGGGAGCAATGGACACTGGAGTTGTGTTTTCATACAGCTCAATTCCAAACTCCACCTCCCGACTAGGAGGCAATCCAGGTAACTCCTCCGGAAACACTCCAGGAAACTCTCGCACAATCCTGATATCTTGGACGTGCAACTTTTTAGAGCTAGGATTCATCACAAAGGCTAAATAAGCCTCACAACCTTGCCTCAACATTCGACTCGCTTCCAACGTAGACACCACATTGGCAAGAAACTTCACATTCTCACCAACCACCACTACCTTATAATCATCCGCAAGTTTCAACGAAACTCGCTTGTTCTCAAAATCCACTACAGCTTCTGTTCAACAAGCCAATCCATACTAAGGATTACATCAAAACCATAGAATGGCAATTAAATGAGATCAACAAGAAAAACATGGTTTTGCACTTCCAAGGGACATCTTCTATACAACCTCCGTGTTACGACTGACTCACCAAAGGAACTAGTCACACGCACACCAACATCCAAAGACTCAACAGGTAAACCAAGCAATTGAGCATGTTCATGCAATATGTATGAGTGTGTAGATCCAGAATCAATCAAGGAAAGTAATGACAAGGATTGCAAAGTAAAGGTATACGCGATCACAGCCGTATCATTTCTTCCCTCACGTTGAGCATACACTCGAGCCTGGCCACCACCCCCAGGTAGTAACAGTCTCCATTTCTGTTCTACTATTTCGAGGTAGCATTTATCGAGAATAACGATATATGTTCTCTACTCAAACATCGAGAATTAGACGAGAATTATATAGGCTAATAACATACGAAGGTGGAACAAAGAGTTTAGTGTATAGTGTGTTCCAGCAGTGCAACGTTAATGCATGAAATGTAACAATGTAGTAAACCTTTTTATTTCAAATACATTTGGTTCAAGTAGCGGTAAAGTTCATTTTAATTCTTTATTTACCCTCCAACCATACTCCAGTATATAGTTTTTCCAGTACGGTATCATGTACAAGCATTAACCCGAGCCCATTGGGCGTGGGTACCATCATAAGGGAATACCTTAGAATACGTGCGGTCCTAGCCGAAGCATAGGAACCGAATACGGACGGACCTAGTCGAAACATAGGAACCGATAGTTCATTAATCAATAACGATATTTTCAGTAATATATCATCTATATAGCATGTTTGTCAAATCAGGTGCATGGGCATATTTCAGAAATACAGTACGGTCATGCTTAATTTATATAATGTGTTATGTTCCTGTGAATTCAAGTATGTCAGTCATATGCACATGATCTATATTATAACATGTAAACCAATATGCAAAAACAATCATGTAGCACACATGGAACACACTAGGTGGAAAAGTTTATTCCTTGGAGATACTTGGCATTTACGGAAGGGAAACACATCAAAATTTTGACAATTTGAACTGATTTTAGAATCGAGGTCCCTGTTAAAAAGGGGTTCATACTAACGGTTCAAACCCGATATTTAGGAGATGATACATCAAGATCTTTGAGAGTTTATATATATCATGAGTGATTTAGTCATTTAAGCCCACAAGAGTATTATGGTCATTTTATCATACATGGGCATTTTGGTAATTTATACCAACAAGGCATAAACAGCGGCTTGAGAATTTTATTTGCTCATCAAGTTTCCAGCCAGTCATTCAGAGATTTCTATGTCAAGATCTTTCATGATATCGGATACATTCAAGGCTATTTTGATTACTTTGGCCAACGAGGGCATTTTGGTCATTTAACTATTAGGGGTGATTTTGTAATTTAGCCCAATAATGATAAAATAATGATTTACAATTTTTAGGATTTCCAGAAGTTTTTTGAGCCTCCAAAACCATTCGATCTAACATATCCCAACCTTGCAGTACTAACCAACCCTTCTAATGTATCTGGCTGTATCATATATCTAAACGGTTGCTTTCATGTTTCACTACAGGACTTCCCACAGAGTAGTCAAACTTATAATCTGTGCAGACATACTTTCAATCTTATTTTAATATCAGGAGTGATTGACATACATGAGTCATGCTTCAACCCTTAGGGGCATTTTAGTCATTTTCAGCTTTATTGGCATTTCCAAAATTTTATTAGAGACAATTTATTTATTCCTGTCAAGGGGGTATTTTAGTTATTTGAAGTTCGGGATATCCCTCATTCCTTTCAATTGAGCCATATATAGTATTCCAATCATTTAAGTACTCGTGGGTGTTTCAGTCGTTCACGAAATTTCGGTACCTCCAACCACTTCATTCAATTTCATAACTCAAAGGTTTATCCATTGTTCCAGTTAATTTGCAAACCTCGGTGTCTGAGGATACTTCAGCCTTTTTGGTCAATATGATCCTTCAAATTAATTTAACCATAACAGTACTTCTAATACTTTTAGTCGTTTCCCGTAAATCTATATTCAGAGATTCATTCCAAAATCAAGGTAAGCTAACACTTTTCAATCTTGAAGGTTTAAATCTTATTACCATAACTTTCCAAGTAGTTCGAGGTTTTCAGATGAATCAGGTTGTTTTACCATATATAGTGTAGATTTTTATATCGCTTCCAATTCAAAGGGTATTTTAGTCATTTTCATACCTTAAGAGCATTTTCGTAATTTCATATCCAAATATTCTTCACATTTAATCATTTGACACTAATAATCAGATTTGGAAATTAATTGTCTTATTAATTACTTATTGAACTCCGGATCCTTCTGATTTATTGATCTTTTCATTCGAGCATTGCAATTTTATCTAGAATATCATACTCATTTTCATATCCGGTTTGACTTGAGCAGAATTAACAGTACTCATCATCATTTTTATGCATGCATTAACAAATACCAACATGTTTATAAAACATACAAGAGGTAGTAATGTATTACCTTAACTCCGAGCTATATCGGTCGATTCATGAAACCCTATTCGATTGCACTCAAACTCGAATTCGACAACCATCAATAATTCGTATTCAAAGAGCTATGAGTACCTTCAATTACACATATTCACATTTCATTCCTTACTCACAGTACTCCTAATTGAATAATTAATACATATAGAAGTTTGGGTTCAAGGTCAGATTCAGAGGCTTTCGGGTCAGAATTTTGCGAAACGGGCTTCAAAAACAGACTTAGGACGTCGCAAAACATAAGATATGGCGTTTCAGAAAAATTTGACTTTTTGGTCAAAGTCAACGATGATGTCAGCAGGTCAACGCTGATGTCAGCAGGTCAACGGTCAACAGGGTCAGAGTCAATGCTGACGTCAGCGGTCAACTGGTAAGGTTCAACTGAGTTGACTCGGACTAGTTGACTCGGTTGACTCGGATGAGTTGACTCGGGCTGACTCAAACGAGTTGACTCGGGCTAACACGGACGAGTTGACTCGAGCTGGCTTGAATTGACTCGATTCGGGTTTTTGGGTCGGGCAAACGGGTCAGGTTTGGGCAGATGGTTCACTGGCTCGGGTTTGGGGCCGGTTCAGACCAGTTTGAACCCAGCTTACTTACCCTAACAGATCTCTGATCTATGCTGACCGACCGTTCATCGAAAAACCTCGCCGGTGACCCCCAAAGGGTGATTTTTCCCAAACAGTTCGAAATGGCCGAATTGTCGCATAACCCCGATGAAGCCCTTACCAGCGTCGGATGAGTGGTTGGACGGTTGGATTTTGCTTGCCGTCACGTCAGGAGCCCGAATCTGGTGTCCGTGTCGCGAACGAACGGCAACCGAGGCCGGAAAAGTCAAGAAACTGAGAGCGAGCTTGGTTTCCGACGAACCTTCAAGCCCTCCTTCCCGTCGAACGGCAAGGATGCAGCGCGAGTGGCGACCGGGGTTGAGCTCGTGGCACAACGACGAACACGCCGACGACGGCGGTGGCGGTCACGGTTGAGCGGTGGCGCCGATCAGAGAGATGAACGGTGGGGGGAGAGATGAAAAGCTCGAGAGTTTTTTGGTATCTCTCTCATGGTTATCAGATAACATTCAATGTTAAAGGGGGTATTTGAACGATTAATTAATTTTAGTTAATACCAGTAGGTATAGATTAAAATTAATTTAGGGTAGCTAAGAACAAATACTAGACTCAACTCATATGGTTAGAGCTTAAGAACACAAGGCCAAGGCCACGAGTTCAACTCCTTTTTTGTTGAAAAAAATCCCCCTTACTTTTTTTTGGTTCCCCTTCTCTTTTTTTTCACCGTGATTATCAGGTTGTTACAATCAGAAAATGAGATAGAAGACTCGAGTGGACAGCGAGTGTGGAACAAAGTGGGAGCGGTAGCAATGGATAATCTTGGGAGGCAAAAGGAGGGTGTAAGGGGTTATGATATTCGAATTTCATCAGCTGAGGGTAAGAGGAACGTATGGCAAGAGAACCATAATTTGGAAGATGCTTATCAACATTTGGAGGTAACTCGCAGACTGGACTTACGAGTGGAAAAGAGTGTTTCAAAGTCGCCATCTTGGATGACGGGCGAGCATATTGGTATTGTTGCACAGAGTAGGTGAGTGAGGGTATGGACATTCAGGAGTGTGAATCTTCTTTGGATCCTATGCAGCCATTTAATAGGCCGAATGAGAATATTAGGGCTTCCAAGGCTGATATTGTGAGAATTAGAGTCTGAGAGAAAGGTTCGAAATATATCTGAAATAAACTTTAGTTTTAAGAAGCCAATAGAGAGAGCTGCAACAAAGAGTAAGCTGCAGAAGAAAGGAAGGGGCAGGCTTAGGAAAAATCCACCGAATTCCGATGTTATAGTGAATGGTTCCATTTCGGATTCAGATTTCATAAATAGGAAAAAAGTGATTCTACATGAAGCACGCGAGACTCTTAAATTGGGAAAATGGATAAGAGCTTCGGTCATTGGAAATTCAATGGTCATTGTGAGAGTTTCTATATTGATGCTTTAGATGTGAATATATTGGTGTGGCAGCTGAGTAAAAATGTGGATTTTAGAGTAGGTGTTGTCCTAAAATTTGATGTACTATTTTGGAATCGAAGGAATGGGGTTGGGGCGTTTGTGCTTTGGGAGCTTGGGGTTTCTCCAAAAGTACAGTGCGTTCTTTTGATGTGGTGAAGGCATGGAGATGGAGGAGTTAGAAAATTTCTATCTACGTTCCAATGCATTCTGATATGGGGCTTGTTCATTTGATGGAAGGTTCTCATGGGATGCTTAGTGGTGTTGTTTGCAAGGATGGTTAGCGGGTTGGGCGACAATGACACGGTCGACATGGTTAGCATTTGTGTGGATTTTCGTCATATATATTGCGAAGCAAATAGTGTTGCAGGTGGTTTTAAGCTTTTACTAAGTTTTTCCATGATTTGAGTTTGAGTTTGTTGCGTGTATTGGCTATTTGGTTTGGCATATTACTATGTGTATTCTTTTACTCCGACTAAGTTTAGGGTTTTTTTAATGAAGTACATAGTAGTATTTATTCTAATAAAACCATACTTAATCGATAAAAAAGAAATACTAAAAGCCATAACAAAAGATTTGTTTTATTAAATAAGCTGTAATATCTCGATTTATTTTTCGCATTAATTTTTTCCTTTATTCAGTGATTGTGGTAAGTAGTCGAAATTATTGTACTTTGCAAACTTTTGTAAAGAAGAGTAAGAAATGGTGTCATCTGCAAACTGAAGATGAGAAATGGTAAAAGACGGAGCCACTGTAACACCTTTAAAAACACCTCTTTCAATCGCATTTTTGATCAACTGATGAAGAGCTTCAGTAACAATAACGAATAACAACGGAGATAACGGATCGCACTGGCGTAGGCCACGACCCATACCAAACTTTTTGGTCATATTCCCATTGAGAAGAACCGATAACCTTGTCGAACTAACACACAAACACCAAGTGCGACCAAACCCTATTCGAAGCATCACCCGCTCCAAAAATTTCCAGCACACACAATCATAAGCTTTCTCAAAATCTAATTTCAACATGAAACCTCCCACTGAAAAAGTTGATTTACGGAGCGAATGAATAACCTCATTCGCAAGAAAGACCCCATCCACTATTTATCGTCCCCGGATAAAAGCCGACTATGTATCGCTAATCACACAATCTAGAGCACCTTGCAAGTGACGAGCCAATGATTTTGCCAACATTTTATATACCGATATTATCAAGCTTGTGGGACAAAAATTGCCGAGCACCTTCAGATCGTCTTTTTTAGGAATAAGGATTAGAAACGTCGAGTTAGAGCCAAGAGGCAATTGGCCAAACTCATAAAAATAATTCATAAATCCCATCACATCCTCCTGTACAAATTCCCAACCTTTCCGAAAGAATTCGAAATTAAATCCATTTGGTCCTGGGGATTTTGACCCATCGCAACTCCATACAGCAGATTTAATATCTTCTCGAGTGAAAGGGATCGTCAAAGCCTCATCAACATCGGTTGATAAAGATAAAAAAATTAGCATCCAAATCCCAAATACAGAAACGATAAACCTGTTCAAAATGTCGTCAAAATTCCTTAATAACAAAACCGTGCAACCTCCCCGGATCTGTCTCCCACCTACCATTAATTAACAAACCAGAAATCGAATTCCTCATAGCCCGAAGCTTTGCCATCTATGAAAAAAGGAAGTGTTTCTATCTCCCTCACGTAACCAAGTCGCTCGTGATTTTTGACGCCACAATGCTTCCTTTCTCCTCAACGCCTTCCAAAGAGCATTAAACCAATGACGCCGTAACTCTAGCATCTCATCGCTAACTCCCCTTGCCTCACAACTGTAGCGACTATCATCATCGAGATGATGGGGTTACTTTCTCGTGATTTTAGCGATCCAGCCGACTGTAGCGACTATCAGGACCGAATCAAGTAAAAGCCTTTCCCGAAACCTAGACATCAATGAGACCTGTCTCACAAATAAAATCACATAATTCATCCATTCCTTTCGATGCCGAGGAACAGCCTGATCTCTCCGAGGCCACTCTAATCACGTTAAAATCGCCCCCAATGCACCAAGGTCCCTCAAAGTTGCCCATCACATTTGATATTTCCTCCCAAAGGCGTAATTGATCACCAACCGAACAAGGAGGATAAACTGCAATGAGACACTAATGCGCCACTCCATGACCAATAGAATTCCATCCATTCCCTTTTGATGTCGATGATAATTGTCCTGGTAATTTCTTCCAGAACTTTTGCCTCACTCCATGTTTCGCTTCAGAATCAGAAACCACCGATCCAAACAAGAGAGCCATGGAATCTCAACCAATTCAGACACTAATGTCATAAGTCACAATTCATGAGTCTATTCCCTCCACTTCTCAACCAATTCAGACACTAATGCGCCCGATTCTTAATCTACATCAGCAACGTCTAATGCATCGAGCTGATTCTGCAAAGCATCGACCGCCTTCTCAACATCCCCAAACTTAGACTTGTTCCAAACCCGCAAGAATTGCTTCAACTGTCGTAACTTCACCACAATATTTTCATTTCCAACCCCCAATTCTGATAAACGACACCACTCCTCAACTATACTGCAAATATTCCGTTTACTATCCAACCAGCAATTGATGAATTTGAACGGACGGGGTCCCCAGTCCTTATTGTTGCACAACAAGATCAGCGGTGTGTGGGTAATGAAAACTGTTGTACATTAGAGAAACAAACAAGCCATGCCGTTGAGACCAAAAATCTATCAAGCCGAATCTTGTGACAACCACTTCTGAACCAAGTAAACCGTTTACCTATTAACGACAAATCCACAAGACTAGTTTCATCAATAAAGTCCCCTGCCATGCACCACGGTCCAGCAAAGTTGGCAACCCTATCCCCTATCCGTAGCCACAACACCTCTTGTTCCACATAGTCGCAAGGTGCATAAACCGACATGACACAACATGAAATATCTTCTTGAACCCAAAGGCCCTGAATCAAAATAAAATGGCGTTCAACTTCCAGAGATTCCAATCTAAATCGCGCACCCTCCCAAATTGCTTCAATCCCTCCCGACGCTCCAATCGAAGGCGAATAAACAAATTCATACCCATCCGAAGACCACAAATTCACAATCACCAACGATGTAATTTCCTCGAGATTAGATTCCTGCAAAAGGACCATATCGGCTCTTTGTTTCTTGAACACGTCTCGAATCCCTCGTCTCTTAGCCGCATTCCCTAGACCCCGGACGTTCCAAGAAAGAATTCTCATTGTTCACAAGGCTCGAGCCCCCCGGACATTACTCGAGAGATATCTCTAATTATATCTTCTTCTCTCCCGATTGATTTCACTCCAACTAAAATTTTCAGAGCCATAGTTGCCTCTATCTCCCTCTAAAGAACCTCCTTCCTATTCTGAAAATCTGAAACCCACAGTGATTTATTTGCGAAATTTGCCGAGACTTTGCGTCGTAACATCTTTGTTTGGTTTCTTCAAATATCTTTTTTTGTTATTAAATACGGTAACCATTCGAGTTCTACACATCAATTTATTTGGTTTTGATTTTATTCATTCTTATAGTTAGGAATTAGTTACTTGATGGAAGGTTTATAAATTCAAATATTCGCCATCGTTGAATTTTACGTATTGTATAATCTTGTATTGTCTTTCTAACAATCAAACAATACTGACAAGTTCTCCTTTCTTTGATCAATTGATTGTTAAAAATAAAATATTATGTATTTACTAAAATAATTTTGTCGACAACATCTCGTAGTGAGTTACACGTTTTGATTCATCGATGCATTGCTTTTAAGAGGATGTTATTTTCATTTTATTATGGAATGGTTGAATTTTTAATCGTAAAGTTCTATCGTAAGAACGAATTAATCGAAATAAAATAAAGTATGAATGGAGGTTGCTTGTAACAAGCTCTTTTAGTTAAAGAAATAATGTAGATTCAATAGCTCATGTTTATTTAATGAAACACATTTTTGTAAATCAACAATATTTGCGATCATGTGTTAAATCAAATAGAATATTTTATCCCACAAGAACAATTTAATTTTATCGATTTTTTTGTACTTACCCTAAAAGTCCACTATTAATGCTTATTCTATTAGTTTTTTTTATTTATCTGTATCAATAATGAATCCAAGAAGAACCTAATAGAAGACACTAAAAACGTAAGAAAATATCAAAATTTGAGTTTGAGGTAATCAATTTAATTGACATTTTATAATTTTTTGTGTTTTGTAAATCGAACATAAATGGTTAGGACCTAAGAAAACAAACAGTTGTTTATAGCTTCGCTAATATAAAAATTAGTTAGTTTTCTGAATAAAATAATTTTTTAATAAGGTTGTTACCTCAAAATACTTTTTTTTATCGGCAGAAAGTATGATTTTATCAAGTTCATACAAGCCAAAGCACTCTCACAAGCCTCGTTAAAAACCTCCATAATCTTAAATGGAGGAAAAGAGTACTACTATTGGTAGTGTAATCAAGAGACAAAACACCATTAGACCATAACACGAAACCAGGATTTTCGCTGTACACCACCCTTTTGCTAAGGCAACCGCCAAACTAATGGCTTCACAAAACACATTTGAAAACCAAACTCTTGGTATAACCATATGATCTTCATCAATTTGGCGAAAATACTTCCATAATTTCCACATACGTCGCTCCAAATTCAATATCCACAACACAGCCACAATGAAGTCGGACTCAATGATCACATAGGCCGCGACGTACCACTTCGATCCATGCAAAAATCACCAAGCATGACATATAGTGTGCATATCAGCCTCATTCGAAACTAATACTCCAAGATAAGGCCAAAATATGTCCCTTATCAATCCGCAACAACCCACCAAACCAGGCTTCCCTCGCGCAGAGCCATCAACATTAACCACTTTCGTGACACTCGCATAACCATGGACATTCCCACCAACTAGCTTCTGCAACCAGATATCTACCATCTCATCATTGTACCCGAGAAGAAACTATGCATATAAGACAATAAAAAATCACTCAACGAAGCAGGCCAAACAGTTTCCATCCGCCACCATTGCAAAAACAAGTCGAACTCTATTATCCGTGTTCCTTCAATCACCACAAATCGAGCTTTCGACAAAACGAATTTCAACATAAATTGTGATTTATCTCAAAACAGTAAAATCCCTCCTGAAATACCAAGTGATGGCGCATATGCATATTCAAAAGTATCGGAAATCCAGATTCTACTTACCACATTATCCAACACTACCTCCAATTTCATTTCCTGAATCATTATCATCTCACATCGATGTTACTTGTAGCTCTTCTTACACAATGACGACATACATCTCACTCTATGCTGATAATAAAATGTTATATTACACGAAGACAATATCTTATTATCGTCACAAGCAAATTCCTCTTTAGTTTCAAGTTTCTCTCAATGTTTTAGATCGACTTGTTTTTATTTTTAAACATCGAATTATATTTTTTCTTAGTCAAATGTGTTAAACAATAAGCTTAATTACTAACCAAACTAAGCGTATATGATTTTATGTTTCCCAAATTTTTTTAACTTTACATTGCATTTTTTTGTAAATACGAATTTAATGTCACTCTTTGTATTTCTTAGTTAAAAGGGTTCAATGGGATGAAACAATGAAGATGAAAATGGTAAAGAGGATGGTTGCGTGGATGGTGGTGGAAGGGAGTGGACGTTTGGATATATTAAAGGATATTTTGGATGGATTAAAGGATAGTTTGAATGGAACGTGACCCGCTAGATATTGAGATCTAGGAACCAACGCTATAATTTGATGGAAGATAGATGATGGAACGCGGCTCACTAGTTATATGTAACTAGGAACCAACGTTATAAGATGATGAAAAGTAGAAATTGACAATCACAAGAACAAGCTTGGAAGTCAAGAAGTTCAATGAAGAACAATGAGAAGAACAATCTCACAAGTATATTCAAATTCTAGGTTGTATTTACAAATGACCAAAAGCCTTCTACTCATAGGCTCACAAAGGATATGAAAGGTTGAAATTCCTTCACTCAATATGATGCATAAAGCCTCATCCTTAGTGTTGAAATATGAATGGGCATGCCTTTTGAAAGTGAATGGTTGTAAATCCCGTATGACTTTTCAGCTTGCACTACCTTTGGTAATCTGGACATTTCTCAAGCTCTCGATATCGGATTGATGCAATTCAAAATGTGTTGGAAAGTTAAGAGATAGGAGATTAAGTTTCATGAAGATTTCAGAACCAATTATGCTTTGATCCTGCTCGAAAATGGCAAAAAATCTGATGGACGTTTTTGGTGATGAATCTGCCCAATAAATATGAATGGACATCATATGAAAAGGCATTGGCTTTCCTTCTTCCATCTCTTGCTATTTCAATCCTCTTCAAATGACATGGACAATACTTCCTCTCTAAGATCCAAGTTGGCATGCCACTTGTACCCCTATATGGTCAAATAAAACACATTAATGTGTGACATATAAATGCTAAAATTAAATTGTAAAATATGGTTTTAAAACATATAAAAGAAGCCATGTGACTCACTAAATAAAATGCTGAAAATTTAAAGAGAAAACTAGGCACAAAAGAAATAACAATGTGTCCCAAGATTAAACAAATAACAATGTGTAAAATTTAAACTAAATGCAACAAAGTGCATGGCTCTTCATTCCCATTGCCTTCAAGTCCAACACCCTTTTGAAACCCAACGTCCCAAACTCGCTTGATTAAGATTGAGAGAGCGTCCTTGAATTGTTTAACCCTTGCCCGAGTGATTGGACCTTAAGGAACTTCTATCGAGTCTCTCTTAGGTGTAGTACTTATGTCTGCATCAATAGTGACAAGTTCTTGTTTCTTTTATCAATTGATCATTAAAAATGAAATATTATGTATTTACTGAAATAGTTTTGTCGACAACATCTCGTAGTCAATTACACGTTTTGATTCATCGATGCATTGCTTTTTAGAGGATTTTATTTTCATTTTATTATGGTATGGTTTAATTTTTAATCATAAAGTTCCATGGCAAGAACGAATTAATTGAAATGAAAAGAAAGTATAAACGGAGGTTGCTTGTAACAAGCTTTTTTAGTTAAAGAAATAACACGTATTCAATAGCTCATGGTCATGTAATAAAACACATTTTTGGAAATCAACACTATTTGTGATCATGTGTTAAATCAAATAGAATATTTTATCCCACAAGAATAATTTCATTTTATCGGTGTTTTTGTACTTACCCTAAAAATCCACTATTAATGCTTATTCTATTAAATTTTTTATTTATCCGTATCAACAGTAAATCCAAGAAGAACCTAATAGAAGACACTAAAAACACAAGAAATTATCAAAAATTGAGTTTAAGGTAATCAATTTAATTGACATTTTATACATTTTTTTTGTGTTTTGTAAATCGAACATAAATGTTTAGGACCTAAGAAAACAACTGGTTGTTTATAGCTTGGCTAATATAAAAATTTGTTAGTTTCCTCAATATAATAATCATTTTTGAATAAGGTTGTTACCTAAAAATACTTGTAGCTCTTCTTACACAATGACGACATACGCCTCACTTTGTGCTTAATTACTAACCAAACTAAGCGTATATGATTTTACGTTTCCCAAAATTTTTAAACTTTACGTTTCATATTTATTTTGTAAATACGAATTTAATGTCACTCTTTGTATTTCACACTATTATGAATTTCTATATATTAACACCAACATATTTTTACCTTTCATTTTACGAAATTTGCTAAAAAATATGATTGAAATACTAAAAGCCATAACAAAAGATTTGTTTTGTTAGATAAGTTGCAATATCTCGATTTACTTTACGCATTAATATTTTTCCTTTATTCAGTGTTTTGGTAAATAGTCGGAATTATTGTACTATGCAAGTTTTTGTAAAAAAGCGTACGAATAATGTAAGTTTCATTATTGGACCCAATTTTGTATATCAATTAATGCCACATAATACAAACTTGTAGATAAAGGTATGTTATCAAATTATTAAGTTGTCATATCGTAATTAATATTAAATCTGATTAACTTGAAATATATACTTTTTTATTTTATGGAAACGCATCTTACTCACATGGGCTTACAACTTTGCCTATAAAAAATAGTTTTATTGGTAACGAATTTTATTCGAAATTAATCTTACGAACCATACTTAAGTGGCAACATCATTTGTATACAAGATGGCAAGCCTCACTTTTTATTCTCTCTTAGTTGTTTTATCCATAACAGGTGTGTAGCGACGTTTTTTGAAATTTACATGTTACTCCTCACCTTTTGTAAGAAATTGAATTTTGAGGGGGATTTCTTTTGAAGATTCGTGTTTTGAAAACAAAGAAGATTTAGAGTCACCACCGGCCACTTAGGTAGGCTGGACACCATAAAAATCATAGATTCGTTTTGAAAAGGGTTCAGGAGTTGGTTACGTGTGGGGAATGATTAGCACCCCCATCACTCCCAAAAATCGGTACCAAAAATATTTGTTGCTTTTAATTGATGGAAATTGTTGAAATTTGAATTGAATTTAATTAAGGGTTCTTAATTGAAAATCGACCTTAATTGAATGAGCTTTATCAAATTGGTGAGTTCAAATTAATTGGACATTTAATTAGTAAGGATTACGATACATTAGACCATATATTAAACCGACATCGAATAAGCCCAAATGTCGTGTTGATTTATGGTTCGACATTCGGACATCATCTTTATACATGATGCAAACTTTTAAGTATGATGTTATGAATTGTCAACTTTTAATTAACATTTACCTCGAAACGGTAAGGATTAATTCAAATATTCGGTCAACATCCATTAAGCTCGGACTGTTTCAACACAAATATTCGAATTAATAAATATCTCCTTTTTATAATTTAAAATTAATTATCAAGATAAACATGAAATTAAAAGGTTAAATGAATGACAAAAATGAATATAAAAAATAAAGAGATTAAACAAAAGCATGGAAAAAACAAAAAAACAACCCGAAAAAGGACTGGATCAAACAAAAGAAAAGTGTAAAGTAAATGCGAGAAATAAAGGCGAAAATTAAAGCGGAAATTAAATGTTAAAAGTTAGTAAGTTAGGGGTTAGTTGATAACGCTAAATGAGCCATAAATAATACTGATTATACCTCGTTGCAGGTCACCGTAAGATCGATTCGAACAAAGATATGAAATAAGATAATACATATATATAAGAACAAAGAAACATATAATAGCGTACTATTAATATATACATATATTATAAAGTAATATATGTATTGAATATAAACTAATATATATTTATATAGCTTATACGTAATATAAAGGACATATGAGATAATATGTATATGTATATAATATAATAAGGTAACTGGAAAGAAAAGGAAACAAAAGTTGAATATAAATATATATATACATACATTGTACCATAAAACACACATATATATATATATTGTGCATATAATAAGAAACTAATATATATAAAATAACACGGTATTTAAAGAAAGAAAGAAAACTAATGCAATACATATAATAAGATTAACCCGTAAAAGGAGAGCCAAACAATTTTTTTTTGATTAAAAATGGAACGGAGCTACAATCTCATACCTCATTAAAAAACTTCTCTAAACTTAATGGAGAAAAAAGAGTACACTCGATTGTAGCTATTACGAAAGGAGACAACAAAACAAAAGACAAACCAACACGCTCGCCGAACAAATAAAACAAAGGAACCATCTCCTTAACCAATCCCCTCTGCATGCTGTAAATCCAAAGCCAACAAAGGTACTACCACTTCCGGTTCAGTTCTATAAATAATCTCGCCATGTCCATCAAACTTAAAATTAGTCGCAAGTCTATCAGCCACAAAATTAGCCTCACGACTAATCAAGCAGAGCTTAGCCTCCCAATCCCTACATAACCACTCATGGATGCGATCCACAATGGGTAAACTCCGTTTAAAGTCATTATGCTCACTAATTAAATGGCACGCCACAGCACAATCAGATTCTATAATAACTTTATTAAAACCAAGGTTACGTCCAAACAATTTAAGAATAAAGAGGGAAACAACTGATAAATCTTTAAAAGAACACAAAATTTAAGGGGAGAAAAACGCATTTAAATGATTTAAAAAAAAGGAGGTTCTAGGAACGTCCCTTAATTGAAGGCTAAATGAAGTTTGTACATAAATGTGTACATAAATTCTTATGATGTTTGTACATAATTCTTAACAAAAATTGTAAGAAAAATAGTATATACATAAAATGTTGCAACATAAGAATTTGGTTACAAACAAAATTAATTACAAAAACTGTAAGAAAAACGATATATACATAAAATGTAACAACGTAACGATTTGTGTACATGGACAATTTCCTACGAAAAACATAATTTGGTGCATGAAATGTAAGAATTTGTGTATGTACACAAATTACAACAAAGTATATATAAATCCTTACACAAGATGTATGAAAAACGGTAAGTACTAAATTTCTTACAAAATTTCACCAAGGACCAAAGGGGCTTAACTTAGTGTAAGGTTTTGTGTACATACACATTTTCCTACGAGAAAACTTAATTTAGTACAAGAAATGTAAGGATTTGTGTATGTACATAAATTACTACAAAATATATACAATTCCTTACCAATGCCGTAAGAAAAACGGTATATACCGAATTTCTTACAATATTTCACCAAGGGACAAAGGCGCCCAACTTAGTGTAATGATTTGTGTACATACACAATTTCCTACGAGAAAACATAATTTCGTACAAGAAATACAAGGATTTGTGTATGTACAAAAATTACTACAAAACATGCACAAATCCTTACACAAGTTATAAGAAAAACGACATGTACCGAATTTCTTACAAAATTTCACCAAGGACCAAAGGGGCGTAACTTAGTGTAAGGATTTGTGTACATACACAATTTCTTACGTATAATCACTAATTTTGTCCGGGGCACACCATTCTTTTCTTTCGTTTTATAATAATGGGCTTATATAAATATTTGGGCTTCGTTTATTCCCTTTTAAACTTTAAAACCAAAAAAATTACTACCTTTTAGTTTAGCATTTATACGTTTTTTTTCTTTCTTCGTTAGTATGTGTTTATTATATTGTCTATTATTATATATGTATTATGTATTGTATTATTATATATGTGTTCTTGTATGTTAACATGTTTTCTATTGTTTGTATATTAGGTACCTATATGTTAATATGATTATACATATATATATATCTATTGCATTCTTAAATAGTGTATGTTGTCATGCGTACTTATTATGTATCATGTATGATATGTACTAACATTTGTGCTTTCGTTTACATATGTTATTATGTATTGTGGTTATATGTGTGTTAAGGTGTTTATTGTTGTCTTTATTCGTACATATGTTTATCATGTTTTTTTTATCACTGTTGCTGGTTATTATGGTTATTATTACTAGTATTGTTAGTAATATTGTTATTATTGTGGCCTTTCTTATTATTATTAATATTGCTATTATTAGGAGATATTATTGTTGTCATTATACTAAATTAGGAGCCCAAATAGATAATAAATGAAAAGCCCTTTTAATTTAAAACAGTCCAAGTCCAGTACAAGTTTTTAAATGTTTGCATAGCCCATTTCAAGCCCAATAAAAAGTTAAACCTAAGTCTAATTAAAAAAACCCGAAAAATAATCTGATCACACCCTTTTTTTTTTCTTTTGCACCCGCCATAAATCTAACCGTTGGATCATATCTGATCAAACGGTTCATATTATACCGAAACCGATTGCACAGCTTCCACCATTCGCGCGTGGAAATCACCGCTGACCGATCATCTTCTTCACGCGCCCCACGCACGACTGTTTGGATACCCCACGCGCCAACTCTCAATATCCTTCCAACAGTTGGATGTCGGCCACGTGGCTTTGGAGGTACGGATCTGAACCATTCGTTCGCGAGTCATCCCAGCCTCTGATCCGATCTCCACCAACGACCCAGATTGCGGCCTTCAGCGTCCTCAGGTCCCCTCCTCACGGCCAGTACATCCAAACAAAAACAACAAACATAAATGTCAGCGAAAATAACTGACTTCTCAGAGGCAATCCAACCAAAATCAGAACGAATGCAAACAAGAAAATAGCAGCAACCAATAGCAATTTTGGTTCGAATTTCATGTAATTCCAAAAATTGTAATTTCCGGGGTTATAAAAGGTGAAACAACAAATGTAAACCCTAAGCATCAAGGGGGAAATTTAACAGAGCAATAGAAGCAAAACACCTCATTTTTAGAGGTATATCTCTTCCACTTTCGCATTCGAAATCATAAACAAAAAGGGGAGTTAGGGTCTCGGTTTTTCTAAAAAATAAAGCTAGGGTGTAGATTTTACCTTCGAAGCACGACCGCCGTTGTCAAGCACCTTTCGTCCGGTAACAAGCCTAAGCCTTTGAGCCTAGAACAGGTGAACCGACAAAGAGGTTGCTCTTTAGGGCTTTCGGTTTTCAAAGAGGAAGGGTTTCTTTGGTTTCTGTTTCTGCAAAGATGAAAGGAGTGACGTCGTTTTTCTGTTTTTCGGGCACTGGTCGGGTTTGAAACATAGGAAAAAAGGGCGTTTTAAACATAGGTGCCGTGGTCGAGAGAAAAGAGGAATGTCTGAGAGAGCTTAGGGTTAACGAAAAGAGCCTAAAATGGTTTTAAGTTTTGTTTTATAATGTTTTAGCGTTTTAAAAATGGCAAAATCCCGTTAAAATCCCTCTGTGTTCTTTTAATCCCGCGTTAAGCCATCCCGTGTTCTAAAACCACGCTCATGGTCCCTCAAGTTTGTTAAATGTTTTAAATTACATCCTTAATTTGAATTTAGATGAATTTCGAGTGGTTAAATTACCTCTAGGGTACCTAGAATCGGTTTAGTGTTCAATTTTGGTCCAAATTCCAGTGTCTAGTCCTTTTAATCATGCATGGTTTAATTTTTTTGCCTTATAATTCATGTTCTTTAATTTCCAGTCCTTAGTTGCTGATGTTTAATGTACTTATTTGTTATTCATGCTTAATTATATTGTAGGTTTATATGATTTATGGTTTGTGGCTTGATATGTATATATATTATATGTGGAATCTAATGTGTAGTATAATACATTTTTAGTACATAATATATGGCATATATGTATAAATTATGTAACTATTTTTTATACATTATATAGTATAGTATATGGTTTTGTAGTATATAGCTTATACATAATGTTTAAAAAAAACATATAAAATATATTATATAGCCTTATGTATAAGATACAATTTTAGTATAACATATAGTGTATATGTATATAATATAAGGATTTTTATATGACATAGTTTTTATTTAATATATAGTTTAAAATATAGACTTTAATACATGGTAAAATATGTTGTTTTAATGTTATGTTCATATGTGACATGCATTCTTAGATGCCATTCATGTGACCTTTGGTATCTCAATTGCCTGTTAATTAATCAATTTAAAACATACAAAAGAGAGGTGTCAATTAACTCTGGTATTCGTGTTAAAACAGTCCAAGCTTAATGGATGTCGACCGAACATTTGAGTTTATTATCACCGTCTCTAGGTAAGCGATAATATAAAAATGGAAATATCATGACATCATCCTTTGCTTGCTTTCATCATGCATAAAGGTGACGTACAGGATCCGAACCCTAAACTAACACGGCAGTCAGTCTTATATGATGTCGGTTTAGTCTATGGTCCGGTGTACCGTCATCCTTTATAATTAAATGCTTAATTAATTCTAAAATCACGATTTGATAAAGCCGGCACTATTTAAGTCAAATTTTCATTTAAGAACGCTTAATTAAATTCACTTTAGGTTTTAAATAATTTTTATCGATTAAAGGCATCAAGTTATTTGGTACCGATTTCCGGGCGTGATGGAGGTGCTAACCCTTCCCCACGCGTAATCAACTCCCGAACCCTCTTTTTTGAATCTCTGGTTTTTGTGGTGTCCGGCCTACCTCAATGGCTGATGGCGACTCCAATTTTTTTACTGTTTTCCGAAGTACGAATTTTCCCCTTTTAATAAATCTCTTTCAAAAAATGAAACCCTTAAAAGTTTTTTGTTTTCGAAAAAAACGTCATTACACTACGAGAAAACATAATTTGGTATAGGAAATGTAAGGATTTGTGTATGTACACAAATTACTACAAAGCATACACAAATTCTTACACAAGTTGTAAGAAAAACGGTATGTACAAAAGTTCTAACAAAATATCACCAAGGACCAAAGGGACTCAACTTAGTGTAAGGATTTGAGAACATGCACAATTTCCGACAAGAAAACATAATTTGGTATAAGAAATGTAAGGATTTGTGTATGTACACAAATTAGTACAAAAAAATACAAAAATCATTACATTAGTTGTAAGAAAAAGAGAATGTACCGAATTACTTACAAAATTTCACCAAGGGCCAAAGGAGCTCAACTTAGTGTAAGGATTTGTGTACATGCACAATTTCCTACGAGAAAATATAATTTAATACAAGGAATGTAAGGATTTGTGTATGTACACAAATTCTTACACAAGTTGTAAGAGAAACAATATGTACCGAATTTCTTACAAAATTTCACCAAGGGCCAAAAGAGCTCAACTTAGTGTAAGGATTTGGGTACATACAAAATTAATTAACAAAACTGGAAGAAAAACGATATATACATAAAATGTAACAACGTAACGATTTGTGTACATAGATAATTTTCTACGAAAAAACATAAATTGGTACACAAAATGTAAGGATTTGTGTATGTACACAAATTACAACAAAGTATACATAAATTCTTACACAAGTTATAAGAAAAAAGTATGTACTGAATTTATTAAAAAATTTCAACAAAGACCAAAGGAGCTTAACTTAGTGTAAGGATTTGTGTACATATTCATTTTCTTACAAGAAAACTTAATTTGGTACAAGAATGTAAGGATTTGTGTATGTACACAAATTATTACAAAGTATACACAAATCCTTACCAATGCTGCAAGAAAAATGATATATACCAAATTTCTTAAAAAAATTCACCAAGAGACAAAGGGGTCCAACTTAATGTAAGGATTTGTGTACATACACGATTTCCTATGAGAAAACATATTTTGGTTTAAGAAATATAATGATTTGTGTATGTACAAAAATTACTACAAAGCATACACAAATCCTTACACAAGTTATAAGAAAAACGACATGTACCGAATTTCTTACAAAATTTCACCAAGGACCAAAGGAGCTTAACTTAGTGTAGGGATTTGTGTACATACACAGTTTCCTACGAGAAAACATAATTTGGTACAAGAAATGTAAGAATTTTTGTATGTACACAAATTACTACAAAGCATACACAAATCTTAACACAAGTTGTAAGAAAAATGATAAGTACAAAAATTCTTACAAAATATCACCAAGGACCAAAGGGGATGAACTTAGTGTAAGGATTTGATAACATACACAATTTTCGACGAGAAATCAAAATTTAGTACAATAAATGTAAGGATTTTTGCATGTACACAAATTACTACAAAGAATACAAAAATCCTTACATTAGTTGTAAGAACAAGAGAATTTACCAAATTTCTTACAAAATTTCACCAAGGGCCAAATGGATTCAACTTAGTGTAAGGATTTGTGTACATACACAATTTCCTACGAGAAAACATAATTTTGTACAAGGAATGTAAGGATTTGTGTATGTACACAAGTTACTACAAAGAATACACAAATCCTTACACAAGTTGTAAGAGAAACAACATGTACCGAATTTCTTACAAAATTTCACCATGGGCCAAAGGGGCTCAACTTAGTGTAAGGATTTGTGTACATACACAATTTCCTACGAGAAAACATAATTTTGTAAAAGGAATGTAAGGATTTGTGTATGTACACAAATTACTTCAAAGAATACACAAATCCTTACACAAGTTGTAAGAGAAACAATACGTACCAAATTTCTTACAAAATTTCAACATGGGCCAAAGGGGCTCAACTTAGTGTACGGATTTGTGTACATACACATTTTTCTACGAGAAAACATAATTTTGTACAAGGAATGTAAGGATTTGTGTGTGTACACAAATTACTACAAAGAATACACAAATCCTTACACAAGTTGTAAGAGAAACAATATGTACCAAATTTCTTACAAAATTTCACCATGGGCCAAAGGGGCTCAACTTAGTGTAAGGATTTGTGTATATACACATTTTCCTACGAGAAAACATAATTTGATACAAGAAATGTAAGGATTTGCGTATGTGCACAAATTGCTACAAAGTATACACAAATCCTTACCAATGTTGTAAGAAAAAAGGTATGTACCTAATTTCTAACAAAATTTCACCATGGGCGAATGATGCTCAACTTTGTGTAAGGATTTGTGTACATACAAAATTTCCTACGAGAAAACTTAATTTGGTACAAGAGATGTAAGGATTTGTCTATGTACATAAATTACTAAAAAGCATACACAAATCCTGACACAAGTTGTATGAAACACGGTATGTACCAAATTTCTTACAAAATTTCACCAAGGACTAAAAGGACTCAACTTAGGTTAGGGATTTGTGTACATACACAATTTCCTACGAGAAAACATAATTTGGTACAAGAAATATAAGGATTTGTGTATTTACACAAATTATTACAATGTATACACAAGTCCTTACCAATATTGTAAGAAAAACGGTATGTATCGAATTTCTAACAAAATTTCACCATGGGCCAATGGTGCTCAACTTTGGTAATGATTTGTGTACATACACAATTTCCTACGATAAAACATATTTTGGTACAAGAAATATAAGGATTTGTGTAAGTACACAAACGACTAAAAAGCTTACACAAATCCTTACACAAATTGTAAGAAACACGACATGTACCAAATTTCTTACAAAATTTCATCAAGGACCAAATGGATTCAATTTAGGTTAAGGATTTGTGTACATACACAATTTCCCACGAGAAATCATAATTTGGTACAAGAAATGTAAGGATTTGTGTATGTACACAAATTACTACAAAGAATACACAAATCCTTAAATAAGTTGTAAGAGAAACATCATGTACCAAATTTCTTACAAAATTTCACCAAGGGCCAAAAAAGCTCAACTTACTGTAAGGATTTGTGTACATACATAATTTGCTACGAGAAAACATAATTTGTTATAAGAAATGTAAGGATTTGTGTATTACTACAAAGTATACAGAAATCCTTACAAAATTTGTATGAAATACGGTATGTACCAAATTTCTTACACCTACTCACCAAGGCCAAAGAGGCTCAACTTAGTGTATGGTTTTGGGTACTTACATAATTTCCTAAGAGAAAACATAATTTGAAATAAGAAATGTAAGAATTTGTGTATGTACACAAATTACTACAAAGTATACACAAGTCCTTACAAAATTTGTAAGAAATATGGTATATACCAAATTTCTTACACCTACTCACCATGGCCCAAAGGGGTTCACCTTAGAGTAAGGAATATTGTATGTACACAAATTACTACAAAGACTACAAAAATCCTTACATCAGTTTTAAAAACAAGAAAATGTACCGAATTTTATACAAAATTTGACCAAGGGCCAAAGGGGCTCAACTTAGTTTAAGGATTTGTGTACATACACAACTTCCTATGAGAAAACATAATTTTGTACAAGGAATGTAAGGATTTGTGTATGTACACAAATTACTACAAAGAATACACAAATCCTTACATCAGTTGTAAGAGAAACAATATGTACCAAATTTCTTACAAAATTTCACCATGGGCCAAAGGGGCTCAACTTAGTGTAAGGATTTGTGTATATACACATTTTCCTACGAGAAAACATAATTTGATACAAGAAATGTAAGGATTTGCGTATGTACACAAATTGCTACAAAGTATACACAAATCCTTACCAATGTTGTAAGAAAAAAGGTATGTACCTAATTTCTAACAAAATTTCACCATGGGCGAATGATGCTCAACTTTGTGTAAGGATTTGTGTACATACAAAATTTCCTACGAGAAAACTTAATTTGGTACAAGAGATGTAAGGATTTGTCTATGTACATAAATTACTAAAAAGCATACACAAATCCTTACACAAGTTGTAAGAAACACGGTATGTACCAAATTTCTTACAAAATTTCACCAAGGACTAAAAGGACTCAACTTAGGTTAGGGATTTGTGTACATACACAATTTCCTACGAGAAAACATAATTTGGTACAAGAAATATAAGGATTTGTGTATTTACACAAATTATTACAATGTATACACAAGTCCTTACCAATATTGTAAGAAAAACGGTATGTATCGAATTTCTAACAAAATTTCACCATGGGCCAATGGTGCTCAACTTTGGTAATGATTTGTGTACATACACAATTTCCTACGATAAAACATATTTTGGTACAAGAAATATAAGGATTTGTGTAAGTACACAAACGACTAAAAAGCTTACACAAATCCTTACACAAATTGTAAGAAACACGACATGTACCAAATTTCTTACAAAATTTCATCAAGGACCAAATGGATTCAATTTAGGTTAAGGATTTGTGTACATACACAATTTCCCACGAGAAATCATAATTTGGTACAAGAAATGTAAGGATTTGTGTATGTACACAAATTACTACAAAGAATACACAAATCCTTAAATAAGTTGTAAGAGAAACATCATGTACCAAATTTCTTACAAAATTTCACCAAGGGCCAAAAAAGCTCAACTTACTGTAAGGATTTGTGTACATACATAATTTGCTACGAGAAAACATAATTTGTTATAAGAAATGTAAGGATTTGTGTATTACTACAAAGTATACAGAAATCCTTACAAAATTTGTATGAAATACGGTATGTACCAAATTTCTTACACCTACTCACCAAGGCCAAAGAGGCTCAACTTAGTGTATGGTTTTGGGTACTTACATAATTTCCTAAGAGAAAACATAATTTGAAATAAGAAATGTAAGAATTTGTGTATGTACACAAATTACTACAAAGTATACACAAGTCCTTACAAAATTTGTAAGAAATATGGTATATACCAAATTTCTTACACCTACTCACCATGGCCCAAAGGGGTTCACCTTAGAGTAAGGAATATTGTATGTACACAAATTACTACAAAGACTACAAAAATCCTTACATCAGTTTTAAAAACAAGAAAATGTACCGAATTTTATACAAAATTTGACCAAGGGCCAAAGGGGCTCAACTTAGTTTAAGGATTTGTGTACATACACAACTTCCTATGAGAAAACATAATTTTGTACAAGGAATGTAAGGATTTGTGTATGTACACAAATTACTACAAAGAATACACAAATCCTTACATCAGTTGTAAGAGAAACAATATGTACCAAATTTCTTACAAAATTTCACCAAGGGCCAAAGGGCTCATCTTAGTGTAAGGATTTATGTACATACACAATTTCTTACGAGAAAACATAATTTGGTACAAGAAATGTAAGGATTTGTGTATGTACACAAATTACTACAAATAATACACAAATCCTTTCAAAAGATTTAAGTGAAACAATGTGTACCAAATTTCTTACAAAATTTCATCAAGGGCCAAAGGGGTTCAACTTAGAGTAAGGAATTGTGTACATACACATTTTCCTACGAGAAAACATAATTTAGTACCATAAATGTAAGGATTTGTGTATGTACACAAATTACTACAAAGAATACACAAATCATTACCAATCTTGTATTAAAAATAGTATGTACCGAATTTCTTACAAAAATTTACCAATGGCCAAAGGTGTTCCACTTAGTGTAAGGATTTGTGTACAAACATAATTTCATACGAGAAAACATAATTTGGTACAAGATATGTAAGGATTTGTGTATGTACACAAAATAGTACAAAAGCATACACAAATCCTTACACAAGTTGTAAGAAAAACGGTATGTTCCGAATTTCTTACAAAATTTCACCAAGGACCAAAGGGCCTTAACTTAGTGTAAGGATTTGAGTACATACACAATTTCCTACGAGAAAACATAATTTGGTACAAGAAATGTAAGTATTTGTGTATGTACACAAATTACTACAAAGCATATACAAATCCTTACACAACTTGTAAGAAAAATGGCATGTACTAAATTTCTTACAAAATTTCACCAAGGACCAGAGAGTCTCAACTTAGCGTAAGGATTTGTGTACATAGAGAATTTCCTACGAGAAAACATAATTTGGTAAAAGAAATGGAAGGATTTGTGCATGTACACAATTCACTACAAAGTATACACAAATCCTTACACTAGTTGTTAGAGAAATAATATGTAAAGAATCTCTTACAAAATTTCACTAATGACCAAAAGGGCTTAACTTAGTGTAAGGATTTGTGTACATACACAATTTCCCAGGAGAAAACATAATTTGGTACAAGAAATGTAAGGATTTGTGTATCTACAAAAATTACAACAAATAATACACAAATCCTTACAGAAGTTGTAAGAGAAATTGTATGTACCGAACTTTTTACAAAATTTCACCGAGGGCCAAAGGGGCTCAACATAGTGTAAGGATTTGTGTACATACACAATTTCCTACGAGAAAACTTAATTTGGTACAAAAAATGTAAGGATTTTTGTATGTACACAAATTACTATAATGTATACACAAATTCTTACCAATGTTGTAAGAAAAACAATATGTACCAAATTTCTTACAAAATTTCACCAAGGGCCAATGGTGCTCAACTTAATGTAAGGATTTTTGTACATACACAATTTCCAATGAGAAAACTTAATTTGGTACAAGAAATATAAGGATTTTTGTATGTACACAAATTACTACAAAGTATACACAAATCCTTATCAATGTTGTATGTAGAACATTATGTACCGCATTTCTCACAAAATTTCAGCAAGAGCCAAAGGTGCTCAACTTAGTTTAAGGATTTGTGTACATACACAATTTCCTATGAGAAAACATAATTTGATATAAAAAATGTAAGGATTAGTGTATGTACACAAATAACTATAGAGAATACACAATTCCTTACAGAAGTTGTAAGAAAAATAGTATGTACCGAATTTCTCACAAAATTTCACCAAGGGCCAAAGGGCTCAACTTAGTGTAAGGATTTATGTACATACACAATTTCTTAGGAGAAAACATAATTTCGTACAAGAAATGTAAGGATTTGTGTATGTGCACAAAATACTACAATGCATACATAAATCCTTAAGTAAGTTGTAGGAAAAACGGTATATTCCAAATTTCTTACAAAATTTCACCCAGGACCAAAGGGCCTTAACTTAGAGTAACGATTTGAGTACATACATAATTTCCTACGAGAAAACATATTTTGGTAGAAGAAATGTAAGTATTTGTGTATGTACACAAATTATTACAAAGCATATACAAATCCTTACACAACTTGTAAGAAAAATGGTATGTACCTAATTTCTTAAAAAATTTCACCAAAGACAAAGAGACTCAACTTAGTGTAAGGATTTGTGTACATACATAATTTCCTACTATAAAACAAAATTTGGTACAAGAAATGGAAGGATTTGTGTATGTACACAATTTACTACAAAGTATATACAAATCCTTACACAAGTTGTTAGAGAAGCATGTAACGAATTTCTTACAAAATTTCACCAATGACCAAAAGGGCTTAACTTAGGTTAAGGATTTGTGTACAAACACAATTTCCCACGGGAAAACGTAATTTGGTACAAGAAATGTAAAGATTTGTGTATCTACACAAATTACAACAAAGAATACACAAATCATTACTAAAGTTGTAAGAGTAATGGTATGTACCGAACTTTTTACAAAATTTCAGCAATGGCCAATGGTGCTCAACTTAGTGTAAGGATATGTGTACATAGACAATTTCCTACGAGAAAACTTAATTTGGTACAAGAAATGTAAGAATTTTTGTATGTACACAAATTACTACAAAATATACACAAATCCTTACCAATGTTGTATGTAAAATAGTATGTACCGAATTTCTCACAAAATTTCACCAAAGACCAAAGGGGCTCAACATAGTGTAAGGATTTACGTACATACACAATTTCTTACGAGAAAACATAATTTGGTACAAGAAATGTAAGAATTTGTGTAGGTACACAAATTACTACAAAGAATACATAAAACCTTACATAAGTTGTAAGAGAAACAATATGTATCGAATTCCTTACAAAATTTCACCAAAGGCCAAAAGAGCTCAACTTAGTGTAAGGATTTGTGTACGTACACAATTTCCTACAAGAAAACCTAATATGGTATAAGAAATGTAAGGAATTGTGTATTACTACAAAGTATACATAAATCCTTAAAAAAGTTGTATGAAATACGGTATGTACCGAATTTCTTACACCTACTCACCAAGGCCAAAGAGGCTCAACTTAGTGTATGGTTTTGTGTACATACATAATTTCTTACAAGAAAACATAATTTTGTACAAAGAATGTAAGAATTTGTGTATGTACTCCTTACAAAAGTTGTAAGAAATATGGTATGTATCAAATTTCTTACACCTACTCATCATGGCCCAAAGAGGTTCAACTTAGTGTAATGATTTGTGTACATACATAATTTCCTACGAAAAAACATAGTTTGGTACAAGAAATGTAAGGATTAGTGTACGTACACCTAATCCTTCCTAATTTCCTTGGAAACATATTTTTATTATTAATGAGGGAACTTTAAATTTAAACAGAAAATTACAAGTAAATTTATAAGTATAATTATAATTACAATAAAACACAATTATATTATGTTTATCGAAACTTTAAAAATCAAATTATTAAAACCATGCAACAACAATCTCAACTTTTATAATGGAAAAACTGACCATTCATACCAAAACAATTAAATAAAAAACCATCCAAAACATAATATGAAGAAACAAAAAATAGATATTACAAAGTAGTGAACCAACAAACTATAATCAGTTCCAAAGAAGATAAACAAACTTCGATTCCTAAACAATGGCATTGGCTGCACTTGCACAACTTAAATATCCCAACTCAAATATTTCTAGAAAAATGAAGCTCAAGACACCATTGTAATCAAATTTTGAGACATCCTACCTTTCATTTCTCCTTTTGTCTTCAACATGACACCAACATTATATGCAAATAATACTAGACTAGAATTGGAAGTTTTTTTGATAATCAAAAATGAAATGAGCAGGTATTTCTGATCTATAATATGCGTGTTATGACAAAATTTCTGGGCAACTTATTGCTACCATTTTGGTTCAAAATTGAGTATCTAAATGATTATCTAACGTGACTTCATAATAAACTTACAATCAGCAGATATTTGCTGTATTTAAACACTAAAATTGTAGACTTTGCACAACCTAATCTCAACAAAGCAGTTCTTAAACATGTTGAACCTAATATCTAACCATTCTAACAAAACAACATATTTAGACTAAACCATATTCAACATTGTTGCCTTTCTTCTTTTTTTTTTTAATTTACTTACAAACATGCACATCTAGATATGCAAGATTTTTCACAATATAGCCTTATATAGCCATGTTTCTTGAACAGTTAATAATTCAGCATCTAAACACCACATTTTCATATTACAAAACAACTCTAAACATGATCGGGACAAAATAGTTTATAAACTTCATTTCCAGCATATATATCCAATAATTTATTTAAGAAAAAAATGCAGCAGCTAGGCAGTAAGTACTTGTACTCTTAAACATGATCCTTAATTCCTAAACTAGTACACATGAACAATAACTAACAGTTTTCCAAATATCCTTCAAAATTTTAAGCTTAAACTTATAGTTAACATTATTCGAACAACAATATCTTATCATTTAGTACGTATATCACATTCCGAACATGCTCAAACATATCAAGTACACAACAAATATCACTTCTGAGTCAAAATACATACCTCGCTTAACACATAGTATATCTTAACATCTCGATTCATATTCGAATGTTAATTTAGCATCACAACCAATCCAAAACCTACGCAGGGATAAACACACCATAAGGTAAACATCCACATAAATCAATTTAAAACTACACTCACCTACAAACTAAGGTTAAGATATGTATTGGTTTGTCGATTGAATTATCATTCCCCTGATAATTGGTCTTAGATAAATTATTTGACCATTTGTGCTCATCTTGCTGGTCTCAGAAAGCATCAAATCATATCAAGTACGAGGTATGACACTTATTATGACATTTCTTAACCAATAAAGACTCTATTCTAAATTATGCTAGCTCCATGTCTAACAAATATCCAGAAACAAGAATACGAGTATTATCATATTGAACATCCAAAATTCAAACTCGGATCTAAGCAAAAAAGTGCATAACAAAAACCAATAACCCTGTGGGATCAGAAAGTAAGTTTTTTTCCTTCAAAGTATATGTAAACACCATTCTTTCGGTGCCAGGGCTTGCGCTACCTCACAATGACAACATGCAAGACCTTATTCCAGATATCAGGCTTCCCTTTCTTGACGGTGGCCATCACCATATCTCTGACACAAGCAGAGGGCAACTTGTTAAGGCAATCCTTGATTCCCTTCACTGAGATGATGTAACGGTTCTTAGCGCCAGTGTTATTGGCGCAGTTCACTGTGATTGCCACCGACAAACCCAGTTCAGAAGTTGAACCTTCATGTCCTGATAACCCATTTTCAGCTATCTAAAATCATGGAAATAAAAAGCAGTGCAAATGTAAATAACTAAATGGATCTTTTTCTAAGGAAACAAATGAAAAATTCAAATAAAACAAGGGTAATGTTCACAAACAGTCCCTTTCGTTTGGTGTTTGTTCTAGTTTGGTCACCAGATTTCAAAACAGCTTATTGTGGTCCCTTACGTTTATAATCTGTTTTATTTTAGTCACTTTGCCGTCATTCTCCGTTAAAGGAGTAACGGCCGGCTGACATGGCAATTTTAAAATTAAAAAAACTCCACGTGTATAATACACATCATTGTCCACTCCACTAGAACAAACAACCCCATTCCGCCACCTCTAATTCCTCCAACTCCCTTTGTTGGCCACCAAAAAGATGGCTCGCACAATCAAAAACCCTAAAAAAGCTAAGAGAAAGAACAAGGGTTCAAAGAAAGGTGATGGAGCAGCATCGTCTTCGTCGGTGCCGACGATTCAACCTAGGGTTTGGCAACCAAGTGTTGATGAATTGGAGGAAGGAGAAGAGCTTCAGTGTGACCCTTCAGCTTACAATTCTCTTCACGCTTTTCATATCGGGTGGCCTTGCAGTAGATCACAGGCTAGAAGAGAATGTAGAAGAAAGGGAGCGTGTCACTGCAAGTGGGGGTGAAGTTGGGGGACTTAATGTTTTCGGGGGGAATGAGGTATTTCACCCTTACAACACAACAAGTTTTCATCCTTTTGCCTTCTTCTTTTTTTTGAGTTGGAGGAATTATTTTTTTTTTGAAAGGGCAAACCGCAAATTACATGTAGATGTAGATGTTTTTCATAACAAATAAAAAGCATCGAGAGCACCCAGCAGTTATCAAAACAGAGATAAATAATCACTCCATATGTTACTTTGCATCATCGGCTGCCGATTCATTTGTTATCACCATTGGAGGGGAGAGTGCTCTGTATATTCGAAGGCATTAAGATGTTGAAACCATCCGCAGCGGTTGACACAATCATCCCAGGGATCTGATCATGCCAATGAAGCTCTTTCAAATCCTTTTGCCCCTGATGAACAAAGAGAAGTTGTGGAGGTAAATCTTGTGGGGCGTTTACTAGCTCCTTTGTTTGAGCTTTGAACTTCGCTTCTTCTTCCTCGTCCTTTTCGAGAGAAAGATCCCATATTGTTAATTCGATTATCGGATGATGAAACGGCCAAAGTGGAGGCTTCATGTGGACTCCACTCGATGGATGTCACTGGGTATTTATGGTACTTAAAATGAGCAACCACTGTATTTCCGTCCTTGAGCAACCTAAAATCATGAATCGAAAATGTTCCATCATCACTTCCCGATGCCAACATACAACTAGCCTGCCTGTTCCATGAGATGACATTGACGTCTGCGTCATGTGCCTTAAAAGAAGCTGCCGGTGACATCCCTAAACGGATATCCCAAATTGCAATAGTGCCATCAACAGAACAGGAGACGAATGCGTGAGGCTCTGTTGGACTCCATTGTAGATCTTCGACACTTGCAAAATGTCCAACAAATGGAGTAGGTTAAACATTCCATGTCGAATCAGATGCAGGCTCCCACAAATGAATACAGTTCTTGCAGTCCCCAGTTACGAGCCTTCCGGCAACAACGAGACTCCAATCAACTGCATAGCCTTCATCTTTGTGGCCACGGAAGTTAACTAATGGAGCCTGGTTAAACACAGAAGAATTTCCCTAGACGCCATCTGTTTCTGATTCCGCTAATGCATTTAGATGAGAACTGAAGTCCCACACCTGAACATGACCACTATCAGCCCAGGATGCACATATGCGAGGATTTTGTGTCATGGCTCGTATACGGTTAACACAACCATGATGAGCTACCTTTCACAACTGCAAAGCCGGTGCACTGGGTCCACCTTCTTCTTCGTCTTCACTATCCTCACTATCACTACTTCCAGCATCCATACCAGCATCATCCTCGGCAGATTTGGTAGGAACTAGATTGCGCCTTTTCCCCGAAACATTACTTACTTTAAACACTCCAATAGAGTTACACGAAGGTTTCTCAGCCTAAGTTCCTGCAACAAAATAAACTGTATGCGGAAAATCATTCCGGTCGGAACCCAATGAATCACGAACAATATCAAAGCTCAAGCAAGGCCACCCGATATGAAAAGCGTGAAGAGAATTTTAAGCTGAAGGGTCACACTGAAGCTCTTCTCCTTCCTCCAATTCATCAACACCTGGTTGCCAAACCCTAGGTTGAATCGTCGGCACCGACGAAGACGATGCTGCTCCATCACCTTTCTTTGAACCCTTGTTCTTTCTCTTAGCTTTTTTAGGGTTTTTGATTGTGCGAGCCATCTTTTTGGTGGCCAACAAAGGGAGTTGGAGGAATTAGAGGTGGCGGAATGGGGTTGTTTGTTCTAGTGGAGTGGACAATGACGTGTATTATACACGTGGAGTTTTTTTAATTTTAAAATTGCCATGTCAGCCGGCCGTTACTCCTTTAACGGAGAATGACGGCAAAGTGACTAAAATAAAACATATTATAAACGTAAGGGACCACAATAAGCTGTTTTGAAATCTGGTGACCAAACTAGAACAAACACCAAACGAAAGGGACTGTTTGTGAACATTACCCATAAAACAAACAATAGATTAAGAACAAGAAAGAATAAATGAATACTGACCTCGCTTCGACATTTTTATGGCTGAAACAAAATTGGGTAATTTTCACTGATGGTCACTTTTGTTTTGGGTTTGTTTTATTATGGTCACCCGAATTCAAAAAAGATTATTCTGGCCACTTACGTTCGAAATCGTTTCTGTTTTAGTCACTCGACCGTTAACCTCTGTTAGTTAAAAATAATAATTTCTAATTTGACCCCCAAACTTTCAAAACTTCATTTTTCACCATCTTCCCCAAAACTCAATGAACTTCCCACTGCAGGGGAGAACTGCAACAATCATTGATTGATTTCTTGATCTATTGAACTACCAAAATGAAATGTCTACATGTTAGACCCATATTCATGGATTACGACAAACGCAGCATTACCCCCACATCCAACCTGTTCTCTAGTCATCAATTATTCTCACTCCATCTTACCTTGTTTAAAAAATACATTATCTTATTATTTAATGCCAGTTTAGTCCCATTTCCATATCTTCTCTCGTCACAATAAATGTGTTATAATCCAGAGCAAGCCAACAACTAATACTCCCTGACCAGAAAAACTCCATATCACAGGATGTCTTATTCGGCCACCACCAGCGCAAATTCACCACTCCTTGGGGAAAACAAGCCACCGGGAAAGCATACATCGGTATCCGGTGCCGTGTTCAATGTTTCAACTTGCATCATCGGTGCTGGAATTATGTCGATCCCAGCAACTCTCAAGGTGCTAGGATTCGTCCCTGCATTTCTGTTGATAGTGATTATAGCTTTGCTAGCAGATATCTCGGTTGAATTTCTGATGAGGTATACACATGTTGGGAAGTCAACCACTTACGCTGGCCTCATGAAGGAGTCGTTTAGACGGCTGAGATCCTTCTTGGTGCAATTATGTGTCGTCATGAATAATCTCGGTTGCTTGATCATTTATTTGATTATTATTGGTAAGTCCATCAGTTTCAGAGAATTTCAGCAAAATGGATGGTAACTTGTGCAAGCTTAGCTAGTTTTAGTGATTTGATGACTTGTTGTGTACTGTTGGAATTGGTTGCTTTAAGTTTTTTTTTTTTGCAGCCAATAAGTTGAACAGACTCTGGAATTGGATGTGGGGAAGATGGTGAAAAATGAAGTTTTGAAAGTTTGGGGGTCAAATTAGAAATTATTATTTTTAACTAACGGAGGTTAACGGTCTAGCGACTAAAACAAAAACGGTTTCGAACGTAAGTGGCAAGAATAATCTTTTTTGAATTCGGGTGACCATAATAAAACAAACCCAAAACAAAAGTGACCATCAGTGAAGATTACCCTTTTTAAATCCAACGCTTAATATTGGTTAGGCTCAATCCAACGGTCTAAAAAAGAAGGTCTCTTTTTAGTCTTCATTTAAGCCGTTTGTTTTTAGAATTTGCCTAAAAAAGAAAAAAAAAAGAAAGAAGTAACAAAGGAAGTCATTTCCATTTCCAAAATCGAAACCCAAATCAAATGTGCAAACGCTCTGTTTTTTAACCCTTCCCCAAACGTTGGGTTCCGATGATGGGCACCATTCATTGGCGACGGTGACGACCGCCTCTGGTGGTAGAAAACAAGCCTTGGATTCAACCGTAAATCCCCAATATACCTCCATTTCCAACAAAAACCAAAAGGAAAAATGAAAGATCTAAGAAAATCGAATCAGTTTCTACATTCTTTCAAAACCAGACGCTGATTAGAGGACTCTAACCACCCGAGGTGTGCCTCACTCTAGACGACGTATGTAAGTTTTGTTGGAAAAATAGACTGTTGCAAAACGAGGCATTAACACTAACTAGAAAATAATAAAATAATTATATAAAACCAAAATGTATCGTGGTATTAACCACTGCCTTAGAAGCGAATTCGCCCCAATGTGTGTAATCGCTACAATGGACGAATGACCCCCCGAGGTTAGCACGGCTCTCCAAATTTTGTACACCCGAAAGATGAAGCGGACTTTGATGGCACTACTCTTCTCTCAACTCAAAATCAACACCCGTGATAGGTTTATAAAAACCAAAGCGAGTGTTTCTAAAGCAAACTCTATTGCTTAGGTATTTCTCAAATGAGTGAAATTGCGCACTATTTATATGCTAAATAGTTAGGGAAAATCGTCATTTTCACATCACAAATTAATTCTATTAATAATAGAATTAAATATCATTATTATATGAGTTACATTTTGAATATTAACAACAATCCCCCACCAATGCGAAAAAATATCCTTCGTAGATATGAGAGCATTGAAGTTAAAACATGAGAAGAGCAATAGCGAGATTAGTTGCTTAAGCACTAGTGAACGTGTCTTGAACTAGTACATAGTGATGATGAGCAATCCCTCTCTTAGACAAGTGAAACTAGTCTTGAACTTTCTAAGATTAGGATAAACTAATAACACACAACTAACCTCTTCATCCACCAAAGTCCTCGATGTGTCTACAAAGTATATATACAAATATATATAACCTATTTCCTCATGATTATAGTAAGTGTACTAGAAAAACGGCCCAACGTTTTTCATAGAAGGTGGCTAGTCCTTCTCACTTACATAGGTTATTTCATCAAGTTTATCTCAACATAAACCACTCAAATAAGAGCTATGAAATAATTAAGAGCTTTTTCCTTAAGCTCATCCTCTCAAATAAATAGGTGAATTCTTCAAGTTTAATTATAAAATGAACCACCCAAACTCTGAGATAAGAATTCATTAAGATTAAAAACTCAACCTCTTTAATCGGTGAATTCAATAAGTTCTTCTCAATAGAACAACTCAAACTCTTGGGATTGAATTCTTTAAGAGTTTTAAGAAAACTCATCCTTTCTAGCGGCAAGTTCATTCAGTCCCTCACGATAGGACTTCCCACTCAACAAGGAACAGTCCTTCGCGATAGGACTACCCACTCAATACTGGGAAATGAACTTATTAAGAGTAGTTTATTCAACCAAAGTCGGTAAATTCATCAAGTCTTTCTCACTAAGACCACCCAAAACTTGGGCTATGAATTTATTAAGAGCAACAATGCTCAACCTGTGCATGTACATTATTGATCATAGGGATAGGTAATAGGAAATGTACGCTATGAGTCTTTCCTGGGTTTCATTTGACCACATTGAACTTAGATAACTAAGTTGGGTATCCGCCATGAATTCCTCAACCAATGGGCTTTAAACCCACCCCCCTCGATGAATCTAGGACCAGTTTCCGACTTAACCTTTTGGTAAGCGGATCTACTAGGTTCCTTTCTGACTTCACATACTCTAAAGAGAATACTTCGTTCCTTATTAAATATCTCATTGATTCATGTCTTATGTGAATGTGTCTTTTCTTACCATTGTAAGCTTGGCTTTTAGCCACACATATCGATGCTTGTGAATCGCACAATAAGGACACCAGAGGAGTCAGTTTTTCCCATAATGGAATTTCTGCTAACAAATTTCTAAGCCATTCGGCTTCTTGCCCAGCTAGGTCAAGAGCAATAAACTCCGACTCCATGGTAGAGCGAGTTATACAAGTATGCTTAGCAGACTTCCATGAAATCGCTACACCACCTAAGGTAAAGACATACCCACTCGTGAAGCTTACTTCATCATTATCAGTAACCCAGTTGACGTCACAATATCCCTCTAAGACTGAAGGAAAGCCAACAAAAATGAGGTTCCAGTCAATAGTATCTTTAAGATACTTATGTAAGCGTCTGAGTGCAATCCAGTGCTCTCCACTAGGATTATGAGTATATCTGCTTAACCTACTCACTGCATAGGCAATATTATGCCAAGTATAGTTCATTAAGAACATAATTCTTCAAATAATTTTAGCATACTCTTCTTGGGAAACACTACTTCCTTTATTCTTAAAAAGATGGATACTAGAGTCATAAGGAGTTCGAACATGGATGACATCAAAACTGTCAAATTTTTTAACACCTTCTCAATATAGTGTGTTTTATTTAAAGAAAATCTTTTTTCAGTTTTGGTAACTTTTACTCCTAAGATCACATCAACCTCTCCCAAATCAGTCATCTTAAATTTAGTAGACAAAATTTTTTTCGTTTTGTTAATGGATTCAATGTTATTATTGAATATCAACATGTCATCCACATTTAAGCTTATGATGACACAATCAGTTCCAAACATTTTCGAATACACGCATGCATTCGATCCATTAACAATAAAACAAAAACTCAAATGGTTTTATAAAATTTCTCGTACCACTGCTTTGGAGCTTGTTTAAGACCATATAAAGACTTTTTAAGTCTACACACGTTGCCTTCCATACCAGGTGTCTCAAAACCTAGTGGTTGCTCCATATAGAACTCCCCATCTAGATCTCTATTCAAAAATGCAGTTTTTACATCCATTTGATGTAATGCAGCTTATGAATGGATGCGATTGCAAACAAGGCACAAATTGTTGAGATTTTTGTCACGGGAGAGTACGTATCAAAGAAGTTAATATCAAACTTCTGAGTGAACCCTTTGACTACTTGTCTTGCCTTATACTTCTAGATTGAGCCATATGGTCTAAGTTTCTTTCTAAAGACCAATTTATTATTGATAGGTTTAAATCCTCTAGGCAAGTCAACCAACTCCCAAGTGTGATTAGACATTATTGATTCTAGTTCATCATCAATAGCATTTCTCCAAAAACTAGCATCATTTGAACTTATAGCTTCATTATATGTCTTTGGATCCTCATCTAAAAGAAAAGATTGAGCTATAGGTTCGGTTATAAAGTCTAAATCACTAATTTCTGTAATAAAGGAAGTTTATAAAATCTGGTCCGAAGGTAGTTGTTATCCTTTGTCTTTTACTTCGTCTATGCTCTAATTCAAACTCTAGAGTTTCCTTGGCAGGAATACTAGAAGAAGCAGAAGTATGACTTTCTCGTTGTGTTTCAACATTTAATCTAGGTTTCTTAAGAGGAAAGGAGTCCTCAAAGAACACATCATCCCTAGATTCACAAATTGAGAAGTCATGTAAATACATAAACCTATATGCGGCACTATTTGTAGCATACCCTATAAACATTGTATCAACGGTTTTAGAACCGATTGTGGTTTTCTTAAAGTCAGGTAAACCGACTTTTGCTAGACACCCCCATATTTCTGACATTTTAAGATAGAAACAAATCCATAATTGTCTTGAACAACGTGTAAACAAATACTCAATCATACTAGAGTAAAGTTTTTTATGAGTTTTAACCATAAAACGATATTTTAAGAAACTCAAATCTTGTTTACACATGATTATATTCTCAAGGTTTTGAGAAATATTAATCATTAAGATTAGTATACATAATCTCAAACGATTATGAAATTTATTTTATCTCATTCAAAGAGAATTTTAACTTTCTCCTAATTGGAGAAATTAAAATATTATGCAAATATTTATAAAGAGTTTACAAATTTTCCTAGCAACATAAAAAATTATCTCAAGTTTATTACAAGAGATTTCAACACAACTCTTAAGATAGATCATCTCTTTTCTTTCATCTACTTAGGAAAAGAACTCAAAGAGATTTAATTGCTACAACATACTTTTAGTAGTACTAATGTCTATCATATTCTCATTCATATTATTCAGCATATTGGCCCTGAAGAGACCATCACATATTTTATTTACTATGACTAAATTTGGTATTCTGCTCAACCAAATTAATCTCAACTCTTTTAACTTCTACACTAAGTTTGAAGAGATCTTATTTGTCATAGTATTTTTATAAAAGTTAGCACATTAAAGAACAATGCACCAGGTAGGTTACCATGAAAGAGAGGTGGTGCACTAGGCACACTTAAATACCAAATCTTTGATAGAACCAATCCTAGACATGCATTTTCATAGTGTTTTTCTATAAGCCATTTATGAATTTTCTCTTTATTTAATTAAGGTCTCTTAACGAATTATGCTTGATACTTTTACTCACAATAGTATCTTATTAAGCATACACATTTTGGCTTACCACTACCTTAGTCTTAGTCCTTATACTAGTGGTTTATCTCAGTCCAAAACATATCCACTAAGTTTTAAAGGCTAACTTAAAGGATCAATATAAATTCATGTATATAAAAGCATGAATTAATAGACAAGTCTAAATAATCTGACTTTATAGGTAGAACCACAATTTCAAGTAGACTTTGTTCATTCTCACCATGCATATGATCTTCACTCTTCTCATCATTATCTTTTAATCAAAATGATCTCGGAATCTACCAAGATGATTACATAAACTCAAATGAAGATTGTACATGGTTAGCCTAAAAAATAATTTACTAACAGTAAAATTCAAGATAATTAACTGATAGTAATAGATCTTATCTTTAGTAGCTTTCGGTAATCAAAACAACTATTGGATAAGAACATTTGATATGGAGAATTTTTCATTTCAACATCTATTAGATCTGTTCAACTTCTCCAATGAATCAAACTTGGTCATTGACATATTTGTTTTGATAAACATCCGTTCCTCTCGTTGACTTATAAATTTCTCAAAATAAATTATTAGTACGACAATTATATATATATATAGCCCTCTTTACAAATTATAGTAATACTTACTCATGCTTTTCAAAAAACAAGAACAATCTCCTTCATCAAATAATAATTATAATGTTTAATAACTATTATTAAAGCCAAGGTCATAAGCATACTTCGTAAAACACTATAATGTCTTATAAAAGACATTAAAAAGCTAATGTTAAAAAACATGTAACCTCCCCTCATATCAATAACGCTACAACTTTAAAATAATTTTTAAAGTCATGACACATAGACGTTTATCGTCTTTATAAGCAATAAAAGCTAATTAAAAACATTTACCCCTCATAACAATAAATTGTTTCATTGTCCAAAAAATTAAAAGTAAATTTTCTTTTAATATTTAACTTATATAGTCTTTTCAAAAGCAAAGACCGTTTCCTTCACAAAATAGCATTACCAAAACTGAAAACATGCTATCATTGATTCAATATGCCTTTTAATCAAATTACTTCAATTTGCTATACATTAAAAAACGCTAAAATGTTCTAATTATTTGAACTTTTTCGTTAATCAACACAAATAATTTTGTCAACTACTCGAACATTATAATTTGTGTATAACAAAACGATGACGACAATATTTGATAAATAACTTTTAAATATGTTATTATAATATGGTAATATTATATGATAACAGTAACAATCATAATTAATGATTGCATGCATCTTCTCATTTAAAAGTTTTCCTTCAGAATTTAAAACATACGTTTAGGAATTAAAATTATATAATATATAATTTAAGCCATGTATGCAACGCATGAATTTTCAAAAGTTACCTTAAGCCATGTATAAATTTCAACAGGAAACCTACTCTTTTATTCATGCAATTCCACGCATTCCCATCGACATCATAACCAGTGTTTGCTATTGAGTTTACCTCCGGAATTTGCTTTGAATTTTAACCATGTTTCAACAACAGTAAAATTCGCTTCTAAACTGTTGGAAAAATAGACTGCTGCAAAACGAGGCGTTAACACTGACTGGAAAAATAATAAAATAATTATACAAAACCAAACCGTGTCGTGGTATTAACCACTGCCTTAGAAGAGAATTCGCCCCGATGTGTGTAATCGCTACAATGGACGAACGACCCCCCGAGGTTAGCACAGCTCTCCAAATTTTGTACACCTAAAAGATGGAGCGGACTTTGATGGTACTGCTCTTCTCTCAACTCAAAATCAACACTCGTGATAGGTTTATAAAAACCAAAGAGAGTGTTTCTAAAGCAAACTCTATTGCTTAGGTATTTCTCAAATGAGTGAAATTTCCCACTATTTATAGGCTAAATAGTGAGAGTAAAATCGTCTTTTCCACATCACAAATTAATTCTATTAATAATAGAATTAAATATCATTATTATATGAGTTACATTTTGAGTATTAACAACAAGTTTCAAACCTCTCTTATTGTTTTTAAAATGGTTTTTAAGAGAATAAAACCTTTGCTTCCGGTTTCGGAAAAGGAAAAAAATATGAACCCTAACTTTTTATTTATATATTTTATATGCTTTGAAATAAAAAGAAAGAAAGAAAGAGGAGATACCTCTTAAGTTTGTTTATTGTATTGCTTGTTCTCTGAAATTCTCCCAATTGATGCTTCGGGGTTACAATGTTTTGGGTTCGGTCTTTATAGCATCGAAATTATAATTTATAGAAAAATAGAAAAACCTAAGAAAATGCTATTGGTAGCATATTCTCTTGTTTATATTCATATTTGTAATGATAACAATTAAGTAACCAGAATTAAAATGGATAGAGATGAGCATAAATAGTCTTGGGTAGGGAAGAAGAAGAGAGAATAAAGAGAGACAATATTCATTCACTTTTAGGATAAGAAAACGATAAGGGTGTTGAGCCCCTATTACCCTAATTACAACAATCATCAAATGAAATCGTTCCACTAGAGAAAAATAAAACAAATATAGCAAACGAACTCAACCATTAATTAAAAGAAAACAAGAATTAACAGGAAATAACAGTCATCAATTAACAGCTCCTTACAATACTCCCTACTCAACATGATCCTTGACCTCAAGGATCAAAATCTGGAAACTGTTGTTGCAAACGATAAATGACCTCCCAAGTTGCATCTTCAAGGAAAAGAGTTAGTCCACTCTACTCGCACTTCAGTCACTGCCTTGTTCCCTCTTTTCACCATCCTACTTTCTAGAATTCTCTATGGTTCATTGGCAATAGAACCATCAGCATCTACCACTGGCAAGTCACTTTGAAATGTTTCTGCCCCAATGTGTTTCTTTAACTGGGAAACATGGAACCTCGAGTGCACCCTTGATCCTGCGGGTAACTTCAACTGATAAGCTATTGTCCCAACCCTATTTATTATCTGAAATGGTCCAAACCATTTCAGAGCAAGCTTCTAGAATCCTCTTACTTGAACTATTTGCTGTCTATAAGGTTGAAGTTTCAAGTAAACACAATCTCTTACCTAAAATTCACTGTCCCCTCTTCCTTTTGTCTGCCTGTTGTTACATTTTAACTAGGGCTCACTGCAAAGTTCTATCTAAAACAACCACCATGGATTCACCAGCTATGTAAGGTAAATGGACTGGGGGTTCTTGTCCATACAAAGCACTGTAAGGAGTTGCATTAATGGCTGAGTGGTGGGAGGTGTTGTACCACCATTCAACAAGATGCAACCATTTGCTCCAATCCTTTGGCCTTTCTCCATTCATGCACCTCAGATATGTTTCTAATCATTTATTCACCCTTTCATTCTGCCCATCAATTTCTGGGTGATATGCTGTAGAGGGTGTGATGGAAACCCCTAATTTCTTAAACAGTTCTTTCTAGAATAAACTCATGAACACTTGGTCTCTATCACAAACTATGTTACAAGGCAGCCCATGTAATTTAAACACATTCTCCATAAAAACCTGAGCAATATCTGCTGCTGAAAAAGAATGGTTTAAAGCTATAAAATGTGCTTACTTGGTCAGACGATCCACAACTACCATGATGACATTTTTCCCTTCGAATTCGGAAGCCCTTTGATGAAATCCATGCTAATAGAAGACCATGCTGATTCTGGAACTGGGAGAGACTGAAGTAATCCCCTACGATGCTGAATATCTCCCTTGTTTTTCTGGCAAACTGTGCATTCCCTCATAAAATGTCTGATATCTTTTCTCAAACCCTTCCAATACATGACTGATGAAGCTCTTTTGATGATGACATGGGCTCCTAAATGCCCCCCATAGGACTGCTATGAAAGTACTGTATCGGCTTCTTTCTCAAATTTAGATCCTCCCCACTATTAACTTGCCCTTCCTCTGTAATACCTTCCCATCCCAAACATATTTAGAGTGACTATGCTCCTATCTTCCAATTCAAAAATTAGTTTTTGAATTTTACTATATGTTTTTCAAGTGTTAGCAATCTTAGATAGTAAATGAGTAGTGACACAACTAATTTCCATGGACTGACTAGTTCCAAACAAAGGGTTACTTGATATTACATCACCAACCCTATTATGAATTCCCCTTCTATAGCACACTTCGAAGTCATACCCTTATCATTTTTACTACCCATTTCTGTTAAGAAGGTTCTGATGACCTGTCTTAATTTTAAAGTGCATGTCCAAAAGATAAGAAGACCATTTCTTTACAGCCATCAAGGCTGCCAACATCTCTTTCTCATAAATAGATATCCCTTGATGTTTCACTCTCAGACCTTTACTAAAAAAGGCCAAGGGCTTCCCTCTATGAGTCAAAACTGCTCCCACCCCCACGTCAGATGCATCTGTTTCCACCACAAACTCAACTTCAAAATTTGGTAGGGCAAGTACAAGGGCTGATTGTACTATTCATTTCAATGCCTCGAATGCTAAATGTTCCTTCTCTGACCACAACCAAGCCCCTTTTTCAGCAAGTCATTCAAGGGTCTCACTATGCTCCCATATCCTCGAATGAAATGTCGGTAGTAACCATATAATCCAAGAAAACCCCTCAACTCTTTGACTGTCCTGGGACTAGGCTACTCTAAAATGCATTAGACTTTAGACTGTTCCATGGCTATAACACCCCCAGAAATAACATATCCTAGATAATCCGCTTCTTTAGCTTCTAGACTGCATTTACTCATCTTGGCATATAATTTGTCTTCTCAAAACTTCCAATACTTCTCTAACATGCTTCAATTGGTCCTCGTTTCCAGAATAATAAATCAAGATATCGTCCAAGAACACTAATATAGATTTTCTCAACATTTTCTTGAAGATCTTGTTCATCAATCCTTGGAAGGTTGCAGGGGCGTTAGTAAGCCCAAATGGCATCACAACAAACTCGAATTGTCCCTTTTGAGTCTTGAAAGCAGTCTTGGGAATATCAGGTTCCCACATTCTTATCTGATGGTAACCCGATCTCAAATCTAGCTTAGAAAAAATAGTACCATTCCCTAGTTCATCTAAAACTTCCTCAATAATCGGCATTGGAAATTTGTCCTTCCAGGTTACTTGATTCAACTCCTATAATCGACACACATCCTCCATGAACCATCATATTTTTCACCATCACTACTGGAGATGCAAAAGGGTTGTTGTTGTCCCTTATCACCCCGGTGCTCGACACCTCTCTAATCAACTTTTCTATCTCATTTTTATGGAAGGGGAGATACCTATAGGGTTTAGTTTTACCACATCCCTTTCATCCACTAGTGGTATTCTGTGGTCCTGGCCTCTCCCAAGAGGTAATCCTTTTGGTTCTTCGAATACATCTATGAATTCCTCCAACAACCCTGAATCTCTACTATCAATGGCTCTTTTCCAGTTTTCACATCCAATTTAGCATTCAAAAATAAAACACATGTAATATATGGGCTAACATTGCCTCTCAACATTTTTTAACAGGATCTGGGCTCAATTTTAGAAATAGGAATCAGATTAATACCTTCCAGCTTCACTTTTTTTCAGCATGCTGAAACTCCATGGACAGTTTTGAAAAATCCCATCTAATTGGTCCAAGTGTTGGTAACCATTGTACCCCTAACACAACATCACTTCCTTTAAAGGGTAGCACCATAAAATCTATCACCAATTTATGATTATGTGTTTCCCACTCCACATCCTTACGAACTCCCAAAGTTTCCAACAGTCCCTCATCTGCCACTATCACTCTCATGTTACATTTCCTCTCTATTCTCAATTCTAACCTCTTAGTTGTTGACAAGATAATGAAGTTGTGTGTGCTTCCATAATTAACCAACACAATGATCTCCAATCCTTGAATAAACATTTTGAACCTCATGGTCTCCCAAGAAGCCATACCCCACATAGCTTGCAAAGATAATACCAGACCTTTTGTTTTGGATCATTCCCCAATCTCACTAGTATCTTCACAATCCAAAAATTCTTTTGTGTCTACCACTTCCTCAATCCTTTCTACTAATATCTAAAAAACTTGTGTCTTAGCACACTTGTGTCCTGGTTTGTACTTTGCAGCACACTAGAAGCACAATCACTTCTTCCTTCGATCATCAGTTTCAGCAAAAGTAAGGGTCTTCCCATTGTTTCTGGGGTTGGGATTTGAACTTGGCTTTATGGTTTTGGGGTTAAGAGAATTTGAGGACACATTCCTAGGCCCATAAGTCTATCCAATATGGGATACACCAACACCAGTTCTATGTAACAATCCAGAAAATTTAGCAGGCAATGACAAATTAGATGGAATCACTAATTTGTTTGGGGGAACAAAATCTTTCTTCTGGGAGGGTAAAAGATCATTTACTAATTTGTTTAGGTTGCAACAATTTAAAAAATTGATTAGTCTCCAAACGTAAATGATTTTTGAAAATGCTAAGAACTTGATTCAACAACAACACAAAGTCCTCATAGTATTTCTCCACTAACTTTGTATGGTAGAGTGTAACAAACTCTACAAAAGGGTCCTCGAATCCTTCTGGAGCAAATCTGTCACGCAACAAAGTCAGGTATTGAATCCATGTCAATTTCCCCAAATCCCCTATAACCCCCTTAGCCCAACCTAGACGCCTAACCCGATCTAAGAAGATTACACGGGGAAAACCAATGTCAACTCGTTAAAGTCAACCTTGATTAACAACCTTTTTTGTTTTTATCTTCTCTAGATATACAATATTAACCTACGTGTTCATCAAGACCATTAGGAAGAAACAACACAACGATCGGAGTTCAATTAGGGGTTCAATTACATACTTATGACTTTTAGGGACCATTTCACAAATTACATAAATTACAGGGACTCTTCAGATTTTAGAGTTACCAATCCTCATTTAGTCATATAAGATGCTACCACGTAAAATTTCAGCTCAAATCGATCATCCAAACTCATCCAATTGATCAAATAACATTCAAGGACCAAAACATAACATTTCAAGACTTACAAAGATACTTTTAACCGAATTTTAACTACCCATATCGATACACTTGAGCTTGTATCGATACGCGGGAAGACAGTAGCCAAAGATGGGAAGAGCGTATCGAAACGCTTCCCCGCGTATCGGTACGACCTTAAAACCTGGCTTGGGAGTATCGATACGCGGGCAGTGCATACCAATACCCATGTACTAAAATGCCTGAATTTTGCCTTAGTGTATCGATACAGTTCCCCGTGTATCGATACGCATACCAGAAAGGCTCATCCCAACATCATTTAAACATACTTAAACATACCCAATCAAGCTTAAATCATGCATACAAGTTATAATCTACCTATTAGACATGCAACAGTAAATCACACTCATCGAACCATGATGATATGTTAGTTATTCAAGCATTCTTAAGAAACCAAACTAAAGCATAGTCAAAATACCATAAGCAAAACATGAAACTAATTAGAGGTCGATTACAAGTCCAAAATCAGAAACCAAACTTGCTTAAGATAACAAACATCACCAACATATCCAGAAAGTAAGAATTCTCACCCATTGCCACTTATTACACTAAGGGTGAACCACATACATTGCTTAACCAAAACTCTTGGAATCCCCTTGCTATTGGGCTGCCTTGAAATGCTCAATTCTTTTCATTGATGAAACAAATGAGCGTAAGCATAAAGCTTAGTGAGGGTCGCTAGAACAACATTCATCAATGCATTACATAAAACCTTTGCAACATCATTTGTAAACTCATTCCTTTCTTTAATACTTGCTCAATTAGGCATTCAATGCACTTTTAAAACCACATGCATATTGCATCTTTCAAACAACAACAAAATCCTCCACTCATGCTTAAACCAAGCATCACATGCATTATTGCATCATTCACAAGCATCTCATGCTTAATCATTAATCATTATCATTATATTGGCTCGCAAGTGATAATTCTCAAACCACACCAAAACACATGACACAATCAGATACGCGGATTACAAGCGTTGTCCCACACGCTTCATACATACTACCGGACAACACAAGGTGGAGATCAATGGCATAATCACAACCCCTCAACACCCGTGATGGATATTAATGGCACAATCACAACCCCTCAACATCACTCATCGATAGTTGTATAATTCCACTAACGAGAGTACGAGACACATACCACAAGACTTACACACGAGATTAAACCATTCACCGTTGTGATCTTAGCCTCAATCGTTAGGGTACTTGGATGGAGATTACGGCACAATCACAACCCCTCGACATCCAAGGCGACTTTATTCACGGTGCACCCAATCCTATAGCCGGCTATCTATATCTGATTAAAGTAACTAAAAACCATTTCCATCACTTACCAATATAATCATTTAACATCAATATTCCACTGTTTTACAAGCATAAACACAATGTCATTTCCACAAGCATAAACATGCTTAACATCATATGCATTTACCACATAAAACCAAGGATCACTTACCTAGTGCATCCTTAACATAATGGCATTAAAATCCAACATTAACCATGCTTTAAAACAATAATCAAAACCACATTAACTCAAGTGCATTTCCATCAAATCATAACACATTTCCAAGAGAAGCTTTCGAATCACTTACTCTTGAACTTAGCTAAGTGTTTCAAACTTACACTAAGCTCCCATGACCACGCTCAAAGCATTACAAAGCTGGAAAATCCATTTCCACTCACCGATACGCGAAGCCTTGCTCGCCGACACGAAAATTACTCTTCTGGAGCCTCCAACAACGTCTCGTTTGCTCCCGGATCAAGATCCCCTGTTTTCACATCATCAAAACAGAGATCCAAATGCATTAAAATGCATTTCAACACCAGCAACCAATCAAAAACTCGTTGCTCACCCAAACTACACCAACTTAGCCATCCAAAACAACCGAAAATTCAATCGATTGCTTCCTAAACCAAGCCCAGCCAACATACATCACTTCCAATCAATTATAAACATCAAAACACATCTAAATTCAACCTAAACCCTTCCTTATACCTTCAGCCAGCATTACTCTCACATATCACCTCAAAACCCAACTAGAACTATCAAGAAGCTCAAGGATCTCAAGGATTTCGGGATCTATATCAACAAAACCTGTTTTCAACATATTAACCATCTCAAAAATCAATTAAAATCAATCCAAAATAGAGCTTAACAAAAGAAGTTTGAAAATCAAGAATTTCATATTATTTTTGCAAGATTTCAATCTCAAATCAATACCACATTGGAAACCCAACTAAAAACATTAGTTAAAAGACAAAGATCTTGGGAATTTCAATAAAGAACCTAGATTGAAGGTTGAGAACGAGATTTACCTCCAATCCTTGCTTTCCTCAATGAATGACAAGTTTCCCTTAGCAAAAATCCTGAAGAATTTGAAAGGTCTCTTGAATTTTGTTTAGAAAATATTGAGAGAGTGTTTGTGAGAAAAGAATTCTGGAGAAAATGAGTTAGAATTGTGTTTGGCTGAAAATGATTAGAGAAAGGTAGTTACGTCAAGCGAAATCTCATTTTTCTAATATATTAATTTTAATTCAATAAAAATCCTTTTATTAAATCACTTTAAAAAATCTCTTTTAAAACACATGTCATATTAAGGAAAGGCTAAATTGCCATAAAGCTCCCTAAAGATTCTAAGATTTTGGCTCATCTTTTAAAAATCACATTTTCCCACAGTTTTGAAACTTTACATTTTGGTCACTATAAAAAATGTACCTCTTCCGAAACTCTTTTTATGAAATTGATTTGACCAACCTCTTAAACATAATTTTAGAGGATTTTAGCAATTTTTACCATATTTTTATCATATCCCGATCCTTGATTTCCTTAAATCACCAACCTCGATTCGAACCGTTCCCGACCGGTCCGATTCGATGTCCAAAACATCTAGGCCCAAAACCAAGGCATTACACCCCTTGTTCCGAGTAACCAACTGGTGCCATTGGAGAGCCTTTCCTTCCAAGTGCAACATCACAAACCTAATTTTAGCTCATTCATGCACGTTCTCTGCTTTAAAATATTATTCTAACTTAGAAAGCCAACCTTTAAAATTTGTCCCATCAAATCTAGGGTACATCAGCTTGTATGCGAAATTTTGTGACCGTGAAATCTCCCCTGTCTGAGTGACCTGAACTTCATCATCAACAACAGATACTAGTGGAATGGCACAATGCTTACTGCTAGGAGCTTGAGTTCGTGGGGGAACGTTGACCCTATGGTCAGGTTGCGAAGCCGGTGTTATAATGGGTTGAGCCCCCAAAACTCCTTGAGTCTGAATCTAAATACCCACTACCTTCAGGGTTGTCTCGATCTCCGGAACGTGTGTCTTTCCCAGGGCGATAGAAATCCCTTCTAGATTTCAGTCAGGATGGAAGTCCTCATCTAAGTCATTCAATTTTCCATCTTGGTGTTGAGCAAAGCGATGTACGATTTCAGCTGTGAAACTGATAATTGCATGAATATCCTTGTTTTCATACCTTTTTGTTATAGCATTTGCCTGTTCTTGAGTCCATTCCATAGCATTTAGGTTGTATTTTCTTCTTCTAGGTGCATCTTTAGATTTGTTGGTTATTAGTCCATATTGAGGGGTACTGCTCGGAAGGTTGGTTTTAGGTTTGATGGTGCACAGGAAAGGAGTCAAGAGAGAAAGCTTGTGCCAGGAATTGCTATAGCATAGTGGAAGTGGAAATCAGCCAAAACGTGAGAAGTACGTGAGCTGCAGAAAAGGATGACCTGACACGTGCAACAGTCGATACCCACCTGCAGACTGTCCACCTTGTCCCCTCGTGGCAGAGCTTGTCGGTGGATATTCCTTGGGATTACCAAGGAATCTTTATGGCACAAAACCCTAGAAGCCTCCACTATATAAAGAGGGGGAGAAGCTTGGAAAGAATACACACGAAAGAGAGGCAGAAGAGAGCTTAGAGAGAGAAAAGGAGAGAGAAGTTTTCATCTTCATCTTCTCCGCTTGGTGTCATCCATCGTTGAATCTCCAAGGAGTGGCCTCGTTGGCCTCGAGAGAGGCAGTGGGCCTAAGACAGTAGGGCAGTCCATGGCGGAGAGGGAGTTCACCTTTCTTTCTGTCGCTTTAGCAATTTCTTTTCATATCTTTATATTTGGTGATGTTATCACAATGATACGTTGGATGATGTTTCCCAGCCATGAATTGTTTTAGGTGGCTTGGGTTTGATGGATGATTTTATTTTGAGAACTTTTTAATACATGCTATAGCTTTTCAGTGTTTATCATGTTCTATGCTTTGCTTATGCGTTTTATTTCCTTAAAGTTGTAAGAGCCATCGAGAGTTGGACGTTCTTTAAGTGTGTGTTGAGGTTAGTAATCGATAGAGCTAGCCTTAGAACCCCCCATAAGCAATGGAGTGACTGTCGGGAGGCAGACTCTAGCATACCTTAGAGATAAGTGATAGGTTTCAAGGGCTAAAAAGGATAGTTCGTGAAGAGTAGGGGAGTGTTAAGAGTTTATGTCGAGAGGTATTGCTGTAGCATTTTTGACTGCCAGTTTCCTGGCTAGAGATAGTTTAAGAGCACTTTTAGCAAATCCTGCCTAGCATAGAAGATAGCTGAAGAGTCTTAGTGTCATTAAGAAGTTTAAGTTAGGTTGTCCATCATTCCCAGCCAGTCATTCCGTAGTGAGTTTCACATACGAAAGGGGACTTGTTCATCATATTGCTATCTTATCTTTCTCTACACTGTTTTGCTCAACATTATTTTACATCATCTCTTTTACTATAGCATTGTCATCTGCAAAAAGTTCAATCAATATTGTTACAGCAAACTGTGAATACCTCCAATCCCTGTGGATACTCACTCACTCACTCACTTTATTTCTCGTTCGACATGTATACTTGCACTATATTTGCGTATCATTTATAGTACACTACACATAAGAAACAAGTTTTTGGCGCCGTTGCCGGGGATTGGCAATTGGTTGTTTACGGTTTTTTTGTTTATATCGCTTGTTCTTTTTGTTTTTGTACATATTTATCTAGGATTTTTCTTTTTTTTCCAGGTGTTCTGCTAGTGCATGACCAGAAGGCGACCTAGAGGACCCCTGCAATAACCTATTTCTGAGATCGAGCATTTCTTGAGACTTAGGAGACATGTTCGAAAAGAAGAGACCAAAAACATGAATCAAGAGGTACCACAACCTCAAGGTAACGAAGATGTTATGGCAAATGGCCAAGGAGAAGCGGCTCGACCTCAAGCCATTAAAGATCATTTAACTCCTATCTTGGATGATCTCTATCCCAGAATAGTAGCTCCAGAAATTCAGGAAGCCCAGTTTGAGCTTAAACCAATTATGTTCAACATGCTGAACACTATTTATTAATTTGGAGGTATGCCTCACGAAGATGTAAGACAACATATCTGTGCTTTCTTGGAAGTTTGGGACTCGTTCAGACAACAAGGAGTGCACGATGATGTGCTAAAGCTTAAATTGTTTCCATATTCTTTACGTGATCGTGCTAGAGCATGGCTAAGTGGAGTGCCAGCTGGATCAATGGAGACTTGGGCAGATCTATGCAAAAAATTTCTGCTACGGTATAATCGACCCAATAGAAACACTCAGTTGAGAAATGATATTGCTTCTTTACGTCAAGCTGATGACGAATCCATGTGCGAGTGTTGGGATCGATTCAAGGGATTATTGAGGAAATGCACTAATCATGGTTTTCATGATTGAACCCAAGTGGTTATGTTCTATAATGGGGTGAATGCTCCCACAAGGATGATGTTAGATGCTTCAACAAATAGAACCTTATTAGAGAAATCATCGGAGGAAGCATTCGACATTCTTTTTAGGGTAGCCAACAATGACTACCAGTTTCCGACCACAAGGCTTGGAACGGGGAGGAGAACCCAAGTAGTTCGACAGAGTGAAGCGGATGACTCGGTAGCCACCCAGTTAGCTGCTATCACCAATATGCTAAAGAACCTCCAATGTCCCAATGAAGTCAAGGAAGTGAAATCTGCAACCTCATGTCTCAGATGCGATGGCAATCACCATTTGAGTGAGTGCCTTGACAATCAAGAGTCAGCCAACTATGAGGGGAATTATAACCGCAACAACAATCCATACTCTAATACCTACAACCCAGGATGGCGTCAGCATCCAAATTTCAGTTAGGGTAATCAAGAGCACATCAATTCTGCACAACCAGTGCCACAGAAAAATCTGATCGAAGCACCACCTTTTAATCAGATGATACCATGGCAAGGTCACAAGGGAGCAACATCTTCATCGAAGAGTTCGCTAGAGACCACATTCAAAGAATTTATGGCTATGACAAAAGATTTCATGGGAACCACGAAAGTTTTGCTACAAGATCATGAAGCAAACATTAAGAATCAAGGAGCCTTATTGCAAAGCCATAGTTCCTCTCTCCAAGCCCTAAAAACACAAGTTGGTCAAATAGCTCAAACCTTGTATGCGCGACCTCAAGGAAGTTTGCCTAGTGACACTGAAGCCACTAAGTACCATAGCAAGGAGCAATGCAGCGTACTAACATTAAGGAGTGGCAAGGAAATTAGCAAGGAAGACAAGTTTGGGGGAAAAGAGAAGGAGGAATCTCAGCCTAACTTGACTTAGGAAGAAGATAACTCACAAGATCCTCCAGGTGAAGAGAAGGGTGAGGAAGTCATAGCAAAAGAAACACCGGAGGAGGATCCTGCTTTGGCTACAACAAAAGATGCAACTCCGCCAATCTAGATAAATGAAGTTAGACCCCCACCTCCTTTTCCTCAACGACTCAGGAAGCAGAAAGAAGATATCCGATTCAAGAAATTCGTACATATCCTGGACAAGTTACATATCAATGTCGCATTTCTGGAGGCCATTGATCAGATGCCAACATATGCCAAGTTCCTTAAGGATATAGTCACAAAAAAGAGGAAGGTTGAGAAGCAAGAAATTGTCGCTATAATAGAAGAATGCTATTATATGTGGAGTAAGCTGCCATCTAAGAGGAAGGACCCATGTAGCTTTGTCATCCCATGCTCTATTGGCGATAAGTTTGTTGGAAGAGCACTTTGCGATTTGGGATCAAGTGTTAACTTGATGCATAAGTCAATTTTTCTGAAACTGGGAATTTGAGAGGCACAGCCCACCAAGGTTGTGCTGCAACTAGCAGATCACTCTTATGTTTGCCCAAAAGAAAGAATTGAAGATGTCATGGTGAAAGTAGACCGATTTATTTTTCCAGTCGACTTCTTAATCCTCGACTGTGAAGTTGACAGCAACACACCCATTATCTTGGGTAGGCCATTTTTAGCCACCGGACAAGCTTTAATCGATTGTGAGAAGGGTGAATTCACGATGCGAGTGGCTGGTCAGACGATCACGATCAATATTCATGACACCCTCAAGTATGCAGGCAATCTAGAAGTATGCCAATATATAGATGCTACAACACAGAATGTGATTGATGAGTTTTGTTGTAGCAATGAGATGCAAATGGAAGAGTTTGAAGCACTCTACAAAGATGATGATTCAGACCTAGAAGAGCTCTCAAGGGAAATGGAGAAGTCTAGTCGACTTGAGGCTAGACCATGTACGCACTTTGAATCTCTTGATTTTTCAGAATTTGTACCTCCTAAGCCTTCCCTTGAGCATGCACCTACTCTAGAACTGAAACCTTTGCCATCACATCTTAAATATGTTTAATTAGGGACCAATGAAACTTTTTTTTTGATAATCTCATCTAGTCTCACACCTAAGCAAGAAACTAGTTTAGTAAATATGTTGAGACAACATAAAAATGCTCTAGGGTGGACTATGGCTGATTTGAAGGGTATAAGCCCTGCTATATGTATGCATAAATTTTTTCTTGATGATTGTCACAACAATTCTGTTGAGCCCAGAGGAGATTAAACCTAAACATGAAGAATGTGGTGATGAAAGAGATAATCAAGTGGCTTGATGCTGGAGTAATCTACCCGATATCCGATAGCTCATGGGTCAGCCCAGTGCAATGTGTGCCGAAGAAGGGAGGCGTGACCGTGGTAAGCAACGAGGAGAATGAACTATTGCCTACTAGAACCGTCACAGGGTGGAGGATTTGCATGGACTATAGGTAGCTCAACAAGGCAACCAAGAAGGACCATTTCCCCTCCCATTCATTGATCAGATGTTGGATCGACTAGCAGGCAAGGCATTTTACTGCTTCCTCGACGAGTATTCTAGGAACAATCAGATTGCTATAACACTCGAAGACCAAGAGAAGACAACTTTCACATGCCTTTATGGAACTTACGCTTTTCGGAATTGTCTTGTTTTAACCCGTCTAAATGTGATGTTAATTTTATCTTAAAAAGGTTAAGAATGGCTTAACCGATCTAATGGGCTTAATATCCATCCTGATAAGACAAGGATGAATGTAAGCTAATTAAACCGGTTAAAACCCTAAACTTAATTAAAGCTCTAAACCTAAGCTGACCTAATTGTACGGATCGTGCCCCTATGAGACGGACACACGATTTGAAACAATTAAATTGATCATAAAAAATAAAAATAAAAAAACCTAAAGGTCTAATCTACCGAGCTCAAGCCCACCTAAACTAAGCAAAGCCCCAATTACCTAATCCTAATATCCTAACCCTCAAAGCCCAAGGCCCAAACTTATAAATGTAAATACTCACAACATATTCTATACTAACAATATATTATATATGTAATACTATACCACGTATCATAAAAATATATATTATGCATGTTTAAAAAAACTTCGTATGAAGAATTTATATCATTTGTCAAGAAAATGTATATTGTACATTTCATAACACTATATACTTTTTTTTTTATAAAAGGCTATATGTTATACATTTTATAAGAAAACTATACATTATATACTTTACTAACTATAAGTTATATACGTTATAAAAAAGGTATCATATAAAACATATATTATATACATGACAACCACATATGTTCACATTATCAACCAAAGCCCTAATCACTACACATATCATACGTTCTTCACATCACATCATAAAAAGGGGGAAAAGACTGAAATTAAAGAAACTAAAATATAGTGGTAGAAATTAAAAAAGCATGATAAAGGAAAGAACATTAGAATTAGGACTAAAATTAACAGAAAATAAACCCTGAGGGCCAGTTTTAAAACAAAAACATATTTGATTAAAATAGGGGCGAGATTGAAAAGCATTTAAAAGTTACAAGGACTATGTGAGTAGTTTTGAAACACGGAGACCCTTCCGCTCGTAAATAGCGCGACACAGAAGGGTTAGAACGCCATTAATCCTATTTTAAAAAGCTAAAATACTATAAAAGCTAATTTAAAGTCATTTCGACCCCTTTTCGCAAACCCTAGCCCCCTTTCTTTCTCTCGTCTGTCGAGCGTTGCTTCATCGACCATCGTTAACCGGCGCCGAAAACCATAAAAAAAACTTCAAAGCCTCTTTTCTTTGTAGATCCCAAACTTGACGCTCTCTTTTAGAAAACCAGAACGAAAACCCTTCTTTGTTTTAGAAAATGAGACTAAAAAAACCAACCCCCTAAAGCTTACTGTTCCGTCCGACTCACCATTTGTGGCCTCAAAAGAGCCGGTAGGCTTGTCGCCGGGGAGAAACGACACCAATCGTATAGAAGATGAATCGTCCGAAGGCGGATCGACACGGAAGGGGATACGAACCGACAAAGGTAAAAAAACTCTAAATTTGCATGCTTTTATGCTTCGAAATAGGGGAGAAAAAAATACCTCAGAAGGCTTTTGTATTTATGAATCTGATTTTCCCCGTTTGATTGCTTGGGATTACAATGGATTGTTTCGGGCTTTTATAGACGTATTTACATGGATTTATAAAAATAGGAAAAAATCATGTAAATTGCTATTGGATGCCTCTGATGTTTCTTGTTTGTATTCGCATGGCCGTTTTGATCTTTCTTGTTTGCCTCTGAGTTTGTTGTGTGTGTTTTCTCTGACATTTTTGTTGTTTGTTTGCATGCATCGTGACTGCCGACAGGGGACCAGAGAGAGCTTCGAATGGCCGTGCACCAACGTGGCAGATGGTGATCCCTCCGATCGATGTGGAGAAGATATGGACGACATGGAGAGCTAAGGAGTCTAGCGTGTGAGTCACACACGCGCGTGGGGAATTCAGAAGGTTCCCGCTTCAATCTCGAGCCGTCCGATCGTGAACCATATCCGATGGTTGGGATCTTGCGGCGCTAGGGCAAAAGAGGGGCTTTAGCTTTTCTTTGATCAGAGGCCATCTGGACCGTTCGATTAGCAGCCCTTGATTTGACGGTCCAGATGCAGCTGTGAAAAAATAGAAGATTAGGAATTAGGGGTTTTCCATGTTATCATATTAGGGCTTTTGGGCCAAACGGGCTCCATTATATATATACATTTTTGGGCTTTTCGAATGTAATATGGATTGATATACATATGGACTAATTTTTATTTATTTAAATTGGGCTTTGAATTTAATTATTTTTTTGTTTTGTTGTTTTTGTGGTTTCAGATTTGTTTTTATAATAATAATAATAAGGACACTAATAATAATAATAATAATAATAATAATAATAATAATAATAATAATAACAACAATATAGCATATGATAACAAGATAATATGGTAGTGGGGTAATAATAATAATAATAATAATAATAATAATAATAATAATAATAATAATAATAATAATAATAATAATAATAATAATGTTGATGATGATAATGATAATAATAATAGTAATAGTAATTGAATGTAAACATAGTAATAATAACAAGATATAAAGGATATTAATATAATATACTAACATTTTGGGTTTTTTTATAAAATTGTATAACATATATAAACTAATTTAAGTTGAACAAAGCCCACACACATATATGAAAAAGCCCATTATTATAAAATGAAATAGAAAGAGGTTAACACAGACAAAATTAGTGATTACAGTTGCCCCTCTTTGCTTGTACTTGTGGAACAAGAATAAAGCAAAGACCATAAGCATTAATTTTGTCCAACTTCCCTGTTTGGGTGATTTGCTCCTCCGAAACAACAGAATCAAAGTAGGAAGCGTTGGCATGTCCTTCTGAAACGGCAAGGGACATATCAGACAATAATTGATTCATTCTTCTGAAGCGACAGAGAACAAACCCAAATAACTTGCTTTCCCAAAACAGCAAAAACAAACTGAGTAGGCCTTCTGGGTTTTTCTGCACGCAAATCCTTGAGCTCTTTTGCTCTTAAATCCTAATGCGGCGAGTTCGAAATCCTTCGCCTAAAATCCTTAAGCTATGAGTATCTCCCACTTTTGCTCTGAAAACTTGACGTGGCGAATTTGAAATTCTTCGCCTTGAGCTATGAGTATCTGTCTCTTTTGCTCGGAAGTCCTGCTTATGGTGAATTTGAAACTCTTAACCTTGAGCTATGAGTATCTGTCACCTTTGCTTGGAAGTCCTAATTATGGCGAGTCTGTAATTCTTCACCTTGAGCTTTGAGTATCTGCCTCTCTTGCTCGAAAATCCTTGTTGAGTGTGAAAAAGTTCTATTATTTACACCCTATTTAACCCATATTTCTGCTGCATTCAAGCATTATTCATTGAATTTAGTCTAGTTTACAGCAAAACATCACAAATATATTAAAAGGCACAGTTTCAACTAAGAATGGTTATTTTTGCAAGTTGCTGTCATAGCAGACGGAAAGGGCAGGCGCTGGGCAGTAAAGCAGAAGAGCTGAAACTGGACAAGCAGTCAAGGAGGACGATGCTGCCATGGTTGCCGCCGTGACAGCAGAGGACGACAACAATTTTGAGGAGAAGAAGCAAAGTGGACCTCGACAGATAGAGAAATATTAGCCCGTCTGTCGTGTGAAAACCTCATATTTTTCCAAGCCCCAGATCAAAAGGAATGTCAAGCCCAAAGTTCAAGGAGAGAAAATCCCAAGCAAGAAAGATGACGGCTGGAAAGTAGATTCCTTGAAGATTTAGTCTTTATTAGAATCATACTTTCAATTAAAGTTGTATTCTTGCTATTTTAGATAACTTGAGCCCAAAGCTTATATAAGGGCATATATTTTGACATAGGGAGGCATAACCGATTACCCTAGTTCCTTCCCAAAACTCTAGTCGTTTTCCTTCCCACAACATGTTCTAAATTCCCCCTAGGGCCACGTATTGATTTGTAAAGTAGTTGCAAGGGTTGTTTTGTTTTAGGAATTTTCAGTTCAATAAAATAAAATTCAAGTTCTCTTATTTTGGTTATTAATATCTTGCAAGAGCATCGGGAGAGCATTGTGAGGTTATCTATTTACTTAGCATCGGGAGAGTTAAGTATACGAAAGAAATAAGAGCAAGTTCTCTAGCTTATAGTTGAACTATCTCGGGCCTAGGGATAGGATGAGGTTAAGTGTCTAAAGTAGAATTCATACACATCGGTGTTCATCCTTCGATTCACGTCGGGAGGTATCATCAAAGACCTGATCATCGACAGACTTGGACCTAGGGATAGGCCAAGGCATATCTGGGATTCTTGCCAAACTTGAAGTGTTGAGTTGATTGTTCGCTGCCGCGACAAGCAACGGACTTCTGCCGCGACAGGTACTGCCGCGACAGGGACGACGACAGAACTGAAGTTCCGCGACTTAGCAATACCTGCACTACGGAGCAATTCAATACCAGCCCATTCTCTCTATCTTGATATCTTTACACTTTTATTTATGTTTACTTCATTATTCTCGTGACAACTTTCTCAATTATTTTCTTTACTTTCGTGCAGTGAATTAAGGTGAAGCTATTATCCCAATCCATGTGGAGACGATATCCGATACTTCGTATCACTTTACTACTTGCGTCGTGTATACTTGCACTACCATTGCGCCGGGGATTGGCAACATAACTCTACCTTTTCTTTTACTGCACTTTTTTATTTTTATTTTTATTTTTATTTTTCTGTTTTTCTTTGGTGCATTCAACTCTTGCTTTTCACAAGGTTTCTTGTTTATGCGCAGGTCGAATCGAGGTAAAGATCCTGAGTATCCATTAGATCGGGAAATCGAACGTTCATTCAATCTCAAGAAACAACTTCGTCACCTATTAGCCAGGAACGAGTACCTTGAGGAACAGTTAGAGACGATGGCACACCGAGGAGACGGCCCTCCTGTTGGAGATGGAGAGGGTAGACAGCTTGTCGCTGATGCTGCTGCCGCTACCAGACGATGGTCCTGTCATGACTACATGTTGAACGATCACGTAGAACTGGAAACCACGTTGCCGGACATAGATGTTGACAACTTCGAGCTGAAACATGTTATGTTTAGCATGATCAACAATGCCGGTCAATTCAGTGGTGCTGTTACAGAGGATGCTAGGGAGCATCTAAAAACGTTCTAGGAGATCTGTGGTTCGTTTAGACTGCCAGGAGTTAATCCGGAGATACTGAGGCTTCGATTATTTCCCCTTTCATTGAGGAACAGAGCAAAAACTTGGTGGAATAAACTTACGCCGAGTTCAATTAGAACTTGGGCAGATTTGTCTCGTGAATTTTTATCTCGTTTTAATCCTTCACATTTATCTGAGCGATTACGTAATGAAATTGCTACTTTTCAATAGGAACATGACGAGCCGATGCACGAGGCCTGAGACAGATTTACTACTCTTCTACGGAACTGCCCAATGCATGGATTCCCCATCTGGAATCAGGTAACAAAGTTTTATAATGCTGTAAAATCTTACAAACTTGTATTCGAATTGATTCAGCAGCAAACAAATTACTATTGGACAAAGACCCGGACGAGGCGATGCTAGTATTGAAAAATCTGGCTAAGAATGAAGAGCAATGTCCGACACCAAGAAGAGGGGGTAAACGGGTACTAGCTGTTAAGGATTATGAGGCCGACAACACAATGAAATCACAAGTGGCATTCCTTACTACGGCAATGAAAAAGCTCTTGTATGATGATGCACAACATGGATTTGCTGTTGAGGAGGTATGTGAAATCTGTGAGGGAAATCATAGTTCGGATGAGTGTCCTATACAGTTAGAAGAGGGAAAATATGTTGGATACTACAAGCCGAATTACAACTCCAACAACTACAATCCCAACTGGAGAAAGGATCCCAAGTTTTCTTGGAGCAATCCTAATAATGCCCTGAATCCTCAAGCATACAGTAATCATAATCAAGGAGGACCTAGATTGCTGACTCAACAGCAACTGCAGCTGCAACAGCAGCAACAACAGCCACCAGCTGCCACAAACAGTATACTGGAACAGACTCTGGCTACTTTTATGTCTCAGACAGGTACTTATATTGAGAATATGAATCAGTTTGTCAAGAAAAGAGAGACATTCATGGATAAAACAGAGATGCAGATGACGAATCATGAAGCTACTCTGAAATCTTTGGAGACACAAATGGGTCAGGTTTCCTAGCATATCAAACCAAGGCAAATTGGAGGATTCCCTAGTAATACTGAAAATGCTAGGCAACCCACACATGAGCAATGTAAGGCCATTACTACTAGGAGTGGGAAGAAATTACCAAGGCCGAAAAAGGAAGCTGAAACAGTAAGAAAACAAGCCTTGGACAGACCTGTCGAGGAAGCTGCCCCGACAGGTAACAAACATACTGCTGCCGATGAGCCTGTCACGACAACATAAGCGACACAGGAGAAAAATGATGAACCCTAACCTCCTCAAATTCGTATGCATTGGGAAGGACGTATTGCTGATTATCGTCCCCCACCTCCTTTTCCTCAACGGTTACAGCAAGCAAAGCAAGAATCTCAGCTCAAAAAGATTTATGATATCTTTATGCAGGTTCATATTAACATTCCACTGTTGGATGCTGTTAGGGAGATGCCCGGTTATTCCAAATTTCTCAAGGATGCCATGTCAAAGAAATCTAAACTTGGGGAATTTGAAACGGTAAAGATGACAGAAGGTTGCATGAGTATTCTTCATAGGCAGCCACCCCAGAAAAAGAAGGATCCGAGGAGCTTCATCATACCTTGTGTAATCAGAGATAAATATGTGGGTAAGGCACTTTGTGATCTTGGTGCTAGTATTAATTTAATGCCAAAATCTGTTTTTCAGAAATTAGGTATTGGAAAGGCACGACCCACGACAGTAATTCTGCAGCTGGCAGACCGCTCTTATGTTCATCTGGAAAGAAAAATCGAAGATATTCTGGTAAGAGTGGATAAATTTATATTTCCTACTGACTTTCTTGTTTTAGATTGTGAAGCAGACGAAAACGCACCAATCATCCTTGGGCGACCCTTCTTAGCCACGGGAAGATCACTGATTAATGTGGAAAAAGGAGAACTCACAATGAGAGTGAACGACCAAGAGATTAAGTTGAATGTTCTCCAAGATATGAAGCATGCTGATGCAGACGAGGAATGTAAGGTTATCACTGAAGTTACCTTTGATGAACCCTGCATCAGGTCGGGCTGTCACGACATCAGAATTGGTCACTGCCTCGGTAGCCACCTACAGGACTGTCACGACAACACTGACGACAGCAACTCCTCAGAATCTGATACATCTGATACTGAAGATCAGGAGGAGGTAAACTGGATAGGCGATCGTCCAGGTAAGTTATTCGAACCTTTAAATTATACTTCGGATAACCATACAATTCAAAAGTCATCTACTGTTGAGCCCCCTGTTTTAGAACTGAAGCCCATGCCAGGGCAGCTAAAGTATGCTTTTCTTGGTTCAAATGATACGTTGCCCGTAATAATCTCTTCCAATTTGATGCAGGAACAGGAACAACAGTTAATAGGGATACTGCGACAGCACAAAAAGGCAATTGGATGGGCGATAGCCGATATTCAAGGCATTAGTTCGGCGTTATGCATGCATAAAATCCTTTTAGAGGAAGATCATAAGCCGACTATAGATGCTTAAAGGCGGCTAAACCATGCGATGAAAGAGGTGGTGCGTAAAGAGATAATCAAATGGTTAGATGCTGGTATTTTTTACGCCATCTCCGACCAGGATTGTGACCGGTTGGAGGGTTTGTATGGACTATCAGAAGCTTAACAAAGCTACCCGAAAGGACCACTTTCCTTTACCCTTTATTGATCAAATACTTGATAGATTAGCGGGTAAACCTTACTATTGTTTTCTTGATGGGATAGTCCTTGGCCATAAGATTAGCTGTCGTGGGATAGAAGTCGACAGGGCTAAGATAGAAGTGATCGAAAAGCTGCCGCCGCCGACTACAATCAAGGGCATTAGAAGTTTCCTGGGACATGCTGGTTTTTATCGGAGATTCATTGCAAATTTCTCAAAAATCACCAAGCCCCTATGCCATCTTTTCGAGCAGAACCGACCCTTTGACTTTAATGATGAATGTACTGAAGCATTCAAGGTTCTGAAGGAAAAACTGGTAATAGCCCCAATAGTACAGCCACTAGACTGGACACAGCCATTTGAGATCATGTGTGATGCTAGTGACTATGCTGTTGGGGCAGCACTTGGGCAGCAGAGAGACAAATTATTTCATGTCATATATTATGCCAGCAAGACACTGAACGATGCCCAAGTGAACTACACCACCACAGAGAAGGAATTACTAGCTGTGGTGTTCTCCATTGACAAGTTTCGTTATTACATACTCGGAACGAAGGTAATAGTGCACACAGACCATTCTGCCATGAAGTATTTGTTCGCGAAAAAGGATGCAAAGCCTAGATTGATACGGTGGATCCTGCTATTGCAAGAATTCGACCTTGAAATTAAGGACAAAAAAGGGACAGAAAATCAAGTCGCAGATCACTTGTCAAGGTTGGAGAAGGGACAGAGTCTACCAACAGATGAGACAAACATACTAGAGACCTTCCCAGACGAGCAGCTCTTTGCTGCTGCAATCACTGCCGTGACAGCCATGGCGGCAGGTAAGTCTTCTAAACTCCCCTGGTATGCAGATTTCGTTAATTTCTTAGTTAGCGGAATAATTCCTTCTGATCTTAATTATCAAGCCAGGAAGAGGTTCCAAAATGATGTTAAGCATTATTATTGGGACGAACCTGTTCTTTTCAAAATTTTTGCAGATCAGATTATAAGAAGGTGTGTACAACAAGAAGAGCAAGAAGACATTCTTCATCACTGCCATGCTTCATAGTATGGAGGTCACTTAGGAGGCAACAAAACTGCTGCCAAGGTGCTGCAGTCAGGGTTTTATTGGCCGTCACTGTACAAAGATGCACAAATCTTCTACAAGAGCTGTGACAGGTGCCAAAGGACAGGAAACATCTCAAGGAGAAACGAGATGCCGTTGCAGAACATTCTAGAAGTCGAGATTTTCAACGTTTGGGGGATAGATTTTATGGGACCCTTTCCATCTTCATGTGGGAATCTATACATCCTCCTAGCAGTAGATTATGTCTCTAAGTGGGCCGAAGCTATCGCCACTCAAAAGAATGATGCCAAGACAAGTCCAAAGGTTTTTACACAAAAATATCTTTTCTAGGTTTGGCATCCCTAAGGCGATTATCAGTGATGAAGGGAGACATTTCGACAACAGGGTTATTATTGTTGCCTTGAAGAAATATGGTGTCAAGCATCGGATCGCGACAACATATCACCCACAAACCAATGGACAAGCTGAAATATCTACTAGGGAAGTTAAGAACATTCTCGAGAAGATGGTTAAGCCAACTAGGAAAGATTGGTCTTTACTCCTCAATGATGCGTTATGGGCATATAGGACAACTTTTAAAACCCCATTGGGCATGTCTCCGTACCGATTGATTTATGGGAAAACATGTCATCTACCTGTCGAGATAGAGCACAGAGCATACTGGGCAATCAAGGCAGTGAATATGGACTTGGACAGGGCAGGGCAGAAAAGGATGTTAGATCTGAACGAAATTGAAGAAATCCGGACAATGGCCTATGACAATGCAAGAATCTACAAGGAGAAAACTAAGAAGTGGCATGACAGGAAGTTGCAGCCACGACAGTTCTGCCCAGGGCAGCTTGTATTGTTGTTCAATTCTAGACTTAAACTTTTCCCAGGGAAACTGAAATCTAGATGGTCTGGCCTGTTCCAAGTGGTACAAGTTTTTCCCCATGGTGCCATAACAATCCGATCATTAAAAGACGGGCACCAATTCAAAGTCAATGGACAGCGCCTCAAGCATTATCAGGGGACTGAAGCCCCAGGAATGCAAGAAGTGGTTACCTTAAGAGATGCCCCACCTGGCATCCCTAATTTAACCTAAATTTTAATTATTTTTTTATTACTTAGTATTTATTAGGAAATAAGAGTTATTTTATTTGAATAATGTTTTTGTTTTTATTATTTTTAGGAAATAAAGGAGTCAAGAAGAACAGGAGAAGTGAACTCAGCCCACCATCCATCGATCAGCCCAACAAAGCCTAAATAATGAAGCCTGTCGTTACAGCTGCCGCGACAGACGCGGAAAATACAGGATGTCATCACGCTGACACGACAGACGCGGAAACACGTCACATATGCGGAAACGCGTGTCAGACGCGTCATACACGCTAACGTACAACAGCTGGCCCTGTTATTCACACCTGCTGTTACAGCTTCAACTGGAAGCAAATTTTTCTCTATATAACCCCGTTTCATTCTCATTTTCACTCACTTCTGCTTTTCTTACTTGCTCTCCTTCTTTAGTTTTCATTTGCTTTCATTTACTTTTCACAACCCTTGCACAAATATGTCTTCTAGGAAAACCCGACGCAATGCTGCCTCCACTTCCTCACCAACAGCAACTCCCCCACGTTCCTTTGCTACCAGAGACATATGGTAGGAGAGAGGCTTCATCTACGCACCGACGGAGGAGAATCTAGGCCTCAAACCATTCATAGCCCGAAAGATTAGAGCTTTACAATGGCAGACCTTTGCGGAGCAGCCGGAGGAAATGAATGTTACGCTGGTTCGAGAATTCTATGCTGCCATCAGCAGCAGAACATCGACAGCAGTGTTCATTCGAGGGAAGGAGGTGCCATTTGAAGCAGAATACATTAATACCCTCTATGGCTTCTACATCGGTGTCAATGATGATGCTCACCAGCAATTCCTGAATACACTAGACATTGCTGCCTACGGTGCTGTCATGGCAGAACTAACCAAGGCTGGGACTCAATGGAACACCAGCAGAAAGAATCTGAGGACTGTTAGAAGGACCCAGTTGCTGCCAGAGGCAAAGTTGTGGAATGCCTTCATAAAGAAGATGATCATGCCGCCATCCCACAACACCACTGTTGACCAACCACGATTAGCATTGATACACTCTATTCTGCATGAACGACCCATTAATGTGGGCAGTTTTATTCGAGAAAGTATTCTCGAGTGTGCACATAGACCAACGAGTCCCCTCTACCTGCCATACCTCATTACTTCGCTCTGTCGCGGCCATAATGTCCCCGAGGTACGCACTGATGTGATAGAAGAAGGAATGGGTTGGACTGAAAAGAACATCCTCAGCCTGATGGAGCTAACTGTTGCGACCCCTCTGTCATCATTCGACCCTGCTGCCGCAACAGCTGAAACAACGGAGCAGCAGCACACTGAACCTGCTGCCGCAGTAGCTGCCCCGACAGACTCCTCCGCCCGGATATTAGCTACCATTCAGAAACTGGAGGAACGACAGCTGGGGTTAATGGCTTTAATCAGGGACTTTTCTGCTTCCACGATAACTTTTATACAAAGTTCTTTAAATTTTCTTGATGCTTCCTTCCCTACTTTTCCTGCCCATACCCCTACACCTGCTGCCACCCCAAGCATGCCTTCTGCTGCCTCAACACCATCGCCTGCCCCAACAGCAGCAGGCAGCACCCATGCCGAGCCATCTGCCCGAGGGACGAAACGTCCGATGGCATCAGAGGACCTAGATGCCTTTGTTGCTGGGTTCTCCTCCTCTTCAGTGTGGGCTGCCAGTAATACTGAACCCTCGATCAAGAGAAATCTGGTAAAGGAATTCACCCCCGTGAAGAGACAAAAGCGGATGGCTGATAATAATAAATTGCCAAAGGCCAGCAGCAGCAACATCAGTGACATCAGCAGCGGGGAGAGCAACAACATCAACTCGGAAGTTCAAGTTGTGGAGCAACCCCCCACACATCTCCCCAACCAGAGTCCAGCCACCATGGGAGGCCAAAGCCAAGAACACATCCGCCTCCCCCGTGCCCCAGCCAGCCCCGAAAGCCAGAGCCTGCCGCCAGATCCGCCTCAGCAGCAGCAGCGAAGACATCGACTAAATTTAAGTTTCTTATCTTATATTTTGCTGCCTACTATATATTTTGTGATGTACTACCTTTATTTTGTTTTTAATTGTCATTTGCATTGGGGGCAATGCAACCTTCAAGCTTGGGGGTGGTAACCCTCCATATTAATGGAGTACATCTTAGTTAAAATCTGTGTCTTTACGTAGTTTCTTTTTAGCTTAAAAAAATGATGAAAATATTGAAAATTTTGGCTAAAAACTGTGAACTGAACTTACCTGTCGTGATAGCTCTGTAGTGGTAGTGACTTTAGGATAGTTTTTAGGAGAAGTTTAGAGCCTTTCTATAGTTCTGAAAACTTAAACACCATTGTGACTGTTATAATGCTAAGACTTCTTTTAGCCAAACTAGAATAGGAAGCTTGGCACTTGAATAGCCCCTAAAGGTGCCTAACACTGGTTCTAGGAAAGAAGTATAGCAAAAGAGACTCAACAGCCCTAGAGGTGCCCGAAACTAGCTCTAGGAAGTTAACTAGAGATGCTTAAAACTGGCTCTAGTGAAACTTTAGCTAAAAAATAGAGAAATTGAGTCAAAACAAAAAAAAATCAAAAGAGCATGAAAAAGTGCCTTCAAAAAAATAAACTTTGGCATAAAAATTTGAGTTAAGAGTTGAATATTCTAGAAAACCTAAGAGAGTCTTGGCATATAAATGTTCACAAGCATGCACACACTACACGAGGACTATAGTGAGATTCCGGACAGATCCTAAATTATCCGACAAGTTGCTGCCGTCACAGGGAACGAACGACTGGTAAGGGAAAGTTCACTGTTTGAAAGCCAAAACAAAAATATTTCATTTTTTTAAGTCTTAGTTGCTTGAGGGCAAGCAAAAACTTGAGTTTGGGGGTGTGTTGAGTGTGACAAAGTTCTATTATTTACACCCTATTTAACCCATATTTCTGCTGCATTCAAGTATTATTCATTGCATTTAGGCTAGTTTACAGCAAAACATCACAAATATATTAAAAGGCACAATTTCTACTAAGAATGGTTGTTTTTGCAGGTTGTTGCCGTAGCAGACGGAAAGGGCAGGCGCTGGGTAGTAAAGCAGAAGAGCTGGAACTGGACAAGCAGTCAAGGAGGACGATGCTGCCATGGTTGCCGCCGTGACAACAGAGGACGACGTCAGTTTTGAGGAGAAGAAGCAAAGTGGACCTCGACAGATAGAGAAAATTCAGCCCGTCTGTCGTGTGAAAACCTCATATTTTTCCAAGCCCCAGATCAAAAGGAATGTCAAGCCCAAAGTTCAAGGAGAGAAAATCCCAAGCAAGAAAGATGACGGCTGGAAAGTAGATTCCTTGAAGATTTAGTCTTTATTAGAATCATACTTTCAATTAAAGTTGTATTCTTGTTATTTTAGATAACTTGAGCCCAAAGCTTATATAAGGGCATATATTTTGACCTAGGGAGGCATAACCGATTACCCTAGTTCCTTCCCAAAACTCTAGTTGTTTTCCTTCCCACAACATGTTCTAAATTCCCCTTAGGGCCACGAGTTGATTTGTAAAGTAGTTGCAAGGGTTGTTTTGTTTTAGGAATTTTCAGTTCAATAAAATAAACTTCAAGTTCTCTTATTTTGGTTATTAATATCTTGCAAGAGCATCGGGAGAGCATTGTGAGGTTATCTATTTACTTATCATCGGGAGAGTTAAGTATACGAAAGAAATAAGAGCAAGTTCTCTAGCTTATAGTTAAACTATCTCGGGCCTAGGGATAGGACGAGGTTAAGTGGCTAAAGAAGAATTCATACACATCGGTGTTCATCATTCGATTCACGCCGGGAGGTATCATCAAAGACGTGATCATCGACAAACTTGGACCTAGGGATAGGCCAAGGCATATCTGGGATTCTTGCCAAACTTGAAGTGCTGAGTTGATTGTTCACTACCGCGATAAGCAACGGACTGCTGCCGCGACAGGGACGACGACAGAACTAAAGTTCCGAGACTTAGCAATACCTGCACTACGAAGCAATTCAATACCAGCCCATTCTCTCTATCTTGATATCTTTACTCTTTTATTTACATTTACTTCATTATTCTCGTGACAACTTTCTCAATTATTTTCTTTACTTTCGTGCAGTGAATTAAGGTGAAGCTATTAGCCCAATCCTTGGGAATACGATATCCGATACTTCGTATCACTTTACTACTTGCGTCGTGTATACTTGCACTACCATTGCGATAGACTATTTTACACGTAACAATCCTGATTATGGTGAATTTGAAACTCTTCACCTTGAGCTATGAGTATATGTCTCCTTTGCTGGGAAGTCCTGATTATGGTGAGTCTGTAATTCTTCACCTTGAGCTATGAGTACATGCCTCTCTCGCTCGGAAAATCTAATGTGGCGAGTCTGAAATCCTTCGCTCCCGAAGTTTTGAGCTATGAGTATCTGCCTATTTTGCTTTGAAATTCTAAAGCTGTGGTTCTCCCTTTCATTTCTTCTTTCTTTCTTTCTTCTCTCTTTTCCTTCTTTCTTTCTTTCTTTCTTTCTTTCTTTCTTTCTTTCTTTCTTTCTTTCTTTCTTTCTTCTTTCTTCTTCTTCTTCTTCTTCTTCTTCTTCTTCTTCTTCTTCTTCTTCTTCTTCTTCTTCTTCTTCTTCTTCTTCTTCTTCTTCTTCTTCTTCTTCTTCTTCTTCTTCTTCTTCTTCTTCTTCTTCTTCTTCTTCTTCTTCTTCTTCTTCTTCTTCTTCTTCTTCTTCTTCTTCTTCTTCTTCTTCTTCTTCTTCTTCTTCTTCTTCTTCTTCTTCTTCTTCTTCTTCTTCTTCTTCTTCTTCTTCTTCTTCTTCTTCTTCTTCTTCTTCTTCTTCTTCTTCTTCTTCTTCTTCTTCTTCTTCTTCTTCTTCTTCTTCTTCTTCTTCTTCTTCTTCTTCTTCTTCTTCTTCTTCTTCTTCTTCTTCTTCTTCTTCCTCTTCTTCTTCTTCTTCTTCTTCTTCTTCTTCTTCTTCTTCTTCTTCTTCTTCTTCTTCTTCTCCTCCTTCTTCTTCTTCTTCTTCTTCTTCTTCTCCTTCTTCTTCTTCTTCTTCTTCTTCTTCTTCTCCTTCTTCTTCTTCTTCTTCTTCTTCTTCTTCTTCTCCTTCTTCTTCTTCTTCTCCTTCTTCTTCTTTTTCTTATTTCTTCTTTTTATCTATCTCTCCCTCTCTTTTGCTTCCTTCCTTTTTCCCTTTCTCTCTTCTTCTTTCCTCTCATTTTTTTCTTATTCTTATTCTTTTTTTGGCAAGTAGTTCCGTCGTAGTTCTCAAAATTATGAACTTTGAATTTTGGCAGAAGGACTAAATCCGTTACAAGGCTCAAATCACCTGCATCATTCCCTTGCTCATCCGTCCCTTGTAAGGTCTTGAAACTTTCTTCAAGGAAGTGAAACCTCTCTTCACGCTTCTCTTCCATCTTGGCCTTAATCCTCTCCACTTTATCCTCATACCCTGTCCCTAAGTCGATGAGCTGGTTCATTGAGGTTCCTCTGTGGTGGATAATAGTCGTTCGAACAACAGTCTTGGCACAGATTCCCGCATAGACTCTTTTTCTGGGGTTTGGCACTTCCGGTTGATCCTTCACATGGGATGCAATACCCTTGTGTCCTTTGATGTTTGAGATATCTACGAAAACTCCTTCCTTACCTTTCATCTTTAATAACATGTTGGTCATCTTAGCAATAATAGAAGCTTGCGACTGTGCGATCTGATCGCTGATATTCTTACTGACCCCATCCAAACTAGTTTCGAGGTCCCTCTTCCCCTTCTCTACCTTGGCCAATCTCTCTTCCATCGCTCGGGTTTGCCAACGGGTAACGTATGAATGAGGAATGATTGCAGGTTAAACTTTCACTTTCTGTCATGATGATTGATTAATGTAAGCAATGTATTATATGTGTGAAAATGAGATAATTTAAAAAACAGGTATGCAAGGAATAATGCGTGTAGTGTGTCGTATGCAAAACAAGGATAGATTATTAAAGATAATCAAACAAAAGGTATAATCAGGTGCAAAGATGCATTGAACATTAATTTTATGAATACAATGTGTCGTATGTACAACATATTATTAAAGGTAATCAACCAAAATACATAATTGACTGCAAAGGTGAAATGATTCAATGAACATTCTCATTTAACAACTGTCATAATGAAGATCAGGTCTCGTTACAACGGGAAAAGAAAAGTAATTTCCATACAAGGCATAATTGAAACTCGAGTTCATTCTTCGCCGATCGCTGGGTTTGCTTTTGTTCATCGTTTGATCAACCCTAGGCTTTGTGGTTCTTTGATTTGCCGTTACCGATTCTTTCTCCCGTTATGAAAGTCTTAAATTTTGAACTGTTCTCGAATCAACATTTCATATGCAAAGCGCTATGAATATGCATAAAGAGAATTGAACAGGACAAGAAATTGAGATTAAAAACGTCACAAAATAATGCTACTTATGAACATATGAATGTATGCAAAGAGCGACACTGAGTTTGACAAATATCCTCGTTAAACGACTTGTATTAATGGGAACCTTGGTCTGTTACAATGATTGAATGAAACCCACTATATATGGTTCTCAATCTAGCATCTAAGTCGACAACTTTCTTCAAGATTCACTCAATCCCTTCTTCTTTCTATAGGAATCAGACATTCTCTCATATCCACGTTAACAAATATGCCAAATCTAGGCCCTGCCCCCAAGTGGTGTAGGCGACGAATTATGATTGATCCAATGTCGACATTTGGTACTCTTGACTTGCCCTTTGAAAGGGTCCCATTGAGCCCAACCTTCAGGGCATATCGGAGTTGAGGTCAGAATTCCCTCTAACTTGAAGTTTTATTTAGGCTGAGACTTGATTGTCGACCCAAGATGGCAAAGTATTCGAGAAACTTTCGATCTTAACCCAAAAAGCTTAGTTTTGGTTTGGTGTGGTTCTCACTAATTTCCTTGCAAGACTTGGTATTTCCTAACTATTGCAGTCAAATCAAAGCTGCAAATCATTGAACAAATGTAGGTTGAACGCCAAGGTTTGAAGTAATGGTCACTTGCCTGTAACGTCTAACAAATAATTGAGGTGGCCCGCCTTCCCCTTTTTTTAAGCCTTTCCTGTCTCGGAAACCCAACCATGTAGTCGCTTTCTTTATGGCTATATTTGTACGTCAAGATCCTTCTCATTATTATTAGGGACCAAATTTCCCGCTGATCAAGTCTTTAATTTCAAACCATTTCCAACTCAATGTGCTCTTTATGCAATGATGAAATATGCAAAATAAAAGAAAAGGGCAAAAAAGGAAAGGCGTTAGTTACAAGATAAACAAGGGGAATTAAATACAAACAAAATAAAGACGGCAATCAATTAACAAGGTGACCCTAGCCACTCTACACTCTACGGTTATCCGCATGGCTCTAATGGGGTGAACTTCTTATATTCACACACATGAGTTTAGTTCTAACAAGGGTATTCGAACCTATCTCATCACATCTTAAGGCAACAAGAACCCCAATTCTGGCCCAATACGAGCTTGCGAATTGATTTCGGTTCAAGGGAAATCACGACCTAATGACGTGGAAGGCTGCTCATGTGTCAAAAGCATGGATTTCGGAAGTGAATTACCGACCCGCGGAGGGAGACTCACGTGAGTATGGACGTTTCACTCCCACTGAAGAGGGATAGCTCGGGTATAGAGCTTGATGGTCATGATGCAACATATGTTGGTGACTCCTTAGAAATTAAATGAAGAATTAATTCGAATGCAACAAATTTTCAAAGCCCGTTCAACTTAAGTCATATTTTCAAGGAAGAACAAACTTATTAACTTCACTTTGAACTTTAAATAGTTTCTATCGATTAAAGGCAAAAAGTGTTTTATTGGCTTAACTCTCTTTTTTGTTTTGTAAAAACAAAATTTTGTCCCTAGCGGAGTCGCCAAACTGTGATAAGGTTCTTTTTTCTAGAAAAACCAAAGAACTTTATGGGGTTTCATTTTTTGAAATTGGTTTATTAAAAAGAAAAGAGGGAAATTTTGAATTTTGGAAAATAGTGAAATTTGGAGTCGCCACTGGCCACTAAGATATGCCGGACACCCCAAAACCAGAGATTCGTTTTAAAACAGGTTCGGGAGTTGATTACGTGTGGGGAAGGGTTACCACCCCCATCACGCCCGGAAATTGGTACAAAATAACTTGTTGTCTTTAGTCGATAGAAATTATTTAAAACCAAAAGTGAATTTAATGAAGCGTTCTTAAATGAAAATGTGACTTAAATAGCACAGGCTTTATCAAATTGTGACTTTGGAATTAATTAAGCTTTTAATTAAAAAGGATGACGGTACACCGGACCATAGACTAAACCGACATTATATAAGACTGACTGTCGTGTTAGTTTAGGGTTTGGATCTCGTACGTCACCTTTATGAATGATGCAAGTAGGTAAAGGATGATGCGTGGTATTTCCATTTTTATGTTCCACTTACCTAGAGACGGTGAAAATTAAACCAAACATTTGGTCGACATCCATTAAGCTTGGACTGTTTTGACACGAATACTGGGGTTAATTGATACCACTCTTTGGGTACACTTTAAATTCAATTAACATGCTCGATTATTAGCGGGCTCGTGAATGAAAAGTATAAAATGCATGTCATAGAAGAGCTTGAAAATAAACATACAAAAGCTCACCCAATGCCCTATCTTAAAGGCTCGGACTATGGAAGCTTAGTTAATGATCTAATTATTTATTAGACGGTTCTAATATTAAATCCTAGATTATTTAAATCCTAAATGGTTATAAGACTAAAATAAATTATGAATTGTCTTGTTTTCACCGGTCTAAATGTGATGTTAATTTTATCTTAAAAAGGTTAAGAATGGCTTAACCGATCTAATGGGCTTAATATACATCCTGCTAAGACAAGGATGGATTTAATCTAATTAAATCAGTTTAAACCCTAAACTTAATTAAAGCTCTAAACCTAAATCGACCTAATTGTACGGATCATGCCCCTACGAGACGGGCACACGATTCGAAACAATTAAATTATCATAAAAAAACCTAAAGGCCTAATCTACCTAGCCCAAGCCCGCCTAAACTAAGCAGTCCCAATTACCTAATCCTAATATTCTAAGCCTCAAAGCCCAAGGCCCAAACTTATAAATGTAAATACTCACAACATATTCTATACTAACAATATATTATATATGTAATACTATACCACGTATCATAAAAATATATATTATGCATGTTTAAAAAAACTTCGTATGAAGAATTTATATCATTTGTCAAGAAAATGTATATTTTACATTTCATAACACTATATACTTTTTTATAAAAGGCTATATGTTATACATTTTATAAGAAAACTATACATTATATACTTTACTAACTATAAGTTATATACGTTATAAAAAAGGTATCATATAAAACATATATTATATACATGACAACCACATATGTTCACATTATCAACCAAAGCCCTAATCACTACACATATCATACGTTCTTCACATCACATCATAAAAAGGGGGAAAAAGACTGAAATTAAAGAAACTAAAAAGCATGATAAAGGAAAGAACATTAGAATTAGGACTAAAATTAACAGAAAATAAACCCTGAGGGACAGTTTTAAAACAAAAACATATTTGATTAAAATAGGGGCGAGATTGAAAAGCATTTAAAAGTTACAAGGACTAAGTGAGTAGTTTTGAAACACGGAGACCCTTCCGCTCGTAAATAGCGCGACACGGAAGGGTTAAAACGCCATTAATCCTATTTTAAAAAGCTAAAATACTATAAAAGCTAATTTAAAGTCATTTCGACCCCTTTTCGCAAACCCTAGCCCCCTTTCTTTCTCTCGTCTGTCGAGCGTTGCTTCATCGACCATCGTTAACCGGCGCCGGAAACCATAAAAAAACTTCAAAGCCTCTTTTCTTTGTAGATCCCAAACTTGACACTCTCTTTTAGAAAACCAGAACGAAAACCCCTCTTTGTTTTAGAAAATGAGACTAAAAAAACCAACCCCTTAAAGGTTACTGTTCCGTCCGACTCACCATTTGTGGCCTCAAAAGAGCCGATAGGCTTGTCGCCGGGGAGAAACGACACCAATCGTATAGAAGATGAATCGTCCGAAGGCGGATCGACGCGGAAGGGGATACGAACCGACAAAGGTAAAAAAACTCTAAATTTGCATGCTTTTATGCTTCGAAATAGGGGAGAAAAAAATACCTCAGAAGGCTTTTGTATTTATGAATCTGATTTTCCCCGTTTGATTGCTTGGGATTACAATGGATTGTTTCGGGCTTTTATAGACGTATTTACATGGATTTATAAAAATAGGAAAAAATCATGTAAATTGCTATTGGATGCCTCTAATGTTTCTTGTTTGTATTCGCATGGCCGTTTTGATCTTTCTTGTTTGCCTCTGAGTTTGTTGTGTGTTTTTTCTCTGACATTTTTGTTGTTTGTTTGCATGCATCGTGACTGCCGACAGGGGACCAGAGAGAGCTTCGAATGGCCGTGCACCAACGTGGCAGATGGTGATCCCTCCGATCGATGTGGAGAAGATATGGACGACATGGAGAGCTAAGGAGTCTAGCGTGTGAGTCACACACGCGCGTGGGGAATTCAGAAGGTTCCCGCTTCAATCTCGAGCCGTCCGATCGTGAACCATATCCGATGGTTGGGATCTTGCGGCACTAGGGCAAAAGAGGGGCTTTAGCTTTTCTTTGATCAGAGGCCATCTGGACCGTTCGATTAGCAGCCCTTGATTTGACGGTCCATATGCAGCTGTGAAAAAATAGAAGATTAGGAATTAGGGGTTTTCCATGTTATCATATTAGGGCTTTTGGGCCAAACGGGCTCCATTATATATATACATTTTTGGGCTTTTCGAATGTAATATGGATTGATATACATATGGACTAATTATTTTTGGGCTTTGAATTTAATTATTTTTTTGTTTTGTTGTTTTTGTGGTTTCAGATTTGTTTTTATAATAATAATAATAATAAGGACACTAATAATAATAATAATAATAATAATAATAATAATAATAATAATAATAATAATAATAATAATAACAATAACAATAATAATAATAACAACAATATAGCATATGATAACAAGATAATATGGTAGTGGGGTAATAATAATAATAATAATAATAATAATAATAATAATAATAATAATAATGTTGATGATGATAATGATAATAATAATAGTAATAGTAATTGAATGTAAACATAGTAATAATAACAAGATATAAAGGATATTAATATAATATACTAACATTTTGGGTTTTTTTTATAAAATTGTATAACATATATAAACTAATTTAAGTTGAACAAAGCCCACACACATATATGAAAAAGCCCATTATTATAAAATGAAATAGATAGAGGTTAACACGGACAAAATTAGTGATTACAATTGCCCCTCTTTGCTTGTACTTGTGGAACAAGAATAAAGCAAAGACCATAAGCATTAATTTTGTCCAACTTCCCTGTTTGGGTGATTTGCTCCTCCGAAACAACAGAATCAAAGTATGAAGCGTTGGCATGTCCTTCTGAAACGGCAAGGGACATATCAGACAATAATTGATTCATTCTTCTGAAGCGACAGAGAACAAACCCAAATAACTTGCTTTCCCAAAACAGCAAAAACAAACTGAGTAGGCCTTCTGGGTTTTTCTGCACGCAAATCCTTGAGCTCTTTTGCTCTTAAATCCTAATGCGGCGAGTTCGAAATCCTTCGCCTAAAATCCTTAAGCTATGAGTATCTCCCACTTTTGCTCTGAAAACTTGACGTGGCGAATTTGAAATTCTTCGCCTTGAGCTATGAGTATCTGTCTCTTTTGCTCGGAAGTCCTGCTTATGGTGAATTTGAAATTCTTCACCTTGAGCTATGGGTATCTGTCACCTTTGCTCGGAAGTCCTAATTATGGCGAGTCTGTAATTCTTCACCTTGAGCTTTGAGTATCTGCCTCTCTTGCTCGAAAATCCTTGTTGAGTGTGAAAAAGTTCTATTATTTACACCCTATTTAACCCATATTTCTGCTGCATTCAAGCATTATTCATTGCATTTAGTCTAGTTTTAACCCGTCTAAATGTGATGTTAATTTTATCTTAAAAAAGGTTAAGAATGGCTTAACCGATCTAATGGGCTTAATATCCATCCTGATAAGACAAGGATGAATGTAAGCTAATTAAACCGGTTAAAACCCTAAACTTAATTAAAGCTCTAAACCTAAGCCGACCTAATTGTACGGATCGTGCCCCTATGAGACGGACACACGATTTGAAACAATTAAATTGATCATAAAAAATAAAAATAAAAAAACCTAAAGGTCTAATCTACCGAGCTCAAGCCCACCTAAACTAAGCAAAGCCCCAATTACCTAATCCTAATATTCTAACCCTCAAAGCCCAAGGCCCAAACTTATAAATGTAAATACTCACAACATATTCTATACTAACAATATATTATATATGTAATACTATACCACGTATCATAAAAATATATATTATGCATGTTTAAAAAAACTTCGTATGAAGAATTTATATCATTTGTCAAGAAAATGTATATTGTACATTTCATAACACTATATACTTCTTTTTTTTATAAAAGGCTATATGTTATACATTTTATAAGAAAAATTATAGATTATATACTTTACTAACTATAAGTTATATACGTTATAAAAAATGTATCATATAAAACATATATTATGTACATGACAACCACATATGTTCACATTATCAACCAAAGCCCTAATCACTACACATATCATACGTTCTTCACATCACATAATAAAAAAGGGGAAAAGACCGAAATTAAAGAAACTAAAATATAGTAGTAGAAATTAAAAAAGCATGATAAAGAAAAGAACATAAGAATTAGGACTAAAATTAACAAAAAATAAACCTTGAGGGCCAGTTTTAAAAGAAAAACATATTTGATCAAAGCAGGGCAAGATTGAAAAGCATTTAAAAGTTACAAGGACTATGTGAGTAGTTTTGAAACACGGAGACCCTCCCGCTCATAAATAGCGCGACACAGAAGGGTTAAAACGCCATTAATCCTATTTAAAAAGCTGAAATACTATAAAAGCTAATTTAAAGTCATTTCAACCCCTTTTTGCAAACCCTAGCCCCTTTCTTTCTTTTGTTTGCCGAGCGTTGCTTCATCGACCATCACTCCGGTCGCCGTTAACCGGCTCAGGAAACCGTAAAAAAACTCCAAAACCTTTGTTCTCTGTAGATCCCAAACTTGATGCTCTCTTTTACAAAACCAGAACGAAAACCCCTCTTTGTTTTAGAAAACGAGACTAAAAAAACCAACCCCCTAAAGGTTACCGTTTCGTCCAACTAACCATTCGTGGCCTCGAAAGAGCCGGTAGGCTTGTCGCCGGGGAGAAACAACACCGATTGTATAGAACATGAATCGTCTGAAGGCGGATCGATGTGGAAGGGGATACAAATCGACAAAGGTAAAAAAAACTCTAAATTTGCATGTGTTTATGCTTCGAAATAGGGGAGAAAAAATACCTCAGAAGGCTTTTGTATTTATGAATCTGATTTTTCCCGTTTGATTGCTTGGGATTACAATGGATTGTTTCGGGCTTTTATAGCCGTAATTACATAGATTTAGAAAAATAGGAAAAAAATCATGTAAATTGCTATTGGATGCCTTTGATGTTTCTTTTTTGTATTCGCATGGCTGTTTTGATTTTGCTTGTTTGCCTCTGAATTTTTTGTGCGTTTTTTCTCTGACATTTTTGTTGTTTGTTTGCATGCATCGTGGCTGTCGAGATGGGACTAGAGAGAGCTTCGAATGGTCGTGCACTGACGTGGCCAATGGTGATCCCTCCGATCGATGTGGAGAAGATCTGGACTGCCTGAAGAGCTGAGGAGTCCAGCGTGTAAGTCACACGCGCGCGTGGGTGACACCAAAGGTCACGCGTGAACGCATGGGGAATTCGGAAGGTTCTCGCTTCGATCTCGAGTCTTCCGATCGCGAACCAGATCTGATGGTTGGGATCTTGCGGCGCTAGAGCAAAAGAGGGACTTTATGGTTTCTTTGATCAGAGGACATCAGGGTCGTTTGATCAGCAACCTTTGATATGACGGTCTAGATGCAGCTGCACAAAAATAGAAGATTAGGAATTAGGGTTTTTGCATGTTATCATATTAGGGCCTTTGGGCCAAACGAGCTCCATTATATATATTTTTTGGTCTTTTCAAATGTAATATGGACTGATATACATATGGACTAATTTTTATTTATTTAATTTGGGCTTTTAATTTAATTGTTTTTTTTTTGTTTTTTTTTGTGGTTTCAGATTTGTTTTTATAATAATAATAATAATAATAATAATAATAATAATAATAATAATAATAATAATAATAATAATAATATATAGCATATGATAACAAGATAGTATGGTAGTGAGGTAATAATAATATGATAATAATAATAATAATAATAATGAGGATAATGATAATGTTAGTAATAGTAATAGTAATAGTAATAGTAATTGTAATTGAATGTAAACATAGTAATAATAACAAGATATAAAGGATATTAATATAATATACTAACATTTTGGGTTTTTTATAAAATAGTATAATATATATAAACTAATTTAAGTTAAACAAAGCCCACACACATATATGAAAAAACCCATTATTATAAAATGAAATAGAAAGAGGTTAACCCAGACAAAATTAGTGATTACAGAGTGTTGCACGAGTTTTTGTATAGGTTTGTGGTAGTGTTCATAGATGATATCTTAATGTACGCTAGGACCGAGGAATAGCATGATGAGCATTTGCGGCTAGTGCTTCAGACTTTGCTTGAGAATCAGTTGTATGCCAAGTTAAGTAAGTGCAAGTTTTGGATTAAGGAGGTAGTCTTCTAAGGTCATGTGATCTCGGCCAACAGAATTAGTGTGGATCCCAAGAAGATAGAAGCTGTAGTGAGTTGGAAGCAACCGAAGTCAGTTACAGAAATCTGTAGTTTCCAAGGCTTGGCGGGGTATTATCGCCTATTTGTCGAGGGATTTTCGAAGATTGCGGCACCCTTAACTAAGTTGCTTCAGAAGAATGTTCCGTATGAATGGTCAGATGCGAGACAACAAGCGTTTGAGAAGTTGAAGAAAGCTTTGACCGAAGCTCCTATTTTTATTCAGCCTGAACCGGGAAAAGAGTGTGATTTACAGTGACGCATCATATGTAGGTTTAGGTTGTGTGCTTATGCAAGAAGGTAAAGTTGTAGCTTTTTCTTCGAGACAGTTGAAAGTTCACGAGAAGAACTACTCCACTCATGACATTGAGTTAGACGCAGTAGTGTTTGCTTTGAAGATTTGGAGACACCATATTTATGGAGAGAAGTGCACCATTTATACCAACCACAAGAGTTTGAAGTACTTGATGTCTTAGAGAGAGTTGAATCTTAGACAATGTAGGTGGATAGAACTTCTTAAGGATTATGAGCTTACGATAGAGTACCATCCGGGTAAAGCAAACGTGGTGGCCGATGCCTTGAGTAGAAAAGTGACAGTTGAGTTGCAAGCTATGTTTGTGAGATTGAGTGTGTCACGGGATGGTGGTTTGATAGCCGAGTTACAGGTCAAGCCTTCGTTGGTTCAGTTGATTCGAGAGAAACAGTTGCAAGATGAGTCTTTGGCACCTCACGTGCAAGATATAGCCGAGGATAGACCTACAAATTTTTTTGTTTTGGTGATAATGGGATCCTATGTTTAAAGGATAAGATAATAGTCCCGGAAGATGCCGAGTGAAGGCGTATTATCTTGAATGAAGCACATAACAGTCCTTTTGCTATGCATTCAGGTAGTACGAAGATGTATTGTGGGTTAAAGGAGGAGTACTACTAGATTGGGTTGAAGAAGGATGTGACCGAGTTTGTGTAACCCCTTCATCCTGGGCTAGACGACAGACCGGTCTGAGCAGGTTACACGGGGAAAACCGAAGTGAAACCCGTTAAGGCTCCACTTCGATTAGCAACCCTAGAAAATATCATTAATTATCTTGTCTAAATATTACATTTAGTCCTATGTGTGAGAACGACAACGGAAAACGATAACAAGACGATGCAAGCAGAACGTAAGGTAACTTAAATTTACCGAGTGACATGTTAGTCCATTTGCATGCTTACGAACTAAACATGGAGCTTACAACCAAACGAGACTAAAACACAACATCCGAGAACCTTTGAAGATGCCAAAAAGCCCAATTATAGGCCTGCGTTTGAAACAGGCTTGCTCGTTCGATACGCGGGTTCATTTTTAAAAGTTAGACTTGGCCGCACCGATACGGTCCACTCCGTTCCGGTACAGGGGTCTCCAGTAACAAAACGTTCCGGAACTCGTTCCGAAACAAGCACTCACAGAGGCAAGCCGTATCGAAACACGTACCGAAACGAGAGCTCACATTGTCAAATCGTATCGAAACGACACCACCCTCGTTTCGATACAAGTATCCCTAGAGCTACACCCGTTCCGAAACAACCACAAGCATTTCGAAACGCCTACACTCTGAGTGACCCTGAAAACAGTTTTCTACATCCCCAAATGTTCCCAAACATACCCCAAAACAACAAGAATCATGAAACAACAACATACACATAATCTAAAGGCATTTCATCCTACCACATATATGGTCAAGCACATAAACATACATGACAATGCCATTTCATTCAAAGGAAACATACATCTACATAAGCATTGCATAACAAGGTTGACATGTTTTTTCACACAAAACACTTAGACATCTCATAAAACATGGTTTACAATTCCTCAACACAAAAGCATTAACAAAATAGGAGTCTAACACATGCTCCTATAACACGTATCATCCCCATTTCTAACTATTACATTATTCAATAAAACCATACTTGAGCAACTACCACGTGCTTGGATGCCCCTTCCTTGCTCCTTGCTAACTCCACACTAATGATTTACATTGCCGAAAACGAGAGTGTAAGCTAGAAGCTTAGTGAGGGAGCTCAAAACAAAACATCGACAATGCAGGGTTCAAGCATGGCATCCATGAAACTTTCACAAGGCATACATATACACCAACAAACAACATAGCCACAACTACAAGAATGCATGAACATGGCATCTTACCTCATGTTATGCTAAACAAGGATGTAACATAACATCTTATCACAACCGCCACACATAGACAAGTATATTGGCAACTATATAGCTTACTCAGATATGCGGATAACTTCCATTGGGATTTTCGCCCCAACGTACTCAATAACAATATTACCTTCTGACGGGATTACACACATCACCATTTTTCATTTATGGATGGGATTACACACATCATCACTGTAAAACCTATGTTTGATTTTGATATAACTAAATATGTTAAGGATTAAATTGAAAACTTGACATAGATTTCTAAGTCCCTCAAATGATTTATAAATCGCCAAGACTTTAATCTAATTTGAAAAACTCAAACTCCAAATATTTTCTAAGTGTTCCAAGGCCAAAGTATTGCAAAACGTCTAGGCGTGTCGATAAGCTTCTAGCCGTATCGATACCTTTTTTCAAAGTTGGCTACTGGAAAGACGCGTTTCGATACGCTCCTCACCGTATCGAAACGAATTGAATCTGTGTCGATACCCCCCTCTGTAAAAACTAAAGGAGTTTGAATAGCATACTGATACGATTCCACCCGTATCGATACAAATTTAATGGAATTTTTAATTCGAAAAGCTTGAAATGTTTTGGACCGTTAGTGTTAGTTATTAGGTAACCAAAATTTCAAGTTGTAGTTGACTCGTACCGATACGCTCTTAGTTGTATCGATACGAAAAGTTCCACTGAGCTAAGTTGAGAAAAAGGTATCGAAACGGTCTTACCCGTATAGAAACGATTCAAGTTTTGTATCGATACGCTTCCACGCGTATCGATATGCACTCTTGTAATTGTGCAACGACACTTTCTGTTTTGAGACAGGTATCGATACAGGTACATGTGTACCGATACGGTAAGCTGCAAAAGTGCATTTATGGTGGAAAGAGAAGGTCCCAACGGCTATAATCAATACCCTAACCACCCAAACGGCTAATTTTGATAGAGAATGTATAAATTGAAGCTAATTGAAGACCAACAACAACTATTGCATCAAATATAAACATCCAAGAAAAAATCCAAGCTCAAAGTTCTTATTTTCTAATCTCTAGTAAAACCCCAAATTGTGTAGTGTTCAATTCTGATCCTGTGATCAAATTTGGGTTGAGTGTTTGTACTTAAAAGGGAAATCTTGTATTGAGAGATATCTTTCTTGCCTTTAATTCTTCTTTGTACTCTTGTGAGGGTTTGGTCAAATTTTGGGTAGAAAAATTGACCGGTTGTGTAAAGGTTACCTCCTAAGCCTTGAGAAGGGGAAGAACAAATTAGTGAATTGTTGGAAATCCTTAGTGGTAGCTAAGGTAGTGGATGTAGAGTTCATTTGTAACTTCAACCACTCTAAAATTCCTTGTTTTTCATTGGACCACTCAACAATTGGTATCAGAGCCTACCTCTTTGAAGGATTAACAACCACAAGAGGAGTTCATTGGAAGAGTGTGATCATCCAAAAATCAAGTCATGGCATCTACCTCCGGGTCAAGCATGTACGAGTCTCAATCAACCACAAAACTGCATTTCTTCAACGGTGATAACTATCCATTTTGGAAGAACCAAATGCGCCTCTTCATCAAATCCAACGATTATCTAGTTTGGGATACCATTGAAGATGGTCCCTATGTTCCAATGAAGAGAGTCGAAGAAGGAAGATTTGTGCTAAAGAAGAAAATTGAGATGAGTGAAGAAGAGAGAAAGAAGATTCAAATCAGTGATAAAGCTATTCACATGTTGTTTTGCTCTTTCGGTCCCGCTCTCTACTCCAAAATCTCCTCCATTGAAAGTGCCAAGGAAGTGTGGGTATACACTAGAGACCACTTATTAAGGAACAAGTGATGTGAAGGAGACCAAGACTGGAATTCTCAATCTTAGCTATGAGAATTTCAAAATGGAGCCCGACGAAACCGTGTCCAAGATGTTCGATCGCTTCTCAACAATCGTCAATGGGCTTAAGGGTTTTGGAGGGATAATCCCGGAAAACAAACTTGTCCGGAAGCTACTCTACTCACTTCCCGAGTCTTGGGATGGGAAGAGAACCGCCATTATTGAGGCCAAAAACTTGAAGACACTCAAGCTTGATGAACTAGTGAGTTCTCTCCTTACTCATGAGATAATGAAGCAAGGAAGGGAAGATGAAAAGAAAAAGGAAGAGAGAAGAGTGGAGAAGCTAGAAGTAGAAAAGAAGAAGAAGATATGAGTGGCTCTCAAAGCTTCACTACATGAGGAGAGCACTTCTAGTGAGGAGGAAGACCTAGAAGAATTGGCTATGATAGCCAAAAGGTTCTCACGGTTTACGAGGTCCAACCGAGGAAGGAAGACGCAAAGAAAAATGGACTTCAAAACCAAAAACAAAGAAGAAGAGGAGGATCAAATCATTTTCTTCGAGTGCAAAAAACCCGATCACATTCATTCAAAATGCCCTCAACTCAAGAAGAAGGGCTTTGAGAAGAAGAAGAAGCTCAAAGCCAAGCTTGCTACTTGGAGAGACGAGGAGTCACCCGAGGATGACGAACACGAAGTGGCCAACCTTTGCCTCATGGCACTTAAGGAGGATTCCTCCATGGTAATCTCTAACTCATCATCTTTTGATTTTTCATTTGATGAATTGTATGATGCTTATGATGAGTTACAAGAGGTATATGATGAGTTAGTTGAGAAGTACAAATATTCGGTCATTAGAAATAAAAGGATTATTTCTGAATTAAATGCTAAAAATGACTCACTTTCTTAAGTTAACTTAAAATTTGAGAAAAAGATCTTAGGTTTACAAGATGAACTTAAATTCTTTCAAGATGAAAACGTAGACCTAAATAATCTTATTTCCCAATGCAATAGTGAACACCAAAAGATGTTAGATGAGCTTAACAAGCTCAAGGAGTCTTTAAAAATGTTGGTAATGTGAAACATGAAAAAGGTGATTCATCTAAAACAAACCAATCTAGGAGAAAGACATATAACTACAAACAAAGTGGTTTTCATGGATATAATAGAACTAAGAATATTAAGAGTGTATGGGTTCCTATGGAGCTCGTCAAGTCTAATAATGTTGTTGCTATGTCACCTTGGATTCCTAAGGGAACCAAGCTTTTGAGAGCTAACACTCGTGGACCCAAAATGATTTGGGTACCAAAAACAAAAGTTTAATATCTTTGTTTGTAGGGGGAGCATTGCTACAAGGCCAAAGCACAAAGTCAAAATTCATGGTACCTTGATAGTGGATGCTCGAGGCATATGACCGGAGACAAGAGTCGATTCATGGACTTAAAGCCAAAAAGTGGAGGAGTGATGACATTTGGTGACAACTCCAAAGGCCACATTAAAGGTATTGGATCCATAGGTAATCACTCTACTATTCTCATTGAAAATGTTTTATATATCGATGGTCTAAAACATAACTTATTGAGCATTAGTCAATTATGTGACAAAGGGTTTAATGTCTTATTTGATAAAAATGGGTGCAAAATTGTTGACATTAAATCAAATAATATAATGCTCATTGGTCATCGCATAGGTAATATATACATGGTGCATTTAGATGACATTCATACATCCCATGCATGCTTTGTTGCTCAAAATGAAAATGATGCATGGCTATGGCATAGGAAACTAGGACATGCTAGCATTAGTGTTTTAGAAAAATTAGTTTCCCTAGATCTAGTTAGAGGTTTACCCAAAATTAAGTTCTCAAATGAAAAAATTTGTGATGCATGCTCTAAGGCTAAACAACATAAATCATCCATTAAATCCATTAATGATGTTTCTACAAGTATGTGTTTACAACTTATTCACATTGATTTATTTGAGCCTATTAGAACTATGAGCTTGGGTGGTAAATCATATGCATTTGTACTTGTTGATGACTACCCTAGATTTACTTGGGTTCTATTCTTAAGTACTAAAGATGAGGCTTTAGAAAAAATCATCACGTTTTCAAAATTGACTCAAAATGATCTTGAACTTAAAATTTCTTATATTAGAAGTGATCATGGAACCGAAATTCAAAATCTTGGGTTTGAAGAGTTTTTAAATGAAAATGGTATTAGCCACAATTTTTCGGCTCCTCGAACTCCTCAACAAAATGGGGTAGTTGAAAGGAAAAATAGATCTTTACAAAAAATGGCTAGAACCATGCTTTGTGAAAACAATTTGCATAAATATTTTTGGGCGGAAGCCACAAACACCGCTCGCCACATTGTAAACCGAGTAATGATTAGGCCACTTTTAAAGAAAACACCATATGAGATTTTAAAATCTAAAAATCCTAACATTAGCTATTTTAATTCATTAGGTTGCAAGTGTTTTGTTTTAAACAATGGAAAATATAACTTAGGTAAATTTGATGCTAAAAGTGATAAAGCTATTTTCTTAGGTTATTCCATAAACTCTAAAGCCTATCGTGTATTTAATAAGAGAACTTTAGTAATAGAAGAGTCTATTCATGTTGTATTCGATGATAACCTCCTTCCGAGGAAGGATTCTTGTGATGATGATGATGTAGGAATCCTTGATGCCTTTGATAGAGGATAAACTTCAAATGAGGATGAGATTCCAACAAAAGAAGAGGATACACAAGATCCACCTCTTGAAGCCTTGAAGGACTTGGCTCTTGAGGAAAGGGAAGTGAGCTACCCAAGGGAGTACAACTATGTTAAAGGTGGTGAAATCTTGGGTGATCCATCCAAGGGGGTAACTACTAGATCTTCTCTTAAACTCATGAATCATGTTGCTTTTATCTCATGCATAGAGCCTAAGAACATTAAAGAAGCATTAAAAGATGACTTTTGGATTATGGCTATGCAAGAAGAGTTAAATCAAATTGAGAGAAGTAATGTTTGGATTAGTTGAAAGGCCTAGTAATCAATCTACTATAGGAACTAAATGGGTATTTAGGAACAAACTAGATGAGAGTGGTAACATTGTGAGAAATAAAGCTAGATTAGTTGCACAAGTTACACTCAAGAAGAGGGAATAAATTTTGATGAAACCTATGCACCCGTAGCTAGAATGGAGGCTATTAGGATGTTGCTTGCATATGCATGTTATCATGATTTCAAGCTTTTTCAAATGGATGTTAAAAGCGCATTTTTAAATTGTTTTATAAATAAGGAAGTGTATGTGGAACAACCACCAGGTTTTGAAGACTCTAAATTTCCAAATCATGTTTTCAAACTAACTAAAGTATTTTATGGTTTAAAACAAGCTCCTAAAGCTTGATATGAAAGACTTTCAAACTTTTTGATTGAAAAAGGTTTTGAAAAAAGGTAAGGTGGACACTACACTCTTCATAAAAAAGTATAAAAATGACATCTTAGTAGTACAAATATACATTGATGATATTATTTTTGGATCTACTAATGAGTGTCATTGCAAAGAGTTTGCTAAGTTAATGCAAGGTGAATTTGAGATGAGCATGATGGGGGAGCTCTCATTCATTTTCGGACTCCAAATCAAGCAAAGGAAGGATGACACCTTCATCAATCAAGCAAAGTACATCAAGGATATGCTCAAGAAGTTTGACTTGGAGAATGCAAAGCCTCAAGCCACACCTATGAGCTCATCTACAAAGCTTGACAAAGATGAAGGAGGTAAGTGTGTTGACTCTAAGCTTTATCGTTCTATGATTGGATCTTTGCTTTACATTACCGCAAGTAGACCATATATTTTGTTTAGTGTTTGCTTGTGTGCTAGGTTTCAAGCTAGTCCTAGTGAGTCTCACCTTATAGGCGTTAAGAGAATCTTTAGGTACCTTAGAGATACTCCTTGTCTAGGTCTTTGGTACCCTAGAGACTCAACCTTCAACCATCATGCTTATTCGGATGCGGATTATGTAGGGTGTAAAATCGATAAGAAGAGTACTTCGGGAACATGTCAATTTTAGGTAGTATGCTCATATCTTGGTTCTCTAAGAAACAAAATAGTGTAGCTCTAGCTACCACCGAAGCCGAGTACATATCCTTAGGGAGTTGTTGTGCTCAAGTCCTTTGGATGAAGCAACAACTCTTAGATTATGGTATTAAAGTTGAAATCATACCCCTTAAGTGTGATAACACCAGTGCCATACGCTTAACAAAAAATCCCATCCAACAATCTAGAACCAAACATATAGAGATAAGACATCATTTCATTAGAGATCATGTCCTTAAGGAAGATGTTGTTATAGAGTACGTTGACACCTAAAAACAACAAGCAGACATCTTTACAAAACCTTTGGATGAAGAGCGTTTTTGGTCCCTTAGGAGAGAGTTAGGTCTAACTAGCCTTCCTTGACCTTCTAGGACCCTTTTGAGCTAAAAATTGCTTGAATTTGTGAAATTGCATGTTTATGTGTTGGTGCTCTTGAAAATATCAATGCTTATAGCTAGGGGAGTATGTTTATGTTAGAATATGCTTAGAACTGCTCATTCATCATTTGCATTCATTTAGGAGGTGTTAAAATCGAGCCTTTGGTTGTTTTTAAAGCCTAAAATGTATTTCTGGGCATAGGGTATCGATACGGCCTTAAGCGTATCGTTACGAGTACTGTATTAGCTTCCCAAACTACATTTTGCCTAAAACGGGTATCGATACGGTTAAACTTGTTTCGATACGGATTGCATCCATTTCGATACAGACCTTCAACGGGCATTTCAAAGGGAATTACGATTTTACCCCAGTATCGTTACACCCTAAGGCGTATCGATACGCAATTGCGCAGACAGCTTCTTAGTGGCATTTAAAGAGTCCTACTTTTACCAAAATTGAATTTTCAAAACCCTAGCCATTTTTCACTCTATAAATAGCCTCTCAATTCCTCATATTTTCACACCACAACTCAAAATCTCTTGAGGGTTTTCAAAATCAAGCAAAGCTAATCAAACTTTTCATCAATTTGGTGCAAAGTTCTTCTCCCATTCTTCTCTATCAATATCAAGGTAAAAAAATTTCTTTTCTTTTTATTTAATTTGATTTCCGTTCTAAATTCTTGTTTTTGTTTTGTTTTGCTTTCTCAAAAACAATTTTTTAAACCTTTTATCTTTGTTTTGTTTTTTTAACAAAAACATTGATTATTGATTTTCAATGGGTTGAATGAGAAAGTTAACACATACACTATTTTTGATCTTTTCTCTAGTCAATGACACCTAAAAAGAGAGCACGCACTAGCGAAGCCGGTGAAGGTTCCAATGCCGGTGAAGGTTCCAATGCTGGAGATGGTACTCGCCCGACCCTCACTCTTATCTATCAACAATTTTTTAAGTCCACCAGAGATCTCACCTATTTCTGACTATTTCAAAACTACAAAATCCGTCCGGAGAGGGTAATTTCCATTCTTTTTCTTAACTCGGAGCATTTCAAGTTTGATTACTTATCTTTGCTCCTCTAATGGAAATTTATGGATTTTCTCCAAATTCCCGGTTTCTTCTATCGCACTTTAGTGTTGATTTTCTATGCTAATGCCAAGTGTGTCCCCAATAGAGATTGTGTTGTTACGACCGTTAATTCCTATCTAATGGGTAAAAAGATCAATATCGATGTTCAATCCATTTGTGATGTGTTCAAGTTAGAGAATGAAGGTATTGATGATGAGAATGTTGTTGGTCATGTCTTGGGAGGTTCCGTCACCGCTCTTAATGCTCAAGATCGGATCCTACATTTGATGGTTTCATGGTGGATTAGGCCCTTGGGAGGAAAGTACTCCACTATCCGCCAAGTTGATGACTTTTGGATTCGATGCTTCCGTCAAACACAACGACCAAATCTTGCTCGAATTATATTTGCAAAGATTGTCTATCTCATGCAACATCGCCACACTACTCTCGTCACTTCCTTCATGTATGGTACGGCTTTGAGTTATTTCTTCACACAAAAAGAGATAGATTGCTCACATGACTACCCAACTCCCCTCACCGATCCTATCAATGAAAGATCTCTTGCAAGGGGTAAATTTCATTACTTTAATGGTAGTTGTCTTCGACTATCCGAGCTCCCTAGTGATGTCATTCCGGAAGAAATTGCTAATCCTAAAGCCTCTTAAGCTCCTCAAGCTCCTCCTCCACCTTCCATGGATACTCTCATGACTTTTCTAAACGAGCAATTCACAGGTTTGCGCACGGGAATTGCCTCCATATATCAAGTGATGAATTTAGGGTTTACCACTATTAACACACGGTTTACAAGCCTTGAAGATCGAATGAAGAATGTGGAGATGCGCCTCACTTCCCTTGAAGAAGGTCATAACTCGATGAACATCTCTCTTACCGCTTTTCATGACGAGTGGCGTCAAACTAGGAGGAATGATGATGCAAATGAGAAGGATGATGAAGATGATGAAGATGGCGATGGAGATGTATATTAGTTCATCTTTGCATATCATTTATGTCATTTAGGATATTTATGCACTTTCGTTTATGTTTTTAGGATTAAGTTTGCATTCTAAAACCTATGCTTTGATTTTCTGTTATTTGGATTTTATGATTGATGTTATCTTTATTTTGAACTTAATGATTATCAATATTATGTTACTTTGTTATTATTTATGCCTTTTGCCTATATTTATCAATGTCTCTATTTTTTGATCTAACAAAAAGGGGGAGAGGGAACAAGCTCACACTTAAAATATTTTGATTTTCAACTTAAAGTTTACCTAGCTAAGATTAAGGGGCAGTTATTTTGCAAAGTTTTTCAAAGTGTCAAAATTTCAAGATTTGATTTTGTTATATCAAAAAGGGGGAGATTGTAACCCCCTCGTCCCGGTCTGGTCGGATGACCGGTCCGAGTGGGCCACACGGGGAAAACCGAAGCGAAACCCGTTAAGGTTTCCCCTCGGTTAACGACCCAGAAAACTTTTTTTTTTCTTATCTTGTCTACATACATAAATTAGACCTAAGTGTGTCCCAACAGTGGAAGATACAATCATGAAACAATTCACCGACCAAACAAACATAAACAGTCCATTTTTCTTCATTACAGCAGGCCGTTTCGAAACACCTATAGGGTGTTCCGAAACGCCCTGACCTGGTCAACGAGCCTGGGTCAACCACAAGGTGACCGTTCCGAAACAGGGGTGACCCGTATCGGAACGACCTTGACGGTCAATATGACCACGAGATTTGACCGTTTCGGAACTTCAAAGGCCCGTTTCGGAACGGCTTCATCTCGCCAATTTCTCAAAATTACAGTGGCGAAAACGTTCCGGAACGACCCTCATCCGTTTCGAAACGGTAGGTCATTTACGCAGGGCCGTTTCGGAACACGGGGACCCGTTCCGAAACACCCCCTGTCTGCAGACTTTTCTGGGCTGTTTTGGGGCACAAGGATGCCCCAAAACACCTCCAAAACACCAAGCAACATCAAGACAAACAACTTAAGGCATAACAACCATACAAGCATACATATATAAGCCAAGGGAGTCAATCAAACATGGATTAGAGCATTCATACATGGCATCCTAGTTAATGAGCAATTTAAGCAATATTGGCATACTCCAAAAACACAAAGGACCTTAAAAGGAACAAGACTTCTTGAAAGGTTTGCACTCATACACTATGCAACCTAAACATTCTAAAGCATACCATCAAACATCAAACATTCATCATAGTATAGCATGCTTACAACCCATGATCAAACCAAAAACAACATCAATCAAATGAGTCACACACGCTCATACAAAGACCCTTGCCACATTGCTAGCTATTACAAAATCGATAACCATACTTGAGCTACAAACTTGGAAGCCCTTCTTGCCTTGCCTCGAGCTAACACCACGCTAATGATCTGCATTGTTGAACATTGAGAGCGTAAGCTATAAGCTTAGTGAGGGTGCTCTAAAACGAAGAACATCAACAATGCAGGGTTCAAGCATGTAATCCTAGTCTCACACATATCAAGCATTGCATATAAACAAGTAGACTTAGCTAGTCTTTCAAGTGGCATATATGGTCTCTCAATCTTAGCAAGATTTCACATCAATATCAATTATCATATACAATACCATATATCAAAACCACATATCACCATCATATATCACATTACATAAACAAGTTTAATTGGCCACTTTAATTACCCCGATTGTGCGGATTAAAACCTTGACAACACTTTACCTCGGTGGGATTCCACTCATCACCGGACCTTGCATGTGCGGGATTCCACTCATCGCCACATGCCCTACGGATGGGATTCCACTCATCATCCCGTAGAAATATATAAAAAGCTTCCGGTGGAATGTTACATCACCGTACTCCTCCTTGATGACTTAACGCCATCAAGGCCACGTACGTTTTGACTCAATTTGTGTGCACACTATCCTAATGATCGATCATTTACATCCGGTAATTATCTTAGTGCCAATTATCATTATCACATCACATATCATCAACCACACTCATGCTCATCACATACATATACATATCATGACATACATGCATAACTTATCCACATTTCTCAAGAGCATAGATAGGCCAACACAAGCATTCAAAGGAAATCAATAGCTAAAATCAACAACATGAATTAAATGGAAATGGCCTACCAAGCACATTTCTCTCACACACTAAACACACTCGAACCATACTTTAAAACAAGTTTGAAACCACTCACCGCCCTTCCTTAGCAAATCGAACAATCCTCCTACGCACCCGGATTCGGTCCCAAAGCTCCTTCAACGTTTCCCCTTGCTTCTAGCCAAGCAAAACACACTTATTACACCACAATTCAATGCTAAAGCTCAACTATCAATTCACTTCACAACCATAAACCAAATTTCACAAATTCCCCAAATCACAAAATCTCCCAAAACTCAATTTTCGTGCTTCCCAAAACTCTTGCTGAAAAACCCACTTCCAAACACCCAAAAGGCTTCCAAATCATCCCAAAACACTCTCATACCATAGGTAGACCAACAGCCCATCAATTTCAACACAAAACCCACCAAAAACCTAAGTTTCCATACTCTAAAATCTACCTCAAGAGCATGCTACGAATTTTTACCCAAATTCGACCAAATTGACATATGTTACATCTTTTAACATGATTAACTAAAACCCCAACATGATTTAACAAAACAAATTAAAAAGCCCCATCAAAAACCCCAAATTTCATATGAACCCTAATTTTCAAAACCCAATGTTTTTGAAATCCAAGACCATGGTTAGATAGAGGTTGAAGAGGAGAGTTAGAAAACATAATTACCTTTGCAAAACACCTTGAATCGAAGTAGCAATCCTATGGAATAGTAACTAAGCTTTAAGAGGGTTTTGGAGAGGGTTTGGGGTGTTTAAAATTAAAGATGGGAAAAGGTGAGAAAGATGACAACTTTATTTTAAAGTTGTCTTGCTTTTAAATGTTTTTGGTTTAATTACCACATAGGTCCTTCCCCCTTTTACAAAAGCTCAATTAGATCCAATTTAGGTTGAAATGATTTTTAATTAAATTTTTATTGACTCGAACTAGAAACCCGGTTAACTCCTAGGCCCAAAACACGGGTGTTACAACTCTCTCCCACTTAAGGAATTTCGTCCCCGAAATTACCTGACTGAAAGAGATACGGAAACTGCTTTTCCATATCCTCCTTCCTCTCCCAAGTGGCCTCGTCCACACCTCTACGTTGCCACCGCACCTTTACTAGCTCAATTGATCTACCCCTCAACACCTTACTGTCAGAAGCCAAGATCTCGACGGGCTCTTCCTCATAAGTCAAATCCGGATTCAATTCAATTTCTTCTACGGGCATAACATGTGATGGATCAGACCTATACTTACGAAGCATGGAGACATGGAATACATCGTGTATCTTCACTAACTCGGATGGCAAGCACAACTGATAAGCAACGGGACCAACTCTCTTCACAATCTCATACGGTCCTATGTACCTCGGACTCAACTTCCCCTTTCGGCCAAATCTCATCACTTTCTTCCACGGAGACACCTTCAAGAACACCTTCTCACCCACTGAGAATTCAACTTCCTTTCTCTTCAAATCGGCATAGGACTTCAGCCTATCCGAAGCAGCCTTCAAGCGATCACAAATCAATTTTACCTTTTCGGTTGTCCCTTTGAGCAAATCCGGCATAGGTAACAGTTTTTGTCCTACCTCGGCCCAACACACTGGAGTTCTACACTTCCGGCCATACAAGGCCTCATATGGAGCCATCTGAATGCTCGACTGAAAACTGTTATTGTACGCAAACTCTACTAGAGGCAAATGCTTCTCCCAAGTACCCTGAAAGTCAATGATACAACATCGCAACATATCCTCTAAGATCTGAATAACCCTCTCTGACTGACCATCTGACTGAGGATGATAAGAAGTGCTGAAGTTCAAACGGGTACCCAAAGCTGTATGCAGACACTCCCAAAATCTCGAAGTAAACCGCGGATCTCTATCTGACACAATGGACTTCGGCACACCATGTAACCTCACAATCTCACCAATGTACAAATCGGCCAATCTATCTAAGGTGTAAGTAGTGTTGACTGCCAAGAAGTGAGCACACTTCGTAAAACGATCCACTATCACCCAAACTGAGTTCTTCTTCGTAGGTGTCAAAGGCAAACCCGAAACAAAATCCATGGTGATGTTCTCCCATTTCCATTCCGGAATTCTCAACGGCTGTAACAAACCTGAGGGAACCTGATGTTCCGCCTTCACCCTCTGACACACTAAGCACTTACTCACAAAGTCGGCTACATCTCTCTTCAAGCCAACCCAAAAGTACTCATTCTTCAAATCACGGTACATCTTCGTACTTCCAGGATGCATAGCAAACGGACTATTGTGGGCTTCAGTCAAGATCGTACGTCTCAAGTCACTGTCTTCTGGCACAACTATTCTATTTTTGAAACACAGAACCCCATCAGTGTTGAAGCTGTAATCTGAAGATCTACCTTCGGCTATATCTTGCACGTGAGGTGCCAAAGATCTATCTAGTAGCTGTTTCTCTCGAATCAACTGACCTAGAGTAGGTCTAACCTGAAGCTCGGCTACCAAGCCACCATCTCCGGACAAACTCAATCTAGCAAACATAGCTCTCAAGTCCACGGCCATCTTCCTACTCAATGCATCGGCCACTACATTGGCCTTACCCGGATGGTACTCAATAGTAAGATCATAGTCCTTTAGCAACTCTAACCATCTACACTGTCTGAGATTCAAATCTCGCTGAGTCATAATGTACTTCAAACTCTTGGGATCGGTGTATACTGTGCATTTCTCACCATACAAATAATGCCTCCAAATCTTCAAAGCAAACACAACTGCCGCTAACTCTATGTCATGGGTCGGATAGTTGCACTCATGAGTCTTCAACTGTCTTGAGGCATAAGCCACTACTCTTCGGTCTTGCATCAGAACACATCCTAACCCTACATACGAGGCATCACTATAAATCACATAGTCCTTCCCAGACTCAGGCTGAATCAAGATCGGAGCTTGGGTCAAAGCTTCTTTCAATTTCTCAAAGGCTCTCTGTCTTGCATCTGTCCACTCAAACTGAACACTCTTCTGAAGTAACTGTGTCAATGGAGCGGCTAACTTAGAGAAACCCTCTACAAATCTCCTATAGTATCCGGCTAAGCCTAGGAAGCTACGTACTTCCGTCACTGACTTCGGTTGCTTCCACTCAACAATGGCTTCAATCTTCTTCGGATCAACTCTAATGCCTTCAGCTGACACTACATGTCCTAAGAAGACTACTTCCCGGATCCAGAATTCACACTTACTGAGCTTCGCATACAACTGATGATCTAGCAAAGTCTTCAAAACAAGTCTCAAATGTCGGTCGTGGTCTTCTTCAGTTCGCGAGTACACCAAGATGTCATCAATAAATACAACCACAAACTGATCTAGATACTGATGAAAAATCCTATTCATCATGTCCATGAAAGCTGCCGGTGCATTAGTCAACCCAAAGGGCATGACTAAGAACTCATAATGTCCATACCTAGTCCTAAAGGCTGTCTTCGGTACATCGACCTCTCTGACCCTTAGCTGGTAGTAACCTGATCTCAAATCAATCTTCGAAAAGACCGATGCTCCCCTCAACTGATCAAACAAGTCATCAATTCTAGGCAACAGATATTTGTTCTTCACTGTCAACTGATTCAACTGTCTGTAATCTATGCACATTCTCATACTTCTATCTTTCTTCTTCACAAACAACACTGGTGCACCCCAAGGTGAAGAACTAGGCCTAATAAAACCTCTATCTGTCAATTCTTGCAACTGAGTCTTCAACTCTTTCAATTCTTTCGGTGCCATACGATACGGAGCAATCGAAACAGGAGCTGAATCAGAATAAGTCTCAATGCTGAACTCTACCTCTCTGTCCGGTGGTAACCCTGGCAATTCTTCCGGAAACACACTAGGGAAATCACATACTGTCCGGATGTCTTGAGGTCTAACCTCACTCATGTTAGGGTTCATCACATACGCTAAGTATGCTTCACACCCTAACTCAACTAATTTCTTGGCCTCTAACACTGAAACCACATTGGATAAGAACTTCACATTCTCACCCACCACAACAATCTCATAATCATCTGTGAGCTTCAAAGAAATCCGCTTAGTTTCAAAATCTATCCTAGCTCTATGCTCCGTGAGCCAATCCATACCCAGAATCACATCAAAACCATAGAAGGGAAGTTCCATCATATCCACTGGAAACACATGCCCCTGAACCATCAACGGACACCTTCGGTACATCTTCCTAACCACTACCGTGTCCTCAAAGGAACTAGTAACACTAACTCCTACCTCTAGCAACTCACAAGGCAAATTCAAAGACTGTGCATGCTCACTCAATATGTAGAAATGTGTAGACCCAGAGTCAATCAAAGAAAGCAAACCCAAAGACTGTATCGAGAAGTTACCTGCGATCACATCGGTGTCATACTGCTCCCCGCGCTGAGCGTAAACCCTAGCCTGTCCTCCGCCCTCCGGCTGGACCGCAACTACATGAGCTAAATTTCTCTGACCATCGTTCCTCGGCTGGAAGTTACCTCTACCGCGCCCGCGGCCTCTCTGAAAGTCATTGGCTCTAGCAGGAGCCTGAGCTGGTGCCTGTCCCACCTGATGTGGACAGTCACGCCTAATGTGGTCTCTAGCACCACAACTCCAACAAGAGTGATAATTTCCCCAACACTCACCGGTGTGGTTCCTCCCGCAGGTAGCACATGTGGGCAACTTCCCACCAGCTCTCTGGCCCTGGTGGCCCCTACCGTGGTTACTGCCACCACGCCTATGATCATACTGATGCCTGTTGTCCCGATGCCTCTTGGCATCACCTCTATCAAAGTTGCTGGACCTCTTACCTGAACTAGATCCACCTGACCGCCTGGTCAAACTCAAACTGTGCTCCAAGTCCTTGGCCCTCGAGACCAAGACATCAAAATCAATGTAATCAGAAGCTAGAGTATAAGTCTTGATCTCCTCATTCAGCCCATATCGGAAGCGGTTACAACGCTCCACCTCAGTAGGTACAAGTTCAGGTGCATACTGACTTAGTCTGACGAATCGGATCTCATAATCAGTCACGGACATACTCCCCTGAAGCAATGCCATAAACTCTCTCTTCCTCTCATCGAGGTATCGCGGACCCAAATACTTCTTCCGGAAAGCTGTCTCAAAGAACCCCCAAGTGATCTCGGTCTCATCCATCCCCGAAGTAACGGTGACCCACCAGGTGTAGGCATCACCCTGAAGCAGAGACTCAACACATCCCAACTTGCGCTCACCAGTACATCCCATCTAAGCAAGAATACGGACGGTCTTCTCAAACCACATCTCTGACCTCTCCGGAGTAGCACCTCTAAACTCTTCGGCCCCAAGGCCCCGAAGTCTCTCTAATGGTAATCCGGTGCCCTCACCCTGATGATGAGCTGCCTGACCTCCAGCTACTGCAGCCTGGAATGCCCCGGCTATTGCCTGAACCAATGGAGCTAAGTCAATCCCGGCCGGTCCTTGGCCACCTTGGCCTCCTTGTGGTCCCATTCCTCTAGGCCCGGCCTCGCCTCCCACTCCCGGTGGAGGAGGTGGTGGTGGCGGAGGTGGTGGAGGAGCTCCAACTCCAATCACTGGCTCTCCCACTTGAGCCTCAACTCTCACAACTGGCTCAACTCTCGGAGCCTCTGCCCGTGGTTCCGGTCGAACCATCCTAGGCCTCCCACTTGAGACACGACAATTCATGCATTCAAAACATCATATGATCATTCAAGCATCAAGGGTTCATGGCAAAACACGCATCAAACAACACAAGCATTTAATACATCAAGCTTACCTCACTTACCTGCCCGAGGTCTCGGTAACCTCAGGCTCTGATACCAACAAATGTAACCCCCTCGTCCTGGTCTGGTCGGATGACCGGTCCGAGTGGGCCACACGGGGAAAACCGAAGCGAAACCCGTTAAGGTTTCCCCTCGGTTAACGACCCAGAAAACTTTTTTTTTTCTTATCTTGTCTACATACATAAATTAGACCTAAGTGTGTCCCAACAGCGGAAGATACAATCATGAAACAATTCACCGACCAAACAAACATAAACAGTCCATTTTTCTTCATTACAGCAGGCCGTTTCGAAACACCTATAGGGTGTTCCGAAACGCCCTGACCTGGTCAACGAGCCTGGGTCAACCACAAGGTGACCGTTCCGAAACAGGGGTGACCCGTATCGGAACGACCTTGACGGTCAATATCTCGTGGTCAACGAGATTTGACCGTTTCGGAACTTCAAAGGCCCGTTTCAGAACGGCTTCATCTCGCCAATTTCTCAAAATTACAGTGGCGAAAACGTTCCGGAACGACCCTCATCCGTTTCGAAACGGTAGGTCATTTACGCAGGGCCGTTTCGGAACACGGGGACCCGTTCCGAAACACCCCATATCTGCAGACTTTTCTGGGCTGTTTTGGGGCACAAGGATGCCCCAAAACACCTTCAAAACACCAAGCAACATCAAGACAAACAACTTAAGGCATAGCAACCATACAAGCATACATATATAAGCCAAGGGAGTCAATCAAACATGGATTAGAGCATTCATACATGGCATCCTAGTTAATGAGCAATTTAAGCAATATTTGCATACTCCAAAAACACAAAGGACCTTAAAAGGAACAAGACTTCTTGAAAGGTTTGCACTCATACACTATGCAACCTAAACATTCTAAAGCATACCATCAAACATCAAACATTCATCATAGTATAGCATGCTTACAACCCATGATCAAACCAAAAACAACATCAATCAAATGAGTCACACACGCTCATACAAAGACCCTTGCCACATTGCTAGCTATTACAAAATCGATAACCATACTTGAGCTACAAACTTGGAAGCCCTTCTTGCCTTGCCTCGAGCTAACACCACGCTAATGATCTGCATTGTTGAACATTGATAGCGTAAGCTATAAGCTTAGTGAGGGTGCTCTAAAACGAAGAACATCAACAATGCAGGGTTCAAGCATGTAATCCTAGTCTCATACATATCAAGCATTGCATATAAACAAGTAGACTTAGCTAGTCTTTCAAGTGGCATATATGGTCTCTCAATCCTAGCAAGATTTCACATCAATATCAATTATCATATACAATACCATATATCAAAACCACATATCACCATCATATATCACATTACATAAACAAGTTTAATTGGCCACTTTAATTACCCCGATTGTGCGGATTAAAACCTTGACAACACTTTACCTCGGTGGGATTCCACTCATCACCGGACCTTGCATGTGCGGGATTCCACTCATCGCCACATGCCCTACGGATGGGATTCCACTCATCATCCCGTAGAAATATATAAAAAGCTTCCGGTGGAATGTTACATCACCGTACTCCTCCTTGATGACTTAACGCCATCAAGGCCACGTACGTTTTGACTCAATTTGTGTGCACACTATCCTAATGATCGATCATTTACAACCGGTAATTATCTTAGTACCAATTATCATTATCACATCACATATCATCAACCACACTCATGCTCATCACATACATATACATATCATGACATACATGCATAACTTATCCACATTTCTCAAGAGCATAGATAGGCCAACACAAGCATTCAAAGGAAATCAATAGCTAAAATCAACAACATGAATTAAATGGAAATGGCCTACCAAGCACATTTCTCTCACACACTAAACACACTCGAACCATACTTTAAAACAAGTTTGAAACCACTCACCGCCCTTCCTTAGCAAATCGAACAATCCTCCTACGCACCCGGATTCGGTCCCAAAGCTCCTTCAACGTTTCCCCTTGCTTCTAGCCAAGCAAAACACACTTATTACACCACAATTCAATGCTAAAGCTCAACTATCAATTCACTTCACAACCATAAACCAAATTTCACAAATTCCCCAAATCACAAAATCTCCCAAAACTCAATTTTCGTGCTTCCCAAAACCCTTGCTGAAAAACCCACTTCCAAACACCCAAAAGGCTTCCAAATCATCCCAAAACACTCCCATACCATAGGTAGACCAACAGCCCATCAATTTCAACACAAAACCCACCAAAAACCTAAGTTTCCATACTCTAAAATCTACCTCAAGAGCATGCTACGAATTTTTACCCAAATTCGACCAAATTGACATATGTTACATCTTTTAACATGATTAACTAAAACCCCAACATGATTTAACAAAACAAATTAAAAAGCCCCATCAAAAACCCCAAATTTCATATGAACCCTAATTTTCAAAACCCAATGTTTTTGAAATCCAAGACCATGGTTAGATAGAGGTTGAAGAGGAGAGTTAGAAAACATAATTACCTTTGCAAAACACCTTGAATCGAAGTAGCAATCCTATGGAATAGTAACTAAGCTTTAAGAGGGTTTTGGAGAGGGTTTGGGGTGTTTAAAATTAAAAGATGGGAAAAGGTGAGAAGGATGACAACTTTATTTTAAAGTTGTCTTGCTTTTAAATGTTTTTGGTTTAATTACCACATAGGTCCTTCCCCCTTTTACAAAAGCTCAATTAGATCCAATTTAGGTTGAAAGGATTTTTAATTAAATTTTTATTGACTCGAACTAGAAACCCGGTTAACTCCTAGGCCCAAAACACGGGTGTTACAGAGATTGTAAAACCTATGTTTGATTTTGATATAACTAAATATGTTAAGGATTAAATTGAAAACTTGAAATAGATTTCTAAGTCCCTCAAATGATTTATAAATCACCAAGACTTTAATCTAATTTGAAAAAATCAAACTCCAAATATTTTTAAGTGTTCCAAGGCCAAAGTATTGAAAAACGTCCAGGCGCATCGATACGCTTCCAGCCATATCGATGCCTTTTTTACAAAGTTGGCTACTGGAAAGACGCGTTTCGATACACTCCTCACCGTATCGAAACATCGTATCGAAACAGATTGAATATGTATCGATACGCCCCTCTGTAAAAACTGAAGGAGTTTGAATAGCGTATTGATACGGTTCCACCTGTATCGATATGGATTTAACGGAATTTTTAATTCGAAAAGCTTTAAATGTTTTCGATTGTTGGTGTCAATTGTTAGGTAACAAAAATTTAAAGTGGTAGTTGACCCGTACCGATATGCTCTTAGCCGTATCGATACGGAAACTTCCACTGAGCTAAGTTGAGAAAAAGGTATCGAAACGATCTTACTCGCATCGAAACGATTCTTGTCCCGTACCGATACACTTCCATGCGTATTGATACACCCTCTTGTAATTGTGCAACGATTCTTTCTATTTTGAGACAAGTATCGATACATGTACACGCGTACCGATATGGTAAGCTGCAGAAGTGCATTTATGGTGGAAGGAGAGGGTCCCAACGGCTATAATCAATACCCTAACCACCCAAACGGCTAGAATTGATAGAGAATGTATAAATTGAAGCTAATTGAAGACCATCAACAACTATTGCATCAAAGATAAACATCCAAGCAAAAATCTAAGCTCAAAGTGCTTATTTTCTAATCTCTAGTAAAACCCCAAATTGTGTGGTGTTCAATTCTGATCTTGTGATCAAATTTGGGTTGAGTGTTTGTACTTAAAAGGGAAATCTTTTATTGAGAGATGTCTTTCTTGCCTTTAATTCTTCTTTGTACTCTTGTGAGGGTTTGGTCAAATTTTTGGTAGAAAATTTGACCAGTTGTGTAAAAGTTACCTCGTAAGCCTTGAAAAGGGGAAGAACAAAGTAGTGAATTGTTGGAAATCCTTAGTGGTAGCTAAGGTAGTGGATGAAGAGTACATTTAGAACTTGATCCACTCTAAAATTCTCTGTTCTTTATTTTTAGCTATCCCTTTACTCCAACAAATTTTTAAAAACCCAATTCACCCCCTCTTGGCTTTGATCAATCCATTGATCACTGTATTCCTCCTTGATGACTACACGTCACCGTACTCCTCCTTGATGACTACACGTCACCAAGGCCACGTGCGAATTTGATTCTTACCGTGTGCACACTCATCCTAATGTTCGATCATTTATACTCGGTAATTATAACTAGTGCCAACATACTAAACAAGTCTCACCATGATTTCAAAATCATGCAACACAACATATCATCACCATTATACAACATCAACATATATATAGCAACATGTATAAAAGTACATGTATCGCACAAACCACATTTGCACAATTAACATGAAACTCATAAAGTCAAACTAGGGATTAAGCTACCAACTTAATCTCCACGTTAGATTGGCCTACCAAGTACAATCTAACACCGCAACCACACACTTGAACCAATTTAAAACCATTTTAAACATTCCACTCACCGAACACCCTTAAAGCAAACCGAGATAGCCGATCAAGCCTCCAAATTTCCCAGAATCGAGCCCGAAGCTTCTCCAACGATTTCCCTTGATTCTAATCAATAAAAAACAACATATTACTCAACAAATCATCCATAAAACCACTGTCACAAATCAGACTACAACCACAAGACCATTCTCTACATTTCCAAGTCATGAATTAACCTAAAATCTTCATTTTCGGACTTGATCTTAACCTAGTAGAAACCCATCAATTTCAACACCCAAATCATCATTAAACACAAAAAAATAACCCTCAAGCATCACCATATCATCAGACCAACTTTCCTACACCAAACTACCTCAAAAACTCAAGTTTTCTACCCTTTAAAACACCCACAAAAACCCATTTCGGGATTTTCGTCAAAACACCACCATTTTCACATATGATACACCTAAGGGCAAGAGTTTAACATAAATCAACTTTACAAATCAAAAGCCAAACGAAAATCCATTAAAGCTTCTTTCTTTCTCTTAAAACTTGAAAACTTGAAATGTCACAAAATGGGGTTATGAAAATCTAAAGCTATAGAAATGTTAAGAACGACGTGGAGAAGTCAAAAACGTATTTACCTTGATGAAAGCTTTTGCAATCGTGAAGAAAATGGATGAAACAATGTTTTGTGGTTTGGGGAGGTTTTGTCGTGAGAAAGCGTGAAGGAAGAAGAAGATGAAGACTTTTCAAAAAGTCCCTTTTTACTTAGGTTATTCCTTTTTATTTAGAAAATTACTATTTTGCCCATAATGAAATCTCATGACCGTTTTTTAATTAAAACCAAGCCCATTTTAATTTAAAACAAGCCCACGACTCGAACCCGATTCACACACTTTACATCCGACCCCTAAACCCATGTGTTACAGTTTGTGAGTAAGTGTATGATTTGTCAGCGAGTTAAGGCCGAACATCAGTTTTCTTCAGGTTTGTTACAGCCGTTGAAGATTTCGGAATTGAAGTGGAAACACATTACCATGGACTTTGTGTCGGGTTTACCATTGACTCCTTTGAAGAAGAATTTAGTATGGGTGATAGTCGATAGATTCACTAAGTGTGCTCATTTCATACTCGTTCATACTACCTACACCTTAGATAAGTTGGCCGATTTGTACATCAGTGAGATAGTGAGGTTGCATGGGGTACCGAAATCAATAGTATCAGACCGAGATTCGAGGTTTACAACTAGATTTTGGGAGTGTTTGCATCATGCCTTGGGTACTTGGTTGAACTTCAGAAATTCATATCATCCACAATCAGATGGTCAGTCCGAGAGAGTGATTCAGGTGTTGGAAGACATGTTGAGGTGTTGCATCATCGACTTTCAGGGTTCTTGGGAGAAGCATTTACCGTTAGTAGAGTTTGCATACAACAATAGTTATCAAGCTAGCATTCAGATGGCACCGTATGAGGCTTTGTATGGTAGGAGGTGTAGAAAACCTATTTGTTGGGCCGAGGTCGAACATAAGCTTGTACCTATGCCCGACTTGCTTAAGGGCACTACCAAGAAGGTAAAACTGATGTGTGATCGCTTGAAGGTAGCTTCAGACCGATAGAAGTCGTATGTCGATTTGAAAAGAAAAGAGATAGAGTATGTCATAGGCGAAAAGGTGTTCTTAAAAGTCTCACCTTGGAAGAAGGTGATGAGGTTTGGTAGGAAAGGTAAATTGAGTCTGAGATTCATTGGCCTGTACGAGGTATTTGAAAGGATCGATCTCGTTGCGTATAGATTAAGACTGCTGACAGAGTTAGAGACGATTCATGATGTATTCCATGTTTCGATGCTCTGAAAGTATAGATCGAATCTGTCTCACGTAATGCCAGTGGAAGAAATTGAGTTGAACCCCAACTTGTCATATGATGAAGAGTCGGTTGAGATTCTTGCTACGGACAAGAAAGTGTTGCGCGGGAGGTCTATCGAGTTAGTCAAGGTTTTGTGGAGACACCGAGGTGTGGAAGAGGCTACTTGGGAGAGGAAGGAAGACATGGAAAGACAGTTTCCATATCTCTTTCCGCCAGGTAATTTTGGAGAGGAAATTCCTTAAGTGCGGGAGAATTGTAACGCCTCGGTTTAGGGCCTGAGAGTTAATCGGTGTTGATCTATGATTAGTCCGGGTTAAAATTAGATTTAAAATGATGATTTAATAAAAATTATCTTTATTTACAAAAATTCCATTAATGAAATTTGAAGATGAGAATTTGAGTAAAAAGAAAAGTTTGAAAAAAGAGTTTGAAAAAGGTGTCATCTTCTTAAAAATCCCCTTTTCTCCAAAACCTCTCCAAAACCCTAAACCACTATTCCATTGCCTCAAATCCCTCATCCAAGCATGAATTTTGAAGGTAATCTCTTCCTTGTTTCAGTTCTTACATATCTAGCTTGTGCTCTTTGAAAACTTTCTTTTAAAAGCCATTAAAATGCATTTTAATTTGGTGTTGGGTTTGAGAAAATGGGTTTTTCTATGGGTTTTCGTGTGGTTATTCTAATGTAATGTTTAAGGGTGTTTTTAATCATGCTTGGGTGTCTTAAAAATGTTAAAATGATGGCTAATGGTGGGAAACCCGAAATGGGTATAACAATGGGATTTTGGGGTTGAAAAGGTTGAGTTTTTGGCTTGGTTTTGGGTTGAAAACGTGGCTGGTGGTTTCTTTGATGTTGGGGGATGTTTCTAGATGATTTTGGATGTGTTTTGATGGTTGAAATGGATGATTTCAGTGCGGGGGTTGTCTAGAACAAAAATAGTGAAGTTATGGATGAAACTTGGGTTTGAATTAATGTGTTGTGGTTGCAAGAGTGAGTTTCCGGGTTGTTGCTAGTTTACAAGTGTATTAGTGTCCTAATAGTTTGTTTTTGGTTGATTAAAATAGAGGAATTGGGTTCGGGTACTTCGGGTGCGATACTGGGTGTTACGGAGACTTGAGATCGGCGTTTCGGCTTTCGTTTGGGTTCAATCAGTGAGTAGTGATATTTGATGTTTTAAATGATTTCAAAGTGGGTTCTTGGGGGTTTGGGTGGGGCCTTAAGGTCTAACCTAAACCCAAGTGTAAATTTGCTAATTCATCTTGTTCGTTAGGTGTTGGTGTGTGTGATTAATTGCATTGTTGTGTGAAATGTGGATTGCCTTTACTCTCCGTTTAATGTTGTTGTGTAGCCGTTGTTGATGTCGAGCCTCACGTGATGGTTGTCGTTGCTACGGTGATGTGTAGTCCCACCGGTAGTGACTAGTAGAAGAGTACGGTGATGTGTAGTCCTACCGGGTTTTTGTTATGCATATACATACCATGTATGATTTATGTTGTGTTTTATTTCATCCTTTCCTTAAATGTTTTTGCACCAAATCTAAGATTTATGTTTTAAAACTGCATTGTTATTGTTTTTAGAGCTCCGCTCACTAAGCTTTTAAGCTTACACTCTCTCCTTTTCCAACAATGCATATCGCTAGAGGCTATGGGAGGCAAGTGGGCAAGGAAGGAATTCTCGGAGTTCTCGGGTGGCTCAAAGTATGGTTTATTAGTTGTAATAACATTTAGACAATGAGATTGCTAGGCTTGTTGTTAGGGAGTTGGTGTTTCAAACTCATTTTCCAACAATGCATCATGTTATGTTGATGTATGTTGTGGCCTTGTATGGATTGCTTCGTATTTTGACTTGTTAGTGTTTTAAATCTAAGTGTTCTTGTGAGCTTTGGTCTTGATTTCCATCTTGTTGCTTGAATGCATGTTTGATGATGCGTATATGATGCTTTGCCTCTAGTTTGTATGTATGATATATAGCTATGTGGTTTTTGGATGTCTTGGGCAAGTTTAGGGACGTTTGGAGGTGCCAAAACATGTTTTTCCAGCCAAACTGTGTGCAGGCATTTCAGAACACCCGATATGGTTTCAGAACGGTCGTAGCTCCAGGGGTACTCGTATTGGAACGGGGGTGGTGCCGTTTCGATACGATTTGCCACTGTTAGCCACTGTTTTGGAACCTGTTTTGATACGTTTTGCCATTGTGAGCCCTCGTTTCAGAACTAGTTTCGATACGTTTCGTCACTGTAGACTCTCGTTCCGGAACAAGGTGGGACCGTTTTGCAACTAGCTTAGTCTTGCTTTTTAAATGGAACCCGCGTTTTAGAACGAGCAAACTTGTTTCGAAACGCAGGCAGTTAAATCGGTTACATGGCATCTTCAAGGGTTTCTGAATGTTGCATTTTTGTCCCTAAAGCTTGTATGCTTCCTAATAAAGTTTATATGTATCTCTTATGATGGTTTTTGCCTCGTGTGCATGGAACTTGACCAATTAAGCTAATTGGTAAATTTAAGTCATCGTATGCTCTTCTTGGATTGTATTCGTTTTCGTTTTCCGTTGATGTCTTCACATTTAGGATTAAATTTGATATTTAGGAAAGATAAATAAAATGAAAAAATAGGGTTGCTAATCGGAGTGAGATCCTAATGGGTTTCGCTTCGGTTTTCCCCGTGTAACTCGTTCGGTTCGGTCTGTTGGCTGGATCGGGATGAGGGGGTTACAATGTCACCATTTGTATTTCCCAATATTACGAATTTCTATACATTAACACAAACCTATTTTTACCTTTCGTTTTACAAAATTTCCTACAAAAGTATGATTGAAATACTAAAAGTCATAACAAAATATTTTTTATGTTAGATAAGTTGTAATATCTCGATTTACATTTCGCATTAATTTTGTCCTTTATTCAATGTTTGTGGTAAATAGTCGTTATTATTGTACTTTGCAAGTATTTCTAAAGAAGCGTATGAATGAGGTAAGTTTCATTGTTGGACCCAATTTTGTATATCAATTAATGCCACATAATATAAAATTGTAGATAAATGTATGTTATCAAATTATTACGTTGCCTTATCAATATTAACATTAAATCTGATTAACCTGAAATATATAATGTTTTATTTTATGGAAACGCTTCTTACTAACACGGGCTTACAACTTTGCCTGTAAATGATAGTTTACTTGATAACAAATCTCATTCGAAATTAGTCTTACGAACCATACTCAAGTGGCAACATCATTTGTATACAACATGGCAAGCCTTACTTTTTATTCTCTCTTAGTTATTTTATTCATAGCGGGTGGTGCAGTGACATCTATAAATGAGAATGACAAGATTATCATGAAAAATAATTGTGAAGCTAAAATAGAGATGCCTTGTGCTTGGGAAGTTTTCGATAGTATATTCAAAACCGGGAGTGTTTCAAGCAAGTGTTGCGGTGAACTCCTTGTATTAGGAAAAAAGTGCCACTCCGCATTGGTAAAGAGGACACTTGAAAATCCCTTATTCAAAAAACTAGACCACAATACAATCATTCTAAAAAGTGTGAAGACTTGGAAAAATTGCCTTGTACTTACCCATTCACCATCACCGTCTGCTTGAAGACGTAGTGTTGCTTCACTTTGAAATAGGTTGTAAGACGTAACACCTTCAAATCAGTAACATGTTTTATGTTTACGATATTGTTGCCTGAAATTACTAAGTAACATTAAATTTAATTCTTGCCAAGTTTAATAGAAATGATATATATGTAAGTGGTAACAAAATGTTTCTATTGAACCTATTACATAATATAATAAGATTTTTTGTCGTAACATCTCTGTTTGGTTGCTTCAAATATTTTTTTTGCTTTTAAACACTGCAACTATTCGAGTTCTACACATCAATTTATTTGGTTTTGGTTTTAAAAAATATCATATTTCTGCATATTTGATTCATTCTTACAATTAGGAATTATTTACTTGATGGAAGGGTTATAAATTCAAATATTTTTCATCGTTGAATTTTACGTATTGTATAATCTTGTGTTTTCTTTCTAACAATCAATGAATAGTGACAAGTTCTCGTTTCTTTGATCAATGGATCGTCAAAAAATTGAAATATTTTGTATTTACTGAAATAGTTTTGTCGACAACATCTCATGTCAATTACATGTTTGATTCATTGGTGCATTGCTTTTAAGAGGATGTTATTTTCATTTTGATATGGAATGGTTGAATTTTTAATCATAAAGTTCCATGGTAAGAACAAATTAATCGAAATGAAAAGAAAGTATGAATGGAGGTTGCTTGTAACAAGATTTTTTAGTTTAAGAAATAACACAGAATCAATAGCTCATGGTTATTTAATAAAATACATTTTTGTAAATCAACGCTATATGCGATCATGTGCTAAACCAACTTTTAATGCTCATTCTATTAATTTTTTTTTATTTTTCCGTATCAACAGTGAATCCAAGAAGAAACTAATAGAAGACACTAAAAGCAAAAGAAAATATAAAAAATTGAGTTTGTGGTAATCAATTTAATAAACATTTTTTCGTGTTTTGTAAATCGAACATAAATGTTTAGGACCTAAGAAAAAATGTTGTTTATAGCTTCGCTAATATAAAAATTAGTTAGTTTCTTTAATATAATAATTATTTTTGAATAAGGTTATTACCTAAAAATACTTGTAGCTCTTCTTACACAATAACGATATACGCCTCACTCTGTGCTGATAATAAAATGTTATTACACGAAGACAATATCTTATTGTCGTCACAATCAAATTACCTATTAGTTCAAGTTTCTCTTAATGTTTTAGATCAACTTGTTTTGACTTTTGAACATCGAATTATATTTTTTCTTAGTAAAATATGTTAAACATTAAGCTTAATTACTAACAAACTATGAGCATATGATTTTATATTTCCCAAATTTTTTTAACTTTACGTTGCATACTATTTTGTAAATACGAATTTAATGTCACCTTTTGTATTTCACAATATTATGAATTTCTATACATTAACACCAACATATTTTTACCTTTCGTTTTACCAAATTTGCTACAAAAGTATGATTGAAATACGGAAAGCCATAACAAAAGATTTGTTATGTTAGATAAGTTGTAACATCTCGATTTACATTTCGCATTAATTTTTTCCTCTATTCAGTGTTTGTGGTAAATAGCCGTTATTATTGTACTTTGCAAGTATTTATAAAGAAGCGTATGAATGATGTAAGTTTCATTGTTGGACCCAATGTTGTATATCAATTAATGCCACATAATACAAAATTGTAGATAAATGTATGTTATCAAATTATTATGTTGCCATATCAGTGTTAACATTAAAACTGATTAACCTAAAATATATAATGTTTTATTTTATGGAAACACTTCTTACTCACATGGGCTTACAACTTTACCTATAAATGATAGTTTTCTTGATAACAAATCTCATTCGAAATTAGTCTTACAAACCATACTCAAGTGGCAACATCATTTGTATACAAGATGGCAAGCCTCACTTTTTATTTTCTCTTAGTTATTTTATACATAACGGTTGGTGCAGTGACAGCTACAAACGAGAATGACAAGATTATCATGAAAAATAATTGTGAAGCTAAAATTGACATGCCTTGTGCTTGGGAAGTTTTCGATAGTATATTCAAAACTGGGAGCGTTTCAAGCAAGTGTTGCGCTGAACACCTTGTATTAGGAAGAAAGTGCCACTCCGCATTGGTAAAGAGGACACTTGAAAATCCCTTATTCAAAAAACTAGACCACAAGACAGTCATTCGAAAAAGCGTGAAGACTTGGAAAATTTGCCTTGTACTTGCCCCTTCACCATCACCGTCTACTTGAAGACGTAGTGTTGCTTCACTTTAAAAAAGGTTATAAGACGTAACACCTTCAAATCAATAACATGTTTTCCGTTTACGATATTGTTGCCTAAAATTACTAAGTAACATTAAATTTAATTCATGCCAAGTTGAATAGAAATGATATATATGTAAGTGGTAACAAAATGTTTCTATTAAAGGTATTACATAATACAAGAAGATTTTTTTGTGTCGTAACATCTCTGTATGGTTGTTTCAAATATCTTTTTCTTTCTTTTAAACACTTTAATTATTTGAGTTCTACACACCAATTTATTTGGTTTTGATTTTAAGAAATATCATGTTTCTGCATATTTGATTCATTCTTACAATTAGGAATTAGTTACTTGATGGAAGGGTTATAAATTCAAATATTTTTCATCGTTGAATTTTACGTATTGTTTAATCTTTTGTTGTCTTTCTAACAATCAATGAATACTGACAAGTTCTCGTTTCTTTAATCAATGGATCGTCAAAAAATTGAAATATTTTGTATTTACTGAAATAGTTTTGTCGACAACATCTCCTGTCAATTACACGTTTGATTCATCGATGCATTGCTTTTAAGAGTATGTTATTTTCATTTTGTTATGGAATGGTTGGATTTTTAATTATAAAGTTCCATGGTAAGAACGAATTAATCGAAATGAAAAGAAAGTATGAATGGAGGTTGCTTGTAACAAGCTTTTTTAGTTTAAGAAATAACACGGAATCAATAACTCATGGTTATTTAATAAAATACATTTTTGCAAATCAACACTATATGCGATCATGTGCTAAACCAAATAGAATAATTTATCCGACAAGAACGTCATTTTTTGTACTTACCCTAAAAATCCAGTATTAATGCTTATTCTATTAATTTTTTTTGTTTTTCCGTATCAATAGTGAAACCAAGAAGAACCTAATAGAAGACACTAAAAACAAAAGAAAATATAAATATTTGAGTTTGTGGTAATCAATTTAATTAACATTTTATACATTTTTTCGTGTTTTTTAAATCGAACATAAATGTTTATGACCTAAGAAAAAAATGGTTGCTTATAGCTTCGCTAATATAAAAATTAGTTAGTTTCCTTAATATAATAATCATTTTTGAATAAGTGCCACTCCGCATTGGTAAAGAGGACACTTGAAAATCCCTTATTCAAAAAACTAGACCACAAGAGAATCATTCGAAAAAGTGCGAAGACTTGGAAAAATTGCCTTGTACCCCTTCACTATCACCTTCTGCTTGAAGACGTAGTGTGGCTTCACTTTGAAAAAGGTTGTAAGACGTAACACCTTCAAAACAGTAACATGTTTTCTGTTTGCGATATTGTTGCCTGAAATTACTAAGTAACAATAAATTTAATTCATGCCAAGTTGAATAGAAATGATATATATGTAAGTGGTAACAAAATGTTTCTATTGAAGCTATTACATAATACAATAAGATTTTTTTTGTGTCGTAATATCTCTGTTTGGTTGCTTCAAATATTTTTTTGCATTTAAACACAATATCTATTCGAGTTCTACACATCAATTTATTTGGTTTTGATTTTAGAAAATATCAGGTTTCTGCAGATTTGATTCATTCTTACAATTAGGACTTAGTTACTTGATGGAAGGGTTATAAATTGAAATATTTTTCAACGTTGAATTTTATGTATTGTGTAATCTTGTGTTGTCTTTCTAACAATCAATGAATAGTGACAAGTTCTCGTTTCTTTGATCAATGGATCGTCAAAAAATTGAAATATTTTGTATTTACTGAAATAGTTTTGTCGACAACATCTCCTGTCAATTACACGTTTGATTCATCGATGCATTTCTTTTAAGAGGATGTTATTTTCATTTTGTTATGGAATGGTTGAATTTTTAATCATAAAGTTCCATGGTAAGAACGAATTAATCGAAATGAAAAGAAAGTATGAAATGAGGTTGCTTGTAACAAGCTTTTTTAGTTTAAGAAATAACACGGATTCAGTAGATCATGGTTATTTAATAAAAATACATTTTTGCAATTCAACACTATATGCGATCATGTGTTAAACCAAATAGAATATTTTATCCTACAAGAACATCGTTTTTTGTACTTACCCTAAAAATCCACAATTAATGCTTATTCTATTAATTTTTTTATTTTTTCGTATCAACAGTGAATCCAAGAAGAACCTAATAGAAGACACTAAGAACAAAAGAAAATATAAAAAAATTGAGTTTCTGGTAATCAATTTAATTAACATTTTCTACATTTTTTTGTGTTTTGAACATCGAACATAAATGTTTAGGACCTAAGAAAAAAAATGGTTGTCTATAGCTTGGCTAATATAAAAATTAGTTAGTTTCCTTAATATAATAATCATTTTTGAATAAGGTTATTACCTAAAAATACTTGTAGCTATTCTTACACAATAACAACATACGCCTCACTCTATGTTGATAATAAAATGTTATTACACGAAGACAATATCTTATTGTCGTCACAAGCAAATTACCCTTTAGTTCAAGTTTCTCTTAATGTTTTAGATCAACTTGTTTTGACTTTTAAACATCGAATTATATTATTTCTTAGTCAAATATGTTAAACATTAAGCTTAATTACTAACAAACTAAGCGCAAAGAAATCTAAAGAGATTTTCTAAGGAAACCATGGACGGCGCAAAAGGGACTGGCCGCCGACAGTTTTGGACGGTGGTTGTGGGAAGGATATCAGAATCTCTACATTGGAAGCGTTTGTGGCAAGTATTTGACAGGCACGGTGTGGTGATAGATGCGTTCATCCCTCATAAAAGGGCAAGAATGGATCGAGGTTTGGTTTTGTTAGATTGGAGAGTCGCCCTGATGTTGATCAGGTTATAGAACGGTTGCACAACCAATGAATCTATAGATCACGTTTATCGGTGACCATGGTGAGGTATGATGATCGTGGTTTCCTTTGGAGAGATAAAAGGAGAAGTGTGGGGTTAGGACGATCACAACAAGCATCTTAGAGTAAAGTGAAGGGACAATCGGAGTCTAGAAGTATCGATCCAAAAAAGAAGATCGATCTGGTTGAGGTGGTTCAGGGACACGTGGATGAGGAAAAATTGAAGGTCTTATAGAACTATATGCTGGGGTGGTGTAAGCAACATTGGAAACTTAAGGAACTCGAATCACGGATGAATCTTCATTGCTTCCAAGGCTTTTCCATTCTGTGTATTGCAGGGCCAGCGATTATGTTGATGTTCACTGATTCCAATATTCGGGAGAAGGTAGCGTGGATGACGGTGGTTCTTGAATTCTTCTTCAAACTAGAAAGGTGGTCGCTAGATTTGGTTTTATCGTCAAGGAGGGCATGGATATCGGTGAGAGGCTTAACTATTCATGTGTGGTCGCAAGCATCATTCACAAGTGTTGCGAAAGTATGGGGCTCTCTTGTGCGTGTGGCTGATGCAACAGAATCGCCAACATCCTTCGAATGTGGCTGGATGTTGATAGAAACGAATATGATGGAGTTCATTGATTCATGCATAAAGCTGGAGATCGAGGGTTTGTCGTATTATTTGTACGTTAAAGAGGTGAGTATGTTTGGGCCGCTAGTAGATTGTGAATGTACAACGGCCACCATTGATGATAGTAATGAGTCGCCGGAGGTGAGTTCATCCGAATGTGTGCCTGAGTCAAGGTTGGGAGATGAGAGGCAGATTGAGGACCTTGTGGAATTAGAAAAAACGCTGCCTCAGGACTGGCATTGTAATCTCCTTTGGGTCGTCGTCGAGACGAAATGTGGACAAACCAGAGGTGGAGGTGGCCGATGAAGCTGACTTGCCGGCTGTTTCTTCATCGTTATGTGCGGTTGACGAGGAAGCAAAGAGTCCTCTTTCGGACGGACACCAAGAGTGGGTTGGAATTTTGAATTCAAGGGATATGTTGTTGCAACCACTCAGTTTGAACGCAGAAAATCAATTTCAAACCCAAAATCAGGGGGATTTGGAGAGTGATAGGATCGAACTAGAAGGTTTAGTTAGTATTCTCGTTGGGGAGATTCTTAGTGAGCAGGTAGATTTTCAATAAAGTTTTGAGGGAGACAAAGTTGTCTCGTTGTGGATAAACGGTACGGTTAGAAAGACAAAATCTGTAAATGCATTGTCGGGTGTAGCAAGTCCTTCGAACCTTAGAGGGGGAGACCGAGGAAGGGATTGGGGCGTGACACAACTACAACGGTCGACGCCTCGTTAACGAACTTGGATTTGCAACATCGGCAGTGTATTCTTCAACGAGAAATTGTAGCAACAGTGGCGTTAGGAAACCATGTGGGTGTGAAATCGGTTGGGCACGAGGAGGAAATTATTAAAGATTTATCTTGGGTGCTTATCGACGGCACCCGATCGTCATAGTCATGCATATTTTGAGCTGGAATATTTGTGGTTGGGTTCCATTTTGAAAAGGCGAAGGGTGGGTGACGTTATTAAAAAACAGCATATAGACATGGTGTTATTGCAGGAATCGAAGATAGATGAGATATCGCCTTCGATAGTTGCTAGCTTATGGTTTAGTGATGGCTTTGAGCATTCTTTTTCACCATCTATAGGTGCTTTGGGAGGGTTGTTGTTGGTGTGGGAGGGTGCACGATTTTTGTTGGAGTTGGTAGAGGTGGATCGTTATTTTGTTGTAATTCAGGGTAGTTGGAAACTGGAAGATTTTGTGTGCCGCATCATGGTTGTGTATGTTCCATTTGACGTGAATGAGCAAGATATTTTGTGGTCACGAATGAGGGAAGTGATTAATGGTTTACCGGGTCTGTGGTGTGTGGCGGGGGATTTCAATTCGGTTCTTTTGACGTCGAAAAGAGTTGGGTGTAGCTCGATGACGAGAGGTATAAATGCTTTTGCTAATTTTGTAAATTGGGTGGGTTTAGTTGATTTGCCATTGCGGGGGAAGCAATTCACCTGGTTTGAAAGGGATAACCGTAGAACTCGCATTGATAGATTTTTAGTGTCATCTCTCTGGATGGACTGTTTTTCCAACATTGAGCAGGTATCTCTTCCTAGAGGGATATCGAATCATGCCCGTTACTTTTTTTGTGTGATGATAAAGATTGGGGCCCTCGCCCTTTCCGATTTATTAACTGCTGGTTAGATGAAAAGCGAAATGTTCACTGCATGGCTGAGGAGTGGTGCCGTTTGACGGGGTTGGGAATTGGTAATTCTAATATTTTAGTGAAGCTTCGGCACTTGAAAAATTTTCTGCGTCAGTGGAATAGATCAGATTTTGGGGACATTGAGAAAGAGATTGTGCTAATCCAAAATCGCCTGATTATTTGGATAGTGGTGGTATGAAAGAAGCGAATAGGGATGTATCCGAGCTGTCTGATCAGAAGCGAGTTTGGCTGCATGCATTATGGCATGCTATCCTCCGTAAGGAGTCTCTTTGGCGCCAAAAGTCGAGAGCGAATTGGCTACGGTTGGGGGGATAGAAACACGACATTTTTCCATAGAGCTGCGAGTAGTGCGTAATGCTATTTTTGGCTTGAACATCAGAGGCATTTGTGTAACGGATCCGTCTTGGTTGTGAAAACATATAGTGTTGTTCTTTTCTCAACCTTTTGCCGAGGATGAAAGGTCTTGTGTTTGGAGCTTTGAGGGGAATTTTCATCGGGCGAGTGAAGCTGAAAATAGGGGGTTGGTGGCGCCTTTCTCTCTTGGTGAGGCATGGGCGGTTGTTCGTGGGTGTGAGGGCTCGAAGTCATCGAGGCCGAACTGCTACAATATGGAATTTTTTAAGAAGTGTTGGGAGGTAGTATGTGATGATGTTGAGCGATTTTTAGATGATTTTTTCGCATCCGACAAGTTACCTGTGGATGTGAACAACAATTTCCTTGTGCTTTTGCCTAAGGTTGATTCACTGGTCACTTTGAGTGATTTTCGACCAATTAGCCTGCTTAATTCGATATATAAGATTCTTGCCAAAATTCTGGCTCGAAGGTTGCAGTCGGTGTTGGGAGGTTTAATTAGCGATCACCAATCGGCTTTTGTACGTGGGTGTCAAATAGTTGATGGTATATTATTGGCGAACGAGACAATTCATTCTATGCGATATAGTTCGTCAGGCAGATGTGTCCTGAAATTGGATTTCACAAAAGCTTACGATTGTGTTCGATGAAAATTTTTAGAGCACATTTTATGGTCGATGGGATTTTTTGATTCTTGGCGACGTTGGATTACTGAGCGTATCAACACAGTCAGGTTGTCAGTTTTGTTAAACGGCAGCGCCACTAAGGAGTTTGGTATGGGGCGTGGTCTGCGGCAAGGCTGACCGTTGTCGCCTTTGCTGTTTGTTATTGTTGCGGAAGCATTGCATAGGATGTTCATTCAAGCGGAGGAGTTGGGGCTCATCTGTTGGGTTTCGTTGGCTATGGGGGTGTCGCTATCGCATCTTCATTTTGCTGACGACACCATTCTTTTCTTTGAAGCCTCCATTGAAAGCGCTACGACTATTCACAGGTTACTTTGTTGCTTTCAAGTTTGTTCTAGTTTGAAAATTAACTTCAATAAGTCTTCTCTTTATACTATTGGCGTGGAAGAGGGGTTATATTGTTCAATGGCGGTTGTCTTGTGTTGTCGGAAATGTGAATTGCCTTTGTTTATTTGGAGCTGCCGTTGGGGGTTAATCCTCGCAACATTTCTCTTTGGGAACCTGTTATAGCTTCGGTTCGATGGAAGCTCGCTGGTTGGAAACAGACATCTTTATCCTTTGCTGCTCGCGTCACACTGGTAAACTCTGTTCTTTCGTCATTTCCAGTTTATTATATGGGTTTATTTCGGGTGCCGAAAGGTGTTATCGCTGCAATAGATAAAGTGAGGCGTACCTCTCTGTGGGGTGAGTTTACAACGGAAAATGTGTCGAGTAAGTTGGAGTATGGTTTTTCGGCCTCGTCATCTAGGTGGGTTGGGGATTGCGGATTTGAAGGTTCAAAATAGAGCATTATTGGCAAAATGGTCCTGGTGGTATGCTAGGGATGAATCGTCTTTGTGGAGGGCCATCATCGTGGCAAAATACGGTGAGGCAGCCCAGTGGTGGCCTTTTAACTCTGCCTACAGGGCTTCGAGGTCAGTTGTTTGGAAACAGATTGTCCAAACTGTGAGCTCGAACAGTGTGCAAAAGTTCATGGGTGAGCCTAGTTTTGTTTGGAAGGTTGGGGATGGTTCGCGAGTTTTATTTTGGTTCGACGCGTGGTGTGTTGAAAAACCGTTGAACGATATTTTCCCACGTCTCTTTTCGATAGTGGTGAATCGTTTGGCTTTAGTCGCTGACCTTTCTGATGGGGGTAGCTTTCAACATGATCGTTGGGATAGTTTCTTTTGTAGAGGCTTGCGTTCGTTTGAGCTTCGACAACTCAGGGAGCTAATCTCGCTCTTGGGACCTGTGAGGTTACGACATGGTGCAGTTGATATGTTAGTATGGACACCTGATGCGCAAGGGAACTTTTCAGTAAAGGCTCTCTCACGACTGCTTATGTTGGATAAGGTGGGAGGGAGCGACTTTGGTGAGTGTTTTGCGAGGAAAGTTTTGTCGATAACATCTCCTATCAATTACACGTTTGATTCATCGATGCATTGCTTTTAAGAGGATGTTATTTTCATTTTGTTATTGAATGGTTGAATTTTTAATCATAATGTTCCATGGTAAGAACAAATTAATCGAAATGAAAAGAAAGTATGAATAGAGGTTGCTTGTAACAATCTTTTTTAGTTTAATAAATCACATGGATTCAATAGCTCGTTGTTATTTAAAAAATACATTTTTGAAAATCAACACTATATGCGATCATGTGTTAAACCAAATAGAATATTTTATCCGACAAGAACGTCGTTTTTTTGTACTTACCCTAAAAATCCACTATTAATGCTTACTCTATTAATTGTTTTATTTTTCAGTATCAACAGTGTATCCAAGAAGAACCTAATAGAAGACAGTAAAAACAAAAGAAAATATAAAAAATTGAGTTTGTGGTAATCAATTTAATTAATATTTTATACATTTTTTGTGTTTTGTAAATTGAACATAAATGTTTAGGACCTAAGAAAAATGGTTGTTTATAGCTTGGCTAATATAAAAATTAGTTTTTTTTATCGGCAAAAAAGTTGTATATTAAAGGGAAATATACAACTCGAGTCGCACGTGCGCCTAACTAAAAAGCTCCCTAAGCCTAATGGAGGAAAAGAGTACGACATGTGGAATAAAGATGCCTGAGTCACCCCTCACAAAGTTAAAAATCACACAGAAGCCTGAAATAAAGATGCCCGAGTCACCCTTTCCTTTTCAAAAGCATCCGCTAATCCATTCGCCTCACGGAAAATGTCGTTAAAGCAGACGGACCCCAAAGTGAAACATGCTTGATCGATCAAACAAAAAATCTCCCACATACACCAAGGTCGTCGATCCAAGTGCAACACCCAACCAAGAGCAATTTTGGAATCTGACTCCACCACGAGGGGGCTAGATGCCCATTTAGAAGATGCAAAGAAATTCAACTCAAAGGCAATTGCACGTAACTCCGCTACATTGGAATCAAGGGAACCAAGCGGACTCGAGAAAAGAGCTGGAATTCTGCCCTGTGCATCACGCAAAACACCCCCAAAGCCCGCAGGCCCTGGCTTACCACGAGCAGAACCATCAACCGAAAATTTCAGTGTGTCCCCAATTGGAGGCTCCCAACTCACCCCCAATCGACATGGCCTAGCAGCCAAGGACTCACTGAACAAGCTCGGGCAATCCCACCAAAAAGACTCACTGACGGACAACCCCTCTTTTAATGTCTTCACCCAGTAAAATGAGCGCAATTTAATCAAGAAGCAAATCTCCAAAGCCATTAGTAGCTTACCATTAAAAACACACTCATTTTGTAACCCCCTTAACCCGGCCCAGACGGATGAATCGAATTAAGAAGTTTACATGGGGAAAACCAAAGTCAACCCGAAAGTCAACCTTGATTAACGACCCCTTTTTTTCTTTTTAAAACTTGTCTAAATGCATATTATCCCTAGACATGATCATAAAATCATCATACTCAAAGATCATAACCATCAGAGAACATTCAGGGACCCAATTGCACAAAATACAACTTTAGGGACCAAATTGTAAATTCTGTAAAATATAAGGACTTAATCCAATTTAAAGTTACCAGCTTGAAATTAATCATCTTTCATGCTTCTCTGTCAAATTTCAGCTCAAACGAACATCTCACTCTTATACAATTGCATAAACATGATTCAGGACCAAAATGCAAACATTTCAAAACATATAATCGCCCATGTCAGCCCCCAACGGTCAGGTGTTTCGAAACAGGGAGAACCTGTTTCGAAACGCGGGACCGTTCCGCAACGTGTTCCGAAACGGGGCCTGGCAGAGACATTTTCGTTTCGGAACGATACCTTCTGTTTCGAACGCCTGGGACACTACTGGGCCCCCGTTCCGAAACGGTAGCTCCCGTTCCGATACGGCCTGCCCAGATTGCAGAAAAGTTGTTGTTTAAACACTCAATTGACCTACCAAACATGCTCCAAAAGCCACCAAATTTTACCAGCAAGACATTCAACATACAAGGAACATATTTGCATCAACCAAACATCAACATGACATCAAAATAAGAAATACCCAATTCTAAAGGCATGCATCTTACTTAACCAACCATTCAAGCATCAAAATACCAAATTCACTTCACAAAGGCCAATTACATGTTCCAACATTAATAACAACATATATCCAACTTAGGGAGTCCAAAACATCTCCCAAAACAACAACATAGGTCCCCCATTGCCAAATGCCAAAAGCTAATAGTGTTTAAGAAACCTTCACCATACTTGAGCTTAGTTCACCACTTGGATGCTTGCCCTTCCTTGCTGCCCTCAATGCACTTTAATGCTCTGCATTATTGGTTTAAGAAAAGGAAGAGCGTAAGAAAAAGCTTAGTGAGGAATGCTCATTTAAAACCACACAATAATGCATTTATAAAACACATTTATAAACCATTCTTCAAGCAACATTTATACATGCTCATAAACATTTAAAACAAGCATTTCATGCTTCAAGTTCATAACATGTCATATTGGCAACAAGTGATACATTCCACATAAGATCCACACATGGACTTTTAAACACCATTGTGATCTTATACTTTCCAAGGACCACACATGGACTTTTAAACACCATTGTGTCCTTAACCCCATGGACTTTTAAACACCATAGCAAGGACCACACAAGGACTTTTAAACACCTTTGTGTCCTTAACAAGAATCATCCAAGGACTTTTAAACACCTTGATGTTCTTAAATAACAAGGCTTACACAAGGAATTTTAACCACCTTTGTAACCTTAACCAAGAACCAACCATGGACTTTTAAACACCATGTTGTTCTTAAATAACAAGCCTCACACAAGGAATTTTAACCACCTTGGTGATCTTAACCAAGAACCATCCAAGGACTTTTAAACACCTTGATGTTCTTAAATAAACAAGGCTCACACAAGGACTTTTAACCACCTTTGTGACCTTAACCATCACTTGCCAATATGCATCAATAACATCAAAATTCCACTGTTTTAAAGCATTTAACAAAGCCATAAACACCATGCATCTTTAAGCATCAAACCGCATTTAAATAATGTTCAAAAACAAGGAACTCTTACCTTGAGCTTCCTTCAACACATGGCTTATAATCTCAGCAAATAAACATGCTAGATATGCTTTCAAAACAGAATTTAAAACATGCAAACTATCACATTGCATACAACCAATCCATGGTTCATCACCAAGAGAGTTTTTCCGAAAACTTACTCTTGAGCTTAGCTAAGTTGCTTAGACTTAAACTAAGCTCCCAAACCTTCAAACACTAGTTTCAAAGCTGAAAACCAAAAGTCCACTCACCGATTCCGTTTCGCCTCTTGCCGAAACACCAACCAAGCTTTCGGATCACCACCACTAGGATCCAAAGATGACTCCCCTGTTTTAAACACATCAAAGCAGAGGATTAATGCATCATCATGCATTAATATCTTCAATGAAAGCATCTAAACTCGCTGCTCTCATCCACACTCCATTTTCGGCTACCAAACACAACCGAAAATGCATCCAAACAACTCCACAACATAACCCAGCCAAGATCCATCAAATCTAAACATCCTTAAGCATCATTTAACATCCAAAAAGGATCTAACATCATCCTTATACCTCCAGCAACAACATATCCACAAGATCACTCCAAAAAAAAACCAAGAACACAAGCTAAACTTAGGAAATTCAACCTATCCGGGATTGCATTAATTAAAACTCAATTTCTCATCAATTTAACATTCATTTTAACATCAAATTGACACCTCAAAACACTGCTTAAACAGATCATACGAATTTTAACCAAAAATCACCAAATCTTGCATTTAAAAGCCAAGATCATGAACACAACCTTAAAACCTTTAATAAAACACAATTTAAGGATTGAGAACTTAGAAATTTCAATAAAGAACTGAGAGTTTAGAGGAGAAGGACGTTGTTACCTCCAACCTTGAGTTTCTCCCTTTTAGAACCAAAATCTTGAAAATCCAATTAGCAAATGGTGAGGTTTTGATGAGGAGATGATTAGCAATCAAAAGAGAATTGAAAAGAGATATTTAGGTGACAAAATCATAGAGAAAAGCTCTGGAGTAAAAGTGTTTGGTTTGAGAGAAAATGAGAGAAAATGAAAATGGAAGATTTGAGAGAAAAGTTAGTTATGGCCAAAATATCTTCCCTCCACTTTTGTTTTATTTAAAAACCTTTAATTAATCATATAATATCTTAGAAAAATCTGGAGAAACTCTCTTTGGGTAAATAACTCCTTAAAGATTCAAAGTTTTAATCCTTTTGAAAACAGTCTCACAGTTTTCAAAAATTACATTTTGGTCACTAGCCTAAATGTCACCCTTCCAAACCTCATTTTGCAAAATTGATTCCACCTTACTCTTATATATAATAAAAGAGAATTTTAAGACATTTTTCCATATTTTTAATGCAACCCGAACTAGGCTTTCCTAAATTCACTTTTATATATTCGAACCGCACTCCGACCGAACCGGTCCGAAACCCAAAAATTCTAAGCCCAAAACCGGGGCGTTACAACTCTCCCCCCTTAAGAAATTTCATCCTCGAAATTTACCTGAAGGAAAGAGATAAGGAAACTGCTTCAGCATGTCATCCTTCCGTTCCCACGTGGCTTCCTCAACTCCACGATGCTTCCACAACACCTTTACCAACTCAATGGTCTTGCCACGAAGAACCTTGCTATCCGAATCCAGAATCTTCACCGGTTCCTCATCATAGGTCAAATCTGGATTCAATTCCACTTCTTCCACCGGCATCACATGCGAAGGATCTGATCTATACTTCCGGAGCATTGAAACATGAAAGACATCATGAATCTTCTCCAACTCTTGAGGTACCCTCAACTTGTACGCAACAGGACCCACACGCTCAATCACCTCGTATGGTCCAATGTACCTAGGGCTTAACTTACCCTTACGGCAAAACCTCATCACCTTTTTCCAAGGCGAAACCTTCAAAAACACACGGTCACCCACCGCATACTCAATCTCCTTACACTTCAAATCCGCGTAAGACTTTTGCCGATCAGAAGCTGCCTTCAAACGCTCACAAATGAGCTTCACCTTCTCGGTGGTTCCTTTCAACAAAGCTAGCATCGAAACCAACTTCTGACCCGTTTCAGCCCAACAAAGAGGAGTCCTACACTTCCTCCCATACAAAGCTTCATAAGGTGCCATTTGAATACTTTCCTGATAACTATTGTTATAAGCAAACTCCACCAAAGGCAAATGCTTCTCCCAAGAGCCCTGAAACTCAATCACGCAACACCTTAACATATCCTCCAAAATCTGGATAACACGCTCTGACTGACCATCCGACTGAGGATGATAAGATGTACTGAAATTCAACCGTGTACCCAAAGCTTGATGCAAACACTACCAGAAACGCGATGTAAACCTCGGATCCCTATCCGACACAATCAACTTAGGCACACCATGTAGCCGCACAATCTCAGCAATGTACAGCTCCGCAAGCTTATCCAAAGAAAACGTAGTATGCACAGGCAAGAAATGCACACACTTCGTCAGGCGATCCACAATCACCCACACAGAATTCTTCTTCGATAGTGACAACGGTAAACCAGATACAAAATCCATGGTAATCCTTTCCCACTTCCACTCAGGGATTCTCAACGGTTGCAACAAACCTGAAGGAACCTGATGCTCAGCATTAACCCGCTGACACACCATACACTTGCTCACAAACTCAGCAACATCCTTCTTCAAGCCCACCCAATAGTACTCATCACGAAGATCACGATACATCTTAGTACTACCTGGGTGCATAACAAAAGGACTACTATGACCTTCAGTCAGAATAGCACGCCTCAATTCAGCATCATTGGGCACTACTATCCGACTCCCAAAACACAACACACCATCATCATTAAAGCAGAAATCCGAAGGCCTACCCTCCGCGATATCCTGAACATGCGGTACCAAGGAATCATCCAGCAACTGCTTTTCCTTGATCAACTGAACCAAAGATGGTTTCACTTGCAACTCTGCCACAAGACCACTGTAACGCCCCGGTTTTGGGCTTAGGAGTTTTGGGCGTTGACCGGTTGGTCAAAGTGTTGTTCGAATCTAAAGAGGTGAAATTAGGAAAGCCTAGTTCGGGTTGCATTAAAAATATGGAAAAATGTTCTAAAATCATCTTTTAATATAATTAAGTGAACTGTGAAATCAATTTTGGAAAAAGAGTTTTGGAAGTGTGACATTTTGGCTGGTGATCAAAATGTAATTTTCGAAAGTTTGGTGACTGTTTTATAAAGGGTTGGAACTTTGAATCTTTAAGGAGCTATTATTCCAAAAGTAGTTTCTCCAGATTTTTCTAAGATATTTTAAGCTATATTCTGATTTTAAACATATTAAAAGTGGAGGGAAAGCCATTTTGGCTATTTTGGATAACTAACTTTCCATTTTCTTTCTCTCATTTTCTCTCAACCCAAACACTTTCTCTCCAGAGAATTTGATCTGATTTTCTCACCTAAATTCCTCCTTTCAACTCTCTTTTGATTCCTAATCATAATATCTACAAAACCTCATCATTTGCTACTTGATTCATCAAGGTTTTAGATTCCAAAAAGAGGAGAAACTCAAGTTTGGAGGTAAGAACGTCCTTCTCCTCTAAACTATCAGTTCTTTACTGAAATTCCTAAGTTTTCAATCCTTAATTGATGTTTTGTTAAAGGCTTTTGAGTTGTGAAATGGATCTTGGCTTATAATGCAAGATTTGGTGATTTTTGATGATTTTCGTTAGATCTGATTAATCTGTGATTTGAGATGTGTTTTTGATGTTAAATGAACTCTAAATTGATAAGGAGTTGAGTTTTGATTAATGCAATCCCGGATAGGTTGAGTTTCCTAAGTTTAGCTTGTGATTCTTGTTTGTTTTTGAGGTGATCTTGTGGATCTGATGTTGCTGGAGGTATAAGGATGTTAATAGGTTCTTTTTAAATGTTAAATGGTGTTAATAGATGTTTGGTTTTGATGGTTTATGGCTGGGCTTTGTTGAGAAGTGGTTTGGATGCATTTTCGGTTGTGTTTGGTGGCCGAAAATGGAGTGTGGATGAGAGCAGTGAGTTTAGGTGCTTTCATTGAAGCAATTAATGCATGATGATGCGTTAATCCTCTGCTTTGATGTGTTAAAACAGGGGAGGCATCTTTGGATCCAAGAGTTGTTGATTCGGAAGCTTGATTTGGTGCTTCGGCAAGAGGCGAAGTGGAATCGGTGAGTGAAATTGGGTTTTCGGCTTTGAAACCAATGTCTTGAGAGCTTAGTTTAAGTCTAAACAACTTTGCTAAGCTCAAGTGTAAGTTTTCGGAAGTACTCTCTAGTGGTGGCCATGATTTTGTTGTGATGCAATGTGGTTTAATTGCATGTTTTAAATACTGTTTTGAAGCATGATTTTAGCATGGTATTTGCTGTTTTTGTAAGCCATATGTTGAAGGAAGCTCAAGGTAAGAGTTACTTGTTTTTGAACATTGATTAAATGTGGTTTGATGCTTTTAAATGCATGATGAATATGGCTTGGTTTAATGCTTTAAAACAGCGGATTAAATGATGAAAATGATGTATATTGGCAAGTGATGTTTTGAAAATGTTAAGGTCACTAAGGTGGTTAAAAGTCCTTGAGTGAGCCTTGTTACTTAAGAACATCAAGGTGGTTAAAAGTCCTTGGATGGTTCTTGTTGTGGACACAAAGGTGGTTAAAAGTCCTTATGTGATCCTTTCCATGGTGTTTAAAAGTCCATGGGGCCAAGGTGTTTAAAAGTCCTTGGGGCCAAGGTGTTTAAAAGTCCTTGGGGTGAAACTTGCTACGGACACAAAGGTGGTTAAAAGTCCTTGTGTGGTCCTCATTCATGGTGTTTAAAAGTCCATGGCCAAGGTGTTTAAAAGTCCTTGGGGCCAAGGTGTTTAAAAGTCCTTGGGGTGAAAGATGTTGAACTTGTTTTTAAAGAAATGGAACTTATCACTTGTGGCCAATTTGACATGTTATGATATGAAGCATGAGATGCTTGTTTTAAGTATGCTTTTGAGCTTGTGCAAATGTTGATTTGAAGCATGATTTATAAATGTTTTATAAACGCATTATTGAATGGTTTTTATGAGCATACCTCACTAAGCTTTTGCTTACGCTCTCTTTCGTTTTCTTAAATCAATAATGCAGAGCATTAGAGTACTTTGGGGGCAGCAAGGAGGGCAAGCATTCAAGTGAAAGTAAAGCTCAAAGTATGGAAGGTTTCTTGAGTACATTTCCTTTAGCTTTTGGTAATTTGGCAATGGGGGACTTATGTGTATGTTTTGGGAGAGGTTTTGAACTCCCTAAGTATGTTGAATGTTGTTGAGAATGTTGGTTTTTGAGTTTGGCCATTATATGCTTGTTTTGGTGGTTTTATGCTTGAGTGGTTTGCTTGTGTAGGAAGCATGCCATTAGAATTGGGGCTTTTTACATGTGATGCTATTTTGATGTTTGGATGATGCCTAAATGTCTTTTATATGTTGAATTGCATGCTGGTAAAGTTTGGTAGCATTTGGAGCATGATTGAATGATCGATTGCATGTTTTAGTGAGCTTTATGCTGCAATCTGTGCAGGGTGTTTCGGAACAGTGCACACCGTTCCAGAACGGGTGCCTTGAATGAACCCAGGCGTCCGAAACGGTAGGCACCGTTTCGAAACGGTTTGGCTACTGCCAGCCCCTGTTCCGGTACGCGTTGCGGAACGGCCCGTGTTTCGGAACAGGTTCTGCCTGTTCCGAAACGGTCGACCGTTGGGGTTGACATTGGCAGTTAAATGTTTTGAATTGTTTGCGTTTTAGTCCTAAATCTTGTTTGTGCAATTGTATGAGTTCGGGAAGTCCTCTTGAGCTGAAATTTCACAGAGAAGCATGAAATCTGACTAATTTCAAGTTGGTAACTTTAATTTGGGTTAAGTCCTCCTATTTATTAGAAATTACAATTTGGTCCCTAAAGATGTAATTTGTTCATTTGGGTCCCTGTTTGATCTCTGATGTTTGTGATCTTTGAATATGTTGTTGAGTGATCACAATTAGGGCTAATATGCATCTAGACAAGTTTAAAAAGAAAAAAAAAGGGTCGTTAATCAAGGTTGACTTTCGGGTTGACTTTGGTTTTCCCCGTGTGACTTTCTTAATTCGGGTCAACCGTCTAGGCCGGGTTAAGGGGGTTACATTTGGCATCACGCGAAATACTCAAACTGGCAAACATAGCCCTCAACTCAACAGCTACCTTCCTACTCAAGGCATCCGCCACAACATTAGCTTTTCCAGGATGGTACTCAATCGTCAAATCATAATCCTTGAGCAACTCCACCCAACGTCGCTGCCTAAGATTCAACTCCTTCTGAGACATCAGATACTTCAAACTCTTGTGATCCGTGTACACAGTACACTTCTCACCATACAGGTAATGTCTCCAGATCTTCAAAGCAAAAACCACCGTAGCCAACTCAACGTCATGCGTAGGATAATTGCGCTCATGCACCTTCAACTGCCGCGATGCATAAACCACCACCTTACCCTCTTGCATCAACACACACCCCAAACCAACATAGGACGCATCACTATAGACCACAAACTCTTTCCCTTATTCAGGTTGAACCAAGATAGGAGCTTGCGTCAAAGCTGCCTTAAGCTTCTCAAAAGCCTGCTGTCTCGCTTCCGTCCATTCATACTTAACATCCTTTTGCAACAACTTTGTTAAAGGTGCAACAATCTTAGAAAACCCATCCACAAACCTCCGGTAGTATCCTGCCAAACCAAGGAAACTATGAACCTCATGAACAGACTTAGGAAGTTTCCAATTCATCACCGCCTCAATCTTCTGAGGATCAACACGAATCCCCTCAGCAGAAACCACATGCCCAAGAAACACCACCTCCTTAAGCTAGAACTCACACTTGCTCAGCTTAGCATAAAGCTGATTCTCCAACAAAGCCTGTAGCACAATCCTCAAATGCTCTTCATGCTCCTCCTCAGTACGCGAGTACACGAGGATATCATCAATGAACACCACTACAAACTTATCCAGGTATTCATGAAACACACGGTTCATCATGTCCATGAAAGCAGCAAGAGCATTTGTCAAACGAAACGGCATCACAAGGAACTCAAAATGCCCATACCTTGTCCTGAAAGCTGTCTTAAGAACATCCACATCCTTTACCTTCAACTGGTAATACCCTGACCTCAAGTCAATCTTAGAGAACACAACAGCTCCCCGAAATTGATCAAAGAGATCATCAATTCTCGGCAAAGGATACCGATTCTTGATAGTCAACTTGTTCAGCTGACGATAATCAATACACATTCTCATAGTGCCATCCTTCTTCTTCACAAACAAGACCGGTGCACCCCAAGGTGACACACTTGGCCGAATGAACCCACGATCAAGCAACTCTTGCAACTGCGTCTTCAGCTCCTTCAGCTCCTTAGGTGCCATTCTATAAGGGGTAATGGACACAGGAGTTGTATTCTCATACAGCTCAATTCCAAACTCCACCTCACGATTAGGAGGTAATCCAGGCAACTCCTCAGGAAACACACAAGGAAACTCTTTCACAATCCTGATATCTTGCACACGCAACTCCTTAGAGCTAGGATTCATCACAAAAGCTAGGTAAGCTTCACAACCTTGCCTCAGCATCCGACTCGCTTCCAACGTAGACACCACATTGGCAAGAAACTTCACATTCTCACCAATCACAACCACCTCATAATCATCCGCAAGCTTCAACGAAACTCGCTTATTTTCACAATCCACTACCGCACGATGCTCAGCAAGCCAATCCATACCAAGGATTACATCAAAACCATAGAAAGGTAACTCCATAAGGTCAACATGAAAAACATGATCTTGAACAACCAAAGGACATCTCCTATAAAGCTTTCGAGTCACAACAGTCTCACCAAAAGAACTAGTGACACGAACACCAACATCCAAAGACTCAACAGGCAAACCAAGCAATTCAGCATGCTCACGCAAAATGTAAGAGTGCATAGATCCATAATCAATCAAGGAAAGTAATGACAAGGATTGCAGAGTAAAAGTACCTGGGATCACATCCGCGTCATTCCTTCCCTCACGCTGAGCATACACCCTGGCTTGGCCACCACCCTCAGGCTGAATAGCCACAACATGAGCCACGCCCCGTCCACATTCCTCTCTTCGCTGGAAGTTACCACGGCCGCGCCCACGACCTCTCTGCGGTGCAGCAACAACAGGAGCACGCACTTGGCCACCAGCCAACATAGGACACTCTCTCCTCATGTGATCCGTAGATCCACAGTTCCAGCACGCATTTCCAGCTACCACAACCGGAGCTTGCACCTCCCTCACAGCACGAGGACAATCACGCTTCATATGGCCTCGCGAACCACATATCCAACATGCACTCGGATCAACTCTCGCGTTGCCTCCCCGAGCAGGTGCACCACCACCTCGCTTAGCCGAGGACTGATACCTCTGATCGCGTCCCCTCTTGTTCCGTCCACCACCAGAACTATACTCAGTTGATCGCTTACCAGCACTTGACCCAGCACTTCTAGCAGACAAACCCAAGTTCATCTCAATATCCTTTGCTCGGCCCACCAGCACATCAAAATCATCATACTCGGTAGCCAGCACATACATTTTAACTTCCGTCACTAAACCATAACGGAACCTTTCACACCTTTCCCGCTCATCCGGAACAAGCTCAGGTGCGTACTGACTGAGTCGAACAAACTGGACCTCATACTCAGCCACAGACATGCTCCCTTGGGTAAGAGACATGAACTCCCTCTTCTTTTCATCTAGGTACCTCACACCTAGATACCTTCTCTTGAACGCATTCTGAAAGAACGTCCAAGTTACACCAGCTTCCGCCATCCCAGCGATAGTGGTTGTCCACCACGTATAAGCATCATCCTGTAGCAAGGATACTACACAACCCAGCTTCTGCACATCAGTGCAATTCATCTGACCCAAGATTCTCTTGGTACTATCCAACCAAGACTCCGAACCTTCAGCTGACAAACCCCTGAACTCAGTCCCTCCTAGACTGCGCAAACGTTCCATGGGTAGTCTAACTCCAGCATCTCCCTGATGCACAGCTCCTTGAGCTCCAGCTACCGCCGCTTGAAAAGCTCCAGCAATAGCTTGTATCAACATTGTCATGTCAGGAACAGCTTGCCCCTGACCAGCCTCAGGTCCAGCGACCCCAGCACCAGCTGCAGCTCCAGCTCTTTCACCCCCAGCTTCACCACCACCAGGTGGAGGAGGTAAATCCACCACACTCTCAACATTCTCCTCATTCTCATTCTCATTCTGAGCCGTAGCTCGCACATTACTCCTCAACTCTCTACGAGGTGCCATACTCTAACAATGCAATCACAATGCAAATAAACAAGTCAGGCCCAGCAAGGTAAGCAATCCAAGTACTCAAGCTCATTTTCACTTAAAATCAACATCATTACATTAGCTTTGATTTGGCAATGGGTACCCACAACATGCTTCACCACAGCATACATCTCAGTTGCAACATATTCACAAACCACTTATCATGCTTTCACTCAATCAAGCATACAAGCATACATACTTTACTCATGCACACAATCATTCCCAATTACTCGAGAACTCAGCTCTGATACCACCAAATGTAACCCCCTTAACCCGGCCCAGACGGATGAACCGAATTAAGAAGTTTACACGGGGAAAACCAAAGTCAACCCGAAAGTCAACCTTGATTAACGACCCCTTTTTTTCCTTTTAAAACTTGTCTAAATGCATATAATCCCTAGACATGATCATACAATCAGCATACTCAAAGATCATAACCATCAGAGAACATTCAGGGACCCAATTGCACAAAATACAACTTTAGGGACCAAATTGTAAATTCTGTAAAATATAAGGACTTAATCCAATTTAAAGTTACCAACTTGAAATTAATCATCTTTCATGCTTCTCTGTCAAATTTCAGCTCAAACGGACATCTCACTCTCATACAATTGCATAAACATGATTCAGGACCAAAATGCAAACATTTCAAAACATATAACCGCCCATGTCAGCCCCCAACGGTCAGGTGTTCCGAAACAGGGAGAACCTGTTTCGAAACGCGGGACTGTTCCGCAATGTGTTCCGAAACGGGGCCTGGCAGAGACATTTTCGTTTCGGAACGGTACCTTCCGTTTCGAACGCCTGGGACACTACTGGGCCCCCGTTCCGAAACGGTAGCTCCCGTTCCGATACGGTCTGCCCAGATTGCAGAAAAGTTGTTGTTTAAGCACTCAATTGACCTACCAAACATGCTCCAAAAGCCACCAAATTTTACCAGCAAGACATTCAACATACAATGAACATATTTGCATCAACCAACATCAACATGGCATCAAAATAAGAAATACCCAATTCTAAAGGCATGCATCTTACTTAACCAACCATTCAAGCATCAAAATACCAAATTCACTTCACAAAGGCCAATTACATGTTCCAACATTAATAACAACATATATCCAACTTAGGGAGTCCAAAACATCTCCCAAAACAACAACATAGGTCCCCCATTGCCAAAAGCTAATAGTGTTTAAGAAACCTTCACCATACTTGAGCTTAGTTCACCACTTGGATGCTTGCCCTTCCTTGCTGCCCTCAATGCACTTTAATGCTCTGCATTATTGGTTTAAGAAAAGGAAGAGCGTAAGCAAAAGCTTAGTGAGGAATGCTTATTTAAAACCACACAATAATGCATTTATAAAACACATTTATAAACCATTCTTCAAGCAACATTTATACATGCTCATAAACATTTAAAACAAGCATTTCATGCTTCAAGTTCATAACATGTCATATTGGCAACAAGTGATACATTCCACATAAGATCCACACATGGACTTTTAAACACCATTGTGATCTTATACTTTCCAAGGACCACACATGGACTTTTAAACACCATTGTGTCCTTAACCCCATGGACTTTTAAACACCATGGCAAGGACCACACAAGGACTTTTAAACACCTTTGTGTCCTTAACAAGAATCATCCAAGGACTTTTAAACACCTTGATGTTCTTAAATAACAAGGCTTACACAAGGAATTTTAACCACCTTTGTAACCTTAACCAAGAACCAACCATGGACTTTTAAACACCATGTTGTTCTTAAATAACAAGCCTCACACAAGGAATTTTAACCACCTTGGTGATCTTAACCAAGAACCATCCAAGGACTTTTAAACACCTTGATGTTCTTAAATAAACAAGGCTCACACAAGGACTTTTAACCATCTTTGTGACCTTAACCATCACTAGCCAATATGCATCAATAACATCAAAATTCCACTGTTTTAAAGCATTTAACAAAGCCATAAACACCATGCATCTTTAAGCATCAAACCACATTTAAATAATGTTCAAAAACAAGGAACTCTTACCTTGAGCTTCCTTCAACACATGGCTTATAATCTCAGCAAATAAACATGCTATATATGCTTGCAAAACAGAATTTAAAACATGCAAACTATCACATTGCATACACCCAATCCATGGTTCATCACCAAGAGAGTTTTTCCGAAAACTTACTCTTGAGCTTAGCTAAGTTGCTTAGACTTAAACTAAGCTCCCAAACCTTCAAACACTGGTTTCAAAGCTGAAAACCAAAAGTCCACTCACTGATTCCGTTTCGCCTCTTGCCGAAACACCAATCAAGCTTCCGGATCACCACCACTAGGATCCAAAGATGACTCCCCTGTTTTAAACACATCAAAGCAGAGGATTAATGCATCATCATGCATTAATATCTTCAATGAAAGCATCTAAACTCGCTGCTCTCATCCACACTCCATTTTCGGCTACCAAACACAACCGAAAATGCATCCAAACAACTCCACAACATAACCCAGCCAAGATCCATCAAATCTAAACATCCTTAAGCATCATTTAACATCCAAAAAGGATCTAACATCATCCTTATACCTCCAGCAACAACAGATCCACAAGATCACTCCAAAAACAACCAAGAACACAAGCTAAACTTAGGAAATTCAACCTATCCGGGATTGCATTAATTAAAACTCAATTTCTCATCAATTTAACATTCATTTAACATCAAATTGACACCTCAAAACACTGCTTAAACAGATCATACGAATTTTAACCAAAAATCACCAAATCTTGCATTTAAAAGCCAAGATCATGAACACAACCTTAAAACCTTTTATAAAACACAATTTAAGGATTGAGAACTTAGGAATTTCAGTAAAGAATTGAGAGTTTAGAGGAGAAGGACGTTCTTACCTCCAACCTTGAGTTTCTCCCTTTTAGAACCAAAATCTTGAAAATCCAATTAGCAAATGGTGAGGTTTTGATGAGGAGATGATTAGCAATCAAAAGAGAATTGAAAAGAGATATTTAGGTGACAAAATCAGAGAGAAAAGCTCTGGAGGAAAGGTGTTTGGTTTGAGAGAAAATGAGAGAAAATGAAAATGGAAGATTTGAGAGAAAAGTTAGTTATGGCCAAAATATCTTCCCTCCACTTTTGTTTTATTTAAAAACCTTTAATTAATCATATAATATCTTAGAAAAATCTGGAGAAACTTTCTTTGGGTAAATAGCTCCTTAAAGATTCAAAGTTTCAATCCTTTTGAAAACAGTCTCACAGTTTTCAAAAATTACATTTTGGTCACTAGCCAAAATGTCACCCTTCCAAACCTCATTTTGCAAAATTGATTCCACCTTACTCTTATATATAATAAAAGAGAATTTTAAGACATTTTTCCATATTTTTAATACAACCCGAACTAGGCTTTCCAAAATTCACTTTTATATATTCGAACCGCACTCCGACCGAAACCCAAAACTTCTAAGCCCAAAACTGGGGTGTTACACATTTTGCGCAAGCCATAGAGACCACAGCAATGCTGCAACGCTCGACACCCACAGAAGCCTTAACGTGCCCGTGAAAGAACAGTGAAATCTCGGAAGGAAGAAGTCAGAAAAAGTCCTCGGCAATTGCATTGACACCCCCCACCAACGCCTAAACCAATCCCAAATTCCTTGGGCAAACGGGCATTGGAAAAACAAGTGATCAATATCCTCCTCCATCTCACGACACCGAGTACACAAACCTTGATGCTCATCCAACACGATGCCACGATGCTTCAAAAAATCAAAAGTGGGTAAACGGCGCAGCCAAGTGAAACACAAAAACACCTGAACCTTTGGAGGTACGAGAACTTTCCACGCAAAATAGTCACCAAAGTCGCTCCCTCCCACCTTATCCAACATAAGCAGTCGTGAAAGAACCTTTACTGAAAAGTTCTCGTGCGCATCAAGTGTCCAGACTAATCTATCAACTGTACCATGCCGTAACCTCACATGTCGCAAGTGCGAGATAAGCTCCCTGAGTTGTCGAAGCTAAATGAACGCAAGCCTCTACGAAAGAAACTATCCCAACGATCATGCTGAAAGCTACCCCTATCAGAAAGGCAGCGACTAAAGCCAAACGATTCACCACTATCGAAAAGAGACGTGGGAAAATATCCTTCAACGATTTTTCAACACATCACGCGTCGAACCAAAATAAAACTCGCAAACCATCCCCAACCTTCCAAACAAAACTAGGCTCACCCATGAACTTTTGCATACTGTCCAAGCTCACAGTTTGGACAATCTGTATCCAATCAATTGACATCGAACCCCTGAAGGCAGAGTTAAAACGCTACCACTGGGTTGCCTCATCGTATTTTGCCACGATGATGGACCTCCACAAAGATGATTCATCCCTAGCATACAGCCATGACCATTTTCCCAATTATGCTCTATTCCGAACCACCAAATCTGTAATCCCCAACCCACCTAGATGACGAGGCACGCCCTACAGAAAGGCACGCCTCACTTTATCTATTGCAGCGATAACACCCTTCGGCACCCAAAATAAACCCATATAATAAACTGGAAGTGACGAAAGCACAAAGTTTACTAGTGTGACGCGAGCAGCAAAGGATAAAGATGTCTGTTTCCAACCAGCGAGCTTTCATCGAACCGAGGGTATAACCGGCTCCCAAACATCAATGTTGCGAGGATTAACCCCCAACGGCAGCCCCAAATAAACAAAAGGCAATTCACCTTTCCGACAATACAAGACAACCGCCATTTAATCAAATAACCTCTCATCCTCGCCAATAGTATAAAGAGAAGACTTATTGAAGTTAATTTTCAAACTAAAACAAACTTGAAAGCAACAAAGTAACCTGTGAATAGTCGTAGTGCTTTCAATGGAGGCTTCGAAGAAAAAAATGGTGTCGTCAGAAAACTAAAGATGCGATAGCGACACCCCCGGAGCTAATGAAACCCCACGGATGAGCCCCAACTCCTCCGCTTGAACAAACATCCTATGCAATGCTTCGGCAACAATAACAAACAACAAAGGTGACAACGGGCAGCCTTGCCGCAGACCACGCCCATACCAAACTCCTTAGTGGCGCTACTGTTTAACAAAACCGACAACCTGACTGTGTTGATACACTCAGTAATCCAACGTCGCCAAGAATCACAAAATCCCATCGGCCATAAAATGTGCTCTAAAAATTCCCATCGAACGCACTCATAAGCTTTTGTGAAATCCAATTTCAGGATACATCCGCCCGACGAACTCTGCCGCATAGAATGAATTGTCTCATTCGCCAATAATATATCATCCACTATTTGACACCCACGCACAAAAGCCGATTAGTGATCGCTAATTAAACCTCCCAACACCGACTGCAACTTTCGAGCCAGAATTTTGGCAAGAATCTTATATATCAAATTAAGCAGGCTAATTGATCGAAAATCACTCAAAGTGACCGATGAATAAACCTTAGGCAAAAGCACAAGAAAAGTGTTGTTCGCACCCACAGGTAACTTGTCGGATGCGAAAATATCATCTAAAAACTGCCCACCTTCATCACATACTACCACCCAACACTTCATAAAAAAATCCATATTGTAGCTGTCCGGCCCCGGTGACTTCGAGCCCTTACACCCACGAACAACCGCCCATGCCTCATCAATAGAGAAAGGCGCCACCAACCCCTTATTTTCAGCTTCACTCACCCGATGAAAATTCCCCTCAAAGCTCCAAACACAAGACCTTTCATCCTCTGCAAAATGTTGAGAAAAGAACGACACTATATGTTTTTGCAACCGAGACGGATCCGTTACCCGAATGCTTATGATGTTCAAGACGAAAATAACATTATGAACTGCTCGCAGCTTCGCATCTCTATGGAAAAATGTCGTGTTTCTATCCCCCAACCGTAGCCAGTTCGCTCTCGACTTTTGGCGCCAAAGAGACTTCTTACTGCGGATAGCTTACCACAATGCTTGTAGCCATACTCACTTCTGATCAGACAACTCAGATACTTCCCAATTCACTTCCTCCATACCACCACTATCCAAATTATCAAGGCGATTTTGGAGTAGCACAATCTCTTTCTCAGTGTCCCCAAAATCCGACCTATTCCACTGACGCAAAAACCTTTTCAATTGTCGTAGCTTCACCAAGATATTTGAGTTACCAATTCCCAACCCTGTCAAACGGCACCACTCCTCAGCCATGCAGCGAATGTTTTGCTTTTCATCTAACCAGCAATTAATAACGCGGAAAGGGTGAGGGCCCCAATCTTTATCATCACACAACAAAAGCAACGAGGCATGATCCGATATCCCTCTAAGAAGAGATACCTGCTCAATGTTGGAGAAACAGTACATCCAAAGAGATGACACTAGAAATCTCTCAATGCGACTTCTACGGTTATCCCTTCCAAACCAAGTGAATTGCTTCCCCTGTAATGGCAAATCAACTAAACCCACCGAATTTACAAAAGTAGCAAAAGCATCCATACCTCTCGGCACCAAGCTACAATTGACCTTTTCTGACGCCCAAAGAACCGAGTTGAAATCCCCCGCCACACACCACGGACCCAGAAAACCACTAATCACTTCCCTCATGCGTGACCACAAAATCTCTTGCTCATTCACGTCACAAGGAGCATAGACGACCATGATGCAACACACAAAATATTCCGGTTTCCAACACCCTAAATTACAACAAAATTGCGATCCACCTCTACCGACTCCAACAAAAATCGTGCACCCTCCCTAACCAACAACAACCCTCCCAAAGCACCTACAGATGGCGAAAAAGAATGCTCAAAGCCATCACTAAACCATAAGCTAGCAACTATCGAAGGCGATATCTCCTCTATCTTCGATTCCTGCAATAATACCATGTCTACATGTTGTTTTTTAATAACGTCACCCACCCTTCGCCTTTTGAAAATGGAATCCAATCCTCTAACGTTCCAGCTCAAAATACGCATGACTATGACGCTTGGGTGCCATCGGTAAGCACCCGTGATAAATCTTTAATAATTTCCTCCTCGCGCCCAACCGATTTCACACCCACAAGGTTTCCTAATGCCACTGTTGCTGCAATTTCTCGCTGAAGAATACGCTGCCAATGTTGCCTATCCTAATCCGTTAACGAGGCGTCGTCCACTGTAGTTGTGTCGCGCCCCAATCCCTTCCTCGGTCTCCCACTCCCAGGTTTCGAAGGCCTTGCTACACCCGACAATGCTTTTACAGATTTTGTCTTTCTAACTGTACCGGTTATCCACAACGAGACAACTTTGTCTCCCTCAGAACTTTGTTGAAAATCTGCCTGCTCACTAAGAATCTCCCCAACGGGAATATTAACTAAACCTTCTAGTACGATTCTGTCACTCTCCAAATCCCCCTGATTTTGGGTTTGAAATTGATTTCTTGCGTTCAAACTGAGTGGTTGCAACAACTTATCCCTTGAATTCAAAATTTCAACTCCCTCTCAGTGTCCATCCGAAAGAGGACTCTTTGCTTCCTCGTCAACCGCACACAATGGTGAAGAAACAGCCGACAAGTCATCTTTAATGGCCACCTCCACTTCCTTTTTGTCCACATTTCGTCCCGACGATGACCTAGAGCAATCAGACGAGATACTCTCAAATCGAAGATCCTCCCGACGGTTATCCTCCCAAAGGCGATTACAATGCTAGTCCTAAGGCACCGTTTTTTCTAATTCCACAAGTTCCTCAATCTGCCTCTCGTCTCCCAACCTCGACTTAGGCACACATTTGAATGAACTCACCTCCGACGACTCATTACTATCATCAATGGTAGCCATTGTACACTCACAATCTACTAGCGGCCCAAACATACTCACCTCTTTAACGTACAAAGTATACGACAGTCCCTCAACCTCCAGCTTTATGCGTCAATCAATGAACTCCATCATATCCATTTCTATCAACATTCGAAGGATGTTGGCGATTATGTTGCATCAGCCACACGCACAAGAGAGCCCCATAATTTCGCAATACTTGTGAATGACGCTTGCAACCACACATGAATAGGTAAGCCTCTCACCGATATCCATGCCCTCTGTGACGATAAAACCAAATCTGTCGACAACCTTTCTAGTTTGGAGAAGCATTCACGAACCATCGTCATCCCCGCTACCTTCTCCCGAATGTTGGAATCAGTGAACATTAACAGAACCGTTGGTCCTACAATACGCAGAATGGAAAAGCCTTAGACGCAATGAAGATTCATCCGTGATGCGAGTTTCTTAAGGCTCAAATGTTGCTTACACCACCTTACCATACAATTTTTTAAGACCTTCAATTTTTCCTCATCCACATGTCCCTGAACCACCTCAACCGGATCGATCTTCTTCTTTGAATCGACACTTCTAGATTCCGATTGTCCCTTCACTTTACTCTGAGATGCTTGTTGTGATCGTCCTAACCCCACATGTAACCCCTCTAGACCCGCCTATGCGTTACCACGGATCCTAGGAAGTTACATTAGGGTCACAGGAGCGACCCACATTAAAATTTCAAATAAACAAATCGTTAACCATTTAAAATCATAAATCAAATTTTGAATTAGAATACAATTCCAGAAAATATTCAGACTACAAAATAAAAAAAAAACTATGATACAAATTGCTAAAAACAAATTTTAGACTCGAATGTAAATCAAGATGTGACTTACATGCCCCCTAATTACACAGATACCATACTCCGCAAGCAAACCGAAGAAACTCCATACCGATGTTGACAGCTGCGACATGGTCGATCGTCTAACCTGTGATGGTAAAAACAACGTGAGCTTCGAAAAGCTCAGTAATACAAACTACCAAGGGATGCTAAAAGCACAAGCAGGTAAGGCAAGCTTAACACTGTCATGAAGAACTGTGTAACGAGGAGCTCAAATTACGATTCGAGATTTCAGAGGAGCATTATACCAAAAGGTAACAAAGTTGTTCTTTAAATGCGAATTGTAAGTTTACTGAGGGTTCAACATTGATACATTAATTTAGTAGGGTATGATTCAGAAGAGGTCAGAAAGTTCTATTAATGAACTTAACTACCCTCAACCGAACTCTAAAGTGCAATTCGCCCTGAACTACATACAGAAGGTCTTACCCTTAGGTCCAGAAAGACTTACCTTAGGCCGGTGGGCGTAGGAGCTTAGCAGAAAGGCTTACCCTAGGCCCATTGGGCGTAGGAGCTTAGGTCCAGAAGGACTTACCAGCGCTGAGCCTACAGATCATCATTCATATCCCAGATAATATACCCCAGATAAATTTCAGTTTATATTCAGAAGACAGTATTACAGAAAATAGATATCAAATCTATTTTTATACTAGAAGACATATATCAATTTATTTTATTAACATTATTATTATTATTATTATTTCATATTCAAATGTCAGATATCAGATATAATTTTCATATCAGAGGTCAAAAATCCGAGAATTGCTTTCTTTTCATATTACAGTATCATACTTCTAAATTTTAAGCATATGGACTTGATTTAGAATAGAAAGTATTTATCGATACATGGTACGCGCTTTATGGCCCAATTCATTTCTTAGAGGTAGTTGATAGATATCAGAAAGATGACATTTGTCAATTTTAGACTGATTTCAGAACGAGGTCCCTACGAATAGGGGAGTTCGATAAGACGGATCGTATCAACATCGAAAGTTGATGCATCAGAATCATCGGGATTTTAGATATATCGCGAGCAGAATTAAATGTTACAACCTATGAGGGTATTAAGGTCATTTTGACCTTCAGGAGGGGTAAACTGGTAATTTGAACCAACAATGTATAAACGGTGATGTACAGAATTTATGACTTCTAGTTGCTCGTCAAGTTTCCAAACCCCTTTTGAACTAATCAGAACCCATTAACACTGTGTTTAATATCTCACCGGATTGGTACACTTCAACCATTCATTTCTCAGAACTGACTACGTAGCATAACAACAATAGCTCACCATCACCAATCGTCCACTGAACTTATTCTAGAGATCAAGCATATATTCAGATGATATTTTCCAAGTATTCAAACATGTACATTGTACTTGAACTCATTTCAAAACATCGAAAGTACCTTATAAAAACAGATCTCTCTTACAATTAGCTATATACTTTCTCCCAATAATTTGTACGCCTTTATATGGTATTCCTCCAATATCCTCTTAGTATCATAAACGACCAATAGACACGGGTCGTATATTATCACTTCTTGTTTGAGTCATTTCATGGTTGGCCTTATTTGGAGTTCTCAATTCCATGTCTTAGAAATATTCTCAATCATTATAATATCCGAGGTTATTTCAGACAATTTGATGCTCGAAGGTGTTACGATTGTTCAGAGTCTTTCAGTCCTTCTAACTATTCTTTCATTTAAGTTCTCAAGGGTAAAACCATCATTTTGATCAAATTGGCACTTGCTGCCGAGGATAGATTATTCTTTTTGGTTATTATGGATATTCTGATCAGATCAGCATTACCAGCATTTCCAAACATTTTAGTCACTTCAAACGATTCAACAATTTACGCAACTTTGACTAATTCAAACATACAAATATTTTCTCGCAGTTGTCTTCAGAGATTTATTCAATTTCTAATAGAATCTGAGCAATTTACAATCTCAAAGGTGAAGCCTCGTTACGATAACTTCCCAAGATAGTTCAAGATTTTCAGAAGAACTAGTTGATAAACCGGATCTAGTGTAAATTCTCAAACCACTTTCATTGATAGGGGTATTTTAGTCATTTTCATACATCAATGCATTTTCGTAATTCATTAGCCAACACAATCAAATTTAGAGATCAACTGTTTTTGTTAATCGCTTATTGAACTCGGAAATCTGTTTGATTTATCAAACCTCTTAATCGAATATATGCATTAGCCATTAATATTCTTATTTCTTAATTGATCGACATTAGTGAAATTAATCATATGCTCAATCATGGTCGTGCAAGCATTAACCGAATACAAACAAGTTTTGAAAACATGCAGAAGGTAGTAAAGTATTACCTTAGTTCCGAGCTACAACGGTTGATTCATGACACCTCATTTGATCGCACTCGATCCCAAGATTTGACGCCTCCCAACATCTGAAATTCAAGGATACTTTGATACCTTCAACAACATAGATTCACATTTCAGTCCTTATCCAAAGAGCTCCTAACAAAATTAGACACACAAACAATTTTAGGTTCAAGGTCAGATTCGGAGGCCTTCGGGTCAGCATTTTACAAAACGGTCTTCAAAAACGGACTTAGGACGTCGGAAAACATAAAATATGAGTTTTCGAAAAATTTGACTTTTTAGTCAACGGTCAAAGTCAACGCTGACGTCAGCAATCAAGTCAACGCTGACGTCATGCTGACGTCACATGTCAACTGGTTTGACTCATTGAGTCAACTCGGGTGAGCTGACTCACTGAGTCAACTCGAGCGAGCTGACTCGCTGAGTCGACTCGGACAAACGGGTCGGGTCGGACGGTTCACTCACCCAAATATTCTGGTCACCGAACGGTCGCCGGAAGCCTTAAAAACCTCATTTTCGCTGGAAAAATAGAGAAAAAAACATTGTTAGATCAACCGAAACCATATGTGGCGAAATAAAGCCGGAATTTACCTCATAAATCCAAATCTCGCCGGAAAGTTGCGCTACTCCGACAAGGGGCAAAACGGCGGCAAAGCGGAGGTGACTCACATGGGTTTTGTAGATCGGGACGCGAGGAGCTCCACTGTGCCCACGGTGAGGCGAGTCGACGTCGGGAACGGCCGGAAATGAGGAAAATGGTGGCGGCCGAAACCTTTAAGTTTCCAGATCCGTTTTCTACCGCAAACGGCCGGCCGACGTCGCGCGTGGTTGACAGAAAATGGTTCAGGGGCTGACGAGGCTCACACCGACGGTGACGGTGGAGTGCACGGAGCAGCGGTGACAGAGCCAGGGTGGTGGCTGGACGAAGTTGGTTGGAGGGTTTCGGTGAAGTCTCCAGAAGGGAATATCGAGCATTTTTAATTTTTCCTCTATAGGTGGAGTGGCATATCAGATTTAATTATCCAAGGCAAGAAAAAAAAGATGATTCAAAATGAAACTAGGGGAACTCCGACACTAAGAGCCATTAGCTTAGATGGCTGGGTCATGGCCATAGTTACCTAGGGTCGTGGGTTCGATTACCACGACCAGGAACCTTCATCCTCTATATTTTTTTAACTTAAAATTTTAGGGTGTTACACCACACTTCTCCTTTTATCTCTCCAAAGGAAACCACGATCACCATACCTCACCATGGTCACCGATAAACGTGATCCATAGATCCATTTGTTGTGCAAACGTTCTATAACCTGATCAGCACCAGGGCGACTCTCCATTCTAACAAAACCAAACCTCGATCCATCCTTTGCCCTTTTCTAAGGGATGAACGCATCTATCACCACACCGTGTCTGTCAAATACTTGCCACAAACCCTTCCAATGTATAGATTCCTATATCCTTCCCACAAACACGGTCCAAAACTACCGGCGGCCAGTCCCTTTTGCTCCATCCATGGTTGCCTTAGAAAATTTCTCTAGATTTCTTTACCTTAGAGGAATGGACTGTTATGTTATCATGCTTATATAAAAATTAGTTAGTTTTCTTAATATAATAATCATTTTTGAATAAGGTTATTACCTAAAAATACTTGTAGCTCTTCTTACACAATAACGACATACGCCTCACTCTATGCTGATAATAAAATGTTATTACACGAAGACAATATCTTATTGTCGTCACAAGCAAATTACCCTTTAGTTCAAGTTTCTCTCAATGTTTTAGATCAACTTGTTTTGACTTTTAAACATCGAATATATTTTATCTTAGTCAAATATATTAAACATTAAGCTTAATTACTAACAAACTAAGCGCATATGATTTTATGTTTCCCAATTTTTTTAACTTTACGTCGCATACTATTTTGTAAGTACGAATTTAATGTCACCCTTTGTATTTCACAATATTACGAATTTCTTTACATTAACACCAACATATTTTTACCTTTCGTTTTACCAAATTTGCTACAAAAGTATGATTGAAATACTAAAAGCCATAACAAAAGATTTGTTATGTTAGATAAGTTGTAATATCTCGATTTACATTTCACATAAATTTTGTCCTCTATTTAGTGTTTGTGGTAAATAGCTGTTATTATTGTACTTTGCAAGTATTTATAAAGATGCGTATTAATGATGTAAATTTCATTGTTGTACCCAATTTTGTATATCAATTAATGCCACATAATACAAAATTGTAGACAAATGTATGCTATCAAATTATTACGTTTCCATATCAGTATCAACATTAAATCTGATTAACCTGAAATATATAATGTTTTATTTTATGGAAACGCTTCTTACTCACATGGGCTTAAAACTTTACCTATAAATAATAGTTTTCTTGATAACAAATCTCATTCGAAATTAGTCTTACGAACCATACTCAAGTGGCAACATCATTTGTATACAAGATGGCAAGCCTCACTTTTTATTCTCTCTTAGTTATTTTATTCATAACGGTTGGTGCAGTGACAACTACAAACGAGAATGACACGATTATCATGAAAAATAATTGTGAAGCTAAAATTGACATGCCTTGTGCTTGGGAAGTTTTTGATATTATATTCAAAACTGGGAGCATTTCAAGCAAGTGTTGCGGTGAACTCCTTGTATTAGGAAGAAAGTGCCACTCCGCATTGGTAAAGAGGACACCTGAAAATCCCTTATTCAAAAAACTAGACCACAAGACAATCATTCGAAAAAGTGTGAATACTTGGAAAAATTGCCTTGTACTTACCCCTTCACCAGCACCGTCCGCTTGAAGACGTAGTGCTGCTTCACTTTGAAAAAGGTTGTAAGAGGTAACACCTTCAAATCAGTAACATGTTTTCCGTTTACAATATTGTTTCCTGAAATTACTAAGTAACATTAAATTTATTTCTTGTCAAGTTGAATAGAAATGATATATATGTAAGTGGTAACAAAATGTTTCTATTGAAGCTATTACATAATTCAATAAGATTTTTTTTGTGTCGTAACATCTCTGTTTGGTTGCTTCAAATATCTCTTTTCCTTTGCTTTTAAACACAGTAACTATTCGAGTTCTACACATCAATTTATTTTGTTTTGATTTTAAAAAATATCATGTTTATGCATATTTGATTCATTCTTACAGTAACAACCTGGAAAAAAGGGGAAATGGATGTGAGGGTGTGGAGGCTCCAACTCACCGCCTGCACTGGCGAACGCGCCTCACCGCTCTAAGCTCTTCGTCGTCGGCCACGTGCGCTCCCATGTCACCGTCTGCAGCAAAAACAAAGCCGAAAGTTCAGCGAGTTGGTCGTCTGTTCTCTAAAAATTTTCGATTGTGCCGTCGTCGTTTTGCCACACTGTCGGTACTGTCGGGTGGCTCGCGTCGAGTCAAGCAAACCCTAGGTGCTTCTTTCTCCGAACGACGCTGGCAAGGCCATCAACGGAGCTTCCTGGTTTCTGACGACCTTTCTACTTCTTCCTATGATTTCAGTATGATTCCGGTGAATATCGGTTATGTGTAGTTTGGGTTCAATCATGTAATCACAGATTTGTCCAATTTCAGGTAAATGGTGGCATTTTCGACTCTCCGGCGAATTTCCAGTGACCGGCCGACTAAGCATTTTCGAATGGTAAGTGGACCATTCTGAACCGACATGAACTGGCTAGACCTATTATATCGGTCAGCCCATAAACAAGACCCGAACCGTCCCGACCCGAGTTCGACCTGACCCGCTCTGTCCCATATTTGACCCGACTAAGTCAACGCGCTGAGGCAAATCAGTGAGTCAACTCGGGCGAGTTGACTCAGTGAGTTAACCCATCGAGTCAACTTAGTTGACCCTTTGTTGACTGCTGATGTCAGCGTGACTTTGACTGTTGACCAAAAGTCAAAAATTTTCGAAAACTCCATTTTTATGTTTTCCGACGTCCTAAGCCCGTTTTTGAAGCTCGTTTTGCAAAATTCTGACCCGAAGGCCTCCAAATCTTACATTGAATCTGAAAACTCCGTGGCATGTCCTATGGTGAAATATGAAAGCAACCATTCAGATATACGATACAATTGGATACATTAATAGCGTTTGTTAGTACTGCAAGGTTGAGATATGTCAGTTTGAATGGTTTTGGAGCCTCGATAAACTTCTAGAAATCATAAGTATTGTAAATTGTCAATTTATCATTATTGGGCTAAATTACAAAATCACCCCTGATAGTTAAATGACCAAAATGCCCTTGTTGGCCAAAGTAATCAAAATAGCCCTGAATGTATCTGATATTGTGAGAGATCTTAACATAGAAATCCCTGAATGCTTGGTTGGAAACCTTATGAGCAAATAGAATTTCCTTAGCTACTACTATGTCTTGTTGGTGTAAATTACCAAAACGCCCATGTATGATAAAATGGCCATAATGCACTTGTAGGCTTAAATGACTGAATCACTCATGATATATCTAAAATCTCTAAGATCTTGATGTATTAATTCATGAATATCTGGTTTGAATCGTTAGTACGAACCCTTTTTATTAGGGATCTCATTTTTGAAATTCGTCCAAATTCTCGAAAGTTCAATGTGCCCCCCTCTGTAAATAACGAGTATTTTCAAGAAATAAGCTGTTCTATCTAGTGCGTTCCATGTGTGCTACATTTAGTTGAATTGTTATATGATTATTACATGCTAGTAAACAATTTAATTACTTAACTATGAACGATGATATGCTTGATGAATTGATGAACTAAACTTATGACAACATTTTCTGCCTACTTGTTATAAGTCTGCTTGATCTATATACATAGTATATTATTGTGATATGTGGTTATTTGATCTGTGATAATATTGTTTGTCTGTCTAATGTAAGTAATAGTATAATTTGTTAGCTTGACCTGCGATGGTACAATCTGTTTGCATGTTAAATGATGAAAATGTCTGATCTGCTCAATAGTATGCCCATTTATCTGTTAAAAGCATGAATCTTCCGTTTCTGAATAGAATATGTCTGTCACATGTATTCTGTTACCCATGTTTGGAATCTGAACACAGATTACTATATGGGGTATAGTGTTGGGTTATGTTATGATGTTTCTGCAGGTGCAACCCTGATCCAGCTGGTAAATCCTTATGGAGTCAAGGTCTCCTCTTGGGTAGGTTCTGATGCTTTAGCACGTGTAAATCCTTATGGACCTAAGGCCGCCCCTTAGGTGGCACCTATGCCCATCGAGCCTAGGGTAAGACATTATGGATGTAGTTCTGGGGGACTGCATATTGGTGAAAGGTTGGAGGGTAGTTACTAGTAAACCCTTGTATATACTTGAGCATTTGCATTGAATTGTTACATGTTCTTATGATATGGCTAGTATGTATTTATGCATGTTTGATCTGCACTTATTGGAACACACTAGACGCTAAACTCTTTGTTTCCATCTTCGTAATCTATTAGCTTGAATAATTCGCGTTTGTTACTCGATGGTTGAATAAAGAACAAGTATCGTTATTCTCATGTATAACGTTACTCTGAAATAGCGGAAAGGAAATGAAGACTATTACTACTTGGAACATCATGAAAATGTTATGCCTACCATGTATCTGCATAAGCTTATAGCATCTTTTGGTAGTTCTGTATTACTGAGCTTTTCCAAGCTCATGTTGTTTTTACAATCGTAGGTTAAAAGAATATATGGTATAACGTTTGACATCAATGTTCAGAGTTCTCCCGGTGCTGCTTTTGGAGTACGGTATTGTATAGTTAGTGGGTATGTATGTCATGTTTTGTTCTATGATAGAGTTTGTAAAGCACTTTCTGAAATTTTCGTTATTTATTTAAATGACTTCCTGAAATGGTATTTTAAACAAAAGTTGGTTTTATAGTTTGATAAGTGTTTTGAGGGAAAATGATTTTATGTGTACTTTTACCGTGGGTCACTCTTGTGACCCTAATGTGACTTCCTAGGATCCGTTGTATCGCATAGGCGGGTCTAGGGGGTTACATTTAGTGGTATTAGAGCTTAGACTTGCGTCATTCTGGGTAGATCAGCCGATCTTCTGTCAACGGGTGTATGGTATGTGCATGCCCCTAAATCATGACCGTACTCCACCATGTCAGGACTCTGATGTCGAATCGTTTTTGTAAAATAACTGAATCTAAGTTTTTTGTCCGCTATAGCTCGAATCGTACTGACAAGGAATGCATGTAACATTCGTTTGTGATTTGGATTATCTTAATTGATCTAGATCTGGATAAAGAACCTGAGATGATTTATGCATGTGAAATTGAAGATCTGAATCAGATTAAGAATAAATGTCTGATCAAATGAGGTAACCGATATAAGATTACATGTAAAGTAGCTCTGTGATAATGATTGTGTTTGAGAATAGTCTGATGAAAATTTTGGTAAAAGTATTACGATTTTAAAAGAAAGGTGTCCGTGAGATTGGTGAAAGAATAACTTATGTGGTGACCCCGTTATACACGAAGGAAACAGTTGCCTGAACATTCCGCTAAAAGTAAGTGACCTTTATTTAGAATCTTGGTTATGTTTGCCTGGCTTGAAGAAAGTCTGTTTCTTTTAAATTTGAGGCATGGTTGACCGTTGTGTATCACTTTTGACTGAAAAATTTAATCTTTACATCTTGATTTTGGAAAGCCTTACGGGAGGCCTTGGGTACTTGTTTGAATTTTAGTTAAAGTTCTTCGTTCGTAAACTTATGGTCAACTTGGAAGAGTAATTCGGATTCTGGAAGATATACCTTTGGGTTGTTTGATTGACTTCTGTGGTAGATGGGAAAGTTTCTTGTTCATGATAGAGATTGTTTATAAGAAAAGTTGTGAGACAAGTGTTTGCTTGACTCCGTATGAGGTTTTGTATAGATTCATATATTGCATTCTGATAAGTTGGTCTGAGGTGTATGAAAGAGATGGTTGTAGGCCAAAGTTAGCCTAAGTGATTGAGGACACTACCAGATTGGTTGGTGACCGTTTGAGAGTCTTGAGAAACAAGCATGCTCTGATAGATAAGCTTCAGTACAAGAATGGATGAAAGAGAAATTTCTGCTATTCCTCCGACTCTGGAAAATTTCGAGGACGGAAATTTTTTAGGGGGGAGAATTGTAACAACCTGAAGAAAAAGGGAAATGAATGTGAGGGTGTGGAGGCTCAAACCCACGACCTCACCCTCGCCATTCAATGTTCAAGCCATTCAGCTAAAGGCTCACTTCTGATATTGCCTCCTTTTTATGCTCTTTAAGGTTAGCGCGGGGTCATTTAAATATGCACTTAATAAACACATGTTTGTTCACCTACCTTTTTTATTTTTGTCCCATATTTTTGAATTCCAGATCGTCTCTCTCTCTCACCGAACCATCCTCTCTCCAGTTCCGACGAACCCTCGTCTGTCCTCACCGTCGTTCGGCCCACGCCACCACCTGCACTGGCGAACGCACCTCGCACTCTAAGCTCTCTGTCATCGGCCATGCGCACTCTCGTGCCGCCGTCTGTAGCAAAAACCAAGCTGAAAGTTCGGAGAGTTGGCCGCCTGTTCTCCCAAAATTTTCCGATCGTGCCGCCGTCGTTTCACCACATCGTCGGTACGACCAGGTTGCTCGCGTCGAGTCACCCAAATCCTAGGTGCTTCTTTCTCTGATCGACGCCGGCAAGGCCAACAACGAAGCTTCGTGGTTTCCGACGACCTTTCTACTTCTTCGTAAGATTTCAGTATGATTCTGGTGAATATTGGTTATTTGTAGTTTGGTTTATATCATGTAATCACAAATTTGTCCATTTTCAGGTAAAAGGTGGCATTTTCGACTCTCCGTCAAATTTCCGGTGACCAGCCGACGAAGCTTTTTTGAATGGTAAGTGGACCGGTCTGTGTTGTAGTATGCCCAAAGACCAATCATATGATGATTAAATAGACATACTATTTTACTAGATTTATCAAGTAATGGCATTGCCGTTATTATCATTTGGTATGTTTCTGTGCATCAAACTAACCATTGGATAATAACGTCCATACAATAATACGATTATTGTTAAATAAAATCCTTAGACGAATATTATTACGGGTATGGACCGTGATAATATATAAAGACTAATATGTGGTTGATTGATAACAAGTGTTGTCATTAACACATAGATGTCAAAATCAACACATAAGTATTTGTTAGATAACAACATACTGGATTGACCCGCTATGAGCTTGTTTCTTGTGTAATTGTAACACCCCAAAATTCCCCTAATTCGAAAATCTAAAATTTGAAAACCTTAATTCAAAAACCCTAAAATTTGAGAATTTTAATTTTGAAACCCTAATTTGATTAAGGGGTTAAATTGAACAGCATCATACTTTTAGGGCTTAATTTAGGAAGTTTAGGGGTTATTTGGTAAAGTTGGGGAAATTTTGATGTTATTTCGTGAACCCTAAAAAGCTTGGTGACCACATATGTGATTTACCCATTTAATAGGGTAATTTAAACCCATTAAACCTTTTCAGCTTCTTTTTTTTCCTTTGAAAATTTTCAGCCGCCTCTCTCTCCCTCACTTTTTTTCTCGACTTTTTCTCTCCTATAACCCTTAAGGTCCGGCAAAGCACCGATCAGCCACCATCTGCTGTCCGTTCCACGTTTTGTCACAACCGTTCGGCTCCCTTTGCTCTCGTGAACCAACCCCAGTCCTCGTTTCTCCTTCATCGGCCTCCATTTGTGAGTTAACAGTGAGAAACTCTTCGTTTTCGCTTGGGTGCCGACGTTCACCACTGCGTGCTCCTCTGCTCGTCTCTTCCGTTTGGTTTGGGGTAAGCCTCACTATTTTTTGTTTTGTTCATGCGTTGTTGGTTGTGGATTCCTTTGCCTTTCTCGTTTATTTCTGATCGGAAACGTTCGTTTTGCTCATCAAAATATATGTTTCTTTTGCGAATTGTCGTCGTCGCGTCATCTCCAACGAGTTTGCGTAGCCGCGTCGCTGTTCGTCGGATTGGTGAGCCGCTGCCTTCATTGTTGATAAAGGTTGCGCCGCCGTTCTCGTCTGGATCTACCACCGTCGTTGTTTGGTCGTGCCGCCGCTGTCATCATTTTTTATTCGCGCCGCCGCCTTTGGTTGCTAAAAACCCTAGCCGCCAGTGACATTCTGGAAACCCTAGTTTATTTTTGGTAAAGGTGAATCGTTGGGCTTGATGTGTTTGGATATGGGTGTTGGGCTTTGGGTTGTTCTGATGGGTTGTATGAGGGTAAGTGTTGGACCAACAATTTTGCCCAAGCTTTGTGAGAACATATAAGAAGTGGGCTTTGTGTGCTTGGTTGAACCCAACACCATGAGAGCCAACTGGTGTTGAGCCAGATCTGTGTAAATCGGACCAATTGAGTGAACCGTCTAACCTGAACTAAACCGGACCCTTAACCAGTGAACCAATTATGAACCGAACTGGACCAGACTTTAACTCGTTTAACTTTGACTTGACTGTTGACCAGACCTGACCTGTGACTAAGTTTGACTCTTTGACCGTTGACCTATTTGACCAGAGTTGACCATTGACCTTGGACCGTTGACCGTCAGAGTTGACTTTGACTCTGACCAGAGTTGACTTTTTCGGGAAACATTCCTCTTGACTTTTTTCGACGTCTTAAGTCCGTATCCGCCGCCCGTTTTGTCAAATTCAAATCCGAAAGCCCCGTTCTGCTAATTTCAGTAAATTATTCATAGAATCTAATAAGTTGTGAATTTCAGAATCTGATTCAGAATATTCTTGTGTTCAGGTGATAACGTCTTCGAGGTCGACGAGTTACCTCTAGTTGTTCAGATCGATCGTGCACGTTCTTCGAGATCTTCACGTGAGTATATTTTTCAGTTTAGTTCTTAGTGTTTTAGTCGATGGCTTAGTGTTAGTAATAAATACTAATATAGTATTCATACCTTCATAGGTCCTGATTCAGTTAGATCTGAGCGTGAGATGCGCTTTTCTCGGTATTAGAGTTTATGTTGCTTAAAATGTGTCTCTTCTTGTTTTATAAACTTATGTGTTTCTTTTGTGCTATAAATTTTACGTGCTTTTCTGGATTAATATAAGTAAATGTTTTGTTCATTTTCTGTGCATACTCTGTTGTGATTGGGTGAATGTTTTCAGACATCATGCATAACATGTCATAATGTGATTTAAGTGAAATATCAGATTTTTGGAATCGTAAAACATTGGATTTATAGTATTGTGCAACTTGAATTTTCATAATTCAAGTTTCGGAACAGACTCGGATTTTAAAATCTGCATCATATCATTGTGGGTATATGGTTTGAGATTTTTTCGGGGAAGTTCAGTGGTTTCACCCTTCGTGCTGAATTCCGCTTCGGATCAGTGGTTCCACCCTTCGGGCTGAGTTCCACTTCGGATGGTGACGATGGAGAAAGTAGGTTCTGGGGAACCTTACTTTTTGGTGTATCGAAGATGGGTACTATGATTCATGTGCATCAGACATCATATCATCATGGTTCAGTTTTATTGTGTTTTCAGAAAAGTCTTTATCAGAAAATAAAATATTGTTTTGTTTTGTTTTGTTTTCGGTTGCACTCTAGAGACACACTAAGCTCTTTAGCTTACATCCCTTAGTTTTTACTTTTCAGATATCTCAGACTTTTTAGGCGATCAGTACTTGGAGCATCTCTTATTTATTCGGCTAAATTATCATTCAGTATGAACTCTTTTGACTACCTTGGATTTATGTTTTAACATTGTTTGAGATATTTGTGTAATATGGACATTGGAACTGTCTATAATTTGGGATTTATTGGATGCATGAATTTACGAATTTATTTTCAGAGGTTTTAATTAATTATCGGAACATCGTTTAAAAGATTGAGTTTACTTTAATCGGAGTATTTATTGAATTCTACTTATTTAATTGATTCTTGTGAATTATAAAATATTTTAACCTAAATTGTATCTTGAGGGACACGTTTTCAATCGCTACTTCTTAGATTCGGCCAATTTCTTTTGGGTCGAGTTTAGGGGGTTACATTTAGTGGTATCAGAGCCTAGGTTCAACCCTCGGACTGTGAGGCGCATAAAAGTTGTTTTCAAAATGTTACGACTTCTACATGCATTTAAAATATTTTGGGACTAATGGGAATTTCCAAAAAAAAATTATGGTATTATGTGATTTTTGACTTCAACATTTTCAATGTGTTTTAAATCTGAGACTCTAGTACCGATTCTGACTCTAGGTTATTAGCTTATGGTATATAGTTCATTATGCCACCGTGTAGGAGTCTTAATCTATCGTTTGTTCGAGGTCGTGACTAAGGACGTACTACTGCTTCTGGTAGTGATCACCCGCCTTTTGTTGAGCAAGCAGAAATTTAAAATAAGTTACATGTTGATGAGAATAATACGTTAGGAGGATATCAGAACGGAAGTGATAACTCACTTGATATTGAGAACACTGATCGATATGTAGGAGTCGAGCTCGTAGCGAAGTGTTAAGATTATATTATGAATTTGAAACAGAATAGTAAGCCAATGAATGATTATGAGATAGAGTTTCGGAGGTTGGTCAAGTATGCTCATGAGTTAGTTGCGACTGAGAAAGATAAGTATGACTTTTTTTAAGGAACTTCGACTATCAATTCAAAGAGATGTTGCAACACATCATGATAAAGTATTCAGCGACATGGTTGATCGAGCTAAAACTTCTGAGAGGATAAATTTCACAAATGGGCAAAAAAAGAACTTCAGAATTTGATCAAGTCGGGAAGCAACCGGGCACATTTGTACAACCAAGTTGTGTCAGCTCGTTTGGAAAGAGACCTAGGGATGAGTTTCTTCCTCAGAGTTATCAGAATGTAAGACCTGCAGTATCGACAGTTTCGTCTGGCAGCCATGGTAGTTTAAAAATTCGTCGGCCTATTTTTGTATGTGGTTTTTGCAATAAAAAGTATAACAGAGAGTGCAGATTGATGAATAGAACGTGTTTCAGATGTGGTTCTCAGGATCACTACTTAAAGAATTTTCCACGTTCAGCTACTGGTTCATCCGTTCAGATTCAGAGTCATGCATCAGTTTAGACACCTCACCGAGGTAGAGGACAATTTAGGTCAGTTGCTTCAGGTACTGCTAGTAGAGGTAGACATGCTCTGGGTGGTGGATCAGCTAGATCCGAGATTAGACGTCCAAGTTCATTACATCCAATCGGAGCTTGTGTTGGATACGATGGTATACGTGATGACATGGCAGGTACATCTTAATATGTTTTGGTTCTATTTTCAGTTCTATGTTTCAGTAATTTCGGTTATGATATATCATGAATTCAGAATTGGAAAGTTATGAATGTTCGGTTTGTTTTGGGATCTTTTGTTAAGTCTGGAAATTTCGAGGATGAAATTTCTTATAAGGGATGGAGAGTTGTAACACCCCAAAATTCCCCTAATTCGAAAATCGAAAATTTGAAAACCTTAATTCAGAAACCCTAAAATTTGGGAATTTTAATTTTGAAACTCTAATTTGATTAAGGGATTAAATTGAACATCATCAGAATTTTAGGGCTTAATTTAGGAAGTTTAGGGGTTATTTGGTAAAGTTGGGGAAATTTTGATGTTATTTCGTGAACCCTAAAAAGCTTGGTGACAACATATGTGATTTACCAATTTAATAGGGTAATTTAAACCCATTAAACCTTTTCAGCTTCTTTTTTTTTTTCCTTTGAAAATTTTCAGCCGCCTTTCTCTCCCTTACCTTTTTTCTCGACTTTTCCCTCTCCTCTAACCCTTAAGGTTCGGCATAGCTCAGATCAGCCACCATGTGTCGTCCGTTTCACATTTTGTCACCATCGTTCGGCTCCCTTTCCTCTCGTGAACCAACCCTGGTCCTCGTTGCTCATTCATCGGCCTCCATTTGCGAGTTAACGAAGAGAAACTCTTCGTTTTCGCTTGGGTGCCGACGTTCACCACCGCGTGCTCCTCCGCAAGTCTCTTCCATTTGGTTTGGGGTAAGCCTCGCTAGTTTTTGTTTTGTTCATGCGTTGTTGGTTGTGGATTCCTTTGCGTTTCCCGTTTATTTCTGATCGGAAACGTTCGTTTTGCTCATCAGAATATATGTTTCTTTTGCGAATTGTCGTCGTCCCATCATCTCCGACAAGTTTGCGTAGCCGCGTCTCTGTTCGTCGGATTGGTGAGCTGATGCCTTCCTTGTTGATAAAGGTTGCGCTGCCGTTCTCGTCTGGATTTGCAACCGTCGTGGTTTGGTCGTTCCGCCGCTGCCGTCATTTTGTATTCACGCCGCCGCCTTTGGTTGCTAAAAACCCTAGCTGCCAGTGGCATTCTGGAAACCCTAGTTTATTTTTGGTAAAGGTGAATCGTTGGGCTTGATGTGTTTGGATATGGGTGTTGGGCTTTGGGTTGTTCTGATGGGTTGTATGAGGGTAAGTGTTGGGCCAATAGTTTTTCCCAAGCTTTGTGAGAACATATTAGAAGTGGGCTTTGTGTGCTTGGTTGAACCCAACACCATGAGAGCCAACCGGTGTTGAGCCATATCTGTGTCAATCGGACCAATTGAGTGAACCGTCTAACCTGAACTAAACCGGACCCTTAACTAGTGAACCAATTATGAACTGAACTGGACCAGACTTTGACTCGTTTGACTTTGACTTGACTGTTGACCAGACCTGACCTGTGACTAAGTTTGACCCTTTGACCGTTGACCTATTTGACCAGAGTTGACCATTGACCTTGGACCGTTGACCGTCAGAGTTGACTGTGACTAGTTTGACTTTGACTCTGACCAGAGTTGACCAAGAGTTGACTTTTTTGGGAAACATTCCTCTTGACCTTTTTCGACGTCCCGAGTCTGTATCCGCTGCCCGTTTTGTCAAATTCAAATCCGAAAGCTCCGTTCTGCTAATTTCAGTAAATTATTCATAGAATCTAATAAGTTGTTAATTTCAGAATCTGATTCAGAATATTCTTGTGTTCAGGTGATAACGTCTTCGAGGTCGACGAGTTACCTCTAGTTGTTCAGATCGATCGTGCACGTTCTTCGAGATATTCACGTGAGTATATTTTTTAGTTTAGTTCTTAGTGTTTTATTCGGTGGCTTAGTGTTAGTAATAAATACTAATATAGTATTCATACCTTCGTAGGTCCTGATTCAGCTAGATCTGAGCGTGAGATGCGCTTTTCTCGGTATTAGAGCTTTTGTTGCTTAAAGGTGTGTCTCTTCCTATTTTATAAACTTATGTGTTTCTTTCTGTGCTCTAAATTTTATGTGCTTTTCTGGATTAATATAAGTAAATGTTTTGTACATTTTGTGTGCATACTCTGTTGTGATTGGGTGAATGTTTTCGGAATCGTAAAACATTGGATTTATAGTATTGTGCAACTTGAATTTTCATAATTCAAGTTTCGGATCAGACTCAGATTTTAAAATCTTCATCATATCATTGTGGGTATATGGTTTGAGATTTGTTCGGGGAAGTTCAGTAGTTTCACCCTTCGGACTGAATTCCGCTTCGGATTAGTGGTTCCACCCTTCGAGCTGAGTTCCACTTCGGATGGTGACAATGGAGAAAGTAGGTTCTGGGGAACCTTACTTTTCGGTGTATCGAAGATGGGTACTATGATTCATGTGCATCAGACATCATATCATCATGATTCAGTTTTATTGTGTTTTCAGAAAAGTCTTTATCAGAAAATAAAATATTGTTTTGTTTTGTTTTGTTTTCGGTTGCACTTTAGAGACACACTAAGCTCTTTAGCTTACACCCCTTAGTTTTTACTTTTCATATATCTCAGACTTTTTAGGCGATCAATACTTGGAGCATCTCTTATTTATTCAGATAAATCATCATTCAGTATGAACTCTTTCGACTACCTTGGACTTATGTTTTAACATTGTTTGAGATATTTGTGTAATATGGGCATTGGAACTGTCTATAATTTGGGATTTATTGGATGCATGAATTTACGAATTTATTTTCAGAGGTTTTAATAAATTATCAGAACATCGTTTAAAAGATTGAGTTTTACTTTAATCGGAGTATTTATTGAGTTTTACTTATTTAATCGATTCTTGTGAATTATAAAATATTTTAACCTAAATTGTATCTTGAGTGACAAGTTTTCAATCGCTACTTCTTAGATTCGGGCAATTTCTTCTGGGTCGAGTTTAGGGGGTTACAGTAATTATGTGACAGTCACAATTGCTCATGATAAACATATGTATGATCCTCAGACTTGAGATCAACATGATTTCAACATAAAGATTTACGTATTTTGACATAGTCAAACGTGTGTCGTAACTGACTACATTATAAAGACTGGTGATTGGATACATGATGACCTATGTAGTGAAATATGGTTGATCAAGAAAGGATTTGTCCCTCCTACATAATGGGAGAAATATCTTCGACCACTTGATTGAGTGAGATTAGAAAATGCATGTCCATGCTCGAATATTATGATATGAGATATCATAGAGATTCGTTTATAATAATCTACTCATGACATCAAAAAACACTAAATGGACAACGCAAGTGTGACTAACCCATGACTTGTGTTCATCTAAGATATAAAGGACAAAAGGATAAAATACATAAAGAAAGTTTATTCAGGAATTAGGAAAGTCAAACCATGACTTCATGCAACTTAGGTAGCAATGATGTATTACTAGATGCCACTCATTGTTTGTAAAATTAGAACAGTTCTAATTTTGTTGCTAACGTTGCATGAACCTACAAGGGTCACACCCTTCGAATGTAACGAACAAAAATGGAAACCATACTCCCTATTTTAGGGAGGTTGCCGAAAATCCCCTATGGGATAGGGAAATCGGCAACTCCCTTAAAAAGGGATAATATTCGATAAATAATGTATTTATCATATATTATTTAGAGTATGGAAAATATTTAGAGACTTAAATATTATAGAATAAGATTCTAGAAATTTAAATATATATTTGGAATTTATATAATGTATATTTAATTCCAAGTTTATGTAGAATTAGATTCTACATAATTAAAAAATATATATTTAAATATATTTAAATCCAAGTAAAGATAGAATGAGATTCTATATAATAAAAATATATATATTTGGATTAAATATAATGTATATTTAAATCAATGTTTTATGTAGAATAAGATTCTACATAATTAAATATATATATATATATATATATATTTCATTTCATATTATTAAATATAATGTATATTTAATATAAACCAATTTCAAGTAGAATTAGATTCTATGAATTTTGGTTGAACTTGGATTTAATGAATTCAACTAGAATTAAGTCTCTGAATACTATTTAAAGGGACAAGGGCTAGCAACCAAATCATCCTTATTCATCCTTGCAAATTTCGACATATCCTTGGGAATTCCCCTCTGGAATTTTCAACAAGTCCTAGATTTCTTCTGAGAAGTTGTTCGACATTTTTTTTGGTGTTCTACTTGCCCCCTGGCAAATTCCTGGTGATTTCCTAGTTCAAATCCATGTCCCGGTAGAACCCCTCGTCGATTTCAGACTCCCTCAAGAATCCCTTGAGGGATTTCGACTTCTCCTTGGAAGGTGTTCAAACCTGTCGAAATTTATCCCTAAGTGTTAGGGAGGCGGAAACTTTGTCCGTTTTGTTCGGGCGGACTCCGTAGAGGTCATTGCGAACCTGTGACGATTCCGGTTTTACTTGACGTGGTTATTCCGACATAACGTCGGTTTTCCAGTTTCCAGAGTTTTAAAAGGAAACCCTTCATCTTTTCACCCCGGATTCGTTCTTGTACATGGATCCTGGCTGGATTACGTCGTATTAATTTTTCTATTGCGCCACGGGGCGTGCCGACGTGACCCAACAATGGTATCCGAGCCACTTGTATCATACGAATTCAGACTTAAATTCTTGGGTGATGTTTATGTATGAGATGCATGCTGTTTGATTCGATTTAGATATTTATCATTTATCGTATCACACCTAAAAAAGACTTATTTCAATTATCATTGGATGATTAAGAGTTAATCATAACTATGTTAGATTGCTTCAATGTTAAATGTTAACATGTTGAGACTAATAGTAAGCATAGAGAACAAGTAGTTGTTCATAGTTTCATAGATTTATGAAATCTCTGAAAGGGCTTCTAATTTGATAAAAGTTATCAAACTATCTTTCACGGTGAATCCATAAGAGTTATGGTTAGACGTTATGAAAAATTCATGTCTAGGATTGGCATCATCAAAGACCTGGTACTTAAGTGTGCCTAGTGCGCCACCTCTCTTTCATGTTGACCTACCTGGTGCATTTGTTCGTTAACGCAAATGGTTTATGAAACCCCGTGATCCTTCTTTGGTTCATTAACCACAACATAGGGATAATCAGTTTAAAACTTCGTAAACACGTCGTTACTTTGTTCGCACGATGTTTGAAATGCATGTTAGATTGCACGGTGTTTGTTTTGCATGGTTATAACCCATAGCCTTTATAGTTTTGGTTTTTATAAAAATGGTCTGCGTGTCGTGACTTTCTCTATCTTCTATTGTACTTCTCTTCTCATCTCACTCTCTCGCATGTAACGCAAGTTTCTGAAAATTGTAAATACTCATGAAGATAAAGCAAGGACCAACATAGCAACGTGGTGGGCCTTCCCTGGTGGACCAGGCGTTTCAGAAGCAGATTCTATCTTCAGTAGAATGGTCCTCCCATTGGCTTGGGACGGGTCGCCTTAGGTTAAGAAGGGCTATAATCATTGCATATTTATTTACCGCTTATTTTTACCTTGTAAGCGATGCAATGGATGTTTTATAAGCATGATTAAACATAGTTCTATTGATAGGATCAATGTTAAAATGATGAGATAATTAAGTAAATCCCTCACTATAATTCTAAGTCTGTTTTAAGCATCCAATATTTACCCTCGTTAAAGCTTCGATCGATATAATGCAAGCTTTGCCAAAGCAATGTCACATTTATCTATCTTAGTTAAACTCGAAGAATAAGCTAGTGATATTCGCCGGTTGAGATATTGGTATTGACTTAGCTGGGTTGTTGTAATAAGCTTAGAAAACCCAGTGGTTAAAAGTTTTGGTTAATCATAAGATGATTTAAAGAACAAGAGTTGTTCGCCAAAAGATGAGGAATTACATGAGATGTAATTAGTAAGGTGTTACTTACCTAAATAACAATTTCCTAAAGGACTGGCCAAAGATGATTTAGGAATGGTGAAATACGGATCCTCACTCACTAAAAAACTCTCAAAACGTTTTCCGAAATTAAAACTAGAGGGTTTTTAATAGTGGGAGTAAATTTATAGTAAAGACCTATCTATAAATTTTAAAATTTAGTAAAACTTATGTAGCATATTTTCTTTGTTGTAGATTTAATGGCAAATAATACTCTATCTCTGCGATCTATCCTTGAGAAGGATAAGCTCAATGGCATAAACTTCCTTGACTGGTTCCGCAATTTGAGAATTGTTCTCAAACAGGAAAAGAAGGAATATGTCATTGAAGAACCTGTTCCTGATGAACCGGTTGCCACTACTTCCAGAGCTGACAAAGACAAGTTTAAGAAACACATGGACGACATGCTGGATGTCGGATGTCTTATGCTTGCCTCCATGACCCCTGAGCTTCAGAAGCAACATGAGGACATGGTAGCTTATGATATGATTCAAAATCTCAAGGAGATTTATGAAGGGCAAGCTCGTTAAGAGAGGTACGAGACCTCTAAAGCTCTATTTCAATGCAAGATAAGTGAGGGATCTCCCGTATGAGCTCACGTCATCAAAATGATGGGCTACATCCAAACGTTGGAGAACCTCAGCTTTCCGCTGAAAGACGAATTAGCTACTGATGTCATCCTGCAATCGTTGCCGGATAGTTTCAATTAGTTCCTCCTTAATTTCAATATGAATGAAATTAACAAGACGCTGCCACATTTGCTCAGCATGTTGAGAACTACTGAAATCAACCTCAAGAAGGTAGGTCCTAAACATGTTCTGATGGTCCACAAGGGCAAGAAGAAAGGTAAATCGACAGCAAAGTCTAAAGGTGATGGTAAGACCAAAACCGATGGAAAGGAAGCATTGAAACCTAAGAAGGGAATCAAGAAGGATGGAAAATGTTTCCATTGCGGCAAGACCGGACATTGGAAGAGGAACTGCCTCACACACCTACTAGAAGTCAAGAAAGCAAAAACGAGTGAGGCATCAACCTCAGAGGCTTCTAAAGAGAAGACATCAGAATAGACATGGACTTGCGAATGGAAATAAAGTAAGAGTTGCTACATCATCCATTAGGACATGTGTTTTTGCTTAAATAGATTTGTTTTAGTTTTTTAAGATTATTTTTTTGTGACTAAGTTTTAGTTAACTTGTAAAGACAAGATATTTTAATTTTGAGATTATTTAAATAAATGTTATTCTTTTAATCTTTTTATGGCACAATGAATCAATGATCTTTAAACTAATCAAATCAATAATATTTAAAAGATAAATAAAACAAATGACTAATCTCAAACTCGTAAAAATTATTAAGGTAATTTGATGAGATCAAATTCAAGAATATTTAAAGTTTGATGAACTTTCAAAGAATATGGGATTGTCCCATAACTGAATCCCACAAGTGGAACGAAAAGTCTTTGAAAGAGAATCAAATATGTTAGACATGTTTTGATTCAGAACAAGTCATTTTCGACTTCTTTACACACTAGAAAAACAACTCTCATACTTAATCGTTTTTTTAAACTTGGTTCGAAACGCCATATAAGATATGGACTAAGAATTGTTCTAGAATACCTTTGGAGTTTTAAGGTTACTTACACATTAAAATGTTTACAAAGTTCGAACCTTCAAAACTCCATTTGTTGTTTATCCTAACGAGAACAAAGCGTTTGTTTCTCAAACGAGAGTTTATCTTGAAAGAGATTAATTCTCACAAAGGGATATTATTTCTTCAACTTTAACGAGAACAAAATATTTGTTGCTGAAACGATAGTTTATCTCGAAAGAGAATACTTATCACTAAGGGATTTCATTTTTCAACGAGAAGAAAATGTTTGTTGCTCAAACGAGAGTTTCTCTCGAAAGATATTACCTCTCACAAAAAGGAAAAAATGGAATTTGGAATGTAAAGAAATTTTAGACAACAAATTTATGAACCAAAGATTAAGAATGTTCCACAAATGATCAAGGAACATTGGAACAAAACACAACCATTGTGTTGATCCTTAAGAGAATACCATCTACTTGAGAAATATGGATTTCTCACTATTCGTACATGGAAACACTCTTCTTTTAGGATCAAGATAGAGACTAGGTCTTATCAGAAAGCAATGGTGAGCCCAAAATTCGAGAAATGGCTAAGAGCCATGAGAGATGAGATGAAATCCAAGTGTAAAACAAAGTATAGACTTTGGTTACCTAAAAGGGTAAAACCTAAGAGGTATGGATAAGTTTTTCAAAAAGGAAAAACCGACATGGATGATAAAACATACAAAAGATGATTCGTCGCTAAAAGTTTTCGACAAACTTCATAGTATAGACTATGATAAAGCATCTTCCTTGTAGCTATGTTTAATCCATCTTAATCTCACTTGCAAGTAGTTACATACGATGATTATAGAATCGAATAAAGGAATGTCAAAACCACTTTCCTAAGGGAAAACTTGAAAAAGATGTATACACGACACATCTAGAAGGTTTTGTCACTCCAGTAAACACTTGGAAGGTATGTAAGCTACAAAGTTCTATCCTTAGACTAAGGCAAGCTTCTCGAAGTTGGGATATTTGTTTCAGAAGATACAATCAAAAGGTTTGATTTATCTAGAAACAAAGGGGAGTCTTTTTTTCAAAAGAGCTAGTGGGAGCATTGTTACTTTCCTAAGTATTGTATGTAGATAACATACTCATCAAAAGGAACTAAACATCACAATCCGTTTTGCATTAATAAAAGATATTGCGAGTTAGCAATATGAGACAATATATAACTCTACAACATTGGCTGAATATATTATAGTAGACATAGCAATAAAGAAGGATGTTTGGATCTAAAGGGTTCACTTCTGAACTAAGGGTTGATCCTAGCATATTAGATGTTACATAACTCTGCTATGATGGAACCTTTGCGTAAGCAAATAAAACCCAGATCTCATCAATAAATCCAAACATACTCTAAAGTGCTTACATCTTGGAGATGTGAAAGTATGCAACATACGCACAAAGTTGATAACTTTGTCAACTCCCTGACAAAGCTTTTGACACAGCATAAACATGTCAATTACACAAAGCCATATCGTATTAGATACGAGAATGATTGGTCTTAGTGCTAGTGGGAGATTGTCAGAGTATGCCCAAAGACCAATCATATGATGATTGAATAAACATACTATTTTACTAGATTTATCAAGTAATGGCATTGTCGTTATTATCATTTGGTATGTTTCTGTGCATCAAACTAACCATTGGATAATAATGTCCATACAATAATACGATTATTGTTAAATAGAATCCTTAGTCGAATATTATTACGGGTATGGACAGTGATAATATATAAAGATTAATATGTGGTTGATTGATAACAAGTGTTGTCATTGGCATAGAGATGTCAAAATCAACACATAAGTATTTGTTAGAGAACAACATACTGGATTGACCCGCTATGAGCATGTTTCTTGGGTAATTATGTGGCAATCACAACATTGCTCATGATAAACATATGTATGATCCTCAGATTTGAGATCAACATGATTTCAAGATAAAGATTTACGTATTTTGACATAGTCAAACGTGTGTCGTAACTGACAACATTATAAAGACTGATGATTGGATACGTGATGACCTATGTAGTGAAATATGGTTGATCAAGAAAGGATTTGTCCCTCCTACATAATGGGAGAAATATCTTCGGCCCCTTGATTGAGTGAGATTAGAAAATGTATGGCCATGCTCAAATATTATGATATGAGATATCATAAAGATTCGTTTAAAATAATCTACTCAAGACATCAAGAAACACCAGTTGGACAACGCAAGTGTGACTAACCCATGACTTGTGTTCATCTAAGATATAAAGGACAAAATGATAAAATACATAAAGAAAGTTTATTCAGGAATTAGGAAAGTCAAACAATGACTTCATGCAACTTAGATAGCAATTATGTATTGCTAGATGCCACTCATTGTTTGTAAAATTAGAACAATTCTAATTTTGCTGCTAACATTGCATGAACCTACAAGGGTCACACCCTTCGAATGAAACGAACAAAAATGGAAATCATACTCCTTATTTTAGGGAGGTTGCCGAAAATCTCCTCTAGGATAGGGGAAATCGGAAACTCCTTTAAAAAGGGATAATATGTGATAAATAATGTATTTATCAGATATTATTTAGATCATGAAAAATATTTAGAGACTTAAATATTATAGAATAAGATTCTAGAAATTTAAATATATATTTGGAATTTATATAATGTATATTTAATTCTAAGTTTATGTAGAATTAGATTCTACATAATTAAAAATATATGTTTAAATCCAAGTAAAGATAGAATGAGATTCTATATAATAAATATATATATATATATATATATTTGGATTAAATATAAAGTATATTTAAATCCATGTTTTATGTAGAATAAGATTTTACATAATTAAATATATATTTCATTTAATATTATTAAATATAATGTATATTTAATATAAACCAATTTCAAGTAAAATTAGATTCTATGAATTTTTGTTGAACTTGGATTTAAGGAATTCAACTAGAATTAAGTCTCTGAATACTATTTAAAGGGACAAGGGCTAGCAACCAAATCATCCCTATTCCTCCTTGCAAATTTCGACATATCCCTGGGAATTCCCCTCTGGAATTATCGACAAGTACCAGATTTCTTCTGAGAAGTTGTTCGATATTTTTCTTGTGTTCCTCTTGCCCCCTGGAAAATTCCTGGCGATTTCCTAGTTCGAATCCATGTCCCAGTAGAACCTCTGGTCGATTTCAGAATTCCTCAGGAATCCTTGGAGGGATTTCGACTTCTCCCCTGAAGGTATTCAAACTAGTCGAAATTTATTCCTAAGTGTTAGGGAGGCGGAAACTTTGTTCGTTTTGTTCAGGTGGACCCCGTAGAGGTCATTGCGAACCTGTGACGATTCTGGTTTTACTTGACGTGGTTATTTCGACATACCACGGTTTTACAATTTCCAGAGTTTTAAAAGGTAACTCTTCATCTTTTCACCCTAGATTCGTTCATGTACATGGATCCTGGCTGGATTACGTCGGATTAATTTTTCTGCTACGCCACGGGGCTTGCCGATGTGACCCAACAGTCTGAACCGGTATGAACCGGCTAGACCGGTTATACTAGTCAGCCCATGAACCAGGCCTGAGTTCGACCCGACTCGCTCTTTCCCATATTCGACCCGACTGAGTCAACTCGCTGAGGCAACTTAGTGAGTAAACTCGCCCAAGTTGACTCAGTGAGTTAACCCATCGAGTCAACTCGGTTGACCCTCTGTTGACTGTTGAAGTCAGCGTTGACTTTGACCGTTGACCAAAAGTCAAAATTTTCCGAAAACTCCTATTTTATGTTTAGTATAAGAGCAATGTAATTGAGGACTGATTAAGGGTATTGTTTTACTGAATGTATTCTCGGTTTCTGGAGGTCAATGTTGAGGAATGTCGAATTTGGGTTCGAGGGTGTTCGAATGTCGTATCAAGAATCGACTGAAGTAGCTCGGAGTTAAGGTAATACAATACTACCCCTTGTATGCTTTATGTACATGTTGATATCCGATTAACGTATGCATTCTTATGATGAAGTGTTTTGTAAACTCTGCTTAAGTCGAATCAGATACGAGAAATAAGTATGAAAATTATTAAAACCAAAATATTCGAATAAGAATACTAATAGACCAGAAGTATCGAAAGTTAATAGTAATAAATAATATAGTTAAACCCACAACTCGATCAATAGTGCCTAAGATTCAATGCCCATAATATGGAGTAAATGATATTGGATATGAGATTACAAAAATGCCCTTGAGGTATAAGAATGACTAAATTGCTCCTAATAATGGAAGTGACCAGAAATATGCATTCGACCTGATTAAAAAATTACCCTACCTAAGATGTATGTTCTATTGGAAAAGACTTCGACATCATTATCAAATGCGTGTGATACTAAAAGAAAGTTGGATTTTCCCCTAAGCTCTATATAAGACATGAAGGTGAATTTACTGGAAATATCGTTGTATTCTTGAGCTGATCCTTACGAAAGTAACGGATAAATTAATTGGAATGATCGTAATGACCAAAAGATTGTAGTGCCTTCGAGCACCGAAATTCTTAATTAATCAGAATGACAATTATACCCTTAAGTTCTAAAATGAGTAAAATGTCTGTAAGGGCCGAAGGGATTAGAACGACTTAATCTCTACCGAGTACGTAAACGATGGATGTGCTAAATAGTAAAATTGACAAAAATGGTGGATTTATCCCAATTTTGAAAATGACTGAAATGCCCTCTTGAGTTAAAAAGGCAGTTATGCACTTGATGAAATTCTGGGATTTCTAATAAGACTTTAAGGGCTAAAGTGCCCCTAAGTGTTAGGAAGCACACTCATGTATGTTAATCACTCATGATATTAATATAAGGTTAGAAGTTTTTCCTCACAAAATATAAGTTCGACTACTTCGTGGCAAGTCCTGTGGTGAAATATGAAAGTAATCGTTCAGATATACGATACAGTTGGATACATTAGTAGTGTTGGTTAGTACTGCAAGGTTGAGATATGTCAGTTTGAATGGTTTTGGAGCCTCGATAAATTTCTAGAAATCTTAAGTATTGTAAATTGTCATTTTATCATTATTGAGTTAAATTACGAAATCACCCATGATAGTTAAAAGACCAAAATGACCTCGTTGTCCAAAGTAATCAAAATAGCCCTGAGTGTATCCGATATCGTGAAAGATCTTGACATAGAAATCCCTTAATGCCTGATAGGAAACCTAATGAGCAAATAGAATTTCCTGAGCGATTGTTATGCCTCGTTGGTATAAATTACCAAAACGCCCATGTATGATAAAATGGCCATAATGCCCTTGTAGGCTTAAATGACTGAATCACTCATGATATATCTGAACTCTCTAAGATCTTGATGTATTAATTCCTGAATATATAGTTTGAATCGTTAGTACGATGTAACGCCCCGGTTTTGGGCTTGGAAGTTTGGGCGTTGACCGGTTTGGTCAAAGTGCTGTTCGAATCTAAAAAGGTGAAATTAGGAAAGCCTAGTTCGGGTTGCATTAAAAATATGGAAAAATGTTCTAAATGCATCTTTTAATATATATAAGTGAACTGTGAAATCAATTTTACGAAATGAGGTTTGGAAGGGTGACATTTTGGCTAGTGACCAAAATGTAATTTTTGAAAGTTGCGTGACTGTTTTAGAAAGGATTGAAACTTTGAATATTTAAGGAGCTATTTACCCAAAGGGAGTTTCTCCAGATTTTTCTAAGATATTTTAATGTTTAATTCTGATTTTAAAACAAAAGAAAAGTGGAGGGAAATCATTTTGCTATTTTGCAACTAACTTTCCAATTTTCCTTTTCTCTCATTTTCTCTCAACCCAAACACTTTCTCTCCAGAGATTTCCTTCTGATTTTGTCACTTAAATCTCTCTTTTCAATTTCCTTTTGATTCCTAATAATCACATCAACAAAACCTCACCAATTGCTAGTTGATTCTTCAAGCTTTTTGGTTCTAAAAGAGGAGAAACTCAAGTTTGGAGGTAAGAACGTCCTTCTCCTCTAAACTATCAGTTCTTTACTGAAATTCCTAAGTTCTCAATCCTTAATTGATGTTTTATAAATGGCTTTTAAGTTGTGAAATGGATCTTGGCTTAAAATGCAAGATTTGGTGATTTTTGATGAATTTTTGTTTGATCTGTTAAAGCTGTGATTTGAGATGTGTTTTTGATGATTAATGAATGTTAATTTGATAAGGAATTGAGTTTTGATTAATGCAATCCCGGATAGGTTGAATTTCCTAAGTTTAGCTTATGATTCTTGGTTGTTTTTGGTGTGATCTTGTGGATCTGATGTTGCTGGAGGTATAAGGATGTTAATAGGTTCTTTTTAGTTGTTGAATGATGTTAAAGGATGTTTAGTTTTGATGGTTTATGGCTGGGCTTTGTTGAGGAGTGGTTTGGATGCATTTTCGGTTGTGTTTGGTGGCCGAAAATGAAGTGTGGATGAGAGCAGCGAGTTTAGGTGCTTTCATTGAAGCTATTAATGCATGATGATGCATTAATCCTCTGCTTTGATGTGTTTAAAACAGGGGAGTCATCTTTGGATCCAAGTGGTGGTGATCCGGAAGCTTGATTTGTGCTTCGGCGAGAGGCGAAGTGGAATCGGTGAGTGAAATTGGGTTTTCAGCTTTGAAACCAATGTCTTGGGAGCTTAGTTTAAGTCTAAACAACTTTACTAAGCTCAAGTGTAAGTTTTCGGAAAAACTCTCTAGTGGTGGCCATGGTTTGGTTGTGATGCAATGTGGTTTATTGCATGTTTTAAATTCTGTTTTGAAAGCATGATTTAGCATGGTTATTGCTGATTTTGTAAGCCATATGTTGAAGGAAGCTCAAGGTAAGAGTTCCTTGTTTTTGAACATTGATTAAATGTGGTTTGATGCTTTAAAATGCATGATGAATATGGCTTGGTTAAATGCTTTAAAACAGTGGATTATTTGATGATAATGATGTATGTTGGCAAGTGATGTTTTGAAAAAGGTTAAGGTCACTAAGGTGGTTAAAAGTCCTTGAGTGAGCCTTGTGGATTCTAAGAACTTCATGGTGGTTAAAAGTCCATGAGTGATTCTTGTTAAGGTCACTAAGGTGGTTAAAAGTCCTTGAGTGAGCCTTGTTACTTAAGAACATCAAGGTGGTTAAAAGTCCTTGGATGGTTCTTGTTAAGGACACAAAGGTGGTTAAAAGTCCTTGTGTGGTCCTTGCCATGGTGTTTAAAAGTCCATGGGCCAAGGTGTTTAAAAGTCCTTGGGGCCAAGGTGTTTAAAAGTCCTTGGGGTGAAACTTGTAAAGAACACAAAGGTGGTTAAAAGTCCTTGTGTGGTTCTTGGGAATTATAAGATCACAATGGTGTTTAAAAGTCCATGTGTGAGTCTTATGTTGATCTTGTTTTTTAAAAAGATGGAATCTATCACTTGTGGCCAATATGACATGTAATGATATGGAAGCATGTAATGCTTGTTTAAATTGCTTTGAGCATGAGTAAATGATGATTTGAAGCATGATTTATAAAGTGTTTTATAAATGCATTATTGAATGGTTTTAATGAGCATTCCTCACTAAGCTTTTGCTTACGCTCTCTTTCGTTTTCTTAAACCAATAATGCAGATCATTAAGGTACTTAAGGGCAGCAAGGAAGGCAAGCAAACAAGTGGGATTTAAGCTCAAGTATGGAAAGGTTTTCTTGTACTTCTTTAGCTTTTGGCATTTGGCAATGGGGGACCTACGTGAATGTTTTGGGAGATGTTTTGAACTCCCTAAGTATGCTTAATGTTGTTGGAAATGCTGGATTTTGTATTTGGTCTTTACATGTTTGATTTGGAGGTTTATGCTTGAATGGTTAGCTTGTGTAGGAAGCATGCCATTAGAATTGGGGCTTTTCATATATGATGATGTATTGTTGATTGGTTGATGCAAATATGTCTCATGTATGTTGAATGAGTTGCTGGTAAAGTTTGGTAGCATTTGGAGCTTGATTGGTTGGTCAATTGTGTGTTTAAGCATGCATTTTTCTGCATTCTGTGCAGGGCGTTTCGGAACAGTGACTACCGTTTCGGAACGGGTGCCTTGTAGTAACCCAGGCGTCCGAAACAGGAGGCACCGTTTCGAAACGGGAAGCCCTCTGCCAGCCCTCGTTTCGATACGTGTTGCGGAACGGCCCCGTGTTTCGAAACAGGCTCTCCCTGTTTCAGAACAGCCGACTGTTGGGGGGCTGACATTGGCAGTTAAATGTTTTGGATTGTCTACGTTTTGGTCCTGAAACTTGATTGTGCAATTGTATGAGTTTGAGATGTCCGTTTGAGCTGAAATTTGACAGAGAAGCATGAAACCTGATTAATTTCAAGATGGTAACTTTAATTTGGGTTAAGACCTCATAATTTACAGAATTTACAATTTGGTCCCTAAAGTTGTAATTTGTTCAATTGGGTCCCTGTTTGATCTCTGATGTTTATGATCTTTGAGTATGATGATTGTATGATCATAACTAGGGTTAATGAGCATCTAGACAAGCTTAAAAAGAAAAAAAAGGTCGTTAATCAAGGTTGACTTTTGGGTTGACTTTGGTTTTCCCCGTGTGACTTTCTTAATTCGGGTCAACCGTCTAGGCCTGGTTAAGGGGGTTACATTTGGTGGTATCAGAGCTGATTTCTCGAGTAATTGGGAATGGTTGTGTGCATGATTGAAGTATGTATGCTATGTATGCTTGATTGATTGAAAGCATGTTTAGTGGCTTGTGATTTTGATGCAATTGAGTTGTATGTTGTGATGAAGCATGTTGTGGGTACCCATTGCCAAATCAAAGCTAAGTAATGATGTTGATTTTAAGTGAAATTGAGCTTGAATACTTGGATTGCTTACCTTGCTGGACCTGACTTTGTTTATTTGCATTGTGATTGCATGGTTAAAGTATGGCACCACGTAGAGAGTTGAGAAGTAATGTGCGAGCTACGGCTCCGAATGAAAATGAGAATGAGGAAAATGCGGGTAGTGCACTGTTACCTCCTCCTCCGCCTGGTGGTGGTGGTGCTGAGGGTGAAAGAGCTGAAGCTGAAGCTGGTGCTGGAGCTGCTGGACCTGAGGTTGGTCAGGGGCAAGCTATGCCTGACATGACGATGTTGGTGCACGCTATTGCTGGTGCTTTTCGAGCGGCAGTAGCTGGAGCTCAAGGAGCTGGGCATCAGGGAGATGCTGGAGTTAGACTACCCTTGGAGCGCTTACGCAGTCTAGGTGGGACTGAGTTCAGGGGTTTGTCTGCTGAGGGTTCTGAATCCTGGATGGAGAGTACCAAGAGGATCTTGGGTCAGATGAGTTGCACTGATGTGCAAAAGCTGGGTTGTGTTGTATCCTTGCTACAGGATGATGCATATACATGGTGGACGACCACTATAGCTGGGATGGCTGAAGCTGATATAACTTGGACATTCTTTCAGAATGTGTTCAAGAGAAGGTATCTTGGAGTGAGGTACCTGGATGAAAAGAAGCGAGAGTTCATGTCTCTTACCCAGGGGAGCATGACTGTGGCTGAGTATGAGGTTCAGTTTGTTAGACTCAGTCAGTATGCACCTGAGCTGGTACCTGATGAGCGGGCGAGGTGTGAAAGATTCCGTTATGGTTTAGTGACGGATGTGAAGATGTATGTGCTGGCCAACGAGTATGATGATTTTGATGTGCTGGTGGGCCGAGCCAAGGATATTGAGATGAACTTGGGTTTATCTGCAAGAGGTGCTGGAGCAAGTGCTGGAAAGCGAGCTGCTAAGTATAGTTCCGGTGGAGGACGGAACAAGAGGGGACATGATCAGAAGTATCAGTCCTCAGCTAAGAGAGGCGGTGGTGCACCTGCTCGGGGAGGCAATGCTAGAGCTGATCCGAGTGCTTGTTGGATTTGTGGATCACGTGGTCACATGAAGCGTGGCTGTCCTCGTGCTGTGAGGGAGGTGCAAGCTCCTGCTGCGGCAGCTGGTAATGGATGCTGGAATTGTTGATCTGCGGATCACCTGAGGAGGGAGTGTCCTATGTTGGCTGGTGGCCAAGTGCATGCTCCTGTTGTTGCTGCTCCGCAGAGAGGTCGTGGGCGCGGCCGTGGTAATTTCCAACGGAGAGAGGAAGGTGGTCGTGGAGTGGCCCATGTTGTGGCTATTCAGCCTGAAGGTGGAGGTCAAGCGAGGGTGTATGCTCAGCGGGAGGGGAGGAATGACGCGGATGTGATTGCAGGTACCTTTACTTTGCAATCCTTGTCATTACTTTCCTTGATAGATTATGGATCAACGCATTCATACATTTTGCGTGAGCATGCTGAATTGCTTGGTTTGCCTGTTGAGTCTTTGGATGTTGGAGTTCGTGTCACTAGTTCTTTTGGTGAGACTGTTGTGACTCGAAAGTTGTATAGAAGGTGTCCTTTGGTTGTTCAAGAACATGTTTTTCATGTTGATCTTATGGAGTTGCCTTTCTATGGTTTTGATGTGATCCTTGGTATGGATTGGCTTGCTGAGCATCGTGCTGTTGTGGATTGTGAAAATAAGTGAGTTTCGCTGAAGCTTGCGGATGATTATGATGTTGTTGTGGTTGGTGAGAATGTGAAGTTTCTTGCCAATGTGGTGTCTACCTTAGAGGCAAGTAGGATGCTGAGGCAAGGCTGTGAAGCTTACCTAGCTTTTGTGATGAATCCTAGCTCTAAGGAGTTGAGGTTGCAGGATATCAGAGGTTTGAAGGAGTTTCCTGGAGTGTTTCCTGAGGAGTTGCCTGGTTTACCTCCTAATCGTGAGGTGGAGTTTGGAATTGAGCTGTATGAGAATACAACTCCTGTGTCCATTACTCCTTATAGAATGGAACCTAAGGAGCTGAAGGAGCTGAAGACGCAGTTGCAAGAGTTGCTTGATCGTGGTTTCATTCGGCCGAGTGTGTCACCTTGGGGTGCACCGGTCTTGTTTGTGAAGAAGAAGGATGGCACTATGAGAATGTGCATTGATTACCGTCAGCTGAACAAGTTGACTATCAAGAATCGGTATCCTTTGCCGAGAATTGATGATCTCTTTGATCAATTTCGGGGAGCTGCTGTGTTCTCTAAGATTGACTTGAGGTCAGGGTATTACCAGTTGAAGGTGAAGGATGTGGATGTGCCTAAGACAGCTTTCAGGACAAGGTATGGGCATTATGAGTTCCTTGTGATGCCGTTTGGTTTGACAAATGCTCCTGCTGCTTTCATGGACATGATGAATCGTGTGTTTCATGAATACCTGGACAAGTTCATTGTGGTGTTCATTGACGATATCCTCGTGTACTCGCGCACTGAGGAGGAGCATGAAGAGCATTTGAGGATTGTGCTGCAAGCTTTGTTGGAGAATCAGCTTTATGCTAAGCTGAGCAAGTGCGAGTTCTGGCTTAAGGAGGTGGTGTTTCTTGGGCATGTAGTTTCTGCTGAGGGGATTCGTGTTGATCCTCAGAAGATTGAGGCGGTGATGAACTGGAAGGTTCCTAAGTCTGTTCATGAGGTCCGTAGTTTCCTTGGTTTGGCGGGATACTACCGGAGGTTTGTGGATGGTTTTTCTAAGATTGCTGCACCTTTGACGAAGTTGATGCAAAAGGATGTTAAGTATGAGTGGACGGAAGCGAGACAGCAGGCTTTTGAGAAGCTGAAGGTGGCTTTGACGCAAGCTCCTATCTTGGTTCAGCCTGAATCAGGGAAAGAGTTTGTGGTCTACAGTGATGCGTCCTATGTTGGTTTGGGATGTGTGCTGATGCAAGAGGGTAAGGTTGTGGCTTATGCATCGCGGCAGTTGAAGGTGCATGAGCGCAATTATCCTACGCATGATATTGAGTTGGCTGCAGTGGTTTTTGCTCTGAATATCTAGAGACATTATCTATATGGTGAGAAGTGTACTGTGTACACGGATCATAAGAGTTTGAGGTATTTGATGTCTCAAAAGGAGTTGAATCTTAGGCAGCGGCGTTGGTTGGAGTTGCTCAAGGATTATGATCTGACGATTGAGTACCATCCTGGAAAGGCTAATGTTGTTGCGGATGCCTTGAGTAGGAAGGTAGCTGTTGAGCTAAGGGCTATGTTTTCCAGCTTGAGTATTTCGTGAGATGGTGGTCTTGTGGCTGAGTTGCAAGTGAAACCATCTTTGGTTCAGTTGATCAAGGAAAAGCAGTTGCTGGATGATTCCTTGGTGTCTCATGTTCAGGATATCGCGGAGGGTAGGCCTTCGGATTTCTGTTTTAATGATGATGGTGTGTTGTGTTTTGGGAGTCGAATAGTAGTGCCCAAAGATGCTGAGTTGAGGCGTGCTATTCTGACTGAAGGTCATAGTAGTCCTTCTACTATGCACCCTGGTAGTACTAAGATGTATCGTGATCTTCGTGATGAGTACTATTGGGTGGGTTTGAAGAAGGATGTTGCGGAGTTTGTGAGCAAGTGTATGGTGTGTCAGCGAGTTAAGGCTGAGCATCAGGTTCCTTCAGGTTTGTTGCAATCGTTGAGAATCCCTGAATGGAAGTGGGAAAGGGTTACCATGGATTTTGTATCTGGTTTACCTTTGTCACCATCGAAGAAGAATTCGGTTTGGGTGATTGTGGATCGCCTGACGAAGTGTGCGCATTTCTTGCCTGTGCATACTACGTTTTCTTTGGATAAGCTTGCAGAGTTGTACATTGCTGAGATTGTGCGGCTGCATGGTGTGCCTAAGTCGATTGTGTCGGATAGGGATCCGAGGTTCACATCGCGTTTCTGGCAGTGTTTGCATCAAGCTTTGGGTACAAGGTTGAATTTCAGTACATCCTATCATCCTCAGTCGGATGGTCAGTCAGAGCGTGTTATCCAGATTTTGGAGGATATGTTGAGGTGCTGCGTGATTGAGTTTCAGGGCTCTTGGGAGAAGCATTTGCCTTTGGTGGAGTTTGCTTATAATAATAGTTATCAGGCAAGTATTCAAATGGCACCTTATGAGGCTTTGTATGGGAGGAAGTGTAGGACTCCTCTTTGTTGGGCTGAAACTGGTCAAAAGTTGGTTTCGATGCCGGCTTTGTTGAAAGGGACCACAGAGAAGGTGAAGCTCATTTGTGAGCGGTTGAAGGCAGCTTCTGATCGGCAGAAGTCTTACGCGGATTTGAAGCGTAAGGAGATAGAGTATGCGGTGGGTGACCGTGTGTTTTTGAAGGTTTCGCCTTGGAAGAAGGTGATGAGGTTTGGCCGGAAGGGTAAGTTGAGCCCAAGGAACATTGGACCATATGAGGTGGTTGAGCGTGTGGGTCCTGTTGCGTATCGGTTGAGGTTACCTCAAGAGCTGGAGAGGATTCATGATGTGTTTCATGTTTCTATGCTCCGGAAGTATAGATCAGATCCTTCGCATGTGATGCCTGTGGAGGAAGTGGAATTGAATCCGGATTTGACCTATGATGAGGAACCGGTGAAGGTTCTGGATTCGGATAGCAAGGTTCTTCGTGGCAAGACCATCGAGTTGGTGAAGGTGTTGTGGAAGTATCGTGGTGTTGAGGAAGCCACGTGGGAGCGGAAGGATGACATGCTGAAGCAGTTTCCTTATCTCTTTCCTTCAGGTAAATTTCGAGGACGAAATTTCTTAAGGGGGGGAGAGTTGTAACGCCCCGGTTTTGGGCTTGGAAGTTTGGGCGTTGACCGGTTTGGTCAAAGTGTTGTTCGAATCTAAAAAGGTGAAATTAGGAAAGCCTAGTTCGGGTTGCATTAAAAATATGGAAAAATGTTCTAAAATCATCTTTTAATATATATAAGTGAACTGTGAAATCAATTTTACGAAATGAGGTTTGGAAGGGTGACATTTTAGCTAGTGACCAAAATGTAATTTTTGAAAGTTGCGTGACTGTTTTATAAAAGATTGAAACTTTGAATCTTTAAGGAGCTATTTACCCAAAGGGAGTTTCTCTAGATTTTTCTAAGATATTTTAATGTTTAATTCTGATTTTAAAACAAAAGAAAAGTGGAGGGAAATCATTTTGCTATTTTGCAACTAACTTTCCATATTTTCCAATTTTCCTTTTCTCTCATTTTCTCTCAACCCAAACACTTTCTCTCCAGAGATTTCCTTCTGATTTTGTCACTTAAATCTCTCTTTTCAATTTCCTTTTGATTCCTAATCATCACATCAACAAAACCTCACCAATTGCTAGTTGATTCTTCAAGCTTTTTGGTTCTAAAAGAGGAGAAACTCAAGTTTGGAGGTAAGAACGTCCTTCTCCTCTAAACTATCAGTTCTTTACTGAAATTTTTAAGTTCTCAATCCTTAATTGATGTTTTATAAATGGCTTTTAAGTTGTGAAATTGATCTTGGCTTAAAATGCAAGATTTGGTGATTTTTGATGAATTTTCGTTTGATCTGTTAAAGCTGTGATTTGAGATGTGTTTTTGATGATTAATGAATGTTAATTTGATAAGGAATTGAGTTTTGATTAATGCAATCTCGGATAGGTTGAATTTCCTAAGTTTAGCTTATGATTCTTGGTTGTTTTTGGTGTGATCTTGTGGATCTGATGTTGCTGGAGGTATAAGGATGTTAATAGGTTCTTTTTAGTTGTTGAATGATGTTAAAGGATGTTTATTTTTGATGGTTTATGGCTGGGCTTTGTTGAGGAGTGGTTTGGATGCATTTTCGGTTGTGTTTGGTGGCCGAAAATGAAGTGTGGATGAGAGCAGCGAGTTTAGGTGCTTTCATTGAAGCTATTAATGCATGATGATGCATTAATTCCCTGCTTGGATGTGTTTAAAACAGGGGAGTCATCTTTGGATCCAAGTGGTGGTGATCCGGAAGCTTGATTTGTGCTTCGGCGAGAGGCGAAGTGGAATCGGTGAGTGAAATTGGGTTTTCAGCTTTGAAACCAATGTCTTGGGAGCTTAGTTTAAGTCTAAACAACTTTACTAAGCTCAAGTGTAAGTTTTCAGAAAAACTCTCTAGTGGTGGCCATGGTTTGGTTGTGATGCAATGTGGTTTATTGCATGTTTTAAATTCTGTTTTGAAAGCTTGATTTAGCATGGTTATTGCTGATTTTTTAAGCCATATGTTGAAGGAAGCTCAAGGTAAGAGTTCCTTGTTTTTGAACATTGATTAAATGTGGTTTGATGCTTTAAAATGCATGATGAATATGGCTTGGTTAAATGCTTTAAAACAGTGGATTATTTGATGATAATGATGTATGTTGGCAAGTGATGTTTTGAAAAAGGTTAAGGTCACTAAGGTGGTTAAAAGTCCATGAGTGATTCTTGTTAAGGTCACTAAGGTGGTTAAAAGTCCTTGAGTGAGCCTTGTTACTTAAGAACATCAAGGTGGTTAAAAGTCCTTGTGTGGTCCTTGCCATGGTGTTTAAAAGTCCATGGGCCAAGGTGTTTAAAAGTCCTTGGGGCCAAGGTGTTTAAAAGTCCTTGGGGTGAAACTTGTAAAGAACACAAAGGTGGTTAAAAGTCCTTGTGTGGTTCTTGGGAATTATAAGATCACAATGGTGTTTAAAAGTCCATGTGTAAGTCTTATGTTGATCTTGTTTTTTAAAAAGATAGAATCTATCACTTGTGGCCAATATGACATGTAATGATATGGAAGCATGTAATGCTTGTTTAAATTGCTTTGAGCATGAGTAAATGATGATTTGAAGCATGATTTATAAAGTGTTTTATAAATGCATTATTGAATGGTTTTAATGAGCATTCCTCACTAAGCTTTTGCTTACGCTCTCTTTCGTTTTCTTAAACCAATAATGCAGATCATTAAGGTACTTAAGGGCAGCAAGGAAGGCAAGCAAACAAGTGGGATTTAAGCTCAAGTATGGAAAGGTTTTCTTGTACTTCTTTAGCTTTTGGCATTTGGCAATGGGGGACCTACGTGAATGTTTTGGGAGATGTTTTGAACTCCCTAAGTATGCTTAATGTTGTTCGAAATGTTGGATTTTGTATTTGGTCTTTACATGTTTGATTTGGAGGTTTATGCTTGAATGGTTAGCTTGTGTAGGAAGCATGCCATTAGAATTGGGGCTTTTCATATATGATGATGTATTGTTGATTGGTTGATGCAAATATGTCTCATGTATGTTGAATGAGTTGCTGGTAAAGTTTGGTAGCATTTGGAGCTTGATTGGTTGGTCAATTGTGTGTTTAAGCATGCATTTTTCTGCATTCTGTGCAGGGCGTTTCGGAACAGTGACTACCGTTTCGGAACGGGTGCCTTGTAGTAACCCAGGCGTCCGAAACGGGAGGCACCGTTTCGAAACGGGAAGCCCTCTGCCAGCCCTCGTTTCGATACGTGTTGCGGAACGGCCCCGTGTTTCGAAACAGACTCTCCCTGTTTCGGAACAGCCGACCGTTGGGGGGCTGACATTGGCAGTTAAATGTTTTGGATTGTCTACGTTTTGGTCCTGAAACTTGATTGTGCAATTGTATGAGTTTGGGATGTCCGTTTGAGCTGAAATTTGACAGAGAAGCATGAAACCTGATTAATTTCAAGATGGTAAGTTTAATTTGGGTTAAGACTTCATAATTTACAGAATTTACAATTTGGTCCCTAAAGTTGTAATTTGTTCAATTGGGTCCCTGTTTGATCTCTGATGTTTATGATCTTTGAGTATGATGATTGTATGATCATAACTAGGGTTAATGAGCATCTAGACAAGCTTAAAAAGAAAAAAAAAAGGGTCGTTAATCAAGGTTGACTTTCGGGTTGACTTTGGTTTTCCCCGTGTGACTTTCTTAATTCGGGTCAACCGTCTAGGCCGGGTTAAGGGGGTTACATACGAACCGTTTTTATTAGGGATCTCATTTTTGAAATTCGTCCAAATTGTCAAAAGTTCAACGTGTCCCTCTGTAAATACCAAGTATCTTCAAGAAATAAATTGTTCTATCTAGTGTGTTCCATGTGTGCTACATTCAGTTGAATGTGTTATATGATTATTACATTTTAGTAAACAATTTAATGACTTAATTGTGAACGATGATATGCTTGATGAAATGATGAACTGGACTTATGATAACATTTTCTGCCTACTCGTTATAAGTCTGCTTGATTTGTATACATAGTATATGATTGTGATATATGGTTATTTGATCTGTGATAATATTGGTTGTCTGTCTGATGTAAGTAATAATATAATCTGTTAGCTTGGCCTATGATGGTACAATCTGTTTGCATGTTGAATGATGAAAATGTCTGCTCTGCTCAATGGTATGCCCATTTATCTGTTAAAAGCATGAATCTTCCGTTTTTTATATTCTGAATAGAATATGTCTGTCACATGTATTTTGTTACTCATGTTTGGAATCTGAACATCGATTACTATCTGGGGTATACTGTTGGGTTATATTATGAAGTTTCTGCAGGTGCAGCCCTGATCCAGCTGGTAAATCCTTATGGACTCAAGGTCTCCCCTTGGGTAGGTTTCGATGCTTTAGCACGCGTAAATCCTTATGGACCTAAGGCAGCCCCTTAGGTGGCACCTATGCCCATCGGGCCTAGGGTAAGTCCTTATGGATGCAGTTCTGGGGGACTGCATATTGGTGTAAGGTTGGAGGGTAGTTACTAGTAAACTCTTGTATATACTTGACCATTTGCATTGAATTGTTACATGTTCTTATGATATGGCTAGTATGTATTTATGCTTGTTTGATCTGCACTTATTGGAACACACTAGACACTAAACTCTTTGTTTCCATCTTCATCATCTATTAGCTTGAATAATTCTCGTTTTTTACTCGATGATTGAATAAAGAACAAGTATGGTTATTCTCAAATATAACGTTACTCTGAAATAGCGGAAAGGAAATGAAGACTGTTACTACTTGGAACATCATGAAAATGTTATGCCTACCATGTATCTGCATAAAGCTTATAACATCTTTTGGTAGTTTTGTATTACTGAGCTTTTCCAAGCTCATGTTGTTTTTACCATCGTAGGTTAAAAGAATATATCATGATATAACGTTCGACATCAATGTTCAGAGTTCTCTCGGTGCTGCTTTTGGAGTACGGTACTGTATAGTTAGTGGGCATGTATGTCATGTATTGTTCTATGATAGAGCCTGTAAAGCACTTTTTGAAATTTTCGTTATTTATTTAAATGACTTCCTGAAATGGTATTTTAAACAAAAGTTGGTTTTACAGTTTAATATGTCTTTTGAGGAAAAATGTTTTTATGTGTATTTTTACTGTGGGTCGCTCTTGTGACCCTAATGTGACTTCTTAGGATCCGTTGTAATGCATAGGCAGGTATAGGGGGTTACACTTACAATTAGGAATTAGTTACTTGATGGAAGGGTTATAAATTCAAATATTTTTCATCGTTGAACTTTACGTATTGTATAATATTGTGTTGTCTTTCTAACAATCAATGAATAGTGACAAGTTCTCGTTTCTTTTATCAATGGATCATCAAAAAATTGAAATATTTTGTATTTAGTGAAATAGTTTTGTCGACAATATCTCCTGACAGTTACACGTTTGATTCATCGATGCATTGCTTTTAAGAGGATGTTATTTTCATTTTGTTATTGAATGGTTAAATTTTTAATCATAAAGTTCCATGGTAAGAACGAACTAATCGAAATGAAAAGAAAGTATGAATGGAGGTTGCTTGTAACAAACTTTTTTAGTTTAAGAAATAACACGGATTCAATAGCTCATGGTTAATTAATAAAATAAATTTTTGCAAATCAACACTATATGCGATCATGTGTTAAACCAAATAGAATATTTTATCCGACAAGAACGTCCTTTTTGTACTTACCCTAAAAATCCACTATTAATGCTTATTCTATTAATTTTTTATTTTTCCGTATCAACAGTGTATCCAAGAAGAACCTAATAGAAGACACTAAAAACAAAAGAAAATATAAAAAATTGAGTTTGTGGTAATCAATTTAATTAACATTTTATACATTTTTTCGTGTTTTGTAAATCGAACAAAAATGTTTAGGACCTAAGAAAAAATGGTTCTTTATAGCTTTGCTAATATAAAAATTAGTTAGTTTCCTTAATATAATATTCATTTTTGAATAAGGTTATTACCTAAAAATACTTGTAGCTCTTCTTACACAATAACGAAATATGTTGTAACCCCCTATTTTGACCTAAGATGTTTACTTAAATTATATTTCTCGTTTTAGGAAACTTGCCCCTCAAGATTGATCAATTAAAAGAAAACATGTCAGAATTTATTATTCAATTATAAAAGTCCTTTGAAGTCTTGTCGTAAAACAATGCATGCATAAATTAGTTCATCAATCCCAAAATAAGAGTCCAAAGTCCAAATTACAACCAAATCCGAAATACATAAATAAAGAAAGAAAACTTAAAATAATCCATACTGAATAATAAATTCAATCCGTTCGAATGAGGTCCTCCAAGTACCGAAACCTAAGTTTGAAAATCTAAAACAGATTCTAAGGGGAGTAAGCTATAAAGCTTAGTGTGTCTCTAAATTGCATAACAAAAGTCAATCCAACAGTCAAACAACAAATCAAGAATTAACAGATATTGCGAAGTATTACAAGCAAGGCATATAGATATCATAACATGACATGCACCCATCTACATCACCGTCCGAAGAGTGAGGTTCCCCTGAACCACTTCACACCGCAACACCATGTCCGAAGCATAACTCATATCGAAAGATGGAACTACTAATCTGAAGCGAAGTTCAACCCGAATGATGATGTCGTTGAGCTTCCTCCATACAATATCCCAACCCAATGATATGAAATGTTATCTGATTTTAGAGTCCGAATGCAATCTTGTTAAATAACTAAGATGCATGTACATAATAGTCTGATTCCGATATGTGTTACATAACATGGTCACAACATTCGAGTCATATAATATTTATCAGATAACAGAGCAGAATAACACACAGTCGAATCATATAATATTTATCAGATAACAGAGCAGAATAGCACACAGAAATATATATATATATATATATATATATATATATAACATAAAAATCATGCAATCAGATAGCAAAGACATGTAGCACAGAAAGAGAACACACCTTAGGCAACTAAACTATCAACGTCGATAGTGACGTCTCCCACGCTCAGCCTTGGCGAAAGGTCGAACAGAATCAGCTCCTAAAAACAAAGAACACTATATAAGATTTCCTACTATGCCACATTCGAATAAACTACGGAGGCCTGCCTGCGGAGGAGGAGGTAAAGTCTCGGGGTTAGAGTCCACGTCACCTGAACATAAAAATAACCGAGTCAAACTCTGATGCAACATTTAACAAAATTCTGAGTTCAACAACTAAACGTGATCCAAAAAGGTATTTCGGGTTCGAATTTGAAGAAACAGACAGCGGCAACGTAACCAGAACGTCGAAAAACATTGAGGTGAACTCGGCCGAAAAAGTCAACCCAAAAGTCAACGATGACGCTACCGCTGACATCATCATTGACCAGGATGATGTCATCGCTGACGTCAGCCTACATCATCAACAACGTCAGATGACGTCAGCCAGCATCAGACCACTTGTCCGATTCAACTCTGCCGCCCGGTCCGGTTCAACAAAACTCGGTTCAGTTTCATCACATAATTTCCCAAATTAGATTCAAAACCCTAAATTCCCAAATCAACCAAACCCTAACATCATCCCCCAAAACCTAAACTTAATCGATTAACCCAACCTATCGGCAACCGGCAAAGATCCATAACGGCCGGCAACCCGAAGCACAACTGACTCGATCACAACATTAACCCAAACTCGGGACGAAGGCGGCGCACGCAGAGGACGGTGGCGGCAGAGCACGTTTCCATGAACGGTTTCGAACTCGTTTCCAGCTAAGAACGAGGACGCGACGGAAGTTGGGTGGTCGGGTTTTGTTCGCATGGTGACGAGGAGCGCACCGGTAGTCTTGAAACACTGAGCGGGTGATGATGGCCCCTTGGCCGGAGCTTCAACGGAAAATGGGAAAGGGGTTTGATTATTTTATTAATTTTCTTTTTGAGAGAAAATGGGAAGGAGAGCGGCGCACAAATACCAAATAGACACAAAAAGGGTGTTTACCCTAAACAAATGGGTAAATTAAAGAAGAAGGGTCCCAACTTTAGCCCGCCTAACAACTTGACCTCTATACTTTAACTTTATTTAATTAGGTCCCTAATTCCAATTAGGTTAAAATCTGAGATTTCCCAAAATTCTAGGGTTTCAAATTGGGAATTTTTACGATTTAAGGTTTATAAATTGGGGTGTTACGACTCTCCCCCGTAAAAAATGAAATTTCGACCTCGAAATTTACCTGGAGCAAACAAATGCGGATACTGAGCTCTGATGACAGCTTTGGGCTCCCAGGTAGCATCATCATGACTGCGAGCACGCCACAAGACTTTGACCATCCCGCGCAAGAATCTCGATAGGCTCCTCCTCAAAGTACAGATCAGGACGAATCTCAATCTCCTCCACAGGTAAAACATGAGATGGGTCAGCATGGTAGCGTCTCAACACAGAAACATGAAAAACATCATGAATACGCTGAAGCTCTGGTGGTAACTCAAGCTGATAAGCAATAGTTCCAACCTAACGAAGAATCCGATAAGGACCAATATATCGAGGACTCCGCTTGCCCTTCTGACCAAACCGAAGTACCTTCCTCCAAGGAGATACTTTCAGGAAAACCTCATCACCAACCTCAAACTCAAGATCTCGACGTCTCAAGTCAGCATAAGACTTATGTCTGTAAAAAGCAACCTTAAGCCGATCTCGAATCAATCTGACTGTCTGCTCGGCCTCACGAACTATGTTTGGTCCCAACAATCTATGCTCATTACGTTCAGTCCATCCAATCGGTAACCTACACCTACGCCCACACAGAGCCTCGTACGGTGCCATCTTGATACTAGCCTGGTAGCTGTTATTATATGCAAACTCTGCGAGCGGCAAGAAATCCTCCCAACTACCACTATAATTGAGAACACAAACCCTCAACATGTCCTCCAGAATCTGAATCACACGCTCGGACTGCCCGTCATCTGCGGATGATAAGATGTATTAAAGTTCAACCGGGTACCCAAAGTAGAGTGAAGTGCCTTCCAGAACTTCGCTGTAAATCTCGAATCACGATCAGAAATAATCGATATTGGTACCCCATGAAGTCAAACAATCTCAGAAATATAGAGCCGAGCTAACTTACTCAAAAGATAGTTAACTTGAACCGGAATGAAATGCGCGGACTTAGTCAAACGGTCCACTATAACCCAGACAGAGTCCTTCTTGGACGGAGTCATCGGAAGACCAGTAACACAATCAATAGTCACACGCTCCTATTTCCACTGAGGAATCTCGATGTGCTGAAGCAACCCAGATGGACGCTGATGCTCTGCCTTGACTCTCTGACATGTCATACACTTAGACACAAATTCGACAACATCCCATTTAAGAACTTTCCACTAGTACCTCTGACGAAGGTTCTTGTACATCTTATCACCACCAGGATGCATAGAATAGGGGCTGTCATGTGCCTCGCGAAGAATAACCTATTTCAACCCAGATTTTCTCAAAATGCAATACAGGCCTCGGAAACACAAAACACCATCCTTATCAATAGTAAAATCCACAGATGTACCCTTAGAAACCTCCATGATACGGTGCATAAGAAAAAGATCAGTGGGGCTACTCAGCTCTAATATCAGATATCGGCGTAGGAATAACCCGAAGTTCTACCATCAAACTACCATCCTCAAACAAACTCATCCGAGCAAACAAGGTCCTCAATTTTGAAATGGTGTTACGACTCAAGGCGTCGGCAACCACGTTCGCCTTCCTCGGGTGATACTTTATCTCATAGTCATAATCCTTGAGAAGTTCCAACCAGCGACGCTGTCTCAGATTCAACTCTTTCTGCGTAAGGAGGTACTTTAGACTTTTGTGATCGGTGAAGATATAGCACTTCTCTCCGTAGAGATAGTGTCTCCAGATTTTCAAAGCAAAGATCACAGCAGCAAGCTCCAAATCATGGGTAGGGTAGTTGCACTCATGTTGAATTAGAATCGGTGCTTCAGTCAACACAGTCTCAGGCTCATGCTGAATCAATGTATACCGTATAAGCCTTCCCAGGCTCAGGCTGAATCAGAATCGATGCTTCAGTCAACACAGTCTTAAGCTTTTCAAAACTGATCTGCTAAGCCTCAGTCCAGACAAAAGGAATATCCTTCCTCAGAAGTTTAGTCAAAGGAGCTGCAATAATCGAGAAACCCTCCACAAACCTCCGATAATAGACAGCTAAACCCAAGAAGCTTCGAATCTCAGGAATATTCTTGGGTTGCTTCCAACCCAAAATAGCATCAATCTTCTTTGGATCAACCTGAATACCATTAGCAGAAACCACGTGCCCAAGAAAGTAACCTCGGTCAACCAAAATTCACACTTACTGGACTTTGCATACAACTACTTCTCTCGCAAAGTTTGTAGGACAATCCGGAGATGTTCCTCATGCTCTGCCTCCGATTTGGAATAAACCAGTATGTCGTCAATGAAAACCACCACGAACTGATCCAGGTAGGGTTGAAACACCCGATTCATCATATCCATAAATGCTGCAAGGGCATTAGTCAATCCAAACGGCATCACCAGAAACTCGTAATGACCATAACGAGTCCGAAAAGCGGTCTTGAACACATTAGAATCCTTAACCTTGAGTTGGTAATAACCCAATATCAGGTCTATCTTAGAGAATACTGTAGCTCCCCGGAACTGGTTGAACAAGTCATCAATACGAGGAAAGGGATACTTGTTCTTGATTGTTAGCTTGTTCAACTTCCTATAGTCAATACAAAGCCGAAGTGATCCGTCCTTCTTCTTCACAAACAAAATAGGGGCTCCCCAAGGAGAAACACTAGGTTAGATGAAACCCCTATCCAACAATTTCTGCAACTGAATCTTCAATTCTTTAAGTTCTTTCGGAGCCATCCTGTAAGGAGACATAGAAATAGGGTTGTACCCGGATAAACATCTATGCCGAACTCAACCTCATCACGTTTTGGCGGTACCCCCGGCAATTCCTCCAGAAAAAACATCTGGAAAATCCCTAACCACCCAGATCTTATCCAAACCAGATTCTGACTGCCTCGAGTCAAGAATATAAGCAAGGTAGGTAGTAGCCCCATGTCGAATCATCTTTTCTACTTTAAGAGCCGAAACAACATTGGACATGTAACCTCTACGCTCTCCCACAATAATCACCTCGCACCCATTTGAGGTTTTCAGAGTCGCCCATTTCTTTTCACAATCCAGACGGACTCGATGAGTGGATAACCAATCCATTCCAAGAATAAGGTCAAACTCTCTGAAAGGTAACTCCATCAAATTAGCAGAGAATATTTTCCCTTGAATTTCCAAAGGGCAATTCTTGTACACCTTAGTAACCTTGACATGGTCACCAACTAGACTATAAACTGAAACCGCATTTACAGTATTCTCAACTAGAATTTCAAGTCCCCCAGATACCGAACTCGCAATATATGAATAAGTAGAACCAATTTCCAATAACGCAAAATACGAGATAGAGTGAATAGAAAAGGTACCAGCAATAACATCTGGCTCATCACGGTCCTTATGTCTCTTGGTAGAATAAACCAAACCTGAATGTCTCACCACAGATCCAACTGATCCTCCACTCTGAGCTGGCCTACCCCTACCAGTAGAAACTGTTGTATCAGGTCTACCTCGACCTCTACCCCTAGCAGGAGCCTGCACCGATGCCCGTGACTAACTCATCATATGAGTTGATGGAGGTGCAAGCGGACAATCTCCAAAAAGATGGTCGAACGATCCACAACAAAAATAAGCCCCAGAGTGTCTCTTACACTCTCCTGAATGCGATTTCTTGCAGAAAGAACATTGCGGTGCCCCTCATGTACTAGTCGAACCTCCAACACTAGAAGTCGGAACAACAATGGTCACCGGTCTGGCTCTGGAATAACTCTGATAATCACTCTCATCTCTTGCCCTCTTCCTGGTCTGGTTACCCTGACTATACTGAACTGACGCGGTCGACTGCCTCTTACCCCGATCCATACCCTGAGACTCAGCTTGCTTCAACTCTTCCTCATTGCGTTCAGCAGTCCTAGCTCGCAAGGTAATATCTTTGTACTCTTTGTCCAAATCCAAAGAAACACCAGTCTTGATTGAAGGTCGCAGACCCTTCAGAAACAAGTCGCACTTCTCTTTCTATTTAGTAACTAATCTAGGGGCGTACTATACAATCCTTAAAAACTCAGCAGATATGGGTCTCCTAGAACCCTGTCGACACTTGGCTAGATACACTGCCCCAAAATATCTATCTCAGAAAGCCTGACGAAAATGATCCCATATGACCCGACTTGCAGAAAAAACGGTCATCTCAGCCTCCCACCAGTTCAGGGCTTCACCCTTCAATAAAGATACAACCGCTCTTCAGCCAATACTATGCATCAGCTGGATCTGCAACCGTCTTACCATCAAACATCGACATCCCAGCAGCCAAAAACACAGCAGATATGGGTCTCCTAGAACCCTGTCGAAGATACTCAAGTAGCTCCAAATGCACTGCAGCAACATCAACTCCAGCAGTCTCACTGTTACCGACTACACGAGGACCTTCAATCTGAGTCTGCTGACCAGGGTGATCAGTCTGTTGTCCACTCGTCTGAACCTCAAGTTGCTCCTCAGCCTGCTCATATTGTGGGTCCTCCTGATGCTGTGGCGAATGCTCAGGAGGATTAATGTCACTCGTATCAACAGCGGTACGACCTCGGCCAGCCGTAACTCTAGTACTCCTGTGGGGTGGCATAGTAGTCTATCAACAAAAAGAAGAATCCTAAAGTCAAAATTGGTACTTGGAGACTTTAATTAAGACTTAAATTACTTCTTTAAAATTTATAAATTTGTCTGAAAATCTCGTAGTTCCCAAAAACATTTATCATGCATGAAAAATTTTGAAAACTTTAAAATCAATTTTTTATCGAGCCTCACAGGCCGAGGGGTGTAATATGGCTCTGATACCACTAAATGTAACCCCCTATTTTGACCTAATAGGTTTACTTAAATTATATTTGTCGTTTTAGGAAACTTGGCCCTCAAGAAAGATCACTTAAAAGAAAACGTGTCGAAATTTATTATTCAATTATAAAAGTCCGTTGAAGTCTTGTCGTAAAACAATGCATGCATAAATTAGTTCATCAATCCCAAAATAACAAACCAAAGTCCAAATTACAACCAAATCTGAAATACATAAATAAAGAAATAAAACTTAAAATAATCCATACTGAATAATAAATTCAATCCGTTTGAATGAGGTCCTCCAAGTACTGAAACCTAAGTCTAAAAATCTAAAACAAATACTAAGGGGGAGTCAGCTATAAAGCTCAGTGTGTCTCTAAAGTGCATAACAGAAGTCAATCCGACAATCAAACAACAAATCAAGAATTAACAGATATTCCGAAGTATTATAAGCAAGTCATATAGATATCATAACATGACATGCACCCGTCTACATCACCGTCCGAAGAGTGAGGTTCCCCTGAACCACTCTACACCGCAACACCATGTCCGAAGCAGAACTCATCCCGGAAGATGAACTACTAATCCGAAGCGAAGTTCAACCCGAAGGATGAAGTCACTGAGCTTCCTCCAAACAATATCCAAACCCAATGATATGACATGTTATCTGATTTCAGAGTCCGAATGCAATCTTGTTAAATAACTAAGATGCATGTACATAGTAGTCCGATTCCGATATCTGTTACATAACGTGGTCACAACATTCGAGTCATATAATATTTATCAGATAACAGAGCAGAATAACACACAGTCGAATCATATAATATTTATCAGATAACATAGCAGAATAACACATAGACATATATATATATATATATATATAACATACAGATCATGCAATCAGACAGTAGAGACATGTAGCACAGATAGATAACACACCTTAGGCAACTAAACTATCAGCGTCGATAGTGACGTCTCCTACGCTCATCCCTAGCGGAATGTCGAACAGAATCAGCTCCTGAAAACAAAGAACACTATATAAGATTCCCTACTATGCCACATTCGAATAAACTATGCTTAACAGAAATCTTACTAGCAGATCCCAAAGACTGTGCCACCGGAGGCTTGCCTAGCGGAGGAGGAGGTAATGTCTCGGGGTTAGAGTCCACGTCACCTGAACACAAAAATAACTGAGTCAAACTATGATGCAATATTTAACAAAATTCGGAGTACAACAAATAAACTTGATCCAAAAAGGTATTTCGGGTTCGAATTTGAAGAAACAAACAGCGACAACGGAACCAGAACGTCGAAAAACATTAAGGTGAACTCTGCCGAAAAAGTCAACCCAAAAGTCAACGCTGACGTCAGCCTACATCAGCAACAACGTCAGAAGATGTTAGCTTGCATCAGCCCACTAGTCTGGTTCAACTCAGCCGCTCGGTCCGGTTCAACAAAACCTGGTCCAGTTTTATCACATAATTTCCCAAATCAAATTCAAAACCGTAAATTCCCAAATCAACCAAACCCTAACATCATCCCCCAAAACCTAACCCTAATCGATTAACCCAACCCATCAGCAACCGTCAAAGATCCACGGTGGCCGGCAAACCGATGGCGGCGGCAACCCGAAGCCCAACCGACTCGACCAAAACACTCACCCTAACCCGGGACGGAGGCGGCACACGCAGAGGACGTTGGCGGCAGAGCACGTTTCCACGAACGGTTTTGAACCCGTTTCCAGCAAATAACGGCAACGCGACGGAAGTTGGGTGGTCTGGTTTTGTTCGTGCGGTGACGACGAGCGCACCGGTGGTCTTGAAACACTGAACTGGCGATGATGGCCCCTTTTCCGGAGCTTCAACGGAAAATGGGAAAGGGGTTTGATTATTTTATTAATTTTCTTTTTTAGAGAAAAGGGGAAGGAGAGTGGTGCACAAATACCAAATGGGTAAATTACAGAAGAAGGATCCCAACTTTAGGCTGCCTAACAACTTGACCTCTATACTTTAACTTTATTCAATTAGGTCCCTAATTCTAATTAGGTTAAGATCCGAGATTTCCCCAAATTCTAGGGTTTCCAATTGGGAATTTTTATGATTTAGGGTTTATAAATTGTGACTAAATTGGGATGTTACATACGCCTCACTCTATGCTGATAATAAAATGTTATTACACGAAGACAATATCTTATTGTCGTCACAAGCAAATTACACTTCAGTTCAAGTTTCTCTAAATGTTTTAGATCAACTTGTTTTGACTTTTAAACATCGAATTATATTTTTTCTTAGTCAAATATGTTAAACATTAAGCTTAATTACTAACAAACTAAGCACATATGATTGTATGTTTCCCAAATTTTTTTAACTTTACGTTGCATACTATTTTGTAAATACGAATTTAATGTCACCCTTTGTATTTCACAATATTACGAATTTCTATACATTAAAACCAACATATTTTTACCTTTCGTTTTACCAAATTTGCTACAGAAGTATGATTGAAATACTAAAAGCCATAACAAACGATTTGTTCTGTTAGATTAGTTGTAATATCTCGATTTACATTTCGCATTAATTTTTTCCTCTATTCAGTGTTTGCGGTAAGTAGCAGTTATTATTGCACTTTGCAAGTATTTATAAAGAAGTGTATGAATGATGTAAGTTTCATTGTTGGACCCAGTTTTGTATATCAATTAATGCCACATAATACAAAATTGTAGATAAATGTATGTTATCAAATTACTACGTTGCCATATCAATATCAACATTAAATTTGATTAACTTGAAATATATAATGTTTTATTTTATGGAAACGCTTCTTACTCACATGGGCTTACAACTTTACCTATAAATGATAGTTTTCTTGATAACAAATCTCATTCGAAATTAGTCTTGCGAACCATACTCAAGTGGCAACATCATTTGTATACAAGATGGGAATCCTCACTTTTTATTCTCTCTTAGTTATTTTATTCATAACGGTTGGTGCAGTGACAGCTACAAACGAGAATGACAAGATTATCATGAAAAATAACTGTGAAGCTAAAATTGACATGCCTTGTTCTTGGGAAGTTTTCGATAGTATATTCAAAACTGGGAGCGTTTTAAGCAAGTGTTGTGGTGAACTCCTTGTATTAGGAAGAAAGTGCAACACCGCATTGGTAAAGAGGACACTTGAAAATCCCTTATTCAAAAAACTAGACCACAAGACAATCATTCGAAAAAGTGTAAAGACTTGGAAAAATTGCCTTGTACTTACCCCTTCACCATCACCGTCTGCTTGAAGACGTAGTGTTGCTTCACTTTGTAAAAGGTTGTAAGACGTAACACCTTCAAATGATGTTTACAGTTTACGATATTGTTGCCTAAAATTACTAAGTAACATTAAATTTAATTCATATCAAGTTGAATAGAAACGATATATATGTAAGTGGTAAAAAAATTTCTATTGAAGCTATTACATAATACAATAAGATTTTTTTGTGTCGTAACATCTGTGTTTGGTTGCTTCAAATATCCTTTTTTTGCTTTTAAACACAGTAACTATTCGAGTTCTACACATCAATTTATTTTGTTTTGATTTTAATAAATATCATGTTTCTGCATATTTGATTCATTCTTACAATCAGGAATTAGTTACTTGATGGAAGGGTTATAAATTCAAACATTTTTAATCGTTGAATTTTACGTATTGTATAATCTTGTGTTGTCTTTCTAACAATCAATGAATAGTGACAAGTTCTTGTTTCTTTGATCAATGTATCGTCAAAAAATTGAAATATTTTTTATTTACTAAAATAATTTTGTCGACAACATCTCCTGTCAATTACATGTTTGATTCATCGATGCATTTCTTTTAAGAGGATGTTATTTTCATTTTGTTATGGAATGGTTGAATTTTTAATCATAAAGTACCATGGTAAGAACAAATTAATCGAAATGAAAAGAAAGTATGAATGGAGATTGCTTGTAACAAGCTTTTTTAGTTTAAGAAATAACACGGATTCAATAGCTCATGGTTATTTAATAAAATACATTTTTGCAAATCAACACTATATGTGTTGAGTGTGTAAAAGTTCTATTATTTACACCATTTTTAACTCATATTTCTGCTGCATTCAAGCATCATTGCATTGCATTTAGGTTAGTTTTCAATAAAACATCACAATTATATAAAAGGCACGGATTCTACTAAAAGATGGTGCATTTTGCAGGTAATAGCCTTGGTTGACGATGAAGGCAGGCGCAGGGCAGATAAGCAGGAAAGCTGAACTGGACAAGCAGCTGAAGAAGACGAACCTGTCATGGACCTGTCGTGACAGCATGGTGACAGCAGATTATTGAAGAGGAAAAGTGAAGTGAACATCGATAGATAGAGAAAAATCTGCTCGTCTGTCGTGTGGAAGCCAAATAATTTTCCAAGCCCCGGATCAAAAGATATGTCAAGCCAAAGCTCAAGGAAAGGAATTCCCACAAAATAGGGATGCGGCTGAAAAGTAGGATACTTTAGAGATTTAGTCTTTATTAGAATCTTACTTTTAATTAAAGTTGTAATCCTTATTACCTTAGATAACTTGAGCCCAAAGCTTATATAAAGGGCATAGATTAAACCTAGGGCATGACCGACTACCCCATAACCGAAACCAAAACCCTGCCGTCCACTCGTCACCGACATGTTCTAAAATTCCCCTAGGGCCACGGGTTGTTTTGTAAAGTAGTTGCAAGGGTTGCTTTGTTTTAGGATTTTTTCAAGTTCAATAAAATAAACTTCAAGTTCTTTTATCTTGGTTATAACATCTTGCAAGAGCATCGGGAGAGCATTGTGAGGTTATCTATTTACTTAGCATCGGGAGAGTTAAGTATACGAAAGAGATAAAAGCGCGTTCTCTAGTTTATAGTTGAACCATCTCGTGCTTAGGGATAAGGCGAGGTTAAGTGGCTAAAGAAGAATTCATACACATCGGTGTTCATCCTTCGATTCACGCCGGGAGGTATCGTCAAAGACATGTTCATCGACAGACTTGTGCCTAGGGATAGGGCAAGGCAGATCTGGGATTCTTGCCAAGCTTGAAGTACTGAGTTAGTGTCTGCTGCCGCGACAACTAACGGACAGCCGCCGCGACAAGTGCTGTCGGCGACGGGAGCGACGACAGAACTGGAGATCCTAAGCAATTCAACACCTGCACTACCGAGCAATTCAATACCGGCCCATTCTCTCTATCTTGATAACTCAATCTTTTTATTTACGTTTTTACTTTATTATTCGTGACAATCTTCTAACTATTTCCTTTACTTTGTGCAGTAAATCAAGGTGAAGTCATTAGCCCAATCCCTGTGGAGACGATATCCGATACTTCGTATCACTTTACTACTTGCGTCGTGTACACTTGCACTACAATTGCGATAGTCTATTTTACACGCAACAAGTTTTTGGCGCCGTTGCCGGGGATTGGCAACATAACTACATCGTTCTTTTATTGCACTTTTTGTTTTTATTTTTATTTTTGTTTTCATTGTTAGTTTTTCTTTAATTTTTACTTTGTGTTTTCAACTCGTGCTTTTCACAAGGTTCTCTTGTTTATGCGCAGATCGAAAAGAGGCGAAGATCCTGAGTATAAGTTAGATCCGGAAATCGAACGATCATTCAATCTCAAGAAACAGATTCGCCATCTTTTAGACATGAACGAATACCTTGAAGAACAGCTAGAGCAGATGGCCCGTAACCAGCCTGCTGGAGGAGACATACCGCCTGTCGGCGACCCGCCTGGGGCAGGTGGACGACGGTCATGTCGTGACTACATGCTGAATGATCATATAGAGCTGGAGACCACACTGCCGGATACTGATGTTGATAACTTTGAGCTTAAACCTGTCATGTTTAGTATGATCAACAACGCCGGACAGTTTAGTGGTTCTGCGACAGAAGATGCTAGGGAGCATCTCAAAACGTTCCAGGAGATCTGTGGTTCGTTTAGGCTACCAGGAGTTAGTCCGGAGATACTGAGGCTTCGGTTATTCCCCCATTCATTGAGGGACAGAGCTAAAACTTGGTGGAATAAACTTACACCGGGCTCTATTATGACTTGGGCAGATCTAACTCGTGAATTCTTATCTCGTTTTAATCCTTCACATTTATCTGAGCGATTACGTAACGAAATTGCTACTTTTCAACAGGAAGATGACGAGCCGATGCACGAGGCCTGGGACAGATTTACTACTCTTCTACGGAACTGCCCAATGCATGGATTCCCCGTCTGGAATCAGGTAACTAAGTTTTATAATGCTGCTAACTTACAAACTCGCATTCGCATTGATTCTGCAGCAAATGGACTGTTATTGGATAAAGATCCGGACGAGGCATTGCAAGTTCTAAAAAATCTAGCCAAGAATGAGGAGCAGTTTCCGACAGCTAGAAGAGGGGGTAAACGGGTACTTGCTGTCAAGGATTATGAGGCTGACAGCACTATGAAATCACAGGTAGCATTCCTCACTAAAGCCATGAAACACTTATTGAGTGAAGAGGAAGTACGAGGGTTTGCTGTCGAGGAAATTTGTGCCACTTGTGAAGGAAATCATAGTAGTGAAGAGTGCCCTATAAATATAGAAGAGGGAAAATATGTTGGAAATTACAAGCCAAACTACAATTCCAACAACTACAACCCTAATTGGAGGAAAGATCCCAAATTTTCCTGGAGTAATCCTAACAATGCCCTGAATCCGCAAGCATATAATCAGAACCAGGGGGTCCTAGATTGTTGACGCGACAGCAACTGCAGCCGCAGAACCTGCCGCCTCAGCAACAACAGCAGCCACCACCTGCCACGGGTAGTGTATTGGAGCAGACTCTGGCCACCTTTATGTCTCAGACTGGCACGTATATGGATAATATTAATCAGTTTGTCAAGAAGACGGAAAATTTTATGGATGAAACTAAGATGAGAATGACAAACCATGAGGCCACCTTGAAATCTTTAGAGACACAAATGGGTCAGGTATCGCAGCATATTAAACCGAGGCAGAATGGAGGTTTCCCTAGCAATACTGAAAATGCTAGACCGCCCCACATGAGCAATGTAAGGCAATTACTACTAGGAGTGGGAAAAAGCTACCAGGGCCGGAAAAAGAAATTGATATAGAAAAGGAACCTGCCTTGGATAAACCTGCCGAGGAAGCTACCCCGACAGGTGACAAACAGACTGCTGCCGATGAGCCTGTCACGACAGCAGAAGCGACAGAGGAGAAAAAGGAAGATTATCGTCCTCAGATTCGCATGCAGTGGGAAGGAGGCATTGCTGATTATCGTCCCCCACCACCCTTCCCTCAACGGATACAACAAGCTAAGCATGAATCTCAACTCAAAAAAATTTATGATATTTTTAAACAGGTTCATATTAACATTCCGTTGTTAGATGCTGTTAGGGAGATGCCCGGTTATGCTAAATTTCTCAAGGATGTCATGTCTGAAAAATCTAAACTTGGGGAATTTGAAACGGTAAGGATGCAAGAAGGTTGCATGAGTATTCTTCATCGGCAACCACCCAAGAAAAAGAAGGATCCGGGGAGCTTCCTCATACCTTGCGTAATCGGCGATAAATTTGTGGGTAAGGCACTTTGTGATCTTGGTGCTAGTGTTAATCTAATGCCCAAATCTGTTTTTCAGAAACTAGGTATTGGCAAGGCGCGGCCCACAACAGTTACCCTACAGCTAGCCGACCGCTCTTACGTTCACCCCGAGGGAAAAATTGAAGATATTTTGGTAAGAGTGGATAAACTTATTTTTCCTGCTGACTTTCTTATTTTAGATTGTGAGGCAGATGAGAACGCACCAGTCATCCTAGGGCGACCCTTCTTAGCCACGGGAAGATCATTGATTGATGTGGAGAAAGGAGAACTCACCATGCGCGTGAACGATCAAGAAATTAAGTTGAATGTTCTCCAAGCAATGAAACATGCCGATGTGGACGAGGAATGCAAGGCCATCATTGAGGTGACCTTTGATCAACCCTGCATCAGGTCGGGCTGCCGAGATATAAAATTTGGTCACTGCTGCGACAACCACCTACAAGCCTGTCACGACAGTGACGACGACAGCAACGACGACAGCTCCGACGACAGTGACCCCTCTGAATCCGATACACCTGACGCTGAAGGTCATGAGGAGGTAAACTGGTTAGACCATCGTCCAGGTAAGTTATTCGAACCTTTGAATTACACTTCGGATAACCATTTAATCCAAAAGCCCTCTACTGTTGAACCACCTGTCTTAGAACTTAAACCCCTGCCAGGGCAGCTTAAATATGCTTATCTTGGTTGTGATGACACACTGCCTGTAATCATCTCTGCTAAGCTGCCGCAGGAACAGGAACGACAGCTGATCGACATGTTGAGGCAGCATAAAAGGGCGATAGGATGGACGATAGCAGACATTCAGGGCATTAGTCCGGCAATCTGTATGCACAAAATCCTCCTAGAGGAAGATCATAAGCCGACTATTGATGCCCAAAGACGGTTAAACCTTGCGATGAAGGAGGTAGTGCGTAAAGAAATAATTAAATGGTTAGATGCTGGTATTATTTACGCCATCTCCGACAGCAAATGGGTAAGCCCGGTGCAATGTGTTCCCAAGAAAGGAGGCATGACCGTGATAACCAACGAAAATAACGAGTTAATCCCAACCAGGACTGTGACCGGTTGGAGGGTTTGTATGGACTATCGGAAGCTTAACAAAGCTACCCGAAAGGACCACTTTCCTTTACCCTTTATTGATCAAATGCTTGATAGATTAGCGAGTAAACCTTACTATTGTTTTCTTGATGGTTATTCAGGATATAATCAAATTGCTATTGCACCGGAGGACCAAGAGAAAACGACTTTCACATGCCCCTACGGTACGTACGCATTTAGGAGGATGCCATTTGGACTCTGTAACGCACCTGCCACCTTCCAAAGGTGCATGATGGCTATATTCTCGGACATGGTTGAGGACTTCCTAGAAATTTTTATGGATGATTTTTCTGTCTTTGGAGACGATTTTGAGAGTTGTCTAGGCAATTTACAAAAGGTGCTCGAAAGATGCGAAAAAGCTAACTTGGTTTTAAATTGGGAAAAATGCCACTTTATGGTGGATGAAGGCATAGTCTTAGGCCATAAGATTAGCTGCCGTGGGATAGAAGTCGACAGGGCAAAAATAGAGGTCATAGAGAAGCTGCCGCCACCAACCACAGTCAAGGGCATTAGGAGTTTTTTAGGGCATGCTGGTTTTTATAGGAGATTTATTGCCAATTTCTCAAAAATCACGAAACCCCTATGTCATCTCTTAGAGCAGAACCGACCCTTTGACTTTAATGAAGAATGTACTGAAGCATTCCAGGTTCTGAAGGAAAAGTTAGTGACAGCCCCCATAGTACAGCCACCAGACTGGACGCAACCGTTTGAAATTATGTGTGATGCCAGTGACTATGCTGTCGGGGCAGCACTTGGGCAGCGCAAGGACAGGCTATTTCATGTCATATATTATGCCAGCAAAACATTGAATGATGCCCAAGTGAATTATACCACCACAGAAAAGGAGCTGTTAGCTGTGGTGTTTTCCATCGACAAGTTTCGTTCTTACATACTTGGAACGAAGGTTATAATACACACCGATCACTCTGCCCTCAAGTATTTATTTGCAAAAAAGGATGCAAAACCTAGGTTGATACGATGGATCTTACTATTACAAGAGTTCGACCTTGAGATAAAAGATAAAAAGGGGACAGAAAATCAGGTGGCAGATCACTTGTCGAGGTTGGAGACGGGACAGAGTCTACCGCCAGATGAGACACACATACTGGAGACCTTCCCAGATGAGCAGCTCTTTGCTGCCGCACTAGCTGTCGCGACAGCCATGGCAGCAGGTAAGTCTTCTAACCTTCCTTGGTATGCTGATTTCGTTAATTTTATAGTTAGCGGAATATTACCTTCTGATCTTACTTACCAAGCCAGGAAGAGGTTTCAAAATGATGTTAAACATTATTATTGGGACGAACCTCTTCTTTTCAAAATGTGCGCAGATCAGGTTATAAGGAGGTGTGTACCACAAGAAGAACAAGAAGACATTCTCCATCACTGTCATGCTTCACAATATAGAGGACACTTAGGAGGCAATAAAACTGCTGCCAAGGTGCTGCAGTCAGGGTTCTACTGGCCGACATTGTATAAGGACGCACAGGAATTTTACAAAAACTGTGACAGGTGCCAGCGGACAGGTAACATCTCGAGGAGAAACGAGATGCCACTGCAGAATATTTTAGAAGTCGAAATCTTCAACGTTTGGGGGATTGATTTTATGGGACCTTTTCCATCTTCATGTGGAAATCTTTACATCCTCCTAGCAGTGGATTATGTCTCCAAGTGGGTAGAAGCAATCGCAACTCAAAAGAATGATGCCAAAACGGTCCAAAAGTTTTTGCACTGTTGAGTGTGTAAAAGTTCTATTATTTACACCCTTTTAACCCATATTTCTGCTGCATTCAAGCATCATCGCATTGCATTTAGGATAGTTTTCAATTAAATATCACAATTATATAAAAGGCACGGATTCTACTAAAAGATGATATATTTTACAGGTAACTGCCAAGGTTGACGATGAAGGCAGGCGAAGGGCAGATAAGCAGAAAGGCGGAACTGAACAAGCAGCTGAAGAAGACGAACCTGTCATGGACCCGTCACGACAGCATGATGACAACAGATTATTGAAGAGGAAAAATGAAGTGGACATCGATAGATAGAGAAAAATCTGCTCGTCTGTCGTGTGGCAGCCAAATAATTTTCCAAGCCCCGGATCAAAAGATATGTCAAGCCAAAGCTCAAAGGAGAGGAAATCCCTAAAAGCAAGGAGGCGGCTAGAAAGTAGGATACTTTAGAGATTTAATCTTTATTAGAGTCTTACTTTTAATTAAAGTTGTAATCCTTGTTACCTTAGATAACTTGAGACCAAAGCTTATATAAAGGGCATAGATTAAACCTAGGAGATAGCCGACTACCCCAGAACCGAAACCAAAACCCTGCCGTTAACCTGTCTCCGACATGTTCTAAATTCCCCCTAGGGTTACGGGTTGTTTTGTAAAGTAGTTGCAAGGGTTGCTTTGTTTTAGGATTTTTCAGTTTCAATAAAATAAACTTCAAGTTCTTTTATCTTGGTTTTAACATCTTGCAAGAGCATCGGGAGAGCATTGTGAGGTTATCTATTTACTTAGCATCGGGAGAGTTAAGTATACGAAAGAGATAAAAGCATGTTCTCTAGTTTATAGTTGAACCATCTCGTGCTTAGGGATAAGGCGAGGTTAAGTGGCTAAGGAAGAATTCATACACATCGGTGTTCATCCTTCGATTCACGCCGGGAGGTATCATCAAAGACGTGTTCATCGACAGACTTGTGCCTAGGGATAGGGCAAGGCAGATCTGGGATTCTTGCCAAGCTTGAAGTACTGAGTTAGTGTCTGCTGCCGCAACAACTAACGGACAGACGCCGCGACAGGTGCTGTCGGCGACGGGAGCGACGACAGAACTGGAGATCCTAAGCAATTCAATACCTACACTACCGAGCAATTCAATACCGGCCCATTCTTTCTATCTTGATTTCCCAATCTTTTTATTTTCGTTTTACTTTATTATTCGTGACAATTCTCTAAAATATTTCTTTTACTTTGTGCAGTAAATCAAGGTGAAGTTATTAGCCCAATCCCTGTGGAGACGATATCCGATACTTCGTATCACTTTATTACTTGCGACGTGTACACTTGCACTGCAATTGCGATATACTATTTACACGCAACAAGTTTTTGGCGCCGTTGCCGGGGATTGGCAACATAACTACATCTTTATTTTATTGCACTTTTTGTTTTTATTTTTATTTTTTATTTTTGTTTTTCGTTAATTGTTTTTCTTTAATTTTTATTTTTTTTTATTTTTTGTTTTTCAACTCTTGCTTTTCACAAGGTTCTCTTGTTTATGCATAGATCGAAAAGAGGCGAGGATCCTGAGTATAAGTTAGATCCGGAAATCGAACGATCATTCAATCTCAAGAAACAGATTCGCCATCTTTTGGATAGGAACGAATACCTTGAAGAACAGCTTGAGCAGATGGCCCATAACCAACCTGCTGGAGGAGGCGTACCGCCTGTCGGCGATCCGCTTGGGGCAGGTGGACGACGGTCATGTCGTGACTACATGCTGAATGACCATGTAGAGCTGGAGACCACGCTGCCGGATATTGATGTTGATAACTTTGAACTTAAACCTGTCATGTTTAGTATGATCAACAACGCCGGACAGTTTAGTGGTTCTGCGACAGAAGATGCTAGGGAGCATCTCAAAACGTTCCAGGAGATCTGTGGTTCGTTTAGGCTACCAGGAGTTAGTCCGGAGATACTGAGGCTTCGGCTATTCCCTCATTCATTAAGGGATAGAGCTAAAACTTGGTGGAATAAACTTACACCGGGTTCTATTATGACTTGGGCAGATCTAACTCGTGAATTCTTATCTCGTTTTAATCCTTCACATTTATCTGAGCGATTACGTAACGAAATTGCTACTTTTCAACAGGAAGATGACGAGCCGATGCACGAGGCCTGGGACAGATTTACTACTCTTCTACGGAACTGCCCAATGCATGGATTCCCCGTCTGGAATCAGGTAACTATGTTTTATAATGCTGCTAACTTACAAACTCGCATTCGCATTGATTCTGCAGCAAATGGACTATTATTGGATAAAGATCCGGACGAGGCATTACAAGTTCTGAAGAATCTAGCTAAGAATGAGGAGCAGTTTCCGACAGCTAGAAGAGGGGGTAAACGGGTACTTGCTGTCAAGGACTATGAGGCTGACAGCACTATGAAATCACAGGTAGCATTCCTCACTAAAGCCATGAAACACTTATTGAGTGAAGAGGAAGTACGAGGGTTTGCTGTCGAGGAAATTTGTGCCACTTGTGAGGGAAATCATAGTAGAGATGAGTGCCCTATAAACATAGAAGAAGGGAAATATGTTGGAAATTACAAGCCAAACTACAATTCCAACAATTACAACCCTAATTGGAGAAAGGATCCCAAATTTTCCTGGAGTAATCCTAACAATGCCCTGAATCCACAAGCATATAATCAGAATCAGGGGGGTCCTAGATTGTTGACGCGACAGCAACTGCAGCCGCAGAACCTGCCGCAGAACCTGCCGCAGAACCTGCCGTCTCAACAACATCAGCAGCCACCACCTGCCACGAGTAGTGTATTGGAGCAGACTTTGGCCACCTTTATGTCTCAGACTGGCACATATATGGAAAATATTAATCAGTTCGTCAAAAAGACGGAAAATTTTATGGACGAGACTAAGATGAGAATGACAAATCATGAGGCCACCTTGAAATCTCTAGAGACACAAATGGGCCAAGTGTCGCAGCATATTAAACCAAGGCAGAATGGAGGTTTCCCTAGCAATACTGAAAACGCTAGACCACCCCCTCATGAGCAATGTAAGGCAATTACTACTAGGAGTGGGAAAAAGTTACCAGGGCCGGAAAAAGAAGTTGATACAGAAAAGGACCCTGCTTTGAACAAACCTGCCGAGGAAGCTACCCCGACAGGTGACAAACAGACTGCTGCCGATGATCCTGCCACGACAGCAGAAGCGACAGAGGAGAAAAAGGAAGATTATCGTCCTCAGATTCGCATGCAGTGGGAAGGACGCATTGCTGATTATCGTCCTCCACCACCTTTTCCCCAACGGATACAACAAGCTAAGAATGAATCTCAACTCAAAAAAATTTATGATATTTTTAAACAGGTTCATATTAATATTCCGTTGTTAGATGCTGTTAGGGAAATGCCAGGTTATGCTAAATTTCTCAAGGATGTAATGTCTAAAAAATCTAAACTTGGGGAATTTGAAACGGTAAGGATGCAAGAGGGTTGCATGAGTATTCTTCATCGACAACCACCCCAGAAAAAGAAGGATCCAGGGAGCTTCCTCATACCTTGTGTAATCGGCAATAAATTTGTGGGTAAGGCACTTTGTGATCTTGGTGCTAGTGTAAATCTAATGCCCAAATCTGTTTTTCAGAAACTAGGTATTGGCAAGGCGCGGCCCACGACAGTTACCCTACAGCTAGCCGACCGCTCTTACGTTCACCCCGAGGGAAAAATTGAAGATATTTTGGTAAGAGTGGATAAACTTATCTTTCCTGCTGACTTTCTTATTTTAGATTGTGAGGCAGATGAGAACGCACCAGTCATCCTCGGGCGACCTTTCCTAGCCACGGGAAGATCGTTGATTGATGTGGAAAAAGGAGAACTCATCATGCGCGTGAACGATCAAGAAATTAAGTTGAATGTTCTCCAAGCAATGAAACATGCCGATGTGGACGAGGAATGCAAAGCCATCATCGAGGTGACCTTTGATTACCCCTGCATCAGGACAGGCTGCCGAGATATTAAATTCGGTCACTGCTACGACAGCCATCTACCGACCTGTCACGACAGTGACGACGACAGCAACGACGGCAGCACAGACGACAGTGACCCCTCTAAATCCGATACATCTGATACTGAAGGTCATGAGGAGGTAAACTGGTTAGATCATCGTCCAGGTAAGTTATTCGAACCCTTAAATTACACTTCGGATAACCATTTAATCCAAAAGCCCTCCACTGTAGAACCACCTGTCTTAGAACTTAAGCCCCTGCCAGGGCAGCTTAAATATGCTTATCTTGGTTGTGATAACACACTGCCTGTAATCATCTCTGCTAAGCTGCCGCAGGAACAGGAACGACAGCTGGTCGACATGCTAAGGCAGCATAAAAGGGCGATAGGATGGACGATAGCCGACATCCAGGGCATTAGTCCGGCAATCTGTATGCACAAAATCCTCTTAGAGGAAGACCATAAGCCGACTATTGATGCCCAAAGGCGGTTAAACCTTGCAATGAAGGAGGTAGTGCGTAAAGAAATAATTAAATGGTTAGATGCAGGTATTATTTACGCCATCTCCGACAGCAAATGGGTAAGCCCGGTGCAATGTGTTCCCAAGAAAGGGGGCATGACTGTAATAACCAACAAAAACAATGAATTAATCCCAACCAGGACTGTGACCGGTTGGAGGGTTTGTATGGACTATCGGAAGCTTAACAAAGCTACCCGAAAAGACCACTTTCCTTTACCCTTTATTGATCAAATGCTTGATAGATTAGCGGGTAAATCTTATTATTGTTTTCTTGATGGTTATTCAGGTTATAACCAAATTGCTATTGCACCGGAGGACCAAGAGAAAACGACTTTCACATGCCCCTACGGAACATTTGCATTCAGGAGGATGCCATTCGGCCTCTGTAACGCACCTGCCACCTTCCAAAGGTGTATGATGGCAATATTCTCCGACATGGTAGAAGACTTCCTTGAGATCTTCATGGATGATTTTTCCGTCTTTGGAGACGATTTTGAGAGCTGCCTCGGCAACCTTCAAAAGGTACTTGAAAGATGTGAAAAGGCTAATCTTGTTCTTAATTGGGAAAAATGTCATTTTATGGTAGATGAAGGGATAGTTTTAGGCCATAAGATTAGCTGCCGTGGGATAGAAGTCGACAGGGCAAAAATAGAAGTCATAGAGAAGCTGCCGCCGCCAACAACAGTCAAGGGTATTAGGAGTTTTTTAGGGCATGCTGGTTTTTATAGGAGATTTATTGCCAATTTCTCAAAAATTACAAAACCCCTATGTCATCTCCTAGAGCAGAACCGACCCTTCGACTTTAATGAAGAATGTACTGAAGCATTCAAGGTTCTGAAGGAAAAGTTAGTGACAGCCCCCATAGTACAGCCACCAGACTGGACGCAACCGTTTGAAATCATGTGTGATGCTAGTGACTATGCTGTCGGGGCAGCACTTGGGCAGCGCAAGGACAGGCTATTTCATGTCATATATTATGCCAGCAAAACATTGAATGATGCCCAAGTAAATTATACCACCACGGAAAAGGAGCTGTTAGCTGTGGTGTTTTCTATCGACAAGTTTCGTTCTTACATACTTGGAACGAAGGTTATAATACACACCGACCACTCTGCCCTCAAGTATTTATTTGCAAAGAAAGATGCAAAACCTAGGTTGATACGCTGGATCTTACTATTACAAGAATTCGACCTTGAGATAAAAGATAAAAAGGGGACAGAAAATCAGGTGGCAGATCACTTGTCGAGGTTGGAAACGGGACAGAGTCTACCGCCAGATGAGACACACATATTGGAGACCTTCCCAGATGAGCAGCTCTTTGCTGCCGCACTAGCTGTCGCGACAGCCATGACGGCAGGTAAGTCTTCTAACCTTCCCTGGTATGCTGATTTCGTTAATTTTATAGTTAGCGGAATATTACCTTCTGATCTTACTTACCAAGCTAGGAAGAGGTTTCAAAATGATGTTAAACATTATTATTGGGACGAACCTCTCCTTTTCTAAATGTGCGCAGATCAGGTTATAAGGAGATGCATACCACAAGAAGAACAAGAAGACATTCTCCATCACTGTCATGCTTCACAATATGGAGGACACTTAGGAGGCAATAAAACTGCTGCCAAGGTGCTGCAGTCAGGGTTCTACTGGCCGACACTGTACAAGGATGCACAGGAATTTTATAAAAACTGTGACAGGTGCCAGCGGACAGGTAACATCTCGAGGAGAAACGAGATGCCACTGCAGAATATTTTAGAAGTCGAAATCTTCGACGTTTGGGGGATTGATTTTATGGGACCTTTTCCATCTTCTTGTGGAAATCTTTACATCCTCCTAGCAGTGGATTATGTCTCCAAGTGGGTAGAAGCAATCGCAACTCAACGGAATGATGCCAAAACAGTCCAAAGATTTTTGCACAAAAATATCTTTTCTAGATTCGGCATCCCTAGGGCAATTATCAGTGATGAAGGGAGACATTTTGACAACAGGGTAATTGCTGCCGCCTTGAGAAAATATGGTGTCAAGCACAGAATCGCGACAGCATACCACCCACAGACCAATGGACAGGCTGAGATATCCAATAGGGAAGTAAAGAACATTCTTGAAAAAATGGTTAAACCAACTAGGAAAGATTGGTCTTTGCTTCTGAATGATGCACTATGGGCATACAGAACAGCTTTCAAGACTCCATTGGGCATGTCTCCATACCGTTTGATCTATGGGAAAACCTGTCATCTGCCTGTCGAGATAGAACACAAGGCATATTGGGCGATCAAGGCAGTAAACATGGACTTGGACAAGGCAGGCCAGAAAAGGCTGTTAGATTTGAATGAGATCGATGAAATAAGGACAATGGCCTACGACAATGCAAGGATTTACAAGGAAAAAACTAAAAAGTGGCATGACAAGAAGTTGCTGCCACGACAGTTCTGCCCAGGGTAGCTTGTGTTGCTGTTCAATTCTAGATTGAAACTCTTTCCAGGGAAGCTCAAATCTAGATGGTCTGGCCCATTCCAAGTAGTTCAAGTTTTTCCCCATGGTGCCATTACAATTCAATCACTAAAGGACGGGCACCAATTCAAAGTCAATGGACAACGCCTCAAGCACTATCAAGGGACTGAAGCCCCAGGAATACAGGAAGTGGTTACTTTAGGTGATGCCCCACAAGGCATCCCTAATTTAACCTAATTCTTTTCTTTTTTTTTATTTTTTTATTATTTATTAGGAATTAGATTTATTTTAATAATGTTTTGTTTTTAATTTCAGTTTTTAGGAAATAAAGAAGGCAAGTGAGAAAGAAGAAGTGTCCATCCATCAGCCCAAATAAAGTCCATTTATAACCTATCGTTTCGGCTGCTGGCGCAGACGGAGTTGACAGGCTGTCAACAGACGCACAGCAGACGCAGAATCGTGCGGCAGACGCAGCATTAATGTCCGTCAGACGTGTCAGACGCAACATTCAATCTGCCGCTCCGTTATTCCCGCCTGCCGTTGCGGCATTAAATGGGCAGCCCCCGACAGCTATATAAACCCCTTTTCCTTTTCATTTTTTCCTCACTTCAGATTTTCTCTCTTGTTATTCTCTTCTACTTTGATCTCTTTTCTTTCTTTTTCAGCCCTTGCAACCAAACATGTCTTCACGACAAACCCGACAGAATGCTGCTGCCGCTTCCTCTTCCGCAGCAGCTTCTCCGTTCGCTAAGAAGGAACTTTGGGAGGAGCGAAGCTTCATCTACAACAGAGATGCGCCTCTGTTAGGACTACGGCCGTTCATCATGCAGGCCATTACAGCCCAACTGTGGGAAGACTTCGCCGAGCAGCCGGCAGAACTTAACGACACCCTAGTCAGGGAGTTCTATGCGGCGATCGAGAGCAAGACGGCGACATCTGTCACCATCAGGGGAGTGACAGTACCCTTTACCACCAGCAGCATCAACCATGTCTTCGGCCTCTTCTTCGGCCCCAACGATGATGCCCATCAACAGTTTTGGGACACCCTAGACGCTGCCGGCCATGATGCTGTTATGAGGGAGTTGACAGAAGCGGGCACGACGTGGAGCACAAGTAAGAAGAACCCTCATTCTGTCAACAGAGGGCAGCTCCTACCAGAGGCAAAGTTATGGAACGCTTTTATTAAAAAGCGTATCCTGCCCTCGTCCCACCACACGACAGTCAACAGGCAAAGACTGGCCCTCATCCACTCTATCATGCACAACAGGCCCATCAATGTGGGCAGGTACATGAGGGACAGCATTCTAGATTGCGCATTCCGCTCAGACTCACGGCTCTGCCTGCCCTGCACCATAACTGCCCTCTGCCGCTGCGCTGCCGTACCGGAGGAAGCCTCAGACCACATCAAGAAGGGCAGCGGCTGGACAGACAACAACATCTCCAGCCTCATGGAGCTAGTAGTCGTCTCACCCCTCAACGCCTTCGATCCCAACGCCCCTCCTGCTGAGTCTGATGATGAGCCTGCCACTGAGCCTGCCACCGAACCTGTCCTAGAGGCTGCTACCAACACCACTCCGGCAGATCAGAACGCCCACATCCTTACTGCCGTCCTGCGGATCGAAGAACGCCATATGGGCTTAATGACATTCATCCGAGACTTCTCCAATGCTACGGTAAACTTCATTACCAACACTTTGAATTTTTCGGATGTTTCTTTCCCAACCTTCCCCGCCCATTATTTCCATATCCCATCCCCTACTCCCACACCACCTGTCTCTCCCCATGGAGAATCTGCCTCCTCCACACCTTCCCCGACGGCAGTCGGCAGCCCACCGGCAGACACCTCCCCTAGAGGAACAAAGCGAGCTGCCACTGATGACAGCCCCCTTGTCCGGAGGAACTTGGACAGCGCCTTCACACGGGTGAAGCGTATCAAGCATGTTGCAGACAAGAGAAAGCTGTCCAAGGCTATCATGTTCACCAGCTGGGACAGCGGCAGCAGCAGTTCTGATGTCAGGCTAGTGGAGCCATATGCCCTTTCCCCTGCTGACGACCCTGTCCCCCAACCGGAGGAAGATCCTGCCCCTCAACAGGCTGACGAAGCTGTCGATCAACCTGCCCCGGAACCTGCCCAGCCACCTCCTCAACGCAGACGCTACCATCAGATCCGCGTCAGCAGCAGCAGCGAGGACAGCGCATAAATTTAAGTTTTTATTTCTTTTGTCTCTTCTTATTGCTGCCTGCCCTTTATAATTGTGATGTGCTTTTCTTCTTTCTTTATTTGCTTTTATGTTGTTTTGCATTGAGGGCAATGCAACCCTTGAGTTTGGGGGTGGCAACCCTCCATATCTAATGGCATCCTTAGCACATCTTTTGTTTAACTGTTGTGTCTTTTTAATTGCCTTTATAAAAAAAAAAAAATTTCAGAAACTGTTGGCTTAAAACTGTGAAGTTAGCTTACCTGTCATGACGGCTCTGTCGTGACAGCATCTTTAGGACAGGTTAAGGAAAAGTTTAGAGCCTTTCTATAGTTCTGAAAACTTAAACACTTTTGTGACTGTTATATTGCTTAGATTTCTTTTAGCCAAACTAGAATAGAATGCTTAGAACTTGAATAGCCCCTAGAGGTGCCTAACACTGGCTCTAGGAAAGAAGTTTAGTAAAAGAAAATCAAAAACCTAGAGGTGCCCGAAACCGGCTCTAGGAAGCTAACTAGAGGTGCCCAAAACTGGCTCTAGAAAAATTTAGCTTGAAAATAGAAGAAAAAGAAGCATGAAAATGTGCCTTCTAAAAAAATAATAAACTTTGGCATAAAAATTCGAGTTAAGGAGTTGAATATTCTAATGAAACTAAGAGAATCTTAGCATATAACTATTCACAAGCATGCACACACGGCACGAGAGCTATAGGGAGATTCCGGACAGATCCTAGCCTTTCCGACAGGTTGCTGCCGCCATAGAGAATGAGCGACGGGTAAGGGACAGTTCACTGTTTGAAAGCCAACACAAAAATTTTCATTTTTCTTTAGGTTTAATTGCTTGAGGGCAAGCAAAAACTTGAGTTTGGGGGTGTGTTGAGTGTGTAAAAGTTCTATTATTTACACCCTTTTAACCCATATTTCTGCTGCATTCAAGCATCATCGCATTGCATTTAGGATAGTTTTCAATTAAATATCACAATTATATAAAAGGCACGGATTCTACTAAAAGATGATATATTTTACAGGTAACTGCCAAGGTTGACGATGAAGGCAGGCGAAGGGCAGATAAGCAGAAAGGCGGAACTGAACAAGCAGCTGAAGAAGACGAACCTGTCATGGACCCGTCACGACAGCATGATGACAGCAGATTATTGAAGAGGAAAAATGAAGTGGACATCGATAGATAGAGAAAAATCTTCTCGTCTGTCGTGTGGCAGCCAAATAATTTTCCAAGCCCCGGATCAAAAGATATGTCAAGCCAAAGCTCAAAGGAGAGGAAATCCCTAAAAGCAAGGAGGCGGCTAGAAAGTAGGATACTTTAGAGATTTAATCTTTATTAGAGTCTTACTTTTAATTAAAGTTGTAATCCTTGTTACCTTAGATAACTTGAGCCCAAAGCTTATATAAAGGGCATAGATTAAACCTAGGAGATAGCCGACTACCCCAGAACCGAAACCAAAACCCTGCCGTTAACCTGTCTCCGACATGTTCTAAATTCCCCCTAGGGTTACGGGTTGTTTTGTAAAGTAGTTGCAAGGGTTGCTTTGTTTTAGGATTTTTCAGTTTCAATAAAATAAACTTCAAGTTCTTTTATCTTGGTTTTAACATCTTGCAAGAGCATCGGGAGAGCATTGTGAGGTTATCTATTTACTTAGCATCGGGAGAGTTAAGTATACGAAAGAGATAAAAGCATGTTCTCTAGTTTATAGTTGAACCATCTCGTGCTTAGGGATAAGGCGAGGTTAAGTGGCTAAGGAAGAATTCATACACATCGGTGTTCATCCTTCGATTCACGCCGGGAGGTATCATCAAAGACGTGTTCATCGACAGACTTGTGCCTAGGGATAGGGCAAGGCAGATCTGGGATTCTTGCCAAGCTTGAAGTACTGAGTTAGTGTCTGCTGCCGCAACAACTAACGGACAGACGCCGCGACAGGTGCTGTCGGCGACGGGAGCGACGACAGAACTGGAGATCCTAAGCAATTCAATACCTACACTACCGAGCAATTCAATACCGGCCCATTCTTTCTATCTTGATTTCCCAATCTTTTTATTTACGTTTTACTTTATTATTCGTGACAATTCTCTAAAATATTTCTTTTACTTTGTGCAGTAAATCAAGGTGAAGTTATTAGCCCAATCCCTGTGGAGACGATATCCGATACTTCGTATCACTTTATTACTTGCGACGTGTACACTTGCACTGCAATTGCGATATACTATTTACACGCAACCACAAAAACATCTTTTCTAGATTTGGCATCCCTAGGGCGATTATCAGTGATGAAGGGAGACATTTTGACAACAAGGTAATTGCTGCCGCCTTAAGAAAATATGGTGTCAAGCACAGGATCGCGACAGCATACCACCCACAGACCAATGGACAGGCTGAGATATCCAATAGGGAAGTAAAGAACATTCTTGAAAAAATGGTTAAACCAACTAGGAAAGATTGGTCTTTGCTTCTGAATGATGCATTATGGGCATACAGAACAGCTTTCAAGACTCCATTGGGCATGTCTCCATACCGTTTGATTTATGGGAAAACTTGTCATCTGCCTGTCGAGATAGAACACAAGGCATATTGGGTGATCAAGGCAGTAAACATGGACTTGGACAAGGCAGGCCAGAAAAGGTTGTTAGATTTGAATAAGATCGATGAAATACGGACAATGGCCTACGACAATGCAAGGATTTACAAGGAAAAGACTAAGAGGTGGCATGACAAGAAATTGCTGCCACGATAGTTCTGCCCAGGGCAGCTTGTGTTGTTGTTTAATTCTAGATTGAAACTCTTTCCAGGGAAGCTCAAATCTAGTTGGTCTGGACCGTTCCAAGTAGTTCAAGTTTTCCCCCATGGTGCCATTACAATTCAATCACTAAAGGACGGGCACCAATTCAAAGTTAATGGACAACGCCTCAAGCACTATCAAGGGACTGAAGCCCCAGGAATACAGGAAGTGGTTACTTTAGATGATGCCCCACAAGGCATCCCTAATTTAACCTAATTTCCTATTTTTTTATTTTTATTTTTATTAATATTATTTATTAGGAATTAGATTTATTTTATTCGAATAATGTTTTGTTTTTAATTTCGGTTTTTAGGAAATAAAGGAGGCAAGTGAGAAAGAATAAGTGGCCCAAGCCCACCGCCCATCCACCAGCCCAATAAAGCCCATTTATGATAACCTGTCGTTTCGGCTGCCGGCGCAGACGGAGTTGACAGGCTGTCAACAGACGCACAGCAGACGAAGAAGCGTGCGGCAGACGCACAGCAGATGCATTAATGCCCGTCAGACGCGTCAGACACTCTACATTCAATCTGTCGCTCCGTTATTCCCGCCTGCCGTTGCGGCATTAAATGGGCAGCTCCCCAACAGCTATATAAACCCCTTCTCCTTTTCATTTTTCATCACTTCTGATTTTCTCTCTTGCTATTCTCTTCTAGTTTTATCTATTTTCTTTCATTTTCAGCCCTTGCAACCAAAAATGTCTTCAAGACAAACCCGTCAGAACGCTGCTGCCCCTTCTTTTTCAGCAGCAGCATCCCCGTTCGCTAAAAAGGAACTATGGGAGGAGCGGAGCTTCATCTATAACAGAGATGCCCCCCATATGGGACTCCGGCCGTTCATTATGAAGGCCATAACAGCACAACTTTGGGAGGACTTCGCCGAGCAGCCGGCAGAACTTAATGACACTCTGGTCAGGGAGTTTTATGCGGCGATCGAGAGCAAGACGGCGACATCTGTCACCGTCCGAGGAGTGACAGTTCCTTTCACCGCCAGCAGCATCAACCATGTATTCGGCCTCTTCTTTGGCCCCAATGATGATGCTCATCAACAATTTTGGGACACCCTCGACGCTGCCGGCCATGATGCTGTCATGAGGGAGTTGACAGAAGCGGGAACGACATGGAGCACAAGTAAGAAGAACCCCCACTCTGTCAATAGGGGGCAATTACTACCTGAGGCAAAGCTATGGAACGCTTTTATCAAAAAGCGTATCCTGCCCTCGTCCCACCATACGACAGTCAACAGACAGCGGTTGGCCCTCATCCATTCTATCATACATGACAGACCCATCAATGTGGGCAGGTACATGCGGGACAGCATTCTCGACTGTGCTTTCCGATCAGACTCACGACTCTGCCTGCCCTGCACCATCACTGCCCTCTGCCGCTGCGCTGCCGTACCGGAGGACCCTTCAGACAAAATCAAGAAGGGCAGCGGCTGGACAGACAGCGACATCTCCAGCCTCATGGAGATTATCGTCGTATCGCCCCTCAACGCCTTCAATCCAAACGCCCCTCCTGCTGAGTCTGATGATGAGCCTGCCACCGAACCTGCCCCAGAAGCTGCCACCAACACCGCTCCGGCAGATCAGAACGCCCACATCCTTGCTGCCATCTTGCGGATAGAGGAGCGCCAGATGGGCTTAATGACATTCATCCGAGACTTCTCCAATGCAACGGTAAATTTCATTACCAATACTTTGAATTTTACGGATGTCATTTTCCCCACCTTCCCCGCCCATTATTTCAATATCCCCTCCCCTACTCCCACACCACCTGTCTCTCCCCACGGAGAATCTGCCTCCTCCACACCATCCCCCCCAGCAGCCGGCAGCCCACCGGCAGACACCACCCCTCGAGGAACCAAGCGAGCTGCCACTGATGACAGCCCCCTTGTCCGGAGGAATTTGGACAGCGCCTTCACACGGGTAAAACGTATTAAGCATGTGGCCGAAAAGAGAAGGCTGTCCAAAGCCATCATGACCAGCAGCTGGGACAGCAGCAGCAGTTCCGACGTCAGGCTAGTGGAACCACCTGCCCTTCAACCTGCTGACGACCCTGTCCCCCAACCGGAGGAAGACCCTGCCCATCAACAGGCTGATGACCCTGTCGATCAACCTGCTCCGGAACCTGCCCAGCCACCTCCACAACGCAGACGCCGACATCAGATCCGCGTCAGCAGCAGCAGCGAGGACAGCGAATAAAATTTAAGTTTTTATTTCTTTTTCTCCTCTTATTGCTGCCTGCCCTTATATATTTGTGATGTACTTTTATTTATCTTGTTTTTTTATTTGTTTTTATGTCATTTTGCATTGAGGGCAATGCAACCCTCGAGTTTGGGGGTGGCAACCCTCCATATTTAATGGAGTCTTTAGCACATCTTTTGTTTAGTTGTTATGTCTTTTTATTTACTTAATTTTCAAGTCTTTTAAAAAAAATTCAGAAAATTAAACTGTTGGCTTAAAACTGTGAAGTTAACTTACCTGTCATGACGGCTCTGTCGTGGCAGCATCTTTAGGACAGGTTAAGGAAAAGTTTAGAGCCTTTCTATAGTTCTGAAAACTTAAACACCTTTATGACTGTTATATTGCTTAGATTTCTTTTAGCCTAACTAGAATAGGAAGCTTAGAACTTGGATAGCCCCTAGAGGTGCCTAACACTGGCTCTAGGAAAGAAGTTTAGCAAAAGAAAATCAAAAACCTAGAGGTGCCCGAAACCGGCTCTAGGAAGCTAACTAGAGGTGCCCAAAACTGGCTCTAGAAAATTTTAGCTTGAAAATAGAAGAAAAAGAAGCATGAAAATGTGCCTTCTAAAAAAATAAACTTTGGCATAAAGATTTGAGTTAAGGAGTTGAATATTCTAGTGAAACTAAGAGAGTCTTAGCATATAACTGTTCACAAGCATGCACACACTGCACGAGAGCTATAGGGAGATTCCGGACAGATCCTAATCTTTCCAACAGGATGCTGCTGCCATAGAGAATGAGCGACAGGTGAAGGGACAGTTCATTGTTTGAAGGCCAACACAAAAATTTTCATTTTTCTTTTAAGTCTTGATTGCTTGAGGACAAGCAAAAACTTGAGTTTGGGGGTGTGTTGAGTGTGTAAAAGTTCTATTATTTACACCCTTTTTAACCCATATTTCTGCTGCATTCAAGCATCATTGCATTGCATTTAGGTTAGTTTTCAATAAAACATCACAATTATATAAAAGGCACGGATTCTACTAAAAGATGGTGCATTTTGCAGGTAATAGCCTTGGTTGACGATGAAGGCAGGCGCAGGGCAGATAAGCAGGAAAGCTGAACTGGACAAGCAGCTGAAGAAGACGAACCTGTCATGGACCTGTCGTGACAGCATGGTGACAGCAGATTATTGAAGAGGAAAAGTGAAGTGAACATCGATAGATAGAGAAAAATCTGCTCGTCTGTCGTGTGGAAGCCAAATAATTTTCCAAGCCCCGGATCAAAAGATATGTCAAGCCAAAGCTCAAGGAAAGGAATTCCCACAAAATAGGGATGCGGCTGAAAAGTAGGATACTTTAGAGATTTAGTCTTTATTAGAATCTTACTTTTAATTAAAGTTGTAATCCTTATTACCTTAGATAACTTGAGCCCAAAGCTTATATAAAGGGCATAGATTAAACCTAGGGCATGACCGACTACCCCATAACCGAAACCAAAACCCTGCCGTCCACCCGTCACCGACATGTTCTAAAATTCCCCTAGGGCCACGGGTTGTTTTGTAAAGTAGTTGCAAGGGTTGCTTTGTTTTAGGATTTTTTCAAGTTCAATAAAATAAACTTCAAGTTCTTTTATCTTGGTTATAACATCTTGCAAGAGCATCGGGAGAGCATTGTGAGGTTATCTATTTACTTAGCATCGGGAGAGTTAAGTATACGAAAGAGATAAAAGCGCGTTCTCTAGTTTATAGTTGAACCATCTCGTGCTTAGGGATAAGGCGAGGTTAAGTGGCTAAAGAAGAATTCATACACATCGGTGTTCATCCTTCGATTCACGCCGGGAGGTATCGTCAAAGACATGTTCATCGACAGACTTGTGCCTAGGGATAGGGCAAGGCAGATCTGGGATTCTTGCCAAGCTTGAAGTACTGAGTTAGTGTCTGCTGCCGCGACAACTAACGGACAGCCGCCGCGACAGGTGCTGTCGGCGACGGGAGCGACGACAGAATTGGAGATCCTAAGCAATTCAACACCTGCACTACCGAGCAATTCAATACCGGCCCATTCTCTCTATCTTGATAACTCAATCTTTTTATTTACGTTTTTACTTTATTATTCGTGACAATCTTCTAACTATTTCCTTTACTTTGTGCAGTAAATCAAGGTGAAGTCATTAGCCCAATCCCTGTGGAGACGATATCCGATACTTCGTATCACTTTACTACTTGCGTCGTGTACACTTGCACTACAATTGCGATAGTCTATTTTACACGCAACAATATGCGATCATGCGTTAAACCAAATAGAATATTTTATTCGACAAGAACGTCGTTCTTTTGTACGTACCCTAAAAATCCACTATTAATGCTTATTCTATTTATTTTTTTATTTTTCCGTATCAACAGTGTATCCAAGAAGAAACTAATAGAAGACACTAAAAAGAAAATAAAATATAAAAAATTGAGTTTGTGTTAATCAATTTAATTAACATTTTATAAATTTTTTCGTGTTTTGCAAATCGAACATAAATGTTTAGGACCTAAGAAAAAAATGTGTGTTTATATCTTGGCAAATATAAAAAATGAGTAAGTTTCCTTAATATAATAATCATTTTTGAATAAGGTTATAACCTAAAAATACTTGTAGCTCTTCTTACATAATAACGACATACGCCTCACTCTATGTTGATAATAAAATGTTATTACACGAAGACAACATCTTACTGTCGTCACAAGCAAATTATCCTTTAGTTCAAGTTTCTCTCAATGTTTTAGATCAACTTTTTTGACTTTTAAACATCGAATTATATTTTTTCTTAGTCAAATATGTTAAACATTAAGCTTAATTACTAACAAACTAAGAGCATATGATTTTATGTTTGCCAATTTTTTTTAACTTTACGTTGCATACTATTTTGTAAATGCGAATTTAATGTCACCCTTTGTTTTTACAATATTATGAATTTTTATACTTTTTCACCAACATATTTTAACCTTTCGTTTTACCAATTTTGCTACAAAAGTATGATTGAAATACTAAAAGCCATAACAAAAGATTTGTTCTGATAGATAAGTTATAATATCTCGATTTACATTTCGTATTAATTTTTTTCACTATTCAGTGTTTGTGGTAAATAGTCGTTATTATTGTACTTTGAAAGTATTTATAAAGAAGCGTATGAATGATGTAAGTTTCATTGTTGGACCCAATTTTGTATATCAATTAATGCCACATAATACAAAATTGTAGATAAATGTATGTTATCAAATTATTATGTTGCCATATCAGTATTAGCATTAAATCTGATTAACCTAAAATATATAATGTTTTATTTTAGGGAAACGCTTCTTACTCACATGGGCTTACAACTTTACCTATAAATGATAGTTTTCTTGATAACAAATCTCATTCGAAATTAGTCTTACGAACTATACTCAAGTGGCAACATCATTTGTATACAAGATGGCAAGCCTCACTTTTTATTCTCTCTTAGTTATTTTATTCATAATGGTTGGTGCAGTGACAGCTACAAATTAGAATGACAACATTATCATGAAAAATAATTGTGAAGCTAAAATTGACATGCCTTGTGCTTGGGAAGTTTTCGATAGTGTATTCAAAACTGGGAGCGTTTCAAGCAAGTGTTGCGTTGAACTCCTTGTATTAGGAAGAAAGTGCCACTCCGCATTGGTAAAGAGGACACTTGAAAATCCCTTATTCAAAAAACTAGACCACAAGACACTCATTCGAAAAAGTGTGAAGACTTGGAAAAATTGTCTTGTACTTACCCCTTCACCATCATCGTCTGCATGAAGACGTAGTGTTGCTTCACTTTGAAAAAGGTTGTAAGACGTAACACCTTAAAATAAATAACATGTTTTCCATTTACGATATTGTTTCCTGAAATTACTTTTTTAATTTTATTGTACTTTTTTCAAATTTTCATCAGAATATTCTCAAACATAATCATCATCACCGAATAGCATTACGTGAAATTTTATATATGTTATGTCACATGATCAACATTTGCTCTTAAACTGTTTTTGATTCTTCAATTTCACCAGTATGAACCATCTCAGATTCAAATCCACCAAGTTAATCCAATTCATAGACAAATGTTACAGACATTTCTTGTCATTATGATTCGTGATACAGCGGACATAAAGCTAAGATTCAATTATTTCAGAAAAAGGATTCGACATCAGAGTCTCGGCTTGGTGGAGTACGGTCAGGATCTAGGGGCATGCACATACCAGACACTCTATGACAGACGATCGGCCGATCAACCCAGAAAGACTAAACTCTAAGCTCTGATACCACTAAATGTAACCCCCTAGACCCACCTATGCGTTACAACGGATCATAGGAAGTCACATTACGGTCACTAGAGCGACCCACGATAAGATTTCAAATAAACATATAGTTAAACCTTTAAAATCATAAATCAAATATCTGATTTAAAATACAATTTCAAAAAAAATCGTTTCAAAACGATAAAACAATTATGATACAAGTTGCGGAAATAAGTTTCATACTCATTTGTATAATACAAACACGACACACATGCCCCCTAGTTACACAGATACCATACTCCCTGACGAGCCGAAGAACTCCCATACCGATGTTGATAGGTGCCACTTGTCTGATCTTTTATCATGAGATGGTAAAAACAACATGAGCTTGGGAAAGTTCAGTAATACAAAACTACTAGAAGATGCTATAAGCTCATGCAGATATATGGTAGGCATAACATTTTTATGATGTTCCAGGCAATACTTGTCTCCATTTATGTTTTGCTAATTTAGTGAAGCACTATTCTTAAGGACAACAAAGGTTTGTTCTTTCTATATTATTGAGTATTAAAAGAGAGCTTATTGTTCAGAGAATCAATAGAGTGGCGGGTTGGAGAAGTTAAACCACGAAGCCTAGTGTGTTTTAATAAGTTGCAAATCAACATACATAAGTACTTAACATCATATCATATGAGCACATAACAGATTAAATGCAAATGTTCAATGTTCATACAAGAATTTACAAGAACTACCCTCCAACCTTACACCAATATGAAGTCCCCCAGAACTGCATACAGAAGGTCTTACCCTAGGCCTGAGGCGTAGGAGCCTACCTAAGGGAATGCCTTAGGTCCATAAAGACTTACCCTAGGCCCGTGGGCGTAGGAGCTTAACAGAAGGGTTTACCAGCTGGATCAAGGTTGTATCTGCAGACACTTCATAACATAACCCAATAGTATACCCCAGAAAGTAATCAATGTTCAGATTCTAGACATGAGTAACATAATACATGCAACAGACATATTCTATTCAGAGTATCAGAAACAGAAGTTCATGCTTTTGACAGATAAATGGGCATACTATTGAGCAGAGCATACATTTACAGCATTCATCATGCAAACAGATTGTCCCATCATAGGTCAAACTAACAGATCATGCTAACAAATTTATCAACCAGTCAGACAATACCATCACAGATCAAACGATCACATACCAAGTATACAGATTGAGCAGACATATATCAGGTAGGCAGAGAATGTCATCATATATCAAGTTCATCATTTTATCTCATTTTCTAACATAGTGATGCAATCTCAATAACAATTGAAAGTTCATCAAACATAATATTATTCATGATTAAATAATTATACAATCCATTCGACATAATATATCACACATGGAACACACTAGGTGAGACAGATCATTTCTTGGAGATACTTAGCATTTACGGAATGGGACATATTGAACTCTTGACAACTTGAATGAATTTCTAAAACGTGGCCCCTATTAAAAAGGGGTTCATACTAACGGTTTAACCCAGATATTCAAGAGGTGATACATCAAGATCTTGAGAGTTTAGACGCATCTTGAATTATTTAGTCATTTAAGCCTACAAGGGAATTATGGTCATTTTATCACATATGAACATTTTGGTAATTTATACCAACAAAGCATAAACAGTTGCTCATAAAATTTTATTTGCTTATCAGGCTTCCAATCAGGCATTCAAATATTTCTATGTCAAGGACTGTCACGATATCGGATACATCTAGGGCTATCTTAATTATTTTGGCCAACGTGGGCATTTTAGTCTTTTAATTATCATGGGTGATTAACATTCATGAGTGTGCTTCCTAACACTTAGGGGCACTTTAGCCCTTAAAGTCTTACTAGAGATCTCAGAATTTTATCAAATTCATAACTGCCTGTTTAACTTAATAGGGCATTTCAGTCATTTTGGAAATTCGGATGAATCCACCATTTTCGTCAAATTTTACTATTTAGCACCTCCATCATTTACGTACCCGATAGAGATTAAGTCGTCCTAACTCTCCGGCCCTTTACATACGATTCATTCTTTACAGAACTTGAGGGCATAACGTCATTCAAATTAATCAGACATTTCGGTGCTCGAGGGCATTACCGTCTTTTTGGTCATTACAATCATTCTCATTTAATTCACGCATTACTGTCATAAGGATCGACTTAGGATTTCAACAATATTTGCAGAGAATTCTCGTTCATGTGTTATACAGAGTTTGAGGGATTATCCAAGTTCGTATCACACGTATTGCATAATGATGCTGAAGTCTTTCCATTAAAACATACATCTTGGGTAGTGTAAATTGCATAATTAATATCTCTCACTCTGTATCCTGGGCCTCGATTCTTATACACTGTTGATTGAGTTGCGGATTAACTGAATTTAACTATTAGAACTTCTGATACTGTTAGCCCATTAGTAATCTTAATCGAATAATTTGATCTTATTAATGTCCATACTTATTGCTCGAATTTGATTCAATTTAAGCAGAATTTACAGTATACGCCATCATAAGCATGCATGCGTTAACCGAATATCAACATGTTCATAAAGCATACAAGGGGTAGTAGTGTATTACCTTAGTTCCGAGCTATAACAGTTGATTCATGACACCTCATACGATCGCACTCGATCCCAAGATTCGACGGCCCCCAACATCTCAAGTTCAAGGGTACTTTGATACCTTTAACAACATAGATTCACATTTCAGTCCTTATTCAGAGAGCTCTTAACCAAAATTAGACACACAAACACTTTCGGGTTCAAAGTTAGATTCGGAGGCCTTCGAGGTAGAATTTTGCAAAACGGGATTCAAAAACGGACTCAGGACGTCGAAAAACATAAAATATGAGTTTTCAGAAAATTTGGCTTTTTGGTCAACGATCAAAGTCAACGCTGACGTCAGCAGGTTAACGCTGACGTCAGCAGTCAACATGGGTCAACTGAGTTGACTCGGGCTGACTCGGACGAGTTGACTTGGCTTACTCAGACGAGTTGACTCGGCTTACTCGGACGAGTTGACTCGGCTGACTCGGACGAGTTGACTCGGGATGACAGGTCGGGTCGGACTCAGGTTGACGGGTCAGCCAACGGGTCGGGTTTTGGGCTCGGTTTGGGTTTGGGCCAGTTCAGACCGGGTTGGACTGGTTCAGACCGGGTTAGACGGTTCATTCCGGTTCACTCACCCAAAATTTCCGGTCACCGGACGGCCGTCGGAAAAGTCGCCAGATATGCCCTTTTTGCGTCGATTCTGCCGAAAATCAAGAGATTATCAAACCCATATCATATTATTCCAAAACTCAGTCAAGCATGCAAGAATTCAACCAGAATTTACCTTAAATGCGAACGTTGCGCCGGAAAAATTCAAAGCTCCGACGAGGGCCTTGCCGTCGTCGAACGGACGATTTGCCGGTAGGGTTTTGCTAGCCGCCACGTCAGGAGCCCAGATCTGGTGTTCGTTTCGCGAACGGATGGCAACCGATGCCGGAGAACACGAGAAACAGTGGCGTCGGTTGGGTTTCTTGTCGGGGCTTCAATCGAGGTTTGCCGACGGAAGGCGACCTGACGACGCACGTGGTGGCCAATGTTGAGATTGCGACGACGTGGCGTCTCAAGTGATGTAAGCGGTGACCACCACCGCCCGATGGTGACGGAGATCGACGGCGGCCGATCGTGAAGTTGAAAAGGCAACAGAGAGGAAAACGAGACGTGTTTTTTTTTCATTTAGTTTCTATTCAGACAACATGTGAAAGGGGGTAAAACGAGCTTTATTTTCATTCATTTTTTTCTTCAAATCGAATACAAGCTTGACATTAAGACAATGCAGACTAAGACTAAGAATTAACTTAGCTTGGTTGGCCAAGGCCTTTGCACACCATTCCGAAGGTCGCGTGTTCGAGTCTCCCCAGCTGCACTTCTCTCTCTCTCTCTCTCTCTCTCTCTCTATATATATATATATATATATATATATATATATATATATATATATTACCTTAAAAACTTGGGGTGTTACAACTCTCTCCCCCTTAGGGGTGTTTGGTTCACGGAAAAGATCATTACTTGGGGGAATGATCTTTTCCGGAATCACATATCCACGTTTGGTTGGAGAGCATTCCCTCCAAGGGGTAATATTGTATTCCCAACTGTAGCCTTTTTTCATTAAATGGTGGGAATGTGATTCCCTTGGTTTTCTTAGGTATTTGTTAATTCCCACCATTTGGACCATATTACCCTCAAATTAATGAAATTTGTTCACATGGATCCTTTATTTAATTTAATTTAATTAGATGATTAAATATGTTTGATGTAAATTAATAAGTTAAGAGGTAATATTTTCAGACAATATTCTTTTATTTATAAGATGTTTATCATCTTATAAAATATTTTAGTAGGTACTTATAATATAATTTATTATCAGTATTATACAACTTATTTACTTGACAATCTGTCACAATCACATGTAATAAAAAAATGAGCATACTAAAAGTTTAGCATTTAAAAAATTCACAAAAATATTTTAATAGAAGGTAACGAAAGTATGTAAATATAAATTATATTTTTATTAAAAATAATTAATGTAATAATTATATTAATAATATGATAAATATATCATTTTTGTAAATTTTAAATAGTGTAATATAAAATAATTCTACCATTTGGACCATATTACCCTCAAATTAATGAAATTTGTTCACATGGATCCTTTATTTAATTTAATTTAATTAGATGATTAAATATGTTTGATGTAAATTAATAAGTTAAGAGGTAATATTTTCAGACAATATTCTTTTATTTATAAGATGTTTATCATCTTATAAAATATTTTAGTAGGTACTTATAATATAATTTATTATCAGTATTATACAACTTATTTACTTGACAATCTGTCACAATCACATGTAATAAAAAAATGAGCATACTAAAAGTTTAGCATTTAAAAAATTCACAAAAATATTTTAATAGAAGGTAACGAAAGTATGTAAATATAAATTATATTTTTATTAAAAATAATTAATGTAATAATTATATTAATAATATGATAAATATATCATTTTTGTAAATTTTAAATAGTGTAATAAAAATAATTCTACAACTTTTTATGCATATGTTTTTAATTTAATATTGAAAGTTTAACATGTTAAAAAGAAAATATAACACACGGTCAATTTAGTAAATTTCACTTCCAGATAATCTTATTTACCTACAACCAAACACAATAATCTTACATTTTTATTAAATAAACCAAACAAGGTAATGTAACATTCCCAGTAATATGCCAGGTAATGTTACATTCCAGGAATCTTATTCCCAGAAGTAATATTTCATTCCGTGAACCAAACGCGCACTTAAAAGAAATTTTGTCATCCAAAATTTACCAGAGTCATAGGAATAAAAAGATTGCACTTTCATCTATCTTTGTACTGAAACTTTTCCATCAGGGTATCCCTAATTCTCGAGTCTCTCAGACGATCACAGGCCAATCTGATAACGCCCTTAATCACTTAGACCAACCTGGCCCAGAACTATCTCGTCTTACGCCTCAGACCAACTTATTTGAACACGATATTTTAAACCATACCAAATTTCATATGGTGCCAAGCAAAAACCTACTTCATATCTTTTATTATAAACAGTCTCAGTCAAGGATAAGAGACATTCCGATCTTCCACAGAAGTTAATCATACCACCCAAGGTTTATCTTTCAGAGATCGAATTACTCTTCTAGGTTGACCATAAATTTTCAGATGAAAAACTACAACTACGGTTCAGATAAGCATTCTAGGACTCCAACGACGATTCCCAGAATCAGGATGTAAACATCAAATTTCAATCAAGAATGATATTTAACGATATCCAAGCCACACTTTGGAGGAGATGCCTTTCTTCATGCTGATCAAACATAACTAAGGTTTTTAATGGATATCACCTACCTTTCAACATAATATTCAGACAACTTTTTTTGCACAACAGATTCGCCACAGAATTTACATTTCTGACACATCCGCGAGCATCTTTCTTTTAATTTTATAGTACTTTTTTTCAAATTTTCATCAGAATATTCTCAAACATAATCATCATCACCGAATAGCATTACGTGAAATCATATATATGTTATCTCACATGATCAACATTTGCTCTTAAACTGTTTTTGATTCTTCAATTTCCCCAGTATGAACCATCTCAGATTCAAATCCACCAAGTTAATCCAATTCATAGACAAATGTTACAGACATTCCTTGTCATTACGATTCGTGATACAGCGGACAGAAAGCTAAGATTCAATTATTTCAGAAAAAGGATTTGACATCAGAGTCCCGGCTTGGTGGAGTACGGTCAGGATCTAGGGGCATGCACATACCAGACACCCTATGACAGACGATCGGCCGATCAACCCAGAAAGACGAAACTCTAAGCTCTGATACCACTAAATGTAACCCCCTAGACCCGCCTATGCATTACAACGGATCATAGGAAGTCACATTAGGGTCACTAGAGCGACCCACGATAAGATTTCAAATAAACATATAGTTAAACCTTTAAAATCATAAATCAAATATCTGATTTAAAATACAATTTCAAAAAAATCGTTCAAAACGATAAAACAATTATGATACAAGTTGCGGAAATAAGTTTCAGACTCATTTGTATAATACAAACACGACACACATGCCCCCTAGTTACACAGATACCATACTCCCTGACGAGCCAAAGAACTCCCATACCGATGTTGATAGGTGCCACTTGTCTGATCTTTTATCATGAGATGGTAAAAACAACATGAGCTTGGGAAAGCTCAGTAATACAAAACTACCAGAAGATGCTATAAGCTCATGCAGATATATGGTAGGCATAACATTTTTACGATGTTCCAGGCAATACTTGTCTCCATTTATGTTTCGCTAATTTAGTGAAGCACTATTCTTGAGGACAACAAAGGTTTGTTCTTTCTATGTTATTGAGTATTAAAAGAGAGCTTATTGTTCAGAGAATCAACAGAGTGGCGGGTTGGAGAAGTTAAACCACGAAGCCTAGTGTGTTTTAATAACTTACAAATCAACATACATAAGTACTTAACATCATATCATATGAGTACATAACAGATTAAATGCAAAAGTTCAATGTTCATACAGAAATTTACAAGAACTACCCTCCAACCATACACAAATATGCAGTCCCCCAGAACTGCATACAGAAGGTCTTACCCTAGGCCTGAGGCGTAGGAGCCTACCTAAGGGAATGCCTTAGGTCCATAAAGACTTACCCTAGGCCCGTGGGCGTAGGAGCTTAACAGAAGGGTTTACCAGCTGGATCAAGGCTGTATGTGCAGACACTTCATAACATAACCCAACAGTATACCCCAGACAGTAATCAGTGTTCAGATTCTAGACATGAGTAACATAATACATGCAACAGACATATTCTATTCAGAGTATCAGAAATAGAAGTTCATGCTTTTGACAGATAAATGGGCATACTATTGAGCAGAGCATACATTTACAGCATATGCAAACAAATTTTCCCATCATAGGTCAAACTAACAGATCAGGCTAACAAATTCATCAACCAGTCAGACAATACCATCACAGATCAAACGATCACATACTAAGTATACAGATTGAGCAGACATATATCAGGTAGGCAGAGAATGTCATCATATATCAAGTTCATCATTTTATCTCATTTTCTAACATAGTGATGCAACCTCAATAACAATTGAAATGTTCATCAAACATAATATTATTCATGATTAAATAATTATACAATCCATTCGATAGAATATATCACACATGGAACACACTAGGTGAGACAGATCATTTCTTGGAGATACTTAGCATTTACGGAATGGGACATATTGAACTCTTGAAAACTTGAACGGATTTCTGAAACGTGGCCCCTATTAAAAAGGGGTTCATACTAACGGTTTAACCCATATATTCAGGAGGTGATACATCAAGATCTTGAGAGTTTAGACGCATCGTGAGTTATTTAGTCATTTAAGCCTACAAGGGCATTATGGTCATTTTATCACATATGAACATTTTGGTAATTTATACCAACAAAGCATAAACAGTTGCTCAGAAAATTTTATTTGCTTATTAGGCTTCCAATCAGGCATTCAGAGATTTCTATGTCAAGGTTTGTCATGATATCGGATACATCTAGTGCTATCTTAATTATTTTGGCCAACATGGGCATTTTAGTCTTTTAATTATCATGGGTGATTAACATACATGAGTGTGCTTCCTAACACTTAGGGGCACTTTAGCCCTTAAAGTCTTACTAGAGATCTCAGAATTTCATCAAATGCATAACTGCCTATTTAACTTAATATGGCATTTTAGTTATTTTGGAAATTGGGATGAATCCACCATTTTCGTCAAATTTTACTATTTAGCACCTCCATCGTTTACGTACCCGATAGACATTAAGTCGTCCTAACTCTCCGGCCCTTTACATACGATTCATTCTTTACAGAACTTGAGGGCATAACGTCATTCAAATTAATCAGACATTTTGGTGCTCGAGGGCATTACCGTCTTTTTGGTCATTACAATCATTCATATTTAATTCACGCATTACTGTCATAAGGATCGACTTAGGATTTCAACAATATTTGCAGAGAATTCTCGTTCATGTGTTATACAAAGTTTGAGGGATTATCCAAGTTCGTATCACACGTATTGCATAATGATGCTGAAGTCTTTCCATTAAAACATTCATCTTGGGTAGTGTAAATTGCATAATTAATATCTCTCACTCCGTATCCTGGGCCTCGATTCTTACACAATTTAATTGAGTTGCGGATTAACTAAATTTAACTATTAGAACTTCTGATACTGTTAGCCCATTAGTAATCTTATTCGAAAAATTTAATCTTATTAACGTCCATACTTATTGCTCGAATCTGATTCAATTTAAGCAGAATTTACAGTATACGTCATCATAAGCATGCATGTGTTAATCGAATATCAACATGTTCATAAAGCATACAAGGGGTAGTAGTGTATTACCTTAGTTCCGAGCTATAACAGTTGATTCATGACACCTCATACGATCGCACTCGATCCCATGATTCGACGGCCCCCAACATCTCAAATTCAAGGGTACTTTGAAACCTTCAACAATATAGATTCACATTTCAGTCCTTATTCAGAGAGCTCTTAACCAAAATTAGACACACAAACACTTTCGGGTTCAAACTCAGATTCGGATGCCTTTGGGTCGGAATTTTGCAAAACGGGCTTCAAAAAGAGACTCAGGATGTCGAAAAACATAAAATATGAGTTTTCAGAAAATTTGACTTTTTTCTCAACTGTCAAAGTCAACGCTGACGTCAGCAGTCAACAGGGGTCAACTGAGTTGACTCGGCTGACTCGGACGAGTTGACTCGGCTGACTCGGACGAGTTGACTTGGGTTGACGGGCCGGGTCGCACTTAGGTTGACGGGTCGGTCAACGGGTCCGGTTTTGGGCTCGGTTTGGGTTTGGGCCAGTTCAGACCGGGTTGGACTGGTTCAGACCGTGTTGGACGGTTCAGTCCAGTTCACTCACCCAAAATTTCCGGTCACCGGACGACCGTCGGAAAAGTCGCCGGAGATGCCTTTTTTGCGTCGATTCTGCCGAAAATCAAGAGATTATCAAACCCATATTATATTATTCCAAAACTCACTCAAGCATGCAAGAATTCAACCGGAATTTACCAAAAATGCGAACGTTGCGCCGAAAAAATTCGAAGCTCCGACGAGGGCCTTGCCGTCGTCGGACAGACGATTTGCCGGTAGGGTTTTGCTAGCCACCACGTCACGAGCCCAGATCTGGTGTCCATTTCGCGAACGGACGACAACCGATGCCGGAAAACCCGAGAAACAGTGGCGTCAGTTGGGTTTCTTGTCGGGGCTTCAATCGAGGTTTGCCGACAGAAGGCGGCCTGACGACGCGCGTGGTGGCCAATGTTGAGATTGCGACGACGTGGCGCCTCAAGTGATGTAAGCGGTGACCACCACCGCCCGACGGTGACGGAGATCGACGGCGGCCGATCGTGAAGTTGAAAAGGCAACAGAGAGGAAAACGAGACATTTTTTTGCATTTAATTTCTATTCAGACAACATGTGAAAGGGGGGTAAAACGAGCTTTATTTTCATTCATTTTTTTCCTTCAAATCAAATACAAGCTTGACATTAAGAAAATGCAGACTAAGACAAAGAATTAACTTAGCTTGGTTGGCCAAGGCCTTTGCACACCGTTCTGAAGGTCGCCTGTTCGAGTCTCCCCAGCTGCATTTCTCTATTTATATATATATATATATATAACTTGGGGTGTTACATTGCTTGTAACAAGCTTTTTTAGTTTAAGAAATAACACAGATTCAATAGCTCATGGTTATTTAATAAAATACATTTTTGCGAATCAACACTATAGGCGATCATGTGTTAAACCAAATAGAATATTTTGTTCGACAAGAACGCCGTTTTTTGTACTTACCCTAATTATCCACTATTAATGATTATTCTATTATTTTTTTTATTTTTCCGTATCAACAGTGTATCCAAGAAGAACCTAATAGAAGACACTAAAAATAAAAGAAAATATAAAAAATTGAGTTTGTGGTAATCAATTTAATTAACATTTTATTCATTTTTTCGGGTTTTGTAAATCGAACATAGATGTTTAGGACCTAAGAAAAAATGGTTGTTTATAGCTTGGCTAATATAAAAATTAGTTAGTTTCCTTAATATAATAATCATTTTTGAATAAGGTTATTACCTAAAAATACTTGTTGCTCTTCTTACACAATAACGACATATGCCTCACTCTATGCTGATAATAAAATATCATTACACGAAGACAATATCTTGTTGTCGTCACAAGCAAATTACCCTTTAGTTCAAGTTTCTCTCAATGTTTTAGATCAACTTGTTTTGACTTTTAAACATCAAATTATATTTTTTTCTTAGTCAAATATGTTAAACATTAAGCTTAATTACTAACAAACTAAGAGCATATGATTTTATGTTTGCCAATTTTTTTAACTTTACGTTGCATACTATTTTGTAAATGCTAATTTAATGTCACCCTTTGTTTTTACAATATTATGAATTTTTATACTTTTTCACCAACATATTTTAACCTTTCGTTTTACCAAATTTGCTACAAAAGTATGATTGAAATACTAAAAGCCATAACAAAAGATTTGTTCTGTTAGATAAGTTGTAATATCTCGATTGACATTACACATTAATTTTTTCCTCTATTTAGTGTTTTTGGTAAATAGCCGTTATTACTGTACTTTGCAAGTATTTATAAAGAAGCGTATGAATGATGTAAGTTTCATTGTTGGACCCAATTTTGTATATCAATTAATGCCACATAATACAAAATTGTAGATAAATTTATGTTATCAAATTATTACGTTGCCATATCAGTATTAACATTAAATCTGATTAACCTGAAATATATAATGTTTTATTTTATGGAAACGCTTCTTACTCACATGGGCTTCCAACTTTACCTATAAATGGTAATTTTCTTGATAACAAATCTCATTCGAAATTAGTCTTATGAACCATACTCAAGTGGCAACATCATTTGTATACAAGAGGGCAAGCCTCACTTTTTATTCTCACCTAGTTATTTTATTCATAACAGTTGGTGCAGCGACAACTACAAACGAGAATGACAAGATTATCATGAAAAATAATTGTGAAGCTAAAATTGACATGCCTTTTGCTTGGGAAGTTTTCGATAGTATATTCAAAACCGGGAGCATTTCAAGCAAGTGTTGCGGTGAACTCCTTGTATTAGGAAGAAAGTGCCACTACGCATTGGTAAAGAGGACCCTTGAAGATCCCTTATTCAAAAAACTATACCACAAGACAATCATTCGAAAAAGTGTGAAGACTTAGAAAAATTGCCTTGCACTTACCCCTTCACCATCACCGTCTGCTTGAAGACGTAGTGTTGCTTCACTTTAAAAAAGGTTGTAAGACGTAACATCTTCAAATCTTTAATATGTTTTCCGTTTACGATATTGTTGCATGATTTTACTAAGTAAGATTAAATTTAATTCATGTCAAGTTAAATAGAAATGATATATATGTAAGTGGTAACGAAATGTTTCTATTGAAGCTATTACATAATACAATAAGATTTTTTTGTATGGTAACATCTCTGTTTGGTTGTTCAAATATCTTTTTTTTTTGCTTTTAAACACATTAACTATTCGAGTTCTACACATCAATTTATTTGGTTTTATTATTAAAATAATGTTTAGGGTTTCGGGTTTATAATTAAAATAATAAAATATTACTTGGGCTTCATATTTTCAAAGCAAACATTTTATGTTGGACACAAATTAATTTGAAACTCAATTTTCCATGGATTTTAGAATTAATGAGATTGCCATCTCATTAATGGGAAAACCGTAAATAGATGAACTTTCAATTTAAATTCCCTATTCATTAAAATAAACCCTTGTCTTCTTCTTTCTCACTTCCACCATTTTCATATCAACACACAAAGAGCTCGCAACACCAAGTTACTATTCCATCCCCTTTCATCTTCATCTTTGGAGCTTTTCAAAAGGTAACTACATTTTTGACTTGGCCTTGCCATCCTCTACATTTTGGTACCTTTAGTTTTAATTAAATCTATGTATTTTGCATTTTGGGGTTTTCAAAGTTTTTATCAAAGGTTGAAGCTTTATAAACTTTTAACAAAGCTTTTGATTATTTATTGTTAGATACGTTGTTTATGAACCATAAGGTCCAACATATGTGAATTTTAAGGTGTTTTATAAAGATTCTCGGATTTGAGTTTTAATGAGGTTTTTGAAGAGTTTAAAGGCTATTTTTGGGTGTGTTTAATGTTGGAAATTGAGGGCTATTGATTGTATGTTGGTTGAGGGTTGTTTTGGAAGCTTTTAGAGGTGTTAAAAGTGGTTGAAACAAGAGTTTTGGATTGGGTTTGAGGGCTGCTCTGGTTTGGAGTTTTGGGGTTGTTCTTGGATTGAAAATCATGTGTTTTATGCTTGAGTAGTGTTCCGGGTTTGCTACATTGATGTGTGATCTGATTCAAGGTTGTTTTGTTTGTGTTGAGTTGTTTAGAAGCAAGAGTTTATGTTGGTGAAGCATCGGGAACGAATCCGAAACTGTTGGAAGCTTGATCGGCTAGTGGGTTGAGCATGGAATAGTCGGTGAGTGGTTAAATGTTTTTAAATGGTTTTCGAATATTTGGTTCAAGCATGTGGACTAGGTCGGGCTTGGTAGATCCACCTAAAGTTGGGATTAGAGTGGTAGCCTAATCCAAAGCTTTAAATAGAGACTTCGGTTGACCTTTAGTTGATGTGTATGCCTCTTGTATACTTGTGCTTATGGTGGCTATGTATAATGTGTTATACATGTTGTTGAGGCATGGTTTGATGCATTGATATATGCATGTGTTTTGGATTGTGGATTGTGCATGATGGTGATCATGGTGAGTACGTGCTAAGCACGGAAGTTGATATTAAATGATGTTGTGGATTGTGTTTAATATTGGCACTAGTATGCTTGGGTAAAAATGATCGATCATTAGGATATTATTGTGCACACGTGAGTCAAATGCGCGCGTGGTCTTGGTGATGGTAGTCATCAAGATGGAGTACGAGTTCGCCCGGAAAACCTTCTTATATATATGATAGTCGATGATGAGTGTAATCCCATCGACGGGGTGTGAGAATGAGTGGAATCCCCTCCGCGTGAACGGTGATGAGTGTAATCCCACCGTAAGGTAATGGTTGTTGTTGGATGTGAGTTCCAATGTGTTATCCGCGTATTCGAGTCATAGCTCGGTGCCAATATGTGATGATATGTGTACCAATATGAATTATTATATGTGTTTACATATGATGTGGATTTCAGCTTGTTGAGCATGGCATAATGTTTAATATATGTTCATGCATCATGTGTATTTTGGCTCATGTGGATCGAAGGTATGAACATGCATTTTACCTTGGTTGTGCTCGTGCTTGGACCCTGCATTATCGAGGTTTGTTTTAATGAGCTTACCCTCACTAAGATTTATGCTTACGCTCTCTTTTGTTCGACAATGCAGATCCGTAGTTCGTGGGTTGCTAGTTCAAGAGGAGGGCCTCCAAGTGTGCTTGTTGGCTTTTGAGTTTATCAAGTATGGCTTTTAAGTTATGAACATGTAATAGTCAAGCAATGAGATTTGTGCTTTTGATGGGTATTGTTGGTTGTTTAGGAGCATGTTTAGACTCCTTATTAAGGTTATGTTGGTGTGGCTTGTTGATGTCATGTTTGGTTTGTAAACCATGTTTGAATTGCTTGTCATGAATGCTTTATGTATGGATGTTTAAGGTATGAACCTTTTAAGTGCTCTGTATGTCATCTTTTGGTAAATGCATGAATCCCTTGAATGAATGATGTTTGTTCGTGTTGGCTACATCATTTGCTTAGATCTCGTTTGTTAAGTGTCATATGTATGTTTGTATGTGCCTAGGGAAGTCTTAAAATGCATCTAGAGTCGTGTTTTAGAGTCTAAGGCTGCAAAATTGAGCATGGCAGTGCAGGGTGTATCGATACGGTCCTACACTTTGGGACTCAAGTTGGCCTAGCGTACCGATACACGATGGCATATCGATACGCCAAATCCTCTCTGGAAATCTGAGTTATTGACGAGATTTTGGCGTACCGATACGGGTCGAGGGTGTATCGATACGGTCTTATATCGTTGACCGTGAGAAGTTGACCAGTCAGGGAAAATCGGTACGGTCAACCTGTGTATCGATACGGTCTCCTGGTTTGACCTTGGGCTGTTGACCTAGTCAAGGCGTATCGATACCCTCTTCTAGTGTATCGATACGACCTGCTTTAAAAAGGTAAAATGGGTTGTTGTATGTCTTATGTTCGTTTGTTCGTTTTACTTGTGGCTTCTGCTATCATTTATTCACATAGGATATATAATAAAGCATCTAGAGAAGATAATTAATGAAAAAGTTTTCCTTGGGTCGGTAACTGAAGTGGAGCCTTAACGGGTTTCGCCTTGGTTATTCCCGTGTAGCCCACTCGGATCGGTCAAGCGTCTGGACCGGGACGAGGGGGTTTCACTTGTTGGTATCAAAGCCTAAGGTTTCCGAGACCTTGGACAGGTAAGTGAGGTAAGTTGAGTTTTTGTATCGAAATGCACGGTGTTTGCTTGCCATGTAAGCATGTTTGCTTGTTTATCAAGTATGCCTTGTTGTATGCTTGTTTGAGCATGTATGTGTGTTGTTTTGTTTGAAGCATGTTGTGAAGAGTCCCATTGCTACTATTACATCGGAAAAAAGATTTTTAAAGTGAGGGAACATACTTGAGCCACATGGAACCCTTGCCTTGTTAACCCTATCTTTTGTGCTTTGTTGTTGTTGTTGTTTGTGAGCACGTATGTCGAGGCTTAGGGGTAGAACGAGGGTGGTTAGTCAGGAACCACGTGTTGCGGCTCCTGTTAATGAGCTGGTGGTCAGAGTTGAGGCTCGTGTGGAAGAGCCTGCTGTTGCTGGAGTTGGAGCTCCTCCACCACCTCCACCACCACCACCTCCTCAGCCTGGAGTAGGGGGCGAGGCTGGAGCTGAGGGAGAGGGACCTCGGGTTGGCCAAGGTGGCGAAGGTCTTGCCGGAATAGATATGGATCCGCTTGTGCAAGCTATAGCGAGAGCATTTCAGGCCGCAGTTGTCAGAGCACAGGCTGCAGCTCAGCCTAGAGGTGATGATACTAGTTTACCGTTAGAGAGGCTCCGTAGCCTAGGGGCAGAAGAGTTCAGAGGGTCTACACCTGAGAGATCCGAGTTGTGGTTGGAGAAGACAGTCCACATCCTAACTCAGATGGGTTGTGTGGGTGCTCACAAGTTGGGCTGTGTGATTTCTTTGCTATAGGGTGACGCCTACACCTGATGGGTCACCATTACAACTGGGGTTCCTGAGGCTGAGATTGGATGGGATTTCTTTGAGTATGCTTTCTGGAAGAGATACTTGGGGTCGAAATATCTTAATAAGAAGAAGCGAGAGTTCATGGCTCTTGTTCATGGAGATGCTTCAGTGACTGACTATGAGATCTGTTTTGTTCGTTTGAGTCTGTACGCTCCAGAGTTAGTTCCTACTGAGAGGGACCGTTGTAACCATTTTAGATATGGGCTTCATGAGGAAGTTAAGAGGTATACCTTAGCTTCAGATTATTCATATTTTGATGTCTTGGTTGCTAGGGCCAAGGACATCGAGTATAGCTTGGGCCTGACCTAGCTTTCAAGAGGATCTAGTTCTGGAAAGAGACATAACAACTTTGACCGTGGTGATGCCAAGAGGCATCGGGGTGGCGGACAATAGTTTAACCATAGGCGTGGTGGTGGCCACCATGGTAGAGGCCACCAGGGCCATAGAGCTGGATGGCGTTTGCATGGCTGTACACATTGTGGGAGACAACATTCTAGAGAGTGTTGGGGTAACTTCCATGCTTGTTGGAACTATGGTTCGAGGGACCACTTCAAGAGAGAGTGTCCGCATCAGGCGGCAGTGGCACCAAACATAGCACACGCTCCTGCGAGAGCGATTGATTATCAGAGAGGCCGTGAGCGCAGTCGTGGCTACTTCCAGCCTAGTGATGATGCACCTAGGGTAGAGGCTCAGAGGAACCTTGCCCATGTTGTGGTATTGCAACCAGAGGCGGGTGGACCAGCGAGAGTCTATGTTGGAGTATGCCCAAAGACCAATCATATGATGATTAAATAGACATACTATTTTACTAGATTTATCAAGTAATGGCATTGCCGTAATTATCATTTGGTATGTTTCTGTGCATCAAACTAACCATTGGATAATAATGTCCATACAATAATACGATTATTGTTATATATGATCCTTAGTTGAATATTATTACGGGTATGGACAATGATAATATATAAAGACTAATATGTGGTTGATGACAAGCGTTGTCATTGGCATAGAGATGTCAAAATCAACACATAAGTATTTGTTAGAGAACAACATACTGGATTGACCCGCTATGAGCATGTTTCTTGGGTAATTATGTGACAGTCACAACATTGCTCATGATAAACATATGTATAACCCTCAGACTTGAGATCAACATGATTTCAACATAAAGATTTATGTATTTTGACATAGTCAAACGTGTGTCGTAACTGACTACATTATAAAGACTGGTGATTGGATACGTGATGACCTATGTAGTGAAATATGGTTGATCAAGAAAGGATTTGTCCCTCCTACATAATGGGAGAAATATCTTCGGTCACTTGATTGAGTGAGATTAGAAAATGCATGGCCATTCTCGAATATTATGATATGAGATATCATAGAGATTCGTTTACCATAATCTACTCAAGACATCAAGAAACACTAGATGGACAACGCAAGTGTGACTAACCCATTACTTGTGTTCATCTAAGATATAAAGGACAAATGGATGAAATACATAAAGGAAGTTTATTCAGGAATTAGGAAAGTCAAACCATGACTTCATGCAACTTAGGTAGCAATGATGTATTGCTAGATGCCACTCATTGTTTGTAAAAATTAGAACAGTTCTAATTTTGTTGCTAACGTTGCATGAACCTATAAGGGTCACACCCTTCGAATGAAACGAACAAAACTTGGAGACCATACTCCCTATTTTACGGAGGTTGCCGAAAAACCCCTATGGGATAGGGGAAATCGACAACTCCCTTAAATGGAAATAATATTGGATAAATATTGTATTTGTCAAATATTATTTAGAGTATGAAAAATATTTAGAAACTTAAATACTATAGAATAAGATTCTAGATATTTAAATATATATTTGGAATTTATATAATGTATATTTAATTCCAAGTGTATGTAGAATTAGATTCCACATAATTAAAAATATATATTTAAATATATTTAAATCCAAGTAAAGATACAATGAGATTCTATATAATAAAAAAATATTTGGATTAAATATAATGTATATTTAAATCAATGTTTTATGTAGAATAAGATTATACATAATTAAATATACATATATTTCATTTAATATTATTAAATATAATGTATATTTAATATAAACCAATTTCAAGTAGAATTAGATTCTATGGATTTTGGTTGAAGTTGGATTTAAGGAATTCAACTAGAATTAAGTCTCTGAATACTATTTAAAGGGACAAGGGCTAGCAACCAAATCATCCCTATTCCTCCTTGCAAATTTCAACATAACCCTGGGAATTCCCCTCTGGAATTTTCGACAAGTCCCAGATTTCTTCTGAGAAGCTGTTCGATATTTTTCTGGTGTTCCTCTTCCCATCTGGCAAATTCTTGGTGATTTCCTAGTTCGAATCCAAGTCCCGGTAGAACCCTTGGTCGATTTCAGACTCCCTCGGGAATCCCTAGAGGGATTTCGACTTCTCCCTGGAAGGTGTTCAAACCTGTCGAAATTTATCCCTAAGTGTTAGGGAGGCGAAAACTTTGTTCGTTTTGTTCGGGTGGACTTCGTAGTGGTTGTTGCGAACCTGTGGCGATTCCGGTTTTACTTGACGTGGTTATTCCGACATACCGTCAGTTTTCCAGTTTCAAGAGTTTTAAAAGGTAACTCTTCATCTTTTCACCCTTAATTCGTTCTTGTACATGGATCCTGGCTGGATTACGTCGAATTAATTTTTCCGCTATGCCACGGGGCGTGCCGACGTGACCCAACAATGGTATCAGAGCCACTTGTATCATACGAATTCGGACTTAAATTCTTGGCTGATGTTTATGTATGAGATGCATGTTGTTTGATTCGATTTAGATATTTATCGGTTATCGTATCACACCTAATAAAGACGTATTTCGATTATCACTGAATGATTAAGAGTTAATCATAACTATGTTAGGTTGCTTCATTGTTAAATGTTAACATGTTGAGACTAATAGTTCGTCTAGAGAACATGTAATTGTTCGTACTTTAATAGATTTATGAAATCTCTGAAAGGGCTTCTAATTTGATAAAAGTTATCAAACTATCTTTCACGGTGAATCCATAAGAGTTATGGTTAGACATTATAAAAAATGCATGTCTAGGATTGGCATCATCAAAGACCTAATACTTAAGTGTGCCTAGTGCGCCACCTCTCTTTCATGTTGACCTACCTGGTGCATTTGTTCGTTAACGCAAATGGTTTATAAAACCTCGTGATCCTTCTTTGGCCCATTAACCGCAACATAGGGATAATCAGTTTAAAACTCCGTAAACACGTCATTACTTTGTTCGCACGATGTTTGAAATGCATGTTAGATTGCACGGTGTTTGTTTTGCATGGTTATAGCCCATAGCCTTTATAGTTTTGGTTTTTATAAATACGGCCTGCGTGTCGTGCCTTTCTCTATCTTCTATTGTACTTCTCTTCTCATCTCACTCCCTCGCATGTAACGCGAGTTTCTGAAAATTGTAAATACTCATGGAGATAAAGCAAGGACCAACGTAGCAGCGTGGTGGGCCTTCCCTGGTGGACCAGGTGTTTCAGAAGCATATTCTATCTTCAGTAGAATGGTCCTCCCATTTGCTTGGGACGGGTCGCCTTAGGTTAAGAAGGGCTATAATCATTGCATATTTATTTACTACTTATTTTTTACCTTGTATGTGATGCAATGGATGTTTTATAAGCATGATTAAACATAGTTCTATTGATAGGATCAATGTTAAAATGATGAGATAATTAAGTAAATCCCTCACTATAATTCTAAGTCTGTTTTAACCATCCAATATTTACCCTCGTTAAAGCTTCGATCGATATAATGTGAGCTTTGCCAAAGCAATGTTACATTTATCTATCTTAGTTAAACGCTAAGAATAAGCTAGTGATATTTGCCGGTTGAGATATTGGTATTGACTTAGCTGGGTTGTTCTAATATGATTAGAAAACCTAGTGGTTAAAAGTTTAGGATAATCATAAGATGATTTAAAGAACAAGAGGTGTTCGCCAAAAGATGAGGAATTACATGAGATGTAATTAGTAAGGTGTTACTTACCTAAATAACCATTTCCTAGAAAACTGGCCAAAGCTGATTTAGGAATGGTGAAATACGGATCCTCACTCACTAGAAAAACTATCAAAACGTTTTTCCGAAATTAAAACTAGAGGGTTTTTAATTTTGAAGAAAATAATGGGAGTAAATTTATAGTAAAAACCTATCTATAAATTTTAAAATTTAGTAAAACTTATGTAGCATATTTTCTTTGTTGTAGAATTAATGACAAATCATACTCTATCTCTGCGACCTATCCTTGAGAAGGATAGGCTCAATGGCATAAACTTCCTTGACTGGTTCTGCAATTTGAGAATTGTTCTCAAACAGGAAAAGAAGGAATATGTCATTGAAGAACCTATTCTTGATGAACCGGTTGCCACTGCTTCCAGAGCTGACAAAGACAAGTTTAAGAAACACATGGACGACATGCTGGATGTCGGTTGTCTTATGCTTGCCTCCATAACCCCTGAGCTTCAGAAGCAACATGAGGACATGGTAGCTTATGATATGATTCAAAATCTCAAGGAGATTTATGAAGGGAAAGCTAGTCAAGAGAGGTACGAGACCTCTAAAGCTCTGTTTCAATGCAAGATGAGTGAGGGATCTCCCGTAGGAGCTCACGTCATCAAAATGATGGGCTACATCCAAACGTTGGAGAAGCTCGACTTTCCGCTGAAAGACGAATTAGCTACTGATGTCATCCTGCAATCGTTGCCGGATAGTTTCAATCAGTTCGTCCTTAATTTCAATATGAATGAAATTAACAAGACGGTGCCACAGTTGCTCGGCATGTTGAGAATTGCTGAAATCAACCTAAATAAGGTAGGACCTAAACCTGTTCTGATGGTCCGCAAGGGCAAGAAGAAAGGTAAATTGGCAGCAAAGTCTAAAGGTGATGGTAATGCCAAAACCGATGGAAATGAGGCATTGAAACCTAAGAAGGGAATTAAGAAGGATGGAAAATGTTTCCATTGCGACAAGACCAGACATTGGAAGAGCAACTGCCCCACACACCTACAAGAAGTCAAGAAAGCAAAAACGAGTGAGGCATCAACCTCAGATGCTTCTAAAGAGAAGGCATCAGAATAGACATGGACCTGCGAATGGAAATAAAGCAAGAGTTGCTACATCATCCATTAGGACATGTGTTTTTGCTTAAATATATTTGTTTTAGTTTTTAAGATTATTATTTTGTGCCTAAGTTTTAGTTATCTTGTAAGGACAAGATATTTTTAATTTTGAGATTATTTAAATGTTATTCTTTTAATCTCTTATGGCACAACGAATCAATGATATTTAAACTAATCAAATCAATAATATTTACAAATGACTAATCTCAAACTCATAAAAAGTATTAAGGTAATTTGATGAGATCAAATTCGAGAATATTTAAAGTTTGATGAACTTTTAAAGAATATGGGATTGTCCCATAATTAAATCCCACAAGTGGAACAAAAAAGTATTTGAAAGAGAATCAAATATGTTAGACATGTTTTGATTCAGAACAAGTCATTTTCGACTTCTTTACACACTAGAAAAACAACTCTCATACTTAATCGTGTTTTTTCCCTGAAACGTCATATAAGATATAGACTAAGAATTGTTCTAGAATACCTTTGAAGTTTTAAGGTTACTTACATGTTAAAATGTTTACAAAGTTCGAACCTTAAAAACTCCTTTTGTTGTTTATCCTAACGAGAACAAAGCGTTTGTTTCTCAAACGAGACTTTATCTTGATAGAGATTAATTCTCACAAAGGGATATTATTTCTTCAACTTTAACGAGAACAAGATATTTGTTGCTCAAACGATAGTTTAAATCGAAAGAGAATATTTATCACTAAGGGATTTCATTTTTCAACGAGAAGAAAATGTTTGTTGCTCAAACGAGAGTTTCCCTCGAAAGAGATTACCTCTCACAAAAAAAGGAATTTGGAATGTGAAGAAATTTTAGACAACAAATTTATGAACCAAAGATTGAGAATGCTCCACAAATGATCAATGAACATTGGAACAAAACACAACCATTGTGTTGATCCTTAAGAGAATATCATATACTTGAGAAATATGGATTTCTCACTATCCCTACATGGAAACACTCTTCTTTTCGGATCAAGATAAAGACTAGGTCTTATCAGAAAGCAATGGTGAGCCCAAAATTCAAGAAATGGCTAAGAGCCATGAGATATGAGATGGTATCCATGTCTAAAACCAAGTATAGACTTTGGTTACCTAAAAGGGTAAAACCTAAAAGGTATGGATGAGTTTTTCAAAAAGAAAAAGCCGACATGGATGATAAAACATACAAAGGATGATTCATCGCTAAAAGTATTCGACAAACTTCATAGTATAGACTATGATAAAGCATCTTCCTTGTAGCTATGTTTAATCCATCTTAATCTCACTTGAAAGTAGTTACATACGATGATTATGGAATCAAATAAACGAATGTCAAAACCACTTTCCTAAGGGAAAACTTGAAACAGTTGTGTACATGACACATCCAGAAGGTTTTGTCACTCCAGTAAACACTTGAAAGGTATGTAAGCTACAAAGGTCTATCCGTAGACTAAGGCAAGCTTCTCGAAGTTGGGATATTCGTTTCAGAAGATACAATCAAAAGGTTTGGTTTATCAAGAAACAAAGGGGAGTCTTGTTTTCAAAAGAGCTAGTGGGAGCATTGTTACTTTCCTAAGTATTGTATGTAGATGACATACTCATCAAAAGAAACTAAAGATCGCAATATGTTTTGCGTTAATAAAAGATACTGCGAGTTAGCAACATGAGACAATATCTAACTCTACAACATATGTTGAATGTATTACAGTCGACATAGCAATAAAGAAGGATGTTTGGATCTAAAGGGTTCACTTTTGAACTAAGGGTTGTTCCCAGAATATTAGATGCTACATAACTCTGTTATGATGGAACCTTTGCGTAAGCAAATAAAACCCAGATCTCATCAATAAATCCAAACATATTCTAAAGTACTTACATCTTGGAGATGTGAAAGTATGCAACATACGCACAAAGTTGATAACTTTGTCAACTCCCTGACAAAGCCTTTGACACAACATAAGCATGTCAGTTACACTAAGCCATATCGTATTAGATACGAGAATGATTGGTCTTAGTGCTAGTGGGAGATTGTTGGAGTATGCCCAAAGACCAATCATATGATGATTGAATAGACATACTATTTTACTAGATTTATCAAGTAATGTCATTGTCGTTATTATCATTTGGTATGTTTCTGTGCATCAAACTAACCATTGGATAATAATGTCCATACAATAATACAATTATTGTTAAATATGATCCTTAGTCGAATATTATTACGGGTATGGACAATGATAATATATAAAGACTAATATCTGGTTGATGACAAGCATTGTCATTGGCATAGAGATGTCAAAATCAACACATAAGTATTTGTTAGAGAACAACATACTGGATTGATCCGCTTTCAGCATGTTTCTTGGGTAATTATGTGATAGTCACAACATTGCTCATGATAAACATATGTATAATCCTCAGACTTGAGATCAACATGATTTCAACATAAATATTTACGTATTTTGACATAGTCAAACGTGTGTCGCAACTGACTACATTATAAAGACTGGTGATTGGATACGTGATGACCTATGTAGTGAAATATGGTTGATCAAAAAAGGATTTGTCCCTCCTACATAATGGGAGAAATATCTTCGGCCACTTGATTGAGTGAGATTAGAAAATGCATGGCCATGCTCGAATATTATGATATGGTATACTCCCTCTGTACCATAAAAATGTCCCTTATTGACTTTTTGAAAGTCAAAATTTTTAAATTTTGACTATTATTATAATAAATATTTTAAATAATTAAATTTTATAAAATAAATATTTGAAAACTACTCGATTAGAAGTTTATAAAATATATTTTTTCATATTTTTATCAATGATACATTTTAAATAATTATGAGTAAAAATTTAAAAAATTGACTAAAAAAATCAATAAGAGACAAAAATTGTGGGACAGAGGGAGTATCATAGAGATTCGTTTATCATAATCTACTCAAGACATCAAGAAACACTAGATGGACAACGCAAGTGTGACTAACCCATGACTTGTGTTCATCTATGATAAAAAGAACAGAAGGATGAAATACATAAAGGAAGTTTATTGAGGAATTAGGAAAGTCAAACCATGACTTCATGCAACTTAGGTAGAAATGATGTATTGCTAGATGTCACTCATTATTTGTAAAAATTAGAATAGTTCTAATTTTGCTGCTAATGTTGCATGAACCTACAAGGGTCACACCCTTCGAATGAAACGGACAAAAATTGGAAACCATACTCCCTATTATAGAATAAGATTCTAGAAATTTAAATATATATTTGGAATTTATATAATGTATTTAATTCCAAGTTTATGTAGAATTAGATTCCACATAATTAAAAATATATATTTAAATATATTTAAATCCAAGTAAAGATAGAATGAGATTCTATATAATAAAATATATATATTTTGATTCAATATAATGTATATTTAAATCCATGTTTTATGTAGAATAAGATTCTACATAATTAAATATATATATTTCATTTAATATTATTTAATATGATGTATATTTAATATAAACAAATTTCAAGTAGAATTAGATTCTATGAATTTTGGTTGAACTTGGATTTAAGAAATTCAACTAGAATTAAGTCTTTGAATACTATTTAAAGGGACAAGGGCTAGCAACCAAATCATCCCTATTCCTCCTTGCAAATTTCGACATATACCTAGGAATTCCTCTCTGGAATTTTCGACAATTCCCAGATTTCTTCTGAGAAGCTGTTAGATATTTTTCTGGTGTTCCTCTTGCCCCCTGGCAAATTCCTGGCAATTTCCTAATTTGAATCCAAGTCCCAGTAGAACCCTTGGTCGATTTCAGACTCTCTTAGGAATCCCTAAAGGGATTTCGACTTCTCCCTACAAGGTGTTCAAACCTATCGAAATTTATCCCTACGTGTTAGGGAGGCGGAAACTTTGTTCATTTTGTTCGGGTGGACTCCGTAGAGGTTGTTGCGAACCTGTGGCGATTCCGGTTTTACTTGACGTGGTTATTCTGACATACCGTCGGTTTTCCAGTTTCTAGAGTTTTAAAAGGTAACTCTTCATCTTTTCACCTCGGATTCGTTCCTGTACATGGATCCTTGCTGGATTACGTCGAATTAATTTTTCCGCTGCGCCACGGGGCGTGCCGACATGACCCGACAGTCTATGCTCAGAGAGAGGCCGGGAACGACACAGATGTGATAGCAGGTAATTTTGAGTTACAGTCTATGTCTTTGATTTCCTTAGTTGATTCGGGTTCTACGCAATCCTACATTTTGAGTGAGCATGCAAGGAAGTTAGATATACCTGTTGAGATCTTAGATGTAGGTATGCATGTGACTAGTTCCTTTGGTGAGACAGTTGTAGTTAGACAAATGTATAGGAGGTGTCCGCTGAAGATTTAGGGTCATGTGTTTCTCGTTTAGATGATGAAGCTTCCGTTTTATAGCTTTGATATTATTCTGGGTATGGACTGGTTAGTTGAGCACAAAGCTAGCGTATACTTTGAGACGAAGAGAATTGCTTTGAAACTTTCTGATGACTGCGAGGTAGTAGTAGTAGGTGAGAACATTAAGTTCTTGGCGAATGTTTTGTCAACTTTAGAGGCTCATAGGTTGATGGATTCTGGTTGTGGGGCTTACTTAGCTTATGTTATGAATCCGAATATGAGTGAGGTCAGACCGAAGGACATTAGAACAGTTTGTGATTTTCTGGATGTGTTTCCAGAAGAGTTACTAGGTTTGCCTCCCGACAGAGATGTAGAGTTTGTGATTGAGACTGTTTCAGGGCCAGCTCCAGTTTCTATAGCTTCGTATCGTATGGCTTTGAAAGAGTTGAAAGAATTGAAGAGTCGGCTTCAAGAGTTGTTAGACTGTGGTTTCATTAGGCCTAGTAGTTCACCTTGGGGTGCTCCTGTGTTGTTTGTAAAGAAGAAATATGGCAGTATGTGAATGTGTATTGACTACAGGCAGTTGAATCAATTGACTGTGAAGAACAAGTATATGTTGCCTCGTATAGATGATCTGTTTGATCAGTTGAGAGGTGCTTCAGTGTTCTCGAAGATAGACTTGAGATCAGGGTACTATCAGATGAAAGTGAAAGAGTGTGATGTTCTGAAAACAGCTTTTAGGACTAGATATGGTAACTATGAGTTCCTTGTGATGCCATTTGGGCTCACGAATGCACCTGCAACATTCATGGATATGATGAACAGAGTTTTCAGAGACTATCTAGACCATTTTGTAGTTTTTTCATAGATGACATCCTTGTGTACTTGAGATCAGAAGAAGAGCATGATGAGCACTTGAGATTTGTTTCACAGAGATTGATGAGTAATCAGTTGTATGCTAAGCTTAGTAAATGTGAGTTATGGATTCGAGAAGTAGTGTTTCTTGGCCATGTTGTGTCAGCTAAGGGTATCCGGGTTGATCCGTCGAAGATTGAGGCTATTTTTGAGTGGAAACAACCTAAGTCAGTGACTGAAATTAGGAGTTTCCTAGGATTAGCCGGTCACTATAGGATATTTGTTGATGGTTTCTCTAGATTAGCTGCTCTTTTGACTAAATTGTTGCAAAAAAGAGTTAAGTTTGAGTAGTCAGATGCTAGACAAAAGGCCTTTGAGAAATTGAAAGAAGCTTTGACGAATGCTCCCGTGTTGGTACAACCAGTTTCAGGTAAAGAATTTGTGATATATAGTGATGCTTCCTACATGGGTTTAGGTTGTGTTCTAATGCAAGAAAAATAAGTTGTTGCTTATGCTTCGAGACAGTTGAAAGTGCATGAGAAGAACTATCCTACTCACGATATTGAGTTAGTCGCAGTTGTGTTTGCATTCAAGATTTGGTGTCACTACTTGTATGGTGAGAAGTGTATAGTTTACACCGATCATAAGAGCTTGAAGTATTTGATGACACTGAGAGAGTTGAACTTGAGACAGAGAAGATGGCTTGAGTTGTTGAAAGATTATGATTTGACAATAGAGTACCATCTAGGTAAGGCAAATGTAGTAGCCGATGCTTTGAGCAAATAAGTTGTGGTTGAGTTGCGAGCTATGTTTGCTAGATTGAGTGTATCCGTGATGGTGGTTTGATCACAGAGTTGTAAGTGAAGCCTTCATTGATTCCGTTGATTAGAGAGAAGCAGTTGCAAGATGTGTCTTTAGTTCCGCATGTTCAGGACATAACCGAAAGTATATCGGCCAAGTATAGTTTTAGTGGTGAGAATGTGTTGTACTTTATAGATAGAGTTGTAGTACCTGAAGATGTTTAGTTGAGACGTCTGATTCTGAGTGAAGCACATTCGAGTCCTTTTTCTATGCATCCGGGTAGTACCAAGATGTACCGTGACTTGAAGAATAATTATTTCTGGGTTGGTTTGAAGAAGGATGTAGCCGAGTATGTGAGTCGTTGTATGGTTTGTCAGAGAGTGAAGGCATAACATCAGGTTCCTTCAGGTTTGTTACAACCTTTGAAGATTCCGGAATGGAAATGGGAGAGGATCACTATGGACTTTGTGTCGGGGTTACCATTGTCTCCTTCGAAGAAGAATTTTGTTTGGGTGATAGTTGATAGATTCACTAAGTGTGCTCACTTCTTAGTAGTGAACACTACAGATTCTTTAGACAAGTTAGCGAATTTGTATATTCGCGAGATTCTGAGACTTCATGGAGTTCCAACGTCTATTGTTTCAGACAGAGATTCGAGATTTACTTCGAGGTTCTGGAGTTGTTTGCATAGTGCTCTAGGTAGCCGTTTGCATTTCAGTACTTCTTATCATCCTCAGTCAGATGAGCAGTCAGAGCGAGTGATACAGATTTTAGAGGATATGCTTCGTTATTGTGTGATTGACTTTTGGGTTCTTGGGAGAAGCACTTGGCTTTAGTTGATTTTTCTTACAACAACAGTTACCAGTCTAGTATACAGATGGCTCCTTATGAGGCTTTGTATGGTGTACGATGTAGGGCTCCGATCTGTTGGGCTGAAACGGGTCAGAGGTTGTTACTTATGCCGCATTTGCTCAAGGGAACTACCGATAAAGTGAAGTTGGTCTGTGACCGTTTGAAAGTAGCTTCCGATCGTCAGAAGTCTTATGCAGATTTGAAGAGAAAAGAGATTGAGTTCTCAGTGGGTAAGAAAGTGTTTCTAAAAGTATCTTCGTGGAAGAAGGTGATGAGATTTGGCCGGAAGGGCAAGTTGAGTCCGAGGTTTATTGGTCCGTATGAGATAGTTGAGCGGATTGGGCCAGTAGCTTACCGTTTGAGATTGCCTTCTGAGTTAGAGAAGATCCATGATGTTTTTCATGTGTCGATGCTTAGGAGATATAGATCAGATCCGTCTTATGTTATGCATGTTGAAGAGATAGAGCTGAATACGAATTTGTCTTACAATGAAGAGCTTGTTGAGATACTTGCTTCTGATAGCAAGGTGTTGCGTGGTAAGACCATAGAGTTGGTCAAGATGTTGTGGAGACATAAAGGTGTGGAAGAGGCCAGGTGGGAGAGGAAAGCTGATACGCTTGAGCAGTTTCCGTACTTGTTTCCGTCAGGTAATTTCCGGGACGAAATTTCTTAAGTTGGGGAGAGTTGTAACACTCGGGTTTGGGGGTCGGGTGAAAATAATATTGAGTTGTAACTTGGGATTCATATTTTCAAAGCAAACATTTTATGTTGGACTCAAATTGATTTGAAACTCAATTTTCCATGGATTTTAGAATTAATGAGATTGCCATCTCATTAATGGAAAAACCGTAAATAGATGAACTTTCAATTTAAATTCCCTTTTCATTAAAATAAACCTCTGTCTTCTTCTTTCTCACTTCCCCCATTTTTATTTCAACGACACAAAGAGCTCTCTACACCAAGTTACTTTTCCATCCCTTTCATCTTCATCTTTGGAGCTTTTCAAAATGTAACTACATTTTTGACTTGACCTTGCAATCCTCTATATTTTGGTACCTTTAGTTTTAATTAAAACTATGTATTTTGTATTTTGGGGTTTTCAAAGTTTTTATCAAAGGTTGAAGCTTTATGAACTTTTAACAAAGCTTTTGATTATTTATTGTTAGATACGTTTTTTATGAACCATAAGGTCCAACATATGTGAATTTTAAGGTGTTTTATAAATATTCTCGGATTTGGGTTTTAATGGGGTTTTTGAAGGGTTTAAAGGCTAGTTTTGGGTGTGTTTAATGTTGGAAATTGAGGGCTATTGGTAGTATGTTGGTTGATGGTTGTTTTGGAAGCTTTTAGAGGTGTTAAAAGTAGTTGAAATAAGAGTTTTGGATTGGGTTTTAGGGCTGCTCGGTTTGGAGTTTTGGGGTTGTTCTTGGATTGAAAATCATGTGTTTTATGCTTGAGTAGTGTTCCAGGTTTGCTACATTGATGTGTGATCTTATTCAAGGTTGTTTTGTTTGTGTTGAGTTGTTTAGAAGCACCAGTTTGTGTTGGTGAAGCATCGGGGAAGAATCCGGAACTGTTGGAAGCTTGATCGGCTAGTGGGTTGAGCTTGGAATAGTCCGTGAGTGGTTAAATGTTTTTAAATGGTTTTCGAGTATTTGGTTCAAGCATGTGGACTAGGTCTGTAACCCCCTAAACCCGACCCAAAAGGAATAGGCCGAATCTAGGAAGTAGCGATTAGAAACTTGTCCCTCAAGAAACAATTTAGGTTAAAATATTTTGTAATTCAAAAGAATCGATTACATAAGTAAAACTCAACAAATACTCCAATTAAAATAAAACTCAATCTTTTAAACGATGTTCCGATAATTAATTAAAAAATCCAAAAGTAACTTCATAGATGCATGCATTTAATAAAACGCAAATTAAAAATAGTTCCAATGTACATATTACACAAATATCCCAAACAATATTAAAACAAAAATTCTGAGGTAACAGAAAGGTTTGTACTGAATAACAATTTATCTGAATAAACAAGAGATGCTCCAAGTACCGATCGCCTAAAAAGTCTGAGATATCTGAAAAGTAAAAACTAAGGTGTGTAAGCTAAAAAGCTTAGTGTGTCTCTAAAGTGCAAACGAAAAAAAACAAATCACAACAATATTTTATTTTTTGATAAAGACTTTTCTAAAAACACAACGAAACCGAATCATGATGATATGATGTCTTATGCACATGAATCATAGTACCCATCTCCGAAACACCGAAAAGTAAGGTTCCCCCAGAACCTACTTTCTCCATCATCACCATCCGAAGTGGAACTCAGCCCGAAATGTGGAACCACTAATCCGAAGCAAAATTCATCCCGAAGGGTGAACCACTGAACTTCCCCGAACAAATCCCAAACCATATACCCATAATGATATGATGCAGATTTTAAAATCCGAGTCTCATCCGAAACTTGAATTATGAAAATTCAAGTTCCACAATACTATAAATCTAATATTTTACGATTCCAAAAATCTGATATTTCACTTAAATCACAGTGTTATGCATGATGTCTGAAAACATTCACCCAATCACAACAGAGTATGCACACAAAATGTACAAAATATTTACTTATATTAATATCAGAAAAGCATATAAAATTTATAGCACATAAAGAAGCACACAAGTTTATAAATCAGTAAGAGACACACCTTAGCAACAGTAGCTCCAATGCCGAGAAAAATGTGTCTCACGCTCAGATCTAGTTGAAACAGGAGCTACGAGGTATGAATACTATATAAGTATTTATTACTAACACTAAGCCACCGACTAAAACACTGAAAACCGAACTAAAGATATACTCACGTGAGGATCTCGAAGAATGTGCACGATCGGTCTGAACAATTGGAGGTAACCCAACGGTCCCAAAGTCGGCACCAGAACACGAGAATATTCCGAATTAAATTCTAAAATCCATAACTTATCAGATTCCAATAACAATACTTAAAATGAGCAAAACTGAGCTTTCGGAAACTAATTAAGTAGAACGGGCAGCGGATACGGACTCATGACATCGAGAAAGGTTAAGATGAATGTTTTCTGAAAAAGCCAACTCTTGGTCAACCTTGGTCAAAGTCAAAGTCAACTATGTCAGTCAAAGTCAATTGTCCAAGGTCAGCGGTCAACACTAACTTGACTAGTCAAAGTCAACTTGTCAAACTAATACTGGTCAAAGGATCAAACTAGTTAACAATTCATATGTGGTCAAGGTCAACAAGTCAAACAGTTCGGTTCAAGACTTATAATTCGATTCAACAATCTGATTCGGTTCACAAATTCAAATCCAGTTCATCTCACTGGTTCAGGTAACCGATTCAATTCAACATGTCAAACCTACTCTTGCTTGGGTTACATTTGGGCTTACAGATCTGATCTGGTCACTTCACAAGTTGGGCTCTCTCTATTCCCACACATACACATACAACCTACTCTAGCCCAAATACCAAACCCAAACTACATACCCACAGTTGGGCTCAACCTACCACACCCAACTCACCCAGCCCAACATCTGGTTATTGCAATCAGATCTAGGGTTTCCAGAACCCTTTGATGGCGCTAGCGTCAACAACACAGCAACAACGGCGGTGCAACAATCCGCGGTGGTGGCAGATCAACAAGGGTGGTGATGGCTCACCGGCGGCGCGACAAACACGACGACGACGACACAAATCGAAAGCGACAACGGCGGTAGTACCTTTGATGCCAAACAAACACAACCAAATTCATCACTCAACACTACATATCAAAACGGTGGCCGGAAAGAGAGAACCAAAGGTCAGGGTTGGTTCGCAGTTAAAAGGGAAGCCAAACGGTGGTGGTGCGGATAGCAGAGGTAGACAGAGCAGGAGAAATCGAACGGTTTTTCTACCGTTACTAACACACGACGGCCGATGACTGGGGAACCGAGGCCTGGGCTTGGTCGCGAAGAGAAGACGAGCAACCCGGTGGTCTTAGATCGACAGTCGGACGACGAGAGAGGCTTGGCCGGAGCTTCGTCGGAGAACAAGGGTGTGAGGGAGAGATATCGACAGAAGTGAAAAAAAAGGGAGGAGTGCGGCTGAAATTAACGAGTAGCTGAAAGGGTTTCAAAATCTGATAACAAGGGTTAAATACCCTAATTAAAGGTTAAATTACACATGAAGCCACTGAATTACAATAGGGTTTGCAAAAGAGCACTTGAGTTTTCTCAAGATTTCAAAAAGACCCATGAATTCCTAAATTAAGCCTCTTGATTCTGAATTTATTCAATTTAATCCCTCAATCAAATTAGGGTTCCAAGACTAAAATTCCCAAATCTTAGGGTTTCAAATTAGGGATTCTAAAATTTAGGGATTTTCAAATTAGAAAAATTTGGGGTGTTACAACTCTCCCTCCCTTAAAAGAAATTTCGTCCTAGGAATTTTCAGACTTAGCAACAGATGTCACAACTGACTAACACATTCAATACTTTCTTATTCTGAATTCAAAATCCATCATAACCAAAAATAGAACTGAAAACATCATAAATGTAGTTGTTACGTCATTTTGCATATCATCACATCCAATGCGAACTCCGATCGAATATATTGAACTCGGTCGTCTAATCTCATATCCAGCTGACCTATCACTATAAGAAGGTCTACCTCTACTAGCAGTACCAGAAGCAATTGATCTAAACTGCCCTCTACCTCGGTGAGGTGCCTGAACTGATGCATGACTCTGAATCTGAACGGATGAACCAGTATCTAAACATGGACAATTATTTAAGTGGTGACCCTAAGAACCACATCTAAAACACGTTCCGTTCATCAATCTGCACTCTCCATTATGATTTTTGTTGTAAAAAAATCACATACAGAAATAGGCCGACGAACTTTTGAATTACCCTGACTACCAAACGGAACTGCCGATATTGCGGGTCTTACATTCCGATAACTATGAGGGATAGACTCATCTCTAGGCCTCTTTCCAGAGGAGTTGACAAAACTAGGCTGAGCAGATATGTCTGGTTGCTTCACGACTTGGTCAAAATTCTGAAGTTCCTTTTTTTCAATAGTGCAAGAATCCTCTCTGCTGTTTTAGCTCGATCAACCATCACACTGAACACTTTATCATGGTGTATTGCAACATCTCTCTGAATCGGTAGTCGGAGTTCCTTAAAAAATCACATTTATCTTTCTCAGTCACAACTAACTCAGGAGCATACTAGACCAACCTCCGAAAATCTATCTCATAATCATTTACTGACATGTTATTCTATTTCAAATTCATAAAGTAATCTTAACACTTCGCTAAGAGCTCGACTCCCACATTTCGATCAGTGTTCTCAATATCAAATGAGTTATCACTTCCGATATGATATCCTCCTAACGAATGGTTCTCATCAACATGTAACTTTTTTGAATTTCTGCTTGCCCAACAAAAGGCGGGTGATCACTACTAGAAGTAGCAGTACGGCCTCGGCCACGACCCCGAACAAACGATAAATTAAAACTCCTACGCGGTGGTATAATAAACTATCTACCAAAAAGTAATAACCTATAGTTAGAATCGGTACTGGAGTCTCATATTTAAAACACATTGAAAACGTCGAAGTCAAAATCACATAATACCGTAGTATTTTTTTAAGGAAATTATCATCCGTCCCAAAAATTTTTAAATGCATGCAAAAGTTGAAAACATTTCGAAAACAACTTTTATGAGCCTCACAATCTGAGGGTTGAACCTAGGCTCTGATACCACTAAATGTAACCCCCTAAACCCGACCCAGAATGAATAGGCCAAATATAGGAAGTAGCGATAGGAAACTTGTCCCTCAAGAAACAATTTAGGTTAAAATATTTTGTAATTAAAAATAATCGATTATATAAGTAAAACTCAACAAATACTCTGATTAAAATAAAACTCAATCTTTTAAACGATGTTCCGATAATTAATTAAAAAAAATCCAAAAGTAACTTCATAGATGCATGCATTTAATAAAACGTAAATTAAAAACAGTTCCAATGTCCATATTACACAAATATCCCAAACATTATTAAAACAATAATACTGAGGTAACAGAAAGGTTCGTACTAAATACTAATTTATCTGAATAAACAAGAGATGCTCCAAGTACTGACCGCCTAAAAAATCTGAGATATCTGAAAAGTAAAAACTAATGTGTGTAAGCTAAAGAGCTTAGTGTGTCTCTAAAGTTTAAACGAAAACAAAACAAAACAAATCAAAACAATATTTTATTTTTCTGATAAAGACTTTTCTAAAAACACAACGAAACCGAATCATGATGATATGATGTCTTATGCATATGAATCATAGTACCCATCCTCGAAACACCGAAAAGTAAGGTTCCCCAGAACCTACTTTCTCCATCGTCACCATCCGAAGTGGAACTCAGCCCGAAGGGTGGAACCACTGATCCGATGCGGAATTCAGTCCGAAGGGTGAAACCAGTAAACTTCCCTGAACAAATCCCAAACCATATACCCACAATGATATGATGCAGATTTTAAAATCTGAGTCTCATCCGAAAATTGAATTATGAAAATTCAGGTTAAACAATACTATAAATCCGATGTTTTACGATTCCGAAAATCTGATATTTCACTTAAATCACAATATGACATGTTATGCATGATGTCTGAAAACATTCACCCAATCACAACAAAGTATGCACACAAAATGTACACAACATTTACTTATATTAATACTAGAAAAGCATATAAAATTTATAGCACATAAAGAAACACACAAGTTTATAAATCAGGAAGAGACACACCTGAGCAATAGTAGCTCTAATGCCGAGAAAAACGCGTCTCACGCTCAGATCTAGTTGAAACAAGACCTACGAGGTATGAATACTATATTAGTATTTATTACTAACACTAAGCCACCGACTAAAACACTAAAAACCGAACTGAAGATATACTCACGTGAAGATCTCGAAGAACGTGCACGAACGATCTGAACAGTTGGAGATAACCCAACGGTCCCAAAGTCGGCACCTGAACACGAGAATATTCTGAATTAAATTCTAAAATCTATATCGTATCAAATTCCAATAATAATACTTAAAATGAGAAAAATTGAGCTTTTGAAAACTAATTAAGCAGAACGGGCAGCGGATATAGACTCAGGACGTCGAGAAAGGTTAAGATGAATGTTTCTGAAAAAGTCAACTCTTGGTCAACCTTGGTCAAAGTCAAAGTCAACTGTGTCAGTCAAAGTCAACTGTCCAATGTCAACGGTAAACACTGACTTGACTGGTAAAGTCAACTCGTCAAACTGATATTGGTCAAATGGTTAAACTAGTCAACAATTCAGATCTGGTAAGGTCAACAAGTCAAACAGTTCGGTTCAAGACATATGGTTCGGTTCAACAATCCGGTTCGGTTCACAAATTCAAATACGATTTAGCTCACTGGTTCGGGTTACCGATTCAATTCAACATGTCAAAATGGTTTAGATTTATGGGTCTAATTCAACACTTGCTTGGGTTACATTTGGGCTTACAGATCCAATCTGGTCAATTCACAAGTTGGGCTCTCTCTATTCCTACACATACACACACAACCTACTCTAGCCCAAATACCAAACCCAAACTACACACCCAGAGTTGGGCTCAACCGACAACACCCAACTTACCCAGCCCAACATCTGAGTATGGCAATCAGATCTAGGGTTTCCAAAACCCTATGACGGCGCTAGCGTCAACAACACAGCAACAACGGCGGTGCAACAACCCGCGGTGGTGGTAGATCAACAAGGGTGGCGATTGCTCACCGGCGGCGCGACAAACACGACGACGATGACACAAATCGGCAGCAACAACGGTGGTAGTACCTCTGATGCCAAACAACAACACAACCAAATTCATCACTCAACACTACATATCAAAAATCTCAAACAAACAATCTGACATAAAACCACTAGAGAAGAGCTTACCCAAAGTCTCACACGGAAAAGAGGGGCGGAGCACACGACGGGGGAAAGGTGGCGCAAAGGAAAACTGAAGGGTTTTGTTCCCTTCCGAACAAACGGTGGCTGGCAAGAGAGAACCAAAGGTCGGGGTTGGTTCACAAGGAAAAGGGAAGTTGAACGGTGGTGGTGCGGATGGCAGAGGCGGACGGAGCAGGGGAAACCGAACGGTTTTTCTACCGTTACTAACACACGACAGTCGATGACGGGGGAACCGAGGCCTGGGCTTTGGTTGCAAAGAGAAGACGGGCAACCCGGTGGTCTTAGATCGACGGTCGGACGACGAGAAAGGCTTGGCCAGAGCTTCGTAGGAGAACAAGGGGTGAGGGAGAGATATCGATAGAAGAAAAAAAAGGGAGGAGTGCGGCTGAAATTAACGAGTTGCTGAAAGGGTTTCAAAATTTGATAACAAGGGTTAAATACCCTACTTAAAGGTTAAATTACTCATGAAGCCACTGAATTACAATAGGGTTTGCGAAAGAGCACTTGAGTTTTCTCAAGATTTCAAAAAGACCCATGAATTCCTAAATTAAGCCTCTGGATTCTAAATTTATTCAATTTAATCCCTCAGTCAAATTAGGGTTCCTAGACTAAAATTCCCAAATCTTAGGGTTTCAAATTAGGGATTCTAAAATTTAGGGATTTTCAAATTGGCAAAATTTGGGGTGTTACAAGGTCGGGCGTGGTAGACCCACCTAGAGTTGGGATTAGAGTGGTAGCGTAATACCAAGCTTTAAATAAAGACTTTGGTTGACCTTTAGTTAATGTGTATGCCTCTTGTATACTTGTGCTTACGGTGGCAATGTATAATGTGTTATACATGTTGTTAAGGCATGGTTTGATGCATTAATATATACATGTGCTTTGGATTGTGCATGATGGTGATCATGGTGAGTACGTGCTAGGCACAGAAGTTGATATTAAATGATGTTGTTGATTGTGTTTAATATTGGCACTAGTATGCTTGGGTATAAATGATCGATCATTAGGATGTTAGTGTGCACACGTGAGTCAAATGCGCACGTGGTCTTGGTGATGGTAGTCGTCAATATGGAGTATGGGTTCTCCCTGAAAACCTTCTTATATATATGATAGTCGATCATCAGTGTAATCCCATCGACGGGGCGTGAGGATGAGTGGAATCCCCTCCGCGTGAACGGTGATGAGTGTAACCCCACAGTAAGGTAATGGTTGTTGTTGGATGTGAGTTCCAACGTGGCCTGGGCTTTGGTTGCAAAGAGAAGACGAGCAACCCGGTGGTCTTAGATCGACGGTCGGACGACGAGAGAGGCTTGGCCAGAGCTTCGTAGGAGAACAAGGGGGTAAGGGAGAGATATCGACAGAAGAAAAAAAAGGGGAAGAGTGCGGCTAAAATTAACGAGTTGCTGAAAGGGTTTCAAAATTTGATAACAAGGGTTATATACCCTACTTAAAGGTTAAATTACTCATGAAGCCACTGAATTCCAATAGGGTTTGCAAAAGAGCACTTGAGTTTTCTCAAGATTTCAAAAAGACCTATGAATTCCTAAATTAAGCCTCTGGATTCTGAATTTATTCAATTTAATCCCTCAGTCAAATTAGGGTTCCTAGACAAAAATTCCCAAATCTTAGGGTTTCAAATTAGGGATTCTAAAATTTAGGGATTTTCAAATAGGCAAAATTTGGGGTGTTACAAGGTCGGCCTTGGTAGACCCACCTAGAGTTGGTATTAGAGTGGTAGCCTAATACCAAGCTTTAAATAAAGACTTTGGTAGACCTTTAGTTGATGTGTATGCCTCTTGTATACTTGTGCTTACGGTGGCTATGTATAATGTGTTATACATGTTGTTGAGGCATGGTTTGAAGCATTGATATATGCATGTGTTTTGAATTGTGCATGATGGTGATCATGGTGAGTACGTGCTAGGCACAGAAGTTGATATTAAATGATGTTGTTGATTGTGTTTAATATTGGCACTAGTATGCTTGGGTACAAATGATCGATCATTAGGATGTTAGTGTGCACACGTGAGTCAAATGCGCGCGTGGTCTTGGTGATGGTAGTCCTCAATGTGGAGTATGGGTTCTCCCTGAAAACCTTCTTATATATATGATAGTCGATGATCAGTGTAATCCCATCGACAGGGCGTGAGGATGAGTGGAATCCCCTCCGCGTGAACGGTGATGAGTGTAACCCCACCGTAAGGTAATGGTTGTTGTTGGATGTGAGTTCCAACGTGGCCTGGGCTTTGGTTGCAAAGAGAAGACGAGCAACCCAGTGGTCTTAGATCGACGGTCGGATGACGAGAGAGGCTTGGCCAGAGCTTCGTAGAAGAACATGGGGGTGAGGGAGAGATATCGACAGAAGAAAAAAAAGAGGAGGAGTGCGGCTGAAATTAACGAGTTGTTGAAAGGGTTTCAAAATCTGATAACAAGGGTTAAATACCCTACTTAAAGGTTAAATTACTCATGAAGCCACTGAATTACAATAGGGTTTGCAAAAGAGCACTTGAGTTTTCTCAAGATTTCGAAAAGACCCATGAATTCCTAAATTAAGCCTCTGGATTCTGAATTTATTCAATTTAATCCCTCAGTCAAATTAGGGTTCCTAGACTAACATTCCCAAATCTTAGGGTTTCAAATTAGGGATTCTAAAATTTAGGGATTTTCAAATTGGCAAAATTTGGGGTGTTACAAGGTCGGGCTTGGTAGACCCACCTAGAGTTGGGATTAGAGTGGTAGCGTAATACCAAGCTTTAAATAAAGACTTTGGTTGACCTTTAGTTGATGTGTATGCCTCTTGTATACTTGTGCTTACGGTGGCAATGTATAATGTGTTATACATGTTGTTAAGGCATGGTTTGATGCATTAATATATGCATGTGCTTTGGATTGTGCATGATGGTGATCATGGTGAGTACGTGCTAGGCACAGAAGTTGATATTAAATGATGTTGTTGATTGTGTTTAATATTGGCACTAGTATGCTTGGGTATAAATGATCGATCATTAGGATGTTAGTGTGCACACGTGAGTCAAATGCGCACGTGGTCTTGGTGATGGTAGTCGTAAATATGGAGTATGGGTTCTCCCTGAAAACCTTCTTATATATATGATAGTCGATCATCAGTGTAATCCCATCGACGGGGCGTGAGGATGAGTGGAATCCCCTCCGCGTGAAGGGTGATGAGTGTAACCCCACCGTAAGGTAATGGTTGTTGTTGGATGTGAGTTCCAACGTGGCCTGGGCTTTGGTTGCAAAGAGAAGACGAGCAACCCGGTGGTCTTAGATCGACGGTCGGACGACGAGAGAGGCTTGGCCAGAGCTTCGTAGGAGAACAAGGGGGTGAGGGAGAGATATCGACAGAAGAAAAAAAAGGGTAAGAGTGCGGCTAAAATTAACGAGTTGCTGAAAGGGTTTCAAAATTTGATAACAAGGGTTATATACCCTACTTAAAGGTTAAATTACTCATGAAGCCACTGAATTCCAATAGGGTTTGCAAAAGAGCACTTGAGTTTTCTCAAGATTTCAAAAAGACCTATGAATTCCTAAATTAAGCCTCTGGATTCTGAATTTATTCAATTTAATCCCTCAGTCAAATTAGGGTTCCTAGACAAAAATTCCCAAATCTTAGGGTTTCAAATTAGGGATTCTAAAATTTAGGGATTTTCAAATAGGCAAAATTTGGGGTGTTACAAGGTCGGCCTTGGTAGACCCACCTAGAGTTGGTATTAGAGTGGTAACCTAATACCAAGCTTTAAATAAAGACTTTGGTAGACCTTTAGTTGATGTGTATGCCTCTTGTATACTTGTGCTTACGGTGGCTATGTATAATGTGTTATACATGTTGTTGAGGCATGGTTTGAAGCATTGATATATGCATGTGTTTTGAATTGTGCATGATGGTGATCATGGTGAGTACGTGCTAGGCACAGAAGTTGATATTAAATGATGTTGTTGATTGTGTTTAATATTGGCACTAGTATGCTTGGGTACAAATGATCGATCATTAGGATGTTAGTGTGCACACGTGAGTCAAATGCGCGCGTGGTCTTGGTGATGGTAGTCCTCAATGTGGAGTATGGGTTCTCCCTAAAAACCTTCTTATATATATGATAGTCGATGATCAGTGTAATCCCATCGACAAGGCGTGAGGATGAGTGGAATCCCCTCCGCGTGAACGGTGATGAGTGTAACCCCACCGTAAGGTAATGGTTGTTGTTGGATGTGAGTTCCAACGTGGCCTGGGCTTTGGTTGCAAAGAGAAGACGAGCAACCCAGTGGTCTTAGATCGACGGTCGGATGACGAGAGAGGCTTGGCCAGAGCTTCGTAGAAGAACATGGGGGTGAGGGAGAGATATCGACAGAAGAAAAAAAAGAGGAGGAGTGCGGCTAAAATTAACGAGTTGTTGAAAGGGTTTCAAAATTTGATAACAAGGGTTAAATACCCTACTTAAAGGTTAAATTACTCATGAAGCCACTGAATTACAATAGGGTTTGCAAAAGAGCACTTGAGTTTTCTCAAGATTTCGAAAAGACCCATGAATTCCTAAATTAAGCCTCTGGATTCTGAATTTATTCAATTTAATCCCTCAGTCAAATTAGGGTTCCTAGACTAACATTCCCAAATCTTAGGGTTTCAAATTAGGGATTCTAAAATTTAGGGATTTTCAAATTGGCAAAATTTGGGGTGTTACAAGGTCGGGCTTGGTAGACCCACCTAGAGTTGGGATTAGAGTGGTAGCCTAATACCAAGCTTTAAATAAAGACTTCGGTTGACCTTTAGTTGATGTGTATGCCTCTTGTATACTTGTGCTTACGGTGGCTATGTATAATGTGTTATACATGTTGTTGAGGCATGGTTTGATGCATTGATATATGCATGTGTTTTGGATTGTGCATGATGGTGATCATGGTGAGTACGTGCTAGGCACAGAAGTTGATATTAAATGATGTTGTTATTGTGTTTAATATTGGCACTAGTATGCTTGGGTACAAATGATCGATCATTAGAATGTTAGTGTGCACACGTGAGTCAAATGCGCGCGTGGTCTTGGTGATGGTAGTCATCAATATGGAGTATGGGTTCTCCCTGAAAACCTTCTTATATATATGATAGTCGATCATCAGTGTAATCCCATCGACGGGGCGTGAGGATGAGTGGAATCCCCTCCGCGTGAACGGTGATGAGTGTAACCCCACAGTAAGGTAATGGTTGTTGTTGGATGTGAGTTCCAACGTGTTATCCGCGTATTTGAGTCATAGCTAGGTGCCAATATGTGATGATATGTGTTCCAATATGAATTATTATATGTGTTTACATATGATGCGGATTTGAGCTTGTTGAGCATGGCATAATGTTGAATATATGTTCATGCATCATGTGTATTATGGCTCATGTGGATCGAAGGTATGAACATGCATTTTACCTTGTTTGTGCTCGTGCTTGGACCCTGCATTTTCGAGGTTTGTTTTATTGAGCTTACCCTCACTAAGCTTTATGCGTACGCTCTCTTTTTTTCGACAATGCAGATCCGTAGTTCGTGGGTTGCTAGTGCAAGAGGAGGGCCTCCAAGTGTGCTTGTTGGCTTTTGAGTTTATAAAGTATGGATTTTAAGTTATGAACATGTAATAGTCAAGCAATGGGATTTGTGCTTTTGATGTGTATCGTTGGTTGTTTAGGAGCATGTTTAGACTCCTTATTAAGTTGATGTTGGTGTGGTTGTTGATGCCATGTTTGGTTTGTAAACCATGTTTAAATTGCTTGCCATGAATGCTTTATGTATGGATGTTTAAGGTATGAACCTTTTAAGTGCTTTGTATGTCATCTTTTGGTAAATGCATGAATCCCTTGAATGAATGATGTTTGTTTGTGTTGGCTGCCTCGTATGCTTAGATCTTGTTTGTTAAGTGTCATATGTATGTTTGTATGTGGCTAATGAAGTCTTAAAATGCATCTAGAGTCGCGTTTTAGAGTCTTAGGGTGCAAAATTGAGCATTGTAGTGCAGGGTGTATCGGTACGCCCAAGGGCCATATCGATACGGTCCTACACTTTGGGACTCAAGTTGGCCTAGCGTTCCGATACACGAGGGCGTATCGATACGCCAAATCCTCTCTGGAAATCTGAGTTATTGACGAGATTTTGGCGTACCGGTACGGGTCGAGGGTGTATCAATACGGTCTTGTATCGTTGACCGTGAGAAGTTGACCAGTCAGGGCGTATCGGTACGGTCAACCTGAGTACCGATACGGTTTCCCTGGTTTGACCTTGGGCTGTTGACCTAGTCAAGGCGTATCGATACCCTCTTTTAGTGTATCGATACGACCTGCTTTAAAAAGGTAAAATGGGTTGTTTTATGTCTTATGTTCGTTTGTTCGCTTTGCTTGTTGCTTCCGCTGTCGTTTATTCACATAAGATATATAATAAAGCATCTAGAGAAGATAATTAATGAAAACGTTTTCCTTGGGTCGGTAACCGAAGTGGAGCCTTAACGGGTTTCGCCTCGGTTATCCCTGTGTAGCCCACTTGGATTAGTCAAGCGTCCGGACCGGGACGAGGGGGTTACAATGTTTCTGTATATTTTATTCATTCTTACAATTAGGAATTAGTTACTAATGGAAGGGTTATAAGTTCAAATATTTTTCATTGTTGAACTTTACGTTTTGTATAATCTTGTGTTGTATTTCTAACAATCAATGAATAGTGACAAGTTCTAGTTTCTTTGATCAATGGATCGTCAAAAAATTGAAATATTTTGTATTTACTGAAATAGTTTTTTCGACAACATAACCTATCAATTACACGTTTGATTCATCGATGCATTGCATTTGAGAGGATGTTATATTCATTTTGTTATGGAATAGTTGAATTTTTAATCATAATGTTCCATGGTAAGAACGAATTAATCGAAATGAAAAGAAAGTATGAATGGAGTTTGCATGTACCAAGCATTTTAATTAACAAAAGAAAATCGAGCATAGATATTGTTAATTCAAAGGCAATAATTTTGGACAAACCAAATTCCCAGGCAGTTTTGACTGAACAAGGATTGGGACAAACTGAGCTGATCCGTGTGGGGAGATCGTTTTGTAAGGTCAGGAAATTGGTGGGAGGTGAGCCCATTGCTGCTGTTGGTCGAGCGCCACAATCAAGGAAGGTGAATAGTGTTGGGGGTTGTCGGGCAGCGGAGAAGAAGGGGACGGTGTCGGAAAATTTAAAGGGCGGTAGTGAGTCTGGTGGTGATCATATCGTGCAGCAAGATATAGTAAATGAGGCTGAGGCGACGATTAAATTAGGGGCACTCATTGGGGTGAAGTCGAGTGGGCGTGAAAAGGATATAATTAAGGACATTTCTCGGGTGATTACCGGTGAGTGTCGTGGTTTTTGATTAATGAAGCTGTTATCATGGAATATAAGGGGTTTGGGCTGTAGCGCGAAACAATGTAGTGTTCGCGAGGTGATTCAGAAAAATCAGTGCGATATGGTGTTGCTGCAGGAGACGAAATTGAAAGAGATTCTGGCAATGTTGGGGTCGAATTTGTGGTATTCTGATAGCTTCGAGATGGTGTTTGCACCATCGCTTGGGGCCTCATGAGGCATCTTAGTCATATGGGAAGGTAATCGCTTTACTTTAGAGTCGATAGAGGTTGATCGTTATTATGTTATGATTCAAGGGAAATGGAAATTAGAGGATTTGGTTTGTGGTATAGTGGCAATATATGCTCCTTGTGAGGTGGCCGGTCAATGTGTGCTATGGGATGCATTGTTGGCTAGTATGTGTACGTTTCAGGGGCCGTGGTGTATTGCAGGGGACTTCAATGCTATTTTGAAGGATACAGATCGGATAGGGGTCTCGGATAGATGTGCTGAGATGGAGGCTTTTGCAGATTTTGTCAATAACGCGGGTTTAGTGGACTTGCCTTTGCTTGGTAAACGCTTCACATGGTTTGGCCCGGGAAATCGGTGTAGCCGCATTGACCGATTCTTGATTTTAGCGGCTTGGTTAGATTGTTTCAGCAGTGTGCAACATGTAGCTTTGTCGAGGGGAGTATCTGATCATACTCCTCTAGTTCTTACATGTGATGATTGTGATTGGGGGCCACGACCATTTCGATTCTTTAATTGCTTGATGGAGGGGAGGTCGAATGTGCTAGAAATTGCAAACGAATGGTGTATGTTGACGAGTTTAGGGGTGGGGAATGAGAATATTGTGGTGAAGTTGCGACATTTGAAATTATTTCTGAAACAATGGAACAAGGATAGCTTTGGTGATGTTAATAAGATCGTTGTGGAAATGCAGCAGAAGATCGATAGAGTGGATGATGATTTGATAGAGAATGGTGGGGATGGGGAGGTGGAGATTGAACGTCGTAGGTGGATACATGCATTATGGAGTTCTATGCGTAATAAAGAGGCGATGTGGCGTCAGAAAGCACGGGTAACATGGTTGAGATTAGGAGATCGTAACATGGCCTTTTTCCACAGAACGGCTAAGTTACGCACGGCTAGAAATTTCATTCCAGACTTATTGATTGATGGGAAATGGTGTACATCACCGGCGATATTACGTAAATTTGTAGTTACTGCGTTCATCGCCCATTTTGCTTGTGATGCTTGGGCGGGTCAGTGGAGTTTTGAGGGAGAGTTTCGACAAGTGCAAGAGGCTGGTAGTTCGTGCTTGGTTGCACCTTTCATAGTTGGGGAAATTAAGCGTGTGTTATGGGATTGTGACGGATCGAAGGCACCAGGCCCGAACGATTTTACGCTAGAATTCTACAAAAAGAGTTGGGATGTGGTGATGGATGATGTGCTACGGTTTTTTAATCAATTCCATGATAGAGGGGTGTTACCGAAAGGAGCTAATTGCGCTTTTATTGTGTTACTGCCAAAGGTGGCGCACCTCAATTGCTAGCTGAGTATCGCCCTATTTGTTTGGTTAATTCGATGTATAAGCTATTGGCTAAGTGTTTGGCGAATCGTTGCAATCTGTGCTGAATGGTCTAATTAGCGATACACAATCGACTTTTGTTAAAGGGCGACAACTTGTAGACGGTGTTTTGTTGGTTACTGAGATGATTCATTCACTTCGGAAACGTGGAGCTAGTGGTTTCATATTAAAATTAGACTTCGCTATGGCGTACGACTGTGTAAGCTGGGCTTTTCTAGATTCAGTGTTATATCGGATGAGATTTTGTGAAGTTTGGAGACAGTGGATAAGAGAATGTGAGCTCCGTCCGTTTGTCAGTGTTATTGAATGGGAGCGCGACAAAGGAATTCAGGATGGGACGTGGGTTGAGACAAGGATGTCTGTCATCACCGTTGTTGTTTGTGATTGTGGCAGAGGCATTACATATGATGTTGGTTAAAGCTGAAACGTCCGGTTTGATTCGAGGGGTGGAGGTGGTATCAGATATATGGTTGACACATTTACAGTTTGGCGACGATACAATTTTGTGTTTTGATGCAAATGTAGAGATTGCTCGGAGTATAAAGAGAATTTTTCTTTGTTTTCAAGTTTGTTCCGGCTTACAGATTAATTTCGCTAAGAGTTCTTTATATGCGATTGGAGTGGAGAGGGAGCTTAGCGCATCAGTGGCTGCCTTCTTGGGTTGCCGTTTGGGGGAATTCCTATTTGTGTACCTCGGTTTTCCATTAGGGGCTGATCCGAGACGATTATCAGTGTGGGATCCCGTTATTGCTAACTTCAGGTGCAAGTTAGCGGGGTGGAAGCGTACTTCTTTGTCATTTGCAGCTAGAGTGACGCTGGTAAATTCGGTCCTAGCACCGAAAGGAGTGATAGAGCAGCTGGATCGTATTCGTCGTGCATTTCTTTGGGGCGGTGTTGGTCTTGAACGACGGATGAGTAGAGTGGGTTGGGAAACAGTGTGTAGACCGCGACAGTTAGGAGGTTTGGGGGTGGCGGATCTTCGGGTGAAAAACATGGCGTTGTTGTCCAAATGGGTGTGGAGATATGCATGCGATCGTGATTCGCTTTGGAGCCGTTTGATTACGGCTAAATATGGCGAACATACTCCATGGTGGAGATTTAATACAGAGAATTTGTCGGCCATGTCTATTGTATGACGTCAAATTGTGGCCAATTAATGTTATCCGAGTGTGGTTTCGCATGTGGGGGGGCGAGTTTTCAATGGAAAATTGGTAATGGGCAGCTAGTGTTATTTTGGTTTGATTCATGGATTATGCAACAACCATTGAAGGATGTGTTCCCACGCTTATTTTCTTTAGCACTGAATAAATTAGCATGGGTACGTGACTATACAGTGAATGGATGTTTCAACCATGGGCAGTGGGCGGGATATTTTAGGCGACGATTATAGCTTTTCGAGCAAGAACAGGTGCGGACTTTGTGCGATTTGGTTCGTGATGTTAGTCTTTGGGAGTCTCAAATTGATACTCTCATTTGTCTCCCGGATGAGCATGGTGAGTTTTCGGTTCATGCTTTGTCAAAGTCGTTATTGTTGGACAAGGTTGGGGACAACGACTTCGGGGGTTGTTTTGCGTGGCGCGTGCTCGTCCCGCCTAAAGTTCAAGCATTATTATGGTTCATTTGGTTGAAACGGTTGCCGACGGCAGATTTTTTGAGAACTCGAGGGGTTCCTTTGTCGGAGGGGCAAGGTTTGTGTCCATGGTGTGTAACGGTGGAGGAATCGATTGCCTATTTATTCTATGATTGTCCTTGTGTGCAACAGATTTGGGATTGGTTGCACGGTTGGTGGGGCATATCACTACCTTTACCTGTGAGTTTTGCTGAATTTTTTGTCGTGGATGTTCATAGTTCGTTTCATGGTTGTAAGTTATAGTGGTGGGTGGGTGGTGTTAGTGCAATTCTATGGTCATTATGGCTAGCTCGCAATAAGTTTATTTTTCGGGGCAAACGTTCGTCGTTGGCAGAATTATGCTTCCTCGTCAAACTACGATGTTTCTATTGGATAAAGGTTGATGCTACGAGTGAGATAATGACTGAATCAGTTTGGTGGTCTTGTTCGTCTGCATGTGTTGTCAATCCACCTCCGTGGAAGATATGTGTTGGGATTTGTTGGCAGTCGCCAGTTCAGGGGGCACTAAAGTTTAATGTTGACGGTTCAGCACGCGGTAAGCCCGGGCCTGCGGGTATTGGGGGTGTTCTGCGCGATGCAGAGAGTCGTATCTTGGGGATGTTTTCCAGACAGGTGGGACGGTTGGATTCCAATGAGGCTGAAGTGCGAGCTATAGAGTTGGCGGTAAGGTTGCTTGCGGAAGGAAAATGGCGCGAGAAGTGGGTGGTGATTGAGTCGGACTCTCAGGTTGCGTTGAGTTGGGTTGTGGGATCGGCGAAACGACCATGGCGTCCGTGGGAGATTTTCACTGCGATTGATCAGGCCTTTCAAGTCATCTCTAACATTCATTTTCGTTACGTGTCGTGTGAGGCGAATGGTTTCGCTGATGTGTTAGCCAAGGAAGGTGTTGACCGATGTTCACTATTTTTGGCTTGTATGTAGGTGTGGTTTTGTTTTTTGACGTGCCATTACGTACTCTTTTCCTCTAGTAGGGAGGTTTTTAACGAGGCGCATGGTTGCGTCGCGCTGTATGTTTTTTCTTAATGAATAAAATTCATACAGTTGCTGATAAAAAAAAATATTACGAATTTTTATACATTATCACCAACATATTTTAACCTTTCGTTTTACAAAATTGGCTACAAAAGTATGATTGAAATACTAAAAGCCATAACAAAAGATTTGTTATGTTAGATAAGTTGTAATATCTCGATTTACATTTCACATTAATTTTTTTCTCTATTCAGTGTTTGTGGTAAATAGTCGTTATTATTGTACTTTGCAAGTATTTATAAAGAAGCGTATGAATGATGTAAGTTTCTTAGTTGGACCCAATTTTGTATATCAATTAATGCCACATAATACAAAATTGTAGATAAATGTATGTTATCAAATTATTACGTTGCCATATCGGTATTAACATTAAATCTGATTAACCTGAAATATATAATGTTTTATTTTATGGAAACGCTTCTTACTCACATGGGCTTACAACTTTACCTATAAATGATAGTTTTCTTGATAATAAATCTCATTCGAAATTAGTCTTACAAACTATACTCAAGTGGCAACATCATTTGTATACAAGATGGCAAGCTTCACATTTTATTCTCTCTTAGTTATTTTATTCATTATGTTTGGTGCAGTGACGGCTACAAACGAGAATGAAAAGATTATCATGAAAAATAATTGTGAAGCTAAAATTGACATGCCTTGTGCTGGGGAAGTTTTCGATAGTATATTCAAAACTGGGAGCGTTTCAAGCAAGTGTTGCGGTGAACTCCTTGTATTAGGAAGAAAGTGCCACTACGCATTGGTAAAGAGGACACTTGAAGATCCCTTATTCAAAAAACTAGACCACAAGACAATCATTCGAAAAAGTGTGAATACTTGGAAAAATTGCCTTGTACTTACCCCTTCACCATCACCATCTGCTTAAAGTTCCATGGTAAGAACGAATTAATCGAAATGAAAAGAAAGTATGAATGGAGGTTGCATGTAACAAGCATTTTTAGTTTATAAAATAACATTGATTCAATAGCTCATGGTTATTTAAAAAAATACATTTGTGCAAATCAACGCTATATGCGATCATGCATTAAACCAAATAGAATACTTTGTCCGACAAGAACGTCGTTTTTTGTACTTACCCTAAAAATCCACTATTTTTTTTTATCAGCAACCGTATGTTTTTATTAAGAAATAAGGAAAACATACAGCTTGACGAAATCGCACGCCTCGTTAAAAACCTCCCTAAACCTATTGGAGGAAAAGAGTACGATACGATCCGTCGAATACAATAGGAAACATATCACCTAAGGACAAGTCACAAACAAGCCATGAACGTCGTAAGTCTATCTACTCCCTCCTTCACCAGTGCATCCGCAAAGCCATTCGCTTCCCTCGGCACGTAGCAGAATTGAATATCATATATGACTTGACAAGCCTGATCAATTACCAAAAATACCTCCCATAGTCGCCACGGTCGTTTTGCAGTCTGATTGATCCAGCTCAATGCGACTTGAGAATCCGTCTCCAATATCACACAACCCTGCCGCCATTCCCTCTCCTTTATCATTCCCAATGCAAAGCCTATCGCTCGGACCTCTGCTTCATTTGATTCCATCACGCCTATAGGGCCTGAAAATAGACCCAAGATGCGACTATCCGCATCTCGTAACACGCCACCAATCCCTGTCGGACCCGGTTTTCCTCGCGCTGATCCATCCGTGTTAAATTTTAGAACATTTTGTAACGGGGGCTGCCAGTATCTTCCCCCTCCCTCTTCCTCTTTGGTTGGTCAGCAACCTCAATTTTGGAAGGACAAGTCCACCAAGCTGCCTCCGCTACCAATTCTCCCCGCCTATCAGCTTTTATCCAGTAATAGGATCTCAATTTCACCAAGAAGCACAATTCAGCCAAGTTCCATCGTTTCCCACGGAAAATAAATTCATTCCTTGCAATCCATAAAGACCATAAAACAGCGGCAGCACACGCTATCCACCACATATTCATGCATCCCTTGAACATACTATGAAAATCAAGAACATAGAATGCATCAAAACTAACCGGTAAGCTTGAGTCCATTCCCCACCATTGTCGCATCCATAGCCAAACCGATTGCGCAAAACTACATTCATAGAGGATGTGAGCGATGCTCTCCTCTACCATCGCACACCAAGGGCATCGGCCTTGATCATCCGGCAGTGGAATCCCACGTGCTCGCAAGAAATCAGCAGTGGGAAGTCTACGTAACCATGTAAACCAAAGGAAAGCTTGAACTTTCGGCGGCACCAGCACCTTCCAAGCGAAGCATTCACCAAATTCCATTTCCCCCACCTTATCGAGCATGAGCAGTTTCGATAAAGTCCCAACTGAAAAAATTCCACGCTCGTCCGGTCTCCAAATTAACATGTCCAGCTTGCCTTCCCATGCGCGAAAATTGGACACCATTTGAATTAAATCTCGTAGCATTCCTAGTTCAAAAACTCGTAGCGGGCGTCTAAAGAAATCAGTCCATAGATGATGCGATAATCTGCCCTCCACCATATAGTCCCCCACCCTCGCTAATTTATCACATGCCAACGAGAATAGGCGCAGATATACATCTTTTAAGGCCACTTGTTCGATCCACGGATCAAACCAAAACAGTATCGATCTACCATCCCCAAGTTTCCATAAAAAACCGGTCATACCCATATGGTTTTCAACCTGTGCATCGCATGAGAGAGCTACAATTTGTCGCCATACAAGCGACATGGATGACATCTTTTCCGTGTTGAAACGCCACCATTGTGGATTTTCTCCATATTTTGCTACTATCAAACCGCGCCACAGTGAATCTCTATCTTGCGCATAACGCCACACCCATTTTGATAGCATCGCCATGTTCTTAACTCGCAAATCCGCAACCCCCAAACCCCCTAATTGTTTCGGGCGACAAACCACCTCCCATCCTACTCTGCTCATCCGCCGTTCCAAACCGACACCCCCCCATAGGAAAGCTCTTCGAATTTTATCAATCCTCTCAATTACCCCTCTGGGAGCGACAAACAAACCCATATAGAATATCGGTAATGACGAGAGGATCGAATTGACCAAAACCACCCGAGCTGCAAAAGAAAGAGAGGTCCTTTTCCATCCTGCTAATTTGCGTCGGAAATTTGCAATCACTGGTTCCCAAGTAGCTATTAGCCTCGGACTTGCGCCTATTGGAAATCCCAAATAGACGAATGGAAATTCAGCTTTCCTACAACCCATTACCTCGGCTACGTTGCTGCCCAGATCATCTCCTATGCCAATTGAGTACAAGGAGCTTTTGCCGAAATTAATCTTCAACCCCGAGCAAACTTGGAAACAGTGCAGAATTCGTTTCACATTTCTCGCAACTTCTAACGAGCCCTCAAAGAACAAAAGTGTGTCATCGGCAAACTGCAAATGTGTCATTGATATCCCAGCCGCTACCTGTACCCCATGAATTAAACCCCCTAATTCAGCCCTTCGCAGCATCAAATGCATTGCTTCCGCGACTATTACAAAAAGCAAAGGTGATAGCGGACAGCCTTGTCGCAAGCCTCTACCCATTCTGAATTCCTTGGTGGCATTACCGTTGAGAAGCACCGACAACCTGACTGAACTAATACATTCCTGAATCCATTTTCTCCATGTGTCACAGAATCCCATTCTTCCTAGCACCTCATCCAAAAAGCACCAGCTAACGCAGTCATACGCCTTGGCAAAATCAAGCTTCAATAAAAAACCACATGCACCCCGTTGTCGTAAGGAATGCACCACCTCAAGTGATAGGAGTACTCCATCCACCAATTGTCGACCCTTTATAAAATCTGATTGGGTATCACTTATCAAATCTGCCAATACCGCTTGCAATCGAGTCGCAAGGCATTTTGCCAAAATTTTATAAACTGAGTTTACTAAGCATATCGGCCTATATCCGCCAAGGGTCGTGGGAGATGTTACCTTAGGAATTAAAACAATGAAAGTGCAGTTCACATCCTTAGGTAGCCGCCCACTTGCATGGAAATTTTCGAAGAAACGTAGAATATCGTCATTGATCACCTCCCACCCCTTCTTATAAAAATCCAACGTAAAGCCATCCGGGCCCGGTGCCTTCGAACCATCACAACCTCTCACTATTCCGTGTATCTCTGCCAAAGAGAATGTCGCCATCAAATTCCCCCTAGCCGTCTGCGATATCTTCCTAAAATCCCCCTCGAATTGCCATACGCATTCCCTCTTGTCACGAGAGAAATGCTTCATGAAAAATTGAACTACGTGGCGTCGCATAAGTGATGGCGAATTGATCCAATTGTCATTAACCATAAATCCTGGAATAAAATTTCTTGCTGCTCTCAGCTTAGCGGATTGATGGAAATAGGCTGTGTTTCGATCTCCCAGACGCAACCATGTCGCTCTTGATTTTTGTCTCCACATCGCTTCCTTATGTCTCATAGCTTTCCACAGAGCTTGTAACCATTGTCGCCTTTCCGCCTCTATCTCCTCATCAATACTAGATGTAGAACTTGCTGAATCCGCCCGGTCAATTTTGTCTTGCAACTCTGATATTATCTCATTTACATCCCCAAAGCTGTCCCGATTCCATTGTTTCAAAAATGCCTTCAAATGTCGCAGTTTCACCATAATATTTACCGTGCCAATGTCCAATTTAGTTAACCGAATCCATTCCTCAATAATTTGCCTCATGTGATATCTGCCCTCCATCCAACATTTAAAGAATTGGAACGGATGGGGACCCCAATCGTTCTCATCGCATTTCAACAATAAAGGCGTGTGGTCGGATACACCCCATGCTAGCGCCACTTGCTGGATTGAGCTGAAAGCATCCATCCATCTTGACGATATCAAAAATCTGTCGATTCTGCTACATCTTTTCTTTGGGCCAAACCATGTATAACGTTTGCCTAAGAGTGGTAAATCCATCAGACCTGCTTGTAGAACAAAATCACCAAACGCTTCCATCTCCATATTCCTGTCCGATGTACCAATTCTATCTGACTCGTGTAATATGGCATTAAAATCTCCCGCTATGCACCATGGGCATTCTTGATCACTAATCTTGTTCAAAATCGCTGTCCACACAGCTTGTTGCCCTTCCAATTCGGACGGTGCATATACCACTACCAAACCACAACTTAGATCATCATGTAACCATCTACCTCTCATCATAATGAAATTACGTTCAATCTCTACCACATCTAATTTAAATTTACTCACCTCCCATATCACTAAAATACCGCCCGACGCACCAATTGATGGCGCGATCACTGATTCGTAGTTATCGCTTCCCCATAGATTTGCTAGCAACGATTTCGGACACTCCTCCATCTTTGTTTCTTGTAACATTGCCATATCCGCATCATTTTTCCTTATCACATCTCGAACAAACTGGCGTTTAGCACTTCCTCCCAAGCCCCTCACATTCCACGATAGTATTTTTATGAGTCACAAACCGCGTCGATCGCCACTAATTACTTTTGATATGTCTCGGATAATCTCTTCTTCCCGGCCGTTGGAATTTACCCCAATCAAAGAGCCCAGTTTCACCGTTTCAATCGCTTCTATTTCAATATTGTTTGCTGTCTGACCGTCGTCTCCTCCTCCCCCCGTATTCGATAGTACTTGGTTGGCCTTGTTTAATCGGTTATTCTTCTTTCTTCTAGAAATCCGACACCCTTCCAAATTTCCCCCTAAAATCCGTCTAATCTTGCAATAAGCCTGACCCACCTGGACAATTTCTGTTTTGCTCAAATCTGATTGTGCAATTGTCGAAAAGATAGTAGGATAATGGTTTAATTTAGAATTTAATTTTGAATTAAATTCTGAATTATCTTCCCTTTGAAAATTAGACTCATGTTCATTTGAATCACTTGCTTTAGAATTAGCAATTCCTGCTATATCCAAACTCTTGCAAATTTGAATGTCTCCTATCTCTGCAGGACTCTTATCACCACCGTCCTTCTCCCCGCTCAGACATCTTTCCGCCGTCTCCAATAGCCGTGCCGGTGGGCTCGTCGTTGGCCTGTCCGACGATTGAGACGAGTTGTTTGATGCCCCTTGTTCATCGTTGCCATTCTGATCAGACTGTCGTTCTTCATTGGTTTTTTCGGATGGATCTCCTTGTTGCCCTTCCCATGCTTCATTTGCAAGCCATAACACCGAATTTGTATTTTCTTTTATGGTTTCTGCATCCTCTCCGTTTCCCACTTTCGTAGGCGGTAGTGAATTATTTTCACTACTACCTTCTTCGTCCGTCGAATCTAACTCCCCGCAATCGCATTCCACCGTGGGGGACGTGCCATCCATCTCTAACACACGGATATTATATGTTTCCCCCTCAAAATGAACTTCAATGTGTTCTTCAATCCGGTTGAAATTGGATGTTTCGACCATAATTCTACCGCAATCAAATGAAGATGGTGTTTCCGTGTCATCATCCATTCGAATAAAGACACCCCAGATACTTGCAATGTTCATGAAAGTCCTTTTGTGCCATAGGTGTATTGGGAGGCCGATTATCGACATCCAAATCCGTCGCGATTCCACTTTGATCGCTGGAGACCATTCTTCTACCTTTGCAAATCATTCTTTCACCCGGTCAAGATGCATGATTTTGTCGCGGATGGCTGCCGATGTACACATTAGCAATATCATTGCTCCGGATAATCGCATGATCGAGAAACCATCGTGTTTGTCTACCTCCAACCTTTCCGCTAGGGTCTTTATGCTACACGGATTTTGGCACCAACCCACCGCACACCATCGCAATATTGCCCCTTTGTCTTCATCCACTATCCCTACTACTTGCGATCTTTTTTGTTTCACTTCGTTTCTCATTGACGTTTCTGATTTTCTTGATTCCTCATTGTCCTTCTTCCCATGTTGTTCTGTGTTTCGCACTTTCTTACTGTACCACTCCGTTTTGCCCTTCCACGCCATAGCAACTCTCAATCTGCCGTCGTATATCCATTTGCCGTTTAATCTCTCTATCACCCTGTTTGCATCTTCCTTCGACGCCATTCTAACGAACCCAAACCTCTGTCCATCCCTGGCCCTTTTGTTCGGTATGAATGCATCTTTTACAATCCCATGTCTGTCACACACTTGCCACAATCCTTTCAGTGGATTGTCCGAGAGAGACCACTGATGAATAAAGTCCAAACTTGCTGATTTTTCTGATCTCGTTGCACCGTTCTGCTGCCTGTGTGTGATTCACTGTTCCGGCCGGTGATATTTTCCTGTTCGGCGGCGAGGCGTTTCCAAATTCCCTTGGAGAGCATTTTCACAATAGGTCGAGTTGAAGTTAATGCTTATTCTATTATTTTTTTCCGTATCAACAGTGTATCCAAGAAGAACCTAATAGAAGACACTAAAAACAAAAGAAAATATAAAAAATTGAGTTTGTGGTAATCAATTTAATTCACATTTTATTCATTTTTTCGAGTTTTCTAAATCAAACATAGATGTTAGGGACCTAAGAAAAAATGGTTGTTTATAGCTTGGCTAATATAAAAATTAGTTAGTTTTCTTTAATATAATAATCATTTTTGAATAAGGTTGTTACCTAAAAAGACTTGTAGCTCTTCTTACACAATAACAACATACGCCTCACTCTATGATGATAATAAAATGTTATTACACGAAGACAACATCTTATTGTCGTCACAAGCAAATTACCCTTTAGTTCAAGTTTCTCTCAATGTTTTATATCAACTTGTTTTGACTTTTAAACATCGAATTATATTTTTTCTTAGTCAAATATGTTAAACATTAAGCTTAATTACTAACAAACTAAGCGCATATTATTTTATGTTTCCCAAATTTTTTTAACTTTACGTTGCATACTATTTTGTAAATGCGAATTTAATGTCACCCTTTGTTTTTTACAATATTACGAATTTTTATACATTATCACCAACATATTTTAACCTTTCGTTTTACCAAATTGTCTAAAAAAGTATGATTGAAATACTAAAAGCCATAACAAAAGATTTGTTCTGTTAGATAAGTTGTAATATCTCGATTTACATTTCGCATTAATTTTTTCCTCTATTCAGTGTTTGTGGTAAATAGCCATTATTATTGTACTTTACAAGTATTTATAAAGAAGCGTATGAATGATGTAAGTTTCATTATTGGACCCAATTTTGTATATCAATTAATGCCGCATAATACAAAATTGTAGATAAATGTATGTTATCAAATTATTACGTTGCCATATCAGTATTAACATTAAATCTGATTAACCTGAAATATATAATGTTTATTTTATGGAAACGCTTCTTACTCACATGGGCTTACAACTTTACCTATAAATGATAGTTTTCTTGATACTAAATCTCATTCGAAATTAGTCTTACGAACTATACTCAAGTGGCAACATCATTTGTATACAAAATGGCAAGCCTCACTTTTTATTCTCTCTTAGTTACTTTATTCATTATGGTTGGTGCAGTCACCGCTACAAACGAGAATGACGAGATTATCATGAAAAATAATTGTGAAGCTAAAATTGACATGCCTTGTGCTTGGGAAGTTTTCGATAGTATATTCAAAACTGGGAGCGTTTCAAGCAAGTGTTGCGGTGAACTCCTTGTATTAGGAAGAAAGTGCCACTACTCATTGGTAAAGAGGACACTTGAAGATCCCTTATTCAAAAAACTAGACCACAAGACAATCATTCGAAAAAGTGTGAAGACTTGGAAAAATTGCCTTGTACTTACCCCTTCACCATCACCGTCTGCTTGAAGACGTAGTATTGCTTCACATTGAAAAAGGTTGTAAAACGTAACATCTTCAAATCAGTAACATGTTTTCCGTTTACGATATTGTTGCATGAAATTTTTAAGTGAAATTAAATTTAATTCATATCAAGTTGAATAGAAATGATATATATGTAAGTGGTAACAATTATGTTTCTATTGAAGCTATTACATAATACAATAAGATTTTTTTTGCGTCGTAACATCTCTATTTGGTTGCTTCAAATATAATTTTTTTTGCTTTTAAACACAGTAACTATTCGAGTTCTACACATCAATTTATTTAGTTTTGATTTTAAAAAATATAATGTTTCTGCATATTTGATTCATTCTTAGAATTAGGAATTAGTTACTGGATGGAAGGGTTATAAATTCAAATATTTTTCATCATTGAATTTTACGTATTGAATAATCTTGTGTTGTCTTTCTAACAATCAATGAATAGTGACAAGTTCTCGTTTCTTTGATCAATGGATCATCAAAAAATTGAAATATTTTGTATTTACTAAAATATTTTTTTCGACAACATCTCCTGTCAATTACACGTTTGATTCATCGATGCATTGCTTTTAAGAGGATGTTATTTTCATTTTGTTATGGAATGGTTGAATTTTTAATCATAAAGTTCCATGGTAAGAACGAATTAATCGAAATGAAAAGAAAGTATGAATGGATGTTGCATGTAACAAGCATTTTTAGTTTAAGAAATAACACGGATTCAATAGCTCATGGTTATTTAAAAAGAAATACATTTTTTCAAATCAACACTATATGCGATCATGTGTTAAACCAAATAGAATATTTTGTCCGACAAAAACGTCGTTTTTTGTACTTACCCTAAAAATCCACTATTAATGATTATTCTATTATTTTTTTCCATATCAACAGTGTATCCAAGAAGAACCTAATAGAAGACACTAAAAACAAAAGAAAATATAAAAAATTGAGTTTGTGGTAATCAATTTAATTAACATTTTATTCATTTTTTCGAGTTTTTTTTTAATCAAACATAGATGTTTAGGACCTAAGAAAAAAATGGTTGTTTATAGCTTGGCTAATATAAAAATTAGTTAGTTTCCTTAATATAATAATCATTTTTGAATTAGGTTATTACCTAAAAAGACTTGTAGCTCTTCTTATACAATAACGACATACACCTCACTCTATGCTGATAATAAAATGTTATTACACGAAGACAATATCTTATTGTCGTCACAAGCAAATTACCCTTTAGTTCATGTTTCTCTCAATGTTTTAGATCAACTTGTTTTGACTTTTAAACATCGAATTATATCATAAAATAAATTAAATTTAAGCTCTCAATCATTGATGTGATGGGATTGTGGGATCGCCTCGCAAGGGAACAAGCCGGGAAGCATCACACGGCCAGCGATCGTCAAGAAAGCGTTAGGGATTCTATTTAGGGACAACGCAATCAGTTTGTGCAACGGGTGTGGACTTTGTACGTGGGAGGATTGTCGAGTTCAATACACTGGAAGGGCCTATGGCAAGTTTTCGACAGGCATGGGGTTGTCACGGATGTGTTCATCCCCAATCGAATGGCACGAGACGAACGACAATTTGGGTTCGTTCGAATGGTATCGCAAGAGGATGTTGATCGTATGATTGAAAGATTAAATGGGAAATGGATTTATAGTGCCCGCATAAGAGTTACGATGGCTTGGAAGGGAAGAACGACATTGATCAAAAGAAAAGGGGATGAAGAGGTGAGCCGGGGGTCGCGAGAGGAGTCGAAATCGGATCGCAACAAGGAAAATAGTTCATCAGCAACACCGAATGGGGAGGGGGAAAACAATAAGTGCAGAGAGATCAAGGGAATTGTCGATGAAGACAAATGGGTTGTTCTTCAATGGTGCGCGGTAGGATGGTGCTTGAATCCTTGTAGCATTAAAACATTGGTGGAGCGATTAGAGGTGGAAAGACATGACAGATTTTCAATCATGCTTTTGTCCGGTCGCATGGTGCTATTGATGTGTACATCGGCGACCGTCTGGGACAGGGTGATGCAGATGGATAGCGTTAAAGAATGCTTCGTTAGAGTGGAGATTTGGTCGCCATCGATTACATTCGAGTCGAGAAGGGTGTGGTTGTCGGTAGTGGGGCTGCCGATACATCTTTGGCACAAACAAACATTCACAAATATTGCTCAACTGTGGGGATCTTTGATTTGCCTGGACGACGACACGGAAACGCCAACGTCGTTCGATTGCGGCAGAATCATGGTGGAGACAACAACATTCACTCGCATTGAGGAACGAATCCGTATCAAGGTAGACAACGTAGATTACTGGGTACGTATGTTAGAGATGGATGGAAAAGGTCCCGAAGTTGAATGTGATTGTTGTGAATGGAAGACGACAGAGGATGAGGAAAATTATGCCTAGGGATCCGACATGGGAGGGGAAGAGCGCGCTGGGCAATTTGCTACAACCATACACGGTCCGAATGGGATGGAACCGGAGGCACAAGGGTTCCATGGAGACGATCGGGTGAATTGGGTGATGAATGATGCTTGGATTGATCTACAAGGGTCATGGTTACAAGAGGGCGCAAGGGAGCAGGATGTAAATGTGAATGATGATGTCCAGGTGGAGGACCGGTTGTCGGATCAGCAGCCGCTCCAAGTAGAGGACCGGTCGTCGAATCAACATCCGTCAGCTCCGGTGAGCAGAGGAAGTCCGTTAATTGAGCAGGAAGGTTGCATTAGGACTCTAGAGTTTGTTGAGAATATCCCACAATGTGAGAGTTTGTCCATAGCTGGAATTGCTAATTCAAGTAATTTGGATGAGGTGGGGATGAGGGATTTGATCAACACAGGTGATAAAATACATGAGGTACAAAATTCTCCTCCTATTATACATTCGAATGCACCAAAATCTGGTTTAGGCCAACCTGAATTAATTCGGTTAGGACATGCGTATTGCAAAGTTAGGAAGATAATTGGGACTGAACAATTCCAAGGTGCTGGTCGTGATATTCGATTGAAGAAGGGGACTATTTTGGGGGGTTGTCGATCAAAACATACGAAAAAATCAGTGGGGGAAGGGGCTACCGGCAGTGGTCCAATACGGTCCCAAGATATAGAGAGTGAGGCAGCGGCAACAGTAAAATTGGGCTCTTTAATTGGTGTGAAATCAAGTGGGAGGGAGGAAGATATCATCAACGACATTTCTCGGATTATTGCTGGGGAAAGTCGAGGTTTGTGACTGATGTAAATACTGAATTTAAAAAGGTGAATCGTAATTTTATTCTTGTGATTGGAAGATGGGTGAAAGAAAATTGGAAATGTGGTATTATTTGCTTTTATGCTCCCTTCTTGGTGGATGATCAAAAGACACTATGGGGGTTGTTAAAAATAAACATGCTGAAATTCGAGAATTCTTGGTGCATGTGTGGCGATTGTAATACGGTTCAATCTATGGAAGAGAGGCGTGGATGCATAGGGAGTTTGAGTGGTATGGCAAATTTTGTGGATTTTTGAATGAAGGAAATTTGATTGATCTTCCGTTGCAAGGCAAAAAATTTACATGATTCGGATCTGGAAATAAATGTAGCCGTTTAGAACGTTACTTTGTGAAGGCTTATTGATTGCATCCAGTGGGATTTCTTATATCAGATTATGGAAAGAATTATCTTTGGGGTGAAATGGAGGCGATGGATTTCTGGTTGTACCAGTATTGAGCGTTTATCAATATTGGTTAATGGAAGTTCAACGAAAGAATTTCTAATGCTTCGTGGACTGAGGTAAGGCGATCTGATGTCACCTTTACTATTTGTAATTGTGGCGGAAGCGTTACATCAATTTTTAAGAAAGGCGGAGGAGATGGATGTCGTTGAGGGTGTGAGTGTGGCGGAGGGGGTGAAACTTTCTCATCTTCATTTTGCGGATGAAACGGTCATTTTTATACACGGCAAGGTGAGATATGCGCAAAGGAAGGAGTGGATCGCTGATCACTTTTTGTGGCTTGTTAATGATAGTCTTGCTGTTTGTATTTTCTTTGACGGGTCATATCGCACTTTTTTCCTCCACTAGGGAGGTTTTTAACGAGGCGTATGATACGTCACGCTGTATGATTTTTTCATGATTGAATAAAATCATACAGTTGCTGATAAAAAAACAATCTAAGCACATATGATTTTATGTTTCCCAAATTTTTTTAACTTTACGTTGCATACTATTTTGTAAATGCGAATTTAATGTCACCCTTTGTTTTTTACAATATTACGAATTTTTATACATTATCACCAACATATTTTAACCTTTCGTTTTACCAAATTGTCTAAAAAGTATGATTGAAATACTAAAAGCCATAACAAAAGATTTGTTCTGTTAGATAAGTTGTAATATCTCGATTTACATTTCGCATTAATTTTTTCCTCTATTCAGTGTTTGTGGTAAATAGCCGTTATTATTGTACTCTGCAAGTATTTATAAAGAAGTGTATAAATGATGTAAGTTTCATTGTTGGACCCAAGTTTGTATATCAATTAATGCCACATAATACAAAATTGTAGATAAATGTATGTTATCAAATTATTACGTTGCCATATCAGTATTAACATTAAATCTGATTAACCTGAAATATATAATGTTTTATTTTATGGAAACGCTTCTTACTCACATGGGCTTACAACTTTACCTATAAATGATAGTTTTCTTGATAAAAAATCTCATTCGAAATTAGCCTTACGAACTATACTCAAGTGGCAACAACATTTGTATACAAGATGGCAAGCCTAACTTTTTATTCTCTTTTAGTTATTTTATTCATTATGGTTGGTGCAGTGACGGCTACAAACAAGAATGAAAAGATTATCATGAAAAATAATTGTGAAGCAAAAATTGACATGCCTTGTGCTGGGGAAGTTTTCGATAGTATATTCAAAACTGGGAGCGTTTCAAGCAAGTGTTGCGGTGAACTCCTTGTATTAGGAAGAAAGTTCCACTACGCATTGGTGAAGAGGACACTTGAAGATCCCTTATTCAAAAAACTAGACCACAAGACAATCATTCGAAAAAGTGTGAAGACTTGGAAAAATTGCCTTGTACTTACCCCTTCACCATCACCGTCTGCTTGAAGACGTAGTGTTGCTTCACTTTGAAAAAGGTTGTAAGACGTAACATCTTCAAATCAGTAACATGTTTTCTGTTTACGATATTATTGCATGAAATTACTAAGTAAAATTAAATTTAATTCATGTCAAGTTGAATAGAAATGATATATATGTAAGTGGTAACAAAATGTTTCTATTGAAGCTATTACATAATACAATAAGATTTTGTTTTTTGTGTCGAAACATCTCTATTTGGTTGCTTCAAATGTCTTTTTTTTTTGCTTTGAAACACAATAACTATTCGAGTTCTACACATCAATTTATTTGGTTTTGATTTTAAAAAATATCATGTTTCTGCATATTTGATTCATTCTTACAATTAGGAATTAGTTACTTGATGGAAGGGTTATAAATTCAAATATTTTTCATCGTTGAATTTTACGTATTGTATAATCTTGTGTTGTCTTTCTAACAATCAATGAATAGTGACAAGTTCTCGTTTCTTTGAATAAAATTATACAGTTGCTGATAAAAAAACAAACTAAGCGCATATGATTTTATGTTTCCCAAATTTTTTTAACTTTACGTTGTATACTATTTTGTAAATGCGAATTTAATGTCACCCATTGTTTTTTACAATATTACGAATTTTTATACATTATCACCAACATATTTTAACCTTTCTTTTTACCAAATTGTCTACAAAAGTATGATTGAAATACTAAAAGCCATAACAAAAGATCTGTTCTGTTAGATAAGTTGTAATATCTCGATTTACATTTCACATTAATTTTTTCCTCTATTCAGTGTTTGTGGTAAATAGCCATTATTATTGTACTTTGCAAGTATTTATAAAGAAGCGTATGAATGATGTATGTTTCGTTGTTGGACCCAATTTTGTATATCGATTAATGCACATATTACAAAATTGTAGATAAATGTATGTTATCAAATTATTACGTTGCCATATTAGTATTAACATTAAATCTGATTAACCTGAAATATATAATGTTTTATTTTATGGAAACGCTTCTTACTCACATGGGCTTACGACTTTACCTATAAATGATAGTTTTCTTGATAATAAATCTCATTCGAAATTAGTCTTACGAACTATACTCAAGTGGAAACATCATTTGTATACAAGATGGCAAGCCTCACTTTTTATTCTCTCTTAGTTATTTTATTCATTATGGTTGGTGCAGTGACGGCTACAAACGAGAATGAAAAGATTATCATGAAAAATAATTGTGAAGCTAAAATTGACATGCCTTGTGCTGGGGAAGTTTTTGATAGTATATTCAAAACTGGGAGCGTTTCAAGCAAGTGTTGCGGTGAACTCCTTGTATTAGGAAGAAAGTTCCACTACGCATTGGTGAAGAGGACACTTGAAGATCCCTTATTCAAAAAACTAGACCACAAGACAATCATTCGAAAAAGTGGGAAGACTTGGAAAAATTGCCTTGTACTTACCCCTTCACCATCACCGTCTGCTTGAAGACGTAGTGTTGCTTCACATTGAAAAAGGTTGTAAGACGTAACATCTTCAAATCGGTAACATGTTTTCCGTTTACGATATTGTTGCATGAAATTACTAAGTAAAATTTTGAATCCGTGTTCGCGCCATCAATTGGTGCTTCTGGAGGTATTTTAGTGGTGTGGGAGGTAAGCAAATTCAATATAGAAAAAGTCGAGGTGGAACGAAATTTTATTGTGATGCGAGTCTGATGGTTATAGGATGACATGGCTTGTGGGATTGTTGTCGTATACGCCCCATCAGAGTTGGACAGACAACAAGTAGTTTTGGCAGCGATATTGGATAAAATTAGAGATCAAGAGGGGCCATGTTGTATTGCGGGGGATTTCAACGCAATCTTACATGAATCAGATAGAATTGGGGTGTCGGACAGGGATATGGAAATGGAAAATTTCGGTGAATTTGTATTACATGCGGGATTAATGGATTTGCCACTTTTAGGTAAACGATACACTTGGTTTGGTCCAAAAAATAGATGCAGCCAAATTAATCACTTTTTGATATTGACAGGTTGGATGGATGCTTTCAGCTCAATCTAACAAGAGGCTTTAGCGCGGGGCGTATCAGATCACACGCCATTGTTGTTGAGATGTGATGAGAACGATTGGGGACCTTGGCCTTTCAGGTTCTTCAATTGCTGGATGGAGGGTAGATATCATGTTCGCCAAATCGTAGAAGAATGGGTCCGATTGACAGTTTTGGGCATTGGCAACGTGAACATTATGGTGAAATTGCGACATTTGAAATCATTCTTGAAACAGTGGAACCGTGACAGTTTTGGGGATGTGAACGCGATTATTTCTGAGATGCAAGGCAAGATCGATCAGGCGGACGTAGCGGCAAATACAAATAGTGTTGATGAGGGAGTTGAGGTAGAAAGACGTCAGTGGCTACAGGCATTGTAGGGAGCTATGCGACATAAGGAGGCGACGTGGAGACAAAAATCGCGAGCGATATGGCTTCGATTGGGTGATTGAAATACGGCATTCTTTCATCGATCCGCTAAATTGCGAGCAGGAATGAATTTTATTCCGGGTTTTTTGATTAATGACAAGTGGATCACTGCACCATTTCAGATGCGCCGACATGTGGTGCAAGCGTTCACTAAACATTTTTCTAGTGATACGCGGGAGTGTGTATGGCATTTTGAGGGGGAGTTCCGACAGGTATCCTCGATTGCTAGGGAGAAGTTGGTCGCGACATTCTCCTTGGAGGAAATTCACAACGTAGTGAGGGAATGTGATGGTTCGAAAGCGCCGGGTCCAGACAGTTTTACTTTGGATTTCTATAAGAAAGGGTGGGAGGTGGTCAGCGGCGATGTTCTACAATTTTTCGAAATCTTCCATCCTAGTGATCGGTTACCAAAAGATGCAAATTTCACGTTCATTGTCTTATTATCTAAGGTATCATCTCCTAAGACTCTTGGTGAATGTAGGCCTATATGTTTGGTGAATTCGGTGTATAAAATATTAGCAAAATGTCTAGCGAATCGATTGCAGTTAGTTTTGGGTGATTTGATAAGTGACACGCAGTTAGCCTTTATAAAGGGTCGTCAATTAGTGGATGGGGTACTTCTGGTTATTGAGGTTGTGCATTCCCTGCGTCAGAGGGGAGCTAGTGGTTTTTTATTGAAACTCGATTTTGCAAAGGCATACGACTGTGTTAGTTGGCGTTTTTTGGATGACGTACTAGGTAAAATGGGTTTCTGCGACTTATGGCGTAATTGGATTAGTGAATGTATCAGCTCTGCCAGGTTATCGGTGGTACTCAACGATAATGCTACAAAACAATTCCGAATGGGTAGAGGTTTGCGACAAGGTTGTCCGCTATCGCCATTACTTTTTGTGGTTGTAGCGGAAGCGATGCACTTGATGTTACGAAGGGCTGAATTTGGAGGATTGATCCGTGGGGTGGAAGTGGCGTCTGGAATATTTTTGACACATCTGCAGTTCGCTGACGACACATTGTTATTTTTTAGGGATCTTTAGCAATCGCGCAAAGCTTAAAACAGATTCTGCATTGTTTTCAAGTCTGTTCGGGTTTGTCGATAAATTTCGGTAAAAGCTCCTTATATTCAATTGTTATAGGAGATGACTTGAGTGCTAGTGTGGCCGAGGTGATGGGGTGTAGAAGAGCTGATTTTCCGTTCGTATATTTGGGCTTTTCGATAGGAGCGAATCCGAGATTGATAGCTACTTGGGAGCCAATAATTGCAAATTTTAGGCGCAAGCTAGCAGGATGGAAACGATCATCTTTGTCCTTTGCTGCTCGTGTTGTTTTGGTGAACTTGGTACTTTCCTCTCTACCTATATTTTATATGGGGTTATTTGTTGCTCCAAAGGGGGTGATTGACAGGATAGATAGGATACGGAGGGCTTTCCTATGGGGAGGTGTTGGATTGGAACGACGTATGAGTAGAGTAGGGTGGGAGGTGGTATGTCGGCCAAAACAGTTTGGGGGTTTGGGAGTTGCGGATTTACGGGTAAAGAACATGGCTTTGCTCTCTAAATGGGTTTGGAGATACGCGCGCGATAAAGACTCTCTATGGCGTCGTTTGATAGTAGCGAAGTATGGTGAACATACGCAGTGGTGGCGCTTTAACACAGAGAAGTTGTCGTCGATGTCGATTGTATGGAGACAAATTGTTGCAAATTCATGCCCAGCACAGGTAGAAAAACACATGGGCATGACCGGTTTCATGTGGAAACTTGGTAATGGGAGATCAATCCTTTTTTGGTTCGATCCGTGGGTTGAAAAGTTGGCCTTAAAGGATGTGTTCCCGCATCTTTTCTCGTTAGCGATGGACAAATTAGCGAGGGTATGTGACTACATGATGGGTGATAGTTTATCGCACCAGCATTGGGTTGGTTTCTTTAGGAGACAATTGAGGGATTTCAAGCTTGGGCAGTTGCGGGAATTGCAGAAGTTGGTGTCTAAGTTTCGTGTATGGGAAGGCAAGATGGACACGTTGTTTTGGAGGCCGGATGACCGTGGAAATTTTTCGGTTCAGACCTTGTCAAAGCTGCTTATGTTTTATAAGGTTGGGGATATGGATTTAGGCAAATGCTTTGCTTGGAAAGTGTTGGTACCGCCTAAGGTTCAGGCCTTCTTGTGGTTCACATGGCTACGGCGATTACCCACGGCTGATTTCTTGCGTGCTCGTGGGATTCCATTACCGGATGATCAAGGACGTTGTCCTTGGTGTACAACAGAAGAGGAGAGCATCACTCACATTTTGTACGAATGTTATTTTGCGCGATCAGCTTGGGTATGGATGCGACAATGGTGGGGAATTGACACAACTTTCCCGGTTAGTTTTGATGCATTTTTTGTGATTGATTTCCATAGTGTTTTTACGGGTTGCATGAAAATGTGGTGGATAGCGAGTGTTGCTGCATTATTGTGGTCGCTATGGTTAGCGAGAAATGAATATATCTTCCGTGGGAAACGCTTGAATTTAGCTGAATTATGTTTCTTGGTAAAATTGAGATCATACTACTGGATAAAAGTTGATAGGCGAGGTGAGATGTTCCCGGAATCCATATGGTGGACATGTCCTACTCAGTTTGAGGTTAGTGCGCAACCAAAAAGAGTGAGGGTGGGACGGTGCTGGCAGCCTCCTTTAAGGGGCGTGTTAAAATTCAACATTGATGGATCGGCGCGCGGTAAGCCGGGTCCGGCGGGGTTTGGTGGCGTAATGAGAGATGAAGATAGCCGTATATTGGTTTTGTTCTCAGGACCTTTAGGTGTGATGGAATCGAACGAAGCGGAAGTGCGAGCGATAGCTTTTGCCTTGGGTATGATACAAGAGAGGGAATGGCGGAAGGGATGTGTTATCATAGAGTCGGACTCTCAAGTGGCGTTGAGTTGGGTTACTCAATCCGCAAAATGTCCTTGGCGGTTGTGGGAGGTTTTCTTAGCGATAGATCAGGCTTTTCAAGTAGCGTATGACATTCAATTCTGTTATGTGCCGAGGGAGGCGAATGGCTTCGCGGATGTCTTAGCGAAAGAGGGTGTGGACAGAATTTCGACTTTTGTGGCATGTATATGAGTTGGTGTTTTGTTCTTTATGTATATGACGGATCGCATTGTACTCTTTTCCTCCATTAGGTTTAGAGATGTTTTTAACGAGGCGTGTGATCCGTCAAGCTGTATGTTTTTTATATTAATAATACAATGGTGGGGAATCGACACAATTTTCCCGGTTAGTTTTGATGCATTTTATGTGATTGATTTCCATAGTGTTTTTACGGGCTGCATGAAAATGTGGTGGATAGCGAGTGTTGCAGCATTATTGTGGTCGTTATGGCTAGCAAGAAATGAATATATCTTCCGTGGGAAACGTTGGAATTTAGCTGAATTATGTTTCTTGGTAAAATTGAGATCATACTACTAGATAAAAGCTGATAGGCGTGGTGAGATGTTCCCGGAAGCCGTTTGGTGGACATGTCCTACTAAATTTGAGGTTAGTGCACAACCAAAACAGGTGAGGGTGGGAAGGTGCTGGCAACCTCCTTTAAGAAGCGTTTTAAAATTCAACACTAATGGATCGGCGCGCGGTAAGCCTGGTCCGGCGGGGTTTGGTGGCGTAATGAGAGATGAAGACAGTCGCATATTGGGTTTGTTCTCAGGCCCTTTATACGTGATGGAATCGAACGAAGCGGAGGTGCGAGCGATAGCTTTTGCCTTGGGTATGGTACAGGAGAGGGAATGGCGAAAGGGTTGTGTTATCATAGAGTCGGACTCTCAAGTGGCGTTGAGTTGGGTTACACAATCCACAAAACGTCCTTGGCGGTTATGGGAGGTTTTTTTGGCAATCGATCAAGCTTGCCAAGTCACGTATGACATCCAATTCTGTTATGTGCCGAGGGAGGGGAATGGATTCGCGGATGCATTAGCCAAAGAGGGGGTGGATATACTTTCGACATTTGTGGCATGTTTGTGAATTGGTGTTATGTTCTTTTTGTTTCCTTTTGTACTCGACGGATTGCATCGTACTCTTTTCCTCCATTAAGTTTAGGGAGGTTTTTAACGAGGCGTGTGTTTCCGTCAAGCTGTATGTTTTTTGACACATCAATAAAAGCATACGGTTGCCGATAAAAAAAATCATACAGTTGCCGATCAAAAAAATTTACTAAGTAAAGTTAAATTTAATTCATGTCAAGTTGAATAGAAATGATATATATGTAAGTGGTAACAAAATGTTTCTATTGAAGCTATTACATAATACAATAAGATTTTTTTTGTCGAAACATCTCTATTTGGTTGCTTCAAATATCTTTTTTTTTGCTTTTAAACACAGTAACTATTCGAGTTCTACACATCAATTTATTTGGTTTTGATTTTAAAAAATATCATGTTTCTGCATATTTGATTCATTCTTACAATTAGGAATTAGTTACTTGATGGAAGGGTTATAAATTCAAATATTTTTCATCGTTGAATTTTACGTATTGTATAATCTTGTGTTGTCTTTCTAACAATCAATGAATAGTGACGAGTTCTCGTTTCTTTGATCAGTGGATCGTCAAAAAATTGAAATATTTTGTATTTACTAAAATAGTTTTGTCGACAACATCTCCTGTCAATTACACGTTTGATTCATCGATGCATTGCTTTTAAGAGGATGTTATTTTCATTTTGTTATGGAATGGTTGAATTTTTATTCATAAAGTTCCATGGTAAGAACAAATTAATAGAAATGAAAAGAAAGTATGAATGGAGGTTGCATGTAACAAGCATTTTTAGTTTAAGAAATAACACGGATTCAATAGCTCATGGTTATTTAAAAAAATACATTTTTGCAAATCAACACAATATGTGATCATGTGTTAAACCAAAGAGAATAATTTGTCCGACAAGAACATCGTTTTTTGTACTTACCCTAAAAATCCACTATTAATGCTTATTCTATTATTTTTTTATCTGTATCAACAGTGTATCCAAGAAGAACCTAATAGAAGACACTAAAAAGAAAAGAAAATATAAAAAATTGAGTTTGTGGTAATCAATTTAATTAACATTTTATTAATTTTTTCGAGTTTTTTAAATCAAACATAGATGTTGAGGACCTAAGAAAAAATGGTTGTTTATAGCTTGGCTAATATAAAAATTAGTTAGTTTCCTTAATATAATAATCATTTTTGAATAAGGTTACTACCTAAAAAGACTTGTAGCTCTTCTTACACAAAAAGACTTGGCTAATATAAAAATTAGTTAGTTTCCTTAATATAATAATCATCTTATTGTCGTCACAAGTAAATTACCCTTTAGTTCAAGTTTCTCTCAATGTTTTAGATCAACTCGTTTGACTTTTAAACATCGAATTATATTTTTTCTTAGTCAAATATGTTAAACATTAAGCTTAATTACTAACAAACTAAGCGCATATGATTTTATGTTTCCCAAATTTTTTAACTTTACGTTGCATACTATTTTGTAAATGCGAATTCAATGTCACCCTTTGTTTTTTACAATATTACGAATTTTTATACATTATCACCAACATATTTTAACCTTTCGTTTTACCAAATTTTATGCAACGCTTCTTACTCACATGGGCTTACGACTTTACCTATAAATGATAGTTTTCTTGATAATAAATCTCATTCGAAATTAGTCTTATGAACTATATACTCAAGTGGAAACATCGTTTGTATACAAGATGGCAAGCCTCAGTTTTTATTCTCTCTTAGTTATTTTATTCATTATGTTTGGTGCAGTGACGGCTACAAACGAGAATGAAAAGATTATCATGAAAAATAATTGTGAAGCTAAAATTGACATGCCTTGTGCTGGGGAAGTTTTCGATAGTATATTCAAAACTGGGAGCGTTTCAAGCAAGTGTTGCGGTGAACTCCTTGTATTAGGAAGAAAGTGCCACTACGCATTGGTGAAGAGGACACTTGAAGATCCCTTATTCAAAAAACTAGACCACAAGACAATCATTCGAAAAAGTGTGAAGACTTGGAAAAATTGCATTGTACTTACCCCTTCACCATCACCGTCTGCTTGAAGACGTAGTGTTGCTTCACTTTGAAAAAGGTTGTAAGACGTAACATCCTCAAATCAGTAACATGTTTTCCGTTTACGATATTGTTGCATGAAATTACTAAGTAAAATTAAATTTAATTCATGTCAAGTTGAATAGAAATGATATATATATATAAGTGGTAAAAAAATGTTTCTATTGAAGCTATTACATAATACAATAAGATTTTTTTTTGTGTCGAAACATCTCTATTTGGTTGCTTCAAATATCTTTTTTTTTCTTTTAAACACAGTAACTATTCGAGTTCTACACATCAATTTATTTGGTTTTGGTTTTAAAAAATATCATGTTTCTGCATATTTGATTCATTCTTACAATTAGGAATTAGTTACTTGATGGAAGGGTTATAAATTCAAATATTTTTCATCGTTGAATTTTACGTATTGAATAATCTTGTGTTGTCTTTCTAACAATCAATGAATAATGATGAGTTCTCGTTTCTTTGATCAATGGATAGTCAAAAAATTGAAATATTTTGTATTTACTAAAATAGTTTTGTCGACAACATCTCCTGTCAACTACACGTTTGATTCATCGATGCATTGCTTTTAAGAAGATGTTATTTTCATTTTGTTATAGAATGGTTGAATTTTTATTCATAAAGTTCCATGGTAAGAACAAATTAATGGAAATGAAAAGAAAGTATGGATGGAGGTTGCATGTAAAGAGCATTTTTAGTTTAAGAAATAACACGGATTCAATAGCATATAGTTACTTAAAAAAATACATTTTTGCAAATCAACACTATATGCGATCATGTGTTAAACCAAATAGAATATTTTGTCCGACAAGAACGTCGTTTTTTGTACTTACCCTAAAAATCCACTATTAATGCTTATTCTATTATTTTTTTATCCGTATCAACAGTGTATCCAAGAAGAACCTAATAGAAGACACTAAAAACAAAAGAAAATATAAAAATTTGAGTTTGTGGTAATCAATTTAATTAACATTTTATTCATTTTTTCGAGTTTTTTAAATCAAACATAGATGTTTAGGACATAAGAAAAAATGGTTGTTTATAGTTTGGCTAATATAAAAATTAGTTAGTTTCCTTAATATAATAATCATTTTTGAATAAGGTTACTACTTAAAAAGACTTGTAGCTCTTCTTACACAATAACGACATACGCCTCACTCTATGTTGATAATAAAATGCTATTACACGAAGACAATATATTATTGTCGTCACAAGTAAATTACCCTTTAGTTCAAGTTTCTCTCAATGTTTTAGATCAACTTGTTTGACTTTTAAACATCGAATTATATTTTTTCTTAGTCAAATATGTTAAACATTAAGCTTAATTACTAACAAACTAAGCGCATATGATTTTATGTTTCCCAAATTTTTTAAACTTTACGTTGCATACTATTTTGTAAATGCGAATTTAATGTCACCCTTTGTTTTTTACAATATTACGAATTTTTATACATTATCACCAACATATTTTAACCTTTCGTTTTACCAAATTGTCTACAAAAGTATGATTGAAATACTAAAAGCAATAACAAAAGATTTGTTCTGTTAGATAAGTTCTAATATCTCGATTTACATTTCGCATTAATTTTTTCCTCTATTCAGTGTTTAAGGTAAATAGCCGTTATTATTGTACTTTGCAAGAATTTATAAAGAAGCGTATGAATGATGTAAGTTTCATTGTTGGACCCAATTTTGTATATCAATTAATGCCACATAATACAAAATTGTATATAAATGTATGTTATCAAATTATTACGTTGCCATATCAGTATTAACATTAAATCTGATTAACCTGAAATATATAATGTTTTATTTTATGGAAACACTTCTTACTCATATGGGCATACGACTTTACCTATAAATGATAGTTTTCTTGATAATAAATCTCATTCGAAATTAGTCTTACGAACTATACTCAAGTGGCAACATTATTTGTATACAAGATGGCAAGCCTCACTTTTTATTCTCTCTTAGTTATTTTGTTCATTATGGTTGGTGCAGTGACAGCTACAAACGAGAATGACAAGATTATCATGAAAAATAATTGTGAAGCTAAAATTGACATGCCTTGTGCTTGGGAAGTTTTCCATAGTATATTCAAAACTGGGAGCGTTTCAAGCAAGTGTTGCGGTGAACTCCTTGTATTAGGAAGAAAGTGCCACTACGCATTGGTAAAAAGGACACTTGAAGATCCCTTATTCAAAAAACTAGACCACAAGACAATCATTCGAAAAAGTGTGAAGACTTGGAAAAATTGCCTTGTACTTACCCCTTCACCATCACCGTCTGCTTGAAGACGTAGTGTTGCTTCACTTTGAAAAAGGTTGTAAGACGTAACATCTTCAAATCAGTAACATGTTTTCTGTTTACGATATTATTGCATGAAATTACTAAGTAAAATTAAATTTAATTCATGTCAAGTTGAATAGAAATGATATATATGTAAGTGGTAACAAAATGTTTCTATTGAAGATATTACATAATACAATAAGATTTTTTTTGTGTCGTAACATCTCTATTTGGTTGCTTCGAATATATTTTTTTCTTCTTTTAAACACGGTACCTATTCGAGTTCTACACATCAATTTATTTGGTTTTGAATTTAAAAATATCATGTTTTTGCATATTTGATTCATTCTTACAATTAGGAATTAGTTACTTGATGGAAGGTTATAAATTCAAATATTTTTCATCGTTGAATTTTACGTATTGTATAATCTTGTGTTGTCTTTCTAACAATCAATGAATAGTGACAAGTTCTCGTTTCTTTGATCAATGGATCGTCAAAAAATTGAGATATTTTGTATTTACTAAAATAGTTTTCTCGATAACATCTCCTGTCAATTACATGTTTGATTCATCGATGCATTGCTTTTAAGAGGATGTTATTTTCATTTTGTTGTGAAATGGTTGAATTTTTAATCATAAAGTTCCATGGTAAGAACGAATTAATCGAAATGAAAAGAAAGTATGAATGGAGGTTGCATGTAACAACCATTTTTAGTTTAAGAAATAACACGGATTCAATAGCTCATGGTTATTTAAAAAATACATTTTTGCAAATCAACACTATATGCGATCATGTGTTAAACCAAATAGAATATTTTGTTGCAATCATCTTATTTAGGCCCGGATCGGGCATGTCGTACTGCACTCGAAGGGACTCATCTCAAACAAGTAAGCCTTCATCGCGTGTCCATTATCTAAGAACTTATCTCGATAGCATCGTCTCATGTCGTAGCGAATGTGCTAGATACCAAAAAAAATTCATTTTGGTTATATATTTTTTCTTTAATATACGACATTATTGAGCAAAAAAATAGAATATTTTGTCAGACAAGAACGTCATTTTTTGTACTTACCCTAAAAATCCACTATTAATGCTCATTCTATTATTTTTTTTCCGTATCAGCAGTGTATCCAAGAAGAACCTAATAGAAGACACTAAAAACAAAAGAAAATATTAAAAAATTGAGTTTGTGGTAATCAATTTAATAACATTTTATTCATTTTTTCGAGTTTTTTAAATCAAACATAGATGTCCGATCACGGGGGAAGGGGCCTGCTGTGTATTGTGTCGGACGCGTGAAGAGACACTCGATCATCTCTTGCTTCACTGCCCAGCGGCTTGGGCAGTTTGGACAGATTTTTTCCGATGGTGGGGTATGGATATGGTACAGCCGTGGAGTGTGAATAATTTACTGGAGATGTGCTTTGGTTCCTTGTTTATGGGACACTTGCGTGATTGGTGGATGGTGGGGTGTGCAGCGACATTTTGGTCTCTATGGTTAGCGCGTAACAATGCTTTGTTCAATAGTATTCGGGCGTCAGCGGGGGAAATTGTTTTTCTCATCAAGCTGAGGTCGATGTATTGGGTGCGGATGCTAAATAATGAGTGTGTGATTTTGGAATCGGCGTGGTGGGATTCTTTTTTGAAGTGTACGGCTAGTGTAACGAGTAATTTAACATGGGTGAATATACAATGGGAGAGGCCACCGGTGGGGGTGTTTAAATTCAATGTCGATGGGTCGGCGAGAGGAAAACCGGGTAAAGCTGGATGTGGGGGCGTGCTAAGAGATGAATTTGGACGTATTTTTGCATTATTTTCAAGTCAGATAGGGGTTGCGGATTCAAATGAAGCTGAGCTGCAAGCTATTTCTCACGCATTGGAGATGGTGGTTGGCTCGGGGTAGGAACAACGTCCGTTGGTGGTGGAATCGGACTCCACTACGGCTGTGGCTTGGGTCATGTATTTGGAGAAGCGGCCGTGGAAGTTTTGGCGCTGGTTCCGGCGAATTGACGAAGCGTGTGAGGCGCTAAATGATGTATGTTTCCAACACGTTTTTAGAGAGGCGAATAGGCTAGCGGATGTTTTGGCAAAAAGTGGTGTCGATAGACCGAGTTGGTTTAAGCAATGTGCCTAGCATTATTTATATTTTGTGATTGGTGTTTGTTCTGTGTACACGCTCACGAGTACTCTTTTCCTCTGTAGGATTTAGAGAGGTTTTTAACGAGGCTTGTGAGCGTGATGGTCATGTATGTTATCTTCTCAATAAAACATGCATGTTGCCGATTAAAAAAATCAAACATAGATGTTGAGGACCTAAGAAAAAAATGGATGTTTATAGCTTTGCTAATATAAAAATTAGTTAGTTTCCTTAAAATAATAATCATTTTTGAATAAGGTTATTACCTAAAAAGACTTGTAGCTCTTCTTACACAATAACGACATACGCCTCACTCTATGCTAATAATAAAATGTTATTACACGAAGACAATATCTTATTGTCGTCACAAGCAAATTACCCTTTAGTTCAAGTTTCTCTCAATGTCTTAGATCAACTTGTTTTGACTTTTAAACATCGAATTATATTTTTTCTTAGTCAAATATGTTAAACATTAAGCTTAATTACTAACAAACTAAGCGCATATGATTTTATGTTTCCCAATTTTTTTTAACTTTACGTTGCATACTATTTTGTAAATGCGAATTTAATGTCACCCTTTGTTTTTTACAATATTACGAATTTTTATACATTATCACCAACATATATTAACCTTTCGTTTTACCAAATTGTCTACAAAAGTATGATTGAAATGCTAAAAGCCATAACAAAAGATTTGTTATGTTAGATAAGTTGTAATATCTTGATTTACATTTCGCATTAATTTTTTCCTCTATTCAGTGTTTGTGGTAAATAGTTGTTCTTATTGTACTTTGCAAGTATTTATAAAGAAGCGTATGAATGATGTAAGTTTCATTGTTGGACCCAATTTTGTATATCAATTAATGCCACATAATACAAAATTGTAGATAAATGTATGTTATCAAATTATTACGTTGCCATATCAGTATTGACATTAAATCTGATTAACCTGAAATATATAATGTTTTATTTTATGGAAACACTTCTTACTCACATGGGCTTGCAACTTTACCTATAAATGATAGTTTTCTTGATAATAAATCTCATTCGAAATTAGTCTTACGAACTATACTCAAGTGGCAACATCATTTGTATACAAGATGGCAAGCCTCACTTTTTATTCTCTCTTAGTTATTTTATTCATTATGGTTGGTGCAGTGACAGCTACAAACGAGAATGACAAGATTATCATGAAAAATAATTGTGAAGCTAAAATTGACATGCCTTGTGCTTGGGAAGTTTTCGATAGTATATTCAAAACTGGGAGCGTTTCAAGCAAGTGTTGCGGTGAACTCCTTGTATTAGGAAGAAAGTGCCACTACGCATTGGTAAAAAGGACACTTGAAGACCCCTTATTCAAAAAACTAGACCACAAGACAATCATTCGAAAAAGTGTGAAGACTTGGAAAAATTGCCTTGTACTTACCCCTTCACCATCACCGTCTGCTTGAAGACGTAGTGTTGCTTCACATTGAAAAAGGTTGTAAAACGTAACATCTTCAAATCAGTAACATGTTTTCCGTTTACGATATTGTTGCATGAAATTACTAAGTAAAATTAAATTTAATTCATGTCAAGTTGAATAGAAATGATATATATGTAAGTGGTAACAAAATGTTTCTATTGAAGACATTACATAATACAATAAGATTTTTTTGTGTCGTAACATCTTTATTTGGTTGCTTCGAATTTCTTTTTTTTTTCTTTTAAACACAGTACCTATTCGAGTTCTACACATCAATTTATTTGGTTTTGATTTTAAAAATATCATGTTTTTGCATATTTGGTTCATTCTTACAATTAGGAATTAGTTACTTGATGGAAGGGTTATAAATTCAAATATTTTTCATCGTTGAATTTTACGTATTGTATAATCTTGTGTTCTCTTTCTAACAATCAATGAATAGTGACAAGTTCTCGTTTCTTTGATCAATGGATCGTCAAAAAATTTAAATATTTTGTATTTACTAAAATAGTTTTGTCGACAACATCTCCTGTCAATTACACGTTTGATTCATCGATGCATTGCTTTTAAGAGGATGTTATTTTCATTTTGTTATGGAATGGTTGAATTTTTAAACATAAAGTTCCATGGTAAGAACGAATTAATCGAAATGAAAAGAAAGTATGAATGGAGGTTGCATGTAACAACCATTTTTAGTTTAAGAAATAACTCGGATTCAATAGCTCATGGTTATTTAAAAAAATACATTTTTGCAAATCAACACTATATGCGATCATGTGTTAAACCAAATAGAATATTTTGTCCGACAAGAACGTCGTTTTTTGTACTTACCCTAAAAATCCACTATTAATGCTTATTCTATTATTTTTTTATTTTTCCGTATCAACAGTGCATCCAAGAAGAACTTAATAGTAGACACTAAAGACAAAAGAAAATATAAAAAAATGAGTTTGTGGTAATAAATTTAATTAACATTTTATTCATTTTTTCAGGTTTTGTAAATCGAACATAGATGTTTAGGACCTAAGAGAAAAATGGTTGTTTATAGCTTGGCTAATATAAAAATTAGTTAGTTTCCTTAATATAATAATCATTTTTGAATAAGGTTATTACTTAAAAATACTTGTAGCTCTTCTTACACAATAACGACATACGCCTCACTCTGTGCTGATTTCTACAAGAAAGGTTGGGAGGTGGTGAGGGGTGACGTTATCTGATTCTTTGAGTGTTTTCATGCTAGCGGTTTGTTGCCCAAAGGAGCGAACTGTTCTTTCATCGTGCTGTTACCTAAGGTGTCGGCTCCTAAAACATTAGGTGAGTATCGTCCTATCTGTCTGGTCAATTTGATGTATAAATTGCTGGCAAAATGTTTAGCAAATCGGCTAGAATTAGTGTTGGGTGGTCTAATTAGCGACACGCAATCAGCTTTCATTAAGGGGCGACAGTTAGTGGATGGGGTATTATTGGCTATTGAGGTTATTCTTTCGCTTAGACAAAGATGCGCTGGTGGTTTTCTTCTGAAATTGGACTTTGCTAAATCCTACGACTGTGTCAGTTGGCATTTTTTAGATGCAGTATTAACTCGAATGGGGTTTTGTGTAACTTGGCGTGCTTGGGTTAGAGAATGCATTAGTTCTGCCCGCCTATCGGTGTTACTTAATGGCAGTGCGACGAAAGAAATTTAGGATGGGTCGTGGTTTGCGCCAAGGCTGACCGTTATCGCCTTTACTGTTCGTTGTGGTTGTGGAGGCATTACATTTGATGATGGGTAAAGCAGAGTCCGAGGGATTAATTCGGGGGTCGAGGTGGTGTCGGATGTGTTCTTAACGCACCTACACTTTGCTGATGATACACTCCTATTTTTCGAGGCCTCATTGGAAGTTGCATGTAATATCAAGCGTATCTTACACTGCTTTCAAGTATGCTTTGGCTTGAGGATTAATTTTGCTAAGAGCTCGCTACATGCAATTGGCATGGAAGAGGAGTTGGGAGTAGTAGTGGCCGAAGTGTTGGGATGTAGACGGGGTATGCTGCCGTTTATTCACCTTGGGTTTCCTGTAGGAGCTAATATGAGGCTGTTATCGATATGGGAACCAGTTATCGCTAACTTTCGACGCAAGCTAGCCGGGTGGAAGCGAACGCCATTATCTTTTGCTGCTCGTATAATTTTGGTAAATTCAGTACTTTCATCTCTGCCTATTTTTTACCTGGGCTTGTTTGTGGCTCCAAAGGGGGTGATTGAGAAATTGGATCGTATACGTAGAACATTCCTTTGGGGAGGCGTTGGCCTTGAATGGAGGATGAATAGGGTAGGGTGGGAGGTTGTGTGTAGACCACGGCATTTGGGAGGCTTGGGAGTGGATTTACAGGTGAAAATATGGCATTATTATCAAAGTGGGTTTGGCGATATGCTCGTGATCGCGACCCACTGAGGCAGCGGTTAATTGTAGCTTAGTATGGTGAACATACTCAGTGGTGGCATTTCAACACGGAAATGTTGTCAACTATGTCGATTGTGTGGCGACAGATTGTGGCCAATTCTTGTTCTGCGAAAATTGATAAACATTTGGGGATGTCGGGTTTTCAATGAAAAATAGGCAATGGGCGGACAACATTATTTTGGTTTGATCCGTCGATAACACAACAACCTTTGAAAGATACGTTTCCGCGACTATTTTCCTTGGCGATAAATAAGCTAGCATGTGTGTGTGATTATTCGGAGGGTGTAAGTCTCGATCATCAGCAATGGGAAGGGTTCTTTAGACGTCAATTGAGGGTGTTGGAGCATGAGCAGTTGAGGGAGTTATGTGCCTTTGTTAGCGAGGTTCGGTTATGGGAATGTCGACTTGATACTTTAATTTGGAGACCGAACACACATGGGGAATTCTCAGTTAGTGCAATGTCGAAGCTGTTGATGTTGGATAAGGTTGGTGATGATGCTATTGGCGAATGTTTTGCTTGGCAAGTGTTGGTCCCGCCTAAAGTCCAGGTGTTCTTATGGTTTATATGGTTACGAAGGTTGCCTACGGCAGATTTATTGAGAGCACGGGGGGCGCCTTTGCGTGATGAGCAAGGAAGATGTCCATGGTGTGCATCATCGGAGGAATGTATCGCACACCTCTTCTATGAATGCCCCTGTGTGCGGAAAGTATGAGAGTGGTTGCGGCATTGGTGGGGTGTAGCAATATCTTTCCCGATGAGTTTTGACGACTTTTTTGTTGTAAACTTTCGTTGTTCCTTTACTGGTTGCATGAGAAAATGGTGGGTGGCGAGTGTTAGTGCGTTGTTGTGGTCATTATGGTTGGCTAGAATCGAGTTCATCTTTCGTGGAAAATGTATGTCGATGACTGTGTTGTGCTTTTTGGTTAAGTTGAGGTCTTTTTATTGGATTAAGGTTGATAGTGAGGGTGAGTTGTTATCCAAATCGGTTTGGTGGTCATGTCCGTCTGCGTTTGTAGTTAGTCCAGCACCGCGGAAGGTGAGGGCAGGGGTAGGTTGGCAGCCACCAATGCAGGGTGTTTTAAAATTTAATATTGATGGTTCGGCGCGAGGAAAACCGAGTCCTGCGGGGTTTGGTGGTGTGATGCGTGACGGGGGGAGTAAGATTTTGGGATTGTTTTCAGGACCGTTAGGTGTGATGGATTTAAATGAAGCTGAAGTGAGGGCGATAGCATTTGCGTTGAGTTTGGTTATGGACAAGGAGTGGCGTGACAGATGTGTGATTATAGAGTCGGATTTGCAAGTAGCTTTGAGTTGGGCTGCACGTTCGGCGAAACGGCCTTGGCAATTGCGGGAGGTATTTACAGTGATCGATCAGGCTTGTCAGGTCTCGTATGAGATACAGTTTTGTCACGTGCCTAGGGAGGAAAATGGCTTTGCGGTTGTGCTAGCGAAAGAAGGCGTGGATCGATGTTCGCTTTTTGTGGCTTTCTTATGACAGGCCTGGTTTTTTCTATGTATTCTTGGCGGATCTTATCGTACTCTTTTCCTCCACTAGGGAGGTTTTTAACGAGGCGTAGGATCCGTCACGCTGTATGCTTTTATGCTAATAAATAAAATCATACAGTCGCTGATAAAAAAAATGTTATTACACGAAGACAATATCTTATTGTCGTCACAAGCAAATTACCCTTTAGTTCAAGTTTCTCTAATGTTTTAGATCAACTTGTTTTGACTTTTAAACATCGAATTATATTTTTTCTTAGTCAAATATGTTAAACATTAAGTTTAATTACTAACAAACTAAGCGCATATGATTTTATGTTTCCAAAATTTTTTTAACTTTACATTGCATACTATTTTGTAAATGCGAATTTAATGTCACCCTTTGTTTTTTACAATATTACAAATCTTTATACATTATCACCAACATATTTTAACCTTTCGTTTTACCAAATTTGCTACAAAAGTATGATTGAAATACTAAAAGCCATAACAAAAGATTTGTTCTGTTAGATAAGTTGTAATATCGCGATTTACATTTCACATTAATTTTTTCCTCTATTCAGTGTTTGTGGTAAATAGTCGTTATTATTGTACTTTGCAAGTATTTATAAAGAAGCGTATGAATGATGTAAGTTTCTTTATTCGACCCAATTTTGTATATCAATTAATGCAACATAATACAAAATTGTAGATAAATGTATGTTATCAAATTATTATGTTGCCATATCAGTATTAACATTAAATCTGATTAACCTGAAATATATAATGTTTTATTTTATTGAAACGCTTCTTACTCACATGGGCTTACAACTTTACTTATAAATGATAATTTTCTTGATAATAAATCTCATTCGAAATTAGTCTTACGAACTATACTCAAGTGGCAACATCATTTGTATACATGATGGCAAGCCTCATTTTTTATTCTCTCTTAGTTATTTTATTCATTATGGTTGGTGCAGTGACGGCAACAAACGAGAGTGAAAAGATTATCATGAAAAATAATTGTGAAGTTAAAATTTACATGCCTTGTGCTTGAGAAGTTTTCGATAGTATATACAAAACTGGGAGCGTTTCAAGCAAGTGTTGCAGTTAACTCCTTGTATTAGGAAGAAAGTGCCTCTACGCATTGGTAAAGAGGACACTTGAAGATCCCTTATTCAAAAAACTAGACCACAAGACAATCATTCGAAAAAGTGTGATGACTTGGAAAAATTGCCTTGTACTTACCCCTTCACCATCACCATCTTCTTGAAGACGTAGTGTTGCTTCACTTTGAAAAAGGTTGTAAGATGTAACATCTTCAAATCAGTATCATGTTTTCCGTTTACGATATTGTTGCATGAAATTACTAAGTAAAATTAAATTTAATTCATGTCAAGTTGAATAGAAATGATATATATGTAAGTGGTAACAAAATGTTTCTATTGAAGCTATTACATAATACAATAAGATTTTTTGTGTCGAAACATCTCCATTTGGTTGCTTCAAATATCTTTTTTTTTTTTTGCTTTGAAACACAATAACTATTCGAGTTCAACACATCAAATTATTTGGTTTGATTTTAAAAAATATCATGTTTCTGCTTATTTGATTTATTCTTACAATTAGGAATTAGTTACTTGATGGAAGGGTTATAAATTAAAATATTATTCATCGTTGAATTTTACGTATTGTATAATCTTTTGTTGTCTTTCTAACAATCAATGAATAGTGACAAGTTCTCGTTTCTTTGATCAATGGATCGTCAAAAAATTGAAATATTTTGTATTTACTAAAATAGTTTTGTCGACAACATCTCCTGTTAATTACACGCTTGATTCATCGATGCATTGGTTTTAAGAGGATGTTATTTTTATTTTGTTATTGAATGGTTGAATTTTTATTCATAAAGTTCCATGGTAAGAACGAATTAATCGAAATGAAAAGAAAGTATGAATGAAGGTTGCATGTAACAAGCATTTTTAGTTTAAGAAATAACACGGATTCAATAGCTCATGGTTATTTAAACAAATACATATTTGCAAATCAACACTATATGCGATCATGTGTTAAACCAAATAGAATATTTTGTCCGACAAGAACGTCATTTTTTGTACTTACCCTAAAAATCCACTATTAATGCTTATTCTATTATTTTTTTTTATTTTTTCGTATCAACCGTGTATCCAAGAAGAACCTAATAGAAGACACTAAAAACAAAAGAAAATATAAAAAAATTAGTTTGTGGTAATAAATTTAATTAACATTTTATTTATATACGGTTGCCGACAAAAAAAAAACATTTTATTTATTTTTGGGTTTTGTAAATCGAGCATAGATGTTTAGGACCTATGAAAAAAATGGTTGTTTATAGCTAGGCTAATATAAAAATTAGTTAGTTTCCTTAATATAATAATCATTTTTGAATAAGGTTATTACCTAAAAATACTTGTAGTAACCCATTTTAATATTTAAACCCAAATAAATAAATAAAACCCTTATTATCATAACCCATAACCCATTTACAACCCGTGACCCAAACTCTTTTGAACCCAATACCCCTTTTATATATTAAACCCATTTACTCGGCCAAACAATAGAACCCATTACTAAAAAACCTAAACCTAATATTATTTAACCCTAGCCGCCGCCGTCGCCAGCTCGATCTGCCACCGCCGCTGCCATGAAGCCGAGCCGCCGCCACGAAGCTGAGCCGAGCACCGCTCTGTCCGCGTCATCGCCACGTGGCCGCTTCACCTGCATACAACAAAAGAAGTCAGTAATAATTTCTGAAAATTTTTCAGATCTGAAAACTGATAAAAAATTGTAATGTTTATCTTTTGGTGGCTTTTTGTAACCCCCTCGTCCCGGTCTGGTCGGATGACCGGTCCGAGTGGGCCACACGGGGAAAACCGAAGCGAAACCCGTTAAGGCTTCCCCTCGGTTAACGACCCGGAAAATTTCTTTTTAAATTAATCTTATCTAGATGCAATTAAAATCCTATGTGAAGCACAGCAGCGGAAGAACCAAACAACGCATCGCTCACCGATCAAACTAGCATAAAACAGTCCATTTTACTTCATTCTAGCAGGCCGTTTCGAAACACCTATAGGGTGTTCCGAAACGCCCTGACCTGGTCAACGGGCCTGGGTCAACCACAAGGTGACCGTTCCGAAACAGGGGTGACCCGTATCGGAACGACCTTGACGGTCAATATCTCGTGGTCAACGAGATTTGACCGTTTCGGAACTTCAAAGGCCCGTTTCGGAACAGCTTCATCTCGCCAATTTCTCAAAATTACAGTGGCGAAAACGTTCCGAAACGACCCTGATCCGTTTCGAAACGGCAGGTCATTTACGCAGGGCCGTTTCGGAACACAGGGACCCGTTCCGAAACGCCCCCTGTCTGCAGATTTTTCTGGGCTGTTTTGAGGCACAAGGATGCCTCAAAACATCCCCAAGACACCAAACCACTTCAAGGCAAGACATCCTAAAGTGTAGCAACCATACAAGCATGCTTCAACAAGGCTTAAACATGTATAATACAAAGGCAACAATCCACATCATGCATTCGTTCATACTATATTCAAACACATGTAAAACTCTTAAGGCATTGGCTAACAATTCAAGCAAGTAAATAGGCATGAGTTAACACACATCATGGCAACACAACCATGCAAAAGCAATACATATAAAGGAGTCTACACATGCTCCTATCAACCAACAACCACCACAAAACACTCATATCCCATTGCTCAACCATTACATGTCTAGCATTTTAAATCCATACTTGGGGAACTCAAGTCACAAACACACTTGGAGGCCCTCCTCTTGCCCGAGCAACCCACGAACTAAGGATCTGCAATGTTGAACAAAGAGAGCGTAAGCAAATCATGCTTAGTGAGGGCAAGCTCTAAAAACAAACCTCAACATTGCAGGGTCCGAGCACGATCTAGCCAAAGCAACACACGTATAACAAGAGTCCACAAGATATAGATGCATGAGCAATTATCTCACATATATGTCATAATCATGAGCTTAACACAACCATACATGTAATCACATTTAACATCCAACAGCTCATATATCTCAATACATTGTTGCATATATCAATCGACATTGGCACCTAGATATGACCCAAATACGCGGATAGACTCGTTGGAAACTCATATCCAACAACCACATTACCTCGGTGGGATTCCACTCATCACCGGTCTCGCGGAGGGGATTCCACTCATCCTCACGCCCCGTCGATGGGATTCCACTCATCACCGACTATATTTAAATACCATTTCCGGGCGTACCCGTACTCCTCCTTAGAAACTCAACGCCACCAAGGCCACGCGCGACTTTTGACTCATGTGTACACACTAACATCCTAATGATCGATCATTTGTATTTAAGTATACTAGTGCCAATATTTTACTCATTCCACAACACACATTTCAATCATTTCCGTGCTTAGCACGTACTCACCATGGACAGAACCATAAACCATCACCATGCATGCTTTAAGCAATACAACCCATACCTCAATTCACATGTATAGAACAATATACATAAGCATTCATATCACAAGACATACATTCAAGTTCATCCAAAGGCTTAGATTTAGTTTAGGATTAGGCTACCACCCTAATCCTAACTCTAGGTGGGTCTACCAAGCCCAACCTAGTCCATATACTCGAACCAACTAATTTAAAACCTTTAAAAGCTAACAACCACTCACCTAAGCTCCCAAGCTCCAAGACCAAGCAAGCGACCGTTCTTCAAATTCCCGGATTCGATCCCGAAGCTTCTTCTACGTTTCCCCTTGCTTCTAGTCAAACAAAACACATTCATCACTTCCCAAATCAATGCTAATTCAATCATCAATCCACATTGCAAAACACAACTCAATTTCCACAAATTCCAAATCACATAGCATCCCAAAAACCCAATTTTCGGACTCCCACAAACAAGGGCTGAAATACCCAATTCCAAGCATCCAAATGACTTCCAAAATATCCCAAATCACCCTCCTAACATAGGTAGACCATCAGCCCTTCAATTCCCACACAAATCCTCTCAAAAACCCAATTTTTCAAACCCTAAAATTGGCCCTAAAGACCCCCTACGAAAATTCATCCAAAATTGACCAAATTCATATATGTTGTATACTTTAGCATGATTAACAAAAACCCCAACACAATTTCTTAAGACCAATTGAAAAACCCCATTAAAACCCAATTTTCATCTTAAACCCTAATTTCTCAAAACCCATATTTTTGAAATTTAAGACAATAAGTAAGTAGAGGATGGAGAGGAGGTTAAGAAAATACAATTACCTCTTAAAATGGTGTGGAAATCGGTTGCTAAAATTGATGGAATAGTAACTCCAAGCTTGGGAGGCTTTAGAAATGGTGGGGGTTTTCAAAATGGGAAAAAGGAGGAAGAATGAGGGAGGAAGACAACTTTACAATAAAGTGGTCTTCCTTTATTTAAAACTTGGGTAAATAGCAACATAGGTCCTTCCAAACTTAATAAAACTCATTTAGACCATTATTTGAAATTGAATTGTTTTAATTAAGTTTTATTTAACTCGAACTAATACCCGACTAACTCCTAGGCCCAAAACACGGGTGTTACAACTCTCCCCCACTTAAGGAAATTTCGTCCCCGAAATTACCTGGTGGAAACAAATACGGAAACTGCTCAACCATATCTACTTTCCTCTCCCACGTGGCCTCTTCCACACCTCTATGCCTCCACAACACCTTGACCAACTCTATGGTCTTACCACGCAACACCTTGCTATCTGAAGCAAGTACCTCAATGGGCTCTTCATTATAGGACAAATCCGGATTCAACTCTATCTCCTCAACGGGCATCACATGCGAAGGATCTAATCTATATCTCCTAAGCATAGATACATGAAAGACATCATGGATCTTTTCTAACTCAGAAGGTAACCTCAATCGATAAGCTACGGGCCCAATCCGCTCAACTATCTCATACGGACCAATGAACCTCGGACTCAACTTGCCTTTCCGGCCAAATCTCATTACCTTCTTCCACGGAGATACTTTCAGAAACACTTTATCCCCCACTGTGTACTCAATCTCTTTCCTCTTCAAATCTGCATAAGACTTCTGACGATCCGAAGCCGCTTTCAAACGGTCACAAATCAACTTCACCTTTTCTGTGGTTCCCTTAAGCAAGTCTGGCATAGGTAACAACCTCTGACCTGTCTCAGCCCAACAAATCGGAGTCCTACACCGTCTACCATACAAAGCCTCATAAGGAGCCATCTGAATACTAGACTGATAACTGTTGTTGTAGGCAAACTCAACCAACGGTAAGTGCTTCTCCCAAGAACCCTGAAAATCAATCACACAACAACGAAGCATATCCTCTAGAATCTGTATCACTCGCTCTGACTGCCCATCGGACTGCGGATGATAAGATGTGCTGAAGTGCAGACGACTACCCAAAGCACTATGCAAACAACTCCAGAACCTCGAAGTAAATCTAGGGTCCCTATCTGAAACTATAGACTTCGGAACCCCATGAAGTCTCACAATCTCACGAATGTACAAGTTTGCCAACCTGTCTAAGGAATCCGTAGTGTTCACTACTAAGAAGTGAGCACACTTGGTGAACCTATCAACAATCACCCAAACTGAATTCTTCTTCGAAGGAGACAAAGGCAACCCCGATACAAAATCCATGGTGATCCTCTCCCACTTCCATTCCGGAATCTTCAAAGGCTGCAGTAAACCTGAAGGAACCTGATGTTCTGCCTTCACTCTCTGACAAACCATGCAACGGCTCACATACTCGGCTACATCTCTCTTCAACCCTACCCAGAAGTAATCATTCTTCAAATCTCGGTACATCTTGGTACTACCCGGATGCATAGAAAAGGGACTCGAATGCGCTTTGCTCAAAATCTGACGTCTCAGCTCAACATCTTCCGGTACCACAATTCTATCTCTAAAGCACAACAAGCTCTCACCACTGAAACTATACTCAGTCGGTCTTCCTTCGGCTATGTCTTGAACATGAGGAACTAAGCTTGCATCTTGCAACTGTTTCTCTCTAATCAACTGAATCAAAGGAGGCTTCACTTGCAACTCGGTGATCAAACCACCATCATCGGACACACTCAATCTAGCAAACATAGCTCTCAGCTCAACGGCCACTTTTCTACTCAAAGCATCGGCCACTACGTTTGCCTTACCCGGATGGTACTCAATAGTCAAGTCATAATCTTTTAACAACTCTAGCCATCTCCTCTGTCTCAAATTCAACTCTTTCTGTGTCATCAAGTACTTCAAGCTCTTGTGATCAGTGTAAACAACACACTTCTCACCATACAAGTAGTGACGCCAAATCTTCAATGCAAACACAACTGCGGCTAGCTCTATGTCATGAGTAGGATAGTTCTTCTCATGAATCTTCAACTGTCTAGAAGCATAAGCAACAACTCTCCTATCTTGCATCAAAACACATCCTAAGCCTACGTAGGAAGCATCACTGTAAATCACAAACTCCTTACCTGAAACAGGTTGTACTAACACTGGAGCATTTGTCAAAGCTTCCTTCAACTTCTCAAAGGCCTTTTGTCTTGCATCTGACCATTCAAACTTGACTCCCTTTTGCAACAACTTAGTCAAGGGAGCAGCTACTCTAGAGAAGCCATCAACGAACCTCCTATAGTAACCCGCTAATCCTAGGAAACTCCTAATCTTGGTTACGGACTTAGGTTGTTTCCACTCCACAATAGCCTCAATCTTCGATGGATCAACTCGGATGCCTTCGGCCGAAACAACATGGCCAAGAAATACAACCTCTCGAATCTAGAACTCACACTTACTGAGCTTCGCATACAACTGATTGCTCAACAATCTCTGCAAAACAAATCTCAAGTGCTCATCATGCTCTTCTTCTGTCTTCGAGTACACAAGTATATCATCAATGAAGACAACCACAAACCGGTCTAGATAGTCTCTAAAAATTCTGTTCATCATGTTCATGAAAGCTGCTGGTGCATTCGTGATCCCAAATGGCATCACAAGAAACTCATAGTGACCATATCTAGTCCTAAAAGATGTCTTCGGAACATCACACTCTTTCACTTTCAACTGATAGTATCCGGATCTCAAATCTATCTTCGAGAATACTGAAGCACCCCTCAACTGATCAAATAAATCATCTATACGAGGCAACGGATACTTGTTCTTCACGGTCAACTGATTCAGCTGTCTATAGTCAATACACATGCGCATGCTACCATCTTTCTTCTTCACAAACAACACTGGAGCACCCCACGGAGAACTACTAGGCCTAATGAAACCACGGTCTAATAATTCTTGCAACTGACTCTTCAATTCTTTCAACTCTTTCGGAGCCATACGATACGGAGCTATCGAAACTGGGTTAGACCCTGAAACTGTCTCAATCACAAACTCAACATCTCTGTCAGGAGGCAAACCCGGCAACTCTTCAGGAAACACATCTAGAAAGTCACACACTGTTCTGATATCTTTCGGTCTAGCTTCACTCATATCCGGATTCATAACATAAGCCAAATAGGCCCCACATCCAGAGTCCATCAACTTATGAGCCTCTAAAGCTGACACCACATTAGACAAGAACTTAATGTTCTCGCCCACTACCACTACCTCGTAGTCATCAGAAAGCTTCAAGGAAATTCTCTTTGTCTCAAAATCCACACTAGCCCGATGCTCAACTAACCAATCCATACCCAAAATAATATCAAAACCGTAGAAAGGAAGTTCCATCATATCAACTGAGAACACATGACCCTGAATCTTCAGCGGACACCTCCTATACATACGTCTAACTACCACTGTCTCACCAAAAGAGCTAGTAACATGCATACCTACATCTAAGATCTCAACAGGAATATCTAACTTCTGTGCATGCTCACTCAGAATGTAGGAATGTGTAGAACCCGAATCAACCAAAGAAAGCAAAGACATAGACTGTAACTCAAAATTACCTGCTATCACATCGGTGTCGTTCCCGGCCCCTCTCTGAGCATAGACCCTCGCTGGTCCTCCCGCCTCTGGCTGCACAGCCACCACATGTGCAAGGTTCCTCTGAGCATCTGCTCTAGGTGCATCAGCCCTCGGCTGGAAGTAGCCACGACCGCGCCCACGGCCTCTCTAAAAATCATTCCCTCTCGCAGGAGCCTGAGCTATGTTCGGTACCTGAGCTGCCTGACGTGGACAGTCCCTCCTAAAGTGGTCCCTCGAACCACAGTTCCAACAAGCATGGAAGTTACCCCAGCACTCTCCAGTGTGCTGTCTCCCACACTGTGCACACTCGGGCAAGCGCCCTCCTCCTCTATGGCCCTGATGTCCCCTACCATGGTGGCCACCGCCACGTCTCTGATCAAACTGGTGTCCTCCACCCTTGTGTCTCTTAGCATCTCTACCATCAGAGTGGTTATGCCTCTTTCCAGAACCAGAACCACCAGCTCGTTTGGCTGCACCCAAACTATGCTCCAAATCCTTGGCCCTCGCGACCAACACATCAAAATCTGAGTAGTCAGAAGCCAACGTGTACCTCTTGACCTCTTCATTCAATCCGTATCGGAATCGGTTGCAGCGTTCCACTTCAGTAGGAATCAACTCTGGGGCATACTGACTCAAGCGAACAAAGCGGATCTCATAATCAGTCACAGAAGCATCATCCTGAGTAAGAGCCATAAACTCTCGCTTCTTCTCATCCAAGTACCTCGGTCCCAAGTACCTCTTTCTGAAAGCAAACTCAAAGAAATCCCAATCTATCTCGGCCTCTGGAACCCCGGTAGTGATGGTGACCCACCAGGTGTAGGCATCACCCTGAAGCAGTGAGATCACACAACCCAATCTACGTGCGCCCGCACAACCCATCTGAGCCAAGATACGAACTGTCTTCTCCAACCATAACTCCGACCTCTCCGGAGTAGATCCTCTAAACTCCTCGGCTTCTAGGCTACGGAGCCTCTCCAAAGGTAAACTAGCATCATCACACCTAGGCTGAACTGCAGCCTGAGCTCCCGCAACTGCGGCCTAGAACGCTCCCGCTATCGCTTGCACTAGCGGAGTCATATCAATTCCAGCTGGACCTTGGCCACCTTGAGGTCCCTCTCCTCCGGCTCCATCCTCGCCCCCAACTCCCGGTGGAGGAGGTGGTGGTGGTGGAGGAGCGCCAACTCCCGCGGCCCCCGGTCCCTCTATGTGAACCCTCGCACCAGCCATCGGCTCAACCGGAGCTACAACTCGCGGTTCCTGACGAACCAACCTCGGTCTACCTCTCGGTCTAGACATTGCTCTCTCAGATATTAACTACAACCACAACAACAACACACAAAATGGGTTAGCAAGGTGAGGCTCCCAAGTGTCCAAGTATGTTTTCTCACTTAAAAATCATTTTTTTCCAATGTAATAGTAGCAATGGGACCCACACACACGTGCTTAAAAGTAAAACAATAAGCATACTTGTCACATAAGCAACCATTCTTGTAGAACAAGCAAACACCGTGCAATTCAACTAAAAAAAAACTTAAACTTACCTCACTTACCTGCCCAAGGTCTCGGTAACCTTAGGCTCTGATACCAACAAGTGTAACCCCCTCGTCCCGGTCTAGTCGGATGACCGGTCCGAGTGGGCCACACGGGGAAAACCGAAGCGAAACCCGTTAAGGCTTCCCCTCGGTTAACGACCCGAAAAATTTCTTTTTAAATTAATCTTATCTAGATGCAATTAAAATCCTATGTGAAGCACAGCAGCGGAAGAACCAAACAACGCATCGCTCACCGATCAAACTAGCATAAAATAGTCCATTTTACTTCATTCCAGCAGGCCGTTTCGAAACACCTATAGGGTGTTCCGAAACGCCCTGACCTGGTCAACGGGCCTGGGTCAACCACAAGGTGACCGTTCCGAAACAGGGGTGACCCGTATCGGAACGACCTTGACGGTCAATATCTCGTGGTCAACGAGATTTGACCGTTTCGGAACTTCAAAGGCCCGTTTCGGAACAGCTTCATCTCGCCAATTTCTCAAAATTACAGTGGCGAAAACGTTCCGGAACGACCCTCATCCGTTTCGAAACGGCAGGTCATTTACGCAGGGCCGTTTCGGAACACGGGGACCCGTTCCGAAATGCCCCCTGTCTGCAGATTTTTCTGGGCTGTTTTGAGGCACAAGGATGCCTCAAAACATCCCCAAGACACCAAACCACTTCAAGGCAAGACATCCTAAAGTGTAGCAACCATACAAGCATGCTTCAACAAGGCTTAAACATGTATAATACAAAGGCAACAATCCACATCATGCATTCGTTCATACTATATTCAAACACATGTAAAACTCTTAAGGCATTGGCTAACAATTCAAGCAAGTAAATAGGCATGAGTTAACACACATCATGGCAACACAACCATGCAAAAGCAATACATATAAAGGAGTCTTCACATGCTCCTATCAACCAACAACCACCACAAAACACTCATATCCCATTGCTCAACCATTACATGTCTAGCATTTTAAATCCATACTTGGGGAACTCAAGTCACAAACACACTTGGAGGCCCTCCTCTTGCCCGAGCAACCCACGAACTAAGGATCTGCAATGTTGAACAAAGAGAGCGTAAGCAAATCATGCTTAGTGAGGGCAAGCTCTAAAAACAAACCTCAACATTGCAGGGTCCGGCACGATCTAGCCAAAGCAACACACGTATAACAAGAGTCCACAAGATATAGATGCATGAGCAATTATCTCACATATATGTCATAATCATGAGCTTAACACAACCATACATGTAATCACATTTAACATCCAACAGCTCATATATCTCAATACATTGTTGCATATATCAATCGACATTGGCACCTAGATATGACCCAAATACGCGGATAGACTCGTTGGAAACTCATATCCAACAACCACATTACCTCGGTGGGATTCCACTCATCAACGGTCTCGCGGAGGGGATTCCACTCATCCTCACGCCCCGTCGATGGGATTCCACTCATCACCGACTATATTTAAATACCATTTCCGGGCGTACCCGTACTCCTCCTTAGTGACTCAACGCCACCAAGGCCACGCGCGACTTTTGACTCATGTGTACACACTAACATCCTAATGATCGATCATTTGTATTTAAGTATACTAGTGCCAATATTTTACTCATTCCACAACACACATTTCAATCATTTCCGTGCTTAGCACGTACTCACCATGGACACAACCATAAACCATCACCATGCATGCTTTAAGCAATACAACCCATACCTCAATTCACATGTATAGAACAATATACATAAACATTCATATCACAAGACATATGAGGCATATACATTCATACATTCAAGTTCATCCAAAGGCTTAGATTTAGTTCCTAACTCTAGGTGGGTCTACCAAGCCCAACCTAGTCCATATACTCGAACCAACTAATTTAAAACCTTTAAAAGCTAACAACCACTCACCTAAGCTCCCAAGCTCCAAGACCAAGCAAGCGACCGTTCTTCAAATTCCCGGATTCGATCCCGAAGCTTCTTCTACGTTTCCCCTTGCTTCTAGTCAAACAAAACACATTCATCACTTCCCAAATCAATGCTAATTCAATCATCAATCCACATTGCAAAACACAACTCAATTTCCACAAATTCCAAATCACATAGCATCCCAAAAACCCAATTTTCGGACTCCCACAAACAAGGGCTGAAATACCCAATTCCAAGCATCCAAATGACTTCCAAAATATCCCAAATCACCCTCCTAACATAGGTAGACCATCAGCCCTTCAATTCCCACACAAATCCTCTCAAAAACCCAATTTTTCAAACCCTAAAATTGGCCCTAAAGACCCCCTACGAAAATTCATCCAAAATTGACCAAATTCATATATGTTGTATACTTTAGCATGATTAACAAAAACCCCAACACAATTTCTTAAGACCAATTGAAAAACCCCATTAAAATCCAATTTTCATCTTAAACCCTAATTTCTCAAAACCCATATTTTTGAAATTTAAGACAATAAGTAAGTAGAGGATGGAGAGGAGGTTAAGAAAATACAATTACCACTTAAAATGGTGTGGAAATCGGTTGCTAAAATTGATGGAATAGTAACTCCAAGCTTGGGAGGTTTTAGAAATGGTGGGGGTTTTCAAAATGGGAAAAAGGAGGAAGAATGAGGGAGGAAGACAACTTTACAATAAAGTGGTCTTCCTTTATTTAAAACTTGGGTAAATAGCAACATAGGTCCTTCCCAACTTAATAAAACTCATTTAGACCATTATTTGAAATTGAATTGTTTTAATTAAGTTTTATTTAACTCGAACTAATACCCGACTAACTCCTAGGCCCAAAACACGGGTGTTACACTTTTTCGGTTATAAAAACCGGATGAATCGAGTTGTAAAAGGGGGGCTCTCTTTTTTGGGAGGAAATAAAAAAGAAACAAAGTATTCGATCCAAGACTTGCATATCCACGGTCGAAAAAAACAATTAAAAGGTAAAATATTTTTTTAAAAACCGAAAGGTTTTTCCTAGATCTACACAAATAGAGAGGGAGTTGGAGAAATCTAACCTTAGATTCGGGTTCACCACACAAAATCGAGTCGGAAACCACCCTTGCATGCCGTTCTGGCAACCGGAGACGGCGGCTTCCGTCGCCGCCGACGACACCAGACGGACGGGCAGAGGGAGAGTAGAGAGCTCTGAAATTTTTTTTTACAAATGACAACCAAATGATTTTTTTTGAATAAAAGGGGGTATTTAAACAACGGCCAAAACGACGTCGTTTCAAGCCTCTGTCCGAATATGCGACCCGACCCAAGCCAGGACCCGTGTGTTTTCAACTGGAGGGGCATATTCCGCCCGTAGCCATCCAACTTCTCGTATCCTTATGATTCTGCCCTTTTGTTTTGTTTTCCTTTCATTTTAGTCACCGTTCTTTCTTTCTTTATTATTTTTGCCCTTTTATTTGTTTTTTCTTTCAATTCTGCCACTGCCTTTATTATTATTATTATTATTATTATTATTATTATTATTATTATTATTATTATTATTATTATTATTATTATTATTATTATTATATTTTACTAATTATCGTTTCTACCAAATTTTCTCTTACTCGTGAAAATCACACTCCGGGCGTTGGAATATCACCTTTTTGAATAATGATTTTATATAGGGGAGACCATACTCCGGGCGTTGGAGTGTATATCACTTTCTTTGAATTTTTATTTTTAAATTTTATTTTAGTTTTTTTGGGATCACTTTATTAAGTTATATTCGAATTCATAATTCCACCATTAAGACATTACGTAATCGAAAGGTACAAATTTTGGGCGTTGTGGGGTGCTCACCCTTCCCCACACGTAACCGACTCCCGAACCTGTTTTTCTGGTTTCGCAGATCAAAACTCGTTGTTTTAATAAAAACAAGTTTTATTAAAATAACCGGGTTTTTCAGGTGTTCCAATCGCACCTAAAGTAAAACAAAAGATTGGTGGCGACTCACCCGTTGTTACAATACTTGTAGCTCTTCTTACCCAATAACGACATATGCCTCACTCTATGCTGATAATAAAATGTTATTACACGAAGACAATATCTTATTGTCGTCACAAGCAAATTACCCTTTAGTTCAAGTTTCTCTCAATGTTTTAGATCAACTTGTTTTGACTTTTAACCATCGAATTATATTTTTTCTTAATCAAATATGTTAAACATTAAGCTCAATTACTAACAAACCAAGCGCATATGATTTTATGTTTCCCAAATTTTTTTAATTTTACGTTGCATACTATTTTGTAAATGCAAATTTAATATCACCCTTTGTTTTTTACAATATTACGATTTTTTATACATTATCACCAACATATTTTAACCTTTCGTTTTACAAAATTTGCTACAAAAGTATGATTGAAATACTAAAAGCCATAACAAAAGATTTGTTATGTTAGATAAGTTGTAATATCTCGATTTACATTTCGCATTAATTTTTTTTCTCTATTCAGTGTTTGTGGTAAATAGCCATTATTATTGTACTTTGCAAGTATTTATAAAGAAGCGTATGAATGATGTAAGTTTCATTGTTGGACCCAATTTTGTATATCAATTAATGCCACATAATACAAAATTGTAGATAAATGTATGTTATCAAATTATTACGTTGCCATATCACTAATAACATTAAATCTAATTAACCTGAAATATATAATGTTTTATTTTATGGAAACGCTTTTACTCACATGGGCTTACAACTTTACCTATAAATGATAGTTTTCTTGATAATAAATCTCGTTCGAAATTAGTCTTACGAACCATACTCAAGTGGCAACATCATTTGTATACAAGATGGCAAGCTTCACTTTTTATTCTCTCTTAGTTATTTTATTCATTATGGTTGGTGCAGTGACAGCTACAAACGAGAATGACAAGATTATCATGAAAAATAATTGTGAAGCTAAAATTGACATGCCTTGTGCTTGGGAAGTTTTCGATAGTATATTCAAAACTGGGAGCGTTTCAAGCAAGTGTTGCAGTGAACTCCTTGTATTAGGAAGAAAGTGCCACTACGCATTGGTAGGGAGGACACTTGAAGATCCCTTATTCAAAAAACTAGACCACAAGACAATCATTCGAAAAAGTGTGAATACTTGGAAAAATTGCCTTGTACTTACCCCTTCACCATCACCATCTCCTTGAAGACGTAGTGTTGCTTCACTTTGAAAAAAGTTGTAAAACGTAACATCTTCAAATCAGTAACATGTTTTCCGTTTACGATATTGTTGCATGAAATTACTAACTAAAATTAAATTTAATTCATGTCAAGTTGAATAGAAAAGATATATATGTAAGTGGTAACAAAATATTTCTATTGAAGCTATTATATAATACAATAAGATTTTTTTTGTGTCGTAACAACTCTATTTGGTTGCTTCAAATATCTTTTTTTTCTTTTAAACACAGTAACTATTCGAGTTCTACACATCAATTTATTTGGTTTTGATTTTAAAAAATATCATGTTTCTGCATATTTGATTCATTCTTACAATTAGGAATTAGTTACTTTATGGAAGGGTTATAAATTCAAATATTTTTCATCGTTGAATTTTACGTATTGAATAATCTTGTGTTGTCTTTATAACAATCAATGAATAGTGACAAGTTCTCGTTTCTTTGATCAATGGATCGTCAAAAAATTGAAATATTTTGTATTTACTAAAATAGTTTTGTCGACAACATCTCCTGTCAATTACACGTTTGATTCATCGATGCATTGCTTTTAAGAGGATGTTATTTTCATTTTGTTATGGAATGGTTGAATTTTTAATCATAAAGTTCCATGGTAAGAACAAATTTATCGAAATGAAAAGAATGTATGAATGGAGGTTGCATGTAACAAGCATTTTTAGTTTAAGAAATAACATTGATTCAATAGCTCATGGTTATTTAAAAAAAATACATTTGTGCAAATCAACACTATATGTAACACCCCAAAAATTTCCCAATTTTAAAACCCTAGATTTGAAAAATCCCTAATTTAGAAATCTAATTTTGAAATCCCTAATTTTTGAAATTTTAATGATTTGTGAATCTAATTCAAAAACCCTATTTGAGTTTGAGAGTTAAGTTGAGAAAAATTCAGATTTATGACTCTTGATATAGAAATTTTTGGTCAATTTGTAAATCATGAAAAGTTTAGGTGTTCATTTAAAAACCTCATTTAATTCAATGACTTCCTTTGTAAATAACCCTTTTTTATGAAATTGAATTTTAAATCAAATGGTTTACTGCGGTCAGTCTCTTCCTCTATTTTTAATTATTATTATTATTATTATTGTTATTATTAATGATAACCGTACAATATATATATATTTAATCATTTAATTTCAAATTGAATTCTAATTCTCCTTTTTACTCACGGTTGAATTGACTCTTCTTTTTCAAATTAAATTCATGTTTTATTATTATTATTATTATTATTATTATTATTATTATTATTATTATTATTATTATTATTATTATTATTATTATTATTATTATTATTATTATTATTATTATTATTATTATTATAAACCTAATTTGTTTAGATTACCAACTCTCAACTATCTCTATATATAGTCATAGTTATTACGTACAGAAACAAACCTAAGCCTTAAGTTTTAAAGTGTTGTCGCTCTTAGTTATTTCTATGTTTTATAAATTCTTCTCGAATTGATGTTGTCATCACCTTACATCGAAGTCGCAACCTCCCTTTGTTCGTCGATAGAGCTATTGTCGTTTAAGGTGTGTTTTCTTCTGGTGCTATAATTAAATTATATACTATTTTTCTATGTGTTGGTGTTTTACCTCTTTGTGATTATTTATATGTATTATGGTTTGTATGGTTGACATCATATGCATACGATTTCAGAATGTGTTTTAATTATGATTTATGGAATATTTGATTTATGAAATATCGGATTTTCGGAACTATGATTTATGAATTTATGCACTATGGTTTATGAAGTATGTTTACGGAATATCGGATTTATGGAATTGTGCTTATGGAATTTGATTTTTAAACATCATATATGTATGAGCATGGGTTGGGATTTGTACGGAGGAAGTTCAGTGGTTTCATCCTTCGGGCTGAATTCCACTTCGGATCAGTGGTTCCACCCTTCGGGTTGAGTTCCACTTCGGATTGGTGACGATGTAGAGAGTGGTTCTGGGGAACTTTACTCTTCGGACGGTGATGTAGTTGGGTGCATTGCACTACGCTTGTGATTTGTGTTATGGTTTAAAAGATTTCATTCAAAATAATATTATGTTTTATAATTATGGTTTTTCTTGCACTTTAGAGACACACTAAGCTCTTTAGCTTACTCCCCCATAGTTTCCTCTTACAGATATCTTTGGGCTTTAGGCGACGCGGTACTTGGAGGATCTCAGATTTTATTTGGTTATTTTATTATTCAGTACGAAATTATTTTAGTTTAATTAGATTTCTATTTATTATTTTGGGACATGGATGTAATTTTAGACTATTTATGTTTTGGGATTATTTTTCTAGAATCCTTTTACTATGATTTTATTTTAGAGATTTTATATAAATATTATAATATTTATTATAAAATTTTCTATTTTTATTTACTATAAGATATTTATTAAATCACTGTTATTTTATTTTAAGTTAAAAATATAATTTCCAAAATTGGATTTCTTGAGGAAAAAGTTTTCAAACGTAACTTCCTAAATTTAGTCTATTCTTCTAGGCCGGGTTTAGGGGGTTACACTATATGCGATCATGTATTAAACCAAATAGAATACTTTGTCCGACAAGAACGTCGTTTTTTGTACTTACCCTAAAAATCCACTATTAATGCTTATTCTATTATTTTTTTCCGTATCAACAGTGTATCCAAGAATAACCCAATAGAAGACACTAAAAACAAAAGAAAATATAAATAATTGAGTTTGTGGTAATCAATTTAATTAACATTTTAATCATTTTTTCGAGTTTATTAAATCAAACATAGATGTTAGGGACCTAAGAAAAACATGGTTGTTTATAGCTTGGCTAATATAAAAATTAGCTAGTTTCCTTAATATAATAATCATTTTTGAATAAGGTTATTACCTAAAAAGACTTGTAGCTCTTCTTACACAATAACGACATACGCCTCACTCTATGCTGATAATAAAATGTTATTACACGAAGGAAACATCTTATTGTCGTCACAAGCAAATTACCCTTTAGTTCAAGTTTCTCTCAATGTTTTACATCAACTTGTTTTGACTTTTAAACATCGAATTATATTTTTTCTTAGTCAAATACGTTAAACATTAAGCTTAATTACTAACAAACTAAGCGCATATGATTTTATGTTTCCCAAATTTTTTTAACTTTACGTTGCATACTATTTTGTAAATGCGAATTTAATGTCACCCTTTGTTTTTTTAAAATATTACGAATTTTTATACATTATCACCAACATATTTTAACCTTTCGTTTTACCAAATTGTCTAAAAAAGTATGATTGAAATACTAAAAGCCATAACAAAAGATTTGTTCTGTTAGATAAGTTGTAATATCTCGATTTACATTTCGCATTAATTTTTTCCTCTATTCAGTGTTTGTGGTAAATAGCCGTTATTATTGTACTTTGCAAGTATTTACAAAGAAGCGTATGAATGATGTAAGTTTCATTATTGGACATAATTTTGTATATCAATTAATGCCGCATAATACAAAATTGTAGATAAATGTATGTTATCAAATTATTACGTTGCCATATCAGTATTAACATTAAATCTGATTAACCTGAAATATATAATGTTTTATTTTATGGAAACGCTTCTTACTCACATGGGCTTACAACTTTACCTATAAATGATAGTTTTCTTGATAATAAATATCATTCGAAATTAGTCTTACGAACTATACTCAAGTGGCAACATCATTTGTATACAAGATGGCAAGCCTCACTTTTTATTCTCTTTTAGTTATTTTATTCATTATGGTTGGTGCAGTCAGCGCTACAAACGAGAATGACAAGATTATCATGAAAAATAATTGTGAAGCTAAAATTGACATGCCTTGTGCTTGGGAAGTTTTTGATAGTATATTCAAAACTGGGAGTGTTTCAAGCAAGTGTTGCGGTGAACTCCTTGTATTATGAAGAAAGTGCCACTACGCATTGGTAAAGAGGACACTTGAAGATCCCTTATTCAAAAAACTAGACCACAAGACAATCATTCGAAAAAGTGTGATGACTTGGAAAAATTGCCTTGTACTTACCCCTTCACCATCACCGTCTGCTTGAAGACGTAGTGTTGCTTCACATTGAAAAAGGTTGTAAAACGTAACATCTTCAAATCAGTAACATGTTTTCCGTTTACGATATTGTTGCATGAAATTACTAAGTAAAATTAAATTTAATTCATGTCAAGTTGAATAGAAATGATATATATGTAAGTGGTAACAAAATGTTTCTATTGAAGCTATTACATAATACACTAAGATTTTTTTTTGCGTCGTAACATCTCTATTTGGTTTCTTCAAATATAATTTTTTTTTTGCTTTCAAACACAATAACTATTCGAGTTCTACACATCAATTTATTTAGTTTTGATTTTAAAAAATATCACGTTTCTGCATATTTGATTCATTCTTACAATTAGGAATTAGTTACTGGATGGAAGGGTTATAAATTCAAATATTTTTCATCGTTGAATTTTACGTATTGAATAATCTTGTGTTGTCTTTCTAACAATCAATGAATAGTGACAAGTTCTCGTTTCTTTCATCAATGGATCGTCAAAAAATTGAAATATTTTGTATTTACTAAAATAGTTTTGTCGACAACATCTCCTGTCAATTACACGTTTGATTCATCGATGTATTGCTTTTAAGAGGATGTTATTTTCATTTTGTTATGGAATGGTTGAATTTTTAATCATAAAGTTCCATGGTAAGAACGAATTAATCGAAATGAAAAGAAAGTATGAATGGAGGTTGCATGTAACAAGCATTTTTAGTTTAAGAAATAACACGGATTCAATAGCTCATGGTTATTTAAAAAGAAATACATTTTTGCAAATCAACACTATATGCGATCATGTGTTAAACCAAATAGAATATTTTGTCCGACAAGAACGTCGTTTTTTGTACTTACCCTAAAAATGCACTATTAATGCTTATTCTATTATTTTTTTCCATATCAATAGTGTATCCAAGAAGTACCTAATAGAAGACACTAAAAACAAAAGAAAATATAAAAAATTGAGTTTGTGGTAATCAATTTAATTAACATTTTATTCATTTTTTTGAATTTTTTAAATCAAACATAGATGTTTAGGACCTAAGAAAAAAATGGTTGTTTATAGCTTGGCTAATATAAAAATTAGTTAGTTTCCTTAATATAATAATCATTTTTGAATAAGGTTATTACCTAAAAAGACTTGTAGCTCTTCTTATACAATAACGACATACGCCTCACTCTATGCTGATAATAAAATGTTATTACACGAAGACAATATCTTATTGTCGTCACAAGCAAATTACCCTTTAGTTCAAGTTCCTCTCAGTGTTTTAGATCAACTTGTTTTGACTTTTAAACATCGAATTATATTTTTTCTTAGTCAAATATGTTAAACAGTAAGCTTAATTACTAACAAACTAAGCGCATATCATAAAATAAATTAAATTTAAGCTCTCAAACGTTGATGTGATGGGATTGTGGGATCGCCTCGCAAGGGAACAAGCCGGGAAGCATCACACGGCCAGCGATCGTCAAGAAAGCGTTAGGGATTCTATTTAGGGACAACGCGATCAGTTTGTACAACAGGTGTGGACTTTGTACGTGGGAGGATTGTCGAGTTCAATACACTGGAAGGGCCTATGGCAAGTTTTCGACAGGCATGGGGTTGTCACGGATGTGTTCATCCCCAATCGAATGGCACGAGACCGACAACGATTTGGGTTCGTTCGAATGGTATCGCAAGAGGATGATGATCGTGTGATTGAAAGATTAAATGGAAAATGGATTTATAGTGCCCTCATAAGAGTTACGATGGCTTGGAAGGAAAGAACGACATTGATCAAAAGAAAAGGGGATGGAGAGGTGAACCGGGGGTCGCGAGAGGAGTTGAAATCGGATCGCAACAAGGAAAATAGTTCATCAGCAACACCGAATGGGGAGGGGGAAAACAATAAGTGCAGAGAGATCAAGGGCATCGTCGATGAAGATAAATGGGCTGTTTTTCAATGGTGCGCGGTAGGATGATGCTTGAATCCCTGTAGCATTAAAACATTGGCGGAGCGATTAGAGGTGGAAAGACATGACGGATTTTCAATCATGCTTTTGTCTGGTCGCATGGTGCTATTGATGTGTACATCGGCCACCGTCCGGGACAGGGTGATGCAGATGGATCGCGTTAAAGAATGCTTCGTTCGAGTGGAGATTTGGTCACCATCGATTACATTCGAGTCGAGAAGGGTGTGGTTGTCGGTAGTGGGGCTGTCGATACATCTTTGGCACAAACAAACATTCAGAAATATTGCTCAACTGTGGGGATCTTTGATTTGCCTACACAACGACACGGAAACGCCAACGTCGTTCGATTGCGGCAGAATCATGGTGGAGACAACAACATTCACTCGCATTGAGGAACGAATCCATGTCAAGGTAGACAACGCAGATTACTGGGTACGTGTGTTAGAGATGGATGGAAAAGGTCCCGATGTTGAATGTGATTGTTGTGAATGGAAGACGATAGAGGATGAGGAAAATTCTGCCCAGGGATCTGACATGGGAGGGGAAAGCGCGCTGGGCAATTGGCTACAACCATACACGGTCCGAATGGGATGGAACCGGGGGTACAAGGATTCCATGGAGACGATCGGGTGAATTAGGTGATGAATGATGCTTGGATTGATCTGCAAGGGTCAAGGTTACAAGAGGGCGCAAGGGAGCAGGATGTAAATGTGAATGATGATGTCCAGGTGGAGGACCGGTTGTCGGATCAGCAGCCACTCCAAGTAGAGGACCGGTCGTCGAATCAACATCCGTCAGCTCTGGTGAGCAGAGGAAGTCCGTTAATTGAGCAGGAAGGTGGCATTAGGACTCTAGAGTTTGTTGAGAATATCCCACAATGTGAGAGTTTGTCCATAGCTGGAATTGCTAATTCAAGTAATTTGGATGAGGTGGGGACGAGGGATTTGATCAACACAGGTGATAAAATACATGAGGTACAAAATTCTCCTCCTATTATACATTCGAATGCACCAAAATCTGGTTTAGGCCAACCTGAATTAATTCGGTTAGGACATGCGTATTGCAAAGTCAGGAAGATAATTGGGACTGAACAATTCCAAGGTGCTGGTCATGATATTCGATTGAAGAAGGGGACTATTTTGGGGGTTGTCGATCAAAGCATTCGAAAAAATCAGTGGGGGAAGGGGCTACCGGCAGTGGTCCAATACGGTCCCGAGATATAGAGAGTGAGGCAGCGGCAACAGTAAAATTGGGCTCTTTAATTGGCGTGAAATCAAGTGGGAGGGAGGAAGATATCATCAACGACATTTCTCGGATTATTGCTGGGGGAAGGTCGAGGTTTGTGACTGATCTAAATACTGAATTTAAAAAGGTGAATCGTAATTTTATTCTTGTGATTGGAAGATGGGTGAAAGAAAATTGGAAATGTGGTATTATTTGCTTTTATGCTCCCTTCTCGGTGGATGATCAAAAGACACTATGGGGGTTGTTAAAAATAAACATGCTGGAATTTGAGAATTCTTGGTGCATGTGTGGCGATTGTAATACGGTTCAGTCTATGGAAGAGAGGCATAGATGCATAGGGAGTTTGAGTGGTATGGCAAATTTTGTGGATTTTTTGAATGAAGGAAATTTGATTGATCTTCCGTTGCAAGGCAAACAATTTACATGATTCGGATCTGGAAATAAATGTAGCCGTTTAGACCGTTACTTTACGAAGGCTTATGATTGCATCCAGTGGGATTTCTTATATCAGATTATGTAAAGAATTATCTTTGGGGTGAAATGGAGGTGATGGATTTCTGGTTGTACCAGTATTGAGCGTTTATCAATATTGGTTAATGGAAGTTCAACGAAAGAATTTCCAATGCTTCGTGGACTGAGGTAAGGCGATCCGATGTCACCTTTAGTATTTGTAATTGTGGCGGAAGCGTTACATCAATTTTTAAGAAAGGCGGAGGAGATGGATGTCGTTGAGGGTGTGAGTGTGGCGGAGGGGGTGAAACTTTCTCATCTTCATTTTGCGGATGAAACGGTCTTTTTTATGCACGGCAAGGTGAGATATGCGCAAAGGAAGGAGTGGTTCGCTGATCGCTTTTTGTGGCTTGTTTATGATAGTCTTGGTGTTTGTATTTTCTTTGACGGGTCATATCGTACTCTTTTCCACCACTAGGGAGGTTTTTAACGAGGCGTATGTTCCGTCATGCTGTATGCTTTTTTCATGATTGAATAAAATCATACAGTTGCTGATAAAAAAACAAACTAAGTGCATATGATTTTATGTTTCCCAATTTTTTTTAACTTTACGTTGCATACTATTTTGTAAATGCAAAATTAATGTCACTCTTTGTTTTTTACAATATTACGAATTTTTATACATTATCACCAACATATTTTAACCTTTCGTTTTACCAAATTGTCTAAAAAGTATGATTGAAATACTAAAAGCCATAACAAAATATTTGTTCTATTAGATAAGTTGTGATATCTCTATTTACATTTCGCATTAATTTTTTCCTCTATTCAGTGTTTGTGGTAAATAGCCGTTATTATTGTACTTTGCAAGTATTTATAAAGAAGCGTATGAATGATGTAAGTTTCATTGTTGGACCCAATTTTGTATATCAATTAATGCCACATAATAAAAAATTGTAGATAAATGTATGTTATCAAATTATTACGTTGCCATATCAGTATTAACATTAAATCTGATTAACCTGAAATATATAATGTTTTATTTTATGGAAACGCTTCTTACTCACATGGGCTTACAACTTTACCTATAAATGATAGTTTTCTTGATAATAAATCTCATTCGAAATTAGTCTTACGAACTATACTCAAGTGGCAACATCATTTGTATACAAGATGGCAAGCCTTACTTTTTATTCTCTCTTAGTTATTTTATTCATTATGGTTGGTGCAGTGACGGCTACAAACAAGAATGAAAAGATTATCATGAAAAATAATTGTGAAGCTAAAATTGACATGCCTTGTGCTGGGGAAGTTTTCGATAGTATATTCAAAATTGGGAGCGTTTCAAGCAAGTGTTGCGGTGAACTCCTTGTATTAGGAAGAAAGTGCCACTACGCATTGGTAAAGAGGACACTTGAAGATCCCTTATTCAAAAAACTAGACCACAAGATAATCATTTGAAAAAGTGTGAAGACTTGGAAAAATTGCCTTGTACTTACCCCTTCACCATCACCGTCTGCTTGAAGACGTAGTGTTGCTTCACTTTGAAAAAGGTTGTAAGACGTAACATCTTCAAATCAGTAACATGTTTTCCGTTTACGATATTGTTGCATGAAATTACTATGTAAAATTAAATTTAATTCATGTCAAGTTGAATAGAAATGATATATATGTAAGTGGTAACAAAATGTTTCTATTGAAGCTATTACATAATACAATAAGATATTTTTTGTGTCGAAACATCTCTATTTGGTTGCCTCAAATATCTTTTTTTTTTGCTTTTAAACACAGTAACTATTCGAGTTCTACACATCAATTTATTTGGTTTTGATTTTAAAAAATATCACGTTTCTGCATATTTGATTCATTCTTACAATTAGGAATTAGTTACTTGATGGAAGGGTTATAAATTCAAATATTTTTCATCGATCAATTTTACGTATTGTATAATCTCTTGTTGTCTTTCTAACAATCAATGAATAGTGACAAGTTCTTGTTTCTTTGATCAATGGATCGTCAAAAAATTGAAATTTTTTGTATTTACTAAAATAGTTTTGTCGACAACATCTCCTGTCAGTTACACGTTTGATTCAACGATGCATTGCTTTTAAGAGGATGTTATTTTCATTTTGTTATGGAATGGTTGAATTTTTATTCATAAAGTCCCGTGGTAATAACGAATTAATCGAAATGAAAAGAAAGTATGAATGGAGGTTGCATGTAACAAGCATTTTTAGTTTAAGAAATAACACGGATTCAATAGTTCATGGTTATTTAAAAAAATACATTTTTGCAAATCAACACAATATGCGATCATGTGTTAAACCAAATAGAATATTTTGTCCGACAAGAACGTCGTTTTTTGTACTTACCCTAAAAATCCACTATTAATGCTTATTCTATTTTTTTATCCGTATCAACAGTGTATCCAAGAAGAACCTAATAGAAGACACTAAAAAGAAAAGAAAATATAAAAAATTGAGGTTGTGGTAATCAACTTAATTAACATTTTATTCATTTTTTCGAGTTTTTTAAATCAAACATAGATGTTGAGGACCTAAGAAAAAAATGGTTGTTTATAGCTTGGCTAATATAAAAATTAGTTAATTTCCTTAATATAATAATAATTTTTGAATAAGGTTATTACCTAAAAAGACTTGTAGCTCTTCTTACACAATAACGACATACGCCTCACTCTATGCTGATAATAAAATGTTATTACACGAAGACAATATCTTATTGTCGTCACAAGCAAATTACCCTTTAGTTCAAGTTTCTCTCAATGTTTTAGATCAAGTTGTTTTGACTTTTAAACATCGAATTATATTTTTTCTTAGTCAAATATGTTAAACATTAAGTTTAATTACTAACAAACTAATCGCATATGATTTTATGTTTCCCAAAAAAATTTTACTTTACGTTGCATACTATTTTGTAAATGTGAATTTAATGTCACCCTCTGTTTTTTACAATATTACGAATTTTTATACATTATCACCAACATATTTTAACCTTTCTTTTTACCAAATTGTCTACAAAAGTATGATTGAAATACTAAAAGCCATAACAAAAGATTTGTTCTGTTAGATAAGTTGTAATATCTCGATTTACATTTCGCATTAATTTTTTCCTCTATTCAGTGTTTGTGGTAAATAGCCGTTATTATTGTTCTTTGCAAGTATTTATAAAGAAGCGTATGAATGATGTAAGATTCATTGTTGGACCCAATTTTGTATATCAATTAATGCCACATATTACAAAATTGTAGATAAATGTATGTTATCAAATTATTACGTTGCCATATCAGTATTAACATTAAATCTGATTAACCTGAAATATATAACGTTTTATTTTATGGAAACGCTTCTTACTCACATGGGCTTACGACTTTACCTATAAATGATAGTTTTCTTGATAATAAATCTCATTCGAAATTAGTCTTATGAACTATACACAAGTGGAAACATCATTTGTATACAAGATGGCAAGCCTCACTTTTTATTCTCTCTTAGTTATTTTATTCATTATGGTTGGTGCAGTGACAGCTACAAACGAGAATGAAAAGATTATCATGAAAAATAATTGTGAAGCTAAAATTGAAATGCCTTGTGCTGGGGAAGTTTTCGATAGTATATGCAAAACTGGAGCGTTTCAAGCAAGTGTTGCGGTGAAATCCTTGTATTAGAAAGAAAGTGCCACTACGCATTGGTGAAAGGACACTTGAAGATCCCTTATTCAAAAAACTAGACCACAAGACAATCATTGGAAAAAGTGTGAAGACTTGGAAAAATTGCCTTGTACTTACCCCTTCACCATCACCGTCTGCTTGAAGACGTAGTGTTGCTTCACTTTGAAAAAGGTTGTAAGACGTAACATCTTCAAATCAGTAACATGTTTTCCATTTACGATATTGTTGCATGAAATTACTAATTAAAATTTTGAATCCGTGTTCGCGCCATCAATTGGTTCTTCTGGAGGTATTTTAGTGGTGTGGGAGGTAAGAAAATTCAATATAGAACAAGTCGAGGTGGAACGAAATTTTATTGTGATGCGAGGCCGATGGTTTCAGGATGACATGGCTTGTGGGATTGTTGTCGTATACACCCCATCAGAGTTGGATGGACAACAAGTAGTTTGGGCAGCGATATTGGATAAAATTAGAGATCAAGAGGGGTCGTGGTGTATTGCGGGGGATTTCAACGCAATCTTACATGAATCGGATAGAATTGGGGTGTTGGACAGGGATATGGAAATGGAAATTTTCGGTGAATTTTTATTACATGCGGGATTAATGGATTTTCCACTTTTAGGAAAACGATTCACTTGGTTTGGTCCAAAAAATAGATGTAGTCGAATTGATCGCTTTTTGATATCGACAGGTTGGATGGATGCTTTCAGCTCAATCCAACAAGAGGCTTTCGCGCGGGGCGTATCGGATCACACGCCCTTGTTGTTGAGATGTGATGAGAACGATTGGGGACCTCGGCCTTTCAGGTTCTTCAATTGCTGGATGGAGGGTAGATATCATGTTCGCCAAATCGTAGAAGAATGGGTCCTATTGACAGTTTTGGGCATTGGCAACGTGAACATTATGGTGAAACTGCGACATTTGAAATCATTCTTAAAACAGTGGAACCGTGACTGTTTTGGGGATGTGAACGCGATTATTTCTGAGATGCAAGGCAAGATCGATCAGGCGGACGTAGCGGCAAATACAAATAGTGTTGATGAGGGAGTTGAGGTAGAAAGACGTCAGTGGCTACAGGCATTGTGGGGAGCTATGCGACATAAGGAGGCGACGTGGAGACAAAAATCGCGAGCGACATGGCTTCAATTGGGTGATCGAAATACGACATTCTTTCACCGATCCGCTAAACTGCGAGCAGCAAGGAATTTTATTCAGGGTTTTTTGATTAATGACAAGTGGATCACTGCACCATTTCAGATGCGCCGACATGTGGTGCAAGCGTTCACTAAACATTTTTCTAGTGATACGCGGGAGTGTGTTTGGCATTTTGAGGGGGAGTTCCGACAGGTATCCTCGATTGCTAGGGAGAAGTTGGTCGCGACATTCTCCTTGGAGGAAATTCACAACGTAGTGAGGGAATGTGATGGTTCGAAAGCGCCGGGTCCAGACAGTTTTACTTTGGATTTCTATAAGAAAGGGTGGGAGGTGGTCAGCGGCGATGTTCTACAATTTTTCAAAAGCTTCCATGCTAGTGGTCGGTTACCAAAAGATGCAAATTGCACGTTCATTGTCTTATTACCTAAGGTATCATCTCCTAAGACTCTTGGTGAATATAGGCCTATATGTTTGGTGAAATCGGTGTATAAAATATTAGCAAAATGTCTAGCGAATCGATTGCAGTTAGTTTTGGGTGATTTGATAAGTGACACGTAGTCAGCCTTTATAAAGGGTCGTCAATTAGTGGATGGGGTACTTCTGGCTATTGAGGTTGTGCATTCCGTGCGTCAGAGGGGAGCTAGTGGTTTTTTATTGAAACTCGATTTCGCAAAGGCATACGAGTGTGTTAGTTGGCGTTTTTTGGATGAGGTACTAGATAAATGGGTTTCTGCGACTTATGGCGAAATTGGATTAGTGAATGTATCAGCTCTGCCAGGTTATCGGTGCTACTCAATGGTAATGCTACAAAAGAATTCCGAATGAGTAGAGGTTTGCGACAAGGCTGTCCGCTATCGCCATTACTTTTTGTGGTTGTAGCAGAAGCGATGCACTTGATGTTACGAAGGGCTGAATTGAGAGGATTGATCCGTGGGGTGGAAGTGGTGTCAGGAATATTTTTGACACATCTGCAGTTCGCTGACGACACATTGTTATTTTTTGAGGGATCTTTAGCAATCGCGCAAAGCTTAAAACGGATTCTGCATTGTTTTCAAGTCTGTTCGGGTTTGTCGATAAATTTCGATAAAAGCTCCTTATATTCAATTGGTATAGGAGATGACTTGAGTGCTAGTGTGGCCGAGGTGATGGGGTGTAGAAGAGCTGATTTTCCGTTCGTATATTTGGGCTTTCTGATAGGAGCGAATCCGAGATTGATAGCTACTTGGGAGCCAATAATTGCAAATTTTAGGCGCAAGCTAGCAGGATGGAAACGATCATCTTTGTTTTTTTCTGCTCGTGTTGTTTTGGTGAACTCGGTACTTTCCTCTCTACCTATATTTTATATGGGGTTATTTGTTGCTCCAAAGGGGGTGATTGACAGGATAGATAGGATACGGAGAGCTTTCCTATGGGGAGGTGTTGGATTGGAACGACGTATGAGTAGAGTAGGGTGGGAGGTGGTATGTCGGCCAAAATAGTTTGGGGGTTTGGGAGTTGCGGATTTACGGATTTACGGGTAAAGAACATGGCTTTGCTATCTAAATGGGTTTGGAGATACGCGCGCGATAAAGACTATCTATGGCGTAGTTTGATAGTAGCGAAGTATGGTGAACATACGCAGTGGTGGCGCTTTAACACAGAGAAGCTGTCGTCGATGTCGATTGTATGGAGAAAAATTGTTGAAAATTCATGCGCAGCACAGGTAGAAAAACACATAGGCATGACCGGTTTCATGTGGAAACTTGGTAATGGGAGATCAATCCTTTTTTGGTTCGATCCGTGGGTTGAACAATTGGCCTTAAAGGATGTGTTCCCGTGTTTTTTCTCGTTAGCGATGGACAAATTAGCGAGGGTATGTGACTACATGATGGGCGATAGTTTATTGCACCAGCATTGGGTTGGTTTCTTTAGGAGACAATTGAGGGATTTCGAGCTTGGGCAGTTGCGGGAATTGCAGAAGTTGGTGTCTAAGTTTCGTGTATGGGAAGGCAAGATGGACACGTTGTTTTGGAGGCCGGATGACCATGGAAATTTTTCGGTTCAGACCTTGTCGAAGCTGCTTATGTTTGATAAGGTTGGGGATATGGATTTAGGCAAATGCTTTGCTTGGAAAGTGTTGGTACCGCCTAAGGTTCAGGCCTTCTTGTGGTTCACATGGCTACGGCGATTACCCACGGCTGATTTCTTGCGTGCTCGTGGGATTCCATTACCGGATGATCAAGAACGTTGTCCTTGGTGTACGAAGGAAGAGGAGAGCATCACTCACATTTTGTATGAATGTTCTTTTGCGCGATCATCTTGGGTATGGATGCGACAATGGTGGGGAATCGACACAACTTTCCCGGTTAGTTTTGATGCATTTTTTGTGATTGATTTCCATAGTGTTTTTACGGGTTGCATGAAAATGTGGTGGATAGCGAGTGTTGCTGCATTATTGTGGTCGCTATGGTTAGCGAGAAATGAATATATCTTCCGTGGGAAACGCTTGAATTTAGCTGAATTTTGTTTCTTGGTAAAATTGAGATCATACTACTGGATAAAAGTTGATAGGCGAGGTGAGATGTTCCCGGAATCCATATGGTGGACATGTCCTACTCAGTTTGAGGTTAGTGCGCAACCAAAAAGAGTGAGAGTGGGACGGTGCTGGCAGCCTCCTTTAAGGGGCGTGTTAAAATTATACACTGATGGATCGGCGCGCGGTAAGCCGGGTCCGGCGGGATTTGGTGGCGTAATGAGAGATGAAGATAGCCATATATTGGTTTTGTTCTCAGGACCTTTAGGTGTGATGGAATCGAACGAAGCGGAAGTGCGAGCGATAGCTTTTGCCTTTGGTGTGATACAGGAGAGGGAATGGCGGAAGGGATGTTTTATCATAGAGTCGGACTCTCAAGTGGCGTTGAGTTGGGTTACACAATCCGCAAAACGTCCTAGGCGGTTGTGGGAGGTTTTCTTGGCGATAGATCAGGCTTGTCAAGTAGCGTATGACATTCAATTCTGTTATGTGCCGAGGGAGGCGAATGGCTTCGCGGACGTCTTAGCGAAAGAGGGTGTGGACAGAATTTCGACTTTTGTGGCATGTATATGAGTTGGTGTTTTGTTCTTTATGTATTCGACGGATCGCATCGTACTCTTTTCCTCCATTAGGTTTAGGGAGGTTTTTAACGAGGCGTGTGATCCGTCAAGCTGTATGTTTTTTTATATTAATAATAAAATCATACAGTAGCCGATAAAAAAAATTACTAAGTAAAATTAAATTTAATTCATGTCAAGTTGAATAGAAATGATATATATGTAAGTAGTAACAAAATGTTTCTATTGAAGCTATTACATAATACAATAAGATTTTTTTGTGTCGAAACATCTCTATTTGGTTGCATCAAATATCTTTTTTTTGCTTTTAAACACAGTAACTATTCGAGTTCTACACATCAATTTATTTGGTTTTGATTTTAAAAAATATCATGTTTCTGCATATTTGATTCATTCTTACAATTAGGAATTAGTTACTTGATGGAAGGGTTATAAATTCAAATATTTTTCATCGTTGAATTTTACGTATTGAATAATCTTGTGTTGTCTTTCTAACAATCAATGAATAGTGACGAGTTCTCGTTTCTTTGATCAATGGATTGTCAAAAAATTGAAATATTTTGTATTTACTAAAATAGTTTTGTCGACAACATCTCCTGTCAATTACACGTTTGATTCATCGATGCATTGCTTTTAAGGGGATGTTATTTTCATTTTGTTATGGAATTGTTGAATTTTTATTCATAAAGTTCCATGGTAAGAACAAATTAATCGAAATGAAAAGAAAGTATGAATGGAGGTTGCATGTAAGAAGCATTTTTAGTTTAAGAAATAACACGGATTCAATAGCTCATGGTTATTTTAAAAAAAAATACATTTTTGCAAATCAACACAATATGCGATCATGTGTTAAACCAAATAGAATATTTTGTCCGACAAGAACGTCGTTTTTTGTACTTACCCTAAAAATCCACTATTAATGCTTATTCTATAATTTTTTTTATCCGTATCAACAGTGTATCCAAGAAGAACCTAATAGAAGACACTAAAAACAAAAGAAAATATAAAAAATTGAGTTTGTGGTAATCAATTTAATTAAACATTTTATTCATTTTTTCGAGTTTTTTAAATCAAACATAGATGTTGAGGACCTAAGAAAAAATGGTTGTTTATAGCTTGGCTAATATAAAAATTAGTTAGTTTCCTTAATATAATAATCATTTTTGAATAAGGTTATTACCTAAAAAGACTTGTAGCTCTTCTTACACAATAACGACATACGCCTCACTCTATGCTGATAATAAAATGTTATTACACGAAGACAATATCTTATTGTCGTCACAAGAAAATTACCCTTTAGTTCAAGTTTCTCTCAATGTTTTAGATCAACTTGTTTTGACTTTTAAACATAGAATTAGATTTTTTCTTAGTCAAATATGTTAAACATTAAGCTTAATTACTAACAAACTAAGCGCATATGATTTTATGTTTCCCAAATTTTTTTAACTTTACGTTGCATACTATTTTGTAAATGAGAATTTAATGTCACCCTTTGTTTTTTACAATATTACAAATTTTTATACATTATCACCAACATTTTTTAACCTTTCGTTTTCACAAATTGTCTACAAATGTATGATTGAAATACTAAAATCCATAACAAAAGATTTGTTTTGTTAGATAAGTTGTAATATCTCGATTTACATTTCGCATTAATTTTTTCCTCTATTCAGTGTTTGTGGTAAATAGCCGTTATTATTGTACTTTGCAAGTATTTATAAAGAAGCGTATGAATGATGTAAGTTTCATTTTGGACCCAGTTTTGTATATCAATTAATGCCACATATTACAAAATTGTAGATAAATGTATGTTATCAAATTATTACGTTGCCATATCAGTATTAACATTAAATCTGATTAACCTGAAATATATAATGTTTTATTTTATGGAAACGCTTCTTACTCACATGGGCTTACAACTTTACCTATAAATGATAGTTTTCTTGATAATAAATCTCATTCGAAATTAGTCTTACGAACTATACTCAAGTGGAAACATCATTTGTATACAAGATGGCAAGCCTCAGTTTTTATTCTCTCTTAGTTATTTTATTCATTATGGTTGGTGCAGTGACGGCTACAAACGAGAATGAAAATATTATCATGAAAAATAATTGTGAAGCTAAAATTGACATGCCTTGTGCTGGGGAAGTTTTCGATAGTATATTCAAAACTGGGAGTGTTTCAAGCAAGTGTTGCGGTGAACTCCTTGTATTAGGAAGAAAGTGCCACTACGCATTGGTGAAGAGGACACTTGAAGATCCCTTATTCAAAAAACTAGACCACAAGACAATCATTCGAAAAAGTGTGAAGACTTGGAAAAATTGCCTTGTACTTACCCCTTCACCATCACCGTCTGCTTGAAGACGTAGTGTTGCTTCACTTTGAAAAAGGTTGTAAGACGTAACATCTTCAAATCAGTAACATGTTTTCCGTTTACGATATTGTTGCATGAAATTACTAAGTAAAATTAAATTTAATTCATGTCAAGTTGAATAGAAATGATATATATGTAAGTGGTAACAAAATGTTTCTATTGAAGCTATTACATAATAAAATAAGATTTTTTTTTGGGTCGAAACATCTCTATTTGGTTGCTTCAAATACTTTTTTTTTCTTTTAAACACAGTAACTATTCGAGTTCTACACATCAATTTATTTGGTTTTGATTTTAAAAAATATCATGTTTCTGCATATTTGATTCATTCTTACAATTAGGAATTAGTTACTTGATGGAAGGGTTATAAATTCAAATATTTTTCATCGTTGAATTTTACGTATTGTATAATCTTGTGTTTTTTTTTGAACAGCATGTATGATTTTATTAATCAAAATATCATACATAATCACAATACACAACGGCCTCATTAAAAACCTCTCTAGTCCTAATTAGAGGAAAAGAGTACCGCTGTGCATGTGCCAAAGAAAATCCACCACGCTAAGAGCTATACAACCATATCCATTTACCCCTATCAATTCCACTCTTGGCCAAAGAATCCGCCAACCCATTTGCTTCTCGATAGATATGGTTGAAGCATACGCAAGGCAATACGGAAATGTCCCCATCAATTTGCTGGAACCATCGCCAAAGCTGCCAAGGGCGATTCTCTGTACGATGTATCCATGAAGTCGCCACCATTGAATCCGATTCCACCACAATCGACGACACCTCTCCCAAATGCATTTCGCGTAACAAACGCAATGCATAAGCAATCGCTTGAATCTCAGCCACATTTGAATCTACAATACCTATCGACCCTGAAAAAATTGCCATGATATGGCTATGGCAGTCCCGTAAAACTCCTCCACACCCTGCCCTTCCCGGTTTCCCCCTTGCAGCACCATCGACATTGAATTTCCATACACCCTCCACCGAAGGCATCCAAACACTGCCTGAACGGTTTGAACGTACTACTTGCTGCACCAACCAGCCTATCCGCGGACAATCCCACCAACTCGCCTCATTCACACATGACCCTTGCATGAACGCTCGAGTCCAGTACAACGCTCGAAGTTGGGCCAAAAAGAATACTGTTCGACTCGTCGTTCTGCGATCTTGGAAAATATTTTCATTCCGTGCCAACCATAGCGACCACAACACACTAGCACAACCAATTACCCACTACGCACGCACCTCCCCCTTAAACCAACTCATCCAACACTGCTCAATAAAATCATTCACCGTATGCGACCTCACCACAGCCACGTCCCACCAAGAGAAGAAACAAAACCATACCTCGGCAACAAAACTACAGGACTAAAGAATTTGATCGCTGTTGTCTTCACCATCCGCACACCACCGGCAAGCAAGAGACTCCACTGGAATTGGAATACCCCGATCACTTAGCATCCTCAAAGTCGGTAGACGATCAACCATTATGAACCATAGAAAACACTGAATTTTTGGTACAATTGGCATGTTCCACACCATCCCCACATTCTTTGTATCGGGTAGACCAATCTCACACATCAAAGCATTTAGTTTACCCACCGAGAAAGCTATCGAAACAGCATGTTTCCAGATCAATCTATCCGATACCCCCATGCAGTGTCAAGGCAGCCACGCATGCTTGCAATTCATCGAGCTGCTTAGCTTCGAACACCCGCAACTCCCTTCGAAAACATGATACCCAATCTTTGCTTGGGCAGTTCAGCATTTCATTAACAAAACACAATTTATTAATTGCCAAACCAAATAACCTCGGATAAAAGTTCTTCAACGGAGCCTCAATTGCCCAGCAATCCCACCAAAACAACACTTTATTCCCCTCCCCCACAAGCCAAAAGAAGTGATCTTCATTTGTAAACGCCGCCACATTCATCTTCTTGTACCTCGACAATTTGTTTCCACATTGCCGACATATGTCTTTTACCTTTATTCTGAATTTTCCATTGCTGAACCGCCGTACCATACTTCGCCGTTATCACCTCTTTCCACATAGACCCATCCGATTGTGCATATCGCCAAACCCATTTGGCTAATAGGGCCAAATTTCTCGTATGTAGATTCACTACCCCAAGACCCCCCATCCTTTTCGGTTTACACACTATCTCCCATCGAACTCGACTCATCTTCGATCTCTCTTCCGAACCACCCAACAAGAAATTTCGACGGATGCAATCAATACGCCTTATCACCTTTTTAGGCACCATGAAAATTCCCATATAATAAACGGGCAGTGCCGATAGCACAGAATTGATCAGTAACAATCTGCCCGCGAAGGAAAGTGATTTTCGCTTCCATCCAGCAAGTTTTCTCCTCACATTGCGTATCAAAGGTTCCCAAATTGCCTCCCCCCGCGGATGCACACCCAACTTTACACCCAAATATGATATCGGCAGCTCCCCAATGGAACACCCAAGGATCGAAGCAAATTCCATCGTCACCTCATTGTCAACCCCAATTCCATACAAACATGACTTATCATAATTAATTTGTAAGCCTGAAGCATACTCGAAGCAAAGCAAAACTCGTTTTAGATTCCTCGGCCCCTCTACATCTCCTGCTAAAAATACTATAGTGTCGTTGGCAAATTGTAAATGCGACACCATTACCTCCCCTACCACGCGAACTCCTTTGACCAGACCCACATGCTCCGCATTAACCATGAATTGATGGAATAACTCGGCAACAATCACAAACAAGAGAGGTTACAATGGGTCCCCCTGCCTAATACCCCTCCGCATCGGGAATTCCTTCGATGGACTCCCATTGATTAAAATCGATAGCCGGGCTGAACTCACACACTCCATTATCCAATCTCGCCACCTCTCCCCAAATCCCATACAACACATAATCCTACTTAGGCATCCCCAATCTATGCAATCGTAAGCTTTCGCGAAGTCTAGTTTTAAAATTAAACCACCATTCGCCCAAGTATCCTTTCTCATGGAATGGATTACCTCATTAGCTAGTAAAATACCATCCAATATTTGTCTCCCTCATATAAACGCTGATTGCACATCATTAATCAAAGAAGGCAGCACCTTCTGTAGGCGTGTCGCCAAGCATTTCGCCAAAATTTTGTAAGCTGAATTCAATAAACAAATAGGACGATAGTCCCCAATCGTGCGCGGACAATCTTTCTTCGCAATCAGCACAACAAATGTTGAGTTAATACCTGGAGGCAACCGACTTGAATCATGAAATGCCTTCATGAAGCTCATTATATATTCCTTGAGGAAGGGCCAACCTCGCTTAAAAAATTCGAAGGGGAAACCATCCGGGCCAGGTGCTTTTTCCCCCTCACAACTCCCAATCGCTGCCCATACCTCCGCTTCCGAGAACTCTACTTTAAGGTCCCGCCGTTGGTCATCCGATAAACTGCCAAAAGTCACACTTGGCACCATGAAACCCGCTGAATTGGGTTTATCAAAGTGCTGCTGGAATTCCTTTCGAACCATGATCTTCATTCTTTCCGGAATCGTTTCCCATCGGTCCCCAACTTGTATTCCCGCAATGTGATTATGTAGTTGTCTAATCTTCACCATTTTGTGATAAAATCCCGTATTACGATCACCTTCCGCTAGCCAAATCATGCGAGATTTTTGTCGCCAAATGGAGTCACGCATTTTCGATACCTTCCATAGCCGTTGATATAACTCCCTTGCCCGCAACACATCATCCCTCAACTGCCCCATAGTCCCTAATTTTGCATCCAACTCATCCAACTCCTCAACCACCTCTATATATTGTTTATCTATATCCGCAATCCCCCTGTTCCAACCTTTCAGCATTCTTTTTAATCCTTTTAATTTCTGTGAGATACCCGCATCCCCATCTTCCATGGATAAGCGATTCCATTCCTCCTCAATTGTCGCTATATCCTTCAGCCAATAATTGTAGAAACGGAATGGTTTTGGTCCGCTATCTAATACATCCCCCATCAATAAAATTGGAGAGTGATCGGACAACTCCTTCGGCAAATTTACGATTGTCAGCCCCTCGAACCTGTTTACCCAACCTTGTGACACAAGGAAGCGATTCAAACGACTTCCTTTACCCCTCGGACAGAACCAAGTGTATTTCTTCCCCTGCATTGGCACGTCAATTACCCCAATATGTTCAATGAATTCACAAAAAATACTCGTACCTCGAACATTATGTGTCACGCCCGTACGTTCCTCCTCTTTAGTTACCACATTGAAATCTCCACAAATGCACCATTCAATTCGATGTTCCTTCACAACATTTTTAATCTCCTCCCAATACCTAATTTGTTCCAAGCTCGTGCACGGCGCATATACCCCAATCAAACCTGCCTCCCAATCATCGTGTAACCACCGTCCCACTAGAATGATCATGTTTGCTCGCCTATCCTGCGATTCTAAATGAAATCCCTTTGGATCCCAAATTGCGATCACCCCCTGCTCTCCCATCCGAAGGTACATAACAAAATTCCACCATGTCTTCATACCACATTTGTCGGACCACATCCACTGTTACATTCTCTCTTTTGGTCTCTTGTAAAAGAGCCAAAATACACCTATGTTGACGTAGAACGCGTTGGATTGATCTCCTTTTCGACAACGCTCCTATCCCCCGGACATTCCACGACAACATTTTCATTGTTTGCTAGAGTTTTTGTTTGCGCGCTTCAATGAGGCGCGCAATATCACTTATAATTTCTTCTTCTCGTCCTTCCGTTACCGCCCCAATTAAATTTCCCAGATCAATTGTCTCCCTAGCCTCACGCAATAAACCTTGTTTACGAATAACAAAATCAGAATCTGATAGAGACCCGTTCACTATTACCTCATTTTCAGCAGGCAACTCCTTCTTTTTCCACGGTCTTCCACGCCCCCTATTCGTTTGTTGATCAGTTGTCGGATGATTCCCACCCTTCGCCAAGAAAGCCCCTATTTCCTCTAATTGTCGGATTCTTTTCTGTTCCCCATTTATTTCAACTACTGTTGCTTTATTTGCTCTTGGGATTTCTATACGTGGGCCATTTAAAAATGGGCTCAATTCTTTCAGGCACTCTTGCGACTGATTATCGAAGATTCTATCAATTTCCTGTGCTGCACCTAAGACCTCACCACTGCTCCGTTCGCCCTCATCCCTATTGACCATGCCCGCCATTTCATCCTTCATCCAACTTGAAGTCTCCACTACCCCCCCCATTCCTCTCGTTGATTGTCCTTCCATATGCGATCGAGGTAACTTCGATCAACTATGATGTCTTCCAAAATCTTCTTATCATGTAAAGAGATGGAGTTTGGTACCACCGTGTCTCCTATCGACTCACTATCATTGTAAGCTGTATTAGTTTTCCAATTTACCTCATTATCGCCCTCCTCATCATTACTCTCACTTGGATCGACTTTGCAATTGCAATCGCATTTGGGGCCTATTGCTTCCTCAAATTCCATCACACGAATCTTATATATCTCCTTCCCCACTTCTAATTCAATGATCTCGTCAATATGGAAGGTCCAGTCCGTCTCGACTTGGATTCGCGCTCGTTCAAACGATAAAGGCGCTAATGTTTCAATGTCGATCCGCGTCAAAACACCCCAAAGCGCCGCAATGTTTTTGAATGTTTCCTCTGACCAGGCATGTATCGGCATGTTCCCAATTGAGAGCCAAATTCGTCGGCTTGGGATGACTGTCGTTGGCGACCAAGGTGAAACACTCTCCAGCCACTGATCCAGCCGATTGGATTGTAAAACTGCTGCCCTGTTTTCCACTGTGTCGAACATTAACAACACCACTGCCCCCGCTACTCGCATTACAGAGAGATCTTTTAATCCTGCGCTCTACAATTCTTTCGCTAATTCCGCAATTTGATATGGTCTTCGGTAGAATCCTATAGCACACTTTTGGAGGATTTCGGATTTTTCCGCTTCAATTATCCCTATCACTTTTTTGCGAGGAGGCATGCCATGTTTTTCCTCTTCTAATTGAGTATTGTGCAAATCGGGGATACTTCCCTTACCTCCTCTATCTCCTGTCGAATCCTGACGATCGACGGCTTTCTTAGGTTTTGGTATTGGCTCCACCGGCCGCTCCTCTCTCTCAAATTTGGGTTGGGATGCAACCTTCTTCCCATACCAAAAATCCCTCCCCCCATCAAAAGCCATAGATATTCGAATCTTGGATCCATAAAGCCAGAAACCATCCAGCCGTTCAATCACTCTATCCGCGTCAATTGTAGAGGCCATTCTCACAAATCAAAATCGGGAGTCGTCTCTCGCTCTTTTCTGGGGAACAAACACGTTGACCACCACCCCATGGCGATCAAATACCTGCCAAACACCCTGCCAATGAAGTTGATTCGGCAGATTCGATATGAACAAAGTCCATACTCGGTTCCCAACTCCCTCTCGCCTTACCCCCATTTTTCTCCGAAATTTTTTTAATTGATTTTTTACATCGTTTTAGTCTCGTATAATCTTGTGTTGTCTTTCTAACAATCAATGAATAGTGACGAGTTCTCGTTTCTTTGATCAATGGATCGTCAAAAATTGAAATATTTTGTATTTACTAAAATAGTTTTGTCGACAACATCTCCTGTCAATTACACGTTTGATTCATCAATGCATTGCTTTTAAGAGGATGTTATTTTCATTTTGTTATAGAATGGTTGAATTTTTATTCATAAAGTTCCATGGTAAGAACAAATTAATCGAAATGAAAAGAAAGTATGAATGGAGGTTGCATGTAAAGAGCATTTTTAGTTTAAGAAATAACACGGATTCAATAGCTCATGGTTATTTAAAAAAATACATTTTTGCAAATCAACACTATATGCGATCATGTGTTAAACCAAATAGAATATTTTGTCCGACAAGAACGTCGTTTTTTGTACTTACCCTAAAAATCCAATATTAATGCTTATTCTATTATTTTTTTTATCCGTATCAACAGTGTATCCAAGAAGAACCTAATAGAAGACACTAAAAACAAAAGAAAATATAAAAAATTGAGTTTGTGGTAATCAATTTAATTAACATTTTATTCATTTTTTCGAGTTTTTTAAATCAAACATAGATGTTTAGGACGTAAGAAAAAATAGTTGTTTGTAGCTTGGCTAATATAAAAATTAGTTAGTTTCCTTAATATAATAATCATTTTTGAATAAGGTTACTACCTAAAAAGACTTGTAGCTCTTCTTACACAATAACGACATACGCCTCACTCTATGCTGATAATAAAATGTTATTACACGAAGACAATATCATATTGCCGTCACAAGTAAATTACCCTTTAGTTCAAGTTTCTCTCAATGTTTTAGATCAACTTGTTTGACTTTTAAACATCGAATTATATTTTTTCTCAGTCAAATATGTTAAACATTAAGCTTAATTACTAACAAACTAAGCGCATATGATTTTATGTTTCCCAAATTTTTTTAACTTTACGTTGCATACTATTTTGTAAATGCAAATTTAATGCCACCCTTTGTTTTTTACAATATTACGAATTTTTATACATTATCACCAACATATTTTAACCTTTTGTTTTACCGAATTGTTTACAAAAATATGATTGAAATACTAAAAGCCATAACAAAAGATTTGTTCTGTTAGATAAGTTGTAATATCTCGATTTACATTTCGCATTAATTTTTTCCTCTATTCAGTGTTTGTGGTAAATAGCCGTTATTATTATACTTTGCAAGAATTTATAAAGAAGCGTATGAATGATGTAAGTTTCATTGTTGGACCCAATTTTGTATATCAATTAATGCCACATAATACAAAATTCTAGATAAATGTATGTTATCAAATTATTACGTTACCATATCAGTATTAACATTAAATCTGATTAACCTGAAATATATAATGTTTTATTTTATGGAAACGCTTCTTACTCACATGGGCTTACGACTTTACCAATAAATGATAGTTTTCTTGATAATAAATCTCATTCGAAATTAGTCTTACGATCTATACTCAAGTGGCAACAGCATTTGTATACAAGATGGCAAGCCTCACTTTTTATTCTCTCTTAGTTATTTTATGCATTATGGTTGGTGCAGTGACGGCTACAAACGAGAATGAAAAGATTATCATGAAAAATAATTGTGAAGCAAAAATTGACATGCCTTGTGCTAGGGAAGTTTTCGATAGTATATTCAAAATTGGGAGCGTTTCAACCAAGTGTTGCGGTGAACTCCTTGTATTAGGAAGAAACTGCCACCACGCATTGGTAAAGAGGACACTTGAAGATCCCTTATTCAAAAAACTAGACCACAAGACAATCATTCGAAAAAGTGTGAAGACTTGGAAAAATTGCCTTGTACTTACCCCTTCACCATCACCGTCTGCTTGAAGACGTAGTGTTGCTTCACTTTGAAAAAGGTTGTAAGACGTAACATCTTCAAATCAGTAACATGTTTTCCGTTTACGATATTGTTGCATGAAATTACTATGTAAAATTAAATTTAATTCATGTTAAGTTGAATAGAAATGATATATATGTAAGTGGTAACAAAATGTTTCTATTGAAGCTATTACATAATACAATAAGATTTTTTTTTTGTCGAAACATCTCTATTTTGTTGCTTCAAATATCTTTTTTTTTTGCTTTTAAGCACAGTAACTATTCGAGTTCTACACACCAATTTATTTGGTTTTGATTTTAAAAAATATCATGTTTCTGCATATTTGATTCATTCTTAGAATTAGGAATTAGTTACTTGATAGAAGGGTTATAAATTCAAATATATTTCATCGTTGAATTTTACGTATTGTATAATCTTGTGTTGTCTTTCTAACAATCAATGAATAGTGACGAGTTCTCGTTTCTTTGATCAATGGATCGGCAAAAAATTGAAATATTTTGTATTTACTAAAATAGTTTTGTCGACATCATCTCCTGTCAATTACACGTTTGATTCATCGATGCATTTCTTTTAAGAGGATGTTATTTTCATTTTGTTATGGAATTGTTGAATTTTTATTCATAAAGTTCCATGGTAAAAACGAATTAATCGAAATGAAAAGAAAGTATGAATGGAGGTTGCATGTAACAAGCATTTTTAGTTTAAGAAATAACGCGGATTCAATAGCTCATGGTTATTTAAAAAAAAATACATTTTTGCAAATCAACACTATATGCGATCCTGTGTTAAACCAAATAGAATATTTTGCCCGACAAAAACGTCGTTTTTTGTACTTACCCTAAAAATCCACTATTAATGCTTATTCTATTATTTTTTATCCGTATCAACTGTGTATCCAAGAATAACCTAATAGAAGACACTAAAAACAAAAGAAAATATAAAAAAATGAGTTTGTGGTAATCAATTTAATTAACATTTTATTCATTTTTTCGAGTTTTTAAAATCAAACATAGATGTTGAGGACGTAAGAAAAAATGGTTGTTTATAGCTTGGCTAATATAAAAATTAGTTAGTTTCCTTAATATAATAATCATTTTTGAATAAGGTTACTACCTAAAAAGACTTGTAGCTCTACTTACACAATAACGACATACGCCTCACTCTATGCTGATAATAAAATATTATTACACGAAGACAATATTTTATTGTCGTCACAAGCAAATTACCCTTTAGTTCAAGTTTCTCTCAATGTTTTAGATCAACTTGTTTTGACTTTTAAACATCGAATTATATTTTTTGTTAGTCATATATGTTAAACATTAAGATAAATTACTAACAAACTAAGTGCATATGATTTTATGTTCCCCAATTTTTTTAACTTTACGTTGCATACTATTTTGTAAATGCGAATTTAATGTCACCCTTTGTTTTTTACAATATTACGATTTTTTATACATTATCACCAACATATTTTAACCTTTCGTTTTACCAAATTGTCTACAAAAGTATGATTGAAATACTAAAAGCCATAACAAAAGATTTGTTCTGTTAGATAAGTTGTAATATCTCGATTTACATTTCGCATTAATTTTTTCCTCTATTCAGTGTTTGTGGTAAATAGCCGTTATTATTGTACTTTGCAAGAATTTATAAAGAAGCGTATGAATGATGTAAGTTTCATTGTTGGACCCAATTTTGTATATCAATTAATGCCACATAATACAAAATTGTAGATAAATGTATGTTATCAAATTATTACGTTACCATATCAGTATTAACATTAAATCTGATTAACCTGAAATATATAATGTTTTATTTTATGGAAACGCTTCTTACTCACATGGGCTTACGACTTTACCTATAAATGATAGTTTTCTTGATAATAAATCTCATTCGAAATTAGTCTTACGAACTATACTCGAGTGGCAACAACATTTGTATACAAGATGGCAAGCCTCACTTTTTATTCTCTCTTAGTTATTTTATTCATTATGGTTGGTGCAGTGACGACTACAAACGAGAATGAAAAGATTATCATGAAAAATAATTGTGAAGCTAAAATTAACATGCCTTGTGCTGGGGAAGTTTTCGATAGTATATTCAAAACTGGGAGCGTTTCAAGCAATTGTTGCGGTGAACTCCTTGTATTAGGAAGAAAGTGCCACTACGCATTGGTAAAGAGGACACTTGAAGATCCCTTATTCAAAAAACTAGACCACAAGACAATCATTCGAAAAAGTGTGAAGACTTGGAAAATTTGCCTTGTACTTACCCCTTCACCATCACCGTCTGCTTGAAGACGTAGTGTTGCTTCACTTTGAAAAAGGTTGTAAGACGTAACATCTTCAAATCAGTAACATGTTTTCCGTTTAGGATATTGTTGCATGAAATTACTAAGTAAAATAAATTTAATTCATGTCAAGTTGAATAGAAATGATATATATGTAAGTGGTAACAAAATGTTTCTATTGAAGCTATTACATAATACAATAAGTTTTTTTTTTGTGTCGAAACATCTCTATTTGGTTGCTTCAAATATCTTTTTTTTTGCTTTTAAACACAGTAACTATTCGAGTTCTACACATCAATTTATTTGGTTTTGATTTTAAAAAATATCATGTTTCTGCATATTTGATTCATTCTTACAATTAGGAATTAGTTACTTGATGGAAGGGTTATAAATTCAAATATTTTTCATCGTTGAATTTTACGTATTGTATAATCTTGTGTTTTTTTTTAACAGCATGTATGATTTTATTAATCAAAATATCATACATAATCACAATACACAACGGCCTCATTAAAAACCTCTCTAGTCCTAATTAGAGGAAAAGAGTACCGCTGTGCATGTGCCAAAGAAAATCCACCACGCTAAGAGCTATACAACCATATCCATTTACCCCTATCAATTCCACTCTTGGCCAAAGAATCCGCCAACCCATTTGCTTCTCGATAGATATGGTTGAAGCATACGCAAGGCAATACGGAAATGTCCTCATCAATCTGCTGGAACCATCGCCAAAGCTGCCAAGGGCGATTCTCTGTACGATGTATCCATGAAGTCGCCACCATTGAATCCGATTCCACCACAATCGACGACACCTCTCCCAAATGCATTTGGCGTAACAAACGCAATGCATAAGCAATTGCTTGAATCTCAGCCACATTTGAATCCGCAATACCTATCGACCCTGAAAAAATTGCCATGATACGGCTATGGCAGTCCCGTAAAACTCCTCCACACCCTGCCCTTCCCGGTTTCCCCCTTGCAGCACCATCGACATTGAATTTCCATACACCCTCCATCGAAGGCATCCAAACACTGCCTGAACGGTTTGAACGTACTACTTGTTGCACCGACTAGCTTATCCGCGGACAATCCCACCAACTCGCCTCATTCACACATAACCCTTGCATGAACGCTCGAGTCCAGTACAACGCTCGAAGTTGGGCCAAAAAGAATATTGTTCGACTCGTCGTTCTGCGATCTTGGAAAATAATTTCATTCTGTGCCAACCATAGCGACCACAACACGCTAGCACAACCAATTACCCACTACGCACGCACCGCCCCCTTAAACCAACTCATCCAACACTGCTCAATAAAATCATTCACCGTATGCGACCTCACCACAGCCACGTCCCACCAAGAGAAGAAACAAAACCATACCTCGGCAGCAAAACTACAGGACCAAAGAATGTGATCGTTGCTGTCTTCACCATCCGCACACCACCGGCAAGCAAGAGACTCCACTGGAATTGGAATACCCCGATCACTTTGCATCGTCAAAGTCGGTAGACGATCAACCATTATGAACCATAGAAAACACTGAATTTTTGGTACAATTGGCATGTTCCACACCATCCCCACATTCTTTGTATCGGGTAGACCAATCTCACACATCAAAGCATGTAGTTTACCCACTGAGAAAGCTCTCGAAACAGCATGTTTCCAGATCAATCTATCCGATACCCCCCATGCAGTGTCACGGCAGCCACGCATGCTTGCAATTCATCGAGCTGCTTAGCTTCGAACACCCGCAACTCCCTTCGAAAACATGATACCCAATCTTTGTTTGGGCAGTTCAGCATTTCATTAACAAAACACAATTTATTAATTGCCAAACCAAATAACCTCGGATAAACGTTCTTCAACGGAGCCTCAATTGCCCAGCAATCCCACCAAAACAGCACTTTATTCCCCTCCCCCACAAGCCAAAAGAAGTGATCTTCATTTGTAAACGCCGCCAGGAATTCATCTTCTTGTACCTCGACAATTTGTTTCCACATTGCCGACATATGTCTTTTACCTTTATTCTGAATTTTCCATTGCTGAACCGCCGTACCATACTTCGCCGTTATCACCTCTTTCCACATAGACCCATCCGATTGTGCGTATCGCCAAACCCATTTGGCTAATAGGGCCAAATTTCTCGTATGTAGATTCACTACCCCAAGACCCCCCATCCTTTTCGGTTTACACACTATCTCCCATCGAACTCGACTCATCTTCTATCTCTCTTCCGAACCACCCCACAAGAAATTTCGACGGATGCAATCAATACGCCTTATCACCTTTTTAGGCACCAGGAAAATTCCCATATAATAAACGGGCAGTGCCGATAGCATAGAATTGATCAGTAACAATCTGCCCGCGAAGGAAAGTGATTTTCGCTTCCATCCAGCAAGTTTTCTCCTCACATTGCGTATCAAAGGTTCCCAAATTGCCTCCCCCTGCGGATGCACACCCAACTTTACACCCAAATATGATATCGGTAGCTCCCCAATGGAACACCCAAGGATCGACGCAAATTCCATCGTCACCTCATTGTCAACCCCAATTCCATACAAACATGACTTATCATAATTAATTTGTAAGCCTGAAGCATACTCGAAGCAAAGCAAAACTCGTTTTAGATTCCTCGCCCCCTCTACATCTCCTGCTAAAAATACTATAGTGTCGTCGACAAATTGTAAATGCGACACCATTACCTCCCCTACCACGTGAACTCCTTTGACCAGATCCACATGCTCCGCATTAACCATGAATTGATGGAATAACTCGGCAACAATCACAAACAAGAGAGGTGACAATGGGTCCCCCTTCGTAATACCCCTCCGCATCGGGAATTCCTTCGATGGACTCCCATTGATTAAAATCGATAGCCCGGCTGAACTCACACACTCCATTATCCAATCTCGCCACCTCTCCCCAAATCCCATACAACACATAATCCTACTTAGGCATCCCCAATCTATGCAATCGTAAGCCTTCGCGAAGGCTAGTTTTAAAATTAAACCACCATTCGCCCAAGTATCCTTTCTCATGGAATGGATTACCTCATTAGCTAGTAAAATACCATCCAATATTTGTCTCCCTCGTATAAACGCTGATTGCACATCATTAATCAAAGAAGGCAGCACCTCTGTAGGCGTGTCGCCAAGCATTTCGCAAAAATTTTGTAAGCCGAATTCAATAAACAAATAGGACGATAGTCCCCAGTCGTGCGCGGACAATCTTTCTTCGCAATCAGCACAACAAATGTTGAGTTAATACCTGGAGGCAACCGACTTGAATCATGAAATGCCTTCATGAAGCTCATTATATCTTCCTTGAGTAAGGGCCAACCTCGATTAAAAAATTTGAAGGGGAAACCATTCGGGCCAAGTGCTTTTTCCCCCTCACAACTCCCAATCGCTGCCCATACCTCCGCTTCCGAGAACTCTACTTTAAGGTCCCGCCGTTGGTCATCCGATAAACTGCCAAAAGTCACACTTGGCACCATGAAACCCGCTGAATTGGGTTTATCAAAGTGCTGCTGGAATTCCTTTCGAACCATGATCTTCATTCTTTCCGGAATCGTTTCCCATCGGTCCCCAACTTGTATTCCCGCAATGTGATTATGTAGTTGTCTAATCTTCACCATTTTGTGGTAAAATCCCGTATTACGATCACCTTCCGCTAGCCAAATCATGCGAGATTTTTGTCGCCAAATGGAGTCACGCATTTTCGATACCTTCCATAGCCGTTGATATAACTCCCTTGCCCGAAACACATCATCCCTCGACTGCCCGACAGTCCCTAATTTTGCATCCAACTCATCCAACTCCTCAACCACCTCTATATACTGTTTATCTATATCCGCAATCCCCATGTTCCAACCTTTCAGCATTCTTTTTAATCCTTTTAATTTCTGTGAGATACCCGCATCCCCATCTTCCATGGATAAGCGATTCCATTCCTCCTCAATTGTCGCTATATACTTCAGCCAATAATTGTAGAAACGGAATGGTTTTGGTCCGCTATCTAATACATCCCCCATCAATAAAATTGGCGAGTGATCGGACAACTCCTTCGGCAAATTTACGACTGTCAGCCCCTCGAACCTGTTTACCCAACCTTGTGACACAAGGAAGCGATCGAAACGACTTCCTTTACCCCCGGACCGAACCAAGTGTATTTCTTCCCCTGCATTGGCACGTCAATTACCCCAATATGTTCAATGAATTCACAAAAAATACTCGTACCTCGAACATTATGTGTCACGCCTGTACGTTCCTCCTCTTTAGTTACCACATTGAAATCTCCACAAATGCACCATTCAATTCGATGTTCCTTCACCACATTTTTAATCTCCTCCCAATAGCTAATTTGTTCCAAGCTCGTGCACGGCGCATATACCCCAATCAAACCTGCCTCCCAATCATCGTGTAACCACCGTCCCACTAGAATGATCATGTTTGCTCGCCTATCCTGCGATTCTAAATGAAATCCATTTGGATCCCAAATTGCGATCACCCCCTGCTCTCCCATCCGAAGGTACATAACAAAATTCCACCACGTCTTCATACCACATTTGTCGGACCACATCCACTGTTACATTCTCCATTTTGGTCTCTTGTAAAAGAGCCAAAATACACCTATGTTGACGTAGAACGCGTTGGATTGATCTCCTTTTCGACAACGCTCCTATCCCCCGGACATTCCACGACAACATTTTCATTTTTGCTAGAGTTTTTGTTTGCGCGCTTCAATGAGGCGCGCAATATCACTTATAATTTCTTCTTCCCATCCTTCCGTTACCGCCCCAATTAAATTTCCCAGATCAATTGTCTCCCTAGCCTCACGCAATAAACCTTGTTTACGAATAACGAAATCAGAATCTGATAGAGACCCGTTCACTATTACCTCATTTTCAGCAGGTAACTCCTTCTTTTTCCGCGGTCTTTCACGCCCCCTTTTTCGTTTGTTGATCAGTTGTCGGATGATTCCCACCCTTCGCCAAGCAAGCCTCTATTTCCTCTAATTGTCGGATTCTTTTCTGTTCCCCATTTATTTCAACTATTGTTGCTTTATTTGCTCTTGGGATTTCTATACGTGGGCCATTTAAAACTGGACTCAATTCTTTCCGGCACTCTTGCGACTGATTACGCAGATTCTATCAATTTCCTGTGCTGCACCTAAGACCTCACCACTGCTCCGTTCGCCTTCATCCCTATTGACCATGCCCACCATTTCATCCTTCATCCAACTTGAAGTCTCCACTACCCCCCATTCCTCTCGTTGATTGTCCTTCCATATGCGATCGAGGTAACTTTGATCAACTATGATGTCTTCCAAAATCTTCGTATCATTTAAAGAGATGGAGTTTGGTACCACCGTGTCTCCTATCGACTCACTATCATTGTAAGCTGTATTAGTTTTCCAATTTACCTCATTATCCCCCTCCTCATCATTACTCTCGCTTGGATCGACTTCGCAATTGCAATCGCATTTGGGGCCTATTGCCTCCTCAAATTCCATCACACGAATCTGATATATCTCCTTCCCCACTTCTAATTCAATGATCTCGTCAATATGGAAGGTCCAGTCCGTCTCGACTTGGATTCGCGCTCGTTCAAACGATAAAGGCGCTAATGTTTCAATGTCGATCCGCGTCAAAACACCCCAAAGCGCCGCAATGTTTTTGAATGTTTCCTCTGACCAGGCATGTATCGGCATGTTCCCAATTGAGAGCCAAATTCGTCGGCTTGGGATGACTGTCGTTGGCGACCAAGGTGAAACACTCTCCAGCCACTGATCCAGCCGATTGGATTGTAAAACTGCTGCCCTGTTTTCCACTGTGTCGAACATTAACAACACCACTGCTGATAATAAAATGTTATTACACAAAGACAATATCATATTGCCGTCACAAGTAAATTACCCTTTAGTTCAAGTTTCTCTCAATGTTTTAGATCAACTTGTTTGACTTTTAAACATCGAATTATATTTTTTCTTAGTCAAATATGTTAAACATTAAGCTTAATTACTAACAAACTAAGCGCATATGATTTTATGTTTCCCAAATTTTTTTAACTTTACGTTGCATACTATTTTGTAAATGCGAGTTTAATGCCACCCTTTGTTTTTTACAATATTACGAATTTTTATACATTATCACCAATATATTTTAACCTTTCGTTTTACCGAATTGTCTACAAAAATATGATTGAAATACTAAAAGCCATAACAAAAGATTTGTTCTGTTAGATAAATTGTAATATCTCGATTTACATTTCGCATTAATTTTTTCCTCTATTCAGTGTTTGTGGTAAATAGTCGTTATTATTGTACTTTGCAAGAATTTATAAAGAAGCGTATGAATGATGTAAGTTTCATTGTTGGACCCAATTTTGTATATCAATTAATGCCACATAATACAAAATTCTAGATAAATGTATGTTATCAAATTATTACGTTACCATATCAGTATTAACATTAAATCTGATTAACCTGAAATATATAATGTTTTATTTTATGGAAACGCTTCTTACTCACATGGGCTTACGACTTTACCTATAAATGATAGTTTTCTTGATAATAAATCTCATTCGAAATTAGTCTTACGAACTATACTCAAGTGGCAACAACAATTGTATACAAGATGGCAAGCCTCACTTTGAAAAAGGTTGTAAGACGTAACATCTTCAAATCAGTAACATGTTTTCCGTTTACGATATTGTTGCATGAAATTACTAAGTAAAATTAAATTTAATTCATGTCAAGTTGAATAGAAATGATATATATGTAAGTGGTAACAAAATGTTTCTATTGAAGCTATTACATAATACAATAAGATTTTTTTTTGTGTCGAAACATCTCTATTTGGTTGCTTCAAATATCTTCTTTTTTTTTTTGCTTTTAAGCATAGTAACTATTCGAGTTCTACACACCAATTTATTTGGTTTTGATTTTAAAAAATATCATGTTTCTGCATATTTGATTCATTCTTACAATTAGGAATTAGTTACTTGATGGAAGGGTTATAAATTCAAATATATTTCATCGTTGAATTTTACGTATTGTATAATCTTGAGTTGTCTTTCTAACAATCAATGAATAGTGACGAGTTCTCGTTTCTTTGATCAATGGATCGTCAAAAAATTGAAATATTTTGTATTTACTAAAATAGTTTTGTCGACATCATCTCCTGTCAATTACACGTTTGACTCATCGATGCATTTCTTTTAAGAGGATGTTATTTTCATTTTGTTATGGAATTGTTGAATTTTTATTCATAAAGTTCCATGGTAAAAACGAATTAATCGAAATGAAAAGAAAGTATGAATGTAGGTTGCATGTAACAAGCATTTTTAGTTTAAGAAATAACGCGGATTCAATAGCTCATGGTTATTTAAAAAAAAATACATTTTTACAAATCAACACTATATGCGATCCTGTGTTAAACCAAATAGAATATTTTGTCCGACAAGAATGTCGTTTTTTGTACTTACCCTAAAAATCCACTATTAATGCTTATTCTATTATTTTTTTTATCCGTATCAACAGTGTATCCAAGAAGAACCTAATAGAAGAAACTAAAAACAAAAGAAAATATAAAAAAATGAGTTTGTGGTAATCAATTTAATTAACATTTTATTCATTTTTTCGAGTTTTTAAAATCAAACATAGATGTTGAGGACGTAAGAAAAAATGGTTGTTTATAGCTTGGCTAATATAAAAATTACTTAGTTTCCTTAATATAATAATCATTTTTGAATAAGGTTTTTTTTTTTGCTCAATAAAGATTTTTTTGAATAAGGTTACTACCTAAAAAGACTTGTAGCTCTTCTTACACAATAACGACATACGCCTCACTTTATGCTGATAATAAAATGTTATTACACGAAGACAATATTTTATTGTCGTCACAAGCAAATTACCCTTTAGTTCAAGTTTCTCTCAATGTTTTAGATCAACTTGTTTTGACTTTTAAACATCGAATTATATTTTTTCTTAGTCAAATATGTTAAACATTAAGATTAATTACTAACAAACTAAGCGCATATGATTTTATGTTTCCCAAATTTTTTTAACTTTACGTTGCATACTATTTTGTAAATGCGAATTTAATGTCACCCTTTGTTTTTTACAATATTACGAATTTTTATAAATTATCACCAACATATTTTAACCTTTTGTTTTACCAAATTGTCTACAAAAGTATGATTGAAATACTAAAAGCCATAACAAAAGATTTGTTCTGTTAGGTAAGTTGTAATATCTCGATTTACATTTCGCATTAATTTTTTCCTCTATTCAGTGTTTGCGGTAAATAGTCGTTATTATTGTACTTTGCAAGTATTTATAAAGAAGCGTATGAATGATGTAAGTTTCATTGTTGGACCTAATTTTGTATATCAATTAATGCCACATAATACAAAATTGTAGATAAATGTATGTTATCAAATTATTACGTTTCCATATCAGTATTAACATTAAATCTGATTAACCTGAAATATATAATGTTTTATTTTATGGAAACGCTTCTTACTCACATGGGCTTACGACTTTACCTATAAATGATAGTTTTCTTGATAATAAATCTCATTCGAAATTAGTCTTACGAACTATACTCAAGTGGCAACATCATTTGTATACAAGATGGCAAGCCTCACTTTTTATTCTCTCTTAGTTATTTTATTCATTATGGTTGGTGCAGTGACGGCTACAAACGAGAATGAAAAGATTATCATGAAAAATAATTGTGAAGCTAAAATTGACATGCCTTGTGCTGGGGAAGTTTTCGATAGTATATTCAAAACTGGGAGCGTTTCAAGCAAGTGTTGCGGTGAACTCCTTGTATTAGGAAGAAAGTGCCACTACGCATTGGTAAAGAGGACACTTGAAGATCCCTTATTCAAAAAACTAGACCACAAGACAATCATTCGAAAAAGTGTGAAGACTTGGAAAAATTGCCTTGTACTTACCCCTTCACCATCACCGTCTGCTTGAAGACGTAGTGTTGCTTCACTTTGAAAAAGGTTGTAAGACGTAACATCTTCAAATCAGTAACATGTTTTCCGTTTATGATATTGTTGCATGAAATTACTAAGTAAAGTTAAATTTCATTCATGTCAAGTTGAATAGAAATGATATGTAAGTGGTAACAAAATGTTTCTATTGAAGCTATAACATAATACAATAAGATTTTTTTTGTGTCGAAACATCTCTATTTGGTTGCTTCAAATATCTTTTTTTTGCTTTTAAACACAGTAACTATTCGAGTTCTACACATCAATTTATTTGGTTTTGATTTTAAAAAATATCATGTTTCTGCATATTTGATTCATTCTTACAATTAGGAATTAGTTACTTGATGGAAGGGTTATAAATTCAAATATTTTTCATCGTTGAATTTTACGTATTGTATAATCTTGTGTTGTCTTTCTAACAATCAATTAATAGTGACAAGTTCTCGTTTCTTTGATCAATGGATCGTCAAAAAATTGAAATATTTTGTATTTACTAAAATAGTTTTGTCGACAACATCTCTTGTCAATTACACGTTTGATTCATCGATGCATTGCTTTTAAGAGGATGTTATTTTCACTTTGTTATGGAATGATTGAATTTTTATTCATAAAGTTCCATGGTAAGAATGAATTAATCGAAATGAAAAGAAAGTATGAATGGAGGTTGCATGTAACAAGCATTTTTAGTTTAAGAAATAACACGGATTCAATAGCTCATGGTTATTTTTAAAAAAATACATTTTTGCAAATCAACACTATATGTGATCATGTGTTAAACCAATTAGAATATTTTGTCCGGCAAGAACGTCGTCTTTTGTACTTACCCTAAAAATCCACTATTAATGCTTATTCTATTATTTTTTTATTTTTCCGTATCAACAGTGTATCCAAGAAGAACCTAATAGAAGACACTAAAAACAAAAGAAAATATAAAAATTGAGTTTGTGGTAATAAATTTAATTAACATTTTATTCATTTTTTTGGGTTTTGTAAATTGAACATAGATGTTTAGGACCAAAGAAAAAAATGGTTGTTTATAGCTTGGCGAATATAAAAATTAGTTAGTTTCCTTAATATAATAATCATTTTTGAATAAGGTTATTACCTAAAAATACTTGTAGCTCTTCTTACACAATAACGACATACGCCTCACTCTATGTTGATAATAAAATGTTATTACACGAAGACAATATCTTATTGTCGTCACAAGCAAATTACCCTTTAGTTCAAGTTTCTCTCAATGTTTTAGATCAACTTGTTTTGACTTTTAAACATTGAATTATATTTTTTTCTTTTTTCTTGATCAGTAAACTACATGATTTTATTCATAGGGAAAAAGCATACAGCGTGACAAGTCATATGCCTCATTAAAAACCTCCCTGGTGGAGGAAAAGAGTACGATATGACCCGTCAAATAAACAAACCAAGACTATCATAAACAAGCCGCAAAAAGTGAGCAACGATCCACACCCTCCTTTGCCAATACATCGGCGAAACCATTAGCCTCTCTAGGCGCATAACAAAACTGTATCTCGTATGAGGCCTGACAAGCTTGATCAATCGCAATAAACACGTCCCACAAACGTCATGGCCTTTTTGCCGCTCGTGTAGCCCAACTCAATGCAACCTGCGAATCCGACTCAATAATCACACATTGATTTCGCCAACTCCTGTCCACCACCAAACTCAAGGTGAATTCTATAGCCCGTTTTTCAGCTTCATTCGATTCCATCGCTCCCAGCGACCCCAAGAACACCCCCAGAATCCGACTCTCCCCGTCTCGCATCACGCCCCCAAACCCCGCAAGACCCGGCTTACCCCTCGCAGAGCTATCTACATTGAACTTCAATACCCTCAAAACCGGTGGCTGCCAACACACCCCACTCCGCACCTTCCTCGTTGTCGAACTAAGTACAAGGGCGGACGGACACGTCCATCAAACAGACTCAGGCATCAACTCTCCCTCTGCACCAACTTTAATCCAATAGAAAGATCTCAGCTTCACCAAGAAGCATAGTTCTTTCATCGACACACATTTGCCGCGAAAAACAAGTTCATTCCTAGCTAGCCATAATGACCATAACAAGGCACTAGCACTCGCCACCCACCACCGCTTCATGCTACCAGTAAAAGAGCAATGCAGATGTTCAACATAAAAGTCAGAAAAACTAACCGGGAAAGATGTCGATACATCCCACCAATTGCGCAACCAAACCCAAAATTTCAGCACACGCGGACATTCATAGAAGAGGTGCGCAATCGATTCTTCCGATGTCGCGCACCACGGACATTTACCTTGATCTTCACTCAGTGGCAGCCCGCGCATTCACAAGAAATCCGCTGTCGGCAATCTCCGCAACCATATAAACCAATGAAATGCCTGAACCTTTGGCGGTACCAAGATTTGCCAAGCGAAACACTCTCTAATGTCATCATCGCCAACTTTATCCAACATCAACAGTTTGGACAATGCCTTTACCGAAAAATCCCCATGTTCATTCGGACGCCAAATGAGAGTGTCAAGTCGATCCCCCCACAAATGCACCTCCGACACCAACTCGCGCAACACCCTCAACCGATCTAGCTCAAAGACACGCAAATGTCGGCGAAAAAGAATTTCCCACTGCCCGTGCTCAAGCTTCTCATCCACTGTATAATCACTAACCCATGCCAATTTGTTTAATGCCAACGAGTACAATCGCGGAAACATATCTTTTAGAGGTTGCTGCGTTATCCACGGATCGAACCATAATAAAACCATCCGCCCATTCAAATCTTCCACTGAAAACCCGACATTCCCACATGTTGATCGATGCTAGCATCACAAGAATTAAGCACAATTTATTTCCACACTATAGACATTGCCAATAATCTTTCCGTATTAAATCGCCACGATTGAGTATGTTCTCCATACTTCGTTGTGATTAATCTACGCCACAACGAGTCACGGTCATTTGCATAACACCAAACCCACATGGATAACAACGCCATATTTTTCACCCTCAAATCTGCACACCCAAACCTCTTAAATGTTGAGGCCGACACACAACCTCCCAACCTACCCTACTCATCTTTCGTTCAAGCCCAACACCACCCCAAAGGAACGCACGACGAATCCTATCCAATTATGCTATTACCCCTTTAGGAACCATAAACAATCCCATATAAAAAATAGGTAATGCTGATAGCATTGAGTTTACCAATGTGATTCGTGCAACAAAAGACAATGATGTGCGCTTCCATCCGGCTAACTTGCGTCGAAATTTAGCTATGACAGGCTCCCATACCGATAGTATCCGCGGATTAGCCCCTAACGGAAAACCCAAATAAGTAAACAGCAACACCCCTTGTTTACAACCCAACATCTCGGCCACTGATGCACCCAACTCTTCTTCCACTCCAATGGCATACAGCGAACTCTTAGCAAAATTAATCCGCAAGCCAAAACATGCCTGAAAACAATGCAAAATACGTTTGATGTTGCGTGTAACTTCTATTGATGCTTCAAAAAACAAAATTGGCTTGTCGGAAAACTGTAAGTGAGATAAAAACACCCCCGACACTACCTCCACCCCACGCACTAAGCCAGCCGACTCGGCACTACCCAACATCAAGTGCAATGCTTCTGCAACTACAACAAGTAGCATGGGTGAAAGCGGACAACCCTGGCGTAATCCACGCCCCACACTAAATTCCTTAGCCGCGCTGCCATTTAGCAAGACCGAGAAACGAGCTGAACCGATACATTCCTTAACCCACATTCGCCACACTGCACAGAACCCCATCCGAGATAACACTGAGTCAAGAAAAGTCCAGCTTACACGGTCATAAGCTTTAGCAAAGTCTAGCTTCAAAATAAAACCCCCTTCACCTCTTTTACGCAGCGAATGTATCACCTCCGTGGCCAAAAGAACCCCATCCACTAACTGTCGGCCTTTAGCGAACGCATATTGCGTATCGCTGATTAAACCCCCCAGCACTAGCTGAAGTCTATTCGCTAAGCATTTAGCCAACAATTTATACATTGAATTCACCAAACATATGGGTCGATACTCACCTAACCGTTGAGGCGATGCCACCTTTGGTAACAACACTATAAAGGCGCAATTTGCACCCTTCGGCAACACACCACTCGCGTGAAATTGTTCAAAGAAACGAAACACATCGTGCTGCACCACCTCCCAACCTTTCTTATAAAAATATAGAGTAAAACCATCCGGGCCTGGTGCCTTTGATCCATCACACTCCCATAGTACCTTTTTAATTTCATCCATCGTGAAAGGCATTATCAAATGATGCCTATCAGCCTCTGTTAACATTCGAAAACCACCATCAAATTGCCAATCTCCCGCCCGCACATCACCAGCAAAGTGTTTAATAAACTCTGCAACCACAAATTTACGAATAGTTACAGGCGTTGTAATCCACTTTCCCTCAATCACCAAACCTGGTATATAATTTCTAGCTGTACGTAACTTTGTCGCTCTGTGGAAATATGCTGTGTTACGGTCTCCCAAGCGTAACCATGTAGCTCTCGACTTTTGACGCCACATAGATTCCTTATTTCGCATAGCACACCATAATGCCCTCATCCACCGTCATCTCGCGTCCTCCACCTCCTAAATATCCCTCCCCCTCGACCATAGCTTCATCCGCCTTTTCAAGTTGTTGTTGCATGTCCACTATGATTTTATTCACATCCCCAAAGCTGTCTTTGTTCCATCGTTTCAGAAACCTCTTCAAATGTCTCAATTTAACCACTATGTTATCATTACCAACACCCAAAATAGTCAGTCGACACCATTCATCTATTATCTGCCTAACATTTGATCGCCCATCCATCCAACAATTGAAAAATCTAAACGGTCGTGGCCCCCAATCACAATCGTCGCATTTTAACAACAATGGTGTGTGATCAGAAACTCCCCTCGTCAACGCTTCCTATTGTATTGAATTAAATCCATCTAGCCAAGCTGAAGATATCAAATATCAGTCTATCCGACTACAGCGATTTCCGTAGCCAAACCATGTAAATCTCTTGCCCATTAACGGTAAATCTATCAATCCTGCACCATGTACGAATTCCCCAAAGGCTTCCATCTCTGCACCCCTATCGGATACCCCTATGCGACCCTACTCATGTAATATGCAATTGAAATCGCCTGCGACACACCACGGTCCCTCAAAACCACTCATCTGATTTAATATTCAATCCCATACTACTCTCCGTCTAGCAATATCCGTAGGGGCATATATTGCCACTATGCAACACACCACATCCTCTTGTTGCCAACGACACTGAAGCACAATATAGTTATGTTTAATATCAACATTATCCAAATGAAATATGTTACCTTCCCATATAATCAAGATGCCCCGGGAAGCTCCCACTGATGGCGAGAATGCCATCTCAAAATTATCCGAATACCACAAATTAGACACCCATATGGACGGCACCTTCTCTAGTTTTGTCTCTTGCAACAGCACCATATCCACACAATTTTTCCTTATCACTTCTCGAACACTTTGACGCTTCGCGCCACCGCCCAAGCCCCTAACATTCCATGATAGTAATCTCATCAGTCACAAACCTCGATTTTCCCCGGCAATAATCCAAGAAATGTCGTTGATAATGTCTTCCTCTCTCCCGCTCGATTTCACGCCAATTAGAGAGCCCAATTTTACCGTTGCCACTGCCTCACACTCTATATCGCGGGACCTTGATGGAACACTCCCGTTAGCCCCTTACCCTATTGCTTTTGTTGAATTTTTTGATCGACAACCCCCAAAATATTCCCCTTCCTTACTCGAACATCACGGCTGGCCCCTTGCAATTGTTCATTCCCAATTATCCTCCTAATTTTACAATATGCTTGTCCTATTCGAATCAATTCAGGTGTTCCTAACCCGGATATTGGTGCAGTCGAATGGATAATAGGAGCAGAGTTTAGTACCTCATGAATTTTCTCGCATGAGTTGATCAAATCCCCTGTCCCCACGTCATCCAAATTATTTGAATTAGCAATTCCAGCTATGGATAAACTCTCACATTGTGGGATATTCTCAACAAACTCTAGAGTCCTAATACCACCATCCTTCTCAATTGATGGACTGTCTACTCTCATCGGAACTGGCGGCTGCCCATCCGACAGCCGGACCTCCACCTGGAAAGTCTGCTGATCCGACGATCGATCCTCCACTTGGACATCATCAGGCGCATATGTATCTTGTTCCCCTGCACCCACTTGTAATTTTGTCCCTTGCGGATCAATCCAAGCATCATTCATCACCCAATTCACCCGATCAACCCCATAAAAATCTTGTGCCTCCGGTTCTAGCCCACACGGACCATGTATGGTGGCATCCAACGGCCCAGCACGCTCTTCCCCCCTATGTCGGATCCTTGGGCTGAATTATTCTCCTCCTCCGTCGTCTTCTATTCGCAACAATCACACTCCACTTCGGGACCTTTTCCATCCATTTCTAACACATAGATCCAATAATCTGCGTTGTCCGCCTTGACACGGATTCGTTCCTCAATGCGATTGAATGTTGTTGTCTCCACCATGATTCTACCACAATCGAACGATGTAGGCGTTTCCGTGTCATCGTCTAGGCAAATCAAAGATCCCCACAGGTGAGCGATGTTTGTGTGTAACACCCCGAAATTCCCCTAATTTGGAAAATATAAAGTTCGAAATACCTAATTCGAAAACCCTAAAATTTGGGAATTTTAATTTTTGAACCCTAATTTGATTAAGGGATTAAATTGATCAGAATTAGAACTTTATGGCTTAATTTATGGATTTTGGGGTTATTTTGTAAAGTTGGTAAAATGTTAGTGCTCTTTTGCAAACCCTAAATAACTTTAGTGGCTTCTAGTGTAATTTACCCATTTATTAGCGTAATTTAAACCCTTTTAGCCTTTCAACATTCATTTGGAACTTGTGAGCCGCATCTCCCTCACTCTCTCTCGACTCCCTCACCATCACCCTTGTGCTTCCGGCGAAGCTCCGATCAAGGGCTCACCGGCCACCGTTCGTCAAACCGAGACCGTTCCCGAGTTTCCTTTTTGCCGTCCGATCAAAGCCCAAGCCTTGGTTTCCCCTCATCATCGGTCGTTCGTTTGGAAACGGTATGAAACCGTTCGGCTTTCCTTTTGCTCGCGCTTCATCGGTTCTCGCTCTGTCGCTACCTCATTTTTTCAGTCGTTCGCTCTGCCGGCAAATTCATTTGATGTGGTGAGTTGTCACTGTTGTTTGCGCTAAGTCAAAGGAGAAACGGCTCGCTTTCCTTGCTCTGTTCATCTTCACGCTGTCGTTCGCCGCTCCGATCGTGTGTGGGTAAGCCTGTAACGTATAGTTTCGGTTATGTTCTGGTGATTTTGAGTTGGGGGTTGTATTTCTGTTAAAGCGTTGCGTTTTTCCTTGCAGTTAATTTTTGTACCGCCGCCGTTCGTTCATCAGTCGTCGTCGTTCGTAGAGTTAGCCGCCGCCGGTGAAGACTGTTGAAACCCTAGTTTCAAATTAAGGTGAAAATGTTTGAAAGTTTGGCTATGTGTTATTGTTGGGCTGTGTGTTATGTATGGATTGGACCCATGTGCATCGGGCCATCAGTTTTGGCTAAGGATTGTTGAGATCTTTTAATTTATGGATTGGGTATGTTTGGTGAGCCCAACCGAGAAGCCTTGAAAGTGGGCATGTGTTGGAGCCAGTTTCAGATATAAGTTGAACCGAACCAGTGAACCAATTGTGAACTGAACCAGATGAATTGGACCGAACCGATAGAATTGCCTTTGACCCGTTTGACCAACCTGATAGTTGACTGGAGTTGACTTGTTGACTGTTGACCAGACCTAACCTTTGACTAAGTTTGACCCTTTGACCGTTGACATATTTGACCAGAGTTGACCATTGACCTTGGGCTGTTGACCCTTTGACTTTGACCAGAGTTGACTTTTTCGGGAAACGTTCCTCTTGACCTTTTTCGACGTCCTGAGTCCGTATCCGCTGCTCGTTTTGTCAAATTCAAATCTGAAAGCTCTGTTTTGCTAATTTCAGTAAATTATTCATAAAATATGATAAGTTGTGAATTTCAGAATCTGATTCGGAAAATTCTTGTGTGCAGGTGATAACGTCTTCGAGGTCGACGAGTTACCTCCAGTTGTTCAGATCTTCACGTGAGTATATTTTCTGTTTAGTTCTTAGTGCTTTAGTCGATGGCTTAGTGTTAGTAATAAATACTAATATAGTATGCATACCTTCGTAGGTCCTGATTCAGCCAGATTTGAGCGTGAGATGCGCTTTTCTCGGTATTAGAGCTTCTGTTGCTTAAAGGTGTGTCTCTTCCTGTTTTATAAACTTATGTGTTTCTATTTGTGTTATAAATTTTATGTGCTTTTCTAGATTAATATAAGTAAATGTTTTGTACATTTTGTGTGCATAGTCTGTTATGATTGGGTGAATGTTTTCAGACATCATGCATAACATGTCATACTGTGATTTAAGTGAAATATCAGATTTTCGGAATCGTAAAACATTGGATTTATAGTATTGTGCAACATGAATTTTCATAATTCAAGTTTCGGATCAGACTCGGATTTTGAAATCTGCATCATATCATTGTGGGTATATGGATTGAGATTTGTTCAGGGAAGTTCAGTGGTTTCACCTTTCGGGCTGAATTCCGCTTCGGATCAGTGGTTTCACCTTTGGGCTGAATTCCACTTCGGATCAGTGGTTCCACCCTTCGGGCTGAGTTCCACTTCGGATGGTGACGATGGAGAAAGTAGGTTCTGGAACCTTACTTTTTGGTGTATCGGAGATGGGTACTATGATTCATGTGCATCAGACATCATATCATCATGATTCAGTTTTATTGTGTTTTCAGAAAAGTATTTATTAGAAAATAAAATAATGTTTTGTTTTTGTTTTGTTTTCGTTGCACTTTATAGGCACACTAAGTTTTTTAGCTTACACCCCTTAGTTTTTACTTTTCAGATATCTCAGACTTTTTAGGCGACCGGTACTTGGAGCATCTCTTGTTTATTCAGATAAATTATTATTCAGTACGAACTTTTCTGTTACCTCAGAATTATTATTTTAATATATTTTGGGATATTTGTGTAATATGGACATTGGAATTGTTTTTAATTTGGGTTTTATTAAATGCATGCATCTATGAAGTTACTTTCGATTTTTTAATTAATTATTGGAACATCGTTCAAAAGTTTGAGTTTTTATTTTAATCAGAATATTTGTTGAGTTTTACTTATTTAATCGATTTTTTTTCGAATTACAAAATATTTTAACCTAAATTGCTTCTTGAGGGACAAGTTTCCAATTGATACTTCCTAGATCCGACCCATTTCTTCTGGGCTGGGTTTAGGGGGTTACATTTAGTGGTATCAAAGCCTGGTTCAAACCTCAGACTGTGGGTCTCACAAAAGTTGTTTTCAAATGTTTTTGACTTTTGCATGCATCGAAAATGATTTGGGATAAATGAAGATTTTCTGAAAAATATACTATGGTATTCTGTGATTTTGTGTTCAACGTTTTCAATGTGTTTTAAATATGAGACTCCAGTACCGATTTTGACTCTAGGTTATTAGCTTCTGGTATATAGTTCATTATGCCACTGTGTAGGAGTCTTAATCTACCGTTTGTTCAAGGTCGTGACCGAGGTCGTATTGCTGTTTGTGGTAGTGATCACCCGCCTTTTGTTGGGCAAGCAAAAATTCAGAATAAGTTACATGTTGATGAGAACCATTCGTTAGGAGGATATCAGATCGGAAGAGATAACTCACTTTATATTGAGAACAATGATTGATATAACAAAGTTTTAAGATTACTTTATGAATTTGAAACAGAATAACAAGTCAGTAAATGATTATGAGATAGAATTTCGAAGGTTGGTCAAGTATGCTCCTGAGTTAGTTTTGACAAAGAAAGATAAGTGTGATTTTTTTAAGGAACTTCGACTACCGATTCAAAGAGATGTTGCAACACATCATGATAAAGTATTCAGCGACATGGTTGATCGAGCTAAAACTTCTAAGAGGATAAATTTCACAAATGGAAAAAGAGGAACTTCAGAATTTGATCAAGTCGGGAAGCAACCGGACACATTTGTACAACCAAGTTTTGTCAACTCGTTTGGAAAGAGACCTAGGGATGAGTTTGTTCCTCAGAGTTATCAGAATGTGAGACTCGCAGTATCGACAGTTTTGTCTAGTAGCCAGGGTAGTTCAAAAGTTTGTCGGTCTATTTCTGTATGTGGTTTTTTCAACAAAAAGCATAACAGAGAGTGGGGATTGATGAACAGAATGTGTTTCAGATGTGGTTCTCAGGATCACTACTTAAAGAATTGTCCACATTCAGCTACTGGTACATCCGTTCAGATTCAGAGTCATGCATCAGTTCAGGCACCTCACTGAGGTAGAGGGCAGTTTAGGTTAGTTGCTTTTGGTACTGCTAGTATAGGTAGACATGTTTCGAGTGGTGGATCAGCTAGATCTGAGATTAGATTAGACGTCCGGGTTAAGTGCATCCAACCGGAGCTCGTGTTGGATACGATGGTATACATGATGACATGAAAGATACATTTCAATATGTTTCAGTTCTCTTTTCAGTTCTATGTTTCAGTATTTTTGGTTGTGATATATCATGAATTCGGAATGATAAAGAATATGCGTGTTTCAGTTGTTTATGAGATTGTTGTTAAGTCTGGAAATTTCGAGGACGAACTATCTTTTAAGGGAGGGAGAGTTGTAACACCCCGAAATTCCCCTAATTCGGAAAATATAAAGTTTGAAATACCTAATTCGAAAACCCTAAAATTTGGGGATTTTAATTTTTGAAACCCTAATTTAATTAAGGGATTAAATTGATCAGAATTGGAACTTTATGGCTTAATTTAGGGATTTTGGGGTTATTTGTAAAATTGGTAAAATGTTAGTGCTCTTTTGCAAACCCTAAATAACTTTAGTGGTTTCTAGTGTAATTTACCCATTTATTAGGGTAATTTAAACCCTTTTAGCCTTTCAACTTTCATTTGGAACTTGTCACCCGCATCTCCCTCACTCTCTCACGACTCCCTAACCATCACCCTTGTGCTTCCGGCGAAGCTCCGATCAAGGGCTCATCGGCCACCGTTTGTCAAACCGAGACCGTTCCCGAGTTTCCTTTTTGCCGTTCGATCAAAGCACAAGCCTCGGTTTCCCCTCATCATCGGTCGTTCGTTTGGAAACGGTATAAAACCATTCGGCTTTCCTTTTGCTCGTGCTTCATCGGTTCTCGCTCTGTCGCCGCCTCATTCTTTCGGTCGTTCGCTCTGCCGGCAAATTCATTTGATGTTGTGAGTTGTCACTGTTGTTTGCGCTAAGTCAAAGGAGAAACGGCTCGCTTTCCTTGCTCTGTTCATCTTCACGCTGTCGTTCGCCGCTCCGATCGTGTGTGGGTAAGCCTGGAACGTATGGTTTCGGTTATGTTCTAGTGATTTTGAGTTGGGGTTGTATTTCTGTTAAAGCGTTGCGTTTTTCCTTGCAGTTAGTTTTGTACTGCCGCCGTTCGTTCATCGGTCGTCGTTGTTCGTAGATTTAGCCACCGTCGGTGAAGACTGTTGAAACCCTAGTTTCAAATTAAGGTGAAAATGTTTGAAAGTTTTGCTATGTGTTATTGTTGGGTTGTGTGTTGTGTATGGATTGGACCCATGTGCATCGGGCCATCAGCTTTGGCTAAGGATTGTTGAGATCTTTTAATTTATGGATTGGGTATGTTTGGTGAGCCCAACCGAGAAGCCTTGAAAGTGGGCATGTGTTGGAGCCAGTTTCAGATATAGGTTGAACCGAACCAGTGAACCAATTGTGAACTGAACCAGATGAATTGGACCGAACCGATAGAATTGCCTTTGACCCGTTTGACCAACCCGATAGTTGACTGGAGTTTACTGTTAACCAGACCTGACCTTTGACTAAGTTTGACCCTTTGACCGTTGACCTATTTGACTAGAGTTGACCATTGACCTTGGACCGTTGACCCTTTGACTTTGACCAGAGTTAACTTTTTTCGGGAAACGTTCCTCTTGACCTTTTTCAACGTCCTGAGTCCGTATCCGCTGCCCGTTTTGTCAAATTCAAATCTGAAAGCTCCGTTATGCTAATTTCAATAAATTATTCATAAAATATGATAAGTTGTGAATTTCACAATCTGGTTCGGAATATTCTTGTGTTCAGGTGATAACGTCTTCGAGGTCGACGAGTTACCTCCAGTTGTTCAGATCGATCGTGCACGTTCTCCGAGATCTTCACGTGAGTATATTTTCAGTTTAGTTCTTAGTGCTTTAGTCGGTCGCTTAGTGTTAGTAATAAATACTAATATAGTATTCATACCTTCGTAGGTCCTGATTCAGCCAGATTTGAGCGTGAGATGCGCTTTTCTCGGCATTAGAGCTTCTGTTGCTTAAAGCTGTGTCTCTTCCTGTTTTATAAACTTATGTGTTTCTATCTGTGTTATAAATTTTATGTGCTTTTCTGGATTAATATAAGTAAATGTTTTTTACATTTTGTGTGCATACTCTGTTATGATTGGGTGAATGATTTCAGAAATCATGCATAACATGTCATACTGTGATTTAAGTGAAATATCATATTTTCGGAATCGTAAAACATTGGATTTATAATATTGTACAACTTGAATTTTCATAATTCAAGTTTCGGATCAGACTCGGATTTTAAAATTTGCATCATATCATTGTGGGTATATGCATTGAGATTTGTTTGGGGAAGTTCAGTGGTTTCACCATTCGGGCTGAATTCCGCTTCGGATCAGTGGTTTCACCCTTCGGGCTGAATTTCGCTTCGGATCAGTGGTTCCACCCTTCGGGCTGAGTTCCACTTCGGATGGTGACGATGGAGAAAGTAGGTTTTGGGGAACCTTACTTTTCGGTGTATCGGAGATGGGTACTATGATTCATGTGCATCAGACATCATATCAATGTGATTCAGTTTTATTGTGTTTTCAGAAAAGTATTTATCAGAAAATAAAATATTGTTTTGTTTTTGTTTTGTTTTGTTTTCGTTGCACTTTAGAGACACACTAAGCTTTTTAGCTTACACCCCTTAGTTTTTACTTTTCAGATATCTCTGACTTTTTAGGCGATCGGTACTTGGAGCATCTCTTGTTTATTCAGATAAATTATTATTCAGTACGAACTTTTCTGTTACCTCATAATTATTATTTTAATATATTTTGGGATATTTGTGTAATATGGACATTGGAATTGTTTTAATTTGGGGTTTTATTAAATGCATGCATCTATGAAGTTACTTTCAGATTTTTAATTAATTATTGGAACATCGTTCAAAAGTTTGAGTTTTTATTTTAATGGAAATATTTTTTGAGTTTTACTTATTTAATCGATTCTTTTGAATTAAAAAATATTTTAACCTAAATTGCTTGTTGAGGGACAAGTTTCCAATCGATACTTCCTAGATCCGACCCATTTCTTCTGGGCTGGGTTTAGGGGGTTACATTGTGAATGTTTGTTTGTGCCAAAGATGTATCGGCAACCCCACTACCGACAACCACACCCTTCTTGACACTACTTTAATCGATGGCAACCAAATCTCCACTCTATCGAAACATTCTCTAACGCGATCCATCTTCATCACCCTGTCTCGTACAATCGCCGATGTACACATCAATAACACCATGTGACCGGATAGACGCATGATTGAAAATCTGTCATGCTTTGCTACCTCTAATCTCTCCGCCAGTGTTTTCATACTACAGGGATTCATGCACCATCCTATCGCGCACCATTGAAGAACAGCCCATTTGTCTTCATCGACGATGCCCTTTATCTCTCTGCACTTTTCGTTGTCCCCCTCGTCAATCGGCATTGCTGATGATCGATCCTTGTTTCTACTCGATTTCATCTCCTCATGCGATCCCCGGCTCACCTCTCCATCCTCTTTTCTATTGGGCAGTGACGTTCTTCCCTTCTAAGCCATCGTGACTCTTATGCGGGCACCATAAATTCATTTCCCATTTAATCTTTCAATCACACGATCATCATCCTCTTGCGATGCCATACGAACGAAACCAAATCGGTGTCCGTCTCGTGCCATTCGATTGGGGATGAACACGTCCTTGACAACCACATGCCTATCGAATACTTGCCATAGGCCCTTCCAGTGCATTGTACTCGACAATCCCTCCACATACAAAGTCCACACCCGTTGCACAATCTGATCGCGATGTCCCTGAAGGGAATCCCTACCATTTTCTCGATGATCGTTGACGTTGTGATGTTTCTCGGCTTGTTCCCTTGCGAGGCGCTCCCACAAACCCATTCTCAATTGTTTACGGATGATTTAAGCAGTCGAATTATATTTTTTCTTAGTCAAATATGTTAAACATAATTAAAAAAAATATGGGAGAGGGCAGCAACGACGGAGAGGGGCGTGAATGGTGGACACTATTCATCAGAAATCTACCTCAGCAGCTCCATTGGAAAGGGGTTTGGCAGGTCTTTGATCGACATGGGGTAGTTGTCGATGTGTTTGTGCCTACGAAGTGAGCATGGGATGGTTCTAGGTTTGGCTTTGTGCGAATGAAAACGAGGGAGGATGCCGAGCGAGTGATTGAACGATTCAATAATTTCCGATTATATGGGTCCAAAATCACGGTTCGATTTGCACAAAGAGACAATCGAAAGGCTTATTGGCGACGAAGGAATGGGGATAATAAGATGTCGTTGAAGCCGATGGGTGATATGTCCCAATCGGATAAAAGGAAATTGGATAATAAAAGTGATTTGGGAATGGGATCGATGGCCAAAATTCAAGAATATCGAAAGGTAGACGGGGTAATTGATAAAGAAAAACTAGAAATCTTGCACAATTGTGCCGTGGGGTTTTGCCATAAACCAATGTCGGTGATGGATTTGGCTACGGAATTAAAGAAAGCTCAAATAAAGGATGTGTCGGTTATGAGGGTGGCGGGATCATTAATGCTACTCATGTTCCCTAACAAGGAAACTATGAGGAATTATTTACAGGCAAAATGCTTTGATAATTGGATGGAAAACGTGATGGAATGGTCGAAGGAAGTTGTGGTGCCTAATCGACGAGTATGGATCGAAGCGTGCGGCGTACCCATCCATGCCTGGTCGGAGGGGACATTTCATAACATTGCACAATTATGGGGTGAGTTAATTCGAGTTGAAGACAACACATTGATGCCGAGATCATTCGAGCGAGCTAGAATGATGATTGAAACAGACTAGTTCCTTCCAATTGAAGAGAATTTAGATGTGGTGTTGTCCGATACACACTATAGGATTCAGGTGACGGAGGTGCATGACTTAATTGGTAACGATTGGAGGAGGGAAGGGGACGGGGATGACGGGATGGAGGATGATGAGGAGGTGGATGGGGTGAGTCGGACGGATGAAGTGTTGCACGAGGAAATAAGGGCCACTACACCCTTACACGTAGCTGAAGATAAAGAGGTGACGATTGACACGATAGTGCCAAATTCTGTTACCGAGGGGTCCCCGACGATTTGGAAAATTAATAAACTATGGGATGAAAACAAGAGGAGGGATGATCGGGTGTTGGGATCTGGGTCTACAGGGGGTACAATGAAGATGCTCGAACATTTGTCATCGGGAGTGGCGAAGGAGGAAGTAGGGATGGTCGATCGGGTAATTGTGGAACAAAATTCACTGGATGTAAGTGCATGTGAAAGGGATGTGGGAGGTGATGCTGAGCAGGTTAACAAACAGAATTTTGGGCCCCAATCCTTTAATACTAGGGATGGGATAGCAGCAATTGTAGACTACAAAGGACGGCAGAGGAGAGTTAGACATTTATCAGAAATTATTCGAACGAATGGGGGGAATGCGACGGTCGAGGAGACTTGTCAAACACTGCTGAAGAGAGGATGAGGAAGGCCGCGGAAAAATCCCCCTCCAGCCGATAGTCTCTTGATTGCAAACGGTTCGTTATCCGATTCGGATTTTTTACAACGTAGGAGAAGTATTTTGAAAGAGGCGCATGAGACATTGGAATTGGGTAAATTACTGGGGGCTGAAACGATAGACAACGAAGAGAATGTCATAAGCGATATCGCAAGACTTATTGAGGCGAGGGAGGTGCCGCGGACATAGGGGCGATGAGGCTGCTGTCGTTGAACATACGTTGATTGGGCGCGGCTGCGAAAAAGCGAGCAGTACGTAATCTTATACGGCAGCATAGTGGTGAGTGTGTCATTTTATTGGAATCGAAATTGGAAGTAGTGTCGGAATTTCTAGCGAAGAAAATATGGGTTTCGGACAACTGTAAGTTTGCTTATTCATCTTCGATAGGGAGATCAGGGGGTATTACTATTTGTTGGGATGAGGATAGATTTAAGGTGTCGAGGACTTTGGTTGAGGAGCGTTTTGTATGTATTGAGGGTTGTTGGTTGAGCGACAATTGGATGTGTGGATTAGTGGGGATATATTCACCTTGTGATGTTGAACAACAACGTATTTTGTGGGAACGTTTGCTAGTAGTGATAGGGAATAGTGAGATACCGTGGTGCTTGATAGGTGATTTTAATATGGTTACATGCGTGGAGGAAAGACGAGGCTATGTGATGATGAATAGGGGAATCGATACGTTTGTCGAATTTGTGCAAAACAGTGGCTTGGTTGATTTGGAGTTGAGGGGACATTCAATTATTTGGTTTGGGGCCGATAATAGATGTAGCCGATTAAACCGTTGTTTGGTGTCGCCAAGTTGGGTAGATCGATATGCGAATCTGAGCTTATCCGCGTTGGCGCGCGGGGTGTCGGACCATACACCATTGTTGTTAGTAAGTGATGTACTGGATTGGGGTCCTCGACCGTTTCGTTTTGTAAATGCATGGGTTGGTGAGCGTAAATTTATAATGGATATTCAAGAAGAGTGGATGCACATCTCACGTATGCAAGAGCAAAATGATATTTGCAGCAAGTTGAAAATCATGAAGAAATTCTTGCGTGGCTGGAATAAGGAGACTTTTGGGAATATTGAGCAGCAAATCGAAGGGGCGACAAAAGAATTGGATAGAATTGATGGGATGGTGAGTGTGGGTACTATTTCGGACACGCAATTGGCACATAAACGGGCGACTCAATGCAAATTATGGACGTTAACACGATTGAGGGAATCCGTATGGAAGCAAAAGTCAAGAGTTAAATGGTTGCGAGAGGGGGATGGTAATACGGCCTTTTTTCATAGGGCGGTGAAGATGCGAGCCATGCGTAATACATTTTCCGGCTTGCTGGTGGAGGGGGTATGGGAAACCAATCCCATTCGATTAAGACAGGTGGTGTGTTCAGAATTCAAAAACCATTTTTCGGTACATAAGACCAAAGGGAAACTGGCGATGGGATTGAATTTTAAGGGTCTATCTGAGGGTATGGGTATGGAGCTGGAGAAACCATTTGAGGTGGAGGAGGTACGGGCTGTTTTATGGGGTAGTGAAGGTTCGAAGGCACTGGGTCCCGATGGCTATACCTTCGAATTTTATAAAAAAAGGTTGGGAATTCTTGAATGAGGATGTGATGGAGGTGCTGACCCGATTTCATGCGACAAATGTGTTGCCGAAGGGGTGTAATTCGGCATTTGTAGTGTTAATACCAAATGTGGAACAACCGAGAATGCTAGGGGATTATAGGTCGATTTGCCTATTGAATTCGACATATAAGCTACTTGCGAAATGCTTAGCGAAGAGACTGCAAAAGGTATTACCAGGGGTGATCAGTGACGTTCAGTCGGCTTTTGCGCACGGACGTCAAATTGTTGATGGAATTATGTTAGCGAATGAAGTGTTACACTCGATGCAAAAGAGATCCTGTGGTGAGGGAGGGGTGCTGCTGAAACTTGATTTTGCCAAGGCATATGACTGTGTGAAATGGGAATGTGTCGAGACAATTCAGAGTAAAATGGGGTTTGGTGCGCGATGGCGTGAATGGATGAGAGTTTGTGTGAGCACGGCGAGATTGTCTATATTGCTTAATGGTAGTCCGACTTCGGAATTCCCTATGCAACGGGGATTGCGACAAGGGGATCCATTATCTCCCCTATTATTTGTCATTGTGGCCGAGCTACTGCATCAATTATTAAATGAGGCGGAAAAGGCAGGATTGATTAGGGGGTACCTGTCGTGAATGAATGTCGATTATCACACCTTCAATTTGCGGACGACACGATTATTTTTCTACAAGGTGAGGTACGATATGCTGAAAATTTAAAAAGGGTGTTAACTTGCTTTGAATACATGTCGGGGTTACATATTAATTATTTGAAGTCTTCCTTATATGGTGTGGGGGTGGACGATGGGGTGGTGAATGAAATGGCTGCTGTCATGGGTTGTAAAAAAGGCGAGTTGCCGATGTTTTATCTCGGGCTCCCACTTGGGGTAGATCTGCGTAGTTTGATGATGTGGGAACCATTATTACAGCGATTTAGGAAGAGTCTAGTGGGATGGAAAAGGGACTCTTTGTCTTTTGCGGCTTGATTGACTCTTTTAAATTCAGTGTTGTCTGCTTTGCCAATCTATTATATGGGCATTATTTTGGTTCCGAAGGGGATAATTCGAAGAATTGATAGGATTCGGAGGTCGTTTTTGTGGGGGGGTTCGAAGGAAAGGCGACACATGAGTCGGGTGAGTTGGAAGATTGTTTGCCGTCCATGGAAATTTGGGGGATTGGGGGTTGCGGACTTACATCAGCGCAATATGGCATTATTAGCAAAATGGCGATGGCGATTTGCGGTAGAGGGGGAGTCGCTGTGGCGTTCAGTTTTGTTGTCGAAATATGGGGCGGATGTTTTTTATAGGAGAATGCCACTGGTTCGGCAAAGAGCGATGTCCACGGTATGGAAGCAAATTGTGACAGTGCATGAGCGTAAGGAGATACATCGATACATGGCGCATTCTAATTTTATTTGGTTGATTGGGAGTGGGCGTAAAGTGTTGTTTTGGCGGGATGCATGGTGCGCGGATGTGCCACTTTGTATGGTATTTCCGCGGTTGTTTCGTCTTGCGAAGAATTCATGGGCATTGGTGCATGAATATAGTTCGGGAATATCGTTGATACATGAGAGGTGGGAGGAGTTTTTTGTACGGCCGTTGAGATCGTTTGAGGTGAACATGTTGAAGGAAATATGGGGGATAGTGGGAGCGATTAAATTAAATAATGCAAAGGAGGATTTGCTGATTTGGAGACATTCGAAGACGGGGCAATTTTCTGTCACGAATTTATATAAATTGATGTCTTCTTTTGGTTTGGATGGGGATCGGACGATTTTAGCGATATGGTCGGTGCGAATGCCACCAAAAATCTAGTGTTTTGTGTGGTTTATTCTGTTGAATCTATTGTCGACTTTATGCTATTTGAGGGATAGGGGAATAAGGTTGGATGTGACTGATTATAGTTGTCGTTGGTGTGGGGGAGGGGAGGATACAGTGGATCACATTTTACTTATTTGTCCGGTGGCTTGGGAGGTTTGGTCGCGCTTCTTCGCTTGGTGGCAGATCACAGTGGTTCGACCAGCAACTGTCAATGAGCTCGTGACGATGTTGATGGAAGGTACATTTAGGGGGCAATTGCGGTATAGATGGTTGTCGGGATGTGCTGCCACGTTGTGGTCACTATGGTTAGCAAGGAATGCGTTGATTTTTCAGGGTAAGAATGCCTCCGTGAATGAATTGATTTTTTTAATTAAGTTACGGGCATTTTATTGGGTGCGAGCATTTGAGCCACAGGATTTAATTCTTGAATCCGAATGGTGGATTTGTCCGCGGGAGGGGGTGGAGCCGACTAGGACGCGAAGGCCAAGCGAGGGTCATGTTTGGTCCCCTCCGAGGGCTGGTTGTGTGAAGTTTAATGTCGATGGTTCGACAAGAGGGAAACTGGGCCCGGCGGGATGCGGAGGAGTGTTACGTGACGAGGGGGAGGGTGTTGGCGTTGTTCTCGGGTCCGTTGGGCGTGATGGGTTCCAATGAGGCTGAGTTGTATGCCATTTTATTGGCAGTTGAGTCTTTTATGGAATCCAATTGGTGTTCGTTACCTTGTATTATTGAGTCCGATTCGCTGGTTGCGACATCGTGGGTAGGGCGAGGGGAGACGCGGCCATGGCGACTATATGACATGTTTTGCCGTATCCACGACGCTTGCTTGGGGGGGAATGTTGTGTTCAGTCATGTGGTGAGGGAGGTGAATGGGGTGGCTGACATTTTAGCTAAGGGTGGGGTGGAACGTAAGACTTGGTTGCGGTTGGGGTTTTAAGGAGGGCAGGGGTTGGTGATGTGTGTGCTGGAGGACGTGCGGGAGGGGTGCGGGTGACATGTGCGGGTGTGTGCAGGAGGGGTGATGGCCAAAGGAGGTGCTGTGTGGGAAAGGGATGTACGGGTATGGGGTGCTGTATGGGGTTGAGGGGTGCGCGGATTGGGCAACATTGCGTTGCAGTGAGGCAGTGGCCTTACGAGGGAGGGGGTGTTTCCAAGGGGTTCCATGGTCGTATGGAAATGTAGGGGCACAAGGCATTAGATTTCGGGTCATGTGTTGTATCGTATATCTGTCCCGGGTACTCTTTTCCTCCAACTAGGCTTAGGGAGGTTTTTAATGAGGCCCAGTGCGGATATGTTGTATGATTTTTTCGATTAATAAAAATCATACATTTGAGCAAACAAAATATGTTAAACATTAAGCTTCATTACTAACAAACTAAGCGTATATGATTTTATGTTTCCCAAATTTTTTGAACTTTACGTTGCATACTATTTTGTAAATGCGAATTTAATGTCACCCTTTACTTTTTACAATATTACGAATTTTTATACATTATCACCAACATATTTTAACCTTTCGTTTTACCAAATTTGCTACAAAAGTATGATTGAAATACTAAAAGCCATAACAAAAGATTTGTTCTGTTAGATAAGTTGTAATATCTCGATTTACATTTCGCATTAACTTTTTCCTCTATTCAGTGTTTGTGGTAAATAGCCGTTATTATTGTACTTTGCAAGTATTTATAAAGAAGCGTATGAATGATGTAAGTTTCATTGTTGGACCAAATTTTGTATATCAATTAATGTCACATAATACAAAATTGTAGATAAAATGTATGTTACCAAATTATTACGTTGCCATATCAGTATTAACATTAAATCTGATTAACCTGAAATATATTATTGTTTTATTTTATGGAAACGCTTCTTACTCACATGGGCTTACAACTTTACCTATAAATGATAGTTTTCTTGATAATAAATCTCATTCGAAATTAGTCTTACGAACTATACTCAAGTGGCAACATTATTTGTATACAAGATGGCAAGCCTCACTTTTTATTCTCTCTTAGTTATTTTATTCATAATGGTTGGTGCAGTGACAGCTACAAACGAGAATGACAAGATTATCATGAAAAATAATTGTGAAGCTAAAATTGACATGCCTTGTGCTTGGCAAGTTTTCGATAGTATATTCAAAAACTGGGAGCGTTTCAAGCAAGTGTTGCAGTGAACTCCTTGTAATAGGAAGAAAGTGCCACTACGCATTGGTAAAGTGGACACTCGAAGATCCCTTATTCAAAAAACTAGACCACAAGACAATCATTCGAAAAAGTGTGAAGACTTGGAAAATTTGCCTTGTACTTACCCCTTCACCATCACCGTCTGCTTGAAGACGTAGTGTTGCTTCACTTTGAAAAAGGTTGTAAGACGTAACATCTTCAAATCAGTAACATGTTTTCCGTTTAGGATATTGTTGCATGAAATTACTAAGTAAAATTAAATTTAATTCATGTCAAGTTGAATAGAAATGATATATATGTAAGTGGTAACAAAATGTTTTTTTTGAAGCTATTACATAATACAATAGGATTTTTTTTGTGTCGTAACATCTCTATTTGGGGGAATGCTGGGACGGAAAACCAATGTAAGATAAACAGGGTGAAAGAGATAGCAAATCCAAGTGTAACTGCAGGGCCTGAAACAGAACAGAATACAGTGGTGTCGGTGCAACATATGATTATACCGATCAGCTTCGATAGCGTGGAGGGAGAGGAGGAGAGTCACAGTAGGACTCTGGTTGAACTTAGCTCTGATACCACTAAATGTAACCCCCTAAACCCGACTTAGAAGAAAAGGCCGAATTTAGGAAGTCACGTTTGAAAACTTTTCCATCAAGAAATCCAATTTTGAAAATTATACTTTAATTAAAATAAAATAACATAAATTTAGTAATAAGTAAAAATAAAAATATCATAATAGATATTCGAATGATTATATAAAATCTCTGAATTAAAATAATAGTAGATGAATGCTAAAAATAATCTTAAAATATAAATAGTCTAAAATTACATGTCCCAAAATTAATAAATAGAAATCTGATTAAACTAAAATAGTTTCGTATTGATTAATAAAATAACCGGATAAAATCTGAGATCCTCCAAGTACCAAGTTGCCTAGAGTCCAAGATATCTGTAAAAGAAGAACTATGTGGGAGTAAGCTAAAGAGCTTAGTGTGTCTCTAAAGTGCAAGAAAATCATAGTCGTAAAAACATAGTAATATTTTCTTAAAATTCTTTGAAGCACAACACATAAATCACAAGCGCAATGCAATGCACCCAACTACAACCGCCAAGAGGAAAGTTCCCCAGAACTCCTCACTACAACCGCCAATCCGAAGTGGAATTCAGCCCGAAGGGTGAAACCACTGAACTTCCCCGATCAGATCCCAACCCATGCTCATACAATGATATGATGATTAAAAATCAAATTTCATAAACAAAGTTCCATAAATCCGATATTCCGTAAACATACTTCATAAATCATAGTCCATAAGTCCATAAATCATAGTTCATAAATCGTAGTCCATAAATCACGGTTTGTAAATCATAATAAAAACATATTCTGAAAACTTATGCAAGTGATGTCAACCATAAAAATCATAATACATATAAGTAAGCACACAAGAGGTAAAACACCAACACATAGAAAAATAACATATAATTTTAATTATAGCACTGGAAGAAAACACACCTTAGCCAAAGCAAACTCAACCTAATGAATCGAGTTTGGTGTCGTATCTTACTGGATTGTTAGGCACGACTATAATAAAAGAAAAAGGTACAAGCGAAAAATATGTATGAACGTGGAAAGACGAAAGGCCAACAAGGGTAGAATGATCTGCCGCCTTTGCAAGGAAATTTGAGATTACACACATGCATATGTGTATATATATATACACACACGGAGGTTAGGAAAATAGGTAGTAAAAATATGTCATATAGTTTCAGCGGGAGTAAAGTAGTTTAAATAAATAAATAAATAAATAAATAAATAAATATTAATGATAACAAAAATTGGATTTGCATTTGAATTAGAATTAAAAAGTAAGAATTTAGATTTTAAAATCTTAAATTGGGTTAAATATATATATATATATATTAAACAATTAAAAAATGAAAGGAAGATACCAAAATAAATTAAAATTCAATTTGATAAAGGGTTATGGAATCAAATTTTAAACTTTTAAGAAATTTCATATTAACTTTTAAGTTTGATAAAAATTCTTATTTAGTCCCTCTTAAAAAAGTTAGGATTCTGAATTAAAAATTCCCAATTCCTAGGGTTTTCAATTTTGAGATTTTAAAATTAGGTTTCTAAATTAGGGATATTTTTCAAATCTAGGGTTTACAATTTAGACGTAATTTTTGGGGTGTTACAAGGAACATTGCCAAAGGGAGCGAACTGCACGTTTATTGTGCTATTACCTAAGGTGGCGGCACCACAAGTGCTAGGTGAGTATAGGCCAATTGGTTTGGTTAATTCGATGTATAAATTATTGGCCAAGTGCTTGGCGAATCGGTTGCAAACAGTGCTGAATTCCTTGATTAGCGACACTCAGTCGGCTTTCATTAAAGGCCGTCAACTAGTAGATGGTGTGTTGTTAGCGACGGAGGTAATACATTCCCTTCGCCGTAGTGGTGCTGGTGGTTTTATTTTAAAGTTAGACTTTGCAAAGGCATACGACTGTGTGAGCTGAGCTTTTTTGGATTCTGTTCTAGCACGAATGGGGTTTTGTGCAATGTGGCGACAATGGATACAAGAGTGCATCAGTTTAGCTAGGTTGTCTGTTTTACTGAATGGGAGCGCGACGAAAGAGTTTAGGATGGGACGGGGTTTGAGACAAGGTTGTCCCTTGTCACCGCTGCTATTTGTGATAGTAGCGGAAGCATTACATTTGATGTTGATCAGTGCGGAAGCGGGAGGGCTGATTCGGGGAGTGGAGGTGGTTTCAAACATACGGTTGACACATCTCCAATTTGCCGATGATACGATATTATTTGTTGATGCTAGCATTGAGTATGCCCGTAATTTGAAGAGGATATTGCACTATTTTCAGGTATGTTCGGGGTTACAAATTAATTTTGCAAAAAGTTCATTGTATGCGATCAGAGTGGTGGAGGAGCTGAGTGCATCAGTGGCTAGAGTGTTGGGATGCAGATTGGGGGAACTACCGTTTGTATATCTGGGTTTCCCATTAGGGGCTGATCCGAGACGTATATCTGTATGGGATCCGGTTGTTGCGAATTTCAGACGCAAGTTAGCAGGATGGAAGTGCAGTTCTTTGTCGTTTCCAGCTAGGGTGACACTTGTTAACTCGATCCTTTCATCATTACCTATCTTTTACTTGGGCTTATTTAATGTGCCTAAGGGTGTAATCGAGAAGTTGTATAAAATACGGAGAGCTTTTCTTTGGGGAGGTGTTAGCCTTGAGAGACGGATGAGCAGGGTGGGATGGGAAACAGTGTGTCGACCACGATATCTAGGGGGCTTGGGGTGGCGGACTTAAGAGTGAAGAATATGGCGCTGCTGTCTAAATGGGTCTGGTGATATGCACAGAATCGGGACTCGTTTTGGCGTCATTTAATTACGACCAAATATGGTGAAAATATTCAGTGGTGGAGGTTCAACACGGAAAATCTATCTGCCATGTATGTTATTTGGCGTCAAATCGTGGCAAATGCTTGATGTTCGAGTGTTGAATCACACATGGGGGGGAATTTTCACTGGAAAATCGGTAATGGGCAGCTAGTCCTGTTTTGGTTTGATTTATGGGCTACACAACAGCCTTTAAAGGAGGTTTTTCCACGCTTGTTCGCTTTGGCATTGAATAAATTGGCTTGGTGCAGGATTATACAGTGAATAGTCATTTCACTCATGAACAATGGGAGGGATTTTTCAGGAGGCGTTTGTGGATGTTCGAACATGAGCAGTTGCGTACATTGTGTGAATTAGTGAGTGGGGTTCGCATAAGGGCAGAATGTATCGACACGCTGATTTGGATACCGGACGAACACGGGGAGTTTTCGGTTCAGGCTATGTCTAAGGCGTTGTTATTGGATAGGGTGGGGGATGGAGATTTTGGAGGCTGTTTCGCATGGAAGGTACTTGTTCCACCCAAGGTACAAGCCTTCTTATGGTTTATTTGGTTGAAACGTTTGCCGACTGCATATTTTTTGCGCATTAAAGGGGTGCCTTTGTCGGAAGGACAATGCCTATGTTTGTGGTGCGTAAGGGTGGAGGATTCGATTGATCATTTATTTTATGACTGCCATTGTGTCCAACGGATTTTGGATTGGTTACGCGGTTGGTGGGGCATTGCGTTACCATTACCGGTGAGTTTCACAGATTTTTTCGTGATGAATTTTCATAGCTCCTTTCATGGCTGTCAATTAAAATGGTGGGTGGCTAGTGTGAGTACAATGTTATGGTCGTTTTGGCTTGCCCAAAACGAATTCATCTTTAGGGGCAAGCGTTCGACATTGGCAGAGGTGTACTTTCTGGTCAAACTTCGATCTTTTTATTGGATAAAGGTCGATGCAACAAGTGAAGTTATGTCTAAATCGGTTTGGTGGTTGTGCCCTTCTACTTGCGTGGTTGGTCCTCGACCAAGGAAGGTGCGTGCTGGTGTGGCGTGGCAGCCACCTATTGCGGGAACGTTGAAGTTCAATGTGGATGGATTGGCAAGGGGTAAGCCCGGACCAGCGGGCATCGGGGGTGTTTTGCGCGATGCGGACAGCCGCATTTTGGCAATTTTTTCCGGTCCAATCGGGTGTGTGGACTCCAATGTGGCAGAGGTGAGAGCTATCGATCTAGCAGTAAGGTTGGTGGCGGAAGGAGCTTGGCGTGATAAATGTGTGGTGATTGAATCCGATTCCCAAGTAGCACTGAGTTGGGTAACATGTTCGGCGAAACGTCCGTGGAGGTTGTGGGAGTCGTTTGTGACAATTGATCAAGCGTGTCAAGTCATTTCGGAGATACATTTTCAGTACATACCGCGGGAGGCGAATGGATTTGCCGATGTATTAGCTAAGGAGGGAGTGGATAGGTGTTCTTTATTCTTAGCTTGTATGTAGGCGTTTTTGTTTTTTGACGGACCATTACGTACTCTTTTCCTCCATTAGGAATAAGGAGGTTTTTAATGAGGCGTAATGGCTACGTCGCGTTGTATGATACTTTATTCTTGAATAATATTCCTACAGTTGATTATCAAAAAAAAGATTTGTTCTGTTAGATAAGTTGTAATATCTCGATTTACATTTCGCATTAATTTTTTCCTCTATTCAGTGTTTGTGGTAAATAGCAGTTATTATTGTACTTTGCAAGTATTTATAAAGAAGCGTATGAATGATGTAAGTTTCATTGTTGGACCCAATTTTGTATATCAATTAATGCCACATAATACAAAATTGTAGACAAATGTATGTTATCAAATTATTAGGTTGCCATATCAGTATTAGCATTAAATCTGATTAACCTAAAATATATAATGCTTTATTTTATGGAAACGCTTCTTACTCACATGGGCTTACAACTTTACCTATAAATGATAGTTTTATTGATAATAAATATCATTCGAAATTAGTCTTACGAACTATACTCAAGTGGCAACATCATTTGTATACAAGATGGCAAGCCTCACTTTTTATTCTCTCTTAGTTATTTTATTCATAATGGTTGGTGCAGTGATAGCTACAAACGAGAATGGCAAGATTATCATGAAAAATAATTGTGAAGCTAAAATCGACATGCCTTGTGCTTGGGAAGTTTTCGATAGTATATTCAAAACTGGGAGCGTTTCAAGCAAGTGTTGCGGTGAACTCCTTGTATTAGGAAGAAAGTGCCACTACGCATTGGTAAAGAGGACACTTGAAGATCCCTTATTCAAAAAAGTAGACCACAAGACAATCATTCGAAAAAGTGTGAAGACTTGGAAAAATTGCCTTGTACTTACCCCATCACCGTCTGCTTGAAGACGTAGTGTTGCTTCACTTTGAAAAAAGTTGTAAGACGTAACATCTTCAAATCAGTAACATGTTTCCCGTTTACGATATTGTTGCATGAAATTACTAAGTAACATTAAATTTAATTCATGTCAAGTTGAATAGAAATGATATATATGTAAGTGGTAACAAAATGTTTCTATTGAAGCTATTACATAATACAATAATATTTTTTTGTGTCGTAACATCTCTATTTGGTTGCTTCAAATATCTTTTTTTTTCTTGTAAACACAGTAACTATTCGAGTTCTACACATCAATTTATTTGGTTTTGATTTTAAAAAATATCATGTTTCTGCATATTTGATTCATTCTTACAATTAGGAATTAGTTACTTGATGGAAGGGTTATAAATTCAAATATTTTTCATCGTTGAATTTTACGTATTGTATAATCCTGTGTTGTCTTTCTAACAATCAATGAATAGTGACAAGTTCTCGTTTCTTTGATCAATGGATCGTCAAAAATTGAAATATTTTGTATTTACTGAAATAGTTTTGTCGACAACATCTCCTGTCAATTACACATTTGATTCATCAATGCATTGCTTTTAAGAAGATGTTATTTTCATTTTGTTATGGAATGGTTGAATTTTTAATCATAAAGTTCCATGGTAAGAACGAATTAATCGAAATGAAAAGAAAGTGTGAATGGAGGTTGCATGTAACAAGCATTTTTAGTTTAAGAAATAACACGGATTCAATAGCTCATGGTTATTTAATAAAATACATTTTTGTAAATCAACACTATATGCGATCAAGTGTTAAACCAAATAGAATATTTTATTCGACAAGAACGTCGTTTTTTTGTACTTACCCTAAAAATCCAATATTAATGCTTATTCTATTAATTTTTTATTTTTCCGTATCAACAATGTATCCAAGAAAAACCTAATAGTAGACACTAAAAACAAAAGAAAATATAAAAAATGAGTTTGTGGTAATCAATTTAATTAACATTTTATACATTTTTCGAGTTTTGTAAATCGAACATAAATATTTAGGACCTAAGAAAAAAGTGGTTGTTTATAGCTTGACTAATATAAAAATTAGTTAGTTTCCTTAATTAATAATCATTTTTTAATAAGGTTATTACCTAAAAATACTTGTAGCTCTTCTTACACAATAATGACATACGCCTCACTCTATGATGATAATAATATGTTATTACACGAAGACAATATCTTATTGTCGTCACAAGAAAATTACCCTTTAGTTCAAGTTTCTCTCAATGTTTTAGATCAACTTGTTTTGACTTTTAAACATCGAATTATATTTTTCTTAGTCAAATATGTTAAACATTAAGCTTAATTGCTAACAAACTAAGCGCATATGATTTTATGTTTCCCAAATTTTTTTAACTTTACGTTGCATACTATTTTGTAAATACGAATTTAATGATACCCTTTGTATTTCACAATATTACCAATTTCTATACATTAACACCAACATATTTTTACCTTTCGTTTTACCAAATTTGCTACAAAAGTATGATTGAAATACTAAAAGCCATAACAAAAGATTTGTTCTGTTAGATAAGTTGTCATATCTCGATTTACATTTCGCATTAATTCTTTCCTCTATTTAGTGTTTGTGGTAAATAGTCGTTATTATTGTACTTTGCAAGTATTTATAAAGAAGCGTATGAATGATGTAAGTTTCATTGTTGGACCCAATTTTGTATATCAATTAATGCCACATAATACAAAATTGTAGATTAATGTATGTTATCAAATTATTACGTTGCCATATCAGTATTAACATTAAATATGATTAACCTGAAATATATAATGTTTTATTTTATGGAAACGCTTCTGACTCACATGGGCTTACATCTTTGCCTATAAATGATAGTTTTCTTGATAACAAATCTCATTCGAAACTAGTCTTACGAACCATACTCAAGTGGCAACATCATTTGTATACAAGATGGAAAGCCTCACTTTTTATTCTCTATTAGTTATTTTATTCAGAACGGGTGGTGTAGTGACAGCTACAAACAAGAATGACAAGATTATCATGAAAATAATTGTGAAGCTAAAATTGACAACAGGGTTTGGGCGGTGGCGCGAAACGTCGTGGTGTTGGTGAAGTAATACGGAAATATCAGGTTGATATGGTGGTCTTGCAAGAGACAAAATTAGAGGAAGTGTCGTCGTTGTGGGTGTCTAACTTGTGGTACTCGGACAGTTTCGAGATGGCAGTATCGCCTTCGATGGGAGCATCCGGGGGCATTTTGATTATATGGGAAGGTAACAAGTTTAATTTGATTAATATTGTTGTTAATCATAATTATATTATGCTTCAGGGCCGTTGGCAGCAAGAAGATATGGTGTGCTGCATTGTAGGGATATATGCTCCTACGGATGTTGCTGGGCAAAAATTAGTATGGGATTCTATATTAACTCAGCTGAATGATTTTGAGGGGCCATGTTGTGTAGCAGGCGATTTCAATGCCATATTACATGAGTCGGATCGAATAGGGGTCTCTAATAGGAATGCATAGATGGAAGCTTTTGGGGAGTTCGTACATGCCGCGGGATTGATTGATTTACCGTTAGTAGGTAAAAGATTCACTTGGTTCGGCTATGGCAATTGGTGTAGCCGGATTGATCGATACTTAATCTCTTCAAGTTGGCTCGATGCTTTTAAATCTATACAACAGGAAGCGTTGAAGAGGGGAGTTTCGGACCACACTTCGTTGTTGTTGAAATGCGATGACAGTGATTGGGGACCACGTCCTTTCAGATTTTTCAACTGTTGGATGGATGGGCGATAGAACATTAGGCAGATTTTAGAAGAATGGTGTCGGCTGACCAGTGTGGGCGTGGGAAATGAAAATATTGTAGTTAAGATGAGACATTTGAAGAAGTTTTTGAAAAGGTGGAATAAGGACAGCTTTGGCGATGTGAATCAACTCATTGCGGATATGCAACAACAATTGGATAGAGCGGATGAGGACATGGTTGAGGGGGGTACGAGTGAAGAAATAGAGGCTGCAAGGCGTAGGTGGATGAGCGCGTTATGCGTGCAATGAGAAATAAAGAATCGATGTGGCGGCAAAAATCAAGAGCAACATGGTTAGGATTGGGTGATCGTAATACGGCGTATTTCCATAGGAAATCAAAGTTAAGAACAGCTAGAAATTACATACCGGGGCTGGTGATTGCGGGTGAGTGGACTACTGAGCCTACGATGATCTGAAACTTTGTGGTGGCGAAATTTACCAAACATTTTGCTGGTGACAAGCGGGCGGGTGAGTGGCAATTTGATGGAGTTTTTCGAAGAGTAAATGAAACGGATAGACAGCAATTGGTACAGCCTTTCACGATGGATGAGATTAAAAAAATATTATGGTAATGCGATGGTTCTAAGGCGTCGGGTCCGGATGGATTCACGCTTGACTTTTATAAAAAAGGATGGGAGGTGGTGCGACTCGATGTGTTGAATTTGTTTGAGCAGTTTCACGCAAAGGGGGTGCTGCCGAAGGGTGCAAATTGTGCTTTCATAGTGTTGTTACCAAAAGTGGAATCGCCTCAATGTTTAGGTGAGTATCGTCCCATATGTCTAGTGAATTATATGTATAAAATGTTGGCTAAGTGCTTAGCAAATAGGCTTCAATGTGTGCTGGGAGGTTTAAATCAGTGACTCGTAATCCGCGTTTGTAAAAGGCCGTCAGCTGGTAGATGGGGTTTTATTGGCAACATAAGTAATTCATTCGCTGCGGAAGAGAGGTGGTGGGGGATTTATTTTGAAGCTTGATTTCGCCAAAGCTTACGGTTGTGTAAGCTGGATTTTCCTTGATTCGGTATTGGATCGAATGGGATTTTGTAGTAGGAGGAGGGCGTGGGTTAAGGAGTGTATCATCTCAACTCGACTATCGGTTTTGGTAAATGGCAGCGCGACTAAAGAGTTTCGGATGGGGCGTAGATTACGCCAAGGCTGCCCACTCTCGCCATTGTTATTTGTCATAGTTGCTGAAGCACTGCACTTGATGTTGGGTAATGTTGAGTCGGCTGGTTTGGTGCGTGGGGTGGAGGTAGTGTCGGGGGTATCTTTAACTCATTTACAGTTCGCCGACAACACCATATTATTTTTTGAGGCATCGGTTGAAGTGGCACGAAACATCAAAAGAATTTTGCATTGTTTTCATGTGTGTTCGGGCTTGCGGATTAATTTCGCCAAAAGTTCGTTGTATGCAATTGATGTGGAAGATGGATTGGTTAATTCGGTGGCCGAGTTGTTGGGATACAAGCAGGGGGGTTACCGTTTACTTACCTAGGCTTTCCTTTAGGAGCTAATCCGCGGAATTTATCGGTGTGGGAGCCTATCATAGCTAACTTTCGGCGCAAGTTATCCGGATGGAAGCGCACATCACTCCCGTTTGTTGTACGCGTAACATTGGTAAATTCCGTACTTTCAACACTTCCTATTTTTTATATGGGGTTATTCATGGTTCCAAAAGGGGTTATAGCACAATTGGATAAAATTCGACGTGCATTTTTGTGGGGGGTGTTGGACTCGAGCGAAAGATGAGTAGGGTGGGTTGGGATTTTGTGTGTCGGCTAGACATTTAGGTGGTTTGGGTGTGGCGGATTTGAGGGTAAAAAATAAGGCATTGTTGTCCAAATGGGTGTGGCGTTATGCACAGGATCGTGACTCGTTGTGGCGTAGATTGATCACGGCCAAGTATGGGGTACATATTCAATGGTGGCGTTTCGATACGGAAAATTTGTCGGCAATGTCGGGGGTGTGGAAACAGATTGTGATGAACTCTTGTGACGCTAGCATCGTTAGACATGTGGGAATGGAAGGTTTTCAGTGGAAAATTGGGAATGGGAGGATGGTCTTATTTTGGTTCGATCCATGGATTACGCAGCAGCCACTAAAAGACATCTTTCCGCGATTGTTCATGTTGTCTATAAATAAGTTGGCATGGGTACATGATTATGTTGTGGGGGGACGTTGGAGCATGGGCAGTGGGCATCGTTTTTTCGTCGACATTTGCGTGGTTTTGAGCTGGACTGGCTGCATGGGTTACGAGAGTTGGTGCGGGTGGTACCGTTATGGGAGGCTCGACAGGATATGCTAATTTGGTAACCGGATGATCATGGTACTTTCTCGGTGAAGGCTTTATCCAGATTGTTGTTGATGGATAAGTTTGGCGATGATGATTTGGGTGAATGTTTCGCTTGGCACGTATTGGTACCACCAAAGGTGCAGGCGTTTCTTTGGTTCATATGGTTAAGGAGATTACCAACATCGGATTTTTTGCGACATCGTGGGCTGCCATTGAGTGCAGAACAAAGTAGATGTTCGCTGTGCGCGTCATCGGAAGAATCGATTGCACATCTTTTTTATGAATGTCCGAGTGTGCTGAAATATTGGGTGTGGTTGCGCAATTGGTGGAATATATCGACACCTTTCCCGGATAGCTTTACTGATTTTTTTGTCGAACACTTGCATTGCCCTTTTTCTGGTAGCATGAAACGATTGTGGGTGGCATGCGTTAGTACCTTGTTATGGTCACTATGGTTGGCTAGAAATGAGCAGATATTTCACGGCAAATGCTTCACGATGGAAGAACTATGTTTTTTGGTGAAGTTGAGATCGTTTTATTGGATTAGAGTGGGTGTGGAGAGGGAGTTAATGCTCGAGGCAGTTTGGTGGACCTGCCCATCTACTCATGTGATTAGCGCGACGGAGAAAAAGGTGAGGCGTGGGGTGTTTTGGCAGCCACCGGTCATGGGAGTTTTGAAATTTAACGTGGACGGTGCGGCGAGGGGTAAGCCGGGGCCTGTGGGATTTGGGGGCGTGATGAGGGACGGGGAGAGTCGGATATTGGGGCTGTTTTCGGGGCCATTGGGGTGATGGACTTAAATGAGGCTGAAGTTCGGGCTACAGCGTTCGCATTGAGTTTGGTGGTGGAGGGGAGTTGGCGACATCATTGTGTGATAATCGAGTCAGATTCACAGGTGGTGTTGAGTTGGGTTACACGATCGGCAAAGAGGCCATGGCAGTTGTGGGATGTGTTCATGGCGATTGATCAAGCGCGGCATGTTACATATGAGTTACAATTTTGTTATGTGCCTAGGGAGGCTAATGGATTCGCTGATGTTTTGGCCAAGGAGGGCGTCGATCGTGTGTTATTATTCGTGGCTTGCTTGTGATAAGAGTCGAGGGATATTGTGTTATGTTTAGACAAGTCATATCGTACTCTTTTCCTCCACTAGGGAGGTTTTTAATGAGGTGTATGGCTTGTCGCGCTGTATGTTTTTTCTTTCTATTGAATAAAAATCATACAGTTTGCCGATCAAAAAAAAGCTAAAATTGACATGCCTTGTGCTTGGGAAGTTTTCGATAGTATATTCAAAACTGGAAGTGTTTCAAGCAAGTGTTACGGTGAACTCCTTGTATTAGGAAAAAAGTGCCACTCCGCATTGGTAAAGAAGACACTTGAAAATCCCTTATTCAAAAAACTAGACCACAAGACAATCATTCGAAAAAGTGTGAAGACTTGGAAAAATTGCCTTGTACTTACCCCTTCACCATCATCGTCTGCTTAAAGACGTAGTATTGCATCACTTTGAAAAAGGTTGTAAGACGTAACACCTTCAAATCAGTAACATGTTTTCCGTTTACGATATTGTTGCCTGAAATTACTAAGTAACATTAAATTTAATTCATGCCAAGTTGAATAGAAATGATATATATGTAAGTGGTAAGAAAATGTTTCTATTGAAGTTATTACATAATACAATAAGATTTTTTTTGTGTCGTAACATCTCTGTTTGGTTGCTTCAAATATCTTTTTTTTTTTTTGCTTTTAAACACAGTAACTATTTGAGTTCTACATATCAATTTATTTGGTTTTGATTTTAAAAAATATCATGTTTCTGCATATTTGATTGATTCTTACAATTAGGAATTAGTTACTTGATGGAAGGGTTATAAATTCAAATATTTTTCATCGTTGAATTTTACGTATTGTATAATCTTGTGTTGTCTTTCTAACAATCAATGAATAGTAACAAGTTCTCGTTTCTTTGATTAATGGATTATCAAAAAATTGAAATATTTTGTATTTACTGAAATAGTTTTGTCGACAACATCTCTTGTGAATTACACGTTTGATTCATCGATGCATTGCTTTTAAGAGGATGTTATTTTCATTTTGTTATGGAATGGTTGAATTTTTAATCATAAAGTTTCATGGTAAGAACGAATTAATCGAAATAAAAAGAAAGTATGAATGGAGGTTGCTTGTAACAAGCTTTTTTAGTTTAAGAAATAAAACGGATTCAATAGCTCATGGTTATTTAATAAAATACATTTTTGAAAATCAACACTATATGCGATCATGTGTTAAACCAAATAGAATATTTTATCCTACAAGAACATCGTTTTTTTTTTGTTCGTACCCTAAAAATCTACAATTAATGCTTATTTTATTAATTTTTTTATTTTTCCGTTTCAATAGTGAATCCAAGAACCTAATAAAAGACACTAAAAACAAAAGAAAATATAAAAAAAAATTGAGTTTGTGGTAATCAATTTAATTAACATTTTACATTTTTTCGTGTTTTGTAAATCGAACATAAATGTTTAGGACCTAAGAAAAAATGGTTGTTTATAGCTTGGCTAATATAAAAATTAGTTAGTTTCCTTAATATAATAATCATTTTTAAATAAGGTTGTTACCTAAAAATACTTGTAGCTCTTCTTAAACAATAACGACATGCGCCTCACTCTGTGTGCTGATAATAAAATGTTATTACACGAAGACAATATCTTATTGTCGTCACAAGAAAATTACCCTTTAGTTCAAGTTTCTCTCAATGTTTTAGATCAACTTGTTTTGACTTTTAAACATCGAATTATATTTTTTCCTAGTCAAATATGTTAAACATTTTTTTGATCGGCAAAAAGTTGTATATTAAAGGGGGAAAATATACAACTCGAGTCACACGTGTGCCTCGTTAAGAACCTCCCTAAGCCTAACGGAGGAAAAGAGTACGACACGTGTACAAAAGGGAAACAAAACAAACAGAGAAACAAAACGCCCTCACATAGTCAAACAATCATACACAAGCCTGAAATAAATATGCCTGCGTCACTCCTTCCTTTGCTAAAGCATCCGCTAACCCATTCGCCTCACGAAAAATGTGGTTAAAGCAGACGGACCCCAGAGTGAGACATGCTTGATCGATCAAACCAAAAATCTCCCACAGACGCCAAGGTCGTTGATCCAAATGCAACACCCAACCAAGAGCAATTTTGGAATCTGACTCCACCACAAGAGGTCGAGATGCCCATTTAGAACTTGTAAAGAAAGTCGACGCAAAAACAATTGCCTATAATTCCGCTACATTGGAATCAAGGGAACCAAGCGGACCCGAGAAAAGAGCTAGAATTTTGCCCTGTGCATCACGCAAGATGCATCAAAAACCCGCAGGCCTTGGCTTACCACGAGCAGAACCATCAACCGAAAATTTCAGTGTATCCCCAATCGGATGCTCCCAACTCACCCCCACACGATATGGCCTAGAAGCTACAGACACACTAAACAAGCTCAGACAATCCCACCATAAGACTCACTGATGGACAACCTCTCCTTTAAAGTTTTCACCCAGTAAAACGAGCGCAGTTTAACCAAGAAGCAAATCTCCGAAGCCAGTAGTAACTTACTGTTAAAGACTTTCATTTCGCGCAAGCCATAGAGACCACAACAATGCTGCTATGCTCGAAACCCACAGACGCCTTAAAGTGCCCGTGAATGAACAGTGAAAACCCAGAAGGAAGAATTCAGAGAAAGCCCTCGGCATCGGCAAAGACACCCCCACCAACGCCTAAACCAATCCCAAATTCCTTGTGCAAACGGGCATAGGAAAATTAAGTGATCAATCTCATCCACCCCCTCACGACACCGAGCACACAAGCCTTCCTGCTCATCCAACACAATGCCACGATGTTTCAAAAAATCAAAGGTTGGCAAATGGCGCAGCCAGGTGAACCACAAAAATGCCTGAACCTTCGAAGGTACAAGAACTTTCCACGCAAAAAACTCACCGAAGTCGCTCTCCCCCACCTTGTCCAACATAGTAGTCGTGAGAGAGCCTTTACTGAAAAATTCCTATGCGCATCAGATGTCCAGACTAACATATCAACCGTGCTATGTCATAACCTCACAGCTCCCAAGAGCGAAATGAGCTCGCTAAGTTGTCGAAGCTCGAAAGAGCGCAAGCCTCTACGAAAGAAACCATCCCAACGGTCATGCTGAAAACTACCTCCATCTGAAAGGTCAGCAACCAAAGCCAATCGATTCACCACTATCAAAAAGAGCCGTGGGAAAATATCCTTCAACAATTTTTCAACACACCACGCGTCGAACCAAAACAAAACTTGTGAACCAACACCAACCTTCCAAAAAAAACTAAGCTCACTTATGAACTTTTGCATGCTATCCGAACTCACAGTTTGCACAATCTGTTTCAAAATAACCGACATCAAACCCCTATAGGCAGAATTAAAACGCCACCATTTGGCTGCTTCGCCATATTTTGCCACTATAATGGCCCTTCACAAAGAAGATTCATCCCTAGCATACTGCCATGACCATTTTGCCAATAACGCTCTATTACGAATCTCGAAATACGCAATCCCCAAACCACCTAGGTGACGTGGGTGACAAACAATACTCCAGCTTACTCGACACATTTTCCGTTGCAAACTCACCCCACCCCACAAGAAGGCACGCCTCACTTTATATATCGCTGCGATAACCCCCTTCAGAACCCGAAATAAACCCATATAAATAAAGTGGAAGTGACGAAATAACAGAGTTTACTAGTGTGACGCGAGCAGCAAAGGATAAAGATGTCTGTTTCCAACCAGCAAGCTTCTGTTGAACCGAGGCTATAACTGGTTCCCCCAACGGAAGCCCCAAATATACAAAGGGAAGTTCGCCTTTCCGACAACACAAGACAGCCGCCATTGAATCAAATAACTCCTCATCCACGCCAATAGTATGAAGAGAAGAGTTGTTGAAATTAATTTTTGTGAAACCAATATTTTAATTTTGATATAACTAAAAACCTAAGGACTAAATTGAAAATATCAAAATGAATTTTTAAGTCCTCAAACACCCCCATATGATTTTAAGATTATGCCAAAGTTAAAAACAAAGTTTTCAAATATTTTTCTAAGTGTTTAAAGCCGAAACAGTGATTTTCATGTCCCTGTTTCGAAACGGCCTAAGGCGTTTCGAAACGATTTCATCACTGCCAACCCATGTTCCGAAACGCGTATCAAAACGACTTTAGAACACATGAACCCGTATCGAAACGGCTTCAAGCGTTTCGAAATGGTTCTTCATTTTAATGTATTGGAGTGATGAGTATAGTGGAATGGTCTTGGAAGCCTAGCAAACCGTTAACAATCTTTAGCATAGCATGTCATTGACTTACCCTATCGGGGTTAAAATAACCAAATTGCCCCTGAGTGTTAAAATAACCAAAATGCCCTTTTGAGCAAAATTCACTAAAACTCTCTTGATATATTCGAAAAAAAATTTGATCTTGAATCTCCATAACCTGTCCTGATATAACTAAATTCATGCATAATCATGATATATCGAAAATATTGAATGATCTTGAGGTATAATTCATGAATACATGGATGAAGTCGATACCTATCGAATTCCTTCAAATATGATTCAGGATTCAAAAGCCAGTCTCGAATGGACTATAATTCAGTGATCCTGCTATCTGAAGTAAAAAACTTGACTTAGTGTTCCTGATTCTAATACAAATATACTCGATTCGTGGTTCATGATACTTTAGTCCTACTGATTAAACATATGTTTGTATCCTGAATTCCTAGCATACTGCTACTGAATACTGAAGTGATTGTTATCGTTCAAAACTATTTATTACTGCATAATGTGATACTGCCTGGACTGATTCACTGGGGTACTTGGGTTATGATATGAACTCACTAATGGCCCAGCCCTGATCAAGCTGGTAAGTCTGCCCACATTCAGCTCCTACACTTCGGCTAGGGTCCGCCCATATTCAGCTCCTACACTTCGGCTAGGGTAATTTCGCCTGGGACCTAAGGTAACCCCTTAAGTCGGTACCTACGCCCATTAGGCCTATGTTAATACATGCAATAGGTTCCTAGCTTCGGCTAGGGTAATTCCGCCCGAACCTAAGGTATTCCCTTAAGATGGTACCCACGTCCAAGGGGCTCGGGTTAATGCCGATATATGATACGGTTATGGGGAATTTCCTACTAGAGCACGGTTGGAGGATAGTTAAGAATTTAAAATGAACCTTGCTGCTACTTGAATTATGTGCTCGTGGAATATGATGTTTACTGCAGAGTTACAATCGTATGTATTAACTTAGCATTGTTGAAACACACTAAACTCCTTGGTTTACTTAACTAAATCCATCACTTTTCTGAATCTCTAGACTATAGGCTTAACGCATGATACTCAGTGATTGAATAACGAACAACTTTGTTATCTTCAAATATAACGTTACCTTGAAATATCAAATCGTAAATGGAGTTTGTTATTTCCTGAAACGTCATGACGGTATAATGCATGCCATATACTTGCATGTGCTTACAACATCAATTGGTAGTTTTTTATTACTGAGCTTTCTCAAGCTCATATTGTTTTTATCATCGCATGTTAGATGAAATCCATCATGGTACGGTGATCGACTTAGTGTTGGAGTTCTCTCGGCGTTGCTTCGGAGTACGATACTGGTACACTTAGGGGGCATGTATGTCATGTATAGTTTTACGATAGTTCTTGTAAAATGTTTTCTGAAATTACTGTTATATGTTTAAATGATTTTCTAAATGAGTATTTTAGACAGAAGTTAACGTTACAGTTTAATAAGTGTTTTAAAGAAAAAAATATTTTTATGTGGATTTTACTGTAGGTCACTCTTATAATTTTAATATGACTTTCTAGGACTCATGGTAACGCATAGGCGGGTCTAGAGTGTTGCAAGTATTAATGAATAAAGAATGAAATAGGAAACAGGAGTAAGATAGGTGGGGGAAGACAGCATTTAAAATCTCCTTTACTACACGTTGAAAGTTGGCGCAGCTTTGGGAAATAGTTCATGGAAGACAACTCATGCCAACTGTCCGGCATTCATTCTAGGTCTGGGGAATTCGCATTTCAAGTCTCTGTTTCTTTAAATGCTTAGCGATTAAGTCTTAATTTCGATTTTCAAGTCTTAATTTAATTCAATTTAGTCCTAATTCATGTTAGTTTAGTTAAAATTCAGCCTTTAGCCTTTAGATTTTTTTTTTTTTTTGAAAGGAGCCTTTAGATTCTTTTAATTAGATCCTAGGTTTAATTACTTTCTTTTTCAATATGGCCTTTAGGTTTCTTCTAATTAGGTCCCAAATTCATCTTTTATGTTTAGTTTTTATTCACTTAGGTCCTAGGGTTAATTAATTAGTTCTTAACTCAACCTCTAGTTTTAGGTTTCTTTTAATTAGATCCCTAATTTGCATAATTAATTGATAAATTAGCCAATAAATTCACATTTAGATTAATTTAGTCCCTAAATAAAATTTAGTACTTAATTTAGTCATTAAATTAGCCACTATATATATATATATATATATATATATAGATAGATAGATAGATAGATAGATTAAACTTGAATGCGAGTGTTAGATAGAAATATATGTCTAATGATTTATGATATTAATGTCAACTATAAATCGGTAGATATTCTCATCAATCATATTAAACTAAACGACTTTAGAACATATTTAGGATCGTAGCTATTAGCTTGTCTGGATTTTGGCAACAACTCGAGATGAACAAATACACATAGGTTTGTAAACGAATTAAACGAACACAAACGGGGTATGTTTATATTCGTTCATTTAATTTTAACTGAGCAAATGAACGAACTCGAACAACTAAATGAATATAATTTATTGGGCATGTTCGTTTATTAAGGAATGCAGCTTGTCCGTGTTTGTTCGTTAAAATGATAAACGAACGTAAACGAACATAAAATGACATATGTGAATAAATTTAAACGAACATAAACGAACGGACATATGTGCATAACATTTTTTTAAATATAATATTTTTGTTATGAAAGATAATAACTATAAATGGATATATGTGAATTAATCTAAATGAACATAAACGAACAAATTACCGAACGTTCATGAACGTAAATGAACGAACGAACCATTATTCGTGTTCGTTCATTTAATTAAACGAACGAAAAATCTTTTTCATGTTCGTTCATTTAATAAATAAACGAACATAAATGAACTACTCACCGAACGATTCACGAACGCTTCATTGAACGTTTGGTTCGTTTAGAGCCCTAAATATACAATATATATATATAATAAAACATAAATGATACATTGATCACTTCCTTATTTTAATGGCAGAAACAAAATCACACATTGCTCAAATGGAAGGCCCTTTCACATTTCCTTCGTTTTTCAATACCAAGTAATTTTTAAATTTAACGATACGATAACTTGTTTGTCACAAAAAATTTAATTAAGTAAATTGTTACTGTTAAGAAAAATATACATATTTGTTATAAGACTATAAATAAATGGCATGTGTTATATTTACCAAAAAAATTATTTGTCAATAACCTTTTTTACTAAAAACTTAAATAAAGGAGATATGGTTGATAAAAATGAATATAATTATATAATTATATCAGTAGAGATCCAATTCTGTGCTTGAGCTTGCGGTAGCATTTGCAATGACAAGGCAGGAACCAGAAATTAGGCTCCAAATACATCTTCTGCAACGAAATTCACAAAATGGTTGAAAATCTGCAGCTAGAGATGGAAGCCAAAAAGGGGATTTTGGTTTTGGAAACAAATAACATATTTCTTTTGTCATGATCTTTCCTAAGTTTTATGAAATTAAACATGTATATTAACTGCAATATAAACTCTTGGCAGCCTTGGAGTTATGGGACAAATCGACAAAGGTGAATTCGTTCATGTATATTAACTCTTGGGGATTTCAAAAATTTCCCTTTCTCGAATCAATTTTGTCTCACTTTTCTGATCTGGATCCCATTTTCTTCAGGATTGACTTGGCAGCTGCCAAGTTACTTTCATTTAGATCATTTATGAAGTGCACGGTTTTCACCAATCAACTATGATTTTTTTTATCCAAAGATAAAGATTTCATTTCTTAAAATCAAAGATACATAAGAAGGCGAGAGGGGAGATGGGGTCCTCAAAGGGTTTGAACAAGCAAATCTTTAGCATAGAAAGCAAGCCGGTCAGCTGCTTGATTACAAGACCTAGGAACAAAAGCGAAAGAACAAGAAACGAAAGATTTGGCTTCTTTTTTTATATCCTCATCAACAGCGGAAGAAATCTAATTAGAGTGGAATCCCGACCGAATCCCACTAACAATGGACTGGCAATCTGATTCAACAATGACGTGGGCAAGATTGTAAGACGAGGCCAAGGATAGGTCGAGTCTAATAACCAAGGCTCCGGCCACCTCTGCTGACGGGGCAAGAAAAAAGCTGAGATTCCCTGCACAAAAGCTCCCGAGCTATCGCGAACAATAGCCGCCTCGGTGGCCTTTCCGGTGCAACGATCAAAGGCAGCATCGCAGTTGATTTTAAAGGATCCAATAGGAGGGGGTTGCCAATGACTCGTTCCACTATGTTGGGAGACGTTAGCCTTTGATGAAGAGATAGATTCCTGATTAAATTCCTGGAAGGCACAATCAGCACACAACCAAACATCCCAAGGAAGGTCCCTCTTGTTTTCAAAGACAAAGGCATTGCGAGACTTCCAAATCATCCATAGGAAGAAGGCGATTAGAGCACTTCCCTTCGCGAAGTCTCCCATTTTTCCAGAGTTGCAAATTTTGAGCCACCACTTGGAGAAATCAGGAAAACCTGTAAGAGTAGGTGAATAGCTAAAATCGGAGGCTTTCCAAACTGCTTGTGCGAAAGGGCAAAAGAAGAGGAGGTGCTCAATAGTCTCTTTTTTCGTCCCACATCTTGGGCAACCAGCGGAATCGCAAAAACCTCCATGGAAACGTGAAGTGAGATTTCCTTTTGTAGGAATGATACTATGGCAAAGTTTCCAAAGAAAGGAACGAACTTTGGGAGGCACAATAAGTTCTCAGATCGAATTCCAAAGGTCTTTGTTTCTTCCTGACATCCTTTCCTCTATGAACCGGTAGCCCAACTTCGCCGAATATTCTCCATTTCTCGCTCCCGCCCAAACAATGGAGTCCTTAACATCAGGACCCCCAATTAGAATAGATCTTATAGCTTTAGATTTAGTTGGCTGGAACAGGAGATTAAGTTTTGATTGATTCCAAGATCTTTATCAGGGTTCATTAAGCTGCTCACAGAAGGGCATAGGTTCGATGGTGGTGGGGGCGACAAGATTCTGAAGCCTGGATTTTAGGAACCCATTTGTCCTTCTAGGTAGAAATAATTCTCCCATTACTAACTCTCCAGAGGGATCCTTCTTTGATTATTTGTGTAACACCCCGAATTTTCCCCAATATAGAAAAATCTAAATTTTGAAATCCCTAATTTAGAAACCCTAACATTTGGGAATTTTATGTTAAAAACCCTAATTTGAATTAAATTCAGAACTTTATGACCATTTTGTCAACCGGGTAATCTTTGATGCCTTATTGGTGAACCATAGAAATTCCAAGGTCTTGCCTTGTATTTTACCCTTTCAAATGAGATATATAATCTCTTTTTCAGCTTCAGAAACCCTAAATCTCCAATTTTTGAGTTTGTAGCCGCACCCCTCCACTTAACATTTTTTTTCTCTGAAATAACCATCTCCCCATCTCCATTGCTTGTCCGGTGAGCTCCGACGACCCTCTGTCCGCCGTCCGTGGTTTGCACGGCTACTACTGCTATGACCGTCGTTGACCCGCGGGTAAACCACAACCTTCGGTTATCCATATCGACCATTGTTTGTAGAAGAACAGTGAAAAACCGTTCGGATACCTCCGTTGTGCTACTGTCTCCTTCGTTCGATCTTTGTTGGTGTCGTCTCTGCCGATCCGTGTCACCGCCCTTGTCGTTACCTTCTGATGCGTTGTCGCCCTTGTCGGTCTGTGCTACTGGTTTCTCCGTGTCATCTCTGTCGTCATTTGGTTATGCCGCTGTCGTTAAGTTTTTCCACAGTCGTCGTTCGTGCATCACCCGCATCATCCGTGCTATTGGAACCCTACGCTTGTGTTGCACAAGAGAAAGTGGCTTGGACTGTTGTGAGTGGTCACTGTCGTTCACGGTGATTCATGTGCCTCTTTCTACCGCCGTCTTCCTTGCCGATCTATGTCGTCACTAACATGGTTGTCGCGCCGCCGGTGAGCCATCGCCACCCTTGCTGATCTGCCGCGGCTGCCGGGTTGAGTTGCGCCGTCAAGGGGTTCTGTAAACCCTAGTCGTCATGGGGGTTCTAGGAACTTTGCTGAACAAGGGATGAAACCCTTTATGTGTGTTGGGTCGTGTATCATTTTTTGCCATGGATTTGGGAGACAAATTAGAATGGGCTGTGTATTTGATTTGGTGAGCCCAACCGAGAAGCCTTGAGAGTGGGCATGTGTTGGAGCCAGTTTCGGATATAAGTTGAACCGACCCGTGTGAACCGGCTGAACTCGAACCAGACATGTAATTGAACCGTATTTGTGAACTGAATCGAATTACGAGTATTGAACCGGATTTTGACTATTGACCGATAGAGTTGACTTTTTGACTTTGAACCAGTTTGACTTGTTAACCCTTTGACCAGAATTGACCGTTGACCCGTCTGACCAGAGTTGACCAGTTTGACTTTGACTTTGACCAGAGTTGACCAAGAGTTGACTTTTTCGAAAAACATTCCTTTTGACCTTTCTCCACGCTCCGAATCCGTATCTGATGGCCGTTTTGTCAAATTAAAATCTGAAAGCTCTGTTCTGCTAATTTCAGTAAATTATTCATAAAATCTGATAAGTTGTGAATTTCAGAATCTGATTCGGAATATTCTTGTGTTCAGGTGATAACGTCTTCGATGTCGACGAGTTACCTCTAGTTGTTCAGATCGATCGTGCACGTTCTTCGAGATCTTCACGTGGGTATATCTTAGTTCAGTTTTCAGTGTTTTAGTCGGTGACTTAGTGTTAGTAATAAATACTAATATAGTATTCATACTTTCGTAGGTCCTGATTCAGCTAAATCTGAGCATGAGATACGCTTGTCTCGGCATTAGAGCTTATGTTGCTAAGGTGTGTCTCTTCTTGTTTTATAAACTTATGTGTTTCTTTCTGTGCTATAAATTTTATGTGCTTTTCTGGATTAATATAAGTAAATGTTTTGCGCATTTTGTGTGCATACTTTGTTGTGATTGGGTGAATGTTTTCAGACATCATGCATAACATGTCATACTGTGATTTAAGTGAAATATCAGATTTTTGGAATCGTAAAACATTGGATTTATAGTATTGTGCAACTTGAATTTTCATGATTCAAGTTTCGGATCAGACTCGGATTTTAAAATCTGCATCATATCATTGTGGGTATATGGTTTGAGATTTGTTCGGGGAAGTTCAGTGGTTTCACCCTTCGGTCTGAATTCTGCTTCAGATCAGTGGTTCCACCCTTCGGGCTGAGTTCCACTTCGGATGGTGACGATGGAGAAAGTAGGTTCTGGGGAACCTTACTTTTCGGTGTATCGGAGATGTGTACTATGATTCATGTGCATCAGATATCATATCATCATGATTCAGTTTTATTGTGTTTTCAGAAAAGTATTTATCAGAAAATAAAATACTGTTTTGTTTTTGTTTTGTTTTCGTTGCACTTTAGAGACACACTAAGCTCTTTAGCTTACACCCCTTACTTTTTACTTTTCAGATATCTTAGACTTTTTAGGCGATCGGTACTTAGAGCATCTCTTGTTTATTCAGATAAATTATTATTCAGTACGAACTTTTTTTTGTTACCTCAGAATTATTATTTTAATATATTTTGGGATATTTGTGTAATATGGACATTGGAACTGTTTTTAATTTGGGTTTTATTAAATGCATGCATCTATGAAGTTACGTTTGGATTTTTAATTAATTATCGGAACATCGTTCAAAAGATTGAGTTTTATTTTAATCAGAATATTTGTTGAGTTTTACTTATTTAATCGATTCTTTTGAATTTCAAAATATTTTAACCTAAATTGTTTCTTGAGGGACAAGTTTCCAATCGATACTTCCTAGATCCGACCCATTTCTTCTGGGCTGGGTTTAGGGGTTACAATTTGTATCCCCTCCCGGATGTCGATCTAGGCCCATGAAGGATTGTTGCACTTGGGGGCTTCGAAAAGATTTCCATTTGGGTAGTAAATTCCTCGGAGGGTTTGTGCCAGAAAGGAGTTTGGATTCTTTAGAATCTTCCACGCCACTTTAGCTATAAGAGCTTTGTTAAAAGATCGTTGATTTCTGAAACCTAGACCACCTTGGTCTTTGGGTCGATAGAGATTCCTCCAATTTAACCAGTGAATATTCTTCTCTTTGGCACCACACTTGTTCCACCAAAACCTGGCCACTTGTGAACTAAGCTCGTCACAGAAAGTGACTGGGAGAAGGAAGCATTGCATGACATAAGTGGGAATGGCTTGGGCAACTGCTTTAATGAGGACTTCCTTTCCATATTGGTTCAGGAATTTGGCTTTCCATCCCCATAGCTTGTTCTAGACTTTCTCCTTGATAAAAGCAAGAGCTTCCTTTTTGTTACGTCCCTAGAAAGATGGTAAACCAAGATATTTGCTATCTTCATCCATTGGGCAGAAGCCCAGGATATTAGAAAGGTGAGCTCTCAGCTGGTTGCTGACATTTAGAGAGAAAAAGACTGAAGATTTCTGAAAATTAACTGTTTGGCCCGTTGAACTTTGAAAGATGTGTAAGATGCGCAAGGCGGCGTGGCAATTTTCCTCATTTGCTGTAGAGAACATTAGGCAATCATCAGCAAACATGAGATGGCTAAGAGTAGGGCATCTTCTTTTTATTTTAAGGCCTTCGAAGCAATCTTTTTCGACCTCCTTCTCAGTTATCCAGGAAAGGATGTTGGAGATGAAAGTAAACAGAAAGGGCGATATGGGGTCTCCTTGTCTTAGACCTCTCCCAGGATGGAAATCGCTATATTTTTTCCCGTTTAGGACCAAGGAGAAGGATGTTGAAGAGACACATTTCATGACCCTATCTATCTAACATTCACTGAAACCCATCATGTTCATTGTAAATCTAAGAAGATCTCAATCAACTTTGTCGTATGCCTTCTCTAGATCAATCTTCAGTGACATTATTCCTTTTCATCCTCTTTTAGCTCGTTTAATCACATGAAAGGCTTCATTAGCAAGAATTATATTGTCATGGATTTATCTACCCTGGACGAAAGTCGGTTGATGATGCGGGATGAGATCCGGGAGAAACCCCTTCAGGCGAGTTGCTAGGATCCTGGTTATGACTTTTAGGGAGAAATTGCAGAGACTGATAGGACGAAAATGTGAGACTTCGCAGTGATTTTGTTTCTTTGGGATCAAGAATATATTGGTTTTGCTCAGGCCATAGTCCAGAAAGTCGTCCTTAAAGAAGGTTGAAACCATCCCTACTAGATCTTCCTTTATGGTGTCCCAAAAGGTTTGATGGAAGCACCTGCAGAAACCATCCGGTCCCGGAGCTTTTGTCGCTCCGAGGTTGAAGAACACTCTCTTGATCTCTTCTTCTGAGACTTCTTTCTTGAGGTTAGAGTTCATCGCATCAGTCACCAAGCGGGGAATGTCGTTTCCAAGGCAATTGAAATCCACAGCTTGGTCCTTGGTGAAGAGAAGTTGGAAGTGACTTAGCAAATGATCGGCTATGTCCTTGGGTTCCTCAAGCCACAAACCATCATCCTTTTTTATTTTAAGGATGAAATTAAATCTTCTGTGTAGAAGGGTGGTGGCATGAAAGAATTTAGTGTTCTTGTCGCCCCAATTTAGCCAGTTAATTCTAGACCGTTGGTGCCAGTATCTTTCTTCGCTTTCCCATTCAAGGTCCAAATCTTTCTGGAGCTGTTTGTATTCTTCCAATTCCGTTCTGGTGAGTTTCCTCCCTTGAAATTGCTTGATCTGATCCGTCGGTGATTGCTTCTTCTCGTTCTTCTGTTTCTGCTTTAATTTATTCCATTTTATTAGAGCTGCTCTTGTTCTTCTTATTTTCTTCCCAATGCGAATAGAGATATTGTCGTTTGAAGCATGGTTCCATTCTTTCCGGATGGCTTGAGGGCACTCCTCATCCAAAAGCCATTTGGTCTCGAATTTAAACTCTTTTTTGTATCTTCGCGTTATACCCAACGGAAAGAAGATGACCGGGGTGTGATCAGAAGCCAGAGCGATGTCTAGCACCCCCAAAGCTTTCGGGAAAGATAAACTCCAATCATTTGAAAAAAGGACCCGATCGAATTTCTCCGGAATAGCTTCTTCTTCACTTCTTTGGTTATACCAAGTAAAACAACCCACTTTTATTGGAAACTCTTATAGTCCAGTGGAGTTAACAAAATCAGAAAAACACTTGGCCTCCTCCGGATTGAAAGGATTCCCCCTTCTTTGACTTCTTGGCACGTGACAATATTGGTATCTCCTATTATAAGCCATTTTGCATTTGGAGAAACTTTGAGCTAATTTAATTCCTCCCAAAACAACTGTTTCTCATCTCTGTACGGAAGGCCATAAATAAAAGTTCCAAACCAATCCTCACCTTCCTGGAGTGACACAATAATGTCGATAAAATTCTTGTTATGTTTCAGGATGGTAATTGTTGTTTCTTTGTTCCACCATAAAGCCACTCCGCCCGCTAAGCTTTAAGGCTCAACATAAAAGGACGATTCAAATTTAATCTTCATTTTGATTTTTTCAAGGTATTTGATTTTTTCTTGGTTTCGCTTAAGAAAATGATGGTCGTTTTATGCTTAAGAACTGAATTTCGGAGGGCCCTAACTGTTTTTCTGTTTCCCATGCCTCGTACATTCCATGCGAGTATAGACATACCGAGATGTTAGATGTAAGAACAACACCACAGACAACACCAACCCGAGAACAATGAAGACAATAGAGCTGTCTCAAGCAGGCTCAGAATAACCAGGATAGAGACAAACAGATTGTCACCACAAATTCAGAATAGAAAGGCATAATAAAGCCATAACAAACGAAGACTGAAACCGCCAGACGTAGCCTCCCAAATTCTCAAAAGAAAAACCAGATACAATAGAAGCAGTCATACAAAGAAATAAAGTCAAAAGAGCACCATGATTCAGGCCACAGTAGAAAGAGATGAAGCAACCAGTTAGACGGGGCACAATTAGAATGCACGGGGAAGAAGGGGAAGAGTAACAAGAAAGGCGGGATCAGTAGACAACCGTAAAGCATGGGAGAGAAACCTGATTGAAGGTATAGCCAGGGTCGTCGATTCCTTCAGTTATGTAATTCAGGGCATTCCTCTCTAGGGAATCGACTGCTTAAAAACAAAAAACAGCCGGAGCTGAAAACCATGTACAACTTCGGTAAGCTTGTGACCAAAGGACAGAACCGGGAGCTTTACAACGCCAGAATCTCAGACTGGTTCCAGGTGAAAGGGTAAAAATCGGCGAGCACGGGGGAAGACGGCTGCATTTCCGGCGCGAGAAAGAAAACCTTCACATTGCTTTTAAGAGCCATCCAAATTAATCTCATCGGCCGCTAACTCTTTTCCACCAGCCACGGTTGTTCACTGCGGAGACACCAGTAATCTGTCGGCCTGAAAGAAAGGGGCGACTCCACGCTTTCTTCGGCCTCTCAACATTACAAGGGCAGGAAACAAATCTTTTCTGAGGCTCAAGGGTTTTCGCGAGGGAAAAGATTGGGGGCGCGTGTTAAGCGCGTGTTTTTATCAAAATTTTACCAATCAACTATGAATTGATTTTACATACGTGATCCCGTGTAATCTTGTTACAACTTACAATGACACTCTTCTAACATAGGCAAAGTTTCAAACCTAGTTTTTAATAGGCATAAAGTCAAAAAATGCCCCTAACGTTTGACTGAATAATTATTTGGGTAAACTACATAAATGGTCCCAACAATGACCCAATTCTTTTTAGAGTCCCTTGACTATCAGAAGTTACAAATTATTCTCCCAACTAATCGCGTCTAACAAATCGGTCCAATTCTGTTAAAAAAATAAATAGTTGATGACGTGGTAGTCAATAAAATCTATATAATAAAAAATTAAACCTTCGAACTTCACATTTTATTTTAATTTGATTCTAAATTTAAAATTTTAGCTCTCAATTACATATTTTAAAACATATTAAAAAAATTCTCTCAAATGCTCTAAACATAACTCCTCTCAGATTTCAATCGAGACAAAAGATCATTCACCGATAGTGAGTTTGTCATCGTTATCAGGGGCCGGCGGGAGCGAAACCAGAGCCCGAAAAACAAAAATGACTCTACTTCTTGATTTCCACTATTTTACAACTCAATATTCTAAAACAAAACTAACTTCAAAGTTAGAATCTACCTCCGACAAAGGAATCTAATGAGCGAGAAGTACCAGCCAACGCTTGGATCTGGGATTGTTTCACTGAAAATGAAAGGTAAAAAACTTTTAGGTTCTCCTTCCCTTTTCTGATTTCTCTCTGAAATTTGGATATTTTTGTGCCGAAAGAAAATCCCCTGAATGATTTTTCCTTGAGTGGATTGCATGTTGATTGGATGATAAATAACGTCCTTTTCTGCATTTCATTATTGTAATTCCTAATGCTTTTTGTTTGCATATGATATTGTTGTTGGGGAGAGGAAAGGACGAGGGCACCGGTGCCTTTGTCTACTGGTGAGGTCAGCAACTACATCCTCTCATCGTGCTTGCATGGAGGCTCGATTGATCTGGCGTTAGAAGAGGAAAAGACGAGGGGACTAATGCCTTTGTCTAAGGGGTATTTTTTGGAATTATGACCAAGTTCAAACAAAATGTAAAAGTTGAGGACTAAATGTGTTATTTTGTCATTTTTTTGTTAACTGCCACATCATCAGCTGTTAAATTTTTATCGGCATCGGATCAATTTGTTATTTTTTTAAGATGGATGACCAGTTTGTAACTTTTGATAGTCAAGGGACTCAACAAAGAATTGGGTCATAGTCGGGGACCATTTATGTAGTTTATCCTAATTATTTTAGCTCATATTCTTTTTCGAACTAATTTAACGTTAATGTTTCATTTAGGTCAAAATGATCCTCTGCGATCGAAAACTGTTAGTTAATTAACGTTAAATGGCTTGAAATGACATGACAAACCTACATAGCAATGCACGTTGGCATAACAATGTCATATAGACAAGTGTCTACTTAAAAGAATGTCAAATCAATCATACAATTATATAAAATATAAAATTATTTCTTTTGTGAACCCATCATTAAGTTAAATCATTTCAAATTGTTTATCGTTAGTTGACTAACGATTACCATCCGCAGAAGGGTTATTTTAATCCAAATGAAACATTGAGGTTAAACTAATTAAAAAATATAGTTCAAAGTAAATATTCAGTCAATTATTAAAAGTATTTTTTTAGCTTTATTCGCAGTTAATATCTAGAGTTTCGTTAACAAGATAAATTCTTCGTCATTAAACCTTGTTAATGTCCTGTACATGTGATTACAATCGCTTGAAAAGATATGCCGACTGATAATGGCCTTAACTACAACATTGTATTAACTTCATTTGTTACTTGTATTCCAATAAAAAATTTATGTTTTTTTGTGTTTCTATGTATGTCTCAACATTAAAAAATTTGAGTTTAAGATTTAGGTTGTAGAGTTGAAGATTTAAGATTTAGGATTAGAGGGTAGTATTTAGTTTTTGGGTAAATTATATCATTGACCACCATATTTTGGTTAATGTATTAAAATGACCACCTTAAAAAAATCGGCTCAATTGACCACTCAAACTATTGAAATTGGATCAATGTGACCAACAGCCGTTAATGGGCTAACGGAAAGTGACGTGGCAGTTAAAAAATTAAAGGTATAATTACACATTTGGTCTTTACTATTTACACATTTTTTCAATTTAGTCCTAATTTTAAACTAATAAAATAAATTAATTAGGTGGTGATACGAGTCAACACCTTATTGGAGAATTTTAATTATTTATATTTGATATAATAAATTATTTTCCTCTTTCAATCAGGTGGTGACACGTTAGAGGGAAAAAGTAAATTCAATTACACATGCTATCCAAGGGAATTGAACTTGGGCAATCTAGATGCAAAAGTAATGGCTTAACCACTACACTAAGCACAATTTTGTGCTTTAAAACACCAAATTCAATATATATCTCTTATTAGTTTCTACATTTATAAGCTAAAAAGCTCAAACCCTAAACACTAATTTCACATATATATAACCTTAAACCTTAACCCTAAATGTTTCAAATTAATTTTACATTAAACATTTCAAGTTAATTTCAAGTAGAAACTCCAGCTCTTGCCTTGAAACCTCAATGATGTCTGCTTTGTTCCAGGCTTTCTTGATCACCTCCTTCGTCTCATCACGCGATCTCCACAAAGGTAACGGCAGATTCAAGTCGAAAAACACTAGCCCCCCAAACTTCTTAGACCATGCAATCGCTTTAAAAAGTGTAGATTCCATGGAAGGAGGTGTTAAAACCTCTGAATTGAAGTGGAAAATCCTAGCCTGCAAGCATCCACATTCAATCAAGAAACTCAATTCAACCATATGATTAACTTCAATCATCTAGACAAAACTGGTTCTTCCCACATTAAGAGAATCAAAGATTCATATATTCTCAAAGCCATCAAACATGAACTACTCAATTAACAAGAGAAATCCACTACCTACAGAAATGATAATATAAGCCTAATGAATTTCACATCATTATAAATGTTCCAAGATCAAAATCTGGGATTTCTCCTACAATACTAATGTAAAGAAAGTTAGGGTTTAAGGTTTAGGGTTATATATGTGAAATTAGTGTAAAATTAATTTGAAATATTTAGGGTTTAAAGTTTAGAGTTATATATGTGAAATTAGTGTTTAGGGTTTGAGCTTTTTAGCTTATAAATGTAGAAACCAATAAGAGATATATATTGAATTTGGTGTTTTAAAGCACAAAATTGTGCTTGGTGCAGCCACTGCGTGGTTGAATTTATTTTTCTCCTCTAAATAGGTGGTGACACGTGTCACCACCTGATTGGAGGAGGAAAATAATTTATTTTATCAAATATAAATAATTAAATTCCTCCAATAAGGTGTTGACACATGTCACCACCTAATTAATTTATTTTATTAGTTTAAAATTAGGACTAAATTGAAAAAATGTGTAAATAGTAAAGACCAAATGTGTAATTATACCTTTAATTTTTTAACTGCCACGTCACCTTTCGTTAGCCCATTAACAGCTGGTGGTCACATTGAGCCAATTTCAATAGTTTGGGTGGTCAATTGAGTCGATTTTTTTAAGGTGGTCATTTTAATACATTAACCAAAGTATGGTGGTCAATGGTATAGTTTACCCTTAGTTTTTTTAGTGTAGGGCTTACATCAAGACATTGGACTGCCACGTCAGCACCATTAACTGTCATGTCACCACTTTAACGGCCAACATCGGTCAAATGACAAAATTAATACAATTGAATGATTGCGAGGGAAAATTGATGAAATAAAAAGTAGGGTTATCATTGTTGATTTTGGCTTACTTCAAGGGCAAAATGACCCCTAAGCAAAAAATTAACTATAAATATATCTACATTAATAAATTTATGTATTAAACTAATTAATGATTTCGAATGAAGTACTCTAAATTTAACGAGGGTACTCAAGTATTGATAATGGTGAACAATGATGAAAAAACAATTTGGGAGAAGAGCAATGACTAAAAACTGTATAAATTTATTGAATTATTTCTTAATTATGACCAAATTGATAAAAATTTATAAATTTTAGAGACTAAAATTATTTTTATACTAAATTATTTTTAATTTGAACGGACATATTCATCACAAAACTTTAATTGAGTAATTAAATTATTATAGTTAGAAGAAAATTACATGTTTATTATAAAGCTTATAAATAAACTTAATTAAAGGAGATATGATTGATAAAAAAAATTCAAAGAGATCCAAAAAAAACCCGAAGCTGCCTTCCAAGGAGCTGCTTCTCAATCGGGGTAGAGTTAGAAAATTTAAATTGTGATTTTAGAGTTTAAATTTTTTTAAGAGTCTTGTTAGTGAGTGAAACAAATCAGATGTGTTAATTTTATTTAAAAAGTGTCAATGTTTTTGTAAACTAGTGTCAATATTATTCTAAAGTAGTGTTTATTTTATTTTTTAAATATTTTTATATAAATTTTACAAAAAAATATGTATTTTTCAAAAGGTTTGGAGTGTCAGTATTATCAATCAAATTTATTGTGCAATGATAAATATGTTTTTAAATGAGATTTTGACTGAAACTTAAAAATGTTAAATCAAAAGCTATTTTACACGATGCATAAAATATTAAGAAGTAAATGTGTTAATATATAATTTTACTGTCAAAATTATTCAACGTGTGGCTGTAGTTTAGTGGTAAGAATTCCACGTTGTGGCCGTGGAGACCTGGGCTCGAATCCCAGCAGCCACATTATGAATTTTTTTATTTTTTGTTCTCATTCTGCTTGAGCTTGCCGTAGCAATTGCAATGAAAAGGTCTGCAGGTAGAGATGGGGATTTGGTTTTGAAAACAAATAGCAAATGTTTGAAGATCAGGCAGTAAAAAATAGTACTAATGGGCTATTAATTAACATGGCATATATGTATGTATCATGCTTTCATGTAACATGGCATCAATAATTAACATATCGATCATATTCAATAATTTTCACATAAATGATCAATAGTAATACTCAATAGTTCCCTTGGATCGATTTTCAATATATTGATACACGAATTTCACTTCCGCACTAAATCCAATGATGATCTAGTCATATTCCCTCCGTCGCACCAATTTGACCAATCACATAACATCCTTTCACCGCACCACAATACAGGCTGTAGGCTTAAACCTGTGTCAATGAGCTCATGAATTCTATGGCATGCCAATTGTATCCAATACCCTCGAATCCAAGGCTTAACAATCAATAATTCAGTAACGAAGATCAATAGCAATGATTCAATAGCAATGTTTCAATACGTTAGTTCAATAGCAATAGGCATATATCAATGTTTCAATAGTAATAAGCACCTTTCAATTTTCAACACTCAATATCACAATGCTTCAATGTTAATAGGCAACAGACAATGTTCGATGGTCAATAATTCATATATCAATGATTCTATGAATTTGCTGTCACTAACAACGATGCTTCGGACGCAATTTCAATGTGATACTTACTCCAACTTACCAACATAGTTTTCAATAGGGTTTTATGCTATAACCTTCAATTCAATAGTTAGTAACAATAATCAATATTCAATAATTCGAGTTAGTCACCTAACCAACTCTTAAGACACCGATTACACTCACCTCGATAATTTGAAGCTCCTAAAGTTCTCAGATGATGATTCTTTTATTCCTAGCTTGTTTTGGAGACAATGGGTTAGCTTCCTCCAAACCTTGAACTAGGAAGATCAATAGAGAACTGTTATAATCAATATAACAACATTGGTAGTCATTGGTTATACGATAGATTAAAACTTGAAGAACAAAGGCTTAACGTAGGACTTATAACTCAAAATTGGGCATTCGTTAATTGATGGAACTAACAATAGATTGATGGTTTTTGCTTACCCAATCGATAGCTATGGATTGAAGCTTTTGAGTTAAAGAAAGCCTAAGCTTATGAAACTCAAATTGAGAGGTGTATGCTTGAGCTTGATGGAGAGGATAGCAATGGAGGTGTATGCTTGTTTATTCAAAGCAAGAAGATGAAATTGGTCTCGGTGAAAGCAAAGCAGAGATGAGAACTCTTTCTCTTATTCATTTTAAAGTAACTATAGCCCTAATCATTTCCCCACCTCAGCAGGGACCAATGAAAAGGTTTCCTCCACAAAAAGGTAAGCTTTAACTAACAATTTTCATCTTTTCTTTATCTTTTCTAATATTAGACATATAGATGACCATTAGTCATCTTTTCTGGTCAAATTCATGTGGAGGGGTGACAAGCAAGTAGGTCTGTCGTCATCACTTCATTTTCTTTTAATTTGGCTTATCGAACAGATTTGAACAGAGAAACCATATCGATATGCTTTCGTGACCGTATCGATACGGCCAAGTTATAATAGGTAAGTTAGTTATTGACAGTTGGACCATACCGATACGACTATTACCGTATCGATACCCTTAGCCCAATTTCAATATTTTAGGCATTCAATAAAGTCCTTACTCTTTTATTAGACTTAACCAAGATCTAATATCAATAGAACATATCATGTACTCAATATCGGTGCAATAGTTAATGTTGAGTTGTGAGGAGCTCGATTCGTTCAACTGTTATGGCTCACCAAGTGGTGGAGAGGTGGATTTTTGGGTTGAAGGGTTGTAGAAGCTAAAAAGTAAATTGACACAATGAATTACAGTGGTTCAACCTTCTAACCAACGTCTACATCCACTACCTTAGCTCCCCACTAAGGATTTCCAGTCAATCCACTATTGATTCGTCCCTTTTTCTAGGCTTAGGAGGAAATCCTTACAACCGATCAAGCTTTCTACCCAAAGCCTTGATCAAACCCTCTTTTACAAAGAGAAAATAAAAGCAAACACAAATCCCTCTAATAGGTTTTTGTTTGCACAATTGAAGCACTCACCCAAAACCTAAAACACTTGAGCAAATTTGACAATTTTGGCTCACTAGTGTTTGTCTATACAAGAATTGACAATTTAGGCACTAAGACAATATTTGATCATTTGTTGATTGACAATATGAGTATTATCCTTTACTTGATGCTTGTAGGTCCCTTTTATACTCTTTGATGAGTTTATAGTCGTTGCTAGTCGTTGGGATTGAATTGGAGTCGTTGAGGACTTTAATTCCCACCATAAATGCAACTCTGCAGCTTACCGTTTCGAAAAGCTCGAACCCGTTTCGAAACACCCTTTAAGTAGAAAGAGCCGTTGCAGTCTGACGTGGACCCGTATCGAAACGCTTTAGTCCGTTTCGAAATGTCTGTCCCTGTATCGAAACGACCTGCATTTAAAAGTTAGTTGGGAAGTAGCCGTTGGGGTTTATGACCGTTGTGGTCGATGTCACATAGGCGTATCGAAATGACATAGCCCGTTTCGAAACGCTGGGAAAAAATCTCATTCAGGGAAAGCCCGTTTCGATACTAGTATCGAAACGTTTTTACTACTGGAATCCCCGTATTGAAACACCTTAGGGTGTTTCGAAACACCTTAGGGTGTTTCGAAACACCTGGACAGTTTTGTGTAGTTTGGCTTTTGAAAACATTTAAAACCTTTAGAAAAACATCCCTAAGCATAGTTTCAAGTTATTTGGACTTTGGAAATTTGTTTTAAATACTTTTTAAATCAGTCCAAAACATTTTTCAATTATTATATCAAAACATTAGTTCTACAATCTCCCCATTTTTGATATAATAAAACTATCTTGAAAAATTGTTTAGGATTCTCCCCCTTTAACTTTAAAAATGTGAATAAGAGATTAAAGATATGAAATCAAATAAAGTTCCCCTTATTCATTTGAAAATTCAATTTTCAAACCATTTATCCCCTTTTTTGTTATATCAAAAGGAATTTAAAACATTAAGTTCAAAATAACAATAGAGGTAAAAATTGACAAAAAGTAAGACTTTTGGTTTTAAAATGGCTCCCCCTTACTCAAAGCATCAATAAAATGTTTTTCTTTTCTAGCTCTTTGGAAATCAAATATTTTTCTTCTTGAACTTTTTGAAGCAAATTTTGTAAATCAAAACATTTTAATTCAAACACTTCGAGTTTTGCTTCAAGTTCAAGTTTGGTTTTAGAAATCAAATCATTTTGAAATTTTAACTTTGAAATTAATTTGTTGTTTTTCAAAATGTGATTTTTAAAGTCTAAAACCAAATCATCATAGGCATCTTGTAATTCATCAAAAGAGTAAGAACATGAAGTAGATGAATTAGAAGTTACCCTTGAATCTTCTTCGATGGCCATAAGGCAAAGGTTGGCTTGTTCATCGTCGGTGGAGTCCTCATCACTCCAAGTAGCCACATATGCCTTCTTCTTATGGCTTGAAGTGCTTGCCCTCTCCTTTTTCTTGGAATCTCGTTCAAGCTCTCTCAAGGTTTTCTTTATGAACGGGGCACACTTCTTGAAGAGATAGACTATCTCTTCTTCTTCATCCTCCTCTTCACTTGAATCAACATAATGGCAAATAGAGGATTTGAGAGCCATGGCACTTGCATTGATGCCTAGCCCTTTGATTTTCTTCTCTCCCATAGCTCTAATTTCTTCCCTCTTCTTCTCATCCTCTTTGTTCTTCTTCATGATTTGATGAGTAAGAAGTGACCCCATAAGTTCATCAAGCTTCAAAGTCTTCAAATTCTTAGCTTCGATGATGGCGGTCCTCTTTGAGTCCCAAGACTCGGGAAGTGAGTAGATGAGCTTTCGAACAAGGTTTTCTTCCGGGATGGCTTCTCCATAGCCTTTGAGACCATTGGTGATAGTGGAGAACCTATCAAACATCTTCTCGATGTTTTCTTCCGGATCCATTTTGAAGTTCTCATACTCTAAGGTTAGGATCCCAATCTTGGTCTCCTTGACTTCATCGGTCCCCTCGTATGTGACTTCAAGCTTGTCTCATACCTCATTGGCACTCTCACAAGAAGACATCTTCTCATAGATGGTTGGGCCAAATGCACAAAAGAGAATGTGCAAGGCTTTGCAATTTAGCTCCATCTTCTTGCGATCGTCGGCACTCTATTTCGCTTTGCTTCGTTGAGGCACGAACGAACCATGTTCAACTATGTCCCATAGCTTATAATCTCTTAATTTGATGAAGAACTTCATCTTTGTCTTCCAATAGGCATAGTGGGTTCCGTTGAAGAAAGGCAGTTTGTCGATGGATTGCGCCATTTGAGCTGCTTGATGAAATGATGATCGAGCTTGCTGGATCTTCTCAATAGGATATGAATCCTCTTCGATTGAGCCAAGCTCTGATATCAATTGTTGAGTTGTGAGGAGCTCGATTCGTTCAACCGTTATGGCTCACCAAGTGGTGGAGAGGTGGATTTTTGGGTGGAAGGGTTGTGGAAGCTAAAAAGTAAATTGACACAATGAATTATAGTGGTTCAACCTTCTAACCAAGGTCTACATCCACTACCTTAGCTCCCTACTAAGGATTTTCAATCAATCCACTATTGATTCGTCCCCTTTTCTAGGCTTAGGAGGAAACTCTTACAACCGATCAAGCTTTCTACCCAAAGCCTTGATCAAACCCTCTTTTACAAAGAGAAAATAAAAGCAAACACAAATCCCTCTAATAGGTGTTTGTTTGCACAATTGAAGCACTCACCCAAAACCTAAAACACTTGAGCAAATTTGACAATTTTGGCTTAGTAGTGTTTGTCTATACAAGAATTGACAATTTAGGCACTAAGACAATATTTGATCATTTGTTGATTGACAATATGAGCATTAGCCTTTACTTGATGCTTGGAGGTCCCTTTTATACTCCTTGATGAGTTTATAGCCGTTGCTAGCCGTTGAGATTGAATTGGAGCCGTTGAGAACTTTAATTCCCACCATAAATGCAGTTCTGCAGCTCACCGTTTCGAAACGCTCAAACTCGTTTCGAAACACCCTTTAAGTAGAAAGAGTCGTTGCAGTCTGACGTGGACCTGTATCGAAACGCTTTAGTCCGTTTCGAAACACCTTTTTCGAAACGCCTGTCCCCGTATCGAAACGACCTGCATTTAAAAGTTAGTTGGGAAGTATCCGTTGGGGTTTATGACCGTTGTGGTTGATGCCACATAGGCGTATCGAAACGGCATAACCCGTTTTGAAATGCTGGGCAAAAATCTCATCCTGGGAAAGCCTGTTTCGATACTAGTATCGAAACGTTTTTGCTACTAGAATCCCCGTATCGAAACACCTGGACAATTTTGTGTAGTTTGGCTTTTGAAAACATTTAAAGCCTTTAGAAAAACATCCCTAAGCATAGTTTCAAGTTATTTGGACTTTGGAAATTTGTTTTAAATACTTTTTAAATCAGTCCAAAATATTTTTCAATTATTATATCAAAACATTAATTCTACAGTTAAGCTTTTCGGTGTAGGATTTTTCGATCGCTGGAACCTAATTTCGACTAGATCGATTTTTGAGGTGTTACAAGAGAAAAGTAAGTTACAAGGGTTGGGCCTTGTGGACTGTAACCTACAAGTATCCGAAGTAAAATATATTTCAGAGATCGAGACGAATTGAGGCAAAGCGAAGATGTAGGCTATTTTTCATCATAATTCACTCTTCTAGTTTATGTTATTTTTACTTATTTAGTTTACTCAATCTATTTCATCAAACCCCCTATTCATTTTATTTTCTTTCTCAGGAAAAGTCAAGTTAAAACCTCCCTACATCAGAAGCTCCTTAGTCCTTGCGGATCGACCCTTCTTCTACATTAACAATAAGGCCCAAACTCTAAACCATAAACTAAAATTAGGGATTGATTTAACAATTCTAACATAAAAATATAACATAAAACCTAAATTAGGGACCAAGTTGACAATTTTACCATAAAAATATAGCATAAGTATGAAAGTATGTACTAATTTGACAATTTAAAAGTGAATAAATTTGAGAGCCAAGTGACCAATTTAACAAATTTACCATACAATATAACCTAAACTTAAAATTTAATCAATTTTAATTATTTGAATTTAACTACAAATAAATATGAAATCTCATCACGTCCAGTGCATAAACGTTTGGAGTCGTTATCGATCATTTTTGGTTGGTACGATCAAAAACCTGTAAAACTAGTCTATGCCAACACTAAGATCATCGTCGGGTCAGGTCAACACCAAGATTCTTTCGTTAGATTTTAACCATTAGTGGTTAAAATAAATCCAATTAAATAATTGAGTTGTCAAATCTTGATTTTTTTTTAATTTTGTGGTTAAAACAGATCAGACACAATACTTAAAAAGTCACTCAAATAATTTACCTCCCAAATGACCCCCTAAACTAAAAAAGGCGGGAAGATTCCCTCCCAAATTGCATCAATCGGAAAGGATAAAAAATTTGCCCTACCTTTTCCCTCCCAAACTTAAAAATTTATGCAATTTGATGTTTTCAAAAAAATTAAATTTTTGAGGTTTGTTTGTTTGGAATTCGGAGTTTAGTTTTATATTTTTTAGTATATGTTCAATATTCATGAATCAACTAAAATTTAATGTGTACACCGAGAGCTTAAATTTTTACAAAAAAAATTTACTTTATTCATTTATAATTTTTAAGTTAAGTAAGTTCTAATAAATTTAATATTATCTTATTTTTAATTTCAGTTTGTACATTTGTAATCTAATATGACTGCAAGGATAAAAAAATAACTTAAAAATTTGCATTTTGCAATACTTTTAGTCATAAACTTTTATCTAACCATCCCTTTTTAATATTTTTTTATTCAAGATTAATTTACTGAGTTGCTTAGAACATAGACATAAATATAGTTTACATTTATCAATACTTTAAATTGATTATATATATATTCTTATATATAATTTAATAAATTAATAATCAATAATTAAATTATTTAACAAAAATATTTTAAATAAAAATTAATAATTTAAATAGTAAAAAAATAGTTTCTCACATTATAATATAATAAATTCATAATTTATCAAATATTTCATTTTTCTCTTGAAAATCATCAAATCATAGACTTCCTCAATTACATGTCAGGTAAATATCAAGTCAGGTCAATATCAGTTCATATCAACATTAGGTCGGATTCAAAACAAGTCAGAACAATTAACAGGTCGGGTAAAATCGAATATCGGGTCGATTCAGCCGGGTAATATCGGTTATTTGTCAGGTCAGTCTCTGTTCGAGTTCGTTTCAGTCGGGTGCAGGTCAAGTTTCGGGTCCACATTAACATGTTCAATTCGGGCTTGGGTTGTTCTCGGTCGAACGCATGCCGGGTTCGGTTACTACAGTAACATGTCCAACTCGGGTTCGGGTCAACAACAGTCAGTTACAGATCGGTTTCGGGTCATCGCATCCTCGGGTCAAACCAGGTTCTGACTCGAGTAGGTTTCAGTCAAGCTTTCAGGTTGGGTCAGCTTTTTACATCCCTACTTGTATCCGAATAAAAATTTCTTATCCCTTTTTAGTGTCTATATGTATGTCCCAATACTAAAAAATTTGATTTTAGGGTTTATGGTGTAGAGTTGAAGATTTAGGATCTAAGTTTAGAGGGTTGGATTTAGTTTTTTTAGTGTAGGGCATACATCAAGACATTGGACTACCACGTACGTCAGCACCATTAACTATCGTGTCACCACTGTAACGACCAACATCGGTCAAAGGGCAAAATTGATACAATTGAATAATTGCGAGAAAAATTGATGCAATTAAAAAGTAAGGACATCATTGCTGATTTTGGTTTACTTCAAGGGCAAAATGACCCTTAAGCAAAAAATTAACTATAAATATATTTACATTAATAAATTTATGTATTAAACTAATTAATGATTTTGAATGAAGTACTCTAGGTTTAACGAGGATATCCAAGTATTGATGATGGTGAACAATGAAGAAAAACAATTTGGGAGAAGAACACGGACTAGAAACTGTATAAGTTTATTGAATTATTTCTTAATCATGACAAAATTAATAAAAATGTACACATTTTGAGGATTAAAATTGTTTTTATACCAAGTCATTTTTAATTTTAACGGACATGTTTATCACAAAACTTTAATTGAGTGATTAAATTGTTACGGTTAAAAAAATTACATGTTTATTATAAAGCTTATAAAAAAAACGACGTGTTATATTTACCAAAAAAATCACATGCCAATAACTTTTTTCTACCACAAACTTAATTAAAGGAGATATGATTGATTAAAAAATTCAAAGAAATCCAAAAGAAAATTACCCCGAAGCTGCCTTCCAAGGAGTTGCTTCTCAATCGGGGTAGAGTTAAAAAATTTAAATTGTGATTTTGGAGTTTAAAAAATATTAAAAGTTTTGTTAGTGAGTGAAACAAACTAGGTGTGTTAATTTTTTTAAGAGGTGTGAATATTCTTGTAAATTAGTGTCAATATTATTCTAAAGTAGTGTTTATTTTATTATTTTAATATTTTTATATAAATTTTACAAAAAATAGTGTATTTTTCAAAAGGTTGGTAGTGTCAGTATTATCTATCAAATTTATTGTGCAATGATAAATATGTTTTTAAACGAGATTTTGACTAAAACTTAAAAATGTTAAATCAAAAGCTATTTTATACGATGCATAAAATATTAAGAGGTAGATGTGTTGATATATAATTTTACTGTCAACAAGTACCCAACTTGTGGCTGTAGTTTAGTGGTAAGAATTCCACGTTGTGGCCGTGGAGACCTGGGCTCGAATCCCAGCAGCCACATAATAATTTTTTTTTCTCATTTTTCTTTTCTGCTTGAGCTTGCCGTACTAATGGGCTATTAATGCACTTGTATCCTACTTTTAATTACTAAAATAATAATTAAAAAGGTTTGCAGCACTATAAATCCTATTACAAAAAGGTTCCTCAGCTTCGTGTTCGTCACCAACTGTTGTTGTACCTCAAGGGAAGACGTTTCTGCTGCAACCCTCAACTTTCAATGGCAAATGCAACTTTAATAACATTACTTTCCAACTAATACTATCTTTATCTTTCTCTAATATAATATAATATAATATAATATAATGAATGTGTTTTGTATTGAAATCGAAATTGTTTAAACTTTGCATCTAAATTGTGCTTTATCAACTAATGGAGTTCGAATAAAGACGTGGCATGTGTATATAGTTACTTTAATGCGTATCTTTAATACATACATATTAGTAATTAATTTACAACTAACCAATTTGCTTTATAATGTATTTAAGGAGGACACGGATATGCGAGAAACATTAAATTTGAACGTATAACTTCTTATATATGCTTCAACACGACCTATTGTCATCGATCAAATTTATTGTCCTCATAAACACTTCAAGGACCAAGTAAGTGGTTGATTTTAAAGAAATTTTTGTATTTATGGATAGCGAATAGTTAGCTTTCGGCCTTTAATCATCCACATGTATACATTAAAAACGAAGCAATGTTAATTTTGAGTTCTATATATGTTTTGCAGACATCGGCTGTGGAGATTATGCTTTTCTTTTTTTTTTTAATTGAGTATTTGATTATTCTTTGATTCTCTGTATTATTAAACTCTCTTCATAGTAACATATAAAAATCTTTTCACTTTAATTTTTTCAATTTACTTCTCATTATTTAAATAAATAACCACAATGGTGCATGACAAAATGAAGAGAAAAAAAGAAGACAAAGATATAATGATCATCAAAACTCATGGATTAGTTGTTAACTTCATTAGTTAGTTATATTTATTTATGCAGAAGCAGAAGTTTTGATGTGGGTTTTTGTTGGGAAAGGCAATTAACATGATTGAATGATCAGTTTGGAGGTTGGTGTCACTTAATCATCTCCTACCTTCAATCATTCTTTCTGCTTCTCACAATAAAATTATTGATTGAAATCCACTATTTAAACAGACACGGGGACCTGAGTTTTCGGCATCGGTTTCGGGAAATTTGAGCGTGCATGAATGGGGCAAAGCACAGAGTTGAGAGCACCCATGGATCAAATTCAGAACCATGAACAAGATAAGGGGAATCTACATAGACAAATGCCCAAGGCAGTGACACCGGTCTCTACAGCCGAGGCCGAGAACATTAGGAGGCCTCGAGGGAGACCGGCAGGCTCGAAGAACAAACCGAAACCACCCATTATCGTCACTCGCGACAGTGCTAATGCCTTACGAGCCCATGCAATGGAGGTGAGTTCAGGTTGTGATGTGCATGAGAGTTTGGCTAGTTTTGCAAGGAGAAAGCAGCGTGGCATTTGTGTTCTTAGTGGTAGTGGCTTTGTAACTAATGTCACACTCAAACAACCAGCCTCATCTGGTGCAATTGTTACCTTACATGGACGGTACGAGATACTGTCATTGCTTGGCTCGATCCTTCCGCCACCTGCCCCACCTGGGATTACTGGCCTGACCATTTACCTTGCTGGGGCACAGGGGCAGATTGTCGGCGGAGGTGTAGTCGGTGCACTCATAGCTTCCGGTCCTGTTCTCATCATGGCTGCATCCTTTATGAATGCCACCTTTGATCGTCTACCATTGGACGAAACCGATGACATTACAACAGCAGCAGCAGCTATGCAGAACCAATATCATCAGCAGAATGGTCGACACCACCATCTGCACATTTCGGATTTGTATGGGATGATGCCACAGAACTTGATCACCAATGGGACTAACCCTCCTGAGATATACTCTTGGGCACCGAGACCAACCATGTCGAAAACCTAACCTGAATGATCCACTAGCAAGCAGTAGCTGGGAGTGATTGTTTATTTATCCTTTTTTTCTCATATCCTTGTGGAATTTATTACTTTGGTTCTATGTGTAAGGTTCATCAGCCTCAGCTAATCAAATCCTGTGTTGAGTGCAATTGTGTGATTTTAAGTAGATTGGATCTCCATTAATCTTTTATCTTCTTAAGCATCACAAGTAAAGAACAATTCCTCATCTAAACAACTCGCAGATGAAGCATGATTAATGGAGAACCACCACAGCACATAGTTTACACCAACAATATTAAGGGATGACATGAACAACCACCACGGCACATAGTTTACACCAACAATATTAAATTATTAATTAAGCAGTTAAATCAACTCAATAACAAAATAAGGATGGATTCAATGAAATAGGTGAAATTGCACTAGAAATTCCTAGTTACTTTTGTGATTGGAAACAAAGTTATCACCATGGAGAATTTATGGCCTTTGGTTTGCAATTCAGGTCAGATTCAAGTGGCTATCAATTTTACCAGAATTGCAAAGTATGATAGCCATGCTTTCAAGTTCTAGACTACAATTCTATCATCCTAATTGTAGGATGTGGTTTATTGATCCCATTCTTGTTCATGCATTCTAAAGGTAAATGTTCCTATGTATTGGGAGAGAGAAATGATAAGCACAGAAGGCAGACAAAGTTTCAACAAGATTAACAAAGGAAGGGACCGAGCCTGCGTCTAAAAAGGATCACAAGGATGCAGCTTTCTCCTTGAGGGATTCTCTAACTGCATTATGCAGTAATGGCATCAACTTCTGGTTGGTGACAATGATCCCTGTGTCCAAATCAAGATACTTTCCCATCGAAAAATCCAATGGCTTCCCTGCAGCATCTGTGACCACACCCCCAGCTTCTGCAAATCATGAATTGCAAAGGATATATCAAAAAACAGGGAGTGAATGGGTGAGGATACACGGAAGGGATCGAAAGATTCGAAGGGAAGCACAATAATAAACCTATGTCAGTCAAACAACTTGAGAGAAAGATAATAGCAGATAGTGAAATCGGTCCATACCAGTCACAACAATGCACCCAGCAGCATGATCCCATATTTTCTCCCGATATCCTTTGTGAGGAAAACGCAGATATATGGCTCCATCTCCTCTGGAAAGAGCACCATACTTTGCCTGGCTATCAATTCTAACCGGTGGTGCTTTGACCCCGAGTTTCTGTTACATCTCAACGTTTTCAATAGATAATCCAAAAGTTGTATATACATATATAGATACACAGAGAGAGAGAGAGAGTACTTGGGCAATCAAACTAGATAAATCATGCATTGAGTGTGCTGCTTCATATGACTCAAAGAATGATGCGTCTTCAGGATTTTCAACAGCAGTTACTTGCACCTGGATCCCAAAATAAAATGTACAAGTTGCAGATACATACTCAGATTAATATCAATAAATTATATAAATCATTATAACCTTCACTGCGGAAGATCCGTCAAGCGGCTGCATATAAGTTCCACCACCAACTTCAGCAAAGAAAAGGCAGCCGACTTCATTACTTGTAGAATGCTGACCAGCAGCACTGATGGAAGTTAGTGGAAGATTTGGACAAGCCAGCACACCGAGAACAACTTTTCCTCCATCTAGCAAAGCCAATGCTATTGCATATTGATCTCCTCTCACAAACCTAAAATGTCAAATATCAAAAACCATAGACTAATTCATCAAATTGGTCTAATAGCACATACAATGAGAATAAAATATCATTCTTTGTGATTAGAAACAGATACCATTATTTAGATATCAAAGATGAGAATGAGAAAAAATAACATTTTTTGAGAAAAATGTTCAGCTATTTCTTTCACACCAAATTGTAATAAAGATAAACACCCCCCCTGCAATAATGAAATTGGAGGTGCACTACCTCGTGTTAGACAAGGCATATCACAAACAACATGCACCCAGTGAACATGAATCTTTATTACAGCAAACATACTTCTTTATGACCAAAGCAAAATAACTCATGTCAAATGTATTAAGTTTCAGGCCTCACCCTTTAGTACCATCTATAGGGTCCAAAACCCAGTGTCGACCTAGGGAACCACCTTCAGATCTGCCACTGTCAATGGCCTTGAGAACGTCTTCTGTGGATAAAGTAACATTGTATGATCCATCACTAGTTAGAGAATCGTTCACAAGTTTTGTAATACGATCTACTATTTCCTGGGCACCATCCTTGCGGAGATCTTTAGAATCCTAAAGAGAACTCAAAACATCATTTCAAAGGAAAGAAGAGTTCTACAATGTAAAGGAAAAAAAAACAAAGCTGGTTGATGCATGTTGCTGCTTAAACTATTCTTCACAAGTACAGAGGTTCACCTCCTCGGCAACTAATGAGAAATCAGTAGGAAATTCCTGCTGCAGCGCAAAACTAACCAGTGCTTGTGACCCTGATGAAAATTTTAAAATATAAAAATGTCAAGGAAACATGTTAGTGATCGGTTATGATTTCTTTTCTGCCAATCCTTGAAGCTGAAAGATATGAGATCAATAATAGCTTATACTTTAACCGAAAGTCTTCTAGGGATAAACAAAGTAAAAAGCATAAAGAAAATTTCATAAATCTCAATTATGGCTGCAAGTTTTACATATAATAATGCATCATCTAAGAATTTAATGTGCACAAGTTTTACATACTTTCCCCTAAACGCTGATATATACAGATAGAGCAGATGGTAGAGAGAGGTAAACTGGAGGCAACTATCAGGCAGGCCAATGTATTATAGGACAATGTAATCACACTTTAGATATGCTCATCAAACAAAGCACTACATATATAACAACAATGCTATTTTCGTTTCAATAGAACAAAAATAATTCATCCAATGGTACAACATATTATGAAAAGCGGGAAACAACTAAATTCCTAGCAACATGCTAACAGTTGGAAAGAATAAAGCAAATTTTCTTTAAAAAGAATGGTAAGATTAGGCAAAAGAACCAAAGAGGAAAAGGCAAGAGAGTTTCAAAAACAAACCATAATCAGCGACTGTTACAGGACTTTTATCATTTTTGGATTGAACATCAGATTGCAGCAAAACCTTTTGGACTTTCTGGAGATAAAAAAACAAACACCCAAAACCGAAATTCAGGTTCTATAAATACACAGGTTGACATGATGAATCATATCAGAACCATCATCTATATACATTTATTTTGAAATCAAGCAAGGTAATTCTAAACAAAACCCCTAAATTTAATTGAAAAGAAATTGAGATGTAATTCAGCCACTTCAATTCCCCTAACACTAGAACAGTTGAAAAATCCAAATGATTGATAAAAGAAGATATTTTGAAGTAAAAAGGCAAAGGATGGGATGAAATTAATCAAAACCCAAAACAGAAAATGCAGAGAAAAAGTGGGTTTTTGATGAAGAATGAAACCTGACAGAGACGAGCAGCGAGAGAGGCTGCTTTCTTGGCAGCAGACAGTTCCTTACTATAAGACATTGTCACGCTCACCGCTGAAGAAGAAGAAGAAGGCAAGTAGCTGAGATGAAAATGAGGAGACTTTTTAAGAGAGTGAGAAACAACAAATCTGAAGCAATTTAAAGACATTTGTACCTAATCCTCAATTCAATAATTTGTGAGAGAAATTGTTTATTGGGGGTTTCTTTTATCAGAGTAGGAGAAATTATATCACGGTGATTTCCACCACGTCATCTATGAGATCAACCACTAGAAACTAATGAATCTTCACTAAAGTTATGACATGGAAAAACTTTAGTGAAGTGAATAGTTTATATTGGTTGCTCCTATAGATAACGTGGTGGGAATTACCATAATATAATTTTCCAGAGTAGAGGCTGATTCGTGCCTTTTAAATATGTAAACTACAACAATAGTCACTATACGATAAACAAATATGTTTTTGGTGACTAATCTTTCAAAACTTATAAAATAGTCATTCAATTTATCAAACTATTATAAAATGATCATTAAAAACTATAAAATAACATAACAATTCGATTAATTTATTGATGTTTTATAATAATTTTATAAATTTAATCATTATTTTATAATTTTTCGGTTATAGCTTTGAACATAATAATTATTATATTCATTTATCATATATTTCATCGTAAAAGTAATAAACCAAGTTTACCTCAGCCATCATAGTGATCATGGTCATAAGACTAACTGGATCTGGAAATCCAGTCCATATCAAACGCATCCAAGAGAATACTATAAATTGAGTTTGATCACATTTTAACATCAATATATGAATTTGCTTCTGAATTGTTGGAAATATTATTGTTACAAAACAAAGCATTTAGCATTGAGAAATAAATCAATACGAATAAAATCAAGCTTAATTGCGTTGTGGTTTTAAATCACTACCTTAAAAGAAAATTTGCCAGAATTAGTGTAGCGATTCGCTACATTGGACAATGTCCTCCGAAGTTAATGCAATCTCTCCTTAAAATTGTACACCCGAAATTAAAAGTGGAGAAAAGTGGTACTGCTCTTCTCTAAAAACTCAAAACTAAAAAGTAGCTTATGTAAAAACAGAGATGAAGAAGTGTTTTGCACATACTTTGTTTTTCTTGGATGATATAAAATAAAACACAAAGCTCCCTATTTATAGGTTGATAAAAAGGGTAAAATCTTTCATTTAACAAAAACATATAATCAAAGGCTTACAATCTCATTTGACCCCTAAACTATGTACTTTTTACGAGTTGGCCTCTAAAGTATTTTTAGAATGTTTTGTCCCCTTAATTAAAAATTGTGATCTCATATGATCCTTCTGATAGCCGTCGTTATCTTTAACCAATTAGGTAATGCCATGTGACCGGTTTATTTTAAATTTATAATAATTATTATAATAAACCAAAATTTGGTAAATAATATTATAATATTAAAATATAATAAACAAAACAGAAGAACGTTAAAACAATATCAAACAATGCCCTTTTCTTCTATTCAAACTACACCTAGGTCTTCATTCTCAGATTTCTATCTCGAATTCTCTCTAAAAATTCGTTTATTTTTATTGGATTTTCTAACATCAAATCTTCATGCAAATTCATGGCTTTGATTTATTCTTTTGAACATTGATTTATTTTCTCTAAATCGTAGGTTTGAATTTCTAAATTTATCATGTCTAGTGGAAGTTCAAAATCAGTTGTTGAGAGAATGGTTGTTCAATGCAACTATAGGTAGAGATCACTGATTTGCACTTCAACAGTCTGTAGGAGCAAAGGAAGGAAATTTTATGGTTGCGGCAGAGGGAATGAGATAATATTTGATATTTTAAGTTGTTTGTGTTAATCGAGAGATGAATATGAAATAGATTGTAGTTTGATTTTTTTCTTATTTGTAGGATCGTTATGATTTCTTTCAATGGATTGAAAAAGAGGAAGAAAAATCGAACTGTTGATGATTTGAGAAATGAAGTTCAAATGTTATTGTCGAAAAATAGAGACATTTGAATTAAAATTTCTAAATTAAAAAACATTGTGAAGATCAATCAAGTGGGAAAGTTAGAGAAGAAGGTAATGAAGGTTAAAGAAAATTTAAGGACATATCAAAAGAAAATGGCAAAGTTTAAGAATAAACCAATGTTTTACAAGGATGCATTTATTGTTTCATGGCCAACTTATATTGTGATTAAATTATTTTTTTAATGTAGTGATTTGTAGTTAGTGTTGGTTTTGGTTTGAATGTCATTGATGTAGGTTACTTGGTGTTAGTTGCCGCAGCCTTTTTCTCGGTCTCGACGGTTTTAAAACAAACAATGGTGTCGCCACTAATTTTTTAAAAATGTGTGATTGGATCACCTAAAAACGGGTTATTTTAATAAAATTATTTTATTTTATTAAAACAACAATTTTGGTATGTAAAAAATAAAAACGAGTTTGGGAGTCGGTTACGCGTGAGGAATGGTTAGCACCCCCACAACGCCAAAAAAAATGGTACCTAGCCAATTACAAAACGTTTTAATGTCGAAATTTACAAGTTCGTGTAAAATTTAGATTATCGTCATTTATGAATATGATTCCATTTTAACGACCCCACCATCGGAAGAGTAAACTCTAATCACCGCCAACATTTCTGGCGCTAACCCGTTACCTCCTTGTGGGAGGACAACACATTAATTATGTTCCACGTTTTTAAGCAAAAAATCAAAGAGGCAATTAGTGTGTTGAAGCTTTTATTTATTAAGTTGATAATGATTAACCCTAAGAATTGTCTATGTGAATTTTACTTATCGGTGTTAAAATGTAATTAAGTGTATTTTATGATTTTTAGGTTAAGAAGAGTTTTTTATTTTCTCAAATTCAAGGCTCTAACTAAGGCTTTTAAGAACCTAATCTTAGGGGGTTTATTCAAGCTAAGAATATAAATAAAACGAACAATTTTAAATTCTTGATGAAATAAATTAAATTAGCGAGATCACAAAGAGAAGACAATGTTAGTTTAGTTTTACAAAATTAAATAAGATAATAAAAACGAAAGGGAATTTAATAGATTTTAAAAAAAAAGTGTATCCCTCTCTAAATAGAGTCAACACGCAATATTGGGATCAGTTTTGTAAAAAGACTAACTTTATTTTTTAAAAGAATATGACAAGAAAACGACCAAGTTAAAAAAACATTAATGTCCAAATTAAAAGTAGATTAAAATCTTGTGCCAAATTTAAAAAATATAATGACCATTTTGCAAGACTTTGTAGAAATAAAATATTGTAAGGGTTTAACAAACTAAATGGCCCACCTTTTATTTTAAAACATGGATGTAGAGCCCAATTAAATAACACTTTTTGTCATATTACTCAAGAAAAATTGGATTAAAATCAACCTTGTTTGAAACAAAAATATTAATGTTCACAAAAAACCTTGTTTAATACCAGTTGAAATGTTCGAGTAAGTAACATCAAATTTTCAAATAAAAGAGTAAAAAATTGTCTCCTTTTTTGATGCACTCCAACTCTCCAATTGGTGTTGTTGTAACACCCTAAATTAATTAAATAATTAAAGTTATAAATATGGAAGCAAATGGGTAGAAAAAATGGTGATGAAAAGAAATGCAACCAAGGGGGATTGAACCTGTGACCCTTTGTCATATAGGAATGCGTCATAACTAGGGGTGATAATGAGCTTGACCGGCTCGCGAGCTACTCGGGCTCGGCTCGGTCAAAGCTCGGCTCGAGTGAGCTCGACTCGGGCTCGGGCTCGGGCTCGGCTCGAAACCTTAACAAGCCGAGCCGAGCCTACCCAGGCTCGGTTCGAAAAGCTCGTGAACATGCTCGGAATCTACATATGCACTAAAATAAATTATGTGTTTGTATTTTCTTTCATTAGTTGATTGTTGTTTGATTTTGTATTTTCTTTCATTAGTTGATTGTTGTTTGATTTTGTATTTTCTTTAATTATGTGTTTGTATTATAAGAATATTTATTGATTATTTGGATTAATCTAATTTTTGGCATTTTTTCCCCTTTCCGATCATTGAATTTCGTTTTAGTGTTGGTTATGAAATGGATTTTTAACGAATATTTTATATAAAAAACTATAGCAAAATTTTTCATTTCGAGCCGAGCCTGACGAGCTTCGAGCTTGAGCCGAGCCCAATAGAATTATTTTCGAGCCGAGCTCGGCGAGCCTCGAGTCCGAGCCGAGCCCAGCCTGGCCAGGCTCGGGCTCAGCTCGGCTCGTTATCACCCCTAGTCATAACTAGTTAGACTAATTGATTTCTTTGTTAAAGTTGGCTGAGATATTTTATTTGAACCAAACTTTTTCGGGTAATTAAATAATAATAATAATAATACACAAAATATCCCAACCACCCCCACTAGCATTTAATTCGGTCCTCTCTCCCAAGGAACCCAAACCGACTCTTCATCTTCCCCCTCACCTCCCATCATCAATTGCCCCTCGATTCGGCGCCACCGCTCAACCGTGATCGCCACCGCCGTCGTCAGTGTGATTGTTGTTGTGCTACGAGCTCAACCCCGGTCGCCACTCGCGCTGCTTCCCTACCGTCCGACGAGAATGAGGGCTTGAAGGTTCGTCGGAAACCAAGCTCGCTCTCGGTTTCTTGACTTTTCCGGCCTCGGTTGTCGTCCGTTTGCGACACGGACACCGGATCCGGGCTCTTGACGTAACGACGAGCAAAACCCAACCATCCGACCACTCATCCGACGTTGGTAAGGGCTTCATCGGGGTTTCGTGATAATCCGACCGACTCGTACGGTTTGGGTAAGTTCGATTAGTTCTGGTTTAATTTTTTGGTTTCTGGTTGAGATATGTTAGATTTAGGTTGTTTTTCGGCATTTTTGGTATTGTCCGGCGTGTTTTCCGACCGGGAAAGGCCGCGCGTGGGCTTCACGCGCCGTCCAAGGCGATTTCTGGCCGCCTTGGACGGTGGTTGTTGAGCCGGCCGGCTCGGACCTGGTCTGACCTTGAACCAAGCCGCCCGAACCGGTTCGAACAAACCAGCCCAAGCCCAATAACCGACATGACCCGTTGACCGACCCGACCCGTTGACCGACCTGCCCCGTTGACCGACCCGACCCGTTGACCAGTACCCGACCCGTTGATCGAGTCAACTCACCCGAGTCAACCCAGTGAGTCAACTCGCCGAGTCAGCCATTGGACCGGTGACGTCAGCGTTGACTTTGACCGCTGACGTCAGCGTTGACTTTGACCAAAAAAGTTAATTTTTCTCGAAAAGTCCTATTTTATGTTTTTCGATGTCCTGAGCCCGTTTTTGAAGCAAGTTTCGTGAAATTCTAACCCGAAAGCCTCTGAATTGGACTTTGAACCTGAGAATGCATGTGTTTAGTTTTTTTTTTAATTTAAGAGTTATGTGATCAAATTAAGGATTGATTATGGATTATATTTAATTGAAGGTATTCATGTGTCTTCGTATCCGAGGAGTAAAGGACGTTAAATTCGGGTTCGAGTTTGACCGAATGGAGTACCACGGTCGACCTATATAGCAAGAATTCAAGGTAATACATTACTACCTCTTGTATGCCTTGTGAACATGTTAGTATTCGGTTAATGCATGCACACATATGATGATGAGTACCGTTAATTCTGCTTAAGTCTAACCGGATATGAAAATGTACGACATTATAGATAAGTTTGGAATAATCAAATGAGAAAGATGATAAATCAAAGAATCCGAAATCCAACAAATAATTAATGAGGCGATCAATCTCCAAACTCGATTAATAATGTTAATTTGTCAAACGATAGAAATATTGGAGTATATAATTACGAAAATGCCCTCGATGTGAAAATGACAGAAATACCCCTGATAATGAAAGTGGTGCTGAAACCTACACTAAATCCGGTAAAACAATTGATTCATCTAAAAGTCTCGAATTACTTAGAAAGATGCGATAATAAGACTTAATCATTCAAGAAAGATAAGCACTCGGATTTAGCGTAAATCCTGAATAAACCTCTGAAGATAAATTTGTGGGGGGGGGGGGAACTCTTTATATATTCAGATCAATTAAACTATCAGAAGATACATAATTGCTATTAATGGCTGAATCGAGTAAAAGAATTGAAAATGTCGATACAATCGAGTCATCAAATGACCAAAATGTGCTTGGGCATTGAAATTTCTAAATTAACAGAGATGATGGGTCTATCCTCGTGTTTTGGAAATAATGGATGGTTGGAAAATGGTCGAAAGGACCGAAATAACCGGAAGAATTGAAAATACCGACATGTACGGATTGGCTAAAAGAGACTAAGATGCGACCGGGCACCCAAAACTACCAAAAACCATATGACGAGATATAAACTAGTGATTAAGATGATTAAGTGGTTCAAAAGGCCCGAAAGAACGTGAACGACTGCACTTTAAATAATTGGGATGCCCTCTTGACTGAGATAAGTTAAAGCTTCAAAATCTTGAACTTTTGATCGCACGCAAGTGATTGCAATATTCAAATGGGTTGAATTTTGGGTTAAGTATGTCAATCATTTCTTAATACCCAAATTGGCATAAATGCATGTTCAACCTCTCGAGGCATGTTTCGAGATAATGTGACATCGATTCTTACAGATGTATAACACAGTCAGAATTAAATAGTGAACACAGGGAAAGTGCACCGATTAGAATGCATGGAAAGTAATGTATTGGTGAGATGCGTATAGTGGAATGGTCTTTGAAGCCTAGTAAACCGTCGGAAATCTTCAGCGCGACAAATCATTGACCTATCCCCTCGGGATCAGATTATGGAACTACCTCAGAGTGTTAAATGACCAAAATACCCTTATTAGCCAAATGATCAGAACAATCTTGACATATTTGAGATCCTAACCGATCGTATCGTATCAAGTTTTGAATGCTTGGTCGGAGACATTGATTACGAGGCCCCCTTGAGATAGGGACATCGTTTCTGAAATCGGTTCAGAATTTTTAAAAGTTCAGTGTTTCATCTCTCCTTGTAAATACCAAGTATCTCTGAGAAATAAATGGTTCCGTTTAGTGTGTTCCAAGTGCACATAAATATTCTACTGTCCTGAACCCAAGGCTGTCTTTCGATTCGAAATATGGCTTTTATCAAATCGAAATATACCTATGTATCTGAACAAAAAAAGAGAAAAAGAAAATAAAATAAAAATTTATATGCTCGCTAGTTATCGTTTCATCGAAAACTAAAGTTTACTTTATATTCACTGTTATTACTGATTAGCAATGATTGCTACTGAATATTGTTATTATCGATCATTACCGACTACTACCGATTACTATTATCACCACCTAGACCGTTACCGAGGGACTTGTGATAGAGTACGAAGTCACCGTAGGTTCAGCCCTGATCAGGCTGGTAATTCCTTACCATTTCAGGTTCCTATGTTTCGGCTAGGGTAATTCCTTACCGTACCTAAGGTATTCCCTTAGGCTGGCACCTACGCCCAACAGGCCTAGGTTAATGCCCGTTATAGTTGCAGTTCTGGGGGAACTGCATACCGGAGTTTGGTTGGAGGGTAGATAGAAAATCTAAAATGAACCTTATCGTTAAAATCATATAACCGTGAAATAGCGTTCACCACACTGTTACTTTGTATGTGTTAACTTTGCACTGTTGGAACACACACTAAGCCTCTGATTCAACTATCGCAATCCATATCTTGTCTAACTCTTCGGTCTATATGTTCCTAGCAGGATACTCAGTGATTGAATAAAGATCAACTCTATTATCTTCATGTATACCGCTTCTTTGAAATATCTGACCGTATTTTTGAAGCCTATTGTTCCCCGAAACATTATGACATTGTTATGCCTACCATATATCTACATGTTACTTATAGCATCCATTGGTAGTTCTGTATTACCGAGCTTTTCGAAGCTCACGCTATTTTTACCACCGCATGTTAAAAGAAACCTAACATGGCTCGATGATCTACATCAGTGTTAGAGTTCTCTCGGTGTTGCTTTTGGAGTACAGTACCGACATAGATAATGGGCATGCATGTTATGTATTATTTTATGATAGTGTCTGTAAAACGTTTTTTTAAATCCTTTTATATGTTTAAATGATTTCAGGAAAGAGTATGTTAAACAGAGGTTACCGTTACAATTTAATAAGTTTTTTTAAGAGAAAATGTTTTTTTATGTGGATTGGTATGGTGGGTCGCTCTTGTGACCCTAATGTGACCTCCTGGGATTCGTGGTAACGCATAGGCAGGTCTAAGGGGTTACAGTTGTAGAGAGAAGATTTGATTGTCTCGACCGTGAATGCAAGTAAGCCTTGATCCTTCGAATGTCTTCTTGTTGAAATAGGAAAGAAATGATGAAGATAGGATAGGACGCAGAAGTATGGTAGTGTAGGGTATGGATGAAAAGATGAAAGGATGAAATTAGTGAAGGTTTTAAGGGTTGTTCGGATATGGTGGTGAATGGAATGGAAATGAAGAAAGTGTATTCAAAATATAAAAGAAAGACCTTATACTTAAAGTATACACTTGTTTCTAATTGAAGGACTTTGAGGGTGGTAATAGGGACTTAGACTGATGATTAAAAATAATCAACAACCTGAAGTATCAAGAATGAAGATAGGAAGATGCCACAAACCTTAGAATAGGCTTGATAAGTCAAGAAGTTCTTGAAAGAACAAGTTTGAGAGAAACCTCACAAAAGGATAATTTATATATTCTGAAAGTTGTCTTTACAAATGAAAATCAAAGGCCTATTTATAGTTTACAAGGGATCAGACGAATGGGCATGACTTAAAAGTAAGGTGGCTATTCGGCTTGATTGGTGTCTCCCTCCAAATAGCCGGTTGGGCATGTAGAGTGCTGGTGATGATTCAGCTCACTCTTCAAGAGATGACATTGCTTCAAATTGGCGCCGAGGTGTGGATAGGCACTATGGTTTCCCTCTATGGCCGAATGGTTGCTTAGGTGACCCTTCATGCTTAGCTAGATAGGCAGTGTAGTTAGCTAGCTAGGTAGTGGAGCTAAGAGTGATAGCTTGAGCTGAGTTGAGCTCCTCGAGCTGGGCATGAGCTGACTTGAGCTAAGCTAGCTAGCTGATTTAGCTAGCTAATCCTTAGAGCTGATTTGAGCTTTTTTGAGCTGCCCTTAGCTAGGTGAACTCCTCCTTGAGTATTCTTGAGCTTGTCTCATGCTATAGGAGTTGTTATGAGCTGAATTGGAGCTATCCTTGTCTTGACTCCTCTCTAAGCTGATTTGAGCTAGTTATGAGTTGAAAAAGCTGCCACGAAAATTAAAGCTGAGCTGATTGAGTTGCCTCAACAATTTGAGCTATGAGTTAGTTGATGTGGCAATCTTGAGCTGCCTCCTAGCTGGTTGCCTTGGCAAGTGGAAACTTATAAGCTGAATTGAGTTGATTCCGAACATCACGAGCTAATAGTGAGCAATCCATTGATCCCTTGTGATGTAGGTAATATGTCTTATAAAGAAAACATAAATAACACAAGCAAATGCAACTAAATGTAAATGATTACCTATGATAAAAACGGAATGAAAACTTAAGTAAAGATGTGGCTCATATAATGCATGAATATCATATGATGTAAAACTGAATGATAACATATGATAATCCAAGCATATTATATAATGCATAAATAAGTAAATAGATAATGAAGTAAGGAAGAACTCCCTTAGAATCAGCCTTGGTGAACTTCAATGATGTGAGAATGTTGAATTTCCAATTAGGCCCAAACGTGATCGCATCATTTTTTATTCAGATCCGAAAGAATAAGAGCGCGAGATTAAATAACAAGAAAAAATTGAATAACGAGAACAAACAATACCTAAAAACTTGCTATTTATTTCTTCGAAGTTCCACATACAAATTTTCAGCCTTTTCCCTTGTAATTTTCGATTGAATTTCTCTATGAGAATGGTGTGTTGTGTATACAAAAGGGGGTAGTGAAGTGAATGGTGAATGTGAATATTACAAAAAAAATAGAAAGGTGGTGGCTGTGAGTTGTGGTGAAAAATTACAAGGAATGGATGGGCTTTATATAGGATTTTACATGCCAAATTTACAAGGAAAATTAGAATAAAAATCCCCTAAATCATGGCCGATTGTTTCCTCTTTTATTGTAATTCAGATTCCTTCCCTTTTTCTTTAATTGCTTCCCGTATTCGACCAGATTTACATAGATCACTAATCTCTTACCCTTTTGGTTGCTGCTGTGATTTGGGACTAATTTTCTCCTTTTTAGAATTGATTTGCTGGTTGATTTCTTCCTTTTTAGTTTAATTATGGCTAAAATTCAGTGACTACATTAGCTATGAATCATTGTTGTAAAACTAATTTGAAATGGTGGTTTGCTTGATTTGAGAAATTGGTTTGCTTTTTTGAAATTGTCTTAAATTCTCTGTAAGTGTACAAGTATGCATTGTTAAGACTATAAGTGTTTGAATTTCAGTGTAATAATAATATTTTGTGCATTTTCAAGTGTTTAGCATTTAACTATGTAAGTGGAAAAAGTACATAAATTAATTGCAAGATTATAAGTGCAAAAGATAATATAATATTAGCATTCATAACCATTCATTACAAAGAGTTTCAAACTGACATGTTCTATCACAACAAATACATGACAAATGTACTTAAGAAAGCACCACAAAAAAGTTTCATAGTTGACCTTAACTTCTATAATATCATATAGTCTTTAATTAGGCACCATAAAAAGTTTACAAAAATACAACAAAATAAATAGTCTTGCAAAGTTAATCTTTGGTTTTCCTCATTATAGGTAATTTAGGGATTCTTGAGGTTGATGGAGATTTACACATTGTTGCAGTATGAGATGAAGCTAGAGGGTGAGTCAGTGGTGCAATATAGGATGGAGCTGATGCACCCTGAGATGACACTTGAGGTTGTCACTGGTGCAATATGAGTCACTAGTGTAGTTCTAGATGAAGTTAGAGGTTGTGTCATTGGTGCATTATGAGGCTGATCTATGGTCTTTCTATTGGGCTTCCTCAACATCCTCTGACTTGGTCTACCAGGCATTAAAACCCTAAACTTATGTCTAAGCCGAATTAAGACTAAGTTGACAGCTTAGCCCAACTGTTCATGTTTGTATAACTTAACTCTCTCGAATATTAAGCCACAGATTAATAGTTATCGTACCTCTCTCGAATAGCTCTTACGATTAAATACGTATTAAGCACGTGAACATAATGGATAAAGATGAAAACAACTAAAGCATTGAAATATAATAATCAAAACATAAAATCCTGGGACGCAATAATCCCAACTAAAAAGTTTAGCTCATGCCTGAACGTAAAGCAACCATAATTAAAAGTATAAAGTATGACATTTTATCAAGCAAGAAAAGAAATAAGCCGATCGTCCTCGACAAAACTCCCTTCGTGCCCGTTCAACTGTGCTGCAGGACTCCTCTCCGCCAGCCTCTCTCGATGGCTTTGTTCGATTAGGAGAATCGTCTAGCTTCACCCTGGTGGTTCTCTGCAAGCTCAGACTATGACCGTCTTTTGAATCACGCTCTCTATCGATCGGTCTCCCTTTTGAGTAGTGTCCAAGTCTTCCTTTTATATGTAGTGAAACTAGGGCTTCAGTACCCTAAAGTTGCGCGAATTCATTAAAGAAAGCCAATTGTTTCCCACTTCTGTAACCCCCTAGACCCACCTAAGCATTACACCTAAATCTAGGAGGCCACATTAGGGTCACCGGAGTGACCCACATCAAAATTCAGATAAACAATGTCAAATCATTTAAAACCATAAAGCAAATTCTGAATTTAAAGTATAAGTTTGAAAATTATTCATTTAACAAAACAATGTTCATAAATACATATTATAAAACAAGTTTCAGACTCAAATGTAAAACAAGACGTGACATACATGCCCCCTAATTACACAGGTACCATACTTCGTAAGCAGTGTAGAAGGAACTCCCATATATATGTTGATAATTGACCATGTTCAATCCTTTAGAACCTGCGATGGTAAAACAACATGAGCTTGGAGAAGCTCAGTAATACAAAACAACCAAATGGTGTTGTAAAACACATATAGGTATAAGGCAAAGCATGAAACTGAAATATCGATCATGACATCATAGTTAGTCAATACTTGAACTTTTGAGTATCAATCTAACATCCTACAATCCAGAAGATTCAAAAATGAGATATATTTTACAGGAATTGGGACATGAGATTTGGTGTGTCCCAACAATTACAAATCGAGAAAGATAGAAAGTTTCAGACAATTGCAGAATTTTGTCAGAGACAAAGAAAGAGGCATGAAAATTTTAATATCAGCTTAACTACCCTCCAACCGAATTCCAGTATGCAATTCCCCAAAACTACATCTATATAGGCGTTAACCCAGGCCCAATGGGCGTAGGTACTGACCTAAGGGGTTACTTTAGGTCCTAGAAGGCGTAAGAGCCTAACAGAAGGCATAAGAGCCTAATATAAGGCATAAGAGCCTAACAAAATGGCCTAATAGAAGGCGTAAGAGTCTAACAAAACGCCTAACATAAGGCGTAAGAGTCTAGCATAAGGTTTATGTGCATATGTACTTATCATAAACTTCTCATGTTATCGCAGAAGTACCCAGTAAAACAGTCTCGAGCGATAACCTTTATATCAAAAATTTGTAGCACTATGTCAGGAATCAAAGTACAGACCGATGTTTAATAAGTGGAAACGGAGTATCAGGACCCATGAATCAAGTATACTTGTATTAGACATCAAGAACCAGAGGTCATGTTTTTACTTCAGATAACATGATCACCTGGGATCAAAATGGATAGACTTGATTTCTGATCAGGGAGGTTAGTCATGTATACATAATACACACTAGACGGTCTAATTTATCACTTAGAGGTCTTTGATAGTCAGAGAACAGAGACACTGAACTATAGTCCCTTCTAGACTAATTTCAAAATCAAGGACTTATTCGAAGGAATTCGATAAATATCGAGTATTTAGGAATTATAACTCAAGACATTCAGAATTTTCGATATATCATGACTATGCAAGAAATTCAGATATAACGGGATAGGTTTGGGGAACTCGTTTAGATCAGGATCAATCAAGATTCTGGTTATATCAGGAGAGTTCCACTCAATTTCGCTCAAAAGGCCATTCTAGTCATTTTAACTTCTAGGGCCAAATCTGTAGTTTAACCTGATAGGGTAAGTCAGAGATTTGTTGAGCTGAAGATTGCAATACAGTTTTCCAGGCTTCCAAATCCATTCCACTAAATACGTCTCATCTATGCGTTTACTTTTCAAGTATTCGAAAGGTACCTCACACATGTTTAAATTTTAGTTCTAGCTATGTGGTATAGTTGAACATGTCACCTTCCCAAATTATCCTGGAACGAACCTTGAATTGTTGAGCATGTATTTGTGTATTATTCTTTCATTATTATAACAATATTAAGAATGACTGATTTACATAAGCCATGCTTCAGACCCATAGGGGTATTATAGTCATTTGTGGTCTATCAGAAATTTCAAGATTTTCCAAGCCTCCACCTATCTCAAGTCACATAGGTATTTCGATCATTTAAGTACTCGATGGTGTTTCAGTCATTCAGGTACTTTCGTTACATCCACACAATTCATCCATTTCAGAACTCGAGAGTTTACCCATCATTCCGGTTAATTTGGAAATTTTAGTGCCCGAGGATACTTTAATGTTTTTAGTCATTACAATCATTCCGATCAGTCCAACCTTATTCGTATTTCCAATCCTTTTTAGTCATCTCAATCAATTCAGTATTTTACGTCACTTGATTAATTTAGACATACAAATAGTTTCCCGTAAATTTATCTTCAGAGATTTATTCAGAATTCAAGAAAATCCAAGTACTTTATAATCTCAAAGGTTTAAGTCTTATTACCACAACTATCCAAGTACTCCAAGATGTTCAAACGAATCAATTGTTCTACCAGATCTAATGTAAAATTCTAGATCGCTTTCATTGTCAAGGGTATTTTAGTCATTCTTGCACCTCAAGGGCATTTCTATCATTTCTTAACTTAGCATTTCAGAAGAAAGATCATTAACAGGCATACTAGATTAAGGTATGATAATCTTATCAAATATTCTTTGATCTCAGAAGTTCTTATAGGTCACCCATCTTCGTAACCGAGAATTCCACTCTTAATTGGTTTACTATCATTTTTTGTAATCGAATAGACATTAACAGAACTAATCATATACTTAACCTTGATCATGCAAGCATTTACCGGATACCAATGTGTTTCATAAAGTATACATGAGGTAGTAATGTATTACCTCAGCTCCGACCTACATCGGTCGATCCATGATACTCCATTCGATCACTCTCGAACCCGAATTTGACGTCCTCTACCTCTCGAATACAAAGATTTGTGAATACCTTCAATTAAAGATAATCTGCAATCAATCCTTAGCTTGATCACAACTCTTAAACTGAAAAACTAAACACATACATTATGGGGTTCAAGGTCAGATTTGAATGCTTTCGGGTTAGAATTTCACGAAACAAACTTCAAAAACGGACTCAGGACGTCGAAAAACACAAAATAATGGTTTTCAAAAATTTTGACTTATTGGTCAAAGTCAACGGTCAACGGGTCAAATCAAAGTCAATGCTAACGTCAGCAGTCAACACTGATGTTAGCAGTCAACGTTGACATCACCGATCAACCGGGTTAACTCAGGTGAGTTAACTCACTAAGTTAACTCAGATAGGTTGACTCACTGAGTTGACTCGGACGGGTTGACTCAGTCAAAGGGGTCAAACTCGAATCGGGTCAAATGGGTCGGACTGGGTTGGATATCTCAGATTGGGCTTGGACAATAATGGGCTTAGTTTGGTTGGGCTCAAACTGGTTTATCTAGTTTAGGCCGGCTCAGGCCTTAGGCCATATCCTGAACCGGTTCACTTAGCCCTGATTTTCAGGCCATCGGAAGCTCATCGAAGTGGTCGTTAGAGACACCATATGCCTCATTTTGGCCGAAAAAAATGAACAGAAATAACTTCCCAAAACAACCGTTTCAACTAATAACCAAAATCAAATCAGAATCCTTACTGATCTTACCAAAACAGTGAGAAATCGATCAGAAATGGCGTAGCTCCGACGAGGCCCTTAACGACGACAAACGGTCGATTGGCCACTTGGGTTTGTTCATCTCAACATGGAGAGCTCGAATCCGGCGGCCATACGACAAAAGGACGATGGAGGTGGCCGAAATTCGCAGATAACGGTGGAGGTCGAGTGGTTGTTCATGTCAGATTTAAATCGTTTCTCACGACAACACAAACGAGTGCGTGGCTGACGACGCTGGGTTTGGAACGTGACGACGGACAAGGTGACACCGGCAGTGACAAGCACGACGCGACAATGGGGGCTAGTCGGGGTTCAATCAGAGAAAGGGGAAGGTGGGTTAGGTGAGAGGTTTGATATTTCAGATCTAAACTCTTCAGATTCAAATGGTGCATTGATTGTGGCAGGTGGGGGTTCTGATTATCACTTATTATTGGGTATACCAAAACACAAAAGGTTAGATAAAAACCAAGGTAAGATAAAACTATAGATGGCCTTAGTCCAAATGGTTAAGGCAATGGCTTAATAAGCATAGGGTTATAAGTTCAAACCCCCTATAAAACACCCTCCCACCTTTCATTTATTTTTCATCATTTTCATTTTTTTTATTTTTTGGGTGTTACAACTTCATTGAATGTTGCGTATATGGGAGAAAATCCACGTGGCAAAAATAGATTTATCTTCAACTCTTTATGCCTCGTCAGCTCTAGCCATGCGATATGCTCCTCTCCTACTCCAACAATCCTCCACCAGTCACCAGCATCTTGCACATCCACCACAAAACAACACTTTTCCCATGAAAAGCACCAATATATGTAACAATTAAGCACATGTGGTGTAACTCCCTATCTACATGCAAATATATGCAATCTAACCTAAATGCAACCTATACGAGCTTGAAAACATGCAAAAGTCAAGGAATATAAGCACATAAAATAGAATAATTAAGCATTCATCGGGTACATGGAATAAAATGTTCTTTTTTATAGTAAATGGACTAGAATGAACTTTTATTTATAGTCACTATAGCAAAGCAAGTTTTTAGCGGCACTTTTAGTTGCGTTTTTCGAGTAAACGCCGTTATAGACTGATATATAGCAACATTTGGATGAACAAATGACGCTAAAGACATAGTCAATAACAACATTTGGAGGAAAAATGCCCCTAAAGACAAGGTCTTTAACCGCGTTTCTTCTACCAAATGCCACTAAAGACATGATTTTTAGCGGCATTTGTTCCTCCACGACAGTTAGGTTCATTCACTGCTCCTTTTTGTGGCTCAACTGTTCGGGACAGAACATGCAACATATTCTACGACAAGGTTGTCCTTGCACGACATATTTCGAACGGTTGGGTTGAGTTCGAGTATGCGTCACCCTACTTTAAATTCACAACGTGCAAGGGTTAGAGGTGTCGATGCTACCAACCAAGTTGAAAATGTTACACTTACAAATAATTCTAAGGAATCGAGTCTCTATAACATGAAATGCAATGAAGGCATGGTGAAAGGTAAATCACCAGTCATAACTTCTGCGTGTGTAATTGATAATGCAAACAAGGAATGTAATGAAAGTGTGGTGAAGAGTAAAGCACCAAGCATAGCTTCTGCAGACTATAATGACCAATTTCAAGTGGACTAATTAACGGGGCAAAGTTTTGAATCGAATAGAAAAATTAGGTCTCTGAGATTTCGAAAGCCTAGACCACCCTGATCCTTAGGACAACAAAGATTCCTCCAATTTAGCCAATGAATGATCTTCTCCTTATTCCCGTAGTTGTTCCACAAAAAGTTTTCCACAAGCAAATTAAGCTCATCGCAAAAGGTGACAGGAAGGATGAAACATTGCATCACATATGTAGGAATGGACTGGGCAACGACTTTGACGAGGACTTCCTTCCCTGGTTGCTTTAAGAATTTAGCTCTCCAGCCCCTAAGTATGTTCTGAACATGTTCCTTGATAAAGGCTAGGGCTTCCTTCTTGCTTCGTCCCCAAAAAGAAGGCAAACCGAGGTACATACTATCCTCCTTCATTGGCCTAAAGCCCAGAATGTTGGATAGGTGGAGTTTGAATTGGGTGCTGACGTTAGGAGAGAAGAGGATCGATGATTTTTGAAAATTGACCGTTTGTCCCGTCGAGCTCTAAAAAAATGCAAAATGCGTAGGGCAGCGTCACAATTCGCTTCATTCGCTGCAAAGAACATCAGGCAGTTATCGGCAAACATAAGGTAGCTCAAGATCGAGCACCATCTTTTAATCCTAAGGCCTTCAAAGCGGGATGTTTCCACCTCTTTTGTTGTAATCCAGGACAAGATGTTTGAGATGAAAGTGAATAAAAAGGGCGAGAGCGGGTCACCTTGTCTTAGACCTCTCCTAGGAAAGAATTTGTCGAATTTCTCCCCATTTAAGACCAGGGAAAAGGACGTGGAAGAGACGCATTTCATGACTTTGCTAATACACCAGTCACAGAAGCCCATCCTGTTCATGAAAAAAAGAAGAATATCACAATCCACTTTGTCATAGGTTTTTTCAAGATCAATTTTGAGAGACATAATACCCTTCTTCCCTTTCTTGGCCCGTTTAATTGCATGGAACACCTTATTGGCAAGAATGATATTGTCATGGATGGATCTACCTTGAACAAGCTGATTGGTAATGAGGAATGAGATTAAGAAGGAATGTTTTGAGTCTATATGCCAAGATCTTTGTAATAACTTTAAGAGAGAAATTAAAAGGTTGGTCAGCCGAAAGTGAGAGACTTCGCAGGGATTTGATTTTGATGGGATGAGAACAATATTAGTTTTGTTCAGCCCGTAATCCAAAAAACCATCGTTGAAGAAAGTAGAAACCATATCTATGAGATCTCATTTATGGTTTCCCAAAAGGTTTGATAGAAACATCTAGGGAAACCATCTGGCCCTAGAGCTTTGGTAGCACCCATATTGAAAACCGCACTCTTAATCTCCTCCTCTGAAACTTTTTTGTAGAGCTCGGAATTCATCACATCGGTCATAAGACGTGAAATGTAATCTTCGAGGTATTGGAAGTCAATAAATTGATCCTTGGCGAACAGTCTTTGGAAATGTTGCTGTAAGAAATTCGTTATTTTTGTCGGTTCCTCAAGCCAGGTTCCATCGTCCTTTTTTATTCTAAATATGGAATTGATTCTTCTGTGTTGAAGAGTGGTGGCGTGGAAGAATTTGGTATTTTTATCTCCCCATTTGAGCCAATTTATTCTAGAGCGTTGATGTTAGTATCTCTCCTCGCTCTCCCACTCTAAGTCCAACTCCTTTTTCAACTGTTTATATTCTTCAAGCTCCAAATCAGTGAGTTTCCTCCCTTGAAAGTTCTTAATTCGAGCCATCAATATTTGTTTCTTTTCATTTTTTGTCTGGCCTTCAGTTTACTCCACTTTATCAAGGCAGCTTTAGTTCTTCCAATTTTCCTCCCAAATCTATGGGAGATTCTCTCAGCAGAAGAGGAGTCCCAGCCTTTATGAAATTTTAAGGGCATTCCTCATCCATGAGCCATTTAGTTTCGAATTTAAACTCATTCTTATACTTTCTGGAAAAGCCCAAGGGGAAAAGGATAATGGGAGCATGGTCCGAAGCAAGAGCAATGTCCAACAAACCCAGTGCTTTAGAAAAGGAAATACTCCATTCAGTGGAGCACAAGGCACGATCAAGTTTCTCCAGAATATAATTTTCACCATTCCTCTGATTGTATCATGTAAAGAAACCCTATTTGATTGGCAGTTCCAATAAACCAGCAGAGTCGACAAAATCCGAGAAGCAATTAGCCTCAACATGATCGAAAGTGGTTCCCCCTTCTTTTTCCTCTTGTCTGGTCACAATATTGGAATCGTCGATTATAAGCCACCTCACATTTAGAGATCTTCTAAGTTGTACTAATTCCTCCCCAAAAGCTTGCTTCTCATCTCGGTATGGGGGACCATAAATAAAAATTTCGAACCATTCTTCTCCATCTTGGAGGATCACTTTCGTGTCGATAAAGTTCTTGTCATATTTGAGAATGGTGACTTTTGCGTCATTTGTCCACCATAATGCGAGTTCTCCTGCAATTCCTTGTGGCTCCACATAGAAGGATGATTCCATCTTCATTTTCATCTTATTCTTTTCAAGGTATGTAACCCCCTCGTCCCGGTCTGGCCGATTGACCGGTCCAAGTGGGCCACACGGGGAAAACCGAAGCGAAACCCGTTAAGGTTCCCCCTCGGTTAGCAACCCTATTTTTTTATTTTAATCTTGACATATCCGAGTATTAAATTCTAAGTGATCAAACAGCGGAACATATCACACGAGACAAACAGCCAAACCCCTAAACATTTCAAATTTCACAATTTAATCCAGCAGATTCCAAAAACATTCAGTTTCAGCCCTGTCAACTTCTAACAACAATTCAGAGACCTATACTTAACATTTTTGAGTAAATAATACCTCTATTTCATGTAAAATTTTGTCCTCTACAACTTTGTAGAAGAACACTTTTTCCAGAAATGACTCTAACATGCTCAAAAATGTAGTTTTCACCAAAAGTTTCGAAACCTTGGGAAGGTTTCGGAACCTTTGACCATAGTTTCGAAACCTTGCCCAAAGGTTTCGAAACTTTGGCTGGCAGTAGCCTCTGGAATCCAAAAATTTGCAAAGGTTTCGAAACTTTACCCCTAGTTTCGAAACCTAAGTGCAGGGGAGCACATTTTGCTTCATTCTAATGTCTTTCAATGATAAAAACACATTAATAACATATATATGAAGTCTAAGAACATAATTTAGGTAGAAATACAGCATATACACACATGCAAGAGCACCTATTCAAGCCAAGGGAGTCATTTGAACATGTAATAAAACATTCATGCATAGCATACCAAATAAAGAGCAATTTATGTATATAAGGACATACATCACTCAAGCATTCATCAAGGCATGCATCACTCAAGCATTCATCAAGGCATGCATCATAAGTGATATTTACAAATCGAACAAGGCATCCAAGAGCCAAACCAAATCAACACACATCAAGGCATCTAAAACAACAACACCTATCCCATTGCTTTACTATTACAATCTTTCAATTTATAAATCATACTTTGAGCTCACCAAAAGCAACACTTGAAGACCTTTCCTTGCCCTTGCCACCCACAAGCTATTTATCTGCATTGTCGAACAAAAGAGAGCGTAAGCATAAAAGCTTAGTGAGGGTAAGCTCATAAAACAAACCTTCGACAATGCAGGGTCCAAGCACGAGCAATTATCATGATATTATACTTGATTTTACGTTCAATTCACATGAGCCATAAGTATAGGTGATGCATGAACATACCACCAAATTCATGTCATGCTCAACAACTTAATAGTTCAACATACAATGATACATAACTCAATGTATTAGCCACATCATATATCGTTTCACATTGAAATTCACATTTCATATTACATTGATACACATATCAATTCATATTATCATGTATGCATAATTTCATATTGGCATAAACATACTTTCTCTTATTGGCACCTAGCTATGACTCGAATACGCGGATAACATGTTGGAACGCATTTCCAACAACAACATTACCTCGGTGGGATTCCACTCATCACCGGTCCTTGCATGTGCGGGATTCCACTCATCGCCACATGCCCTACGGATGGGATTCCACTCATCATCACGTAGATATATATAAAAGCTTCCGGTGGAATATTACATCACCGTACTCCTCCTTGGTGCCTTAACGCCACCAAGGCCACGTACGTTTTGACTCAATTTGTGTGCACACTCATCCTAATGATCGATCATTGTACCCAAGCATACTAGTGCCAATTAATCAAATTTCACAACCTTTGATGTTCAAGTATCATAATATGGCATCTTACATCACATTAAGCTCAACATCGATTATCTCAACAACATAATATCATAATGTCATGTTCAAGAGTAATAATATGGCATCTTACATCATATTAAACTCAACATCATCATACACAATTACAATCCAACCCACATGCATAGCAATGCATCAAACTATGTCTCAACAACATGTATAACACATTATACATACACGGATAATCATGAGGCATAACATCAATTAAAGAGTACATCCAATGTCTCTAACTAAAGCTTAGGATTAGGCTATCACCCTAATCCTAACTCTAGGTGGGTCTACCAAATCCCAACCTAGTTCACATGCTTGAACCAACCACTTAAAAACCAATTTAAAAACATTAACCACTCACCTCTACCTCCAAGTTCAACTACCAAGCAAACATCACCTTCAAGTTTCCGGATTTCTTCTCGAAGCTTCTCCAACGCAAACTCTCGCTTCTAAACAACCTCAATACAATTCAAACAACCTCAAATTAGCCCAACCTCAAAATACCAACCCGAAATACAAATTCAAATATCAAACCCAACATTTCAAGTCATGATCAAACCCCATACTTAACAATTTCGGACAGCCCCAATACCTCTTCCAAAAACCTTGTTTCCAACATCCATTGCACCCACAAAAGATCCCAAATCAATCCCTAATCATAGTACTACCATTGGGCTATCAATTCCCACCTTAAACAACCCCAAAACCCACCTAAAACCTTCCAAAACTCCATTTTCGTACTCATATTTTACCTAGCAGAAAATCATGTTTTTAAACACCCAAATGACATCTAAATGGTCCCAAATCATCCCCTTAGTATACATATACCATCAGCCCTCTAATTACACCCTAAAACCCACCAAAAATCAACTTTTTGACACTTTAAAAATGGGTCTAAAGACCCACTTCGGAAATTCATCAAAATTCAACCAAATTGATATATGTTACACCTTTTAACATGATTTACTAAAGCCCCAACTCAATTTATCAAAACCAATTGAAAAACCCCCCTTAAAAATCCAAACTTGATATAAACCCTAATTTTCAAAAGTTCATATTTTTAAAATCTAAGACAATGTATGAATAGGAAATGGAAAGGAGAGTTCAAATATGTGATTACCTTTCAAAAGCCCCTTGAATTGATGAAGAAATCGAATGAAATTAGAGCTTGAAAATTGAGAGAGTTTGGGGAATGGGGGAGATATTTCACATGGGGGATATAATGAAAAGGGGAAGAAGATGACAATTTGAAAGTTGTCATCTTTTTTTAAAAGCTTTTGGGCAAATTACAACATAAGCCCTTCCCTTTTTATTAAAGTTCAATTACACCACATTTTAGGTTGAATTTATTTTAATTTAATTTTATTGACTCGAACTATAAACCCGGATAACTCCTAACCCCAAAACACGGGTGTTACAACTCTCCCCCACTTAAGGAAATTTCGTCCCCGAAATTCATCGACCACGGAGGGCCACTGAAACATGCACCTCCACGCTTTCCTCTCTCACCACAACGTACTAACCAACTCGAAAGACTTACCACACAACACTTGCTATCTTACACTAAGATCTCAACTGATTCTTCAAGGCATGCCAATTTCAAACTCAACTCAATCTCTTCAACAAATATAGCACGGAACAGATCTGACTCACATTTCTGAATCATAGATACACGTAACACATCTCAAACCCCTTTCTAACTCTGGTGGTAACCGCAACAGATAACAACAGAACTAGCCCGATTCACAAACTCATACAATACTGCTTGAACACTTGACTCATAACTTTCTCTGACTGATCCTCTGTCTTCATCAATTAACCAAACACTATGCAGACGTCTTCAAAATTATTCTAGTTGAAATCTCGGATCTTTATTACTCACTTTTACTGCGAATCTTCCACGGATGCAACAAACTAGAAGAAAACTGAAGCTCAGTCTTGACACACTGGCAATTTACATACTTACTCTCATACTGAACCACATTATTCATCCACTCATTCCGGAAGTACTCATCTTCAACCCACAATACGTCTTCATACTACTCAGATGCAATACAAATGAACTACCGTGCGCTTCGGCCAAAACAATACATCTCAAAACACTAGGTCAGTCGGTACAACTATTCTGTCTCTGAAATGCAAAACTCTATCATCTCTGAAACTGTATTTTGAAGGTCTTCTTTCCGCTATGTCTTGCACGTGAGGTGCCAAGAATCTGTCTTGCAACTGTTTCTCATCAAACATTCTGACTCAAAGTAGTCTCAACCCGAAACTCGGCCACAAAACTACTATCATTTGATATACGGAATTCGACAATTGCAACTCGTAACTCAACTACTAGTCTAACAGTAAATACAACTCGGAACATCGGTTGCTACGTACTCTCTCTTCAGATAGTACTCAATCTTGAGATCACAGTCTTCAAGCAATTCTAACTACTCATGTTGTTCAAGTTCCAACCATTCCCAAGTCTTCAAATATTTCAAGCTCTAATGATACGTACATATACACTGCGCATTTCTTACTATACAAGCTTTGTCTCTAAGTCTTCGAAGCAAATACAACTGTAATTAACTCTATGTCTCATATCGGATAACTCTTCTCACGGTCTTTCAACTATCTTGATGAACAAGTCGCAATCTTCTGTCTTGCATAAGCACACAACCTAACTCTACATGTAACACATCACCATGGTTCACAAACTCTTTCTCTAGTATAGACTGGATCAAGGTCGAAGCTTTCTTCAAAGTTTCTTTCGGTTTCTCAAGGGCTCATTGTCTCGCATCTAACCACACAACTGAACGTTCTTCTGTAGCAATCTATCAATGGAGTAACTATCTTCAAACACTATTTACAATTCTCTGAAAGTAACAATGCTAAACCTAGAACTATATATATCTGTCACAGTCTTCAATTTCTTCCAACTCACATCTTCCTATGTCCGTTCAAGATTTGTTCTAATACACTCTGCTAATTTTCATGTTCTAAGAGAACATCTTCATTAACTCGAAGTTCACGTTGTACAACTTGGTATACAACTGATTCTCTAATAGAATCTACAATACAAACTCTAAAGCCTGTCATGGTCTTCTTCGGTACTTGAATATGCTCATGTGTCAACTATGAGAACTACTACAACTGATCAAGGAACTCGGAAGTTATTTTGCTCAACATCTCTATGAATGTAACTAATACACTAGTTAAACAAAACGGCATAACTCAGAGCTCAAGGTGATCACATCCTTCCCCTAAAGCTGTCTTCGGTACTTTAACTTTTCTCACGTTCAACTGGTAGTAAACGGATCTCAAGCTAATCATCAAATAGACTGAAGCACACACTAACTGATCAACAATTCACTGACACTCGGAAACGGATACTATTTATTCACTGACACTCGTTTCAACTGTCTGAATTCTCGACACATTCTCGTACTGTCACTCTTTCTTCTTCACAATTTACACTGTAGAACTCTGAGATGATGCACTAGGCCTAATGAATCTAAGGTCTAACAAATCTAGAAGTTGATTCTTCAACATTCTCAATTCTTCCGGAAATCATAAGATATGGAGCAATCAAAACAGGAGTAAACTCGAAGACGATCTCAATATCAAACTCTTCCTCTCTAGGCAAGAGATAAGCCGACAATACTTCCAAACACTTCTAGGAAAAGAAAACACAAACTATCCTAACATTATGCGGTCTAGTCTTCATTCAAAATCAAATTCATCACAATTACTAAGCAAGCCTGTCAACTAAACTCAATCAATCTTTGACCTCTAAATCTGGATCAACATTCAACAAGAAGTTCACCTTCTCACCTACCACTTCAGTCGCACATAAATCTTGTAACTTCAAGTCAACTCTTTCTTTGTCTCAACGTATGTACTAACTATTTGCTCTTCAAGCCGAGCCTTGGAAAAAGGCACACCGAAACTGTAGGAAGACAATCACTTCACATCTACTCGAAACTAGTAACTCTGAACCACCAACAAACATCTTCTGTACATCTTGCTGATCACTACTATCTCCCAAAAGGTCTAGTCACATGCGTCCCTACGTCTAAAATCTCAACAGAGATACGTCAAAATCTTTGCACGCTCACACAAACGAACGATTCTGCAAAAATTGTAACCTCACAAGTACACAACTGATAGTCTTCGGTCCTCTTGTTTTCAGACTGCTTCTTCAACAAAATCCGACTCTTCTAGACTATTCGTAGAGCATTTCAAAACTTCAAAAAACGCAGTTCTGGGCACACACAGACAACCATACTGGAAAACCACCCAGACGCACACTGGCCCCAAACACACAAATCGATTTCCACTCACGGATACTGATCGGCTGTCTTGTATCAAAACCATAGGCTGAACTCCAACAATCACCCACTAACATTTCTGAAATTCAGATTACTCACACGAGACCCATATCTAGATCTTGCCAAAAGAACTAAGGTACTCTTACCTACCTCTGACACCTCATCGAGCACATTCAAACTTGCATGCTTGTTAACAACATACGAAAGTACGGACTCAGAACCAATCGGAAGAGGCAAACTCAAAACTGTACCAAGGGCTTATCTACTATAACATAGATACCACTCTGACCCCCACTCATAGGTCTTCGCTTCTTTTCACTAACTAATGCCAGAGTTGATCACACCGTCCCTCATCCACATGAATCAACCCACATACACAATGTCTCAAACGGACAAATTGTACCTCAATTCTGGTACAACCACACCTCTCTAACTAAGGCGATGGACTCCCTCAACATCGTCCACCCTTTAAGAAACTATGACTTTTACTTACCGAAAAGCAATTAAATCAACAACAATATCAACAGTAAAACATACAAGATCGGGTTAGCAAGGCAAGGCTTCCAAGTGGCTCAAGTATGTTTCCCTCACTTAAAAATTTCTTTTTCGATGTAATAGTAGCAATGGGACTCTACTAAACACATTTCAAACAAATCAACACACATACATGCTCAACCAAGCATATAACAAGGCATACTTGCTGAACAAGCAAACAAATGCGTACGATCAAACAACATGCATTCTCAATCAAACAATCACACATCACAGCATACACGGGTAACGAGCAACATGCTTTTAAACAAACAATCAACATACTTGTCATACAAGCAGTCATACTTACAAAGCAAACAAACACCGTGCATATCAATTCAAAACTTAAACTTACCTCACTTACCTGCCCAAGGTCTCGGTAACCTTAGGCTCTGATACCAAAAAATGTAACCCCCTCGTCCCGGTCTGGCCGATTGACCGGTCCAAGTGGGCCACACGGGGAAAACCGAAGCGAAACCCGTTAAGGTTCCCCCTCGGTTAGCAACCCTATTTTTTTTATTTTAATCTTGACATATCCGAGTATTAAATTCTAAGTGATCAAACAGCGGAACATATCACACGAGACAAACAGCCAAACCCCTAAACATTTCAAATTTCACAATTTAATCCAGCAGATTCCAAAAACATTCAGTTTCAGTCCTGTCAACTTCTAACAACAATTCAGAGACCTATACTTAACATTTTTGAGTAAATAATACCTCTATTTCATGTAAAATTTTGTCCTCTACAACTTTGTAGAAGAACACTTTTTCCAGAAATGACTCTAACATGCACAAAAATGCAGTTTTCACCAAAAGTTTCGAAACCTTGGGAAGGTTTCGGAACCTTTGACCATAGTTTCGAAACCTTGCCCAAAGGTTTCGAAACTTTGGCTGGAAGTAGCCTCTGGAATCCAAAAATTTGCAAAGGTTTCGAAACTTTACCCCTAGTTTCGAAACCTAAGTGCAGGGGAGCACATTTTGCTTCATTCTAATGTCTTTCAATGATAAAAACACATTAATAACATATATATGAAGTCTAAGAACATAATTTAGGTAGAAATACAGCATATACACACATGCAAGAGCACCTATTCAAGCCAAGGGAGTCATTTGAACATGTAATAAAACATTCATGCATAGCATACCAAATAAAGAGCAATTTATGTATATAAGGACATACATCACTCAAGCATTCATCAAGGCATGCATCACTCAAGCATTCATCAAGGCATGCATCATAAGTGATATTTACAAATCGAACAAGGCATCCAAGAGCCAAACCAAATCAACACACATCAAGGCATCTAAAACAACAACACATATCCCATTGCTTTACTATTACAATCTTTCAATTTATAAATCATACTTTGAGCTCACCAAAAGCAACACTTGAAGACCTTTCCTTGCCCTTGCCACCCACAAGCTATTTATCTGCATTGTCGAACAAAAGAGAGCGTAAGCATAAAAGCTTAGTAAGGGTAAGCTCATAAAACAAACCTTCGACAATGCAGGGTCCAAGCACGAGCAATTATCATGATATTATACTTGATTTTACGTTCAATTCACATGAGCCATAAGTATAGGTGATGCATGAACATACCACCAAATTCATGTCATGCTCAACAACTTAATAGTTCAACATACAATGATACATAACTCAATGTATTAGCCACATCATATATCGTTTCACATTGAAATTCACATTTCATATTACATTGATACACATATCAATTCATATTATCATGTATGCATAATTTCATATTGGCATAAACATACTTTCTCTTATTGGCACCTAGCTATGACTCGAATACGCGGATAACATGTTGGAACGCATTTCCAACAACAACATTACCTCGGTGGGATTCCACTCATCACCGGTCCTTGCATGTGCGGGATTCCACTCATCGCCACATGCCCTACGGATGGGATTCCACTCATCATCACGTAGAAATATATAAAAGCTTCCGGTGGAATATTACATCACCGTACTCCTCCTTGGTGCCTTAACGCCACCAAGGCCACGTACGTTTTGACTCAATTTGTGTGCACACTCATCCTAATGATCGATCATTGTACCCAAGCATACTAGTGCCAATTAATCAAATTTCACAACCTTTGATGTTCAAGTATCATAATATGGCATCTTACATCACATTAAGCTCAACATCGATTATCTCAACAACATAATATCATAATGTCATGTTCAAGAGTAATAATATGGCATCTTACATCATATTAAACTCAACATCATCATACACAATTACAATCCAACCCACATGCATAGCAATGCATCAAACTATGTCTCAACAACATGTATAACACATTATACATACACGGATAATCATGAGGCATAACATCAATTAAAGAGTACATCCAATGTCTCTAACTAAAGCTTAGGATTAGGCTATCACCCTAATCCTAACTCTAGGTGGGTCTACCAAATCCCAACCTAGTTCACATGCTTGAACCAACCACTTAAAAACCAATTTAAAAACATTAACCACTCACCTCTACCTCCAAGTTCAACTACCAAGCAAACATCACCTTCAAGTTTCCGGATTTCTTCTCGAAGCTTCTCCAACGCAAACTCTCGCTTCTAAACAACCTCAATACAATTCAAACAACCTCAAATTAGCCCAACCTCAAAATACCAACCCAGAATACAAATTCAAATATCAAACCCAACATTTCAAGTCATGATCAAACCCCATACTTAACAATTTCGGACAGCCCCAATACCTCTTCCAAAAACCTTGTTTCCAACATCCATTGCACCCACAAAAGATCCCAAATCAATACCTAATCATAGTACTACCATTGGGCTATCAATTCCCACCTTAAACAACCCCAAAACCCACCTAAAACCTTCCAAAACTCCATTTTCGTACTCATATTTTACCTAGCAGAAAATCATGTTTTTAAACACCCAAATGACATCTAAATGGTCCCAAATCATCCCCTTAGTATACATATACCATCAGCCCTCTAATTACACCCTAAAACCCACCAAAAATCAACTTTTTGACACTTTAAAAATGGGTCTAAAGACCCACTTCGGAAATTCATCAAAATTCAACCAAATTGATATATGTTACACCTTTTAACATGATTTACTAAAGCCCCAACTCAATTTATCAAAACCAATTGAAAAACCCCCCTTAAAAATCCAAACTTGATATAAACCCTAATTTTCAAAAGTTCATATTTTTAAAATCTAAGACAATGTATGAATAGGAAATGGAAAGGAGAGTTCAAATATGTGATTACCTTTCAAAAGCCCCTTGAATTGATGAAGAAATCGAATGAAATTAGAGCTTGAAAATTGAGAGAGTTTGGGGAATGGGGGAGATATTTCACATGGGGGATATAATGAAAAGGGGAAGAAGATGACAATTTGAAAGTTGTCATCTTTTTTTAAAAGCTTTTGGGCAAATTACAACATAAGCCCTTCCCTTTTTATTAAAGTTCAATTACACCACATTTTAGGTTGAATTTATTTTAATTTAATTTTATTGACTCGAACTATAAACTCGGATAACTCCTAACCCCAAAACACGGGTGTTACAAGGTATCTCTTTTTTTGTTTTGTTTCGCTCAGGAACACTATAATCAGTTTGTGATTTGAGACTGAATTTCAGAGAGCTCTAACAGTCTCCCTATTTCCCAGCCCGCGTACATTCCATGCTAAGATAGCCATTTCGAAAATAGGAAGAAATATAGAGGACACCAAGCAGCAACAAGGAAAATAAATCAAGAAGATAGCAACAAAGATAGTTCCACACAGTCGAAGAAAGCCACAACAACCAAAATGAGAATAAAAAAACCAGATTGAGAAGCAGAAAGCCAGAAACGAATAACCAGATCATAAAGGGTGATTCAAGTAGGAGCGGGGGTCGACGGATTGATACATACATGGGAGAATGGGTGAGAAAACCAGGGGCGGGATCAAAAGACGGAGGCGATGACAAGGGAAGTGGCGAACCTGATCGAAAAGACCCAAATTGCAACGTAAACCAAGCCCTCGATAGCGTCAAGTATCCCCTCAAAGGCCGGGAAAACACGACAAGCTCGTGAGCTCCCTTAGCAAAAGCCGTCAGAGCACCACACATTAAACTTGGAAAATCCTCGTCTCAACTCACGACCAAAGAAACCTTACGCCTGACTCGCCCCACAAAAGAGAAGCTGGAAACCGACGATGCTGCTTTGGAGGGGAGACAACCAACAGCCAAGGCAAGACGTGCGAGCAACAGACCATATTATATGGTGAACACAGGAAAATATGATATATGGTTCGCGACAAAATTGGGAATTTTACATTGCTTTCTTACCCAGCTTTGCAGGGTCATATTTATTTATAAAAACTTAATAAGTGAATTTGAAGCGGAATACACGTTCTCTCTTTTGTATCCCAAATTAGAAATCAGTATAGCATTTCGTATGAACGTATCATGTGTATGGATAAAAATTCCCTGCTACTTTTTGGTGCCTATATATATATATGCCCCAACATTAAAAATACTAAAAAATTAAATTTTAATTTCTAACTTTAAATTTTAAATTTTACACCCTAAAAAATACACTCTACCTTAAATTTTCTAAACCCTAACTTTAAACCCTAAACCTAATTTAATTGTGAGTGCATAAGTAGGGGTACCGAAAAGGGGTAGGAAAATTTCATCCTATATATATACTAGTTTTTCTGTTCCATTCAACTGTTTATTATTGTTTTTTTAGGCTTAATACAACTTTTCCCCCTAAAGTATACTCGATTTCCCAACTTGCCCCCTAAACTTCATTTTGCCCACTTTTTCCCCTTAAACAATTCGCCGTTACCCATTTTCCCCCATTCCGTTAAATTTTTTTTCGGCCAATAACATCCTGCCACGTCATCAACGGATTGACTTAGTCAATCCGTCTGGTTTTATTTAAAGGGTAAATTACATGTCAAGTCTGTCAGGTTTGTTTTTTTGTTCAATTTAGTCACTAAAAAGTCTATTTTTACCTTAAATTGACCCCTATTTGTTTCTAATTTTTATAATTTAGTCCATTATTTGTTATTATTAATAATATTATTTTATTAAAATGTTAATATTTAATAAAAATAAATAAAAACAAATATTTTAATACTAAATTAGTAATTTTTTAGATTCGAATTCCAATTAAATTCTAATTATTAATTCTAATTTCACTATATTTGAATTATAGTTTTTGAGTAAAATTCAAATTATATTCGAATCATGTTCGTATTATATTCGAATCATATTCAAATTATATTTGAATCATCTTCTAATTATATTCGAATTTTGCTATATTCGAAATATATTTTTTGAGCAAAATTCAAATTATATTAGAATTATATTTGAACCATGTCTATATTATATTCGAATCATATTCAAATTATTTTCGAAATATAATTTGAATATGATATTTTGAATGTAATTCGAATATAATATGAACATGATTCGAATATAATTCGAATATAATTACATGTTTTTCAACTATTATATTCGAATCATGTTCATAGTTTATTCAAATCATGTTTAACATGTAATTATATTCGAATCATGTTTAACATGTAATTATATTCGTATTATGTTCATATTATATTCGAATCATATTGAAATTATTTTCGAAATATAATTTGAATATGATATTTCGAATGTAATTTGAATATGATTCGAATATAATATGAACATGATTTGAATATAATTCTAATATAATTACATGTTTTTTGAACTATTATATTCAAATCATGTTTAACATGTAATTATATTCGAATCATGTTTGACAAGTAATTATATTCGAATCATGTTTAACAGGTAATTATATTGGTATCATGTTTAACAGGTAATTATATTCGTATTATGTTCATATTATATTCGAATCATATTCAAATTATATTCTAAATATGATTCGAATATAATACGAGCATGATTTGAATATAATACGAACATGATACAAATATAATTACCTGTTAAACATGATTCGAATATAATTTGAATATGATTCGAATATAATAGTTGAGAAAACATGTAATTATATTAGAATTATATTCGAATCATGTTCATATTATATTCGAATCATATTCAAATTACATTTGAAATATCATATTCAAATTATATTTCGAAAATAACTTTAATATAATTCTAATATAATATAGACATGGTTCAAATATAATTCTAATATAATTTGAATTTTGCTAAAAAAATATATTTCGAATATAGCAAAATTTGAATTAATAATTCGAATATAATTAGAAGATGATTCAAATATAATTTGAATATAATTCGAATATAATACGAACATGGTTCGAATATAATTTGAATTTTACTCAAAAACTATAATTCAAATATAGTGAAATTAGAATTAATAATTAGAATTTAATTGGATTTCGAATCTAAAAAATTACTAATTTAGTATTAAAATATTTGTTTTTATTTATTTTTATTAAATATTAACATTTTAATAAAATAATATTATTAATAATAACAAATAATGGACTAAATTATAAAAATTAAAACTAAATAGGGGTCAATTTAAGGTAAAAAAAGACTTTTCAGTGACTAAATTGAACAAAAAACAAACCTGACAGACTTGACATGTAATTTACCCTTTAAATAAAACCAGACGGATTGACTCAGTCAACCCGTTGATGATGTGGCAGGATGCTATTGGCCAAAAAAATTTTAACGGAAAAGGGTAACGGAATGGGGCAAAATGGGTAACGGCGAATTGTTTAAGGGAAAAAATGGGCAAAATGAAGTTTAGGGGGCAAGTTGGGAAATCGAGTATACTTTAGAAGGAAAAAGTTGTATTAAGCCTTTTTTTTATCATTTTTTCTAAACTTTCCCTCTTTATCATTTAAAATTTATTATCGATAAAAATATAATATATATATGTATTTTAAGAACGATCACTCAAGTAATTTTTAAATATATATATTTATAAATTTTAATTATTTAGAATAGTTATGATGAAAATTTAAAATGTTCAACATTTAAAAATCAGAGTAATTATTTTATTACAAAAGTCATTTTATCATATATAAATTTTCAGACAAGATTGATCCTGCAATTCCTTGGTAATGCGCCTAAAATCCGCCACAGTCAAATTCAATACAGAAGATTTTGATATCCCAAAACCATGATCGAAACAAGCTTCCATCCAGCGATAGTCAGTCTTCCCCAATACAATCATCTTGGCAATCACGATAAAGTACACGGTCGAAAATACGGCAACAACCGCAATTTAAATTCCGGACTAAAGCCTCTCTCTTTTTTCAATGCGATTGAAAACATAGTTGCCATAGAGGATCAACCCGAAACACCAGTAGCACCAGACAATATGTATCTGGTTGCCATAGAGGATCAACATAGGCCACAAGAAAATTAACCGAGCCAAACAAAACACCAAAAAAACAACCTGAAACAATGTCAAAATAACAGCGTCGAGCGAAGCTCAAACCCCCAATATAACGACAGTCCGAAAAGAAAACAAACTCCACCAAACTCTAACACACCGAGTAACACACATTCATCCAAACGCGCCTCCTTAGACAACCGGAACTGAAGCCCAACAACTCGCTTATACACTCAGCGACACATAAAAATAAACATAACAATGACGATATGTTGATAAAATTAGCCCCAACATTGTTACTTACCAAAACTCGAGCTGGTCGACCATCAGAGATGGACAAGGAAAACTACGTACAGATGCATGCATGCATGCATGTATGTATGTATGTATGTATGTATGTATGTATGTATGTATGTATGTATGTATGTATGTATGTATGTATGTATCATTGTAAACACGTGTGGGTTTCTCCCTCTGCTATCAGCTATGCACGGATGCACAAACAGCACTCTCCAATTATCCAATGTTCCCACAACCATTCATCGTCTCCAGACAGCATCAAAATAATAGGCGACATCTGTAAACTTCACAAGTACTACGTACCGTAGCAAAACATGTTGTACTCATGGAGAGAGAACATATGTCTGAATCATGGAAATAATATTATTGAAGAAATAGTATGGTATTCACGAATTTTGAACATAAAATATAAAAAAGCAAACATTTAGGGCAAAGTAGTTTCTTTACTAGGTATGAACGAAAAGAAGGAAGTTGTTGGAGAAGAAAAAGAAAGAGTTGGGACATTTTTACCATCGTGAATTGGAACATTTGTACGAGGAATTGAATGAGATACAGGAGAATAGGGAGCCAACTTGATACCTAACCTAACCAACAAATTTAATACTCATTTGGCATTACAATTTACGGATAAAATTCATCTGCCCCTTTTCGGTGCCTTTACATATGTCCCAACACTAAAAAACACTACAAAATTAAATTTTAAATCCTAACCTTAAATTTTAAATCTTAAACCCTACACCCTATACCTTAAAAAATACACCATACCCTAACTTCCCTAAACACTAACCACAACCCCTAACTTAAAACTATAAACCCTAAACCCTAAAGTTAATTTTAAGCATAAGGGCATATATAGGGGCACCAAAAAAGGTAGAAAATTTCCATCGCAATTTACAACCCCACTTCATAAATAATTTTCCCATTCATCACAAAGGACTAAATAAGCGCGTGTCGGAACTTCTTTTTTCTTACACCGAATCTATGTTTTTTCAGCGTAAACCAGTGCGTGTAACAGGGAAGAGATATATAAAAATGAACGAGTTTTCATTTATATATGTATTGGTTAAAACTGAAAATCCTCTCATGATTTCTTTTAACATAAAATGTCCACTCATGATTAATTTTATTATGAATTTTTTTTAATAATTCAACTGTTACTTATAAATTATATATTAATGAGTGAAGATCGAATTTTGACTCTATGATTGAAGGATGTGAAGTGATGGTGCGGGTGTTTATGTTTGTTCGTACTTTCTAGTCTAAATAGTTGGTTAATCGTTATAACAATTATAAAATTTTGTTAATTGTAATTAAATCGTTAAATCAATTAATTGTTTTTTAATAGTACGATTATATGTTAATATATAATCAAGGATGGACAGGGGTTTGGGGGCAATCGCCCCTAGAAATTTAAAATTTGTATATAATTTAATTTTTTTCTTAAAAATGTTCTATGTGTTTTCTATTAAAAATCTAGTTTCGCTCTCTAAAATTTTATAAGTTTATCCTGCCTCACTTAAAGTCTTGAGTCCGCCTTTACTTGTAATCTATTATAAAATGGGTTTTATTTTGATGCACAAGCTGTGTAAATTTTTTTTACACAATCCTTTTATAAAATTTAAAATCTAAATCACAAACCCTAGCAACCTAAACCCTAAACCCTAAGCCCTAAACTCTAAATTCTAAATTCTAACCATAAACCTTAAATTATATACCCTACATACTAAACCCCTAAACCCTAACATAAAACCCTAAACCCTAAACTCTAAAATTAAAGGGCTTGTGTAAACTAAAGTTTACACAGCTTGTGCATCAAAGTATTTTCCTTATAAAATTTATTCCTTAATATTCAATACTTCTTTTTAGAATAGTGAAACTATCTTTACAATAAATATTATACTAAAAATTTAAAAAAAATATTTAAATAAAAAGATTTTAAACACAAACTCTATATTTAATTGAAAAAATATCTACGAACTAACTATTAACTATTATTTTAACAATTTAATTAACTTTAATTATTTAATCTTAATAATTAAATTAATTAACTTATAAAATATAGCGAGTATATGATTTATTCGGCAGACACCGTATTGGATGTGATGAGCAACAATACATACGAGTGTTCTATCTAATGGTAAACCAAAGGTTGAAAAGAAATTAAAAAGAAGAGAGAGAGAGAGAGAGAGAAAGGAGGCAAATAAAGAAAGGTAAAATTGGTTATTCTCTGTAACTCTTTGGCGTTCGCTTACGGTCTCATACGTCGCTGTCAGTCATAAATTAGGGAAAAGGAGAGAGCTTTCAAGGCGAAAAGCAAAGCAAAGCATGAAATGGAAAACTCTTTCTTTCTCTCTCACATCGAGCGGGAAAAATGTAGAGCCTTTATCTTTCTCTAACCTCATCTATTTTCACCCTTTAGCTCACCAGAGATAATAGACAGCAAGCCTTTACATCTCTCTCATCTTTTTCTTTCTTTGTTTTCCTCTCCTTTTTGCTCTAATTTTAGCTACCCAAAATTTGCTTTTCTTTGTTTTCTTCCTCTTCTTCTTCTTCTTCTTGTCAACTCGCTGATTTCTCTCTCTGAGTACGTACACTTCTTGTTTCGAGAATTAGCATGGCCGTTGTGTTTGAAGGATTTTCCATCCGGTGAGTTGTTTCCTTTGTGGTTTTTCTTCTTCTCCTTCTTGTTGGTTGACTTCGTTGATCTGTTGGTTTTTGCGTAGAGAGTATGCTTCCAAAATGAGAAGCATCGACGTGGTCAAATGCTGGCCCTTCAGCCGACCTTCTTCTTCTTCTTCTTCAGATGATGGTGATGATAATGGTAACAGTAAGATAAGCAAACAAACCATGGAATCTCTTCTCCCGCCGATCACAGTCACCAAATTCCGCTGGTGGTCCGAGGAGCTCGATCTTCTCAAATCAACTGAATTACGAAGCAGCAGCAGCAGCATGGAAAAGAGTAAGCTTCTAGAAAAGAAACCCAGACCCAGAAACCAAAGTGATTCTTTGCAAGTAAATCTTCATGTTGGGGAGAAATCCGATGAAAGGTCAGACATGTTGGAATGTCCAGTTTGTGGGGCATTTGCTGCTTCCACAGTGAATGCGTTGAATGCTCATGTTGATACCTGCCTTGCTCAAGAGAGGCGCCAAATGAGGATCCCAACTAAGCCTACAAAATCAAGAACCCCCAAGAAACGATCCATCACTGAGATTTTTGCTGCGGCTCCTCAGATCCACAAGCATGATGATGCTCCCCATGAACATGAAAATGGAAGACTTGAGAGGCCACGGAAGAAGAAGAAAGTGGCAATCTTGAAAAAGTTGGTGAACAAAAGGAGGAAGTTGAAAAAGAAGAACATTAACAAGAAAGGTGGGCTGATTGCTAACAAGGTATGTGATTTACTTCATAAAATAATGCTTTTTATGTGCTTTGTTACAATCTTGAGTCGTTTGGTTTCATTATCTATGCATTTTTAAGATATTGCAACAATATTTTCAATTGTTGTCCATATCATGATGAATTGCAATTTGAGCTACTCCATGTACTGTGTAGTATAAATCTATGTTCTTCATTTGCTGATAAAGCTGTTTAAAGACTGTCTTCATTTTGAGGACTCTGATCACTGAGCAGAAGCTACCTTGCAATTGTACTTGTTGTGTTGTGCAATAAGGTTCATCAGCAGCATAAAGAGAAAGGAAAAAGTAAAAAGAAAGAGATGGAGTTTTCATGTTTGGGAAGGTTTAGGCTGGTTATTATGGGAGCTTAGGTGAGGTGTGGTGCTCCAGCTGTACAGTACGGGTTGGGGCAGACACGTCTTCCATTGGCTAAAGTTTTCTTGTCCTAGATCTAGCATATCTATCCTAGATTGCTGGTGTCGTTGTTCTCTTTTAACTACTGTTGCAGTATATTTTTTTTCCTTGTTTTAATCATTAGGCTATTGGGACCAGTCTTGGTTTTGATCTAATGGCTAGTGTTTCGAGTTTCAACCTATTGGAGTTGCCCATTATTGAGATTTATAGATTATGGACGCTATGGAAGGGCTTCAATAATTATTTCAGGTGAAATGTTTAAGCTGAAATGTAGGATTGATGGTAATGTGGAATGGAAAATTGCCACCAAGGATATGGAGAATTGTAAATTGTTGTCATGATTTGCAGTGTTTATGCAGTGAATGACATGCATTTGGTGTCATCTCATGGACTATCTTATGAGTGATTTGTTGGCTAGTAGATGGATGCTGCGAAATGTGGATCTAGTTTAAAGTTGCTCGTTTGAGCAGACCGTATTCCTAAATTTCGAAGCTAGATTTACTGTTTTTAGATTAAGTCTTCGGATGCTTAGCCAGTTGCATAATGAAATAGCAAATGTTCATATTTTATGAGACTTGTTTTTTTGAAACCCTTGTTTGTGTTAATGGAAGAAACGTTGGATTAACTGTTGTGGTTTTATTGATAATCTATGTATGAAGTCATCCTTATTTCCTCATGTATGACTTTCGCACATTGCTCGGTCCTAGTAGGCAGGATTTCTAACTACCAGGAAAGTGCTTTTGATGTATTGGTACGAGCATAAGTCTTTTCCATTTTGCTTGAGGAGAAAGTGTTGATGGAATGTATAGGAACATGGTTATAGAAGATACTTATGAGATGAAAATATTGACAGAATGTTCATTACAGATAAGGTTTGTGTCGTTGTGAAACATACTGTTGAAATGTAATTAGTACGGAAAATAAGAAAGTTCTTCCAAGTATAAAACGATCTGCAACATATGATTCCTTCCTTCATTGCTACTTCGATTACTATGTTTCCTTCTAGCACAACATGTGGTTATGCAATGGGTTGTTTGAGAAGTTTCCATCATAGAGGCCAAAAGTTCCGACTTACAGTCTGAAAATGGATTAAGAACTTCCTTCTCCTTTTTCTCAATATGTATTTGCTCATTAAGCTGGTTTAATATGTATGGCATTTCTTGAGATATGCTGTTTGAGAAATGAGACATCAGTTTCAGATAGCACCAATAATCAATCATCTCAATTTTGTTGTTCTGTTTCGAGATTGATTCAACAAGTCATTGCATTTACTAGTAGCTTGGTTGGTGTTGTATCCTTTTATCTAGGCAACAAGCATGCCCTCTAAACAAGCCTATATCCTCCTGATAAAAATGTGCTTGGTAACCAAGTTATCTGATCATATTTAATTGTCGGAACGTTCACGTAGCATTACTTTTGATAGTCAGAAAAGAAATAATGTAGAATTTAATTCAAATCCAAGTCTAAACGTTGTTGGTATAGGATTGGATAGCCCTTTTCCTAGTTGATTGCTGCTCTTCTCTTCTGTTTTACGTTCAGGTTGGTACTTTTGACATGGATGTAAATACAACATGTAGAATCCTCACAGGATTCAAATTCTTTCCATTTCTTGGCAATATGACACATCATATAATTTGGACAGGAGATTATCTATATTTCACAGTTGAACTAAAATTAATTGAGATGACTTGAATTCTCAAGAAACTTGGTATGATAATACTTCTGTTTTCGTGTCTCAGGAAAATGGTAGCAAGCTGAAGCTGCAAACTCCTGTCAAGTTCAATAGAAAAGCAAAGAATACATCGTGCAATAGGGTCTCGAATGCCATTTCTATCCTTGGAGAGAAACCAAGTCTGAAATGCATGTCTGCAAAGAAGAAAAACAAGGTTGTTCAAGCATCCCAACTAATTGTAGATCATGAAAAGCCAAGTTCGACTGTTCGTGGCGTTCTCAAGCCAGGCAAACATACATCTGGACAAAATGCAGTAATATGCAACTTGAGGGCAACTACTCAAGCAAGCACCTGTGGCATTCAACATTCAGTCAGGCATGTCAGATTCTCAGGTAAGGATGACATACTTGGTCCATATAAGAAACATGTTGCTTCACTCGAGGAAAATATTTGCCATGTTGAGTCGGATTCATTTGAGCTGTTGGAAGAAGGCCACCAGAATGATGGTGATAAAGAATTTCTGACTAGAGAAATAAACACAAGTGACGGCGAGGATGCTTCTTTTAGCACAGAAAATGGGATTTCGGTGCAAGCTGTGAAGGAGAAGCAACTGATGTCTGATATTCCTTACAATGTTGATATACCAAAGTTTCTCGGACCATGTACATTGGCGCAAGAAAGCACAAATAATTTTTCAGATCGTTCTTTGCCTCCAGATCAAGTTGTATTAGATTCTGATAATATGCATAGGTCTAATCAAGGTAATCAAACTGCATTTCATAGCCCCCCGTATGCTGTGGCTCCTAGACTCCTCTCTGCAGTGAAAGAGATCCAGAATCCTTTGGTCAACTCTCAAGTATGTGGAGGTGTTTCAGCAACTTTGAATTGCAGTTCCCAGTTTATTGATTATTTTGGAGATCACACCCAGGAAGTTTCTATAAGTTCTAAGGCAAATCCGAGGGCATCTTTATATCCTTCATCATCTGGTTTTGCTTTGAGTAAAAACGCCAATGAAACGGCCTCGTTTACATCACAATTTGCATCACAAAATGTTTTTTGTCATGCTTTGTCTCATCAGCCGATATATCGCCCGACTTCTAGTGAACTGAGAGGGAGGCTGTATACCTTTCCGGACTGCAAACAGAAGGAAGTTGCCTTAAGAGAAAAGTTCCGGGATGAAGAATTTTTTGGTTTGCCTCTTAATTCACTAGGTGAACTAGTGCAGTCGAATTCAAATCGAAAAGGAGGATTCGACCAGCTAAAGAAACCGAGTCTGACTCCAGGTTCTTCCAATAGCATTAACAATCTCCTCTTGCCAAGGACCATCGATGACCATTCAATGATGAAAGGGAAGCCAAATTATCAGTTGAGTTTATTTCCTGCACAGAAACACACGAAAGAGAATACCACCGTATATTCATCGGCTAGACTAGGGGCTACTGAATTACAAGGCCATAGAAAAGATGGCTTCTTTACAAATTCTGAAAGGATATGCAGCCGCTTTGACGATTTGATGGATTCAGACATAAATCTGATGAACATCTCTTTTAGCGGATGCAGACAATATGACCAGTTTCTGAACCGAAAGGAAAAAGACATGAGCTGTGCAATGGAAAGTTCAGAGAAGATGTTCCTGAGTAGTGCTCCGACAATGAGGTTGATGGGAAAAGATGTTACAATTTGTCAAAGTAGTGATGAGAGACGAGGATATGCAAATGCTCCTAAAAGTACTGCCTTTCAGAATTCCTGTGATGATCAACATTTTGAGCAAGAATGGCTTCTGGATCCAGCGTCAGGAAAGTGTAAAGAAGCACCCGTTCGACAATTCGAAATAGCGAGAAATCAGGTCTTTCCAAGAAATGGACTCATGAAGCCTTTTGAATCTAATTTCTTTCAACCAAGCCTTAACTGGCAAGCAAATCTGGAATTCCAAAATAGCAGCAGCGTTATGAATGTTCAAGATCCTAATCCAAGCTCACACCATTTTGCTCATCCACACACTTCCCATGCTATTTTTGACAATGGAGCTGACTTCCATGAGTCTTTTGTATCAAGAACAGAAGCTTTAAGAGTTAGCTCTCGACAACCTGCAGTATCTGCTTCACACAGAAACTATCAGAATATAAATGGGAGTTCTGTTGAATTCGAAAACAACCAGAATCTGCCCAATGCTGGAAAATCATCTTTCAACTTTCCCTTTTTGCACCCGGATCATGTTGAACATGTCCAACCATCATGGTGTCGAGAATCCTCAAAGAGCCTGATCCCACGGTTGTTACAAGCAACACAGCAAGTGCAGGCACCTAATACGCCTCAATTGTTTCCTGAAGTGGGTGGTAGATGTTGTCCGCTTACGGCTCGAACTAGCTTTCTTATTAACCGCTTGGTTCCTCGTTTTCCAATAGTTTCTTATGATCACAGTTCAATGATCTCTTGCTCACGCATGGAAAGTTCAGCTGCCCCATTAATCCCATCCCTCCCGGTAATTAAACCAACTTCTGTTAACCTTATCCAGAGGAATGGAATGATGTTCAAAGACGGAATGAAGTCGAAAATTGTCAGCACTCAGGATCTTGATATTAGCCACAAGGCAAGGAAGAGGCCTGCAGTTAAAGAAGATTATCTGATGAAGCCCACAAAGGTAACGAATCTAGGAATTCGAGATGAATCAAGAGCTGCAACTCGGTTGACAAGAGAAAACTTCATCGATGACATTCAACATAACATGGGATCACTAGAAATCGAACCTGAAAGTGATGAAGCAAGCGTTGGAGGATGGATTCCAAACAAGGCTCAATGCAATGGGTTTGGAATTTCAGCTGGAATTGAATCTTCTAAAGTTGATTCATATGGTGTGACAAAATTGAACCCCATTAAACTGAGTCCTGGAGTGAAGCACATCCTGAAACCCAACCAAAATGCTGATCAGGATAACTCAAGGTTGATCCATTCAACCATCCATTTTGCATCCCTGACCGAGTGTGGGACGAAATCAAAAATGATTTACAGGTTTTAGTAAGTCTTATCCTCTCGTTTTCGGTTTCTGTCAACCAGTTTTATAAGTGCGTGTGATTGTACTGGACTGTCTACTAGCCTAGGAGGATACATGACTGTATTTCACTGCTCTTTGCTTTCAAGTTCCTTGGAATCATTTATGAAGAATAAAATAGCTGATGAAGAATGAATAAATGAAACCATGGCAGGGCAGGTTGGGCAGCACTGCTTAAAATAGCTGATGATGGAACTAAGTAAAGAATATGTGCTGGATTTGTCAAAATTCTTCCCTTTCTCTTCTACCAACAAAAAGTATTGAAACATCAAACGTTAAAACAAAGAACCTAGAAATAAGCAAAAGCTTAATTCAGATGGAATATATTACATATATCTTTCGATTCTCAGATTTTGAACTAAAAGGATCGATCCCATGTATCAGAGGGATCGATCCATCTAGGCATGAGATCTGGAGGGGGTTGTTTTTAAAACTAAAACACGCATGCAACCCTATTTTAAACACCCTTGTCGAGCAAAAACTTCCCAACTCACGCAAAACGGCCCCTTTCGAAAACCTAACCAAATCACTTCATATTCGAGCCGATTAATGCATATCAACGCGGATTTCATCTATAATTCGGATTCCCTTGTGATTTTGATCTTTGGTGCTTCCAAAACCATCTTTTGGTAAGATTTTATAACCCTAGTTTTTTATTCAGATTTTGTTTCTTCAAATTGATATTATTGGTTGAATTTAGGATGTTAGAGAACTTATAAATTGTTGCAAATTATTGTTTTTATGCAGGAAGTTTTACCCATTCATCAAAAGCACTCAAAACCTTTGTTTTTGCCCTCCCACAAGGTGTTTGCCAAAATTACTCAACCAAAATTTCTCTCATACCCTGTTTCGGCCAAGCCTTAATTTTGAGCCAAAAGCTTGTTTTTAATTCTTCCAAAATTGCCTTTTATCATCCCTAAACAGCTTCCTACGTGTCTAATTGATAAATCAATTTTGGTTTCAAAATGTCAAAAAGGAAAACAATGGCTTCTAAAGGGAAGGGGACTTCATCCAATCCTCCTCCACCTTCAAATATATTGGATTCTTGTTTTCGAAACGCTAAATATGTTGCTCGTTTTCGAACCCTTTTTGCATCCGCACCGGTTAAGGAAACTCGTTCCATTGATTTTGAATTTCTTACTAAACTAAAATTTTCATACTTACAAAAACTCGAGGAATTTAAGTGGATGGAATTTTTAAAATATAAAGGGCCTATTTATCCAACTCTTGTTCGTGTATTTTACTCAAATGCCACCGTGTCCACTTCAAAACAACCGGATGGCAAAAGTGTTCGAACAATAAAATCTTTCGTTATGGGTAAGCACATCTCTATCACCGTTGATATTTTTGCTAATGCTTTTGGTCTTCCCACCGAGGGTGAAGAAAATGAGAAAGGGCCTTTTCCTTTCAATATGCATGTTTTAAATAACCAAGCTACACACCTTGCCCTCCATGACCGTATTATGCACCTTATCATCTCACATGTGATTCGTCCTCGAGGGACTAAATATTCGACTATTCGAGAGTCCGATTATTGGTGGCTTCATTGCATTTGTACTGGCCATCTACTTCACCTTGCTGCCTTCATCTTCGATGACATGGTAAAGATCATTAAGGCTAAGAAAATAAAAACCTTAGCCTACGGTATGTATCTTAGCCATCTTTTTGTCACACTTGACATTGACACTTCTTCCGAGGCCGGTATTGATCCACCCACCGACAATGTCATTGGTCGCTATTCTATGGATCGGTTGGGGTATAAGGAAGAACCAAAGTTCTCTATGAATTGGGTACGCAAAAGAGGAGAGGTTCCCGAGCATGATCATGACAACGATGAGCCAATGGACGAGGCACATGATGACGATCTTGAGGCCACCCAAGATGAGGGACCATGTGACATGACCATTCGTGAGTACCATGATTCCATTATGAGGTCTATTGGGTCACTCCGTTCTCACGTGGATTCTAGACTCGATGTCATTGAGGCACGACAGTCTTCTATGGGAGATCAAATTAGCGCTCTTCAGCGCAAATTTCACGGTTTCTCAATTCCATTTCCTCCTTCGTCATTATCATCCTAGATACATTCATGCACATCATATCCTTATATGCTTATGTTTACTTGTTCTTTGAGACATTGCTACATTTTCCTTAGGATTGTTTGTTGGATTTTATTTGGATGGATGTTATTTTGATGCTTTCATGTTTTATGTTGCTTTTGACTTTGGTACTTATGGCCATGTTATGAATTTTATTTTTAGGTACATTTGGATATTTATGCTTTAATTCTACTACCCTTATTTTAATTTTTTATCCTTTGTTATAATGTACTAACAAGTTTAATTATTTTTTATATAAAATGTGGGAGAAATGGTAATGAAAAATATTTTTTAGAAAAATTGGAGATCAAATATTTGATTTATACTTTCTTTTTCAAAATATTTTACCGATTCAAAATTATACTTCTAAGGGGAGCATTGTTAAAAATAAATTTTTAAAGAGTTTTGTTATTTCAAAAATAGGTGATTGTGAAACTAATATTTTGATATAAAAAATAAAAAAAATGTTTTTGGACTTAATCCAATATATTAAATATCTCAAAAATAACTTGAAACTGTCTTGGCAACTTGAAAGGGTTCTGACCACCTGTATTTGAGTTGACCTGGAAACAACTTAAACCTTGAATTGAACAACAATATTGTTTGTCCAACTTCAAACTGTCTTGGCAATATTCTGCTGTCATGCCACCTTTTTTTGTTTTTTTCTTTATAAAGCTTGACATTTTCATAGGCTTGTGCTTTAAACTTCTCCAGGTCATTCAGATCTAATAAAGGCTTCTCTCATGTAGCCTTCAACTCCATGTTCAACCTCTTGGTTGCCCAATAAGCTGGTGCTCTAACTCTACCAGAAGATGTCATGGCTTTCCAAACACAAGTTTGTATGGAAAAGTCCCAAATGAGGTTTTGAATGATGTTATGTACGCCCACAAGGAATCATCAAGCCCTAGTGACCAGTTCTTCCGGGTTGGATTCACATTCTTCTCCAAAATGTTTGAGGAAATACACTAAGTTGATTACTTTTAACACCTATATGTCTATAGTGAATTTTCAAACAATTAACTTGGTAAAGTTTTTATCTGTACTACGAAGGGGTAGATTCACTTCAAAAGTAAGATCATCTACTTAAACATCTTTTATCGAAGCTTCTCACCTTAGTATTTGGCAATTAATCCTTATCTCATAAGTCTGTTAAGATATTAGGGGATAATGATCATTCAATGCCACCTGTCGTATGGCATAAAATATAGGAAATGTAAACACATGCATAATAGACAATATTGCCACGCCATTTAATTATTAAAAACCTAAAACTAAGCGTTCATCGTAAACATCCCTAGCCAACTTAAAGATTAGCTCATGGTTGGGGAAACCAACAACACATCATCGATTTTAAACATATCCACAAAATCAGAAATATATTTAAGAGAAATGGACTAAAGAAGGAGATTTGTCGATGTTGCCCTTCAATGGATCTAGAGCTCTCGGCAAAATTGCCTGGTGAACCTTGATTCGCCTCTACTCTCTCTCTCTCTCGCTCTCTTCCCCACGACACAACACTCCTTTTCTCATTCATTGGACTCTTTTATATATGTGCTCATAGAAACCCTTATTAGGGTTAGGGTTTTGAGAGTTTGTTACCACTGTTCTCGACGTGTTATCTTCTCATTGAATTAGGGCTGACATGGCTCTGACACACGGCTGTTTGACCAGGCATCGAACTTCCTTCTTTTGCCAACCGAGATTGGCATTCTTCTCTTGCATTTTTCCAACTGCGCTCGACATTTTTCTCCTGCTTTGAAATGCTCCAAACCTGCCACAACTAGAAAATACCTCCTCAACTCATAGATACAAATGCATGAAACTACTAGCAAAATGAACTAATATGTACTTAAAGCCAAGCAATAGCATGGCAATTTAAGCATGAAAAGTACATGTTTTGAAGACTTAATAGTTTATTTGGGTATAGCTCCTGTGTTTATGGCACATTATCGGAAGACGTTGAAGAAGCTTAAGGAATTGAAAATTCATTGCAAGGGTTGTTGGGCAGAGGCTTCATCCAACCAAGTGTTTCACCCTGGGGAGCTCTAGTTCTTTTTTGTCAAAAAGAAGGATGAGACAATTCGGCTGTGCATTGATTATCGGAAGCTGAACAAGATGACGATAAAGAACAAGTATCCCCTCTCTCGAACCGACGATCTATTTGATCAATTATGGGATGTCAAGGTTTTCTCTAAGATAGACCTAAGACCTTGTTACTACAAACTCAAGGTTAATGATTTTGATGTCTTAAATATAGCTTTTCGGACACGTTATGACCATTACGAGTTCCACATGATGCCTTTCAGATTGACTAATGCTCTTGTCGCGTTCATGTACATGATGAATAGGGTGTTTCAACCATACTTGGACCAGTTCATTGTGGTATTTATTGATGAAATCCTGGTCTATTCTATATCTGAGGCCAAGCATTAGGAACGTCTCTGAATTGTTTTACAGACTTTGAGGGAGAAGCAATTGTATGCGAAATTCAGCAAATGTGAATTCTGGCTCTCAAAGGTTATGTTTCTAGGGCACATATTGTCTACTGAGTGTATTAATGTTGATCAGAAGAAAATTGATGCTATTATGGGCTAGAAGAAACCCAAGAATGTTCTCGAGATTCGCAGCTTCTTGGGACTAGCTGGTTATTATCGGAGGTTTATGGATGGTTTTTTGATCATTACATCTCCGTTTACTAAGCTTCTACGGAAGAATGTTTCTTTTGTCTGGACTGAGGCCCAATAGTCTAGCTTTGGGAAACTGAAGACAGTGTTGACTGAAGCACCAGTTCTGATTCAACCTAAGCCTAAGAAGGCTTATACCATTTATAGTGATGCTTCTCACACTGGTTTGTGATGCGTGCTTGTGTAGGATGGTAAGGTAGTAGCTTATGCGTCCTGGCAACTGAAACGCTTGAGTGTAACTACCCTACGCATGACCTTCAGCTGGCTATTGTGGTATTTTCTCTTAAGATTTGGAGACACTATCTCTACGGAGATAAGTGCTATATCTACACAGACCATAAGAGTCTGAAATATCTGCTTACCAAGAAAGAATTTAATTTGAGACAATGTTGTTGGCTTGAACTTCTTAAGGATTACGATTGTGAGATCAAATATCACCCGGGTAAGGCTAATATGGTGGCTGACACCTTGAGTCATATTGCTATCTTTGATTTGAGAGCTTTATTTGCTCATATGAGTTTTTATAAGGATGGTAGTCTTTTGACTAAACTACGGGTTATCCCTGCTCTTATTTTTGAGATACGATCTGAGCAGCCTAATGATGTGTTCCTGATGCATCAAATAAGAGAGGTTGAAGGGGGTATATCCAATGATTTCTCTATTGATCATAATGGTATTTTTTGTTTTCAAATTCGGTACTACATTCTGAGGAATTCTTGTCTAAAATATGTTATTCTACGTGAGGCCCATGAAAGTTTATTTTATGCATCTTGGTGGGGATAAGATGTATAAGAATCTTCAATAGCGGTACTGGTAGAAGGGTCTTAAGAGAGATGTTGTGGGTTTTGTATCCAAGAGCTTGACTTGTCAGAAAGTGAAGGCAGAGCATAAGCGCCCATCTAGGTTATTGCAACATATCCCTCAGTGGAAATAGGAGCGCGTGACGATAGATTTTGTTAGTGGTCTACTTTTGACTCCATCAAAGAAAGACTCTATTTAGGTTATCATCGATCATCTTACCAAGTTTATGCATTTCATTCCCGTCTGAGTTGACTACTCCCTTAGTAAGTTAGCTCGTTTGTACATTGTTGAGATAGTGCGACTTTATGGGGTGTATGTGTCTATTATTTCTGACTGAGATTCAAGGTTTACAAAATCGTTTTGGAAGTCTCTCCATGTTGCTCTAGGTACTCAGTTGAAGTTCAGTACTTCTTACAATCCGCAGACTGATGATCAGTCCGAACAATTTATTTAAATCTTTGAGGATATGTTGAGAGGTTGTGTGGATGATTATCGGGGCAGTTGGGAGGATTTTCTACCGCTTTTAGAGTTTTCTTATAAAAACAGTTATTAGACTAGTATTTAGATGACATCTTATGAGGCTTTGTACGTGCATAAGTGTCGTACTCCCATAGGCTAGATTGAGCTGAATGAGAAAGAGTTATTGGGTTCGAATATTATTCGTGAGTCTGAAGAGACTGTCAGATTGATCTAAGAGAGGCTTAAGGCTGCTTTTGACAGACAGAAGTCTTATGCCGATCTGAAGCATCGAGATATTGAGTATGATCCAATTGAGGAAGATGATGAAGATGATGAAGAAGGCGATGGAGATGCATAGTAGCCTATCTTTGCATACCATTCATATCATCTAGGATATTTACTTTATGCACCTTTGCTTTATGTTTTTAGGATTAAGTTTGAATTATTCTAAAACCTATGCTTTGTTTTTTCTGTTATTTGGATTTTTAAGTTGATGTTATCCTTTATTTGAACTTAATGATATTATGTTGCTTGCTTATTTATACCTTTTGCCTATTTATGCACTTTACATTATGTCTCAATTATTTTTTGATCTAACAAAAAGGGGGAGAGGGAAGCTCACACTTAAAAATTTTGATTTTCAAACTTAAAAGTTACCTAGCTAATATTAAGGGGGAGTTATTTTGCAAAGTTTTTCAAAATATCAAAAATTTCAAGTTTTAGTTTTGTTATATCAAAAAGGGGAGATTGTAAAACCTATGTTTGATTTTGATATAATTAAGTTATTAAGAATTAAATTGAAAACTTGAAATTGATTTCTAAGTCCCTTTAATAATTTATAAATCACCAACACTTTTAACTGATTTGAAAAACTCAAACTTCAAATATTTTCTAAGTGTTCTAAGGCCAAAGTATTGAAAATCGTCCAGGTGTATCGATACGCTTTCAGCCGTATCGATACCTTTTTTACAAAGTTGGCTACTAGAAAGACGTGTTTCGATACGCTATTAACCGTATCGAAACATCGTATCGAAACAGATTTCATCTGTATCGATACGCCCTCTCTGCAAAACTAAAGGAGTTTGAATGGTGTACCGATATAGCTTAACCCGTATCGATACGGTATTAATTGAATTTTTAATTTGAAGTGTTTTAGATGTTTTCGACCGTTGGTGTCAGTCGTTAGGTAACTAACATTTAAAGTGGTAGTTGTCTTGTATCGATACAGTGTACTCCCGTATCGAAACAGAGACTTCTAGTGAGCTAAGTTGAGAAAAAAGTATCGATACGGTCCCTTCCGTATCAAAACGGTCCTTGTCCCGTACCGATACGCTTATGAGCGTTTCGATACGCCCTCTTTATTATGTACAACGGCTCTTCTGTTTTGAGATAGGTATCGATACAACTCCCCGTGTATCGATACAGATAGCTGCAGAAATGCATTTATGGTGGAAAGAGAGGGTCCCAACGGCTATAATCAATACCCTAACCACCCAAACGGCTAGAATTGATAGAGAAGGTATAAATTGAAGCTCTTTGAAGACCAGCAACAACTATTGCATCAAAGATAAACATCCAAGCAAAAATCCAACCTCAAGTGTGCCTATTTTCCAATTTCTTGTAAACCCTAAATTGAGTTGTATTCAATTCTTATTCTATCTTCAAATTTGGGTTGAGTGTTGTACTTCAAGGGAAATTATTGTATTTGAGAGATATATTTCTTGTCCAATTTCTTCTTTGTTTATTTGTGAGGGTTTGGTCAAATTTTGGGTAGAAAATTTGACCGGTTGTGTAAAGGTTACCTCCTAAGCCTTGAAAAGGGGAAGAAAAAATTAGTGAATTGTTGCAAATCCTTAGTGGTAGCTAAGGTGGTGGATGTAGAGTTCATTTGGAACTTGAACCACTCTAAAATCCTTTGTTCTTCATTTTTAGTTGTCCATTCACTCTAACAAAGTTTTAAAATCCCAATTCACCCTCTATTGGTCTTGATCAATCTATCGATCCACTCAACAATTTAGCACCTCTATCATTTACGTACTCGGTAGAGATTAAGTCGTTCTAATCCCTTCGGCCCTGACAGACGGTTATTCATTTTAGAACTAAAGGGTATAATTGTCATTCTGATTAATTAAGAATTCTGGTGCTCGAAGGCAGTACAGTTTTTTTGGTCATTACGATCATTCCAATTAATTCATTCATTACTGTCGTATGGATCAGCTCAGGAATACAATGATATTTCCAGTAAATTCGCCTTCATGTATTATACATTCATGTGTTATACAGAGCTCTGGGGAAAATCCAAGTTTCTTTTAGTATCACACGCATTTGAATAATGATGCCGAAGTATTTTCCAAAAGAACATACATCTTTGGTAGGGTAATTTTTTTCAATCAGTTCGAATGTAGATTCCAGGTCACTTCCTTTATTAGGAGCAGTTTAGTCATTCTTATACCTCAAGGGCATTTCTGTAATCTTATATCCAATATCCCTTACTCCATATTCTGGGAATTGATTCTTAGACACTATTGATTGAGTTGCGGATTTAACTGTATTATTTATTACTATTAGAACTTTCGATACTTTTGGTCTATTAATATTCTTATTCGAATATTCTGGTTTTAATAATTTTCATACTTATTTCTCGTATCTAATTCGGCTTAAGCAGAGTTTACCATACACTTCATCATAAGCATGCATGCGTTAACTAGATATCAACATGTACATAAAGCATACATGGGTAGTATTGTATTACCTTTAATCTGAGTCATATCGGTCGACCATGATACGACATTCGAATACCCTCGAATCCAAATTCAACGTCCCACGACATCTCGAATAGGAAGATACATGGATACCTTCAATATAAAAAATCACATTTCAATCCTTATTCACCAAGCTCTTAACCAAAATTAAATACATAAACAAGTTCGGGTTCAAGGTCAGGTTCGGAGGCTTTCAGATCAGAATTTTGCAAAATGGGCTTCAAAATCAGACTCAGAACGTCGAAAAACATGAAATATGAGTTTTTGGAAAAGTTAACTTTTTGGTCAATGGTCAAAGTCAACGCTGACATCAACAGGTCAACGAGGTCAGAGTCAACGCTGACGCCAGCAAATCAACGGGCTGAGGTCAACTGAGTTGACTCGACTGACTTATTGTGCTGACTCGAGCTGAGTTGACTCAGTGGCTGACTCGGACTGAGTTGACTCGTCAGACGGGTTGGGCGTCAGGTTCGGGTCGGACACGAGTCGGGTCGGGTACTGGTATTGGTTGGGTTAGACTCGGTTTGGACTCAGACCGGGTTGGACCGATTCAGCCCAGTTGGACCGGTTCAGACCGGTTCAAATCCTTAGACAGCAAAAAAACCTGATCACTCACCCTAAGGCATATCGATCGTCAGGCGGTCGTTGGAGATGCCTTTTTGCGTCGAATCTGCCAGAAAAATAAAGCTCATCACTCTCGAAGTTAAACCAACCCAAAATATCCACCAAACAAGTTAGAATCTCATCGGGTTTACCTGAGATTACCAAACAACGACCAAAAGGCGATGAAGCTCCGATGAGACTCTCGTTGGTGTCGAAACAACGATCATTCAGATGGGTTTTGCTCATCTCACACGCTGGATATGTCTCAACTGTCGATGCGCGCAGCCGGTGACAGAGACGACCGGAAAAGAGGAAAAACGATCAATGTTCTAGAGGTTTCGACGAGGCTTCAACACAATTTTCACGGCGAACGGTGGTCGTTTACCGCGAGTGGGGAAATGGGCGAGGTCGGGTTGTCGCGGCGCTTCCGATGATGCTGACGGTGTTTGTCACGACGCGACGATGGCCGGGATTGAGGACGGTGAACGAGGGTGGTTGAGGAGAGAAGCTTGAAAATTCTAGAACCTCTCTCCCCAAATTAGATTCGAAAGGTCGCTCAGGGGTAAATGAAAAGTCAAACTAGACTTATTTAATTCAAAATAAAAATTCCCAAATATTAACTTCAAAACTAATTCAATATATCACTTGGCTCAATGATTAAACATGAGGGGTTGAATGCTTTACTAAAGGTTGTGGGTTCAAAACCTCACAACATCATTCTACTTCGTTTCATTTTTTTCAGCCTTACACAATTATTTGTTTTTTACTTAAAATAAATCAGAGTGTTACAAAAAAGTTGTTCAGCAGAAAGGTGAGTAAAGAAGAACGAAAAAATGAGGAACACCTTCGATTTTCAATAAACCACCAAGTATGAAATACAAATTTTTGTTTTAAAGGAATTTCGGATGAAAAATTAAATAAAAAAGTGTTTGATCAGCATTTCACAGTTTCAACTTGTTGAACCAGTTTGTGGACTCTCTTTATTGAAGAAGATTGAAGAAATTCATGAAGGGAAAAAGTAGGGTGAATGTTAGATAATTAGTCAGCAATTAGTTTGTTAATTAGTTAGTTTGATAAGTTGTTAAGCTGTTAAGTGTTGGGCCATCTATAGGCTGTTAGTGGTTGGGTTATAAATACACAAATATTGTAATGGGTTCACGACCCCAATTAAATTTATATTTTCAGTAAAAGTTTCAGATTACTCTATTACTTTCTTTGTTTATTTTACCTTTAAAAACCTAGCCACCGATAACATACATCTTCACCGTCAGTCATCAAGCTCATGCCAATATGTCTCCATTCGCACAGCTATCTGTTGTTCGCTCAACTAATGTAATTCGTTATCCGCTAATTGCTAAACATGGCCAAAGGAAAGAAGTAAAATTTTAATATGTGTTTAGTTGGAGTTGAATCCAGGCTTAGAGCACGGGGAGCTTAATGTCTAGCCACCAAGTTAAGCTGCTATCTTGGGGTTTAATTACCACTTATTATATTTATTCATTATCTCATATTTTAAAAGTGAAGAAAATAAAATTAGACCTTTCAAAAAAAGAGAAAATTAGCGTGTAAAGGGAAATTCAAACACATGACTTTTGGACAGAGGACAAAAAAACTTACCACTAAACTAGCTAGTTATTTTTATTCATTATTACCAAATATTAAATTTAATTAGTTTAATTGTGATTATCCTTAATTATAACTTAAATTAAAGTATATTTATGAGATGGACTTTGTTTTTTGTTTCTAATATAATATTTTAAAAATTATTGAAATTGATATTTTTTCTAAATTTTATTTTTTTCTAGTTTTTTTTTTCTATTTTTAATTATTTAATTGACAACAATATACAAAAATAAATTAAAAATAAAATTTATTAAAAAAAGCTTAAAGGTCAAATTGGCCCTCAACGAAAAATCAAAAAACCAATTAAGCCCTCATGAAAATTTTGAACCCAATTTAGCCCTCATAATTGAAATTACACTCAATTTGGCCACTCCGTTAGTTTGACCGTGTTGACCGTTAATGTCCTCTAACGGTCAAAGATATAAGGACACATGGCACCCTCTAAACGTGCCACGTTATCAAACTTAATTTTTTTTTTAAAAAAATCTACAAAAATTATAATAAGTTTATAAAAATTCATAAAATTTTTAAAAATTAAAAAATATTAAATTAATTTAATATTTTTATTTGATTTTTTATTAAAAACGTAAAATAATATTTTTTTTACCCAAGTATCATTTCTTTTAAAAAAGCTAATTTGTAAAAAAAAAATTAGAACCGATTAAAAATTGGGCATTTTGAAAATTGTGAGGGTTTTGGGGTTTTGGGAATCTATGATGGGAAATTAAAACTGATTTGAGGATTTGTAAATATAGGGTTAGGGTTTTAAATTTTGGGCATTTTAAAAATTTTAAAATTTTGGGTTTTATAATTAAAAATATTTAAAAATATATATTTTTAATTATTATTTCATTTCAATGTATATATATTAATTATTATTACAATTATTTTTAATATTTTTCGATTTTATGTAAAAAAATATTTTTTTTATAATTGTATACACTAATTTTAATTTTTTTGCACATTTTAATTTTTTACTATTTTTCTTGAATTTTAAATAATTATATATTTTTTAATTTTTTATACTTTTAATTTCTTTTTCATTTTTTAAATAATTTTTGAATTTTACATATATTATTTTATAATTTTAAATATTTTTAAAAATGTTAAATAATATTTACACGTTTGATGATGTGGCACATCTAGAGTGTGCCACGTGTCACCATCATAATAATTAATTTTTAGTTAACGGTCAACTTAATGGAAGGGTTAAATTGATTTCAATTTGAATTTTGAGGGCATAATTGATCGTAATTTGAATTTTGAGTGCTTGATTGAGTGAAAATTTTTCATAAGGGTTTAATTGGTTTTTTATTTTTCTTTGAGGGCCAATTTGACTGTCAAGCCAAAAATAAATTTAATTTTTAATTTATTGAGAATGATATTTTTTATTTTTATATGTTATTTAATGTTCTTTTTTATTTTTATATGGTTGACAAATATTTAATTAAAATTAGAAGAAAAATCAAAATTTAAAAAATAAAAATAAATTTAGAAAAATATATTTTCAATAACTTAAAATTATTATATTAGAAACAAAAAACAAAGTTCATCTTATAAATATACTTTAGTTTATGTTATAATTAAGGATGACCACAATTTAAACTAATTAAATTTAATGTTTAGTAAACAAAACTCAATATACCTAGCTAGTTTGGTGGCAATAGGTTGGTTCCATATCCATGAGTTTTGGGTTTGATTTCCCTTGCTTACTAATTTTTACTTCTTTATGCACTAGGTTTGAGTTCAATTCCCTCTAAACATGTGTTTAAATTTTCCTTCTTTCCTTTTTCTTTAAACCAATTAGATGATGTCATAATTAATTTTATAATATTTTTTAATACCACATCATCACCTAATTACACGTGGACAAGCCACGTCAGCAATCTAGTCCACATGGATGTGCCTAGTCAGCAAAAAAGTTGATCGTTAATCAACTTGCGATTTCTATCCAAATATGGTTATTTTGACCAAAAATTGAAACATTAAGGGCTTAAATGCTCCAAAAAATAAAATAGGAGCTAAAGTGACCAAACAATCAAATGTTGGGGGCTGATTTTGGCTTTATACTTTTTATTACTCTAATTTTGTAATGGACAATTGAGTCTTTTACTCGTAGCTCATGTATTTGTCCCATAAAAACTTTTTTTGTCAAAACAATTCTTAAGCTCATGAATATTTTGAAAAGCTTAAAAATTTGGATTTTATTGATAACCCGATTTTGAATTAAAATGGGGTCTCACCGACTTTTTGGGTTATATAGGTCAGACACCTAAGAAAAACTATTAAAAGTTAAATTGGATTCGACGGCACAATTACGTATGGAGAATAATTAGCACTCAAACACTTTGAGAGGTTATGTATTAATCTATGAAAATTTGAAAGCCAGATCTTTTGTGGGAAATCTCGAGCATTCCCCAACGTTTAGGAGAACGCTGAAAATCAACCGCACTCGAGAAAATGCTTCAATTTTTATGCAAATGCTAGAAAAATACAAAAATTCACAACTCTTTAGAATAATCTTGGATTCTCCAACTTCTAAGAGAATCAATACATATTCCTCAAAACCCGAAGGATTCTATAACGATGTATTTAAAAGAACCGAAGGTAAAATCTTTTGTAATGTAGTCTCAATATTCTTCAACATCTAGAAGAATATTAAGAACCCACTTCACACGAGATAATACCTCATTTTTATGATGTATTGTGGATGTTAAAGCAAATTGAAGTGTGGAACTTGAAAACCGAAAATAAATAAGCATATTAAATAACAATGATGAAATTGAATTAAAATAAAGTACTAATGTGGAAATTAAACGAAGCAAAAGTTTTAAAAGGGAGTAAATTGCAAGGAAAACAAAATTAGGGCATCAAAAGGTAAAGAACAACGAATAACAGAAATATATTGCTATAATAAAAAAAAATAAAAAAAAAAGAGAAGATGGAGATGAAGTCGCCACAGGCCACTTTGGTAGGCTGTACACCGTTAAAAATTAACTAGATATTTAAAAATTTAGGTTCGAGAATCGGTTACGCGTGGGAAAGGATTAGCACCCCACAATGCTCAAAATTGGTACCGTGTTAAACAAGTGTTGTCATTGCAAGAAAGTGAAAATTCAAATTATTACTTTAAAATTTAATTCCCAAAAAACTGATCTAAGGAGAATATTTCTTTATTTACGAAAATCAAGAAAGATGACACTTGAATGAGTTAAGATATTACTTTCTAACCAGTTCCCGAAATAAATTAGAAAAATATCCGCATACAAAGATATGTTCAAAAAGGAAAATATTATATATAATAATAACATAATATAGTATACACATATATATTATATAATTATAATACACATATTATATACTAATAGTGGTAATATAAATATACAAATATATTTACACACTTATGCTATAATTATAATAGTTGTAACGCCCGTGTTTTGGGTTAGGAGTTAGGCGTGTGTGTTTGGTTGAGTCATCAAAATCGGTTTAATTTAATTAGACCTTAATTTTGAGTTAAATGAGATTTAATATTAACATGATGGCATTTTTGTAAATAGCTTGAAAATAAAGAAAGACCACTTTTTTGAATAAAAAGGAAAAATAAAAAAAGCTCATCTTCTCCCACCTTTTGCTTCCAACGTGAAATACACCCCAAACCCTCTCTAAACCCCTAAAACACTATTCCATTCAATCTCTCCGCCAAATCAAGAGCTTTTTCGAAGGTAATTTCATTTCTCAACTCTCCTCATCATCCCCATCATTTTCATGGTCTTAGATTTCAAAACTATCAATATTTGCATTTTTCAGGTTTAAGAAAAGTTTAGATTTTTAATGGGTTTTTCATTTGTTTTTGATTTGTTGAGTTGGGTTTTGAATTAATCTCACCCAAAGACACTTAACGTCTTAAAATGGATGGATTTGAAAAAAATCCCGAAATGGGTCTTTGGGGCAATTTTCAAAGTGTCTAAACTTGAGTTTTTGATGTGTTTTTGTGTTGGGTTGAAGGGTTGATGGTATAGGGTTATTAGGGAAGTGTTTTGGAAGCTTTTAGATGTCATTTGGGTGTTTGAAATTGTGGTTTTCAGCTGGGTATTTGGGGAGCACGAAAATGGGAGTTTTTGTGGTTAGTTTGGATTTGAATTTGTGAAGCTTTGGCATGTGGTTGTGAGTTGGGTTTGTGGCTGAGTTTAGCATTGAATTGGTTGAGTAATATTTGTGTTTTGATTGGTTAGAAGCAAGAGGAAGCATCGGGATCGAATCCGGAAATTGAGGAGGCTTGACTTGCTTGCTTGGTTTGCTAAGGAAGGGTGATGAGTAAAACTTTAAATTGTTTTAAAGTTGGTTCAAGTGTGTGTAGTGGAGGTATTGAAATGAGCTTTGTAGGCCATTCCAAGATAGAAGTTAAATTGGTAGTTTAACTTCTGGTTTGTTAATGAGCTTTAGATGCATATACCTATATTGATCTTGTGAAATATGAATTGACTTTGTATGTGTATACATTGTTGTGTGTGATGATGGTTGTATGATAAATGATGGTTGTTGTGATGTTGTTTAAAGTAATTGGCACTAGTTAACTTACCGGGTGTAAATGGTCGATCATTAGGATTAGTGTGCACACGTTTGAGTCAAATTCGCGCGTGGCCTTGATGGCGTTGAGTCATCAAGGAGGAGTACGGTGATGTAATATTTCACCAAAAATTATTCATATTATACGTGATGATGAGTGGAATCCCATCCGTAGGGCATGTCGTGATGAGTGGAATCTCACCCATGCAAGGTCCGGTGATGAGTGTAATCCCACCGAGGTAATGTTGTTGTTGAGAGTAAATCCGCACATCCGAGTAAACTAATAGTGGCCAATGTACTTGCTCTTATGATTATGATGTTGAGATATTTGATTTATATTGTTGAGCTTAATATGAAGTAAGATGACATATTTATGACTCTTGTAATGCTAGTTAGGTTGATATGAGATGCCTATGTATGTTTTGTGTGGTGTTAAGAATTGCGTGCTTGAACCCTACATTGTCGTTGTTTTGGTTTTTAGAGCATTCTCACTAAGCTTCTAGCTTACGTTCTCATTTTCGACAATGCAGATCAGTAGCTTGGAGTTAGCAAGGAGCAAGGCGAAGGGGCATTCCAAGCTTGTAATTGCTCAAGTATGACTTAGTAAATAAAGTAGTAGATTAGCAATGAGGTTACTATGTGTTTTGTGTGAGCGTTGTATGACTCATAGATGTTGATGATGTTTATGCTTTGCTTGAATTTGTAAACCATGTTATGTCTTGTTGAATGCTTGTGTTGGATGGTTATGCCCTTGGATGTTTTAAGTTGCTTTTGGTTGGCATGTAAACCTTTGTGTGATGACTTGTGCCATTTGGCCTTTTTGAGCTCTTAAGCATGCCTATTTATGCAATATTTATCATTGTGTGAATGCCATGTGTAGATGCCTTGTTAATCATCTAAATTGCTTTATATGTTAATTCTTGGTTGTAGTATGTGGCATGAATGTTTGTATGTGGCTAGGGAAGTTCTAAAATGCATTTAGAGTTGAGTCTTGTGTTGTTCTGCTGAAATTTGGAGACTTGCAGTGCAGGGCGTATCGGTACGCCTAAGGGCCGTATCGATACGGTCTTACCAGCAGGACTCAGTTTTGGCTTGGCGTACCGATACACGGGGGGTGTATCGATACGCTCTTTGCTCACTGGAATTCTGAGAATTTGGTGAGTTTTTGGCGTATCGGTACGGTTTTATCTCGTTGACCACGAGATGTTGACCGAGAAGGGCGTATCGATACGCTCAAGGGCTGTATCGATACAGTCTTCCCGTGTTGACTGAAGAGTGTTGACTTGGTCAAGGTGTATCGATACGCTCTTTGCTCATTGGAATTCTGAGAATTTGGTGAGTTTTTAGCGTATCGGTACGGTTTTATCTCGTTGACCACGAGATGTTGATCGAGAAGGGCGTATCGATATGCTCAAGGGATGTATCGATACGGTCTTCCCGTGTTGACTGAAGAGTGTTGACTTGGTCAAGGTGTATCGATACCCTTGACTAGTGTATCGATACGGCATGCTCTGTGACTTTAAAATAGACTGTTTAATGTGTGGTTTGAGGTTCGAATGTGTTTCTTTCTTGATGTTTTCCGCCGACGTGATCACTTAGGAATTAATATGTCTTTAGACAAGATTAAAATAAAAGAAATTTTCTAGGGTTGCTAACCGAAGGGGAACCTTAACGGGTTTCGCTTCGGTTTTCCCCGTGTAGCCTACTCGGACCGATCACCTGGCCAGACCGGGACGAGGTAGTTACAATAGTTTAGCATCACTTTTGAAAAGTGATTTTTAAAAGTGTTATTAGAAAGAGATTTTGAAAAGAGATTTTAAAAAGTTGGTTGTAAGATTTTAGTGTTCAACATTGTTGTCAAAATGTACTTTTAAGAAGGTAGATGACCATTTTGGACATGATAGTGTAAGTTACATATATGTATATGTGTATGTATATATATAAATGATATTCAAATTCTCTAATGTTATAATATATGAAATATACCAACTTAAATTATTATAAACATATTTTTATTAATAAATATTTTTTAATAATTATACGCGTTCCATGAAAATATAACAAATTTAAAATATTTTATTTAAAAAACTTGACATAAATAAATATATATCATTTTAAAATTAAAAAAAATAATTATTAATTATACAATTATATCTTCGTAAAGAATTATAAAGTATAAATAAATAAAATAGCAAAGGAAGGTTAAAATTGTAATTTGGCTCTTAAAATCACTTTTACAACCGCAAAAGCTAAAAAATTTAGCTTTTGCGTTTGGGTTGAAAATCACTTTTCAAAAATAGTTTTTCTCTAAAAGCTAGTTGTTTAGCACAACTTTTAGCCTGAAACCAGCTTTTAAAATCAAAAGCTAATTTAAAAAGTAATGCTAAACAAAGCGTAAATATAATATAGTATACTTAATATATTAAATATGTTAATATAATATAAATTACGTTAAATAATAATAATAATAATAATAATAATAATAATAATAATAATAATAATAATAATAATAGTAATAATATGCATCAAGGACTAAAACAAAAGAAAAACAAATTAGGGGAGCCAAACTGAAAGTAATTAGGGACCATATAGCAAAATCTAGAAAAACTCACAGGGATGAACTGCGTGATTAAACCATCCGACAGAGGCAAAAGTAAAAAAGGCTTGGGGCGAGGGGACTTAGTACATAATTTTTCTAGATTTTATAACCTAAAATATTTTAGACCAGATTCATTCCTTGTTACTTTTTTTAGTTTAGCTGATCATCTCCCCTTGTTTTCTCTTTTTCAAACCTTTTTTTTTCTTTCAAAAACACTAAATCGCCCCTTTTTCTATACTAACAAGTGAAGGCTTCAAAGATCCGATGAACAATGGCATCTTTGATCTGGCCATGCACGGCGATGAGGGTTCGAGATCAAACCGAAGCAAATGGAAGTTTGCTTCCAACACGTTTGTCGAACAGATAATCTTGTGGCGTATCACATGGCAAAGTTTGGTTCATTCGAAGATTTAGAGATTCAACGATTCTATACTCCACCGGCTTCAGTCACGGCCCTGTTACAACATGGTGCTGGTGCCATGGGGTATTGAACCCGTGGACTATGCTTATTAAACCAAGGCTTTAGCCAACCAGGCTAAAGCAATCCTTTGCATTTGTTTAGATCATTTTGACCTTAAACTATGGTTTTTAGGTTTGACTAAACATTAAATAAAAGTCTGACTCCATATTTACCCAATTAAATGCTTATGACCCAAATCTCAAAAACCATTCGTCTTCTCCTACCCACCCCCTTCGACCACCGTTCGATCCGCCTCCACCGTCGTGTCGTGCTGCTCACCGCCGGTGCCGAGGCGTTCCCCGTCGAGTCCCGACCATACCCATGGCCTTCACGCGCATTTTTGAGCCACCGTTCGTCGGAAAAATATGTTTGAAGTTTCAACCGAAAACCTAGTTCCCCCACGTTTTCATTTCTGTTTTCCGTCGTCGTCTGTGGTTTGTTGGTTGCTCCGTTGTCAGCAAGGAGTTACTTACTTCAGGGCGAGCAAAACCCAAGCAACGGATCGTCGATCTGTTACCGATAAGCCCCTCATCGGAACCTACGTGGTTTCCGACGGTGAATCGCAATTTCGGGCTTATTTCCGATAAAGTTTTGAGTTATCTTGAGTTTTCAACTTGGGGGTTTGAACCTTGGTTTAACATTCTTTTGTTTTCTGGCAGAAACACGGCGTTTCGGGCCTCCGACGAAGATTCCGGCGACCGTCCGACGACCCTGGAAATTTTTGGTTAAGAGTCGGTCTGAATCGTCCGACCCAAGCAGCCTGACCCGACCCGAGTCCAACCCGACTGAGTTAAATCGTCAGAGTTGACTCAGCTGACCTTGACTTGTCTGATGACGTCATGCTGACGCCAGCGTTGACTTGACTGCTGACGCCAGCGTTGTCTTTGACCAAAAAGTCAAAATTTTCAAAAATGCTCTATTTTATGTTTTTCGACGTCCCGAGTTCGATTTTGAAGCCCGTTTCGTGAAATCTCAACCCGAAAGCCTTCAAATCAAACCTTGAACCCGAACTAGTATATGTATTTAATTATTCAGTTAAGGACTTTGTGAATAAGGTCTGATCTTGGAGTTTGTGTATTTTGAAGGTGTTCAAAGTTCCTTGTATCTGAGATGTTGAGGGACGTCGAATTTGGGTTCGAGTGTGATCGAATGAAGTATCATGAATCGACCGGTGTAGCTCGGAGTTGAGGTAATACATTACTACCTTTTGTATGCTTTATGATACATAGCGGTATCCAGTAAACGCATGCATAATTGTGTTTAAGCGTATGATTAATTCTGTTTATGCCTAAACAAATATGGAAAAAGGGTAGTAAACTAGTTGAGACTAGTACTCGGTTAGAAAGATGGGTGACTTAAAGAACTTTCGAGACCTAAGAATGATTGATAAGACTGTGATGCTCTAAATTGGGGTTTTGCTTGTTAATGATTTAAATTTCTGAAATGCTAAGTTAAGAGATGATGAAAATACCTCTGAGAGTAATGCGATATGAGATTTTGCTCTTTATCTTATAAACAACCGATTCATCGAAATATCTCGTTATACTTGGAATGACCTAGTAATAAGATTTGCATCTCCGGGAAAGTAAACATTTAAGCTATTCTTGAATTCTGAATAATTTCCAAAGACAAATTTACAAGAATTTTTCACATGTCCAGAGCTACTAATGGTGTAATTATCGGATTGACTAAAGCGTCTGAAATGACAAAGAGGATTGAAAATATTAATAAGGCGGAATTAATCGGAACAACGTGATGACCAAAAAAAAGGATTGAATTACCCTCGGGCACTAGATGCCAAAATTAACCGAAATGATGAATATATCCTCGAGATCGGAATGAAGTGAACAGTTGGAACAACCAAAAGGCTCATAATTTTTGGAACACTCTCGGATATGAAGCATCCGAAATGCTTGCGAATGCTAAAAATGACTGAAGGTACCTCTACGACTGGAATAAGGAACACCAATAAAGCCAAACAATATAATGACTTTAAAATGGTAATTTACGACCCGTGTTTGTTTGTCGTTTCTGATACTATCGTAATTTTGGAAAGATACCATGTGGCGACATGTTCGGGTTATTTGGAGAAAGTACTTAGTTATTGGTAAGAGCAACATGTTTCCTCAAAAAAATATATATATTCGATGCTATGGAACGAGTTCGGGTGTTATATACATGTTCAGGAATTTGGAAAAATTTCCGCTTGGATACATGTTTGATCTCTCGTAGTAAGTTCAGTGGATGTAAGGTGAAGACGATCTGTCTTGTTGTTACGCTGTAATCAGTTCTGGAAATGAATGCTTAAGATGTATTTATCCGATTATATTTCAAACTCTGTGTTGGTTCAGTTTACCAAATTACCCCCCGAAGGTCAGTATGACCAACAATACTCTCGTAAGCTTTAACGATCGAATCACTCTCGATATATCTGAAATCCCAACGATTTTGATGCATCATCTTTCGATGTTGATTCGATCTGTCTTATCGAACCCCCTATTCGTAGGGACCTCGTTCTGAAATCAGTCCAATTGTCAAATGTCATCTTTCTGATATCTATCAAGTACCTCTAAGAAATAAATTGGGCCATAAAGCGTGTACCATGTATCTGTAAGTACTTTCTGTTCTAAACCAAGACCATATGCTTAAAATTTAAAAGTATGATACTGTAATTCGAAAGGAAAGCAATTCTCTGACTTCTGACCTTTGATATGAAAAATATATTTGATATATGACATTAATACGAAATAATAATAATGATAATAAAATAAATTTGATATATGTCTTCTGGTATAAAAATAGATTTGATACCTATTTTCTGTAATACTGTCTTCTGAATATAAACTGAAATCATCTGAGGTATATTATCTAGGATATAAATGTTGATCTGTAGGCTCAGCGCTGGTAAGTCCTTCTGTACTTAAGCTCCTACGCCCACGGGCCTAGGGTAAGTCTTTCTGGACCTAAGGCATCCCCTTAGGTAGGCTCCTACGCCTCAGGCCTAAGGTAAGACCTTCTATATGCAGTTCAGGGGGACTGTATTTTGGAGTTCGGTTGGGATAGTTAAGTAAATTAATAAAACTTTCTGACCTCTTCTGAAACATACCCTACTAAATTAATGTATCAATGTTGAACCCTCAGTAAACTTACAATTCATGTTTAATGGACCCCTCTGAACTCCTTGATTTAACTTCTGGAAATCTGAATCTCTGGCTTTAGACTCACCTCTTACGGTTCGAGTGATCAAATAAAGAACAACTCTGTGACCTCCTAATAATGCTTCCCAAATTATCGAATCGTAATTTGAGTTTACCGTTGCTTAATTCTTCATGACAATGTTAAGTTGTCATATACCTACTTGTACCTTTAGCATCTCCTGGTAGTTTGTATTACTGAGCTTTCCGAAGCTCACATTGTTTTTACCATCACAGGTTAGAAGATCGACTTTGTCGCAGCTGTCAACGTCGGTATGAGAGTTTCTTTGGCTTGCTTGCGGAGTATGGTATCTGTATAACTAGGGGGCATGTATGTCATGTTTTTATTTATATTCGGATTTGAAACTTGTATTATATTATGGCATTGTCTGTAAAATATTTTTCTGAAGTTTTTATTATGTGTTTAAATGACATCCCGAAATGATATTTTAAATAAAAGTTGATTTTTTTTGTTTAATAAGTGTTTCAAGAAAATGTTTTTTTATGGGTATTTTTACTGTGGGTCGCTCTTGTGACCCTAATATGCCTTCCTAAGATCCGTTGTAACGCATAGGCGGGTCTAGGGGGTTACATTTAGTGGTATCAGAGCTTAGAGTTGCGTCTTTCTGGGTTGATCGGCCGATCATCTGTCGTAGGGTGTCTGGTCTGTGCATGCCCCTAGATCATAACCGTACTCCTCCGAGCCGAAACTCTGATGTTGAATTATTTCTCCTGAAATAACCAAATCTGAGTATTCTGCCTTCTGTAGCTCAACATCTGCTTACAGGAAATCTCTATAACGTTCGTCTGTGTTTTGAATTAAATGGTTGAATTTGAATCTGGATAAGGAACTTGAGATGGTTTGTACTTGTGAATCAGATTAAGAATAAATGTTTGATCTTGTGGGATAACCGATGTAAGATTTCATGAAAGGCTATTCAGTGATAACGATTGTGTCTGAAAATACCCTAACGGAAATGTGAAAAAAAAAACTCTATGAACTTCAGAGAGAAGTGTTTGTGATTGTGCCGAAAGTGTATAATCTGTGGTACCTCTATTAAACACGAAAGAAATAGTTGTCTGAATATTACGTTGAAGGTAAGTGATATCCACTAATGACCTTAGTTGTGTTCGATCAGTATGAAGAAAGGCATCTCCTCCATGGTGTGGCTTGGTATATCTATAAATATCATCCCTGACTGAAATTTGGTGTTACATCCTGATTCTGGAAGGCCCTGGTTGAGGCCTTGAGTACTCGTTTGTATTTCAGGTACCGCTTTTCTTCCATAAATTGATATTCAACCTAGTAGAATGATTAAGATTATAGAGAAGATACATCAAGTATGTAAGTTTTGACTTCTGTAGTAGATGGAAAGATTCCGACCCCTAGTTGAGACCATTATAATAACAATTATGAGACCTGTGTTCGTTTGACTTCATAAGTTCGGTATGGATTCACATGTTGTATTCTGATTGGTTGGTCTGAGATGTATAATGGGATGACTTTGGGTCTAAAGGACAATTCATGTGACTGAGAACTCTATCATATTGATCAGTGGTCGTCTGAGAATCCTGAGAAAACAAGGATACTCTGATGGAATTGTTTTGGTACATGAAGAGATGAAAGAGCAGTTCTGCAATTCTTCGACTCTGATAAATTTCGAGGACGAAATTCCTTTTAGGGGTGGAGAATTGTAACACCCTAAATGTTGGGAAAAAATGAACAAAAATAAGATTATTGCTGTCATGGGGTATTGAACCCGTGGCCTATACTTATTAAACCAAGGCTTTAGCCAACCAGGATAAAGCAATCCTTTGCATTTGTTTAGATCATTTTGATCTTAAACTATGGTTTTTAGGTTTGACTAAACATTAAATAAAAGTCTGACTCTCTATTTACCCAATTAAATGCTTATGACCCAAATCTCAGAAACCATATGTCTTCTCCTACCCACCCCCTTCGACCACCGTTCGATCCGCCTCCACCGCCGTGCCGTGCTACTCACCGCTGGTGCCGAGGCGTTCCCCGTCGAGTCCCGACCATACCTATGGCCTCCACGCGCATTTTTGAGCCACCGTTCGTCGGAAAAATATGTTTGAAGTTTCAACCGAAAACCTAGTTCCTCCACGTTTTCATTTCTGTTTTTTGGCGCCGTCTGTGGTTTTTTGGTTGCTCCGTTGTCAGCAAGGAGTTCCTTCCTTCAGGGCGAGCAAAACCCGAGCAACGGATCGTCGATCTGTTACCGATAAGCCCCTCATCGAAACCTACGTGGTTTCTGGCCGCGAATCGCAATTTCGGGCTTATTTCCGGTAAAGTTTTGAGTTATCTTAAGATTTCAACTTGGGGGTTTGAACCTTGGTTTAACATTCTTTTGTTTTCCGGCAGAAACACGGCGTTTCGGGCCTCCGACGAAGATTCCGGCGACCGTCCGACGACCCTGGAAATTTTTGGGTAAGAATCGGTCTGAACCGTCCGACCCAAGCAGCCTGACCTGACCCGAGTCCAACCCGACTGAGTTAACTCGTCAGAGTTGACTCAGCTGACCTTGACTCGTCTGATGACGTCATGCTGACGTCAGCGTTGACTTGACTGCTGACGCCAGCGTTGACTTTGACCAAAAAGTCAAAATTTTCAAAAATGCTCTATTTTATGTTTTTCGACGTCCTGAGTCCGATTTTGAAGCCCGTTTCGTGAAATCTCAACCCGAAAGCCTCCAAATCCAACCTTGAACCCGAACTTGTATATGTATTTAATTATTCAGTTAAGGACTTTGTGAATAAGGTGTGATCTTGGAGTTTGTGTATTTTGAAGGTGTTCAAAGTTCCTTGTATCGAAGATGTTGAGGGACATCGAATTTGGGTTCGAGTGTGATCGAATGAAGTATCATGAATCGACCGATGTAGCTCGGAGTTGAGGTAATACATTACTACCTTTTGTATGCTTTATGATACATAGCGGTATCTGGTAAACGCATGCATAATTGTGTTTAAGCGTATGATTAATTCTGTTTATGCCTAATCAAATATGGAAAAAAGGTAGTAAACTAGTTGAGACTAGTACTCGGTTAGAAAGATGAGTGACTTAAAGAACTTTCGAGACCTAAGAATGATTGATAAGACTGTGATGCTCTAAATTGGGGTTTTGCTTGTTAATGATTTAAATTTCTGAAATGCTAAGTTAAGAGATGATGAAAATACCTCTGAGAGTAATGCGATATGAGATTTTGCTCTTTATCTTATAAACAACTGATTCATCGAAATATCTCGTTATACTTGGAATGACCTAGTAATAAGATTTGCATCTTCGGGAATGTAAACATTTAAGCTATTCTTGAATTCTGAATAATTTCCAAAGACAAATTTACAAGAATTTTTCACATGTCCAGAGCTACTAATGGTGTAATTATCGGATTGACTAAAGCGTCTAAAATGACAAAGAGGATTGAAAATATTAATAAGGCGGAATTAATCGGAACAACGTGATGACCAAAAAAAAGGATTGAATTACCCTCGGGCACTAGATGCCAAAATTAACCGAAATGATGAATATATCCTCGAGATCGAAAAGAAGTGAACAGTTGGAACAACCAAAAGGCTCATAATTTTTTGAACACCCTCGGATATGAAGTATCTGAAATGCTTGCGAATGCTAAAAATGACTGAAGGTACCTCTACGACTGGAATAAGGAACACCAATAAAGCCAAACAATATAATGACTTTAAAGTGGTAATTTACAACCCATGTTTGTTTGTCGTTTCTGATACTATCGTAATTTTGGAAAGATACCATGTGGCGACATGTTCGGGTTATTTGGAGAAAGTACTCAGTTATTGGTAAGAGCAACATGTTTCCTCAAAAAAAATATATATTCGATGCTATGGAACGAGTTCGGGTGTTATATACATGTTCAGGATTTTGGAAAAATTTTTGCTTGGATACATGTTTGATCTCTCGTAGTAAGTTCAGTGGATGTAAGGTGAAGACGATCTGTCTTGTTGTTACGCTGTAATCAGTTCTGGAAATGAATGCTTAAGATGTATTTATCCGATTATATTTCAAACTCTGTGTTAATGGTTTCAATTAGTTCAGAGGGACTCGAAAGCTTGATGAGCAGCTAGAATTCCTGAATTTGAAACATCACCGTTTATACATTGTTGGTTCAGTTTACCAAATTACCCCCCGAAGGTCAGTATGACCAACAATACTCTCGTAAGCTTTAACGATTGAATCACTCTCGATATATCTGAAATCCCAATGATTTTGATGCATCAACTTCCGATGTTGATTCGATCCGTCTTATCGAACCCCCTATTCGTAGGGACCTCGTTCTGAAATCAGTCCAATTGTCAAATGTCATCTTTCTGATATCTATCAAGTACCTCTAAGAAATAAATGGGGCCATAAAGCGTGTACCATGTATCTGTAAGTACTTTCTGTTCTAAACCAAGACCATATGCTTAAAATTTAAAAGTATGATATTGTAATTCGAAAGGAAAGCAATTCTCTGACTTCTGACCTTTGATATGAAAAATATATTTGATATATGACATTAATACGAAATAATAATAATGATAATAAAATAAATTTGATATATGTCTTCTGGTATAAAAATAGATTTGATACCTATTTTCTGTAATACTGTCTTCTGAATATAAACTGAAATCATCTGGGGTATATTATCTGGGATATGAATGATGATCTGTAGGCTCAGCGCTGGTAAGTCCTTCTGTACTTAAGCTCCTACGCCCACGGGCCTAGGGTAAGTCTTTCTGGACCTAAGGCATCCCCTTAGGTAGGCTCCTACGCCTCAGGCCTAGGGTAAGACCTTCTGTATACAGTTCAGGGGGACTGCATTTTGGAGTTCGGTTGGGATAGTTAAGTAAATTAATAAAACTTTTTTACCTCTTCTGAAACATACCCTACTAAATTAATGTATCAGTGTTGAACCCTCAGTAAACTTACAATTCACGTTTAATGGACTCCTCTGAACTCTTTGATTTAACTTCTGGAAATCTGAATCTCTTTTGAATCTCTGGCTTTAGACTCACCTCTTACGGTTCGAGTGATCAAATAAAGAACAACTCTGTGACCTCCTAATAATGCTTCCCGAATTATCGAATCGTAATTTGAGTTTACCGTTGGTTAGTTCTTCATGACAATGTTAAGTTGTCATATACCTACTTGTACCTTTAGCATCTCCTGGTAGTTTGTATTATTGAGCTTTTCGAAGCTCACGTTGTTTTTACCATCACAGGTTAGAAGATCGACTTTGTCACAGCTGTCAACGTCGGTATGAGGGTTTCTTTGGCTTGCTTGCGGAGTATGGTATCTGTATAACTAGGGGGCATGTATGTCATGTTTTTATTTATATTCAGATTTGAAACTTGTATTATTTTATGACATTGTCTGTAAAATATTTTTCTGAAGTTTTTATTATGTGTTTAAATGACATCCCGAAATGATATTTTAAATAGAAGTTGATTTTTTTTGTTTAATAAGTGTTTCAAGAAAATGTTTTTTATGGGTATTTTTACTGTGGGTCGCTCTTGTGACCCTAATGTGCCTTCCTAAGATCCGTTGTAACGCATAGGCGGGTCTAGGGGGTTACATTTAGCTTCTTTAATATTGGGCGTTTAGTTCGGTGCATTTAATCGGTTAAGAGGTTTTTAATGAGGTACACAATAAAAAGAAATATAATTTTTTTATACTAAATTGATTTCTTTAATACTCTTGATTTAAAATGAAAAAAAAAATTATATCATATAATCATTTCAAAATATGAAGATGAAAAATGAATTCAATCTCAAATCTAAAATAGAATAAATTTATTAACTATTATGACATTAGGCGGGTAGAAAATAAATTTATATTTTTAGATTTTTAATGTTATTGGAAAGGAAACAATTACTTTTTTATATATTTTTAATAGTTTTAAATAATTTTATTGAGTACGTATATGTTTAACTCATGCTACAAATTCAATCTACTGTACAATAAATATATATATATTAATAAACATTTTTCACATCAATTATAAAAATAAAAATAAGACTCATAAGAGCGTAAGAAGTCTTTGAACTTAAAAATCAGTTAAGTCCTTAGTTTTTTTATACAATTAAGTTATTGAACTAATAAATTGAATCAATAAAGTTCTTTGTTCAACATTGACTGTTGAATCTAATAGTTTTTTTATCAATTGGTGTAGTGCGTCGTGTCACAATGCTGTTACTTGACCTTTTCAAAAAAATTAATTATATTTAAAAATTTTACATAAATATCCTAAGAATTCTAAAAAACTTATAAAAATATATATATTTTCTAAAAATCTATAGATTTCATGATAAAAATGTAGTGTATCATGTGATAGTAATATTTAAAGAAACAACTGTAAAGAATGGTAAATATTGGTCAAAGGGCTTAATTGATTGAATTTATTTGTTCAATAGCTTGATTGGGTAAAAGAAAATTTTAGGAGCTTAATTGATTCTCCCCCAAAAGTTCAAGGACTTTTTACACCCTTAAACCAAAAATTAATTTTAGGGAAATTACTTGATGCACTGCCACTGGAAAGTTTAGAGATGGTAACGAGGCGCGTCGGGTTTATGGTCGCACCAACCCAAAAATTTAAAGTTCCAACCCCGCCCGAGTTTAATATATCTTTATCCCTAACTTGACCATATATAATAAAAGTATAACCTAGCTCGACACCAAAATTTAACAAAAAATCGACCTACACATGAAGAAAATTAATAAAAATATTAAATATAATATATAAAAATACACATAGTTATAAATAAATCGGTTTGAGGAATTTCCACCCAAAACACGAATCCGACACGAAAATCGAATTAAAAAAAAACCTCGACTCTACTGGATCAGGTCTGGTTAAAACTCGGTGGATCTGTTTATAAGCAAGCTTCTAAAGCTGCAACATATCCTTTTTAAGGACCATAAAATTTATAATCTAAACTCTAAATCATAAATTTTAAACTCTAAACCATAAAATCTATTCACAACTATTAAGATTTAAACACATACACTAAAATTTTAAACTCTATTCTTTAAACTTTAAAAATTAAGCGTTTCTAGAAAAGGAGATTCATGAAATATTTTCCCTTAATTTTAGTGAACACTTATAATAGTTACTCTAAAATGTTAGTCTTTGTAAAATATTTCACGATTTGGTCGTTCAAATCCCACAGTTAAAAACGATTTTTATTATTCCGAGATTTATGGTTTTTCTTAATATCAACCGAGATAAATGATAATAAATTCTGTCGAATTCAAATTCAGTTTTTTTTTCCAAAAATTAATATATTGATAATTAATAAGAAAAATCAAATTAGGAAGGAGAAACAAAAAATAAATTTGAACAAGAACATTATAAAATTCTCAAAGTTATAGATATGGATGAAACATTGTCGTTTTTAAAATAAAAGTAGTAAAAGATAAAATTTCAATAGAAATGATAGGATTTATTTTTTAAAAGTTATATTTCCTATATCAAATATTAAAACAAAATCAAATCCCTTAAGATACGGGTGTTCATATCTCAATTTAAATACAACATTTATTACTTGAAGATTATAATCTTTTATTTATAACAAATAAGATAAAAAGTAATGATTTGAGTTCGATTAACGGTCATTCTTTTCCGAAAAAAATATAGACAATTAATGTGAAAAATCAATTAAGAAGGAGAAGTAGGAAATAAATTGAATGAAAACACTAAAAATCTCAAAATTATATATATATATATATATATATATATATATATGGTTCTATTTTGATGCACAAGCTGTGTAAATTTTTTTTACACAATCCTTTTATAAAATTTAAAATCTAAATCACAAACCCTAGCAACCTAAACCCTAAACCCTAAGCCCTAAACTCTAAACTCTAAATTCTAACCATAAACCTTAAATTATATACCCTACATACTAAACCCCTAAACCCTAACATAAAACCCTAAACCCTAAACCCTAAAATTAAAGAGCTTGTGTAAACTTTAGTTTACACAGCTTGTGCATTAAAGTATTTTCCATATATATATATATTAGATATATTTTTTTTCTCATTCTGGTGTGATTCTAAACTAATCGTCTGGAGTATTTTCTTTTGATCATGTGTACTTCCAGCCCCCAAGTCCTTTAAGCTGCACCCATTGAATATCGACAACACCAACCACATGCACACTACAGAGTGTTTTTTTAGATATTAGTAACTGGGCAAACTTAAAAATTAGACACATGATAATAAGTTTTGAAAAAATTAAATTTTAAAAGTGGGTCACTAATATTACGTATTAAAAAAATTGGTCTCCAATAATAAATTTTATTTTAAAAATATGCCCCTAATAACAAGTATTGAGAAAAAACGAACTCATAATAACAAACATCATAAAAATTGAATTTTAAGAGTAGATCTCTTCGAACAAATATCAAGGGAAAAACTGGGTTTCTAATAACAAGTATTGAAAAAATAGCTCTCTAATAACAAGTATTGGAAAAAAAATAAATTTTAAGCGTATACGCTTACCAACAAATATTGGAAAAAATTATACCCCTAATAACAAGTGTTAGGGAAAATTGAACCCCTAATAATAAATATCGGGGGGAAAACCGCGCCCCTAATAACAAATATTAAAAACTTAGGAGCCTAATAACAAATATTTGAAAAAAATAAACCTCTATTTACGTATTGGGGAAAATTGGACCCTAATAACAAATATTTGAAGAAAAAAATTTAAGATTATGCTCATAATAACAAGCATTGATAAAATTTAAGCTCATAATAACAAGTATTGATAAAAATTTAAGATTTAAGAAAAGAATCTTTATTTTATGAGATGGTTACAAATGAGAGGGTGACCTATTTATAGGCTTTCACCTCCTCAATGGACGGTCGAGATCGTTTTGATCCGATAGCTATTATTTTGCCTCCTTGTAACCCCCTCGTCCCGGTCTGGCCGAATGACCGGTCCGAGTGGGTCACACGGGGAAAACCGAGTGAAAACCCCTAAGGATTCCCCCTCGGTTAGCAACCCTATATTTTTTTTTCATTTTAAAATCTTGTCTAAATGAATATTAAACCCTAAGTGATCATGCAGCGGAACAACATATGCGAAACAAAACAAACGAGCTCAACCAATCGTGTTACGGCCAAATTTTAAACTTTACTGCAGGTGGTATCGATACACCTAAGGGGTGTATCGATACCCCTTGACCAGGTCAACTGGTCAAAGTCAACTCGTGGAGACCGTACCGATACACCTGGGAGTGTATCGATACCCTCTTCAGTTGTTGACTTCCCACGGTCAACGCTAAGGGGACCGTATCGATACATGTGAGGGCCCGTACCGATACGGAACTGGACAGTAGCTCCAGGAGCAAAAATGGTATCGGTACGCCCCTTCGCGTATCGAAACGCGACCCTGAACCATGAATGCCGTATCGATACGGGACCAACCGTATTGATACCCCTGCTTCGAAAACACTGGTTTGAGCTGATTTAAGGCACAAGTGGCCCTTAAATCCCTCTCAAACCTCAACCAACACACTAACATGCTTCCTAATGTCAAACCAAGAGATTAGGCATGCTTCAACAAGGATTTAGACGAATCTAACACTAGGCAACGCCACACAAACATGCACTCATACAACCATCATTCAAACACACATATGAACTCTTAAGACATAAGACTAACATTCAAAAGAGCAACTTAGGCATGAGTTAGCATTCATCATAGCAACACAATCATACGAAAGCAAGGTATAAGGGAGTCTATACATGCTCCTAAACATCCAACAACTATCCAACAAAATCATACATGTCCCATTGCTCAACTATTACATGTTTAACATTAAAATCCATACTTGATGAACTCAAGCCAAAAAACACACTTGGAGGCCCTCCACTTGCCCGAGCAACCCACGAACTAAGGATCTGCAATGTTGAACAAAGAGAGCGTAAGCAATGATGCTTAGTGAGGGTAAGCTCTAAAAATAAACCTCAACATTGCAGGGTCCGAGCACGATCTAGCCAAGGTAACACAATCATACCAAAGGTCCACAAGATAAAATGCATGAGAAATAGACAATATTAATGTCATGATCGTAAGCTCAATTTCCATGATACATGTAATCACAAACAAGTATCCCAATAAAAACCATGAACCTCAACACATTGATATATACTTCAAACAACATTGGCACCTAGCTAAGACTCGAATACGCGGATAGACATGTTGGAACTTACATCCAACAACCACATTACCTCACGGTGGGATTTCGCTCATCACCGGTCTCGCGGAGGGGATTCCACTCATCCTCACGCCCCGTCGATGGGATTCCACTCATTACCGACTACATTTAAATACAATTCCGGGCGAACCCGTACTCCTCCTTGGTGACCCAACGCCACCAAGGCCACGCGCGACTTTAGACTCATGTGTACACACTAACATCCTAATGATCGATCATTTGTATTCAAGTTTACTAGTGCCAATATTTACTCATTTCTCATTACTCATTCAATCACATACATGCTTAGCACGTACTCATCAACACCCATCATCATGCATGTCTCAAGCATCATAAGTCCAATCTCATTTCACATGTATAATGCAATATACATAAGCATTCATACCACACATCATACGAGACATACACAACAATATAATGAGTTCATCCAATGGCTCTAGATCAAGTTTAGGATTAGGCTACCACCCTAATCCTAACTCTAGGTGGGTCTACCAAGCCCAACCTAGTCCGTATACTCGAACCAACTAATTTAAAACCCTTTAAAACAATTAACCACTCACCTAAGCTTCCAAGCTCAAGACCAAGCAAGCAACAACCTTCAACTTCCCGGATTCACTTCCGATGCTTCACCGATGCCCAAACTTGATTCTAATCAATCCCAAACACAAACAAAACACCCACAATCAATATCTTATCATCAGAGCTAACCCGAATTAACATTACCAAGCATCTAACACTCAAAATCAACCCCAAAAACAGAATTTTCGAGCAACCCTTAACACCCACTGAATTCTCCCATTTCGAGCACCCAAACAAGCATCAATTTCACCCGAAATGATCCTCATATATCATACTACCTACAGCCCCCAAAATCCAACCTTAAACAGCCCAAAAACACACTTTAAAACCCTCCAAAAACCCTCTCAAAACCCAATTCCGAAAATTCCCAAAAATCACTTGAAATTCATATATGATATACTATTTGACTTCCTCATACTACAACTAAGTATATTAAATCAAATTACTTCATTTATCAACATAAAAATCTCATTTTTAATCAAAATATTCAAAAATGACATTTTCTAAAAACTTCATGAAAATGAAAAAGAAGGGTACTTTTATGAAGGGGAAGAGGAGGGGAAATCAAATTTGCTCTTACCTTTCAATTTGGAGCTGAAATGGAGAAGGGATAAGATGAAATAGTGAATGGGGTAGGGAGTTTTGGTTTCTCGTTGGTGAGTTTTGGAGAGGAAGATGAATAGTAGAAAAAAGAGTGTTTTATTTGACATGTGACATATTTAGGGCTCAAAAGACTATCTTGCCCTTAGTGAAATGGGGTATTTACAAGGGCACACCAACTATGGCTATTAGAGATTAAATTCCAAAACATAGTAAATCAGATTAAATTAATTAAATTTGGAAATGAAACCCGAAATTCTTAGAAACCATTTTAATTATAAAACCGAGTCCAAGATAATATTAAAATATTATTTTCACCTAACCCCTAAACCCGGGTGTTACAACTCTCCCCCACTTAAGGAATTTCGTCCCCAAAATTACCTAGTGGAAACAAATACGGAAACTGCTCGACCATATCCGCTTTCCTCTCCCACGTGGCCTCTTCCACACCTCTATGTCTCCACAATACCTTGACCAACTCTATGGTCTTGCCACGCAACACCTTACTATCAGAAGCAAGTATCTCAACGGGCTCTTCATTATAAGACAAATCCGGATTCAACTCTATCTCCTCAACGGGCATCACATGAGAAGGATCTGATCTATATCTCCTAAGCATAGACACATGGAAGACATCATGAATCTTCTCTAACTCAGAAGGTAACCTCAAACGATAAGCTACGGGCCCAATCCGCTCAACTACCTCATACGGACCAATGAACCTCGGACTCAATTTGCCCTTCCGGCCAAATCTCATCACCTTCTTCCACGGAGATACTTTCAGAAACACTTTCTCACCCACCGAGTACTCAATCTCCTTCCTCTTCAAATCTACATAAGATTTCTGACGATCGAAAGCTGCTTTCAGACGGTCACAAATCAACTTCACTTTTTCTGTAGTTCCTTTAAGCAAATCTGGCATAGGTAACAATCTCTGACCTGTCTCAGCCCAACAAATCGGAGTCCTACACCGTCTACCATACAAAGCCTCATAAGGTGCCATCTGGATACTAGACTGATAACTATTGTGGTAAGCAAACTCAACCAACGGTAAGTGCTTCTCCCAAGAACCCTGAAAATCAATCACACAACAGCGAAGCATATCCTCAAGAATCTGTATCACTCGCTCTGACTGCCCATCGGACTGCGGATGATAAGATGTGCTGAAGTGCAAACGGCTACCCAAAGCACTATGCAAGCAACTCCAGAACCTCGAAGTAAATCTAGGATCCCTATCTGAAACAATAGACTTCGGAACTCCATGAAGTCTCACAATCTCACGAATGTACAAGTTTGCCAACTTGTCTAAGGAATCCGTAGTGTTCACTGCTAAGAAGTGAGCACACTTAGTGAACCTATCAACAATCACCCAAACTGAATTCTTCTTCGAAGGAGACAAAGGCAACCCCGATACAAAATCCATGGCGATCCTCTCCCATTTCCATTCCGGAATCTTTAAAGGCTGTAGCAAACCCGAAGGAACCTGATGTTCTGCCTTCACTCTCTGACAAACCATGCAACGGCTCACATACTCGGCTACATCTCTCTTCAAACCAACCCAGAAGTAATCATTCTTTAAATCTCGGTACATCTTGGTACTACCCGGATGCATAGAAAAGGGACTCGAATGTGCTTCATTCAAAATCTGATGTCTCAGCTCAACATCTTCCGGTACAACAATTCTATCTCTAAAGCACAACAAGCTCTCGCTACTGAAACTATACTCAGTCGGTCTTCCTTCGGCTATGTCCTGAACATGGGGAACTAGGCTCGTATCTTGCAACTGCTTCTCTCTAATTAACTGAATCAAAGAAGGCTTCACTTGCAACTCGGTGATCAAACCACCATCATCGGATACACTTAGTCTAGCAAACATAGCTCTCAACTCAACGGCCACTTTTCTACTCAAAGCATCAGCTACTACATTGGCTTTACCTGGATGGTACTCAATGGTCAAATCATAATCTTTTAACAACTCTAGCCATCTCCTCTGTCTCAAGTTCAACTCTTTCTGTGTCATCAAGTATTTCAAGCTCTTGTGATCGGTGTAAACTATACACTTCTCACCATACAAATAGTGACGCCAAATTTTCAATGCAAAAACAACTGCGGCTAGCTCTATGTCATGAGTAGGATAGTTCTTCTCATGAATCTTCAACTGTCTGGAAGCATAAGCAACAACCCTCCTATCTTGCATCAAAACACATCCTAAGCCTACGTAGGAAGCATCACTGTAAATCACAAACTCCTTACCTGAAACAGGTTGCACTAACACTGGAGCATTCGTCAAAGCTTCCTTCAATTTTTCAAAAGCCTTCTGTCTTGCATCTGACCATTCGAACTTGACTCCCTTTTGCAATAACTTAGTCAAAGGAGAAGCTACTCTAGAGAAGCCATCAACAAACCTCCTATAGTAACCGGCTAATCCTAGGAAACTCCTAATCTCGGTCACGGACTTAGGTTGTTTCCACTCAACAATAGCCTCTATCTTCGATGGATCAACTCGGATACCTTCGGCCGAAACAACATGGCAAAGAAATACAACCTCTCGAATCCAGAATTCGCACTTACTGAGCTTCGCATACAACTGGTTGCTCAACAATCTCTGTAAAACAAATCTCAAGTGCTCATCATGCTCTTCTTCTGTCTTCGAGTACACAAGTATATCATCAATGAAGACAACCACAAAACGGTCTAGATAGTCCCTAAAAATTCTGTTCATCATGTCCATAAACGCTGCTGGTGCATTCGTGAGCCCAAATGGCATCACAAGAAACTCATAGTGACCATATCTAGTCCTAAAAGCTGTATTCGGAACATCACACTCTTTCACCTTCAACTGATAGTACCCGGATCTCAAATCTATCTTGGAGAACACTGAAGCACCTCTCAACTGATCAAACAAATCATCTATACGAGGCAACGGATACTTGTTCTTCACAGTCAACTGATTCAGCTGCCTATAGTCAATACACATGCGCATGCTACCATCTTTCTTTTTCACAAACAACACTGGAGCACCCCACGGAGAGCTACTAGGCCTAATGAAACCACAGTCTAATAATTCTTGCAACTGACTCTTCAATTCTTTCAACTCTTTCGGAGCCATACGATACGGAGCTATCGAAACTGGATTAGACCCTGAAACTGTCTCAATCACAAACTCAACGTCTCTGTCAGGAGGCAAACCCGGCAACTCTTCAGGAAACACATCTGGAAAGTCACATACTGTTCTGATATCTTTCGGTCTAGCTTCACTCATGTCCGGATTCATAACATAAGCTAAGTAGGCCCCACATCCCGAGTCCATCAACCTATGAGCCTCTAAAGCTGACACCACATTAGACAAGAACTTAATGTTCTCGCCCACTACCACTACCTCGTAGTCATCAGAAAGTTTCAGAGAAATTCTCTTTGTCTCAAAGTCCACAACATGAGCAAGGTTCCTCTGAGCATCTACCCTAGGTGCATCAGCCCTAGGCTGGAAGTAGCCACGACCGCACCCACGGCCTCTCTGAAAATCATTAGCTCTCGCAGGAGCCTGAGCAATGTTAGGTGCCTGAGCCGCCTGATGCGAACAATCCCTCCTAAAGTGGTCCCTCGAACCATAGTTCCAACAAGCATGAAAGTTACCCCAACACTCACCAGTATGTTGTCTCCCACAACGGGTACACTCGGGCAAACGCCCTCCTCCTCTATGGCCCTGATGGCCCCTACCATGGTGGCCACCGCCACGTCTATGGTCAAACTGATGTCCGCCACCTCTGTGCCTCTTGGCATCTCTACCATCAAAGTTGTTGTGCCTCTTGCCAGAACTCGATCCCCCAGAACGCTTGGCCAGCCCCAAGCTGTGCTCAATGTCCTTGGCTCTAGCAATCAAGACATCAAAGTCAGAATAATAAGAAGTTAAGGTATACCTCTTAACTTCCTCATGAAGTCCGTATCTGAAACGATCACATCGGACCCTCTCAGTAGGTACTAACTCTGGAGCATACTGACTCAGACGAACGAAACGAATCTCATAATCAGTCACAGAAGCATCTCCCTGAGTGAGAGCCATGAACTCTCGCTTCTTCTCATCTAGATACCTCGGTCCCAAGTACCTCTTCCGGAAAGCAGACTCAAAGAACTCCCAATCAATCTCGGCCTCTGGAACCCCGGTAGTAATGGTGACCCACCAGGTGTAGGCATCACCCTGAAGCAGTGAGATCACACAACCCAATCTACGTGCGCCCGCACAACCCATCTGAGCCAAGATACGAACCGTCTTCTCCAACCATAACTCTGACCTCTCCGGAGTAGATCCTCTAAACTCCTCGGCTCCTAAGCTACGGAGCCTCTCCAAAGGTATACTATCATCATCACACCTAGGCTGAGCTGCAGCCTGAGCTCCCGCAACTGCGGCCTGGAATGCTCCCGCTATTGCTTGCACCAGCAGAGTCATATCGATTCCAGCTGGGCCTTGGCCACCTTGGCCACCTTGAGGTCCATCTCCTCCGGCTCCGTCCTCGCCCCCAACTCCAGGTGGAGGAGGTGGTGGTGGTGGAGGTGGTGGAGGAGCGCCAACTCCCGCGGCCACCGGTCCCTCTATGTGAGCCCCCGCACCAACCATCGGCTCAACAGGAGCCGCAACTCGTGGTTCCTGACGAACCAACCTCGGTCTACCTCTCGGTCTAGACATCGCTCTCACAGATATTAACTACAACCACAACAACAACACATACAAGTTGGGTTAGCAAGGCAAGGCTTCCAAGTGTTTCAAGTACGTTCTCTCACTTAAAATCATTTTTCTAATGTAATAGCAGCAATGAGACCCACGCACACATGCTTTAAAATAAAACAATCAGCATACTTGTCACACAAGTAACCATTCTTGCAAAACAAGCAAACACCGTGCAATTCAAGTTAAAACTTAAACTTACCTCACTTACCTGCCCAAGGTCTCGGTAACCTTAGGCTCTGATACCAACAAGTTTAACCCCCTCGTCCCGGTCTGGCCGAATGACCGGTCCGAGTGGGTCACACGGGGAAAACCGAGTGAAAACCCCTAAGGATTCCCCCTCGGTTAGCAACCCTATATTTTTTTTCATTTTAAAATCTTGTCTAAATGGATATTAGACCCTAAGTGATCATGCAGCGGAACAACATATGCGAAACAAAACAAACGAGCTCAAACAATCGTGTTACGGCCAAATTTTAAACTTTACTGCAGGTGGTATCGATACACCTAAGGGGTGTATCGATACCCCTTGACCAGGTCAACTGGTCAAAGTCAACTCGTGGAGACCGTACCGATACACCTGGGAGTGTATCGATACCCTCTTCAGTTGTTGACTTCCCACGGTCAACGCTAAGGGGACCGTATCGATACATGTGAGGGCCCGTACCGATACGGAACTGGATAGTAGCTCCAGGAGCAAAAATGGTATCGGTACGCCCCTTCGCGTATCGAAACGCGGCCCTGAACCATGAAGGCCGTATCGATACGGGACCAACCGTATCGATACCCCTGCTTCGAAAACACTGGTTTGAGCTGATTTAAGGCACAAGTGGCCCTTAAATCCCTCTCAAACCTCAACCAACACACTAACATGCTTCCTAATGTCAAACCAAGAGATTAGGCATGCTTCAACAAGGATTTAGACGAATCTAACACTAGGCAACGCCACACAAACATGCACTCATACAACCATCATTCAAACACACATATGAACTCTTAAGACATAAGACTAACATTCAAAAGAGCAACTTAGGCATGAGTTAGCATTCATCATAGCAACACAATCATACGAAAGCAAGGTATAAGGGAGTCTATACATGCTCCTAAACATCCAACAACTATCCAACAAAATCATACATGTCCCATTGCTCAACTATTACATGTTTAACATTAAAATCCATACTTGATGAACTCAAGCCAAAAACCACACTTGGAGGCCCTCCACTTGCCCGAGCAACCCACGAACTAAGGATCTGCAATGTTGAACAAAGAGAGCGTAAGCAATGATGCTTAGTGAGGGTAAGCTCTAAAAACAAACCTCAACATTGTAGGGTCCGAGCACGATCTAGCCAAGGTAACACAATCATACCAAAGGTCCACAAGATAAAATGCATGAGCAATAGACAATATTAATGCCATGATCGTAAGCTCAATTTCCATGATACATGTAATCACAAACAAGTATCCCAATAAAAATCATGAACCTCAACACATTGATATATACTTCAAACAACATTGGCACCTAGCTAAGACCCGAATACGCGGATAGACATGTTGGAACTTACATCCAACAACCACATTACCTCACGGTGGGATTTCGCTCATCACCGGTCTCGCGGAGGGGATTCCACTCATCCTCACGCCCCGTCGATGGGATTCCACTCATCACCGACTACATTTAAATACAATTCCGGGCGAACCCGTACTCCTCCTTGGTGACCCAACGCCACCAAGGCCACGCGCGACTTTAGACTCATGTGTACACACTAACATCCTAATGATCGATCATTTGTATTCAAGTTTACTAGTGCCAATATTTACTTATTTCTCATTACTCATTCAATCACATACATGCTTAGCACGTACTCATCAACACCCATCATCATGCATGTCTCAAGCATCATAAGTCCAATCTCATTTCACATGTATAATGCAATATACATAAGCATTCATACCACACATCATACGAGACATACACAACAATATAATGAGTTCATCCAATGGCTCTAGATCAAGTTTAGGATTAGGCTACCACCCTAATCCTAACTCTAGGTGGGTCTACCAAGCCCAACCTAGTCCGTATACTCGAACCAACTAATTTAAAACCGTTTAAAACAATTAACCACTCACCTAAGCTTCCAAGCTCAAGACCAAGCAAGCAACAACCTTCAACTTCCCGGATTCACTTCTGATGCTTCACCGATGCCCAAACTTGATTCTAATCAATCCCAAACACAAACAAAACACCCACAATCAATATCTTATCATCGGAGCTAACCCGAATTAACATTACCAAGCATCTAACACTCAAAATCAACCCCAAAAACAGAATTTTCGAGCAGCCCTTAACACCCACTGAATTCTCCCATTTCGAGCACCCAAACAAGCATCAATTTCACCCGAAATGATCCTCATATATCATACTACCTACAGCCCCCAAAATCTAACCTTAAACAGCCCAAAAACACACTTTAAAACCCTCCAAAAACCCTCTCAAAACCCAATTCCGAAAATTCCCAAAAATCACTTGAAATTCATATATGATATACTATTTGACTTCCTCATACCACAACTAAGTATATTAAATCAAATTACTTCATTTATCAACATAAAAATCTCATTTTTAATCAAAATATTCAAAAATGACATTTTCTAAAAACTTCATGAAAATGAAAAAGAAGGGTACTTTTATGAAGGGGAAGAGGAGGGGAAATCAAATTTGCTCTTACCTTTCAATTTGGAGCTGAAATGGAGAAAGGATAAGATGAAATAGTGAATGGGGTAGGGAGTTTTGGTTTCCCGTTGGTGAGTTTTGGAGAGGAAGATGAATAGTAGAAAAAAGAGTGTTTTATTTGACATGTGACTTATTTTAGGGCTCAAAAGACTATCTTGCCCTTAGTGAAATGGGGTATTTACAAGGGCACACCAACTATGGCTATTAGAGATTAAATTCCAAAACATAGTAAATCAGATTAAATTAATTAAATTTGGAAATGAAACCCGAAATTCTTAGAAACCATTTTAATTATAAAACCGAGTCCAAGATAATATTAAAATATTATTTTCACCTAACCCCTAAACCCGGGTGTTACAACTCTCCCCCACTTAAGGAATTTCGTCCCCGAAATTACCTAGTGGAAACAAATACGGAAACTGCTCGACCATATCCGCTTTCCTCTCCCACGTGGCCTCTTCCACACCTCTATGTCTCCACAATACCTTGACCAACTCTATGTCTCCACTTATCCCGAGCTTTCTTGAGTCTTTTAGGGTCTTCTGAACTTGTGTGGACTCGGGTAGAAACTTTTGAAACCCCCTAGATCCTTGTGGGAACGTCTCAAGAGGGTTGTGGGCCTCTCTAGGCTCTTCTAGATCTTTCTTGGATCATGTTCGGCCTTATAATGTCCAAGGCACTTTATTTGGCCTTGGTTGTCCCGAGTGCAACTAGGTGGGGCTCCTCGGTCGGCCGCAACGCACCTAGGTGGCGCCCCTCGGTCGGCCCTGGTGCACCTTGGTGGGGTGTGACAGTTAGCACCCATATCAGGAGGTGGTGAGTAGGTGTTACTAGTTATTGGTTGGTCCGAGGTGAATACCAATGAGGCTAGAGGTGGAGTTGATGGACGAGCTTCCTGTGGGGGAGTAGTGAGGGATCATGAGGGTCATTTGGCAGGTCAGATTTGCAAAAATTATTGGGATATGTTCAGTATTAAAGGCCGAGTTATGGGAAATTTATGTGGGTTTATTGTGTGCATGGGATCTAGGTGTTCGACGTTTGGTGGTCGAAACGGATAGCCTAAATGCCCTCTAGTTAATCTCTGATGTTTCTCATCGACATGGTTATCTTACCATTATGGATCATATTCATTCACTACATAACTGACAGTTGGAAGTTTGCTTTCAACATGTTTGTCGAACAGATAATCTTGTGGCGGATAACATGGCAAAGTTTGGTTCATTCGAAGATTTGGAGATTCATCGATTCTATACTCCACCTGCTTCAGTCACGACCCTGTTACAACATGGTGGTGGTTTCCTCAGTGTTTAGCTTCTTTAATATTGGACGCTTAGTTAGGTGCGTTTAATCGGTTGTCGGGTCTGATCTCGTATGTTGCTAAATAATTGTTATCATGTGTACTCTTTTTCTCTAACTAAATTTAAGGGATTTTTTTTGTTCAATAAATTTAAGGGATTTTTAATGAGACACAATGATAAAAAAAATATAATATATTTTACTGAATTGTTTTCGTTAATACTCTTGAATTAAAATGAAAAAAATAGATTTATATCATATAATCATTTCAAAATATGAAGATGAAAAATGAATTCAATCTCAAATCCAAAATACAAGAAATTTATTAACTATTATGACATTAGGCGGGTAGAAAATAAATAAATTTATATTTTGAGATTTTTAATGTTATTGAAAAGGAAACAATTACATTTTTATATTTTTTAATAGTTTTAAATAATTTTATTGAGTACATATATGTTTAACTCACGGTACAAATTCAATCTACTGTACCATAAATATATTAATAAACATTTTTTCACATCAATTATAAAGAAAAAATAAGGATTAAAAGAGCGTAAAAATTCCTTAAACTTAAAAAAATTAATTAAGTCCTTAAATTTTTATCATTCAATTAAGTTATTAACTAATAAATTTAATCAATAAAGTCTTTTGTTCAAAATTAACTGTTGAATCTAATATTTTTTATCAATTGATGCAGTACGTCGTGTCACAGTGTTGTCACTTGATATTTTCAAAAAATTTAATTATATTTAAAAAATTCTTAAATATCCTAAGAATTCTAAAAAACTTATAAAAATATATTTTCTAAAAATATATAGATTTCATGATAAAAATGTAGTGTATCATGTGAAAGTAATATTTAAAGAAAAATCTGTCAAGAATGATAAATATTGGTCAAATGACTTAATTGATTGGATTTATTGGTTCAATAGCTTGATTGAGTGTAAAAAAAAATTTGAGGCTTAATTAATTTTTCCCCAAAAGTTCAAGGACTTCTTAAACCCTTAAGCCAAAAATTAATTTTAGAGAAATTATTTGATGCACCGCCAATGAAAAATTTAGGGATGACAACGAGGCGCGTTGGGTTTTTGGCCGTACCAAGCAAAAAATTTAAAGTTCCAACCCCACCCGAGTTTAATATATCTTTATCTCTGACCCGAATAGATATAAAAAAAAGTATAACCTAACCCGACACCGAAATTTAATAAAAAAAAACCGACTAAACCTCACATGCACATGAAGAAAATTAATAAAAATATTAAATATAATATATAAAAATATATATAGTTATAAATAAATCAAGCCGAGGAATTTCCACCCTAAACACGAACTCGACTCGAAAACCGAAAATTCAAAAAAAACCCGACTCTACTAGATCAGGTCTAGTCAAAACTCAGTGGATCCGTTTATAAGCGGGCTTTTGAAGCTGCAAAGTATCTTTTTAGGGACAATAAAATCTATAACCTAAACTCTAAATCAAAAGTTCTAAACTTTAAACTATAATATCTATTCCCAATTTTTAAGATCTAAACACCAACACTAAAATCTTAAACTTTATTCTTTAAACCTTAAAAATTAAGGATTCGTAAAAAACAAGATGCATAAAATATTTTTCCTTAATTTTAGTCAACACTTATAATAGTTACTCTAAAAATGTTAGTCTTTGTAAAATATTTCACGATTTGGTCGTTCAAATCCCACAGTTAAAAACGATTTTTATTATTCCGAGATTTATGGGTTTTGTTAATATCAACTGAGATAAATGATAATAAATTCTGTCGAATTCAAATTCAGTTTTTTTTTTCCAAAAATTAAAATATTGATAATTAATAAGAAAAATCAAATTAGGAAGGAGAAACAAAAAATAAATTTGAACAAGAACATTATAAAATTCTCAAAGTTATAGATATGGATGAAACATAGTCGTATTTAAAATAAAAGTAGTAAAAGATAAAATTTCAATAGAAATTATAGGATTTATTTTTTAAAAGTTATATTTCCTATATCAAATATTAAAAAAAAATCAAATCCCTTAAGATACCGGTGTTCATATCTCAACTTAAAAACAACATTTATTATTCGAAGATTATAATCTTTTATTTATAACAAATAAGATAAAAAGTAATGAGTTGAGTTCGATTTACGGTAATTTTTCCCCAAAAGAAATATTGACAATTAATGTGAAAATTTAATTAAGAAGGAGAAGTAAGAAATAAATCGAATGAAAACACTAAAAATCTCAAAATTATATATATATATATATATATATTTATTGATTTGATACACTTTTTTTTCATTTTGGTGTGATTCTAAAATCGTTCTATAATTATAATTTTTTAAATTTACACAAACTATGCAGACAAACTACTCGAACCCGAATATTCTAAAGATAACAACAATAGAATAGATAAAGTAGTTCGTATATGAAATATAAAATAAATCAAAATCTTTAAATTGTGGCCGTTCAAATCTCAGCCTTTAAACGGAAATGAGTTGAAGTTCATTTTTTTCTTTCCAAATATAAAATATTGACAATTAATAAGTAATTAAAAAATTGATATGACAATTAATAAGTAAAATAAAGGTATAGATAGTGATCAAGTATACTCATATTTAAACAGTCGTTTGAGAAAAAAAAATATTCTTCTTCTTGTTCATTTCGGATTATCTTTTAGAGAAATGGATGAATGTTACTGTCATGTATGGGAGGTAGATTCGGTAGAAATAGAAGATGAATTGTTAGAGGATCCTATTTTTTCCATTGAAGTCCATGCTACCTTCACATACTCGAATTCAGAAGAAGACGATGAAGAACTAGAGTTGGCTGCTCAAATCGACTCTTTGGAGACTGAAACCTTACGAAGAATTCATCGGCTGCCGCTCGACCAGATGAAAAGAGATCCCCGATCAACCATTTCCGACATTCTCGATTCCATGTACATTCGGGTTGAGAGATTCATGGTCGACAAAATATCAGATTGTGCTACTCGAATGTTGAAAAGCAAACATTACAAAAATCGAAAAGTTTTGAGAATACGAGTAGATGTTGATGTCATGGTGGAGAAACTGCCATTTGATGTTGTTGACGACGATGGCGGCGAGACCCCGGAAATGATCCCGGCAAGTGAAGCAGCCATTGAGGGGTTAGAGGAAGTTAAAGTAGACGATACCATTGATTGTGCAATTTGCTTGGATGGTATCACCAGTGGTTGTAAAGCCAAAAGAATGCCTTGCTCACATGTATTCCATGGGGATTGTATTGTTCATTGGCTTGGTATTAGTAACTTTTGCCCAACATGTCGATTTGAGTTGCCTAATTAGTTTATAATTTATGTTGGGTTTGATTATTATGAGTAACTCTATTTTCTGTGTGGATGCTACGAAGAAAGTGAAGTTAATAGAAAATATGGAGAATGGATTTTCCTACCATGTTTGTATGTACAGACAATGAAACAGAAAACATGATTTTCACAGTTCACAAACAAAACGAGAAAATGAAAACCGCTGCATTCTGGAGGAGAGAAACTTTAAGAAAATGGGGGAAAAACTTTATAGTATAAGCTTACACAGGCAACCAATCCGTTTACCTATTTCTTGCTACTTGCCGATCTTGAACTACTGAACTTCCGATGCAGTGTAGGGTGTACATAGGAAAAAATCGATGTCTTTTGCTTCTTTGGTTTGGCACCAAAGATAAATGACCTCAAAGGAACCCCGGACGGACTCCGCGACTCATGCATTTGGCTACTTTGATGGCTCTTTGATCCCGAAAGTTCCCAGTCTTCAGTCAACTTTCTCAAACTTCTCTCAGTTTCAATCTGTAGTGCTGTAACACGATCGAAACCAGCTTGCAGTTCATCTGCAACTTTGTTATTCTCTTGTTTCATGTTCAAAATCTCACCTCGGAATTTCACTGCTTGTGAACTTGTGAAGCTGAAGTCATCGTCTTCAGCACTTGCTTTCAAAGCCTTTGTTATTTCTTCTTCAATTTCACACAAAGATGAAAACCTCTCCTTCAGTTCTTCTTTCAGTAAAACACTGTTTTCCACCCAGAGATTCAATTCCTTCTGCATTTCTGTCAGAGGTTTGTATAATGGTTGCACTTCTGATTTTTGTGTACATATTTTAGCTATACTCTCCTCTTGCTTTTGTCTTTCCGCAAGTATTGATGCCTCAGAAACTAAATCTTTCACACCATTTTCAAATTTCTGCACCTCATGAAACACAGTGCTGAATCTAAACCAGAATTCCAAGTTCTCTTCTAGAAGTCCATCAATGTTCATCCTGAACTTTTCCTCAACTGCTGAAGTAGCTGGAGACTGGTTAGCTAGCGTCGGTCCAACATCTTCATCCTCTAGTGGCGGTGTTGTTGAGGTTTCAGTCACTACTGGTTTCTCGAAATCAGTACTGTTGTTTTCATCCATGCTTGTTTGTAAAAGGCTTAATTTATGACGTAAGGATCGAATATCTTCATCTTTCATGGCAATAGTGCTCTTCAGTTCCTTTAGCTGCAACATAATCTCAAACAGGATATTCTGGTTATTTGCCTCTACTTCCATGAGCCTCTTTTTTGTGTCCTTGTATTTGCGAAGCGTTGTAGTATATTCTCTCAATAGATTCTTCTCTCTGTCTCCCATTCCTTTCGAGAACAACTGCTTCCAGTCTGGCTCATCTTCTTGCCCTATTTCCTGTTCTTTTGATTCAACTTGGGCAACAGCAGCCACTGCCAGCAAAGGAGCTTGCTTATCAACTTTGTCCTCGGCTATCAAGTCTTCACATTTCTCTGAAGGCTTACATGTTTCATGGTGAACACCTTCATTTGTAGAAGTTTTAACAGAATCATGTTCTTCAGCGTCCTCCTCTTCTAATTTCAGGTCCCCGATTGCTTTTGATTCCGCATCCCCACCCTTTGTACAACAGTCAGAATGAACAAGTTTTTCTCCTTCCTCTTCTGAATCTTTTGGCAGTGCTACTTGAACCATGGAGTCCTCTTCTTTTGATAATGAATCCGAGACCACAACCACTGCTTGTTTTGCAGACTGCAGATTTTTGAAGCCATGACTTGTATCCAGATGCCTCCTCTCTTGTTCTTCAGACTCTTTTGTGGATTGGAAGTCAGCTGGAGAATTATCCCTTTCTGATGCATTAGCTATCACTAACTCCTGGCCTGCTTTCAACACCTTCGGCATTTTGACATTATCTTTGATCTCTTCCTTTGGTGATTTGGCTTCAACTGAAGAGCTCTTCTCTCTTTCAACCTCCTCATCTGGCTTCATACTATGTACCTTCTCCGAAAGGTGATCAAGATTACAACATGCTTCAGTAAAATAAGTTTGGAGATTGTTGTTGTGGTCTTCCAAATTCTGATTCAAATCCTGAACCCCGTGAAACTTCTCCTCCATCTCCATTAGTTTGTTCTTCAAATCATTTTTTCCATCAACCAATGTGGCTTTATCCACTTCCAGGGTCTGAATCTGGGATTGAAGCTCGTCAGTCTCAGCTCTTAGTCTCTGGATAAGAGCTGTCTGAGATGAAATTGCATTTTCTAAGCTGATTACCTTGTTCACGAGTTCATCAACCTTCTCCGCCATTTCTGTTACACTCAATGATTCAGAAAGGCCAATCTCAACTTGCTCCTTTATCTTTTGCCTTGAGGACTCCATGTCCTTTCTCTTTTTGGTACTATCATTCGCTTCTTGTTCGAATATTTTGGACTTTTCTGTTACTATTCCTGATTTATCTCCACCAGACGGTTGTACCTGACCGGCTTCGTTTAAGACAAACTTGTTCTTGAGAGAATCCAGTTTCTCCCTGGCATTCTTGATCTTCTTCTGCTCCACTTCTGCTTCCAAGACTGATCTCTCCTGCTTCTCCTGTAACCGAGTCAATGTCTCTTTGCATGATTGTAAAGCTGTCGCTACCATCATGGTTCGAGCTTCATCATCTTCAATGACCCCACCATCACCAAAATCATCTTCCAAACTGTAAACTTCCTCTTGCAATTCTTTTATCTCATCATCTATTTCCCTGTACTTTGCTAGCCCACTCTCATAAGAGACCTTAACAAACTCTTTTTCCGTCTGCAATGCCAGGATTCGTTTCTGAAGCCTATGAATCTCCTCAAGTCCCCCAGCCTTGGTCAAACCCGACATAGGAACTGCATTGGTAGCTGCTTTCGATGGTCTCTTAGGTTCCGTTTTCTTTGTAGCTAATGTCATTGAACCCTTCAAATCTTTTACAGGACGGTCCGGAACATCGGGGACATTGCCTTTAGTATTTGCAACAGACTTCTTTAAGAATGTGGGTGAACCACCTTCCTCTTCATCATCCATTGCAAACTGAGCTTGCTCCGGACAAACAGAAGCAAGAGTGTTGTTTGCACTTTGTAGCTCCGTCGATATGTGGTCGTACCGTTCGGCCAAACCGCGGTAAGCTCTGTAAAATTCTTCCACAAATTGAATCAGTTCAGGCCTCTTTTTGTAATACATTTCTGCTCTCTTGGCAAAGGAATCCCCATCTTCTTCAATGACTTTAAGCACAGCCGTTACCTTTTCCTCCATGTCTGCAATTCAAATTGTATTTTTCTGAGATAGTTTATACAGATAAGTCCTAGTTCATCACCAAAAACGCCATAAATATCCTAAGCTGAAACCAATGAATTTTCTTTTTTTAGAAAAAGGGTTTTACTTTTACAGCAACAGATTGTAAACGCATGCCCAAATTTAAAACCCAATCAAATAAGAAAAGCAAAGAAACCCAGAAATTATTATATTTTCAACATTTCAGGGAACAAAGGAAAGTGAATCAACAAATAAACTACCTTGAAGGTTTTGTTCCATCCATTTCGACTGCTTCGTTCTGATATGGCCAGCCCACCACCATGAATAAGCATTGCTAGCAGCTCTTTGCAACATTTGTTTTTTTCCTCTTGAAGCAGGAAAAAGATCCAATTTCTTTGAATATGAAAAAAGAGCACAAAAGCATGCAAGATTCTCTGTTTAACTAATTATAGAACAAAGAGAAGACATGGGAAGCATTAAGGAAACAGAGAAGAAAAGGAAACTAGTTTCTTGGTTTTGACAAATCATGGAAATCTAGAAGGAAACGAAATCTGGGTTTTGCTTGGATTTTGTTGAGGGATCATGGAGGGGAGCAAACCTCGGCCGAATATTTGTTTTCTTTCTTCTTCGTATTAAAATAAGCCATGAAAACGGCACTGTCATTTGCATTGTATCTTTAAGAAGACAGTTCAAAAGTTTGTATCTGTCTCCACGTGGCATTCTCCCTTTCACCGGAGTGAGTCTCGTCACGTTATTCGTGGTCTCAGCTAGTAAGATTCATTTCTCATTTTTTTAAGGTGAATCTTCGTCTATTTCTTACATGTAAATAGAGACTTGAATGTTATTTTGAATTGGATGAATTTTGTTGGCTGGAAACACCGATGACGTGGTGAGCCGGGTTCATCTAATAATTTCTAATGGGCACCATAGGTTACACTCCTAATGTATTCTATAAAATAAAATAGAGATGAGTAGTCGATCGAGTTGAATCTAGTAAAAAATATTTGAGTTGGTCGAGTTTATAAGTCCTATTTTATTATTCAAATTTCATGTGAAACTTTTCGATTTGATTTTATAAAATTCGAGTCGAGTTGTCAAGTTTTTTCACAAATTTAATTGTAATTATTTATAATTTTGTAGTACATATTGATTTTAATTTCAACGACTTACTCTAATAATATAAGATATATATATTCTTCATATTATTTTTTTTACATGTTTAAGTAAGATTTATAATGTTATTTAATAAAAACAAGTATCATCTAAAATTATAAAATATATTAATGTTACTTTTAAATAATTAATTTTAAAAAAAAAAGTATTGACGAGAGTATAAATGAGTCAAGAAAATAATGAGAAGAAACAATTTACAAAAACAATACAGTTGAAAGACCAAAATGAATAAAATGAAAAGTTAATAGACTAAATTATATAAAAAATGTTGTTAAAATATGAATTGAAGTTACATAGATATTCTATAGTGTTAGTGGAACATGTGTGTTGACACCGTTTTTCGTCCGGGTCTAACTGAGTTGGGCCTTCAAAAGCCCATCAAACATTTGGAGTCGCCATCGATCGTTTTGGGTTGGGTACGATCGAAAACTTGAAAACTGGTCTGCATCATCATCGAGATCGTCATCGGGTTCGGGAGTCGGTTACGAGTGAGGAAGGTTATAGCACCCCCACTACGCCCAAAATTGGTACCTAAGGGTTATGGTTGTCTAAAAGGAGACTCAAAACGGGATTAATAGCACTACTTTAAAAAAAATATGCGGCTAAAAATGAAAAATAATGTGATATGATAAAAAAAATCAAATGCATGGGAGAAAAGAATTACACAAACAAAACAAATTAAATCAGAAAAAAATCGAACCTAACCAAAAATTAAAATTAAATTATTAATCAAGTTCAAAATTATTCACCTAACTAGATCTAGCCGAACTAATCTAAAAGTGTGACTAAAATGAAATAAACTAAAACCTAGAGGATAAAAAAAACCTAAATGCAAACTTCCTAAAAGGAAAAGGATCAAAGATGTAAATAACCCCTAAACTTAAGGGATGCGTGAGTTGCCTGCCAAAAATCAGAAAAGTTAATAAAAGTGGGACCCCTTTTAAATTACATTGCAGATAACAATCGAAAGAAAAAAAAAGCAACCCTATTATAGTTCATCCTCTTCAATAGTTTCGACTGAAACTAAAAAAATGGCTCATTGCATCAAACATAAATATAATTTTTTTATCTCATCTTTCATACAAGCACACACCGACTGACGCTCACATTCTCCCGACGACAGCCAAATCAGAAAAAAGTAAGTTCTAAAACACCATTTTTCTTTCTAATTTTGAAATTTTAGAACAAAAAAATTCAAAAAATACCTTGCTCAAACTCTGAAATTCGCCGTTGGATTGTATTGTTCTTGGAGTATACTGGTCCCGAAGTCGTTGTAGACTCTTCCACCGTTCGGATTTGTGTAATAAAATTTCGGTCACCGAAAAAAGTAAGAACCCTTGTACTTCTAACTTTTTCTTCTGATTTTAACACTGAGATTTCACCAACTATTGCCCTTTTTGTTTTAGCCTTCGTGTCCTCTAGATGATGGTGGATGGGGGGTTTATATAGGGTTCAAATTTAGTTTGGGATTGTCTATTTTTTAGGGATATGAGGATGTGGGTAGAGTTGTAGTTGAATACAAACTTTTAAGGATAATAAAAAAATTTGAATTTTTTGGTGTATTGTGGCTAGATTTTAGGGATTAACAATGGGGTGATAGAGTTTTAGTTGGATTCAATTTGTTTGGGTTTAATTTTGTTTTAATATTCAAAGGGAAAAATTTGATGCGTACAACTGCCCCCCTTTGCTCATTTCTCGGGTAAGAGAAATGGAGCAAAGACCAAATAACAATTTTTTCCATTGAATATTAAATTTGCAAAAAGGACACCACCGTTCATCATACTGATAAAAACATGTATCTCGCTCATTTCAAAGGTGCTATATGAGGTACCTCGCTCATCTCATGGGCACTTGAACTCAAGAATTCATTTCTCGATGTAAAATGCACCCCGCTTGTCCCAAGGGCGCTGAAAGGTGTACCCCGCTCGTCTCAAGGGCACTGGGATTCAAGAATTCATTTCTCGATGTAGAATGCACCCTGCTCGTCTCAAGGGCACTGTAAGGTGTACCCCGCTCGTCTCAAGGGCACTGGATTCAAGAATTCATTTCTTGATGTAGAATGCACCCCGCTTGTCTCAAGGGCGCTGAAAGGTGTACCCCGGTCGTCTCAAGGGCACTAGGATTCAAGAATTCATTTCTTGATGTAGAATGCACCCCGCTCATCTCAAGGGCACTGTAAGGTGTACCCCGCTCGTCTCAAGGGTACTGGGATTCAAGAATTCATTTCTTGATGTAGAATGCGCCTCGCTCGTCTCAAGGGCGCTGAAAGGTGTACCTCGCTCGTCTCAAGGGCACTAGGATTCAAGAATTCATTTCTTGATATAGAATGCACCCCGCTCGTCTCAAGGGTACTGGGATTCAAGAATTCATTTCTTGATGTAGAATGCACCCCGCTCGTCTCAAGGGCGCTGGGATTCAAGAATTCATTTCTTGATGTAGAATGCACCCCGTTCATCTCAAGGGCGCTGAAAGGTGTACCCCGCTAGTCTCAAGGGCACTAGGATTCAATTTATCTTATATACCTGCCTGGGTGAATAATGTATGGATCCACATGTTACTAATGCACTTATCTTTCATGCAAAATGCATACATGCTCCTATTCTTAAATGCATGGGACCTTTTTGCACAACATATTTTGGGTTCTCATCTTCATCCGAGTCAATCTTTGCACAATCATGCCTCTTCTACTTCGTTATCAAGCTTTTTACATTTCGAGATTTTCATCATCATGGAAGGATGTATGTTATCGATGTGTTTTTTAAGCCTTTCATCATTTGAGTAGCACAATGAATGTTGTATATGGATATTACAGACCTCGTCAAAAGGTTTCTGCAAGCATCAATAAAATGCACCCATATTTAACGATAAGCAAAATGAAACGCGAGATAATTAACGATTTCTTCTTATTGAATAAAAATGTCCTAGGCCCCAAGAACGAACACGTGCTAAAAAAGAGGAAAAATTAAAGAAAGAAAGAAAATGCCCTCACATATCAAATTCTGGGATTTCACTGCCAATTCGTTCAAGAATCGCATTTGATTGTGGCTTCTACTAGGTGGAGCTTGAATTTTTCGACCAACATCTAAAGAGTATGAATTGTCTTCGTATTAAACAAGACTTCAAAAAGGAACTCGTCGACTGTATTTTATCTTGCATCATTCGTTCTGAATAGTTTCCCCTTTTTTACTAAGAGGGCCTTTTCAGGTTTTCACCTCTTAGTTTTTTTATACCAAGAGGGCCCTTTCGGGTTTTCACCTCTTAGTATTTTTTTCTTCTCTTTTTTCAAAATCTCAGGCATAATATTTTTTCACCGAATCAGAATTCACAGGATTTGGTAGCTCACTTTCGTCCATCTCAGTTAAGATCAATGTCCCTCCAGAGAAAGCCTTTTTCACAACAAACGGGCCTTCCCACTTTGGCATCCATTTCCCTCGAAAATCTCTTTGCATGGGTAATACATTCTTTAATACCAAATCTCCTTCATGAAATTCCCTAGGTCGGACCTTTTTGTCATGAGCCCGGATCATTCACTTTTGGTACATCTGTCCATGGCATATAGCTTTTAATTTCTTTTCCTCAATCAGATTTAACTGATCGTATCTAACTTGGGCCCATTCGGCTTCATCTAATTCGAGTTCCATTAAGACACGGAGTGATGGAATCTCTACTTCAATAGGTAAAACTGCCTCCATTCCGTAAACCAAGGAGAACGGAGTTGTCCCTATAGAGGTGCGTATTGACGTGCAGTATACAAGCAAAGCGAAGGGCAACTTTTCATGCCAGTCTTTGTAAGTTACTGCCATTTTCTTGATAATTCTTTCGATATTCTTGTTAGCTGCTTCAACGGCCCCATTCATTTTTGGTCGATAGGGTGCTGACTTGTGATGTTTGATCTTAAATTGTTCACATACCTCTGTCATCATTTTGTTGTTCAAATTTAAGGCATTATCAGAGATAATCCTTTCTGGTATACCATACCGACAAATGATTTATTTTTTAGGAACTTGCGCACCGTCGATCTTGTTACATTTGCGTACGAAGCAGCTTCCACCCATTTCGTGAAATAATCAATCATCACAAAAATGAAGCGGTGTCCATTTGATGCCTTCAACGTAATTGGTCCGATCACTTCCATGCCCCACATTGAGAATGGTCATGGGGCCGTCATAACATGAAGAGGAGATGGGGCTACATGGATTTTATTTCCATGGATTTGACATTTATAACATTTCCGAGTGAAATTGATGCAATCCTCTGCCATAGATACCCAAAAATATCCCAATCTCATAATCTGACGAGACATAGTGAGACCGTTTGCATGAACTCCACAGATTCCCTCGTGGACCTCCTCTATTATCTTTTTTGCCTCAAGACTTTCTACACATCTGAGCAATGTTTGATCGCTCGCTCTTTTGTATAGAATTCTTCCATCTAAGATGTATCCCGTAGCCTCTCATCGGATAGTCCTTTTGTCATTTTCAGTTGCCCCTTCAGGATATTTTTTATACTTAATAAACTGTAGAATGTCATAATACCATGGGCGATCATCCAGCTCATCTTCAATGGTATAGAACCTGGCAGGTGAATCATAAATGCTCATTTGGATTGTCATTATATCGACTTCTTTATTCGCCTTGAATGCTGCTGCTAGAGTTGCCAATGTGTCGGCCATTTGATTATCTTCTCGGGGGAAGTAATGGAAAGATATTTTCTCAAACCCTTCTATTAATTTAAGAATAAGTTTGCGGTACTTGACCAATTTTTCATCTTTTGTTTCCCACTCTCCACGGAGTTGATAGATCACCAATGCCGAATCTCCATACACTTCAAGATCTTTGATTTTTCGATGGATGGCTGCACGTAGTCCCATGATACATGCTTCATATTCTGCCATGTTATGGGTACATTCAAAGTTTAATCGACCAGTAAAGGGGTAATGATTCCCTTTTGGAGAAATCAGAATTGCACCGACACCGCGTCCGAGAGTATTTGAAGCTCCGTCGAAATTCATTCTCCATGAATTTTTAGTGGAAGATCCTTCCTCGCTAGTAGTTAAACACATTAAATCCTCATCAAGAAGGTCAAAACTCAAGGGTTCATACTCTGCTAAAGTGCGGCTTGCTAGAAAGTCTGCGATGGCACTACCCTTGACGGCTTTCTGACTTACGTATTCAATATCATATTCAAAAAGTAGGATTTGTCATCGAGCCATTCTCCCTGATAGAACTGGTGATTCCATCATGTATTTTATGGGATCTAACTTTGCAATAAGCCATGTTGTATGGTATAACATGTACTGACGAAGCCTACGAGTAGTCCAGACCAAAGCGCAGTATAACTTTTCGATGGAAGAGTATCTCGATTCACAATCGGTAAACTTTTTGCTAAGGTAGTAGATAGCCTGCTCTTTTCTTCCGATTTCGTCATGTTAGCCCAATACACAACCCATAGAGTTCTCAAATACAATTAAATACAAAATCAAAGGTTTGCCCGGTATAGGAGGAACCAATACAGGAGGGTTTGTTAAGTATTGTTTGATCTTATCAAAGGCTTCTTGGCACGCTGAATCCCACTCACTTGTATCATGCTTTCTTAGGAGACGGAATATGGGATCACATTTATCAGTTAATTGAGAGATAAACCGAGCAATGTAGTTTAGTCTTCCTAAGAAACCACGAACTTCCTTTTGAGTGCGAGGGGGTGGAAGCTCTTTAATGGCCTTGATTTTATCGGGATCTACTTCAATGCCCCGCTTGCTAACAATGAAACCCAATAATTTACTTGAAGCAACTCCAAAGGTGCATTTTGCGGGATTTAGTTTCAGTTGAAATTTCCTCAAGCGTTCAAAAAGTTTTCTAAGGTTTGCGATATGCTCCTCTTCAGTGTGAGACTTGGCAATCATATCATCCACATAAACTTCGATTTCTTTGTGTATCATATCGTGGAACAATGTCACCATGGCCCTCTGATAAGTTGCTCCGGCATTTTTTAGGCCGAAAGGCATCACTTTATAGCAAAATGTGCCCTAGTCTGTCACGAATGTGGTCTTTTCCCTATCTTCGTGAGCCATCTTGATCTGATTTTAGCCCGAGAAGCCATCCATGAATGAAAACAAGTAATTCTTAGCGGTGTTGTCTACCAACGTGTCTATGTGTGGTAGAGGGAAGTTATCTTTAGGACTAGCTCGATTGAGGTCACGATAATCGACACACATTTGCACCTTTCCATTTTTCTTTGGTACTGGAACTACGTTAGCTACCCATTCTGGATACTTGGCCACCTGTATGAATCCAGCATCATATTGTTTCCGAACCTCTTCTCTTATTTGAAGTAACATCTCCGTTCTCATTCTTCTAAGCTTTTTTTGTATGGGTTTGCATTCTGATTTTAACGGAAGCTTGTGCATCACAATATTTGTATCTAGTCCAGGCATATCTTCATAAGTCCAAGCAAACACATCCTTGTACTCTTGCAGTAAAGAAACAAGACTATTCCCGGCGGTTGAAGAGATGAAAGTGCCAATATTCACTTCTCTTTTTTTATCCCCAGTTCCCAGATTCACTGTTTTTGTCACCTCCTGATGGGGAAGAATCTGCTTATCCTCGTATTCTATCAGTCTGAGTAAATCCGGAGACAGCTCACACTCTTTATAGTTATCGTTAAATTCATGATCTTCTGAGTATACACACTGTTCAAAATCGACTCTTGAACTTGTGGCTATGTCATTCATGAAATTGATATTTGAGGACCTGCAAATGTGTAAGAGGAAATATATATTTGGAACCACAAGAAGAAGAAAAAAATGTAGGATGCTTTATGACTAAGAGAGGAAAGGAGAAAAAAAGAGAGAAAAAAGGTGGAACTTGTAATGGAAGAGAAATGTGTATTCCTTTATTAAAAAGCAACTGATTCCTAAATGGGGCCCTTACAATAAATCCCAATGCTTTCGGGCTCAAGCAAATGGGTAAAGTTCTGAGCATTACTCTGTCACGGTTTTAAAAACAACGGGGAGTTCTTCAGCGGTCCAATTATTCAAGACACACCCTGGTGGACATGGGCGAATCTTCAACCGATTCACTGCGATTTTATCTTCATCCCCAACTGCGTTGATGCTCAACTCTTGGATCCTTTCCAACGGCGTCGTTAAAGCTTTCTTCTTCTCAGAATAAATGTGCCCTCCGAACACAAAGGTTTCAAAAATGTGAGGAAATTGCATCGGTTCCCCTTCAATACTCTGGCCAATCAACCAAGCCATTCTTTCTTCTCTCTTCTTCAGGATATGCTTCATCTTTTGGCGTGGGTCATGCTTGTATCCCACACCACTTCTATCGTACTTCATATCTGGCTGGAGTGTTGCATGCACTCCCTGTAAAAATTTCTCAAGGCCTTTTCCTGATCTAGCTCCCTTTCCTACCGTGAGCTTTACTCCCATCATAGTATTCCTTGAGAGCCTGGGCTTCGGGATCCTCCTCCATTCCGCGACAAAAGTTGCATTTACAAACTCAAGTGATCGAAATGTACACTCAACTACATTCCCATCTACATCAATGTAAGGGACATCAGTTGATGTGGATGCCATAATGTCTTCTTCGGCGCCCACACTCACGAGGCGCCCATCAATCACAAACTTTACCTTCTGATGTAGTGTAGAAGGTACTGCTCTAGCGGCGTGAATCCATGGACGTCCCAGTAAACAATTGTAGGTAGGCGTGATGTCCATAACTATAAATTCCATATTGTATGTAGCTGGTCCGATTAAAAGCGGGATATCAATTTTCCCAACCACCTCTCTTCTGGTTCCGTCAAATGCCCTCACTGAAGTATGACAAGGCCTCATGTGACTCTTGTCCATTGGAAGTCGATTCAATGTGGTCATGGGCATGACAGCGGACCCATTGTCGACTAGGACATGTGGTAGTATATACCCATTGCAATGAGTTGTTATGTGCAAAGCCATGACAGATCCCATCCCATCAGGAGGTATCCCATCTTCGCTAAAAGAGATGAAATTATCAGCGTGTAAGTTGTTCACCAATCTGTCTAACTTTTCCACCGATTCATCATTTGGGACAAAAGTTTGATTTACCACCTTTAGGAGAGCATTTCTGTGGAGCTCTAAATTTAGCAGCAAAGTTAACATAGAAATGCGAGTTGGTTGTTTATGCAGATGTTCAACCACACTGTACTCACTGTGTTTAATAAACTTCAGGAATTCACGTGCTTCTTCCTCTTTCACAGGTTCGTTGATCTCTGGTGTTCCTCCATTCAACGGAAACTTGCCTTTTTTTCTCAACATCCCTTACTTCTATTGGTTTTAAAGGATCAGGAGAGTAATATCTTTTGCCTAGAGGGAAGTTCCATGCCTTACTAATTCCGGCGACTTCAAAATTCTCTTTCTTTGGAATAGACATGCTAGAACCATAAACCCATGGAACTTGATGATTGCTCTGGTATGGAAAAGAAGACGGAGCCTCAATCACAATTCGAGGTGGAGGTTGCTTTGGTCTTTCTTCTTTCTCTATTGGCCAATTAATGACGAAAGGTCGTATGTAACCCTTCTTGGACGATTTTTCTTCCAGTACAAAAACATCTTTTATTTCCTGAGTTTGTTCAAAGAATTCTATTTCTTTATCGTTCATCAGATTCTGGACAATCATTCTAAACTGGTCACAATATTGAATTTCATGGCCTACTTCTCCATGATACTCACAGAAAATCTCTTCTCCATCCATGAAAACTTCAGGCTTAGGATCCACCAATCCTCTTTCTGCCATTTTCTTCCAAACCTATTTCAATGGTGACAACACTTCAGATATGCTACTCTTGATCTTGTTCCCGCCATGGTCAAGCACTACATTAACCCTCGGTTCATCATGAGTTGGTAGAGGGTTGTTGGCAACATTGGGTCCTTTTGGCGTATTGACTTGAATAACATTCTGATTTATTAAGTGTTGAACTCTTCTCTTGAGAGCTGTACAATTTTCAATCGAGTGCCCTCGAAGTCCAGCATGGTAATCGCAATACGTAGAAGGATTGTACCATGATGGGTATGGTGGTTGAAATGGTGTGAGAAAAACAGGAGACACCAACCGTTCTTGCAACATGTTATCATATAATTCTTTGTAAGAGACGGAGATGGGTGTAAAAGATTCCTTTTCTGTGATGGTTTTTGATGACTTAGGCTCTCGTTGTTGACTTCGTGAGTCTAAAGACAAAGTGGCAGGTTTCGAATACCCCGTAAAATATGTTACTTGTGGAGATGATTGATAGTTAGAGTATGAATGCCTGTTGTGCCCCACCATGTGGACTTCATTTTCCCTTTTCTTAGCATATGATTTCTTGGAAGCTTTGGGATCGTTAAGTTTTCCACTTTTAATGGCACGCTCAATCGCTTCACCTACTGCAACCAGATCAGCAAAGTCTCTAGTGGTGCTACAAATAAGCTTGGCATAAAATGTGGGTTCATTCTCCAAAGATTTAATGAAAAGAGCTGTCGTTTCTTTCTCAAGTAATGGTGGTTGGCCATCACCTACTTCGAAAGCTGGGATGAGCAGCGGAAAAAACTCTCCGGCGGCGGCTGACGTTCAGCCCCGCCGAGGGAAATGATAATTTTATGTTGGAACTGCCAAGGCTTAGGTAAGGTTGAGGCAGTTCAACATCTCAAGCATTATGTTTCTCTTCATAAACCAGATTTACTTTTTTTATGCGAAACTAAACTAAAAAATACGGCTTATAGCCGTCTTGGTGATTTGCTAGGGATGGCCCTAGCTTTTTCTGTTGATTTTTCCGTTAATTGTTCTGGACTTGCCTTATTTACTATGAATAATAATAATGTTGATTTGCTTGCTTACTCGGATCGTTTTATCCACACGTATATTAAATGCAACTCTTCTTCGTTTTATTTCACTGGAATCCATGGTTTTTCTGAAACTTGTAACAAACCTAAAACATGGGAACTTATTGATTCACTTAATACTAACGATAGTCAACCTTGGCTCATCGGTGGTGACTTTAACGAAATTCTATCTGATAATGAAAAACAAGGAGGCTCCCGTCGGCCTAGATCTCAAATTAACAACTTCCGTAATTGTCTTTCTCATAATAATCTTTATGATTGCAAACCTACTAAGGGATGGTTTACTTGGTCTAAATCGGGGCCCAAAACCCCTACTTTATTTGAACGTTTAGATCGTTTTGTTGGGAATTTGGCATGGAAAGCTTCTTTTCCTAATTACAACATCATCTCTGATTTCAATGCGAAATCAGATCATTGTTTTCTACTACTAAATACGGAGCCTCCTCCCCCAACAACTCCCCGTCCCCCACCAACTAAGTTCAGATTCGAAAATTGTTGGGCATCCAATGAAGAAGGCATTGCTGTTGTAAAGCAAACTTGGTCATCCACCAAAGGTAATACTTTGGAAAAAATTAAAGCAATTGGATCATGCCTAGGAGATTGGCAATCCCAACAAAGATTTAAGTCTAATGGACGTATCAATTTTCTAACTAAGAAAATTAATAATCTTTTACAACGACCTCTATCAACTACTGCAGAAAAAAGATATATCTCCGCCAAAACCGAGATCCATAGACTTCTAGAGGAAAAAGAAGTATATTGGGCACAACGTTCCCGTAATCTATGGCTTTCTCAGGGGGACAAAAATACCCATTTTTTTCATGCCCGAGCTTCCAATAGGAAGAATAAAAATACTATCTCAGGCCTTGTAGATTCCAATAATGTTTGGCGTACGAATGATTCTGACCTTATGGAAATCGCATCCTCCTATTTCCATACTCTTTTCTCTTCATCAAACCCTCAATTTTCTGACCAAATTCTTTCAAAAATCACTCCTACCATCACGAACACTATGAATGAGTCCCTTTCCAAGGAATTCACTTCCGAAGAAATCATTACTGCTTTTTGTGATATTGATCCTAGGAAAGCCCCGGGTATTGATGGCCTACCAAGTGGATTTTATCGTCAACATTGGGATATTGTAGGACCTGATATCATAACTCTGTGCCTTAACCTTCTTAAAGGATCAGCTGATATGGCTTCAGTTAACCAAACCATTTTGGTTCTTATACCTAAAATTAAGGATCCCACTTCTATGAGGCATCTTCGGCCTATCAGCCTCTGCACGGTAATTTACAAAATCATTGCTAAAGTTTTGGTTAATCGAATGAAACATACCATCCCTTTCTGTATTAGTTCAAATCAAGCTGCTTTTGTTCAAGGACGCAATATTACAGATAATATCCTTATTGCCCATGAAATTATTCATTCTATTAATACTAGCACCTCTAAATCTTCTCGTGGTGCTGCCCTCAAACTCGACATGGAAAAGGCCTTTGATAGGGTTGAGTGGTCCTTTCTCGAAAATGTTATGAACCGTATGGGGTTTGCATCATCTTGGGTCTCTATTATTATGAGATGCATTACTTCAGTCTCCTTTACGGTTAAGGTCAACAATTCCTTTTCCCCTCTTTTTTGACCTCAGAGAGGCCTCCGTCAAGGGGATCCTTTATCCCCCTTTCTTTTTCTGTTCTGTACCCAAGGCCTTTCAGCTTTCTTGGCTGATGCTAAACAACAAGGACTACTCCCAGGTTTAGGGGCTAGTAAGCATGGGCCCAAGGTTAATCACCTACTATTTGCGGATGATTGTATTGTTTTCCTTAATTCAAATACCAATGAAGCCGCACATCTTAAATTGGCCCTCCATACTTATGCCTCTGCTTCTGGGCAAGCTGTCAACTTTGACAAGTCTACTATATTTTACAATCCACGTACGCCTACGTCCACTCGTCAAGCTATTAATTCCTATCTTCAAGTTAGAGAGGTTACCAATCCTAGAGTCTATCTGGGGATACCTCTTCTTATTGGTAAAAATAAAACCCTTGCTTTAGGTTTTATACGTGACAAAGTTTACGAAAGGTTATCCAGCTGGGACAAACAGCTTCTTTCCTTCAGTGGAAGGGAAATCTTTATTAAAGCCGTTTTACAATCTTTACCTCAATATGTTATGTCCTGTTATTTATTACCTCAAAATATTATTGATGATATGACATCTGCCATCCGTCGTTATTGGTGGTCTGGAAAATCAAACAAGAAAGGTTGGCACATGCTCCCATGGGACCAAGTCTGCCTACCTAAATCTGTTGGCGGAATGGGTTTTCGTGATCTTAACAATTTTAACATTGCTCTTCTTGGCAAACAGATCTGGCGCCTTATTTGCGAACCTGATTCCCTCTTGGGACAAATTTATAAATACAAGTACTTCCCATCGGGTAATATTCTTCATGCCTCTCGGCCTTTGCGAGGTTCTTTTGCATGGCAAGGTCTTTATAACGCTATGCAACATCTATTGGGTGGTTTCCTCTATCGTCCGGGTATTAACAGTAACATACGTATCCATTATGATAATTGGGGAAGCTCCTCGACTGTTCACCTCTATGGGGACTATGAGCTATCGGAGGAAGTCCATATTCGTTGTAGAGATTTTATGCTGAGAAACCAAGCTGCCTGGGACCCTGTCAAAGTTCGTGCTTACTTTACTATCGATGATGCCAATGCCATTCTTTCTGTTCCTATTATTAATGACTGTCGAGATACCATCCTTTGGAAGCCCAATGACTCGGGCATCTATTCTGTCAGATCTGGTTACCTTTTCCTTCAACGACCACCGGAGCCTAGACTCCGTCCCCCTCGCTTTTGGAAATATCTGGCCAAGCTTAAAGTTCTACCTAAGGTTAAAACTTTTGGTTGGCGTCTTGGGTCTGAAGCCCTGCCTGTTGGGGCTCGCCTTCAAACTTTTGCTCCAGAATCTGGTCCATGCCCCATTTGTAACTCAGGTTTTGAGTCGCTTCTTCATGCCCTTCGAGACTGCCCTGGTGCCTCGGAAACTCTTAAACTGATTGGTCTCCCTTCCTCCTTTATTAGCAATTCAGCCTCTTCGGGTCTCCAATGGCTTGAGGAAGGAGCTTCCTTTCTTTCTTCTGATGATTTCGGTCTTTTCTTGACTACCCTCTGGAATATTTGGAACAGACGCAACGATTGGATCCATAATAAACATCTTCAACCCCCTTGGCTGATTGCTGTCAACTCTTTTAGTCTACATAAGGATTACTCTAACTCTATATCTTCATCTTCTTCTTCTATCCCTGGGACACTCCATCCTCGTTGGAGACCCCCACCTCGTGGTTTTATTAAAGTTAATGTGGATGGGGCCTTTGATCCATCCACTCGTGCAGCGGCGGTTGGGGTGATCGCTCGAGATGACTCTGGAATGGTTGTTGGTGGCCTGGCTTTTCCTCTGGGCAGTTGTTCTGACGCTACTACATCCGAAGGGAAAGGTCTTCTCGCCGGTATCACTTTTGCCCTTTCTCAGGGCTGGAGCCAACTGATCTTCGAGACAGACTGTGCATCCTTAGCCAATAGGATCAACTCTCTTGGGCCAGATCTTTCTCCTTTGGGGCCGATGATTCTGGAGGCTCACACTGCTTTGGAAGACTTTCTTGTGGCACATGTTCAGTACATTCGCCGAGAGGCTAATCTTATAGCTCATACTTTGGCTACCCATGCACTTAGATCCATGTCTTCTTTATCTTTTGGATCTAGTTATCCTGATTGTATTAAAAACATTGTACCTTGCGAGGTTTATCTCGGTTAATAATACTTTTTGGGTACTCTTTTCCCCTTTTTAGGTTTCTCCAAGCCTTGTGCTTGGGGTTTTAGTAGGGGTTTTTAATGAGGCCCGCTTTCTTCAAAAAAAAAGTAATGGTGGTTGGACCTGTGAAGCCATGTTCCTCCATCTTTGGGCATATTCTCGAAATGATTCTGTCTTTTTTTTCTATACCTTGAAGCGACAAACGATCAGACACCATGTCCAGGACATGTTTGTACTGTTCTTTAAAAGCCCGTGCCAAATCTCTCCATGTGCTAACTTGTGTCCTACTTAGCTGATTATACCATTTCATGGCAGACCCAGTCAGACTGTCTTGAAAGCAATGAATCAGTAACTTGTCATCATTTCCATACCCCGTCATTTTGCGACAAAACATGGTAAGGTGAGTGTTGGGGCAACTTGTGCCATCAAACTTTTCAAAATCTAGCACTTTAAAATTTGGCGGTAAAATCAAATCAGGGACCAAAATCAACTCCATCACATCGGTTCCACTGAAGGCATCAATACCTTCCATGGCTTTAATCTTTTCTTCTAGGTATTTGAACTTTTCATCAACTATGTCTGGATATTTGGATTGTCCCAACCTCAGTTTTTCTAGCTCTCTTGGATCGTCTAGATCAGGCACCATATGAGAAATGGTAGGATTCACCCCTATGTTGGAACTGGCTGTTCCATAAAAGTTTAGTGGATCTTGCAATCTAGTGGTAGAGAAGGTCACTCGTGGTTGTCCTTCTTGTGGTCCTCGAGGTGATGAATCCACTTCGTGGGTCTCATGCGATTTCCCTTTTGCAGCACCTGTTAACTTGGCAAATAATTGGGACAATTTGTCGTCCATCTTGCTCAAGAGATCTTGTTGATTCCTGGTCATGTCGTCTCTCAAGTTTTGTATGTCTTGAGTTACTTTTTCTTGAGATAATTCAACCTGCTTAAGTCTGTCTTCCATTCTTTTAGCTTTGAAACGCATGAAGTGTGGATGGTCAATTTGTTGATCCTCTCTTGATTGCTGGATTACTGATATTGAACCCTTATATGTTAATTAAATTTCATTTTTATTTTATTAATGCACATGACATGTATGCAATGCAACGTGGAAATGAATGAATAACGAAAAAAACAATAAACAAGATCCAATGGCAAAAATAAATTGGATACTTAAATTATTTAATAAATTGAAAATCTCAAAACAACTAAATAATATGAATGCAAAAAAAATGTTGGTCCATCAAACTGTTTCCTAAAACAATCTCCACCTAAAGAAGAAAAAGTCCATCACATCACAGAAAAAGAATCAAGATAAAGGCCCGCTCTGACTCCTAGCTTCTCGATCTCATCCAGAAACCGAGTTAGTTCCTTCCCATAATGCGATGCAGAACCAACTCTGAGCTTTAAAACTTCAGCTTCATTAGCCAGACCAGAAATCTTCTCAGCTACCTTTCGAACTCGACTACGGGCGTTACTCATCAAGTCATCTCTCTTCTTGACTTCACCTCTCATAACCTTCAATTTGAAGTCCCACCGATCTCTTTCAGTCTTGAAAGCCTCACGAAAATTAGCGACAAGTTGCTTGTATTCTTGAAGGGAATTCTTAAGTGCCACTACTAAGTTCTTGTAGTTTTGATTCTCTTCTTGAAAGACTACCAGTTTCTTAGACGCACTTTGCAATGAATCCTCCAACTCTGACACGACATACCTTAACTCTTGATTCTCTGTTTGGCTTTTCACAAGGTCATCCCACGTAGAATCGGAACGTTGTTGCAATTTTTGCATATCTTGCGAAAGAGACTTGAAATCTTTATCTCTTGCTAGAAAAAGTTTCTTGTATCACCCAGCTTCCATTTCCTGTTCTCTAAGCTCACGCTCCCATTCTTCAGAGGTTTTCCGCAATCTAGCAACTTTCAGCTTCCCTTGTATTTTTTGGTACGATGCTTGTAAACCCGTTAGGTCTTTAGCTAGTTGATCCCTTTCTTTTTTTCACATTTTCTAACCGGCCTTTGTAGCAAGTAGCATCCAACTCTAAATCACTATTTTGCGCCTCTAACTTCATAATCTTCTTTTGCAGCTCTTTTTTCTCAACTTTACATTCGTGGCGTACTATCTCAACTTCAGTTGGGGCTACCTTCAAGTGTTCTTCGAAGGATAGGACATTCTTTTGGTCAGGTAAAGGGATATTATCAAACCCGCGTCTAGTTCTCCAAGCCTCATAATCCAGGGTGAGCATGTGTCGAGATTTCTCTATTCCCATTCTTTGAGGTTGATTCCAAGCCTTTTGGATTTTTTTTTGAGTTGTGCCCAAAACTCTACTTTGTACGAGAAGTTGGTAGAAGCTAAACCTGCAGTTACTGAGATAAATTGCATAGATCCATATTGTCGTTGGACCATCAAAGGTGCATAACCAGTACCGCCCCAAATTCCAGATAAAGGCACCCAATCATAATCCCCGCAGCTGTACAGTATGTCCAAGCGTGGTAGCCAAGGAACACACCATTTGTCATCTTTATCTCTAAGGTTACGAAGAATCGAAATCCACTTGTCCTTCGTGAAGGTAGGCAATTTCCTTGTCAAGAATTCTTTTAATGGCCAATATTCATCTGTGAGTGCGCGTATGGTTGGTTTTGGCTTTTCTCCATAGTGACAGTTAAACCATACCGTGAGTAGTTGAGCGCAACCGATGAAGTGTCCTCCTCCCTTTTTCCGGCAAGCACTCAAAGATTTGAAAGTTTCTGCCAACATGGCTGGTGCTGGATTAACCTTCCTCAGCTGACCAAACAAATCAATAACAGATGCCTCAATGTAGCCAAGAGATTTTGGAAAGATCACTAGACCGTAAATGCCAACAGCGAGAATGTCTAGACTTTTATCTAAATCTGGATGAGATCGAAGTAAACCACGAAGGCTATTCAAGGTAACTCCCTCACTATTACCTCTTTTTTGTGTTTGTTTTTTAGCCCATGATAAACTCATACCAATAAGTTTCATCAGCTTATCCACAAATGGGTCAGGTTTATGCGGTTTTATATACACTTTATCAGAGTTGACCCCGGTCAGATGCAACAAAGCAATGTACTCCTTGACAGTGGGAGTCATGTCCTCTTGGTTGAAAGTAAAACAATTGTATGATGGACACCAGAACTGCGTGAGTGCTCAAATCAACCCCAAATCAAGTTCCACACTCAACAGACATGCTATATCACCATACATGCTCTGAAATTTCAGCTTCATATCAGTATCCAGCTGGTCCCAAGTCTCTTTTAGTTCTTGCAAGTTGTTCTTTTGCAGGTGAATGTGAACGTCATCACATAAAATTGATTCATGATCTGCGGCTATACTATCTCCTTTTTGCTTCTGTGTGTCTTCAGACCACTTGCGGACCTTCGCGTTATCTTCGACCTGGATGATAGACCTCTTCGACATTGTGGAAACCTTTTATTTACGAACAATTTGTTTAGACCAACACCTGTTATGTGTATGATGCATATGCAATGGATGAAAAAGAAACATGACAAAACAAAACATTGGTCAATACTTTGTATAAAAATAAAAACCAAAAGGAAGAAACATTTTCAGCACAATATATATAAACAAAAAAAAGCGTGAATTAAAAGCATGATAAAAAATGTGTGTACATGTATGTAGGTGACCACTAACAAATTGGGTTCGTCATAGCTCTAATAGGGTTGGCTCCTACGGCTCACTACATGTTGTTCATGGTTCTAAAGATGGGTACCCAAACTGTCCTTACAAACCCACTAAGGCTAGTAAGAACCCCGATCCTCACCCATTATAGGCTCCTACGGACCGAGTTTAGTTTAGGGGGCCCACTCCTTTAAGCTTGTACGGAGGATTGACCTCTCGAAGGCAAAAAGTATGTGAACCCCGAAAGCAACATGCATTCTTGTACGGAGGATTAACCTCTCGAAGGGTAGCGATTACAACCACTTAAGCGGGACGAAGCTCGGGTTGAGAGCTTATGATATGCTTGTGTGCGAAAGAAAATTGAACACAAGACAACCACTATTGAACAATTTCCATAAAATACGAAAACCTTCAATTTTTGTGATCATCAATAATTTAAATTTCTTTTCCCCTTTTTTAAACAACCTATGCCCTTTCCAGCTTGACTCTCATCATAATCCCCAGCGGAGTCGCCAAGCTGTTGACATCGTTTTTCGTCCGGGTCTAAATAAATTGGGCCTTTTAAAGCCCATCAAACATTTGAAGTCGCCATCGATCGTTTTGGGATGGGTACGACCGAAAACCTGAAAACTGGTATGCATCATCATCGAGATCGTCATCGGGTTCGGGAGTCGGTTACGAGTGAGGAAGGTTATAGCACCCCCACTACGCCCAAAATTGGTACCTAAAGGTTATGGTTGTCTAAAAGGAGACTCAAAACGGGGTTAATAGCACTACTTTAAAAAAATATGCTGCTAAAAAATGAAAAATACCTTGCTCAAACTCCGAAATTCACCGTTGGATTGTATTGTTCTTGGAGTATACTGATCCCGAGGTCGTTGTAGACTCTTCCACCGTTCGAATTTGGGTAATAAAATTCCGGTCACCGGAAAAAAGTAAGAACCCTTGTGCTTCTAACTTTTTCTTCTGATTTTAACATTGAGATTTCACCAACTATTGCCCTTAGCCTTCGTGTCCTCTAGATGATGGTGGATGGGGGGTTTATATAGGGTTCAAATTTGGTTAGGGATTGTCTATTTTTTAGGGATATGAGGATGTGGGTAGAGTTGTAGTTGAATATAAACTTTTAAGGATAATAAAAAAATTTGAATTTTTTTGGTGTATTGTGGCTAGATTTTAGGGATTAACAATGGGATGATAGAGTTTTAGTTGGATTCAATTTGTTTGAGTTTAATTTTGTTTTAATATTCAAAGGGAAAAAATGATGCGTACAATGTGCTTTAAATTTGGTCAAAATAAACTTAAAACGAATTAGTAATTGAATAAATAAAAAAATCATATAAAGTTGAGTGGCTAAGTTGTAAAAAAAAGAAATTTGTTTTCATTAATTCAAGTTAAATAGTTATTTTACCGTGGTTATGAGCATGTGGTTCAATTTTTTTTTAAATGAGTTTAAATGGAGTATGAATCTATGAAATAAGGAATTTGTCAACTAAATCGTAAAATAATAAATTTTAATTTTTTTTTAGTTTTTTGAGTTCAAAAAATTAAACTCAACTAGAATCGAATTCAAAATTTTCAAGATGACTCAAATAACTCAGCTCGAATAATTTAAAATTAAAAAAAAATAATTTTTTCGAGTCAGTTTTACTCACCCCTAAAATAAAATCAAAAATAATATTATTTTTAAAACCTATCGACTTAAGTTTTAGGGTATGTTTCTTTCATAGAATTCATTTTACAAAAAAATATTTTTCTTATTTTCTAGTGTTTGATTGATGCAAGATTAGTTGATCAGTGTAATTCATTTTTCTGGTCAAAATAAATTTCTTTGCATTTTCTATAAAGCATTTTACACTATGATTTTTCGTGAAACATTTTTCTAACTTTTCCCTTCAAAGCATGAACACGCAAAACAATATTAATTTATGTTATTAATTATTATATAATATTTTAGTAAAAATTTATTAATTAAAATATTTATAATTTATTAATTAATAATTTTAATAATGTAATAATATAATTTTCATTATTATAATAATATAAATAATAATAATAATATATAATTTTAATTTTAATTTTATTAATATATAATAAATTATTAATATTATTTATTATTTTAAAAACATTATTATTGAATTATTAACAATGAGTAATATTATTTTATGTATTTAATATAAATGTAATAGTCTAGTATTATTTTAATAAAATATTTAATAAAATATTTAAAATCCAGTTATTAATGATTTTTAAGATTATAATATAGAATTCTTATTTTAATTTTATTAAAATATGTTCAATTAGAGTATAATATTTTTATATAATTTTAATAAATTATTCATAAAATTAATATTTTTTATTGTGAGTTGCGTGGGTAAACTATTACTTGCTTAAGGGTCGTTCCGTGTGACAAGCCCCTGTAAAATCAAATCACAGCTGGGCTTGAAAAAAATTATTAAACTTAGGGATGCTTGAATAGAAGTACTATTTATCCAAAAAAAAAATATTATCGAAAGAAAGTTCAAACTTCTAATGTTTGTGTGCCAAGGGCGGATGGCCAGTGCAGCCTGAAGGGCCTTGGCACCCCCAAATATTTGGAAAAATTATATATACCCTTAAAATATTTTTAAAATTTTAATTAGTCTCTCTCAAAATTTATAAAATTCTCAAAAAATTATAAAACTTATGAATATTTTTAATTTTTGCTCAAAATTGTTAAAAATTTTAATTACACTTTCTAAAAAAATTAAAAATTTTAATTAGACCCTCACATTTAAAAATAATTTTTTCATTAAGTCCCTCAAAATTTTTAAAAATTTCCATTAGACTTATAAAATCTTGAATATTGTGATTAGGCCCCTCAAACTATACGGTCAAATTCCGCCACCGGTGAGACACTGTCAAATTTCATTCGATAAACCTCAAGTTATATAATTTCTATTTATTATATAATGTGAAATGAAAACTTTTATTTACTGCAATATGAAAATTAGAATTTAATTTAGTTTTATATATTATTAATACAACGTTTGGTATGTGTATTGTTTTCTCTCATATTTTAATGTACGAGAATTGAAAAATCTTACTAAATTCGTTAATGTATCGTTTTTTAGAACCTTTACTCATCATTCATATTTCGAGGTTAAATTTATACAATTTTTTTTATGTCACGATAAATTACGGTTATATGATAATCAAATCTTTTCTTTGATACTTGTATAACTAAACAGTCTAAACTAGCCATAATATTATTGTGCATAATGTCAAAAATTCAAAACATCTTATAGAATAATTATTTTGATATTTTTTTATAAAAAAAAGACCTCGTTAAAAATCTACCCTAAATCTATTAAAGAAAAAATGCCCTGCTTTTATTAATTATAATGTCCATACAAAGTTATACATTAAAAACCACAGAAAATGCCCCTACAAATGAACCCGAAACAAACCACAATACCAAAGTAACCTACCCATCCTATTATTTTAAATCAATTTAACTCTCAATCTTTTATTTTAGGCCAAAATATCTTATCTATAGATAAAAATTGTTATTCAACTAACAATAAAATGACTTAAAATGACGTGTCAAACTTATATGGCAATACACACTGATATGGAAGTGTCAAAACAAATGTGATTACTTGACAAAATGACACATTAGTCAAAAATTAATTTTATAAAATAATTTTTTCTATTGTCGTATCATTCTATCATGTCATTTCAAGTTGTTTATTGTTAGTTGACTAATAATTTTCATCAACAAATGAGCCATTTTAACCCAAAATAAAATATTAAAAGTTAAAATATTTTAAAAAATTAAGGACCAAAATAATTATCCAATAAACATTATACATTTTTACATCATACCTACTATTATTTGTACATCACCATTTTTGCGTTAGTTTTTACGTAAACGAATCTTTTCACTAAATATGAAAAAAAGTTAGTTTTATTTATTTTTGAGTTTATACTCGTCCTATTATATTTGGGAAAATTTTACAACGTGCGTCGAACACCGATGAACACCACTAATGATGAACACCGATGAACACTATTAAATTAATTAATAAAGATTTAAAATTTTAAGGACTCATCATACAATTAATAATTATTTTTAAAAATTCAATTAAATTATTTTTTATATATATTAAAATTTTATTTTTTAATAAGGATAAACTATATATTTAGTACCTCACCTATTTTCGTATTTCTATTGAACCCTCATTATTTAAATATTATTTCAATTTGACCCTATTCTTTATAAAAAAATAATTTAACCCTCAACCTAAAACCCTAAACTATTAAACCTTAAACCCTTAAACTCTTAAACATATACCATAAACTATATACCATTAAAAATAATTTCACCATCATCGATTCAATTCAATTCACATGTTAAAAAATAAAGTCTGTAGATGTATCGATAAAACACCGGACTTATAATGGGGTCGATTCTCATCTAGCTTCTCAGAATGTAGATGTATTCAAACATTCGGTTTGAAGTTTGTAGGTTTATCGAGTCAGCAAATGTTTGATTCCTTTTTACATCTCCTCTTTTGTTAATTCAATCCAGAAAACTTCATGACCGGTTATCGTATAGTCTTCGATCGTGGGAAGATGGTACTCGGCTGGAAAGCATCTAACTGTAAGTAAACTTCATGAGAATCGACATATTAAAAAATTATTATTATTTTTAAATTTTTTAGGAGAATTCAACAATTTATTGAATTGAATTGAATCGATGATGGTAAAATTATTTTTAATAGTATATGGTTTATGGTATATGTTTAAGAGTTTAAGGGTTTAAGGTTTAATAGTTTAGGGTTTTAGGTTGAGGGTTAAATTATTTTTTATAAAGAATAGGTTCAAATTGAAATAATATTTAAATAATAAGGGTTCAATAGAAATACGAAAATAGGTGAGGTACTAAATATATAGTTTACCCTTATTAAAAAATAAAATTTTAATATATATAAAAACTAATTTAATTAAATTTTTAAAAATAATTATTAATTGTATGATGGGTCCTTAAAATTTTAAATCTTTATTAATTAATTTAATGGTGTTCATCATTAGTGGTGTTCATCGGTGTTCGTCGCACGTGGTAGACTCATCCTTATATTTGTCTAGTATTAACTTTTTAAAATTTAAAATTTTTAAATTTTGACTATAATTATTTCAAATATTTTAATTAATTAAATTTTATAACATATATATTTTTAAACTACTTGATTGAAGTTTTTTAAAATATATATTTCGTATTTTTATCAATAAAAAATTTAAAGCAATAAGAGTCAAAATTAAAAAATGACAAAAAAATTAGGAAAATTCTACAACGGTCGACGAACATTGATGTACACCACTAACGATGAACATCGATGAACACTATTAATTTTTTTTTAAAAAAATTAAAAATCACATGGACTAAAATTGCAATTAAAATTTATTTTTAAAAATAATAATTAAATTTAATAAGGGTTTTATTTTGATGCACAAGCTGTGTAAATTTCTTTTACACAATCCTTTTATAAAATTTAAAATCTAAATCACAAACCCTAGCAACCTAAACCCTAAATCCTAAACCCTAAACTCTAAACTCTAAATTCTAACCATAAACCTTAAATTATATACCCTACATACTAAACCCCTAAACCCTAACATAAAACCCTAAACCCTAAACCCTAAAATTAAAGGGCTTGTGTAAACTAAAGTTTACACAGCTTGTGCATCAAAGTATTTTCCATTTAATAAAATAATTATAGGGTTTTATTTTGATGCACAAGCTGTGTAAATTTTTTTTACACAATCCTTTTATAAAATTTAAAATCTAAATCACAAACCCTAGCAACCTAAACCCTAAACCCTAAGCCCTAAACTCTAAATTCTAACCATAAACCTTAAATTATATACCCTACATACTAAACCCCTAAACCCTAACATAAAACCCTAAACCCTAAACCCTAAAATTAAAGGGCTTGTGTAAATTAAAGTTTACACAGCTTGTGCATCAAAGTATTTTCCATAATTATATTTCTTTATTATATTAAAATTGATAATTTTGAATCAAATACACCCAAATATCATAAACCCAATATCCCGACCCTTTCAATTGCTACTGCCCGCGTCGCCTGTTCTCGCCGTGATCAGCCTTGTTTCGCCGGCGTTTATTCAGTCGCTCCGCCACCCGCCGTCCTTGTGCATCGTTTCAGGTTAGTTTTCTGCCCTTTTATTGTCCCGTTGATCTTGGTCGGCCATCGCAGTTGTCGCCGGCTATTCTCGGCGTTCATCCGTCATCCGCGAACTGAGCTCGACGAACCGATTCCCATCGCCGGCGACCCCAAATCCCTATCCAAAAACCTTAATTTTTATTTTCCCCAATTTCATAAACCTAATTTAATAAATTAGAAACCCTATTTTTTAATTTTCCCAATTCGAAAATGTGAGTGTGAATGTCTTATATATTATGTTTTGAATGTGTTTTGAATGCTTAATATATGCAACGAACCATTTCTAGATTAATTGAAAGATCCATACCATGAATTGAAATATACATGTAGTTCATAGAAAGAAATTATGTATACTCTTCCTTTTGAGCCTTGATTTTTTGATAATTATGAAGTTTTTGATCTTTTGAATGATAAACATGTTAGATTTTCATGCTATGTGTTGTATGATATAATCAAGATAGTAAAATGCTTGTTAATAAATTCTAAATTCGTATGGAATAATCTAAATAATGAATTAGACCATTGCTTGATTTTAACCAAATTTGCGAGCTAATACAGTAAAGCATGGGCATAATAAAAAGATTTTCCTTCATCGCAGGCACAGTTTGCGGTATTTATGTTGCCCAAAACTACAACGTTTCCAACATCAAGAAGCTTGCCGGCTCCGCCTTCTTCTTAGCCAAGCATGTCGAGGAGAAATATCGCAAGCCCAAGAACAGGGATGAAGATTAGATCCCAAATACCAAGAACCAATGAAACCAACAAGTTCAATATTGTTTTTTTTTATCTTCATTAGTTATGAGAAAGAAAAGAGAATTCCTCTTTTACGATCAAGTATGATATCATCGAGATTCGTAAAACAGAAATCAAGATGAATTTTTTCGTAAAGTTGGTTTTTGATTACAACTTGCCATTGAAATCTTATTTTCATTGTATGCTTTTGTGACTGCATTAAATTTGGATTTGTTCATTCTTGAAAGTAATGCCAGGCTTTGCATAGTTGAACATGAGTTTTCATATGAAATTTCTGCAGTTTTACTTTTAAGTGGTATTTGAATTAGTTTGATCATGATTTTCAATTCGCAAACTAGTGCTGAGGATTTTGGCTTTCTCTATTGCTTTGAATTTCATTCAACCCTTCCTTCTAGGCGTTGATTTGATTGAATTTGAAGGAGACCCTTTCAAGTATACCTTCCGGGTTGTAGTGATCATATCATATGTTATACATAGGTAAGGGTAACCCTTCCATCTAGTGGCCGCATTGACTTAGGGACGAAGCTAGGATCACTAATTGGGCGGGGGCTAAGGATCAATTAAGTATTTAATTATAAAAATTAAGACGGATAAATACCTTATTTGACTAATATTTAAACTAAAATGGATCTAAAATGTCATTATAAAACAAAATTTGGCCCTTCCCACCCAAAGAATGGCTCCGTCCTTGCACATTGTCCCTTCCGAACAATAGAAGAAATAGTGGCGGCATTTTCCCAAGGAGCTTTCTTCCTGCTATTTTGTAGGATATGCAGATAGATGGTATTGCTTCTATTCTATGCGTTCAGTGTCATGACTTTTCCTCATATTTATTTATTTATTTTTATATTTTGTTTGTATTTGTGTTCATTTCTTTTTGTTCTTGTAAGTTTTTCCCTTCCTTTCTGTTCTTGGTCTTTCTCCTCAGCGATTCAATTGCCATTTTGACATGGTTTTCTGGGTTCCGGAAACAAGTGCTAAAGAATAATGGCGGAAAAAGAGAGAACAAAAAGTTGCATATGTATAACTATGTAGTTAACAAAATGGGTTAATGGGTATATGGTATAGTTGAACTAGCCTTCTAGAATCCCTTAATGTCTTTTTACATGTTCTGAAAAACGAAGTTTGAATGCAATTTTCAATTTACAAGTAGGTTGTTGATCGTAATAGCCTATGGTTTGTTGTAATTTCACAACATTTTGGCATCCATTAATGCGATAATAAAAAGTAGTGGCGCTGGATACGATATCAGCAGTGACGAGAGGTGAAAACGCTGCAAAACAATGACCATAATGTTGAGTTGCGGCCGTTGTTTAACTCCTTAATCATAGATATTAACTTGATTATTGCCAAAAGCAAAGGAAAGTCACTTCACAATGGCACCATAAGACCATCCAAATAAAGCCTAAAATAAAAGTGAATACTTGTGCAATCAGAATGAATGACCATAATGTTAAGTTGTGGCCGTTGTTACATGCAACAAAACCATAAGGCTTAAGGATTAAATTGTGGATAATACCTCACATGTTGAAAACCAATCAGAATACGAAAACTAAAAATAGAAAGAAAAAACAAAAGAAAAAAAAAGAACAATAACTAGCCTGCATCAAACATCGAGCTCTCAATTCATGTTGAAAACCAACCAGGATCCATGCCTAATTGAGAAAGGCAGTAATTCGAACAAAATCCCTTAAAAATTGCACCCACCTCCAGCTCCATCAACTGAGGGGTTCTTGTTAAATCAGTCAATGAATCCTCCATCTTTGATGTCATGGATCTTGACATAGATGTTACACAACAAGCAATTTTCTTTCTGAATCTAAGGGTTATATTTCTTTTTAGGTGTTGGTCTTTGTTGTTTCCTAGGCCATTGATGCAACACTTAGTGGAGATCATACAAGCAAAGCTTTAATTCATGGCTTGTGTTTGATGGAGGATTCATTAATTGTATATTAATAACAGTTCACTGATTGCATATACTTGATACAGGGAATCCAATAAAAGGATATTTTCCAACAACATTTTAAGCAATAATCACACTGCAAATAATCAGAAATTATAAAAGATAAGGGAACAGATGAAGTTTTTACAAAAGTAGATAATATTTCCAAAGACGAAATTGATGTTTTTAACATTAAATATTGTTTCTGTGACATTTAAATAAAAGAACAAAATAGGGGAAACAAGAACGTCACTTTCTACTTCTAAATCTAACATGACCAAATAAACTTAAGCTGTGTTTTTATTTCCATCTGCAATGCAGAAAACCAAAGCATAGAAACGAACAAGGACATAAAAGTCAGCTAGAGAAACAATAGTTAATATTAAAACTGAGCAAAAAAAAAAACATTTGCATTTGGGACAACGAGAATCATTAAACAATGTGCTCCAATTACTTCCCATTATTGGAGGACCATCTTGGCGTTCGCCATCGCAATCCACCTTGGCCAAGACGTGTTTTGTTGGCTTGTGAATTCTGGCGCCTTCCTTGAGAAACTTTATCTGATGCTGAACTGTGATTCCTCCATTGGAGAATGCCCCGAGAGCCACGATGCCTACCTGAAAGTCCCTCTTCTGGCATAGGATTGTTGTTGTGACCAAGGAGTGCTCGATCAAATACAGAGCTACTATTCTCCCTAGTACCAAGATCAAACTCTCGATCATACCTAAACCACATACTCCTTGATCTCCTCTTAGAACTATCTTCCCCGGTACTTCTTGAATCACTGATGAACTCAAGTGCAAGTGTCAAGTATGAAAGATTTATAGTCAACCAAGAACGAAAATCCTCTAGATCTGAAAGGTTTTCTCCATTACTTTGTTCCCCAGCAACTGATTGGATTAAGCTAAGCATGTCCTCGTAATCCCTTTTCACGCTTTAACCTAGTCCAATCATGATGTCGTTCCAGATCCACTTCTGTTGGCCATAGTAAAGGATGACAAGACCTGGCATGCTTCCTAAGTTCACTATAAGTCCCACTGAAATCAAATGTCTCAAAAGAACTACTCCTAACTTTGGAATTCATGAACTGACGTGCTGGTAAATATCTCCTTACTTTGTTCTACCACACTCCAGGCGTAAATATCTCCTTACTTTGTTCTACCACACTCCAGGCGTAAATATCTCCTCGACAAAAAGGGCAAAGAAACTTTGGCTGCAGATCACTACCAGCCTCATTTTGATGATCACAGAAAGGTAGATTCCTCCAACCACTAGAAGTATAGGTCATGTTTCCCAAAGGAATTTTCTGTAGCACATCAGTGGAAGGAGATGACACTGATGGCTTACAAAATTGTTCAAGGCAATTTGAAAGGCGGTAGCATGTATTGCACATGAAAGGGCGACAACTATTTTCAAAGGAAGAACACCGCAAAAGTACGGCATTGTGTGGGTGTTCCATGCAAATGGGGCACCTTGCATCCTCCCACTCTTTAACATCCCCAACCAATCCAAATCCTGATTCCAATGAATTTTCCGGTTGGCATTGCTTAGCATTTCTGCCCCTAGAACTACACGGGTAAAGAGTGACCCTAGAGCGTTCAAAAGATAAGGAACCAAATCTTCTCTCCTTTGACATTTTTTTAAAACTTCAAATCGAGAGTAACACTCTTTGAATCCCTAGCACAATAATAATATTAAATTTATGAGATCGAAAGTCAATGTATGCGAATAAATTACAAGAATGAATATGTGCATCAATTGCATCGCTTCGACCTTTCAAAATGTTATTCTGGCATTCATTATAGATTATGCGTGATAAAAATCAGACAACAACCAAAATAGGAGCCTTACTGGATTTGATGCGCAAACGGTGAGAAACGACAGCCAGGCTCGAACGACGATCACGTATGAATGGAGACGCGACGACGACAATCTCATCGGCGGACGATGGCTAACGGAGGCGACTGAACTGACAAAAGAAAAATATTTAGGGTTTTTTATTTTAGGGATTGACTATGATTCTTATTTGATCAAATTATTTGAAAAAGATTAAAAAATATAATATATATTAAAAATAATTTAATTAAAATTTTATTTTAAATAATTATTAATTATATGTTGAGCCCTTGAAATTTTTAATCTTTGTTAATTAATTTAATGGTGTTCATCGTTAGTGGTGTTCAACGATGTTCGACGAACGTGGTAGACTCATCCAAAAAATTAATACTGAATATATTCAATGAGACGGAAAGGGTATATACAATCTAATTGAAATCAACAATTAAATCGATTAGGAATTTTCATATAAAGAAATATAAAATCGAAAAATCATTTAATAATTTTAATATTTATTTCAGTTTCGTTGTATAAGATAGAGACATAGAGTTGTATGAAAAAGTGCTAGTTGTCATCGGCAAAAGCAATGTCTGTCTAACCACCGACTTGGAATCTAAATCTTTTAAGGACTAAACAACTTTTTCATTAGAAAAAGAAATGAAAATGAAAAGATGTTTCGATTATTAACTAGTTTAATGAAATGAAATGTTATTTAGATAAAGTTAAGAGTTTGAATTTAGACGTAGTAAAATTAAATTAGAAAATTTTTGCAATAACAAAATTTTATAGTACTTAATTTTAATTAATCGATTAATGAATCAGATATAAATAATTATAAAAATGAAAAATGGTTTCGAGTAGAATGTTTAAAGATGGGTGGCCAAATAAACCCCAATAAGTGATCCCAGTGAAAAAGTGGATGATATTTATTCTAAGTGTGTACATTATTAAAGGATTAAAAATATCTATAAATAAATATTATCTTGTAATTAACTTTATACTATAAAAAAATGGGTGGCCAAATAAACTGGGTGGGTACCCATTATAGAAAATATTTGAAGCACTGTTTCTATCCAATTTGTCATTTAAGATCCAATCATAAAAATTATAGGATGTGTGTGGACCCACATAGGAATCTTTAAAGCAACGTTCTTCTATATCAAAAGTATTTTTTAGAATATGTGTGTTGATCAAATATTTGAAGCACTGTTTCTACCCGGTGGTTTTATTTCACGGCTGTATATGCTAGCCCAAATGTTTCTGTGCGCAAGCTTTTGTGGCCTTTGTTGGCAAGTTTGAATCCGGGGATGGTGTGCCTTGGTTATTGGGAGGCGATTTCAACACTATCTTGAGACGAGAGGAACGGCTGGGGGGTTCTGCCAGAGGTAATGGTGTTTGCACTCTTTTCCGGGATTTTATCTTTGATTTGGGTTTAATCGAAGTAGAATATAAGGGTTGTGACTTTACTTGGAAGCGTGGTGACCTCCATAAGCGCTTGGATAGATGCCTATATAATACCACATGGGCTAGTTTATTCCCGTCGGCGGTGGTTTCCCATCTTGACAGGGTTGGTTCGGATCATTGCCCTCTCTGGTTTCATACTCTTTCTCAGGACGGGCCACGAAGTAGGCGCCCTTTTCGTTTCATTGCAGCCTGGCAAGATCATCCGGGGTTTGAGGATTTTTTGCGGGGTAGTTGGGATGCATCGTTGGATGTGGGTGTGAACGTGGACAACTTCATGCGAAATGTTCAGGTTTGGAATGTTGATGTTTTCGGGCATATTGGTAAAAAGAAGAAGGAGCTTCTTGCGAGACTTCGTGGGATTGATAAAGCACTTCGGGTGGCGCACTCTGAGTTCCTTGTCCAGCTTGATGCGTCACTACGTGCGGAACTTGATGCTGTGCTTCTTCAGGAGGAAAGTCTTTGGATTCAGAAGTCACGAGAGCAGTGGGTTCGATTTGGGGATAAAAATTCCAAGTATTTTCACAATTGCACTATGCAGCGCCGTCGTCAGAATTATGTACAAGCACTCAGGCTCCCTAGCGGTAGATGGTGTTCCGATCAGAGTGCTTTGCAGAAGTTGGCGGTGGATTTCTACAAAGATTTGTTCACCTCGTCGGGAAGTATTGATGTGGCGTTTGTAGGGAGGGGCTGTTTTCCTTCGGTGGATGCGGGATTGCTCGGGAACTTGGCCCGTCCGGTAACGGATGAGGAAGTTCGGACAATTGTTTTTGAAATGTCGCCGCTGAAGGCCCCTGGGGCAGACGGCGTTCACGCGCTGTTCTATCAGCGTAATTGGCATATCGTTGGTCCCTCGGTTTGTCGTTTTGTTCGGGAAGTTTTCGTGGGTAGGCCGTTCGACCCCTCTTTGAACCGCACCCTCCTTGTTTTGCTACCTAAGGTACATAACCCGGAGTCAATTTCTCAATTTCGCCCTATTGGATTGTGCTCGGTGTTATATAAGATCATCACGAAGACTATTGTTAATAGGCTTAAGCCTCTTTTACCGTACTGGGTTTCGGATAGTCAGACTGCTTTTGTTCCCGGGCAATCCATTACGGATAATATTATTATTGCCCAGGAGGTTATTCATTCGATGCGCTTGAAGAAAGGAAAGGTAGGTTCAATGGCGATCAAAATAGATCTTGAAAAAGCCTACGATAGATTGGAATGGGATTTTATCGCGGACACTCTTTTGGAGATTGGAATTCCAGATGAGTTACGTAGCCTTATCATGAGGTGTGTTTCTTCGGTCTCTACACAAGTGCTTTGGAATGGTGCCGTATCGGATGCCTTTGTGCCGACAAGGGGTATTCGTCAGGGGGATCCATTATCGCCGTACTTGTTTGTTCTTTGCATGGAGAGGCTAGCTCACTCTATCCGCGAGGAAGTAGCGCGGGGGGCATGGAAGCCGGTTCGTTTGGTTCGTTCGGGGCCTTCGATCTCCCATCTTTTCTTTGCGGATGATATGCTTTTGTTTAGTGAAGCTTCATCGTCTCAGGTTTCTACTATTGAAGAAGTGTTGCGTCGCTTCAGTGCGGCTTCGGGGCAGAAGGTTAGTATTGCCAAGACTTGTATTTTCTTTTCGAAAAATGTGGAGCATGACTTGCGCATAGCCATAGTTCTCAGTTTGGCTTTTGTCGGGTGTCGGACCTTGGAAAATATTTGGGTGTACCTTTACTACATAAGCGTGTGACTCGGGCATCTTATCAGTTTATTGTTCAACGTGTGAGGGATAAACTCTCGGGGTGGATGGCTAAATCCCTCTCGCTTGCAGGGAGAATTACACTTGCCAAATCGGTGTTGTCCGCAATTCCTTACTACGCGATGCAGTCTTCTTTCCTCCCTAAAGGTACGTGTCGTGACATCGAAACTTTAATTCGTAACTTCATTTGGGGTAAGGATGAAGGGCGGGGTGGTGTACATCTTGTGAACTGGAAATCCGTATGTTCGCCCATCAAAGAGGGAGGCCTTGGTTTTAGGTCTATGACGGTTCAAAATGAAGCTTTTTTAATGAAGCTTGGTTTCAATTTAATTCGTCAATCGGATCATTTATGGGCGCAAGTGTTACGTTCCAAATATAAGTGGATAGGAATTGTCCCGGATACCTTGGTTCGCCCACGTTGTTCTCATCTTTGGAAGGGTATCAGTTTAGTTTGGGAGGAAGTTCGTTCCGGGCTTGTTTGGTCGGTTGGTGATGGGCGCGCTATAGACTTTTGGTTTGATCCTTGGTTAAGTGATGTTGGAGTGCTTGCGGATTACGTGAGTGACGAGACTGCTCTTGCGTGCCTTCCGCACGTTAGCGTCGCTAACATGGCTATGCCCGGAGGAGGGTGGAATTGGGCGGCTATCGAACACTTGGTGCCGCGTGATATTGCCTTGCGCTTGGCGGCGACATTCTCACCTCAGCAAGTTGCGCAATCTGATGGCGTAGGTTGGAAATGGACGGCGCAGCGGACCTTTTCTGTCGGGTCTGCTTACCGTGCACGCACAAGGGAAAGCGAGGAAAATTCGGGACTGTTGTGGCGTTGTATAGCGCGTTTTCGTGGGCTGCAACGGATCAAAGTTTTCTTATGGTTACTTGGTTGTGGCAAGCTTCTCACTAATGCCGAGAGAGCCCGAAGGCATATGACTGACGTGTCTAGCTGTGGTGTATGCGGGTCGACGGTGGAATCCGTGGACCATTTATTCCGTTTATGTCCTACGGCAATGGCGTTTTTGGTTAGGTTGATTGTTCCTTCCAAACTCCCGGAATTTTTTAGTTTGAATATTCAGGATTGGTTGCGCGTTAACTTATCGTCTCCGGATTACTTTGCGCGTGAGCCGAAGGATTGGGATCTCCGTTTTGGTGCAGTGTTGTGGTCTCTATGGAAGTATCGAAATGCTTGTGTGTTTGATATTGACGCGGCTGGGGTATTCGATATAGTGGCACATAGCAATTTTGTGTTCGATGAGAGTGTTCGCGCTTTGTCGTTGTCGAGTGCGCTGTCCTCTCCTTTGGCACGTCTCGGGCAGCAGGGTATGACTTGGGAGGCGCCTCCGAGTGGCTGGCTAAAGATCAATACCGACGGCGCAAGAACGGTTGATTCCGGTTTGACGTCGTGCGGCGGCGTTGGGAGAGATGAGAAGGGCGATTGGATTTTTGGCTTCACGAAAACAATAGGGATTTGCTCCGTGTTGGAGGCGGAACTATGGGGCATATTTATTGGTTTATCGCAAGCGTGGTCTAGGGGCTATCGTCAAGTCATTTTGGAAACGGATTGTAAAGAAGCAAGTTCACTAGTTCAAGCTTCTTCGGACAAGGGGGATTCCATTGCGTTGTGTAGGCACATCCGGGAGTTGTTGCGGCGAGATTGGGAAGTCAAGATTCAGTTTGTGTGTCGGGAAAGGAATAAAGTGGCGGACTCGTTAGCTAAATTGGCCTCTCCGGATTCTTTGGATTGTCGGATACTCGAGTCTCCTCCCATGGTGATCGCTAGTTTGCTAGTTATGGATTTATTTCCTCTCGCATAAGTAGTTTATTTCTCTTATTTATCAAAAAAAAGTATTTTTTAGAGATTCTGGCTTAATGGTAAAAAATTTATATTTCTCTAATTTGTATGAGTTTAAATTTTTGTGTGAGAATAATATTCTTTTATTTAATAAAAGAAGTATTCTTATTTACTAACAAGGGTTGGATCAATGACAAGACACATTATTTTTTTAAAAAAGAATTTAAATTTAAATTTTGAAAATAAAATTATTAGAAAGAAGAACTAAAAATCTTAAACATAAACGTATATTATAAAAAAATTGTTCTCATTTGCCAAACTCTGACAAGTCTTTGTTTTTCTCATTTTCAACTCAACATCAAAAGTTGGCCATAAATGTAAATAAAGATCAAAGATCATATCAACTCTTTCAAAAGCCGATAAAAGCATTTATTTTTTATAAGACAAAAAGTAAGATTTGTGCATTATGTTCGAGAGACCTACAAATGGATCAAAAATATTTATACATTATGCTCGAAAGACTTACAGGTAGAACAAAAATATTGATGGATCAAAAAATTTAACATCATATTCCAACCACCGCAGACAATCGATTTGCCTCCACCCTTCTTTGAACACTCTCAACATACGCCTTGACATTCCTCTTCATCTTGACAGAAAGAATCAAAAGTAGAAGAATTCCACAAACAAAAGGGAGTGTTTCATTCCAATCTCATCCGATCCTCAAAGAATCCAAAAACAAGAATGATCCTTCTTGGAATAATTCTAAATGAGATATAAGTCTACTAATATTACATTTGTGTTCATTTGTCTTAGTTGACAACATAACTCGGCTATTATTGCCTACTCCACCTAACATTTTGATGACCACGTTAATCCAAAGCATACAAGTAATTTATCACACAACAACAATAATTTGGAGGGTATATTGGAATCTATTTCTAAGCAAAAAATAAATATTTTCCAGGTAACCACGCCAAAACATACAATTCTTGTAACTTGGGTGTGCTAGAAACGAAACATTAACGAAAATGGGAAAGAAGAAAAGAAAGAGTAGTGTTGTTGCAGAGGGAGAAGAAAGGAAATGGGAAATTTGGGATTTAACCTATATATTTGATGACTTATTTTGAATTAGGACCTAATTAATAGAATGTATAAGTTTTAGGACTAAAAGTGTTATCATCCTATGACACTTTACCATCTCTGTTAATTTTTGACGGTCGGTGACCAAAATGATAAAGAAAAGATACATTATTGACGGTTTTGAAAAAAAAATTAGTTGGGTGACCAAAACAGAAAAAAAAGTGATAGTTAGGTGACCACCCGTGTAGTTGTCATCTTTTCCACATTTGCCAGCAAATAGTGGGAAAACGAGTATCCCAAGCTGCAACGTCCTGTATAAACTACCCTTGATTACGTAGATTGACCATGAACCAAGCTTCAAAAGGGAGATTCATAAACTCTACAAGTTTAGCCAGCCGAACAATACGACTCCAAGTGGTGGACGCCATCAGACAAGATCGTAACGCATGTTCAACAGATTCCTCGCCAGCTTGGCATCTAGAAGAACTAGCCAAAAGCCGTCGAACCCGTTACATGTTGGTAAGGAGACAGTCATTCTTGTGAGCCATAGAAAAGTTCGCACACGTTGCAGAACCTTCTTCTTCCAGATCAATTTCCAGTCGTTACTATAAACCAAATCCTCTGTCGAGCTTAAAGTGTTATAAGCCAATTTAAACGAAACGTTAACAAAAATATTTCATTAGTTATTTTGAATTAGGATCTAATTAATAGAATGTACAAGTTTTAGGACTAAAAGTGTTATTATCCCATGACACTTTACCATCTTCGTTAATTTTTTGACGGTTGGTGACCAAAATGATAAAGAAATGATACGTTATTGATGGTTTTAACGAAAAATTAATTGGGTGACCAAAATAGAAAAAAATGATAGTTAGGTGACCACTTGTGTAGTTACCCTATTTTCCACACCAGTAAATAGTGAGAAAAAAGAGTATCTCAGGCTGCAATGTCCTCCAAAAGCTGCCTTTGATTAATCAGATTGACCATGAACCAAGCTTCAAAAGGGAGATTCATGAACTCTACAAGTTTAGCCAGCCGAACAATACGACTCCAAGTGGTGGACGTCATCGGACAAGATCGTAACGCATGTTCAACATATTCCTCACCAGCTTGACAAAGATGACATCTAGAAGAACTCGCCAAAAGCTGTCGAACCCGTTACATGTTGGTAAGAAGACGGTCACTTCTCGCGAGCCATAGAAAAGTTCGCACACGTTGTGGAACATCTTCTTTCAGTTCAATTTCCAGTCGTTACTATAAACCCAATCCTCTGTCGGGCTTAAAGTGTTATAAGCCGATTTAAACGAAAACACTTGATTATCCAACCAACGCCAAGCAGGAACATCACTTCCCAAAGAGCTGTGGGGAGGTCGAATGGGAACAATACATTGAACAATAGTGTCAGGGAGTAGGAGATGCAGTCTTGAAAAATCCCATTTCCCGGAAACCATTGTCATCGATGCAACATTCACCGACAAAGGTGCAGTATCACCTAAGTAATGGTCCGAAAGGGGTCCCACTTTCTCTATCCACGTGTCATACCAAAAATAAGTAGACTCACCATCCCGGATATTCTAACAAACATTGTTATAAATTTCCTCCCATATAGCACTCAAACCTCGCCATAACCGAAAGCACTTAGCCTTTCGAATGCAACAAGGGAGAGGATCCTCCCAATTATACTTTACTTTTAACACCCGAACCCAAAGACGATCATTGTCAAAGATCAATTGATGGCACACTTTCATAAAAAAAACTTGGTTATGTTGTTGCATATTACAAAACCTCATACCACCATATCAATCGAACGATGCAGCATATCCCAATTAACAAGTGAAAGTCCCGATTGACCATTAGCCCGCCCCAAAGAAATTTCTGAATAAACTTCTCAATTTATGAGCACACGCCTTTTGGGAGCCAGGCTGCCTGCATGATATAAATAGGGACCTCCTGCAAAATAGCCTTGGCGAGGGTAATTCCACCTGCCAGAGAAAGTGATCACACAGCCCAACCTAGAAAGACATTTTTTAATCTGGTCAATAAGGTAGACATATGTAGCTTTATTGAAACGAATATGGAGGAGTGGAACACCTAGGTATTTCCCTAGATCAGAGATTAATTCTTGGAGAATAAGATTTGCATTTTAGTAACACTTATATGATGCCCTGACCAAGAGCAAAAATGATCCAGCACGCCTTTCACAACATCCACTTGCACTAGAGAAGCCTCAACAAAAAGAGCTAGATCATCAGCAAAGAAGATGTGAGACAGAATCGAACCATTTTGAGATAAATGAATGCACTTCCAGAGACCATCATTCACATTAGAACCAATTTCCTGACCAAGCTTCTCCACGCAAAGGATGAAGAGATATTGTTGATGTTTTTCGAATAGTGATGCACTTTAGAGCAAGTATACTCATCGTATCAAGTAATAAAGTGAAGAGTGTTGAAACTAGGAGGATTGGATCAATAACTATGAAATTATTATGCCTAAGAATGTGTTTGCAAGTATTGATGATTGTTTATTTGATTAAAACTAAATTAACTAATCTAAAAGTAGCTGTGATCAAGACAAACAACTGTAGCGACTTAATAAATAATTATGCAGGTTGAGATTATTGCTAAGGATATATGCTTGATTACCTAAGTCAATGCTATAGCGACTGAGAATACATGTCTGTGTAAACCATTAAGTTCTTTATCTACTCGACGTGATTTTCTAATGAACTTCTGATTCTCTCGATGCCTAAATGTTAATAATATTGAGTTTAAGGTAATACATGTCTACATGAACCCTAACAACCCTATTATTTGTTTAAGAACTCCTTTTTATTCGTTGAAACCCTAAACTTATATCTAAGCCAAATTAAGACTAAGTTAACAGCTTAGCCCCACTATTCACGTTTGTATAGCCTAACTCGCTTGATATTAAGGCACAGACCAATAGTTAACGGGTCTCTTTCGATAGCTCTTACAATTAACTACGCATGAAGAACAATGAACAGAATATACAAAGATGAAACAACTAAAGCATTAAAATAGAATAATCAAACCATAAAATCCTGGGACACAATAATCTCAAATAAAATATTTAGCTCATGTCTAAGCCTAAACCATTCATAATTAAAAGTATAAAATGTGACAGTTTATAAAACAAGGAAAAGAAAAGAGTCGAGCGCCCTCGACAAAACTCCGGTTGTGCCGTCCAACTGTGTTGCAGATCCCCTCTTCGTCAGCCTCTCTCGATGGCGTCGTTCATTGAGGAGAATCATCTAACTTCGCCCCCAGTGGTTCTCCGTAAGCTTCGAACTAGGAATGTCTTCTAAAATCATTCTTCTTTGAAGTAGCGTCCAAGTCTTTCTTATATAGGCGATGAAACTAGGGCTTCGGTACCCTAAAGTGCACGCAGCTTCATTAAAGAAAACCTTTGGTTTCTCGCTTCATTGAATGTTACGTATCTAGGAGAAAGTCCACATGGGCAGAGTGTTGAGTTGTACAGTGCTCAATTAGTTCAACCGATATTGCTCACCAAGTGGTGGAGAGGTGGAATTTTGGGTGGATGTGGTAAGGAAGCTAAAAAGATAATTGACACAATAATTTTAGAGTGGTTCAACCTTCTAACCGAGGTCTATATCCACTACCTTAGCTTCCCACTAAGGATTTCCAATCAATCCACTATTGATTCGTCCCCTTTTCTAGGCTTAGGAGGAAACCCTTATACACCGATCAAGCTTTCTACCCAAAGCCTTGATCAAACCCTCTTTACAAGAGATAAGAAAAGAAAACACAAATCCCTCTAATAGGTGTTTGTTCGCACAATAAAAGCACTCACCCAAAACCTAAAACACTTGAGCAAATTTGACAATTTTGGCTCACTAGTGTTTGTCTATACAAGAATTGACAATTTAAGTACAAAGACACTTTTTGATCATTTGTTGATTGACAATTGAAGCATTAACCATATCTTGATGCTTGAAGGTCTCTTTTATACTCCTTGATGAGTTTATAGCCGTTACTAGCCGTTGGGGATGATTTGAAGCCGTTGAGGACTTTATTTCCCATCATAAATGTAGTTTTGCTGCTACCCGTATCGAAACGCTCAAAGTTGTTTCGATACACTCTTCAAGTAGAAAGAGTCGTTGCAGTCTGAGGAGCATCCGTGTCGAAACGCCATGGGCCGTATCGAAACGCGCGTATCGAAACGCTAGGCACCGTATCGAAACGCTATGCATTTGAAAGTTAGTTGGAAAATTGTCGTTGAGGTTTATGACCGTTGTGGTCGATGCCACGTAGGTGTATCGAAACAGCATAGCCCGTATCGAAACGCTGTACAAAAATATCATCCAGGGAAGGCCCGTTTCGATACCCGTATCGAAACGTTTTTGCTACTGGAATACACCGTATCGAAATGCCTAAGGGTGTTTCGATACACCTGGACGGTTTTGTTAAGTTTGGCTTTTGAAAACATTGTAAAACCTTTAAAAATATCCCATAAACATTATTTCAAGTTATTTGGACTTTGGAAATAGTTTTGAATTCTTTTAAAATCAGTCCAAAACATTTTTCAATTATTATATCAAAATATTAGTTCTACACAGAGGCAAATTCATCTCCAACTCTTCTTGCCTCGTTAGCTCCAGCAATGCGGTCTGTTCCTCTCCTACTCCAGCATTCTGCACATACACCACAAAACGCCACCTTTCCCGTGAAAAGCACCAATATATATAACATTGAAAGCACATGCGATGTAACTCCATATCTACGTGTAAATATGTACAATCTAACCTAAATGCAACCTATATGAGCTAGAAAACATGCAAAAGACAAAGAATAAGAGCATGCAAAATAGATCAATTAAGCACTTATCAATGATGATAAAGGATCACTTTGTCGAATGCCCCGAGATGGTTTAAATTATGTTGTCATCTCACCATTCCATAGCACCCGAGTTGACACAGTTCGAACACAATGCATAATCAAATAAAGAAAGTGATCTGACAACCCAATATCAGTCAGAGTTTCTTCGAAGAAATCCCATTTTAACCAGTCATAAGCCTTCTCAAGGTCCACTTTAATAACCATCCAAACTTTCTTACCAGTCTTAAAGGTCATCGAATGAATAGCCTCGTGAGATATGATAATGTTATCTTGAATACATTACCCTGGAACAAAACTCACTTGGTTTTGATGCACCCAAGTAGGTAAGAATGGTTTCAAATGATTACCAAGAATCTTGGCTATCACCTTATACAACACATTGCACAAACTAATAGGATGGAATTGGTTAAAAGATTTCGATGCCTCCACCTTAGGAATCAACACCAGTAATGTATGGTTAACCCACTCATCCAAAGGCTTGCCTTCAAAGAACTCCCTCACAAAATGCATAACCGAATCCTCGACAATAGCCCAATTTTTTTGATAAAAGGCCGTATGAAATCCATCAATTCTAGGGGACTTCAAAGGTTCCATGGAGAAAACAACCTTTTGCACCGCCTCACTTTAAATCTCGGCCAAAAGAGGCTGCAAATCTCTTGCACTAAAGCGTTGAAAATTCCCACTTGGAGTACTAGAAATGTGGCCACATCTTACACTTGTAAATAAAGATTGAAAATATTTTACAGCTTCATCATTCAGAGTTACAGAATCATCACACCTCTCATCGTTCCCAATCTTGAGTCGTCGGATAGTGTTGCACCTTGTAACACCCCAAGTTTTTAAGGCGAAAAAATAGATAATGAAAAAAAGAATGTTGTTAAGGAGTTTCAAACCCTTGACCCCTCACATGGTGAACTTAGACCTTAACCGTTTGAGCTGAAGGTAACTCTTGGTTAAACTATGCACCATCTTTGTATTACAATATATTATAATGTTTTGACTAATATTAATTATAGACTGAACAACCCTATCTACCTTATTTATCATATTTTGAAATTGAAGAAAATATCTGATAATCAAAGCCTTCCCCGACACTTCACCTACCCAAACGATCTTTCAAGCCCCGGTCTCAGCCACCGTGTCGTCGTGGTCGTCACCGACAGTGTCGGCATGGACACCGCCACACCGCGGTTCCGCCCCTGAAGGCCACTCGCGGCGAAGCCTCAGCGGTTGCCGTGAGAGCTTGGTTGAAGGCTTGACGGAAGACCAAGAGCTCTTCTCTGTCCCTCATCATTTTTTTGTCGTTGCTCGTCGTCGGTGTAGCACACAATGGTTGTTGTCGGGTCCACTGCCAGTTCGTGACAAAAACCTAGACCCCCACTCGCTGGTGCATCGCGCCGTTCGCCATGGAGAGCGAGTTGAAGCCCCGTCGAAACCTCCCTAAACCACCTTCTGTTTCCCTCTTGTTTTCGGCCGCCATCATCGTCGGCAAGGCGTGTCATCAGCCTAGACGTGATCAGTGTGTGTAAGGAAGCAAAACCCATTAACTGATCATCACTCTGGCATTGGAAATGGCCTCAACGGAGCCACGTATTTTACGATCGTCTCGTTCATTTTAGGTAAGATCCGGTAAGTATTTTGGGCCTATTTTGTGTCGTTATCATGTCGGTTGAAATATTGGACTACTAGCTTCTTTTTCTGGCAGAATCGGTGCTAAAGGAGCTTCCGGTGACCTTTCTGGCGACCAAAATATTGGAGTAAGTGGGCCGGTTCAGATTGGCCCAAAAGCCTGGGCTGGCCTGAACCGTCTAGTTCGCTTCGAGCCCCATCGTCCAAGCCCAAACCCGTAAGGTCCAACCCGATTTGAGTTTTACCCGTATCTGACCCAAACTAGTCTGACCCGACCCAAACCCGTATCTGACCCGAATCGACCCAACCTGACCCGTTGACCCGTCTGTCCGACCCGTTGACTTGACTCGTCTGCCCGACCCGTTAACCCGTTGACCGAGTCAGCCCAAGTTAACTTGTCCGAGTCAGTCCAAGTCAACTCAGTTGACCCCTACCAGTTGACTGTTGACGTCAGCGTTGACCTACTAACATCAGCGTTGACTTTGACCCCGTTGACCTGCTGACGTCAGCGTTGACTTTGGTCGTTGACCAAAAGTCAAATTTTCCGAAAACTCGTATTTTATGTTTTTCGACGTCCTGAGTCACATTTTGAAGCCCGTTTCGCAAAATTCTATCCCAAAAGCCTCAAAATCTGACCTTGAACACGAACTTGTGTATGTATCTAATTATTTAGTTAAGGTACTATGAATTAGGACTGAAATGTAAATTTGTGTAATTGAAGGTACTCACAGTTCCTTGAATACGAATTGTTGAGGGACGTCAAATCCGGGTTCAAGAGTGTTCGAACATTGTTCACGGATCGACCGATGTAGCTTGGAGCCAAGGTAATACATTACTACCTTCTGTATGCTTCCAAAACTTGTTGGTATTCGGTTAATGCTTGCACGACCATGATTGAGCCTGTGATTAATTCTGCTAATGTCAATCAATTAAGATATAAGAATATTAATGGCCAAGACAAATATTCGAATAAGAGGTTTGATAAATCGAAAGGACTTCTGAGTTCAGTAAACGATTAATAAAAACAATTGATCTCTAAGTCTGATTATTTTAGCTAATGAATTATCAAAATGCCATCGATGTATGAAAATGACTAAAATACCCCTATTTATGAAAGTGGTTGTAGAATCTACACTAGATCCGGTAAACAACTAAACTTTCTGAAAATCTTGAAGTTTGCTTGGGAAGTTATAGTAACGAGGCTTCACCTTTTAGACTGTAAATTTTCTCAGATTCTTTTTTAGATTGAATAATCGCCGATGACATTCGCGAGAAAATAATTGTATGTTTGGATTTGTCAAAGTCGCGTAAATTGATGAATTGATTGAAATGGTTGAAATGTTTGGAAATATTGATAAGGCTAAATCAATCGAACTATCCATAATGACCAAAAAGGAATAATCTATCCTCAACACCAATTGCCCAATTAATAAAAATGATGGATTTACCTTCGAGAACTTTAATGAATGAATAGTTGGAAGAACCGAAAGGCTCAAAATAATTGAAACACCTTCGGACATCGAGGTGACTGAAAATACCTCTAAGATTGGATTGAGATATATAAATAAAGTCAAGCAAATGCAATAACTCTGAAAATGATAATGCACAACCCTTGTGGTTGGTCGTTCGGGGAACTATTGTAATGTTGGAAGAATACTATATAAAGGCATGTTCAAGTTATTTGGAGAAGGTACCTAGGTCTATGGTAAAAGCAACATGTTATTCGTGTGTATTCGATGTTATGGATCGAGTTCAGATGCATTACACATGTCCGATTACTTGGGAAATACCATTTGAATACATGTTCGATTTCCCGTTGTATGTTCAGTGGTTGCTTGGCGAAGACGAGCTTTTGTCATGCAACGTAGTCAGTTCTGAGAAGTGAGTATTTGCAGTGTACTGATCCGGTTAAATAATAAATCTTGTGCGTTGATTTGCGATTAGTTCAAAGGGACTCGGAAACCTGATAAGTAACCAAAACTTTTAAACCCCGTACGTCACTATTTTTACCCGATAGTGTAATTACCAAATTACCCTTGAAGGTCGAAATGACCAAAATGCCCTTATAAACTTAAATGATTGGATCACTCTCGATACATCTGAAATTTCAATGTTCTCGAATGTGTCAACTTCTGAATGTTGGTTTGAGCTGTTAGTATCAAGATCCCTCGCCTAGGGACCTCGTTTTGAAATTAGTCTAAAATTGTCAAAAATTCTATGCTCTCTTTTTGATAAGTATCAAGTGTCCCTGAGAAATAAATCGGACCATAAGGAGTACCATGTGTCCGTAAACACTCTTTGTTCTAAACCTAGATCATATGCTTAAAATTAAAAGTATGGCACTATTATTCGAAAATAAAGCAATTCTCTCTGGTTTCTATCCTCTGATATGGAAAAATATCTGATATATGACATAAAATACGAAATAATAATATAAATTTGACATCTGTCTTCTGGTATAAAAATAGATATGATATCTATTTTCTGTAATATTGTCTTCTGAATATAAATTGAATTAATCTAGGGTATATTATCTGGGATATGAATGAAGATCTGTAGGCTCAGTGTTGGTAAGCCCTTATGAACCTAAGCTCCTACGCCCAATGGGCCTAGGGTAAGCCTTTATGTTAAGCTCCTACACCCACAGGCCTAGGGTAAGTCTTTCTAGACCTAAGGCATTTCTTTAGGTAGGCTCCTACGCCTCAAGCCTAGGGTAAGACCTTCTGTATGCAGTTCAAGGGGAATTACATTTTGGAGTTTGGTTGGAGGGTAGTTAAGTAAATTAATAAAACTTCCTGACCTCTTCTGAAACATACCCTACTAAATTAATGTATCAAAGTTGAACTCTCCACAAACTTACAATTTGCGCTCAATAAACCACTATGAACTCCTTGATTCAACTTTTAAAATCTGAATCTCTTTTGAATCTCTAGCTTTAAACTCATCTCTTAAGGTTCGGGTGATCAAATAAAGAACAACTATGTTACCTTCTAGTATAATGCTCCTCTAAAATCTCGAATCGTAATTTGAGCTTATCGTTGCTCAGTTCTTCATGACAATGTAAAGCTTGCCATATACCTACTTGTGTTTTTAGCATCTCCTGGTAGTTTGTATTACTGAGTTTTCCGAAGCTCACGTTGTTTTTACCATCACAGGTTAAAAGATCGACCATGTTGCAGTTATCAACGTCGGTATGGGAGTTTCTTCGGCTTTGCTTGTGGAGTACGACACCTGTGTAATTAGGGGGCATGTATGTCACGTTTTGATTTATATTCGAGTATGAAACTTGTATTAACAACTTTTATCATAGTTTTGTTTCATTGTTTGAATGTTTTCTGAAATTGTATTTTAATTCAAAACTTGATTTATGATTTTAAATGGTTTAGCAATTTGTTTATTTGAAATTTTAACGTGGATTGCTCTGGTGACCCTAATGCGACTTCCTAGGATCCGTATTAACGCATAGGCGGGTCTAGGGAGTTACACGCCTCCTACGAGCCATGATCACCGAGTGGAAATATTTGGTGTTCCTATCACCCATCTCGATCCATTTATTGCGAGATTTCTTGAACCACAAGCTTTCTTCTTGGTCAAGGACAACATTTAGCTCATTTTTCAAAGATATTTCAAGCTCCTCAAGGTGATCCGTTCGTGCATTCTCTAAGGCCTGCTCTACACCTTTAATCCTAGCAAGCAAACGTCGTTTTCACCGCTCAATGTTACCAAAAGTTTCCCGATTTCAAACTTTGCAAGACTTGGAGGGCAGTAATGTTCTCACTCCATGCATCAACATATCTAAAGGGTCGAGTTTGTGTGTTAGTTTAGTACCATTATTTAGTATGTATAACAAATTATCCTAATTATACTATTTTAAAGTGTAAAAAAGAAAAAAAAAAATAAATAATTTTACAAATAAAAATCAAATAAAGAAATTAGCAACAAAACAACATTAAAACATATTACGTTTTCACGTTGAAAAAGGTAAAATACAACAATTTTATTCAAAACAAATTTCTAAAATTGGAATTTCATTTAATGCATCATTCCATATCTATCCGTATAGTTTTTGCATTTTTTTATATTATAGTGTCGAAATTTGTACCATATCCAATGTATTATTCGTTATTCACTTTATGTTTTAAACTTATAAAAAATATATTGAAAATTAATTTTTGAAAGAAAAGTTTATATGAAAATTTTATTTTTGCTAAGTTATATACTGAAAAAAAATACAAAATACAATTATGTCAAGACTGTTTATTTATTAAAAGAATGTCAATATTTATAAATAATCTTGTTTGTAAATAAAGAAAACTGCCTGCTAAGTAATTCCCTTATATATTGGTTGTAATAATTAAAATAAAATTGGAAAAACCTTTTATTGTAAATAAGGAAAAAATCTTTCTTGAATATTTTGAGACAAATTTTCCATAACTTGTCCCCTTAGCCACTTATAAATTCAACAGAATTTGCATCTTCTTTCTCACTTCAGGCATCATATTTACATAAAACAAAAGAGGAAAAAAAGAAACTAAAAAAGTATGAAGAATTTCCAGGTCTATGCCATTTTCATGTTGGTTCTTCTTTTTGCTGCAGGTAAAAATAATATATTGATTTACTCAATATATATTTTTATTTTACATTCAACCTACATATACGGTATCCTCTTTTAGAAAAGTATATGAGCAAGATTTTGATTATACGCTTATTATGTACACCAGTGGCGGATGCATGCAGCTCCCTTAGATAGTTGCATTCACATTTTTTAGAAACAAATTTAAGTTGGTTCGATTTTTTTTAATTTAATGTGTAAAGATATAAACAATGTTTTGCACAAAAAATTATTTTGAATTCCGTTCTTGAATTTTTAGATCCGCCACTGATTTAGAGTTTTACACCGTGAAAAATGAAGATATAGTTTTTTGTTAAGAATGTATTGGATTAATAATGCATATGAAAATATAGGAAACGAAGCAGCAGTGAAGAAACCATGCACAGCAGTTATAGAGATGTCAGATTGCTATGCCGAGCTTTGCTTGCAGGAGTGTATTGATAAACATGGAAATCAAGCTAAAGGGTTTTGTGTTGGAAAATATCCCGGTGCTTATTGCCGTTGTAATTTCCCTTGTTAATTTTACTTTTTAAATGCTCTATTGTGTGACCAAATGGTCTAAATCTATTTAATAATAATGCTGTCTGTATTCCTATTAATTTATTCAATAAAAAAATATTATATTTTCAAGATAAATATTGAGATTCTAACATATACAATATGGAACAACTTTAACAATTCGGTCAATTAGTGAATCTCTTGAATGAATTTTTAGTTAGACTTAATTTTGAATCAATTGTATAAATTAAGGGATTTTGTATTTTGTCGATTTTTGTGTTTCATTCATCCCTTGAGAAGGAGAAATGAGAAAAATATGTAAATTAATCAACGATATTCACCGGTTTTTTTCTTAGTTTAAGATAGATGGAAAATTGGAAAAAGAAAATATGAAATAGAAAATATGTTGTTTTCATTTATACTAGTGTATTTGTTAAGAATTATTTTTCCATATAATTCAAATTAGAAAAAAATAAGATTTAATTCAAACATAAATTATTTAAGGGTAAAATACAAAAATAGTCCTCTAATTATGTCATTTTTTGTTGAGTTCCTGATTATGAAAAATTATAAAATGACCATCTCACTTAAAGAAATAAAAGTTAGTTCTTTTTCATTAAAATTTTTATGGTAAATACCAACAAGAGCTGGGTGCAATGACAAGTCATTTTGCTCCCCTAATAAGAGAATCCAGGTTTGAACTATGCGAACGAGATTGTTGAGATGGAGACTAAAAATTCCCGAACATAAACCATAAAGTTGACACATATTATCCAAAAAATGGTAAATGATGCTATAGTTAATAAATTTACATAATAAAAAGTTAGCCCTAGGCTTTTACATGTTATAGTTTGGTTTTGAATCTAAAAAATAACCGTTAGCGTTTTAAAATTAACCAATTTAGTCTATCTTCTAATATCCTTCACCATCATTCTCCACCATTGCGCCGATTGCCATTCCTTAAGTGCTATAAAATTAACCAATGTTGGAAATCATTTTAGATGATTTCAATCACTTATAAGTAATATAAAAAAGTTGTGTTCAGAGCATTAGGCTTAAGTGCTAGTAACTACATTATAGTAGAACTCTTACATATATATACTCAAGTGTGATTGAATGGTCCTTTATTCTGCCAGTTATGAACATCTTAATAATTTATTTAATTTACTTTTAGCTTATATGAAATTGTATTTATTGTCGGTAAATTATTAAATTTAAATTCTTAGATTCACCCCTGGTTTGGATCATTGCTAATGTGGTGAGGAGTGCTGATGAAATAATTTTTCGAACAAAAAAAGGAAAGTTTTACAGACGGCTTCACTGGAAGAGAGAAGCAAAGAAAATTGAGATCTGCCGATGAATTATATAAACATGTCACATATTCCACTACACAGTCCACTAAGAATTGCCTATTTATTTCTTTGGGTACAAATAAAACCACAGCTTGTAAGTTGTAACTATAAAAAGGCTGAAATTCAAATCTCAGACTTATTAGATGCTACTTCGGAAGGAAACAACTGAGCTAAAAATCGGATTCATGCTGCTTATCTACTATACCAATGGTAAATATCTTTTAATAAAACTATAGGGCTCAAGCATGGCACATGCAATCAGGAGCAGGATATGTATAAATGGATTGTTTTGGTTTCCTTAACCTGAGTTGCCCATGTCTGTTTTGATGCCCTTCCACCACTGCCTGACGGAATTCCGACCAAGTGATGTTTTTGTTAAGGAAGAGTGTGCCCAACAGTCCCATATTCGGCCGTATGGTCTTCGTGTTCTCGAAAGTTCGATGTCCCACCTGTTTGCATCATTGCAACTGTCATCTATTACCAGAAAGCTGTTTGTGTGTGTGTTCCACCATATATTCACCAAAGCATGGTGCATAGGCTAAGAGTATTGTACTAGTCCGAAATACTCACCAAAGCATTATGCATATTCCCAGGAGAAGCTGAGATAAAGATGTCACTATGCATACCAACATAGTAATCAACGGCAGCTAACAATGAAGCCTTTCCTTTTATTCGGACCCTTTCGTCCGAAGAGGCAAGCCTCTTTTTGTCTTCCATCAACGGAAACAGTTCTCGTAGTGTCGAGATCTTAGCTTCCCCTCCATATACCTGAAATACATTTCCATTTGATAAATAAATTGTTGAAAAACCAAATTTCATAAGAACAACTGACCTTGTGGGAGGCAAGATAAAGACGGGTATTGTTGTCGAACCCCAAAGCTCCTAGAAGCAATCCAATTTCTTCAGGAGTCAATGGACAGCGCCCCTGACTTCTCAACTCTTTATCGGTAAACCGCGAATTGAGAACCCTTCCTTGCCAAATCGTTTGCCGGTACTTGGCCAGAGCCAATTTTTCCACTTTACCCCCACCAAAATCACATGCCGAATGAGCAGCCATATCCTGAACATATTAAAGGTAAGTGAGAGGCCCGAAAAAGAGCCATTCGAGAATAATTCGCAGACCACCAATGTAAACTATATAATGGAACTACTGTAGAAAGGATGTTCCATGTATAAATTATGCAGGCAGGCAGTATATGAGGTCTAAAAGACTAAACAGACATCTTAACAATAGAGGTTAAGGATTAAGAGCAACAGAACTCAAGCATAAAGAGAAGTAAACATTTATGGTCTTTATCTCAGAATATGCTCCATAATATTTCAAATTAATGTCTATATATATAAAAATTTCAGCCACTAGGTTATAACAAGGAACTTAATCTACAGTATAAGCAGGCTATACCTTGTCAAATCGAAGGTGTAACACAACAAACTTTTGTGGCTTTTGTTCATCATTTCGATCAGTGGTCTCCCGGAGATAGCCAGTTCTAATTGCATGACTTTGACCCTTAGGATACCTTAGACGATGGACAAGGGAGTCTCCAAGTGCTCTAATGTGTGGAACAAAAACAAGCGCTTTGAAATTGACTTTACAACGTAGTTGCTGTATCTCACTCGGCAGGTTGTCGAAAGTCAAACGGTGAGAGAATGGAGAAATTGCAGCGATCCCGTAACTGTACCAAAATAGGACATGTTTACTAGATCACACAAAGTTGCAAATGTAATAGCCCGGGGGAACAGGTTAGCTCACATTTCCAAATTTTAAGTGCCTCATTATGAATAAAAATGCAATACCTAGCAATGTGTAGATGGAGAGAACATATCAGATGGTGCATGTGTATCATAATGCTCCATGTCGAACAGACATTTATCGAGTGCTTGATAATGTGTATAAAAAGTCCTTAGGCTAAAAAAATTTAAAGCAACTACATCGTGTATTCAAATCGAACTGTTCGAGCTGCAACCAACCTCTCCAGTACGGGCAAGACATTCTCAAGATACCAGTTTGCAGATGCATGAACAGGTGCTCTTTTTACTCTGGTGGCTCGAATAGCAGTGGCATAATACTCCCTTGTGCTCCACGAGAATTCTTCAGGCAGCTCTTTGACAATCCGGATGTCATCCTTCAATACATTAATAAAGTGATCCACATCAAATATATCCATGAATGAGCTGCAGGGAAAATAATTACTTCAGAAAAATGCCTCCTTAAAACTGAGGCAAAAACCAGATATTTCCCATCGGCATAAGCAACGGAAAAGATCATTTCCTTCACCATAAAGTACCTTGAATCTTGCCAGACAGGATTTACTTCGAGATGTGGGATCACAAGAGTTGCATTCAGTATTTTAGCAACAGCAACAGCATCACATATCTACAAAAACAGGAACTTGAACTATTGGAATGTTTCAGAATTCGAGTCTCCTCTAAGAATGTAAAATGCAAACGAAAACCTACCCCCATTCTTTGCTGGTTGAGTCCCCCATCAAGAAATACCTGAAGATATCCTTCTGATTTCTGTGGCACTGCCACATGGTAAACAAAGTGTAAAATCCAAGAAATTTGGCAGCATGATCAGGAAATAATAATTTAAAACATCAATAACACAAGTTCAAGTCTAATAACTCAGAGGATACTAACAATATAAAGAAACGAAAACTAAAATTCTCGATGCTAATCACTCACAAGGGGCGTTTACAGACACAAGGCATGGTCTCCACCCTTGGTCAGCCAAAGGAGCCCATAGATCAGATTCCTCTCCATTAAACTGAATGTAGAAATAAACCAAACAGAAAACTTACAAGTCAGAAAAAAAAGGAAAATCACAACATATGCATGTGCAAGCTCAAACAAGGGCAGATGCGGCTTAAGAAACATCTACTCACACTTTCACGCTGTAACGCACTCCCGAGTAAAGGTAAGTGTCTAGGTTTAGGAACATTCCACTCCTGCAATAAAGCTCAAAGGACATAATTAGCCAATTCCCTTTCCTAATCAATGAAAAATATAAACAATCAGCTAGTGTAAGTTCATTTCCTTTCCCACAAGGAGCAAATTATGATGATTTCATTTGTCATGTTAACACTCATAAGCTATGTTACTCCGGCGTGAATAGCGAATATGGTTATTTGTCCAACACGAATATGTTTAATTTTATTAAAGTTTCTCCATGTTTTTTGTTTCTAGAGAGCCCTCAGAGGTCATGTTTCATATGTTCATAACTACAAAATGGATGGTTTTTAATTTCCTGTCTTGCTGTTTAAGGCTCCAACCTAAGTTCCATATACAGAACTCCATTACCAATTGACTAATGTGGGAACTGTACATTTCATCAATCAAAAGAACTAGAAAACTAGCAAGTCCAAAGAATATTTACAAGAATTGAAGAAAACTTGCATAATTTACAATTTTCCAGTTAAAGCAGATTAACTATATATTACCACCTAGAGAATAATGCCAGGGTTGATATAATTTTAATACAGCAATCTGATTATCAGACACTTTGATACATAAGCTTGCCACTTAGCTACAAAACTCTGTCGGCAAAATAAACTCAAACCAATCCATACTTTCCATTTTTAGTAAATTGCAAAATTTTCTATGAACAACTTCAAACTTCCCATGTTTTCCATGAATTCCACAGGAACCCATAACTCATTTTGATTTTCTTTTTTCATAAAGAAAAATGAAAAAATTCAGCAAAGAAAACATAGATATAGAAACATACCGAGAATGTAGAAGGGGAAGCATGGCTGAATGGAGTGAGCAAACAGAGAAAAATAAGTGTGGAAAGCAACAGAGATAGCCTAGACATTGTCTTCTGAGAAGCTGACAACAATGCCTGAAGCTGAAAAACAAAACCCAAATCTCCAAAATAACCCTTTCCTCAATTTTTATTTTTCCTTCTTCTTTGTTGGCTTTTCGTGTTAAAACAAAATCCAATCAACAGCTGAAAAGAAGAAGCTCGACTCAAGCACCCAACATCACATGACTCACTTTCTGTCCTTATTTAAGGCGTGCTTTGATTATGAGACACTGTCCTTTTTTCTCAACATCCCATACAAACAAATACCCCATGGATAAAGTTTTGAACTTTGTGATCATGGGAAAACACAGTAAAAAATTTCTTTTTCACGTGTCTTTGTTTTAAAGGATTGAGACAAAAATTAGACCGTTGGGTGGGGTGGGGGAATTTGTGAGTTTTGATTAAAGTTTTCATCTTTATCGGTGAATAGTGATGAGAATGTGATTAGATGGGAGCACCGACGCTAGCATTCAAAGTATTCAAGTGTTTTGGTTCATGTGTGAATGTGGGAGTTATGATATTGGTGAATGGTGATGTACAACATGTGGAATCTGTTAGACAGTATAAAGGTTCTAGCAGCTTCGTTCAGTATCTGGAAGTCTCCAGGGGTTCTAGCTGCTTCGTTCAGCATCTGGAAGTCTCCAGGGGTCTCTCCATGCTTCTCCATCAATCTACAGAATTCTCCATTTCTCTACAATGTTCTATAGTTAGTTAGGTTGTTATTCAATTCTGTTTTGTAACAGATCCAAAAACAAATCTGATGAGGGCCTCGTCTATGTTGTATAAATAGACGGTATGTGGGCTAGCCCATCAGTAATTAGTTTTTGGTGGGCTGTTACTTTGTTTGTATTCTTTAACCCAATTCTAATAAAACAAGTAGACCATTTCTCTCCTTCTCTTTCTTTCACCCGATCGGGATTTTTCTTCCCCAAATTCTAGGGCTCACGAAATCCAGCAGTTCTTTGATTGCCGTTCGTGTTTACAAACTCCGGCCACTCACCGTCGTTTGAGCTCAGTTCAACATGGTATCAGAGCTATGGAAATACGCTCCGGAATGCAACGACGTCGAGATTGACAGTTTTTACGCCGAGGAGGTGATCTTCGATTCCCTTTCTGCTTGATATTTCTTGCTCTCTCTGCAATCTGTTGTTTGTCTGTGTGATTTGGTTACGCTTCTTCCCTGTGTAATCTGTAACAATGGTGACAACCGGTGATGATTCCACGGCGACGCGACGCGGTGAAGACTCCACTGCTCAGATCTTCTCAATAAGCGCGTCAACGTTCTTCTTGACGATACAAATTTTTTGCTCTGGAAGCAACAAATTATTCTCACCATACGAGGACTTGGCTTAGAAGAATACCTTGATCCAAAAGCACCTAAACCGGCTAAGTATGTGCAAGGCACAGCTGGTGACAGAGTGCTCAATCCTGCGTATGTTCAATCGGTGAAGCAGGACAGTTCATTGGCTTCTTGGCTTTTGTCCACGGTTGGTTCGGACGTGCTACCACAGCTTGTTGGAGCGGAAACTTCAGCCGAGATTTGGAATGTGATTACCGGGTTATATTCCAAGTTGTCCACAACGAAGGTAATGCACCTTCACTGTAAACTCCGTTCGATGAAGAAAGGTATCCTGCGAATGAGAGATTATACAGTTAAAATTAAGGAAATTTGTGACTTACTCGCCTTATCTGGTAACAAAGTTTCTGAGGTTAAGCATGTGGCAACGATATTGAATGGCCTCCCGCCTGAATACGCACCATTTATTGCTGTGATTACGGCTAGCAAGGAGCCGTTTTCTCTTGAAGGAGTAGTCTCGGTGTTAATTGATGCTGAGTCAAGGCTTGCGGATCCGGGTGATATGTCCGTTGGAATTAATTTGACACACTTCCAACCATCTGAGTCTCCCGGCAGATCCGACTATGGTCGAGGTTCGAATTCTAATTTTCATGATCGTGGACGTGGCTTCCGGTCTGGTTACAACAGAGGTGGCAGATTCCGTGGACGTTCTAGGCCACAGTGTCAATTATGTGGCAAAATGGGGCATATGGTGGATACATGTTGGTACCGGTTTGATGAAGGGTTCAAAGGTGTCACTGCAGTTTAATCTAATCGCCAGTCCGATATTCCTCAAGCTAATGCGTGCCTCTATCAAACTGAAGAATTTGGTCAGTACTATGAACCTTGTGTTGCTGCCACTGGTGTCTCTGGGCAAGCTGAATCATCGCAATCACCTCTTGAGGAAGCAGCTCAGATGAACTCCCTGACCACTACTGGAGTGGACGTTGGGTCTCTCAAATGGTTCCTCGATTCGGGAGCAACGCACCATGTTACGAACTGTAAGTCTCTCTTCTGCTCATCACTTAACTATACTGGTTCTGGTCGTGTTCATTTGGGTGATGACTCTGCTGTTAGGATAGAGGACATTGGTTGCTCTGTTATAAACACTACTAGGAAGAATCTTCTTGTTGATAATTTGCTTCATGTTCCTCGCATCTCTCGAAATCTGTTGTCTGTTTCTAAGTTAGCAAGTGATAATGCTGTATTTTTTTAGTTTCATTCCGATAAATGCTATATGAAGGATGAAAAATCAAGAGAAATCCTTCTGCAAGGACATCAAGAACAAGGTCTTTACTGCTTTCCTCTTCAGCATTTTCCTGTTTCGGTTTCTGCTCTTAGTACTACTGTCAATAATGAGGAGTTTGTCTACTGGCTGTGGCACAAACGGTTGGGTCATCCCTCCCCTGATGTTCTTCGATCTGCTGTTCCTACGTCCTCGAAATCACGTCCAACTTTAGTTTGTGAAGCATGCCAACAGGGCAAAGCTCATGCTCTCCCTTTTGTGTCTTCTAGTACTGTCTATTCTACTCCTTTTGAATTAGTTGAAGTCGATGTCTGGGGGCCTGCTCCAATGCTTTCTGCTGGGTTTGCCTACTATGTGTCATTTGTTGATATGTTTAGTAGAAATTGTTGGACATACCTCTTGCGCAATAAAAGTGAAGTTACTACTGTGTTTGATAGTTTTATTGCTCTTGTTCAAAATCAATTTTCATCCACTGTCAAAGCTATTCAAACGGATGGAGGGGGAGAGTTTCAGGCTCTTCGTTCTAAATTAAATCTTTTGGGTATTCAGCACCGAGTTACGTGTCCTTACACGTCACAACAAAATGGCGTAGTCGAACGTAAACATCGCCAAATCATTGAAACAGCCTTGTGCCTTCTTGCTCAAGCATCAGTCCCACTTAGGTTTTGGTCATATGCTGTTCTAAGTGCCACTTACATTATTAATAGACTTCCATCTCGGGTTTTGGGAAGTATCTCTCCTTATGAAAAGTTAACCGGCAAATCCCCAGACTATTCCTTCTTTCGAATCTTTGGTTGTACATGCTACCCGTATCTTCGGCCTTATAATAAGAATAAGTTGGTTTTTCGCTCACAAAAGTGTGTTTTTCTTGGCTATTCACCAAAGCATCATGGGTATCAATGTCTTGGTGATCATGGAAGAATATATGTTACTCGCCATGTTAAGTTTGATGAATCTTTATTTCCCTTTGCTGTCCCATCTTCAAATCAATCTACTTTACAACGTGTCTTGCGGACTCCGTCTCAGCCAGTCCCCATTATTTCCTCTAATGAAGTTCCGATATGTCCTACTTCTACTCCTTCACTCTCTGTTGCTCCTACTGTTAATAATGGTGATCAACCAGCTGGTTCTAGTGCTGTTGCACGCTCTGCTGATGTTGATAATGATGCATCAGCTCCACTTGTTCATTCAAATGAGGATTCCCAATCTGTTGTTCCTGCTGGTTCGATTCAGCATGTTGTTTCTGCTGAAGATTCACAGCCTCCCATTTCTTCTAATATTCACAATGATGCTTCTTTTCAGCAGTCCCCAGCTGTTGTTCCTGATGATGAGAATGATGTGTTATTATCTAGTGCACATAGCTCAACTGCTGGCCTTGCGGAAAATAATTCCTTCACCTCTAATGAGTTCTTTAATAATGCATCGGCTGCAGCTCCTAGTGCTAAGGTAATAGCCAATGTGCATCCCATGACAACTCGAAGTAAGAGAGGAATATTTAAACCAAAGGCCTATTTGGTCAGTTGTGATGATGTGCCTCGTACTATTCATGAAGCCATGGAAAGTGTTGAGTGGCGTAATGCTGTTATGGCTGAGTACTCTGCCTTGTTGGCCAATAACACATGGGAATTAGTTGAGTCCCCTGCCGATCGAAAGATTATTGGTTGCAAGTGGCTGTTTAAAATAAAGAGGAATGCGAATGGTTCCGTAAATAGATACAAGGCTCGTTTGGTTGCTAAAGGATACTCCCAAGTTCCTGGACACGACTTTCACGATACGTTCAGCCCGGTTGTGAAGTCCTTGACTATTAATGTTCTTCTTTCTCTTGATGTAACCAACAAATGGATTGTTCATCAAGTGGACATCAATAACGCATTCTTAAAGGGTGATCTTGGTGAGGAAGTGTTTATGGTCCAACCTCCAGGGTTTGAACAGAAATCTCCTGCTGGGCTACCTCTTGTTTGTAAGCTCACCAAAGCCTTATATGGGCTAAGACAAGCACCAAGAAGTTGGTTCTTGAAACTTAAAGATTTTCTGGTTTCTATTGGTTTTCGAAACTCCCTTGCTGATACCTCTCTCTTTATATATCACACTGATGACGTTACTACTTATATCATTGTATATGTTGATGACATCCTTATTACCGGAAGCTCTGCATCTCATATTACCTCAGTTAAACAACAACTTCATGATCAGTTTTCCTTGAAGGATCTTGGGGTGCTGGATTATTTCTTAGGCATGGAAGCTTCCGTTCCAGTTGAAGGAATTTTCCTTGGACAAAAGAAATATGTAACAGAACTTTTGCACCGGTTGCAAATGAAAGATGCAAAGCCTGCTGATACTCCTATGGCTGTTACACCTAAGTTGCACAAGAATGATGGCGAGTTATTTTCTGATGTTACCAAGTACAGAAGCACAGATGGTGCCTTGTTATATATCTGTCACACTAGACCGGATATTTCGTTCGATGTAAACAAGATGGCTCAATATATGCAACAGCCATTTGTGGTCCACTGGTCTGCTGTTAAACGGATCTTGCGTTATCTTTGTGGAACTATCGAGTATGGCTTGTGGTTTTCTTCGCAGCAACTTAATCTTCCATCTTTAATAGCTTTTAGTGATGCTGATTGGGGAAGTGATGAGGATGACAGAAGGTCCATCTCTGGCCATTGTGTTTACTACGGTAACCATCTTCTTTCTTGGCATTCGAAGAAGCAACGGTCTGTTTCGCGCTCCACTGCTGAAGTAGAGTATCGAAGTCTCGCAGATGCCACATCAGAGGTTATGTGGGTTCGCAATCTATTGACTGATATGGGCATACAAATTTCAGCCTCACCAAAGGTCTGGTGTGATAACACAAGCACCATAGCAATGGCAGCCAACCCAGTTATGCATGCTAAAACGAAGCACGTAGAATTGGACTTACATTTTGTTCGAGAACGAGTATTGAACTGTTTATTACAGGTTGCTTATGTCCCTGCCAAAGATCAAGTAGCCGATTTGTTCACCAAGCCCCTCGCGGTACAGCAGTTTCTCCTTTTTCGTCACAGGCTCAATGTTGTTTCTTTTTCAGACTTGAAGAAAACAAGAAAGCGGGGTGAATGTTAGACAGTATAAAGGTTCTAGCAGCTTCGTTCAGTATCTGGAAGTCTCCAGGGGTTCTAGCTGCTTCGTTCAGCATCTGGAAGTCTCCAGGGGTCTCTCCATGCTTCTCCATCAATCTACAGAATTCTCCATTTCTCTACAATGTTCTATAGTTTGTTAGGTTGTTATTCAATTCTGTTTTGTAACAGATCCAAAAACAAATCTGATGAGGGCCTCGTCTATGTTGTATAAATAGACGGTATGTGGGCTAGCCCATCAGTAATTAGTTTTTGGTGGGCTGTTACTTTGTTTGTATTCTTTAACCCAATTCTAATAAAACAAGTAGACCATTTCTCTCCTTCTCTTTCTTTCACCCGATCGGGATTTTTCTTCCCCAAATTCTAGGGCTCACGAAATCCAGCAGTTCTTTGATTGCCGTTCGTGTTTACAAACTCCGGCCACTCACCGTCGTCTGAGCTCAATTCAACAGAATCATGGTCTGTGATGATGTTTAGGTTGATGTTTTATAGGTGATGGATGATTTATTTTTGGTTTAAGTCAAAGCATTCATAGTTGATAGAGTGCTCTCATTCAGATTTAAACAGTTACCATGAAAAGTATTCCATCTCTGGTAATAGGAATTGAACTCTTAAGCTCATGATAAAAGGATGATTATTTTTTGGGTAAACTATACCATTGACCACCGAACTAACGAACTCGTCAATCAGACCACCGAACTTATTAAATTAACTTATTTTGACCACCGCCGTTAAAAAAACAACAGAGGACTGACGGAGTGATGACGTGTCAGTTAACTAACTTTTATAAAATTACACATTTAATCCTTATTATTTACACATTCTTTCAATTTAGTCTTAATTTTAAATTAATAAAATAAATTAATTATTTAATTAAGTGATGACACGTGTCAACACCTTATTAGAGAAATTTAATTATTTATATTTAATTTTATGTCACCACTTGATTGGACGAAAATTAAGCAAATATGAGAGAAAGGGGCTAAGGGGAATCAAACCTGCAAGAAGTGGGTTGTAAACCCATACATATACCACTGCACCACACCTCTTTCAATGATATCATTTGCTCCATTTAATATATATCTTATAATGCAGTAAATGTTAGGGGAAAAAGTAAAAATGATTGAAAGGAGATTCGAACATTGACCACTAGGGATGTGTATAATCACACAAACATTCGATTTAAAATACTCTAATATTTTTCTTTTTCATATTTAAATTAATTCGAATCCTTGATTTAAATATTTTAAATCGAATATTTAAAAAAATATTTTTTAAAATATTCGATTTAATTTAAATACTTTAAAATATTTAAATATTCGAATATTTTTTCTTTATATACTTGATTTAATATATTTGATATATGTTATAATGCATTAAATTGAATATTTTTTTCATATTTAAATTAATTCGAATACTTGATTTAATTATTTTATATCGAACATTTTAAAAATATTTTTTTCTTTTTCATACTTTAAATATTCGATTTAATTTAAATACTTTAAAATATTTGATTTAATGCATTTTATTTTAAAATATTTTATATGTTATAATGCATTAAATCGAATATTTTTCTTTTTCATATTTAAATTAATTCGAATACTTGATTTAAATATTTTATATCGAATATTTTAAAAATATTTTTTTTTCTTTTTCATACTTTAAATATTCGATTTAATTTAAATACTTTAAAATATTCGATTTAAATTAAATTGAATATTTAAAGTATGAAAAGGAAAAAAATATTTTTAAAATATTCAATTTAAAATATTTAAATCAATGATTCGAATTAATTTAAATATAAAAAAGAAAAATATTCGAATATTTTAAATCGAATGTTTGTGTGATTATACACATCCCAAGTAGTCAAGGTTCGAATCCCCTTTCAATCATTTTTACTTTTTTCCCCTAACATTTACTGAATTATAAGATATATATTAAATGGAGCAGATGATATCAATGAGAGAGGTGTGGTGCAGTGGTAAAGTTGTGGGTTTACAACCCATATGTTGTAGGTTTGATTCCCCCAGCCCCTTTCTCTCATATTTGTTTAATTTTCCTTCAAACAAGTGGTGACACGTGTCACCACTTGATTAGACGAGGAAAATAAATTTATAAAATCAAATATAAATAATTAAATTCCTCCAATAAGGTGTTGACACGTGTCATCACTTAATTAAATAATTAATTTATTTTATTAATTTAAAATTAGGACTAAATTGAAAGAATGTGTAAATAAGAAGGATTAAATGTGTAATTTTATAAAAGTTAGTTAACTGCCACATCATCACTCTGTCAGTCCTCTGTTATTTTTTTAACGGCGGTGGTCAAAATAGGTTAATTTAATAAGTTTGGTAGTCTGATTGACGAGTTCGTTAGTTCGGTGGTCAAAATAAGAATCCCTAATTAATTCAGTGGTCAATGGTATAGTTTACCCTTATTTTTTCCGATTTAAAAAACTAAATTTATCCGGGTTCGATTGCTTGACCCAAACTCAAAAATATGACAAAGCTCACGCATGCCCAAATTCTAAATATGAGTTCAATTTATTCTCGTCCGGTCAAACTCATTTAAATCCCTTAATTCTATGTCAAATTAAAATTTTTATATTTTCTCTTCCACTTAACCGACCAACTCTTCCATTCAAAAACCTACTCCTAAATATATTCCTCCCATGATTTTCTCAACTGCTAATAAGAACACGTGAAAGAGTTTATTTTTTGGGATGAATTAATAATAGTGAGCAGGGTGAGACCCGAGAGAAAGAGGCCACTCGGCCATGAATGTGGGGAGGTCACATTTAGCCATAGTTAGTAGAGGAAACAAAAAAGAGGCTATGGCCTTTTGGCCATGGCAGCACCCATGCTTGCTGACCCTCATCGCTAAAACTCCTTACCATTCTTAAACTCCAAACAACAGCAATACTTGCAAAAAGAAAACATCAACAACCAAGGAGTGAACAATAACCAAAAAGAGAAAGGAAAAAGACTTCACTTTCTGTTGTGGTCATTTCTCGGCGAATGAAATATTAGCAGTCGAATCTGAGCTCTCAAAATGTAGAGGAGACCGAGAGGAACAATATACTGAAAAATAGTGATCATCTGAAGGTCAAAATTAGAGATCAGCAAAGGAGAAGCTGAAACATTCTCGGCAAAATAAATGGGCATGGAGGCATTTTTTTGCGAAATCGAACTTAGGAGATCGAAGCAAGCTTCCTGGTGCGAATTGAAGTCAAACGGCCACCAACGAAGGTGATCGGAGTGAGTGGCGACGGCCAACAGTGTACGTGAATATTAGTGAAGAGAACGCGTGGTTTCTTTTGTTTTGTGAGAATTCAAAATAAATTAAAATAAGGGTAAACTACATAAATAACCACCTTACTATTTCAAAAGTTGCGATCTGACCACATTACTTTTTTTCATCACAATTAAACCACCAAACTATTTAAATAGTATCAACGTGACCACCAGCTGTTAAAGGTTAATGGAAGGGTGACGTGACAGTTAAAAAAATAAGGGTATAATTACACATTTAGTCTTCATTACTTATAAACTCTATCAATTTAGTCCTAATTTTAATTTAATAAAATAAATTAATTATTTATATTTAATTAAATTATTTTATTTTTCTCCTCCAAACAGGAGGTGACACATGTCACCGCCATTTAGAGGAGAAAAATTTAATTTGTACAAACATGCCAATGGTGAGAATCGAACCCGCATAAAATCGATTTAAAAGCAATGGCTTAACCACTACACCAAGCATGTATTTGTGTTAAAAATAACCCTTTTAAAATATATGTTCTATTGACCGAGCCACTGCACCATAGAACATATATAGTAAAGGCAAATTACTGCAACAAAACTAATGGCGTTCCTTTGGAATTAAAATGCACGTAAAGGCAGCCTTAGCAGTAAGCATTTTAACAGCCTTAAAGGATGTGTGCAGCAAGTGGAGGTGCAGAGAAAGGGCATGTGTCCTTGATCCTTTGAACGACAATCACTAACAAGGCTGGCCGGCTATCTAGTATCCACCGTTTCACCAGTCCTGTGGCCTGTGGGCGGCAGATTTTGTCAGTGAAATGCCATGGACAATCACAAGGCACGTTTATCGATTTGAATTCTTTTTCTTAAAATGTGGTTTGAGCATGGACAGGAATCTGCAAGTTGGGTCATGAGCGTGGTGCATGTACTTTGTGTATTTCCTAAAATGTCAAAACGTTTTCATCTAATGTGCCCACACACGTCTTATCCTTCTGAGTATTTTTCATAGCCAAGTTGGGGTACACGGTACACCACCTAGCGTGGGGGTCATTTTATGGCACAACTTCGGTCAATATAGGATGGTGGTTGCAACTTGCTTTGTGTATTTGTGCACGTCTCTAGCAGCTCAAAGAGTGTTTTTGGGTGGTCATTCATTCTGTACACAATAGAACATATATTTAAAAGGGTTATTTTTAACACAAATACATGCTTGGTGTAGTGGCTAAGCCATTGTTGTTAAATCACCAATATGCGGGTTGGATTCCCACCATTGTTATGTTTGTGCAAATTTAATTTTTCTCCTCTAAATGGTGGTGACACGTGTCACTTCCTGATTGGAGGAGAAAATAAAATAATTTAATTAAATATAAATAATTAAATTCCTCCAATAAGGTGTTAACACATGTCAACACCTAATTAAATAATTAATTTATTTTATTAAATTAAAATTAGGACTAAATTGACAGAGTTTATAAGTAACAAGGACTAAATGTGTAATTATACCCTTATTTTTTTTAACTGCCATGTCACCTTTCCGTTAACCTTTAACGGGTGGTGGTCACATTGATACCATTTAAATAGTTTGGTAGTTTAATTGTGACGAAAAAAAGTAATGTGGTCAGATAACAACTTTTAGTATAATAAAGTGGTCATTTATGTAGTTTACCCTTAAAATAATGTTGAAAAATAGTTCTAATTGAGAACGACTGGATTAAAAAGGAAAAAGAATTAAAAATCCTTCATTGAAAACGTGAAACGACACTTTAGAGGCGACCATGCCTGCGCATGTTTTGATTTTGGGGTTAATTCTGTCTTAGGTCTCTTTGCTTTTAGGAGCTTTGTAGTTAGGCTTTTTCTTTATCCTTTATGTTTTAGTTTGTTTCATTTTAGTCACGCTTTTAGATTAGTTTGTTTAGATTTTGGCCTTTAGGTTTAGGTTCTTTTTTTAATTAGATCTTTCTTCATAAAATTGATTAATAATTAAGCCTTTTAGTTTGTTTTAAATTTAAGTTGGTCCTCGTATAAAGATTTGATAATTAATTGGCTTTAATAATTTGATTAATTTCTGAATTGGTTTTCAATTAAAATTGTTTTAGTTTAATTAGGTGAATAATTTGAGCTAGATTATTTTTGTTGAATTGTAAGGTGCTCGATTCCTTCAACCGATCTTGCACACCAAGTGGTGGAGAGGTGGAATTTTGGGTGGATTTGGTGTAGAAGCTAAAAGATGAAAGACACAAAGATTTTAGAGTGGTTAAACCTTCTAACCAAGGTCTACATCCACTACCTTAGCTTCCCACTAAGGATTTCCAATCAATCCACTATTGATTTGTCCCCTTTTCTAGGCTTAGAAGGAAACCCTTATACACCGATCAAGCTTTCTACCCAAAGCCTTGATCAAACCCTCTTTACAAGAGAAAGGAAAAATACAAACTTAAATCTCTCTAATAGGTATTTGTTTGCTCAATAATGCACTCGCCCAAAACCTAAAACACTTGAGCAAATTTGACAATTTTGGCTCACTAGTGTTTGTCTATACAAGAATTGACAATTTAAGTACAAAGACAATATTTGATCATTTGTTGATTGACAATTGAAGCATTAACCATATCTTGATGCTTGGAGGTCTCTTTTATACGCCTTGATGAGTTTATAGCCGTTGGGGATTATTTGGAGCCGTTGAGGACTTTATTTCCCTTCATTAATGTTGTTCTGTAGCCTTTCGTATCGATACGCTTGGACCCGTATCGGTACGACCTTCATCAGAAACTAGCCGTTGATATCTTGCCAGCCTAGGCGTATCGATACACTTGAGGGCGTATCGGTACGGTATGAAGTTTAAAAGACCATTGGGAAATATGACCGTTGGGGTTGTTAAATGGGGATCGATACGCTTACCATGCGTATCGAAACGACCCCTCTCCGTATCGAAACGGCCAAGCTTGTTTCGATACGGGTTTTGGCAGTAACCAAACTGGGTAGAAAAGGTATCGATACGGGTTGGACCGTATCGGTACGAGCACATTGAAATCACAAGTTTGGTTGTTTAAAAGCATGAAAAATCTTGCCAAAAACTTTTTAAAATACCTCAAACATAAATTCAAGTTGTTTGGACTTAAAACCAAGTTTTAAAATTATTTCAAATTAATCCAAAACATTTTTCAATTATTATATCAAAACATTAGTTCTACAATCTCCCTTTTTTGATATAATAAAACCAACTTAAAAAATTGTTTGGAATTCTCCCCCTTTAAGTTTAAAATTGTGAATAAGAGATTAAGATTTGAAATCAATTAGAGCTCCCCTTATTCATTTGAAAATTCAATTTTTCAAACCACGTTTCTCCCCCTTTTGTTATATCAAAAAGAATTTAAACACTTTTAAGTTCGAAATAACAATAGAGGTAAAAAATGACAAATAAGAATTTTTGGTTTTGAAATGGCTCCCCCTTACTCAAAGCATCATTAAAAATGTTAGTCCAACATATATGATCATCTGGTTAAAATAAAAGGAAATAAATCAAATAAAAACAAAAACAACTAGATTTTTACCAACACTTGATCCCAAGGGAGGATGTGAAGCCTTCCTTCTTCAAGTGTTCTTCCTTGTGTGCATGGAGCTCACCCTCATTAATTGTACTTGTTGATCACTCTCCATCACACCTAGCAAAAGACAATCAAGTAATTTTTGGTATCCAAATTGCTTTGGATTCATAGACGTTAGTAGCACAAACTTTAGTCCCCTTAGGAATCCATTTTTCAATTTCACCATTCTTAATTGAAGTACTAAGTCCTTTTGGGACCCAAATACTTCTAAAACATTTTCATTTTACAAATCTAGGGGCACTAGATTGTCTTACATAAAAATTTGATTTTCCAAAATTGTTTTTCTTTTCAAGCTCTTTGGAGATCAAATCTTTTTCTTCTTGAACTTTTTGAAGCAAATTTTGTAAATCAAAACATTTTAATTCAAACTCTTCGAGTTTTGCTTCAAGTTCAAGTTTGGTTTTAGAAATCAAATCATTTTGAATTTTTAACTTTGAAATCAATTTATTGTTTTTCAAAATGTGATTTTTAAACTCTAAAACCAAATCATCGTAGGCATCTTGTAATTCATCAAAAGAGTAAGAACATGAAGTAGATGAATTAGAAGTTACCCTTGAATCTTCTTCGATGGCCATAAGGCAAAGGTTGACTTGTTCATTGTCGGTGGAGTCCTCATCACTCCAAGTAGCCACATGTGCCTTCTTCTTATGGCTTGAAGTGCTTGCCCTATCCTTTTTCATGGATTCTCGTTCAAGCTCTCTCAAGGCTTTCTTCATGAACGAGGCACACTTCTTGAAGAGATGAACTATCTCTTCTTCTTCTTCATCCTTCTCTTCACTTGAATCAACATGATGGTGAATGGAGGATTTGAGAGCAATGGCATTGGTGTTGATGTCAAGCCCCTTGAGCTTCTTCTCTCCCAGAGCTCTAATTTCTTCCCTCTTCTTCTCATCTTCTTTGTTCTTCTTCATGATTTGATGAGTAAGGAGTGACCCCATGAGTTCATCAAGCTTCAAGGTCTTCAAATTTTTGGCTTGGATGATGGCAGTCCTCTTTGAGTCCCAAGACTTGGGAAGAAAGTAGATGAGCTTTCGAACAAGTTTTTCCTCCGGAATGGCTTCTCCATAGCCCCTGAGACCGTTGGTGATAGTGGAGAACCTATCAAACATCTTCTCGATGTTCTCTTCCGGATCCATCTTGAAGTTCTCATACTCTAAGGTGAGGAGCCCAATCTTGGTCTCATTGACTTTATCGGTTCCCTCGTATGTGTCTTCAAGCTTGTCTCATACTTCCTTGGCACTCTCACAAGAAGGGAATGTGCAAGGCTTTGTAATTTAGCTCCATCTTCTTGCGATCGTCGGCACTTCACTCCGCTTTACTTCGTTGAGGCACGAACGGACCATCTTCAACTATATCCCATAGTTTGTAGTCTATTGACTTTATGAAAATTTTCATCTTGGTCTTCCAATGGGCATAGTAGGTTCCGTCGAAGAAAGGCGGTTTGTCGATGGATTGCACCATTTGAGCCGGTTGGTGAAATGATGATCGAGTTTGCCGGATCTTCTCAATAGGATGTTAATCCTCTTCGATTGAGTCAAGCTCTGATACCAATTGTTGAGTTGTAAGGTGCTCGAATCCTTCAACTGATCTTGCACACCAAGTGGTGGAGAGGTGGAATTTTGGGTGGATTTGGTGTGGAAGCTAAATGATGAAAGACACAAAGATTTTAGAGCTGTTAAACCTTCTAACCAAGGTCTACATCCACTACCTTAGCTTCCCACTATGGATTTCCAATCAATCCACTATTGATTCGTCCCCTTTTCTAGGCTTAGGAGAAAACCCTTATACGCCAATCAAGCTTTCTACCCAAAGCCTTGATCAAACCCTCTTTACAAGAGAAAGGAAAATGCAAACTTTAATCCCTCTAATAAGTATTTGTTTGCTCAATAATGCACTCACCCAAAACCTAAAACACTTGAGCAAATTTGACAATTTTGGCTCACTAGTGTTTGTCTATACAAGAATTGACAATTTAAGTACAAAGACAATATTTGATCATTTGTTGATTGACAATTGAAGCACTAACCATATCTTGATGCTTGGAGGTCTCTTTTATACTCCTTGATGAGTTTATAGTCGTTACTAGCCATTAAGGATGATTTGGAGCCGTTAAGGACTTTATTTCCCTTCATTAATGTTGTTCTGCAGCCTTCCGTATCGGTACAGCCTTATTCAGAAACTAGCCGTTGAGCTCTTGCCAGCCTAGGCGTATCGATACGCTTGAGGGCATATCAGTACGATATGACGTTTAAAAGACCGTTGGGAAATATGACCGTTGGGGTTGCTAAATGGGGATCGGTACGCTTATCAAGCGTATCGAAACGACCCCTCTCCGTATCGAAATGGCCAAGCTTGTTTCGATATGGGTTTTGGCAGTAACCAAACTGGGCAGAAAAGGTATCGATACGGGTTGGACCATATCTGTACGGGCACTTTGAAATCACAACTTTGGTTGTTTAAACGCATGAAAAATATTGCCAAAAACTTTTTAAAATACCTCAAACATAAATTCAAGTTGTTTGGACTTAAAACCAAGTTTTAAATTCTTTTCAAATTAGTCCAAAACATTTTTCAATTATTATATCAAAACACTAGTTCTACAATTTTTTTAGCTGGTCGAGTTTGATTTTGTTCTTTCTGTTTTGCTTCTTTTATAGCATGCCACGTTTTCATACATTTAACATCATAATTAAATTTTATTAATAGTGTTATTAACCCAGATTTGAGTTTTCTTTTAGACAACCTGTAACCCCCTTAACCCGGCCTAGACGGTTGACCCGAATTAAGAAAGTCACACGGGGAAAACCAAAGTCAACCCGAAAGTCAACCTTGATTAACGACCCTTTTTTTTTCTTTTTAATCTTATCTAGATGCACATTAATCCTAATTGTGTTCACACAAACAACATACTCAAAGATCACAAACATCAGAGATCAAACAGGGACCCAATTGAACAAATTACAACTTTAGGGACCAAATTGTAATTTTTGATAATAAAAAGGGCTTAACCCAAATTAAAGTTACCATATTGAAATTAATCAGGTTTCATGCTTCTCTGTGAAATTTCAGCTCAAAAGGACTTTCCAAGCTCACACAATTGAACATACAAGATTCGGGACTAAAACGTAAACAATTCAAAACATAAAACTGCCAATGTCAGCCCCCTAACGGTCGGACGTTCCGAAATGGATCGACCCCGTTCCGAAACACGGGCCGTTCCGAAACCGATCAACACCGTTCCGAAACACGGCCTTGGCAGAGACCAAACCGTTTCGAAACGGTGCACGCCGTTTTGGACGCCTGGGTTCGTGTAAGGCACCCGTTCCGAAACGGTGCAAACTGTTCCGAAACGCCTGCACAGATTGCAGCAAACAAGCATACCAAATCATGCAATTGATCATTCAAACATGCTCCAAATGTCACCAAACTTTACCAGCATGCAATTAAACATATTTAAGACTTATAGGAACCAACAAATCAACAATTCAACATCATATGCAAAAAGCCCCAATTCTATAGGCATGCTTCCTACACAAGCTAGCTATTCAAACTCCAAACTTCCAAAACAAGCATATAAGGTTCCAATTCAAAAACCAGCAATATCAACAACATTCAACATACTTAGGGAGTCTCAAACACCTCCCAAAACATACACATAGGTCCCCCATTGCCAAAACACACAAAAGCTAAATGTTTAACAAAACCTTCCATACTTTGAGCTTCACTTGAATTCGATTGCTTGCCCTTCCTTGCAGCCCCTTAAGGTACTCTAATGCTCTGCATTATTGAATTAAGAAAACGTAGAGAGCGTAAGCAAAAGCTTAGTGAGGCATGCTCATTAAAACAATTCAATAATGCAATTAAAACCATTTATAAATCATGCTTAAAATCAATCCTTGCACATGCTCAAAAGCATACTTAAAGCTAGCAAACATCGCCCTCAGCTCAACAGCTACCTTCCTACTCAAAGCATCCGCAACAACATTAGCTTTACCAGGATGATACTCAATCGTCAGATCATAATCCTTGAGCAACTCCAACCAACGTCGCTGCCTGAGATTCAACTCTTTCTGAGACATCAGATACCTCAAACTCTTGTGATCCGTGTACACAGTACACTTTTCACCATACAGATAATGTCTCCAGATCTTCAGAGCAAAAACCACCGCAGCCAGCTCAATGTCATGCGTAGGATAGTTGCGCTCATGCACCTTCAACTGCCGCGACGCATAAGCCACAACCTTACCCTCTTGCATCAGCACACACCCCAAACCAACATAGGATGCATCACTATAGACCACAAACTCTTTCCCTGATTCAGGCTGAATCAAGATAGGAGCTTGAGTCAAAGCCGCCTTCAGCTTCTCAAAAGCCTGCTGTCTCGCTTCCGTCCACTCATACTTAACATCCTTTTGCAACAGCTTCGTCAAAGGAGCAGCAATCTTGGAAAAACCATCCACAAACCTCCGGTAGTATCCCGCCAAACCAAGGAAACTACGGACCTCATGAACAGACTTAGGAACTTTCCAGTTCATTACCGCTTCAATCTTCTGAGGATCAACACGAATCCCCTCAGCTGAGACCACATGTCCAAGAAACACCACCTCCCTAAGCCAAAACTCACACTTACTCAGCTTAGCATAAAGCTGATTCTCCAACAAGGCTTGCAGCACAATCCTCAAATGCTCTTCATGCTCCTCCTCAGTACGCGAGTACACGAGGATATCATCAATGAACACCACAACGAACTTGTCCAGGTATTCATGAAAAACACGATTCATCATGTCCATGAAAGCAACAGGAGCATTTGTCAAACCAAACGGCATCACAAGGAACTCATAATGCCCATACCTTGTCCTGAAAGCTGTCTTAGGCACATCCACATCCTTCACCTTCAACTGATAATACCCTGACCTCAAGTCAATCTTAGAGAACACAGCAGCTCCCCGAAATTGATCAAAGAGATCATCAATCCTCGGCAAAGGATACCGATTCTTGATAGTCAACTTGTTCAGCTGACGGTAATCAATGCACATCCTCATAGTGCCATCTTTCTTCTTCACAAACAAGACAGGAGCACCCCAAGGCGACACACTCGGGCGGATGAAACCACGATCAAGCAGCTCTTGCAACTGCGTCTTCAGCTCCTTCAGCTCTTTAGGTGCCATTCTATAGGGAGTAATGGACACAGGAGTTGTATTCTCATACAGCTCAATTCCAAACTCCACCTCGCGATTAGGAGGTAAACCAGGCAACTCTTCAGGAAAAACACCAGGAAACTCTTTCACAACCTTGATATCTTGCACCCTTAACTCCTTAGAGCTAGGATTCATCACAAAAGCTAGATAAGCTTCGCAACCTTGCCTCAGCATCCTACTCGCCTCCAAGGTAGACACCACATTAGCAAGAAACTTCACATTCTCGCCAACAACAACAACTTCATAATCATCCGCAAGCTTAAGCGAAACCCGCTTATTCTCACAATCCACAACAGCACGATGCTCAGCAAGCCAATCCGTACCAAGGATCACATCAAAACCATAGAAAGGCAACTCCATAAGATCAACATGAAAGACATGTTCTTGAACAACCAAGGGACACCTTCTATAAAGCTTTCGTGTCACAACAGTTTCACCAAAAGAACTAGTGACACGAACACCAACATCCAAAGACTCAACAGGCAAACCAAGCAACTCAGCATGCTCACGCAAAATGTATGAATGCGTAGATCCAGAATCAATCAAAGAAAGCAATGACAAGGATTGCAAAGTAAAGGTACCTGCAATCACATCAGCATCATTCGTTCCCTCGCGCTGAGCATACACCCTCGCTTGGCCTCCACCCTCAGGCTGAATAGCCACAACATGAGCTACTCCGCGACCACCTTCCTCTCTCCTCTGAAAATTACCACGGCCGCGCCCACGACCTCTCTGCTGTGCAGCTACAACAGGAGCACGATCTTGGCCACCAGCCAACCTCGGACAATCTCGCCTCAGAAGATCAACAGAACCACAGTTCCAACATCCATTACCAGCAGCCGCATCAGGAGCTTGCACCTCCCTCACAGCACGAGGACAGTCACGCTTCATGTGACCACGCGAACCACAGATCCAACAAGCACTTGGTTCAGCTCTAGCAACACCACCCCTAGCAGGCGCACCACCACCTCTCTTGGCTGAGGACTGATACTTCTGATCACGTCCCCTCTTGTTCCGTCCACCTCCGGAACTATACTCAGCAGCTCTCTTGCCAGAACTCGCTCCAGCACCTTTCGCAGCTAAACCCAAGTTCATCTCAATGTCCTTGGATCGACTAACCAGTACATCAAAATCATTGTACTCAGCAGCCAACATATAGGTCTTGACCTCCGTCACCAAGCCATAACGAAACCTTTCGCACCTCTCACGCTCATCAGGTATCAGCTCCGGTGCATACTGACTGAGCCGTACAAACTGCACTTCGTACTCAGCTACACTCATGCTCCCTTGGGTAAGAGACATGAATTCACACTTTTTCTCATCCAGATATCTCACTCCAAGATATCTCCTCTTGAACGCATTCTGAAAGAATGTCCAAGTAACATCAGCTTCAGCCATCCCAGCTATGGTGGTCATCCACCACGTATACGCATCGTCCTGCAGCAAGGACACAACACAGCCCAACTTTTGCACATCCGTGCAGCTCATCTGACCCAAGATACGCTTGGTACTCTCTAGCCAAGCTTCCGAACTCTCAGCAGACATACCTCTGAACTCAGTCCCTCCAAGACTGCGCAGACGCTCCAAAGGTAATCTGACTCCAGCATCTCCCTGATGCCCAACTCCCTGAGCTCCAGCTACTGCTGCTCGAAAAGCACCCGCAATAGCTTGTACCAGCATAGACATATCAGGCATAGCTTGCCCCTGACCAACCTCTGGTCCAGCAGCTCCAACACCAGCTGCAGCTTCAGCTCGCTCACCTCCAGCACCACCACCAGGCGGAGGAGGGGGTAACACAGCACTACCCGTATTCTCTTCATTCTCATTCTCGTTAGGAGCCGTAGCTCGCACACTACCTCTTAACTCTCTACGTGGTGCCATACTTTTACCATGCAATCACAATGCAAAAATAAAACAAGTCAGGCCCAGCAAGGTAAGCAATCCAAGTATTCAAGCTCAATTTCATCAAAATCAACTTTATTTCATTAGCTTTTGTTTGGCAATGGGTACCCTCAACATGCAACATCATAGCATACATCTCAATTGCATCAACATCACAAGCCACTGATCATGCTTTCAAACAAGCATACAAGACAAACATACTTCAATCATGCATACATTCATTCCCAATTACTCGCAAACCTGGCTCTGATACCACCAAATGTAACCCCCTTAACCCGGCCTAGACGGTTGACCCGAATTAAGAAAGTCACACGGGAAAAACCAAAGTCAACCCGAAAGTCAACCTTGATTAACGACCCTTTTTTTTTCTTTTTAATCTTATCTAGATGCACATTAATCCTAATTGTGTTCACACAAACAACATACTCAAAGATCACAAACATCAGAGATCAAACAGGGACCCAATTGAACAAATTACAACTTTAGGGACCAAATTGTAATTTTTGATAATAAAAAGGGCTTAACCCAAATTAAAGTTACCATATTGAAATTAATCAGGTTTCATGCTTCTCTGTGAAATTTCAGCTCAAAAGGACTTTCCAAGCTCACACAATTGAACATACAAGATTCGGGACTAAAACGTAAACAATTCAAAACATAAAACTGCCAATGTCAGCCCCCTAACGGTCGGACGTTCCGAAACGGATCGACCCCGTTCCGAAACACGGGCCGTTCCGAAACCGATCAACACCGTTCCGAAACACGGCCTTGGCAGAGACCAAACCGTTTCGAAACGGTGCACGCCGTTTCGGACGCCTGGGTTCGTGTAAGGCACCCGTTCCGAAACGGTGCAAACTGTTCCGAAACGCCTGCACAGATTGCAGCAAACAAGCATACCAAATCATGCAATTGATCATTCAAACATGCTCCAAATGTCACCAAACTTTACCAGCATGCAATTAAACATATTTAAGACTTATAGGAACCAACAAATCAACAATTCAACATCATATGCAAAAAGCCCCAATTCTATAGGCATGCTTCCTACACAAGCTAGCTATTCAAACTCCAAACTTCCAAAACAAGCATATAAGGTTCCAATTCAAAAACCAGCAATATCAACAACATTCAACATACTTAGGGAGTCTCAAACACCTCCCAAAACATACACATAGGTCCCCCATTGCCAAAACACACAAAAGCTAAATGTTTAACAAAACCTTCCATACTTTGAGCTTCACTTGAATTCGATTGCTTGCCCTTCCTTGCAGCCCCTTAAGGTACTCTAATGCTCTGCATTATTGAATTAAGAAAACGTAGAGAGCGTAAGCAAAAGCTTAGTGAGGCATGCTCATTAAAACAATTCAATAATGCAATTAAAACCATTTATAAATCATGCTTAAAATCAATCCTTGCACATGCTCAAAAGCATACTTAAATCAAGCAATCTCATGCTTAAACATAATCATTAAAACAAGCATCTCATGCTTCTCAAAATACTTAACATGTCATATTGGCTCAAGTGATACATTTCATTTCATAAAACAAGTTCAACAACTTTCCCAAGGACTTTTAAACACCTTGGCCCCAAGGACTTTTAAACACCTTGGCCATGGACTTTTAAACACCATGAATAAGGACCACACAAGGACTTTTAACCACCTTTGTGTCCAATGCTTGAATCACCCCAAGGACTTTTAAACACCTTGGCCCCAAGGACTTTTAAACACCTTGGCCCATGGACTTTTAAACACCATGGAAGGATCACCTAAGGACTTTTAACCACCTTAGTGTCCGCAACAAGACTCATCCAAGGACTTTTAACCACCTTGATGATCTTAGGTAACAAGGCTCACTCAAGGACTTTTAACCACCTTAGTGACCTTAACATTTTCAAAACATCACTTGCCAATATACATCATAATCATCATTTAATCCACTGTTTTAAAGCATTAAACCAAGCCATTTTCATCATGCATTTCAAAGCATCAAACCACATCATTTCAATGTATAAAAGCAAGGTACTCCTACCTAGAGTTACCTTCAACATATGGCTTATATCATCAGCAAAATCCATGCTAAAACATGCTTCCAAAACAGTAATTAAAAACATGCAAATCATCACTTTGCAAAACATCAAAGTCATGGCCACCACTAGAGAGAAAATCCGAAAACTTACACTTGATCTTAGCAAAGTTGTTTAGACTTAAACTAAGCTCCCAAAACCCTCAAACCTTGGTTTTAAAGCTGAAAATCCAATTCCACAAATGCACTCACCAATTTCCACTTTGCTTCAAGCCAAAGCACCAAATCAAGCTTCCGGATCAACCAAACTTGGATCCAAAGATGCCTCCCCTGTTTCAACACATCAAAGCAGAGGATTAATGCATCATCATGCATTAATTGCTTCAATGAAAGCACCTAAACTCGCTGCTCTCATCCAACCTCCATTTTCGGCCACCAAACACAACCGAAAATGCATCCAAACCACTTCTAAACAAAGCCCAGCCATAAACCAGCAAAACCTCACTTCCATTAACATCATATAACATCTAAAAACAACCTATTAACAACCTTATACCTCCAGCAACATCAGATCGCCAAGATCACCTCAAAAACTACCTTAAAACACAAGCTAAACTTAGGAAACTCAACCTATCCGGGATTGCATCAATCAAGACTCAATTCCACATCATTTTAGAGATCATTTAACATCAAAAACATCTCTTAAAACACAGATTACTCAGATCTAACGAAAATCACCAAAAATCATCAAGATCTTGCATAATAAGCCAAGATCCATAAATCAACTTAAAAGCCTTTAATTAAACATCAATTTAGGATTGAAAACTTAGGAATTTCAGTAAAGAACTGATAGTTTAGAGGAGAAGGACGTTCTTACCTCCAAACTTGTATTTCTCCACTTTTTGTAATCAAAATGCTTGTTGAAACTTGTAGCAATTGAAGAGGTTTTGAAGATACAATGATTTGGAATCAAATGAGAGTTGAAAGGAGGAATTTAGGTGAGAAAATCAGAAACAAAACTCTGGAAATGGAGTGTTTGGGTTGAGAGAAAAAGAGAGAAAGAAAATGGGAAGTTAGTTGAGAAAATAGCCAAAATGAGTTTTCCCTCCTTTTTGTTATCTTTAAAATCAGAAAATAGCTTATAAAATCTTAGAAAAATCTGGAGAAATCACTTTTGGATTAATAGCTCCTTAAAGATTCAAAGTTCCAACCCTTTATAAAATAGCCACCAAACTTGCGAAAATTACATTTTAGTCACTAGCCAAAATGTCACACTTCCAAAACTCATTTTCCAAAATTGATTTCACAGTTCACTTAATTATATTAAAAGATGATTTTAGAACATTTTTCCATATTTTTAATGCAACTCGAACTAGGCTTTCCTAATTTAACCCCTTAAGATTCGAACAGCACTTTGACCAACCGGTCAACGCCCAAAACTCCTAAGCCCAAAACTGGGGCGTTACAACTCTCCCCCCCCTAAAGAAATTTCGTCCTCGAAATTTACCTGAAGGAAAGAGATAAGGAAACTGCTTCAGCATGTCTTCCTTCCGCTCCCACGTGGCTTCCTCAACACCTCGATGCTTCCACAGCACCTTCACCAACTCAATGGTCTTGCCACGAAGAACCTTGCAATCCGAATCCAGAACCTTCACCAGTTCCTCATCATAGGTCAAATCCGGATTCAAAACCACATCCTCTACAGGCATCACATGCGAAGGATCAGATCTATACTTCCGGAGCATAGAAACATGGAACACATCATGAATCTTCTCCAACTCCTGAGGTAACCTCAACCGATATGCAACAGGACCCACTCGCTCAACCACCTCATATGGTCCAATGTACCGAGGGCTCAACTTACCCTTCCGGCCAAACCTCATCACCTTCTTCCAAGGCGAAACCTTCAAGAACACACGGTCACCCACCGCATACTCTATCTCCTTACGCTTCAAATCCGCGTAAGACTTTTGCCGATCAGAGGCAGCCTTCAACCTCTCACATATAAGCTTCTCCTTCTCGGTGGTCCCTTTCAACAAAGCAGGCATCGAAACCAACTTTTGACCAGCTTCAGCCCAACAAAGAGGAGTCCTACACTTCCTCCCATACAGAGCCTCATATGGTGCCATCTGTATACTCGCCTGATAACTATTGTTATAAGCGAACTCAACCAAAGGCAGATGCTTCTCCCAAGAACCTTGGAACTCAATCATGCAACATCTCAACATATCCTCCAAAATCTGAATAACTTGCTCAGACTGACCATCCGACTGAGGATGATAGGATGTACTGAAATGCAACCTTGTACCCAGAGCTTGATGCAAACACTGCCAGAAACGCGATGTGAACCTCGGATCCCTATCCGACACAATCGACTTAGGCACACCATGCAACCTCACTATCTCAGCAATGTACAGCTCTGCCAGCTTATCCAAAGAAAACGTAGTATGCACAGGCAAGAAATGCGCACACTTCGTCAAGCGATCCACAATCACCCAAACAGAATTCTTCTTTGATGGAGACAAAGGCAAACCAGATACAAAATCCATGGTAACCCTCTCCCACTTCCATTCAGGGATTTTCAACGGTTGCAACAAACCAGAAGGAACCTGATGTTCAGCCTTAACCCGCTGACACACCAAACACTTGCTCACAAACTCTGCAACATCCTTCTTCAAACCTACCCAATAGTACTCATCACGAAGATCACGATACATCTTAGTACTACCAGGATGCATAGCAAAAGGACTACTATGACCTTCAGCCAGAATAGCACGCCTCAACTCAACATCAGCAGGCACTACTATCTGACTACCAAAACACAACACACCATCCTCATTAAAGCAGAAATCCGAAGGTCTACCCTCCGCGATATCCTGAACATGAGACACCAAGGAATCATCCAGCAACTGCTTTTCCTTGATCAACTGAACCAAAGATGGTTTCACTTGCAACTCAGCAACAAGACCACCATCTCGCGATATGCTCAAGCTAGCAAACATCGCCCTCAGCTCAACAGCTACCTTCCTACTCAAAGCATCCGCAACAACATTAGCTTTACCAGGATGATACTCAATCGTCAGATCATAATCCTTGAGCAACTCCAACCAACGTCACTGCCTGAGATTCAACTCTTTCTGAGACATCAGATACCTCAAACTCTTGTGATCCGTGTACACAGTACACTTTTCACCATACAGATAATGTCTCCAGATCTTCAGAGCAAAAACCACCGCAGCCAGCTCAATGTCATGCGTAGGATAGTTGTGCTCATGCACCTTCAACTGCCGCGACGCATAAGCCACAACCTTACCCTCTTGCATCAGCACACACCCCAAACCAACATAGGATGCATCACTATAGACCACAAACTCTTTCCCTGATTCAGGCTGAATCAAGATAGGAGCTTGAGTCAAAGCCGCCTTCAGCTTCTCAAAAGCCTGCTGTCTCGCTTCCGTCCACTCATACTTAACATCCTTTTGCAACAGCTTCGTCAAAGGAGCAGCAATCTTGGAAAAACCATCCACAAACCTCCGGTAGTATCCCGCCAAACCAAGGAAACTACGGACCTCATGAACAGACTTAGGAACTTTCCAGTTCATTACCACTTCAATCTTCTGAGGATCAACACGAATCCCCTCAGCTGAGACCACATGTCCAAGAAACACCACCTCCCTAAGCCAAAACTCACACTTACTCAGCTTAGCATAAAGCTGATTCTCCAACAAGGCTTGCAGCACAATCCTCAAATGCTCTTCATGCTCCTCCTCAGTACGCGAGTACACGAGGATATCATCATAGAACACCACAACGAACTTGTCCAGGTATTCATGAAAAACACGATTCATCATGTCCATGAAAGCAGCAGGAGCATTTGTCAAACCAAACGGCATCACAAGGAACTCATAATGCCCATACCTTGTCCTGAAAGCTGTCTTAGGCACATCCACATCCTTCACCTTCAACTGATAATACCCTGACCTCAAGTCAATCTTAGAGAACACAGCAGCTCCCCGAAATTGATCAAAGAGATCATCAATCCTCGGCAAAGGATACCGATTCTTGATAGTCAACTTGTTCAGCTGACGGTAATCAATGCACATCCTCATAGTGCCATCTTTCTTCTTCACAAACAAGACAGGAGCACCCCAAGGCGACACACTCGGCCGGATGAAACCATGATCAAGCAGCTCTTGCAACTGCGTCTTCAGCTCCTTCAGCTCTTTAGGTGCCATTCTATAGGGAGTAATGGACACAGGAGTTGTATTCTCATACAGCTCAATTCCAAACTCCACCTCGCGATTAGGAGGTAAACCAGGCAACTCTTCAGGAAAAACACCAGGAAACTCCTTCACAACCTTGATATCTTGCACCCTTAACTCCTTAGAGCTAGGATTCATCACAAAAGCTAGATAAGCTTCGCAACCTTGCCTCAGCATCCTACTCGCCTCCAAGGTAGACACCACATTAGCAAGAAACTTCACATTCTCGCCAACAACAACAACTTCATAATCATCCGCAAGCTTAAGCGAAACCCGCTTATTCTCACAATCCACAACAGCACGATGCTCAGCAAGCCAATCCATACCAAGGATCACATCAAAACCATAGAAAGGCAACTCCATAAGATCAACATGAAAGACATGTTCTTGAACAACCAAGGGACACCTTCTATAAAGCTTTCGTGTCACAACAGTTTCACCAAAAGAACTAGTGACACGAACACCAACATCCAAAGACTCAACAGGCAAACCAAGCAACTCAGCATGCTCACGCAAAATGTATGAATGCTTAGATCCAGAATCAATCAAAGAAAGCAATGACAAGGATTGCAAAGTAAAGGTACCTGCAATCACATCAGCATCATTCCTTCCCTCGCGCTGAGCATACACCCTCGCTTGGCCTCCACCCTCAGGCTGAATAGCCACAACATGAGCTACTCCGCGACCACCTTCCTCTCTCCTCTGAAAATTACCACGGCCGCGCCCACGACCTCTCTGCTGTGCAGCTACAACAGGAGCACGATCTTGGCCACCAGCCAACCTCGGACAATCTCGCCTCAGATGATCAACAGAACCACAGTTCCAACATCCATTACCAGCAGCCGCATCAGGAGCTTGCACCTCCCTCACAGCACGAGGACAGTCACGCTTCATGTGACCACGCGAACCACAGATCCAACAAGCACTTGGTTCAGCTCTAGCAACACCACCCCTAGCAGGCGCACCACCACCTCTCTTGGCTGAGGACTGATACTTCTGATCACGTCCCCTCTTGTTCCGTCCACCTCCGGAACTATACTCAGCAGCTCTCTTGCCAAAACTCGCTCCAGCACCTTTCGCAGCTAAACCCAAGTTCATCTCAATGTCCTTGGATCGACTAACCAGCACATCAAAATCATTGTACTCAGCAGCCAACATATAGGTCTTGACCTCCGTCACCAAGCCATAACGAAACCTTTCGCACCTCTCACGCTCATCAGGTATCAGCTCCGGTGCATACTGACTGAGCCGTACAAACTGCACTTCGTACTCAGCTACACTCATGCTCCCTTGGGTAAGAGACATGAATTCACACTTTTTCTCATCCAGATATCTCACTCCAAGATATCTCCTCTTGAACGCATTCTGAAAGAATGTCCAAGTAACATCAGCTTCAGCCATCCCAGCTATGGTGGTCGTCCACCACGTATACGCATCGTCCTGCAGCAAGGACACAACACAGCCCAACTTTTGCACATCCGTGCAGCTCATCTGACCCAAGATACGCTTGGTACTCTCTAGCCAAGCTTCCGAACTCTCAGCAGACATACCTCTGAACTAAGTTTTTGCTTGAGTTAATGGTGGTTTTTGGTATGATTTTGATGTTCTGCTATAGCTGGAGGTATAAGGACGTGATTAGGTTCTTTTTGGATGTTAATTGATGTTTAAGAATGATTGGAATTGATGGATCTTGGTTAGGTAATGTTGTAGAGGTGTTTGGATGTGATTTCGGTTGTGTTTGGTAGCCGAAATGTGAGTGTTGATGAGAGCAGCAAGTTTAGGTGTCTTGGTTGAAGATATTAATGCATGATGATGCATTAATCCTCTGCTTTGATGTGTTTAAAACAGGGGAGACATCTTCGGATCCTTGTGGTGTTGATCCAGAAGCTTGATCGGCGTTTAGGCAAGCTTGCGAAACGGAATCGGTGAGTGAAGTTTGGTTTTCAGCTTTGAAACCAATGTTTGAAGGTTATGGGAGCTTAGTTTAAGTCTAAACAACTTAGCTAAGATCAAGAGTAAGTTTTCGGAAAAACTCTCTTTTTGATGAACCACAAGATGGTTGAATGCAATGTGTTTTATTTGCATGTTTAAATTCTGTTTTGAAAGCATATTTTAGCATGTTTATTGCTGGTTTTATAAGCCATGGGTTGAAGGATGCTCAAGGTAAGAGATCCTTGTTTTGAACATTGTTAAATGTGGTTTTGATGCATAGTAATGCATGATGGTTTAATGGCTTTGTTAAATGCTTTAAAACAGTGGATTGATGATGTTAAATGATGTATATTGGCAAGTGATGTGTTGGTTTAAAAGTACTTGAATCGGATATAGTTAGCCGGCTATAGGATTGGGTGCACCGTGAATAAAGTCGCCTTGGATGTCGAGGGGTTGTGATTGTACCGTAAACTCCATCCAAGTACACTAACGAGATGTTTAAGATCACAATGGTGGTTAAAAGTCCATGTGTGGATCTTGTGTATGGTTAAGATCACAATGGTGGTTAAAAGTCCATGTGTGTATCTTGTGTTGTATGTCCCGTGTTCTCGTTAGTGATGTTATACAACTACCAATGAGTGATGTTGAGGGGTTGTGATTGTACCGTAGACTCCATCACGGGTGTTGAGGGGTTGTGATTGTACCTGTAAACTCCACCTTGATATTGGTAGTGTGTATGAAGCGTATGGGACAACGCTTGTAATCCGCGTATCCGATTGTGTTTTGAGTTGTAAAATGGTTATGGATTATCACTTGAAAGCCAATATGACATGTTGATGAATTGAAGCATGAGATGCTTGGTTTGTATGCATAAATGCATGATAAATGTTGTTTTGAACTAAAGGCTTGAAAAGGTGTTTTTACAAATGCATTATTGTGATATTTTAATTGAGCATTCCTCACTAAGCTATGTGCTTACGCTCTCTCTTTCTTAAACCAATAATGCAGAGCATTGAAGTGCTTAAAGGGCAGCAAGGAGGTCAAGGATCTAAGTGAAGGCTTAAGCTCATGTATGGTGAATATTTTCACAACACTTTTAGCTTTTGGCATTTGGCAATGGGAACTTAGGTTGTGTTTTTGGGAGAGGTTTTGGACTCCCTAAGTTGGTTTAATGCCTATGATAATGTTGGAACATGTAATTGACCTTTTGGTATTTGATTTTGGTGATTTGATGATTGCATGATTTCTAATATAGGATGCATGCCTATAGGTTTGGAGTTTTACCCAAATGATGTCATGGTTGTGTTTTGATGATGCTAATATGTTCCTTTGTTGATTGATGACTTGTTGGTATGACATGGAGGTCATATGATTGTGTTTGGTGGGTCAAAAGTGTATTAAACCAGAAAAATTCTGCATTTCTGGGCAGCCCGTATCGGAACGGGTGCTACCGTTTCGGAACAGATGGCCTGAAATGGCCATGGCGTTTCGAAACGGGTAGAGCCGTTCTAGAACGGATTTGCCACTGCCAAGCTCTGTTCCGCAACTTGTTTCGGAACGGTCCTTCCTGTTTCGGAACACTCGACCGTTGGGCACTGAATCTGATGGTTATATGTTTTGAAATCCTCACGTTTTAGTCCTAATCTTTGAATATGCAATTGATGGAGTTTGAGATGTCCGTTTGAGATGAAATTTGGCAGAGAAGCATGAAACATGACTAATTTCATAATGGTAACATAAAAATTGGTTAAGTCCTCATAATTTCCAGAATTTGCAATTTGGTCCCTAAATTCGTATGTTGTACAATTGAGTCCCTAAATGTTTTCCGATTGCTGTGATTTTTGAGTATGTTGATCTCAAGAGTACACCTAGGGTTAATATGCATTTAGACAAGATTAAAAAGAAAAAAAGGGTCGTTAATCAAGGTTGACTTTTGGGTTGACTTTGGTTTTCCCCGTGTAATCTTCGTAGTTCGGGTCAACCGTATAGGCCGGGCTAAGGGGGTTACAAGCTCTCCTTGAATCCCTTGCTTCTTGCTGTCCAAACTTCAAATATCTGCATTGATGGACAAAAAAGAGCGTAAGCACATAATGCTTATTGAGGAATGCTCAAAACCAAAACATCATCAATGCAGCGAGTCATAAAACCTCTTTTAAGAGTAAACACATTCCGATAAACCAAAGCAGTGTTTGAAAACCCCTTTTTAAACAACATGCTTTAAATCATGCATTGCTCAAACATGAAAACCAACCCTTAGCTTAGAAAAGCTAAGTAACTCACTTCAAAGCACATCCTTGCTAAACCATCAATTTAACCTTTCCATGCATGAACATCATATGCAAAGTTAAATACAAGTTCCTTGGAAAACACTTCCACTTCACATTATACTTTTCTCATATTTGGAAATCATCTCAATGCAAGAAACCTTTGAAAATCACTTACTCCTTCAATCTATCTCATGCATTAAACAAATGCAATACATGAACCACAAAATCAACATTTGCATTACATGCCTTCTTAAAACAAGCCTTCGCAAGACTTCAATGCACTAAAGAGATTCCCATGCACATATGCACCATTCTTAATATAAGATAAACACTTGTACAAGTTAACAGATTATACATGCATTCCTAGAACATCACGCACTTCCCATGCAACCATGCATCATTTCAAGCATCTCATGCTTCATTACATTCAAGAACATTATATTGGCTTCCAAGTGATAATTCACAAACCATCACAACTCAAGACACAGTCGGATACGCGGATTACAAGCGTTGTCCCACACGCTCCATACACACAACCGAACAACACAAGGTGGAGTTTACCGGTACAATCACAACCCCCTCAACACCCGTGATGGAGTTTAACGGTACAATCACAACCCCCTCAACATCACTCATCGGAAGTTGTATAATACACTAGCGAGAGCCGGGACACATCACAAGGCTTACACATGGAAGATACCACAAACATTGTAATCACCTTAACCAAGCTCACACACGGGAGCAACCCTCCACCGTTGTGACACTTAACAAAGTCCACCCATGAGAGCCATCCTTCATCATGGTGACATTTAACAAGGTTCACCCACGAGAGCCATCCTCCATTGTGGTGGCACTAAACCAAGCCCACTCACGAGAGCCATCCTCCATCGTGGTGGCACTAAACCAAGCCCACCCACGAGAGCCAACCTCCATCGTGGTGACACCAATTTCCTCAATCGCTAGGATTCTTGGATGGAGTTTACGGTACAATTACAACCCCCTCGACATCCAAGGCGACTCAATTCACGGTGCACTCAATCCTATAGCCGGCTAACTATATCCGATTAAAGTAATCAAGAACCACTTACATCACTTGCCAATATAACCATTTTACCACATTAATCCATTGTTTTTACAAGCATAACCAAAATGCCAAAACCACCAATTACCATCATCACTTCACTGTTTTGAAGCATTAAACAAAGCCATTAAACAACATGCAACACTATGCATCAATTCCACAATTCCAATGTACAAAACCAAAGATCTCTTACCTTGATCATCCTTCACACATGACTTTCAAAACCAGCATTAAACCATGCTAAAATATGCTTTCAAAACAGAATTTAAACATGCAAATCACATGCATTGCATCCAACAATCACAAGTGCTTTAAAAATCAATTCATAACACAAACCAAAAGAGAAATTCCATTTACTTAATCTTGAGCTTAGCTAAGTTGTTTAGACTTAAAATGCTCCCAAAAACCTTCAAACATTGGTTTTAAAGCTGAAAACCCCAACTTCACTCACCGATACACAAAACTAGGCTAGCCAACAAGCCTTCCAAGCATCTGAAACCTTCAACGCCACCTCTATTGCTCTCGGATCATTCTCCCCTGTTTCAAGCACATAACAACAGAGGATTAATGCATCATCATGCATTAAAAACACCAGCAACACACCTAAACTCGCTGCTCTTTGCAAATCCAACATTTCGGCTACCAAACACAACCGAAATCACCTCCAAACACTTCCAAGACTTAACCCAGCCAAGATCCATCACTTCTAACCATTATTAAACATCAATTAACATCCAAAATGATCCCAAACTCGTCCTTATACCTCCAGCATTAACAAAACACCAAGATCACCCCAAAAACCACCATTTTCACAAGTAAAAACTTAGGAAAATCAACCTATTCGGGATTGCATTGATTAAACCTCAATCACACATCATTTAGACATCCAAAATACATCAAATAACACATCTCAAAACAGAGCCCAATCATCCAATACGAATTTCTTCAAAATTAAATCCAAATCTTGAATTTTAAGCCGAAATCAAGATCACAACATTAAAACCTTTAATAAAACTTAATTTAAGGATTGAGAACTTGAGAATTTCAGTAAAGAACTGAGTATTTAGAGAAGGACGTTCATACCTCTAAATGTGGATTTCTCCTTGTTTAGAGCCAAAATTCTTGAAAATTCAATAAGCAAATGATGGGGATTTGGTGTAGAAATGATTAGAAATCATTTAGAGATTGAAATCTCAACTTTAGGTGTGAAAATCAAAGGAAAAGTGGCTGTGGAAATGTGTTTGGCTGAGGGAAAATTGAGAGAAAATGAAATGGGAAAATTTTGGTAAAAGTTAGTTATGAAACTAAAATATCTCTTTTCCCTCTTTTCTTTTTATTAATTATCATTAAATGAGTCTTTAAAATTTAAGAAAAATCTGGAGAAATCCTCCCTTGGGTAAATTAGCTCCTTAAAGATTCAAAGTTTCAATCCTCTTAAAACAGTCACTAACTTTTCAAAAATTACATTTTAGTCACTAACTTGAAATGTCATATTTCCAAACCCCATTTTGTAAAATTGATTCCAACACTCTCTTATATATAATAAAATAGGATTTTTAGATATTTTTCCATTTTTTTAATGCATCCCGAACTAGGCTTTCCCTAAAACCACCTTTTATATTCAAACCGAAAATCCGACCGGTCCGGTTCAAACCCAAAACTTCTAAGCCCAAAATTGGGGTGTTACAAGAACCGACTAAACTCTAGCTCTGATACCACAAATGTAACACACCCTTCCCGGCCTGGTAGAGAACCAGGTCGGAGAGGGCTACCGAAAAACATAACAGAGATCGGAGACATAAATCTAAGACTTTTAATCAATATTTTAGTGCCAAATATGTCAATTTTTATTACTAACTCAAAAGTCACTATAGCTTTAAAACCTTATACAAAACATAGGCAACATTTACATCATAAGACTAGTATAATTACTTTAACTACTTTACCACCATACTAGGAGTTCATAAGGACAAAACACATTACTCTTAGCTTGTAGTGACTTGCCAATCTTCCAACTAATCCAGATCTCGATCCGTTACTTTCCTTAACCTGAAATGTTATGCAAATGAACGCATTAGACTTACATAGTCTAAGTGAGGTAGCCAATAACAATGAATGAGCATGTTATGCAATGTGGCATACTTCAATGGCATATTTAATGATACATTTCACATAAGCAATATATATACATATTATAAATGAAAGGCATGCTATCCAATCATAACAAAAGCAATATCAATAATCAATATTTTTCCTTGGACCGATTCAACAGTATTTGGATACGCGAATTGCACCACATCATCAACAATAATGGTCGTGTCAAAATCCCTCCTCTGCACCAATTGACCAACACACAACACATCCCTCCTCCGCACCAATGGCCGAAGCCCAATACCCGTACCAATGAGCTTATAAATTCTATGGCATGTCAACTGTATCCAATACTCTCGAATCCAAGGTTCAATACTTAATAGTTCAACAACGATATTTCAATAGCAACATTTACACATCAATAACAGTAATTCAATAGCGGTAGACATATATCAAAGTTTCACTAGCAATATTTAATGCTCGATATGCAATACTTAATCAAACTTACCAAGTAAAGCTTTCAATATGATTTTTATGCAATGACCTTCAATAAAATGGTTAACAAATCAATAAACAATGATTCAAGATGGCACCTAGCCAACTCTCGAGACTCCGACTACACTCACATATCAAAACATAGAAATAAAGATCGGAATGACACAGTGTCACCCGAAACAAATGCATCTACACTCACCTCGATATTAGGGTTCCCGAATAACATCACCTTTTCCCTTGGTTGACGGTCGTTCTTTATCGATTTCTTGAACCCGACGTTACTAGAGATTCGATATTACTATATCGAATTTATCGGATCACCAATCGAACACAGGACCACCTAAGTATTTTTCTATCTTTCCTGCACTAAAATTTTTCTTTCTCACTTCCTAATTTTTCCTATCAAATGCGCCATGATCTCCCTTATTTTTTTCATTATCTTCTCTGCAACATTTCCTACACCCTTATTTATACTACTAAGCCGCCCCTTTATGATTTTCCATGTCAAATGGTGGTAAATTTATAAGGACACTTGTCCTTGGGAAAAAGTCCACGTAATGGACTATTTTGCCACACTTTGTGGCCTTTTTCCGTGTGTCCCATACGTGGGAATTGCCCACGGCAATTCCTTCAATTTGAAGGAATTGGCTGTGGGTCCCATGGCCTTTTTCTTTTATTTTTAATAATAATAATAATAATAAACTATAAATTAACCCGAAAAACATTTATTGGTTCAGATAAAATTAAATAAATTATTCAATCGATATAAAATATTCGGTCACCGGGACTTAATTCCGACTAGACCGGTTTTTAGGTTGTGACAACTCTCTCCCCCTTTAAAGAAAATTCATCCTCGAATTTTCTCCGACAATACTACACTCATTTATATGAGACTGACTAAATTTAGACATCTATACATAAAGAGATCGGATTAGCCGGCAAGTCACAATACTTAATGAATAACTCCTAGGTGGCAAAGTAACACAATAAACAATACAAACATACTTAAGTTTAGTCCGGAATCGACTAAACTCTAGCTCTGATACCACAAATGTAACACTCCCTTCCCGGCCTGGTAGAGAACCAGGTCGGAGAGCGCTACCGAAAAACATAACAGAGATCGGAGACATAAATCTTAGACTTTTAATCAATATTTTAGTGCCAAATATGTCAATTTTTATTACTAACTCAAAAGTCATTATAGCTTTAAAACCTTATACAAAACATAGGCAACATTTACATAATAGTAGGGCCATAAGACTAGTATAATTACTTTAACTACTTTGCCACCATGCTAGGAGTTCATAAGGACAAAACACATTACTCTTAGCTTGTAGTGACTTGCCAATCTTCCAACTAATCCAGATCTCGATCCGTTACTTTCTTTAACCTAAAATGTTATGCAAATGAATGCATTAGACTTACATAGTCTAAATGAGGTAGCCAATAACAATGAATGAGCATGTTATGCAATGTGGCATACTTTAATGGCATATTTAATGATACATTTCACATAAGCAATATATATATACATATTATAAATGAAAGGCATGTTATCCAATCATAACAAAAGCAATATCAATAATCAATATTTTTCTTTGGACCGATTCAACAGTATTTGGATACGCGAATTCCACCACATCACCAACAATAATGGTCGTGTCATAATCCCTTCTCCGCACCAATTGACCAACACACAACACATCCCTCCTCCACACCAATGGTCGAAGCCCAATACCCGTACCAATGAGCTCATGAATTCTATGGCATGCCAACTGTATCCAATACTCTCGAATCAAAGGTTCAATACTTAATAGTTCAACAACGATATTTCAATAGCAACATTTACACATCAATAACAGTAATTCAGTAGCGGTAGACATATATCAAAGTTTCACTAGCAATATTTAATGCTCGATATGCAATACTTAATCAAACTTACCAAGTAAAGCTTTCAATATGATTTTTATGCAATGACCTTCAATAAAATGGTTAACAAATCAATAAACAATGATTCGAGATGGCACCTAGCCAACTCTCGAGACTCCGACTACACTCACATATCAGAACATAGAAATAAAGATCGAAATGACACCGTGTCACCCGAAACTAATGCATCTACACTCACCTCGATATTAGGGTTCCCGAATAACACCACCTTTTCCTTTGGTTGACGGTCGTTCTTTATTGATTTCTTGAACCCGACGTTACCAGAGATTCGATATTACTATATCGAATTTATCGGATCACCAATCGAACACGGGACCACCTAAGTATTTTTCTATCTTTCCTGGACTAAAATTTTTCTTTCTCACTTCCTAATTTTTCCTATCAAATGCGCCATGATCTCCCTTATTTTTTTCCTTATCTTCTCTGCAACATTTCCTACACCCTTATTTATACTACTAAGCCGCCCCTTTATGATTTTCCATGTCAAATGGTGGTAAATTTAAAAGGACACTTGTCCTTGGGGAAAAGTCCACGTAATGGACTATTTTGCCACACTTTGTGGCCTTTTTCCGTGTGTCCCATACGTGGGAATTGCCCACGGCAATTCCTTCAATTTGAAGGAATTGGCTGTGGATCCCACGGCCTTTTTCTTTTATTTTTAATAATAATAATAATAAACTATAAATTAACCCGAAAAACATTTATTGGTTCAGATAAAATTGAATAAATTATTCAATCGATATAAAATATTCGGTCACCGAAACTTAATTCCGACTAGACCGGTTTTTAGGATGTGACAGTACAAGCTTAAAGAAGAGAGCCCCTATAATGGGTAAGGATCGAGGTTCTTACTAGCCTTAGTAGGTTAGTAAGGATAGTTTTGGTACCTGTCTTTTAAAACCTTTAACCACATATAGTGAGCCGTAGGAGCCCACCCGATTAGAGCCATGATGAACTAGAGTTGTTAGTGGTCACCTACATATGTACACTCACACACTTTTTACCATGCATTAAATTTATGTTTGTACATATTTATTTGTTTATGATCTACTAACCATGTTTTTGTGTTTATTTTTTTCACACGTGCATCATGTTTATAATGTGTAATAAAGAGATGTTGATATACGATTGGCCTCTCGAAATAGAATATTCTTGTAATCAAAATTACGGAAATTATTGTATGAGATGACAATTATAAATCAACACCTTCTATGCATTTAAGCATTAGCATTGCATTTCCATGCATTCATAATTCATATGGGTAGATGATCGAGCAATGATGTGTGATGAAGAATAAAAAAAATTCAAGAGGAAGATTTTTCGGTGCCCACACGGAGGAGACACTTGTCATTTTTTTATTAAATTTTGTTTTGAGAAATTATCTTTGTAAATAAATTTTGAGCAATGAATAAATGATGATATTTTCGAAAATGAGCTTTCAAACAATAGGCTATGAACAATGAACTATATTTATAAACTTTAAAGTTCTTTAAAAATCGAATAAATGAAATACTTTGAGATTATAGTGTTTTGACATATGACAAGATTAACCTTTGATATTCCACTTGAAACCCAAAAAAAAAAGTTTCCTTGATCTTTTCATCTCATTTTTTTCATAGCATGTACTTGAAAGGCCAAACATGATGCAAGGTTAACCTTCCAAGGAAGACGATCATCGAGTAACACCATTGTTGCTTTTTTGAAAGTTTGACCTAAAAGCAACTTTTTTTACAATATTAGCTTTCCGAAGAAGACGACATCCAAGTCACGCTTTTGTTTTTGAAAGTTCGACCTACAGTCAACTTTTTTTCCTGGCCAATACCTCAAAGACATGAAAATCAAAATGTTCATCGGTGTATGAATCTTCCAACAAGAAGACAATGTGGGGCATCATGTGTTGATTTTGTGAATGGGCTCAAATAGTTGGGGCATGTATGAAGAAAAAAGAAAAAAAAAAGAGAAGAAAGATTAACTTTATCATTCATTATTTGCTTTTAGATGATTCTATGAATAAATGAGTTAATTCTGAATACCTATTATTCTAAGGGTAACTCTTTTGCGAAAATATCTATGTATGAAATGACATTTGACATTCATTCATCATCCCTTCACAAAAAGAGAAAATTATCATTTGTTGTCCCCGTTTGAGCCTTATAATTTCCTTTGATTTGAACCATAACCAAGGATAACCCTCCACACTAAGGGGCAAAGGTGAAGAAATATATGCTTACATTAATGAATTGTCGATTCTGATCATACTACGAGGATGAAGCCTTATGGACCAGGGTCAAGAACAAAAAGACGTGTTTCAACCACAAGAGGTGATTTGTGCTAAAATCAAAATAAAGTTTTGAATTCATGAAAAAAAAAATGAAAGGAAAAAGAAAAGAAAAGAAAAGAACATGAAATAAACAGAACGAGAAGCACACATGTGAAGTCCCTCATCAAAGATGACTTTTTGTTTGAAGTTCTAGTTCCAACATTCGTGGAAATATCATGAATCCTTGAAGATAAAAATGAAATAAAGGAAATGAACTCTAGGGTGAAAACCCAAAAATGGGCAATCTAGAGTGATCCGAAAAAGAAAAAATGTGGAAGAAGATTCAAGTCGAGCAAAGTGAGATTCCAATGAAAACAATCGATCCTTGGTTATTAACCTTTAAACACTTGTTTGAGCCCATGTATCCTTTCTTTTATAACCCTGAACCATAGCCTACGTTCATGCCTATAAAGTCCATTTTGATCATACATGGATATTTGAGTTGAAGAGTCTATTTTTAGAATTGATACCTCCTCTTGGAGTTAACTCATTTGTTTGCAGAAGATTTCTAAACCTTATAATGCATGATGAATAATCAAAAAAAGGAAAAATAAAATGAGGGTTCCAAATGAAAACCCGCAAAGGGCATTTTGAACCAATGGTGAATTTGAGTCGAAACCTAAAAAGGGGCTCGAATATGAAGTCAAATATATATGACTGGCATGCGAGAGATGATCCCCTAGAAGTTCAATGAAGTTCCACACACCCTAGAATTTGAGTTAAGAGCTTCCTTCTCTGCTGAAAAATCAAATTTACTACACTACTAACTCCCTTGTATTCATGGAAATCATTAATTTGATTGTTTTGTGGTTTAGTTGATATTATGGTTGCTTGAATGCTTGAGACCTCTAAAATGATAAATTCTAAGATTGGTGTTAATATAGCTTAAAATGGTAAGAAACCACTTGAACCATTTTCCATAATTTTTAGGTTCGTTTTATAGTCTTAACCTCTAAAAAGTAAGTTCTAGTTTCGAGTACTGATAAGTTCTAGGTGATTTACGAAGTCCAGAAATTATGTTCTAGGTTCGTTTTATAGTTTTAACCTTGGTGTGGGTTGTAGAGGAAGAACCGAATTTTGGGATTCAACTCTCTTTTTTGTTGTAGAGTTCTCTCTTTTTTGTATCTTAAGTTTCCATCGATGTTGTAATTCGATTTACGACATTTTCTTGTAGTGAAAGAGGTTGGGAACTCTTCAAAGAATCAAGGGAAGAAGAAAGTTTGAAGCTTGGGCTAGGAGCTTTACTCTCAGTTGTGGGAGTAAGGTTAGTACACTACTAACTCCTTTGTATTCTTGGAAATCATAAATTAGATTGCTTGTTGCTTGGTTTGATGTTTTGGTTGTTTGGGAGCTTGAGACCCCTTTAATGGCTAAATTCGAATTTGGTGTAAAAATGGTAGGAAACCACTTAAACTACCTTCCATAACTTGTAGATTCGATTTGGGGTGTTAGGAATGAATTACGAGCTCCATAATTCAAATTCTAGGCTCATGTACCGGTACGAGATGCACTTGTATCGGTACCCTTTGCTTTTACATGGCTAATTCAGACAAAAATTAAAGGGCATATCAGTAAGGGCTTAGGTTGTTTCGATACACCATGTGCTACAAGAATTCCAATAGCAAAAAAGGGTACATGTACGCTTAGGGCGTATCGGTACCGATAGGGTATCGATACACTTCCCCGTGTATCGGTACGATGTTTTATTTAAACCCCTCTCGTATGTAAAACCATGTATCAATACGCATAAATGGGTATCGGTACTCAGAGACATGTATTGGTACTCTTAAAATAGTATCGATACTTGTTGGGCAATCTGGCCAAAATTTACGTTTTAAGTTTGAAAGACCTATAATTCGAGGACTAAGGCCCAATGGGCCTCTAATGCGGTAAAATGAATTGTAAAATTGAGAAACGAGGAATTTAACCTCATATACGAACATAATTAGTAATAACTTGGTAAATGATGGGTGACTTGTTTATAATAGCAACCATAGGGATCCTCGATGGATCGTGTGTGGTTACGTACCAAGTAAGGGAACTTTAATGGTTGAGTCACGTTTGATTGTTGGGATTCGGATACTCAATGAGACTGTTGCAACACCATGAGAAGAGATTTCGGATGTACATTTCCGATGTTGTATGACACCGAGCCTCATCCGATGATACTCGATGAGAGATTCCGAGTATGGGTGTACATTCCCGAGGCTGTGTGACATCGGGCCTCACTCCAGGTTTATTGGTATGATGCTTATGTACTGTGTGAGATTAATGCATCCCTTTTTACTTGATATGTGTTTAGGCGGCTAAAGGTAGCGCCCATATTGTTATGTTGCCATGATACCATCCCTTGTTGTATGCTCTTATTTATGATTTACATGAAACATGGTTGAGTGAAAGTGTATCCACTAAGCTTTGTTAGCTCAGTGTTCGGAATTGTTGTTTTCGTTCGCATGTTAGTAGGATGATATGAATCATTAGAGCATCGTCGGAGTAGGACCGCAGCATTGACTTGTTTTCTAAGTACAATACTTAGATTATTTGAGCTATGTATTTGTAGGACCCTATAATTGTATTGTAACTCATATTTATTTAAGTACCGAATGTTTTTAACTATTTATTTTAAATGGAGCTCCTCATGTAACATTTTAATTATTATCCTACTTGAAATATTTAAACTTTATAGATTTTTATGAATGAATTTGATTTGGGCTAAATCTAGTTACAAAATTTTATGGTAATGAGTTGAGTTTGATGCCCAAATATGACATTCGGGTCGAGGGTGTTACTAAAGTAGCTGAGGTTGCTTTGAGTTTGTTTTAAAGTGTAAAATTTGATTAGTTTTTGAGTAAAATGTTATTTTCAAGATTTTTAGGCATGAATGATCGTTCCCATGTCAGAAAGTATCGTTCTCTTTTGTTCTAGTAGCTACTCAAAATGAGTTTTCATCCATTTAGTGCAAAATGATCTATCTCTTGAGTTTTGAAAAGTTAATAATTTAGTCCTTAAATTATATCTTGACCAATCGTCGTTCGATTTGGTCCCATTTGTTAATTCATTGTTTTGAAATTGCGTTTAAGAATTTGCTTAGTAAATAAAATGAATGTTTTGAGTTGTTCCCAAAATCTTTTAGATTGAAAATTTAGTCCATAAAGTTCATAAATTTGTCATCCGACTATTTTTTCAAATCTGATCAATTTGATTCTTCAAGGTAGTTTTAATATGAAACCAGAACCTTGAATGTTACGTTAAATTGCTTGTTTACATATGAACTAAATTATTTATTATTTTTATATGTATTTTATTTCTAATTGTGACATTATTTACTTGACGGGACTTATGAATCGGATAATTAGTGTTACAACAACAATAATAATAATAATGTCTATCTGTAAAAAAAAATGAAGAATCGGTGCTTTCATATGGGATCATTTTAAAATTTATCAAGGATAATATCATTTAAATTAAATAGCTATTATATATTTTGTTTTTTAAGAGTACTAATATATAATTTTGGAATAAATAATGTTAGGTATCTTTTTATTATTAAAATTGTAATGATTTCATCATTTTTTAAAATTGATTTTATTTTTAATATGATTCAAAAATGTGTCATTATAACTTATCCAAAGTAAAAAAGAATCAATATATAAATATACACCAAATTATAAAGAAATTAACTCGAGTATTGCACAAGTATATAAACTAGTTTAATTTTATATTATTGCCTTTGAAAATAATCAATATAAAAATAATGTAAATAATAAAATTATATGTTCTTCAGTTATTTTTATATAAACTGTATGCAGATTTAGAAAATAATGAAAATATTTAGATATTAAATAAGAAGTCAAATCTAAATGGAGTATTTTCTTCTCTTTTTTTTTTTGAAATAAACTAAATTATATTTAAAGTGATGGATTGCAAAAGTATCACACTGCGAACATTGAAAATTCAATGATTTAAAATAAATACAATAAATTTTTAAGGGTGTAAAAGACATTAAAATACAAAACCTAACACTTTCAGAAGAATTTGAATAATCTTCTGACTAAAATTCAGTAAACAACTACTTTGGTCAGAGTGTTCTATGAAGAAAGCTAATTCTTTTGTTGCTTGTTCTTGGCATATCGACACAACCACAAAAGGAATCATAAGCATATACAAATTAGCATCATTTGCTAACAATTCCGTTCGTTGATACTCGTCACTTGAACGTTAAATTGTCAAAAGACAGACAATTGACACAAAAACAAAACAAAAAAACTGTCATAAAAATAGACGAAAGAACTGCCATAAAAACAGATGTGATAATAACCTGACAAAGCAAAAAAAAACCAAAAAAACTTGAAAACACAATATTCATCAATAAAGATTAATTTTATTTATATATAAAATCAATAAAATGGTCGAAGGCCGTCATCGGCAGAAAAAATATATCACAAAAAAATTGAAATTTTTTCTTGTAACTGCCTTATAATAAAAGGTTAACTACTAGAATAGTCACTTATGTTTTCCCCCAGTACAAAGTTGGTCACCGATTTTGAAAAACGACCAGTAAGGTCACTTACGTTTTCGAGGCGTAAACTTTTGGTCTCTCAGCCGTTTGTTGACCTAACAACGAAAAAATAAGGGTAAAATACTACAATGGCCATTAAAGTTCATCTCATTTACATTTTTGCTCCCCCAATTTAAAAATAAACATTATAGTCACTAATGAAAATGTTCTTTTATAATTTCACCCTTGAATTTTTTAAAATTAATTTTTCAACCCTAAAACTTTATAATCAATTAGCATAATAATATTATAAAGGCTTAAATGAAAAATAGGTGCCCAAAGTATACCCTTTTTAAATTTAGATGCTCAAATTGCTCCTATTTAATAATTAAACTTTCAAATTGCTCTTATTTTTGTCACTCTGGATTGTTTTTAATATTATTGTAACATGACATGCCATTTTTAATTATTGTTAAATTAAAAATAATTTTAAAATAAAATAAAATCATTTTATTATTATTAAATTTAAAATATATTTAAAAAAACATTACTTCTTAAAATAATTTAGGTGTTTAAAGTATTTTTTGTAAAAATAGGTGCCCAAATTTACCATAGTTGCAATTTTAGGCGTCCGACTGTTAAATGAGTGTTAGAAAAATTGTCAACCAATCGGTACTTGACACATAACATTAATTTTATTAATTTTTAATGGAAAAATAATTAGAACTTTCAAATTATTATAAAACCTCAAAATTTGACAAGTTTCACAAAACAGTGTCTAAATCCCTAAAAATTCTCAAAATTTCGTCGTCGATTGCCGCCGCTTTTGCCGTCAGTTGTTGTCGCTGACCGCACCCACTTGGTCGCCGGACCAAGGCGATCATTTTTCCCAACACAACGTCGTCAGAAACGCCCAACGGCGTGCAACCAAACGTCAAACATGAAATCAACGTTCGCGTTTGACGTTCGGCTGCACACCGTTGGGCGTTTCCGGTGACGTCGTGTTAGGGAAAATTGTCGCCTTGGCCCGGCGACCAAGTGGGTGCAGTCAGCGACGACAACTGGCGGCGACAGTCGACGACGAAAGTTTGGGAATTTTTAGGGATTTAAGGATTGTTTTGTGAAGGTTGTAAAATTTTGAGATTTTATAATAATTTGAAAATTCTAAGTATATTCCATTAAAAAATTTAAAAAATAAAATTAATGTCACGTGTTAAGCACCGATTGGTTGACAATTTTTCTAACACTCATTTAATAAAATTGTACTTATAGAAACTTTGGGCACCAATTTTTACAAAAAAAATTACTTTAGACACCTAAATTATTTTAAAAACTAATATTTTAAATTTAATAACAATAAAAATAATTTTATTTTAAAATTATTTTTAATTTAATTTAAAAATAAAAAATGACATGACATGTTATAATAATAATAATAATAAAAATAATTCAAAGTGAAAAAATAAGAGCAATTTGAAAACTTAGTTATTAAATATGAGCAATTTGGGCACCTAAGTTTAAAAAGGGTATACTTTGGGCACCTATTTTTCATCTAAGCATTTATAATATTATTGTACTAATTGATTGTAAAGTTTTAGGGTTGAAAAAATAAATAAATTTTTAAAAATTTAAGGGTGAAATTATAAAGAAATATTTTTATTAGTGACTATAATGTTTATTTTTTTAAAATTGGGGAGCAAAAATGTAAATGATATAAACTTTAATGGCCATTGTAGTAATTTACCCTTATTTTTTGTTTTCAGGTCATCAATCCGTCAATGTTTAACGGCAACAAACAATTGGGTGATCAAAAGTTTACGCTTCGAAAACGTAAGTGACCTTACTAGTCGTTTTTCAAAATTAGTTCAAAATTGGTGATCAACTTTGTACTGAAAAAAAACATAAGTTACTATTTCAGTAGTTAACCCTATAATAAATGGGGTAAATGGAGTGTTTTCAAAATGACCAATGTCTGTCATGTTTACCCCGTGACTGACAAAGGCCCCAAAAAATACGTAGCAGCCTACTAGTAATAGCCTATCAGCGTTAGGAAGTTGTTAGGTTACCTGCTTTAAAAGATCATTTATCAATTCTAAAATAAATTAAGTTAAATAATGGTAAGAAAAAATTTAAGAAAATTATAATTCACGACTAATTGTAAATCATACGAAAAAGTAAAATTTTTATTCAAAGTAAATTTGTCACATCAAATCATAAACATTTATTTATTTTTAAATTAAGAGTTTTTTTTTATAGAAAGGAGTTGAATATACTTATAAATTTCGTTAAAAACTCTACTAAATTTAAATGAAAAAAATAGTACCTATCGAAATACCATTTAAGAGTTTTATTTTAATAAACAGCATAGAGTCTTTTAAAATTTTAAACCGCTCTTATTAAATTATAAGCAATATTTTTAAAAAAATATTTATTAATAAGTTACTAATTGATTGTAATTAATAAAAAATATTTTATTAATAATTTTAATAATATGATATTGTTATGAAATTAATAAATAATATTAATAATTTATTATACAAATATATTATTATCTTAATGGTTATTAGTATATAATATGTTTTCATTTTTTTCAGGTAATAATTTTGTCTTAATGATTAAGCATTATTTTCTATCCCAATAGATCGGTTCGAATCTTCCCAATCGCCATCCCATTATTCTCTCTTAAATTTTCACAAACAACCTCACATTAAATATAATAATTAACATTCTTAACTCGATTGAAAATCTTGGCCTAGCGGTAGAGTAGGGGGTTTTCTCCGCTTTGGTTTTAAGGCTCGGTTCCCAACCCTTGCATTTGCCTCTCTTCTTTGATGATGCATTTATTTTATACCAAACAGATGGTGATATGTTTGATTCCCAACTCTTGCATTTGCCTCTTTTCTTTAATGCATTTGTTTTTGCACTAAACAGATGATAACATGTGTGACCATCTGATTGACGAGTTATTGATGAGTTAAATATACAAAATTAAAAGAAAAGACGATAATATGTGTTGTGTGATTGAAAAATTAAATTAAAATTAAGACTAAATTAACAGTTTATGTAAGTAATAATAACCAAACATATAATTAAATAAATTTCTACTGACTATCACATCACCTCTCCGTTAGATTTTAACGACAGATGACTTGATTGTTTCTACTTGAATAGTTATGTTGTCAAAATGACAAAATTAAAAGTATGGTGGTCATTTCGTAACCACCCATAATTAGGTGGCCATTTAAGTTGTTTACCTAAATTTTAATGTGAAAAGTTTAAAAATCTAAAATTCATTTTAAATAATATATTTATTTGATAATTTACATAGACGAAAGTGTCCCTTTACTTATCTAAAATATACATTATAAAATTTAAAGTAAACTATACTAATGACCACCGAATTATGGGGTTAGTGTCGATTTGACTACTATATTTTCAATTGTGTTAAATATATCACATAACTATTTAATTGGTTCCAATGTAGTCGTCTGCCGTTAAAAAAACGAAAAAGTTAACGGGATTGTTAAAATAATTGGTATAATTACACATTTAGTCCCCTTTATTTATACAAGCATTCAATTTACTCCTAATTTTAATCTAATGAAATAAATTAATTATTCAATTAGGTGGTGACACGTGTCACCACCTTATTTGAGAGATTTATCTATTTTTATTAGATTTATTAAATTTATTTTTCTTCCCCAATCAGGTGGTGACACGTGTCACAATTGGAGTAAGAAAAATAAAATAGTGGAAGCTGACCCCAAAGGGAATTGAACCTAGGTCATTAGGGAAAAAATCAACACTTTTGCCACTAGGCTAAGCATGTTTTTAGTATATGAAATACCAAATATAATATATGTGGTATATGTGTTATCCGATTGGAGAAAGAAAAATAAAAGCAATGTAATTGACAATGGTAGGATTCGAACATGAGAATCAATTTATTTTATTAGATTAAAATTATGACTAAATTGAATGATTGTATAAATAAAGGGGACTAAATGTGTAATTATATCAATTATTTTAACAATCCCGTTAACTTTTTCGCTTTTTTAACCGCAGGTGGCTACATTGGAACCAATTTAAATAGTTATATGGTATATTTAACACAATTGAAAATATAGTGGTCAAATCGACACCAACCCTATAGTTCGGTGGTCATTAGTATAATTTACCCTAAAATTTAATAAATATACCACGTAACTATTTAAATTGGTTATATATATATATCAGTGTTTATAACTCAAAAAAGTAGATATAAAAAAGTTATTTAGGATATTTTAAAAATAGACATTTTAATTTTTAGAAAATCTAAAATTATTCTTTTACATGGGGTAAATGGATAAGTTACTTTAAAATAACCATATGCATTTGCGTAGTAATAAAATTTAATACAAGATAATTTAAAAAACTTTAAAATTAATTTCAATTTTTAGTTTTGTATAATATTTTATACAAGATATTTTTTACTTTAAAATTATTTTTTTCAAATTAGGATTAAATTGTTTGAATATGCAAATGTGAAGGACTAAATGTGTTATTATACAAAATATTTTAACTGTCACATCACCCTTTTAACAGTTGTTAATAGGTCAGTGGCCGAATTGAAACAAAATTAAAAGTTTAATGATAACATTAAAGTAATTGGAAGTTTGGTTACCAAATTGAATAATTGATCAAAGTTTAGTGACCATTTATAAACTTTACTCTTAAATTAAAGTGAATGTAGGAATTATTACAGTAATAAAAGTTTAATTACTTTTTGAATTAAAAAATAAAAAAAATCTGAAAAATATAATATAAAAGATATTTTTTAAGATTTTATTTTAAAAATGGATAATAACACTTTATGTCCTTATGATTTTAAAACTAATTAAAACAGCTAATGGTACATTACGGTATATATAAATAGTGATACATTGCAGTACAATATCATTTAGGGTAGAATTATCCTTGCACAAGTATAGAAACTAGTTTAATTTTATATTATTACCTTTGAAAATAATTAATATAAAAATAATGTAAATAATAAAATTATATATTCTTCATATATTTTTATCTAAATTGTATGCAGATTTAGAAAATAATGAAAACATTTAGATATTAAATAAGAATTCAAATCTAAATGGAGCATTTTCAAAATGACCAACTTCTGTCATGTTTACCCCGCGACTGATAATTGATAAAGGCCCCAAAAAGTACGTAGCAGCCTACTACCCTAGCAGCGTTAGGAAGTTGTTAGGTTACATGCTTTAAAAGATCATTTATCAATTCTATAATAAATTAAGTTAAATAATGGTAAGAAATTAAGAAAATTATAATTCACGACTAATGCTAAACCATACGAAAAAGTAAAATGTTTATTTAAAAGTAAATTTTTCACATTAAATCATAAACATTTATTTATTTTTAAATTACAAGTCTCGTTTTAATAAATAACATAGAGTCTTTAAAATCTCTAAACTTAGGGTGGGCAAAAAACCTAATTACCCAGTCTCGAACCCGGAATCGGTAAATTTTTACTGAGAATTAGTTCTGATGGGACCGAGACTGAATCCAAAATTTAGGTTCCGGTTGCAATCGGGATTGGGACTGGATTCTAATTTTTTAGACCCGGTACCCGGTGGGTACCCAATGGGACCGGGACCAATACAAGATACCCGATACTGGTCCGGTACCGAATGACATTGAAAAGGTTAGAAACAACTGAAGGCGCTCCTTTATTTCTCTTTATGTATGGATATTATGAGTATGACTCGTTTTAACACTTCAACCTTCAAGCCTACAATATTCTGATTTTGTTATTTAATATTATTATTGATGGTTGGAATTTTTCCTCTGTTGCTCAAATTTTAACTAGTACTGGGACCAGTTCCTGAAATCTTAGACTCGGTCTAACCGGGACTGGTTCTAATTTTCAAGAACTGGTGGTTACCAGGATCGAGACCAATTCTAGACAAATTGGCCGGGTACCCGGTCTTGCACACCCCTATTTAAACAGCCTTTATCAAATTATAAGCATTATTTTAAAAAAATAATAATCATTAAAAATATTTATTAATAAGTTACTAATTGATTGTAATTAATAAAAGTATTTAAAATATATTATTAATAATTTTAATAATATAATATGATATTGTTATGAAATTATTAAATAATATTAATAATTTATTATACAAATATATTATTATCTTAATAGTTATTAGTAGTTGTTAGTATATAATATGTTTTCATTTTTTTCAGGTAATAATTTTGTCTTAATGATTAAGCATTATTTTCTATCCCAATAGATTGGTTCGAATCTTCCCATCCCTTTTTTTCTTTTAAATTTTCACAAACAATGCCACATTAAATATAATAGTTATCATTTTTACTTCGATTGAAAATTTTGGCCTGGCGGTAGAGACTATGCAATCAGGTTGTTCGATTCGAGTTCGATTCGAGTCTATCTAGAATTGATTTAAATTCGGTTATGGTCGGTTCGGGTTCGATTCGGGTCTATCTAGAATCTTCTCATCTTCATGTGTTCTATCCTTCCTTTTATTGATTGAAATGAGCTTATGGCTGTTACTAGCCGTTAGGGATAGTTTGGAGCTGTTGGAGACTGATTTTCATGTAAAATTTCTACTTCTTGTGCCTTCAGTATCGATACTCATGTGGGCGTATCGATATGGTCCTATTATGGAAATAGTCGTTGGAGGCTGAAAAAGTCAGGCTGATTTCGATACTATCAAGGTGATTTCAAAACTACTGGTTTCCATACCAGCAAGGTGGTTTCGATACCACTAGCCCTGCATCTGGGTTTTGCTTGCTGGAAATGGTGGTATCGATACGGATCAAGGTGTATCGATACAGGCTTGTAAAAATGATATTTTGGTCATTTAAAATGCGTTTTAGACATGTTAAAAACTTATGAAACCATTTCAAACATATTTTCAAGTTTATTTGGACTTTAAAGACATTTTTGAAATCTTTTCAATTTAGTCTAAAACTATTTTTCAATTATTATATCAAAACATTAGTTCTTCAGTCTCCCCTTTTTGATGTAATAAAACCAACTTGAAAAATTCTTTGGGATTCTCCCCCTTCAAGTTTAAAATTTTGAATAAGAGATTTCAAAATTGACAAGTAATTAAAGTTCCCTTTTATTCATTTGAAAATGCAACTTTTCAAACCAAACTCTCACCCTTTTTGTTATATCAAAAAAAATTTAGATAACTTTAAGATCAAAATAACTTGGGAGGTTAAAAAATTGACACAAAAAGAATTTTGGTTTTAAAATGGCTCCCCCTTACTCAAGCATCATTTTTAGGCTTAACAAATAATCTGAGACTTTAAAACGAAAATTAGATAACCAAAGATAAAAGAAAATAAAAGCTATAAGCTTAGAGGTTACCCAATTTCTTCACTTGTGTGACTAGAGCATTTTCATGTGTTTGCATTTCTTCTCATTGCTCAAACACACCTACAAAAGACATTTACTTATTTTTGGTATCCAAATTGCTTTGGATTCATTTACGTTAGTCACAATGTCTTTATTTCCCTTGGGAACCCATACTTGTCTAATCCTATAAGATTTTCTCTTCTTAATTGGACAAGTATGTAAGGAATGCCCATGATAATGGCAATGTGAGCATTTTGCCATTATGTGACAAGATGAATTATTAAAAATGATTTCTTTTTTTTTGTTAAGCTTTCAAGATTAATTTTCAAATCAATATTTTCTTTTTCCAAAACATCTTTATTTGTTTTTGAAAACTCTAAATCATTTTTAGAAATTTCATTTTGGTTTTCAAAATTCAATTTTGTTTTCAAAAGAAAGTCATTTTCAAACTCAAGTTTTGAAATCATTTTCTTAAATTTGGAATTCATGGTCTCAAATTCCAAAAATAATTCATCGAAATCATCTTGCAACTCATCGAAAGAGTAAGAATTAAGCTCACTTGAGTTAGAAGATACCTTAGGCTCATTGAGAGCCAAAACACCATCCACCTTTGGATTAGAGAGAAGGTTTACACATGTTTGATCATCATCTTTCTTTTCTCCCTTCTTGTTGCCATAAAGCTTCTCAAGTTTCTCCCATAATTCTTTGGCACTTTTTCATGTGGAGATCCTCTTGGAAACTTCTTCGTTAAGGCCACAGTAGAGAATGTGCATCGCCTTGGTGTTTAGCTTTGCCTTCGTCTCGTTTGCACTTTTTTGCTTTTTCTTCTTCTTTGGAGCTTCCAAATACCCATCTTCAATGATGTCCCAAATCTTATAGTTTTGAGACTTTATGAAAAATTTCAAGATATTTGCCCATTGGAAGTATGCTTCTCTTTCGAAGAGTGGAGGACACGAGATAGAGCGGCCTTCTTCAAATCTTGCCATTTTCTTGAACGGTGGACTTCGAGCAAATGATCTTTACTCCCGGATGTTAGTCCTTCGATGGAGACGAGGCTCTGATACCAATTGTTAGGATTGTAGCACGCTTGAATTGATTGTCGAAACCGTTATGGAGGGTTGTAAATGTTTGGTGGTTGAATTGGCTAAAATCAAAATAAAGGTAGACAAGTGACACAATGATTTTAGAGTGATTCGGGCTATTAACTAAGCACCTACATCCACTACCTTAGCACACCACTAAGGATTTCCCAATTCACTCGACAATGAATTCGTCCTCTTTTCCCGGTTTAGGAGGAAATTGTTACAACCCTATCTTTTGGACTTGGCTAAGATAGAACCAACTCTAGTTTTTCTCTCAAGGCTAAACTAGAATCTCTCCTTTTACAAGGGATTTGTTTGGTAAACTAAAATACCTCTCTAGGTGGGTGTTTACACAAATTTAAGCTCAAATGAGTGTACAAAGAATTTACAATAAAGCACTCTTCTTAGACTATGTACAAGAGAGAGGTAAAATAAAGATTTAGACTCTATTTCTCTTGATCATTGTAACCCCCTCGTCCCGGTCTGGCCGGATGACCGGTCCGAGTGAGCTACACGGGGAAAACCGAGTGAAAACTCCCTAAGGAACTCTCCCTCGGTTAGCAACCCTATTTTTTTTCATTTTAATCTTGTCTAGATGAAAATTACATCCTAAGTGATCATACAGCGGAACGATATTTACAAAGCAGTCAAACGAACCCAAACTAACATTTAAAAGCCCATTTTTAAAGTTAAACTGCAGGCGGTATCGATACCCTTAAGGGGGGTATCGATACCCCTTGACTAGGTCAACAGGGTTTGGTCAACCTGAGGTGACAGTATCGATACCTCCCTCAAGGGTATCGATACCCTCTCCAAAAGTTGACTTCCCACGGTCAAAGCTAAGACAACGGTATCGATACCCTAGAGGCCAGTATCGATACCGAAATCGACAGTGGCTCCAGTGGCCAAAAAGGTATCGATACTCCCCTCGAGTATCGATACACGAGGCCTAAAACCAAAGGGGCAGTATCGATACCAGACCAACGGTATCGATACCCCAGCTACGAATCTGCAGGTTTGAGCTGATTTAGAGCACAAGGAGGCCCCTAAATCCCTCTAACACTTCAACCAACACACTATCATCAATCCTAAGGCAAAATCAGACATATAAGCATGCTCTAACATGAAATCAATGGCACAATCCATCGCAAGATGATACACAAATCATACAATCAACTTAGCATCCAATCATGAGCAAGGCATACATACTTGGCATTCAAACAAAGGCAATTAGGCATACAAGTCATACATGGAACTCAAAGGTCTTAAAAGGCAAAAGGAAAGCACATGAGGTTTGCACCATGACAAGGCAATCTAAACATCTAAAGGCATGCCACCATACCCAAACATTCATCATAGCATTCATGCATTACAAACCATAATCAACCCAAAGCATCGACATGAGGCATTAACAACATGTGGCCAACACAAAGGAGTCTAGATACAAGCTCCTAAAACACGTAGCACTTCCCATTGCTAGACTATTACATTATTTAATTAAACCATACTTGAGCAAACCACCACACGCTTGGACGCCCTTATCTTGCTCCTTGCTAACTCCAAGCCAAAGATCTGCATTGTCGGAAAAAGGAGAGCGTAAGCATAAAGCTTAGTGAGCGGAGCTCTAAAACATAACTACGACAATGCAGGGTTCAAAGCTTTCTTTAAAAAAAATAAAGGTCAACGCATACAAATCATCCAACTACCTAATCCTTCTACTAACATACAAGTTCAACCAAAGGTCATCAACAGAAGCATTTGTCATGACATTACACTTCATGGTATGCATAAAGGCATGATTCTAAATTTAAAGCAACGTCATAATGAGTATGATATAGTGAGGTACAACATGAACATTACATGGCATGCACAAGCATAACCAAAACACACACGGTGGGACTACACATCACCGTTTCGACTAGTAGTTTTCCAATGGGACTACACATCAAAGTACTCTTCTACTAGTCACTACCGGTGGGACTACACATCACCGGAGTCTTATACCATTCGCTACCGGCGGGACTACACATCACCGGAGCAACGACAACCATCACATGAGGTTCGACACCAACCATGCAACACGATGCACAATTACTACCATACGACATGTACTCACTATATCATGCACAACCAAATCAAGAAGTAACAAAATCCACAATTAGGCATCACTTACTACTTGGAATCTTACTAAACCACAAATGGTCTTACTCACCATTTTCGTGCACAACTTGCACCAACTTACTCATACCTTACAAGGCATATCAACATCCACATTATTACCATCATACATGAGCAACGATATAATGAATAGCAACAAGCTTCTTCCCAAAGTATTGGAATTTCATACATAACTAAATATCATTTCAAGCAATGAAAAACAAATGGTAAAAGGAGAAATTAAAGAGGCAATTCACAACAACTTACTCTTGAGTTTAATTCACTTTCAAGCCAAATCTAAATTCTTTCAAAACCATCTTTGAACCAAAACCTTACTTGAAAACATTTTCACCTCCACATGCTAGAACCAACCTTTGAAATCAATTTAAAACATTAACCACTCACCTCATTTCCTTAAGCAAAAAAAGCAAAGCCGAAACAAGCCTCCTCACTTCCGGATTCGATCCCAAAGCTTTACCAACGCAAATCCTTGCTTCTCATCGCCTCAACACAAGTAAATTAACCTCAAATCAGTCCACAAACAACATAGCAAACCCGAAATACAAATTCAAACTTCAAACACTTATTCTTTGAACCAAGAACAACCTCAAAAAGCCATTTCCGAGCAGCCCCTTTGCACAGTCCAAAACTTGTGATTTCAACACATTTAACACTTCCAAATGCTTCCAAAACAATCCCCAACCAATGCCCTAACATCAACCCTCAATTTCCAACACCAACCACACCCAAAACTCAACTAAAAACCCTCCTAAAAACCCTCCAAAACCCAAATTCGGGAAACTTGACAAAACCCTTTAAAAATCATATATGTTGAACCATTTAACTTCTATACATCATTACTAACCATATTAAATCAAAACATTAAGCTTAACAACATAAAGTTTCCACTTTTAATCAAAATCTTTCAAAACTCTATTTTCCAAAACTTCCATGAAAATGAAAATAAGTGGTACTTTTAAAGAGAGGGAGTTGAGGGGAAGTCAAAAACGTAATTACCTTTCAAAACCGAGCCAAAATGAGGGAGGAAGGAGATGGAATAGTGAAAGGGGGAGGGAGCTCTTCAAACCCGTTGAAGAAGAAGATGATGAATAGTAAAGGGTGTTTTATTTGTATAAAGGGGGATTTAAATTAGAAAATGGGAAAATTACCAAAAGGCCATTAATGAGGTGGCTATTTCCCCCTTTTCTCTAAAACCATCCAAATTAAATTTTTCATTTCAATTTAGTCCAACAATAAAATGTTTGATTTTAAAACCCGAGGCCCAAAAGGTTATTCTAATTATAAAACCGAGCCCGAAATAATATTAAAATATTATTTTCACCCGACCCCTAAACCCGGGTGTTACAATCATGTTGCTTGGATGTAGTCTCTAACCATCTTTATGTGTTCTAGCCTTTCTTTTATTGATTGAAATGAGCTTATGGTCGTTACTAGCCGTTAGGGATAGTTTGGAGTTGTTGGAGACTGATTTCCATGTAAAATTTCCACTTCTTGTGCCTTCGGTATCAATAATCGTGTGGGCGTATCGATATGATCAAATTATGGAAATAGCCGTTGGAGGCTGAAAACGTCAGGCTGGTTTCGATACCAGCAAGGTGGTTTCGAAACTACTGGTTTTCATACCAGCAAGGTGGTTTCGATACCAGTAGCCCTGCATTTGGGTTTTGCTTACTGGAAATGGTGGTATCGATACGGATCAAGGTGTATCGATACGAGCCTTGTAAAAATGATATTTTGGTCATTTAAAATGCGTTTTAGACATGTTAAAAACCTATGGAACCATTTCAAACATATTTTCAAGTTGTTTGGACTTTAAAGACATTTTGAAATCTTTTCAATTTAGTCTAAAACTATTTTTCAATTATTATATCAAAACAATAGTTTTTCAGTCTCCCCTTTTTGATATAATAAAACCAACTTGAAAAATTCTTTGGGATTCTCCCATTCAAGTTTAAAATTTTGAATAAGAGATTTCAAAATTGACAAGTAATTAAAGCTCCCCCTTATTCATTTGAAAATGCAACTTTTCAAACCAAACTCTCCCCTTTTTGTTATATAAAAAAGAATTTAGATAACTTTAAGTTCAAAATAACTTGGGAGGTTAAAAAAATTGACACAAAAAGAATTTTGGTTTTAAAATGGCTCCCCTTACTCAAGCATCATTTTTAGGCTTAACAAATAATCCAAGACTTTAAAACGAAAATTAGATAACCAAAGATAAAAGAAAATAAAAGCTATAAGCTTAGAGGTTACCCAATTTCTTCACTTTTGTGACTAAAGCATTTTCATGTGTTTGCATTTCTTCCCATTGCTCCAACACACATACAAAAGACATTCACTTGATTTTTGGTATCCAAATTGCTTTGGATCCATTTACGTTAGTCACAATGTCTTTAGTTCCCTTGGGAACCCATACTTGTCTAATCCTATAAGATTTTCTTTTCTTAATAGGACAAGTGTGTAAGGAATGACCATGATAATGGCAATGTGAGCATTTTGCCATTATGTGACAAGATGAATTATTAAAAATGATTTCTTTTTCTTTTGTTAAGCTTTCAAGCTTAACTTTCAAATCAAGATTTTCTTTTTCTAAAACATCTTTACTTGTTTTTGAAAACTATAAATCATTTTTAAAAATTTCATTTTGGTTTTCAAAATCCAATTTTGTTTTCAAAAGAAAATCATTTTCAAACTCAAGTTTTGAAATCATTTTCTTAAATTTGGAATTCATGGTCTCAAATTCCAAAAAAAAAATCATCGAAATCATCTTGCAACTCATCGAAAGAGTAAGAGTTAAGCTCACTTGAGTTAGAAGATATCTTAGGCTCATTGAGAGCCAAAACACCATCCACCTTTGGATTGGAGAGAAGGTTTGCACATGTTTGATCATCATCTTTCTTTTCTCTCTTCTTGTTTCTATAAAGCTTCTCAAGTTTCTCCCATAATTCTTTGACACTTTTGCATGTGGAGATCTTCTTGGAAACTTCTTCGTTAAGGCCACAGTAGAGAATATGCATCGCCTTGGTGTTTAGCTTTGCCTTCGTCTCGTTGGCACTCCTTTGCCTTTTCTTATTCTTTGGAGCTTTCAAATACCCATCTTCAATGATGTCCCAATTCTCATAGTCTTGAGACTTGATGAAGAATTTCATGATATTTGCTCATTGGAAGTATGTTTCTTCTTCGAAGAGTGGAGGACACGAGATAGAGCGACCTTCTTCAAATCTTGTCATTTTCTTGAACGGTGGACTTCGAGCAAATGATCTTTACTCTCGGATGTTAGTCCTTCGATGGAGACGAGGCTCTGATACCAATTGTTAGGATTGTAGCACACTTGAATCGATCGCCGAAACCGTCAAGGAGGGTTGTAAATGTTTGGTGGTTGAATTGGCTAAAATCGAAATAAAGGTAGACAAGTGACACAATGATTTTAGAGTGATTCGGGCTATTAACTAAGCACCTACATCCACTACCTTAGCACACCACTAAGGATTTCCCAATTCACTCAACAATGAATTTGTCCCCTTTTCCTGGTTTAGGAGGAAACCGTTACAACCCTATCTTTTGGACTTGGCTAAGATAGAACCAACTCTAGTTTTTCTCTCAAGGCTAAACTAGAACCTCTCCTTTTACAAGAGATTTGTTTGGTAAACTAAATTACCTCTCTAGGTGGGTGTTTACACAAATTTAAGCTCACAAGAGTGTACAAAGAATTTACAATGAAGCACTCTTCTTAGACTATGTACAAGAGAAAGGTAAAATAAAGATTTAGACTCTATTTCTCTTGATCATATTGCTTGGATGTAGTCTCTAACCATTTTCATGTGTTTTAGCCTTCCTTTTGTTGATTGAAATGAGCTTATGGTCGTTACTAGCCGTTAGGGATAGTTTGTAGTTGTTGGAGACTGATTTCCATGTAAAATTTCCACTTCTTGTGCCTTTGGTATTGATACTCGTGTGGGCGTATCGGTATGGTCCTATTATGGAAATAGTCATTGGATGCTGAAAAAGTTAGGCTGGTTTCGATACCAGCAAGGTGGTTTCGATACCACTAGCCCTGCATCTGGGTTTCTCTTACTGGAAATAGTGGTATCGATACGGATCAAGGTGTATCGATACGGGCCTTGTAAAAATGATATTTTGGCCATTTAAAAAGCGTTTTAGACATGTTAAAAACCTATGAAACCATTTCAAACATATTTTCAAGTTGTTTAGACTTTAAAGGCATTTTTGAAATCTTTTCAATTTAGTCCAAAACTATTTTTCAATTATTATATCAAAACATTAGTTCTTCAAATGAGAACTCTTTATTTAAGACTTGTGCCTCATGTTAGTTGTGTTTTTTAAACTCTTTATCATTTTACCGATCATATATAGGTAAGAATGCTTGTAATCTACTACGATCATGTTGGTCAAACCATTTGAGTCATGTTTTTTTTGTTGCGTGGAACTGGTTTTTCCAATGCATGGACTAGTGATGCAATTAAAGGTTGCCCCTATGAATTGGTCTATTATGTATCCATTTCTTTTAATGCAATCTTTTGACATTTTTTCTTTGTAAATGTAGCAACAAAAAAAAACACTAACAAGGATGAAGTTAAGATTAAATATTGGGAGAGGAAATAGTATATTAAAATTCTAAATTTAAAAATTAGTAGGGACAAAAGTTTTATTTAATTAATATTTAAACGTAAAATGACATAAAATGTTACTATACCACAACTTTGACAAGAGCAACAGTCTCTTCCACAGTATAGTACAAAAAGATAATAAAACATACATTATTTTATTATTTATTATATTGCTAAAAATAGATAATATTAAAAATAAACTATTCATTTATTTTACCTTAATTTTCGGGTTAAAATCGGGTCGATATTCGGTTCAGCTTTCAGTTCAAGTCAAATCAGTTCGGGTCCATTTCAGTTCAACAAAAAAATTTGGGTCGCTTTCGGTTTGGTTCATTTCGGGTTTCGGGTCAACTTCAGATCATCATGTTCGGGTCAAAATCGAGTCTCGGTTCGGGTTTCGGGTTAAGTTTGCCAGGTCTAGGTAGAGTAGATGTTTTTCTCCACTTTGGTTTTAGGCTCTGTTCCCAACCCTTGCATTTGCCTCTTTTCTTCGATGCATTTGTGTTGAGCTTGAAGGTCACAACCGAGATGCTTGCCAAGGGTGGAGAAGGTTAATTTTAGGGTGTTTGTGTGAAAGCTAAAAGATAAGAATTGAACACAAGAATTTGGAATGGTTTGGCTTTCTAACCCAAAGCCTACATCCACTACCTTAGCTTCCTACTAAGGATTTCAACCAGATTCACTAAGATATTCGTCCCTTTTCTCGGATTAGGAGGAAATCGTTACAACGATCAAGCTTTCTACCCAAAGCTTGATCAAGCACTCCATCACAAGAGAAATTCTAAGTAAACCTGAAATCTCTCTAATAGGAATTTGTTTGCACAATAAAGCTCCGTAGAGTGTTCATGAGTTCTATATTTTGTACACATTCGTGCCCTTATTATTGTTGTTCTTAAGCTCATTTAGGCATATTTAGGTCATGAGCCCTATATATACCCATTGTATGTAAGGGTATAGGGGCATCTCGTAGAGGGATCAAGGCATGTCATGAGATATCAACGGCATCCGCCGATGAGAGTGAAGATGGGGGGTTAGCTAGATAAGTTGGAGTGTTGGGGGTCGCGACCCAACTCTCCTATTGTTAGGCGTGTGTATGTAAAATAGTTTGAAGGAAACGGTTGTATAATTTTGACTTGTTTTCAATAAAGTTCTGAATTTACTTAATCTATGCTTCTTGTTCGTTCAATTAGTCTACACCAGTCAATTGAAAAGAAAATCCATTTGTCAAGGCACGAAAGGGTTAAGCACGGTCACAACTCACAAAGGCATGACTAACTTGGTTCCACACTAGTTCACAAGTTTGAGCGGCTAAAAGAGATTACTAACCGAGTTATCTAATTTGGTTCCACACTAGTCCTCAAGTTAAGCAGTCTCGAGCATTCTAACTTAAAAATAGAAGGGATCACTGTCGACTATCCTGCCGAACTCAAAATGTCTGCCAGACTTGCCGCCAGGACTTCTTTCCGTTCCACATGCCGAGACAGTACACACCCCTGCAGTGGCAGTGACCTGCTGCGATCGCGTGACAGGGTCGTAGTTTGCCGCCAACAATATCTGCTGAGACAACAAATCATGGCAACGCAAAACGTACTCAAGACTCTATAATGCAGTCCACAAGCTACTAAGCTGCACTTGTCTTATCCATCTTATCTCCCAATCTCTCCCTATCATTCCTCTCATTACTATCTTTATCTTTACTTGTGTTTTTATATTTCCACATCATGAGGTTTAATGTCGCATTTGCTAAATATGTGTGTAGGAAACCATTCATAGGAGCTGCTCCAATCCCTGTGGGAGATGATACCTTTTATACTATAACTTGACAAGAGTGTGCACTTGCGCTCATAAAAGGAGAACACTTAAACGCTTTACAAGTTTTTGGCACCGTTGTCGGGGATTGGCAACAACAATTACGTTTGAATTTCTGCACTACTATTTAGTTTTTGCACATTAAATCTCCTTTTATTTATTTGCACAAAAAAGAAGCCTCTTTGTTTTCTTGGTGTATGTCCCGCCAGGGCAGCAAGGTTGACAGCGACATCCACCTTAGGAGGGGAAGGGCATGCCCAGACGAATAGCCAAACACAAAGACCATTGGGAAGTGGTTATGCTTGGGAAAATCACAGCCCAACATAACCTAATTATTATTTTAATTTTATTTTTAATTTTTAATTTCTTTTTATGTATTAGGATTAGATTTAATTTTTATTTAATTCTTGTATTTATTTTAATTCAGGTTAGGAAGGAAGGAAGGACCAAGAAAAATGAAAGAACAAAGGAGAGGCCTAAGTAGCGGCCAAGGTAGCCCAAGGCAGACGAGCATAACGGCTAGCCGCAACGGCTATATTTGCCGCACCAAGCGCAATGGATATCTATGTAACGGCTAGAATCTCGTTATTTGCGCCGCAATAATTGCCCCCAGTTGGCAGCGTGCCCGCCAAGGCAGTGGAGAGAAACGATCATATAAGGCAAACTATTCTACCACCCGTTCTTCACTTTGTTCTCTCTTTTCTCTAAATTCTTTCTATAGTCTTTGCTTCCAAGATTCCTTTGCTTTATCTTTCTTTCACATTTTTTTCTTTCTTTAGGAAAACAACCGTTCCACAAACGATGGCCTCATCACAGAAACCCACCGCCACCTCCAAAACCCAATACAAGAGCTTCTTGAAACCTGCTGTCGAGGAGACCTACAACCAGTTTTACAAGGACAGGCAACTATGGGAAGAGACATGCTTCTACTACACCCAGCCTGATGGTGATTGCGGATTGGAACCTTCTCTATTCGAAAGAATTCATAATATGGGCTGGGACCAATTCGCACGGCAGCCAGAAGGGATCAACAGCAACCATGTGCGAGAGTTTTATGCCCACCGGCCAAACCCAGAAAGCCCTTTCATCTACGTCCGGGGAGAAGGTGTTAAGTTGACTGCTGACATGATCAACAACTTCTACATCATAGAAGTCAGCGGCGACCAGCATGAAGAGTGGGAGTCATATCTGACAGGGGCTGACTACAACAAAATCAAGAAGGAGCTATACTGGCCAAACACCAATTGGTTGACAGGCAAAAAGTAATGGGTCAGTCAACCGCAGAGACTTGCTGCCATAGGCCGCCCTTTGGAGCTACTTCGTATAGCGCCGCCTAATGCCAACCTCGCACGAATTTACAGTAAACAGGACGTGGCTCGCCCTTGTTAGCAATATTATAAAGGGGCGACAGATCAACATTGGCGATGTAATACTAAAGGAGATTTACGCCCACGCAAAAAAGCCAACTGTCAAGGGTCCACTCTTCTTCCCTGCACTCATCACTGGCTTGTGTGCCAATTTTGGCGTGCCGCTGCACCCAAAAGATAAAATTCTTCTTGCCAAGGAAGGATGGACAAGAAGAGCACGCCAACAAATGATGCATAGTGCAGAGCCTGAAACACCTTCCACCGCCCAGCTGCCGTCCCAAGCTACCGCCACCCCAGCCGCAGCAGGCAGTATTGATGTTGCCCTTACGTCTGCTACAATTCCTTTACTACGCATCCTAGTGGAAAGCCGCCAGAGGATTGAGTACAAGCCGGTGATCTTCACCAAATATGTAGCAGATGTGCAGGAGGCCTTTGTGGCTTACATGCTGAACAAATACCAGGACGCCGGACCACAGTTGCTTGCCTTCCCAATGGAGCTGGTAGCATCCAAACCAATACACATCACTCCAAGACCAGTTGTTGCTCCTGCCGCCGATGATAGCGAGGGGCCACACTACCGCCCCAAGAGAAGAACCTTCCCTACCCCCATCCATCCATATAACCTCACCTCCTCCTCAAAATCAGAGAAGGAAGAGGAGACAATTGTTGCCTCCTCAGTAGCCACAACGACCACTGCCAATAATATCGGCTACTCTGACTTGGAGATTTCCGACTCCCTTGACAATGAACCGGTAGAGGCAGCCAAAAAGAGAAAGCGGACAGTAGCAGATCCCCAGGGTGGAGAAGCTGAACGACAAACCAAGAAAGCCACCCCTAGCCGCATCCAGCCGCCGCGTAGCTTGAAAAAGAGCCCAGCAAAAATAACATCTGCTGCGCGCCGCCTTGTCCTGCCTGCCTCCTCAGATTCCTCCGCTGACGCAGCAACAACAGAGGGGAACTCCCCCAGTTTATAACACCATTTTTTCTTTTCTTTTTATGTTTTATTTTATATTTAATTTTTCTGTTTGTACTTTATCTTTTTAATTTCTTCTTTTTTTATGTTTTTAATCTTTGTTTTGTAGAGGCATTAAGAACAATGTCAACCTTGAGTTTGGGGGGGGGGAATTAGTCCTCTTTGTTTTAGGTTCATAGCATTTAGATGCATATGCTGCCCCCTAGCACTTAATGAAATAGAATCTTTAGTTCAAAACTTGTGCCTATGATAGCTTAGTCGACTACTTATATTCGTATCATTCTAAAAAAATTTAAATCTAACTATGGGAAGAAGCATGGATAATACTTAGAAAAAAATTTCTTTTTGCCAATTATCTTTACACTTATCTGTTAAATGTTGAATTTTTTCTTAAGTTCTAAGTTTAACATTGCCTGCTTACTTAATAAAAGTTTCTTGGTTGAATACAGGTTTGCAGCCACGGCAGCACATGGCAACACAACAAAGAACTAATGACAACCCTAGAGGTGCCCGAAACAGGCTCTAGGCAGAAAGAATGAAAACCCTAGAGGTGCCCGAAACAGGCTCTAGGCAGAAAGAATAAAAACCCTCGAGGTGCCCAAAACAGGCTCTAGGAAGGATCATGAGCAAGGACACTTCGCTGCTATCAAAAGTCCATGAAACTAAGCCAAGTGACGAACAAATTAGCAAGAGTGAATGAAAGTCTTCACGGGATGACTCTATTCAAAGGGTTCAGAGTTTTGTAGAGTGCATATATCTTAGCTTCAAACCCGGAGAATAGTTGTGATGAGCTAAAAACCCTTAAAGCCATGATCAGAAAAAGAAAACAAAAGTGTCCAACTGTGCTGCAAAGGCAACAACTCGTATCCTTTCCAGTAGCTTAATTATTATAGACAAACTTGTTAACTTGGAAACTTCAGCATGTTTAGCATGAACACAGACCCGCACACACTGCACTGGCATTAAGAAAATTAAATCTAAGTTATTTCATACCATTCCCTATCACTAACATTAAATAGGTGCCACGGCCTTGAGGTATAAAATCAAGTTGAAGGCTATTGTTTCTATTAATCTTGTGCAAATGGCAGATTTACTAGTTAGGTTGCATTGCTTGAGGACAAGCAATAGTTCAAGTTTGGGGTGTGTAGAGTGTCCATGCGTTCTATATTTTGTGCACATTCCTGCCCTTATTATTGATGTTCTTAAGCTCATTTAGGCATATTTAGGTGCATTGCATGCATTATAGCAGTATCTTCTCTTATACCATGCTTTTATTGAATATTTCATATTTGGTTAAGAAAAGTTACTGTTTTAGTTTAGTTTATATTCTCAGGTGCTATAGCTAGGAGAGGAGAAGAGGGACAGGACAAGACAGAAAGCTGGAACCAGAAGAAGCTGTATTGAAGCAGCTCAAGATGCTGCCAAGGACACTGCCGAAGCAACATTACCGCCAAGAGCCGCCCGGGCAGGAGTTATACCGACTTAGCCAAGATGGGTTGCGATTTCAAGAGGATAATTTCCTAAGCCCAATGAGCCAAGTCTTGCAATTTCCTGAAGCCTGCAGCGGCCAGTAGAGTTAATTCAAGATCGATAAGTGGGAGCACTTATCCTTACTTGCTGAAGAAGGCAACGGCCAAAGAGTCTGTATTTAAAGTATAAATGAGTCTGTATTTAATGCAATTTACTTTTAGAACTCCTACTTCAAGGAGGACTCAAATTTAGGTCACGAGCCCTATATATACCCATTGTATGTAAGGGTATAGGGGCATCTCGTAGAGGGATCAAGGCATGTCGTGAGAGATCAACGGCATCCGTCAATGAGAGTGAAGATGGGGGGTTAGCTAGATAAGTTGGAGTGTTGGGGGTCGCGGCCCAACTCTCCTAGGGTTAGGCGTGTGTATGTAAAATAGTTTGAAGGGAACATTTGTATAGTTTTGAGTTGTTTTCAATAAAGTTCTGAGTTTGCTTAATATATGCTTCTTGTTTATTCAATTAGTCTACACCTGTCAATTAAAGAGAAAATCCATTTGTCGAGGCACGAAAGTGCAAGGCTCACGAAAGGGTTAAGCACAGTCACAACTCACAAAGGCATGACTAACTTGGTTCCACACTAGTCCACAAGTTTCAGCGGCTAAAAGGGATTACCAATCGAGTTGTCTAATTTGGTTCCGCACTAGTCCTCAAGTTAAGCAATCTCGAGCATCCTAACCTATAAATAGGAGGGATCACTGTCGAACTCAGAATGTTTGCCAGACTTGCCGCCAGGACTTCTTTCCGTTCCACATGCCGAGACAGTACACACCCCTGCAATGGCAGTAACCTGCTGCGATCGCGTGATAGGATCGTAGTTTGTTGCCCGCTGTATCCGCCGAGGCAACAAATCATGGCAGCACAAAACGTACTCAAGACTCTACAATGCAGTCCACAAGCTACTAAGCTACACTTTTCTTATCAAGCTTATCGCCCAATCTCTCCTTATCATTCCTCTCATTACTATCTTTATCTTTACATGTGTTTTTATATTTCCACATCACAAGGTTTAATGTCGCATTTGCTAAATCTGTGTGCAGGAAACCATTTATAGGAGCTGCTCCAATCCCTGTGGGAGATGATGTCTTTTATACTATAACTTGACAAGAGTGTGCACTTGCGCTCATAAAAGAAGAACACCTAAACGCTCTACAAGCTCTCACCCAAACCTAAACACTTGAGCAAATTTGGCAATGTTTAGCTCACTAGTGTTGTCTATAGAAGGAATTTACAATTGAAGCTCTAAAGACATTTTGACATCATAATGTTGTTACAATTGAAGTATTAACATATACTCCCAAATGAGTTTGTAGCCATTGAGGACCGTTGGGATTGAATTGGAGCCGTTGGAGACTTTATTTCCCTCATTAATTGTAGTTTTGGTGATGTCTATTTCGAAATAGGCAAGCCTGTATCGAAACGACCTTCTTCAGAGCTAGACATTGAAGCCTGATGCATCAAGCCATATCGAAACGCCTTTGGCCGTATCGAAACGCCTTTGGTCGTATCAAAACGGTTACAACCCGTTTCGATACGAGTGATAGTTGAGCTGCAATTTAAAATACTGTTGGAAAATAGCTGTTGGGGATTTGACCATTGGGGAAATAGCTGTATCGAAACGGTAAAGCCCGTATCGAAACACTATGAAAAAACCGTCACCCAGATTTAGCCCGTTTCAAAACATACAGAGTTGTATCGAAACGTTTGGACACTGTGAATGGTCGTTTCGAAACTCCTAGGGGTGTTTTGAAACACCTGGATGGTTTTGTAAAATTTGGCTTTAGAAAACACATTAAAAACCCTTTAAGAATTCCTCAAACATGTTTTTAAGTTGTTTGGACTTAAAAGCATTTTGAAATCTTTTCAATTTAGTCCAAAACTATTTTTCAATTATTATATCAAAACATTAGTTCTACAATTTGTTTTATACCAAACAAATGGTGATATGTTCGATTTCCAACTCTTGCATTTGCCTTATTTCTTTGATACATTTGTTTTTGCACCAAACAAATGGCGACATATGTGACCATCTGATTGATGAGTTAAAAAAGATGATAATATGTGTCGTGTGATTGAAAAGTTAAAACTAAATTAACAGTTTATGTAAGTAACAATGACCAAACATATAATTAAATAAATTTCTACTAACTATCACATCACCTCTCCATTAGGTTTTAACGACAGATGACTTGATTATTTATACTTGAATAGTTATGTTGTCAAAATGACAAAAATTAAATGTATGGTGGTCATTTCGTAACCACCCATAATTAGGTGGCCATTTAAGTAGTTTACCTAAATTTTAATATGAAAAGTTTAAAAATCTAAAATTCATTTTAAATAATATATTTATGTGATAATTTATATATGCTATGTTTGGCAATTAGCGGATAACTGATAGTGAATTACATTAGCTGATAGCGGATAGTTGATTGCATTAGCTGATTTCACTAGCGGATTGTATAAAAGTGTTTGGTAAAATTAACTAATAGCTGATAGTTGTTTGATTATTTAAACAAGCAAAATGACATATAAAGACATGGTTATATTCGATACTTATTTGAATAGTTTATTAGTTATCAATATTTTGTATCTATTAATATTAATTAGATTATGAAAAATAATTTTTAATATAACATTACCAAACATATTTGAAGGATCTATATATTAATTTATTATTTATATAATTATTTTTAATTTAATTAATTATTAAATTTAAATACAAATATAAATGTGTGAGAATAAAAAGAAAAAAAACAAAAAATATTAGTTTACAAATGTCACAATATAAATACATGAGGTTGAAGAATTAAAATAGAAATTGTTAAATTTAGGTTATTTGAAATTTTTTGATAATTGTTAAGGGTAAAAAGGTCTTTATAACTCTTATGTCAAAACTTCTAATCTCAAAAAACTCCTATCGACAACTTTTTCAAAATTAGAGGTTTCACCACAATTCGCTATTTCAATCCGCTCTTTACCAAACATTTAAATTAGCGGATTTGACCGGCCAAACCTCTAATTTTAACTAAAACCTCTAATTTTGGCTCAAACTTCTCTTTACGAAACAAGGCCGTAGATGAAAGTGTCCCTTTACTTATCTAAAATATACATTGGTCATGTTTGGTAAAGAGAGGTTTGGGCAAAAATTAGAGGTTTGGGGCATACTTAGTGGTTTGACCAGTCAAATCCGCTAATATTGTTGTTTGGTGAACAGCGGATTGAAGTGAGACCGCTAATTTTGAAAAAGCTCATACTAGGAGTTTTTGAGATTAGAGGTTTGATATTAGAGTTGTAAAGACTCTTTTACCCTTACCAGTTACCAAAAATCTCAAAATAACCTAAATTAAATATTTTCTCACCCTATTTATAAGCTAATCATATTTTTTTTCTTTTTATTATCACATATTTATATGTGTATTTAAATTTAGTAATTAATTAAATTATATTAAAATAATTATATAAATATAAATTAATATATAAATCATTCAAATATGTTTAGAAAAGTTATATTAAAATAATTTATAGATCTAATTAATATTAATTAGATACAAAATATTAATAACTAATAAACTATTCAAACAAGTATTGAATATAACCATGTCCTTAAATGTCATTTTGCTTGTTTAAATAATTTAACATCTGTCAACTATCAGTTAATTTTACCAAACACTTTTATACAATCACCTAATACAATCCGTTAGTCAAATCAGTTAATGCAATCAGCTATCAGCTAATGTAATCCGCTATCTGCTATTCGCTATCAACTATCCACTAATTGCCAAACAATGTCATTATAAAATTTAATATATATATATATATATATATATATATATATATATATATATATATATATATCAGTGTTTATAACTATAAAAAAGTAGATATAAAAAAGTTATTCAGGATATTTTAAAAAATAGACATTTTTTTTGATAATACAGAAGAGAGTGTGAAACTAGGATCTCAAATCCTGCAGAAGCAAGTGATGTATACCAACCGGCGGCGCGTCAACAAAAAAAAATAGACATTTTAAATTTTAGAAAATTTAAAATTAATATTTTACATGGGGTAAAAGGACAAATTACATTAAAATAACCATATGCATTTGCATAGTGATAAAATTTAATACAAGATAATTTAAAACTTTAAAATTAATTTCAATTTTTAGTTTTGTATAATATTTTATATAACAATATTACTTTTATACGATAATTCTAAAATATAATATAATAATATTATTTATTCACAACAATTTTAGAATAACACGTTTAAGGAGTTGGAGCCTGAAGAGATTATTGTATTGTATTATACACGAGGAGGGTAAGAAGATGGCAGATGAGCAGCTCACCAATCTTCCAACTGCTTTCAATGTATTCATTGCATTATGGTCCACATTGTATGAATGAAATAAATATTTTATATAAGAAAATAATGTTTTTATCAAAATTAATCATCTTATATTTTTTTATCAATTCTAATATGGTCAGCATAGCATCTGTCATTTTTTAGCCCTAATAATTCATACACTTTTTACGGATTTAATCGTTTGTACTCGAGTCACTTAAGAGAAACAACACTTTTTTTATTCTTAAATCGGTGATAAAATAGTTTGTACTTAAATATGTTAGTTTCATGTTTGTTAAATTTTTCATTTGGATAATATATGAAAGAATAAAAAAAAAGAAATCCACTGATTCATCTAGTGGCTAAAGATGCTTATATTGTCCTCTCTGTTTAATAAAAAAATAATGAAAAAATAAAAAATATTTAAAATATATTATACTTTTCATCATTACCAATCAAGAAATTGTAAATACTAGGTTATTTTCTTAATATTTTAATATGATAGTATCTATTATTTTTTTTGGCTCGTAATAAAATTCACACACACTTATAGAAAAAACTCGTATCCTAATTTTTTTTAAAAGATAATTCACTACAAGAAAATGCATTTGTAGTGACATTGAAAATAGTCACAAAAAGTGTTAAATTTAGTGACTGAAATTTACAGTGACTATTTTTCTGAGTCGTCACCTGTCGTCACTAATAACTCCGTCACTATTATATTAGTGACAACTTTCATGTATTTCGTCACAATAGTTATATTTTTTATGACCACAATATTTGACACAAATGATTATTAATAGTGACTAAAATTTAGACACTAATGTTATTCTTACTAGTGACAAACATTCTATCACAAATACATATTTAAATAGTGTCTAAAATATGTCGTCACTGTCAATAATTAAAAATTAATTATATTTTTAGTTGTAACCATTTTATTTAGGGTTTAAACTAATCATTAATTGTCCCTGAAATTTAATGGAGCTTTTGCATTTTAGTCTGCAAACTTTTAAGTTTTCATTAGATCACTGAAATTTAATTATAGATGATGTAGCATATTCAAATATCAATTTTTAGTAAATAAATGCACAATGCATGGCTTCAAGAATGATCGAACCTGGAACCTTTAGGGCGAGAGTGCAATACTTATCCACTAGGCTAGGCAAGAAATTTTATACTATTTTGAAAGAAAAATAATATTTAGGTTTAATTGTAATTGAAATTAATTTTATTTATTTTAAAAATATTTATTAACTATAACACATTATTATAATAATAATTTACCTAATTTTTCTTGGTTTCTTATACGAAGTACGTATGTTGAAGAAACCATTTAGATTTTTTTTCTGTAGAAAAAACTAATCAAAATGGAATATATATGTTAAAATTTTTTAAAAAATTCTATCATATATTATGCTAAAATCACATAGTAGTCTTTGTACTCTAATTTGGTCACTTTAAATTTCTATACTTTTTAAATTTTGAATTTTTTATCCTGACATGAATGGTCGTATTTAAATATGTTAAGTAAAATTTTCTTTTTAGCTAATTTGTTATACATAAGTTGCTTATTTAAATTTTTTCTTTAATTTCATCATTTTTAGTCCTTGTAATTTAGTCATATTGCCGGTGTCTCGTTAGGATTAGGATTAAAATTTTAAAATTTGAAAAATATAGGGACTAAAGTTGATCAAAAATAGATTGACTAAAACAACAATTTACACATAATATAGACTATAGAAATATTTTACCTTTTGACAAACTAGTTTATGATAACTTTACTTTTTATAATTATAAAAATAAATTTATCATTGTGACAATGTCTAATTTATCACTACTTTTATTTTTTTATTTGTGACAAAATTTATCACAACAAAAAATGAAACTTTAAGTGACAAGTAATTTCATTGTAACAACAAATATCAAATAATAGTGACCACTTCACATATCGTCACTATCACGTGTCAAAGTTTTAGTGACAATGAAGTTTGTGTCACAATTGTATACTTATAGTGAGAATTCATTTGTGAAAAATCCAATCGTCACAATTACTACTGTTACAGTGACCAAATAAAATTATGTCACAATTACTTATACTAATTGTGTCGTACAAAAAAATTGTCACAAAAAGTTAATATTTGTGACAAAATTATTCCGAGTCACTATCAAATTGTCACTAAAAGCCTACATTCTTGTAGTGATTATTTATTTTTCCGCTAAAACTACTCCTTTAATCCAAGTATTAGGTTACTTTTATATATCCATCTATTGATAACTTTTTTGGTTGCACATTTGGTGAATGTCTCAACGAAAATTTTTATACATACATAAAGTTTTTAATTCAAAATTTATTTAAACGATACTACATTATTTATTATTTAGACCGATCACAGTTGGTTATTGATAACCTTTAATTAAAGGTAACATTTTTACAATTAAAAGATTCAATGCTTCGTCCAACGTGCCTGGATCACACATCAGTTTTTTACTGTAAATATATTATTAAGTCATATATTATTGTAGTTGTCATTAAAGATATTCATGATCTGAGTTGGTTTGAGTTTATAAGATTAATATATTTTGTGTTTATTTAAGTTCGATTCAATTTAAAACAAGGATTTAAATTTTATATAAAATTTTCTGGAATTTTAAATAGTTAATCTAAATCAATTTTAGGGTTCACTTATATTATTTTCAAATTTTAGTTTAAAAACATTTATACTATTTTAAATTTAGTATTTAATAATTAAATGCAATTATTTTATTAAAAATGTAATGTTATGTGTTATTATAAACCTATTATATATTATTGTAATGCTATGCATTCAATCGAGTTAAGTTAAAAAAAATTGAGTCACTTAAGTTGATAAGTCTTATTTTATCACTCAAGTTTCTGCTCAAATTTAATTATAAAATTTATAATGTTACATTACTGATTGGTTCCGATTTTAACATTTTCTATAACTATATATGATACACATTTATATTTTCTTCATATTTTTCACATATATGAGTAAAATTTGCAAATTTATTTAATAAATAAAATATCATCTAAAATTAAATAATATATTTACTATTTTAAAGAAATATTTTGAAGGAAAAAAATATTGACGAGAGTGTAAATGAGTCAATGAATCGAGAGAAAAAAATATTTGCAAAGTATTGTAACTATATAATTAAATTGAATAAAATATAAAATAGAGAGATTAAATGTAAAAAGAAATTTATTTTAATACCCAAACTTTATTTGAATATAATCAAAATAAGTTAAATTTATAAAATTTGAATAAAATGAAAGTTTTTATTTTTTATTTTTTAAATCGAAATCGAATCGAGTTTTGGTTTCTTGATGCAAATAATTGTCCATTGGTCTATATAAATATTTCATTTGTTCTACTGATCTACTCTATAGCTAGCCTTTTCCAACAAATCAAAGAATATCTCTGCTCTCTTAATTTGGTTTTCATGGCTTCCGCTTTGACTGTTCTCAGGCGGCTCTACCTTTCCATCTACAATTGGATCGTCTTCATCGGCTGGCAAGTTTCCTCCCCTCAGATCTCCTTTTTCTTTCATAATCTTTCGGTTTTTGAACTTCAAATTTGTAATTTGTTAGTTTCCCTTTGCAGGTCTCAGGTTCTGTTTTTGGCTTTAAAGACTTTGAAAGAATCAGGTCATGAACACGTCTATAATGCCGTCGAAAAGCCTCTCCTTCTAGCTCAATCCGCCGCCGTTTTGGAGGTATTCTTGCCTCTTTTTCCACTCCGTTCTGTATGCTTTCACGTCTTCTTTCCAAGTGTATTATTAACTTTAATTAATTTTAATTCTGTTTTACTTGACAGATTCTTCACGGTTTAACAGGTGATTATAGTTTTTGTTTGTGTGGATTATTCACTAATTTGAATTCAAAAATATTTTTGAATTATATATATTTTATTTTGTTAATTTTTGCAGGTCTGGTTAGGTCGCCAGTGTCGTCAACTCTGCCACAGATAGGATCAAGATTGTATTTAACTTGGGGAATTTTATGGAGTTTTCCTGAGGTAATAAAAGAATTTTTTTAATTTACAGTCTTTATGTTTTTTATTCTTAATCTTTAGTTGAAGTTAAAATGATTCTCGTGATTTGCAGATTCGAACCCACGTTCTTGTTACTTCGCTGGTCATCAGTTGGGCCATTACAGAGGTAAAATTAACTGAATTCTGCTGTTTCCTTTTTCATTTCCCCCCCCCCCCCCCCCCCTTCAAGTTTGTAGTTAATATTAGGAAGCTGTATTTTGCGATAATCTAGAGTTGAAACTGATGAATATATTACTCTGCATTAGTTGATCATCCTTTTTATTTTGTTTGAGATCCCTTTTTAGTATTCAAAGTATAATAATATGGAAGGGTTTTACCATATGTAATCTTCTTCTGTTTTCATTGTTTGGAGCATATTGTTTGGTCAAGTTGATTACTTAAGATTGTTATTTCTAACTGGGATTGGGAGCTTGTGTCTGATTTCATGATTTTACTTTTGCTGAAGCAAGAAACCTGAATATAATTTGTTTCTTAAGCGTTTTCGTTTGTGTATATCTCGTGTTTAAAACTCTCACCCCTCATTTTTCCTTGAAGTAACCATGTCGAACACTGATACCTACGAGGCTACGACTTTCCAATAACCTTTCACATACATGGAGAAACTTTCAAGTAATTTAACATACCTGTGTCGGAAGTATATACTTGTATCCAACATTTACACTCGAGTCCGAATAACATAGCTTGGAAAGTAGCATTGATGCTTGTTATCGTTTTCAGATATCATGCCATCATTTCTTTAGAGCTAATGTTTCTCTCTACATTGAGATGCCAAAGGGCATTTCTTTTATAGACATAGATGTCATACATAAATTACTTTTCATAAATTCCCCGTAATTGCAGATTATTCGCTATTCCTTCTTTGGCATGAAAGAGGCCTTTGGTTTTGCACCTTCATGGCATTTGTGGCTTAGGTAAAAATACACCTGTTCTATTCTAGTTAGGTGGGTTTCTCGAATCCTTGGTGTTCATTTTGCTAATATTTGATTTCTTTGAATAGGTATAGCACATTCTTGGTTTTGTATCCAACTGGTATCAGCAGTGAAGTTGGTCTGATCTATTTTGCCCTACCATATATCAAGGTAATGAATCACTCACTGCTTATGTGTTCTACACCAATAATTTCAATCAACCATATAATTCGACAAATTCCCGTTGATGGTTGTCAAGTGGTATTTCACTATTTTGTTATTGTATGACCAAATACGCCGTTTTCTTAAACTCCCCTCACCTCGTGTTTTTTAGCATTTCATTCCCATGAAATCGGTATAAGCCTTAAAAGCTCATGCTTATGGGTTCAATAAAACTGGTGTATCTGCAGGCTTCAGAGATGTATTGCATAAGAATGCCAAACAAGTGGAATTTCTCCTTTGATTACTTCTACGCTGCAATTATTGCCCTTGGAATCTATGTACCAGGTTCATAACTAAGCATTCCTCATTTAGCATTTCGTCTCGGCTTGATTGATTACTTGCTTCCTTCTTCAATGCTTATTCGAAGGGCCTATTTTCGTTGCAGGTAGTCCTCACCTGTACCGTTATATGCTCGGGCAGAGGAAGAGAGCTCTTTCCAAATCGAAAAAGGAGTGAAAACACTGTCGAGATTCACAGCATTGCGTTCATTATATCAGAACTTTGTGAATGTATCGTTCCATTCTTTTTAGCATTGCTTCTTGGCTAAAATGTTCGACGAGTAGCGCGTTTCGTTCAATACAATGTTGTAGGTGTAGCTGCTGAATTTACCAAATTGTGGGTAAGTTTGGTGGTATGCTCTTGGTCTTGAAAGTCACCCAAGTTTTGTTGTGTCATTTCATGTTATAGTATCATACGTTATCGTTGGTTTCTTCCAAATCGTAGGTGTATAATAAATTACAAGTTCGAAGGTACTAGAGTTGTTCAGGCCGGGTTGGATTGATATCTTCTGAACTTTTTATATTTAATTGTAATTAGTGTTTAGCTTTTTAAAATATAAAAAATGAACATTTTAATTGTATTATACAAGAGTTAAATCCCAAAATTACATATGAAATTTGATTTATTGTGCAATATGATATATCAGTGTGATTTGTATAATTGTATATATAACATTCTTTTATATAAAAGCAGTTCGTTTTATTAAAAAAAATATTCAAAGATTATAAGGAAGGTTTAAAACTATAATAGTAAATTAAACATATAATTTAAACTATAATAGTAAATTAAACATATAATTTACATATTTTTCTATAACCATTGACATAATAAATTAGTCACTTACAATCATACAATAAATCATTTTGTATCGACAAATGAACCACACAATAGAGGTATTTTATCATTTTATTTTTTAGTTCATTTCTATACAATCTGGGTAAAAGTATAAAGACTAAAAATGAGTATAATTTTATAGATTATGTACCATACTTGTCTCGATTGGAGTATATATAGGTATGAGTTTGATGGGTAGTGGACGAATGTAGATATCAAAAGTCATATCCGTCGTAGGTAGTGTTAGGTGATGGATTTAAGTTCGTACTCAGCTTGCATTCGTCCGTCCACTACCCACTATTTGAATTCAAAGATAAGTTAACAAGCTATTATGTAATTCTTATGATTCTGAAGGGACATACCTTGTAATTTGTCTAAAATTTAGGGTATAAATTTACTATTCAGTTAATGTAACTTGATTTCTTTTTTCGTTATGTTTGATATTAGTGATTGTTTAACTGACCGATTTAACCAGTAAAGAAGCATGTGATTTAGTGGGTGGTGGGTACTCAACTGAATAGTATACAGATAATTTTGAAAACATATCCGCTTAAACGAATGTAATTTAAAAATTATATCCCATAGACGGTAGGTAGGTAGGTGGTCAATACAAAAATTTTAGATGAGAATAAATACAAGAGGGTAGTCCGCCCCGTTTGCCATCAGTAGGTAAAACAGACATGCTAAGTTAAATAAAGGGACAAAATGGGTATATTAAATTATACTGTTCTAAATCTTGGAGCTCCACGCTTTGAAAAACATATTACCTTTTACGTATACATGGTTTCATTAGTATTAATACTAATTATTGAGTTGTTTTTTTAATAAATTATTGAGTTGTTTTAAGTAGGGGTGTTCAAAATTATCCGACCCGAACTACCTGATCTGACTACTGGAATATAAATAATCGGGTATTTATCCGGGTCGGGTACCCGACCCGTCATTTCCCAGGTCGAGTCCGGGTCAAAAATATGATTTTTTCGGGTGCCCGGTTTCTATTTTTATTTTATTAGATTACTTACTATTTTTACTTTAGAACTATATTTAAATCCCTAAATTCATTCTATATATGTATTATATGCTTTCATGTTTTAATTTTTTTTTAAAAACATATTAATTTGTGAATATGTAAAATTCAATATAAAATCCCTAAATTCATTCTATATATGCATTTATGCTTTCAGGTTTCTTTAAAAAATATGAGATTCGAAAAAATTCACGATCGAGATTACTATTTTTAATGTCTTTCTTATGGTTATAAACTTCAAATCATTATTTTTTTTTGTTTAAATCATGTGTTATGAATTTTTAGGGTTTTTTTAACTAAAAAAATAAAAACCGGGTATTCGGTACTCGATTTTACGGGTACTCAGTATTTACGGGTCGGGACACGGGCCGACAAACTTAATACCCGAAGGTCTGGGTACCCGAAAATCCGGGTACTCAGATTTGAACACCCCTAATTTTAAGTAAAGATAAAATGATTTTGAGATAAACAAATTTTAAAAGTTTGGTTAATTGGGGTTTAGGGTGTTATAACGAGTCTATTTCATTAGTTTTAGTTGTCCAGTAGTGAATTGATCGTGTCTAACGAATTGTCCCATCAATTGATTATTAAACTTATAAATAATAGTAAGTGTGACAAGTGATTGGTAGATCATGATGGTATAATGTTAAAACTGCTTATTATGGGGTTGCACTTAAGGTAAAGGAAGGTCTTTGCTCCAGAAGAGTGGCTCGAAAGTAGGGGATATAACATTTGCCCTTCTTAGTTGAAGGAATGTTATATAATAACATAATTTTATATAGGGTTCTCTTTGGGTGAGAATCAATTTTTTTAAGGAAAACTTTCGCAAAATCATTCATTAATTCTTTTGAGAAAAGGATGAGTAGCATAACCTATTTTGTATGTTATGACTATCCTATCAGACTTCTCTATAATATAAGAAACTTAAGAGCATAAACATCATAGTTTCCACTTACATTATCTTCTAATAACTGATCGAAATAATTAGTGAATGTGGACTCGTTGAAGGCATTCCTCGAATCTTTAAGTGCCATAGCTATCTTCTTATGCCATTCAACCATTAGAGAGAATTTCATGGGACGATCATTAACTTCCTCTATGAAATTTGGAAGTATGTTCGGACCCCTAGGACGAAGCAATTGAGACACAACTCATGTGATGTGCTCAAATATAAACATCTCAAATAAAGAGAAATAAAAATTTAATACACATGAAATAAAGATAAAAAAACCACTAAAAAATATTTTCTATTGCCAGAAACACTAAAATTTTGACCTTCCATGCTATCCAGATTGCAGTACAAATGGGATAACATTGCCGCACCTCATGCGTAGCTTCTAATTTTTCTAACGTCTTCCAAAAGTGCCAAATAAAGTGCTGACACCGTAGAAGAGGAAAAATGAGCTACAACGGACCCTATATTATGTATAGTACGGCTGCCTGAACATGGAAGTTAACATTTTCTAAATCATCTTTAAGCTTCTCAAATTGATTAGTAAGCTTGGCCAGACTAAAATCACCATAATTAAACATGTCGCCGTTGCCAAGATTTTTGGAGCACAAGGATTTTACATTGGTTGATGTCTCATCTACTATAAGCGCATCACCGTCTATAGGTAGACCGGTAATCCTTAAAACATCTCCCAAAATTATAAACAATCGAATAGAATTATCAACTCCAAATTCAAAACACTTATTCACTCGATTGTACCTTTGCAGAGCTGCTCTCAAAAATGGGTAGCAATGCCTTGCAACTTCGGTTGGCTTGATAAAATTTTCAAAGCCCGTTCCTTTTAGTTCCTTTACCACATCCGAGTGAAAATAAAACTGTTTTGGCAGTAAATTTCGAGCAAAGTCATATATTCTCTTAGTTTACATTGTTTTCACCTAAAATCAACAAAAATACAAATGCCATTCATCGTCAAAAAACACATAATTACCTAAAAGTAGTTCACTGAAACACCTAAAATCAGTTTGAAAAAAAAAACTCCAAAATTTAAAATGTAAACTGATATAATTAATTAAAAATAGTTAACTGGAACACCTAAAACCAGTTAAAAAAAACTCCAAAATTTGAAATGTAAATTGATATATAATTCCTTACTTTAACCAAAAATACATAAAAGTTTGAACTGCATCGTAATTTTGACAACTTGGAATGAATCTAAGATTAGAAAGTGGAAATGCAGAAATGAGAAAGAGAGAAAGGTTTGGAGCTTACTCTACGTTTGGCGTTGGAGAACTATGTTCACGAAAGCGAAGCGGTTTAGGGTTCACGAAAGGGGTGGAATCGGACCGGGTGGATATCGGAAAATGGTTTAGGGAAAATTGAAAAATACGCGGCAGAATTTTAGTTGGTTCAAAATGCGCGGTTTAGCGACATGAGTAAACAGGACGAAAAATTAACTCAAATTTAAAAAAGAGAGTTTAATAAGTGTTGGGCCTTTTATATGGACGCGAATTTTAACAGGAATATCTATGTCGGGCATTATGTGTGTGTCAATGTTTGATGGAAAATATTTTGATAATGTTTACGCAAGTCTTTTTAATTTTAGAGTTTAAGAGTTTATGTTGTAGGGCCTAAAATTTAGGACTTAGGGCGTAAAATCTAGGTTGTGTAAAAAAAAAATTACACAAGTTGTGTATCAAAATATAACACGTGATTGATTGCATAACTATGAATAAATTTCATTGCATCGTAAAGAGTACTTGTTGCGGAAAATACTTAAGGTTTACACATGCTTGTTAAACTTAGAGTTTTAGTTTAAGGGTTGTGTTTTAAGGTTTAGATTTTATTGTTTATTATTTAGGATTTATGGTTGGGGGTTAGAGTTTAAGTTTAGAGATTTGAATTTTAAATTTTAAATAAGGGTTTGTAGAATTGTTTTACACAAGTTGTGTATCAAAATACGACCCTTTGTAATTAGATTATTATCCCATACACCTCCGGTGGAAACTTTAGTTTCCACAAGCGAGTTAGTGTAGGGATTTAGGATTAGAGGTTAGGGTTTAAATGTTAAGGGTTTAGATTGTAATGTATATAGATTAAAATTTATGGTTAGAATCTAGGGCTTAATGTTTAAGGTTTAAGGTTTAGTATTTAGGGGCTTAAGGTTAATAATTTTTATTTTAAATTTTAGCATTGCATTAGACATGCTTATGTAAAAAAACACAACAATAACCATCCAAAGGTGGACTAAATTTTGCCATGAAATCAGCTGTCATACTAACTTCGCATCGTATTTGAACAAAATCAACTAGCCGTGTAACACATTGTTTGTTTAAAAAAATGAAAATGATAAAGATTGCTGGTCGTGGGAATTGAACTCACGACCTAAGGTAGCCAAGCCCGTAACCTAGCCATTAAACTAGACAACTCTTAGTGTTTAAGGTCCCCTGTTATTCTTTTGAACCATTGAATGTTGTTTACCAAAAAAAATTAATAGCCTGATTTGCCCCTTCACCTACCGAATTAATTTCGACCCACCAGTTTGAATCTTTCCCAAAAATCTCTCACCTTCCACAAATCTGGCCACCGTCCATCCTTTCCCTCACCGTCGCTCTGTGCGTGACACCGTCTTCCCTGTTTTCTCGTCTGTGCCGTCATTGTCTCACCTTGCCGACGGTACGACGGAGCTCCCCTCTTCGAGCTGAGCAAAACCCAACCGTTTAGCCGTCTGTTCACTGCCGGGAGAGCCCTTGTCGGACTTAAGTGGTTTCCGGCTGTTGTAAATCGTTTTGGGGTAAATCTGTTCATTTTCCTGTTTAGGTCGATGTGTTTTTTCAGCTTGAATGCATCGTTTGACTTTTGGGCCTTGTTTTCCAGTTGAACAGGTGCTAAATAGCTCTCCGGCGAGTTTTCCGGTGGCCGTCCAACGGTCGTTTTGCTTTGGGTAGGTGAACCGACTAGACTGGTTAAATCGGTTGGCCCATAACCCATGACCCTGACCCGAGTCCGACCCGACCCGTCATTAAACTGTATCCGACCCGGTTGAGTCAACTCAGCGAGTCAACTCAGTGAGTCAACTCGCTCGAGTTTACTCAGTAAGTCAACTCGCCGAGTCAACTCAGTTGACCTTATCTGATGACTTCATGTTGACGTCAGCGTTGACTTGACTGCTGACGTCAGCGTTGACTTTGACCAAAAAGTTAAAATTTCTAAAAAAGCCCTATTTTATGTTTTTTGACGTCTTGAGTCCGTTTTTGAAGCCCATTTCGTGAAATTCTATCTCGAAGACCCCTGAATCTGTCCCTAAACCCAAGCATGCATATGTGTTTAATTGTTTCATTAAGTTAAATGTAAATCAAATAAAGGGCTAATATAAGCTTTTATCTGTTTAAAGGTAATCAAGACTCCCCCGACTGTTCGTCTGCTCAGCCTAGTTCCTCTCGATCCGCTCCTCCGCGTGTTCCGGTAGTTACTAGTATGAACTTATAAACCCTATAAGCTATTAGAGTTATTACTTATATCTTGTAGTAACCATAATCCTTTATTGATCTAGGATCTAGCACTGTGGCAGATCATATCGAGGCAGGAGCTCGATAGATTCTCTGACCAGCTTTTGAGGTGTGTTTCGTGTGTGCTACATTTCTGTTTTGCTTGTACACTTGAGTGCACTTATTTGAACATAGATATGAAAATGCATGATTTATGATATAATTTATGAACTAAGGACATGACTACCTTTATGTTAAAGCATGATTATATTCCTGATGAAAGCATGACTATTCCGTTGAAATCATGATTGTTGTTTGAGAACATAGTTGTGTTATATCTGATAGCATGCCCCGTGTTTGATCTGGAATTGAAATATCTGATTTCTGGTTTATGTAATTAAACATATGTCTGCCATCTGAATTCTGATTCCTATGTATATTGAACAAAACTGTACTACTTGGGGGTATATTCTGGGGATATATTTTGAAGTGTCTGCAGGTACAACCATGATCCAGCTGGTAAATCCTTCTGTTAAGCTCCTACGCCCACGGGCCTAGGGTAAGTCTTTCTAGACCTAAGGCATTCCCTTAGGTAGGCTCCTACGCCTCAGGCCTAGGGTAAGACCTTCTGTATGCAGTTCATGGGAATTGCATTTTGGAGTTTGGTTGGAGGGTAGCTAGGTTTCAATGAAACTTTGAACTGAATTGATGAATCATATATCTGAATTGTGTATGAGTTTATGAACACATGTTTATATGCACTTATTGGAACACACTGAGCTTCCTAGCTCACACCCCAAACTGTAACACCCGTGTTTAGGGGTCGGGTGAAAATAATGTTTTAATAATATTCGGGTTCGGTTTTATAATTTAAATAAATTAAATATTGGTTCGGGTTTTGTTTATAAATAAAACAAATGTGTTGGATCCAATTTTTATTTAAACCCAAGCCCAATAGCCATTTCATTAATGGCAGTTTCGTAAATAAGTGCCTTGTAAAAATAAAAACCCTTTTAATTCCAAAACACCCAAAATTTGTGTCATCTTCTACCTCCCAAAAACACACCCAACGTGAAACCCCCTCCCACCATTGAAGCTTCCATTTCATCTCCTCCATCCTTCATCCTTGATGATTTTTAAAAGGTAATGGTACTTTTGAGCTGCCCTCACCTTCCTCTTTCTCTCAATGTATTTAGTTTTCATAAAAACCCATTGTCTCATGTTTTGAGTTTTTGAACTTTTAAGTTAAAAATCCTAACTTTGTTGTTCAATGTTGAAGCTTTTGAATTCTTATTATTATATGTGTTGTTTGTAGCCCGAATGGTCCAACATATATCATTTTTAATTGGTTTTATTAAGAAATTCGTATTTGGGTTTTGGAGGGGTTTTAGGAGGGTTTAGAAGTGAGTTTTAGGGCTGTTTTATGTTGGAAAATGAGGGCTGATGGTTGTATGATAGTTAGGGGTTGTTTTGGAAGCTATTAGGTGTGTTAAAAGAGTTGGAATCAATGGTTTTCGGCTGTGCAAGGGGGCTGCTCGGGAATGGCTTTTTGGGGGTTGTTCTTGGTTCGAAAAACAAGTGTTTGATGTTTGAATTGTATTCCGGGTTTGCTACATTGTGTTGTGGACTGATTTGAGGTTAATTTACTTGTGTTGAGGCGATTAAAAGCAAGGATTTGCGTTGGTAAAGCTTTGGGATCGAATCCGGAAGTGAGGAGGCTTGAGTCGGCTTTGCTTGTTTTGCTTAAGGAAATGAGGTGAGTGGTTAATGTTTTAAATTGATTTCAAAGGTTGGTTCTAGCATGTGGAGGTGAAAATGTTTTCAAGTAATGTTTTGGTTCAAAGATGGTTTTGAAAGAATTTAGATTTGGCTTGAAAAGTTGAGTTAAACTCAAGGGTAAGTTGTTGTGAATTGCCTCTTTAATTTCCCTTTTCCCATTTGTTTTCATTACTTGTGGTGATGGTTTGTCAAGCATGAAACTTAAATAATTTGGGAAGAATTATGATTGCTTAATATTATATCGTTGATCATGTATGATGGTATTAATGATGTCGTTGATATGCCTTGTAAGGTGTGAGTAAATTGGTGCAAGTTGTGCACGAAAATGGTGAGTAAGACCATTTGTGATCGGTAAGATTCCAAGTAGTAAGTGATGCCTAATTGTGGTTTTTGTCACATCTTGATTTGGTTGTGCATGATATAGTGAGTACATGTCGTATGGTAGTAATTGTGCATCGTGTTGCATGGTTGGTGTCGAACCTCACGTGATGGTTGTCGTTGCTCCGGTGATGTGTAGTCCCGCCGGTAGCGAATGGTATAAGACTCCGGTGATGTGTAGTCCCACCGGTAGTGACTAGTAGAAGAGTACTTTGATGTGTAGTCCCATTGGAAAACTACTAGTCGAAACGGTGATGTGTAGTCCCACCGTGTGTGTTTGGTTATGCTTGTGCATACCATGTGTTGTTCATGTGTATCTCACTATATCATTCTCTTTTATGGTTTGCCTTAATCTAAGATCATACCTTTATGCATACTATGAGGTGTAATGCTATGATAAATGCCTATGTTGTTGACCCTTGGTTGAACTCGTATGTTAGTAGAAGGATTGGGTAGTTGGATGATTTGTATGCGTTGACTTTTACTTTTAAAGAAAGCTTTGAACCCTGCATTGTCGTAGTTATGTTTTAGAGCTCCGCTCACTAAGCTTTATGCTTACGCTCTCCTTTTTCCGACAATGCAGATCTTTAGCTTGGAGTTAGCAAGGAGCAATATAAGGGCGTCCAAGCGTGTGGTGGTTTGCTCAAGTATGATTTAATTAAATAATGTAATAGTCTAGCAATGGGAAATGCTACGTGTCTTAGGAGCTTGTATCTAGACTCCTATGTGTTGGCTTATTGTTGTTAATGCCTAATGCGATGTTTGAATTAATTATGGATTGTATGCATGTAATACCTTGATGATTGTTGGTGTGTATGATGGCATGCTTTAGGGTGTTTAGGTTACCTTATGTATGGTTGCAAACCTCTTGTGTTTGACTTGTGCTTTTAAGACCATTTGAGCCTTCATGTATGCTTATTATTGCATATATTGCTCATTGAATTGAATGCTATGTATGAAAGCTTAAATCTATGTTGAATGACACCCATGGCTTAATTATGTGTGCTTGCATGTTGGGATACGCTTAGGTGAGTCGAGAAATGCATGTAGAGTCGAGTTGGGGTTGTTTTAGTTGAGATTGAGGTGTTGCAGTGCAGGGGGTATCGATACCCCTAGTTAGGGTATCGATACTCTCTTGCTCAAATGTCCCAGATTTTGCCTGGGGTATCGATACCCTTAGGGTATCGATACCCTCCAAAGTCTCTGTAATTTGAAAGTGGGAGTTAGATTGGAGCGTATCGATACGGTGTTCCCGAGTATCGATACGGTTCCATTCTGTTGACCAAGGAAGGTTGACCGAGGAAGAGGGTATCGATACCCCTGGTAAGGGTATCGATACGGTCTTCACATGTTGACTTCTTGGGTTGACCTAGAAAGGGGGTATCGATACCCCTGATTAGGGTATCGATACTGCCTGCCTTATAAGCTTAAAATTGACTGTTTATGCGTGGCTGTGATTCGAATGTGTTTTTCCTTTGAACGTTTTCCGCTGTTGTGAATCACATAGGACTTAATATTCATCTAGGCAAGATTATTATAAAAAGAAAAAAATAGGGTTGCTAACCGAGGGGGAATCCTTTGGGTTTCGCTTCGGTTTTCCCCGTGTGGCCCACTCGAACCGGTCATCCGGCCAGACCGGGATGAGGGGGTTACATTTATTGGTATCAGAGCCTGAGGTTTCCGAGACCTCGGGTAGGTAAGTGAGGTAAGTTTGAAGTGTTATGTTGTTGTTATGTCTCGGTGAATGTTTTGCCATGTATGCTTGATGTTTGCTTGTTAGTACGGTGATCGAAAGCATGTGTTAGCATGATGTTTGTGTTAAAGCGTAGTGTCGAGTTCCCATTGCTACTATTACTTATTTGAAAAGATTTTTGTAAAGGAATATACTTGAGCACCTTGGACCCTTGCTCTTGCTAACCCTAAATAATCTTGCTTGTGTGTTTTGTTTATTATTGCATTGTTGTCCTTGGTAAGTTTGAGGCCGAGGCGTGGGCCTAGTGCTGTAGTTCAGGGTAGTATGACCGTACCAGAGTTGGGAGTGCAGTTTGTTTGTTTGGGGCAACGTGTATATGAGCTGGTTTCTGTTGAGGGAGAACAATGTGACCGATCTTGATATGAGTGGTAATAGAAGTGAAGACTTAAGAGTTGGCTTCGGAAGGATGTCGATGTTGTAGCAAGTAATTCCTCGATACAGTCATTGGGCTTGTTTTTCTGATTAATTCTGAATCTACGTGTCCGTGTGTTCGGAGTGAGCATGCGAAGTTGTTGAAATCCACCTTGCGAGGTACTAGAGGTAGGTGTTGGTGTTGCTAGCTCCTTCGGGGATACAGTTGTGGTCAGAAAGATGTACAAGGGATGTCCGTTGATGGTTCAGTGGCACGTGTTTTCAGTTGATGCGATGGAATTGCTTTTTACGGTTTTGATGTGAAGCTGTGCATGGATTGGCTTGTAGAACATGGAGTTAGGGTAGACTTTGAGACAATGGAAGTTTTCTTAGAGCTTGCGGATGACTATGAGATTGTAACGGAAGATAGGAATGTGGGTTTTGTATCGAATGTTAAATCCAGCTTTAGAAGTCAAAGATTGATTGACTTTGGTTGACAGGCTTGCCTAGCAAATGTTATAGATTTGATTTTTGAATGAGGATTAGACCACATAATGTTAGAATAGGTTGTGTTTATCCTAGAGGTGTTTGGAAGAATTGCCCGGTTTGTCTCTTGATAGGGAAGAAGGGTTTGATTTTGAGACCGTCTCCGAGTTTGCTCCTGTTTTGGTTGCTCTGTACCTTATGATTCTCGACCGACTTGAGAGTGTTGAAGGATCAACTACGAGTTTGTTAGACCTTAGATTCTTTGTCTTAGTGCATCATCTTAGAGGATAACAGTACAAATTGTGAAGAAGAGAGAAGACGATACAAGAATGTGATTAGATTTCAGACAACTGAAATAGTAGACAGTGAGTAGTTGGTATTCGTTTCTGTACGTCAGTGGCTTGTTGATCTGTTAGTGTATGTTTTAGTCTGTTCGAAGGTTGGTTTGAGATCCGATTATTACCAGTTGAAAATGAGAGAAGTTGAAGCATTGAAGACAGCTTTCAGGGCAGATGTGATCACTTTGGGTTTTGAGTTATGCCGCTTTGTTAGACTAGTGTGTAAGTTACTTTTGCAAGAGATGTTGAGCAAAAAAATGTTTTTCTAAGTCCTTGATCAGTTATAGTAGCTCACATAGATGACACGCGGGTATATTCGCATACCGAAGAAGGCTATGCCAAGCTTTGAAGTTAGTGTGGTAGATCCTTTTAGGGAATCAGTTGTATGCTAAGTTGTGCAAGCGTGAGCTCCGAGTTAAGGAAGATGTTCTCCTAAGACATGTGGATTGGCCGAGTGTATTAGGGTAAATCCCAAGTAGTCAGAAGAAGATGTGAGTTGGAAGAAATTTGAAGACTGTGACATGTAACTATAGTTCCTAGGTCTAGCATTGTTACTTTCAGAGAATTGTAAATAATCAGTTGAAGATAGTTGCTCCATTGATAGATTGCTACAGAAGAATGTTCAGTTGTGTGGTTAGATGCGGGGCAATGAGCCCTTGAGAAACCGGAAGAAACTTTGAAGAGAGCTTCGACCTTGAATCAGCTTATATCAAAGAAGAGTTTGTGGACCATAGTGATGTGTCACATTGTAGAGTTAGGTTGTGTGCTTATGCAATGCAGAAGATTCCGGCTTGTTCATCAAGATAGTTGGAAGACTGTGAGAAGAGTTATCTGATAGGAGACATAGAGTTAATTACAGTTGTATTTGCTTCGAAGACTTAGAGACAAAGCTTGTATAGTAAGAAATGCACAGTGTATATGTACATGTCATCAGAACTTGAAATATTTGAAGACTTAGGAGGGGTTGGAACTTGAACAACATGAGTAGTTAGAATTGCTTGAAGACTGTGATCTCAAAGATTGAGTACTACCTGAAGAGAGTCTACGTAACAACCAATGTTCCGAGTTGTATTTGCTGTTAGATTAGTAGTTGAGTTACGAGTTGCAATTGCCGAATTCCGTATATCAAATGATAGTAGTTTTGTGGCCGAGCTTCGGGTTGAGACTACTTTGAGTCAGAATGTTGAAGAGAAACAGTTGCAAGACAGATTCTTGGCACCTCACGTGCCAGGCATACCATAAAGAAAACCTTCAGAGTACAGTTCAGAGATGATGGAATTTGTATTGTTAGAGACAGAATTGTTGTACCGATTGACATAGTGTTTTGAGACGTATTGTATTGACCGAAGCATACGGCAGTTCATTTCCAGTGCATCTGAGTTGTATGAAGACGTATTGCGAGTTGGAGATGAGTACTTCTGGGTTGAGTTGATGAATGACGTTGTTCAGTATGCGAGTAAGTGTATAGTGTGCCAGTGTGTCAAGATCGAGCATTAGTTTCTTCTAGTTTGTTACATTCATGGAAGATCCTTAATGAAAGTGGGAAATGGATTTGAGGAACTTTATGTCCGGTTCGCCTTTGATTTCTTACGAGAGAGTTTAGCCGAGTAAGCAATGATAGTTACATCGAGTGTGCCCATTTTATACATGTTCAGGTTACTTGTACCTTGTGTAAGATGGCAGAGTTGTGCCTTAGCAGGAGCGTGATTTGTACAGTGTCTTATGTTTGATAGTGGTCAGTAGAGATTCGAGTTTTCTGCTAGATTTTTGAAGACGTCTGCATAGTGTTTGGTTAATTGACGAAGACAGAGGATCAGTCAGAGAAGGTTATGAGTCAAGTGTTCAAGCAGTATTGTATGAGACTGTGAATCGAGCTAGTTCTGTTGTTTATTGTTGCAGTTACCATCAGAGTTAGAAATGGGTTTGTGATGTGTTCTGTGTATCTATGATTCAGAAGTGTGAGCCAGTTTTGTTCCGTGTTATGTTGTTGAAAAGATTGAGTTGAATTTAAAATGGTCATGCATTGAAGGACCCGTTGAGATTTTGGCATCAGTTAGCTAATGTTGTGTGGTGAGTCTACCGAGTTGGTGGGTGTGTTGTGGTGAGAGAAAGTGTGGAGGAGCATGTGTCAGTGACTCTTTCTGTTTGATAAATTTCGGGGACGAAATTTCCTTAAGTAGGGGAGAGTTGTAACACCCGTGTTTAGGGGTCGGGTGAAAATAATGTTTTAATAATATTCGGGTTCGGTTTTATAATTTAAATAAATTAAATATTGGTTCGGGTTTTGTTTACAAATAAAACAAATGTGTTGGATCCAATTTTTATTTAAACCCAAGCCCAATAGCCATTTCATTAATGGCAGTTTCGTAAATAAGTGCCTTGTAAAAATAAAAACCCTTTTAATTCCAAAACACCCAAAATTTGTGTCATCTTCTACCTCCCAAAAACACACCCAACGTGAAACCCCCTCCCACCATTGAAGCTTCCATTTCATCTCCTCCATCCTTCATCCTTGATGATTTTTAAAAGGTAATGGTACTTTTGAGCTGCCCTCACCTTCCTCTTTCTCTCAATGTATTTAGTTTTCATAAAAACCCATTGTCTCATGTTTTGAGTTTTTGAACTTTTAAGTTAAAAATCCTAACTTTGTTGTTCAATGTTGAAGCTTTTGAATTCTTATTATTATATGTGTTGTTTGTAGCCCGAATGGTCCAACATATATCATTTTTAATTGGTTTTATTAAGAAATTCGTATTTGGGTTTTGGAGGGGTTTTAGGAGGGTTTAGAAGTGAGTTTTAGGGCTGTTTTATGTTGGAAAATGAGGGCTGATGGTTGTATGATAGTTAGGGGTTGTTTTGGAAGCTATTAGGTGTGTTAAAAGAGTTGGAATCAATGGTTTTCGGCTGTGCAAGGGGGCTGCTCGGGAATGGCTTTTTGGGGGTTGTTCTTGGTTCGAAAAACAAGTGTTTGATGTTTGAATTGTATTCCGGGTTTGCTACATTGTGTTGTGGACTGATTTGAGGTTAATTTACTTGTGTTGAGGCGATTAAAAGCAAGGATTTGCGTTGGTAAAGCTTTGGGATCGAATCCGGAAGTGAGGAGGCTTGAGTCGGCTTTGCTTGTTTTGCTTAAGGAAATGAGGTGAGTGGTTAATGTTTTAAATTGATTTCAAAGGTTGGTTCTAGCATGTGGAGGTGAAAATGTTTTCAAGTAATGTTTTGGTTCAAAGATGGTTTTGAAAGAATTTAGATTTGGCTTGAAAAGTTGAGTTAAACTCAAGGGTAAGTTGTTGTGAATTGCCTCTTTAATTTCCCTTTTCCCATTTGTTTTCATTACTTGTGGTGATGGTTTGTCAAGCATGAAACTTAAATAATTTGGGAAGAATTATGATTGCTTAATATTATATCGTTGATCATGTATGATGGTATTAATGATGTCGTTGATATGCCTTGTAAGGTGTGAGTAAATTGGTGCAAGTTGTGCACGAAAATGGTGAGTAAGACCATTTGTGATCGGTAAGATTCCAAGTAGTAAGTGATGCCTAATTGTGGTTTTTGTCACATCTTGATTTGGTTGTGCATGATATAGTGAGTACATGTCGTATGGTAGTAATTGTGCATCGTGTTGCATGGTTGGTGTCGAACCTCACGTGATGGTTGTCGTTGCTCCGGTGATGTGTAGTCCCGCCGGTAGCGAATGGTATAAGACTCCGGTGATGTGTAGTCCCACCGGTAGTGACTAGTAGAAGAGTACTTTGATGTGTAGTCCCATTGGAAAACTACTAGTCGAAACGGTGATGTGTAGTCCCACCGTGTGTGTTTGGTTATGCTTGTGCATACCATGTGTTGTTCATGTGTATCTCACTATATCATTCTCTTTTATGGTTTGCCTTAATCTAAGATCATACCTTTATGCATACTATGAGGTGTAATGCTATGATAAATGCCTATGTTGTTGACCCTTGGTTGAACTCGTATGTTAGTAGAAGGATTGGGTAGTTGGATGATTTGTATGCGTTGACTTTTACTTTTAAAGAAAGCTTTGAACCCTGCATTGTCGTAGTTATGTTTTAGAGCTCCGCTCACTAAGCTTTATGCTTACGCTCTCCTTTTTCCGACAATGCAGATCTTTAGCTTGGAGTTAGCAAGGAGCAAGATAAGGGCGTCCAAGCGTGTGGTGGTTTGCTCAAGTATGATTTAATTAAATAATGTAATAGTCTAGCAATGGGAAATGCTACGTGTCTTAGGAGCTTGTATCTAGACTCCTATGTGTTGGCTTATTGTTGTTAATGCCTAATGCGATGTTTGAATTAATTATGGATTGTATGCATGTAATACCTTGATGATTGTTGGTGTGTATGATGGCATGCTTTAGGGTGTTTAGGTTACCTTATGTATGGTTGCAAACCTCTTGTGTTTGACTTGTGCTTTTAAGACCATTTGAGCCTTCATGTATGCTTATTATTGCATATATTGCTCATTGAATTGAATGCTATGTATGAAAGCTTAAATCTATGTTGAATGACACCCATGGCTTAATTATGTGTGCTTGCATGTTGGGATACGCTTAGGTGAGTCGAGAAATGCATGTAGAGTCGAGTTGGGGTTGTTTTAGTTGAGATTGAGGTGTTGCAGTGCAGGGGGTATCGATACCCCTAGTTAGGGTATCGATACTCTCTTGCTCAAATGTCCCAGATTTTGCCTGGGGTATCGATACCCTTAGGGTATCGATACCCTCCAAAGTCTCTGTAATTTGAAAGTGGGAGTTAGATTGGAGCGTATCGATACGGTGTTCCCGAGTATCGATACGGTTCCATTCTGTTGACCAAGGAAGGTTGACCGAGGAAGAGGGTATCGATACCCCTGGTAAGGGTATCGATACGGTCTTCACATGTTGACTTCTTGGGTTGACCTAGAAAGGGGGTATCGATACCCCTGATTAGGGTATCGATACTGCCTGCCTTATAAGCTTAAAATTGACTGTTTATGCGTGGCTGTGATTCGAATGTGTTTTTCCTTTGAACGTTTTCCGCTGTTGTGAATCACATAGGACTTAATATTCATCTAGGCAAGATTATTATAAAAAGAAAAAAATAGGGTTGCTAACCGAGGGGGAATCCTTTGGGTTTCGCTTCGGTTTTCCCCGTGTGGCCCACTCGAACCGGTCATCCGGGCAGACCGGGATGAGGGGGTTACACAAACTTTCCCCTTTCAGATACTTTTGGATAGACTACCCGTGGACTTGGCACTTGGAGGATCAGCACGTTCTTACTATACTTTCGTTGTAATGTTCTTATCCACCATATTGTCTATTTTGGGTGACATGAGCCTATATTTTGTTATGGTATACTTTACTAGTTAGCCATGATGGCATCATTTTGTAACTCAAACTCTGAAATGGTTTTAGACTATGTACTTGTTAGCTAATTCGATGGTATGTGAGTATCATCGTTACGAGACTTTAGAATGAATATGTTTTTACCTATTATTTTCTTGATCACTCTATAGCGATGTCTGGTTTTCATGAAAACTGAATACTTGTGTTATATATATATATTATGATAATCCTCTGTAACTTAGGTGTAACGCATAGGCAGGTACAAGGGGTTACATTTAATTGGTATCAGAGCTTTTGGTTTTATAAACCTCGGACTGTGAGTGGGTCCTAAATGCTATGTTTTATAAAACGTTTTAAATATTTATATATTTTTTAGAAAAAGGCCATGTCACCAAGTTTTATATGTTTGATTGTGTTCGGTACTCCAATGCCAGTTCTGACCTTAGGTTCTTCTTTTTGTAGAGCCGGGACCAATTGATGAGTACTAGACGCGGTCCTCGACCTGCCCGAAGGCGAGGTTGACCTGCTAGATTCTCCGACCCGATTGAGGACATGGCTAATGATCCCTCAGCCCCTATAAATCCTCTAGCCCCTAGAGGTTCTACGGCTCCGGTTGATCCATCGCCTACATCTAGTATCGATATGACGACTTCGGTTAGAGAAGCACCTGCACCTCGTACTGAGCCATCCATGATAGTGTCCGATGAGGCTCTTAGCAGACAATTTTTACAGTTGATTCATGATGCAGTTAGAGCTGCAGGAGTTGTGCCTGAAGTTCCTATCTCTCATACCCTAATCACTAACGGGGCTAAGACTTTTGATGGCCCTACTGCTGGAGCCCCGACTGAGGCAGAAGAGTGGCTTCATGATCTTGAGAGACGCATGAATTCGTTGGGTCTTGAGTTGCCCAAGAAATATTTGGGAGCTGTTTCACTACTTTATGGGAGTGCCCGCACCTGGTGGGAGTATGTTGTGAGCAGCGTTTCTGTTACTCGTCTGACATGGTACTTCTTCAAGGAACGCTTCAAGAGTCGTTTCATCGGAGAACGTTATATGAGACAGATGCAAGAGCAGTTCAGGACTCTGACACATGGGGATATGACTGTATCTGAGCATGAGACGAGGTTTTTAGACCTCTTATGGTTTGGATCCAGTTTGGTATCCACCGAAAAAGAAAAGTCCCACAAGTTTGCACTCGGTCTCCATCATGAGTTGTGTGTACAAGTTATCGACCACCTTGATAAGGATTTTGATAAGGTGATCGAGTTGGCAAAAGATTTAAAGAAGGTTGAGTTAATGGCCGCGGAGAGCGGCATAGTAGATCGAGACCGATTTAGGAGGCCTTCTAGCACCGAGTTTTCAGCACGGGCAAGTAAGAAGGCTCGTACTACTGCACCTCTGAGGAGTGACACCGGTTCTAGGCCTCCAGCCCCTCAGCCCTCGACAGCTAGTCGAGGTGGTTCATCAGGTTTCTCTAAGGCATCTCTTTGTGAGCATTGTGGTAATGGCATCAAGGGGAGTGTAGGAAGAAGGCGGGAACCTGTTTCCATTGCGAATCTGGTGATCACTTCTTGAAGGGTTGCCCTATTCCACCATCTTCTCATCGTGCATCCCCTCAGACTCCTGCCCGTTCACAGGCTTATGTTCAGACTCCAGCTAGGGGTCGTAGTCAGGGTAGACCTTCTGCATCTACTGCCAGGACTGACACTAGAGCTCGATCATATCAGAGTGGATGACCGATTTTATCTGAGGCTAGACATCCGACACTTGTGTATGCCACCAGACGCTGGATGATAGAGACGAGCCAGATGTTATTGCAGGTACCTTTACCATTTATTATGTTCCATACTTTGCATTGCTTGACAATGGTTCCACCCACTCCTATATTTCAAGATCAGTATCCCGAGACCTTCAGATTCCTTCAGAAGCCACGAGAAGTGTTCTAAAGCATGATTATATTCCTGATGAAAGCATGATTATATTCCTGATGAAAGCATGAATATTCCTGATGAAAGCATGACTATTCCGTTGAAAGCATGATTGTTGTTTGAGAACATAGTTGTGTTATATCTGATAGCATGCCCCATGTTTGATCTGGAATTGAAATATCCGATTTTTGGTTGATGTAATTAAACATATGTCTGCCATCTGAATTCTGATGCCTATGTATATTGAACAAAACTGTACTGCTTGGGGTATATTCTGGGGATATATTTTGAAGTGTCTGCAAGTACAACCCTGATCTAGCTGGTAAATCCTTCTGTTAAGCTCCTACGCCCACGGGCCTAGGGTAAGTCTTTCTAGACCTAAGGCATTCCCTTAGGTAGGCTTCTACGCCTCAAGCCTAGGGTAAGACCTTCTGTATGCAGTTCATGGGAATTGCATTTTGGAGTTCGGTTAGAGGGTAGCTAGGTTTCAATGAAACTTTTATTGTCTTGATACTTTGAGTTGAATTGATGAATCATATATCTGAATTGTGTATGAGTTTATGAACACGTGTTTATATGCACTTATTGGAACACACTGAGCTTCCTAGCTCACACCCCCAAACTCTCCTTTCAGATACTTTTGGATAGGCTACTCGTGGACTTGGCACTTGGAGGATCGGTACATTCTTACTATACTTTCGTTGTAATGTTCTTATCCACCATACTGTCTATTTTGGGTGACATGAGCCTATATTTTGTTATGGTATATTTTACTAGTTAGCCATGATGGCATCATTGTAACTCAAACTCTGAAATGGTTTTAGACTATGTACTTGTTAGTTGATTCAATGGTATGTGAGTATCATCCTTACGAGACTTTAGAATGGATATGTTTTTACCTTTTATTATCTTGATCTCTCTATAGCGATGTCTAGCTTTCATGAAAACTAAATACATGTGTTATATATATATATATTACGATAATCCTCTGTAACTTAGGTGTAACACATAGGCAGGTACAGAGGGTTACAAGCCATGCCTTGTCAAGGAAGGTCGAGATGGATCGCACTAAAGAGTAAAGGCTTGCTGAGGTCGGTTCAGGGCTTCGGCACTATCTATCTGCACAGTAACAATAACAAAATAATTTTGGAATTGATTTCCCAATAAAATAATTATGGATCCCAAATAATTAAGCATTTTAAAATATCACTAAAAAGTAAAATTAAAGTAAAAATTAAAATTAAGAAGTAAAGTAATAAAAACAGTATTATATCAAAAAGAAATCCATGAAGCATGTAATGTGTTGAGCATAAAATGAAAAAAATGGCGTGTTTAATTCCCTTGAAGAACCAAAATAAAAGAAACCAATTGAAGTTTAAGAGTGTTGGAGGGGCACAAAGACTATTGTAAAAGACATATTTGTTCTATCTTGTTTATTAATAAAGTCATTATTATTATTTCAATCTTATTCTGTGCATCTATAAATAAACTGAAATATAATAAAGTCCTTAGAATAATATAGTTATTCTTGAATATCCTTAGTCGAGAATTATTGTGAGGGTGAACAACAATAATATATCACTACACCAAGTTTGGTATATAGCGGCGCTATTCGCGGCGTTTTTTGATCAAACGCCGCTAAATTTATACTTATCGCGGCGTTTAGAAGAGAAACGCCACAAAATGACAAAAATCGTGGCGTTTATGAGTCAAACGCCGCAAAAACGAGTATTTTAGCGGCGTTTATCCGAAAAACGCCACAATAGGTGCTGTTTTAATGGCGTTTACATAAAAGCGCCGTAATAATCTGATATAGGGAAATTCTTTAATGGCGTTTATTTTTGAAAACGCAGCCAAATCTTATATTTTACAAGCGTTTCAATTATAAAACGCCAGTGAAGAAATTTGTTTAACCCCTTATATTTTATCAAAAGTTTTTTAACCCTAATTTTCTAAATATTTCCTGATCCCTCGTGCCCTCCTCCTCTCCGCCTCTGCTGCTGCATCGCCAATTCGCCATTGCCTCTGCTACAACGTTCGACGTTTCCATTCGAGCAGCTTCCTCGATTCCGTTCGTCGCCGGACTCTCTTCCATCTCTGATTTTTTACTTTATTTAAGGTACGTCTCCATTCATTCAATCCTGTTTTGTAAAAATTTTAATTTTTGAAATATTGATTTCTTGGCAGAGACACCTATTGATGAGAACGAGATTCGCATTACCAGTCAAGGCAGGATGCGCAATTATATCACTTATTCCATGACTTTGCTTCAGGATTTTCTCTTCGTTTTGTTTAATTTCTTCGTATTTGGATCTAAATATGAGTTGGGTGTTCGCTTAATTTGAGCAGTATGCACCAGATTTTATATTTGTTAAGTGTTCGTAGTTTTTTTCTGTTAATCTGATGTTTGCTTCGTTTTTTAATTTGAAGTATGTACAATTGATGCTATGCTTTCTAAACTTATAATTGTTTCTTAGGGAGCTTACAAGGTTTAATCACTTGTGAGTTCAAGCATTCTGCTTGCCTGGCAGATTACTTTTTCTTTTCCCTCTTCTTATTTTTGAGTTTCATTCACCCTTGTTATATAGGAGTATTTCTCATGATTTTAGTCTGCAGTTTCTACGAATACATAGATGATCAAACCTCCTGCAGCTTAGAATTTAGAAAGTGGAAAATGAATCATCTTCATCTGCTACTCTGGATAAACCTCCTGCAGCTTCATCTCTTCTTTCTCCAACATTATACATTGCATACAAGGAACCTGAAAGTTTGCCATGACAAATCTAGAGTGTGTTTGTGTTTTTTCCTTTCAGGGAGAAAGGAGAAGGGTCTAAAATGTCATAGCGTCATGCACCGGTAGAAGATTGATGAGAGGTATCAAATTTTGTACAACTTTGTTTTGATTAAGCTTGCATAGTTGTGTGTGAATTTTATTCTTCTTATCATAGGGTCTTTAATTTCAAATTCAAATTCTTCTTATCCTATGTACATAGTTTTTATGGTATTAATTTGTATATATAAACTTGCATAGTTGTGTGTGAATTTTATTTTTTGATTATTGGCATTCCCATGCAATCAGTTTTTGAAGCAAGAACCTGGTACCAGCTAAGAGGAAGAACAATTTGTTTGTACAAGATACAAGGCTGAATATCCTATTTTTCACAAGGTAATATACTATACTTAGTATTGATTAAGAATCCGTTTTCTTAGTAGTTGTATAATATACTTTAATTGATGAGAAACAGAGCATGGTTCATGTATCATAAGTAACTTTGATTTTAAAGAAAATGAAATAATAAAATAGTAACATAAATTTTGTTTTTCTTCTCATTTATTAAATTTTGGTTTCTAATTGACAGATTTTGGGGTACATGAAGAAAAACCCACAATCATTGATGCTGGTGACTGTGGTAAAGAGTCTTCAAAGGCTTGGCTATGTATTTAAGGTGAATTTATTTATTTATTTTTGAATATGCTCATGTGTTATGTTCTTGTAGTCATGTATTTTTATTAGAGATATTTTGTGGTCTGATGACCTTTGACATGATGTGCTCTTAATTGAGTATGATATACCATCTTTTAATAAAATAACTTTATTGCAGATTGAACTCACATTCTTGTTACTCCGAATGAAGATTGTGATTTTAAAAAATGAGTTTTAATTTCATTCATCTGATTTCAATAAATACGGATATTATGCTTTTGTTTTCCAGAAAAAAAAAATAAATGAAGATGAAGAGTTTGGCCAGCATCAGAGACGACTTACTGCTTTGCTTGTCTCAAAGGTCCTTCTCTTATTTCCTCTCAGTTCTTGCATTTTCTGAACAAATGTTTCACAACCAAGTTTCTGATTAGTAAATTTAATGATCCAAAAAATACATTTCTCATGTGAAACTCAAGCTGATAATTTTTTGAGTTGCATTTACAATTTGTAAATAGAAATTAATATATTAGAAGTACCCTCTCTAATTGCAGAACCAGCATTGGAAGGGTCCATCAACTTTTTCCAATATAGCAACTATTCTTGATTTGGTTCACTGCAGACCATACTTCCAATAGTTGAAAATGTTGTCCACATATATATTGGATGCCAAACGCGAGTGTGCATGCTTTTCTCATTTGCTTTGAAATGATTCCATTTGTTTTCAGTTTGGTGTTAACGATACTAATGTACCTCTGTTGTGATTTTTATGATTAGTTAAAGGTCATGGAAAATGATAAAGAAATCAAGGCATGCATATATGCTTCGTAGCAACATACCTTCGTTGCACATGACACATGATGACGTTCATTTGATGGTACGCACATGGTTTTCATTTGATCAAGGCATGCATATATGTTTCGTAGCAACATACCTTCGTTTCTTTTTTCTAACAAACGATACTTTGTTGAATATTGGTAGGCTGGAGCTTGGAGGGAGATGATCATAATCTGCACAGAAATATATGGTCCTACTGTAAATTCAATTAAGACCTTTCTGAATGCTGCTGGGGCCAGAGCTATTATATGCCCCATTCAAGGGATTACAAATTTAATTATATGCCTATTCTTTTTTTCATAGAATGTTATAATTTCTTAATGAAATTGGAAGAGAAATTTATGGACCGCATTCAAGGGATTATATTTTTCTCTTTTAGTTTAAGGGTGGACTTTAATGTAATGCATTTTAAATTATTATATTATATGTATGCTTTATTTGATTTTTTTATATTTTTCTCTTTTAGTTTAAGGGTGGACTTTAATGTAATGCATTTTAAATTATTATATTATATGTATGCTTTATTTGATTTTTTTTTTGAAATATGGTGTTATTCGCGGCGTTTGTACAAAATGCCACTATAGAACATGTTTTTCGCGGCGTTTGAGTTTACAAACGCCACTAAAGAACACTTATTTGCGGCATTTGTATTTAAAAACGCCACTATAGAACATGTTCTCGCGGCGTTTGTGCTATAGAACTTGACTTTTTGCGACATTTGCATAAACAAACGCCACTAAAGAACACTTATTCGCGGCGTTTGTGAATACAAACGCCACTATAGATCTTGACTTTTCGCGGCGTTTTTAGACAAAAACGCCGCGAACTATTGCGGCGCTACTTTAGGCGGCGCTTCTTGCGGCGCTTTCTTAAGTGCCGGGAAAGTTTTTAACGGAGCTAAAAAACGCCGCTAGAGAGTTAAAAAAACGCCGCTAAAGAACCATTTTGCTGTAGTGTATTAAGACTAATATGTAATTGATTGATAACAAAGTGTTGTTATTGACATGGAGATGTCAAAATCAATACATAAGTATGTGTTAGAGAACGACATACTGGACTGACCCGCTATGAGCATGTTTCTTGGATTATTATGTAACAGTCACAACATTGCTCATGGTGATAACTAAGTGCATGATCTTCAGACTTGAGATCATCATTATTTTAATCTCGAGAGTTATATATTTTGATGCAGTCAAACGTGTGGTGTAACAGACTACACTATAAAGACTGATATTGGACATGTCACACTCTATATAGCAAAATATGATTGATCAATATAGGATTTGTCCCTCATACATATTAGGAGTAATATCGTAGGCCACTTGATTGAGTGAGAGTAGAAAATGATCAAGATAGGATTTGTTCCTCATACATATTAGGAGTAATATCGTAGGCCACTTGATTGAGTGAGAGTAGAAAATGCATGGTCATGCTTGAATAAATTGATATGAGATATCATAGTTATTCGTTTATCATAGTCTACTCAAGATATCAAGAAATATTAGATCAACTATACAAGTGTGACTAATCCATGACTTGTGTTCGATCTAGATATAAGGACAAAATGATGTAATACATAAAAGAAGTTAATCACGGAAAAAGATAAAGTCGAACCACAACTTCATGTAACTTAGGTAGCAATGATGTATTGCTAGATGTCACTCATTTTTTGTAATATTAGAATTGTTCTGGATATTACTACTAACGTTACATGAACCTACAAGGCTCACACCCTATGATTGAAACGAACAAATATCGATTAGATAGCATGTGTACAAACTTGTTGTACACGTAATAATTATTAAAGACTAAATTATTATAATTATAGATAATCTCATTTATATATATATTTTAATAATTAGATAATTATTGTAATTATCAAACACTATTAATATATATATCCCTAAAGAAATCTAATTAAAGTAGAATCAGATTCTACATATTTAATTGTATTCGGTTAAATATATTGTATATTTAATGAATTCGAATTAAAGTAGAATTAGATTCTACATATTTAATTATATTCGGTTAAGTATATTGTATATTTAATGAATCCGAATTTAATTAGAATTAGGTTTTTGAATGCTATATAAAGACATAAGGTCTAGCAACCAAAGTATGCTTTTTCGGAAAACCTCTCTAATAGCTAGAGAAGAGAAAATTTTGTTCGTTTCGTTCGAGTAGACTGCGTAGAGGTCGGAGCACTATTGTGATGACTCAAATTTGATTTGGTTTATCCTAACTCCCTAAGGATATCAAGATACCATATTTATTAAGGTAATATTTCATCCCTACTCACCCCGAATTCATCCATTGTACATGGATCACTGGCAGAATTCGCCGGATTATTTTTCGTTGCGCCATGGGGTGTACCGACATTTCCTAACAAAGAGTTCATCAAAACCCTAGTCACTTGCTCTCTTTCTAGCCGTTTATTATTTTTCTCTTTGTTTAATTGGCGGTGACATTAACTATTGTGAAACCAAAATTGATTTTGATATAACAATTTAACTTATGGATTAAATTGTAAAACAATAAATTTTTAAGTATTTTCAAAGAATCACATTTTGACAAGCCATTTTGAACCAAACACTATTTCAAGTCAAAACATATTTAAAGGTTCGATTTTCACTAAGTCTTTTCATGAGTTTTCAAGCCAAACTTCAACAAAGCGCCCAGGCGTATCGGTACCCTTAAGCGTACCGATACGGCTTTTCAACATTGGAATTTTAATCGTTCATAGCTTACCAATATGGTCTAATCCCGTATCGATACGATATTCATATGGGCAAGACTTTAAGCTATAGTGTATCGATACGCATCAAAACCGTATCGATACATTTTTCATATTAAAATAATCTTTTTCTATAGCGTACCGATACGGCATGTCACCGTACCGATACGATATGCTGGCCTTTGCAAAATCTTTGCATTTATTTTTCGAACGTTGGCTTCTTAGTTAATTGGAATCCAAAATTTTAAATGACCGTTGAACGGTATCGATACGCTAAGGGAGCGTACCGATACGTTTTTTTATCAAAACCTAATTCAGGATTCCAGTGAGCAAAATCCGTATCGATACGTCTAACTGTATCGATACACCCCTTAACATCATACCAATACGCCATTCAAGTGTATCGATACACCATGTTTTTCAGTCACAATGACTCTTTCTTCTTTGAGACATGTACCGATATGCCCACGAGCCGTACCAATACAGTAGGTTGTTGAGGAGCATTTATTGCAGCAAATTGCAGCCCAACGGCTCTATTGATGATCTCAACCATCCAAACGGCTAGAAATCAATGCAAGGGTATAAAAACAAGTCCCAAATGCTGCAACAATAACTATCGAGCCTTCAAGCAACATCAAAGCACTCAAATCCAAAATTGTTCATTTTAGAGTCAAATCTTTGTACCCAACTCCATTGTGATTTTCATTGTAATTTTGATTGTGAGTTTGGGAAGTATTTGATTGTAATTGGGTAAACATTATCCTTAGAGAGGCATTTGTAAAGTTTACCAAAAACCATTCTTTGTAAGAGTGAGTGGATTAAGCTTTGGGTAGAAAGCTTAATCAAAATGGTAAGGTTTCATCCTCATCCAAGAAAAGTGGAATAATCAATTAGTGGATTGATTTAAAATCCTTAGTAGAAGTTAAGGTAGTAGATGTAGAGTTCATTGGAGAACTTGAACCACTCTAATTGCCTTGTGTCAACTTTTTATCCTTCCAAGTTCCACCCTCAATTTTTTAATTGTCAATTCACTGCTTCTTGGCCATTTGCAATTGTTTGATCATTTCAACAATTGGTATCAGAGCTGCACTCATTGGAAGAATTACAACCCTCTTGAGTCGATTCTAGGAGAGTTTTGATCAACAACAAGTCAAGCAATGACATCCACCTCCATTTCCAACCTCTATGAGTCTCAATCTACCACCAAACCACCATTCTTCAATGGGGATAACTACACATATTGGAATAATAGGATGAGACTCTTCATCAAATCCACCGATTATATGGTATGAGATGTAGTTGAAGAAAGTCCATACATTCTTATGAAGAGAGATGATGAAGGAAGATTTGTCCCAAAGGTGAAAGCCGAAATGATTGAAGAAGATAGAAGAAGAATGCAAGTCAATGATAAAGCCTTGCATGTCATCTTTTTTGCTCTTGGTCTGGATATCTACTTAAAGGTGTCTTCGATCGGGAATGTCAAGGAAGTTTGGGATACCCTCGAGACAACATATGAGGGAACTAGCGATGTCAATGAGACAAAGATCGGGCTACTCAATCTAAGCTATGAAAACTTCAAGATGGATCCCAATGAAAGTGTCTCCAAGATGTTTGATCGATTCTCGGTCATCGTCAATGAATTAAAGGGTTTCGGTGAAATCATTCTTGAAGACAAGCTAGTGAGGAAGCTATTGTATTCTCTTCTGGAATCTTGGGATAGTAAGAGAACGACCATTATTGAAGCTAGGGATTTGAAGACTCTCAAGCTCGATGCTCTTGTTGGATCTCTACTTACCTATGAGATCATGAAGAAGGGAAGAGAAGAAGAGAAAAAAGATGAAGGGGAAGAAGGTTGAGAATAAGGAAGTTGAGAAAAAGAAGATTGGAATCGCACTTAAAGCTTCTTACCATGATAGTGATTCTAGTGAGGATGAAGTTGAGGAGATGGTCATGTTGGCCAAATGATTCACTCGTTTCATGAAGTCCAACCGAGTGATAAAGTTTAATAGAAAAAAGGACTTCAAGAACAAGAGTAAAGAATAAGAGAAAGATCAAATCATTTGTTATGAGTGCAAGAAATCCAGCCACATCTGATATGAGTGCCCTCAATTAAAAAGGAAGAGTTTGGGGAAGAAGAACAAGCTCAAAGCTCAAGTGGCAACTTGGAGTGACGAGGAGTCATCCGAGGAGGAGGAGAAAGTGGCTAACCTTTGCCTCATGGTCATTGATGATGATCTAAAGGTAAACTTCAACTCATCTAATTTCAATTTTACCTATGATGAACTTCATGATGCATATGATGAGTTGCAAGAGGTCTATGATGAGTTAGTTGAAAAATATAAAGAGTCAATTTTGAGAAATAAGAAAAATATTTCTGATTTGAAAAATCAAAATGAGTTTCTTTCAAAAACTAACTCTGAATTGGAAAAAGAAGGTTTTATATTTCATGAATCTTTCAAATGATCCCAAAAAGAAAAATGTTGATTTAGAAAAACTTCTTTCCGATTTTCAAGATTATCACACAAAGGAGGTGGATAATCTTAAAACTTTTATTACTATTGGGAGAAATAATTTTGAGAAAGGAAATTCTTCTAAAACCCAATATGTAAAAAGAAAACATATTTATCCTAAACAAAGAAATTTCTCAAAGCAATCTAATAATAAAAGAATTAGGAGTGTTTGGGTTCCCAAGGAATTCATTATTTCTAATAATGTGAATGCTATTGCTTCTTGGATTCCTAAGGGAACAATGGTTTTAAGGGCTAACACACATGGACCCAAAATGATTTGGGTACCAAAAACCAAAGCCTAATTTCTTTGTTTGTAGGGGGCATTGCTACAAGGCCAAAGCTTCATGTCAAAACTCATGGTACCTTGATAGTGGATGCTCAAGACACATGACTGGCGACGAGAGTAGATTCTTGAAACTAAAGCCAAAGAGTGGTGGAGTAGTGACTTTCGGTTACAACTCCAAAGGTCACATTGAAGGAATTGGCTCCATTGGTAATCACTTTTCTATTTTTATTGAAAATGTTCTTTATGTCAACGATCTTAAACATAATTTATTGAGCATTAGTCAATTATGTGATAAAGGTTTTAATGTTCTCTTTGATAAAAATTGTTGCAAAATAATGAACATTAAAACAAATTAATTGATGCTCATAGGGCATAGAATAGGAAATATCTACATTGTGCATTTAGATGACATTCATACATCTCATGCATGTTTAGTTTCACATGATGAACATGACTCATGGCTTTGGCATAGAAAATTAGGACATGCTAGCATGAGTGTTTTAGAGAAATTAGTTTCCCTTAATCTAGTTAGAGGTTTACCCAAACTTAAGTTCTCTAATGATAAAATATGTGATGCATGCTCTAAGGGTAAACAACATAGAACCTCATTTAAATCCATTAATGATGTCTATACTAGTATATGCCTACAATTGATTCATATGGATCTTTTTGGGCCAATAAGGACTATGAGCTTGGGTGGTAAATCATATGCTTTTGTACTTGTTGATGACTATTCTAGGTTTACTGAGGTTCTATTCTTAAGTACAAAAGATGAGACTTTAGAAAAATTCATCACATTTTAAAAAATAACTCAAAATGATCTTGAGCTTAAAATCACTCACATTAGAAGTGATCATGGAACCGAGTTTCAAAATTTAGGTTTTGAAGAGTTTTTAAATGAAAATGGGAATAGCCACAATTTTTTCGCACCTCGCACTCCTCAACAAAATGGGGTAGTTGAGAGGAAAAATTGAACTTTAGAAGAAATGGCTAGAACCATGCTTTGTGAAAATAATTTACCTAAATATTTTTGGGCGGAAGCCACAAATACCGCATGCTACATCATAAACCGAGTAATGATTAGGCCAATTTTGAAGAAAACACCATATGAGATTTTAAAATCTAAGAAGCCTAACATTAGCTATTTTCATCCATTTGATTGCAAGTGTTTTGTTTTAAACAATAGAAAAGACAACTTAGGTAAATTTGATGCTAAAAGTGATGAAGCTATTTTCTTAGGATATTCTTTAAACTCTAAAGCCTATCGTGTATTTAATAAGAGAACTTTAGTAGTATAAGAGCTTATACATGTTGTTTTCGATGATAACCCCCTCTCGAGGAAGGATTCTTATGATGATGATGATGTAAGGATCATTGAAGCCATTGATAGAGGACAAACATCAAAGGTGGATGATATTCCAACCAAAGAAGAAGATGCACAAGATCCACCTCTTGAAGCCTTGAAGGACTTAGCTCTTGAGGAAAATGAGGTGTCATACCCAAGGGAGTTCAACTATGTCAAAGGTGGTGAAATCTTGGGTGATCCATCCAATGGGGTAACTACTAGATCCTCTCTCAAATTAATGAACCATGTTGCATTTATTTCATGCATTGAGCCTAAAAATATCAAAGAAGTATTAAAAGATGATTTTTGGATTTTGGCCATGCAAGAAGAACTTAATCGATTTGAGAGAAGTAAAGTATGGTCATTAGTTGAAAGGCCTAGTAATCAATCTACCATAGGAACTAAATGGGTTTTAGGAATAAACTAGATGAAAGTGGTAACATAGTGAAAAACAAGGCTAGGCTTGTTGCTCAAGGTTACACTCAAGAAGAGGGAATTGGTTTTGATGAAACTTATGCACTTGTTGCTAGAATGGAAGCTATTAGGATGCTTCTTGCATTTGCATGTTACCATGATTTCAAGCTTTTTCAAATGGATGTAAAAAGTGCTTTCCGAAATGGTTTTATAAATGAAGAAGTGTATGTTGAACAACCACTGAGTTTTGAGGATCCTAAATTTCCAAATCATGTTTTTAAACTAACCAAAGCTCTTTATGGTTTAAAACAAGCTCCTAGAGCTTGGTATGAAAGGCTTTCAAACTTTTTGATTGAAAAAGGTTTTGAAAAAGGCAAAGTGGACACTACACTCTTCATAAAAAGATATTGTAATGACATCTTAGTAGTGCAAATTTATGTTGATGATATCATTTTTGGTTCTACTAATAAATATTATTGCAAAGAATTTTCTAAGCTAATGCAAGGTGAGTTCGAGATGAGCATGATGAGGGAGCTCTCATTCTTTTTGGGGCTCCAAATCAAAAAAAGGAAGGATGACACCTTCATCAATCAAGCAAAGTATGTGAACGAAATGCTCAAGAAATTTGGGTTGGAAAACGTGAAGCCTCAAGCCACTCCTATGAGTTATTCTATAAAGCTTGACAAAGATGAAGGAGGTAAGTGTGTCGATTCTAAGCTTTATAGATCTATGATAGGTTCTTTGCTTTACCTTACCGCAAGTAAACCAGATATTATGTTTAGTGTTTGCTTGTGTGCTAGGTTCCAAGCTAGTCCTAGAGAATCACACTTAGTAGCCATTAAGAGAATTTTTAGATACCTTAGAGACACCTAACTTAGGTCTTTGGTATCCTAAAGATTCTTCTTTTAGCCTTCATGCTTATTCGGATGTAGATTATGGAGGATTCAAGATAGATAGGAACCTCCGAAACATGCCAATTCTTAGGTAGTATGCTCATATCTTAGTTCTCTAAGAAACAAAATAGCGTAGCCTTATCTACCACCGAAGTGGAGTACATATCCTTAGGGAGTTGTTGTGCTCAAGTCCTTTGGATGAAGCAACAACTCTTAGATTATGGTGTTCAAGTAGAAGCTATACCCCTTAGATGTGACAACACTAGTGCCATTTGTCTCACTAAGAATCCCATCCAACACTCTAGAACCAAACATATAGAAATTAGACATCATTTCATTAGAGACCATGTTTTGAAAAATGATGTTGTTCTAGAATATGTTGATACCTTGAACCAATTAACAGATATATTTACCAAACCTTTAGATAAAGAGCGTTTTGGACTCTTAGGAGAGAGTTAGGGCTAACTAGCATTTCTTGACCCTTTTAGGTCCCAAATGGTCAAAATTTTGCTTGAAATTGGTTGATATTCATGCTTGTGTTAATTTGCCTCCTTTTGCTTCTATGCATGTTGCTAGGGTGAGTATGCATTAAGTTTAGTCATTAAATCTCGTTCATATGTTATTCACATGCATTTAAGGACGTTTAAATTTGGATTTTTGGACTTGAAACTGTCAAAATTGCACTATCTGGTAAAGGCGTATCGATATGGGTTCGTCAAGGGAAGTGATACAGATCAAACTTTATCGATACGGTCACACGTATCGATACAATATTGAAACTGAATTTAAAATTAGGGCAATGTGTATTGATACGCTCTACAAGCGTACCGATACAATTTCGACGGAGAGTTAAAATAGGGCTGTTAATTGAAAAAACACTTTTACACAAACTCTTCCCCTCTTTTTCTCTAAAAACCCTACCTGCAAATACATATAACCCCCCTCAATCTCTCAAAATTTTCACATCAAACTTCAAAATATTTGAGGGTTTTTCATCAACACATCAAAGTCAAGCTTTGTTAGCAATCTTGTGCATTCACATCACCTCATTCATCCATTCTCATAAGTAAAGGTATAAACTTTTTTCCTATTTCTTTTTAATTTTCGTTTGTTTTTATTAGTTGCTTTCACTTAATTTTTGTATAAAACATATATATGTGATATGGGTTTTCAAGTTTTTACAAAAACTTTTCAAAATTCGAAAATTTTCATTTGAATATAATTTTATATCGTATATTTTTGTAAATTGTTTTTCGAAAATTTTTTAACCAATCTTTTCTTTTATACTTGTATATATTTTTAACTTTAAATTTTTTTTCAATACCTTGAATTATTGGAATTTATTGTTGGATTGAATGAGATGATAATTGAATAATATTCGAATTGTTTTGATGTTTTTAAGATTATGGCACCAAAAAAGAAAGCGAAACGATACTTAGCCACTACTTCTGGTCCTATCGAGGACGATGAGGGTAATCCTAAACCTACCATCCCTTACATAATCCAACATAGTTTTCCAAACCCTTCGGATATGTCACGTTATAAACTATTCCAAGGTTTTACTCTTAGGGAAGAACGTGTCATGTCAATTCCTTTTTTAAATTCTGAACACTTTAAATTTGAATACCTTCCTTTGATTCGACGTTGGAAATTTATAAACTTCGAACCTTCCTCCCGTTTTATATCGAAATTTGGTCATAATTTTTTTTCCAATGCTGATAACTGCATGAATATCCTTGTTTTCACACCTTTTTGCTATAGCATTTGCATGTTCTTGAGCCCATATCATAGCATTTAGACTGCATTTTCTTCTTCCGGGTGCATCTTTACTTTTGCTAGTTATTAGTCCATGTTGAGGGGCACTGCTCGGAAGGTTGGTTTTGGGTTTGATGGTGTGCAGGAAAAGAGTCACGAGAGAAAGTTGGCACCAGGAATTGCTATAGCATAGTGGAAGTGGATATTGGCCAACATGTGAGCTGTGAGAAGCACATGAGCTGTAGAAGCACGTGAATATGCAGAAAAGGACAACCTGACATGTGCAACAGCCGGTACCCACCTGCAGACTGTCCTCCTTGTCCCCTCGTGGCAGAGCTTGTCGGTGGATATTCCTTGGGATTATCAAGGAATCTTTAGGGCACAAAACCTTAGAGCCTCCACTATATAAAGAGAGAGAGAAGCTTAAAAAGAAATATAGAGGAGAGAGGCGGAAGAGAGCAAAGGGAGAGAAAGTTGCAAGGAGAGAGAAGGGTTCTTCTTCATCTTCTCCAACTTGGTGTCCTCCATCGTTGAAGCTCCAAATAGTGGCCTCGCCAGCCTCGAGAGAGGCGGTGGGCCTAAGACAGTCGGGCAGTCCATGACGGAGAGGGAATTTACCTTTCTTTTTGTCGCTTTAGCATTTCCTTTTCATATCTTTATCTTTGGCGATGTTATCGCAATGATATGTTGGATGATATTACCCAGCCACAAACTATTTTAGGAGGTTTGGGTTTGATGGATGATTTTATTTTAAGTACTTTTTAATGCATGCTATAGTTTTGTCAGTGTTTATCATGTTCTATGCCTTGCTTATGCGTTTTATTTCCTTAAAGTTGTAAGAGCCCTCGAGAGTTGGTCGTTCTTTAAGTGTTTGTTGAGGTTAGTAATCGAGAGAGCTAGCCTTAGAACCCCCATAAGCAATGGAGTGATTGTTGAGAGGCAGACTCTAACCTACCTTAGAGATAAGTGATAGGTTTCAAGGGCTAAGAAGAATAGTTCGTGAAGGGTAGGGGAGTGTTAAGAGTTTACGCCGAGAGGTATGGCTGTAACATTTCTGACTCCCAGATTCCTGGCTAGAGATAGTTTAGGAACACTTTTAGCAAATCTCGCCTAGCATAGAAGATAGCTGAAGAGCCTTAGTTTCATTAAGAAGCTTAGTTTAGGTTGTCCATCATTCCCAACTAGTCATTCCGTAGTGAGTTTCGCATACGAAAGGGGACGTGTTCATCATATTGCTATCTCATCTTTCTTTGCATTGTTTCGCTACAACATTATTTTACACCATCTCTTTTACTACATCATTGTCATCTGCAAAAATTTCAATCAATATTGTTATAGTAAACCGTGAATACCTCCAATCCATGTGGAGACGATACTCACTCACTTTATTACTCGTCAACTCGAAGAGCTCTCAAGGGAACTGGAGCAGTCTAGTCGACTCGAGGCTAGACCAGGTACGCATTTTGAACCTCTTGATTTTTCAAAATTTGTACCTCCTAAACCTTCCCTTGAGCATGCACCTTCTTTAGAATTGAAACATTTGCCATCACATCTTAAATATGTTTACTTAGGGAGCAATGAAACTCTATCTGTGATAATCTCATATAGTCTCACACCTAAGCAGGAAACTAGTTTAGTAAATATGTTGTTACAGCATAAAAATGCGCTAGGGTGGACTATGGCTGATTTGAAGGGTATAAGCCCTGCTATATGTATGCACAAAATTTTATTTGATGATTGTCACATCAATTCAGTTGAGCCCCAGAGGAGATTAAACCCAATCATGAAGAATGTGGTGATGAAAGAGATAATTAAGTGGCTTGATGTTGGAGTAATCTACCCGATATTCGATAGCTCATGGGTCAGCTCGGTGCAATTTGTACTAAAGAAAGAGGTGTGACTGTGGTAAACAACGAGGAGAATGAGCTATTGCCTAATAGAACTGTCACGGGGTGGAGGATTTGCATGGACTATAGGAAGTTCAACAAGGGAACCAAGAAGGGCCATTTTCCTCTCCCATTCATTTATCAGATGTTAGATCAACTAGCGGGCAAGGCATTCTACTGCTTCCTCGATGGTTATTCTGGGTACAATCAGATTGCTATAGCACCCGAAGACCAAGAGAAAATGACTTTGACATGCCCTTATGGAACTTACGCTTTCCGGAGAATGCCCTTTGGTCTTTGCAATGCCCCAGCAACTTTTCAAAGATGTATGTTGGCTATATTTTCAGAGATGGTCGAGGAATTTTTAGAAATTTTCATGGATGACTTCTCGGTCTCCGGAGATGACTTCGACACATATTTGGGCAATCTTGCCAAGGTCCTAAAGAGGTGTGAGGAAGCTGACTTGGTGCTCAATTGGGAAAAATGTCATTTCATGGTAACGGAAGGAACGATCTTAGGCCACAAGATCTCGAAGAAAGAGATAGAAGTTGACAAAGCAAAGGTCAAGGTCATTGAAAACTACCTCCTCCCACTACTGTCAAGGGATTAAGAAGCTTCTTAGGGCATGCTGGCTTCTATCGGAGATTCATCAAGGACTTTTCGAAGATCTCAAAGCCGCTATGCAATTTGCTACAGCAAAATTAACCATTTGTGTTTGACAAAGATTGTCATAGCGCGTTTCAAGAACTGAAGAAGAAACTTATCTCAGAACCTGTTGTCATTCCACCTAATTGGAACGAGCCATTTGAGCTAATGTGTGATGGAAATGACTACGTCGTTGGTGCAACACTTGGACAACGTCGAGGTAAACTCTTTCATGTTATTTATTATGCTAGTCGCACTTTGAATGATGCACAAATCAATTACACCACTACTGAAAAAGAATTGCTTGTTGTAGTATTTGCCTTTGATAAGTTTAGGTCATACTTGATAGGCACTAAGGTTATAGTTCATACCGATCATTCAGCCATTAAGTACTTAGTGACTAAAAAGGATACTAAGCCTAGACTTATTAGATGAATACTCTTGCTACATGAATTTGATTTAGAAGTTAGAGATAGGAAAGGATGTGAGGACCAGGTAGTTGATCATCTATCTAGGCTAGAAAATGATATCACACAAGGTAGTGAATCTGAAATTAAGGAGGAATTCCCTGATGAGAAACTGTTGTCTGCTACGGCAATTCTGTGGTATGTTGATATTGTTAATTATCTTGTTAGTGGTATTTTGCCTCCTGATTTATCTAGCAAGGGACTCAAGAAATTCAGACACGATGTAAGATTCTACTATTGGGATGAACCATACTTGTTCAAGCAATGTCCTTATCCGATCATAAGGAGATGTGTTCCAGAGGAAGAATACCATAGCATTATGTATCATTATCATTCATCACCATGTGGAGGGCATTTTGGTGGTGCTAGAACTGCTGCAAAAATTCTTCAAGCAGAATTCTATTAGCCTACATTTTTCAAGGATGCACACGAGTTCTACAAGACTTGTGATAGATGTCAAAGAACGGGGAACATCTCCAGGCATAATGAAATGCCACTGCAAAATATTTTGGAAGTTGAAATCTTTGACGTGTGGGGAATTAACATTATGGGCCCGTTTCCCACATCATATGGAGATCTATATATTTTGCTAGCAGTCGACTACGTGTCAAAATGGGTGGAGGTTGTTGCCACCCCGAGGAACGACTCCAAGACGGTCATGAAGTTCCTTCACAAGAACATCTTTACGAGGTTTAGAGCACCCAAAGCCATCATCAGTGATGAAGGAACTCACTTTGACAACAAACTTATTGCTAAAGCATTACATCGATATGGAGTCAGGCACAAGATTGCTACAACATATCATCCGCAGAAGAACAAACAGGCTGGAGTTTCCAACCATGAAATCAAGCAAATCTTGGAGAAGGTGGTATACCCTAGGAGAAAAGATTGGTCCCCCAAGTTGGATGAAGCACTATGGGCATATGGAACAACCTTCAAGAGGCCTTTGGGCATGTCACCCTTCAAGCTCGTATTTGGCAAGGAATGCCATCTACCCAATGAGCTTGAGCACAAGGCTTATTGGGTAATCAAGAAACTCAACATGGATGCCCAGCTAGCTGGTGAAAGAAGGTTACTAGAGCTTAATGAGCTGGAAGAATTTCGAAACCAAGCTTATGAGAATGCCGGCATTTACAAAGAGAAAACCAAGAAGTGGCACGACAAACATATTTTGCCAAGGCATTTCTCAGAAGGTCAACAAGTGACTCTCTACAATTCCAGGCTAAAGCTTTTTCCTGGAAAGCTGAAATCAAGGTGGTTATGACCATTCATCATACACAAGGTGTACCCTCATGGCGCGGTTGATATCAAAAAGTTGGACGATGGTGAAGTCTTCAAAGTCAATGGCCAACACCTGAAGGTGTACAATGAAGCCCCCGTCCTCAGAGACAAGTCACACCTAGATCTACACGATCCTTGAAAGTTTGTCTCTCTAAACTCTATCCTTTATGCTATAGCATGTTTATAAATAAAGCTTTTCTTTTTAGTTTAGTTTTTGTGTTATCTTTGTCTTTATTTTCATATCTTTTCACGTAACCCTCGTACAAGCTTTCTCTTTCATAGTACCATGTTAGGTGCAGTGGCAGGAGAGCATGGTCGTCTACAGGGTTAGTAGCAAAAAGTAGAAGGACATGGAGTTTTGTTTTTATCTACTTTTGGAAGTACAAAAAAGATGAGAGAAAAAGAAAAATGAGAGGTTTTATCCAAAAAGTAGGAGAGGATGAATTAAAAAAGAGAAAAAAATAAAAAGTAAGAGAGAGAATATTCACCCAATTAATGTGGTGAAACCCTAGCCATAAAAAAACCTACTTATTCTCTCTTCAGCCGTCACCTATCACATTAACTCCCAGCTTTTTCTCTCCCCCTTAAAGCCGACACACGTCCCCATCACTCCCCTCTTCCATTTAAATCGTCTGTTTCCCCTCACCTTTTTCAACTTCCCACACTTCTTCATTATCACCAGTCCCTTCAACTTCTTCATCTTCTTCAACACTCAACCTTTTCTTCTCCCCCTTCATCTTTTCGATTTTCTCCTAAAAACACCAAAAAGCCTTCACCATTTTCCCTTCACATATTCATTCCTCACTACTTTCACAAAAACCTTCATGACACGATGCAAGAATGCCCCTGAAACTTCCGACCGCCCTAAAAACCACCAGTCTTAGAAATCTCTAAGTTTGTCGATGACGCAGCGAAGGAACGATGGAAGAAACTAAAAAATAGGAACGTTCTTCCAAAGTTAGGGTTTAAATACCCTAAGGAGAAGGAAGATCAGTTCGATCAAGCAATCATGGACATCATTGGAAAGCATGAATGGAAGACCTTCACCGCCCACCCTGAGGAAATCGGCACCTCACTAGTAAAGGAGTTCTACGCTCATCTCACAAGCCTTACGCAGTCCACAGGTCTCACATCAGCCCTAGTCACTGAACTTAGAGGATTCAACGAGGATGTTCCTCAGCAGACGGTGAAAGAAGGTGCTAAAAGTTTTACTGCAACAAGGGTAGCAGCATTGGTGGCCACAACAAAAGAATTGAGTGATGAGCTCAACCTAATGAAGGCACATCAGAGGGTGTATTTTCAGTATGCCCACCATCGCGGTGGTGCTATAGCATCTTGCTTCACCAAACTCCTCTCAGACCAGAACGTGTCATTCCCTCTATTTCCCCTAGAGTTATTGCAAGCCCTCACCACTGCCACGACAAGCTCAATGCCTCCCAGTCAAAGCAAAGTTGACCCTAGTTCAGTCCATCCCGCTGCTAAGAAAAAGACTGCAAGAAAGAAGACGACTACGACTCCTACTGCCCAACCAGAAAAAGGAACTCCCTCGGTTCCACCTCATGTCGAAGAAACCACCCATGTGCCCACCCTAGCCAAGAAAAGAAAACGCAGCAGGAAGGCAACCAACACTGCGCCTTACAGATCAGATAACCCACTGCCTGAGCCAGAACATATAACGAGTGATCATGAGGACCCCCCTCAAAAGGAGACAACCCCAGTACATACGCCTGAGCCGACCACTGCACAAATAGAGGATGCTACATCATCCAGACCAAAGACACGCATCAAACATACCACTGGTCGTGTCCGATCTTCACCCAGTGCTCAGTCAGTCTCTTCCAAGAGTGTGGACGATGTCGCAGATCCCCACCACTACCCGTCTGAAACTTCCATAGACAACACCAGCAGCACCACATAGCTTCCGCACCCAGAAGGTAACTAACTTTTTCCTTCTTTTCTTTAATTTCATTTTTCATCATTCTTCATTGCATATAGTAATAGATTAGTTCATGCATTGAAGACACTGCATCTTTTAAGTTTGGGGGTGTTGGTGTTCATAGTTAGTATTTTGCTTTAGCATATGCATAGTAGGAAAGAACAAAATTTTTACTATGGCATTTTGTTTAGTCTAGAGACAGCCTATGAATATATCTATGATGTCTGATGATGAAATCTTAAAGGCTTGAACTAGTTTAGAAAAAAACACAACTAGTTGAGATATATAAAAATGACTTTAGGGTCTAGTTATTTAAAAAAAAATTACACAGCTGCTATCTTTCTATAAGTAATTTCGTTAGAAAAAATTTCAGGAAGAACCCTAGTAAAATTTGGTATGTAAACTGTGATAAGGTTTTTCGAGAAGACCGTTAAGTGGGGGCCTTACCACTATTTTCTTTTTTGAAAAGGGGGTTTATTTAAAAAGGGGGGGAATTCATGTTTTGAAAAACTTGTGAAAATTTGGAGTCGCCACCGGCCACTAAGGTAGGCCGGACACCATAAAACCAGAGATTCATTTTAAAACGGGTTCGGGAGTTGGTTACGCGTGGGGTAGGGTTAGCGCCCCCATCACGCCCGGAAATCGGTACCAAATTACTTGTTGCCTTTTGATCGATAGGAATTATTTAAAAATCAAAGTGAATTTAATAATTGTTCTTAAATGAGAATATAACTTAAATAACGCGGGCTTTATCGAATAGTGGCATTGGAATTACTTAAACATTTAATTAAAAAGGATGACGGTACACCGGACCATAGACTAAACCGACATCAAATAAGGCTGACTGCCGTGTTAGTTTAGGGTTTGGATCCCGTACGTCACCTTTATGCATGATGCGAACATATAAGAGATGATGCGTGTTGTTTTCAATTTTTATGCTTTCGCTTACCTGGAGGCGGTGAAAATTAACCTAAGTATCCGATAGACATCCATTAAGCTAGGACTGTCGTTTTCGGATACCGAAGTTAATTAATACCCCTCTCGGGTTTGATTTTTTAGACCCGATTATCATGCTTGCATATTGGGCCATATGATGAACAAATATATGTACATGCATGTCACTCAAAATAACACATGGGAGAGAAAGCCCAAATTAATTAATTAAACTAACTCTTGAAGCCCAAAGGCCCATTTTAAGGCATTCCTATTTTTAAAAGAACACAAAGCCCATTTAAGACTATTCATTAACCTAATTAAAGAGATTAAACTAGCCCATTTTAAATGTACCAAATTAAAAGATTAACATGGTAATATATATTCGATTTGTAGAGACAAAACAAACACATGGCATAACATACATACTTTCATACTAATCAATCATCATTAAAACATAAAGCAACAAAACTATTCGAATGGTGACCAAAATGAAATAAAGGCAAAAACAGAGGCTGAAATCAGAAAGAAAAAAAACAAAGGCTCTAAACTGTAAAGACCCTATTGAACACGGGTAAGAAGGAAGAGGACCGAACACGTAAATAACCCCTAAAGAACTCGATCTGGGGATTAGAAGATGAACCGACTCAGACTACGGGGGACCTAGGATGTAATTTGACCATGCGGCGACCCTTACTATGCTAATACCCCGACGCGGAGGGACTTGACTCGCTATTTACCCGAAACAAAAAAACCTAAACCCTATATAAACCACCTAAACTCCCCGCGGCCGTCTCTTTTGCTTAACCTAAACCCTAGCCGCTCCTAAAAGCCTCACCTTTCTCACGACCTCGGACGCCGGCCGGTGCTAGTCACCGTCCGGTGGACCCTATCCTCTCTGACCAGCAAACCTACCCCTAAAACAAACCCGAAACAACAAGTTCCCCCCTTTTCACTTCCTAAAAACCTAAACAAACTACTCAAAAAAACGAAAACCCTAGCCTCTGTAAGAAAATTTTTTTGGGGTTTACGAAACGGCAAAGAAAGAGGGGGTTACGAACCCCTTCTCCGACGCACCCTTTGAAGCCGATGAACGGCCGGGATTGTTGCCGAGAGGAAGGGGACTCTGGTTCGACGAGAAACGAAACAGAAAAGGTAAAAAAAGCTTTCGATCTCTTTTTTTTAACATGCAATAGTGATGGGTGATATACCTGAAATGCTCTGGTTGTGGTATTGCTTTTCGTGCTTCGTTTACGGGAGTTTCACGAATCCCTTACAATGAAGCCGTCGATTCGGTTTTATAGCCGAAAAATCGAAGCTTTTTACATTTTGGTTAATATGATGAAAATAGCTCATTGGTTCGTATTGTGTTTTTGGCCGGATTCATGCAAGGCTCTGTCATTCTGTTCTGATTTCGTCCTTCCTTTTTCTTTTTGTTTTCGATTTCTATTTTTCCTTTATTTGATGCTGACTCTCTTTTCTTTGTTGCATATTGTACGATGATCGACGTGGCCGACGGATCGGTCGTTGGAACGGGCGGGGGCGACGTGGCGAGTGCTCGAGGAATCTGGAGAGGCGGGCGTGGGCTTCACGCGCGCGAGTGGGGAGCTGATGCGTCGCGCGTGGGCGCGTGCTGCATCTCGTGGCATCCGGACCGTCAGATCACATTCTGATCTAACGGCTCAGCTTCATGGCGGCGCGAGGTCACCAGATGGGCGTCTAGGGTTTCTCATGTCTTCACATCTGGACCGTTGAAGCCCTCCTGATCTTGCGGCTGTGATCTAGGCGACGCATGACTCATCAGTGCTCATCTAGGGCTTCCTTTTCATGGCTTCATCTGGGCCGTCAGATCTGATCAGATCTGACGGTCGTGGCTGCGGCGGCTGCATAGACAAAATATAGCAATTAGGGTTTCTGTTTAATGGGTGTTGGGCCCAAAACGGGCTTTTAAATATGTATGCTTTAAACTGTAATGGACTTTAGAAATAACTTTGGGCTTTTATTATACATATGGATTTTATTTATTTAATATTGGGCTTATTTATATTAATTTTTGTCTCCAGATTTGTTAATAATAATAATAATAAGATGGTAAGGATATGATAAGGATAATAATAATAATATAGTACGGTGGTAAGATAATATGTGATGTTAATAATAATAATAATACTAATGATATAATAATGATAGGAGATAATAAATAATAACATAATAACATAGTAATTATAATAATATAAGATATGATAGTGGTGTTAATAAATATAATACTGGTAACAGTTATAATGATGGTAATAAACATAATGGTAATAATAATAACAGTCCTTGGTACAAAATGATAATAAATGGGATAGATAATAGTAATGGGTAGAAAATAGTATGTATATATTTATGTATTAATCAAACAAAGCCCAATGTGAATAAACAAAGCCCACTCTTATTTAAGCATATTTAAGGGCTAATCAGCCCGGACAAAATTAGTGATTACAGTTGCCCCTCTTTGCTTATACTTGTGGAACAAGAATAAAGCAAAGACCATAAGCACTAATTTTGTCCAACTTCCCTGTTTGGGGTGATTTGCTCCTCCGAAGCGGCAGAAACAATGTGGGTAGCGTTGGTATGTCCTCCCTGAACGGCAAGGGACATAGTTAATTCATTCTCCCTGAGCGGCAAAGAACGAACTTCTAAAAGTATCTGGTCAACGTTGGCGTGTCCTCCCTGAGCGGTAAAGGACGTGGCTGATTCATTCTCCCTGAGCGGCAAAGAATAAACCTTCAATAGCTTAGACAACGTTGGTATGTCCTCCCTGAGCGGCAAAGGACGTGGCTGATTCATTCTCCCTGAGCGGCAAAGAATAAACCTTCAATAGCTTAGACAACGCTGGCATGTCCTCCCTGAGCGGCAAAGGACGTAGCTGATTCATTCTCCCTGAGCGGCAAAGAATAAACCTCCGATAGAAACCAGACAACGTTGGTATGTCCTCCCTGAGCGGCAAAGGACGTGGCTGATTCATTCTCCCTGAGCGGCAAAGAATAAACCTTCAATAGCTTAGTCAACGCTGGCATGTCCTCCCTGAGCGGTAAAAGACATAACTGATTCATTCTCCTTGAGCGGCAAAGAATAAACCTCCAATAGTAACTGGACAACGTTGGTATGTCCCCCCTGAGCGGCAAAGGACGTGGCTGATTCATTCTCCCTGAACGGCAAAGAATAAACCTTCAATAGCTTAGACAACGCTGGTATGTCCTCCCTGAGCGGCAAAGGACGTAGCTGATTCATTCTCCCTGAGCGGCAAAGAATAAACCTCCAATAGCAACTGGACAACGTTGGTATGTCCTCCCTGAGCGGCAAAGGACGTGGCTGATTCATTCTCCCTGAGCGGCAAAGAATAAACCTCCAATAGCAACTGGACAACGTTGGTATGTCCTCCCTGAGCGGCAAAGGACATAGCTGATTCATTCTCTCTAAGCGGTCAAAGAATAAACCTCCAATAGTAACTGGACAACGTTGGCATGTCCCCCCTGAGCGGCAAAGGACGTGGCTGATTCATTCTCCCTAAGCGGCAAAGAATAAACCTTCAATAGCTTAGATAATGCTGGCATGTCCTCCCTGAGCGACAAAGGACGTAGCTGATTCATTCTCCCTGAGCGGCAAAGAATAAACCTCCAATAGCAACTGGACAACGTTGGTATGTCCCCCCTGAGCGGCAAAGGACGTGGTTGATTCATTCTCCCTAAGCGGCAAAGAATAAATCCGAAAAACTTGTTTTCTAGTGGTGGCAAGAATAAACTGAGCAGGCCTTTTGGCTCTTCTGCTGGGAAATACTTGTTGTGGGTCTCTTTTCTTTTCTTCTTTCTTCTTTCCTTCTTTTCTTCTTCTTCTTCTTCTTCTTCTTTTTTTTCTTTTTTCTTTTTATTTTCTCTCGTTTACTTTCTTCTTCTTCTTTTTTTCTCTTCTTATTTCCTCTCTCTCTTTTTTTTTTATTTTCTTCTCCCTCTTTCTCTCGTCTTCTCTTTTTTTTCTCTTTCTCTCTTTTTCTTTTTTCCTTTTATTCTTCTCTCTTTCTTTTTCTCTCTTTTTTGATCTCTCTTTCTCTCTCATTTCTTCTTTTTTTCTTTTCTTTTAATTTAAAAACCAGGAAACCTGATTTTTTATTATTATTTAAAAAAAACGTCCCAAAGGGGATAAAGTTGAGAATTTAAATTTTGAGGAAAATGTCCTTTTGGAAGGACAGGATTGAGAAATCCAGTTTTAAGAAGAACATCCTTTAGAAAGGATACGATTGAGAAATCCAGTTTTAAGAAAAACATCCTTTGGGAAGGATAGGATTGAGAAATCCAGTTTTAAGGAAAACATCCTTTAGAAAGGATAGAATTGAGAAATTCAATTTTAAGAAAAAACATCCTTTAGGAAGGACAGGATTGAGAAATCCAGTTTTAAGGAAGACATCCTTTAGAAAGGATAGAATTGAGAAATTCAATTTTAAGAAAAAAAACATCCTTTAGGAAGGATAGGATTGAGAAATCCAGTTTTAAGAAAAACATCCTTTAGGAAGGATAAAAATTGAGAAATTGTGTTTTGAGAAAAACATCCTTTAGAAAGGATAAGATTGAGAAATTGGAATTTTAAGAAAAAATATCCTTTAGGAAGGATAAAAATTGAGAAATTGTGTTTTGAGAAAAACATCCTTTAGAAAGGATAAGATTGAGAAATTGGAATTTTAAGAAAAATTATCCTTTAGGAAGGATAAAAATTGAGAAATTGTGTTTTGAGAAAAACATCCTTTAGAAAGGATAAGATTGAGAAATTGGAATTTTAAGAAAAATTATCCTTTAGGAAGGATAAAAATTGAGAAATTTTGTTTTGAGAAAAACATCCTTTAGAAAGGATAAGATTGAGAAATTGGAATTTTAAGAAAAATTATCCTTTAGGAAGGATAAAAATTGAGAAATTGTGTTTTGAGAAAAACATCCTTTAGAAAGGATAAATAATCAGGGATTAAGAACCATGATACCAGTCAAAGGATTCTTGAGATCTATTTCTCTTCTCGTAGAGCCGTAGATCCACCCCTTTATCAATCTTCAAATACCTGTTCAAAAATAAACAAATGCTATGATGGTATGAGTTAGCATGCTCCTAACATAGGGATGTCTAACTATCAATGATGCATGAGCATACTTCATGATGCAATGATGCATATGGTCATGGGAATGCAAAGATGCATGAATTTGGTTTGTCTTTATTCTTTAAGGTCGGTGGTCACCATCTTGAGACTACAACCACTCCTCAAACACATGTCCTGACAAACTTAGCTCTCGTCTGTCGTTGCTCATTCCTTGAGTTCAATAACCCTAGTTGTAATCAGAATCAAGCACTTCCAAGCCGTATGCCATCTCCCATTTATTCTGATTTGAAATCCTATGTGCAAAAGTCTCTTATTGCCCCACGGACAAAGATGCCCCAATGGTCTTTCATCGTCGTACATCATGTAGTGCCTCTCAATTTTGGGTCTCACTTCCGGTGATGCATTTATCTCTGAAGTAATACAAGGAAATTTATTTGTTTAAAAATATGTCAGTTAGCTGGTCGTCATTTTAATGAAGAGTGGATTTTCAAATTAACATACAGAACCTTGAAACCGAACTCTAATTAAAAGAAAAATAGAATAGGATGCCCCGGATAGCAGATGCAAGAGCGTCTTAGATTCCGCTTTCCGATGATCTCTTCAAGCATGGCTTGCGTCTTTGAGTGTTGTGGCGATATTTGAAGTTATAAAACTCCACCTAATCGCTCGGTTCATCCTCATGATTATGGTACTTGCTGGATCATCTCGATTACCATTCCTTCTAGTTCTCATCATGTTTATGATTACCATTGATTTCATGTCGGTGTCCTCAAGGATTCCTTTTCAGGACTTATTTGATTTGTTCATTTATTTCTTTTTCTTAGGGGAATTCAACTCGTCACAATCCTTTGGCTCGAGAATAAAGATGGAGCATACAACGATACCCCGAGTTACTCGGCATGGTCACGATTTTGAAAATATTACCATCACTCATGAAGCGAAGAGATTCAGGCTTCAGCGGAGTGCCCCTAAAATTCCACACTCGTATCCGAAAATTCCTATTACCAGGTTTCGGAAATTGGAGTGCTTTTGTTAATGCCTATTACCAGGCTCTGAAATTAAAACCATTTACTTTGTTTTGAAACAGTATATTTTTCACTTTTCTTTTTTTTTGGCACATTTAAGCAACTTTATTTGGGTTATCTTAGGAGATTATCATCGAACATCATCGAAGGAATAGTAGTCTTTCTTCTCTCGCTTTTCCGACCAGAGCGGACAGAGTGAGAAGTCTCACTTTATCGTTATCACAACATTCAATCGACCTCTTTCATTAGAATCAACGCCACATCAAGCAGGTGATATCCGAGGACCTACGAAGGTAAGGAGGGATATACATATATATGATTTCAAGGTCATTGTATGTTAAGAAAAATGCCTTTTCATTAGAAAGAAAATATGCAAATATAACAAGTGCCCTCGAAAAAGATCATTGCTATCTCCGGGCAAATGATAGCAATGTTGGTTTTATGCATTACTTCAAGAGAAAATGTAACATGCACGCCAAATCCCAAAGAAGAAACTGAGAACCAAAACCCTAAAGGTCGTGTCTCCGAAGGTGTTGAGCTTGGGCAAAGGCGTCGTCTTGATGAGCAAAAGATGCCCCTTGGGGTACCGATGGCTTTACCTCGAGTCATGGTCAGTCTGATTGTTCATTCCAATATAGGAGACTTATGAAGATAATAAAAATAAATTCATTATGTATATGTATACATTTTAAAGAATCACGGCAAGTGGTATTTAAGAAAATTAAGTTTTGGGTCCTTGAAAAAAAGGTCAACCCGAGTGACATTTTCCGAATGTTGCAGGAATGCACATATGAAATCTTTTCTGGGCTATTAGGCTTCTGAGAGGAGCGACTCCCATTCCTAGTGTTTACCCGATTTAAAAGTGGCTCTCTTTAGCTCACTAACTCACCATGCCCCATCCTTCCCTCTTTCCTGGTCTCAATCAGGCATTAGAAGTGTGTCAATCCTTGAAGAAAGGTTAACCCTGATAGGCGGGATGCGATTTGAAGACAAATTCATCCATCCGTGTATGGTCCAAATGGTCTTTTATGGCTTGTAATGTAGGCTAAGGCTCACGGCTACGAAAGAAAGGGTAAGTAGGCCCAAACAAGTGTTTAAGGGTGGTGAAACCAAGGATCAATTCTTCCAATCTGAAGTCGCAACTATGCTCCAACGACATGTTATCTCTTTTCTTATTCCTTTAGATCGCTCTAGACTGCCCCTTTTTTGGGGGTTTTCACCCCTAGAGTTCAATTCCTTTCATCAAGTGTAGTTTCAGATCCATTAGCACCTTCGCATTGTATTAGTGTAGGATTTTGATCAAAGGTGAATCAACCTTTCGAGACTCATCTAAGCAGAGATCCATTTGGATAGGGAATCCTCTTGTTCCTTTTCTTTATCCGCTTCTCTCCTTTTACAAAATTGCACTTTTCACTTTAGTGCTTTTGCTTTTGATTTCTTCAACTTTTATGTCGGTAACTTTTGACCTGATTTGAGTAGCTCTTTGAGCGCCAACTTTTCTTTCGCCGTTTCCTTTTGATGTTTTTGCTGCTCAAACTGAAAGTGTTCTCTTTTAATCCCCCTTAGTTCACAAGACATCATCCTCATAGCATAATCTGAATCCAATGTCATTTATTTGGCCATAGGCTCCTATCTCATTTGCCCCTGATGTAGGGGTGATCCTTGGTTTAGGTTCGATCAGAAAAAAAAAATAAAGTTCAACAGGCTCAAACGGGGACAACAAAGGGCATATTTTTTGTTTTCTTTCTATGCGAAGGGAATTGAAGGAATGCCAAATATCCTCCCATACACGGATATCGAAATTGGTCTTCAGGTGGTAGAAGTTTTAGGGTTATCACTTCATTCAAGAACCTTAGACAACAATGCCCGAGAGGAAAATTCATTCAATGGGAGTGGCCCATTATTCCTGAACACTCATTGTCATTCCTCCCTTGGCCTAAGTAGAGCACATGGTTTCCATATTTAGTATCCTCACAACATCCGGCTTTTCGAAAAAAAAAATCTTTTTAAATTGAATTAAAGTTAATCTTACAAAAAGTATATACATGTGTAATAGGAAAACAAGAGTAAGCTTATAATAATAAACAATAAATGAAATGTTTTAAAGAATCAATGAATACCAAAATATTTTCAAAATGAAAATCTCGTTATGATAAAAAATCTACAGCTCAACTTATTTCTTTTGCATTTTTCCCAAATGCACAGGGATCAACGGATTTGAATTGCCTTTACCGGTAGCCGTTTGCTCCGGGCTAGTTGTACCATTCCCCTGGGTACAATCAGTTTTCACCAATAATGAGAATTGGATTTTTGCAAAGGATTTATTTCCCTTCGACCATTCGTAAAAATGGATTTTTGATGGACATTTGAATTATCCATTGTCTTAAACTTTATCGTGTTTAAGCACGTTGTGCCAACATTTCTGTCGGACTTGCTCAAACATCGCTTCTTCTTCCATGAAGCGATGTAATGTCTCCAATTAACTTTTCTTGAAATCGAGACTTGCATTTTTCCCAAATGCACAGGGATTAACGGATTTGAAATGCCTTTACCGGTAGCCGTTTGCTCCGGGCTAGTTGTACCATTCTCCTGGGTACAATCAGTTTTCACCAATAATGAGAATTGGATTTTTGCAAAGGATTTATTTTCCTTCGACCATTCGTAAAAATGGATTTTCGATGGACATTTGAATTATCCATTGTCTTAAACTTTATCGCGTTTAAGCACGTTGTGCTGGCATTTCTATCGGACTTGTTCAAACATCGCTTCTTCTTTCATGAAGCGATGTAATGTCTCCAATTAACTTGTCTTGAAATCGAGACTTGCATTTTTCCCAAATGCACAGGGATTAACGGATTTGAATCACCTTTACCGGTAGCCGTTTGCTCTGGGCTAGTTGTACCATTCTCCTGGGTACAATCAGTTTTCACCAATAATGAGAATTGGATTTTTGCAAAGGATTTATTTTCCTTCGACCATTCGTAAAAATGGATTTTCGATGGACATTTGAATTATCCATTGTCTTAAACTTTACCGCGTTTAAGCACGTTGTACCAACATTTCTGTCAGACTTGCTCAAACATCGCTTCTTCTTCCATGAAGCGATGTAACGTCTCCAAAGGTCATACTAGGCCGAGCTCTGAGCAAAGGCTTCGTCTTGACATGTAGAAGATGCCCCTTGGGGTGGGCTGGACGAGGGGCCAATAACAAAAGAATTCTTAAAGATAGAGGTGGCCGAGTGGTCTCCCGGTTCTTGAGCAACACTCCTTTCTTTCAGGCTGGACTGTAACAGTTAGGGTATTTCTTTCATCATATCTTGTTGGGGCTTGATGATGGTGCCCCTTAATTCTTGCTGAGTTCGTTTCATCCGACCTCTCAAATCAGCCTCTGGCTTGGCAAAGCTTTCCTCCATTTATTCATTTTTAAGAATGAATGCATGTAATGTGTTGTATGCACAACATGGATAGGTGATTAAAGGTAATCAAACAGATATGTACAATTGAATGCAAAGATGCATTGATCATTAATTTTAAATGAATGAATGAATGTTTCATATGTACAACAGAAATGCATGACTAAAGGTAATCAAACAAAATGCATAATTGAAATGCAAAGATGCATTGAACATTAATTGCATGAATGCAATGTGTCGTATGTACAACACACGGTTAAGAGTAATCAATCAAAAAGGTATAATTGAATGCAAAGGTGTATTGAACAATAATTGCATGAATGCAATGTGTCATATGTGCAACAGAAATGCATGACTAAAGATAATCAAACAAAATGCATAATTGAAATGCAAATATGCATTGAACATTAATTGCATGAATGCAATGTGTCATATGTACAACAGAAATGCATGACTAAAGGTAATCAAACAAAATGCATAATTGAAATGCAAAGAGCAACACTGAGTTCGGCAAATATCCTCGTTAAACAACTCATCAATGGGAACCTTGGTCCGTTACAATGATCGGATGAAACCCACTACATGTAGTTCTCAAGCTAGCATCTAGGTCGACGATTTTCTTCAAGACTCGCACAATCCTTTCTTCTTTCTTGGAATGATCTTTTGCTAGGAATCGGGCGTTCTCTCATATCCTCGTTAACAAGTAGGCCAACTCTCGGTCCTGCCCCCAAGTGGTATAGGCGACAAATTATGATTAATCCACTGTCGATATTGGTACTCTTGACTTGCTCTTTGAAAGGGTCCCACTAAGCCTAACCTTCAAAGTGCATCGGGGGTGAGGTCGGAATTCCCTCTGACTTGAAGTATTTTTCCTTGTTCTAGATTGAGACTTGATTGTCGACTCAAGGCGGCGAAGTGCCCGAGAAACTTTCGATCTTGCCCCGGAAAGCTTGGTTGCTGTTCGGTGTGGTTCTCGCTAATTTCCTTGCAAGACTCGGTATTTCCCAACTGTTGTAGTCAAATCAAAGCTGCCAACCGTAGAACAAATGTAGGTTGAGCTCCAAAATTCGAAGTAATGATCACTTGCCCGGGACATCTAACAAATAAGTGAGGTGGCCTTTTCTTGTTTTTGAAAGCCTTTCTTGTCTCGGAATCCCGACCATGTAGTAGTTCTCCTTGTGGCTGCATTTTCATCGTGGTCCTTCACGTTATTGTTACATACCATATTTCCCACTAATCAAGTCTTTAATTTCAGACTATTTCCCAACTCAATGTGCTCTTTATGCAATGATGAAATATGCAAAATAAGAGGGGAAGAAAAGCAAAGGTGTTAGTCACATGATAAACATAAATCAAGGCAAGAAATGAAATTCAAGCGTTAACGAAAAAAGAAGCGTAGAAACAAGCAATTAGCAAGAAAAACCTAGACACTCTAAACTCTAGGGTTATCCGCATGGCTCTAACGGGGTAGGCTTCTTATATTCTCACTCATGAGTTCGGTTCTAACAAAGGGTACCCGAACCTATCTCATCACCTACTAAGGCAATAAGAACCCCAATTCTGGCCCATTACAGGCTTGCGAATTGGTTTCGGCTCGAGGGAAAGCACGACCTAATGACGTGGAGGGCTGCTCACGTGTCAAAAGGCGTGGATTCCGAAAGTGAATTACCGACCCGTGGAGGGATACTCACGTGGGTATGGGCGTTTCACTCTCACTTAAAAAGGGTAGCTCGGGTATAGAGCTTGATGATCATGATGCAACACATGTCGGTGACTTCCTTAATAATTAAATGAAAAATCAATTCGAATGCCACAAATTTTCAAAGCCCATTCAACTTAAGTCTTATTCTCATAGAAGAACAAACTCATTAGCTTCACTTTGAATTTTAAATATTTTCTATCGATTAAAGGCAACAAGCGTTTTATTGGCTTAACTCTCCTTTTTTGTTTGGTGAAAACAAAAAATTTGTCCCCAGCGGAGTCGCCAAGCTGTGATAAGGTTTTTCGAGAAGACCGTTAAGTGGGGGCCTTACCACTATTTTCTTTTTTGAAAAGGGGGTTTATTTAAAAAGGGGGGGAATTCATGTTTTGAAAAACTTGTGAAAATTTGGAGTCGCCACCGGCCACTAAGGTAGGCCGGACACCATAAAACCAGAGATTCATTTTAAAACGGGTTCGGGAGTTGGTTACGCGTGGGGTAGGGTTAGCGCCCCCATCACGCCCGGAAATCGGTACCAAATTACTTGTTGCCTTTTGATCGATAGGAATTATTTAAAAATCGAAGTGAATTTAATAATTGTTCTTAAATGAGAATATAACTTAAATAACGCGGGCTTTATCGAATAGTGGCATTGGAATTACTTAAACATTTAATTAAAAAGGATGACGGTACACCGGACCATAGACTAAACCGACATCAAATAAGGCTGACTGCCGTGTTAGTTTAGGGTTCGGATCCCGTACGTCACCTTTATGCATGATGCGAACATATAAGAGATGATGCGTGTTGTTTTCAATTTTTATGCTTTCGCTTACCTGGAGGCGGTGAAAATTAACCTAAGTATCCGATAGACATCCATTAAGCTAGGACTGTCGTTTTCGGATACCGAAGTTAATTAATACCCCTCTCGGGTTTGATTTTTTAGACCCGATTATCATGCTTGCATATTGGGCCATATGATGAACAAATATATGTACATGCATGTCACTCAAAATAACACATGGGAGAGAAAGCCCAAATTAATTAATTAAACTAACTCTTGAAGCCCAAAGGCCCATTTTAAGGCATTCCTATTTTTAAAAGAACACAAAGCCCATTTAAGACTATTCATTAACCTAATTAAAGAGATTAAACTAGCCCATTTTAAATGTACCAAATTAAAAGATTAACATGGTAATATATATTCGATTTGTAGAGACAAAACAAACACATGGCATAACATACATACTTTCATACTAATCAATCATCATTAAAACATAAAGCAACAAAACTATTCGAATGGTGACCAAAATGAAATAAAGGCAAAAACAGAGGCTGAAATCAGAAAGAAAAAAAAACAAAGGCTCTAAACTGTAAAGACCCTATTGAACACGGGTAAGAAGGAAGAGGACCGAACACGTAAATAACCCCTAAAGAACTCGATCTGGGGACTAGAAGATGAACCGACTCAGACTACGGGGGACCTAGGATGTAATTTGACCATGCGGCGACCCTTACTATGCTAATACCCCGACGCGGAGGGACTTGACTCGCTATTTACCCGAAACAAAAAAACCTAAACCCTATATAAACCACCTAAACTCCCCGCGGCCGTCTCTTTTGCTTAACCTAAACCCTAACCGCTCCTAAAAGCCTCACCTTTCTCACGACCTCGGACGCCGGCCGGTGCTAGTCACCGTCCGGTGGACCCTATCCTCTCTGACCAGCAAACCTACCCCTAAAACAAACCCGAAACAACAAGTTCCCCCCTTTTCACTTCCTAAAAACCTAAACAAACTACTCAAAAAAACGAAAACCCTAGCCTCTGTAAGAAAATTTTTTTGGGGTTTACGAAACGGCAAAGAAAGAGGGGGTTACGAACCCCTTCTCCGACGCACCCTTTGAAGCCGATGAACGGCCGGGATTGTTGCCGAGAGGAAGGGGACTCTGGTTCGACGAGAAACGAAACAGAAAAGGTAAAAAAAGCTTTCGATCTCTTTTTTTAACATGCAATAGTGATGGGTGATATACCTGAAATGCTCTGGTTGTGGTATTGCTTTTCGTGCTTCGTTTACGGGAGTTTCACGAATCCCTTACAATGAAGCCGTCGATTCGGTTTTATAGCCGAAAAATCGAAGCTTTTTACATTTTGGTTAATATGATGAAAATAGCTCATTGGTTCGTATTGTGTTTTTGGCCGGATTCATGCAAGGCTCTGTCATTCTGTTCTGATTTCGTCCTTCCTTTTTCTTTTTGTTTTCGATTTCTATTTTTCCTTTATTTGATGCTGACTCTCTTTTCTTTGTTGCATATTGTACGATGATCGACGTGGCCGACGGATCGGTCGTTGGAACGGGCGGGGGCGACGTGGCGAGTGCTCGAGGAATCTGGAGAGGCGGGCGTGGGCTTCACGCGCGCGAGTGGGGAGCTGATGCGTCGCGCGTGGGCGCGTGCTGCATCTCGTGGCATCCGGACCGTCAGATCACATTCTGATCTAACGGCTCAGCTTCATGGCGGCGCGAGGTCACCAGATGGGCGTCTAGGGTTTCTCATGTCTTCACATCTGGACCGTTGAAGCCCTCCTGATCTTGCGGCTGTGATCTAGGCGACGCATGACTCATCAGTGCTCATCTAGGGCTTCCTTTTCATGGCTTCATCTGGGCCGTCAGATCTGATCAGATCTGACGGTCGTGGCTGCGGCGGCTGCATAGACAAAATATAGCAATTAGGGTTTCTGTTTAATGGGTGTTGGGCCCAAAACGGGCTTTTAAATATGTATGCTTTAAACTGTAATGGACTTTAGAAATAACTTTGGGCTTTTATTATACATATGGATTTTATTTATTTAATATTGGGCTTATTTATATTAATTTTTGTCTCCAGATTTGTTAATAATAATAATAATAAGATGGTAAGGATATGATAAGGATAATAATAATAATATAGTACGGTGGTAAGATAATATGTGATGTTAATAATAATAATAATACTAATGATATAATAATGATAGGAGATAATAAATAATAACATAATAACATAGTAATTATAATAATATAAGATATGATAGTGGTGTTAATAAATATAATACTGGTAACAGTTATAATGATGGTAATAAACATAATGGTAATAATAATAACAGTCCTTGGTACAAAATGATAATAAATGGGATAGATAATAGTAATGGGTAGAAAATAGTATGTATATATTTATGTATTAATCAAACAAAGCCCAATGTGAATAAACAAAGCCCACTCTTATTTAAGCATATTTAAGGGCTAATCAGCCCGGACAAAATTAGTGATTACATAAACTCTAGAGATCTAAAAAAAGAAATACATCCCTTTGCTAAAACGAATGAATAAATGCTACAACATATATATAGAAGGGCGCTCCGCTTTGTTATAGCATCCAATGTTAAAAAGAGAGAGAGAGAGAGAAATAAAGTTTTGTTATAGCATATGAGCGAATGAAAGTTGTCACGGGATGACTCTACCTACTAGCTCGGGGGTGAGAGGTTTGCTCTCTGCTCATCTAGAGCTAAGGACGATAGGTATGATGAGCTGACACCCTTCGTAGTAGAAAACCTATATCTTTGGGAGTCTAAAATTTAGAAAAGAGCTAGAGAACATGGTTAGGGTATAACTAGGGAGCTTCCTTGAAAATTTGGCTTACTAGCTTAAGTATAGGAGGAAGGCAGTCACACACACACGCACACAGCTTAGTCCTAAGGAATGTTCTTAAGAATCTCCCTTCTAGTTGTTTATATTTTAATTTCCTATGCCGTTTCTGAGGACTGAGATTTTGCCATAGAAATTCTCTAGGGTAAATCTTTGCCATAGTATTTTTTGTTCTGTTCTACTCATTGCTTGAGGACAAGCAATAGCTTAAGTTTGGGGGTATGATAACTACATGAATATCCTTGTTTTTATACCTTTTTGCTATAGCATTTGCCTGTTCTTGAGCCCATATCATAGCATTTAGACTGCATTTAGGCTACATTTTCTTCTTTTGGGTGCATCTTTACTTTTGCTGGTTATTAGTCCATGTTGAGGGGTACTGCTCGGAAGGTTGGTTTTGTGTTTGATGGTGTGCAAGAAAGAAGTCATGAGAGAAAGCTGGCGCCAGGAATTGCTATAGCATAGTGGAAGTGGATATTGGCCAACACGTGAGCTGGGAGAAGCACGTGAGCTGCAGAAGCACGTGAATATGCAGAAAATAACAACCTAACATGTGCAGCAGTCGGTACCCACCTGCAAATGTCCTCCTTGTCCCCTCGTGGCAGAGCTATTCGGTGGATATTCCTTGGGATTATCAATGAATCTTTAGGGCACAAAACCCTAGAGCCTCCACTATATAAAGAGGAAGAGAAGCTTAAAAAGACATATATAGGTGAGAGGCGGAAGAGAGCAAAGGGAGAGAAAGTTGCAAGGAGAGAGAAGGGTTCTTCTTCATCTTCTCCAACTTGGTGTCCTCCATCGTTGAAGCTCCAAGGATTGGCCTCACCGGCCTCGAGAGAGGCAGTGGGCCTAAGACAGTCGAGCAGTCCATGGCGGAGAGGGAGTTTACCTTTCTTTCCAACGCTTTAGCATTTCCTTTACATATCTTTATCTTTGGCGATGTTATCGCAATGATACGTTGGATAATATTGCCCAGCCACGAACTATTTTAGGTGGCTTGGGTTTGATGGATGATTTTATTTTAAGTACTTTTTAATGCATGCTATAGCTTTGTTAGTGTTTATCATGTTCTATGCTTTGCTTATGCGTTTTATTTCCTTAAAGTTGTAAGAGCCCTCGAGAGTTTGTCGTTCTTTAAGTGTTTGTTGAGGTTAGTAATCGAGAGAGCTAGCCTTCGAACCTCCATAAGCAATGAAGTGACTGTCGAGAGGCAGACTCTAACCTACCTTAGAGATAAGTGATAGGTTTCAAGGGCTAAGAAGGATAGTTCTTGAAGGGTAGGGGAGTGTTAAGAGTTTACGCTGAGAGGTATGACTGTAGCATTTCTGACTCCTAGTTTCCTGGCTATAGATAGTTTAGGAACACTTTTAGCAAATCCCGCCTAGCATAGAAGATAGCTGGAGGGCCTTAGTATCATTAAGAAGCTTAGTATCATATTGCTATCTCATCTTTCTTTGCACTGTTTTGCTACAACATTATTTTACACCATCTCTTTTACTACATCATTATCATCTGCAAAAATTTCAATCAATATTGTTACAGCAAACCGTGAATACCTCCAACCCCTGTGGAGACGATACTCACTCACTTTATTACTCGTTCGACGTGTATACTTGCACCATATTTGCGTATCATTTATAGTACACTACACGCAACCGAACAAATGCCAAGTGCATTCATAATGAAACGAGAGAACACATTGTTGCTATAGAGTCTCATCTTATGGGCACAACTTTTCGAGTCGATCAAGATGTTATTTGTAAAGCTTTTGTTTTTGAAAATATCAAGATTGATGATGAGAATTCCTTAGGTCATGGTCCTTTAGGTTCAGTCAATGTTTTAAATGCTCATGACCGTATTCTGCATCTTATTATTTCATGGTTTTTTCGTCCATCAGGTGGAAAATTTTCAACTATCCATCAAGTTGGCGATTTTTGGCTGAAGTGTTTTCATGAGGGTAAGAGCCCTAATATTTGTCAAATCATGTTTGCCGACCTTGTTTACATTGTTCAACAATGTCATACTGATCAAGTCAAGTCCTTTTACTATTCTACGATGTTGAGTCACTTGTTCCACTCCCTTAAGATAGATTGCACCCATGACTATCCCGAACCCCTTGGCCTACCTATAGATGAGTGTTCCCTCACGCGTGCTCACTTTGCTTATGTCAACAATGAATGGGTTCGTGTCCCTCGAGCTCTTCGACAAGATGTTCAAGCTGATGCTCCACAAGCCCCTCAAGGCTCTCAAGGTGCTCCTATTGTTTCCTCCTCCATAGACACTCATGACATTCTTTAATGAGAAATTCACAAACATGGAAGTCGGGTTTGCATCCATTGGCACTCGATTCACATCATTGGAAGATCGAGCCAACGATCTTGATACTCGCTTCACATCTTTGGAGGATCAAGTCAAAGCCATTGCTCTTCAACAAAATTCCATGGATGTCTCTCTCACCGCTTTTCATGGTGCTTCGCTTAATCAATCTAGGAGGCATCAACTGAATCAAGATGATGAGGATAAAGAGGACGAATATGACGATGATGGTGGGAATGAGTAGTTATGCATATCATCACATATCATTTAGTTTTATTGTTTATACACCTATCTTTTAGAACTCTATGCTTTTCTTTATGTTGTTAGGATTTGAAGTTTAGATTTATGTCTTTGAACTATTTGTTGCTTTAAATTCTGAAGTTTGCAATTGAATTCAATAATATTTTGTTGCTATTATCCTACCTTGTGCTTTTATGTTTGATCTAACAAAAAGGGGGAGAAGTATTATATAGAGCACATTTTGAAAACTTGAAACTTAACTTTAGAAACCTATCTCAAATTAAGGGGGAGTAAGTTTTTCAAAGGTTTCAAAACTTAAAAATTTATATTTGGTTTTGTTATATCAAAAAGGGTGAGATTGTGAAACCAAAATTGGTTTTGATATAACAATTTAACTTATGGACTAAATTGTAAAACAATAATTTTTTAAGTATTTTCAAAGACTTACATTTTGACAAGCCATTTTGAACCAAATATTATTTCAAGTCAAAACATACTTAAGGTTCGATTTTCACTAAATCTTTTCATGAGTTTTCAAGCCAAACTTCAACAAAACGCCTAGGCGTATCGATACGGTTTTTCAACACTATAATTTTAATCGTTCATAGTGTACCGATACGGTCTAATCTCGTATCGATACGATATTCATCTAGGCAAGACTTTAAGCTATAGCGTATCGATACGCATCGAAATTGTATCGATACAGTTTTCATATTAAAATAATCTTTTGCTATAGCGTACCGATACGACATGTCACCATACCGATATGATATGCTTACCTTTGCAAAATCCTTGCATTTAATTTTCGAACGTTGGCTTGTCAGTTAATTGGAATCTAAAATTTTAAATGACCGTTGAACGGTATCGATACACCCTGTTTTTCAGTCACAACGACTCTTTCTTCTTTGAGACAAGTACCGATACGCCCACGAGCCGTACCGATACGATAGGTTGTTGAGGAGCATTTATTGTGGGAAATTGCAGCCCAACGGCTCTATTGATGATCTCAACCACCAAAATGGTTAGAAATCAATGTAAGGGTATAAAAACATGTCTCAAATGCTACAACAACAACTATTGAGCCTTCAAGCAACATCAAAGCACTCAAATCCAAACTTGTTCATTTTAGAGTCAAATCTTTATACCCAACTCCATTGTGATTTTCATTGTAATTTTTATTGTGAGTTTGAGGAGTGTTTGATTGTAATTAGGTAAACATTATCCTAAGAGATGCATTTGTAAAGTTTACCAAAAACCCTTCTTTGTAAGAGTGAGTGGATTAAGCTTTGGGTAGAAAGCTTAATCAAAATTGTAAGGTTTTCTCCTCATCCAAGAAAAGGGGAAGAAACTATTAGTGGATTGGTTGAAACTCTTTAGTGGGAGCTAAGGTAGTGGATGTAGAGTTCATTGGAGAACTTGAACCACTCTAATTGCCTTGTGTCAACTTTTTATTCTTCCAAGTTCCACCTTCAAATTTTTAATTGTCAATTCACCCCCTCTTAGCCATTTGCAATTGTTTGATCAACTCAACAACTATGATGTTGATCGTCGACCGCCAATAATTTCTATATTTTTTATTTTCTTATAATTAAATCTATTTTGTTTTTTTTCACATACCTTGTTGCATTTTCTTCTATCTCTGTGACACATTTTATTTTTGTCTTTATGACAAGTTTTCTGACTATTTTTACAAATGTTTGGTGTCGTTCAATGACTCTCACAGCTTTGTTTTTATTCGTGTTTGTTGGTGATCTTGGATAGTTAGATCTCCTTTTGGGTTGTTGGTCGATGTAATCATAACTGTGTAGCGGATCGTCGCCTTTTGAAATAGGCGTGAAGGTGGTTATTAATTTTGAAGATTTCATCTAATTCGTGTTTTGACAACTCCCCAGTGGCCCTTCTTACAATAAACTACAAAGATTTTCTTTGCCGTAAAGAAGAAGTGTTTGATATAACCGGTGCAACGTTTATTTTTTTTAATCTATTGTTTTCTTTTTTATTGTTTTTTGGATGTTTTAAAATCTTTTATAGGTTATGTTTTTGCAGAGACGAAACTATGTATAGGTGGGGAGAGACAATCGCCCCCACTCTTGAAGAAATTTTTTTTCCAGTTTTTTTCTCCTATATAAATTTTTTAAAAAATTAGTTTTTTTTATAAATTTACCTCCACTTTCAAACATTTATATTTTGCCTTTCAAACCTTAAATCTTGGCTCTGTTTCTATATTCTTGTTCTACTTTTATTTATAAATAAACTTGTATAGTTGATGCGTACAAAATATAAAAGAAACCAATTATATATTTGGACATATGGCAATCAAAGACCCATTAAAATATTGTTTTTAATACGATATAATTTGTAAAGATAAAGTCTGCATCTACACTCAAAACATTCATCATCATTTCAAACATGCTTAGCCCCATCCCTTATTACTACTTTTTTTTATCACTTTCGAACTGGTTCTTATTCTTTAATAATTTTTTAATAAATTTTGATTTCAAATTCATCCGGTAAAAATTAACATTTTGTTATCTAGCTTAAAGAATATTTAACTTTTTTTTCAAGAAATCAAATTTCTTAAATTTAGTGTCCAATCAAATTAAATGATAGGTGTTTTACGTTTAAAATTCGTGAATTTTCCTCCCAACAATATCATTTATAATGTTTGAGCCTGAATCATTTCTTTAGGAGAGTAATGTGTCTTGTCATTGTATCTGACCCCTGTTAATGGTTTAATTTTAATTTTTAATAACAAATTGAAATATATTTTTAAATTTGTTTATCTATTGTTTTGGGGTGAAAATGTTTGAAAGGGTGAGGCGGGCGCGGGCTTTGCTTTATCGCCAACTCATCTAACATGCATAATGCTCAACTCCAAAGTCTCACCAAAAAACTTAAAAAGCTAAAAAGAAATATACTTCAAATGGAACTCATTAAATGATCCCAAAGGCAAAAATTGACGTATGTCTCGCTTATAAATGTTTTGAATTTGAGTAGTGTAATTTATGGGTGTATATGAATTTATTTAAATTTAAAATCGAACTAAAATATTATTTTATAAATGAATTAAACTACTAAAAAGAATATACTTCAAATGTACGTAGACCAAATTATTATACATTTTAAATTTAAAGATTATTTATGGATTGAACCTAACAAGTGGTCATAGTAGAAAAATAGATGATGTTTATTTTAGGAGGCCCGAGTTCAATCACTTTATTTGCAAAATGTGTGTGCATTGTCAGAAAGTTGATGTGTTTTATTTTATCACTTATATTTTATTTAATTTTTTAGTTGAGTCGAGTTTATAAATTTTAAGTCATATTATTTGAGTTCCATTTCAAATTTAATTGTAAATATTTACTGATCAATTTAAATGGCTTTCTATAACCATACATGATATATATATATTTCTTCACATTTTTCTGACAAATGTGAGTAAAATTTGTAATATTATTTGATAAATCTAATATCTTCCAACATTTGATAAATCTGACAAATGTGTGCATTGTCAAAGAGTTGATGTGTTTTATTCTATCACTTATATTTTATTTAATTTTTTAGTCGAGTCGAGTTTATAAATTTTAAGTCATATTATTTGAGTTTCATTTCAAATTTAATTGTAAATATTTACTGATCAATTTAAATGGCTTTCTATAACCATACATGATATATATATATTTCTTCACATTTTTCTGACAAATGTGAGTAAAATTTGTAATATTATTTGATAAATCTAATATCTTCCAACATTAGTTTTAATGAATTTGCAAAGAAAGGGATTACATTGAATAAAATACAAAGTTGAGAGGTTAAATTGTAAAAAAATACAATTTAAACTTTCGAGTTATTCAAGTCTTATTTTATAACTCAAACTTCATTTGAATTTTTTTTTGAATTAAATCAAGTTTATAAAATTTAATTTAAATCAAATCAAGTAAAATTTATAAAATTTAAATTGAATAAAAAAATTAATTTTTCAATCGAGTTTGATTTTACTCACATTACCTTTAGTGCAAATTTAAATTAATGTTTGGTTGATTTGTATATGATGTATTCTATTATCTAAGCATGTATGTATTACAGAAGGTATAAATAGCATACATTTGATAGAGGTGGTATTTAATATGTTGTACTATTTAATACATAATTTGTGTGATATTTATCATTAAGGTAAAGGTAGTATTTATTTAACAAATAATTTTGCCCAGTTTTATGATAATTTTAAATTAATTTGTCAATTATATCGCTATACTATTTTTTCACGTATTTACATCGTTGTAAATATATTAACTATTTTTCACGTATTTACATTGTTGTAAATACGTTCACTATTTTTTACGAATTACATCATTGTAAATATGGTCACTATTTTTTATGTATTTACAACTATGTAAATACGCTAATTATTTTTCATGTATTTACACTATTGTAAATACATTCACTATTTTTCACGCATTCACATCGATGTAAATATTTTTTTCTTGTATGATCTCGAATGACTAATTTTTTGTGTTAATGGTTATATGAAAGTGTCCAAATTAGGGGAGGTTGAAGAGACCGGCAGGGGCCACACCCCCATTTTTTTAAGAAAAATGTAAAAAAAAAAATTATAAGTTTGTATAATGGTAAAACTATTATTTAGTCTCTTGAAAAATACATAATTCATTGTTGGCCCCCATAAATTTAGATATTTTTAAATGTCCCTCTATGAATCAAGTTGAGTTACGCACATGATCCAAATTATGTTTTTAGTTTACAATTATGGTTGTAAATTCTCATTGTAATTTTAGATATTTTCTTTTTTAATAAAATTAACGACTTTTATAAAAAAAATATTTGATTGTCAATGGTATTTAAATCATATTAGCGTTTTTCGATTCCAAAATAAAACGTTGATGGTTAAAGTGCTTTAAAAATGAATAAGGGCCAAAGTGACTATCCAATCAAATGTTAGGAATATTTTTTGACATTATACCCATAAAATATTGTCGAGGTTAAATTAAAAAACTTTTTTTAACTTGAAAAATTGTACATTTGAAGAATGTTTAGATGCTGGAGGTATTTTTTGAGTTGGCACTTGTATAAACTTTGTCGGCGTGATTGGCGTGTGTAGGTTCACCATATACGTCGTTTTGGGAATCAGATTGTTGATGCTCTTGCTAAAGCTGCAAGATTTGATAGTCTTGAAGTTGCTCTTTTCGAGCATCCGTCGACAGATGTTAGTACTGTTTTACTATTAAATAGTTGTAATAACTCTGGTTAATTGGTATTGGTATAGTATTGGTTGTTTGTTTTGGTATTAGCACGTGTACTCTTTTTCCTCCATTTAAAATTAGAGAGATTTTTTAATGAAGCATGTACTAATAGCTCCATGTATATGATTTTCTTTGAATAAAATCATATCTTTTCACCCAAAAAGTGTTTAGAGAGAGAAAAAATGGGAAGTTCTAGGGAACAACCTTTAAATACAGGCTAAAAAACGGCAGATCTGTTTACCGGGTAAAAAGCGGTACACAAATTGTACATGAAGCAGTAAACAAATTGGTACAATTTTGTAATAGAAGAATGTATATATCTTTTTATTACAAAGATGCACTGTTTACTGGGTAAAAAGCGGTACATATTTATTACAAATCATGTACATAAATCCTTACAAGTTTGTAACACAAAAATGTATATACACAAAATGTTACATGGTAAGAAATTGTGTACATACACAATTTGGTACAAGGAAACATAATTTGGTACAATAATAACAAAGATTTGTGTATATACACTAATTAGTACAAAATGTACACAAATTGTTACAATTTTGTAAGAGAAAAAGGTACATACCTTTTTTAATACGCTATTTCACCAAGGGGCATCCATACCACCTTTAGGTGGTATCGATGCCGGTTTGGCAGACAAGAAAAAATTAGTACATTTATACAAAATGAGTATGTACACAACTTGTTACAAGGAAACACAATTTGGTACAATAATAACAAGGTTTTGTGTATATATACTAATTAGTACGAAATATACACAAATTGTTACAACTTTGTAAGAAAAAACGGTATATACATTTTTTAGTACGAGATTTTACCAAGGGTCAAAATGGCTCATATGGTTGTAAGGATTTTGTACATACACAATTTGGTACAAGAAAACACAATTTGGTACAATAATAATAAGGTTTTGTGTATATACACTAATTAGTACGAAATATACACACATTGTTACAATTTTGTAAGAAAAAACGGTATATACCTTTTTTAGTACGAGATTTTACCAAGGGTCAAAATGGCTCATATGGTTGTAAGAATTTGTGTACATACACAATTTGGTACAAGAAAACACAATTTGGTACAATAATAATAAATATTTGTGTATATACACTAATTAGTACAAAATGTACACAAATTGTTACAATTTTGTAAGAGAAAAAGGTATATACCTTTTTAATACGCTATTTCACCAAGGGGGCATCCATACCACCTTTAGGTGGTATCGATGCCGGTTTGGCAGACAAAAAAAAATTGGTACATTTATACAAAATGTGTATGTACACAACTTGTTACAAGAAAACACAATTTGGTACAATAATAACAAAGGACATCGATACCACTTAAAGGTGGTATCGATGCGGGTTTGGTAAACATGAAAAAAATGGTACATTTGTTATACAAAATGTGTATGTACACAAAATATTACACAATGTGCATATACACAAATGAGTACAACATGTACACAAATTGTTACAATTTTGTAAAAAAAAATGATATATACCTTTTTAAATGGTCATTTCACCAAGGGGGCATCCATACCACCTTTAGGTGGTATCGATGCCGGTTTGACAAACAAGAAAAATTTGGTACATTTATACAAAATGTGTATGTACACAACTTGTTACAAAGAAACACAATTTGGTATAATAATAACAAGGGGCATCGATACCACCTAAAGGTGGTATCGATGCTGGTTTGGCAGACATGAAAAAATTGGTACATTTGTTACACAAAATGTGTACGTACACAAAATATTACACAATGTGCATATACACAAATGAGTACAAAATGTACACAAATTGTAACAATTTTGTAAGAGAAAATGGTATATAGATTTTTTAATATGCTATTTCACCAAGGAGGCATCCATACCACCTTTAGGTGGTATCGATGCTGGTTTGGCAAACATGAAAAAATATGCTATTTCACCAAGGGGTATCGATACCACCTTTAGGTGGTATCGATGCTGGTATGGCAAATATGAAAAAATTGGTACATTTCTGTTCTTCAATTTCCCTTTTATCTACGGATCCTTTTTTCGAGAATTTTTTTTGGGCTATTTCTATTCTTCTGCAGACTTCCAATGATGATTTTTTTCTTTTTCTTAATTAACTTAAAAAAATATCTGCAATTTCTTTAGGTCGTGCTCAAGAAGAATGGACAGACGCGTCAATGGCGGGAGGGTTTTTTTTTTGTTTTCTTTAGTAGCACAATTTGCTCGTCCAGGTTCCCATGCGAGTTAGAATTCATCGAAGACCCCATCGTTTCTTCTCTTATAACCTTAGATTCCGAAATTTTTCCCTCAAAATGAGAATTATTCAAGAGATTTCTGGAAAGAGAAGTAGAAAAGCGTAAAGAAAAAAAAGAAATGAAGCGTTGGTGAAGAGCCAATGCTTTTGTGAAAGATAAAGACGAAAACATAAAGGTTACCGGTTTACCGGGTAATTTTTTATTTACTTATTTTTAATCCAACGGCCACTATAAAAGTGACTTTATCCAATGGCCTAAATTAAAGGTTGGTAATTAGTTGGTATTTAAGCCGCCTGTTTTTAGAATTGCCCATAAAAATCTATAGTACTAAAGGGGAGTTCTCACCAAATGCTGACGACTTCCATGGGTAGAGTGAGAATATTGGATAGTTGTTTCTATTTTAGAACTAAAATGTAGAAATATAAATTATATTATTATAGTGACTAAAATGAAAATTTTAAAAATTTGACACAAAACTCACTATTTGAGGGAGTAAATTAAAGTAAATCTTTTAATTTTTAAATTATAAAGTGAGTGTAAAACTTTGAAAGATCATAATTTGAGTTCTAGTGTTCAATTCGGGCGATTTTTTATTTGAATTCACATGACTTTTTAGGCCCACACGTTGATAAGGGGACATAGTATTCGTGTCGTTGTTTTTATCTCGAAAAACATCGTTTTAGTCTTTAATTTTAAAATTTTCAATTTTTATCATGATTAAATTTTCAATTTTTCTATACAAATATATATCATTATTCATAAAGATTCCATATATGTGCTTTTAATGTATTATAGAAATTTCCACTTTGGTCTCTTTAAATTTAATTTCCCGTCAATTGAGTCCCTATAATTTTACCAAGGGACCAAAATGAAAATTTTCAGAATGCAATCGACACAGTTTCAAAATATATTTTAATTGCACAATTACGGTGAATTTGTGTCGATTTTTGAAAATTTTCATTTTAGTCCCTCTATTTTAATTCTTTTCATCTTAATCTCAAAAAAAGGGGCCCAAAAGTCATAGACAACTCTTCACCCATGGAAGACATCTCTAGTCGAAGACATATCCCTTTGATAGTGTAGAAAATGATCCATTTTCTTAAATAATTTTTTTATATGAAGTGTTATTATTATTTTTAAATATTAAATAATTTTGGGATTGAAATAATTACAAAACAAAGTTAAATGTTTGATTGAAATGGCATCCAACACATTTATGAAGAGATGGGGGTACACGCTGAAGCACCAAAATTCACAAGCTCCGCCAAATTGTTTTTAATTAGAATTTAGAGGAAAAAAGGAGAATCCATTCCCAGGGCCAGGTGAGAGCGAGTCCTAAACCATTCCCAAACGCACATTCCCATTTCCCTTGATAAAGTTGGGAAAATGACTACCTTTTACGCCCACTCCCACCCGTTTCCCCATCCCTCAGGGAACTCACAACTCTTTCAAATTTAGCCAAACACTCTTCGCCAACCCCATTTCTTTCACCTTTGCTTTTAGATTCAATTTCTTTCACCTTTGCTTGTTTCCCCCCCAAGGTGATGGGGGAGCAGAAGAGTCACACCAATAACCGCTGGAACTGGGAGGTCAGTGGCTTCGAGCCCCGCCGTTCCTCGCCGGAGGAGCTTCCCAGGCCCAGTGTTGCGCCGTTGATGCGACGCTACTCGATCTCCGCGGCAACGCCGTCTTCGATGCTGTCGCCCTATCCCTCGGAGTTTCCTAAGCAGGCTTTGGCTTCTAAGGTGCTGCGATTGAAGGATAAACTTAAGGTAACAGTAAAAATCGGCTTTAGATTCTCAAGTTGAAGATGTCGGTCTAGTCTAATGTGATTTTAGCTAAGCTCCCATTTTTACGAATCAACATGCAGTGTCTTAAGTAATTTGTTTTAATCTCTCAATTTTAACTAATAAAACTAGTATCTGCTTTCTTTTATGTAATTTTCTGTAAGATTACGTATTTTGGGAAATCGATCCAAACTTAAATGGAGGAGCTCAAAACAGTACAGAGTTTTAACAGCGAATTAGATTTTAGATTATGATGAACCATGACTTAAGTCATCAGCTTCTAGCGTTAGAATTTGATAAAGTGCACGGGAATGTACATTGTGGTTCATGTAGAAAACTCAGTCAGTTGAGAATGTTTAATGATGGTATCAGTCTTGTTACACAAGCTTCTTAAGATATTTGAATGGACTTTTTGATCCATAAATGGATGAAAAGAAAGTTCCCTGCCCATCGTATATGGCAGTTTTATAATAGTTCTGTTGTAAACTTGTAATGTTGAATGAATTTTGACATGATATATGTGCTGGTCTAGAGGAACAACAACTTGATTCATTTGTCATTACCAAACAAATGAAATAGCTGGCTGACAGTTCAAAAGTTGGTTAATCTAATACTAATATCTACTCCTAGGTCTGATTTATTTTTATTTGGAGATCATTAATGGATTTGGTTAAGGTTTTCTGATGTGATACTTGTTCTTGACTCTATAAATAAACAAGCTTCTGTGTTATTATGCTAGTTTTGTTGTCTCTCCTTGATCTGCAAAGATAGCTACGGATTAGGTGATTGCTAGGGGAAGTTGGTCATGAAATTTAGAGTGAATAAAGCTTTTGGCTCTTTTCCTATGCATTCAAGTTTAATAAAAGAACTTTTTTGGAAATTCGAAACTTCTCTGGTCATTTCTGATGTCTAAAAGAATGATTGGTAACATGTGATGTCTTCAATGTGAGAAGCTCTTTTGGGGTTAAAGAAGAATTATTTTGGGTCACATGTGGGCTTTAATATGTAGTGATCTAGTATGCATTCTGCATTTTGTCATTGCAGTATCTTTTGTTTGACGCCGTTTGTCATTTTTACATTAATTTGGCAGCTTGCAAAAGAAGACTACTTGGAGTTGCGACAAGATGTTAGTGATCTGCAGGAATATTCAAATGCTAAACTTGATCGAGTTACACGTTACTTAGGTGTTCTTGCAGAGAAAACTCGTAAGCTAGGTAAGATATTAGGTTTAGTGGCAGTTTGATTGGGTTACATTGATGAATTCCTTATGCTTCAGCTATTTTAGTGCTTGGTTTACATGTCTAATGGATTATTACAAAGACGCTTCTCTGGAGTTTGGTTTACTTGATCACCTTGCAATTTTTGGAAGTAACTGCACTACCCTGTCCAGTTGCCTGTGTTCTTTTGCTCATGAGAGGAATTTTGGGATAAAGTTTTTAAGAAAAGAGTTAAAGGTGCATTATGTTGATCCCTTGTCCAAAAAAAACATAGGGCATAAAAATATGCTTTTAAAAGAAGCACTAAGAAAAATAAGGAGAGCAAAAGAAAAGAGTTGTTTGGTTAAAAACAGTGAAGAAAAAAAGCATTTTCAATATTTCCTGCTTGCATATTGCAGGAGTTGTGTCACCCTTGTCTTAATACCTTTTGAGAGCTTCTTGCTAAAGAATGGAAATATAGCCACAAGGTGAGTTAGAATCTGATAACATAATAAATGGTTGGTAATATGGATTTGGTAATCAACCAAAGCGTAATGAGGGTCTTTGGTTTTCCCACAGTTTTATGCATTTGATGTTAATTGGTGTAGGTTTGTTTTGTTAGGTTTCTCCTCAATATTTTTTACTTTGATAGGATCATTTAAGGATTTGTATTCTGTTCGATAATAAAAAGAAAAAGTAGGGAAAAAGCAAAGTGAAAAGCATTATATCTTAAAAATATAGATTACCACAACTTGATAAAATATTTGTATACTCCAAATGGTTATAGTGTTGCCCCTTCTTCTCAAGATTCTGTTGATGCTGGGTTCTATTACTTCTATTGATGGTTATAAACTGTCTCTAAATATAATTGGCAGATCAATTTGCCATTGAAAGTGAGGCTAGAATATCTCCGTTGGTCAATGAGAAGAAAAGGTTGTTTAATGACTTATTGACAGCCAAAGGTACTTTTCAACTTTGTGCTTTCTGAATAATTTCTCCTTTCTTTCCTTCAGATTTTCTGATATTTACTAGCATATATTGTTTTAATCTGCTTTTCATGTTTATGCTGAGTTAAACGACTATGCTAGTACTTTTCTTTGAGAAACAATATTATTTTTTTTCAGGAAACATAAAGTTATTTTGTCGGACAAGGCCACTTTTTGAAGATGAAGGTCCTTCGATTGTTGAATTTCCTGATGAGTGTACTATTCGTATAAATACTGGCGACGATTCAATCTCCAACCCCAAAAAAGATTTTGAATTTGACAGAGTTTATGGACCTCATGTTGGACAAGGTTAATACTATCTTGTTTATTAATTTAAGAAAGAAGGAATTGACCAGAGTTTGTGAATCTGATTTACTTTCTTGTTGCTGGTAGTTTTTGTACATGTTGGTTGAAACAAGTATTTATTGACCTACATTTCTCTGCAGCGGAGCTGTTCAGTGATGTTCAACCATTTGTGCAATCAGCTTTGGATGGGTATAATGTTTCTGTATTTGCTTATGGACAAACTCGGTCAGGAAAGACACACACCATGGTTGTTTCCCTATATTTTTCTCTTGCACTATGTCTATTCATCTATCTATAAAATTAAAACTAGAATTACTATGCGTTTCCTTTGGATGGATGGGTGAATTACCGTCTTATTAGATAGTCTTCGTTTTGTTTTAAATTTCATAATATGCTTGATACTTTAATTTGATGGTTAAGATATTTATGCTTGCCAGTACTGGTACTCACTTTCTCCCATAGAGCATCTTGTTTCACTGGTTGTGCTTTTTTTTAGGCTTCTCAAATACATCGATCGCTTCTACTTCTTTCAATTTTTCTTATTTTAAGAGTTTGGTGCATTTGGCTTGTCTGTCTGTATAATTAGAATTAGTCATTACTTTAGACGGGTTGATGGTTCATCATTGTTCATATGATAACCCTTCAAATCCCCCTCCCTCCTGATTGCTATTTTTTTCTTTCAAACTAAATGACCAGGATATTCAATTCCTGATTAGAGTTGTTCACTTTGATTAGAGAAGCACCTTACTTAATAGGAATTTTATGTCTATTCATGGCTAATATTGACCTATCTTTTATCTCAGGAAGGATCCAACCATGATCGTGGCTTATATGCTCGTTGTTTTGAGGAACTATTTGATTTAGCCAACTCAGATTTAACTTCAACTTCTAAATTCAATTTCTCTGTCACAGCCTTTGGCCTCTATAATGAACAGGTTTCTTAACTGTTCTCACTGTATTCTCACATTTTATTGGCTATCTCAATATCTCACTTTTGGTTTTGATTGTTGAATTTTCATTCCAATGTGGTAATATGGAAGTGTACTAATGATGGATGATCCCTCAAATGTCCATAGATAAGGGATTTGCTCTCAGAATCAGGGAGTACTTTACCAAAGATACGGTTGAAGTTACCAGAACCTTCCGTAGAACTTGTCCAGGACAAAGTTGATAACCCAGTGGACTTCTCTAAAGTCCTGAAAGCAGCATTTCAAAGCTGGCAAAGTGACACATCAAAGCTCAATGTTTCTCATTTGTACGGCTTAAATCCTGTATTTTCTACCCCTCTTTTATTATTAAATGCATCATGCATGGCATGCCATTAAATAAAGTTAAATCTAAGAAAATTGTATTTGTTCCTTTTTTTCTGAGATGCCTAATCCTCTATAAGTAATTCTTAAATATGTGTGTTTATGTTCAGTAGACCCACAATATCTACTTATTTGTACAAAATGTCTATTTGAGGAAATACATTTTATGTCAGACCTATAATTAGGTTTTTCAGTAGACCCTCAAATGTCTATTTGTTTCTCAATTTACAGTAGTCTTTTATGGTGTTCGAACTGTGTGTCATTCTGTATTTTATTTGTGGGATTTTTTTTGTTCCTTTTTCAGGATCATCACAGTGCACATATATTATAACAATCTGATCAGTGGAGAAAACTCATACAGCAAGCTCTCTCTTATTGACTTGGCTGGAAGTGACGGTCAAATTTTAGAAGAAGATAGCGGGGAGCGTGTTACAGACTTACTTCATGTCATGAAATCACTTTCGGCGTATGTCATCTTTACTATTCATTTTCTTTTATTGGTATAATATTTTCTTCTTGCTTAATAAGCACGGAAAACTGCATGTGTTGAAGTTTCCTTAGTGCACTGCTACCTTGTATTTGAGAAGCTCCTGGACTTGGACAGTATAATAAATGCATTCACACTAATTACTACTGAAACCTTTACCCTGAAAAAAGTGACCAGCTTTTACCCCTCTATGTCATCAGTTGACAAACTTGTTATCAACAAAGGTTGTTGTTGTACACATAGAAATAATTGTCCATTTACTTTTGTTTATGGATTTTTTTAACATTCTATAACATAAATGAAGATGAAATAGCCACTTAGGGATGTCGAAAGTGCTTTTATACACCCTCTTTTTTTAATTACAAAGGTTTTCTTTCTCTTTCATTTGGACTTGTGGCGCTTGTGCGCTAGTAGATTACTAGATTGTACTTATTATATAATGATGTATATGATATCTATTTTAGTTTTAGACTTGACTACCCATATTTCTGATTTCACTCTTACCATTTTGCCCTGTCGTGTTTTGTGTTGCATGTGTAGGTTGGGAGATGTTTTGTCTGCTTTGACCTCAAAGAAAGATGATATTCCTTATGAAAATTCAATGCTTACCAATATACTTGCAGACTCACTAGGTATCATTCTGCTTCTTATAATGTGAAATTTACTGGCACTGATTGCATGTAATGCTTTTGTATTTGACTCTGCTTTTCATGTATAGTTGTTTATTTGAAAATAATTTTGATGGAAATCTGCCTGGCTATGATAGCATGTCTGCTTAAAGGAGAATTTGTTGGTTTCATTGCCTTTTATTAGTGAAAAAAATGTGAACTTTAAAAGATAAGAATTAAGGGAAGGTATTACTGATGGATAGATATTCCCACTGATAAGGACAAAATATATAGTAATCTTCCCTAGCTTTTAAATATAAAAAGATTCGTCTCTTATTTCCAAGAGCTGCATGTTTTACCTTTATATTATATGAGAGTTATCTATTAAGCTCATCAATATGATTTCATAGGGGGTGTGTATTCGAACAAACCGAATGAAAAAATTTCGAGTTAGTTGAGTTGACAAATCATATTTTATCATCTTAACTCAAGTTGAATTTTTTTAATTGAGTAGAGTGAAATGAAATTCGAGTCGAATAAATTTGTTCAGAGTTATATTAAAAAATAGATCAATTTAAAATCTTGTGAATAAAATATTAAATTTCAAGTCAGCACATAAATTTAAGACCATATAAATTTGAAAACCCTTTTAAAGCAGAATAAGATACTTTGGATTTAATACTTTATTTGTTTTAAGGCCTCAGATTTATCATTTTGGAACAATTTTAAAATTTTTATATTAGTTTTTATAGATTTTTAAATATTTTTAAGAATTATATATATTATATTTTTTTTATAATCTTTATAAAATACTTGATTTTTATACTTTTTTTGAAGTTTTTTTTTGTAATTTTTGTTGAGGACCAATTTGTATATTTTTAAGTTGTCAGGGACCCAAATAGTATGTTTAGAAATTTGTAACTCAGACTCAGTTTGTTCGAACTGTAAAATTCAACTTAACTTGAACTCAAAAAATCAAATAACTTGATTAAAAAACTGATTAACTCGAAATTCATTTTTTTCCTAATATTTGAGTCAAATCATGTTTTACTCACCCTAATTTCAGAATCCTTGTCTTTTTCTTTCTTCCTAAACAGTGCAAAGTTCAGTGCATGGCTTTTCAAAATAACTTCCCATCATTTTAATATCATCTGCAAACTTTATTCAAACAGCTTCTTACTATACGTTATTTTTTCATTTTTTCTTGCCCCCCCCCCCCCCCCCCCCCCTCAAGACAGAAGAATCCTTAATATAATTTATGTACTAACACTTATGTTTTCTCATTCACAACGAAGACCAGGTCGCTGACCAAGTTATCAGCCGTTAAAAGTATCAAATTTATGAAAATGAAAATCTAGCGAGTGGTCTACAATAATATGGTGGTCTTATTGATGCAACTATCCTGCATCATATGTGCTGCTTTATGTTTCTTTTTCTCCTGAAAATTGCGATCTGTTACGGTTTCTTTTGTAATGCACAGAGATTTTGTTTGTGCCTATAACTTATTTAATTTTTTGAACCCAGGTATTTTTGTAATTCCGTTATTCTTCTTTTTGCAGGGGGAAACTCAAAAAGTTTAATGATTGTTAACATCTGTCCAAATGCTGCAAATCTGTCTGAGACATTATCATCTCTTAATTTCGCTGCACGAGCTCGAAATTCTGTACTAAGTCTTGGAAACAGGGATACTATTAAGAAATGGAGAGATGTTGTAAGTCGTTATTGATTTCTGAATTCACAGTTAGATTTTAACTTCAAACTTGTGTTGTATTCTTATTTAAGAAACTGGTATCTTTCTACAAGCATAATGAAGTCGGTAAATATATTTCAAGGAAGAAGCTTTTTATTTACTAGCAGTGATTATGCATGTTTGAAGGTCTGGCAAAGGGAGTGCTGATTATAAAGCCAAAAGCAACTTTAGGGGAATGAGATAAAAAAGACTAATAAACCTAGTACTAGTGCAACACTATTGAAGCTGAGAATTGTCTTGGTGTCAAATTAGTGTTTATTTTTCCCTCCTTTTTCTCAGAAATAAAAAGAATTACTTGCTGTAGCCCATAAGAAAACTAACTGGTATGTGCATTCTGCATTTATCAATTCTTTTGCTGGTGATACATTGAATTGTTAATCAAAGCTTATCTATTGGAATGTGCATCTTTATATCTTGCAATTATTCTTCTAGGCGAATGATGCACGTAAGGAACTCTATGAGAAGGAAAAGGAAATTCAAGATCTCAAACAAGAGGTTTTGGGACTAAAACAAGCACTTAAAGGGGCAAATGATCAGTGTGTCTTACTATTCAATGAAGTTCAGAAGGCATGGAAAGTTTCTTTTACTCTGCATTCAGACCTAAAGGTTCGTAATTTCTTTGTTGGTTTTCTTCGATTTTGCTGTGAGTTGAGCTTACCCAACAGGTTGACATGTTTTTGACATTTACCAGCTGGATCTTGTTTATTGCTAAGCATTATTTACACCCCTAGCGCTCTCTGTTTTTATTTTGTAGTGACGCCAGCCACCCTTTCTCCTTTCCTCTTGTCGTTGGACTTCCAACGATCTGTTGTTCCTTTTCTGTTTAAGTCGTAATGTGGCTGTCTTGTGGCCATTTCTTAATATGGCCATGATGCTTTAACTTTTTATGAGAATGACAGAATGGTTTAGATGGTATGCAGTCTTGGTTCTTCAATGTCTAGCAACATTCAAATCAGAAATGCATTTGTGTTTAGGGGTATTATGCAAGGTTCAAGGAATCGAAGTAGTTGGTGCTCCGTCCTTTTTTTCCCTTTTGAGGAGTATGGGAAATTGAACTATTGCCTTATAGGCTCTGCATTTAGATTTTGTTCTATGCACAGCAATTTCATGCTATCAAATTACTCTCAGCTTTGGCATGCGTCTTGCTGAACTATTAATTAGTTTTCCATTATGCAGTCTGAGAATGTTATTCTTGCGGACAAGCATAAGATAGAGAAGGAACAAAATGCTCAGCTCAGAAATCAAGTAGCTCAATTGCTACAGTCAGAACAAGACCAAAAGTTGCAAATGCAACAATATGATTCAACGATTCAAACATTGCAGGTTGGTTGTAGATCAAGACTCATGACTTAACTTTTATGTGTTTGTCTTTGTATGATTGTAGATATCCATGCGTATGCTTCTAGTGAAAAAAAAAAGAAAAAAACTGAGAATGATGAACTTGGTTTAAATTTGTCTTGGTTGTAGATCAAGACTCATGACTTAACTTTTATGTGTTTGTCTTTGTATGATTGTAGATATCCATGCGTATGCTTCTAGTGAAAAAAAAAAGAAAAAAACTGAGAATGATGAACTTGGTTTAAATTTGTCGTTCAGAAACGCACACATCTGTAGTTCTGTTTTCCAGATCAAGAGGTTTCATGTCTACATGGTTGATTGCCTTTGTAAGATGACCTTTCATAATGTAGGCAAAACTTAAAAGTCTTGAATCACAACTCAATGAAGCTAAATCCTCCGGCTCAGAAAAGGGGTCCGGAGTTTCAACAATATCAAAAGCAGCAGCAGATGGTGTGGATTCTTCAGCTGTGACTAAGAAGCTTGAGGAAGAGCTTAAGAAACGTGATGCTCTGATTGAGGTCTGCTAAACTTTCAATTAAAATCTTCGATTTTGTTGTTCTTTGTGTTTTTTATTAATTGATGAATTACTATTGCTAGAGGATATCCACTACTTCATAATTTACAATCATAATCTGTTGAATTTTAGGTGTGGATCTTATCTTTTTGTTGCATGTTTAAGTTACAATGTCAGAGGAGGTTGCTTGTTTTAAATTCTAGAAACAATGAAAATCCTGTATAAACTTACTGTACTCCTTTTACCCACTTGATCATTCCATCATATAAGATCATTCTATTAAATATGAGAATTTACCAGATTTTGTTACTGATCGACATTACCCTAATTTGATGCATCTTGTCTTTTGTAATTCTGCTGCAATCTTGTAATATTTATTGGGGGTGTAGACAAGGAATGCTGTGAAGGTCATTAATTTTTCAAAAAAGGTCAATCTTAGAATGTAAATGTGGAAAAATGGAGTGGGAGAAGACCACTCTATTTGAGATAAGTTGGAGTTATCATGAAAAGAGTACCTACCCTCTATTATTAAGCTAAAATGGAGTATTTTTTAGCTTAATAATAGCTGACAATCTCTTTGTTCAATAATTTTCCCTCGACAGATCAAAATGTTGAACATTTATCCAGAAAGTTGTTGTTGGGTTAGGGTAATATGGTTTTGACTTTTGAGTATCTGTTATTTCCTGTACACGTTTAAGAATTTTGACTGATAAAGTGTATGTAGAACAGGCTGAATTAGTTACTCCGCTAAAGGGAGATTAAGGAATTTTTCATTGCTTAAAAATTAGTAAAGCTGGAAAAATCAATTAAGCTTCAGTCCAAACAATCCAGTCAAATGTGATACCCATGGATCATTGATAGAAAAGTATCTCATTCCTTCAAGAGCTGTCAGATGGTGGCTCTGGAAGTATATCTTTGAATTCTGGCTGCTAGCTTTTCAAAAGTGTATCTCTTATTTGTTCTTGGAATGCTTTTTCTAGTCACTTGAATGATGAGACTTTCTCCCTATATTTTAGTTTTGTTCTTACATGAATTTTATTGCAAGTACAGAGGTTGCACGAAGAAAATGAGAAATTATTTGATAGATTAACCGAAAAAGCATCTACGGTCGGATCGCCTCAGGTAATCTTTTTATTTTAATTTTCTATATATCAAATCTGCATAATTGTAGTACTTTACTGCCTACGACTCAGATTAGCATCTATATTTAGCCTTGTTGTAACTTGTGTGCTCTTGTTCTGTTATTAATTTTTTGTTATAGGTTTATATTCTATTTTAGGTGTTTATGTATGTAAAATATTTTAAGATTCTGGGCTAAAGTACTGTTGATTCAGGTGCCGAGTCCATTATCTAAACAAACAGAAAATGCTCAGCCTCGAGACCCTGGGAGGTGCTACTTCAGTTCATTTTTGCCATAGCTTCAATTGTTCTTGATTCTAGCTATCTTCATAGCTAATTGTTGAACACATTTGTAATTGTGTTTAAACAGGAACGATAACAAGGGACGGTCCATGGATGGCCCTTTGCAATTGGCGTTGGACAAGACTGATGGCGCAGGTGCCTTGGTTAAAGCAGGTTCAGATAGAGTTAAAACTACGCCTGCTGGAGAATACCTTACTGCTGCACTGAATGACTTTGATCCTGACCAATATGATGGCATTGCTGCGATTTCAGATGGAGCAAACAAGCTTTTGATGCTGGTAAGCTTGAGAATGTGTTTAATTGTTTGGTCCAAACTAAGATTTGGTACCAAATAAGTCCAAAATTATGTGCTCTCATTCTAAAAGGGATAACATGGTCCTGCAATGTTTCATCCTTATGGATGAGGTCCATAGAAGCATAACCTATGGCTGTTTTTCTTTTGCAATGTTTTGTTTATTCAAGCTTCTTTATTTTGGATCGAAGGTTTGTTGAAAAAAGTGATGTTACCTTCTCTGCATTTATATTTTTTTGGCAGAAAACATGCATTTTTGTAGTTCTATATCTATTTAATGATTTCCTATCATTGGAAAATGCTGGATAGTATTTTAAGATTTGATAAAGTTTGTATATTTTCTAAAGACATGTATCCCTATTATCTTCCAACTCATTTGCCTTGAAAAGCTAGATTAATCATATCTCAATCTTCCTATGGTTCAATGTTAGGAGAAGTCAATTGAAATAACCATTAATTTATGCATACTGATTGTATCACTTGTTAAAATTCTTATATATATTTGGTAAAACCGTGGAGATGTACAAAATTTGACAGTTACGTTTATCTACAATGTTACAGGTCCTAGCAGCTGTCATTAAAGCAGGTGCTTCTAGAGAGCATGAAATACTTGCTGAAATTAGAGATGCCGTTTTTGCTTTTATCCGGAAAATGGAACCAAAGAGAGTAATGGATACCATGCTTGTTTCCCGTGTTAGAATTTTATATATAAGGTCTTTGCTTGCTAGATCGCCTGAGCTTCAGTCCATCAAGGTAACTATACACTGGATGCTGTTTTTTTTACTCTCAACTGTCTATATGCACTCATACCTTTATGTTGATGAATGTTAATTTCATCTTTCAATTTGTAGGTTTCCCCAGTTGAGCGCTTTCTAGAAAAGCCTAATTCAGGACGTAGTAGAAGTTCCAGCCGGAGTAGCAGTCCTGGAAGATCTCCCGTGCGTTATGTTGATGAGCAGATCCAGGGCTTTAAAGTAAATATAAAGCCAGAAAGGAAATCAAAGTTGTCCTCAGTTGTTTCAAGAATACGTGGACTTGATCAGGTATGTGTTACCATTAAGTGTTTGGTTCTTTTCATTGACATGGGCTGGTAGAGAACCTAGCCCCTCCTTGCTGGAAGCTTCATGTTGTTAATTGTTCTCAGAAAAATAATTCAGTAGTCACTATATGTGTCAAATCCTATAGTGTGTAAGAAACATTCATCTGTTTATATTTTTCTTCACGTGACATGGTAACTATCAAAGTTAAAAGTTTCTTAAACAAGTCTTCATTTAAATGCACAGGATATTCTGAGACAGCAGCAGGTTACCGGTGGAAAGCTAAGAGAAATACAAGAGGAGGCCAAAAGTTTTGCTGTTGGAAACAAAGCTCTTGCTGCTCTTTTTGTCCATACTCCTGCTGGTGAACTGCAGCGGCAAATTAGGTCCTGGCTTGCAGAAAATTTCGAGTTTCTTTCTATTACTGGGGATGAAGCATCTGGGGGAACCACTGGTCAGTTAGAGCTTCTTTCAACTGCTATTATGGACGGTTGGATGGCTGGACTTGGTGCTGCACTCCCTCCTAATACGGATGCTCTTGGTCAGCTTTTATCGGAGTATGCAAAGCGAGTTTTTACATCTCAATTGCAGCACTTGAAGGTATGCAATATACCTAAAGGATAACCCCTTTATCGATCTTTCTGTAACTCGTATTTTTTAACTATTTAATTTAGACACGAGTATTCCAAATCTTGGATAAATATTTGGTAGGAAAGTTGGGGTTGATGGTGTTATATCCTAAATCTGAAATATCATAGTGATCAAGTCAAAACTTCAATACTTATCATGTCAAATGAACCTTATATGTTCCATTTCATTTTAGGTTCCAAAGGAATAAACTTTAGGGTATTGTTGGTTCTTTGCTTTTGTTGATTCTAGAAACCTTTGAAGTTTACATGTGGAATGTTCTTTGCTTTTGTTGCTTTGGGTAGAAGTAGAACAATTGGGTGCAATGCTTAGCATGTAAGAATTCATGTTGTTCCAAGCAGGGTAAGCTAGTGAGACCTATTTCCTTTTACTTTCAGGCTTAATTAGTTGCAAGTCAAAGGCTAACCTCTTTATGGGTGTAATCATTCATCTTTTACTGTTCATGGGGGAAAGAGATTGTTTTATAGACATTGTTTATCTACTATTACCTGATTCTTAAATCTAACAGAATGAACTCTTAACAAGTCAATATGCTGGACCTCACAAGTGCTTAAATATCTAAGGCTTACCATTTAACTTCTCACTCAACAAATAATGTTAAGCAGTCAAGAGGGCGGGTCTGCTACATTCCTCTTTAATGACGAATAAAATTTCATTGCCTTGTAGGTTTTTGGGCCAGTTTTACAGAAAAACTAATAAAATGTTGAAGTTGTCGAATTCTAATTTTCTAGAAATTTGTTTCTTCTGTCGTTATCGCGATTTCATATTTGAAACTTATAAATTGAAAGGATTCTTTCACTGAAGATAAATTTTATTTATATCTATCAGACTTTTAATGGAATTTTAGTTTTTCTATTCTTCATCATTTTAATTCTTAGCTTTGTGTTTCTTGGAGATTTCATATTGCTCTCTTTCCAGTTCCCTTGTTTTATTGTCTTTTCTTTCAGAAGGCTCGAATAGAGGTTGATCACTACAATCCTTTTCTAGGCGATATAGAAAATTTTCATATTAGTAGATAATTCTAATAATTATTAGAGTTAAAACATTAGGCACATTTACAATAGAAAAAAGCTCATTGTGCTTTGTTAGTTGCCTATAATGGTGCTACATGCAATGTAAGTGTTTCTTGTATATGTTTATGGAAAGTGGCTGCTATTTATCATCTGCTCCCCCTCAATAATTTTCATTTTAATTGATAATTTTAATAATGATTAGAATTAAATTTAGGCACATTGAATTACAATAGAAAAATCTCATTGTGCTTTATTAGTTGCCTTACAGGCCTTGTAAGTGTTTCTTGTATATGTTTATGGAAAGTGGCTGCCATTGTATTCTCCCCTCCCCCACAATATACATATATAATATAAAAAATGAATGATAAAACCAATTGCGTGATTCGGTATAGCAATTCCTAATATATTTTTTTCCCTGTCAGGATATTGCTGGCACCCTAGCAACAGAAGAGGCTGATGACGCCGCCCAAGTGGCAAAGTTGCGTTCAGCTCTTGAATCTGTTGATCATAAACGAAGAAAGGTAAACCATCATGCTTTATTTTGCTCCATAAATATCTTATAATTAGCTTGCCTTCATAGATTAGTTGTTGTTGAACCCAAAGTTAATATTTTTAACGTATTCATAGTGTGTACCAGTTCAGTCATACTTTGTGGGGAAGCTTTTGTTTAATGTCATACTTATTGATCTATAGTCAAAATTCATCTTTATTACAAAGAAATATTGAGAGTCGTGACTGCTTAGCATATCCGTTGTGACTTCTTGACCAAAGCCCTGATTCTTTATATGATCTTTTAGGTAGACCTAATTTGATTTCCTCTGTCAGAATGATCTGCTGAATAAAATACCTGTTCCTTGTGGACTAAAATTAGATTGCTTGATTGTTCAGGACAATGGATGATCTATAAAAATTCTTACTTCTGGATGATGAATAATTATTACTTTTCGTTTTCTTCAAACATCCTTTTCCACATTGTCATACTGTCTATGATATCTTTCCTCTTATGGAAAGCCGAGAAATTGCTTTCGTGTCCACTAAGAAGTCTGGATAGATGAATGATTCCTCTGTTTTGATCTCTTGTTCTGTAGCATTTAAATTTAAAATTCTCCAGTTGCCAATTGCCATTGTTTAGTGTACTATTGTGTGCTACTTTTTATCCCTTTGATATCTCCTTCGTGCTCAAAGCATTATTGGTCTTAGCTGAATTTTGCATGACGATATTATTAACTGAAATTTGCTGATATTTTGTTTTCATCACAAGTTATATGCTGACAGATTAGAATGATATTTGCTTGTGCTTAGATTTTGCAACAAATGAGAAATGATGCTGCGTTGCTAACATTGGAGAACGGCAGTTCACCCATTCAGAATCCTTCTACTGCAGCTGAAGATGCCCGTTTAGCATCTCTGATTTCTCTCGATAGCATATTGAAGCAACTCAAGGTTTTACCACTTCTCAACATTATTGTTTACTTGATGATTTGCTGTAGAAGTAAAAAAATAAAAAATAACATTACACTTGTATGTTGAGCAGGATATAACGAGGCAATCCTCTGTAAGTAGCATGGGTAGAAGTAAGAAGAAAGCGATGCTAGCATCTCTAGATGAGCTGGACGAACGAATGCCCTCTCTCCTTGACATTGATCATCCATGTGCTCAGAGGCAAATTGGCAATGCTCGGCGCCTGGTTGAGGTATGAAATATTTTTTAGTATTTTCAGAGCTGTAAAATTATTCAACATCTGCTTCCTACTTAGTCATCAAAGGAATTAGCTGGAATTGGTTGGTAATTATGTTTGCATAGCTTTCCTATGTGTCAATCTGGAGTTAGGGCAAATAGCCTGTGGCATAGTTACCATAAAATGTCTAGAACCTATGCTATTGTATCCCGGAAAGCTTGAAGTGTTCCATGTCAGCAGAAGTTCTTCTGAATGAGACGCTATGTGCGTATTTGGCTTCATAATGTGAACTGTTCAATCCTGAACTTTCTGGTCATAGGGTTAGTAACAAAATTGCTGAAACAACGAGCACTAAGTAAACTATCGAGTGCCGTGGAAGGCAAAATGATTTCTTACATACTGAATTATCGAGTGCTGCACTACATCTGATGTTTTATTGTGCATAGTATGTGGTGCTTCAATTGTTTTTCTCACCTGCTATTTAATCTTTCATGTACTTCTGAAGTCGATCCGTGAAGAGGATGATCCGGCTCAAGAGATGGACTCTGCGCAAAAGCCATATACGGAATTGGGATCTGGTACTGAAACTGATGTTGCACAGTGGAATGTATTACAATTCAACACAGGCTCAACAAGCCCATTTATCATCAAGTGTGGAGCAAACTCGAATTCTGAATTGGTAATCAAGGCAGATGCAAAGGTTCAGGAACCCAAGGGTGGTGAAATTGTGAGGGTTGTTCCAAGACCCTCTGTTTTAGAAAATATGAGCTTGGATGAAATGAAACAAGTATTCTCCGAACTTCCGGAGGCTCTGAGCTTACTTGCCCTAGCTAGGACCGCGGACGGCACCAGAGCTCGATATTCCAGATTGTATAGGACTTTGGCGATGAAGGTTCCATCGCTAAGGGATCTAGTTGGGGAGCTCGAAAAAGGTGGAGTGTTGAAAGATGTAAAGTCGTGAACGCGAAGGGTATCTTGTTTATTTTGTGATGTTGAATGTTTGGTCGGGTGCTTTGTTCCCGTTTATGATTTTTTAGGGCTTTTGTTTGCAGGGACAGTCTGTTGTTGTAAACCTGTGATTTAACGTGCTTTGTAGGGTTGTAAGGAGTATCGGAAGTTGGTCCGCAACTGTTGACGCCCCATGTCTCATCCGCCTCTTTCTATCATTAAAAAGCCTGAATTGGGGTCTCATCCGCTGCTGCTGCGGTTGATAATAGTGGCAATTTTATGCTGGAATCAATAATTACGAGTAGGCAATGAATGTACATATTGAAATATAATCAGAACGCAGCCCCTCCCCAAGAACAGAAAGAAGGAAAAAAGCAGTATTTAGTACAATGAAGTTAAAAAAAGTATTTAGTACAAGAAAGATATATCTATATAGGAAGCAGAGGGAGTTCATGGCAGGTTAACCTGTAAAATTAATATTTGATTTTGATATAACAAGCTATTCAAAGACTAATTTGCAAAGTAAATAAATTTTTAAGTAATCAAAATATTCGATTTTGACAAGTCAAAACTTAAACCTCATAAAATTTTAAAGTGTTTTTAGGTCAAAATATATAAAATCGCCCGGGCGTTGCGAAACACCCTCAAAGTATTTCGATAGGTTTTGCCACTAGAAGCACGTGTTTTGAAATGGTTCACACTTGTTACGATACGACCTTCATCTGAGCCTTTGATTTTTAAGCATCGTTTCGAAATGGTTAACACTTGTTTCGATACAAGGGTTAAGTAATGTTAAAATTGGGCATTAAATGAATTAGCTGTTACTTGTTAGAAATTGAATTTTAGAGATTGGTTAAGTGTTTTGATACACCACTAAGTTGTTTCAAAACACCAAATTATAGTTTCAAAACGTTTTGATACAACCCTTATTCATTTCGATACGACCTTCTTTTTGCACTTGCTGTTTTGATACGACCTATAGTCGTTTCGATACGGGCCCTATTTTACACATAACAACTTTTTTTTTTGAGTGTTCGTTTCGATACAGGGGTCTCATGTTCTGATACAGGTAGTTGTACAACTGCATTTATGGAGGAAAGAGAGAGCTCCAACGACTCTATTGATGATCTCAACCACCCAAACGGCTAGAAATCAATGAGAATGTATAAAAACAAGTCTCTAAACCTGCAACAACAATTATTGAGCCTTCAAGCAACATCAAAGCATTCAAATCCAAACATTGATCTTTTAGAGTCAAATCTTGTACCCAACTCAAGTGTGTTCTTCATTGTAATTTTTATTAAGAGTTTGGGGAGTGTTTGATTGTATTTGGGTAAACATTATTCTTTGAGAGATACTTGTAAAGTTTACCAAAAACTAATTCTTTGTAAAGAGTGTTGGATTAAACTTTGGGTAGAAAGCTTAATCGATTTTGTAAGGTTTCTCCTCATCCAAGAAATGGGGAAGAATCAATTAGTGGATTAGTTAAAAATTCTTAGTGGGAGCTAAGGTAGTAGATGTAGAGTTCATTTAGGAACTTGAACCATTATAAATTGCCTTATGTCAAATTTTCTTTCATCCAATTTCCACCCTCAAATTTTTAATCGCCAATTCACCTCCTCTTGGCCATTTGCAATTGTTTGATCAACTCAACAATTGGTATCAGAGCTATACTCATTGGAATGATTACAACTTTCTTGAGTCGATTCTATGAGAGTTTGATCAATAACAACTTCAAGCAATGACATCCACCTCCGGCCTCATCCTCTATGAGTCTCAATCCACCACCAAACCACCATTTTTTAATGGGGATAACTACCCATATTGGAAGAATCGGATGCGTCTCTTCATCAAATTCAACGACTACATGATATGAGATGTTGTAGATGACGGACCAAACATTCATATGAAGAGAGATGGTGAAGGAAGATTAGTCCTCAAAGGTCAAAGCCGTGATAACCGATGAAGATAGAAGACAGTTGCAAGTCAATGACAAACCTTGCACATGATCTTTTGTGCTCCCGGTCCCGATATCTACTCAAAGATGTCTTCCATCGAAAGCGCCAATGAAGTTTGGGATACCCTCGAGACGACATATGAGAGAACTAGCGATGTTAAAGAGACAAAGATCATGTTGCTCAATTTATACTATGAGAATTTTAAGATGGATCCCGATGAAAGCGTCTTCGATGTTTGATCGTTCTCGGTCATCGTCAACGGTTTAAAGGGCTTCGGTGAAATCATTCCTGAAGACAAGTTAGTTCGGAAACTTCTATATTCTCTTCTGGAATCTTAGGATGGAAAAAGAATGACCTTCATTGAAGCTAGAGGTTTGAAGACTCTCAAGCTTGATGCCCTTGTTGGATCTCTACTTACTCATGAGATCGTGAAACAAGGAAGAGAAGAAGAGAATAAGAAAGAAGAGAAGAAAGTTGAGAAGAAAGAGGTTGAGAAAAAGAAGATTAGAATCACACTTAAAGCTTCATACAATGACAGCGATTTGAATAAAGAGAAAGATAAGGAGATGACCACATGCTGGCAAAAAAATTCACACGATTCATAAAGTCCAACCGGAGGAAAAAATTCAATAAAAATGAGGACTTCAAGAATAGAAGTAAAGAAGAAGAAAATGACCAAATCACTTGCTATGAGTGCAAGAAAACCGGCCATATCCAACCCGAGTGCCCTTAATTGAGAAAGAAAAGCCTTGAGAAGAAGAACAAGATCAAAGCTCAAGTGGCAACTTGGAGTGACTTGGAGTCATCCGAAGAGGAAGAGAAAGTGGCCAACCTTTGTCTCATAGCATTTGAGGAGGAACCAATGGTAGACCCTAACTCATCATCTTTTACTTACAATAAATTATATGATGCTTATAATGAGTTACAAGATGTTTATGATGAGTTGGTTGAAAAGTACAAAGAGTTTATTTTGAAAAAAAATAAGAAAAATATTTTCGATTTGAAAAATCAAAATGAGTCTATTTCAAAAATCAATTCGAAATTGACAAAGAAAATTTTATATTTGATTAATCTTTCAAATGATCTCAAAAAAATGTAGATTTAGAGAAACTTCTTTTTGATTTTTAAGATTATCACACCAAGGAGGTGGATAATCTCAAAATTTCTCTTACTATTAGAAAACATATTTTTGAAAAAGAAAATTCTTCAAAAATTCAATATATTAAGATAAAACCATTTTACCCCAACAAAGAGTTTCTCAAAAGCAATCCAAAGTTAAAAGAATTAGGAGTGTATGAGTTATTAAGGAAAATATATTTCTAATAATGTGAATGATATTGCTTCTTAGATACCTAAGAGAACCAAGCTTTTAAGAATAACCTTTCTAATGCAAACTATACTATCTGCATTTTGAAATTGAGTAGAAGATGTTGAGAATTAAGCTGTCTTTTTTTAGAAGATACATGTTTATAAACAAAGCATTACATTAAGCTGTCTTTTTATAGAAGATACATGATTATGCTTGAGTTGTAATAATGTGCATAGTAATTACTATTAGTGCCATTTATTTTGTTTAAGTCAAACATACTTTTAATGAACTTGTAACTGTGTTGTCCTTTTCAATGATGTTGGCATAGTATCAGCCTTTAATCTTTATTTGTATGGCTCTTTTTAAATTTTTTTATTTGTACTTGTTTCTCTTATAAACTTAAAATTTGACTTAGAAACATTAAATTTAGATCAGTAATGTAGTAACCTGTTGAGTGGATCGAAAGATCGATATTTACCAAGAGGGGGGGTGAATTGGAAATTTTAAGGATTGTAGTGGAAATTGGCAAATTAAAATTGAAGAACAAGGAATTTAGAGTGGTTCAAGTTCCAAATGAACTCTACATCCACTACCTTAGTCTCACTAAGGATTTGCAACAATTTCACTAAATTGATCTTCCCCTTTTCTAGGACAAGGAGGCAACCCTTTACAATATCGGTTGATTTTTCTACCCAAAAATCAACCCAACTCTCACTCAATAGAACAAAGGAATTTGTAGGCTAATTAGGTATCTCTCAATACAATTGATAGCCCCAATACAAGCACTCAACCCAATCTTACAAAATATGAATGAAGAACACAAATTGGGATTTTACACAAATTTGGGATTTTTGCTCAAATGCTTGAATTTGATGTTTGGATGTTTGCTTGAAGTTCAATAGTTATTGCTGATGCTTTTGGATGTCCCTTTTATACCTTCACATTGATTTCTAGCCGTTTGAGTGGTTGGAGAAGTAAATTGAGCCGTTGGAACCCTCTCTTACCACCATAAATGCACCTCTGCAGCTACAAGTATCGGTACTCGGGAATGGGTATCGATACCTGTCTCAGAAAAGAAAGAGCCGTTGTGTGCAATTAATAGGGAGTATCGATACGCACGTAAGCGTATCGGTACTGGGTATCGAAACGGCAAGGGCCGTATCGATACCTTTTTCTGAACTTAGCTCACTGTCAAAACGCGTATCGATACTGGGGTTAGGCGTATCGATACCGGTCAACGGTCTTTTAAAATTTGGTTACCAACCAACTGACACCAACAGTCATATTTTTAAACCGACTTAAATGCTTAAAAATTATTTAAACCAGTATCGATACCGGTGTTACCGTATCGATACACTCTTTCAAACTCTTAGAAGTTTAACACAGGGGCGTATCGATACGAGGGTTTGCCGTATCGATACGTGTTCCGACAGTAGCCAATTTTGGCAAAAAGGTATCGATACTCCTCCATGGGTATCGATACTCTTTGACGATTTTCAATAAATTTGGCTTGGAACACTTAGAAAATATTTTGAGTTTGAGTTTCACAAATCAGTTTTAAAGTGTTGGTGTTTCAAAACTTGTTAAGAGACTTGTAAAAACAATTTTAAGTTTTTCAAATTTGATCCTTAAAGATCTAGTTATATCAAAATCAAACATAGGTTTTACAATCTCCCCCTTTTTGATATAACAAAACCAAAACTTAAAATTTTGACACTTTTGAATAGTCTTTAAAAAGTAACTCCCCCTTAATATAAGCTTGGTAACCTTTGAGTTAAAATCAAAATATTTTAAAGATGTGAGCAAGTTTCTTCTCCCCCTTTTTGTTAGATCAAAAATGCATTGAGACAATAAAGTGCATAATGAAATCAAAGGTATAATAATAATAAGCAACATAATTTTATTCATCATAGCATAAGAAAATCCAAACGAAAACAAACAAGAATTCAAAGCATAGGTTTTTAATCCTAAAACAAACTTAGTCCTAAAAACAGAAACATAGGTGCATAAAAATAGAAAATCCTAGATGATTATGAATGATATGCAAGAAGAGATGTCTAGGCATTGTCTTCGTTGTCTTCATCATCTTCATCATCATCGACCATAGGCTCATTGCTCCGCATGCTATTACGCCATTCATCATGGAAAGCGGCAACGGAAATATTCAAGGAATTGTGCTCGCTTTCAAGGGATGTAAGTCGATTCTCCATACCCGTCATCCTTGTATCGAAGGTGGTTTCCATGGAGGTTAGACGAGTGTTCATGTCCGTGCGTAGCCCGGTAAATTGCTCATTGAGATAGGTCATGAGAGCATCCAAATTGGGCTGTGGGACTTGAGGAGCCGGAGGAGCTTGAGGAGCTTGTGGTTGTTCCAATGCGGCGGCGGCCTCGGGTGGAAGCTCGGAAAGACGTAACCAACTTCCATTAAAGTAATGGAACTTTTCCCGAGCAAGGGATCGCTCATCAATAGGATCGGTAAGAGGAGATGCAAGATCAAATGAGCAATCAATATCCTTTTTCACAAAATAGTAACTTAAAGCCGTACCGTAAATAAAAGATGTGATGAGAGAGGTTTGGCGATTTTGAACATGATAGGCGATCTCATCGAACATGATTCGAGCTAGGTTTGGGCGCTTTCGTTGACGGAAACAACGGATCCAAAAATCATCCACTTGACGGATGGTAGAGTATTTGCCACCGGAGGGACGTAACCACCAAGACACCATCAAGTGTAGGATTCGATCGTGAGCATTGAGGACGGTTACGGAACCACCAAGAACATGGCCCAAGGCATTCTCATCATTTAAGCCTACATCCTCTAACTTAAAAACCTCACAAATCCCTTTGACATCGAGAATGATTTGCTTCCCCATGAGATAAGAGCGGATGGCAACAACTTCCCCGTTGCGAGAAACAATTTTGGCATTAGAATAGAAAATTAAAACCAAAAGACGATAGTAAATACCGGGGATAGAAAGAAACTCCATGAAATTCCAAGTGCGAAGCAATGGAAGATATTCAAACTTGAAGCGCTCGGAGTCGAGAAAAGGAATGGAGACGACCCTTTCCGCACGAATTTTGTAGTTCTCAAATTGGCGAAAATAGGGAAGACCCGCGGAAGTTTCAAAGGATTTGTTATAAATTGTAGCATAATCCGGGCGTGCAACCATTCCGGGAGTTGAAGATTCACCGGCTTGAGTAACCCTCGGTCGCTTCCTCGAATGTTCTTTAGGTGCCATAATCTAAAAGAAAATTAAAAAAAGGTTTCTTCAATTTGAGTAAAAAAACAAGGTAAAAAGATTTTTCTTAAAAAAAAATTTGAAAAGCAAAGAGATTTAAGAAAACAAAGGGTTAAACAAAAGAACAAAAAAGAATAAAAAGAAGGGATTACCTTGAAGGAAACTTTGAAGATTGAAGAAAAACTTGAGAGAGAGAGCACAATTCTTTTCTTGATGCAAAAATTCTTTTAGAATTGAGTTGTAGTGTGAAAAATATGAAGGAGGAAGGGCCTTTTTATAGGCAAAAACGGCTAGGGTTTGTTAGGGTTAAAAAGTTTTAATTTTGGTAAAATTAGATCTCATTTAAGACTGATTTAATGCCATCTGCGCGATAGGGTATCGATACTCCTGAGGGGGTATCGATACCTGTGAAGCGAGAAAAAATCTGGGAAACAAGATGAAGAACACGTATCGATACGCGTATATCCGTATCGATACCATATGAAGCGAGGACAAATTCTGGGAAACAAAATGAAGAACACGTATCGATACGCGTATATCCGTATCGATACCATATGCAGCGAGGACAAATTCTGGGAAACAAAATGAAGAACACGTATCGATACGCGTATATCCGTATCGATACCATATGCCCAGAATGACCTATTTGGTTCTAAGAACAACCAAAGGCTCGAACTTAACACCTCCTAAAAGTATGCAAATGATAAATGAACAGTTCTAAGCATGTTTTAACAGAAGCATACTCCCCCTAACTATAGGCATGGATAAGATTAGGAGTTTAAACACATAAACATGGCAATTTCACAAAATCAAGCATTTTAAGCACAAAAGAGGTCCTAAAAGGTCAAGATAGGCTAGCTAGACCTAACTCTCTCCTAAGGGACCAAAAACGCTCTTTGTCTAAGGGTTTTGTAAAAATGTCCGCTAATTGATTCAAGGTGTCTACATACTCTATAACCACATCTTCCTTAAGGACATGATCTCTAATGAAATGATGCCTTATTTCTATATGTTTGGTTCTAGAGTGTTGGATGGGATTTTTAGTTAAGCATATTGCACTAGTGTTGTCACATTTTAGGGGTATGGTTCCAACTTTAATTCCATAATCTAAGAGTTGTTGTTTCATCCAAAGGACTTGAGCACAACAACTCCCTAACACTACAACAAATTTCTCATTTTATGACGAAATTTTTATATGACATTGTGAATAACGTCACAAAATATGCTATAAACGTGACAGTTTCTTACTTTCGTCACAATTAGTGAATAATGATATATTTTTTCTGACAATTTTAATAAAGGTCACTATTTTTGTCATTATATGTTTGGCGCCTTAAAAGAAATTTGGAGGGAAATATTTCAATGACGTTTAGTGAAAACTGTGACATTATTAAATCGTCACCAATTAAATGAAAATATTAGTGACAAATTATAATTATTATAACAATGCAATATTAATTAGTCACGATGCAAATTCATCACGAATAAAATATATTTGTGACACTTTAATTCGTCATAATTTAGAAGAACAGAAGATGACATTTTATTTTTGTCAAAAAAAAAAACATGTGTACGCATTTGAATCTTGATCATCACTTAATTAGTTGTTGTGTTGTTGGTTGAAATTCAAGTTATGTTCTTGGTACACTTGAAAATTATTTACTAAATAACCATATTTCTCTGCATCAACATGTTTATTTGATAAACATTTAAAAATATCGATGAAAATTCAAATTCTTGTATCATATCTATGCATCGTACACGCATACATGTGGTTTAAAAAACAAAATACTCATTAAGTTTTCAAGGCTTATAAATCTTTCTTTGGTTAAGTACATACGAGAATACTAGTTCTTGTTATTTCAAGTGAGATATTGCTCATATCTCGTATTGTCTAAAACATGAATCAAACCGAACAAATCTAAATAAAATTATAAAACTTTGCATTACATCAGATCTTTCAGGGTAAGCTAAGGAATCACAAATATAAAGCATAAACAGACCATAACACGAATATTTTCAAGGCATATACTATTACTGAAATTATTGTTCAATTTTATTAATATCTATGAAGTTCCATTCGTGTTTACTAGCAAATGTAAGCTTTAGACAATGTGATATTGGCTTTTATGAATTGACGCTTTAAACTTTGATAATGTTTTAATTGATAAATAAAAACAAATACTATTAAATAAATCACATTACATTCTTGGATCTATCCCTACCTTTTACATTGAAGTATCAAAATGTTCAATGCAAAAACATGGATGACGATAAACCACAATCGAAGATGGTTAATGACAATAGTCTTTGTACAAACTCAAACTTATTTGCCTTTTCCATGTGCTCCTTATTTGACAATAGCGATGGGTGAACATCTCTGTGCAGCATAAACATATCATAAATTTTCATTTGGTAAAAGAAGAACAAAAGGTAAAATCATATGTTGACTCCTTTAACAACAAAAGACCACATTATCATTTTGAGTACAAGAGATTGTTAAGGAAAAAAATCAATTAGAAAAAAAATAAAAGCTTTACTTAACTTTACAATATTAATCAATAAGATCGAATTACAAAAACTAATGGTTTAGACACTCTTTTTATTCAAATAATAAAACTAATCATAATGAATAACTATCTTTTTTGGGTGGAAGTGATTAACTCAAACCATAACACCGAAAACAAATAACAGAGATTTTTAATTAATACATGTAATTTGGTTTAATTCTAACCATAAATTGAAACTGAAACAGAAAAAGAAAAGTAAATAAACTATTTTTATAAAGAAAATAGCAGAAGAAAAGTGAAACAAAAGTAGAAGCAAAGTGAAACGATATAATACAAACAAGGTGAAGAATGAATGCACAAACCTGGTGAAGAGCAAGCCAGCTTAAAGGAACGCACAAATCAGAACCTCCAATTAAACGAAACACCAGATAGCAGACAGCAAGGTGAAGAATAGTTAACAAATACGAAAGCACTGCAAAAACAACGCTTCAATTAAATAAATCACCAAACAACAAGATGAAAATCAATTACCAAAAGATCTGTAAGAACAAAAAATATTTTAATTTTTCATTCGATCTTCAAGTTTAACAAACACCAAAAATCAAACTAAAAATCCATAAATTTCAAAACCAAACTAAATTAAAAAAATATACCCAAGCACCATAAATCATACCTTAAAACTGGGCACAGACTTTTGAATCGAAACTTTAGAACCAGAAAATTAAATTTTTGAACCGAAAAGCTCTTTGAAGCACAAATCGGAGAAGTGGGGCTAAGAGAACAAACTTTATGGGTACAAGAACGGTAAAGTTTTATTGAAAAATACAAAAATATAAGAATATTAAAAAGGAAAGTTTATTAAAAGACGCCATTTTTTAGATGGTGAATAGTAGATATTTTATTAGATAGTCAATATTTTAAAAAGACAATAATATTATACTAATTTTTAAATGAGAAAATTTTGATACACAGTCTGTGTAAATTAAAGTTTACATGTGTTTGTCAAATTTAGGAGTTAGGGGTTTAGTTTAAGGTTTAGAATTTAGGGGGTTTAGTTTAGGGTTTAGAATTTAAGAATTAAGTTTAGGGTTTTAGGGTTAAGGTTTTAAGTTTAGATTTTAAAAATGGTTGTATATTTTTTTAACACAATTTGTGTATCGAAATATAACCCTTTTTAAATTTTCCAATTTAGCCTACGAAATCCTCAAATTCAATCAATATCGTGATTTGATTATCGTTGATTAATAAAATTATTATCACCGGCCATCTTTTACCATGCCAGATAATCCGTTGTTAAACAATGTCTCAATTAGCTTATCCACATGTCATATATTCAAATATTGTATAAAAGATACTGCAATCGACTCTTAAAATATAAAAATAAAAATTGACTATTCAAAAAGCATGTTTTACCATAGCCCTAACTTTCGAACAATCTCATATGACCAAATACATTAACTCAATCATGAAAAATTAATGTCACATATTGTAGATTATTAGCGTACAGGTCTGTAACATGTGGTATTTTTATCTCGTGTATCTTCAAGTTAAGTGTATTCTTTTCCTCTATGTATTAGAAAAGTTTTTAATGAGACACTCAAATTGAATCAGGGTCCTTTATAACCACTTTTGTGGTATTCTAAATTAATATGAAAAATATTGTTGAGCAAAAAAATAAAATAGTAAACAATCAAATTTTTATAATAAAAAGTTATACAAAGTTGGTACGTGTATTAAAAATATTCTTTAAATTATTTAAAAAGGTGTTTATTTACCAACGGGGTTGGTCAAAGTGGTAAGCATCTTGGTTCCGCTTAAGCGAGTCTCTAGTTCGAGGAGTTATGTATGCAAAAAAACATGTTGAGAGACTCATCCACCAAAATCAGGTGTACAACACGGGTCGATCTAAATTAATCAAGTCAAAATCCTAGAAATTGGAAGTGCAACCAAAAAAGTGTTCATTTAAAATTATATAAGTTTTATGTTTTACTTTATTTTTTCTTAATAAATTTAATGGCATACATTACAAAAACTGCCACATTTATTAATTGGAGGCAAATTTTTTCATATTGTGAAAATATATTTAGATACATTGGCGGTAAATCTTATTTTCCCTCTTATATAAATTTTGACTCTACATATTATTTAAAGCAAGTTTTTTGTTTTCCTTAATCAAGACTCCATTACATAAATTCGTATGCATTTTAAGACTTGATTTAGGGTTAACAAGATTATTATAAAGAAGTAATTGGAATATAAAACTATGCACTTTCTATTCGACTCTTTATTCTATTTCTGATCTTTTTGTTTTGCTTCATATTCGAGTTCCAAAAAAGGTTCGTTAAATTTAATTTTAGTCGATGGGCTTTTCCAAGCTACCTATTGGTGTTGTATTTCTATGTTTTGTTTTTTCCCTTACCCTGAAGGTAACTGAGATCATATAACTCTATAAATTCTTATTTTATTGTTGACGGTACCTTATTAGTAGTTGGCTAAAATCCCACTAGATAATTGGCAGAAATCCAATTGTGTGTTAGTCGATGAAAAACGCAAGGAATCCAATTACGTTATTTTCCCAGCATTTTATTTAAATTTTCCAACGTTTGATTATTTGTAGTAGTTTTGATCAATTTTAATTTGTAGATCATTATTTTTTTCAGCGTTTGATTATTTGCTTACGAAAGTTCTTTATAATCTGGATCTTTTCGATTTGTTCCACTCAAGTTAATTAAATAAATATAATTATGATAATTAATATGTTAACTATTTTTGCAGCTTCAAATGATGCCACGAACTCATCGTCAACAGAATCACAACCAACACAAAATTTGGATTGAGATTTTTGCAACAAGTGATTCCACAAGTCATTATGGTCGCATTATTTTTTATTTCCTTTGAATAATAAAGTGTTTTATTATAAAAATAGTATTATTATGTTTTTTTAGTGAACTCTTGTTTTACTTTTACAAATTTGTAATAAATGAATTATGTTATATTTTAGTATAAATAATTTTGTTTTATTATTCTGATTTTTTATCACAAAAAATTAATTATAAGGTGGTATTTCTAATTTACAATTTTAGTGAGGACATTTTACGTCACTAACTATGTGACAATTTTATTCGTCGCTAGAATATTGATAATTTTATAAGGCAACGTTATGCGTAATCGTCATTCAAAATACTATTTGGTAAAGTTTTATTATGACGCTAAAATGTGACAATATCTCTTTTGTTACCAATATGTTGATTTTAATGCATTATTTCTAACGATACAGGTCATCAATGACACAATCTTATATAATCTGGTGACGTAACTAACTGTCATCTAATATAAATTATAACATGGCGTTATGTATTATTGTCATTCATGCTATTATTATTTGACGATATATTATGTCACTAAATATGTGACGATGTCTTTTTCGTCACCTATAAGTAGAAGTTGGTGCTTTATTTGTGACGATAAGAATTATCAGTAACGATATGTTAAATAATTCAGTGACGTAAATAGTTGCCATTGAATATAAATTGTAAAGTGACATAATGCATTATCGTCGTTAATATTATTATTAAGTGACGATATACTACGTCACTACAAATGTGACAACTTTTATTTCGTCACATATATAATGGTTTTATGGTATTATTGCTGACGATGCTAATGATTCATGACAAAATTTTAAATCATTCGGTGACGTAACTAGTTGTCACTAAATAAAAAATTATAGGTGACACCATGCATTAACGTCACTATATGTTCGACAATAGGTGACAGAAAAAAATACATCGTCATGATTAACTTTTAGCGACGCGCCTAACGTGACGAATGTCGTGACATCGCATTTTACGACACAAATGATAAATAGTGACATAAATGTAACTTTTAGTGACAATATTTTAGATGCCACAAATAAGCAAATTTGTTGTAGTGTAAGGATATGTACTCGGCTTCGGTGGTAGATAAGGCTACACTATTTTGTTTCTTAGAGAACCAAGATATGAGCATACTACCTAAGAATTGGCAAGTTCCCGAAGTACTTTTCCTATCAATTTTGCAACCCCCATAATCCGCATCCGAATAAGCATGTAGGTTGAAGGTAGAGTCTCTAGGATACCAAAGGCCTAAACAAGGAGTGTCTCTAAGGTATCTGAAGATTCTCTTAACGGCTATAAGGTGAGACTCTCTAGGACTAGCTTGAAACCTAGCACACAAGCAAACACTAAACAAGATATCCGGTCTACTTGCGGTAAGGTAAAGCAAAGATCCAATCATAGAACGATAAAGCTTAGAGTCAACACACTTACCTCCTTCATCTTTGTCAAGCTTTGTAGATGAGCTCATAGGAGTGGCTTGAGGCTTTGCATTCTCCAAGCCAAACTTCTTGAGCATATCCTTTATGTATTTTGCTTGGTTGATGAAGGTGCCATCCTTCTTTTGCTTGATTTGGAGTCCCAAAAAGAATGAGAGCTCCCCCATCATGCTCATCTCAAATTCACCTTGCATTAGCTTAGAAAACTCTTGACAATGACATTCATTAGTAGAACCAAAAATAATATCATCAACATAAATTTGAACTACTAAGATGTCATTTTTATACATTTTTATGAAAAGTGTAGTGTCCACTTTACCTTTTTCAAATCCTTTTTCAATCAAAAAATTTGAAAGCCTTTCATACCAAGCTCTAGGAGCTTGTTTTAAACCATAAAGAGCTTTGGTAAGTTTGAAAACATGATTTGGAAATTTTGAATCTTCAAAACCCGGTGGTTGTTCCACATACACTTCTTCATTTATGAAACCATTTAAAAATGCGCTTTTAACATCCATTTGAAAAAGCTTGAAATTATGATAACATGCATATGCAAGCAACATCCTAATGGCTTCCATCCTAGCTACGGGTGCATAGGTTTCATCAAAATCTATTCCCTCTTCTTGAGTGTAACCTTGTGCTACAAGTCTAGCTTTATTTCTCACAATGTTACCACTCTCATCTAGTTTGTTCCTAAAGACCCATTTAGTTCCTATTGTAGATTGATGACTAGGCCTATCAACTAATGTCCATACATTACTTCTCTCAAATTGATTTAACTCTTCTTGTATAGCCATAATCCAAAAGTCATCTTTCAATGCTTCTTTTATGTTTTTAGGCTCTATGCATGAGATAAATGCAACATGGTTCATTAATCTAAGAGAAGAACGAGTGGTTACCCCCTTGGATGGATCACCCAAGATTTCACCATCTTTGACATAGTTCAACTCCCTTGGGTAGCTCACTTCCTTTTCCTCAATAGCCAAGTCCTTCAAGGCTTCAAGAGGTGGATCTTGTGTATCTTCTTCTTTTGGTTGAATCTCATCCTCCTTTGAAGTTTGACCTCCATCAAAGGCATTTATGATTCCTACATCATCATCATCACAAGAATCCTTCCTAGGAAGGAGGTTAACATCGAATACAACATGAATAGATTCTTCTACTACTAAAGTTCTTTTGTTAAATACTCGATAGGCTTTAGAGGTTAAAGAGTAACCTATAAAAATAGCTTCATCACTTTTTGCATCAAATTTACCTAAGTTATCTTTTCCATTATTTAAAACAAAACACTTACACCCAAAAGGGTGAAAATAGCTAATGTTAGGCTTTTTAGATTTTAAAATCTCATAAGGTGTTTTCTTTAAAATTGGCCTAATCATTACTCGATTTACAATATAACAAGCGGTGTTTGTGGATTCCGCCCAAAAATATTTAGGTAAATTATTTTCACAAAGCATAGTTCTAGCCATTTCTTGTAAAGTTCTATTTTTCCTCTCAACTACCCCATTTTGTTGAGGAGTTCGAGGAGCCGAAAAATTATGGCTAATACCATTTTCATTCAAAAATTCTTCAAACCCTAAATTTTGAAACTCGGTTCCATGATCACTTCTAATGTGTGAGATTCTAAGTTCAAGATCATTTTGGGTTAATTTTGAAAATGTGATGAATTTTTCCAAAGCCTCATCTTTAGTACTTAAAAAGAGAACCCAAGTAAATCTAGAAAAATCATCAACTAACACAAATGCATAAGATTTACCACCCAAGCTCATAGTCCTAATTGGCCCAAATAAATCCATGTGAATTAATTGTAAGCATCTACTAGTAGAAACATCATTAATGGATTTAAAGGAAGACTTATGTTGTTTACCCTTAGAGCATGCATCACAAATTTTGTCATTTGAAAATTTAATTTTGGGCAAACCTCTAACTAGATTTAGAGAGACTAGTTTTTCCAAAACACTAATGCTAGCATGTCCTAGCTTCCTATGCCACAACCATGCATCATTTTCATTTTGAGCAACTAAACATGCATGAGATGTATGAATGTCATCTAAATGCACCATGTATATGTTTCCTATGCGATGACCTATGAGCATAATACTATTATATTTAATGTCTACAATTTTGCATCCATTTTTATCAAAAAGAACATTAAATCCCTTATCACATAATTGACTTATGCTCAATAAATTATGTTTAAGACCATCGACATATAAGACATTTTCAATGAGAATGGTAGAGTGATTACCTATGGAGCCAATACCTTTAATGTGGCCTTTGGAGTTGTCACCAAATGTTACTACTCCTCCACTTTTTGGCTTTAAATCCATGAATCGACTCTTGTCTCCGGTCATGTGTCTCGAGCATCCACTATCAAGGTACCATGAGTTTTGACTTTGTGCTTTGGCCTTGTAGCAATGCTCCCCCTACAAACAAAGATATTAAACCTTGGTTTTTGGTACCCAAATCATTTTGAGTCCATGAGTGTTAGCTCCCAAAACCTTGGTTCCCTTAGGAATCCAAGATGACATAGCAATAATATTATTAGATTTTACAAGTTCCTTAGGAACCCATACACTTCTAATTCTTTTAGCTCTATTATGTCTAGGGTAGCTACCTTGTTTGTAGTAATTAGTCCTTTTCTTAGGTTGGTGTGTTCTAGAGGATTCTCCTACTTCATGTTTGACACTACCAACATTTTTTAAGGACTTTTTGAGCTCATTTAGCTCACCTAACACCTTTTGGTGTTCACTATTGCATTGAGACAAAAGATTATTAAGATCAACATTTTCATCTTGAAAGAATTTAAGTTCATCTTTTAATCCTAAAATCTTTTTCTCAAATTTAGAATTAGCTTGAGTGAGTGAGTCATTTTTCTCATTTAGCTCTAAAATGATTTTCTTGTTTTTAATGACCGACTCTTTAAACTTCTCAACTAATTCATCATATACCTCTTGTAACTCATCATATGCATCATTTAATTCTTCATATGAAAAATCTAAAGTAGATGAGTTAGAGGTTACCAAGGAGGAATCTTCCTCAAGTGCCATGAGACAAAGGTTAGCCACTTCTTGTTCGTCATCCTCCGATGACTCCTCATCACTCCAAGTAGCAAGCTTGGCTTTGAGTTTCTTCCTCTTCTCAAAGCCCTTCTTCTTGAGTTGAGGGCACTCCGAACGGATGTGACCGGATTGTTTGCACTCATAGCAAATGATGGGATCCTTCCCTTCTTCTTTGTTCCTTCCTTTGAAGTCCATCTTTCTTTGGATTTTTCTTCCCCGGTTGGACCTCATGAAGCGTGAGAATCGTTTGGCTATCATAGCCAATTCTTCAAGTTCATCCTCCTCACAAGATGAGCTCTCATCATGTTGTGAAGCTTTTGCCTTGAGAGCTATTCCCATCTTCTTCTTCTTTTCAACTTCAAGCTTCTCTACTCTTTTCTCTTCTTTCTTTTTCTCATCTTCCCTTCCTTGCTTCATGATCTCATGAGTAAGGAGAGAACCCACAAGCTCATCAAGCTTTAATGTCTTCAAGTTCTTTGCTTCGATAATGGCGGTTCTCTTCCCATCCCAAGCTTCGGGAAGTGAATAGAGTAGCTTCCGGACAAGCTTGTCTTCCGGTATGATCTCTCCATATCCTTTTAGACCGTTGACGATTGTGGAGAATCGATCAAACATCTTCGACACCGTCTCATCGGGCTCCATCTTGAAGTTTTCATAACTAAGATTGAGAAGTCCAATCTTAGTTTCTTTGACATCATTGGTGCCTTCATAAGTGGTCTCAAGTGTGTCCCACACTTCTTTGGCATTTTCAATGGAAGAGACCTTTGAATAGATGTCCGGACCGAAAGCACAAAAAAGCATGTGGAGAGCTTTATCGTTGACTTGAATCTTCTTCCTCTCCTCTTCACTCATTTCGGCTTTCTTCTTCAACACCATCTTGCCTTCACCATCTTGCTTCAATGGAATATATGGCCCATCCTCAATGACATCCCATACAAGGTAGTCACTTGACTTGATGAATAGCCTCATTTTGTTCTTCCAAAAGGAGTAGTTGTCACCATTGAAGAAAGGAGGCTTGGTGGTTGATTGTGACTCGTACATGCCGGAACCGGAGGTTGAAGCCATCTCTTGATAATTTGATGATCACACTCTTCCAAGGATCTCCTCTTGTGGTTGTTAATCCTCAAAGAGTTAAGCTCTGATACCAATTGTTGAGTGGATCGAAAGATCGATATTTACCAAGAGGGGGGGTGAATTGGAAATTTTAAGGATTGTAGTGGAAATTGGCAAATTAAAATTGAAGAACAAGGAATTTAGAGTGGTTCAAGTTCCAAATGAACTCTACATCCACTACCTTAGTCTCACTAAGGATTTGCAACAATTTCACTAAATTGATCTTCCCCTTTTCTAGGACAAGGAGGCAACCCTTTACAATATCGGTTGATTTTTCTACCCAAAAATCAACCCAACTCTCACTCAATAGAACAAAGGAATTTGTAGGCTAATTAGGTATCTCTCAATACAATTGATAGCCCCAATACAAGCACTCAACCCAATCTTACAAAATATGAATGAAGAACACAAATTGGGATTTTACACAAATTTGGGATTTTTGCTCAAATGCTTGAATTTGATGTTTGGATGTTTGCTTGAAGTTCAATAGTTATTGCTGATGCTTTTGGATGTCCCTTTTATACCTTCTCATTGATTTCTAGCCGTTTGAGTGGTTGGAGAAGTAAATTGAGCCGTTGGAACCCTCTCTTACCACCATAAATGCACCTCTGCAGCTACAAGTATCGGTACTCGGGAATGGGTATCGATACCTGTCTCAGAAAAGAAAGAGCCGTTGTGTGCAATTAATAGGGAGTATCGATACGCACGTAAGCGTATCGGTACTGGGTATCGAAACGGCAAGGGCCGTATCGATACCTTTTTCTGAACTTAGCTCACTGTCAAAACGCGTATCGATACTAGGGTTAGGCGTATCGATACCGGTCAACGGTCTTTTAAAATTTGGTTACCAACCAACTGACACCAACGGTCATATTTTTAAACCGACTTAAATGCTTAAAAATTATTTAAACCAGTATCGATACCGGTGTTACCGTATCGATACACTCTTTCAAACTCTTAGAAGTTTAACACAGGGGCGTATCGATACGAGGGTTTGCCGTATCGATACGTGTTCCGACAGTAGCCAATTTTGGCAAAAAGGTATCGATACTCCTCCATGGGTATCGATACTCTTTGACGATTTTCAATAAATTTGGCTTGGAACACTTAGAAAATATTTTGAGTTTGAGTTTCACAAATCAGTTTTAAAGTGTTGCTGTTTCAAAATTTGTTAAGAGACTTGTAAAAACAATTTTAAGTTTTTCAAATTTGATCCTTAAAGATCTAGTTATATCAAAATCAAACATAGGTTTTACATAACCCCATGTATAAATCTACGATGATGAACAATATTGTAACAAATAGGGTATGTACAAAATTTCTTACAAGACCATGAGCCCTTTTGGTCTTTGACAACCATTGGTAAGAAATTCGGTACAAATTTTTTTTATTACAAAATACTAAGAAACTGTGTACCTTTTGGTAATAAGTTAGGTACATACAAAAATCCTTACATAACTTCTAAGAAATTATGTACAGTTGTACCAAATAGGGTATGTACAAAAATCCTTATAAGACCATGAGCCCTTTTGGTCTTTGAAAACCTTTGGTAAGAAATTAAGTACAAACCTTATTTTATTACAAATTGGTAACAAATTGTGTACATTTTGGTAATAAGTTCGGTACATACAAAAATTCTTACATAACTTGTAAGAAATTATGTACATTTGTACCAAATAAGGTATGTACAAAATTTCTTACAAGACTATAAACCTTGTTGGTCTTTAGTAACTTTTGGCAAGAAATTCGGTATAAACTTTTGTCTCTTACAAAATGGTAACAAACTAGATACATGATTTATAACAAACTTTGTACAAAATATTTATCCACCATTTTGCAGTGCCCAATTGGAATTCAAAAATGAGGAAATAGGCACCAAATTCAAAGCCATTTGCATGATTTCTCTCTAATATGACAACTTTATGCGAGCTACCCATTTTCCCACTCGGCCATTTTAATCTCATCCATTTGCAGTTTGCACATAGGAGTAGGGATGTAAAAAGTCGACCCGACCTGGAAACCCGATCGAAACCTGCTCGAGTTAGAACTTGATTTGACCCGAGAATTTAATGACCCGAACCCGATCTGTAACCGACTGTTGTTGACCCGAACCCGAATTTGACCTGTTACTATAGTGACCGAACCCGACCTGCGTCCGACTGAAAACGACCCGAACCCGAATTGGACCTGTTACTGTGGACCTGAAACCCGACCTGCGTCCGACTGAAACGAAGCCGAACCCGAAGCCGACCTGGCAGATAACCGATTTTACCCGACTGAATTGACCTGAGATCCGATTTTACCCGACCTGTTTTGAACCCGATCTGTTTTGGATTCGACCTGTTTTGGAACCGACCTGTTAAGTGACCTGATCTGTTGTTGACCTGAACTGATATTGACCCGAAATCTATGACTTGATGAATTAAAAACTTTCATAAGTTGATATATCATATATATACATATATAATGTATATACATATACACCTACATATATTAATATACATATATGATGTATATGCGCGTATACACACATATATATATATTAAGTACTAAAATTGAAAAAAAATATTAAGTAATTGATAATTTATTACCTACAAAAACTTAATAAAGAGTGAATACTAAAAAATAAAAATATTAAGCTAAGTAATACAAATAATTTATGAAATTAAGAAATATTAAATTAGACATTATATTATACTTCTAATCTAATAGATTAAATATGTTTATTTTTTTTCATTTATCAAAAATACTAAGTAATTGATAATTTATCAATTATTTTTAACTAATATTTACTTTACTTACTATATTTAAAAAATATTTACGTTATAAAATAAATTAAGTTAGTTTTTATTTCTCAATAATTTAAATAAAATTTTATACTTACAAATTATAACAAAATTATAAACCCACAATATCCATGCGTTAAATCATTTTAAAGCTTCGGATTCAAAATTTTCAGTCATGAATATTTTATGGATCTGGATTTCGAATTTTATTTCTCACGTTAGATCATGTGTTTGGTTAATCATCTGATTTACTCTAGACAATGATAAAGCTGTACTTACAAACTGATTTGACATTTTAAAGCTGACTAATAGTTTCATGGCACAACAGGCAACGACCACGTTGACATAGCTGCAGATTATTCCTCAGTCGGCCCGCAAGGCGAGGCGGGTCAGGGCAGGGACAACTAAGGCAGGCCATCGCTTTCAAATGCCACCAGCCTCGTAAATAGCAATGATCTGGGGCTTGCTAATTGGATAAGGTCATCGAATCATACTCATATTATGATGCATAGGTGGCGCAGGTAAGACTCGTACAAAATCAACATAAACACTTAAATTATAAACTTAAACCTCTAAACTCTAATGTATATAAGTATGTACGTATGTACCTATTAATGTATGAATCATAAACCCTTAATGATTTTTTTCTAAAGCCTAAACTATAAATCCTAAACCTTAAACCCTTAAATCCTCAACCTAAACCATAAACCTTAAACCTTAATGTATGTATGTATATACGTATCTATCAATAAACCTTAAATCCTAAACCATAAACCCCTTAATAATTTTCCCTAAACCCTAAACCCTAATGTATGAACCCTAAACCCTTAATGAATTTTCCTTATACCATATACCATAAACACTAAACTCAATACCCTAAACCATTAAATCCTCGACATAAACCCCTAAACCATAACCTCTAAACCCTAATATATGTAAGTAAGTAATTATGTATCTATCAATGTATAAACCCTAAACCCTTGATGAGTTTTCCCTAAACCATAAAGCCTAAAACCTAAACCATAATGTATGTAAGTATGTATGTATGTACCTATCAATGTATGAACCCTATTTATTATTTTTTTAATTCATCTGATGTTTTATAATTTTAATTTGGTACTTTGTTCATTCTAGTCCTTTAACTTTATTTCAATTTCAAATTGACTCATATTCATTGTTTTTTTAATTCGTCCAATGTTTTATAATTTTAATTTGATATTTTCATCATTCTAGACCTTAAAACTTTATTTTTTTTCTAAATTGACCCACATTTATTTTTTTGATTTGTCCAATGTTTTATTATTTTAATTTAATAGTTTCTTCATTCTAGACCCTAAAAACTTTATTTTTATTCTAAATTGACCTCTACTTACTATTGTTTTAATTACTCTAATTTTTATACTTTTAATTTGATATTTTTGTTCATTATAATCCGTGAAACTTTATTTTAATCCAAATTATCTCTTTTTAGTCCAAATTGACCCCTTATTATTATTATTTTTAATTACTCCAATGTTTTATATTTAAATTTGATATGACTTTAAATAATTAACTCCAAATCAATGACGGTTGACGAAGGCCAACCTAAAGTCTATCGACTACTTATACGGTTGTACCGAACTCAAACTCAATACGAATTCCAATCTCGAAAGTACCCCGACCTGAAACTACCCGACCTGAAACGCAACCGACCTGAAATGCAACCGACCTGAAATGAACCCGACCTGAAACGGGCCCGACCTGAAATGGACCCGACCTGAAATGGACCCGACCTGAAATGAACCCGACCTGAAGTGTATCCGAACCCGAATTAACCTGTCAATTATCTGCTTCGGACCCGACCCGTTTTGACCCGACCTGAAATAAACCCGACCTGAAATGGACCCGCACCCGACTCGAGTCGAGTCAAAACAAAAAAAATGACCTGAAATGACCTGTATCCGATTTTACCCGACCTGAAACCCATCCGATTACCCGTTTTTACATCCCTACATAGGAGATAGGGGTTTGTAATTTTATTTTAGGTATAATGTTAAAAAATGTATCTAACATTTTTTTTACTAATACAGAAATCAAATACTATCGATCCCGAGGGATTTAGGTGACCAGCAAGTGATCTACTTTAGCAGGAGGCTGAGGGTGTAAAGTCTCTCCAATTGGCGTACGCCGGGCCATAAGGACCAGCTTGTCCGTGACACCATTCATACCTCAACGAACATGGCATAACCTTGTCTCCCAATCCCATGCGATCATACCTCGAATCAACTCCACAAGGGACGAGCTTGCTAACTTTCTGGAAGTGCCGTTAAGTATTTGAACTGCCTCAAGACTATCTGTTTCGATAATAATTCCACGATAACCCAAACGCCAAGCATGTTTCAAAGTATTATGAATCGCATAGAGCTCCGCTACAAGGACCGAGCAAGCACCAAGATTGCGAGAAAATCCTAAGAGCCACGAACCGTGTTCATTGCGCAGCAAACCACATGCAGCTGCTGCATTGCTCGCTAAATGTACAACACCATCCGCATTGCCTTTAATCCAACCAGGCAAAGGGCGTTGCCATTGCAACACCGATCCTTCGTAGTTGCACTTCCACAGCTACAGCTATGTCCTTCGCCAACCGTCTGCTCTGGATCAGAAGATCTACCCTTTCGACATAGGCAGAATCAAGTAATCTACTGCACCTGTTTTTTCACAATTTCCAGCAAACAATAGGGAAAAGAGTTGTCCAATTAGTAACAGATATGGGAAAAGCTATCATGAACATGGAGATTAATCATGAACCATTCTTCCATTGGTAACGAGAAATATTCAACCATTTTTTCCGGGCGAATATGTTGACCCCAAAAATTTAAAATCAATGCACCTAATATTTGATAGAAATGTCAATTTAGTCTCTATTTTTTTAAGCAATTAACTTTCGACGTTTTGTTTTGAACTAAAATAACTATCAACTCTTGGATGAAAGTTGTTATTCAACTAACAGTAAATGTTTTGAGATGATTTGATATAATGACATGTTACTAAAAAAAATAATTTTCTATTTTCTATAATTTAATAAAATTATTTTTTATTGACGTGTTATTTTGTCAAGTCAATACTTTTGCCCATATAACAATGTTACATCAATGTCGTGTAGGATTGCCACATTATTTCAAGGCGTTGACAATTAGTTGATTAACGATTTTCATTCGTGGAATGACTATTTTGACCCGAAATAAAGTGTTGAGAGTTAAAGTGCTTCAAAAAGAATAAGAACTAAAATGACTATTCAATTAAACATTAGAAGCAATTTTTAACATTATGCCTTTTTATTTCTACATGGCATTTTGAGTTAAACAGAGTTGTTAAAAGAATTATATCATAGGCTCGTCTCGCCACGTTATCTATGGTCTCAACTAATAAAAACTATTCATTTCATTAATTTTTTTCATGTCATCATTTTACCAAATGAATCTTCACATTGTAATATTTTTTTTCCAAAATTTAATTTGTAGTAAATATGAGTGAAGATTTACTTGGTAAAATATAACATAAAAAATTAATAAAATAGATGATTTTTATTGGTTGAAACCATGTATGACGTGACAAGACAATTCCATGATATAATTTCTCGAGCTGCTAGGGACTAAGTTTTGCGGTAAATCAATTCCATGATATAATTGTACAAGTACGGGAGAAGAACATTTCTTTACTTTTATGAGATGGTAAGTTTAAAAAAAGCTAGACAAACAGTGAACTCTTTAGATTTGTATATGATTGGGTTGAGCCAAAAATTTATTTAAAATGTGTCATTTTTTCAATGATATTTAAAGAGAGTTAATTATTTATAAATGAGTGTCATTTACATATATTTTTAACGACACAGATTCATTTACGATAAAGGCTTGAAGCTAGATCATAGCAAAAACCCCCGGTTTTTAGGTACGACAGTAACTTGCATCAAATTATGATTGCTGAACTTTGTTGAGTTAAAATTAATGGTCCTCATGACCACATGGAAATAATAATTGCTTAATGTAATGTAAGATCTATTGACCAAAGTAACATATCTTTCATATTGTATATACATCGAATGTTGAAGATATATTGATCAAAGCTATGTAGACCAAAGTAACAAATCTTAAACCTGTTACACCAACGCTGGGAAATTTGTAGACGGAATCTCGATGGTGAAGCGTGAAGTCGGTTTCAATGTTTATAAAACACAAGTTCTCTGCTACAACTGCCTTTGATGGCCTCTTCTAATTTCTCGACCCGATCAAAATCAACTTTGAATGAAACCATGGTGATCCCCTCTTTGCCTGTATCATAATCCTGTTTGATGTCCTCAACTTCAAAAGATTGCAACTGCAGCAAACAACAAGATTCGAAGAAATTCAATCATGCGACTTACATATACCGGATTTAATAGTTATCACCTAGACATACCTAAAGCCAAAGATATATATAAAATCCAGAGTAAATGAAAATAAGGCATAGAATGTGAGATCTGATCCAAAAAACCCCAAAAGTTTAACATCATCCCATCCCTTACTGAAAGGTACCTTCTTTTGATCCCAAATTCAGCTCCATTTCATGTAACTATCTTAACATTCGAATTTCAACATCTTTTGTAATCCCTTCCTTTCTTTAAGATTAACATGCTGGTCCAAGCAAATGACTAATTTGAGGTCACAATATGACTCGGGGAACACGGAGAATTTCACTCATTTTTAAAGGAATGCATTGTTAGAGAAAAAAAGAAAATGGCATTTCAAGGATGCTATACCATCATACACATTCCTATGGCGATAATTAGACAAGAAATTAAATTCTATTTGTCGTAATATTCCAACAGCGATAACCAGATAAGAAACTAAATTATACAGTCACTCACATTCAAATGGTACAATCACCCACATCTCAATGGCGGTAACTGGATTAGAAACTAAACTAATCAATCATACACGTTCTAACGGTGATAATCGGATGAGAAACTAAATTACACAATCATTCGCATTCCAATGGTGATAATCTGATGAGAAACTAATTATACAATCATTCGCACTCCAATGGTGATAATTGGATGAGAACTAAATTATATAATCAAACACAATGGCAATAAGCCGGAAACCGGATGAGAACCTAAATCAAAAGAAATCCATACTAATAAAAGAAGCATAATCATTTCCTACTTTCTGTTTGTAAACATTACATGCATACAACTAACAGAAAAAGGAGTAATTTGAATAGGGTAAAGGAAAGGCTCACTTGATGGTATAGAACTCCCAAAAGATCGAAAGGAACCTCGATTCCCATTGGAACCTTCAAAAAATTCCAATCAAATATCAGTATTTCAAAACATTAAAATCATAAGCTTCAAAAATTCAAATCTCCATATGTAGAAGCACAAAATGATTTCCATTCTTACTTTAGATTTTACAAGACAAGTGGGAGCATTTCTCAAGCACTCCGACGCCACTCCACCATAAGCCCTAACAAGTCCTCCCGTTCCCAATTTAATTCCTCCAAAATACCTGAAATTTCCATCTAATTTTGATAATGGCGAAAATAAAATAAAATCAAAAGTAACTAAATTTCACCTAATAACGACCACCATGATTCTGTCTAAGCCTGAAGAAACGATTGCAGAATGAATCGGCTTCCCCGCCGTTCCAGAAGGTTCACCGTCATCATTCGACCGGTACTGATCCCCAACCTATAAAACTTTTGACAAGTCAATTTATGAGCCAAGACGAATCAGATGATACTAATAGCAAACCATATCGGATACCTTGTAAGCCCAACAATTATGCGTAGCACGCGGATCTTTGACCTGGTTGAGGAAAGAGTGAGCAGATTGTTCGTTAGAGATGGGACCAGCGATGGCGATGAATTTGCTCTTTTTAATTTCTTTTTCGAATGTTACTGTTTCTTTAATGGTGGTAAACGCGCCTGCATTCCTGCTGGCGCTGGAGCTGCTGGCGGTGGTGACCATTGGTTTCCTGGCGGAGGGGATGGCGGAAAGGCGGTGGCTAAGCTTGTGGCAATAGCGGTAGGTAGGTATGGTTATCGCATTCGCAACTGGCATTTGCTTGTGTTTTGGTGCCTTTGTTTCTCTTTCGACAAATCAGTGACAAGCCTTTTTCATTCTCCGGTCGCCGTCCATTCCCTTTAAACGACGACGTTATGCCACCAGTTTAGTCTTGCCATTACATTTACATTTTTAGGGCAAATTCTATTGGTAGTCCCTGAGTTTTTAGAGTATTTTCATTTTGCTCATTGAACTTTCAAAACATGCAATACAGTCATTGAACTTTTAATTCACTTTTATTACGGTCATTGTCGTTAAAAAATACTGATGTGGCACGTTAAAGTCTTTTCCCCCCAACTTCTAGTTTTTTAAATTGGCAGTCATCACAAGGGTCAAGTTTATGATGAACAAAATGGTCGACGATCAATCTCATCTTTGGAAAGACTCTGTTTGGGTAGAGGATTAGCATAGTCCAGTTTCAAGTTGATCTAAAAATTAATAGTGGCGAATCATAAAATTTTAGCTTTTAGTTTCGGTCAAATTATCATTTTATCGGCATTCATGTCACCTTTTGATGGTTTTTTTCAGTCGAAAAGATCACCACACTACTGATCTTTTCTTCTTCTATTTCTTTCCTTTGGTTCAAACTCGGTAAAAAACCTTTAATCTTTTCAGATCTCAATCAAAATTAAAATTTTTTGAATCACCATTGTTAATCTTTTGGTCAAACAAATTTTTTCCACCATTAGGATTGACAAGCGGCCACCCTATTCATTTAAAGCTCAATCTATTTCTATTCTTCATCAAAGTGAAATCAAGGAGACCGAGGTTCGAGGAGATATGGTTCAGATCTATCTCATGTTATACCATTATAGGAGATTGAGGTTGGACATGATCTTACATATGAATATGAGCCTATTTGTATTCTTGATTAAAGTGTTGAGATATTAGTTTTAATATAACTTAAATGAAAAATGTTCTAAGACTTAAACTAATTTGTAAAATATTTCAGAAGTCTATTAACTTAAAAAATATGTTTGAAATAGTTTTAAAGTGTTTTTGACATGTTTAAATACTTTCAAAATAGCCAAAGTGTCAAAACAAGCTTTGAGTACCAGTACAATCTTCCTCGTACATATACCCAATAGCTCGTACAAGTATGGTTTCTCGTGTACTGATCCACTATTTATTTTCTCGTGTTTTAAGATTTTCCAATAGCCAAACGTTGTACCAATATGGCCAATCCCGTATCGATACGCGTAATCCCACACCGATATGGATGTATCGCGTACCGATACCTAGTACAAAAATGTTGTAACGACTCTTTCTATTTTAAGATAGGTACCGATACTCGAAGTCGCGTACCAATATCTAGATGCCTAAAAGAGCATTTATCGCTGAAAATTAATTTTCCAACGGATCTAATCAACCCCAATGGTTAGTAAATGTCAAGAACTCATTAGAGGACTTAAAGGGGACATTCAAGTAGCCATGAAACAACAAGAAAGCCAACAACAATGTTTTTTGCATAGAGAAATTATTTTGTGCCTAATTTTGTCATTCTTTGTAGAAAATACTTGTTGAGCCAAATTGTCAATATTGCTCTAGTGTTAGGATTTAGGTATGAGCTTAAGTGTGCAAACAAATCAGCCTTGTGAGGTTTTCTATAGTTTGCTTATTTGTATTTCCTTTTAGGAAGATAGTTGCTCAAAGCTTTGGGGTATAAGCTTTGAGATTTGTAAAGGTTACTCTTGATCCTTGAAAAAGAAAGACAAATTAGTGAATTTGTGGAAAATCCTTAGTGGGGAGCTAAGGTAGTGGACGTAGACTTAGTTGAGAAGTTGAACCACTATAAATTATTGTGTTAAAAGTTTTATTTTCTTGTGCTTCCACTAAAATTTCTTCTAAGCCAATTCACCCTCTTGGCGATTCATTTGAAGGGTTTCGAGCCCAACAATTGGCATCAGAGTGATGTCTCTATCATCAGATTTACATCATATAGCCGTTCCTTGAAGAGATCAAGTCAATTCAACATTAGCCGAAGCTATGGCCTCCACTTTCGATGCTTACTATCTAGAGGACTCCCAACCGATCAAAGAGCCTCCATTATTCAATGGAGCTCAATATTCTTATTGGAAGAATATAATGAAGCTATTCATTCAAGCTAGTGATCTTAGGGGCATGGATGAGGATGTGGAAGGCTACACCACTACAACTTCCGAGATGAAAGATTGGAGTGAAGCGGAGAACAAAAGATTCCAAACTAATACCAAAGCCATGCACATTCTCTTTTTTGCACTTGGTCTCGATGAATACGGAAGAGTCTTGTCTTGTTCTAATGCCATGGAGATTTGGGACAAGCTTGAAGTTACTCACGAAGGAACCATTGAAGTAAAGGAGACCAAGATCGATCTTCTTAACATTGAGTATGAGAACTTCAAGATGAACCCAACAGAAGACATCAAAGCTATGTCCGATCGATTCTCCATCATTATTATGGACTCAAAGGCTATGAAGAAGTGATTCCATAGGACAAGCTTGTTCAGAAGTTGATTTACTCACTTCCTGAATCATGGGAATCCAAGAAGACGACGATCATAGAAGTAAAGAACCTCAAGACGATCAAGCTTGACGAGCTAATCGAATCTTTGCTCACCCATGAGTTAATGTCCAAGGGGAGACAAGAAGAGAAGAAAGAACAGAAGAAGAAGAATGTTGCATTCAAGACCTCTTTGAGCATTCAAGAAAGAATCAAGTAAAAAGAAGAAAAAAAGATGGCCAAACTCTTCAAGAAACTCAAGCGATTCATGAAGTGCGAGAAAGAAGAATCAAAGCATGAATTAAGGAGGAAGAAGGATCTCATCATATGCTTCGAGTGCAAGAAGCCTAGGTATGTCAAATACGTTTGCCCAAGGATAAAGAAGAAGGGGTCAAAGAAGAAGGCATTCGTGGCTACATGGAGTGATAATGTAGACTCTACCGATGATTATGAGGTAGCCAACCTTTGTTTTATTACAATCTAAGATGAAGAGGTAATGTCTAACGGTTTAATTGGTGAAATGAGGGCGTTTTAACTTTTTTAGTGAAATAGGGTGGGTTGGGGGAATTTTGGGGAAATAGGCCATAATCCATAGTGCAAGGTGGACCTTGCCACCTGCACTTGGCGTTCTGTGTACAACACCACCTCCTCCTAGTGAAGTCCTGTTGGAGTCAGCCTTCTCGGCTCGGACAGCGCAGCGTCGCAGTGCAAGGGCTCATACATGGGTGCCTGACGTTCCTGCATGTGCCATGCAAGCACGTTAGGCTTTAGATCATGGTAAATAGGGTTTAAGTATGGGCTATTAAAGGGGATTAATTTTTTTTATATTATTTTATGTGTATATATATAAGGTTTAGGGAAGATGAGTGTGTAGTGGTTGAGAAAAAATTAAGAGAGTTTGAGTCGAAAAGAGGGAAGAGTTTGTGAGTTTCTGAAGAAATATTCAAAGACGGTGATTGAAGAGTTCGAAAAGGTTAGTGAAAATTAAGTAAGTGATTTTTGCCTTTTAATATGTTTTTTAAATTCTAGAGGCTTTGTATATTTTTTGTATGATTGAAGATATATTCGGATGATATTAATATTTTTAAATTTTAATAAGAAAATCCAAAATTTTAATGTTTTGCTTATATTTTTTTAATATTTACAGAAGATGAGTTCATCAACATATTGTGACACCAAACCCACAGTTGGTCGTTGGGGTGAATCGCTTGAAGATTTCAATGAGGATGAAGAAAATATTGTTCCTATTAGTGAAGAAGATGATGTTCAGTTACTCGATGCCGATGATATTGACGTTGTTATGACAGATGCGTCTCAAGGCAATGGTATTGATGTTGAAGAAGATGTTTGGGCCACGGCTGTTGCTAGGCTCGGGTTGAGAAATTAACAGCTGGTTGTTTGGGGTTATGCTGCACCGGAGCCCTAACAACCGGAACCTATTTATCCAGCCTATGAAGCTCCAGCAACCCGCATGTATGAAGTTGATTATACTGCAATGCAAGATCAGGAATATCAAGCTCACGTATTTGGTTCTTCATCATCTTTGAACTTTGGAGAATTGGAACTAAAGGCTGAATTTGAAACAAAAAAAGTCTCGAAGCATGCAGTTCAGGAGCACTGTATCAAACGCCATACGTTATTTTCTGTTGTTGAGTCCAACAGAAGTACCTACTGTGTAAGGTGTTTTCATTGGAAGAGAAACTGTCCATGGTGGGTAAGAATTTCTTACAGGAAGAGGACTGAAACGTGGGAGGTGTCACGGTTTATTGAGCAGCACGCCTGTACCAATATGGCTTTATCACATGACCATATTAATTTAAACTCTGATCTAATATGTGCTTACACAAGGGCTTTGGTTGAACAGGAACCAAAAATTTCAATTTCAGTGTTAGTAGCATCTATCTGGGCCCAACTTGGTTATGTTCCGTCTTACTACAAGGCGTGGATGGCAAAACAGAAGGCGATGGCGCAACTCTATGGTGATTGGGATAAATCGTATAATGAGCTACCAGCTCTTTTACGAGCAATGCAATATTTCATCCCGGGGACCGTGGTAGAGTACGAGACTTTACCGGCGTTCAACTTAAAAGGCGAATTAATTCCTGGTAAAAGAGTATTTAGTAAGTTATTTTGGGCGTTCAATGCGTACATTCAAGGGTTTCCATTCTGCAAACGCATGATTCAAGTGGATGGTACATGGTTGTATGGGAAGTACAATCATATATTACTCGTGGCCGTTGACAAGATGGAAACATTAATATATTCCCAATTCCTTTGCCATAGTTGAGAAGGAAGACGCGAATGGATGAGAATTCTTTTTGAAGCACCTACGCAATCATGTTGTAAAAGAAGACGAGATTTGCATGATTTCTGATAGAGGAACTGCGCTCTTATCTGTAATTAACAGACGTGGGAGTTTATGGAAACCTCCACATGCATATCCAGCATATTGTATACGACATATTGTAGCGAATGTGAAGATGCGGTTCAGAAACAATCAGGTCCAGAAAGAGATTTTAGGCGCGAGTAAGTTGTTATTTGTTGTTTATAAAAATTTTAATTTTTTTGAGTTCATCTCGTTGTTTTATTTAACTTATTTTTTTATAAATAGGGTATGAATTAGTTCAACCAAAATTCCAAGAAAGGATCAAAAGGTTGAGGCGACACGATGCAAATGTAATAAATTTGTAAATGACATCCCCACGGAAAGATGGTCACAAGCCTATGATGAAGGTTGACGTTATGGTCATATGATAACTAACATTGCAGAGGCTATAAACTCGGTTCTTAAAGGAACACGCCATCTCCCAATTGCAAGTATTGTGTGGGAGACTTACTTTAGATTGGACAAAGTGTGATCCGACAAAGGGAAGAAAGCCAACTCCCGAATAAACAACGGACAATATTGGTCTAAAATCTTACAGGATAAAATGATCGAACTTCAAGCCAAAGCCTCCGCTATGCGAGTAAGATCATTCGGCCCACATGAATGGTAATTTTCTAGGAAGCTAAAGTTCGAGGTGAGCAAAAAATGTTCACTGTCAAACTTCATCAGAGATGATGTGATTGTGGTGCATTCCAAGCATTTAGATACCCTTGCTCTCACGCACACGCCGCCTATTTGCATTTTCGACTCGACCCTTACGATTTTGCGGATGACTGTTATAAATTACAGAATATTGCAAATATATATATAGAATTCAGTTCAACACGATCCCAAACCAAGACTATTGGCCGGTAGAGCCAATATACGAAGAATGGTTAGCAAATTCAGTGCTTCGTAGAAAGCTGAAAGGTCGGCCGAAGTCTTCTCGTATTAATACGAATATGGATGATCAAGATGATAGAGAGGGAGGGGTTCAAGTTAAACATTTTACTCTTTGTACGAAACCGGGTCATTCAAGAAACAAGTGTCTGAATAAATCAAATCTTTCCAACTATCGTGCCGGACCGTCAACCTAAATGCTCTGTTTAATGTATGTAATTTTATGGTAATGTAAATAATTTTTTTCTCGTCAATGTTTGTAATTTTAATTGGAATTTGAATACTGAAATTAAAGGAAAAGAGTAAATAATTTAATTTATTATTTGCTCTTATTTAATATAATTTAATTTTTTATTTGTTCTTATTTAATATAATATAATTTATTATTTGTTCTTATTTAATATAATATAATTTATTATTTGTTCTTATTTTATATTTTATATTTTTTCAATAATATTATTTAATATAATTTAAAGTCTTGATTTGGAATTGGAATTCAAATTTAGAAATTGAATACAGAAATTAAAAAAGAACATAAATATCAAAATGCAACCGAAATCGAAAGATATACATATAACATTAAATATCCGGGGTTCGCAAATATTCAACCATGGAAACATAAATTACAAATAAATAAATAAAAACCCTATTTCCGCCTCCTCCTGGGTAATTCTTGCCGGTGGAAAGATGATGTTTGTGAGTACCGCGGAGCGGGGTGAACCTCTCTACGTGGTCGATTAGGAGCCAACTCATTGTCATCGAAAAATTGCGCATCCGTTATTTGTATAGTAGGTGGTGTAGCAAACATTTCTTCAGGATGAAATGGTGGGTTGCTAATGGTAGTTGTTGACAACAGAGACGTCATACTACCAACACCAAAACCTTCCCCATATACAGATAATTGAGGATACTAAAATTGTGGTACGTATCCTTCATCATCATTGTAAGCCGACTGAGAAGATGAGCTACCACCAGTTGCAAAATTAAAAGGTGATTGTTGCGGAACATGACCAAATCCAAATGTTTGATGACTTTCTTGAAATGTTGTTTGTTCCGAGACATTACCAAATGGTGGTTGGTCTCAAGGATTACTACTTACATGTATCGGGGAGAGTCAGATCGCGGCCACGAAGAAGGCCAACCCGAAATTCCTTCCAAGTTTGGTTCGTTTGTTGATTGCTGAGAGCTCTGACCAAACTCGGTTGGGAAGTGTACGTGTCCTGAGCACCGTAGATTTTCAAGCCATTTATTTGCATCTTCGACAGATGCTATGAACGGTTTCCCTTTTGCCGAAAACCATGAATAGTATTTTGTATTAAATTCAAAATTGCTGGCTTAAATTGGACTCAAATCATCAGCCCACCGTGTCCATCTTTCCTCCCACAATTTAATGAAATCAGCTTGCTTCACACTCCAATTCTCATTGAATCTACCTCTACGAACAATGTGAATTCGTTCATGTGGAGCTATTGGAATGGGTTGATGGAAGTTAAACTACCTCAACACTCTGTCAGCACAATGGAACTCAACAATAGAAATGGATCAAAGGCACAACCGCACCCCAGAATGATGCACATTCAAGCACAGTATCTGGTAGGCAAGTACTAATGTTGTCATTCGCGTACGGCTGCCAAATAATCTGTAAAACACAATTATTAATACGAATTCACTCACAATCAAATATACAATTTCTCTTTCAAAAATTGATTATGATACCCGATTTTTCCTATTGTTTGGATCTTTAATCTTGTATCTTTGACAGTGTTGTGAACCACCCCCCACATTCTTCAACTTTTGTCTCCATCTGCAAAGATATATTGAAATTATATTTTAAAGTCATTGAATATAAATATTATATCAATAAATATCTATATACAACTGCAATCACATTATTACCTTCCAACAAGCGGAAACTTCATATGTACCGGTACAGATAAAATGGGTGTTAGATAAGGCAGCCTGTACCATGCCCAGGACTGCAGTAAGATTTGACATTAACCCATATCTGAATTTGCCTTTTCACCATGCATAATTGTAACCTTGCACATTTCATGGTACAAAAATTTCAATACTGCGGACCCCAACTATATGTAGCAACTGTGTCCAAATTAGCCAAGAACGACAGGTATTGTGTGTGAACCATATTACCAGATGTATCTGGCATCAATACACCACCAATAAGTTGCAGTATATAAGCTCGAGCTGCACACTCAAGTTCTCGACGGCCATATTCATCGGTCACACTAAATTCTTGCTCCAACCATGAAATTCTGGGGCGTAGCCCGTCCACACATGACTTAGGAGAAGCTTTGCCTAGGTACTGCGTGCAAAGGTCATATGCATTGTACTTATTTTCTCCAACCAATGGTTTCCCATTTGTTGGAACACCAAGCTGTACCACTACATCCTTCAGGGTTATTGTGCATTCGCCAAATGGAAAATGAAATGTGTGGGTCTCTAGTCTCCACCGTTCAATCAATGTAGTAATCAACCCAGGGACTATCTTAAACCCACGTAGAAATGAAGCATTATAAAAACCAGCTCGTTGTAGGTAATAAACTAAACACTCACCAGGTTCTTTTATCTTCATTCCTCGACGGCGGATCATATGCTCTACATCCTATAATTAATTCATTATAATTTCGTATTATAACAATTACATAGTAAATATGAAATTTTAAATTACAAAACATTTACTTACTTGCTCTTCGTGAATATGAGACGAAATGTGCTCATGGTCACGGTACAACAAAACTCCTTCATGTGTCATTTTCTATTTCTACAGCTAAAAAACAATTATCATTCGAATATATACATAAAAAAATTGTATTAACTTCAACATTTTTGATCTATGCGAATATTATTTCTTATTAAAATAATAATACAAAAGTTCATATATTATTATTGTGTTATTGAATATTATAATTTTATAATAAGATTATTTAAAATATTATTAATTTTTTATTTATAATTTACATATTTTAATAATTAATTTTCTTCTCAAAATTATAATAAAGATTGATTATTTCTTATTAAAATAAATCTTTTTAATAATTAATATTTTTTTAAATAATTTATTTTCTTTAAACAATTTTATATAAACAAGTAAAAATAATCATGTTTTATTATGTGAAAATATACACATGTAAGGATTTTTATTTCAAATATATTTCGATTTAACTCATTATTATTCTAGTATAGATTCAAATATATTTAAATATGGAAAATACTTTGATGCACAAGCTTGTGTAAATTTTAGTTTACACAAGCCCTTTAATTTTAGGGTTTAGGGTTTAGGGTTTTAGGTTAGGGTTTAGGGGTTTAGTATGTAGGGTATATAATTTAAGGTTTATGGGTAGAATTTAGAGTTTAGGATTTAGGGCTTAGGTTTTAGGTTGCTAGGGTTTGTGATTTAGATTTTAAATTTTATAAAAGGAATGTGTAAAAAAAATTTACACAACTTGTGCATCAAAATAAAACCCTTTAAATATACACATGTACAAATAGTTACACTACAAATATACTTAAAATAGTTACACTCGAAATATATATATCTGTTCAGTGAAATACAATACGATCCCGAAAATTGCGTGTTTTCTCTAACCTGGTTGCAAGAAATAACCACGTCATAGCTCTTAAACCTAAAATGTGTGACTATTACAAAAAGTAAAAAACTAACTTTAAAAAACCATATTAGAAAATACATGCACTTACCAGATTAAAAAAATCAAAAAACTAGCTTCTTTTTGTTCGAACCAACAATCAGAACCAGGACGGCTTCATTAATAATAAAAAATAATTATCATTAGATCATCAATCACACAAAATAATCTACAGACACTCATAATTAAAAAAAACAATAGATTAGTTTAAACTGATAATTTAAAAAATCACATACTTAGTGAGAAACCTAGAAAAGATTAGAATAATACACTCCAACGATCCTCACCCTCTTCGAATATATTGTTAAAAAGATATACAGAAAACTCTCCACATTCACCAAATTTTTTCTCTTCTTATCTTCACAAATATCACCGCCACTCTGCACGCTGCCAAGCCTGCTCGCTGCCACCCTGCTCGCTGCCAAGCCGCGCCAAATTGCAGCCATAAGAGACCTCACCGTTTGCACTTGGCGAGGTCCAAGGACGCCATTTGCATATGGTGAGTTACTGTGAAAACTGGCCTATTTCCCTAAATAGTTTTTGAACCACCTTATTTCCTTAATAAAAAAAATTCTTGGCCTATATGGCTATTGGGTTTTTCAGTGCTCGATTCCTTCAACCGTTCTTGCTCGCCAAGTGGTGGAGAAGTGAAATTTTGGGTGTAAGTGGTGTGGAAGCTAAAAAGATTACGGACACAATGATTTATAGTTGTTCAACCTTCTAACCAAGGTCTACATCCACTACCTTAGCTTCCCACAAAGGATTTCCAATCAATCCACTATTGATTCGTCCCCTTTTCTAGGCTTAGGAGGAAACCCTTATACACCGATCAAGCTTTCTACCCAAATCCTTAATCAAACCCTCTTTACAAAGAGAAAAGATAAGCAAACTTAAATCCTTCTAATAGGTATTTGTTTGCACAATTTATTTCTCACCCAAAACCTAAAACACTTGAGCAAATCTAACAATTTTGGCTCATTAGTGTTTGTCTATTCAAAGAAATGACAAATAAGCACTAAGACAATTTCTTGATCATTTGTTGTTGACAATTGAAGCATTTACCATGACTAGGGGTGTTCAAAATTACCCGACCCGAACTACCCGACCGACTACCCGAACACAAAAAATCGGGTATTTACCCAAAAAATATTTTTACCCGGGTCGGGTACCCGGTCCGTAATTTCCCGGGTCGGGCCCGGGTCAAAAAATATAATTTTTTCGGGTACCCGGTTCCTATTTTTTATTTTATTAAATTACTTAATATTTTTTACTTTAGAACTATATTTAAATTTCTAAATTCATTCTATATTTGTATTATATGCTTTCATGTTTTAAATTTTTCAACAAAAAAATATTAATTTTTGAATATGTAAGATTCGATATGAAACAAACAACAAGGTTTCTCTATTGCATTTATGCATTAGTAGGTTTCTTTAAAAAATATGAGATAAAAAAATCACGATCGAGATTAATATTTTTAATGTCTTTCTTATGGTTATAAACTTCAAATCGTTATTATTATTTAGTTTGGATCATGTGTTACAAACTTTTAAGGTTTTTTTAATTAAAAAAATAATAAGAACCGAGTACCCGGTACCCGATTTTACGGGTACCCGGGTTTAACGGGTACCCGATTATCGGGTACTCGGTATTTACGGGTCGGGACACAGGCCGACAAACCTAATACCCGAAGGTCCGGGTACCCGGTTTTTCGGGTACCTTAAAACCCGGGTACCCAGATTTGAACACCCCTAACCATTACTAGATGCTTGGAGCTTCCTTTTATACTCCTTAATGAGTTTGTAGCCGTTACTAGTCGTTGGGGTTGAATTGGAGCCGTTGGAGACTTAATTTCCCACCATAAATGCAGTTCTGCAGCTTCCCATTTCGTAACACTCTTCAAGTAGAAAGAGCCGTTTCAGTCTGTTGCAGCACCCGTATCGAAACGCCCTTGGTCGTATCGAAACACCCGTATCAAAACGCCTATCACCGTATCGAAATGATCTGCATTTAAATGTTAGTTGGAAAATAGTCTTTTGGGGTTTATGACCGTTGAGGTCGATGCCTTATAGGTGTATCGAAACGGTATAGTCCGTATCAAAACGCTTGGCAAAATTCTCATCCAGAAAAGACCGTTTCGAAACCAGTTTCGAAACACTTTGACACTGTAAGACCCCGTATCGAAACACCTAGAGGTGTTTCGAAACACCTGAATGGTTTTGTTTAAATTAACTTTGAAAACATGTAAAAACCTTTTAAAGCATCCCCTAAACATAGTTTCAAGTTGTTTGGAGTTTAGAAATGGTTTTGAATTCTTTGTAACTTAGTACAAAACATTTTTCAATTATTATATCAAAACATTAGTTCTACAATGGCCAATTTTACCAACTTCTAACTCATCAAATTTAAATTTCTATACTTTTGATGAGTTACAAGAAGCCTAGGATGATTTAGTTTTAGAGTTTGAGGCTTCATTTTTTAAAAAAAGTTTATTTTAAAATTAAAAATAGAAAATGAATTGTTTTCTAAAACCAATTTGGAACTTGAAACAAGGTTTAAAGTTTTTGAGAAAAAATTGATTTACAAAATCTGCTTCTAAAAGTTCAAGAGGACCATAAAAAAGAAATTGATGATCTTAAAAAATAATTTGTTTAATGATTTTTTTAAATGTGAAAATTGAGGTAACTCCAAAATAAATTTTGTTAAAACAAGTTTTTACCAATGACAATCTAGTTTCCCTAAATTTTTGAATAGGAAATGGTTAAGAATATTTAGGTCCCCAAAGGACTCATTTCTTTAAAAGATAAGGATGCCATCGAAAAATGAATCCATAAGGGAACTAAAATTTTTGGGACTAATATCAATAGATCCAAAGCAATCTGTATACTAAAATATAATTGATTGTCTTTTGTAGCTATGCTAGAGCATTGATGAGAAAAGTGAAATTTTGGGAGCTATTGACATACGAAGGGGAAGGACACTTGAAGAGGGTGAGGCTTAACATCTTACCTTGGTTCAAGTGGTAAAATTTATTTCATGCATTGGTTTGATCATATGTTAATTGTTTATTTTTTATGATGTTTCAAGCTTATTTGTATGACTCCATGTTGTGCCTTAATTGCATATAGTTAGGGGGAGTTTCAATTGTATGAGTTGCATGTTTTTGACCTTATATGCTCATATCTATGTTTTTGGCCTTAAACTTGTGATTTTTTGTTGAATCTTGGTGAAACCACGATTTTCATATTTTAATGTTGTATTTTAAGAAGTATAATTGTTAATTTGTGGAAAAAATGATCAAAATGTATATCTAGGACCTCTTAGAGCCTTTGTATGAACTTAAGATTAACTTCTAAGGCTTTTGAGTTAATGTTGCTGCATATTTTCACCAGTTCGTGCAATCGGTATTGGTATAACCCACACCGTACCGATACGACATTCAACCAGTACCGATATGGTTGATACTGTACCAATATGCATAGTAAAAAGAGACAATTTTATCTCCTTTTTACCATCCCTTGTATTTTTATTGAATTAATTTATTTTTATGGCACATTTATTGAATTTCTTTTATTGCTTGATTAAGTGGAACCATTTTTTGTCAATTTTTTATGTAAATTTTTTAACTTTCCATTGTTAATTTGAACTTAAATGTGTTTTTAAACTTAGTTTTGAAATATTTTTGATATAACAAAAAAGGGAGAGATTTGTTTGAAAATTTTAATTTCAAAAAGAAAAAGGGGAGCTTAAATATTTTCTAAAATATTCTCATTTTATGAAATTGTTTCTCTAAGGGGAGATTTTTAAAAACAAATTTTCAAGTGGTTTCGTTATATAAAAAAGAGCGAGATTGTTGAGATTTTGATTTTGATATAACTTAAATGAAAAATGTTTTTTTGGACTTAAACTAATTTGCAAAAATATTTTAAAAGTTCATTAACTTGAAAAATATGTTTGAAATAGTTTTAAAGAGTTTTTGACATGTTTAAATACTTTCAAAATAGCCAAAGTGTTAAAAACAAGCTTTGAGTATCGGTACACTCTTCCTCGCACCGATACCCAATAGCTCGTACCAGTATGATTGCCCATGTACTGATACGTCCTTTGTTTCCCCTTGTTTTGAGATTTTTTAGTAACCACACGTCGTACCGATACGCGTGGTCTCGTACCGATACGAAAGTATCGCGTACCGGTACCTAGTGCATAAATTAATTCCCCAACAACTCTAATTAACCCATATCGGCTAATATCGCTCAAGAACTCATTAGAGGACTTCAAAGGGACCTTGAAAGCAACCATGGAACAACAAGAAAGTCATCAACAACATTCTTTGTATAGAACAATTATTTTGTGCTTAATTTTGTCATATCTTTGTAGAAAACACTTGTTGATTCAAATTGTCAAGTGTTAGGATTTGGGTGTGAGTTTAAGTGTGCAAACAAATTAGCCTTGTGAGGTTTTATATAGTTTGCTTATTTGTATTTCCTCTTAGGAAGAGAGTTGCTCAAAGATTTGGGATATAAACTTTGAGATTTGTAAAGATTACTCTTGATCATTGAAAAAGAAAGACAAATTAGTGAATTTGTGAAAAATCTTTAGTGCAGAGCTAAAGTAGTGAAGGTACACTTAGTTGAGAAGTTGAAATCACTATAAATATTTGTGTCTAAAATTTTATTTTATTGTGCTTCAACTAATTTTTTTTTAAGTCAATTCACCCCATTTTGGCGATTCGGTTGAAGGATTTCGAGCTCAATAATTATGGGACAAGACTATTAAGTTTGTGAAGGTTTGTGGCGTAACCAACGAGTGAAAGAAGCGACTTGAGAGACCAAGAAAGAACTGAAAAAGCAATACCTTCATCTATTTGCATAAAGTAATTTTGAACACAAAATTCTTTTTAAAGGGGTAGAGTTGTAACATCTCAAAATACAGGTTGAAAATTCGAGGTAAGATTAGTGAAGTATTGAGTTGGTTTAATTAAGATTTAGCCAACTAAAATAATTATGAGATTTTCTAAAAATATATTTTTAATAAATTAATTATTTCGAGAAGTGGAGGTATTTTTAAAAGTCAACCTATAGTTTTCTTAAAGTGTCAACTTAATAATTATGGTTTAATTAATTTAATTGATTTTAATTAAATTTCGTGACCATTTTGTAAATGAAAGAGGATTAAATTGAGAAGGTTACAAAATATGAATTCTTTAAGAGACTTTTTTTTTTTTATCACATTGTGATTTGTACCCCCCTTTTCCCTCACGTTCAAAACTACCCGACGGTTTAGGAAATTAGGAGAGCAAGAGCTCTTAACTCTTTATTTTTCATTTTAATTATTTTCTTTAATTTCTAAATACAAAATTAACTCTTCAAATTCTCATTTTATTTCTTAACTAACTTTTCTCTCTCAATTTTTTTTCTTTTGAACTCTCAATTCTCTCATTTATCTCTATTTTTTCTCTCTCAGTTTTCTTTATGTAATTTTTGAAGATCGTCAACAAATCACGTTTATATACATTTGATTATTCTAAACTCAATTTTAATTTATCAAACCTAAAATTGAAGAATTGAAATAAATTGTGATTGTATTCTTGAGTGAGAAATCTTATTTTTTTGGTAAATCTTGAATTTAGGTGTTGGTGCTATTACTAGTTATTAGTATTAGATAATGATTAGAAATAATGTTACAATGAATACTTGATGTTAGGATTAGGAGAAGGATTTCTCTAAAACTAGATGATTTTCGACTATAAGGGCTGTGCGAAGAACAATGAATACTTGGTTGTGCTTGCATCACAAGAGCATGATTTGGTTTCAGCATTATATGATCGCACATATTTACTTATTGTTTTAATGCACTCCAATATGATATGGTATGATTTTGAAATGCAAATACACGAAAAAGCACTTATAAGTACTTAAGAGAAATGCCGACATGATATATGAAATAATCAAGTGTGTGATGTTTATAAGTGTAAGTGCATTCAAAAACATCAAGTTTATAAGTGTTTTAATTATGATATATTCACATATGTAGTGGTGAACACTTTAGATATATGTCGTAACCATTTTTGAAATAGTTTGGATGATTTATTTTGAATTAGTGTGCAACTCCCTAAACCCGCCTATGCGTTACAAGAGATCTTAGGAGGTCACATTAGGGTCACAAGAGCGACCCACAATAAAAATTCACATAAAAACATTTTCTCTTAAAACACTTATTAAACTGTAACATTAACTTCTATTTAAAACACCCTTTCGGGAAATTATTTAAACATATAACAGTAATTTCAGAAAAAGTTTTAGAGACACTATCATAACACAATACATGACATACATGCCCGCTAACTGTACCAATTCCGTACTCCAAAAGCTACACCGAAAGAACTCCAAATACCGATGTCGGACATTAAATCATGATCTATTTCTTCTAACTTGCAATGGTAAAACAACGTGAGCTTACCAAAAGATGCTATAGGCAACATGCATGTATAAGGTAAACCATAAAGCTATCATGAAGTTCCGGGCAACTACAGACTCTGATTATGATTCAATATTTCAGTGAAGCATTATATTTGAATATAATAGAATTGTTCTTTATTCAATCATTGAGTATCAGGCGATAAACCTATAGCCCGAAGATTCAGAATAGATATAGATTACAGAAGTTGAATCAGAGAGTTTAGTTGTTTCATTAAGCGCAGATTAGAAGCATACTGGGAGTTTCAGACTTTGGTACATTAATTTAGTAGGGTGGATTTCAGAAGGGGCTAACTACCTTCCAATCGTACGCCAAAATGTAGTATCCCAAAATTATATCCAAAAAGACTTACCCTAGGCTCATTGGGCGTAGGAGCTTACAGAAAGGCTTACCCTAGACCCATTGGGCGTAGGGGATGCCTTAGGTCCAAAAAGACTTACTAGCGTGGAGCCTACAGATCTTCAATCATATCCTAGATAATATACCCAGATAAAAATTAGTTTTTTATCCAGTAAACAATAATATCAGAAAACAAATATCAAATATATTTTTATATAAGAAGACATATATTTTTTTGTATCAAAAGACATGTATTAGATATATTTCTGTATTAGAAGACATACGCCATGTATTACTTTCATTTTGAATAACAATGTCATGCTTTTAAATCAAATCAGGTAGTCTTGGTTTAAAATAGTGAGAATATTCATAGACACATGAAACATAATATATGGTCCAATTTGACACTAAAAGGCCCTTGATAATCATAGAAGGGAGACACAGAATTATAGTCCATTCTAGACTGATTTCAAAATCAAAGACCTTATTTGAAGAAATTTGATAACTATGGACTTCATCCAGGTATTCAAGAATTATACATCATGATCATTCGGAATTTCTGTTGTATCATGGCTACACATGAATTCAGCAGGATGGATTTTGGGAAGCCAAATAGACCAGGATCAATCAAGATTCTAGATTTATCAGGAGAGTTCCAATCAATTTTGCTTATAAGGGCATTTTGGTCACTTTAACACTTAAGGGCAATTTTTTAAATTAACCCTGATAAGGTAAGTAAGAGATTTGTTATACTGAATATTTCTGACAACTTTCCAGGCTTTCAAGTATATTCCATTAACCACGTCTCATCAATGCATTACTTTTCGAGCATTCGAATATGTACACCTCATACGTGTTCAATATTTAGTTCTAACTGCATGATATAGTTGAACAAGTCATCATCACAAATTAACCTGGAACAAGCCTCAAATAGTTGAACATGTAATTGTGCAGTATTCTTTCATTATCACAACAATATTATGAATGTCTGATTTTCATAAGTCAGGCTTATAACTCACAATGGCATTACGGTTATTTATGGTCTATTAGAGGTTTTAGAGTTTCCAAGCTTTCATATATCTCAAGTCACGTGGGTATTTAACTATTCAAGTGCTCAGTGGTAGTTCAGACATCAAGATCCTTACAGTCCTTACAAAAAAACTCATTCATTTCAGAACTCGAGAGTACATCCATCATTCTAGTAAATTTGAAAATTTCGGTGTCCGATGATACTTCAGTCTTTTTGGTCGTTACGGACATTTCGATAAATTAGCCTTATCAATATTACAAATCCTTTTTGGTCATGTCAGTCAGTTCAATGTTTTACGCCACTTTGATTAATTCAGATATACAATAATTTTTCTGTAAATTTATCTTCAAAGATCTATTCAGAATTTTAGCAAACCCAAGTACTTTACAATATCAAAGGTTCAAGTCTCGTTACCATAACATTCCGAGTAATTTCGGAGTTTTTAGATGAATCACTTGTTTTACCGGATCTAATGTAGATTTCTAGGTTACTTTTATGGTTAGAGACATTTTAGTCATTCTTATCCCTCAAGGGTATTTCTGTCATTTCTTGACTTAGCATTTTGGAAGCTAGATCTTCAACAGACACAACCAGATTTAAAGTATATCAGTCTTATCATTTATTCTTGCATCTCAAAAGTTCTTATAGCTCAGTCATCATCCTAATCGAGCACTTCTGTCTTATCTGGTTTACTACCCTTTCTCCGTAATCAATTAGAATTCAACAGAATTAACTATATTCATAGACATAATCATGCAAGCATTTACCGGATACCATAATGTTTCAATAAGCATACATGAGGTAGTAATGTATTACCTTTAATCCTTGCTATATCGGTCAACTATGACATCCATTCGATCACCCTCAAACTTGAATTTGACGTCCTCAACATCTCGGATACGAAGATATGTGAATACCTTCAATTAAACATAACCCAAAATCAATTCTTAATCACATTGCCTTTAAACTGAACAATGAAGCACAAAAGCATGTTCGAGGTCCAATATCAGATTTGGAGGTTTTTAGGTTAGAATTTCATGAAACGGACTTCAAAATCAGACTCAAGACGTTAAAAAATGTAAAATAGGGGTTTTCAGCAAATTTGACTTTTTGGTCTAAGTCAATGGTCAATTGGCAGTTCAACAATCAACGGACAGGTTAACGATCAACGCACATGTCAACTAGGTTGACTCAGGTAAGTTGACTCACTGAGTTGACTTGGATGAGTTAACTCACTAAGTTGACTCGGACAAGTTAACTCACTGAGTTGACTCGAACGGGTTGACTCACTAAGTTGACCCAGGCGAGCTAACTCGACAGGTCAGATCAGACTTGGGTCAGGTTTGGGCTGAATACAACCTGGCCCACTAATCTGATCCGAAGCTCACCATCGTTTAGTCAAAATCTCACCAGCAACCCCAAATGGCATTTTTTGCCATAATACAGACGAAAATCAACCCCACAAAACAACCATTATGTTTGTAAATCGAAATCAAGTTGGAAACTTACCAAATCTTACCAGAATAGAGGGTAAACGATCAAACTCGAGGAAGCTCCGACGAAGCCTCTTCCGGTGTCGGAACAACGATATGTTAGAGGGTTTTTCTCACCTTGGGGCAGAGAGTTCAATGATGGCATTGGCATGGCAAACGAATGACAATAGCAGCCGTAATCGCCGAATAACCGAAAGGGTTCATACCCTTGATTTGATGAACCTACAACCGGATTTTTACGGTGAACGAAACATTGGTTCTGCGTGTAGAGGCCAAGGTTTTTTTCAGAGCACGATGATAGTCGCAGGGGCGACAGCGGTACACGGTACGACACGACGGTGACAGAGATCGGACGTGGTCGGCAAGGGAAGTTGGTGAGAGCGTTTGAAATTCCATATGTCTGATATTTTTGGGTTAGATGGACCATAACAACATTAGGTGAGGAGTTAAAGCAATATTTAATTTGGTTAAGGACTCAAATCTCTACTTCAAGGTATATTTCATATTAACATTAAACATATATGGGCACTTGGCTTAAATGGTTAAGGCACTTGCGTGAACAACCAAGGGTCATGGGTTCAATCCCTTTTGGTTGCCATTTTTCATTTTCCCACTTAAACTTTAATTATATCTTATTAAGGGTGTTACATAGGGGTTTTCTTTTAAATTCAATTTTTGTAAAAGTTGGAGTCGTCACCGGTCATTTTGGTAGACCGAACACCATAAAAACAAACAAAGATTTTGAAAAATTAAGGTTCAAAAGTTGATCACGTGTGGGGAAGGATTAACACCTCACAAACGCCAGAAATCAACACCTTTTAATTTCGTGTTGCATTTTGACATTTTTAAGTAATAACATGAATTTAATTTGATCGTTAATTATTAATTGTGTTTATGCTTAAAATGAAAATATTCCTTTTGTAATAAATTATATTTTTGTTTCTAATATAAAATTGGAAACACCCTTATATGATCAGGGCGTCGCCTTTTATATTCTAAATATATATTTTATTTACAAAGGTTTTATATGCATGTAATTAATTATTGATAATTCATTTTAAGTATAAAAGGCTCTAATTAATTTATGATTTAATTAATCTATGAATATTATTTAATTCCAAAATCCACATGGAATGATACCCAAAATAATACCCAATTGCTTTAGGATATCATTCCTAATTGAATTCCAAAATTATAGATAATATTTCCTATTAATTAATTACACTAAAATATTTAAAGTAATTAATCCTATAAAAGCTCTATATTATTTATCTAAGTTAATTAACAGGTGTGGAGATCATGACTACTTAATGTTGTTAGGTCTTTGGGATGGAATTGGTTGTGCTCCTCTACTAGTGTCACGCAGTATGGATCTCGACAATTTGTTCCTTTCACTACCAATCTCAACATATCCGTATTTGAGTTTCAGGGGGAGTTGTTGTCTTGCGTGATGTACTATAAATGATACGCAAATATGGTGCAAGTATATACATTGAACAAGTAATAAAGTGATGAGTAAGTATCGTCTCCACAGGGATTGGAGGTGTTCAAGGTAAGCTTAAGCACACATGTGTCACGAAATGTAAATGGAGAATGTTGTGGCCATTCAAGATAGAGTGATGAATGTTGTAGCAAATCAGAGCGGAGATATAAATGATGTAGCAAATAAAGATAAAAGATAGTGCACTGAAATCAGATAGACAGATAGGTCCTCTTACGCCTGTGAAACTCTCTTGGGAATGACTCGTTGGGCTGTCAGGTTTACCTATGTTCTACCTCTCTACTAGGGTTTAACTCTTTAACTTAGTCTATGCTCGGCAGGATTTACTCAAGGTGCTCCTTAATTATCTCTAGCCTGGAAACTGGGTGTAGGAAATGCTACAACAATACCTCTCAACGTGAACTCTATCACTCCCCCTACCCTTAAAAGTCTATCCCTCTTAGCCGTTGAAACCCAACACTTATCTCTAAGGTGGATTAGAGTTGTGCCTCTCAACATCCAACTCCATTGTCTATGCAGGTTAAAGAAAGCTCTCTCGGCCACTAACCTCAACTAACACCTAAGGAAATGCCAACTCTCGAAGGCTTTTACAACCCTAAGCATATAACAACATAGACAAAGAACATATACAAGCAAGAGATAAATAAACATTCATAAAAGAAAATAAAACATAGTTCATCCAAACAACCCTAACCACCTAAATCAGTTCATGGCTGGGCAAATATCCGAAGTATCTTCGTTCATACAACCAATTTTTTCCAGATATAAAAATAAATGCTAAAGCAACAGAAAGGGAAGAAGAGAAATACCAATCCGCGATGGACTTGAAGCGCCACGAACCGTCCTAGGCTTGCTGCCTCTCTCAAGGCCAGCAAGGTCAGACCCTTAGAGCTTCTACGATGGAGGACACCAAGTGAGGAAGAAGAAAAGAAAAAAAGCTGCCTTTAGCTTTCTCTCCTTAGCCTTTTTGTCACCTTTTCACGCTCTCCCTTAAATGAGGGTCTTGTGTCCTTTATATAGTGGAGGCTCCTAGGGTTTTATGCCCTAAAAATTCTTTGGCGTCCAAGAAATATTCCCTATGCATGTGGGGCACAAACAGACAAAAGGGGGTTCGCACATGTGGGCGATCAGCGTGTGCGCGTTACTTTGTCTTTTTCGCGCCCAGAATTGTTGTCCAATTTGCTATAGCATTTTCCTTCCTTGCCTTGCTTCATCATCAGCCTGCACAACACCATACCATCAAATGCCTTTCAAGCAACATCTAGTCTCATGAGATAAAGCCATACCACCAACAAGTAAAGATACATGCAACTATATGCTCTAAATGCACCTACATGCTATGAGTTGACCTTGAGAATAAACAAATACTTAAGAAAAAGGTGTAAAATATAAGCATTTTGACAAGTTATCACACCCCCAAACTTAAGCTATTGCTTGTCCTCAAGCAATGAATAGGAAAAAAAACAAAAAAATGTTGTGGCAAAAATTTAGCTCAAGACAGATGCTATGGTAAAATTTCAACCCTTAGAAAAGTTAGGCTTTAATACGTAAGACACAATTGAGATTTTAAGAATGATTTCCTAAGGTGAGATCCTTTGCTAGTGTGTGCGTGATTGCATACAATTTATGCTTAACAGTGCTAGAAAAATTTCTTAATAGAACCCAAGTTCGTCCTAGTGTTTGAACTATTTTAGCTTAAAGTTTTACTCCCATAAGTGAACTGTTTTTTTAGAGGGGTGTCAGCTCATCACAACTACCATCCCTCACTCTAGATGAGCAGGGAGCAAACCTCTCATCCCGAGCTAGTAGGTAGAGTCATCCTGTGACAGCTTTCATTCACTCATTTGATGTTGTTGTCATTTATTTAAGTTTGATTTCCAGGCAGTGCAACACAAAGTGAAGTGTCCCTCTAACATATCTAGTAGCATTTATTCACAGTTTGCTATATTCTATTAGGCACAAGGGAGATTAGCTAAGCTTTTTTTTCTTTTCTTTTTTTAAAGCTCATTTTAGTTCAATTTCACAGTGATAATCATAAGTTCTAAAAAATTTCTCTAACACTTTAAAACCTAAAAAGCATACAATCGTGTATCAAAACAAAGATTAAGCATCAAACCCTAGAATTTATTCTACCAATCTCAATAGTCATGCATCAATCCATAGCCATGAAAATATGTTCATCATTGGGTATTTTTAACTTATTCATACAACTGTCATGGATCCAAACAAAATGCCGTAGCAAAATGTTTGTTTCTACCTATTAATGAGATGCAAATGCAAATGCCTAACTAAAGGGCACTAACACACCCAAACTTAAAGAGTACAGTGTCCTCAATGCAACAAGATAAAATTATATGCAACTAAACTAAATGCAATGTAAGGTTAAGAAGTACCTCACTTATTGGTGGTGGCGGTCTTTGTGGCTTTGTGCTTGACTTCGGAAGACTTAAAAGAGGCGATTGAAGGGTCAACCTCTTCTTGCTCTAGTGGAGGGGGTCTATTCTGGGTCAGCTAGGGTTCCTTGGTTGGTGGAACTTGTGTCGGATTCATTTCCCTTGGCTGGTGTACTCCAAACTCGTCTGGAAGTGCGCTTGCTTCTTGTTCTCGTAGATGGGGTAGCGCTCGGAGTTTGGGTTGGTGATTGCGCTGGCATAGTATGTGCAAGCTCATCATCCTCTGATCCAACTATCACTGGGTTGACATGCTCAACGGATGGTTCCTTTTCTGGGGCAACTTTGGTAGGTTTTTCTATTCTCTCTCTTTTTCTTGGGTAGTGGGCTTGCTGTAGCATCTGTGTCCTGGTTCTGTGAGGAAGGCTAAGTCATAGTGAGGCTTTTGTTAGGGACTGGCGTCTTTTGGGTGCTGGGAGGAGGTTCCTTCGCGTGAGCCTTTAGAGATTCCAGAAAGGTTGGGAAGTTTATGCTGATATGGGGTAGGATCTCCTTGAAATAGTTATTCATAACAACAACTCTCTCTTTAACATACCCATAGAAAACAACCTGGTCTTCACGCATCTTGTCCATATCCTCTCGGAGACGATTTGTTGAGGCAACTAAGGCAGCAATTCTTGCTGCAGCAAATGTTTTCGCTCCTCCAGCTAGTGTCTCTGTTGGAGCATCCTCATTGTATCCTTTGATAGAGGGGACCATTTCAGGTGTGATAGGACCTTTCCCTGAGTTTTTCGCATCAATAATAGGATCTTCGAACACTCATTTCTCTCGATAGATGGTCGTGATGAGGTTGGGAAAGATGAGCGAACTAAAATTCCTTTTCAAGCATGCATATACCTCATCCACAATAATTTTTCCCAGGTCGATGGACCGACCATTGAGAATAGAATGAAGGAGTAGGAGCCTTGGAATATTCATCGTTGTCGTGTGAAAAGTTGGCATGAGCCTATTCTTGACCAAGTGGATCTAAAGTTTTGCCTCTAGCTTGAGTCGCGCATGCTCCACTGCTTTGCTTGATATGTCTAAGTTGGTGCCTTCAAAGCACCAGTCTTCTAGCACTTCCGTCACAGTTTGTGGGTCGGCACTCGGCGGAACGTGTGTGGTGATCCTCTGAATTTTTCAAGCCAAAGAACTTGTTGATCTTGGCTGGAGTGAACTTGATTTAATCTCCACGCACATAAACACCGGACTATGTAGGACTGGTAAAATGGGCATAGAACTCTTGAACAATGAGTATGCAAAAGTTGTCAGGGTGAGGAACAAAGGTAGCCCATTTGTAGTTTGTGATGACATCCAAGACGTCCTTGTCAAACCCTGGTTCTCCTTCAGTTGGGAACTTAAAGCCTTGCTCTGGTAGCAATTTTCGATCTTGCAGACCTTGGAATCGTTCCTTGTCCTTGTCGTCTAAGAACTTCTTTATGACCACAGGCTTGGGTTGGCTACTGCTAGATGCACCTTCTGCTCGCTTGCAACGTACCATTGTTAGGCAAAAAGAGGGTAAAGGTTTGTGAGATATGGGAGAAAAGTTTTGGTTAGGGTTTTTGAGTTTTTGAGCGGGTTGGAGAAGATGAAGTGGGAGGGTCTTTTGGTTTGCTTTGTTTCGATGTGATGAGAGAGGAAAGTAGTGGGAGTTGATGGGAGTTAAGGGGAGGTAACCGACATGAATTAAAAGAGAGAGAGTCTTATTGGTTTTTGGGCGGCGTGTGTAAGGTAAGGACAAAATGGGTTTTAAATGAAAAGGTGAAAAGTAGGAAAGAGAAAAGACCTAGGCAATAATTTCTAGGGTTTTCTTTAAATTAAAAGGTGAAAAGGTTAATCAATTCGTCCTCTTTTTCCACTTTTTGAGCTAGCCTCCTCTCATGTTGGAAAAGCTTAACTGCTCATTCCTTATACCCTTATAAGACAAAGGTATGATGCACTGTTGCACCCTGACCTGCCACCTGCGTCCTTGGGGTACTCAGATGCAAACAAACAAACCTGACATTAAGGTATAATGGGGCAAAAGGACAAATGGGATTAAAAACCTAGAGTATGAAATAAAAATAAAGATTAAACTACGTTATTTATGAACATGAAAACATAAAATGTTGTAGAAAAATAGAAAAGAAAAGGGGGTGGTTCAAACGCTTAAGCATCATGGAGGATGAAGGATGACTTATCGAGCAGGATTGGAGTTCCATTGTACAACTTCAAACGTTGTCCATTGACCTTAAATACCGTATCATCATCAAGCTTTTTAATGTCCACTGCACCATGGGCATAGACCTTATGAACTAGGAAAGGTCCTGACCATCGTGACTTTAGTTTTCCTGGGAAACGCTTAAGTTTGGAGTTATAAAGGAGCACTTGTTCCCCTTCTGATAAATGCCACGACAAAAGATGTTTTTCATGTCATTTCTTTGTTTTCTCCTTATATAGGCGTGCATTCTCATTGGCCTGCGATCTGAACTCTTCCATTTCATTTAGCTATAACAACCTTTTTTCTCCAGCCACTTGTGCATCCATGTTAAGCTTCCTAATGGACCAATAAGCCTTGTGCTCAAGTTCCACAGATAGATGACAAGCTTTCCCATAAACAAGCTTGAATGGTGACATTCCCAACGGCATTTTGTAGGCAGTACGATAGGCTCAAAGAGCTTCATCAAGCTTAGGAGACCAATCCTTCCTTTTTGGGTTGACCACTTTCTCAAGAATTTGCTTGATTTCTCTATTCGAGACTTCAGTTTGACCATTAGTCTGAGGATGATATGATGTAGCAATCATATGCCTTACACCATACCTCTGTAATGCTTTAGCAATCAGCTTGTTGTCAAAGTGGGTTCCTTCATCACTGATAATTGATCTTGGTGCCCCAAATCTTCTAAAGATATTCTTGTGAAGGAACTTCATGACGGTCTTGGAGTCATTCCTTGGAGTGGCAACTGCTTTAACCCATTTAGATACGTAGTCCACAGCTAAAAGAATGTATAAGTCTCCATAAGATGAGGGAAACTATCCTATGAAGTCTATTACCCATACATCAAAGAGTTCAACCTCTAAGATTCCTGACATGATTGACAAAATGTGTGCGCATCCTTGAACAGAGTGAGCCAATATAATCCCGACTGTAGGACTTTTGCAGCACTCCTAGCTCCTCCAAAATGTCCGCCACAAAGAGATGAATGATAATGGAAAAGTATCTCCTTGTGCTCTTCTTCGGGGACACACCTTCTAATGATCTGTTCAGCGCCTTGCTTGAACAAATATAGTTCATCCCAAAAATAGGATCTTGCGTCATGCTTGAATTTTCTTTGTCTCTGTCTATTCAAATCAGGAGGCAAAATACCACTAACGAGAAAGTTAACAATATCATCATACCAAGGAATTGCTGCAACATATAGTATTTTCTCATCAGGGAATTCCTCCTTAATATCCATTTCATCTTATTTTTCCTCATTATTTTCTAGCCTAGAAAGATGGTCGGCAACTTGGTTTTCACACCCTTTTCTATCCCTAACTTTGAAGTCAAATTCTTGTAAAAGTAATATCCACCTAATAAGTCCAGGTTTAGCATCCTTTTTGGTCACTAAATATTTAATAGCCGAGTGATTGGTGTGAACAATGACCTTAGTGCCTATTAGATATGACCTAAACTTATCAAAGGAAAATACAAAAACCAACAATTCTTTTTCAGTTGTGGTGTAATTAATTTGTGCATCATTCAGTGTGCGACCAGCATAATAAATAACATGAAATAGTTTACCTTGGTGTTGTCCAAGAGCTGCTCCTATTGTGTATCACTTGCGTCACACATCAACTCAAAAGGTGAGCTCTAATCAAGTGGAACAACAATAGGCGTTGAGGTAAGTTTCTCCTTCAGTTCTTCGAAAGTGCTGAGGAATTTTTCATCGAATATGAAGGGCTGATTTTGCTGTAGCAAATTACACAGTGGCTTGGAGATCTTAGAGAAGTCCTTGATGAACCTTCTATAGAAGCCAACATGGCCCAAGAAACTCCTGATGCTCTTCACATTGGTGGGAGGAGGAAGCTTCTCAATCACCTCAATTTTTGCTCTATCCATCTCAATGCCATTCTTTGATATCTTGTGACCCAAAATTGTTCCTTTGGTCACCATAAAATGACATTTTTCCCAATTGTGCACCAATTCAAATTCTTCACATCGCTTTAGCACTTTAGCCAAATTTCCCAGGCATGAATCAAAATCTTCCCAGAGACTGAAAAATCGTCCATGAAGACTTCCAAAAATTCCTCAACCATATCTGAGAAAATAGCCAGCATACACCTCTGGAAAGTTGTTGGGGGATTGCAGAGCCCAAAAGGCATTCTTCTGAAAGCATAGGTACCATACAAACATGTGAATGTCGTCTTTTCTTGGTCCTCAGGTGCTATAGCAATCTGATTGTATCCTGAGTATCCGTTAAGGAAACAATAGAATGTTTTACCTGCCAATCTATCTAGCATTTGATGGATGAATGGGAGAGGGAAATGGCCTTTCTTGGTTGCTTTGTTGAGCTTCCTGTAGTCCATGCAAATCCTCTATCTCGTTACCGTCCTTGTTGGTAACAATTCATTCTCATCATTACTCACCACAGTGGTGCCTCCCTTCTTAGGCACACATTAGACTAGACTAACCAATGAGTTGTTCAATATGGGGTAGACTACACCAGCGTCAAGCCACTTGATTATCTCTTTCATCATTACATTCTTCATGATGGGGTTGAGCCTTCTTTGAGGTTCTATGAAATTGCTGTGACAATCATCAAACAAAATTTTGTGCATGAAAATAGTAGGTCTAATCCCCTTTAAGTCAGCCATAGTCCAACCTAAAGCTCTTTTATGTTGTGATATCATATTTATTAAACTAGCTTCTTGCTTAGGTGTAAGACTAGATGAGATTATCATAGGCAAAGTTTCATTACTACCCAAATAAGCATATTTAAGATGAGATGGCAAGAGCTTTAACTCTAATGTTGGAGCATGCTCAAGTGAAGGTTTAGGAAGAATAAATTCTAAAAAATCAAGAGGTTCAAAGTGCGTACCTAGTTTGGCTTCGAGCAGGCTTGATTTCTCCACCTCTTCAGATAATTCCTCGAATTCCTCATACTCGATCTCGCAATCCTCCATATTGTCTTCCTCTTGAATCTGTTCATATTCATCCATTTCTTAAATATTACTGTAGCAAAAGTCTACAGTCTCCCTTTTTGTTGTAGCATCCATATATTGACACTCTTCATATTCATCCACATATTTGAAAGTGTTGAAGACATTGATTGTCACCTCTTGATCAGCCACCCTCATGGTAAACTCACCCTTTTCACAGTCTATCAGAATTCTACCGGTTGCTAGGAATGGTCGTCCCAAAATAATGGGTGCATTACCATCCACCTCACAATCAAGAATAAGGAAGTCGACTGGAAATATGAACCTGTCAACCTTCACCACTACATCTTCTACTCTTCCTTCCGGGCGTATATGAGATCAGTCGGCCAATTACAAGATAACCGTAGTTGGCCTTACATCTCCTATGCCGAGCTTCATGAAGACTGACTTTGGCATGAGATTTACACTAGATCCAAGGTCACACAAGGCTTTTCCCATATAGTTATCACCTATTGAACACTGTATAATAAAGTTGTCTGGATCCTGTCTCTTAGGAGGCAATTTGCTCCACACAGAATAACATCCATTTGCTGTAGCAACTATTGCATACCGCTCGACCTTTCTTTTCTTGGTGACGATGTCCTTGAGAAACTTAGCATAAGTGGGCATCTGATCAATGGCTTCTAAGAATGGGACCTTAATATGCATCTGGTCTAGAACATCAACGAATTTTTTAAATTGGAGATTCTCATTTTGTTTTTTCAATCGTTGAGGAAAGGGAGGTGGGGGTCTAACTTCTTCCTCTATCGACGTAGGTTTCTCTTTTATCGTAGCATTTTCCTTTTCATCAATAGCTTCATTCACTAAATCCCCATCCTTTTCCTTCTCACAAGATGTTTCAGCTTGCAAATCTGGTTCCTCTTACACTTCTTTAGAAGCAGAGTCTTCCTTCTTATTCCCCTCAAACTTATTTTCAGTGTTAAGATAGGTACCACTCCTCAATGTGAGAGCACTACATTTCTCTTTTCCATGCTTCTTAGTGACTTCAATATCACTAGGCAGATTTCCTTGAGTCGCACATGTAATGCTTGAGCAATTTGACCTACTTGCGTTTCCAACGATCTCAAGGATGAACTGTGACTTTGCAGCAAAGCTCCTTGATTTTTAATGGTCATAGAATGATCTTGAAGCAATGTATTATCACATGCCATAAATTCCTTCGTGGATGTCATGAAATCCTTGAGTGTAGCTTCCAATGAATTGCTATTGGATGAAGATGCAAAACCCCTGTTGTTTTGCCACGGTATATTTTGTTGTGGTCCGTGTGATTCTCCCAGATTCTGCTGATTTGCATTCCCATAACTGCTATTCCTTTGATTTCCCCAAGTGAGGTTAGGATGCTGAAGCCATCCAGCATTATAGGTGTTCGAGTAGGGGTTGTTATTCCAATTGAAATTCCCTACATAGTTAGCAGATTCTTGGTTGTTCGGGCACTTGCTCAAGTGGTGGTTTCCATTGCAACGAAGGCAAGTTGATGCCGCTCTTACTTCCTTCACCTCACTAGGCTTTTGGAGATTCTTTAGCATGGTTGTGATAGCGGTCAATTGGACTGCTACTGAGGCATCCATATCCGTATCATGTGATACTTGAGTTTTCCTCCTCATTCCAAGTCTTGATGAGGGAAATTGATAATCGTTGTTGGCTATTCTATCAAGGATGTCAAAGGCTTCCTCGGGTGACTTGTCTAGCAATGTCCCATTTGCTGAGGCATCTAGCATCATTCTAGTAGGAGCATTAACACCATTGTAGAACATAACCACTTGCGTCCAGTCATGAAAACCATGATTAGTGCACTTGCGCAAAAATCCCTTAAATATGTCCCAACACTCATACATTGATTCGTCATCAGACTGGCGAAAGGATGCAATATCATTCCTCAACCGAGTGTTCTTATTTGGTGGATTATACCACAACAAAAAGCTCTTGCACAAATCCGTCCATGTTTCCAATGATCCGGCTGACACACCACTCAACCATTCTCGTGCTCGATCACGCAAAGAATAAGGAAAAAGTTTAAGTTTCAACACATCCTCGTGCACCCCTTGTCGATGGAAAGAGTCACACACTTCTAAGAAAGCACGAATGTGTTGTCTAGCATCTTCATGAGGCAAGCCTCCAAACTGACTAATTGAGTTCAACATGTTGAACATGATAGGTTTAAGCTCAAAGTGGGCTGCCTAAATTTTAGGAGCAACAATTCCTGGATTAAGGTCATCCAAGACATGATTTAGGTGATCTCTAATAGCTTTGGGTCTTGCTAGAGCATTTTGACCTTGGTCTCCAATTACTCCAGCAGGTTCCCCTTGATGTTGAGCTCCGTTCATGATTCTAATAGCTTCTTGTATACGTCTACGCTGACGAAATAGATGTTCAATTTCAGGAATATAAGGTAATATAGGCTCTCGATGTCTCCTTCGGCGCATGCAATAGCAAAATACCTAAAAAGACAAAAAAAACTAAGAAAATATATACAAAAACAAAATAAACTAGTGCAAAGACTAAACCTAAAACAATCAATTGCCAATCCCCGACAACGGCACCAAAAACTTGTTGTCTTGCGTGATGTACTATAAATGATACACAAATATGGTGCAAGTATACACGTCGAACAAGTAATAAAGTGATGAGTTAGTATCGTCTCCATAGGGATTGGAGGTGTTCAAGGTAAGCTTAAGCACATAGGTGTCACGAAATGTAAATGGAGAATGTTGTGGCAATTCAAGATAGAGTGATGAATGTTGTAGCAAATCAGAGCAGAGATATAAATGATGTAGCAAATAAAGATAAAAGATATCGTGCTGAAATCAGATAGACAAATAGGTCCTCTTACGCGTGTGAAACTCTCTTGGGAATGACTGGCTGGGCTGTCAGGTTTACCTATATTCTACCTCAATACTAGGGTTTACCTCTCTAACTTAGTATATGCTCGGCAGGATTTACTCAAGGTGCTCCTTAACTATCTCTAGCCAAGAAACTAGGTGTAGGAAATGCTATAGCAATACCTCTCAGCGTGAACTCTATCACTCCCTCTACCCTGAAAGGTTTATCCCTCTTAGTCGTTGAAACCCAACACTTATCTCTAAGGTGGATTAGAGATGTGCCTCTCAGCATCCAACTCCATTGTCTATACAGGTTAAAGAAAGCTCTCTCGACCACTAACCTCAACTAACACCTAAGGAAAGGCCAACTCTCGAAGGCTCTTACAACCATAAGCATATAACAATATAGACAGAACACAAATACGAGCAAGAGATAAATAAACATTCATAAAAGAAAATAAAACATAGTTCATCCAAACAACCCTAGCCACCTAAATTAGTTTATGGCTAGGCAAATATCCGAAGTATCTTCGTTCATACAACCCATTTTTCCAGATATAAAAATAAATGCTAAAGCAACAGAAAAGGAAGAAGAGAACTCCCAATCCGCGATGGACTTGCAGCGCCACGAACCGCCTTAGGCTTGCCACCTCTCTCAAGGTCAGACCCTTGGAGCTTCTACGATGAAGGATACGAAGTGAGAACGAAGAAAAGAAAATAGCCGCCTTTAGCTTTTACCCCTACCCTTGGGCCAGTTAAATCTCTAGAAAAGCACTTGAAGGTAGTCCCGTCTGAAGCAGATATTCTGAGAGCTAGACTAAAGAAGGCCAAGGCCGAGATAGAGACTCTATACATCCAGCATGCGAGAGACTTGTTCGAAGCAAGATTAGATGTGGACAAGTACAAAGGGGAGATTGATCAAGTAATGAAGTTGTACAAGGACCTAAAAGAGAATTTTGATATGTAGAGGGTTCATTTTCTCAAGTTTTAAACCATGGTCCGAAAAGTAGACCTGAGAAAGACTCATGAGTAGTGGAAGTTAGAGATTGAGCAAGCCATCAGAAAAGAAAAAAGTGGGTGGAAAGAGAGAGATTGAAAAGTACAAGCGGGCACTTACTAACGAAAGAAAGAAGGGTAAGCAAGCGGTTGAGAATGAGAAGAACAAACAGGCTATCGAAAAAGAAAAGGAGAATGTAGCTGCATGGAAAAGGAAGGCCCATGACAACAAGGTCCATTTATGTAGATTACAATATATATGTGATTCCACCAACGAAAAACTAAGACATAACCAGGCTTTTGTAATTGATTTACAAACCAAGGTGGCAGATTTGAGTCACTCGCTACACTCGTACCAGAACTGTTGTGCACATGTTGAGCTTCAAGCCAGTCAGAATGAAAATGAAGCACTGAAGAAGCAAGTGGGGGCCATGGAGAACATCATTTAAGAATAAATGACAAAGATCCTGGTCCTCAAAGATATCAATGAAGGGGGCAATGACTATTGGTTTACTCGTCTCAAGGATAATGCCATGAGATTCCATGAGCGGGCGAGTTCGGCAAGAGTGTCATGACCCAAGTCTAGGATGTAGCCAGGCATGTAATGATGTTGGCCAAAGAAGCTGCAGCTCTGCGCCAGTATGTTAGGCTAATTGGGGAAGTGGGGCCGAGACTCATGTGGCTGATCGAAGAGATAAAAGAGCTGGGTGCTCGAGCTGAGATGTACTCGTGATATAATTCGAAATATTTTGTAATAAGGAACTTCAACATCCAATGGAAAATTACTTCTAGAGCAATACCTTAATGGAATAAATGGCTCTTCGCATGCATTCATGCATTTGCATTTTTGTTTGTTTGTTTTTTGTTTGCATTAGTAGTTTACATCATTGCATTCATTCACACCTTTAATAAAACTTAATTATAGAAAACCTAAAATAGCACACAAGTATGCTACTCAAACCCAAGCAACGACCATTGAAGATAGGTTGTCAGCTTCATATAGGCTCGATAGAATCACGCAAGCTCAGCATGATGTTGTTAGCCAGATGGTGGCTATATCAAAGATCTTTTTGTAGGGGTACATGTTAGGACCGTAAGATTTTCATTTCAATGAAAGATGCATCTTTGACCGTGAAACATTGAATGTACATATATACATATCTAGATCTATGTATAAAAATTGCATGTTGTGACGTTGATTCCAATATAGAGATCAATTGGTCGTTGCAAAAATGATAAAGTATATTGGCCTCTCAGACTACTCAGGTCTACAAAGTAAGAAAAGGAAGACTGTCAGGCCTTTGATGATGTTTGATGATGAGAAAATCTTAGAAATCCATAAATGTGGAATTGTGAATTGGGCAAGTTTAACCAAGAAAAGTTGCTTGAAATTGAAATTCTAATGATAGTCTTCTATACCCTAATAAAGACACATCGATTGTAACTAGTAGCTCAAAGAATATCTCGGGGTATTCCGCTGAAGCTATAATGTTGAATATCTAATAAGATGATATTCAAAAAAACGTTTTGTAATCGGCTAGGTACGAATTTTTGAGCTCTGTGGGGTGCTAACACTTCCCCACGCGTAACCAAATCCTGAACCTATTTTTTCGCAGACTAAAATTATTGTTTTAATAAAATAAAATAATTTTATTAAAATAACCCATTTCTAGGTGATCTAATTACACCTTTAAAAAAAATAGGTGGCGACTCCGTTTGTCGAGCCTGAAAAATGGATGCGATGCACCCTTGTCATCATCATTTTATTCTCATTTTACTTCATTGTTTTATGTTCACGACCCCACAACACCTTATCTTTGTCTTTACTTTAGTTTGCACCTACAATAATCACAAATAGTCGATAGGCATGTAAATTTTATATTTTTAGCCAACATCGAGTTTAGGGTCGTAGTACTAGAATTTCTCTATCGTATGACACCAACACGGTCAATTTCCATCCATTCTGAAATGGTTTAAAATAGCTTCCAAAACCCTATGGTATCATCCTTTTTTGAATGAAGTTGCCTTTGAACAAATATCGATAGGCATGTTCGAGCAGAATTTCATACGTATAAAGTGTAAATTTTTAGCTAAGATCGAGTTTGGGGTCGTAGTACTGGAAATTCTTTAATCGTATGACACCAACACGGTCAATTTCCGTCCATTCTACACTGACTTAAAGTAGCTTCGAAAACACTATCATAACATTTTTTTGAATGATTGAAAATATAAGATGACCTACTGTATAAATCGAATTAGACTGACTTTATTGATTCGATTATTATGGGTGAACTCGCATAAACAAATTACAAATAATTAATTAAGACGAGGGGCTGAGCGATTAGGACACATAGGCTTTGTGTGTCCAGGATTTTGACATACACTACAATGCTTCTTTTGTCCAGTCTTTTCTCGATGTTCGACCATATCCACAGCACAGTGTATTCTTGTAGACTGTGGACGTTCTTTGGCTCTTAGTAGTGTTGGATCTGAGCGTATGGTCGATTCAGTGTCCACGACATTCAGATCAACCTCATTTCCAATTGGAGGAAACTTTTTTTCGTAAACCTTAAACATTGTTTTGAGTAAGTATACCGGATCAACTAGATGCATGTATTGTATCTGTTGGTTTACGCAAGCAATAATGGCGTGTGCGCACGGGTATTTGAATGTTTGGAAAATTCCACACGCGTAGGTTCTTGGCCTCAGATCTACCACGTACGCGTTGTGTTGAATGCCTTCCAACCGCCTGGAAAATTCTGAAATACAAAACTTGTGTCCTTCTCGCAAGAAGAGAGTTGCAATCATCTGTCTTGATTGGCCCAATTGAGTATGCAGTTTTGTGCAGAAATTCGGATGTACTATGTGTCCACCTGCCATGTACTCAGTTGCTTGCCTTCCCAAGGTTGCAAATAGGGTAGCCAAACGATAATAGGCCGCTTTGACAATGGAAGTGATAGGCAACTGCTGCACTCCCTTCAGTGATGAGTTCACTGCCTCAACCAAGTTTGTTGTCATGTGACCATATCGTTTACCCTCGTCATACGATCGAAGCCATTTTTCCCTCGGGATTTTTTCAAGGTATTATGCGCCATCTTTGTTTCTCGCTTTCAGTTCCTCGAGCACCTCATCCACCTCTTATTTGTAGCGCGAGTTGCCTACTAGATGACAGTTGAATAGTTATGGGCGAACAAAACATGCAAAAAGGTCGTAAATGAAAGTGAGCAACAAGTAATATAGTAAATGAAAATGACATAAAGGATGTACCCATTGTGAGCACCATTTCACGTTCATCACGGTTCTTGAATTGCTGCAGGTAGTTTGCGGCTATGTGCCGCAAGAAAAAATGGTGGTAAATGTATAAAGGCTTCCAATAGTCACCCAAATGTTCTAGCGCCCACAAGAGCGTCGTGCCTCTGTCAGAAATAACACATACCCCTCCTTTCCTTGCTCGTATTACAGGATCAAGGACATATTTTCGTAGGTTCCGAAGGAAGAACACCCAAGACTCCAAATCCTCCTTCTAGACGATTGCGAATGCAACATGAACGCATTTTCGATTGTTGTCATGTGCAATAGCTAGAAGTATGGTCTGTGTATATCTTCCGTACAACCATGTGTCGTCGATTCGGACCATCGGTTTGCAGTGCTTGAATGCGTTGATGCACTGGGGGAAATCCAAAATAATCGGTGGAATTGACAAACACCTCGAACGACACTATCATTTTCGTATGCCGGAACCGTATCAAGTTTGACAACCATTCTGGGGATGTGTTTCTACAGCAGATTTAGCAACGGGCGCAACTCTTTGTAAAATTCCTCCCATCGGTCAAACATTTCTTGTATGACCCGCCTCCTTGCATACCATGCTTTGTAATATTCAGGACGATAGTCGATGACAGTTTTAGCTGCAGCCTGACATGTGGGGACCGACACTTTGGGATTTGCTTTCACTAGTGGCATAAAGATGTCGGCGAGGTACTTTGCATCGAGGTTCTTGTGATCCTGGCTGAGACTAGAAACGGTGCATGTATGGGGACCTTCAAGTTTTGTTATTTTCCAACGGTCACATGTCTTCTTCAATTGTGATATACGAATTTTCCATTTACAGCCGTGATCGTTTTGGGTGCAGTGCGCCTTGTAGTATTTGGCTTGGGTTTTCTTCACTGTCATCTCAACAGCCTGACAAATGTTGTACTGCTTAATTGCGGCCACCGCAATTTCCTTTGTCAAGAACGTCATACCAATTCTCAGTTAACCATCAGAACGGTTGAGTCTTCCGTCTATTGTTTGGTCATGCAAAAATTTAGGGACGTCCATGGCATCCATATCAACCGTTGTGAAGTGGGATGGTGGCTGGAACATAGAAATTGGTGTTGCGTCTACAGGAAAGTTGGTAGCTGCCGGCTGTTCGTCGAAATATGGTGGTGGAACGGTCAAGTCTTCTGGTGGAACTGTCAAGTCTTTTGGTTCATCATAGAATGGCCCCAGCTCGTCTCCGTCGGGCCCGAATTCTCTAATCGGTTCTTTGTCAGAAGCATCCTCTGGGAGCTAGAATAGTAGAGCTTCGTCGATCGCTACCCTTGGAGGCGAGGGTGGGGGTCCACGATCGCAAGACCTCTCACGAGATCACTCAAGAACCGCATTTCCAAGACCAAAATCAAGAGCACCATAAGAAGAATGTCTCCTAATAGATGGTTGAATGTACTCCGTGCTAGGGACATACGTTGAGTGTTGTCCATATGAGGAATCATTGAAGGGGTTCAATGTTTCATGGTCGTGCATAGCATAAGAAGACGACGCTCCCTCCCCTCCAAAAAAAGAATGTCTCCCCATAGATGGTTGAACGTAGTTCGTGCCAGGGACATACGTTGAGTGTCGGCCATATGATGCTTCATGGTCGTGCGCAACGTAAGTAGACGACGTTCCCTCCCCTCCAAAACTATACATATTGTATGGATTGTACGTTGCATTTGTTGGTGTATCGAATTCATCGTTTGGGGGTTGGTTCAGGTCGAACCCGATACTAGCTACGTACGAATGTCTTGGCACAACAGATGACGATGCACCAAACTCGTTGTCTTGGCACAGTAGGTTAAAATCATGTCATATACTTGCGGTCGGGCTATTAACGTTGGCATTCGGATCAAAGTCGAAATTCGCCCGACCCCAGCTTGGTATTTCGATAGCAGGATTAGACTCCGAGAATGATGCATACAGCTCTAGGGGCCAGCCTAATGAATACTCGAAGTGGGTAGCCAGCATCATCTCCACATTATCAGTTTCCGCAATGATGCATAGAGAGTATGTTAAAGGGGCTATAGATATTGGCACCCGATACTTCACGTCAGAAAAATGGTGGATTTTGAAATGCGAGACATTGGTCTCCAGTTCCTTAACCAACTTCTTGAACGATAATCTCCTCAAAATCTTTAGCGTTACTGGATCTTTGCAGTGAAAAACGACGTTGAGTTCGGGATCGTTGAATATCTGCCCATCATAGTAAACTAGAGTAGTAACTCTTCCTCGTCTCACCATTTGAATATTTTGTCAAAGACTTGTGAATTTTTAATACTTGAAAAATTTGAGGACTTGTTTTGGCAATTCAAACATATATTTACGGTTTATGGTTATGCTTCATATAGGGAGACACTTATGGCTTATTATTGACACAGGAAATCCCGGAGAATCCTGGTGTGTAAGGGAAATTATTGTACCGGGAGGCAGCCTTTAGAAAATCACGTTCTACACAACGCGATAAGCATGACCTCACGTTCTGTACAACGCGAGTTCTTTTGAATATCATGTTCTACATAACGCGAGGTCCCTTTTATTTCTATTGTCGCAGAGATTGCAGAAGTAATAATAATCGTACTATGTACTCGTTGTCTGTTTGTATAATTGAGTGCATGTTTGAATAATTAAGACAATTGTAGTCTAGTAATGTAATTGAATACTACAAGTGCTACATAACGTGAGGTCCCTTTATATATATTGAGAAAAAGATTCTGTCAGAATTAATAAAACTCGTACCGTGTACTCGTATTCTGTTTGAATAATTGAGACAATTGTAGTCTAGTAATCTAATTGAATACTACAAGTTCTACATAACGCGAGGTCCCTTGAACATTAATAAAGGATGGAAAAAGACGTCATATAACATAATTGGACGATGATTTCAGAAGTTTATGGTTAATCTGAATCATCGTAGTCAGTGGACACGTCTGAACTTAAGTTTAGTTCTTCGATCAGCTATTGTTTTCTTTGTCTACGTCTGTACATAAAAAGCTGCAGCTCGTCGACAGCCGCATCAACATCCGGTGAAGACGGAGCGTGTTCATTGTTCGGAGCAGGTTGTTTGGGTGCAGACGTACTACCATTGCTGGTGTTGACCTCATCAAACTTAACATTTAAATCGACGTATTTAGCTCCAACGGAATTGAGCTGGTTATACATGTTACGAACGTTTGTTTCGTTCATTAGCTTCATAACGTAGTGCGTTTAGTTTGCTGAGGATGTTGGGATTCGACATTCCAAGGAAAAAATTTGTTTGTTGGTGCGTTTACTAACCTCGCTTGCTGTCAACTGTATTAAATCTTTGAGTGACATTTTGCTGGTGATTGTTTATTCAAAATAAGTATCGAGAAAATAAAATGTTGCCTGAAATTTTGCCATAAGGGGAGCAAAGATTAGCGTTGGGTGTTTAGGGAGAAATTGGAATGAGTAAATGATGGTGGAATTCGTGGGTATTTATAGTAAAGGAAAAACACCATATAAGTAAATTTAACTTGAATGAAAACTTTAATTCGCATTTCATTTAACAAAATTTTCAACTTTCAACAAGTATTCTTTAATAAGTAAATTGAGACAAGTCGATATCTACAAAAAGTCGAAACAATATATGCAAAAAGTCCGGTGAGCAAATGTAATCGGCACCGGCTTCTTTCACTCTGGACTTCAGAAAAGAGTCCCCAAGAGTCTCCTAGATGGTTAGGGCAAGCGGCGAACTTCACAAAAGAGTCCCCAAGAGTCTCTAGAAAAGTTTTACTAGAATCTCTCTAGGAACTTCTTGGCGACAAATGACAGACGACCACACGCTCCCGAATATTGCGATATGTCGGTAAGTATTCTTCAATCAACGTATCATGCGGGGCCTCAACCCAATTGAACACAAAATCATGATAGAACTCCAATTATCATGAACGAACAAAACCATCATAAAAATTACAACTTTAAAAACCCAGCAAAACACGAAATCATGAAAAACTTTCATTGGTTACGAAAATCTATCCGCATGCAAATATATAGATCAAACTCACTTTCTGAAGGAAGCGAGATCCAAAGAACCACAGTGAACTCGCGTTCTGTATAACGCGAGTTCCTCGAGACCACACGTTCTATAGAACGCGGGGTCCCTTTTCTTCAGAGTTAATAATACTCATACTGTATACACGTGTTATGTTTGAATAATTGAAAACTTGTTTGAATATTTCAGACAATTGGAGACTACTAAGTCATGTAACGCTAGCTTCCAACATTAGTTCCGTTCGAGTCATTTAAGGCATTTACTAACATATCTTGATATCAACTTTAAGAAATCTTTAAGTGACATTTTCTATGTTATTGTTGATTCGAAATAAGTACCGAGAAAATAAAATGTTGCGTGAAATTTTGCCATAAGAGGAGCAAAGATTTGCGTTGGGTGTTTTCGGGAGAAACATGAATGAGTAAATGATGGTGGGATTGTTCGATATCTATAGTAAAAGAAAAACACCACATAAATAAATTTAATTCAAATGAAACATTTAATTCGCATTTCATTTAACAAAACTTTCAACAAGTCTTCCTTAGCAAAAATTCCCGAGTGAAAGAAGCAAAGCGCGATAATCAGATTTCTTCTGAAATGGTAACAACTTTGATCCACATTAGCAAATGTAATCGGCACCGGCTGCATTCGCAAAATAGGGCTGCTTCAACAGTATGGTTGATCTAAATCCGCCCCCACTTCTTTAACTCTGGACTTTTTGCAGATTGTGCGAGCAAGCTGCGAACTTAACAAAAGAGTCCCCAAGAAGTGCCTCGAAAGTTTTAGTGGAAACTTTCGAGGCACTTTTTCGCGATAGATGGCAGCCACCCACAAGCTCCCGAATATTGCGATATGTCGGTAAGTATTCTTCAATCAACGTATCATGCGGGGGTTTGTACCCAGTGGAACACAAATCTTTAAGTGAACTCCAACTATCATAAAGGAAAAAATTACATAAAAATTTCAACTGCAAAAAAACGCAGCATAACACGAAATCATGAAACAACTTCACTAGTTACGAAAATCCATCAGCGTGCAAATATATAGATCAACCTCGCTTTATGAATAAAGCGATTTTCAATGACCTTGCATTATGTAAAACGCGAGGCTTAAAAGACCTCGCGTCCTACAGAACACGAGTTTGCCACGTCAGCATATTCACCTCCATCTATAAATAGCAAACTCCTGGGGAGGCAAGGACCATCCACCGATCAATTTTAAAAATTTTCGATCGCAGCTAGTAATAGCAACATATCACGTATTTGGGAAGTTTTTTTCAAACTAATTTCCCGACTATTGCAATATGTTGTTATTTGTAGTTGCATATATACGTCATCATATCCATGTCAGCAATTTTCGATTGCAGCTACTAATGGCAACATATCGCGTATTTGGGAAGTTTTTTTTCAAACTAATTTCCCGACTATTGCGATATGTTGTTATTTGTAGTTGCATATATACGTCATCATATCCACGTCAGCAATTTTCGATTACAGCTACTAATGGCAACATATCGCGTATTTGGGAAGTTTTTTTTCAAACTAATTTCCCGAATATTGCGATATGTTGATATTTGTAGTTGCATATATACGTTCTCTTGAGTATATTATGCCTAATAATGATACTACTACTACTACTACTACTACTAATAATAATAATAATAATAATAATAATAATAATAATAGATATATATATTATTAAATATATATTTAATATGGTATTAAATGACTTTCTTGCCTTGGAAGTCATCTTTTAAAAAACGCACGACCTCGCGTCCTGTAGAAAGCGAGGTCTTTGGAAACTCGCGTTCTACAGGACGCGAGGTCACTTCTGTCCGTTCAGTTCACGCATCTGTTCCGTGACACGTCTTTTCAATAAACCTCGCATCCTGTGGAACGCGAGGTCTGAGGATATCGCGTTTTCCATAACACGAGGTTCATTCACATCGCTTTCCAAAGGACGCGAGCTCTTCTATAAATTGGTGGCCCTACCCCCCCCATATCAACCACAGAACGCGGGTTCTTTAGTTTTTTACACTATATTTTCCTTATTTTACATTCGATATAATGGCAAGCTTACTACGCAACGACGTGAATCACTGCTGTCACTATTGGAGAACAACGCCAGAGGTATTACTTTTTTTATTTTATTTTACATGCTGTTATGACGTGGATTGAGCGCGCTGCTTTTGGCCACGTAGCAAGGATCATAAGGGGGTGAAGTGTAACCCATTGTTGATTAGCGCGCTAATAGAACGGTGAGGCCAGAGACGCACACGTTTCATCTCTCGATAGGCGAGGCAACAATAACGCTGGAGGATGTTGCCTATCATTTAGGGTTGGCTATAGACGACAACCTTATTACGAGTGTCGCGTTGGGGCATTGACCAACTGTATTTGCTGAACAAATCGGAGTGCAACCCCTAGAGGTTGTTTGCGATGGTGGGAAAATATAACTATCTTATTTGGAGGCTGAATTTGCAAACCCTCCCCCAATGCGGATGAAGTTACACTTCAGGTATTTTTTTCGATTTTTTCACTATTTTATATATTTTTAATATATTTCATTTATTTAAAAATTAGGATGTCTTTATTAAATATTTAGGATGCTTTTATTAAATTTAGGATGAAGTTATAAATATTTATTTGAAAATTAGGATGCCTTTATTAAATATTTAGGACGCCTTTATTAAATATTTAGGATGCTTTTATTAAATTTAGGATGAAATTACAAACATTTATTTGAAAATTAAGATGCCTTTATTAAATATTTAGGGTGCATTTATTAAATTTAGAATGAAGTTACAAATATTTATTTAAAAATTAGGATGTCTTTATTAAATATTTAGGACGCCTTTATCAAATTTAGGATGAAGTCACAATTTTTTTTTGAAAATTAGGATGTCTTTATTAAATATTTATTTAATAAAATATCCCTATTTCTTGATTTTTCCTTACTATTAAATTTTGTTTTATTTATTATTTTCACAGCAGTTTACGCGTGCCCACATCTTGCTCATTATCGGCGGGATATTAATGCCAGACAAATCTTGCACCAAGGTGCACGTGATGTGACTTCTTCATCTTACTAATTTCGATGAATCTAGAGGAAAATGTTGGGGAGTAGTTGTCTTGACGTTTCTTTATAGAGAGCTCTGCAGAAACGTGGACGCATCTAGATTAGCAATTGGAGGATGTTGTTTACTCCTTCAGTCTTGGGATTGGTTTCAGATACCTTTTTTAAGCCCGCAGCCTAGACAGCCCGCCGCCTATTCATTTCCGCTTCTACGGAGGTACTATGTAATCTATTATATTTATTTTATTTTTAAATTATTTTATTTAACGATTTGTTTCATTTTCCATTACTGATAGGTGGAGCGAAACACTGACCCACCACCGCCTGCCGAAAAACCAAAAAGAATACATGCTTGTTTTGGATAAATGGAGGCACGACCAGGTAATTCGAAAATTAATTTGAATTTTTTTCATAATATTTTTTCCAATAATATTTCATATAACTGTTAGAAACGTTTCCATTTTTTTAGTTTGTGTGGAGGCCCTACGCTTCAGTGGATATTCAGCAGATTACTCCACCCGAGATTCTGCGTGAGTAGCAAGTATGGATTTCCGTAGTGCCGCTGATCAACTACGAAATTCTCGTGTGGCATCTTACGAATAGGGTTCTCCGACAATTTGGGTACGTCCAAAATATTCCACTCCTGACTCCACAAAATATGGACCAATTCCACCATCTGACGCACCATGGGAAGACGGAGATTGACTGGGCCATTTACTACGCTGACTGGATAGAGTTTTGGGATAATCGATTTGCCTGCCGCCCACCCCTTCTCCGACCCATTATGGATTGGGGCGATTCGGTCACTTTCGATTACTTTCAGTGGTATGGGGTCAATGGGAAGCAACATATCCTTAATGGGGACGAGCGCGAGCAAGAGCTTCCCCAAAACCGCCTACGCGCCACACGTCGAGCGAGCTAGAGCCAAAGCCAGTCGAGGTAGCGCAGTCCGAGACCGCGACCTGACACTGTAGGAGCCTCATCTTCTGGCACATCATTTCAGACTTTTAGTGGTTCTTCGAGTTTCAAGCAGATGAGGCCTCCACCTGAGTTTAGCTTCTCCGATTCCTACCGTCCCCATATACCGACGAGTGATCTTCCGCTTATCGATATTCCACTGTTGGCATCTCAGTTTGACTATAGCATTGTGGAGCAAACATCGTCGGGTAGCTTGTTTTACTCCCTGCCTGGGCCTAGCAGAGGTCCACGTATCATAGACGACGATGATGATGATGATGATGATGATGGGGACCAGGGCCTAGCACATGGTGTTCGGAGGTATCCAGATCAGGATCGACGTCCACCCGACTGCGGAACGGGTGGACATAGACATCATTAGTCTTTTTTTAATTGATATGTACTTATGTTTCTAATATTTTTATTCCAGACATTTGTTTTTTATAATATTGTATTTTAATTTTTTTATCTAATATAGTTAAACTTTTAAATGTTTATTTAATTTTAGTTTTTAATTAATTTTATGCGATTGCTAAACCGAAATTCTCAATTGTTCATCAAAGGCAACTTCATTCAAAAAAGGATGATAGCATAGGGTTTTGGAAGCCATTTTAAACCATTTCAGAATGGACGGAAATTGATCGTGTTGGTGTCATACGATAGAGAATTTCCAGTACTACGACCCCAAACTCGATGTTCGCTAAATATATACAATTTACAAGCCCGAAATTGGGCTCGAACAGGCCTACCCACCCTTGTTTTTCCGAGTTTTTCAACCCAGATTTGCACAGAACTTGCGTTCTGCAGAACGAGAGGTCTGCGCGATATATTCAGCCTCCCTTTTAAATTCTCGGGGACCTCGCGTTCTGCAGAACGCGATATTCTGAAAAACCGTTAACCCAAACAACGAGGCCACGTAGGCTGAACTCGCATTATACAGAACGCGATATCAAACCTCGATTCCCACATAACGCGAGGTTAACCGACGTGGCGAGTTTGGGGGTCATTTTCCCAAATAAAAGTGGGAGGGAGCCAAAAACCTATATATTTATTAAAAAGAAGTTTTTGCCCCAAATTTGCCCGTAAAATCTCAGTCCATGTGGGATCGATATTTGGTGTGACCAAACTCCTAAAATCCTCCTCAAAGTTTCTCCTTGCCTTTCTTCCTCTTGGATGATTCTTCTGAGTTCTTTTTGGAGCTTGGAGTCAAACAAAAATCAAATGCAAAGGTTAATCAAATGAAGACCTTAACACATTTAACATGAATCACTAACCAACTAAGCCTAACAACCCAAACTCAAAAGATCTATTTTCCAACCCGACACCCGAATCACTAACCCGAACTCGAACTGTTACAAAAAAGAAGTGTTTGAAAGCCTTATAGGTCTGGTCAATGTGAAACTCTCTCCAAAGCCATCCATTGAACCCATACACAAGTAAGAGCCAACAAACATGTTTACTTGTTGTGTTGCAACATTGTTGAGTATTCTCAGGTAAAGCCTATATTTTTTGTGAAATAAAATAATAAGGTAAGCTTAAAGAGGTAATATGAAAAATCAAATTGCAAAAGTAAAAGTAAAAGGATACAAAGGAAAGGAATTTACATGTAGATGGCTTGCTACATTTTCCCTCAATGCCATTAATTGATGGGGTAATTTTTCCATACATATAGAAAAAAAAGTTTAAGAATTCAGTTCAAAGTGTAAAATTTAGGGTTTTAGGTTTATGAGTTTAAAATTTAGGGTTTATCGGTTAAAACTTAAGTCCCTAATCATATTACCTTATTCCCTAAACTCTAACTTCTAAACCTTAAATTATAAATTATAAACCCATAAACTCTAAACCCTAAACCAAATCTATAAACCCTAAAAATGAAAGTACTTGTGATTTTTTCCCCACTGGATTAATGCTTACTTATTACATGTAGGTCCATTTCAAGCCCCACAAGCTCAAGAAGCTTAAAATAACGATTGAGAAGCTCATCCTCTTGTGTCCTAGTGACAAAGGTAGATGTTTATTATCCCTTGAGATCCGAGTTCAAGCACCAGTAATGTCATGTTGTGTGTGTCGTCTTTGACAAGTTTAAAAAAGTTAAACAGATGCTACCCTTGCATCACACCAGCATATTCAAAAAATAAAAATAAAGATCGAGAATTACATAAAATTAAACATGCAACTAATGAACTAAACTTTGAAATAACTTCCAAGTTTCAATATTAACCTTTCGCATTGACATGAAAATTTCACGAGAGATTCTAAAGAAAATGAATGACTAACCTTCATATTGGCATTTACTTACAAAGTAGATTTCCAAAACTTTGAGGGAAATAGGATTTTCATCAACGGCTAAAAGTTGTATAGTAATACAACATATAATTTGTATAGTAATACATATATCTATCAATCAAATAATATTATTTAATTAAGGTTTAGATTAACAATAATACTTGAATAATTTACAAATTTAAATATTTAGACAAATTTGCATATCCAAATTTAAATAATTCTAAAATTACAAATATCCTACTCATGCTGTTCTTAATATTATCTTTATTCCATAGTATATATTAATTTTTTAAACTTAGTTTTTCATGATATCATTAAAAAAGGATTCTATTATTGTTTCTGATTCATAATAATATATTGTATAGTTAATTTTTAATATCTTTAAGGTGTATACAAGATAGTATATATTGATACTTTTTTAAACACTATGATAAAATACACACCTTGCAAATAAAGTTACTTGAACCATAAACATTATCCTCTTTTTCACTAGAATCACTCATATATATATATATATATATATATATATATATATATATATATATATATATATATATATATATATATTTGCAGTATCATAATATATAGTATTATAGATGTAAGTGTTCCCCATATCACCAAAACACACAACAAAGAACAAAGTAAATCCGTGTATATAATTCTAACTACATTAGTTTTAGATTATTAATATAGTTTATTTAATTACCAGCTTCTGGTTGATGATCAATTCTGAAGGCATGAGGAGAGGTAAGAAGTAACAACACCTTGATTTCCTTTTGGTATTTAGCAGTTGCCATTAAAACCGAACCCTGTTTCATAACTTTCAGCTGAATGCAAGGCTAGTGAGTTAGAAAATGGTTACAAGAGCACAAATGAATTCCAAAAATTTAGAAATTTCTCAAAAGATGGCTGAAACTGCCTGTGTACCCTCTCTTCACTTCTGGCTGTGTGCAATTCCCTCTATTCCTCTAATCTGTACATGAGAATAAAAACCATGATTTACCCTAGTCTACAAAATCCTCGCAAACATCGAACGCACTTCCATCACAGATGGAGGCGGCTCCAAATCTTTTCCCTGGAGTGCATTTCCGAGCAACTTCTGCATCTGTGACCCAAAGATTTCATCCAAAACCTGCAGTTTAACGGAACTATGAATAACATGTAGAACCACCAAGGCTGTTTAACTACGCGAGAAGATTAAATATTTCAAGTGACTTGCAGAAAATCAAAAGGAGATGACAAGTTCGTTCAAGGGATCCGAATTTATATCAGAATGTTCATTGTCAAAGAAAGACTTACCGAAATTGCAATCCTTAGGCCCTTATACCAGGACATGTTCTCTCTTCGATTTTCCATGAAGTGTAGAACATCCTGTGAAAAATAGAGAACGATGTTATATACATGTATCGAAAAATATCACGTGTTCATGATTTTAGGTTATATGTGAAGTTATTTGCTAGTTGTACCTGTCCCATCCGGTCCCAAAAATTTCGACAGACAGTTATGAACACATGAGGTTCAAAGACAGAATGGAGGTTCTCTATCATATTTATCAGGAGATCCTTCAAAGGCTGCATTCGATTTCTTACATCTGACTCAACAACAGTTTCCTTCGAGTCCTGAATTATCTTCTTCAATTTCGTAGCAGTTTGAATTCTTGTCTGTGGAAAATAAAGAGAATGTAAACTAAAGCAAGGAGATAGTATATACATAAAGCACCGGTTAATATGTCAAGTTACTATTAAAGAAATCAGTCAAGAAACACGGATGGAAGGAGTCTCGAAAGAATGATATTAACACCAACAATAGAATTCTTTGCTGGTAAGGATACGTACATTCTCTGCAAGTTTCTCCACAAGTGCTTGAATATGATTTCTGAAGTCAGCCCTCAGCATTACCGTAATTTCGCTGATACGGTCTCCTGGAATTGAGTTTCCACCAGGTGGAGTGCAAGGACACCACAACTTCAACTGGGATTCTATCTGGGGATGCAGTACAGAAAGCATCCTTTTCATGGAATTCAAAAGAACTCCCAACTGAAAAATTAATCATTTTTCTTTAGTTGTAGGGGATAAAAACAGAACAAATCAGCAAAAACACGTAAACAAAACTTTACCTCATCAGGAACAACGTAGATGACAGGTGTTCCTTTGGTGAATTTCTGAACATATTTGCCAATTATCTTAGGAGCAAGGCCGTCCTTCAGTGGAGCTAGAACATCGGCATACTGTCGCTCTAAAGACTTAATAATAGCTTTTTCAACATCTGCAATAGCCTTTTTACAGCCACAAGTACCAAAGAAATTAACAGGTTTGCACAAAATAAACATAAACAAGAACAATGCAATACAATAAGGTTGCTCATACTCCATATCTTGCTAAATATTAATAACAAGTCTTTAGGTGCCGAGTGGAATAATGCTTGTTTTTGCACAAAAAAATTAGGTTTTTTTTTTCAATTATAAAAAATGTCTTTAGGTAACTTCAAATTAACTAACAAAACTGATGGATTGCTATAAACAAGTTCTAAATCTAATACCCTATACTAGTAAGATGCAAATCACGCATGAAGTTAACACACTGCCAAGCTGAAGCCTGTTAAGGCTCAAGATCAAAGCTACGAAATTCCCCTGAAAATCGATGCCGATAATGCAACAAGGCTACAAGTTATTTTGTAGTTTCAGGTCCATTAATGAAATATTCCTGCCTTTCAATCAACAGTCCACAATGCTTACAGCAGTAGCAACAAATAATATAAAGATAATATTGCATCCGTCAAATCCAAGTTACAAAAACATTAAGTATCTGTACTTTTGAGTTCATTTTGAATTCTATATGCCATCTCTGTACTCCATAAATCTTGTCAGTTAATACAGGGAAGAGAAACATACATTTTCCAAGATGACGGTGAATTCTGGCCAGCGAGAAATGATAATTTCATATCCATTCAATGTTTGTGTTAGCTGGTCATACATATCATCGATAAAAGGAGCTGTTGATTGTTGTGTTTTAATATCAGAACATTTGACCTGCAATCAAATTCAAGAAAATTGTCAATTGAGGAGGGGAGGGGAACAGAAAACCTTGTCTTACAATCAGTTTTAATCAGTCATTCACACTATGAAGTTCGCACATATATATATATATATATATATATATATATATATATATATATATATATATATGCACTTACACTAGTGGAACTCTTTCTACGATTAATATTCCCACGACCCAACCATGGAATTTATCAATATAGTTGTATTTTTCATGCACACAAAATTTCAAATCTATCTGACATCTCTATCATATCAACCAAGAATACTGTACGTATCACTATATTTAACAGTTGAAAGTTTTTTATATCAAATAAGGTGGTCAAGTTGTTTGAATATTACTCGTAGAAAGAGTTATGGAAGTTTGTAAAACTAAACACTAATGTGAGTGGATCCCTCCACACACACACACACACACACATTCAACCTATCAGGGTAAAATATGACATATATTCAAAGCAAGATTGACAGTGGTTTTCTTAGATGTCGCTTGAGCAAGTAAAAGTAAAACATGCACAAGTGTCCAAAAACTACTTAGTCTAACCATGAAAAAGTCAAGATAGAAAAACAAAACCAACTCGATCTGACCTTTTCCTACATAGGGCATTCTCACATGAACTTGATAATGCAGTTACATAATTCTGCAACAAAAAATGTGTACCTTATCTAGTCTGCATGAATCAAGTAAAGAACGGCGCTTCTCTTCAATCCAACAAGTTATATAAGAGTGAAACAGCTCTTTTGCCTCAATTCCCCCTTTTATAGGTCTGCAAAATGTTAAAAGATCAGAGAAGAATAGAAAACAACAGCCATAGAAATTATATATTAGAACATGTTTATAGAATCCTAAATGAGTTAAAAGAAGTAAACTTTTTACTTAATATTCCAGGAAGACAGATCTCTTTGAAAGTCTGCTGTTGCAATAACCAGTTCTATAACAGGAGGAGATGGGCCAGGAGGGGGGCATGCAACAAGAAATGCACGCAACCTACTGCAAAGGTCCACACTGTATATGGGTGCTGAAAGATTTGGAAGGTCTATAAAACTGCAAAAAGTAAAAGATAGAGCAGGCAACGGAAATCAGTACAGAACAATTGAATCGGTCAAAAAGCAAAGCCAGAAAACATACAAGTAGAAGGTATACACCAAAATACAAAGTAATTTCAAAAAAATTTAAGAGCTCACAATCAAGTGTTATGATATTTTTAAGGGTAAAATTTTGATACAAAGCCTGTATATTTACACTATAAAATCCATATCCTACATTCCTAATCCTAAACCCTAAACTCTAAACCCTATACCCTAAATTTTAAACACTAACCTTAAATTCTACACACTAAAACCCTAAACCAAACATCTAACCCCTAAAACTAAAAGGCTTGTGTAAACTTGGCTGTGTATCAAAGTTTTTTCCTATTTTTAATTAGCTAACCAGGAAACTCTAGATGCTATGTTACTATGACTTTTCAAAGAGGATATGGAGTCATTACCTTCAAAGAATAAATCTTAAAACACCCTTGTTAGACACATATCCAGCTCAAAAGTTTGAGCATGTAACTTTATGTGTAAATAAATTATTACATATAGAAACATTTGCAGTCATAATTGATCAACAAGTGGAAGGGGAAAAGAAAAGAACAATTGTTTCGGAACTGCAATACATTATTTTGCATGCTGTGATCTCCTGAAATAAGAGAAAATCACCTGGGAAGAATATTCTGCTTGTGGATCTCTATATCAGTGAAAATTTCTTTCTTGATAGCCAAAATTAAAGTTTTCATCTTCTGATAAGACATTGAAAGAGCTGTTGGATCCATCAGTGCTCCATCATTATTGCTCAAAATGAACTCATCTGTTTCAGCCTGGTGCCTTCTTGATCTCTTTTTCGCAGCTGCCTGCAAGGTTATTGCAAATTCATAGAGGGAACAAACAGGAAAGGAACATAAAAACCATGGCTTGAAGAAATAAGTCACTTATACCTGAAAATATCCACAGAACTTCTGTTGTATCTCGGGAGTTAATATATCATGTAATAGGCTATAGAGCTTGATGGCGGGGACCAGGACAGGAGCTGGTGCTCCAGTGGCAGCCTTAAAAACACTCATCATCCCTGACGGTGATGATTCATCTAATGACTTGTAATTCTCAAAGATCTCATTTAAAATCTGCTGTACCTGATCCTCAACTTCTCCAAGGATGCGGTTCTGGTTGATGTTAAAGCAATATATTCGTATGAGGAAAGAGTTTGTAAGTATTCATACATTTTCTTAAACACGTATGCATACAAATGAATTTATGTATGTCTGTGAAATTTTAACTACTAACTTCTTTTAGATTAAAGGATGAAAATTAAAATGTAAGAAAGATGCATCAAAATGACAACGGAAAAGTGGCACATCTTAACTAAATCAAAATTAAGATGGAAATTCAAGAAACATTTTGTCAGTAACTTATACATGTGAATCAGAAGATCCAAACTAACAAGAATCGGAAAGGTGCTTCAAAAAGATGAATTAAACTTAAGAAATATGCTTGACATTCCCGTTTCTGAGTTGATACAATCTGATTATTAGAACTACTAAGAAGCTAACAGCCCGTCTTTTTTTAATATATCATACATGCATGACACTGGAACAAACAAAGAGGTATTAAAGTATAAAATAATTTCGCTTGCATAGCACGCATACCTCTTGGTGACTTAATTTGTGCTTGTTATTGACCTTGACAGGAGATAGTAAATCATGAATTACCGTAAGACAGTCTTCAGTTGGAGTAGCCACATCCATAACATAAGAAAGGTATCTGCAGCCAAAAAGAAAATCAAACATAAGAAAGAAATTTAAACTCCTAATGATAAAATCATCAACTACCACTCTATTGCACATCTATACCTTAGTTTGGTATATGCATCAGATACTCCATAGTATGATGCAAATTCATTCACCAACCACTTCCAAGGGCCATGGAGCAACAAATTTCTTTGCTGAAAGTGCTGAATTTTCATTGCAACTTCCAACAACAAATCATATGCCACAGTTTCCGCAACAGAACCACACTGGGATGACAAGAAAATGTTAGTCTTACTATCACTTTCTAGTATAGTTGCTATTTCTGTTGGCATGCTGTAATTCAAATGGTAAAATGGTAGCTAATGGTAAAGGAAAATGAAATAAGAAAAACAGTGGGGTCATTTTAAAATTTTCTGGACAATTACATTTTGCATGTACCTTTAGATTATTCTCCTCTTGACTGGTTGAATACTGTATGTACAGTTGAATTCTCCCAACAAGCTCATGTTCTGGCTCACGATATAACAGCCACCATCGAAGCTTGTCACCCTGCATAACCAATGTTTTAAACTTTCAGCATACTCATCCACCCTTTTACCTGAAGACTTAAAGGCTAGGTATTATTCAAAAATCCTTACAGGGTCATCAGCAACAGACACCACTTGTGCTAAGACATGGCCACAATACTGTCCCTTGGAGTCATGAACTTTGACAATCAAATCATCACCAAGACCATCAGGTAAGCTGTGTAGCAAAATATCAGGAAAGAAACTTTACACATGGTATGGAGCAAGGAATAAAAATACAAGCATTTGAGAGAAGTGAAGCAAAAGGATGGATGGAGGAAAAGATGCATAAGGGGTCAGAAGAGCTACATACAACACATGAGTTTCACTGGATCCTGGTTGCATTTTGATCACATCATCCTCGGATGAACTTTTCAATTTCAGCAAGCAACAATATGTTTCTGAGAATTACAATAACCACCTGATGTTAGATAGTGCAAAAGGTGTACAAAATCAATCCATCAATAGATTATATACATGGTAATAGATAGCAACCTATTCTCTGAGAGCCCAATCATCATCATCAATAAATGCCTAAGCCTTTTTTCCATTATTTCTGGTTGGTGGTGAAATATATTGCACAAATGATGCTTTCTATTTAGGATCACAACCTTGTTATGAAATTTTATGCCAAGGTCTAATTTATTGATGTATATTCCTAGAACCAGGGTGTTTTCCCTTAACCAAAAACAAAGTAATTTCTCTTTGACCTTATTTTTCTTAACCAGCTAGAGTACAAAATACAAACTTAGCCTGGTAACAGGTACTCCAAGAAAGTACTCTCTCCTTGTTCAAATTCCTCCAAATATTGGTTTGCTTACTTGGTAGAATAGGATGAAGTTAACACCTATCCCCTTGTGTGCACCTATTTGAAAAAAAAAATGTTGCTGGCCATCATTTTAATTACCATATATTTAAGAAGTTGCATCCCCATCAAAAACTAAATGGAGGGAAAAAACAGTCTAAATGTTCAGAGTGGAAGGTTCCAACTGTTACAAGTGAGGCATTTTGCTCCTTGTAACTCACATGTCTCATAAAGGTTTCCTGCAGGTGTAGTTGATAGCTATTGTTAATATACCTAAGCAGCATTTCCCCTTGTCAAGCCATTTCTGATTTCTCCTTGATTGTGCAAGAGTTTCATATAATTGGTTCCAAGTACTTCCAAAAAATTGTTTAGATTGTTAAAAGCTACGATTTGACGTGTCTTCATGGATAACAACAGTACTTACTGAATTTATGGAGTGACTAATGGCATGCCACACTAATTTTAGGTGGCAAGGAGAGAATCAGCACATACAAGGAGAAACATCATGTCCTTGTAAAGCATGTTGAAACCAATGGAAAAAGCCACAAAGGATATGAGCAAGAGTAATAATACCCAAACTACGAAATTTCTAACCATGTTATAGTATTTGAATCATCACATAAGACTTCTAAATTTTCATATAACTAAAAGGGGTTGAAATACCTGGAATTACTTCATATGTTGTTGAATTGCTGTGCAAAGTAGTCACTCCAGTTTTCAAGAGCTTGGATACCTCTTTTATATATTGGCGACTTGCCTGCAGATAAGCTAGGCTTTGCTTTGAAAGAGAACCATTTGCAGCAGTATTGGGAGTTACTCGAACTTTCCGAAGAGCCTCCCATCCAGAATACAACATTGAGTTCACTTTGCAGAACCGTTGATGAAGGGATTCCATCTTCATTATAGACAGATTGCAGCCAGGAGGAGGGTCTAAACCCATTTTGACTTTACGCACTGTCCAACAGAAAGAAGATATATATGTAGGCTTAAACAAGAAAATTCCTGACGTGGAGTGTTTTTTTTTTCCAGAAACATGATAGTACCTTGCACTTTCATTTTGCCAATGAACCTCTTTGATTTAGGAGCAGCTGCCTCACTTACTAACTCAGAAGACTGTTTTGCCAATAGCTCTTCTTCAGGTTGCAATAGTACATGCTGTAAACTAGAAAATAAAATGTGTCAGAGATACGTAATTCAAATCGTGAAGAAAAGTACTAAGTTTCAGAACAAGCAGTAACAAGCCCGACATAAATCAACAATAAGAAAACATCATGTAAGTGGACTGTATATCCAAATATAGAAAAGAAAGCTCGAATCTTGCATGCACAGATGCACAAAGGTAGGCATGCATGGACAATGCAATCATTGCAAGCAAAAGCCAGGAACACTGAGTGCTTCTTCAAGTGATCTGGTTAAGATGCAATAAATCTGACTGCAAGTATTTAGTATGTTCTAAAGTGGTTAACATAGCAACAACTTCTACATAAGTAATCAGCAACCATGACTTACGATCTGCTGGTTAGGTTGGACCAGAAATACTTTAAAGAACCTCTTTGATAGACATGAGTGACAACTAACCTTACTGCATTTTTTTTCCAGTGAACGGTCATGGAAGGCAAGGAACTAACCAAAGCAACATATGACATGGTCAGTTTGTCCAAAGTTCGACTTCCATAGAGCCTTATTTCTGCCCATATTGCCAAATATGGGTAACATTTCATACTTTTACCAGCATATCAAGTTACAGGGATTCCAAGAATAGAATAGTTTCATTCAACTAATCTTAAGTTGGATTTCAGAGTTAAACTGGTATTCTGACCACATATTGACCTTAAACAGGCAATTTATAACAGCAAAAACAATATACCGAAGAAACAAAAACAATATACCGAAGAAACAAAAAGGGAATATTTGCACTCACTCAAATGCTTTTCGCAACTCTGAACATTCTTGATTCAAGAAGTAGGGAGCCTCTTCCGTGCAACCTTTGGCCCATGAATTTAAGCATAAACGAACACATGCATCATAAGACAGAACTGCAACCCATGGACCAAGCCCACTGAAACATTTTCATAATGCAGTCAATTGTCTCAGACTTTATGAAAGTAAAATGTGTAAATCAAGAGAAACCCATGCTTAGCTCAGTAATTAGCTAACCTTGCATGAAATATAGGGCGACGTGTGGGCAAATTAGTAGTGGAACCATTGGCTCCTCCATGTTCCCCAGCACTGTAATACATGATTGTTCCGTCAAAGTGCATTGATGACCATTTGTTAAAAACATCAAGGAAACTAGGCTCAGAGATTCAGACATACAAACCTGACTGATTGGTCGAGATCATCCCTATTGTTATCCAGAATAATGGTATCATTGTGAGAAGGTTCCATCTTTTGCATTCTTCCGGTATGAAAAACCTATTTGCAAATAAATAGTTTGAGTATGACACATGGTATAATGTTTTAGAGTAACAATAGTTTTAAGTTTGATCATCACAGTGGTCTCACATTTAGACATCTCCAGTACCAAAACCAGTCAAACAATGAGAAAAGTCAATAGGGTAACATTTTAGGATGTGAAACCCCAGGTGCCTACCCATTGACAATGGTGATATCACCCGACAGATTTTGCACATACAAAAAGCTACTACCTAAGTTTACACAAGCACAACCAAAAAACAGAAGAAAAAAAGAAAGAATTACAGAGTACCCAGTTATTTTCTACTGTAAAGCTTTAGGGGCACAATTTAAGCAACTTAATAACAAACTACCAAATAAAATAACACTAAAGGAGAAACTTCATGAGTAAAAGCAAATTCTTAGTTAAATAAGGACATTCTAAAACCCAGTTTTAACAGAATGCTTCATAGTTCTGGCATCATAAGGCACTGAAATACAGAAACTAAAAAAAGCTTTTGCATCCTGAAAGTTCATTGCAATGCCTACCCTAGAAGTAACTGTAGAAGAATAACTATCTGAATTATATGCTTCTCTATGAGACGAAACACCATTGTTGCTTCTATGCTGCATAAACGGAACTTCAGTGCTACAGGCAGAATCTGAAAATTGCTCTTCTCCAGTCTTCTGCATTGAAGCAGCAAGTTTAGCAGTCACTCCATTTCGCGCCTTATCATCTTGTGGAGATGATATGAATGAGTAACGCCCATCATAGACATGCTCATCATCGGAATCAGATGACATGTCCATGTCTGATTCTGAACCATGATCATTGCCACTAACAGGTATTCTCTGAGACACTTGAATTACATTAGAAGATAAATGTCCATTAGGAAATTTCACTGAAGGAGGCAATCCAGCACTTCTTAAACTGGGAATAGGTCCGAAAAAATCTCTGTTCTTGGCAGCACCCCCCTAATGCAAGTTTAGAACATTAAGATCAGACTCAGCCAGCACATCAGACTACACTATAAAGTAAAAACTTTAGTAAACACTAACATCACGAATCAATGAAAGATCTATATTGATATAAAAAAAGTGTTTGCAACAAATGCATAAAGATATAAATTTATACGGATAACCAATTGAAATGACCCACCTGGCGAACCCATCTTAACCCATCCTTGTCAAGAGCTTGGGTGAACATTGCACAATTTCTTATACCTGACAAAAAAAATCCAACCCCTGAGAGAATTTAACACCCAAATCAAAATTGAAGAACTAAAAAGCGAAGATCCACAAGCAAAACTAACAAACTAAATCATTAGCAAAGAAACTAGCAAATACTGATCCTGTTGCTTTTCTAGCCTATTTCTAATCAGCCAGTATGATTTAAAAAGAAAAGTCCAAAACTTTACCAATAATATGCAAACTATACAAAAACTGAATCATTAAAATGATCGATTGATGTGTTGGTGCATTGAAAAGAAAATCTAAGAGAAAGATGGTAAAGCATAAGTTCCCAGCACCGACATTCTTTTATTTATTATATTTACCAAAGAGAGGAAATAAAATTATGGGAATTCAGTTCAACTTCACATGACAAGCACTGATCAGAATAGTAACAAACAAAGCAATTACTGAAACCCCATTTGCTTTATGATCAAACCACTAAAAGGGTATCACCAAAACATCAATAAAATGCCGCCGCCATAAGAAAAACAAAAACTTTACCTTGAGGAAGAAGAGATACAGAAATACTCGCACAAAACTGAAAAATAGAGTGAGTGAGAGAAGTAAAAGAGAAAAACAAAATGTGGGTTTTGGTTTTGTTTGGGTTTCAACTAATAAATATTCTTCTTTCCTTTGATCAAACACTAAATATTCTTCTCAGCTTTATAAAAATTCTTGTATTATTAATTATTTGCTTCATCTACTGGGAGATGGACTATAAAAATAAAAATAATGAATGTTTCAACTTTGAAGCGAAATTGAGGAGAGAGTAACGGAGAGCCGTGAAATTAACGTGAAACTGACGTGGCAAGGGAACGCGCGCCTCTTTTTAACGGCTGGATTCGTTAGCAGTAAAAGCGTTTCTTTTTGGAGCGTGGTTTGGTTGCACACACAAAAGGTGGTACCTTGGGTTAGTTTAGCGGAGCGTAAAGGGACCCACGCGGATCCCGAATTTTGCTTTCAGTCCAAACTGGGAATGTGCTGTAAAGCCCCTGATTTTCGGCGCCTAATGAGACTTAATCCCCAAGATATATAGAAAATTGTTTCTAAAAAATTAAAAAGTAAAAGAATCCAGCTATATATATATTTCCATAAGCGTACAAACTAATTATTAAATAATAAAAATAACATTATACATAAAAATATTTTTTTATAAATCATAATTATAATTTTAATTCTACCAAGAGGGGAAAGAACTCTACGGGGAAGAAGGGGTGCTCCTAGTAGGTCTAGAACTCATGACTAAAGGAAATATGAGAAATAAATATGAGCAGCTTGGTTAACTGGCTAAATATGTTTGCTCACATAAAAATAATTTAAAACTTAATCAAACAATTTAAAAAATAAAAGATATAAAACCTAGCAAGTGGTCACTAGAAAAATGACGATAATCGTCCTATGAGACTTAGGTTTGAGCAGCTTTGTTTGCAAGGTGTGCGTTCCTTATCAAAGAGTTAACAAAAGTGTGAACATGTATTACCTTGCAATCACATTAAAACTATGGGTAGGTATGTGGTTCAACATGTTAAAATGCAGCTAATCTGCGGCGGCACATGTTTTCTTAGTTACAGGTTACCAACCATTTCTGTTAACATTTGCAGTTGGCTAATGAAATGTTTTACCCTAAAACTAATTTTTCTAACATCTTAGGTGCCGAGTTAAATGTTTTCCTTTGAACTTATAAAGTGAAATATGTTCGTAATATTTTTGGTTCCCTAATTGCTTTTCGGTAACATTTTAGGTAAAGAATGAAATGTTTTTACTCAACTTAAAAAGTTAAATATCTCGGTGTTAATTTAATTTCCCTAACACCAAATTGAATGTAGGTAACATTTTATGTGCCGATCCCGAAACTGAATTTCATTAACATTTTAGGGTTAAACTGAATGTAGGTAACATTTTAGGTGTCAATCCCAAAATTGAATTTTATTAACATTTTCGGATAAAACTGAATGTAGGTAACATTTAAAGTGTTGATCCCAAAATTGAATTTCATTAACATTTTAGGGTTTGAACCCCAAAACTGATTTCTAGTTACATTTTGAATTCCAAACCCCAAACTGGTTATCGATAACATTTTAAGTGTCAAACTGTTGCGTGTAAAAGAGTCATATCGCAAATAGTGCAAGTGTACACGACGCAAGTAGTAAAGTGATACTTGGAGCATCGGATATCGTCTCCACAGGGGCTGGAAATAACTCTATCCTTGAATTGCTGCACAAGAGAGAGAAATAGTTTAATAGGATTTGTGAAATAATCTTAATAAACAACTAAAGTAAAATAATAAGAAATCAGATTTAAAGAATAGGTCGATATTGAATTGCTTAGTAATGCAGGTGTTGCACTGTTAGAGGAACTTCTGTTTTCTGTCGCGGCAGCACCTGTCGCGGCAGAGGTCTGTTGATGTCGCGGCAGCGATCAACAACTCTGTACTTCAAGCTTGGAAAGAATCCCTGCTATGACTTGTCTTATCCCTAGGTCCAAGTTCTGTTGATGGACACTTCTTAGATGATACCTCCCGGCGTGAATTGAAGGGTGAACACCAATGTTGTTGAATTCTTCCTTAGCCACTTAACCTCGTACTTATCCCTAAGTCGAGATGGTTTAACCATAAACTAGAAAACACGTATTTATTCCGTTCGTATGTTTGACTCTCTCGATATCAAACAAATGGATAACCTCACAATACTCTCCCGATACTATTGTAAGATGTGAAAAACCAGAATAAATAAACTTGAAGTTTTTATTGCTTGACAGAAAATTCCTAAAACAATACAATCCTTGCAACTACTTTATAGAATCAACCCTTAGCCCTAGAGGGAGTTTAGAACATGATGAAGAGGGGGAAACGACAAAGGTTTTGGGGAAGACGGCTAGGAATGAGATATCCTTCCCTAGGTCGAGTTACATGCCTTTATATAGGCCTTGGGTCCAAGTTTTCTAATATGGCAAGAATACAAGTTTAAACTAAAGTACAACTCTATTATAGATTAAATCTTCTGAGTAAATGCCTTTAGTTCGTCCTCTTTTCTTACCTTGGGTTTCTTCCTTGGACTTTGAGCTTGGCCTTCATTCTGCCTCAGGGCTCAGAAAAATATATGAGTGGTCCACGACAGACCGGCTTGAAATCCTCTATCTATCGAACTCAACTTCACTTTTCCACTTCACCATTCTATCGTCATGGTTGCCACGACAACGTTTGCTTCTCGACTCCAGTTCTGCGATCCACCTCTGTTCCTTTACTGCCCTGAGTCTGCCTCAGCAAATACCTGCAAAAGTAACCAAAATCAGTAGCAACTGTGCTATTTTATCTAATTGTGATGTAAATGCAGAAATCTATCCTAAATGCAATGAATCATGCTTGAATGTAGCAGAAAGATGGGTAAATGAGGGGTAAAATATAGAACTTTTATACACTCAACACACCCCCAAACTCAAGTTCTTGCTTGTCCTCAAGCAATTATGACCTAACTAAAAATAAAAACTTTTTAGCTTGGCTTAATTCAGTGAACCTTTCACTACCTACCAAACATTCCTTATCAAGAGCAATACCTTGTCGAGCGTTTCTGGATTTATCTGGAACAATGCTATAGTTCTTGTACAGTGTGTGCAGATTTTGTGAACAGATATGTGCCTAGACTCCCTTAGCTTACCAGAATAGTCATGCTTTCAAACTTGAGTTTTATGCCAATTCATTTTTTCTAGAGGCAATTCTTAGGCTCATTTAGTTTTTTCTAACTTAAGCTCAAAGAAAAATCTCCCTAAAATCATTACAAGGCAATTTTGCAAGCAAGTGAGTCTGAAATATTTCTTTCTTTTATTTCTTTCCTAGAGCCAGTGATAGGCACCTCTAGGAGCAACTCAAGTGGGTAAACATTCCTATTCTAGTGCACTACAGAAGTCTAGATAGCATAAGAGTCACAAAGGGTGTTCTAAAGATCAGAACTATAGCAAGGCTCTAAACAGTTCCTAAAAACTTCCTAAAGGCACTATCACGACAGAATATGTCGCGGCAGGTAAGTTTAGTTCAAAGACTTAAGCCAAAATTTTGTTTTTATTTTCATTTTTTACACAAAAATAAACTAACAATTAGACACAAATTAAGACACAACTAATAATTTCATTACTAGAGGGATGCCTACCCCCAAACTCGAGGGTTGCATTGCCCTCAATGCATGACAATGATAAAAAGCAAAAACAGAAAATACACCACAAAAATAAATAAAACAGCAAAGACAACAAAATATAAGAAAAGAAACTTAAGTTGAGGAGCTGTCGTCGCTGCTGCTGCTAACTTGGAGCTGCCGGCGGGCAGTGACCTTAACGACAGAGGCTGGCAGGTTGCTGGGGGACGCAGAGGTCATTTTCTTCTTAGCCTCTCGAGGTGGCTGGAAGGGGGTCGGTGAGATGTGTGGGGGCTGGTCCAGGACCTCGAGATCATCATCAGTGCTGTTGCTGCTGCTGGCAGATCTGTCGGGCAGGGTCTTTCGACAGTCTCGTTCAGTTTCTTCCTTTTCATCGGAGGGAAGTCCTTGGAGATGTCTCGGGCTACGGATGGCTCGGAGGAGGAGGAGAACCCTTCAAAGTATTTGGGGTCGATCTCCGGTAGGGGGCCCTTCCTCTTCTCTCCTCTGGGAGTGGCAGACTTTCTACCGCCTTCACCGATCGTGGCAGGTGTGGGTGTGGAGGCAACAAAGGGAGTTATGGGGCTCGCAGCAGGCGTAGGGGCAACAAAGAAATTTTCTGGGAAGGAGGGGAATTGCACATTGGTAAAATGTAAATCATTCTTAATGAAATTTACCATTGCGGCAGTGAAGTCCTTCATAAAGCCCATTAGGCCGAGTTGTCGTTCCTCCATTCTTTACAGCATCGTTAGGATCTGGCTGGAGGTGTCTGCCGGTGGTGCTGTTGCCATCTGTTGTGGGTCTGCTGTGACAGGTTCAGGGGAGCTGGGGTCTGCCATCGGTTCTGTCACGACAGAGGGGTTGATGTACGATAGAGGAGTGGTAGCTTTCAATTCCATCAGACTGTAGATTTTCTGTTGCGTCCACCCCTTCCCTTGAACCTTGACATCCTCTTTGATTTCTGGCACGTTGTTGCCCCGGCAGAATAAGGGAAAATTTTTGGGCTTATCATCTTCTTCCCCTAGGAAAAACCGAACCCTTCATGGTTAAAAGAGAGAGTGAGTGAACAAGAGAGTTGCTGCTAAGTTTGATGTTGGAACTTCAAGTTTTGGATCTATTATAGGATTTCAATCGTTTGGTTGGGTGAAAAAGGTATGAAACACTTTTCTCTTCTTCAAAAACTAGTTTAAAATCTTAGGATTCATAGTGTGATCACTAGTCATGTGAATTGTGTGCATCTTTGAATTGTCATGTTGTTTATGCAAATTGCTCAAAGAATTGTAGTTAGGGGATGTATTGAAATTATTGTGATTTTTTAGAAGGTTAAAATCATAAGCTTGGTAGATAATGAGCCTTATTGTTGTTATGACACATGAAATGGTTCATTTTGAATCCAACAAATGCTTCCTTGTATGATTGAGCTATGTGAATTGAATACATGTTAGAGCAATCATGTTTGGGATGTGAATTGCTTGGGAAATTCTTGTTGAAGATCTTCATCAAATCCTCGTAAGAATTTTAAGCTTAGTATAGGAGGTTAAACTTGTTTGACAATGTGATTCATTGTTATTGTTGTGAATTGATTTGTTCGATTGAAACAAATAAAGCTTTCTAAGAATGCGTCCTGTTTTAGAGATGGTTTAGGTGACCTTAGACCATTGTTGATTGTAATGTAGAGAAATTCCTTTAAATGGTTTAGGTATTGTTCGAAATATAGAAGATGGGAATGTAGACTATAAGAATATGAAAAGCCTTGTTATGCTTAAAAAAACCTTGTTTGAGACTGATCACATTAAGTTAATAATTGAAGGTTACATATGTTATATGAATATTTGAGATTAATTTGTAAATCTGGTACAAGAATTGATAAAATTATGCAGTTCATGTATGGGCAGTTTTTAAAGGAAAAACAATGAAGAATGTGTTATAAATGCAGTAAAACAGTTTGAGTAAATGCAGGAAACAGTTTTGTAAAACAGTACAGTCCAAGTGAATGTGCAATTTTATGTTATATGTATGTATATAGTTTAAGAATGAAAAATGCATAATTAAATTAGATTGAACTGTATAATGCAGTTTTGGTATAAGTTGTAGAATGCATAATTTGGATTTGAATGCAGTAATGAACTTAGATGCAAAAAATGTTTGTAAAATGAATTCTGTTTTGCTATGACGTGATTCTTTGTAAGCAAACTTTGAAAATTCTTGGGAGCTATATGCTCAATCGATTGTTTAATTGATAATGGAGTGTAGGTTCTAATGAGATGCTTGGAATGTTTAAGTATTGTGTTTAACTTGATTAAAATAAGTCTTTTTATAGTTGCTAATGTCTAGTATGTTTTGAAATTTTGAGGTGCATACAATGTGGAAGGATGCTAATAAGTGAAAGTTAGGAAAGGAATCGGTTAAGAACAAGTTGAACTATTTTGGGTTCAGGTATTCCATAACTTTGAAAAATAAGGTGAGTGTAGTTTATGCATTCGGGATGACATGGTGTCATCCTGATATTTGTTTACTTGAATTGTTATGTTTAAGCGATACTCATTTTGCATAAGGCTCAAATAGAGCATTTTGGGGAAGGGCATTCAAGGCATAACATGTTTTGTAAGTCTCTTGACTATGTTGGCATTACCCATGCATATTTTTATCTTATTATGATATGATATCTTTTGTTAAATTAAAAAGATGGATTGGAATCTTGTAACAATCTTGAATCATCAATGAACTCCTAATTGGAACTAAATGTTCACTTGTCATAAAAAAGGTTTTTTCTGTTCAAGCCGAGGGAGATGAGGGGTCAAGGACAGTGGTGGAGGGGTGAACCTAGCCAGCGTCGGAGGGGTGAAGGCAGCCAGCTTCAGGAGGAATGGGTCGTCTTCGTAGATAACCTTAGCAAAAGAGTTACTAGGGGAGCTTTGAAGGAGCTGTTTGGATATTACGGTGAAGTGAGGAGGGTTTTCATCCCTTTTGTGAACAAGAGACCTAAATACTTCGACTGCACTTTTGCTTTTATCCATTTTGGAGATGAAAGAGCGATGCTCAGGGCAATACATCGGTTGAATAATACAGCCATCGATGGAAGGATGGTTAGGGTATCAAGGGCGAGATTCCATAAGGATAGGAAGGCTGGGAAAAGTTTCGAGAGGTGGAGGGAAAAAGGGGCAACGCCAGAGTCACGCGGAGGGAATCGTAATAAGCTGGTGCCTGAGAGATCGAACCGGGGCTTCGGATTCAGGGATGGAAGATCGTTCAAGGAAGCTTTGGTGGCTGAGAATAAGGCAGTTGATACAAACCCTTTAGAGCCAGAGGTAAATTTGCCCAAAGCTAATATCCGCAAGGAAAGGAGCAAAGAGGCGGAAAAGGAACAAATCCCGAACATCAACGTGGCCTGGATCAGGAACTCGGTTATGGGAATACTGAAACCCGGTTTTGATATTGATTTCATGCAGAGAGCACTTGAGAGCGATGGTATGGTTGCTAGAATTGCACATTGGGGCTGTTGCCTCAACGCATGTCTGATCACCTTTGAGTCTTTGGAAGCAAAGAAGCAGGCCTGGAATGAGAAAAAGGAGGAATTATCCTTTTGGTTCACAGTACTAGAAGAGGATGTTATGGTTAATGGTGTTCCTTATATGTTTGTATCTGTCTTTATATCAGGTATGCCCATACATGCTTGGTCGGTGGATTTCTTTTCCCTACTAGCTAGGAGGTGGGGGTTGTTAGTTAGCATAGATGAGGAAACTCGAAACAAATCGAACCTTAGGACAGCGAAATTGCTCATTAGGGCGCCGAACCAGTTCGTCGTGCCTTCCGCCGTTAGTTTTTCGGTTAACGGTCATAGTTTCAAGGCTGCAGTGAGCACTGGCCAGGGGTTGCAGGAAAGCGCAGATGAGACAGTGGGGTTAAGGGATGGTGAGCTTGAGGACGAGGGAGTTTTTGGGGAGGATTCTCAGTGGGTTGAGTCGGGAGATCCTGATGAGTTGGATCATCACCGGGAACGTTCTCCGGTCAGAGTCAATGATGAAGAGCAGGAGCGCGATCGCAATCATGAGAATGCTGCGGCTTCTCCGGGAAACTCGCTGGGGAACATTCCCAATGATAGGAGTTATGATGGGGAGTTAAGGAGGGGAGATGATAAGACGCCTGGGTCCCCACGTGAGAAAATGGCTGAGGTTAATAGAATTGAAGAGGTTAATTCCTCTTCTGAAGTTTTTGGTGATCCGCTGGAGCAGGCTAATATTGGGCCTTGTCACAAGTCGGGCCATACAGATAATTATTGTGGAGCCATGGGGCCTACAAATATTTTAAGGAGGGGCTCAGTCGCAGATAACTCTGATAATAGACCCGATGGTTTTGTTCATAGGAATTCGGTTGAAGTAAATTGTCTCTCCTCGCGGGAGATTGGAGCGGAGGGAATCGTCTCAGACACTTTGGACAAATCGATTAAGATTGTGGAAGCTTCGAAGGGTAACAATGGAGAGAGTGGGCTTAACTCAGTTGGTGACAGGGAAGGTTGCGCTGCAGCTCGGGGGTCTGATTTTTATGTAGCAAGTCACCGGCGATCTCTTAGAAGGCAGATCCGGGATTCTATTGACGAAGGAAATGACTCTCTGGGTAAGGAGTTTTCTAAATCTATGGAGTCGGTTCACCTCAATTTTATTGAAGAAGCTTTACATGTATGGGGTGTTAGTTCGATGCTGGGGGTTTCATTTAAAGGGGGAAAGGAAGCTCTTGTGGGGAAAATTAGGGAATTAGAGGGGGAAAGTTGACGATGGCTTCTCTGTATGATTCAGAGTATTGGTTATAATAAATGTTGTTTATGGATTTCGACATTATTTCTTGGAATATCAGGGGCTTGGGAAGGAGGGAGAAGGCTAGGGCTGTCCATAATGTGATTAGAGATAGGAAACCGCAATTGATTTTTTTGCAAGAAACTAAGCTGGAGAAGTGTTCACGATCTCTTTTGAGAAGGATGGGTTGTGGTAAAAATTTTGATTTTGTTTATACTTCGGCAGAGGGGTCCGCGGGTGGTCTTATGAGTGTATGGGATCCTAATTGTTTTGAAAAATCCGAAGCTATTATCTCCAAACGTTTTATTATACTACTGGGTAAGTTCAGAGGCAATAACGTGGAATGTGGTCTGGTGAATCTGTATGGGCCTTCAGTCGACTCTGAAAAACAGTGTTTTTTTTAGGAATTATTGTCAGTACTGAGTAATCATCACGTTGCGTGGTGCCTCGGAGGAGATTTTAATGCAATAGTTGGACCCGAAGAGAAGATGGGTTTTTCATGGAATTTCTCTGCCATGGAGATTTTTCGTTCTTTTATTGATGCAGCTAAATTAGTGAATCTCCCGTTGATTGGTGGTTCTTATACCTGGTCGAACAATAGGGACCCGTCAACATTCGTTCGCTTGGATAGATTTTTAGTGGATGTGGGTTTTCTCGAGCTCTTTCCGAATTTGTTTCAATTCCTGCTCTTTAAGTCGATTTCGGATCATAATGCGGTTTCGCTAAAGAACAGTAAGATTTCTTGGGGGAGAAGACCTTTCCGCTTTTATAATTATTTGTTAGAAGAAGAAGGTTTTGAGGACATGATGAAGGGTAGTATAGAGAACCTTAAACAAAAGAATCTGGGATTTAGTAGTTTCTTGAAGGGAATGAGAGATTCGGTGAAGACTTGGTCCGTGGTTTGGAAGGAACAGAATGTTTTTCAGTCAGCGGTTGTGGAGAAGCGTATTGCTGAGTTAGAAGGACAATTCCAGGATGGGCGGGCTGCGGCCTCGGATCGAACATAGCTTTTTAGGCTGAAATATGAGCTGTGGAAGCATTTAAGACGGGAGGAGAGTATATGGCTACAACAATCGAGAGTTCGCTGGTTTCAAGAAGGCGACAAAAACACCAGGTATTTTCATTCGATCGCATCTTTGAGGCGCAAATCCAATTCGATTCTTCAGCTTAAACAGAATGGTGTGGTGATTTCTAAACCGATGGAGTTGAATACCTTTATTTTTGATTACTTTGCTGGGCATTTCAATAAGAGCAGCACCTTGGAGGTTGAGGAGTTAGATCTGAATTTTAATAGTATTAGTAGAGACCAGGCTATTTTTGTGGAGAGGGAATTTACTGAAAATGAGGTTTGGAATGCGATCGCTTCTTTTGATTGCTCTCGGGCTCCGGGTCCGGATGGATTTAATATGGGGTTTTATAAGAAGTTTTGGCCAGTGTTGAAGGATGAGATTATGAAATTCTTTCAGCGTTTCTACGATGGGCTCGAGTGGGAACAGGAGGTTAATCACTCTTTTATATCTCTAATCCCGAAAAAATCTAATCCGGAGTCAATTGAGGATTTCAGACCGATTAGTCTGGTCGGGGGAATATATAAAATTCTGTCGAAGGTTTTATCTATTAGACTTCGAGGCACTATGGACACAATCATAAGCAAGTCTCAATTCGCGTTTATTCCCGGCCGGCATATTACAGATTGTTCATTTATAGCGAATGAGGCAATAGACTACATGAGGAAGATGGGCTTGAAAGGTGCTATGTTCAAGATTGACTTTCAACGAGCTTATGATTCGGTGGACTGGTCTTTTCTCATAAAAGTAATGCGCAAAATGGGTTTCGGGGAAAAATGGTGCAAGTGGGTGCTCAAGTGTATTTCGACGGCGACTATATCTATTTTGTTTAATGAGTCCCCAACCACACATTTTTCGATGGTTAAGGGGCTTAGACAGGGCTGCTCACTGTCACCTCTTCTTTTTAATATTGTGGGCGAGGCTTTGCATTCTATGTTCGACAAGGGGGTGGAGTTGGGTTTATTCTCGGGCTGGAGGATTGGGAGAGGCGAGCAAGTTGTGAATATTAGTCATTTGCAATTCGCGGACGACGTTACTATTTTTTGTGGCGATTCTTTGAGGGAGGCGGAAAATGTACGAAGGATTCTGCGAGTGTTCGAGGTTGCGGCGGGTCTAAGGTTAAATCTGAAGAAGAGCTTATTGTTCGGGGTTAATGTGGTTGAAGCTTCGGTGGCGTCTTGGGCGGCAAAGATCAAATGTCTTGTTGGAAAGTTCCCCACTGTGTATTTGGGTTTACCGTTGGGGTCCAAGGTGAATTCTGTCGCGTTGTGGAATCCAGTACTCGAAAAATTTCAAGTGCATCTCTCTAGGTGGAAATCTCAGTAACTCTCGTTCAGCGGTAGGCTGGTGCTGTTACGTTCAGTTTTATCGGCACTTCCTATCTATTTTATGTCCCTTTTTAGGATGCCGGCTAGTGTGGTGAAAAAGATTAATAGCATTATGGCGGGCTTTTTGTGGGGGGATTCTGCGGAGAAAAAGAGGACACATTGGGCAAATTGGAACTTGATCTGCCAACCTTTGGAATCGGGCGGCCTTAATGTGAAAAATATTGATGCTCATAATCGAGCGATGCTCGGAAAGTGGGTGTGGAAATTCGCAGCTGAGAAGGATGGCTTGTGGAAAGCAATGATTTGTAGTAAGTATGAGATCAATCCTAATTCTCTAGAGATTGGAAGCAAACCACACAGACTTGCTTCGTGGCAGTGGCGTGGTATATTAAGAGCAACTGGGGCTGCGGACCTTGAGGGAGGCATTCTTCGTTCGAACTTACGCATGCAAGTGGGGAATGGCACAACCATATCTTTCTGGTCGGATTGTTGGATAGGAAACCAGGCCTTGCGTGACAGGTTTCCGAGGATCTTTGCTCTCGCATGCAACAAATCAGGTAAGGTTTCAGACTTTGGGAGAAAAGAGAATGCATCTTGGTCTTGGGTGATTTAGTTACGGAGGCCGTTATTTGATTGGGAGATTACTCAATGGGAGGAATTCTTATCAGTTATTAATAACTTTAATTCGGATGGATATGGGCATGATTGGTTGGTTTGGAAGGGGTCGGGAGATGGGCAATTCTCGGTTGGGTCGTTCTATAAGCTAATTGTTGACAGAGGTTCCAAGGAAAGCTTTTGGAAGGTTTGTGTGTGGAATGGCTTGGCTCCACCCCGCGTTGAATTTTTTGTTTGGCAAGTTGTGTGGAACAGGGTGGCGGTGAAGAGTGAGCTGTGTCGTCGGGGGATGGGGGACATCGTTGAGGCTGAATGCACTTTCTGTAAATCAGCACGCGAGACTGTGTCGCATCTCTTTCTCGGCTGCGATGTGTCATGGAGACTGTGGATGAAGGTTGCAGCAGTGTGGAATTATTCTTTGATCTTGCCGAGGGATGTCAAAGCTTTGCTATCCTTGTGGTTTGCTAATCCGCTGAAGGAGAGTGGTAAGTCCATCTAGTTTTTCATTCCTACGGCAATTTTATGGACTCTGTGGTTGCATAGAAATGATGTTATTTTTCGGAAAAGCAAGCTTGATGAGAATCAAATATTCTTTTTGGTAAAGTCGAGACTAGCTATGTGGTACTGTGCTAGATTTCCTATGTTTCAGGGTACTATGGCTGATATTTTGAATAATCCGCGGTGCGCAAATGGGCGTTTTTGTGCGAGCTTGAAGGGGGATGAGGTGGCTCGATGGTGTCCCCCTAGTGAAGGTTTCATAAAGGTGAACGTTGACGGCGCGATGCTGGCCGATGGAAGCGCCGGTGGAATTGGTGGTTTGGCTCGGGATCATAACAAGACGATTCTCTTTCAGTTCTCCGAAGGGTGCGGTCCAGGGCCGCCCGTGCTGGCTGAACTTTTGGCAGTAAAGAGGGGATTGTCACGTCTACTCTCTGAGGCGTCGTGTAGTAGGGGAAGGCCAATAGTTGAAAGTGATAGTTCCTTGGCGATAGCCTGGATAAATAACCCGGGTTCGTGCCCGGTCTTGTTCTCCGAGTTGGTGGGCGACATTTCTTCTTTGGGTAGGTCCAGGAGTTGCATCTTCTTATTAATTCCTAGAGTCTGCAATGTTGATGCTGATACATTGGCTAAATCGGGCATAGGGTAGAAAGTGTATGAAGCTGGGTTTGGGCATTTGGATAAGCCTTAGGCGTGAGAGGTAATTTTTAGCCTTCCGGGTTTGGATGCTTTTGTCTTTTGTTTTTCGGACAGTTCATGTTCTCTTATGCTTCTTATTAATAATATATTGGCACTCTTTTCCCCCTTCCGCTTTCGATCGCTCCCTCTTGGAATGGTCGATATGAGGGGGGTTTTTAACGAGGCCTTACTTTTGATCAAAAAAAAATGTTCACTTGTCATAAGACACCAAATAATGTTCCTCAAGATTTAATGCTTAAGTAATGAACTCTTAAGTTCTTTGCAGCTAAAAGCTCACTTATGTCATAAGATACCCCTCCTAACTTCAAAGCATAAAATATTTAAGCTGCCTAAAAAATGGTGGGTTTTACCATTCGAATCACTAGAGGAGCCACCATTGGAGATCCCCTAACCGATAACCATCGTTCAACCCGAGAAGCATGATCATAGGAGCCAAAGACGGCCGGTGGTGAGCGGAGGTTGGCGTCAACTCACGGTGGCCGGCGCGATGGAGCACGGCGGTGCTCGACCGAAATCTGGGATTCACGAAGGTGTTCTTAGTGTTCATATAGAACATTGAAGAACAATACACAGAAAAAAGGGAGATCGGTTTGATTCATTTAGCTATGGAGGAAGAATGGATTTTTTTGTTTCCCTTTTATGCTTATATACTCGACCCGCGAGCTGACCTAGAGACTCGCGCCCTTCTTCTCCAGATCTTGCACCGTGACACCTCAATTCTCCTTTCTTTCAATTTAGTCCTTTTTGCATGCAATTTCTATTTTGTAGTTTTAATTTATTCATTTTAGTCCCCATTTGCTTAATTATGTTTTTAATTCCCTTTATTTCATTATTATATTTATTTTATATTTTTGTGTCATTTAATTTATTGATTGATTTTATTACTATTAGTATATAATTTTAGGAATAGAGCCTTAAATTTTGACTAGGTTCATTATATAAGTATTTAAACCAATAGTTTAGATTTCTTTTAATTAATTATAAGATTAAGACTATCTCTCTTAAATTTAGTCAATACCATAATAAATTAGTTCCTTAAGTTAGACCCCTTAAATTAGGCTCACAAGTCACACATTAAATTTAATTAATTAGACTTTAAATAAATCCTAATTAAGGTTAGTTTAAATCATTTAAATAATTTCCCCTAATAACTTAGTTAAAAACCCTTTTCACATAGATTTTCCTTTAAAACCTTGAACCTTTACAAATGTAGACATAAGATTAATTAAAATTTACAAATGTATAAACCTGAAATACATTAAAAAATACGAGTGACCAAATAAGTGTCATTTTTACCAGCGTCGTGGGGATGCTAATTCTTCCCCATACATAATCGTTCCCCCGAACCAAAGATTTCGTAATCTCTGGTTTGTTTTAGGTTTCTATTCCACCTATTTAAAAGGATCGGTGATGACTACAAACGTTTCAATACCTACCCTAAGTCCGAGGACGCGACAGCTTGGCGACTACATTGGAGAGATTTATAAGAGGGAACAACTTTTATAGTCACGAAGTATTTTCTTTTGTATTTCAATTTTGTATTTATTTGTTTTTTATGTATTTATGTACAAATGCTTTTCTTTTTCTTTTTGCCTTTTCAGAATGCGTCATGGCATGAGCCTTCTACCCTTGCTTTATCCTTTTAAGTGGAAGTTAATACCTCTGCCTTCGTGAGTAAATCCTTCATATGGGCCAATGAACACTTCTGGAGTCCAAAGTATTTGTGCCTTTGTGAGTAACCCTTCGAATGGGCATAGCGAAATGCATCCCTCAAAACTTGTTCTATCCGCAAGCCTGTAATGGGCCAAGATCGAACTTCTTACCACCTTAGTAGGGGGTAAGGTTGGTTCGAGTACCCTTTAGACCATGGACCCACATGAATGAGAACATAGGAAGCCCACCCCACTAAAGTCACGTTGAATGCCTTAGAGAACTAGAATGCATGCGAATTAGGGTTTTATATTTTCTGTAATATATATTTTGCTTTATTGTTTATTATGTTGTACTAACCCCTTTTACGTTTTATTTTTGTATATTTATTTAGTGTGCATTATATCATACACCGTTGATATTCCAAAGCAAGATTCGGTCTTTGATCATGAATCTTCGAGTAGCATTATCTAGCGTTGGGGCTTGTTGTCTAAAAATAGATGTTAGAAATGAGTCCATGAAGCTCCAACGCTGACATAGTGAAAGTGTGCGGAAGGAAACGGTCTGAAACTTGCCAGAATGGGTACACATGGGCTTATCTCGAAACAATCTCTCCAAACTAATTACTTTGTGGGAAAGCTTGAAGACTCAAGACCAAGCCATATTTGCTAGAAATTTCGGAGACATAGCCCTATTGCTCAAAGTAGAGGTGGATGAGCCCATGATGTTAACAATCATTAAATTCTGGGACTTAACATATCATTGCTTTGTCTTCAACCAAGAAGAAACGACCCCCACCATCGAGGAGTACATGATCTTGCTACACTTGGAGGTAGAAGTGCCTGACATAATCTACTCGATGGACAAAAACGTGGGTTGCCGAAGAAAGCTCACGGGCCTCAGCAGTTTGAAAGTTGAAGAATTGGATGCCCATATTGTAACAAAGAATAAGAGCCAGTGCCTCACTTCGGATTTTCTGTACTCCTAGATTATGAAGAACCAAAAATAAGAGAAAGCCCTAGATTTGCTCGCCTTAGCCATTTATAGGGTAATGATTTTCCCTAAGGTCTTGGGGCACGTAGAGATAGTCTTAATCGAGTTATTGGCCCATAAATATGTAAATTTGATCCCAGCAATCTTAGCCAAAACAGTCAGATTATTGAATTGTTTTCGAACCCGTGAGAGTGGCTGCTTCACTAGATGTTCATAACTCTTTTAGTTGAGGCTGGGGAGTCACTTTTGGAGTAGTGAGAAAATCATTATGCATCTAACTTCATGAGACTTTGTCCCGATCAGAGAAGTTACCAAGAGAAGATGGCCACATGATGGAAGCCGTGATTAGTGGGAGAACTTCTTTCGTAGCCTTACTAGTGATGACGTAACGTGGAGGGCCCCTTGGATGTATCATGTGCCAATCTTGTATAGATGTGGGCAGATGGAATGGGTGCCCCTTAAGGTCTTATGGGGAGCCACTAGCTATGCACCTTTGCTTGTGCAGTGGTAGTACAGTTCCTGCTAGTTCATCCCTGTCACCCATAGAGTATCAGAATAGGAATTTACGTATGAGGAGCCTAATTCTGCAAGACAAGTTGAAAAGATGGTCCATGCTTGGAAGCAACCCCGTCACATGGAGGTAACCCTACTCGCCGGGGTCACATCCGATTATGACGAGTGGAAAGGATGAAGATTTGATAACTTGGGCACCTCAACCCTAGTGAACAAAGTAAACAACCCACAACCAGGAGTAGTCTTGTCAGAGCTAGAAGTTTACAAGCAATAGTTCGAGAAAGAGAAAGGGGCACTGTGGAAGAGAGTTACCGAGTTGGAGGGAAAGCTTATGGTGGAAGAATATCAGAAAGAGGTGAAAAACTTGTTGACCAAGCAAGACCTCCATTTGAAAGACGTCCAAGAGCTAACCCTAGAAAAAAACCATTTGAAGGCAACGATGGTACGCGTTAACATTGTCAAACCCTCGAAGGAAGAAAAGGCACACCTCGAGGAGATAAAGGAAGAAAAGGCACACCTCAAAGTACTTGACAGTCTCAGGAACTATCGCAAACTGAACCAAGAGCTACAAACGATGCTAAGTGATGAGGAGACAAAAGAACGTTGAGGCCTAATTACTCCACTACGGCATTGAGGACTTGAAAACACAGTTGAAAACACATAAAAGTCATATTCGCACCCTTCTAGATGATTGAGATTACAAAAGGATCCAATGGAGTGATTCAAAATGGGTCGTCAATGTTGCATGCTTAGGGAGGCAGTTATACATTGAACACTTGACTTCTCAAATGCAAAAGGTGGTCTCCAAGGCTCGTGAGATGAATAATAGAGTTGATCCGCATGATTGTAATTATCCTACCCATGATCTAGAGCTGGCCGTTGTGGTTTTTGCCCTGAAGATTTGGAGACACTATCTCTACAGAGAGAAGTGTTATATCTACAGAAATCACAAGAGCCTGAAGTACATTCTTACACAGAGAGAGTTTAATCTGAGACAACACCGTTGGATTGAGCTTCTTAAGGACTATGACTGTGTGATTGAGTACCACCCGGGGAAGGCTAATGTTTTTGCTGATGCTTTGAGTCGTAAGACTATATCAGACTTGAGATCCTTGTTTGCCAGGATGAGTATATATAGTGATGGCAGTTTACTAGCCGAGCTGTAGGTTAAACCGACATTGGCCGAGGAAATTAAGGCCAAACAACTTCTAGACATTTCCTTACTCCCTGTTATATAGAAGGTTGAGCAAGGATCTACATCTATCTATGCCTTTGATCATGATGGAGTCATGTGCTTCAAGGGTCGTTATTGTGTACCAGATGATGCCGAGTTGAAGCGGTCCATTCTTAGTGAGGCTCATAACAGCCCTTATGCTATGCATCCCGGTGGGGACAAGATGTACCAAAACCTGAGGAAAAAATATCGTTGGGATGGTATGAAGGACATTTCAGATTATGTATCTCGGTGTTTGACTTGCAGCAGGTTAAGGCAGAACACCAACATCCTTTTGGCCTTTTGCAACCCATTAGGATTCCTGAGTGGAAATGGGAGTGCATCGTGATGGATTTTGTTACAGGGTTACCTCTGACTCCTTCCAAGAAGGACTCTGTCTAGGTGATTGTTGATAGACTCACTAAGTTAGCTCATTTTATTCATGTTCGAGTTACTTATTCCCTGAAGAAGCTGGCTAAATTGTATATTTATGAGATTGTCAGACTTTATGGTGTACTCTTGTCTATCATTTCGGATCGAGATTCAAAGTTTACCTCTCTATTTTGGAAGGCCTTGCAGGAGGCCTTGGGCACACGTCTGAATTTCAGTACATCTTATCATCCGCAGACCGATGGATAGTCGAAGAGGGTGATACAGATTCTTGAGGACGTGTTACGGGGATGTGTGATTGATTTCAATGGTATTTGGGAAGATTCCTTGCCCTTGGCTGTGTTCGCATACAATAACAACTATCAGGCTAGTATCCGCATGGAACCATATAAGGCTCTGTATGACCGTAAGTGTCGTACTCCCATCTGTTGGACAGAGTTTTATGATAAGAAGACCTTAGGCCCTGATTTAGTTCAAGAGACCGAGGAGACCTTCAGATTGATCTGTGACCGTCTGGAAGAGGCTTTCGATAGACAGAAGTCTTATACTGACCGGAGGAGGAAAGACATTGAGTTCGAAGTTGGTGATCAGGTTTTCATGAAGGTGTCTCCGTGGAAGAAAGTTTTAAGATTTGGATGCAAAGGCAAGTTGACCCCAGGATTTATTGAGTTGTACCATATTCGGAAGAGATTTCGACCTGTTTCTTATCAGCTTGAGTTACCTCCTCAGCTTAGCCGCATTCATGATGTGTTTCATATATCTATGTTGAGACAGTACCAACCAGATCCGAGCCATATTATTTAGGTACAAGATGTGGAGTTGAGGCCAGATTTGTCTTATGAGGAGGAACATGTTTAGATCTTTGATCAAGACGAGAGACTTTTGAGGAATCGTCGTATTCCTATGGTTCAAGCTATGAAAGCACATACCTTAACCAGTTGTGCTATGAAAGCTCTTAGTTATATGTTATACCAATTAATTTTTAAATGGTTCATATAGAGTAAAAATATAAAATAAACAAAATATCTTACATGCCCTCCCTTGTGGCATTAATTAGGGACCATCTACCCCCCCAAAAGGGTATCATACCCTCATCACCGACACTACACCTCCTTTAAACCTGACCACCGTCCTTTCACTCACCGCCGCACCGTGTCACACACTGTCGCTGCCAGTCGAGCCGTCTTGACGTCCCGAGCAAAACCCCTCAACCCTCTCACACAATTGTCGCTTCGTTCACCGGAAATTGAAGAAAACATGTTCGGCGAACCTAGGGTGAAACCCTTTCGGGTTTTTGATTTTTCCGACCGCCTCTAACACCGCCTTGCGTTTTGCTCGCTGCCATCGTCTTCCAGGTGTCGAGGCGAGCGTAACACCGGTCACCAACCACCTAATCGACGCCGTTTGAAGCCTCGTCGGAGATCTCCCTTGTTCGTCCGATTTAAGGTAAGTTTGGGTGAAATTCCGATTTGTTCTCGAGTTAAAAGATGTGTGGGTTGTGAAATCGGGATAAATGGTGCATTTTAGGCCATTTTTGGCCGTGCGTGTGTGTCACGCACTGTCACCGGCGATATTCTGGCCACTCTGGGCAGTGGCTGTTGAACTGGCCTGGTCCCTTAATCGAACCGGCCTAGTAACTAAACCGGTTCAAATCGGTAATAAATATGAGCCAGGCCCTTAATTAACTAATGGGCTGACCTGACCCGTTGACCATACCTAACCCATTGACCGACCCAACCCGTTGACCCGTACCCGACCCGTTGACCAAGTCAGCTATCCGAGTCAACTCTACCGAGTCAACCCGCTCGAGTCAACTCACCGACTCAACCTGATTAATTAGTGACGTCAGCATGACATCAGCGTTGACTTGTTCATTGACATCATCGTTGACTTTGACCGATGATGACAACGTTGACTTTGACTTCTGACATTAGCGTTGACTTTGACCAAAAAGTCTACTTTTCCTGAAAAGTCCTATTTTATGTTTTTGACGTCTTGAGTCCAATTTTAAAGCTCGTTTTGCGAAATTCTAACCGGAAAGCCTCCGAATTGGACGTTGAACCCGAACATGCATATGTATAAAGTTAAGTCATTTAAGAGAAATTGATGATTAAAGATTGATATTGATTTTCTAATTTACAAGGTACTTCTGGATCTCCCGATCGTGCCTACGCCTAGCCCAGCTCGTACCGACCAGTACCGCCTCGTGATCCTATCGTCACACGTACGACCCTATAACTTAGTATTTTATTTCGATCAAGGTGTAAATTTGTTAGTAACTGTAAACCTTGTCTATCTAGGTTTCAGTATCGTAGCTGAGCGTGATCCCGGTGCTCGGTAGACCTTTCGACCGACTGATCTGATCTTTTGAGGTGTGTTCCTTGTGTGATATATGACTATTTGCATATTTACTGTTTTACATGTTTTATATGTTTTAATAAAATGGATCATGTGCACATGATTGTCATACTTGATTTTGTATAAAAATAGCATGTTTTCTTTTTTGAAAGAAATACGAATGTACTATATGTTTGATATATACCCTAGCATATGATATGACAAGCATGCTCTATGGTTTTCGGTTATCAATGTAGAAATATGTTATTAAGTATTGCTATAAATGTCATTGTTGCGTACTATGTTACTACCTAGACTAATTAGTAGGGGTGCTTCGGGTATGATATGAAGTCACTATCGGCTCAGCCCTGATCCAGCTGGTAAGACTACCCGTTTTTTGTTCCTAAGCTTCGGCTAGGTCCGCCCGTTTTCGGTTCCTAAGTTTCGACTAGGGCCGCCCGTATTCTAAGGTATTTCCTTAGGATGGTACCCGCACCTAAAGGGTTTGGGTTAATGCAGTATACGATACTGTTCTAGGGAACTGTATCATGATGTTTGGTTGGAGGGTAGATAGGTTGGAGGGTAGATAGGTTGCATGGAAACTTGGATGCTTTTACAATATGTTATAGATGATATGATTTATTATGTAAATGATGTAAATGTTTTACTTGCATTGTTGGAACACACTGAGCTCTCTATCTCACACCCTAAATCTTTTCTCCCTTTTAGATATTTTGGATAGGCCACCATGTACCTAACACTCTGAGGATTATGTTTTTATCCACCGCTTTTGTAATTCAGGGTGACATGTGCCTATAGTTTGTAGTGTATAAAGAATTATGTTCCAGGTATTATGTTGCTACGCTTGATATGACTTATGTTATAACTACATCTGGATATGTTTTTACATGTTTGCTTATTTTAAAGCGTGTAGGTGTTCCCTTTTTGTGAGAGCGCAAGTGCACACTCCTACCAAGTTATAGTATAAAAGATGTCGAATCCCACGAGGATTGGACAGCTTGTCTCGTTTCGTAGTTCCTGCACAAGGTAAAATAAAACACAAGTGAATGGTTGGTTTGGATAGAAAATAAATGAAAACACAAGTTATAAAGAAGGTAATCAGATTAATAGAGCAGGCAGGGTTATGCTGCCACTTAGTGTGAAAACTGCGTTGTAAAAGGTATGAGTTATTTTGTGCTTCCACGATATACTGCCTCGGCGGGTATTGCGAGCGGCAAGCTACGACCCTGTCACGCGGCCGCAGCGGGTCACTGCCACTGCAGGTGGAACAGAAAGAAGTCCTGGCGGCAAGTCTTGCAGATACTCCAAGTTCGGCAGGATAGTCGACAATGATCCCTCATATTTCTAGGTTAGGATGCTCGAGAGCTAACGTGACGTAGGCAATACCTAGCAATCTCAGCGTTAACCTATCACAGGCTAGTCATCTCGGTTGATAATCCTTTTTAGCCGCTGAAACTTGTGGACTGGTGTGGAACCAAATTAGTCACGCCTCAGCACGTTGTAACTGTACTTAACCCTTTCGCGAGCCTTGCACTTTTCATGCCTGACAAATGGATTCTCTCAAACGACTGGTGTAGAACAATTGAAAGAATGTAGAACAATGGATTAAGTAAACTCAAAATATTTTATTGAAACATAACTCAAAACCTAAAACAACAGTTTCACACTAGTTACAACATAACCCTAACCTAAATAGAGTTTAGAACATGGCGGCGACAAAGAACACAAGAAAAGTCTATAGAAAACCTAAGATGATTTGAACTAGGAGTACAATGGGTATTTATAGACTATGGACTAGGTTAAGTCCTTATTAAAGTAGAAGTCCTAGAAAGTAGCTTTCCATCTTTATTATGACTTTAAATGTCGACTTCTTTGCGTGGAATATGGACTCTATCTCGTTTGCCTTAGTCCGCAAGTAAGCTTGAGAATTTCGCTTCGGCAGCCCTGGTCTCTGCTACAGATGTCAGAAAATTACATGAACGCCGACGATAGATTTAGGAGTTTTAGCTCTACAGATCGCGCTCCGGTTCTTCCAACTTCCATAGTCAGCTACCGTGGGCAGCAAGGTCGGCAGCAACTCTACTCGGCAGGTACTTGGCAGCAACTATCTTCTGCTGGAACTGATTCAGTACAACTCCTAGGTAAGCTTCCTCAGCCTTGTGCCCTCAGCTTCTTGGTTCCCTTTTTCAGCAGTTAGTACCTACATACAAGAATACACTAAAACTATATCTCTTGTTCACCAAATAAATGATAACTCATAAAAGCAAGGCAAAACAATGAAATACTGTAAAATGCTATGCATGCACCTACTTATGTCTAAAATGTTCTTAAAAACAGTAACAATAAGAGTTGGAATGTGCATGAAATATAGGACTTATGGACATTTTACACTTATTATGATCGCTTGGTGGCGAATTATGATCTATTATACTTTCAACTAGATACTTGAGTTTTTCAACAGGTTTTCTACTCGAGTTTTAATGATGAGATGTACCCTGTTAGACATGGTCATTCCGCATAGGTCAGCCTAGGGGGTTACAGAAAAATTGTGACTAATCCCATTTGAGATACAAAAATCATCAAAACCTAGATTTTGAAATCCGGTTCCATGATGACTTCTAATATGACAAACGTTTTGACCAAAATCATTTTGAGTGATTTTTGAAAATGTGATGAACTTTTCTAAAGCCTCATCTTTAGTGCTTAAAAATAGAACCCAAGTGTATCTAGAGAAATCATCAACTAAAACATAGGCATATGATTTTCCACCCAAGCTAGTTGTCCTAATAGGCCCAAAAAGATCCATATGTATCAATTGTAAAACCCTACTAGTTGAAACATCACTAATGGATTTAAATGAGGCGCGTTTTTTTACCCTTAGCACAAGCATCACAAATTTAGTCTAATGAGAATTTTAGTTTAGGTAAACCTCTAACTAGATTTTGGGAAACTAATTTCTCTAAAACACTTATGCTAGCATGCTCTAGTTTTCTATGCCACAACCATGCATCATTTTCATCACTAGCAACCAAACATACATGGGATGTATGCATGTCATCTAAATGCACCATGTAAATATTACCTATACGAGGACCAATGAGCATTATTTCATTTGTTTTAATGTTCACAATTTTACACCCATTAACATCAAAATGAACATTAAACCCTTTATTGCACAATTGACTAATGCTCAACAAGTTATGCTTAAGACCATTGACAAACAAGACATCTTCAATGAGAATAGATGAAAGATTACCAATAGAGCCAATGCCCTCAATGTGGCCTTTAGAGTTGTCACCAAATGTTACTACTTCACCACTCTTTGACTTGAGCTCCATGAATCTACTCTTTTCGTCGGTCTTATGTCTTGAGCATCCAGTATCAAGGTACCAAGTGTTTTGACTTGAAGCTTTGGTCTTGTGGCAATGCTTCCGCTACAAACAAAGATTAGTTCTTGATTTTTGGTACCCAAACCATCTTGGGTCCATGTGAATTAGCATGTATATTATTAGAGACTACAAGTTCCTTACGAACCCATACACTTCTAATTCTTTTAGCTTTAGGATGCTTTTGAGAGCCTCTTTGTTTGTAGCCATTAAAGTTCCTCTTCACATAGTTGGGTTTTGAAGAACTTCATTTTTCAAAACTTGATTTCCCAACTACATTTAAAGAAGCTTTAAACTCATTCACCACCTTGTGGTGATCATCATGAACTTTGGAGAGAATATTGTTTAAATCAACATTTTCATCTTGAAAATATTTTAAATCATCTTTTAAAGCCAAAATCTTCTCTTCAAGTTCCGAATTGGTTTTGAATAAAGAATCGTTTTGGGCTTTTAAATCGTAAATCAACTTTTTGTTTTTCAAAACCTATTCTTTATATTTTTCAACCAATTCGTCATAAACCTCTTGTAGTTCATCATAAGCTTCATAAAGCTCATCAAATTTTAAATCAAAGCTAGACAAGTTAAGGTTTACCTAAGGATCGTTATCAATGGCCGTGAGGCAAAGATTTTCTACTTTGTGCTCCTTCCATCGGATGATGATTCCTCATCACTCCAAGTAGCAACATAGGCCTTTTGTTTTTTTTCTTATTGAACCCCTTCTTCTTGAGTTGAGGGCAATTCGATCGAATGTGGCTCAGTTTCTTGCACTCATAACAAATGAGTTGATCCTTTTTTTTCTTTGCTCTTGTTCTTGAAGTCTCTTCTTCTTTGGAACTTTCTTCCTCGGTTAGACTTCATGAATCGAGAGAATCGTTTGGCTATCATAGTCAATTCTTCAAATTCATCTTCTTCACTTGAATTTCTCTCCTCTTGTGGTAGTGAGGCTTTGAGAGCAATCCCTTGTTTCTTCTTTTCCACCTCTAGCTTCTCTACTCTTCTTTCTTCTCTTTTCTTTTCTTCTTCCCTTCCTTACTTCATGATCTCATGAGTAAGGAGAGATCCTACCAACTTATCGAGCTTCAAAGTCTTCAAGTTTTTTGCCTCGATGATTGTGGTTCTCTTCCCATCCCATGATACGGGAAGAGAGTGGAGTAGCTTCCAGACAAGTTTATCTTCGAGAATGAGTTCACCAAAGCTCTTAAGACCATTTACTATAACTAAGAACCGGTCGAACATCTTGGAGACGCTCTCATTCGGCTCCATCTTGAAGTTTTAATAACTTAAGTTAAGGATCCCAATCTTGGTCTCATTCACGTCATTGGTGCCTTCGTATGTGGTCTCTAACTTGTCCTACACCTCCATTGCACTTGTGCATGATGACATTTTGGCATACATGTCATGTCCAAGTGCACAAAACAACATATGCAGAGCCTTGTCGTTTACTTGGAGTTTTCTCTGATCTTCATCGATCATCTCCACCTTGGTTTTTGGAACAAGTCTCCCTTCATCATCTCTTTTCATAGGAATTGTCGGTCCGTCTTCCACTACATCCCAAAGGACATAGTCGTTGGGTTTGATGAAGAGTCTCATATGGTTCTTCTAAAAGGGATAGTTATCCCCATTGGAGAATGGTGGTTTAGTGATGGATATTGACTCGTAAAAGCTAGCCCTGGAGGTAGATTTCATGGCTTTGATTAGATGTTGATCAACACTCTCCTAGGATCTCCTCTTGTGGATGTGAAGCCTTCAAAGATGTATGCTCTGATACCAATTGTTGAGTGGATCAAATGAATGTGATTTGGCCAAGAAGGGGTGAATTGACTTTTTAAATGTGAAGGGAGAAAATTGGAAATTGAAAAAATAAAGAACAAGAAAATTATAGTGGTTCAATCTTCTAACAAGCTCTACATCCACTACCTTAGCTCGCACTAAGGATTTTCAACAATCTCCACTTGATGTTTTTCCCATTTTCTAGGCTAAGGAGGTAACCTTCACAATCAGTCAATCTTACTACCCAAAGATTGACCCACAAGACACTCTTTACAAAGATGAAATTTGGAAAATTGAAATATCTCTCACAAGACTGAAAATTTTGCCCAATTACAATCAAACACTCTCCCAAACCTGAACTAATGATTTACAATAAGAATTACAACAATTTGGGTACAAGATATGATTTTTATGAAGCACAAAGGTTTGGATTATAGCTTGGATGTTGTAAGTAGGTTCAATGGTTGTTGTCAGTGCTTTGGAGGCTTGCTTTTATACCCTTGCATTGAATTCTAGCCATTTGAGTGGTTGAGATCATTAGTCTAGCCGTTGGGTGCATTTTTCCCACAATAAATGCACTTTTGTAGCCTACCGTATCGGTACTCGAACAAGGGTATCGATACATATCTCAAAACAGAAAGAGACGTTGTGCACATTTAAGAGGGGCGTATGGATACGCGTATGCGCGTATCGGTACGGGTATAGTGTAAAACAAGGGGCGTATCGATACATATTTTTCTCACTAGAATCCTGGATTGAACTTTACCAAAAATGATATCGGTACGTTGAATGAGCGTATCGATGCGGTTAACGTTCTTTTTTAAAATTTGGGATTCCAATAACTAACAAGCAATGTTCGAATCATTAAATGAAAAGATTTTGCAAATATCATCAAATTGTATCGATATGGGTATGACCGTATCGGTACGCTATAGCTCGAAAACTTGCCCAAATGAATATCATATCGATACGAGTATAACTGTATCGGTATGCTATAGCTCAAAAACTTGCCCAAATGAATATCATGTCGATATGGGGTTAACTGTATCGGTACCCTTTTAACGATTGAAATTCCTATGAAGGAAAACTGTATCGATACTGCTTAAGCGTATCAATACGCCTGGGCGTAGAATTGAAGTTAAGCTTTAAAATACTTAGAAAATTTTGAACACTTTAAAAGTTTTGACTTGAAGGATCTTTTGGTTCAAAAATCTTGTCAATTGAGTGAGTCTTTGAAGTAATTAAAAATTTATTGTATTTGCAAATAAGCCCTTATAAAATTAGTTATATCACAATCAATTTAAGTTTTACAAGAAGCCACATAGAAGAATGAATGTTTAATGGGACCAAACATGCGGTCATCCAGGTTGAAGGATATGTCCTACAAAGTCAGGGGCGAGTAACAACGTAGATTCCATTTCAAAGAATGGGCGTTGGAATTTCAACAACAAGAAACTAGTGATGTCAGCTAGAATTAGAAGATTAGCCATTGCTAACTTTTCTGGTTCAAAGCTTGATTTAGTACACACCTCCCACCTATCGCTAGAGTGTACGTTTGAGATTATATGATCCAAGCTCACTGAAGCTCCACAACTTCTTCTTTGCCCGCTACATGATTTCTGCAAATTTTTCCGCGTTTGGTATAGCGACTCAGAACATAACACCAATTGAAGTGAATGACCAACACCCTCTGGAAATGAATGCCAAGCTCCATTGTTCAAATTTGATGTTAACCATTTAGAGATCAATACATATGGATCCATTGAAGGAATGCAAGAACAAGACGAGTGCTATAAGAACATCGAGGTGGCCAAATATGTGATGGTCAAGGAAGCTGCATCTTTCTGCCCGTACAAAATAAGAAGTGCAGTCAAAACTTCAAAATTCTTGACTACAACGAGGCTATAAACAAGGATAAATATAATATAAGAATATCATTGAGAAGGAGGAATTAATAGGACCACTTGCCCCTCAACATACTTGATCATGTGCTACTAAAGATGAGAAGTTTCTCATCTACTGTCTATTGGAGTCTGATACCCGATGGCATACCTAACTTAGTCGAGTTAATCTAAGAACATAGCAGGATTTGTCAAGAGCTTCTTCTAAACAGGTTAAGAAGATGACTAACATGGTCCCAAATCAGATTGTGCTGCAAGGCGTGGACTAGAGATCTAACAAGGATTTTTGCCAGTATACAAGATAGTCTGTTATAACCACCTTTTTCGAAAAGTGAGATTTCTCTAATGACTTTGAGGGAACCTTTCTATGGTCATATGGAAAACCATTCGGACATGGTTACAAGTACTGATAGCCATCAAGAGTTGAAGACTTAATTGACAAGCCCAACGCGTCAACAATGGGACCTTAACGAGAGAACTGGCCCCTCAGTGGAATTCAAAAGAAAAAGGAGCAAGTAGAGGAGTTTCCTACTGTCTCTAGGACAATTTCTAAGTCATACTCGGAAGCAATCCTTTCGCTTTTGCCCACAAGCATTAGGGATCTTTTGCAATGGCAGCTATGTTATTTTACTTGTTTAAAAGAAGCGCTTTTTTATTTTCTCAACTGGCAAACCTTTTTTTCTTTCATTCATAAATTATTCATTATACCTATATTCCTTTTTTTTGCAGGGCCCCTATTATTGATTGCATGAATGATTCTTGAATCTAATCTCACGATAGAAGGGAAACAAAAATGTGCTCAAGATTAATGCGAAAGATCCCAAATACAATTTTTGAGATAATTTTCCTCTCAAACATTGTTGTTTAAGGTCTTTGGATTAAGTGATAACTCTAAACATCTACCAACTGAGGACAACTTTTCTTCAATGATATCCATGTAGAGGAGATTTGGTATTCCTTCAGTTCCCTTTGCAAAAAGGGAAAAAGTTTCCCTTTTTGTCCCCTTTGAGCCTGATATTTCTTTTGATTGAACCCTAACCAAGGATCACTCCCCACACTAGGGGGAAATGATGAAAGTCTATTTTCATGAGAAAGGTGATTGGTTATGACCATGCTATGAAGATAACAAGAATAAGTGCATTGGATGCAAGGAGCAACATGAAAAAAACAACATGCAAACCAAGATGGGCATCCAAAAGAAAACAAAAAAGAAAAATTGTGAAAGGAAAATGTTGAAAATATCCCCATTGGAGGAAGCACCAAGTTGAAAAGTACAGGTTTTCAAGAAAGCATTGCATGAACCATGTGTCAGTTGAAGATTCTCGAAGCAAAAAGGAGGGAACTCTAGGGTGAAAACCCAAAAACGGGCAGTCTAAAGCGATCCAGAAAGGAAAAGAAAAGAGGAAGTTAATGAAGCAATACAAAGAATGGACTTCATCAAGAAGAATTTATCTTTGGTTTAATCACCTTCAATCACTTATTTGGGCATATATATCATTTCTTTTATAACCATAAACCTTAGCCACGTTACAAGCCCTGAAAGACCATTTTGATCATATAAGGATATTTGAGAAGAGAAGTTTGTTTTCAAAACACATTCCGCCTAATTGAGTTCACCGTTTTCCAAAGACTTCAAAACTTCTAATGAGTGCATTGGATGCAAGGAGCAACATGAGCAAAACAACATGCAAACCAAGATGGGGATCCAAAAGAAAACAAAAAAGAAGAAAAATAAAAGGAAAAATTGTGAAAGGAAAATGTTGAAAATATCCCAATTGGAGGAAGCAACAAGTTGAAAAGTACAAGTTTTCAAGAAAGCTTTGCATGAACCATGTGTCAGTTGAAGATTCTCGAAGCAAAAAGAAGGAGAGAAACTCTAGGGTGAAAACCCAAAAACGGGCAGTCTAGAGCGATCCAGGAAGGAAAAGAAAAGATGAAGTTAATAAAGCAATACAAAGAATGGACTTCATCAAGAAGAATTGATCTTTAGTTTAATCACCTTCAATCACTTATTTGGGCATATATATCATTTCTTTTATAACCATAAACCTTAGCCACGTTACAAGCCTTGAAAGATCATTTTGATCGTATAAGGATTTTTGAGAAGAGGAGTTTGTTTTCAAAACACATTCCGCCTAATTAAGTTCACCGTTTTCCAAGGACTTCAAAACTTCTAATGTTTGTTTGAGATTAGAAAAAGAGGGAAAATGAATTTGGGGGAGTGGTGAGTCAAAGAGAGCCACCTAAATGGGTAGAAATTAGGAACGATACCTGGTTGATGGGCTCATGAACCATTCATGCTATGAATTCAGAGGCTCTTACTTTGTTTCTTGATTTTACCTTTTCCATGTTTGCCATGACTTTTTAAATTTCCTTTAAATTCTCATGAATTCTCATTTTAAGTTTTTACCTTGTTTATTCACAAGCAGATTAACATGGATTCGTGAAGAAACAAAAGATTTCTAGGTATGACTTCCAATCGTAGGGATCCAGAAGTAAATGTTCACACTCGTGTGAAAGAGGCGTTGCAAAAAGAATTCATTTGCTATCGAAAATGGAGATCAAGAAATGGTGTACCCATCATGAACTAAATCAAGAGACGACTCAATCACGTTGAAGATGGCTGAGCCCAAGGTCGAATGGGCATTACCTCGCATAAAGGGAATAAGTGTTAGAAGAAAAGCTCATGTTTGAAAGATCTCAGAAATGCAAGAGAGGGGCAGAAATTCACTCCACGAGCAAACAATGATAGGATGCCTAAGTCCAGCCATATTGAAGACGTCAAAAAGAGTTCCTCCCAGAGCCTTTAGTAGTAGGGCATCATTACCCATGGAACGACAAGATGAGTTCACATGCGAACAAAAAAGATGTGAAGTAGAAAGCAACTTGAGCAATGAAGAGCTCGGAAAGTTCAAAGTTTTGGGCAATAGCTTGTTGGGACATGAAAATTGAGTTGACTCCTCAAAAGGCAGAACTCAAGTAGAGTGAGCTGAGCGAGATTTAAGAAACGAATCTTAAAAGGGAAGTACATGCATCATGAGTTTTCATGCGTCTTTGCATTGCATGCATATTTGCATTATATGCATCAAGAGTTTACATTCGTCTTTGCATTACATGCATATTTGCATTATATGCATCAAGAGTTTACATGCGTCTTTGCATTACATGCATATTTGCATTATATGCATCAAGAGTTTACATGCGTCTTTGCATTACATGCATCATGAGTTTTCATGCGTTTTTGCATTACATGCATCATTTGGATTATATCATGAAGATGAATCAGCCTAACTGGAGAAGATGGCTAATCAAGAATTTGCTTTTGCAATAAAAAATAATTTCTTAAGGATTATTTTTCTGTCCTTTCTTAAGGACATTTTTCATAAAACATATCATGCATTCATGAGTTAGGCATCCCTAGGAGCATGCTAACTCATCACAACATTTGTTGCATGTTGACAGGAATAAAGGAGCAAGGCACCCCGCGTTATTTTCAGAGGAGGCCATAGGCGCAAGACACCCTAAGTCACTTCAGGGGAAAGACACCCCACATCACTTTGAAAGAGCAAACCACGTTTCTCTCCATCCTTAGAAGAAGTATATCATTTTTCGATTCAACACCAATCCAATCAGGCTTAAGGAGGATGGAACTTTGTTTTTAGCAACTGCCTATTCGTTTAGGTGCTCGGAGAATGGAACCTTTCAAAAAAGATAGTCTACCCGTTCAGGCTCAGGGAGAATGGAAACCTTTATTTTTTTAGCATATGGCCTATTCACTCAGGCTCAGGGAGAATGGATCCTTATTTTCAGCAACAGCAAACCGCATATCTGTTCAGGCTCATGGAGAATGGAAACCTTTGTTTTGAAGAATGGAACCTTCCAAAAAGATAACATATTCGTTCAGGCTCAAAGAGAATGGAAACCTTTATTTTAGCACAATAGCCTATTCGTTCAGGCCCAAGGAGAATGGAACCTTTATCCTTTTTCAGCAACCACTTATCCATTCATGCCTAAGGAGAATGGAACCTTTATCCTTTTCAGCAAATGCATGTTCGTTCAGGCCCAAGGAAAATGGAACCTTTATCCTTTTCAGCAAACATTTGTCCGTTCAGGCCTAATGAGAATAAAACCTTTATCTTTTTCAGCAACCGCCTATCCGTTCAGGCGTGAGGAGAATGGAACCCTATTTTGATGTTCAGTATCCAATTTGCAGTTCAACCAAAGAATTACAGAGACATGGTCAGTTTCAGCTCTGTGTTTCACACCATTTGAAGAAATGGCATCCGATTGGTTCTCTGCCATTTCATTGACTTGGTGTCTGCAGAGAAGAAAGTCATAACACCATTTGAAGAAATGTCATCCAATTTGCCGCTTTGGAGGAGCAGATCGTTTTATTGACTTAGTACCCGCAGGGGCGAGAGTCACCTTTTACCGATTCAGTGCCCGCAAGAGCAAGATTCACCTTACAGATTCAGTACCCGCATGGGCGGGAGTCACATTTACAGATTCCGTGCCTACAGGGGCGAGGATCACCTTTAGAAATTTAGTGCTCGTAGGGGCGAGGATCAACTTTACAAATTTAGTGCCTGCATGGGCAAGAATCACCTTTACAGATTAAATGCCTACATGAGCGAGGATCACCCTACCAATTCAGTGCCCGTGGGGGGCGAGGATCACCTTACCGATTTAGTGCCCGCAGGGGCGAGAGTCACCTTACCGATTCAATACCCGTAGGGGCAAGAGTCACCTTATCGATTCAGTGCCCGTAGGGGCAAGAGTCACCTTACCGACTTGGTGTTCGCATGGACGAGAATCATATTACCATTTGAAGTCACTTGATTTGTTCGTTGTCGCTTTGGAGGAATAGGTAATTTGAATAATTGTTATCCGATTTGCTCACTGCCACTTCGGAGGGACACGTCAATTTTATTCAAGTTGTTTCTGCTGCTTCAGAGAAATAGGTCTTTTCACCGATTGAAGTCATTTGATTTGTTTTTGCCGCTATGGAGAAACATGTCTTTTCACCAATTGAATTCATTTTATTTGTTCATTGCCGCTACGGAGGAATAGGCCATCTAAAGAATTATCTGGTTTGCCCACTGTCGCTCCGAATGGACATGCGTGTTACCTGATTTGTTTCTATTGCTCCGGGGAAACAAGTTATATCATGGTCGGAAGAAATGTCATTTGGTTCATTCAACGCCGCTTTGGGAGAATGGGTCATTTGAAGAAATGTTATCTGATTTGTTTGTTGCCACTTTGGAGGAGCATGTCATTTAATCAATTCAGCCAGATAAAATCAGTGCCTTTTGTTCTTTGCCATATTCCCATTTTACCGGAATGAGCAAAGAGGGTCAGTTGTAGTCACCTAATTTTATTCGGCCCTTTAATTTTATGCTTGTAAATATATTAGAGTCCATAAAAGAAACTATTTAAAAAATACAAAGAGGAGTTCATGTATAAAGGCCAAATTGGCCCATTTTTTATTATCTCATTTTTATTAATGTATTTTAGCCTTTATCTTGCAGACCACATAAAATCCTAACCATGTCAGATATTGGAAGATTACAAGAGATTCTGCTCGACAAGTATAGAAAGTCAAGCTATGTGCAAGGATTCCTCACTGCAGACTTATGGCAAATTTGTGATAGGATCCAATTGTTTTCAGACCATGGTGTCTTCTTACGTATTGATTTTCTTTCAGTTACCTTTCTAACAAATCTTGAAATGCCTCAATCGGACGTCAGGAGCTCAAGATATGCTCATTTTACTAAAGACAACATGTGCAGAAAATTAGATACGGGTTCAATACGAAAATTTGATTTATTACGAATTTTCGATTATTTTATTGAATATATATAATTAAATTTTAGAGATTTCCTGATTAGTTTTAATTCATTTAGGATCAATTTGAATGTAAGGAAAGTGGTTTGATGCCCAAGTAAAGGCGTTATTCCCTTTCCAAGTGTATTTAGCACAATCAGGGAATATGCTTTTAGGGTTTTTTGAAGCCTATAAATAGGCTTCATTCCATTGCAATTCAACATACACATTCACATTCACACCACACAACATTCATCCTTTGTAACACATTGAGTTCAATAGCAATAAAAGTTATAGTTGATTTTTGGAGGTATTTTACCCAAATGCTGCTTCTCTATTTTTATTTTTATTTTTTCTTTTGTTACATGGTTTCGAATAAGGAGGAGAAAGGGTATAGAATATCGTTAAGTGAAGCTCATGAAGGATACATCATCGTCGAGGGACGAAGGCTGCACCACCACTGGAGAAGCGACAGTAGCGGCGGCCCCCTACCGGTGTACAGTGGTCAGTCTCCAACAGCATCGGTGATGCCATACAGTTCACAGTTCATCTCGTACCCCACATTGACAAGCTTGTGTTTTGATCATGTTGTTTGTAATCTCTTTACTTTAATCTTTTTCTTATTTTTAATTTGGCTATTAAATTCTTATTTCTTGCATTTTGCTTCATTGTTTGATTCCTCCATACTTATTGTGTTCTTGAATTTATTCATCTCTATGCACTTTAACTTAATAAATTAGGGCAAATACATTTTATTTATAATATATGTTTTATTTAATGAAAACTTATCAAATGACTTAAAATAAATTCCCTTTAGGTTAGTTTCCCTAATAGATAGCTTAGATTTCTTTTATGAATAATTTACCAATAATAAAATTTAACACCTAGGCTTAGATTCCTAATATAATGTATCTTTTAATAATATATGACTTAAATATTTTCAACCTTCCCTTAATTGTAGAAAATTAAATAACACCCTTAAGTAAACTTTCTTGAAAAGGTAAATAATATATTAATTATAAATAATGATAAATAAAAATTAACATAGTAAATTATTTAGAAAAGTAAAAAACCATTTCTCCTTAATTGTAAATAAAACTTTTTAGATATTTTTTTAAAAAAATAAATATGTGTAAATAATTAAATAAGACCTCTTAGGTAATCTTTTAGAAAAGAAAATTTCTTAAATGAGTAACACTCGGGTTTGGGGCCCGGAGAATACCGGGTTTGGTTAAACCGGTTCGGAATAATTTAATTGAAAGAAAATATTTTTAATCAACACTAAAAAGAGTTTTTATTGAATAAGGGCAAAAGGGAGAATTTAGGATTTTAAAACAAAATGGTTTTTTATCTTATTTCTTCTCAAAATCAAAAAGAAAAGCTATCATCTTTTTGAAAGGCAAAAAACTCATAACTTTTTCAAGAGCAAGCATTTCTTCATCAAATCTTCAGTTGTGGTGATTTCTTCAAGGTAAACATCTTAATCTATTGACCTTTACTAGATTAAGATAGATTTCAACTTAGTTTTCCATTTACCCAATGATTTCTAAATTTACCCTAAAATCCATTATTTCGAAAATGGTGAGTTCTTGATGATTTTCAAGTGGGCTTTGATATATGTGTTTTTGGGTGGTTAAAAATCACATTTTGGTGTTAATAAAGTGTTGAAATGAGGCTTTAAATCAATAAAACCCGAAACTAGTGCACTGGGAAAATTTTGAAGGTGAAAAGGTGGTGTTTTTGGCTTAGTTTTGTTGTAAAATGAGGGCTGGAGGTATACGGACCTAGGATGGGTGTTTTTAGATGTTAATTGGTGGATTTTGAAGGTTAAAAATGATGGGTAAGGTCAGATTGTGTTTGGAGGATGTTTTGACAACATTTCGGTTGATTTCGGCTTTATTTTGACTGAGCAAATGTGTCGGTTTATGGATTGTTGCTTTTCAGTGAACTTATGGGAGAATAGGAGAGTAATACATTTTTTTGGTTGTTTAGAAACAGGGGAAATCAATTTGGGAGTTACGGACGAGAATCCGTGAAGTTGCAGAAGCTTGAAGGAGGATCGTTAGCGTGTTTGGGTTTTGAGCTGGTGAGCGGTAATGTTTTGAAGTTTAAAATGATTCAAAGAGGTTTTCTTGGGGGTTTGGGTGGAGCCTTAAGGGCTAACCTAAACTCAAGTGTAAGTTTGCCTAATTTACCTTGTTTCGTTAATTGTTGGTGTGTGCGGATATTCGTGTTGTTGTTTGAAATGTGGATTGCTTTTACTCTCTGTTCTAATGTTGTTGTGTAGTCGTAGTTGTTGTCAAGCCTCACGTGATGGTTAGTCGTTGTATACGGTGATGTGTAGTCCCACCGATAGTGACTAGTAGATGAGTACGATGATGTGTAGTCCCACCGGGGATGGTTGTGCTTGTGCATACCATGTTTCGTCTATGCTTGTGTTTATTACATCTCTTTCTCAAATGGTTTTACTTTTAAAACTAAGATATATGTTTTGAACTGCATTGATGTTGTGTTTTAGAGCTCCGCTCACTAAGCTTTTAAGCTTACGCTCTTTCTTTCCAACAATGCAGATCGTTAGAGGCTCTGGGAGGTAAGTGGACAAGGGAGGAGTTCTTGCTAGCTCAAAGTATGGTTTTTACTAGTTGTAATAATGCTTAGACGATGGGAATACTAGACTTTTATGTTAGGGAGTTGGTGTTCAAACTCTTATGTTTGACTTGTTTAAGTTGCTAGCATGTTTTAACTGTTGATACCATGATATGTTGAGGTTTGTTATGGCTTAGGTAGATTACCTTGTGCTTTGACTTGTTAGTGTTTTTGAAGTAAAGTGTTCTTATGAGATTTTGGGTTTGAGATCCCTTTTTGTGTGAATTACATGTTTAAAGTTTGTCCCTAAGATGTTTTGCCTCTAGATTGTTTGTATGATAAGTTGTCATGTGGTTTGTGATGTTTTGCAGTAAGTTTGGGAACGTTTGGAGATGCCAAAATGTGTTTCGGGCCAAACTGTGTCCAGGCGTTTCGGAACGCCTGGAATGGTTTCGAAACGGCCAAGCATCCAAGGGTACTCGTATCGGAACGGGGGTGGTGCCGTTTCGGTACAAATTGCAACTAGAGGCTCTTGTTTTGGAACCATGTGGGGCTGTTTCGGTACGTTTGGCCACTGGAAGCTCTTGTTCCAGAACCATGTGGGACTGTTCCGGAACGACTTGAGGTTACATTTTTAATTTAGCCCGCGTTTCGGAACGGGCATGCCAGTTCCGAAACGCAGGTAGCTAGAACGGTTAAAAGGCATCTCAAGGGTTTCCAAATGTTACATTTTAGTCCCTAATGTTTGTATGCTACCTAGTTGAGCTTATATGTGTCCTTTGCGATGGTTTTGCCACGTGTGCATAAAACTTGACTAATAAACTACTTGGTAAGTTTAAATTATCGTATGCCCTCTGCTCGGTTCGTATCTGTGTTCACTTTTCTACTGGTTGCCGTTACACCTAGAGTTAATTGTGATATCTAGACATGACTAATAAAATGAAAAAATAGGGTTGCTAAACGGAGTGAGGCCTTAGCGGGTTTCGCTCAGGTTTTCCCCGAGTAACCCGTTTGGTTTGGTCTATTGGCTAGGCCAGGATGAGAGGATTACATTTGGTGGTATCAGAGCCTCGGTTACGAGGTCTTCCGAGAAGGTAAGTCGGGTAAGTTGGTTTGTTTGCCATTGCACGGTGTGTGAAAGCATGTTTTATTGTTCTTGTTGTTGGTTGAAGTTAGTCGAGTGTTCCCATTGCTATGTGTTGTTATTGGAAAATGGTTTCGATTTAAAAGAGCTTGAGAACTTGGATCCTTTCCCTTCCTAACCTAATGTTTTCTTGTGTGTGATGTGTTTATTGTTTAGATTTTATCTTCGCTATGGTAAGACCGAGAGGACGGCCTAGAGTGAGTGACCAAGCACCCGGGGATGTGCTTTATGTTCCTCCTGCTCATGGTGGTAATGGGGTGGATGTCGAAGGTAATGTGCTTCAGGTCGGTGCGAATGTTGGAGGTGATGGTAATGGACCTCAGGCTTGTTCAAATGTTGGGGGTAATGGAGCTCAAACGGGTCAGGGTCAGACAGGTGCAGACATGTCTCATTTGATTCAGACTATAGACACGGCTTTTTAGACATCTTTAGCCGGTATGCATGCTGCACCACCACCTCAGGGTGCGGGGACAGGTTTACCCCTTAAGCGGCTTCGTAGCTTGGGTGGAGTTGAGTTCAGTGGTTTGACTCTTGAGGGTTCAGAGGCTTGGCTCGAGAGCACTACACGAATCTTAGGCCAGATGGACTGCTAAGACACTCATAAGTTGGGTTGTGTTGTCTCCTTGCTTCGGAGAGATGTGTATGCTTGGTGGACTACTGTTACTTCGGGTATGGTAGAAGCAGATGTCACTTGGGAATACTTCAGAACAGTTTGTGATTTTCCGAGTGTTTTTCGGAAGAGTTGTCGGGTTTGCCTCCAGATAGGGAAGTTGAGTTTGCTATTGAGACACATTCAGATTCTGCACCCGTGTCTATTGCTCCGTATAGAATGGCACCTAAAGAGTTGAAGACACAACTTCAGGAACTATCAGATAGAGGTTTCATTAGGCCTATTATTTCTCCGTGGGGTGCTCCAGTCTTGTTTGTGAAGAAAAAGGACGGTAGTATGAGGATGTGTATAGACTACAGGCAGTTGAACAAGGTAACAGTGAAGAACAAGTACCCTTTGCCACGAATAGATGACTTTCTTGATCATTTGAGAGGTGCTTCAGTGTTTTCGAAGATTGATTTGAGATCGGGTTACTATCCGTTGAAGGTAAAGTAAGTGAACATACCGAAGACAGCCTTCCGTACACGTTATGGGCACTATGAGTTCTTGGTAATGCCTTTCGGGTTGACTAATGCTCCAGCTGCATTTATGGATATGATGAATCGAGTGTTCCACGAGTTTTTGGATAGGTTTGTGGTAGTGTTCATAGATGATATCTTAGTGTACTCTAGGACCGAGGAAGAGCATGATGAGCATTTGCGGCTAGTGCTTCAGACTTTGCTTGAAAATCAGTTGTATGCCAAGTTAAGTAAATGTGAGTTTTATATTAGGGAGGTAGTCTTCTTAGGTCATGTGATCTCGGCCAAAGGAATTAGTGTGGACCCCAAGAAGATAGAAGCCATAGTGAATTGGAAGCAACCGAAGTCGCTGACCGAAATCTGTAGTTTCCTAGGCTTGACGGGGTATTATCGAAGATTTTTCGAGGGTTTTTCGAAGATTACGACACCCTTGACTAGATTGCTCCATAAGAATGTTCCGTGTGAGTGGTCAGATGCAAGACAACAAGCGTTTGAGAAGTTGAAGAAAGCTTTGACCGAAGCTCCTATTTTGGTTCAGTCTGAATCGGGGAAAGAGTTTGTGATTTATAGTGATGCATCGTATGTAGGTTTAGGTTGTGTGCTTATGCAAGAGGGTAAGGTTGTAGCTTATGCTTCGAGACAGTTGAAGGTTCACGAGAAGAACTACCCCATTCATGACATAGAGCTAGCTACAGTAGTGTTTGCCTTGAAGATTTAGAGACACCACCTTTATGGTGAGAAGTGCACCGTTTATACCGATCACAAGAGTTTGAAATACTTGATGACTCAGAGAGAGTTGAACCTTAGACAACGTAAGTGGATAGAACTTTTTAAGGACTATGACCTTACGATAGAGTACCACCCGGATAAGGCAACATAGTGGCTGATGCTTTGAGTAGAAAAGTGGCAGTTGAGTTGCGAGCTATGTTTGCGAGATTGAGTGTGTCGCGGGATAGCGGTTTGATAGCCGAGCTACAGGTTAAACCTTCGTTGGTTCATTTGATTCGAGAGAAACAGTTGAGAGATGGGTCGTTGGCACCTCACGTGCAAGATATAGTCGAGGGTAGGCCTACATATTTATGCTTTGGTGAGAACGAGATCCTATGTTTCAAGGATAGGATAATAGTCCTAGAAGATGCCGAGTTAAGGTGTACTATCTTGAATGAAGCACATAACAGTCCTTTTGCTATGCATCTGTAACACCCCAATTTTGGGCTTAGAAGTTTTGGGTTTTGGACCGGACCGGTCGGGTTGCGGTTCGAATATAAAAGGTGATTTTTAGGAAAGCCTAGTTCGGGTTGCATTAAAAATATGGAAAAATTTCTTAAAATCCTCTTTTATTATATATAAGAGAAAGGTGAAATCAATTTTACAAAATGTGGTTTGGAAGAGTAACATTTTGGGTTAGTGACCAAAATGTAATTTTTGAAAACTGTGTGACTGTTTTAAAAAGGATTGAAACTTTGAATCTTTAAGGAGCTATTTATCCAATAGGAGTTTCTCCAGATTTTTCTAAAATATTAATGGTTTAATTAATGGTTTTTAAATAAAAGTAAAGGGAGGGAAGATATTTTGGCATTTTCTAACTAACTTTCCAAATTTCCATTTTCCTTTTCTCTCATCTTTTCTTTCAAACCAAACACATTTCTCCAGAGCATTTTCCTCTGATTTTGGCATCTAAACATGAGATTTTAATCCTCTTTTGATCTCTAATCATCTCTTCATCAAAACCTTTGTAATTGCTATTTGGATCTTCAAGAATTTTGGTTCTAAAAAGGGAGAAATTCAAGTTTGGAGGTAAGAACGTCCTTCTCCTCTAAACTCTCAGTTCTTTACTGAAATTCCCAAGTTCACAATCCTTGAATTGTGTTTTATTAAAGGTTTTGCAAAGGTATTCTTGATCTTGGCTTTAAAATGCAAGATTTGATTGATTTTGATGAATTTTCGTATGATCTGATTGGGCATGGTTTTGAGGTGTCTTTTTGATGTTAAATGAATGTTAAATTGATGAGAAGTTGAGGTTTAATCAATGCAATCCCGAATAGGTTAATTTTCCTAAGTTTTGCTTGAGTTTTTGGTTGTTTTTGGAGTGATCTTGATGATCTGTTATAGCTGGAGGTATAAGGACGTGTTTGGGATTATTTTGAATGTTAATTGATGTTTATAAATGGTTAGAAGTGATGGATCTTGGCTGGGTTAAGTTTTGAAAGTGTTTGGAGGTGATTTCGGTTGTGTTTGGTAGCCGAAATGTTGGATTTGTGTAGAGCAGCGAGTTGAGTTGTGTGGCTGGTGTTTTTAATGCATAATGATGCATTAATCCTCTGTTATTGTGTGCTTGAAACAGGGGAGATTGATCCGTGAGCATTAGAGGTGGTGTGGAAGGTTTCGGATGCTTGGAAGGCTTGTTGGTTAGCCTTGTTTTGTGTATCGGTGAGTGAAGTTGGGTTTCCAGCTTTTAAACCAAGGTTTGAAGGTTTTGGGAGCTTAGTTTAAGTCTAAACAACTTAGCTAAGCTCAAGAGTAAGTAAATGGAATTTCTCTCTTGGTTGTGTTATGAAATGGTTTTTAAAGCACTTGTGATTGTTGGATGCAATGCATGTGATTTGCATGTTTTAAATTCTGTTTTGAAAGCATATTTTAGCATGGTTTAATGCTGGTTTTGAAAGCCATGTGTGGAGGATGCTCAAGGTAAGAGATCCTTGGTTTGTACATTGGAATTGTGGAATTTATGCATAGTGTTGCATGTTGTTTAATGGCTTTGTGTGATGCTTCAAAAACAGTGGATTGATGATGGTAAATGGTGGTTTTTGCATTTTGGTTATGCTTGTAAATCAATGGATTAATGTGGTAAGATGGTTATATTGGCAAGTGATGTAAGTGGTTATTGGTTACTTAAATCGGATATAGTTAGCCGGCTATAGGATTGGGTGCACCGTGAATAAAGTCGCCTTGGATGTGGAGTGGTTGTGAGTGAACTGGTAACTCCATCCAAGTACACTAACGAGATGGTTAAGAACACCATGGTGGTTAAAATTCCATGGGTGGGTCTTGTGTTAAGGTCATAATGGTGGTTAAAATTCCATTTGAGGACCTTGGGTAAGCAAAGGTTATAATGGTGGTTAAAATTCCATTTGAGGACCTTGTGCTTGTTAAGATCACAATGGTGGTGTAAAGTTCATGTGTGGATCTTGTGAAGTATGTCCCGGATCTCGTTAGTGATGTTATAAAACTACCAATGGATAATGTTAAGGTCATATGGTGGTTAAAATTCCATATGAGGACCTTGTGAATGTTAAGGTTATATGGTGGTTAAAATTCCATATGAGGACCTTGTGAATGTTAAGGTTATATGGTGGTTAAAATTCCATATGAAGACCTTGTGAATGTTAAGGTTATATGGTGGTTGAAATTCCATATGAAGACCTTGTGTATGGTAAGGTCAAATGGTGGTTAAAATTCCATTTGGGAACCTTGGGATTGGTAGTGTGTATGAAGCGTGGGGACAACGCTTGTGATCCGCGTATCCGATTAGATGTTGAGTTGAAAAGTGGATATGGTTTATCACTTGGAAGCCAATATAATGTTCTTGAATGTAATGAAGCATAAGATGCTTGAAATGATGCATGGTTGCATGAGAAGTGTATAATGATCTATGAATGCATGTATTACTTGTTAGCTTGAACAAGTGTTGATTATCTATTGAGAATGGTGCATGTGTGCATGAAATCTCTTAAGTGCATTGAAGTCTTGCGAAGACTTGTTTTTAAAGGCATGTGATGCAAATATTGATGGTGTGGTTCATATGTTGCAATTGTTTAATGCACATGTTAGATTGAATGAGTAAATGGTTTTTAAAAGTTTCTTGCTTTAAGATGATTTTCAAGTATGAGAAAGGTATGATGTAAAGTGGAATTGTTTTCCAAGGATTTTTTATTTAACCTTGCATATGATGTTCATGCATGGAATGGTTAAATTGTTGGTTTTGCAAGTTTGTGCTTTGGAAAGGATTACTTAGCTTTCTAAGCTAAGGGTTGGTTTTCATGTTTGAGCAATGCGTGATTTTAAGCATGTTGTTGAAAAGGATTTTCAAACATTGCTTTGGTTTATCGAATCGAGTTTGCTTTTAAAAGTGGTTTTATGATTCGCTGCATTGATGGTGTTTTGGTTTTGAGCATTCCTCACTAAGCATTATGTGCTTACGCTCCTTTTTGTCCATCAATGCAGATATTTGAAGTTGGAACAGCGAGAAGCAAGGGATTCAAGGAAAGCTCCACTTGAGATGTATGTCTCGGTTAATAGCTATAGATAATAAAGGCAATGGGGGGAAGAATCTCTTATGTTGATGTTTTATGAGATTGTGTATGTTGGACAAGATTGGTTTATGGTTTTGAACTATGTGGTTTAACGCTTGCAACGTTTGAATCATCTTATGCTTAAGTCAATATGTTATGCTTCTTGTTTTAAAAGCATGTTTGAGTGTTGGATATGTTGAACGAGTTAGTGCACCTAGGGGTGGTCTTGTATCTAGATTTTGATGCAATTATGTCCCTTGTGTGTTGAATGACTTGCTGGTATGATTTGGTTGCCTTTGGAGCATGTTTGATGGGTCAATCGTGTGTTAAACCAGCAATTTTTCTGCAATTTGGGCAGTCTGTTTCGGAACAGGTGCTACCGTATCGGAACGGGGGCCTGAAATGGCCTGGGCGTTCCGAAACGGAAGGAACTGTTCCGGAACGGTTTGGCCTCTGCCAGGCCCTGTTTCGGTACCAATTTCGGAACGGTCCCGCGTTTCGGAACAGGTCCTCCCTGTTCCGGAACACTCGACCGTTGGGCACTGAAATTGTTGGTTAAATGTTTTGGAAACCTTGCGTTTTGGTCCTGATCTTCGTATATGCAATTGGATGAGTTTGAGATGTCCGTTTGAGCTGAAATTTGACAAGGAAGCATGAAACATAACTAATTTCATATTGGTAACTTTTAATTGGGTTAAGTCCCTATAATTCTCAGAATTTACAATTTGGTCCCTAATTCCTTAATTCGTGCAATTGAGTCCCTGAATGTTCTCTGATTGAAATGATCTTTATGTATGCTGATCTTGTGAACATATCTAGGGTTAATATGCATCTAGACAAGATTAAAAAGAAAAAAGGGTCGTTAATCAAGGTTGACTTTCGGGTTGACTTTGGTTTTCCCCGTGTAAACTTCTTAATTCGGTTCAACCGTCTGGGCCGGGTTAAGGGGGTTACAACATCCAGGTAGTACGAAGATGTACTGTGGGTTAAAGGAAGAGTACTACAGGGTTGGGTTGAAGAAAAATGTGTCCGAGTTTGTGAGTAAGTGTATGGTTTGTCAACAAGTTAAGGCCGAGCATCAGTTTCCTTCAGGCTTGTTACAGTCGTTGAAGATTCCGGAATGGAAGTGGGAACGTATTACCATGGACTTTGTGTCGGGTTTACCATTGACTCATTCGAAGAAGAATTTAGTGTGGGTGATAGTCGACAGATTCACTAAGTGTGCCCATTTCATACCTGTTCATACTACTTACACCTTAGATAAGTTTGCCGATATGTACATCAGTGAGATAGTGAGATTGCACGGGGTACCAAAACCGATTGTATCAGACCGAGATCTGAGGTTTACAGCTAGATTTTGGGAGTGTTTGCATCGTGCCTTGGGTACTTGGTTGAACTTCAGCACTTCGTATCACCCACAGTCAGATGGTCAGTCAGAGAGAGTTATTCAGGTGTTTGAGGACATGTTTAGGTGTTGCATCATCGACTTTCAGGGTTCTTGGGAGAAACACCTACCGTTAGTGGAGTTTGCATACAACAACAGTTATCAGGCTAGTATTCAGATGGCACCGTATGAGGCTCTGTATGGTAGGAGGTGTAGAACACATATTTGTTGGGCCGAGGCCGGAAAAAAGCTTGTACCGATGCCAAACTTACTTAAGGTCACTACCGAGAAGGTAAAACTAATCTGTGATCGCTTGAAGGCAGCTTTAGACCAATAGAAATCGTATGCCGACTTGAAAAGGAAGGAGATAGAGTATGTCGTGGGCGAAAAGGTATTTTTTATAGTATCAATTGGAAGAAGATGATGAGGTTTGGTAGGAAGGGTAAGTTAAGCCCGAGATTCATTGGTTCTTACGAGGTAGTTGAAAGGGTTGGTCCCGTTGCTTATAGATTGAGACTGCCGACAGAGTTAGAGAAGATTCATGATGTGTTCCATGTTTCGATGCTTCGGAAGTATAGGTCGAATCTGTCTCATGTAATGCCAGTGGAAGATATCGAGTTGAACCCCGACCTGTCATATGATGAAGAGCCGGTTGAAATTCTTGCTACGGATAGGAAAGTATTGCGTGAGAGATATATCGAGTTAGTCAAGGTTTTGTGGAGACACCGAGGTGTGGAAGAGGCTACTTGGGAGAGAAAGAAAGACTTAGAGAAACAATTTCCGCATCTCTTTCCCTTAGGTAATTTCAAGGACGAAATTCCTTAAGTGGGGGAGAGTTGTAACACCCGGGTTTGGGGCCCGTGAGAATACCGGGTTTGGTTAAACCGGTTCGGGTTAATTTAATTGAAAGAAAACATTTTTAATCAACACTAAAAAGGGTTTTTATTGAATAAGGGCAAAAGGGGGAATTTGGGATTTTAAAACAAAAGGGTTTTTATCTTATTTCTTCTCAAAATCAAAAGGAAAGGCTATCATCTTTTTGAAAGGCAAAAAAACTCATAACTTTTTCAAGAGCAAGCATTTCTTCATCAAATCTTCAGTTGTGGTGATTTCTTCAAGGTAAACGTCTTAATCTATTGACCTTTACTAGATTAAGATAGATTTCAACTTAGTTTTCCATTTACCCAATGATTTCTAAGTTTACCCTAAAACCCATTATTTCGAAAATGGTGAGTTCTTGATGATTTTCGAGTGGGATTTGATATATGTGTTTTTGGGTGGTTAAAAATCACATTTTGATGTTAATAAAGTGTTGAAATGAGGCTTTAAATCAATAAACCCGAAACTAGGGCAGTGGGTAATTTTTGAAGGTGAAAAGGTGGTGTTTTTAGCTTAGTTTTGTTGTAAAACGAGGGCTGGAGGTATACGGACCTAGGATGGGTGTTTTTAGATGTTAATTGGTGGATTTTGAAGGTTAAAAATGCTGGGTAAGGTCAGATTGTGTTTGGAGGATGTTTTGGCAACATTTCGATTGATTTCAGCTTTGTTTTGACTGAGCAAATGTGTCAATTTATGGATTGTTGCTTTTCAGTGAACTTGTGGGAGAATATAGGAGTAATACATTGTTTTTGGTTGTTTAGAAACAGAGAAATCAATTTGGGAGTTACGGACGAAAATCTGTGAAGTTGCGGAAGCTTGAAGGAGGATCGTTAGCGTGTTTGGGTTTTGAGCTGGTGAGTGGTAATGTTTTGAAGTTTAAAATGTTTCAAAGAGGTTTTCTTGGGAGTTTGGGTGGAGCCTTAAGGGCTAACCTAAACTCAAGTGTAATTTTGCGTAATTTACCTTGTTTCGTTAATTGTTGGTGTGTGCGGATATTCGTGTTACTGTATGAAATGTTGATTGCTTTTACTCTCCGTTCTAATGTTGTTGTGTAGTCATAGTTGTTGTCAAGCCTCATGTGATGGTTAGTCGTTGTATACGGTGATGTGTAGTCCCACTGGTAATGACTAGTAGATAAGTACGGTGATGTGTAGTCCCATCGGGGATGGTTGTGCTTGTGCATACCATGTTTCGTCTATGCTTGCATTTAATACATCTCTTTCTTAAATGGTTTTGCTTTTAAAACTAAGATATATGTTTTGAACTGCATTGTTGTTGTGTTTTAGAGCTCTGCTCACTAAACTTTTAAGCTTACGCTTTTTCTTTCCAACAATGCAGATCGTTAGAGGCTCCGGGAGGCAAGTGGGCAAGGGAGGAGTTCTTGGAGTTCTTGCTAGCTCAAAGTATGTTTTTTACTAGTTATAATAATGCTTAGACGATGAGAATACTAGACTTTTATGTTAGGGAGTTGGTGTTCAAACTCCTATGTTTAGCTTGTTTAAGTTGCTAGCATGTTTTAAATGTTGATACCATGATATGTTGAGGCTTGCTATGGCTTGGGTAGATTACCTTGTGTTTTGACTTGTTAGTGTTTTTAAAGTAAAGTGTTCGTATGAGCTTTTGGGTTTGATATCCCTTTTTGTGTGAATTGCATGTTCGAAGCTTGTCCCTAGGGTGTTTTGCCTCTAGATTGTTTGTATGATAGGTTGCCATGTGGTTTGTGATGTTTCGGAGTAAGTTTGGGAACGTTTGGAGATGTCAAAATGTCTTTTCGGGCCAAACTGTGTCCAAGCATTTCAGAACGCCTGATATGGTTTCGGAACAGCCAAGCATCCAGGGGTACCCGTATCAGAACGGGGGTGGTGTCGTTTCGGTACAAATTGCCACTGGAGGCTCTTGTTTTGGAACCATATGGGGTTATTTCGGTACGTTTGGCCACTAGAAGCTCCTGTTCCGGAACCATGTGGGACCGTTCCGGAACGGCTTAGTGTTACTTTTTGAATGAAGCTCCCGTTTCGAAATGGGCAGGCATGTTTCGAAACACATGTAGCTAGAACAGTTAAAAGGCATCTCGGGGGTTTCCAAATGTTACATTTTAGTCCCTAATATTTGTATGCTACCTAGTTGAGCTTATCTGTGTCATTTGCGATGGTTTTGCCACGTGTGCACGAAACTTGACTAATAAACTACTTGGTAAGTTTAAATTATCAAATGCCTTCTGCTCGGTTCGTATCTGTGTTCGCTTTTCCGCTGGTTGCCCTTACACCTATGGTTAATTGTGATATCTAGACAAGACTAATAAAATGAAAAAAATAGGTTTGCTAATCGAAGTGATGCCTTAGCGGGTTTCGCTCCGGTTTTCCCTGTGTAACCTGTTTGGTTCGATCTGTTGGCTAGGCCGGGACGAGAGAGTTACATTTGGTGGTATCAGAACCTCAGTTACGAGGTCTTTCGGGAAGGTAAGTCGGGTAAGTTGGGTTAGGATTTAGAATTTAGGGTGATGTATTTAAGGTATGTGTATTTTTTAGAGTGTAGGGTTTGTGATTTAGAATTTAGGGTTAGGGCTTGAAATTTAATTTTGTAGTGTTTTTTAGTGTTAGGACATAAGTAGGGGCACCGAAAAGGGGTAGAGGATTTTTATCCTTAAATAAAGCTTTTAGGATTAGTTTCTTTAAACTCATGCTTTTAAAAAATATAATAATTAAAAAAACATAAAATGTCATTTAAAAAAGATATTTTCTTGCATCATGAAAACGAAATATTTTCTCAATTAGTTTAATTCAGTTTTCCCCTGACAGTTGTGGGAATGGTCAAAACTCCTATGAGAGATTATATTTTTTGGATTTTTAGGGATTAATGCCTTAATCCCCTTGTGTCTAAATTGATCCAAATTTTCTCAGTCGTGAGCGAAATCGGGTCTTTTTTAGAACTCTGCGGATTTTTACATTAACCTTTGCATGCACGCATCTAGTTTACCAAAGGAAATATAAATGATCAAGTAAGCGTCGTTCTACAGAAGTGATGGGGTACTAATCCTTCCACACACGTAACTATGCCCTTAACCCTCAATATGATTTGTTTTTAGGTTTTTGATCCGCCTAATATAATAAAGGGACTGATAGCAACTCCGTTATTACAGTATAAATGGGCCAAAGTTTATTTAGTATGAAAGTAAGCATGTGATGTGATTGTTGATTGCATTGTTGAGGTCAGTTTAAATGATCCTTACCATGTTGTGTGTTTATTCACGAATAGACCCTCCATGATCATTTGATGGTATGGTGACTACTAAGTTACTTGACATGCTAAATTGAGAATTGATTGATATGTAAGTGCGAGTAAAATTCAGTTTGAAAAAAATTAAATTTTACGATTTAACCTGAAAAAATTAATTTATTTGACCTGATTTGTAATTTTATAAATTTAACTTGATTAAAAATTTTAAATCTCGACTCGATCAAATGTTAACCCCTTAGTGAATGAGAGAGAGTATACAAGTTCTAGCAAGTAACATTTACAACCGACAAGTGTTTGAACAGAGAAAACTCTACAATTTACCCCTAGTTGATTCATACTGAAGAACTTCCCAAGGAGCATGTAAATTATCAAATGGTTCCAAGCAGCAGAGAAAATATAAATGCTTCTTTTTTATGACAAAACATTAAACATTATTCAGACAGATTATAAAGTATTGAGTTGCAAGATTTCCTGTAGGCATTGAACAGCACCCTCGTAGTTTAAGAAACCCATGAACCAAAATTCATGGGCATCAACAGAGTTTACTTGGATGTACTTTTCGGAAGGATTGGCTATGTTTGATGATGGATTAACTGCTTTTAGTTGATGTAATGGGATAAGTACCTGTTGTAGCAGACACAAGAATAAACACTAAACCACTATTAACATTCTAATCATTTAAAACAATAAGTACTTGATTAAATGGTAAAATCTTTAATGTGCAAAGTTTGTTTTCGAAATGAAAGCATGTAAGGGTAGAGAAAAGTACCTTATAATAATTCCATTCAGTCAGGGTGCCATCTTTATAGGAAAGAGGGCTGTCACTGCAATATGCAAGTTTTTCTGAAGATACATATAAAACTCCCATGACAGGACCAGCTGATGTGTTTAAGTAGCATGCAAAAGAATCCAGAAGTTTCTCTTCAGGATCTGTTTCAAAAGTTTGTCTGAAAATCTTCTCATAGCCACCTTCTGCTAAAACCTTTGTTCCCTGAGCAAGTCTTCCCATGGCTGCCTCAGCAAAGCTTGGGCTTGTTTTTACTGCTTTAAAGAAATGAGGGAAACATTATTTAAGTGATTTATGTATGTGAACATGACCAAAATTTTATGATCATTTTATGCATGCCTAAGTACAAAAATTTCATTTGTAAATGATAAGAATGGAATCCATATGTCATTAAAAAAACATACAGTGTTGCCAGGTGTTCTCGGCAAGATCCTCGGCTTTCTTTGACGCTTCTCCCACTGCCCTCTTCCATCTCCAAAAGGCATCCCTCACCGTTTCAATTTTATCTGTTTCCAATAACATATTTTCAAATTTGAAGTAAAAGATAAATGTTAGATGAAATAGAGGCTTGCTTGCCTATGAAGGAAGCCGCTGAAGATTCCATATCAGGATCCTGAGCAATGCTAGGATCGTATCCGTTAGTAACGGATATGTTAGCACCGTGATCTGCAACCGGCGGTTCACGATCAAGTTGGGGGCTCCGATGAACCCCCGGTGATTGATCGCTTTGAATCTGAGTCTCTTTTGGATTCGGAATCTCTCCCTTTTTCTGTGGCTCGGTTGTTGGAACAATAACAAAGCCCTCCGCGTCCAATGTTGGATCCGAGTTCTTGGGGTCCGCTTTGGATTTCGGTTCCTGAGCCATAGATTGCGTTGGGCTGGGCATTGGCTCCATTTCCATCTTCATTTTTTCCATTTTTTTAGAACGTTGGAGGGAAAAAGGAAACAGCTGCGCGTGAAGGAATTTGGGCGTCGCTGTTTCTTTCTTATTACGCCATTTCTCTTTTTAGAAATTTGGTTTTTTTTTTTTTACTTTGGATTTTTGAAGAAAATTTGCTTTTTCTTTTAGAAATTTGTTTTGGCGGGAAGTACGGTGGTGCGATGGTAGGGGAACCGTCCAATGTGATGACTTTTTTAGGCAAGTGATCTACTCCCTACCATTGCATAACTTAACTAAGGTACATGGATTATGGACCAAGATGAGTTAAGAAAGCTTGCAATTTAGTATTTCATCTTTAGGGTAGGTGTGAGGTGTGAAATGTTTAGGGTGTGGTTAAAAGATGATAAGTTTTAAAATTTATTTATAAATTAAAATATTAGACGTTTTACAGCATTTTTGGTTGAATTTTTATATTTTTTTGACAAGTTTGATATTTACAAAATAAATTTAATATTTAATTTAATCAAAATTAAATGAAATTTAAATTTAATGAATATTTCTAGTACCTTATATGCTAATTTTTTTGCATATATTTTTACTAAAACCTAACTAATAATATATAAATGCATAAAATGATATTTTATAATTATATAGAACAAATTCTCCCTAACCTCGAATCTCACCTGAACAATTTAAAAAAAAAATTCAATATGGCTCGATCTGGAACTTCAAATTTCATTAAAAAAAACTCTACTTTATAAATGAGCTCGAAAGTTGTAGGGTTTATTTTTTAGGTAAATTACATAAACAACCACTAAAGTCTAAGTAATATTTTTATTACTGGAGTTAAAAAAGTTATGTTTCGATTGTTAATATTTTTTATTTATAACAAAATGATCACTCTGTCGTTAATTTCAGTTAAGTGAATAACAATAGTCTAACCTGATAGTTAACATGACATTTTAAAATAAATTAATATCTTCCAATAAGATGATGCATATGTCATCGTCTTAAAAAAGTTTGAAAAAAAAATGAAATCCCTTATGTAAGGGAAAGGAATCAACCTTTGGACTTAAACATAGGATTCAAACCCGACCCTTCTTGTAAAGAGACAAAATGCCCAACCACCAAACCATGTTAAATCTTGGAATACTTTGATAAAAACAATATTCAAGTAAAATTATTGTTGAAGTTGATTATATTTATTTTAGGAGAAATTATGTTAATTATAACATAAATAATAAAATATTAGTGACCGTTTATGTAATATACTTATTTTGTTTTCTTCCTAGACATACCGTTAATCACTTGTATTTTTGACAGAACCGTTTCTGTTTCGGGAGCAATTCCCTCCAATGGCAAATCCTTACAGATCAAGGTACTCAAATTCTCATCCAATTCTTAAATGATTACCAATCTTTCGTTTTAACTTATCGGCATAAACATGATCTGATTAAAACATCTCTCATTTATGCCACAAATCTAACAGTCAGGGCCTTAGCGCTAGACCCGTCTCTAATTCCGATGAAATCCAGTTGAGGATCGATCCAATTCATGCTGATTTGGATGAAGAGATTTCGGTTCTGCACAAACAAGTTACACAGCTCAAACACGTAGGTTCACTTTTAAATTTATGGAAATTTAGTTTCTGGGTATTTTTGGGATTATTTTGCCCGGTTAATTAGTCTGATGCGAAATGAAATCTGGGTTTTGCTTTTGAATTAATGGGGTTTCGGCTTCTAAAATTTAGAATCTTTTATACTTGTTAGGTTATAACAAATGAGGAATTTATTGAAGAAGGCTATTCCATTTTGGGTAAAAGTGTTCAACAAAAAAGAAGGCAATGTTGAATTATTGGTTTAGAAATCATTTCTTTTTATTTCAGTGGATAACTTATTTGATTGTTTACATGAAGTAAGCAAGAGTGTAGAATGTTTTCATTATCTTACTCTTAACTGTTGCTTGTACTATGTCTTAGGTTGCAGCTTCAACTTAATGTTTGTTTGTACTCCGTTATTATCTTTGTTTATAGAGTTAAACTGTAAATTCTGCATCCATGGATTAGTGGGAAAATACAGTTAAGACTTACGAATTGGGAATTATCGCCTTCCCCAGGATTAATGTGTTATTTTTCTTTTCCCTTTGCTTCACATATGAGCATCTGTGTGTTCTTTAGATTAGAGGAATTGTAATGTGTTCTGTCACATGACTGAAACTGCAGTTTCCCCAGGTTTTCTCTTCCATGTTTGTCATGTTGATGCAATTTTGGAAGGAAAAAAGCAGCTCGATCGAATTCTTAATGCTTTTTTCCTTTTGTTTTTTTTTAATTTTTGGCTGTGTGGGATGAGTCATATTGAAGGAAGAAAAACATTATCACGACAACCTATTCGACTTTTCAGGCACTGCAAGGAGATGAAATTAAACTAATTTTCTTTTAATGAAATCTAGTGAGTAGTGCCATAGTCGGCCAAAGTAGTTTCCCTGCAAACATGTTTAACAATAATAGTCTGATCTAAACCATACACTAGCTTATTTGATATTGTGAGAATTTACTCATCTTCCTGTCGAAGCATCAGAGCAGCAGCCATTGAATCTGTCCTAAATCTTCCATTGTTACTTGACCATAGCTTGGACTAAATTCATAGCTCTTATTTGATTATTGCCTTAAAATCCTTGAGGTAGCATTCGGGAATTTGGATTTGAATTTTCAAGATAGGGTAAATTGAGAAGTAAAATTAATGAAATGTCACATTCATGATAATTTCTCAAATTCATGGATTTGTTATATGCTTATTTAATGGTGAACTTGAAATTCCTAATATATTTTTGTATTGGATAAATCTTTGTATTTATACTTTGAAATTCCATAGTATAAGAATGAAATGCTGAAGATGGTTCTGTGAGAAATAATCTTGACCCTGTTTATCCGTTTTACTCGATTTAATTGTCCTATTATCTTCCATTAAAGAGCTATTCTTCTTGCTTTATTGTCAATAGCACTTGTGAATTCAATGAAAATTATGGCTGCATTTGTTTGGTCAAGTGCTTTCTCAATAATGCAAATATTGAGATACAGTTAGCCAGAGCTAATAAGAGAAGGGAGTCAAGAAATTTATGATCTTTGCTATGTAATGTGCAAAATTCATGATAATCTAAGCATATATTTTTGTTCACTTTCACTGTAAATTATTGTACGCAACGTGCAAAATAATTTCTATCGTTATGACTTCCGACATAAACTGCTTGTCGATTGAAAATTATTGTACGCATCGTCCACTTCGTGTATCTGATTATTTTCATTTTACCTGAGTTTTATGTTTACAGAAAATTTTGTTCTTTTATACTGAAAATGCTGATATGCAGGTGGCTCGAGAGATTGAAACTGAAGCCTGGATTCAGAATGACCTTGTCTCTGATTTGGTAAATACGTGCTCGACTTTCCGTTTTTTATGCTCCATAGTACTATCAACCTTTGTATTAAGGCATTTGGTGGTGTGGTTTCAGCAAATGCTAATGAGTAAAGCTCAGGCAGGAGTAAAAAATGGCATGACAAAGTTGAACCGAACTGTTGCTCAGCAGAGATCGAATCATATTTTGCAAGTGATAATCTTCGGTCTGGCGTGTTTCGCCATCGTCTACTTATGGTCAAAGCACTTGAAGAGATGAAAACTGGTTAATCCAGGTAGTGACCGTGAATGTATGCACATATGGTAGTTTTCCACAAACTTTCAGAAATTTTGTCTTCTGTAGCTGCTGATGGAATGGTTTATTCATTAACCATTTGTTGGCTAGATGTTGATCATTAAAGCTTTGTCTACTTGCTCGCTACAGATTTAAGATTTGTTCGTTGTTACTAAAACTGTTGCTAGACAAGCCAAGAAAATAAAACAAGATCAAATTGGGTTACAATCTTTTACCTAAAGATCAAGCCATTTAAATTTATTTTTAATATTAAGTTTTATAATTATTTGGTGCATCGCCGGTGACAAAAATAATTTCACAAACATCTTTGAGATAATGAAGAGTGTCCTTAGAATATATTTTAAATATTTAAAATTTTGATTTCTTAATTTTTATTTAAATATTACATAAAAAATTAATTTTACCATCGAACTTCCTAAAATATCAATTTTTACCCTTAAACTCCCTAAAAAATCAGATATTGCCCATTTGTCACGACATCATTCGCATATGGATTGTCACATCGGCATCGTTAATGACCATGTCAACACATTTCGCGTGGAGTATATCCATGTCAATATATGAATTGTCACGTTGGCATCTTATCCTTTTTGGATCAACAGGACGTGGTTTGTGCCAAGTTTTTCCCTCCTCATTTTAGTTGCATTTCATCTCGTTTTAGGGGTTTAGGGTTGCACTTATGGGGTGTCGCGTGTCCTGTGATTCATCGATGATCGAGAAAAATAGACAAGGTTGTATAATGGAAGTATTTTCTTTGGGATTTCATCATCACTAATTCTCTCGGTATAGTGGTTGTCATCACACCAATTATTGATGAGCTGAATGAAATAGTTGTGGTGGATTTTAAGATGAAGAAGACAAAGGAGAGAAATGGGGTCTGGTTGACTTCTTATGCGGTCTGTAGCTTGAGGGAAGTTGATATCTTTTCGTATATATATTGGAGTCTGACGACAGTGTTAAATTTGTTCCTCGTAAGACATGATAGGTCGGGCAAAGTAGTCCTACTTGCCAGATGATATGCTTAGCTAATAAACCAGTGAACTTGACATTTGTCTTGTCGATACTAATATAACTTTAGAATGAAATTACTCCAAAGGCATTTGGTATGTTCCACTTCAGAAGCTTCTTTAACTGGTGTTTCTTAAACATAGTTAGATAAATAGTTTCGAATTAGGTCACATACAGATAACTTAGTGAGTAGAAAAATTTACTACGAAAAAATTATGGCAGGGAACGTAACAAATATAACAAACACTCAAACCAAGGTTCATGCACCTCTTTCGGTAGATTAGTAGATGAAAGCATCACACAATTTAAGGATGAGTTTACTAAGAGCAGACTATGCTCCTAAAATAAACCTTGAATGGGCTCTATGGTGGAAAGCTCAATCCATCACGTGATCATGAATTTGAGCTTTGATGCTTGCATAATCTTTTATCATAAATATTATATATTTTTTTATATAATAACAGTTTTACAGTAATTTGATGTTTTATGTAATTATCCAATTACTGTTTGGATCTAATGCTTTCACTCGCTTTGATAATTTCGTAAAAAAATAATTTGATAAAACTTTAAATATAAAAAGTTAACTAATTTAATTATTTTAAATTAAAACAGAATTAATAGAATGTAAGACTAAATATGTTATTATATCAGATAACATTGGTCGACTATTTCTATATTAACAATAAAATTACATCATTGTAATTTTAGAAGAAAAGTGACATACCAAACACATAATTAAATAACCTTTAGTGTACAATTAGTTAAAAAATAAATAAAATTTGATAAGTCATTTAAATACGATACACATGAATATAACAAATCCACAAAGATTCTATGGAATAATGTGTAGCTTGTAAAATTTTAATTCATATATTCAATTAAACTTTCACATAAATGGTTAAATGATTTTTCTTTAATAATATTTTTAATTATATTTTTTATTTAAAAATTAAATTAACTATTGGTTGGTTTAGCGAGATGAGATACTATGTCTTTTAAATTGTAGGGTTCGATTTCTAACTTTATGGATTGAGCAAACTGAATCGAGAAGATCGCCTACAATGGACCTCTAGAATGTCTAATATAAATTAGTCAGCCAATAGGTCGATTATCGTTCGTAATTGGCCATTTTGTAACAAAAACAAAAGTTTAACGGTCACTGTGTAACTTTTAAATTTCGGTGACCATTTTGTATTTTTAGAAATAATTTAGTAACCATTTATGTACTTTACCCTATCTTTTTCTCTAATTACTTCATGAAATAACTTTTTATTGTTTAAATTCACAAGAGAACGTTGATGGGCAGCAGCTTTCACTACCTAAGACAATTATAATATAATTGATAAATAATTTTATATTATATTTTATGATTATATTATATATGTACCTACACAACTTTCAATACTAAATCAGGACAATATGTAGTCAACGATAGATCCATAAATTTAATTTTAGTGGTACACTAACCAACAATAAATACAATCGGATATAAATCGAGAGTAAATTGCATACATTATTAAATGTTACATTTGAGCATCATAAAAAATCAAATTACAAATTACTATGACATGATAATGACTCTTAATAAACTTAATTATTGAATAATAATAATAATAATAATAATAATAATAATAATAATAATAATAATAATAATAATAATAATAACAACAACAATAATAATAATAATATGTGAAGTTTGAATTGCCTAACTCTATACTTGTTGAGCTTAGTGAAGGTAATTTTATTGACGTTGGTGTGGAACTGGTTTGGTCTCCTCCTAAATGTGAACATTGTTGTATTTTTGGGCATCTAGGGGAGAAATGTCCTAGGAAGATTTTTGTTGTTGATAATATGGTTGGTTCTATTGTTGGGAATGTCGTTGATGCTCTCAACAATGGTTTGGTTGAGTGTAATCTCGTGGTTGTTGGTTCAGATTGTTCTTTTAAAGTTTCTATTGATAGTTCAATTGCTTTTGTTGATACTTTTTATTGTAGTTTCTGCTGATAGTTTGACTGATTTTGTTGATAACTCATCTGCTTTTGTCGTGCCTACAATTTTACCCATGGCTAGTAGTTCTAATACTCTTGTTGTTAGTTCTATTTTGCATGTTGTTCATCTTGGTTTGTCTGTGAATGATCTTGGTGCATCTGTTGTGAGCCCTGATATTTCTGTGGAACCTATTGCTAGTGTTGTGCATGTTGTTAGTCCTATTGTGGCATATGTTGCTAGTGATGGTTTGCAGGAAAATATCTTTGTTGATGTTAATAAAGGAGTGGTGGTTCCTGAAAAGTTAGAGCAGATTATAGTGGTGGATAAGGTGTAGCCTGATCCAAATTTGCTTGAGGAGGATTCTGATGGTTCCCCTCGAAAAATGAGATCAGCAGTGAATGGTGTGTATGTGCTTATGAATCAATTGAAGCCGAAGGGTAAGGGTGGTGAAAATAAGAAGAAAGTTAAGGGTAGGGGTGGTAAGTCATCAAATGCACGATGATCTTTTTAACTTGGAATGTCAGGGGTTGCAATGATCCCTCAAAGGTGCTAAAAATTTTGAGTTTAGTTAAGAAATTGAAGGTGGAGATTCTTTGTTTACTTGAGACTAGGGTTAAGGTGGAGAATATGCTTGCTATTGTTGCGAAGTTTCGAGGGTGGTTTGTTTTTCACAATTATGATCACGTTGTCAATAGGAGAATCTGGTTCTTGTATAGAGATCCTTGGAGTATGCAGGAAGTTAAGAAAAGTGATCAACACTTAACTTGTTTGGTGCAGAGAGGTGATGTGCAATTTTTTCTAACTGCTATCTATGGTTCTAATGGTAGGGAAGATAGGAGGAGGCTTTGGGATAGTTTTCTCCAGGTGAAAATTTTTTAGTTGGGGATATGTCGTGGTCCCTTGTTGTGGATTTAAACATCATTAGAGGCCCTCATAAGAGCTCGGATTTTGATGGAAGTCAGACTATTTCGGGACATGTTCAAGATTTCTTGGATTGTCTTGATGAGCTTGATGTTATAGATCATGCTTATTGTGGTGCTACATTTACATGGTGTAATAGGAGGGAGAAGGCTCCTTTATCTCGTAAACTTGATAGAATACTTGTGAATCAGAGGTGGTTTCAAAAATTCCCTAACACCAAGGTTGAGTTCTTGGTGCCTGAATGCTCGAATCATTGTCCTTGCTTTGTGATGGTCGATGTTCCCATATATAGAACACCTCGGCCTTTTAAGTTTTTTAATTTCTGGACTAATCATCGTGATTTCTATTCTATTGTGGAAGACTCTTGGAAGATGTCAGCTTCAGGAAATCCAATGAATGTATTGTTTTCCAAGTTAAAAAGGTTGAAGAAGCCCTTAAAGAAGATGAATAGAGATTCATATGGGGGGTTGCCTGATAGGGTTCAGGACTTCCAGGGTAGGCTTGAGATGGTGCAACAGGGAATTTTACGCTGTCCTACAGCTGCTCTTATTGCTCAGGAAAAGGAAGTTTCTCAAGAACTAAATGAGTTTCTTCAGGCGGAAGAAAAGTTCTTGAAGCAGAAATCAAGGGTCCAATTTATTAGAGAATGAGATAACAATTCTGCTTATTTCTTTAGGCAAGTTAAAGCTAGGCAATCTTTAAATACTATTCAGATAATTCATGATCTACAGGGAAGGAAGCTTGATACATTTAGGACTATTTCTACTGAGTTTGTTAGGCATTTTACTGAGGCTTTAGGGTGTGTGGATTCAAATGTTGTTCTTTTACCTGATGACTTGTTGAAGGAGATTATGGGAATGGAGATTACTAGGGAAGCCCAAGACCACTTGGTGGCACCTGTAACTTCAAAGGAAATTAAGGATGTGTTGTTTGCCATGAAGGGGAATAAGGCTCCTGGCTCGGATGGTTTTCATGCAAGTTTCTTTAAGCTGTGTTGGAGGATTGTGGGTGAGGATTTTGTCAATGATGTTAAGTGTTTTTTTTCTTGACTAATTTTCTTCCTCCCGGTCTTAATGCAACAAAAATCACTTTGGTCCCTAAGGCTATTACCCCTTTTTCTACCTCAGATTTTAGGCCTATTTCATGTTGCACTACTGTATGCAAGTGTATTACCAAGATTCTGACCAATAGATTAAAGTTGTGGTTGCCAGAGGCGATCTTGCCCAATCAAAGTGCTTTTTTGTCTGATAGAGATTTGGTTGAAAATGTTATGTTGGCTCATGAGTTGGTGAATGGATGTAACACCCCTTCTCGGCCTGGTTGAGAATCGGGTCAGAGTGTGTTACCGATGAACAGTGCGACGATCGATGCAATAAAATTTTCATTTTTATTATTAACACTTAAACAATAATATACAATAACACATTACCGAAATGCATCTTAGTCCATTTAGTCCATTATGAGACATAATCCAATTACTTAGGACCAATTTTTGACTATTACAAGTTTTAAGGACTAAACTATAAATCAAGAAAATTAGAGGTCATTCGATGCAATTGACTATATCATACTGAAATTCAATGCAATATGGACAAGCTGGTAAAAATTCATGCAATTTGGAGTACATTTACTCATTCAATTTAATCATCCTAAATACAGTGACCAAACTGTGAATAATGTAAACCCTCAGATTATGGCTTTTTAACCAACTTAAATAACCATGTATCGAAACACCTTAAGGCTATTTCGATACGGGTGTACGATGGTCAATCTTTGTTGACTTTACCCTTCATACCGTATCGATACGGGCAAGCCCTATATCGGTACGGGTTGACTCTTTTGACCTTGACTTTGACCCATTTCAATACATGGTTGGACCCGTATCGAAACAGAGGATTCCAGTAGCAAAATGTTCCGGTACGACTCTAGATCGTTTCGATACGCCCTGTTCCTTAGGTTCAATTATGCTTATCTGTATCGATACGCCATTACCCCGTATCGATACGGCCTGATCTATAATGACATATTTTTGCTGGTTTTTAATCGAATTGACCTACCAAAAAATGTTCAAATGCAATGAAACTTTACATGCAATATTTCAATGCTATAAACTACTTGCACGCCAAATTTCATCATCATTCGAATACGTTTACTAGGTTTTGACCTATGTGAACCAATTAAGCTATTTTAACCATTTTTAGCCAAACCAAAAACAATTTAGGGCCTTCAACCAACTTACAATATATGCGCATTACAAACATAACAAAATGGGCACAAAAGACTAGTTCAACTACTTTGCCACCTTTCTAGGAGTTCTTAAGGTCAAAATACATTAATTTAGGCTTGTAGTGACTTGTCTCGCCTCGACTATCCAATCTTCAAGCACATTGACCTTTCAACCTGAAATGCATGAGTTGAGACAGGTTAGGCATACATTGCCTAGTGAGGTAGTCAGAAACAATATGAACAACAATGTATGAAGTATATATTTATATATAATCTCATGCACATCAATGTCAATACTATGCATCAAAATACAATGTTTAACATATTAATTTCATCATTAACCCTTGGATTGAATCAAGATAGTGGATACGCGAATTCTTACACCTTGCCAAATCAATGAATGGTCTAATCCCCTTGCCTCACCAATATGAGCAATACCAAAATGCATCCTTCCGCCTCGCAAAATCAATATAGGCCGTAACATTAGGACTGTAGTCCACCCGTATATTGACCTCATGAATTCTATGGCATACCAATTGTATCCAATGTCCATTCAAATCTAAGGTTTCAATGTCCGTATCTATATTCAATATGCAATGAGAATTTCGAGTACCAATGACTTCAAAATTATTAATAACAAACATGTCTCATTATCAATATGCCATGGTTTCAATGTCAATGTCAATATCCAATGATTTCTTTACAATATTTCAATAACAATAATTATATCGATGACAATGCATGATAGCGATGCCAATAACTATGTCCGATATTCAGTAACAACTTACCGACGCTTACCAATGAGTCCGCTCACCAATCCGATGCAACTTTCTCAATAGTAATGTTAACTAAATGATCGAAATCAATAATAAAGGATTCGGGAAGGCTCCTCGCCTAATCCCGAGACTCTGACTACACTCACCTTGCTAACCCGATGCTCCTACGGCTCTCAGATAACAACACCCTTGCTTCTAGCTTTCGATGGAGATGGTAAAACCTCTCTCTCTACTTCTTGAGCTAGAAAATCAATAGGGAGATTATTAAGATCGATATTATGATATCAAAATCAATACATCGATATCAAAATCGATATTCGATTTCAATATAAACAACAACAATGAAATATCCATGGATGGTCAAAACCCTAGCTTGAGGTTAAGCTCGATTTATCCATGGAATCCAATAATCGATTGAGGAATATAGCTTACCCGATCGATAACAACAATTCAATACCAATAAATCGAAGAAAAACTAAACCAAAGCTTGCTCTCCAATGGAGGTGCTAGCTTGGAGGAAGATTATGAAGATAGAGAATTGGGAGGTGCTTGCTTGATTCTAAGTCTCGGTGAAGCTTTGATTAAGCTATTTACTTAGCTTTTTAATTTGTGTAGGTTTCCTTCCAATGAAGAAAACTCTTCAGACATTTCCATGTATGGGAATTTTAATGAAAAAGAGGCTAATCGCAAGATTAGTTCCTCAATTATCAATTCTCTATAGTTTTAACTTTAAACTCTCGACTTCCACAATTTAGCCACTATAACATTTTCGATACTATTCAATAAACCCCATTTTCAATAATTTGTCTCGATCAGGGCCCAATATCAATAATTAACTGGTTGATGCTATATTTAGACTTTACCGATGTGAAGTTTCTGATTACCAGAACCCAATTCCGACTAGACCGGATTTTACAGTGTTACAACTCTCCCCCTTAAGAAAAATTCACCCTCGAATTTTTACCTGAACGAAGAGATGTGGATATTGTTGTTTCATGGTCTCTTAAGGTTCCCAAGTAGTTTCTTCAACGGTGTGGCTCCTCTAGAGCAATTTAACTAGCGGTACAATTTTATTGTGAAGCCTTTTGACCTCTCTTGCAAGAATCTGAACCGGTTTCTCTTCGGAGGATATATTTGGTCGAATTTCTACAGATTCAGGTTCCACAATGTCCGAAGTATTAGAGTGATATTTCTAGAGCATCAATACATGAAAGACATCGTGAACTTTACTCAATTCAAAGGGCAACAATAATCGATATGCCACAGGGCCAACTTTTTCAATAACTTCAAAGGGTCCAATGAATCGGGGACTCAATTTTCCATTCTTGCTAAACCTTAAAACCTTTTTCCATGGTGACACTTTAAGAAAGATTTTTTCACCAACTTCATACTCAATGTCTCGTCTTTTAAGATCATCATCATACCTTTTGTCGATCAAACGCAACCTTTAAACGATCATGAATAATGGTAACCCACTCTTCGGTTTCCCGAAGTAAGTCAGGACCCAACATCTTGCCTTCACCAAGCTCAGACCAACACAATGGAGTTCGACAACGCCTACCATACAATGCTTCATACGGGGCCATTTGGATTGATGCCTGATAACTATTATTGTATGCAAATTCAACAAGGGGTAGGGATTTCTCCCAAGTTCCACCAAAGTCAATGATGCATGCTCGAAGCATATCTTCCAAGATCTGTATAAGAAGGTTCAATAACAATACAAATTTCTAAGGTTTCAATGGAAGAGTCTTTCGATAAATACCAAGATTACCCTTTCTGACTAACCATCAGATTGAGGGTGAAAGGCTGTACTGAGATTAACTCTGGTGCCCAGAGCTCCTTGTAAGGTTCTCCAAAACCGAGATGCAAATCGAGGATCTCGATCGGAGATAATAGACTTGGGTACTCCGTGGAGTTGGATTACTTCCTTGATGTACAAGTCAGCTAATTTAGGGAGACCGTAGTTCATTCTAACCGGTATGAAATAAGCTGACTTTGTGAAACGATCTACAATGACCCATATAGCATCATGTTTCACGGGAGTTAAAGGTAGACCACTAACAAAATCCATAGTAATCTTTTCCCATTTCCATTTCGGTGGATCGATAGGTTGCAATAATCCGGTAGGAGCACAATGTTCTGCTTTAATACATTGACACGTAAGACATTTGGAAATGTAGTTAACTATGGCCTAATTCATTCTCGGCCACCAATAGAGTTCACGTAGGTCCTTATACATCTTCGCGGACCAAGGATGGACAGAAAAAAGAACTTGAATGAGCTTCTGAAAGGATGTCGGTACGAAGAGATTCATCGTTAGGTACACAGACTCGATCATGAAAACACATAAGCCCTTCAGAATTAATTCTGAAGTCGGGGTTGTACAACAACTTAAAGACAATGGATTGAAGCTCAGGATCTTTCTCTTACAAAACCTTGATTCGCGAAGTGATGGTAGACTAAATTTGAAGTTCAGCTACAAGACAACGATGTTTTCGAAGCAAAAAATGAGCGTTAATTGCTCGAGGGGCTACAATATAACGATATTACAATGAGTTAATGTACCATACAATACATATAACTCTATATTCACTATAGATACTTACCATGCAAAGGTTTGCGGCTGAGTGCATCAGCTACAACGTTGGCCTTGCTCAGATGGTAATCAATGACAAGATCATAATATTTAAGGAGTTCCATCCACCTTCGTTGTCGAAGATTCAACTCCTTTTGGGTTAATAGATACTTGAGACTTTTATGATCGATGAAGAGGTAACATTTTTCTCCGTAAAGATAATATCTCCAGATTTTCAATGCAAAGACAACCACAACCAATTCAAGGTCATGAGTAGGATAATTCACTTCGTACGACTTAAGTTGTCTCAAAGCATAAGCGATAACTTTGCCTTGTTGCATCAATACACATCCTAACCCGAGGTGTGATGCATCACTATAAACTGTGTAGTCCTTTCCGGACTCGGGTTGGGTTAGGACTGGTGCGTGGGTCAATACTTGTTTCAATTGGTGAAAACTTCGTTGTTGAACCTCGGTCCAAACAAAAGGAGCTTCTTTCCTCAATAACTTGGTTAAAAGAGCAGCTATAATAGAGAATCCCTTTACGAATATCCTATAATAGGCAGCACGCCCAAGGAAGCTTCTCACTTCGCCAATGTTCTTTAGTGGGTGCCAATCTACAATAGCTTGGATTTTCTTCGGGTCCACCTGAATACCCGAAGCTGACACAATATGTCCAAGGAAAGCAACTTCAGTGAGCCAGAACTCATACTTAGAGAACTTTGCGTACAACTGCTTCTCACGTAGGGTTTGAAGCATGATACGAAGATGATCTCGGTGTTCAACAACATTCTTGGATTAGATCAATATGTCATCTACAAACACCACTACGAATTTATCAAGATAGGGTCTAAAAACACGATTCATCAAATCCATAGGGGTTGTCGGTGCATTGGTTAACCCAAAGGGCATCACCAAGAATTCGTAGTGTCTATATCTTATACGGAAAACAGTCTTCGGTACATAACATTCCTTTACTCTCATTTGGTAATATCCTGACCTTAAATCGATCTTGGAAAACACAGAGGCATCCTTTAATTGGTCGAATAGGTCGTCTATTCTATGCAATAGATACTTGTTCTTGATGGTTACCTTGTTCAACTGTTGGTAATCAATGCACAATTGCATAGAACCATCTTTCTTCTTTACCAAGAGAACCGATGCTCCCCAAGGCGAAGAGCTCGGTTGAATGAAACCTTTGCTCAGTAATTCCTGAATTTGAGCTTTCAACTTCTTTAATTCAACAACTGCCATGCCATATAGTGCAATAGAAACTGGAGCGGTCCCACGTTGCACCTCAATGCCAAACTCCTCTTCACTGGTTGGGGGCAATCCCGAAAGTTCATCAGGGAAGACATCAGGGAATTCATATACGGTGTCAATCTCCCACAATTGTGATTCATCTTTAGCTTCTAACGTCAATGCACACAATGAAGGGTTTCTCGCATTCATCAAAACAACACTTTCCTTGCCAAGACCCCGAAGGTACAACTTCCTTTTACAACAATCTACCCAGGCTTGATGTAACACCCACATTTCCGTCATAGAATTTAAAGCCGTAAAATTTAAATTATTTATTTATTCTTAGAAGCAAATTGGGTTTGCAAATTATTAAATTATGCAATTTGGTCCATAAAGTTCTTAATTGGGCAATTAGTGCACCAATTCAGATTAGAAAGAAAATTAGAGTGGAATTAAGTAGTTTATCCGATTGGCAAATTAGTGAATTTAAATTAGTGATAACAAGATTTAAAGTGTGAAATTAAAAGAACAAAAAAAGAAATTAAATAAAATTACATTTCCTTAAAGAAAATCGGATGAAATTGGGAAAATTCAAGAAAGCATGTAACAAGGGAATTTGATGACCAAATTAAAATGTTTATAAAGAATAAAATTTGCATGTTAAGGATAAAATATCCTTGGGGCTGCCCTTAGTAAAATAAAAATAAAAGAGATAGACAAAAGGGCTCTTGGGTAATTTAGTAAGCCATCAAATCACCTAGATTAAGGAAGTTTGTCTTCCTTCATCATTTTTCTCTCCTTTGCCGTGAAGAAAAGAGAAAAATTGGGGGGGGGGGGAAGAGAAGCTCTAAAGTCTGAAAATTTGAGAGCTAAAAATGGTGAGGTTTTTGCTTCCATGGTGGAAGATTTAAGCTAGGAAATTGAAGAAGATAACTAGTGTTGTCAAGAAATTAAAAAGTAAGTTTCCTACTCCTTGTAACTATTCGGTTGAGTTTATATGGACTGTAAAATGTCATGGAAAAATAGTATAAGTCATGCCATGAATGGATTTTTATATTTAAGTATGTGATTAAGTGTATTTTTAAGTTTAAAGAGTAAGTTAAGAAAGCTGTCCAGTGGTGTACAATGTAAAAACCGTAACTTTGGAAATTCACCAAAAATTGGATATAAGGTATTTCAAGCTGAAATTTTTACAGTATAAACTTTGATATGTCTAGAATCATTGAGAGAAAACGGAACTCAATTTCAGTATGTAAATTAAGAGATATGAATTTTTATATTTGGGCAGTACAAGCTGCCCAGATTTACCGAAAGGAGTGTAATTAAGCAATAAACTGTATTGATTCGAATAAGATAAAAATATGAGGTTCACATGAGAGTAAAATTGAATTTAATACCTTTCCAACGGTATATGATAAGTTAATTTTGGATTAGTAATTAAAAAGATATGATCAAAATGCTAACTAGTCCTCCAATTAGTTTAATGAAAAGACAGATTTGAAAATATGAATTCATGCTTGAAATTGAGAAGTAATTATGATTGAATTGCTTCCTAATATAGTGTGTATTAGTTTTAAGTTGAGAATTAAGATCGAAATTGCGAAGAAACTTTGGAGGAAGCTAGGATCGATCACTCGAAGGGAAGAAACAAAGGCATCTGAATTCGAGATCAAGCTTAAGGATTCGTGAGTGTAATTCGTGAGTGTAATTTTGTATTAGGGTTGGGACTAGTGTCCGAACCAGTTTATTACTTGTAATTTATGTTTTCTATGCATGAAATTGGACTAAATGATATCCGGTAATGTGTTTAGTAAGGGAATGAGATAAAAAGGAAATTGGATGCATGATTTGAAACTTGTGATTGATATTTGATTGTGTGCAATATGTGGGCTGCTTTATGTGATGTTAATTGCCATGAATTATATATTCGATTTGGATTTTGATAATGTTTGAGTATGCGCAAATGTGGACTGCCCATGTGGTTAATCGTATGATGAATATGCATGAATTGGATTCTTGATGATATTTGATAAAATGAATATGTGGACTGCCCTATGGTAAGTTTATGCTACGCTTAAAAATGCATGTGATTATGTATGTATGATTTTGCTGCCATGCATGATGTTATGATCGAATGAGCATGCAAAGTGAATTCTGAAATATATATATATATATATATATATATATGTCAAATGAAATAACGAATTAATTAATTAACAAGAATACGCCATTGGTCGATTAGAAGTTTTAGATAAGAACGGCATGCCTAGAGTCTGAGCTCACCGTTTGATATAGCTTTGTGCAATCTTTGATAGTACTTTGTGTACTCTTGATTATAAGATATGTGTTCTTGATTGCTGTTCGAGACACATGATGCTATGAGCATCCCTTGATGTTGCTTTGTGCGACTCTTGATGTTGCTTTGAGCAACTATATGCGTTACATGTTACCCCTCCGATGGCTTGAATATCTGATACGACTATTCTACCTTGGGCAAAGATATTAAATAAAATGCTTGGGCTATGAAACCAAATTAAAAGTAACAAAATGAATGATAATGTGACTTGATTTATATGAATTGAATGGAATTTGCTAAGTTAAAAATAGCTTATGAAGTGGATAAATTGATTGTGTGACTTAGCACGATATGATATGATATGATATGATATGATATGATATGATATGATATGATATGATATGATATGATATGATATGATATGATATGATATGATATGATATGATATGATATGATATGATATGATATGATATGATATGAAGCATATGAATTGCTTATAAGTCTGATTATATGAAATTGGGTAATGACCCTATTCGAATACATGGATTTAAGAAATGGAAAATTCTGATTTTTGGATGATATTTTGGGATCATTCGAATTACATGCCTATGGTGAAATTGTGATTTCGTTTTGATAAGTTAATAATGCTATGTATGGATTAACATGAAATTTTGATTAGTTCAATTGTTAAGCATGAGATTGAGTATGCTGAAATTAAATTGAGTTATGATATTGAATGAATTATATGCAAGCATGTGATAAATCATTGTGTTATGTTATGTATTCGAGCATGTGCTATGAATGGTGATATGACGTATGCTATGCGTATGAATTTTTACATGAGCTTAGTTGGGTGTAATTTGATTGTTAATAAACCTAGCTAAGTAAACTCAATGCTTGATCACATTAAAGCTCAAGAATGAATTAGATTTAGCATTACCTCGCTAAGTACTATTTGTACTTATCGCTCCGTTGTTTTCTTCTTCCCAACCTTAGCAGGATAGCTCGGACCTTAAAGCTAGCATTCGTTGGATCAAGTTCTCAAGTTCACAGTTCTGAAATATGTACGATCTAAGTCTTATCTTTAGACTCCTAAATGGTGGCTTTGAAGTATGTTTAAGGATTCGTTTTGTTGTGTTTGGTCGTAACTTAAGTTTGAAATGGTGTTTGAAATTATATGCTCCATGATGCTTGGTTAGGAGGCTAGAATCATGTTTTGTATTTAAGTAGGTAGCCTCATTATTTTGTTGTATAAAAATGTAAGTCAAGCTAGTGGTTGTGTCGATTCTTTTTGTTGTCCATAGTCGATAGCTTGACATGGTTTAGGGGCATATAAATCATGATATTTTGTAAGGTTCTAAGTAAAGGAAATCGAATGCCATGAAATTGAAATTTATTATGTGTTGCATGAAAATTGAATTGATTAATTATTGGTAATTTGGATTAATTCGGAAATCACCTAGACCGTTTAATTAAGTTTTCGAATGGCATGAAATTGAATAATTAAGTATTCGACATTATTATCTAATTGTAATAGTAATTTTGATAATGATAATAAACTTTTAAATTGTCTTGAAATTTGGTAATAAGATTAAAAGAAATTATGTCTAAGTTTATGTATGATCATAAGAAGTTAAGAAAAGTTTTTGTTAGCCCATCTTCCGCGTGCGCATTAATATGAAATACTGTTTAAAAATGATATCTTGTTTTCCGAAATTCTTCCGCTTTTGTCTAATAAGTTCCGTTTGTCCGCTTTTTTGTTCTGGCAACGCCCCCGGCTCCCGACCCGGGTTGGGGGTGTTACACTTGATGCTCACTAAGCCAATCTAAAACTAGGATAACATCGAACTCATGGATCGGTAAGGTCAACAGATTGACCGGGAAAGGAATCCCTTGAATCAATAAGGGGCAGTTCTTGCACACTACCCTTATTGTGACACAGTATCCTAAGAGATTGGTTACAGATATTTTCGATGCTATTGGTTTGGAAGAAATACCATACTTTTTAACTACAATGGTGCTTATAAAGGAGTGAGTAGAACTAGGATCAATCAATGCATATAAAAAGTGTGAATATAATTCAATGGTACCTGCAATGACATCAGGTTCATCCTCCTCTTCTCTGCTTATTGAATGGTTTTCCTGAACCACTCGATCTTCCATAGGTTCTCGTTGATCCTTGCTTTGATCCTTTTACCTCAAAAAGATTGAGCAAGAGAGCCATCAGTAGTCAATGTTGAGTAGATTTGGTTGCGTTCAGTGGACAATCACGAATGAAGTGACCTTCCTCACCACAATAATAACAAACTCCAGTCTGCTTACGACATTGACCCATTGGGTGCCTATTCTGACAGTAGTTACAAACTGGATGTTGATTGCCTCGATTCGAGCCTCCAGTGCTATCAACAGATGTTGCCTTGGAAAAGAACTGTGTCACAAATTGAAACCTATCAATATTTCCAGAATGGGAGGGCTGCGGATAGTCATTCTGCTTGGGCCTTGATATCTCCCTTTCTTGTTCCATCTTGGAGGTAGAGAATCATCTCTAAACCTGTTTTTAGATTTTCCGGACCCACTGGCTTGTTGAGCCCTCTATCAGCTTCAATGGCCTTAACTCGGTTCACCAAGTCTTGGAAATCAACAATGCTCAATGCAGTAAACATAGGGCGTAATTCATCATTGAGCCCCGCAATGAACATTCAATATTTCTCTTCCTCCTTCTTGATATACTCAGCACCGTATCTACAGTACTTACAAAAATTGTGGATGTACTACTCGATCGGTTTTCCGCCTTGTTTGAGGTGGAGGAAGATACTTCGCCTCTTAGCGAGATAAAACTCACTGATGTACTTCTTACGGAATTCTTTAAGAAAGAACTCCCAAGTTACAATGTCCTCGGAGTCCGTCAATATAGTAGTCTCCCACCAGAAGAGTACCTCATCAGCCATCAAAGCGATGGAACACTCGAGTTTGTGCTCGTCCGAGCACTGTAACTGCTTGTTTAGAAGCCGTATGGTGTTATCCAACCAATACTCAGCAACTTCAGGGTTGTCGTCGTCTTGTCCAGTAAAAGTGTAAGCTCGATACTGTGAGAGCTTATCGATAGGAGCTCATGTGTATTAGACAACAGGAGCGATGGGTTGCACGACTTGCTCCACCCTCATAGCAGTCATAAACTGCTTGAACATGTCAGCCATGTTCTTGTAACACTCAGCCTGAGCGGTAGGTGCTACATGTTCGGTATTCTGAGCAGGAAGATCCTGTAGATGCGGTGGATTTGGAGGATTTCCTCCTCAAATCTCCTCTCCATGAGTCGAGGATCCGTTGGCAAGCTTGTCTATATGAGCTTCGTTAGTCTCAGAACTATCTATATGAAAGATCAGATTAGTCGACAAGTCACAATATACACAATATATAACTCCTAAGTGGCAAAGTAACATAACAACAATGCAACAAACTTCAGCTCAGTCCTAGAATTGACCAAACTCTAGCTATGATACCACAAATGTAACACCCCCTTCCCGACCTGGTCGAGAACCGGGTTAGAGTGTGTTACTGATAAACAGTGCAGTGATTGATGCAATAAAAATTTCATTTTTATTATCAACTCTTAAACAATAATATACAATAACACATTACCGAAATGCATCTTAGTCCATTATGAGACATAATCCAATTACTTAGGACCAATTTTTACTATTACAAGTTTTAGGGACTAAATTGTAAATCAAGAAAATTAGAGGTCCTTCGATGCAATTGACTATTTCATACTGAAATTATATGCAATATGGAAAAGCCTATAAAAATTCATGCAATTTGGATTCCATTTACTCATTCAATTTAATCATCCTAAATATAGTGACCAAACCGTGAACAATGTAAACTTCAGATAATGCCTTTCTAACCAACTTAATTAACCCTGTATCGAAACACCTTAAGGTTGTTTCGATATGGGTGTACGATGGTCAACCTTTTTTGACTTTACCCTTCATACCGTATCGATACGAGCAAGCCCTATATCGGTATGGGTTGACTCTTTTTGACCTTGACTTTGATCCGTTTCAATACAGGGTTAGACCCATATCGAAACAGAGGATTCTAGTAGCAAAATGTTCCAGTACGGCTCTAGATCGTTTCGATACGCCTTGTTCCTTAGGGTCAATTATGCTTATCCGTATTGATGCGCCATTACCCCATATCGTTACGGTCTGACTTGCAATGACATGTTTTTACTAGTTTTTAATCAAATTGACCCACCAAACAATGTTCAAATGCAATGAAACTTTACATGCAATATTTCAATGCAATAAACTACTGGCATGCCAAATTTCATCATCATTCGAATACGTTTACTAGGTTTTGACCTATGTGAGCCAATTAAGCCATTTTTAGCCAAACCAAAAGACAATTTAGGGCCTTCAACCAACTTACAATATATGCGCATTAAAAACATAACAAATAGGGCACAAAAGACTAGTTCAACTAATTTGCCACCTTACTAGGAGTTCGTAAGGTCAAAATGCATTACTTTAGGCTTGTAGTGACTTGTCTCGCCTCGAGTATTCGATCTTTCAAGCACAGTGACCTTTCAACCTGAAATGCATGAGATGAGACACGTTAGGCATACATTGCCTAGTGAGGTAGTCATAAACAATATGAACAACAATGTATGAAGTATATAATTATATATAATCTTATGCTTATCAATGTCAATACTATGCATCAAAATACAAAGTTTAACATATTAATTTCATCATTAACCCTTGGATTGAATCAAGATAGTGGAAACGTGAATACCTACACCTCGCCAGATCAATGAATGGTCTAATACCTCCGCCTCGCCAATATGAGCAATACCAAAATACATCATTCCGCCTTGCCAAATCAATATAGTTCGTAGCCTTAGGACTGTAGTCCACTCGTACACTGAGCTCATGAATTCTATGGCATGCCAATTGTATCCAATGTCCATTCAAATCCAAGGTTTCAATGTCTGTATCCATATTCAATGTGCAATGAGAATTTCGATGACCAATTACTTCATTATTATTAAAAGAAATCATGTCTCATTATCAATTACCAACTTACAATATATGCGCATTACAAACATAACAAATAGGGCACAAAAGACTAGTTCAACTAATTTGCCACCTTACTAGGAGTTCGTAAGGTCAAAATGCATTACTTTAGGCTTGTAGTGACTTGTCTCGCCTCGAGTATTCGATCTTTCAAGCACAGTGACCTTTCAACCTAAAATGCATGAGATGAGACACGTTAGGCATACATTGCCTAGTGAGGTAGTCATAAACAATATGAACAACAATGTATGAAGTATATAATTATATATAATCTTATGCTTATCAATATCAATACTATGCATCAAAATACAAAGTTTAACATATTAATTTCATCATTAACCCTTGGATTGAATCAAGATAGTGGAAACGTGAATACCTACACCTCGCCAGATCAATGAATGGTCTAATACCTCCGCCTCGCCAATATGAGCAATACCAAAATACATCATTCCGCCTTGCCAAATCAATATAGTTCGTAGCCTTAGGATTGTAGTCCACCCGTACACTGAGCTCATGAATTCTATGGCATGCCAATTGTATCCAATGTCCATTCAAATCCAAGGTTTCAATGTCTGTATCCATATTCAATGTGCAATGAGAATTTCGATGACCAATTACTTCAATATTATTAAAAGAAATCATGTCTCATTATCAATATGCCATGGTTTCAATGTCAATGTCAATATCAATATTCGATGATTTCTTTACAATATTTCAATAAAAATAATTATATCGATGACAATGCATGATAGCGATGCCAATAACTATGTCCTATATTCAGTAACAAATTATCGATGCTTACAATGAGTCCGTTCACCAATCCGATGCAACTTTCTCAATAGTAATGTTAGCTAAATGATCGAAATCAATAATAAAGGATTCGAGAAGGCTCCTCGCCTAATCCCGAGACTCCGACTACACTCACCTTGCTAATTTGATGCTCCTACGTCTCTCGGATAACAACACCCTTGTTTCTAGCTTTTGATGGAGATGGCAAAACCTCTCTCTCCACTTCTTGAGCTAGAAAATCTATAGGGGATTATTAGGATCGATATTACGATATCAAAATCAATGTAACGATATCAAAATTGATATCCGATTTCAATATAAACAACAAAAATGAAATATCCATGGATGGTCAAAACCCTAGCTTGTGGTTAAGCTCGATTTATCCATGGAATCCAATAATCGATTAAAGAATATAGCTTACCTGATCGATAGAAACAATTCGATATCAATAAATCGAAGAAAAACTAAACTAAAGCTTCCTCTCCAATAAATGTGCTAGCTTGGAGGAAGATGATGAATATATAGAATTGGGAGGTGCTTGCTTGATTCTAAGTCTCGGTGAAGCTTTGATTAAGCTATTTACTTAGCTTTTTAATTTGTGTATGTTTCCTTCCAATGAAGGAAACTCTCCAAACATTCCCACGTATGGGAATTTTAATGAAAAGGGGGCTAATCGCAAGATTAGTTCCTCAATTCTCTATAGTTTTAACTTCAAACTCCCGACTTCCACAATTTAGCCTCTAAAACATTTTCGATACTATTCAATAAAGCCCATTTTCAATAATTTGTCTCGATTAGGGCCTAATATCAATAATTAACTGGCCGATGCTATATTTAGACTTTACCGATGTGAAGTTTTTGATCACTGGAACCCAATTACGACTAGAACGGATTTTGGGGTGTTAGAATGGATATAGTAGAAAACACCTCTCAGCTAGATGTGCTTTAAAAGTGGATCTTAGGAAAGCCTTTGATTCATTGAATTGGGACTTTATGTTTCAGCTCTTCATAGTTCTTGGCTTCCTAGTGTAGTTTAGTGGTTGGATACGTGCATGCATTACAGGTTCTCGGTTTTTCGTTGGTCTCAATGGGGGTTTGGTAGATTTTTCCCTAGTGCTAGAGGAGTTAGACATGGGGATACCTTGTCCCCTTACATTTTTATTCTTGTAATGAATGTCTTGTCTAAACTTCTAAATTTGGCTAGTCAGCATGGTGTGTTTGCTTTTCACCCTCGATGTCGGAGAATTGGGCTTACTCACATTTGTTTTGTTGATGATCTCATTGTTTTCACAAAGGGGAATGCTGAGGATATGATGGGCGTGAAAAATGTTACGGCCTTGTTTTATAGAATTTCGGGCTTGCAGATGAACACTTCTAAGAGTGAGTTCTATTGTGCTGGTGTGGAACTTGATGATATTAGGCGTATTTCAGAGTACACTGGTTTCAGGATAGGGACTCTCCCTGTTCGATATCTAGGAGTTTCTTTGGTTACAAGGAATCTATCGGCTGGAGACTACGAGGGTCTGATGGGGAGGGTTATACATAGGATTAGATGTTGGCCTTCTAAGTGCTTGTCGTTTGTTGGGAGGCTATAACTTATCCAAGCTATTTTGTTCAGTATCCAAAATTTCTGGTGTCGTGTGTTTATTCTGCCTTCGGATGTTGTGCGAAAGATTGAGAGCTTGTGCAACTCTTTCCTTTAGAATGGCTCAGAGGGGTCGGCTAGGGGGGCTCGTGTTAGTTGGGAAAGAATTTGCCACCCTAAAAGTGAAGGAGGACTGGGTGTGAAGAGTATCGTAATATGGAACCGTGCTTGTATACTGAGATGTATATGGCTTTTGTTTGCTCAAACTGGTTCTTTATAGGTTGCCTGGATTGAGGATATGTCTTAAAAGGTAGATCGATATGGCAAGAAATTGTGAAAAGCACTTCTTCTTGGGCTTGGAGAAAAATCCTGAAGTTGCGTTATGATTATGCTAGAGTGGAAAATCAAGGTGAAGGTTTTAAGGCAAGGAAGGCTTGGGAGGCCCTTAGACATAAGAATGAATGTATCCCTGGTTCAAACTTATTTGGGGGGGAGCTCTGCATACCTCGTCTCTCTTTATGGCTTGGCTTGTGATCTGGGACAGTATGCCAAAAAGGGTAAGGATGTTGCGTTGAGGGATGCAAGTTGACTCTGTGTGTTTACTGTGCAAGAAGGCCCTTGAGAGTCGAGATCATTTGTTTGCGGAGTGTAATTTCTCTCGGCTAGTTTGGGAGGGGATTCTATTGGCTTGTCACCAGGGGATGCAGCTGGGTGCTTGGTCGAGTATGGTCCAGTGGATACTAGTGCATGGGAAAGGGAAGTCTCTCGTGGCTCTTATACTTCGCTTGGCTTGGTGTGAATTTCTCTATTACATATGAAAAGAAAGGAACTATAGGTTGCATGGTGGACAGCCCCGATAGGTAGATACATTTATCTCTTTGATAAAAAAAGATGTTATAATGAAATTAGTTGGTTATACTCAATTTACTTAGTCTTCTTCGGCTTTTACCATGGAGTGGGGGATTATTTAGTTTTTATATTTTTTCCTAAATGTACAGGCTGATATAGTTTGGTGTTGGTTTTTTCTTGAGTTGTACAAGATGATTATTTTGGATGAATAAAAAAACCTCATTTATCCAAATATATATATATGGTAATGAAAATAATGAAAGTAAAACGATACAACCAGGTGGACGAGTGATGCCTCAACAGTTTGCTCATTGGAATCATCCTATAATGGGATAGGTGAAAGTGAACGCCGATAGTGTTGTGAGTTATCAAGGAGGTAGAGCAACTGCGAAGGGTGTAATCCGAGATGATAAAGGTCGATGAATTTTTGGATTTGTGAGAAGAATTGGGTCTTGTCCGGTGCTTTTAGCGAAGTTGTGGGCAGTTCATGACGTGTTATTCCATACATGGAGAAAAAGCTTTCGCAATATTGAATTAGAAACATATAGCTTTGAAGTGTTTCATTTGCTTCATAGGATGTCCGATGCAGTATAAGGGAACACAATTGTGGAGTTATTCTTTGCTCTACTGGGTTAGAATTCGATACATTCGTCAGGAAGGTAACACTGTGGTCGATAGCTTAGCAAGGATGGCTCGTGACTCCCCACTAAGAGAATACTTATGTTTTGAGCCGCATGTTGGTATAATGTCTTTGGTTGAGGATGAGCTAAACAATCTTTAAGCTCTAGCTACTCTGTATTAGTAAAAAAATAAATGAAAGTGATAATAATAAAAATAATCATAATAAATATAACAAAGTTGAGGGAAAAATATTAGTATACAATAATTATAATTATTAACTAAAGAAAAATAATAGTGGTGTTTTATAATAATAAAACAAAAATATAATAACAATAAATATATAGTGCAATAAATAAATAAACAATGAAAATAAAAATAAATATACTGATGGATCAAATTGAAATAAAATAAAATCTAGAAGGGTTAAAATAATAAGTAATTATATGAGATTATATTAAAATGAATTACAAACAAAATCGAAAAGACCAACATATAAATTAACCCCAAAAGAATAAATATAACCCTTCTAAAATTACACCAATGCATAATAAGATTTTTTTTTCTTTTTTAACGGTGGTCACGTGACCGACCATACACTACACCAAACACGTCCGTGTATGTGATTAAGATAAAGAAATTTACCTTTTGTCTTTTCACGTGGAGGCATCCTTGAATTCAAAGGATTAAAGAACCCTAGAGCTTTCCTAAGCTTTTTTTTCTTCATGAGCCGCAACCTTTCCCTTACTGTTGGCTCAAGCTCGATCCAATGGTCCCGATTACAACCTTGGAAACCCTAGCCCTTTTAGTTGTTGTGTCGCATGTCCCAGCACCGTTGGATCCATGAGGGATCTGACGGTCCAGGTCGCGCAAGAGGAATTCACTAGGATCGCCACTAGCGCGTGGTTGTCAGCCGTTGGCAGACTCCAACTGACGTTGGCAGCCGTGCTTTGCTGTTGTGCCCACCATGTTTGCCCGATCGTGCCATGCAAGTAACAAAAAGGGGGTTAATATTTGAATTAAAACAAAAGAGGAAGGAAAATCATGCATATATGGAAGGAATCGACTGAATATGGTCAAAATCGGACAAATAATAACAAAATGGTAAATAGACGTTTGATCCCGTTAAGTGTCTGTTATAAAATTTGTTATAATAACACATTTAATTCTGCATATTCATACATTCAATCAATTTAGTCTTAATTCGAAACAATTCACTAAATTTAGCCCTTATTATTTAGACATTTTTTTTAAATTTAGTCCTTACTTTAACTTCCAAATAATTATCCACTTTTTCTTGTTTCCAGCCACAATATCATTGCCAGCTATATTGATAAGTGATAAGTTCATCTCCTTGCCAATTTGCACTATTTGATTGTAATAAAATTGCTAAAAAAACACATCAAATTCATATTAAACTGCTAAAATAAATTCGTAAAAGTGTAATAAAGTACTTACCTAAGAAATACAGGCGCAATTCATTATCAAACTACAAGAAAAGTTTTTTTTACTAAATAGTGTTACCTCAATCAATATTACAACTGGAAAAGACCGTGGATTGCAACAAGAACAAGCTCGCATAAACTGGTTCGAGCTGATCGTAAATGCCAAAAGGTGTTTTTCTGAAAGATCGTATTAAAACCTAATCTTATCTAATCAGTTGCACTACTGCTTCTCTTTGATCGCCATTGCTCAATGGATTGAGAAAATCCTGACATCAGGAGTTAATTTTCCAGATCCAACTTCTGTATCCCACGGACATAAGGGCAAGTTCTCAAAGCATGTTCAATATACTCAATAAATTTACCTTGAATCCAGGAATTTCAGACCAATTTACAGATATTTCCAGCATCGGAATACCGAACCATTTGCAAAGGAAAACTAGTTCAACATCAAAACACCAACTGCACATATCATTCGCTAGCGATGCTAAGTCAGTTAACAGAAATTTTCAAAGGGAGGAGAGTAATGACTAATACAATATGATATCTTCTCTTGCTACCTAAATGCTAGACCATGGACATGTTAATTTAAAACAAAAACAAAGCCCAAAGTGCGTTCAAGATGAGAGACTTGAATTCTTCTGGTTTCAATGGAAAATGAATTGAAATTTCTATCAAAAATCACTTGGCAAATCTTTTCAGAACAATGGATGAAACAAACATGAACACAGATATCTATTACTAAAAAGACCACTTAATTCCTTTTTTATTATTTCTGTCCGTTCTCAACAAGTAAAAAACTTAATTTTCATTACAAGATCATCTCCATCCACTTCTTTCTAATCGTCTATTATTTATTTTTCCTTATTAGACGCTTATCTGTAAATGGGAAACAACAAAAAAATACTAGAGTATCAAAGAGAAAGCGAGCATGTCAATGGCTGCACACTGATTTAAGCATGTAGTTTATATTGGTTTTGAATTACTAACGACATGTTAAGTGAAAGAATGCGTAAATGGCGAGGGCTATATTTAGTGAATTATTTCGAATTAGGACTAAATTGATTGAATGTATAAATATGAAGAACTAAATGTGTTATTATACCAAATTTTATAACAGACACTTAATGAGATATAACGTCTAGTTACCATTTTGTTATAAAACATAAAGTTTAATTGTCATTTTGTAGTTACCATTTTGTTATTTTTACCAAAGTTCAGTGATCGTCTGTGTACTTTGCCTTTTTTTATTTCATGCGGTTTAATCCTTTCTTTGTATATGTTTAAATTATGATTTATTTCCTATATTTTAATATCTTCTAACTCATTAAATTTCTAGGGTAAGGGGACTTCATGATAATTGATAATGTGATTTTCTTGTAATTAAAATTCGTCTAATATTTAGAATAAAACACTTCTATGCATGTAAATATGTAGGGTACCTTTAATTTTGTTAACTTTAATAACGTATAGTAATTAGCCTTATAGGTTTAGGTTCTTTAAAATAATGAATTCTCCTAATTAATTCGGCATTCTTTTAGAAAATGTAAATGCATTTCTAAATTTAAAACCGGTCAAGTAGGGCTTTTTTAGGATTAACTTCTTAAACACTTGATAATTGACATATTAGTTCTAGAAATTAATAAATGAACGAATAAAATGTCATTCAAGAAGATTTTCTTCGCATCATGAAAAGTGAGATATTTTCTCAATTAGGGTTAATTCGGTCTTCCCCTAGCAGTTGTAGGAACGGTCGAAACTCCTATGAGAAGATGGTTTTATCAGATTTCAGGGATTAATGCATTAATCCCATTTACGTCTAAATCAATTTAGGTTTTCTCAGCCATGAGTAAATTTGGGCCAATTTACGAACTTTGGGGATTTTTGCATTAATCCTTGTATGCACATATTCAGATTATAAGGAAAATATTAGTGATCAAGTAAGCTCCGGTCTCAGGGCGTGATGGTGGTGTTAATCCTTCCCCACATGTAATTGTGCCCCCGAACCCCTGATCTGGTTGGTTTTTAGGTTTTCGATCTGCCTAATGTAATAAAAAGGGTCGTTGATGGCTCCGTTGTTACAGTTTGGCGACTCCGCTGGGGACATTTTTAAGAGGGCACAACTTTTACTTGATCATGAGTTATTTTCTTTTGTAATCCGATGCATTTTTGTGTGTGCATTTTTTGGGTGCTTTAAATTGTCATTGCATCATAACATAAGCCTTTTACATGAACTTTATTCAATTTAAGTGGAATAAAATAGCTATGCCTTCGTGAGTAACCCTCCGCATGAGCTTGTGAAATTCTTCCGAGGACCAGAGTACTCATGCTTTCGTGAGTAACCCTTTACATGGACATAACGGAAATGCATCCCTTCGAGCCATGTTCGATTCGCAAGCTTGTGATGGACCATAATTGAACATCTTATCCACCTTGGTGTAGGGGGTAAGGACGGTTCGAGAAACTTTTCTAGATCCAAACCCGCATGAATTTATATTTTAGAAAGCCCGCCCCATTAGATCCATGTGAAGCCATATGTTTTATTTTATGTATTATTGTATTTATTATTTTACTTTCTGTATCTTACCCTTGTATTTTATTATTTACACGTACTAACACTTTTCTGAATCCTTAGAGCATACATTTGCATTTGTATCCATACACATGTACGGTACTCGCTCCGAGACTCGAAAAATGGTCATGGAAAATAGAATGGTGGCAGTAGAAGTCAGCTTGAAAGGCGTTTAAGACCAACTTGCAAAGTGCGAGAAGGATATGAAGGAAGAAATCACCAATGCCCAAGAGAACATTGTACTCCAGATAGCGGCCATACTTGGCTACAAAAACCCCAAAGCTGTCAAAGCCCATAAGAATGCGAATACGACGATGCCCCCGAAAGAAGTGAACCATGATGCACTCAAAGGGAAGGTTCAAACCCATCTTCTAGGAACCTCGACCACTACTATGGTGAAGTTCGAGGCAGGTCGAGACAACGATCAAGACATTGAAGTTCCAAACCTTGACGAGATGGCTGACAAGATCAAGGTAGATAAGAAATTAGAAGATCGTTGCGACAAACTGGAGGGAATTGTCAAAGACCTGCAAAGAGTCAGCATTTGCCGCGGCATAGACACATGAGACCTCAGCTTGGTGACAGATCTGGTCATTCCCCCAAGTTCCAAACACCCGATTTCGAGAAGTACGAAGGAAATACTTGCCCTTTAGCACATTTGACTATGTACTGTAGGAAGATGTCCTATTACCTGGACAACGAGAAGCTGCTTATACACTGTTTTTATGAAAGCTTGTCTGGGTCTGTCGGTCGTTGGTACACTCAACTAAGTCGAACCAATATAAAGACATAGATGGATCTATCAAGTGCTTTCATCGAAAAATATAAGCATGTTACTGATATGGCCCCAAACCGGCATATGTTGCAAGGAATGGAACAAAGAGCTAATGAAAGCTTCCGCCAATACGCACAGAGATGGCGAGACATGGCCGCCCAGGTTCAGCCACCACTATTGGGGAACAAGATTACTTCAATGCTCGTAAAGATTTTAAATGGTTTATTCTATGACTGTATATTAAACCATGCCACCGAGCGCTTTGCAAACATGGTCACGAGCGGAGAGTTGATGCTAGCAGCCATCGAAAGCGGACGACTCGATGAGATACTAGGCAAATATGATGAGCACCTGCAACCTGAACTACTCGAACAATGAAATCTTGTTATAGGGGCAAGCTTGGCTAGAATTCACTCATGCCTTCTAGAAGTAGTGATTAACAATTCGACAGTAGAGGACTTTCCTATTGTTGCAAAATCATACAAAAAATCAACCCTTTTGCTTTTTCCCGTGAGCATTAGGGATCTTTTGTAGGGGCTTCTATGTTATTTCACTTGTTTTACAGATGTATTTCCTTTATTTTCTCAAGTGGCAAACATTTCATTCTTTCATTCATTAAATCCATTTCTCTTCCAAAACATATCCTTTTTTGCAGGGCCCCTATTATTCATTGCATGAAAGATTCTTAAATCTAATCTCACGATAGAAGGGAAACAAAAATGTGCTCAGGATTAATGGGAAAGATCCCAAATACAAATTTTTAGATAATTTTCCTCTCAAACATTGTTTTTAAGGTGTTTGGATTAAGTGATAACTCTAAAACATCTACCAACTGAGGACGGTTTTTCTTCAATGATATCCATGTACGAGAAGAGATTTGACAATCCTTCATTTCCATTCGCAAAAAAGAAAAAAGTCCATTGTTGTCCCTTTTGAGCTTGATATTTTCTTCCAATTGAACCCTAACCAAGGATCACTCTCCACACTAGGGGAAAAGTGATGAAAGTCTATTTTCATGAGAAAGGTGATTGGTTCTAACCATGCTATGAAAATAACAAGAATGAGTGCATTGGATTCTAGGAGCAACATGAGCAAAACAACATGTAGGCCAAAATGTGTATCCAAAAGAAAGAGAAAAGAAAAAAGAAGAAAAAAAGAAAAATTATGGAAGGAAAATGTTAAAAATATCCCCATTGGAGGAAGGACCAAGTTGAAAAGTACAAGTTTTCAAGCATTGCATGAACCATGTGTCAGTTGAAGATTCTCGAAGAAAAAGAAGGAGATGAACTCTAGGGTGAAAACCCAAAAACATGCAGTCTAGAGGGATATATAAAGGAAAAGAAAAGAGGAAGTTAATGAAACAATACAAAGCAAGTACTTTATCAAGAAGAATTGATCCTTGATTTAATCACCCTCAAACACTGATTTGGGCCTACATATCCTTTCTTTTGTAACCATGAACCTTAGCCAAATTACAAGCCTTGAAAGACTATTTCGATCATATAAGGATATCTGAGAAGAGGAGTTTGCTTTCAAAACACATCCTGCCTAATTGAGTTCACCTTTTTCCAAAGACATCAAAACTTCTAATGTTTTTTTGAGATTAGAAAAGAGGGAAAATGAATTTGGGGGAGTAGTGAGTCAAAGAGAGCCACTTAAATGGGTAGAAATTAGGAACGCTATCCGATCGATGGGCTCATGAATCATTCATGCTATGAATGCGGGGGCATCTGACTTTGTTTCTTGATTTTACCTTTTCCATGTTTGCCATGACTTTTTAAATTTCCTTTAAATTCTCATTTCAAGTTTTTACCTTGTTTATTCACAAGAATCTTACTAGTAGATTAACATAGATTCAAGAAAAAACAAAAGATTTCTTGGTATGACTTCCAATTGTAGGGATCCAGAAGTAAATGTTCATACTTGCGTGAAGGAGGCGTTGCTGAATAAGAAAGAATTCATTCGCCGGTGAAAATGGAGATCAAGAAGTGGTGTAGCCATCAACAAGAGACAACTCAATCATGTTGAAGATAGCTAAGCCCAAGGTCGAATGAGGCATTACTGATAACTGTATAAATATCCTTGTTTTCATACCTTTTTGCTATAGCATTTGCATGTTCTTGAGTTCATACCATAGCATTTAGACTGCATTTAGGTTGCATTTTCTTCTTTTGGGTGCATCTTTATCTTTTTTGGTTATTGGTCCATCTTGAGGGGTACTGCTCGGAAGGTTGGTTTTGGTTGTGGTGGTGCGCAAGAAAGGAGTCAAGAGAGAAAGTCGGTGCCAGGAATTGCTATAGCATGATGGAAGTGGATATTGGCCAACACGTGAGATACACGTGAGCTGTAGAAGCACTTGAACATGCAGAAAAGGACGATCTAACATGTACAGCAGCCGCTACCCACCTGCAAACCGTCCTCCTTGTCCCCTCGTGGAAGACCTTGTCGGTGGATATTCCTTGGGATTATCAAGGCATCTTTAGGGCACCAAACCTTAGAAGCCTCCACTATATAAAGGGGAGAGAAGCTTGGAGAAAAGTAGGAAGTGTTAAGTAGTGTGTTGCAAAAAGAGAGGCGGAAGAGAGAGAAAAGGAGAGGGAAGTTTTCACCTTCATCTTCTCCAGCTTGGTGTCCTCCATCATTGAAGCTCCAAGAAGTGGCCTCACCGGCCTCGAGAGAGGCGGTGAGCCTAAGATAGTCGGGCAGTCCATGGCGGAAGGGGAGTTCACCTTTCTTTCTATCGCTATAGCATTTTATTTTCATATCTTTATATTTGGTAATGTTATCGCAATGATACGTTGGATGATATTGCCCAGCCACGAACTGTTTTAGGTGGCTTGGGTTTGATGGATGATTTTATTTTGAGTACTTTTTAATGCATGCTATGACTTTTTTAGTGTTTATCATGATTCTATGCTTTTCTTATGCATTTCTTATTTCCTTAAAGTTGTAAGAGCTTAGGGTTGTAAGTGCTTTGAGAGATAGGCCCTACCGTAAGCGCCTTTGAGAGTTGGTCGTTCTTTAAGTGTATGTTGGGGTTAGTAATTGAGAGAGCTAGCCTTAGAACCCTCATAGGCAATGGAGTGACTGTTGAGAAGCGGACTCTAACCTACCATAGAGATAAGTGATAGGTTTCAAGGGCTAAAAAGGATAGTTCGTGAAGTGTAGGAGAGTGTTAAAAGTTTACGCCGAGAGGTATGGCTGTAGCATTTCTGACTCTCAGTTTCCTGGCTAGAGATAGTTTAGGAGCACTCTTAGCAAATCTCGCCTAGCATAGAAGATAGCTGAAGACTCTTAGTGTCGTTAAGAAGCTTAAATTTTGTTATCCATCATTCCCAGCCAGTCATTCGGCAGTGAGTTTCGCATACGAAAGGGGACATGTTTATCATATTGTTATCTCATCTTTCTATGCACTGTTTTGCTTCAGCATTATTTTACATCATCTCTTTTACTATAGCATTGTCATCTGCAAAAAGTTCAATCTTTATTGTTATAGGAACCGTGAATACCTCCAATCCCTGTGGAGACGATACTCACTCATCACTTTATTACTCGTTCGACGTGTATACTTGCACAATTTGCGTATCATTTATAGTACTGCACGAAAGCGAACAAGTTTTTGGCGTCATTGTCGGGGATTGGCAATTGGTTGTTTACGGTTTTTGTTTTTATCGCTTGTTCTTTTTGTTTTTGTACAAATTTATTTTAGGTTTTTCATTTTTCTTTTCAGGTGTCTTGCTAGTGTATGACCAGAAAGCGACCTAGAGGACCCTTGCTATCACCTATTTCTGAAATCGAGCATTTCTTGAGACTTAGGAGACGTGTTCGACGAGAAGAGACTAGAAACATGAACGGAGAGGTACCACAACCTCAAGGTAACGGAGATGCTATGGCAAATGGCCAGGGAGAAGCAGCTCGACCACGATCATTTAGAGATCATTTGACTCCTATCTTGGACGATCTCTATCCCGAAATAGTAGCTCCAGAAATTCAGGCAGCCCAGTTCGAGCTTAAACCTGTTATGTTCAACATGTTGAACACTATTGGTCAGTTTGGAGGTATGCCTCACGAAGATGCAAGACAACATATACGTGCTTTCCTGGAAGTTTGTGACTCGTTCAGACAACAAGGAGTGCACGAGAATGTGTTAAAGCTTAAATTGTTTCCATATTTTTTACGTGATCGTGCTAGAGCATGTCTAAGTGGAGTGTCAGTTGGATCAATGGAGACTTGGACAGATCTATACAAAAGTTTTCTACTACGGTATAATCCACCAAATAGAAACACTCAGTTGAGAAATGATATTGCTTCTTTTCGTCAAGCCGATGACAAATACATGTATGAGTGTTGGCATCGATTCAATGGATTATTGAGGAAGTGCACAAATAATGGTTTTCATGATTGGACCCAAGTGGTTATGTTCTATAATGGGCTAAATGCTCCCACAAGGATGATGTTAGATGCTTCAGCAAATGGGACCTTGTTAGACAAATCACCGGAGGAAGCATTTGACATTCTTGATAGGGTATCCAACAATGATTACCAGTTTCTGACCACAAGGCTTGGAATGGGGAGGAGAACCCAAGTAGCTCGAGACAGTGAAGCTGATGACTCGGTAGCCACACAGTTAGCTGCTATCACAAATATGCTAAAGAACCTCCAACGTCCGAACGAAGTCAAGGAAGTGAAGTCCGCAACCTCATGTCTCAGATGCGATGGCAATCACCATTTGAGTGAATTCCCTAACAATCAAGAGTCAGCCAACTATGTGGGGAATTATAATCACAACAACAATCCATACTCCAATACCTACAACCCAGGATGGCGTCAGCATCCGAATTTCAGTTGGGATAATCAAGGGCACAATAATTTTACACAGCCAGCGCCACAACAAAATCTTATCGAAGCACCATCTTCTAACCAGATGATGCCATGGCAAGGTCACAAGGGAGCAACATCTTCATCGAACAACTCTCTAGAGACTACATTCAAAGAATTTATGGCTACGACAAAAGATTTCATGGGAACCACGAAAGTTTTGCTACAGGATCATGCAGCAAACATTAAAAATCAAGGAGCCTTATTGCAAAGCCATAGTTCCTCTCTCCAAACCTTAGAAACACACGTTGGTCAGATAGCTCAAACCTTGCATGTGCGACCATAAGGAAGTCTTCCTAGTGACACTGAAGCCACTAAGCACCATAGCAAGGAACAATACAGTGCACTCACATTAAGGAGTGGCAAGGAAATTAGCAAAGAAGACAAGTTTGGGGGAAAATAGAAGGAGAACTCTCAGCCCAACTTGGCTCAGGAAGAAGATAACTTACAAGATCCTCCAGTTGAAGAGAAGGGTGAGGATGTCATAGTAAAAGAAAAGCCAGAAGAGGAGCCTGCTTTTTCTACAAAAAAAGATGCAACTTTACCAGTTCAGACAAATGAAGTTAGACCCCCTCCAATTTTTCCTCAATGATTCAAGAAGCAGAAAGAAGGCCTTCAGCTCCAGAAATTTGTGGATATCCTGGACAAACTACATATCAATGTCCCATTTCTGGAGGCCATTGATCAGATGCCAACATATGCCAAGTTCCTCAAGGATATAGTCACGAAAAAGTGGAAGGTCGAGAAGCAAGAAACTGTCTCTATAGCAGAAGAATATTATTCTATGTGGAGCAATCTGCCACCTAAGAGGAAGGACCTAGGTAGTTTTGCTATCCCATGTTTTGGCGATAAGTTTGTTGGAAGAGCACTTTGCGATTTGGGATCAAGTGTCAACATGATGCCTAAGTCGATTTTTCTGAAACTGGGAATTCGAGAGGTACAACCCACCAAGGTTGTGCTACAGCTAGCCGATCATTCTCATGTTCGCCCCGAAGGAAGAATTGAAGGTGTTGTGGTAAAAGTGGACAGATTTATCTTTCTAGTCGACTTCTTAATCCTCGACTGTGAAGCTGATAGTAACACACCCAGTATCTTGGGTAGGCCATTTTTAGCCACCGAGCGAGCATTGATCGATTATGAGAAGGGTGAATTCACGATGAGAGTGGTTGATCAGACAGTCACGATCAATATTCATGACACCCTCAAGTATGCATACAACCCAAAAGTATGCCAATATGTAGATGATATAGCACAAAATATGATTGATGAGTTTTGTTGTAGCAATGAAATGCAAATGGAAGAGTTTGAAGCACCCTGCAAAGATGATGATTCAGACCAAGAAGACCTCTCAAGGGAACTGGAGCAGTCTAGTCGACTCGAGGCTAGACCAGATACACACTTTGAACCTCTTGATTTTTCAGAATTTATACCTCCTAAACCTTCCCTTGAGCATGCACCTTCTTTAGAACTGAAACCTTTGCCATCACATCTTAAATATGTTTACTTAGGGAGCAATGAAACTTTGCATGTGATAATCTCATCTAGTCTCACGCCTAAGCAAGAAACTAGTTTAGTAAATATGTTGTCACAACATAAAAAAGCAATAGGGTGGACTATGGCTGATTTGAAGGGTATAAGCCATGCTATATGTATGCACAAATTTTTGCTTGATGATTGTCACAGCAATTCAGTTGAGCCCCAGAGGAGATTAAACCCAATCATGAAGAATGTGGTGATGAAAGAGATAATCAAGTGACTGGATGCTGGAGTAATCTACCCGATATCCGATAGCTCATGGGTTAGCCCGGTGCAATGCGTACTGAAGAAGGGAGGCGTGACCGTGGTAAGCAACGAGGAGAATGATCTATTGCCTACTAGAACCATCACAGGGTGGAGGATCTGCATGGACTATAGGAAGCTCAACAAAGCGACCAAGAAGAACCATTTTCCCCTCCCATTCATTGATCAGATGTTGGATCGACTAGCGGGCAAGGCATTCTATTGCTTCCTCGATGGGTATTCTGGGTACAATCAGATTGCTATAGCACCAGAAGACCAAGAGAAGACGACTTTCACATGCCCTTATGGAACTTATGCTTTTCGGAGAATGCCCTTTGGTCTCTGCAATGCTCCAGTAACTTTTCAAAGATGTATGCTGGCTATCTTTCCAGACATGGTCGAGGATTTTTTAGAAATTTTCATGGATGACTTTTCGGTCTCCGGAGACGACTTCGACACATGCTTGGGCAATCTCGCCAAGGTCTTAAAGAGGTGTGAGGAAGCTGAGTTGGTGCTCAATTGGGAAAATGCCATTTCATGGTAACGTAAGGAACGGTCTTAGGCCCCAAGATTTCGAAACAAAGGATAAAAGTTGACAAAGCAAAGGTCGAGGTCATTGAAAAACTACCTCCCCCACTACTGTCTAGGGAGTAAGAAGCTTCCTAGGGCATGTTGGCTTCTATCGGAGATTCATCAAGGATTTTTCGAAGATCTCAAAGCCGCTATGCAATTTGCTACAACAAAATAAACCATTTGTGTTTGGCAAAGATTGCTATAGCGCATTTCAAGAACTAAAGGAGAAGCTTATCTCAGCACTAGTTGTCATTCCACCTGATTGGAACGAGCCGTTTGAGATGATGTGTGATGCAAGTGACTACGTCGTCGGTGCATCACTTGGACAACGCCGAGGTAAACTCTTTCATGTTATTTATTATGCTAGACGCACTTTGAATGATGCACAAATCAATTACACCACTACTGAAAAAGAATTGCTTGTTGTAGTATTTGCCTTTGATAAGTTTAGGTCATACTTGATAGGCACTAAGGTCATAGTTCATACCGATCATTTAGCCATTAAGTACTTAGTGACTAAATATGATGATAAACCTAGACGTATTAGGTGGATACTCTTGCTACAAGAATTTGACTTAGAAGTTAGAGATAGGAAAAAATGTGAGAACTAGGTAGCTGACCATTTATCTAGGCTAGAAAATGCTATCACACAAGGTAGTGAAACTGAAATTAAGGAGGAATTCCCTGATGAGAAACTGTTAGCTGCTACAGCAATTTCGTGGTATGCTGATATTGTTAATTATCTTGTTAGTGGTATTTTGCCTCCTGGTTTATCTAGCCAGAGACTCAAAAAGTTTAGACATGATGCAAGATTCTACTATTGGGATGAACCCTACTTGTTCAAGCAATGTCATGATCAGATCATAAGGAGATGTGTTCCAGCGGAAGAATACCATAGCATTCTGTACCAGTGTCATTCATCACCATGTGAAGGGCATTTTGGTGGTTCTAAGACTGCCGCAAAAGTTCTTCAAGTAGGGTTCTATTGGCCTACACTTTTTATGGACGCACACGAGTTCTACAAGACTTGTGATCGATGCCAAAGAACGGGGAACGTCTCCAGGCGTAATGAAATGCCATTGCAAAATATTCTAGAAGTTGAAATCTTTGACGTGTGGGGAATTGACTTCATGGGTATGTTTCCTGCATCATATGAAGATCTATATATTTTGCTAGCAGCCGACTACGTGTCCAAATGGGTGGAGGCTGTTGTCAACCCAAGGAACGATTCCAAGACGGTCATGAAGTTTCTTCACAAGAACATCTTCACTAGGTTCGGAGCACCCTGAGCTATCATCAGTGATGAAGGAACTCACTTTGACAACAAGCTTATTGCTAAAGCATTACATCGCTATGGAGTCAGGCACAAGATTGCTACAGCATATCATCCACAGACAAACAGACAAGCTGAAGTTTCCAACCGAGAAATCAAGCAAATCTTGGAGAAGGTGGTTAATCCTAAGAGAAAAGACTGGTCCCCCAAGTTGGATGAAGCACTTTGGGCATATAGGACAACCTTCAAGACACCTTTAGGCATGTCACCTTTCAAGCTTGTATTTGGCAAGGAGCGCCATTTACCCGTAGAGCTTGAGCACAAAGCTTATTGGGCAATCAAGAAACTCAACATGGATGCCCAACTTGCTGGTGAAAGGAGGTTGCTAGAGCTTAACGAGCTGGAGGAATTTAGAACCCAAGCATATGAGAATGCTCACATCTACAAGGAGAAAACCAAGAAGTGGCATGACAAACACATTTTGTCAAGGCATTTCTCAGAAGGTCAACAAGTGCTTCTCTACAATTCCAGGCTAAAGCTTTTTCCTGGAAAGCTGAAATCGAGGTGGTCAGGGCCATTCATCATACACAAAGTGTACCCTCATGGCACAGTGGATATCAAGAAGTTGGACGACGGTGAAGTCTTCAAGGTCAATGGCCAATGCCTGAAGGTGTACAGTGGAGCCCTTATCCTCAGAGACAAGTCACACCTGGATCTTCACGATCCTTGAAAGTTTGCATCTTTAAACTCTATCTTTTATGCTATAGCATGTCCATAAATAATGTTTTTCTTTTTAGTCTAGTTTTATGTTATCTTTGTTTTTATTTTCATATCTTTTCACGTGACCCTCGTACAAGGCTTTCTCTTTCCTAGTATAATGTCAGGTACAGAGCAGAAGAGCGTGCCGTCTACAGGGTTGGTAGCAAAAGGGAGAAGGACATGGAGTTTGTTTTTATCCACTTTTGGAGGGGCAAAAGAAAAAGGGAAAAGAAAAAGATAAAGAGAAGTTTTATCCAAAAAGTGGGGAGCATGAATTAAAAAAGAGAGAAAAAAACAAAAAGTAAGAGAGAGAATATTCATCTATTTAATGAGGAGAAACCCTAGCCACAAAACCCATATTCTCTCTCCAGCCGTCAACTATCACATTAGCTCCAAAAAAATTTCTCTCTCCCTTAAAGCCGACACACGTCCCCATCACCTCCCCTCTTCCGTTAATTCTTCAGTTTTCCCCACCTTTTTCAACTCCTCATATTTTCCTCATCATCATCAATCGTCATCTCACCTTTTCATCTTCTTCAACACTCAAAACTTTTTATTCTTCACCCCATCTTTTCGATTTTCTCCCAAACACACAGAATACCCTTCACCATTTTTCTTTCCATTCACATATTCAATCCTCCCTATTTTTCAACAAAAACTCCATGGCTCGTTGCAAGAACGCCCCTGAGACTTCCTATCATCTTAAACAACAACCAGTCCTGGAAATTTCTAAGTTTCTTGACGAGGAAGCAAAGGAGAGATGGATAAAGCTCAAGGATAGGAATGTTCTTCCAGAACTAGGGTTCAAATACCCTCAAGACGAAGAAGATCAGTTTGACCAGTCTATAATGGATGTCATTGGCACACATGGATGGAAAACCTTCGCTGCTCACCTTGAGGAGATTTGTACATCACTTGTAAAGGAGTTCTATGCACACCTCACAAGTCCAACACAGTCTACAGTTCATGTGCAATGAGAGCATATAAAGTTTACTGCCGCAGCAATCAACAAGTTCTATGGGCTAAAGCACACTATACACCGCCACACTTCTTTTGTGATGACAATGGACGCGCAGACGCAGCGCGAGGTGCTGGAGGACATCTGTTTTCAAGGAATGGTGTTGGACAATAACAAGTCAGTCGAGAGAGGATGCCTCAAACCTGAGGCAAAGGTATGGAACCACTTTGTGACACATAACCTTATGCCTACACTACACACTGCCACCGTCCATATTTCTAGACTTTTCCTCATTCACTCGATAATACATGGTAGACAAATTGACATAGGAAAGATAATAGTGGATGAGGTATATACTTGTTTGAAACGGCCCCGTAGTCCCCTTGTTTTCCCTAACCTGATTACTGTCTTGTGTAAAAGAAAAGACATCTTCATAGACGATCTTGTAGATACAACTCTTTCAGAAAAGACAGGTTTGACTCCAGCCCTCGTTACGGAACTCTGAGGATTTAATTAAGACATGCCTCAACAAACAGTGGAGGGAGGAGCTAAAAGTTTTACTGCAGCACGAGTAGCAGCATTGGTGGCAACAACAAAAGAGCTGAGCAATGAGCTCAGCCTGATGAAGGCACACCAGCGGGCGTACTTCAAGTATGTCCATCACCTCGATAGTGCCATAGCCTCCTGCTTAAGTAAACTCCTACCAGACCAGAATGTGTCTTTTCCACTATTCCCTATGAAGTTACTGCAAGCCCCCACCACTGCTACAGCAATCACAGTGTCCCCCAGTGACCCTAGCTCCGTCCAACCTGCTGCCAAGAAGAAGACTCTGAGAAAGAAAGCACCAGCAACTCCAGCTGCCCAGCCAGAAAAAGAAATTCCTTCTGTTCCACCCACTATAGAAGAAACCGACCCATCAGCCTCTCCGGCCAAGAAAAGGAAACACACCAGAAAGGAAACTAATCCTAAACCGTCACGACCAGAAAACCCATTTTCTGAGCCAAAGCACGTACCAAGTGATCCTGAGGAAACCCCTCAGAAGGAAATTACCACAACACAAACAACTGAGTCGACACCAACGCGATCTGAGGATGCTACAACATCCAAACCAAAAACACGCATCAAACATACTGTTGGACGTGTCAGGCCCTCACCTAGTGCTCAATCAGTATCCTCAGAGAGTGTGGACGATGTAGCAGACCCACACCACTACTTCTCTGAGACATCAATGGACAATACCAGCAACACAACATAGCCTCCGCACACAGGAGGTAACTAACTTTTGTCTTTCCATGTTTTTCATTTTTCATGGCATATAGTGTAGATTAGTTTATGCATTGCGGACACTGCATTTCTCAAGTTTGGGGGTGTTAGCGTTCATAGTTAATATTTTGCTTTAGCATATGCATTATAGGATAGAACAAAATTTTTACTATGACATTCTGTTTAGTCTAGAGACAATCTATGAATATATTAATGATGTCTGACGATGAAATCTCTAAGGCCTGGACTAAGTTAGAAAAAACACAACTAGTTGAGATCTGTAGAACTGACTTTAGGATCTAGTTGTTAAAAAAATTGTTACACATCTGCTCTCTTTCTATAAGTAAGTTTGTTAGAAAATTTTTTCCAGGAAGAACCCTAGTAAACTCTGATATGTAAACTCTAGAGAACTTAAAAGAAAAACTAGACAACCCTGTACTAAAACAAACGAATAAATGCTACGACATATATGTATAAGGACACTTCGCTTTGCTATAGCAGTGTTTAAAAAAATAAAAACATAAAAAATAATAATAAAACATAAAAATAAAGCTTTGCTATAGCATATGAGTGAATGAAAGTTGTCACGGGATGACTTTGCCTACCAGCTCGGGGGTGAGATGTTTGATACCTGCTCATCTAGAGTTAAGGACGGTAGGTGTGATGAGCTGACACCCTTCGTAGCAGAAAACCTATATCTTTAGGAGTCTAAAAATTGGAAAAGAACTAGAGAATATAGTTAGGGTATAACTAGGGAGCTTCCTTGAAAATTTTTCTCACCAGCTTAAATATAGGAGGAAGGCAGCCACGCACACAGCTTAGTCCTAATGAATGTTCTTAAGGATCTCACGTATGGTTGTATTTATTTATTTATTTGCCTAAGTTATTTCCAAGGACTGAAATATTGCCATAGCAATCCTCTAGGTTAAATCTTTGCCATAGTAGTTCTTTTGTTCTGTTCTATTCATTGCTTGAGGACAAACAATAGCTTAAGTTTGGGGGTGTGATAAATGCATAAATGTCCTTGTTTTCATACCTTTTTGCTATAGCATTTGCCTGTTCTTGAGTTCATACCATAGCATTTAGACTGCATTTAGGTTGCATTTTCTTCTTTTGGGTGCATCTTTATCTTTGCTGGTTATTGGTCCATCTTGAGGGGTACTGCTTGGAAGGTTGGTTTTGGTTGTGGTGGTGCATAGGAAAGGAGTCAAGAGAGAAAGTCGGTGCCGAGAATTGCTATAGCATGATGAAAGTGGATATTGGCGAACACATGAGCTGTAGAAGCACGTGAACATGCAGAAAAGGACGATCTAACATGTACAGCAGCCGCTACCCACCTGCAAACTGTCCTCCTTGTCCCCTCGTGGAAGACCTTGTCAGTGGATATTCCTTGGGATTATCAAGGCATCTTTAGGGCACAAAACCCTAGAAGCCTCCACTATATAAAGGGGAGAGAAGCTTGGAGAGAAGTAGGAAGTGTTAAGTAGTGTGTTGCAAAAAGAGAGGCGGAAGAGAGAGAAAAGGAGAGGGAAGTTTTCACCTTCATCTTCTCCAGCTTGGTGTCCTCCATCGTTGAAGCTCCAAGAAGTGGCCTCACCGGCCTCAAGAGAGGTGGTGAGCCTAAGATAGTCGGGCAGTCCATGGCGGAAGGGGAGTTCACCTTTCTTTCTATCGCTATAGCATTTTCTTTTCATATCTTTATATTTGGTAATGTTATCGCAATGATACGTTGGATGATATTGCCCAGCCACGAACTGTTTTAGGTGGCTTGGGTTTGATGGATGATTTTATTTTGAGTACTTTTTAATGCATGCTATGACTTTTTCAGTGTTTATCATGATTCTATGCTTTTCTTATGCATTTCTTATTTCCTTAAAGTTGTAAGAGCTTAGGGTTGTAAGTGCTTTGAGAGATAGGCCCTACCGTAAGCGCCTTCGAGAGTTGGTCGTTCTTTAAGTGTATGTTGGGGTTAGTAATCGAGAGAGCTAGCCTTAGAACCCTCATAAGCAATGGAGTGACTGTTGAGAGGTGGACTCTAACCTACCTTAGAGATAAGTGATAGGTTTCAAGGGCTAAAAAGGATAGTTCGTGAAGTGTAGGAGAGTGTTAAAAGTTTACGCCGAGAGGTATGGCTGTAGCATTTCTGACTCTCAGTTTCCTGGCTAGAGATAGTTTAGGAGCACTCTTAGCAAATCTCGCCTAGCATAGAAGATAGCTGAAGACTCTTAGTGTCGTTAAGAAGCTTAAGTTTTGTTATCCATCATTCCTAGCCAGTCATTCGGCAGTGAGTTTCGCATACGAAAGGGGACCTGTTTATCATATTGTTATCTCATCTTTCTCTGCACTGTTTTGCTTCAGCATTATTTTACATAATCTCTTTTACTATAGCGTTGTCATCTGCAAAAATTTCAATCTTTATTGTTACAACAACTGTGAATACCTTCAATCCCTGTGGAGACTATACTCACTCATCACTTTAATACTCGTTCGATGTGTATACTTGCACAATTTGCATATCATTTATAGTATTGCACGAACGCGAACAATTACTTCGCATAAGGGGCAAGAGTGTTAGATCTCCTCCAAAATGCTCGTCGAAATGATCACACTCTGACATCTCCTTCCCTTGATCCCTATCCGACCTCGGCTCGACCTTATCCTTTATAGGCCCCTTCACAGGTCGCAATTGAGGAGACTTACCCCTCTTCTCCGGTTGATGAGAGCTTGATTGCTGTTGAGACTCAGATCTCCTCCAAAATGCTCGTCGAATATTATGTTTGGCCTCAAAAATTGAAATAACAGACCCACACAATCGATGCCCATGTAAACGATCAATGGTCATTCTTGCCCTAATTTAGAAGCCATCCGCACGAAACCAAAACGATGACATTCCTCGCTCGTTTATTCGAAACAAAAGTGTCGAGAACTTCCCCACAATTGTCGAAAGCTAACCTCAAACTTTTCCAATGAATGCCTTTCAAAAGATTTCCCACGTATAACGTTACACACTCCTTCTATCTCGTGTTGCACACCTTCTGCCCCGCCTTGCTCTCACCCCTCCAAGTTTTCGCTGTCGTCGTCATTTTGATAACTAATATAAAAACTTATTAATTATATTAGTTACTTGTTAATATAAGAATATTATATTATATAAATTATTAATTAATATATTTTAAATTTTTTTATAATTAATATTTAAAAACAACACTAGAATATTATATTAATATTAAATATATAAAATAATACCATTCATTATTAAAAATGAAATAATATTTTTTTAAAATTATAATAAGTATTAAATATTATTTATGTCTGTATAATGATTATTAAATTATTATTTTTACAATTTTTTTTGAAATTAAAATACTAAAATTTTATTTATTATTAAATAATATTTTTAAAAAAATAATTACATTAATACAAGAATATTATATTATTAAAAATATTAATAAATATATTTTAAATATTTTAACAATTAGTGTTTTTATTTGTAGAAAACAATTAGTGTTTTTAAAAATAATAGAAGAATATTATATTAATATTAAATACATAAAATAATGTTATTTTGAAGAATAAAATAATGTTATCTTGAATGTTTACGATTCTAGGTAAAAAGTTGAGAAAATATATTACCGAGATTTAGAAGTAGTACATTTTAATAAAAATACAAGTCGTTTTACATTGAATCCAATAATTGATGAGTTATTATATCATGCATCAGAATTCAAGAGTGGAATTTTTTTCTCCCACAAGCAAATAACTTAAATAATAACCCTTAAAACTTAAACCCTAAACTTTAAATATCCACATGTAAAAAAGTTTTTTTCACTGTGCATTGCATGGAATATTTTCCCATAATTGATTATGTTTATCAATGAATTTTAAAAGTTTGTCGCGAGTATGTCTGTACTTGGGTATTATTATATAAAAACCTGTATAAATAGTTATTTAAGTAAATAACCCCGTCTAATGTTATTTATAAAAATCACCCAAAATCGTCTACGTTTATTGCGTTCTATAAAAAGCGAGTTTTAAAAATCGCAGGAAATTAATTTTTTTATCAACTTACTCGACACAGAACTCGCGTTTTGTAAAATGTGAGGTTTGAACTCGCTTTATGTAAAAAACGAATCCACCCTAAGTAGACGATTTAGAGTCATTTCTCTAAATAACATTGGCTGTGAGTCATTTACTTAAATAACTATTTAAAAATGGTTTTTTATATAATAATACCCTATACTTGTTTATATATTCACGCACTTGCATCGTAGAAGCCACACATTACCACGGTCTAAATTCATTGGACTCTGTTAGCATGTATAATAATCTGTAACAGATTTTGGAAGTTAATTTTTTTACTAGGCTGTTAGAGTTGTTGGGTTAGTTAGGAGGTTGTTGGGCTGTTATACTAATGCCCTATAAAAGTAACAGTTGGGCCTTGTAAATTTTTTAACCCAATTTCATTCTAATTCAAGTGTATCAGTCAAAATCCCTAATTAATCTCTTTTTGTTTCGTTTTCCCTCTTTTGTTATCACACCGCACCTATTCATCGACGATCACATTTTCGGTGATCCTCACCGTCGTACATGGTATCAGAGCTAAGCGTTTCACGGCGACACGAAGTCTGAATCTCTCAGGACAAGATGCGTCATAGTCTGGCCAAGCAACGAACGAGGCCAACTCGACAGAGTTGGTGTTCTCCTCCAAGAAGACGACGATGTTCACAAGCAAACGAGTCAACATAGTTCTCGATAATCTTAGCTTCCTTCTGTGGAAGCAGCAAGTCCTGTTAGCAGTTCGAAGCCATCACCTGGAGAAGCTGTTACTCGGAAAGGTTAAAGCACCGCCGGAGATGATTCGCGGAGAGGACGGTGAAATGGTTGAGAACGAGGAATATGAGTTGTTTGTTGCTCAAGATAGTGCCATGTCGTCGTGGCTCTTATCGACAATTAGCCAACATCTTCTGTCTCAGTTCGTCGGTGCAGAGAGGGCTTTAGGTGTTTGGGCAACGGTTACGAAACACTTTTCCAGTCAGTCTACAACCACGATAATGAGCCTTTATTACAAGATGAAGACTCTCAAGAAGAGAGATCTGGATATGCGTACGTACATCTCTCAAGTCAATGAGGTATGTGATTCTTTAGCTGCGTGTGGTAGTCTGATTTCTAAAATTGAGAAAATCGCGACAATCTTGAATGGTTTACCTATTGAGTAAAAACCTTTTGTTGCTGTAATCACGGCTAGTAGAGAACCGTTTAATCTTGATCCTGTTGTTTCTGTTTTGGTTGATGCTGAAGTGCAACAGAAGGCATTCGATCATTCTAATAATTTCTCTGAAAGTATTAGTGTGGCTCAGGGATCTACAGATAGCCTAAAGACTACTGTTGAGTCAGGTTCACATCATCAGCAAGCGTATAATCCTCGTCCATATATGCAATACTCGAATTTTGGAAGGGGTCGAGGCAGGTCCAGGCCTCAGTGTCAAGTCTGTGGTAAGATTGGGCATCTTGCGGATGCTTGATGGCACCGATTTGATCAGAAATTTCCAAGAGTGAACAATGCCAGAAGAAACTAATCTCGAGAGGACTTTGGTACAGTTAATGTTTGTCATGGAGGAGCTAACAGTTCAGGTTTTGTGTGTACCTATGCAGGGCGTCTAGGATCTGATGGTGCAGGTCAGTCTCATCAAGGTGTTGGGGTCAGTGATCAATGGTATGTGGATTTTGGTGCGACGCATCATGTCACACCTGAAGGGACAAAGGTGCTGAGAGGAGCTGAGTACACTGGACCAGGTAAGATTGTTGTTGGTGATGGTGCAAATTTACACATTGCTAAGGTTGGCCAGTCTACTTTAGCTAGTAAGAATCAATCATCTAAGTCTATAGTGTTGAATGATTTAATGCATGTACCCCAGATTACTAAGAACTTAATTTATGTGTCCAAGCTTGCTAGAGACAACCGAGTCTTTCTTGAATTTCATGCTTACAATTGTCTGGTGAGAGATGAGGATACTGGAGTTGTTTTACTTGAAGGAAAGAAAGAAAGTTGAAGGACTTTATAAGTTTGATTCTAATGCAAATAAATACAAAGGTCAGGATACTTGTAAAGATGTAGAAATAAACCTACTGAGTAATACCTATAAATTGTGGCATAGGAGATTAGGTCATCCAGCACATGAAACCTTGTTAAAACTGTGTAGGGAATCATATATTGTACTTTCTAAAAACATTAATAAAAATGTATGTGTTGCTTGTCAAATGGGGAAAAGTCATAGACTACCTTTTGATGCTTCTGATTCTTTTTACAATGCTCATTTCCAATTAGTTTATATTGATCTGTGGGGACCAACACATGTGGTGTATGGTGGATTTTATTACTATGTTGCATTTGTTGATGCCTGCACAAGGCACTGTTGGCTATATCTTCTGAAGCATAAAAGTCAAGTTGTGGCAGCTTTCAAGCAGTTTCAGAAACTAGTTTCCACTCAGTTTGATGCTCGGATTAAGGAACTACAGAGTGATTGGGAGGTGAATACAGAAGTATGGCTCCTATTTTGGCTGAAGAAGGCATTCATCATAGACTGACATGTCCGCACACTTCTCAACAGAATGGAGTGGTTGAGAGGAAGCATAGACATGTGGTGGAGTTGGCCTTGACCCTGCTTGCCCATGCTTCTTTTTTGCCACTTAAGTTTTGGTCTCAGGCAGTCTTCTCTGTTTTTTTTATTATTAATAGATTGCCAACTAGAGTCTTGAATAGTCTTTCTCCTTTTGAGAAACTTTTTGGAAAGAAGCCACAATACGATTTGTTTAGAGTATTTGGGTGCAAATGCTTTCCCCATCTAAGGCCATTCAATACACACAAATTGGATTTCATATCACATCCTTGCACTTTCTTGGGCTACAGCTCTCAGCACAAGGGTTACCAATGTTTAGCTCCCAATGGTAAGATCTATATATCAATGAATGTTGTATTTAATGAGTTGGTCTTCCCTTTTGCAGATGATTGTTTGAATTCTGAGGGGCATGGACAAACACAATCCTATCAACCCTCTGATTTGAAACTCATTCCTGAACTGGACGTGGTGAGAAAGTTGTTTTCATCCTCTTCAGTTGAACCAACTGATGGTGCTAGTCCATTGCAACAAGAACAAACACAAGGAGATGCTATAGCTCAAGCTGTGCATGAGTCTGATTTTCATTCTCAGTCTGCCTGTGGAAGGTGGAGCAGTTGTTGAAGATGTAGCAGAACCAGGTGATGTTACACAAGAACCACCTGAGTTCGAAAGTGGTCCTGGGTGTCCTAATAACCAAAATGAGACTTCAACAACCCCTGGAGGTACCATAGAGCTCACTGAACTTAGGGATGTTGTACCAGAATGTCGTGGAGCTGTAGTCTCTACTGAGTCTGAGCCTGGTGATGAGTCAAATGATGGAGAGTCATCTGAGCTGGAAAGACATGCTATGAAAGCTCTTGCTGATCTCAAGTGGAGAAAAGCAGTCATGGCAGAATATGAAGCCTTGAAGAAGAACAATACCTGGGAGCTTGTTGTTCTTCCAGAGGGCAGGAAATTGGTTGGATGCATGTGGATATTCAAGGTTAAACGCAACTCAGACGGTTCAATTGTCAGGTATAAAGTAAGACTGGTGGCAAAAGGCTTCTCTCAGGTACTAGGACAAGATTACCATGATACATTCAGTCATGTAGTCAAACAGTCTACAATCAATATAATCATGGCCTTAGCCGTGTCTAGAAGGTGGAAGCTACGCTAAATAGATGTAAATAATGTGTTTCTGAATGGGGAACTCAATGAAGATGTCTTCATGCAGTAGCCACCTAGATTCGAGCAACTTTCATCCAATGGTGAGTTACTTGTGTGCAGACTGCAACGAGCCTTATATGAACTGAAACAGGCTCCAAGGAACTGGTACTCAAAACTTAAACAGAGTTTGGTAGACATTAGTTTCAGTGGAACATCAGCAGATGCTTCCTTGTTTATCAGACATTAGGAAGGTGAATATATCTATGCTCTAGTATATGTGGACGATATAATATTGACTGGAAAATCTAGTGCAGAAGTTGATGAAGTAGTTCGAATGCTCAATCTGAAATTTTCCTTGAAAGACTTAAGAGAGTTGAATTATTTTTTAGGGATTGAAGTTCAACGCAGGGGTGATAGCTTGTTCTTAAACCAGAAGAAGTATATTATGGACTTACTTGCCAGGACTAAGATGACTCAATCTAAGGCAGCTTCAACTCCTATGCTCCCTACAGTTAGACTTACCATTGATGCTAGAAGTCCTTTAGAAGATGTTCAAAGGTACATGAGTGTTGTAGGTGCTTTGCTATACCTTAGCCACACTAGACCATGCATCTCTTTCAGTGTAAACCGAGTTGCACAATTCATGCAAGCACCTTGTGAAGTACATTGGAAAGTTTTCAATAGGATCCTTAGATACTTGAATGCTATTGTGGACTTTGGTTTAGAGTTTCGTGCATCCAACAATGGTCCTGAGCTTGTTGCCTTTGCATATGCAGACTGGAGAGGAAATTTAGATGATAGGCACTCGATTACAGGATATTGTGTGTTCCTTAACAATAGTCTGGTTGTTTGGAGCTCAAAAAAGCAGAAGTCTGTGTCTAGATCAACTACTAAAGCAGAGTATAGAAGTGCGGCAGATGTAGTTTCAGAGGTTACATGGATTAGTGCTTTGCTAACTGATATGAGAGTGAGACAAGTGGTGAAACTCGTGGTGTAGAATGACAATACTAGTATAATTGCCATGAGTGCTAACCATGTGTTTCATGCTAAATCGAAACATGTTGAGCTGAATATTCACTTTGTGAGAGAGAACTTAGCAGATGAAGGCTTGAAGATATGTTATGTTCCAGCCATTCATCAAACGGCTGATGGGTTAACCAAAGCGTTGCCTACAACCTACTTTCAGATGTTTAGACAAAAGTTAAGAATTGTGTTTTGGTCAAAAGTTAAAGAAGAAAATAGGGAAAATGTTAGCATGTATAATAATCTATAATAGATTTTAAAAATTAATCTATTGACTAGGCTATTAGAGTTGTTGGGTCAACTAGGAGGTTGTTGAGATATTATACTAATGCCCTATAAAAATAACAGGCTTCTAAATTTTTTAACCCAATTTTATTCTAATTAAGTGTATCAGTCAAAATCCCTAATTGAGCAGAAACGATAAACCAGAAGCTATCAGATAATATGTCAAATAATGGTGTATTAAAGGAAGCAAAGGTTCCTTTGATTGAAGATGGATCATCGTCCGGAGGATTTGGAGCCGAAAAAGAGTATCGAAATCAAGCTATTACGGAAAGGGTATGGGTTGAATCAAAGAAACTATGGCAGATAGTTGGCCCTGCAATCTTCAGCCGCCTCGCCTCCTACTCCATGCTGGTTATTACTCAAGCCTTTGCCGGCCACCTTGGGGATCTCGAGCTTGCTGCCATTTCCATTGCCTGTAATGTCATCGTCGGTTTCGACTTTGGCCTCATGGTACACATCCTTACTCTCAGGGATTTGAATTATAGTTGCGGCTGCGTTTTCAGTTACGTTTTCGGACCGCTTTCTAATGTTTGTTTCTGTTTTTGTTTAGTTGGGAATGGCGAGTGCTCTTGAAACGCTATGTGGCCAAGCGTTTGGAGCAAAGAAGTTCTACATGTTGGGAGTATATATGCAACGCTCGTGGATTGTTCTTTTCCTATGTTGTATATTGCTTTTGCCTTTATATCTCTTTGCTTCACCGGCGTTGAAGCTATTAGGACAACCCGAAGACGTGGCGGAACTGTCGGGGGTTGTGTCTATGTGGATGTTACCACTTCATTTCAGCTTTGCGTTTCAGTTTCCGCTGCAAAGGTTCTTGCAGAGTCAGCTGAAAAACATGGTGATTGCATGGGTTTCGCTGGTGGCTCTCCTGGTCCATGTGTTTGTGAGTTGGTTGTTTGTGTATAGGTTTCAGCTTGGGGTGATTGGAACCGCCGTGACAATGAACTTTTCATGGTGGGTTTTGGTTGTCGGACTGTTTGCCTACACCGCCTGCGGTGGCTGCCCTCTTACTTGGACCGGTTTCACCATGGAAGCGTTTTCTGGGCTTTGGGAATTCGCCAAACTGTCAGCTGCTTCTGGGGTTATGCTTTGGTAGGTACCAAATCAATTCAATGATTTTCCTTTGAAATCTGAATCATTTAATTACTTCCCTTTCTGGTTGCAAATCTAACAATTGAATTCATCAATCATCGTATGTTTCGAAAATCTACAGCCTGGAGAATTGGTACTATAGAGTACTAATTTTGATTACTGGACATCTCAAGAACGCCAAGATTGCCGTTGATGCTTTGTCCATATGGTATGAATTATGAATCTTGATCGTCTAAATACACAACAGGAATTTAAATTACAGTTACCATCGCATTTGCATATACCTCTATTTCCTGTCATAATAATTCTGGACAGTTACAATAGGGGACTACTATTTGAATCCCCGATATATATAGTACTACATATAATTTATTTTGAGTGATGAATTGTCATGAAATTACACTGAGTTGTCGGGGTTGGGACAATTTCTGCAGCATGGCAATAAATGGATTGGAGATGATGATCCCTTTTGCATTCTTTGTTGGAACCGGGTAAGACTCCTGAATTTCATTTTATGTCCACTCATTTTCCGGTGTCTCTGGGTCTAAAGTTGCTGACCAAGCAGTGGTTCTAACACATTCTGGCCTTAGCCATAAGGATGGCAACAAACTTTTACTATTATTTTTGTCTCTATGTTTTTGTTTGCATCAAATCGCTCTACTTCAGTACCAATCATGTTTTACAATCGAATGGTCAAGGTAATGCTATACTTCATCATGTTAATTTGTCCTAGTGTTTGATTTGGGTTTAACAGTAAAATTAAGGGTAGGCAGGCATAGAAGGCATTTATTAAAAAAGGACAAGAGAAATGAAAGTAAAGTAGATTCTTGTTGTCTCTTTCTTTATGATGTGCTCCCTTATATATCTTTTTCACATGTAGGACAAGAGAGTTGTCAAGAGTTACAATCCCTCGATGTAGGACAAGGCATTTATTGTCTCTCAGTCTGTTGCTCACCATGTTCCTCAACTCTATATTAATTGCTCCAACAAAAATGATTAATATGTGATGCATGCATGCAGAGTGAGGGTGGCAAATGAGCTTGGTGCTGGGAATGGAAAAGGAGCCAAGTTTGCAACCACAGTTGCAGTGGTGTCATCAGTTATAATCGGAATCATCTTCTGGTTGTTAATCATGATATTTCATGATAACATTGCTCTTATGTTCTCCACAAGCCAACCGGTTCTAGAAGCAGTCAGCAAACTCTCTCTTCTCTTAGCCTTCACCATTTTGCTCAACAGTGTCCAACCAGTCTTATCCGGTAATAATTCGATTTTTTCGAGTCGTGTCGAGTTTTACCCACTCTTACTTGATGATAAACCTTAATTCAAACCAATTTGTGGTTTAGGAGTGGCAGTGGGATCTGGATGGCAATCCTACGTGGCTTACATAAATCTGGGTTGCTACTATCTCATAGGTGTTCCACTTGGATTCTTGATGGGATGGGGCTTCAACCTAGGTGTCATGGTAATGATTTTGATCATTTCAAGGTTTTGTTTTAGATACATATGAGCCTCTTTGGTTAGATAATGATATTGAAAACAAATGGTGAATTGAAATGCATCAAAAATTATTTGTTGGGCTAGGGTCGTTGTTATAGTATCAAGAGAAGTCATCAACACTGCATGTTAACACTGCACGACGACTTTGATATAATGTTAGTGTTTGGTTACATGCTTAAGTGGAACTCCATTGGTTACTATAACTTTATCCCTAGACGATCAAATAATATTATTTGAGCAATTATCCCCGGTACATATGAAACCAAAGCAGTAAACTCAAATAGGCTGAAATGTGAACGTTTGGTAGGGAATTTGGGCTGGAATGATCTTCGGAGGGACAGCAGTTCAGACAGTAATACTGGCTATTATTACCATGCGGTGTGATTGGGACAAAGAGGTTCGACCTATCTTTTTATCTTGTCTTGGTTACTTAGGTTTTGATTCTCTGCAATTTAATGGCATCTGAATCTTTGTTTTGTTGGGGGATTTACAGGCTGAGAAAGCAAGCTTGCACGTGAACAAGTGGTCAGTGACGATGTAATCATTACAAGCTCTTGTCTTGTCTTTGTTTGTAAGTTTATGTTTTCATTACAAGTGGTCAGTGACGATGTAATCATTACAAGCTCTTGTCTTGTCTTTGTTTGTAAGTTTATGTTTTCCTACTGTGACAACCTTCTTTGTAATTCTATTTCGTTTTCGAATGAAAATGTAAAAATATGTATAGGAGAACTCGTTGCTTCTACTTTGATTTTATTCTTGAAAAAATAAATTTACCCTTTTCATGCAAACAGCCTTATTACCTAAGAAGTTTTGTAATAAAATTGAACGATTCATTAGACAATCAACTGTTGGGGACCACGTGAAGGCAACAAATTTAAATCTCATCTTCCTCACAATCAACTGTCTATTTATGACGAGCAGTTCTGCTGTGAGGCGGTTAATATACGACGTGATTAGGGATGTGCATTTCACTCGGGTCCGAGTAGACCTGGCAAACTTGACCCGAGACCCGAAAACCGAACGGATTTATCCGAACCGAACCCGAAACCGAACCGAACATGCTTACCCGAAATTTGACCCGAAACCGAAACCGAACCGAAAATGAACTGATTTTTAGTTGAACCAAAATGGACCCGAACCGATAGACCCGAACCGAATGGAACCGAACCGAATGAAACCGAACCGAATGGACCCGAACCGAAGACAACCCGAAATAAATAAAAGATATTAATAGAAATAAAAAAAGATGAGATATGAACAATCGCACAACTCACCAAAAAGTTAAATATATTGGCTTTATAAAGCCATATAAAGGGTGTAAAAAAACTGACCAACCTAAAAACTTGATTAAAACCGACCGATCTCCCATCAACCAGAAATTGACCCGAACCGATCCGAACCGAACAGAACCGAAAATCAACTGAACCGAAAATCAACCGACCCGAAAATCAACCGAACAATAGAACCGAACTGGAACCGAACCGAACCGAACCGAACCCGAACCGAACCGAATCTGAACCGAATGATATCAGACCCGAAATAACCGAAACCGAAATGACCCGAACCGAACCCGAACCGATTGACCCGTTTGCCACCTCTAGGTCCGACGGGTTCCGACCCGATCCGGCCTGATCGGGTCAGGTAATTTTATAAAAAAATCGGGTTCAAGTCGGGTTGGGTTTTTGTGTAGTGTGAGGTTGGGTCGGGTTCGGGTTTTAGGGTGAAAAAATTCGACCCGACCCGACCCAGGACTAATAGTGTAATTTTCCCCTAAATTTTTTGGGGATATTTGTAATAATACCCACTCCTTATATATTTTTTTATAATTAGGTCCTTAAAATTAATTTTTTATTTACAATTTATCCTTAAATTTATTATTTTTTATAATTATGCCTCTTAAAATTATTTTTTTACAATTAGGTCCCTAAAATTAATTTTTTTTTCTATAGGTCGGGTCGGGGTTGGATTTAGAATATTTATTTTCGGGTCGGGTCGGGTTGGATTTTCTAAAGAATTGGATCGGGTTCGGTTTTAGGAATATTAGTTTTGGGTCGGGTTCGGGTGGGCCAAAAACCCGACCCGACCCGACCTGTGCCCATCCCTAGGTGTGATCGGTTAAATAGGTGACCGGTTAAACATAACAAAATAAGTAAAATTATCTATTTTGTTTATAAGAGTATCAACATATCCGGTAAATTACTTATTTTAAGCTGATGGGGCCTTGGAAAGTATCTATACTTTTTGAGTAAATTACTTATTTTGTTAATACTTTTGAGTAAATTACTTATTTTGTTGATATTTTCGAAAGTATCTATACTTTTTTAAAAGTATCATCATTGTAAGAGGATGATATCATCATTGTCTCATCTTCATTATCTTCATCCCTTTTTCCTTCATCTCTCCTTGAAAGCTCAAAATTAAAGGTGGAGTCTTTATATTTTTAAGTGGAAATGATCTATCTATCAAGGTAAGAATGGTTGGTTTTGGTGGAGGTTAGAACTAGGTGGTTGATGGGGGTTGAAGAGAAAGAAAGAGAATGAAGGATTTGACTTCATTTTTTGTTATAGAATTCTTCCTTTTGCATATACTAAGTTTCCAACAACGTTGTAATTTGATTTACAATATTTTCTTGAAGTAAAAAATCAAGGAGCAAGTGAAGAAAAAAGTTTGAAGCTTGGGCTAAGAGCTTCATTCTCAGTTGTAGAAGTAAGATTAGTACACTACTAACTTCTTTATGTTCTTGGAAATTATAAATTTGATTGCCTTGTTGCTTGGTTGATATTTTTGGTTGCTTGAATGCTTGAGACCTCTTTAATGGCTAATCCTAAGATTGGTGTTAATATTGCTTAAAATGGTAGTAAACCACCTTAAACACTCTCATAAGACGTATAATCAAGTTTGGAGGCTAATGGTTGTGTTTTGGGGCTTGTGAAGTGATTTCCCGAGCCTATAAAGCCATTTATGGGCTTCGGTATCGGTACATGGGGAGGTGGTACCGATACCTTAGTGTTCTCAGTTTAAAGACCATTGTTTCATTGGATGAACTGAGAGAGGAGTACCCGTACGATGTTCAACCTGTACCGGTACGCCATGCAGGCCAGTATCGGTACGAATCGACTCGTATCGGTACATTAAGACTTTGGGAAATTCTAGTAAGCCCGGATCGTATCGGTACACATGTATGTACCGATACCTCTAAGGGTACCGTACTGGTACGTGAGGACAAGTACCGGTACCCATTGAGTAATCTGCCCAAAAATATCGACTTTCGCTCAAAAGGCTGAGAAATTATATTGTTCAATTCAATGGACCCCTAATGACCTAAAATGAGTTGTAAAACTAAGAAAATGGGAAATATTCTTGTAATCGAGCATAAAACTTAAGAACTCGGTAAAAGTCTTGTGTGACTATATGTTGGTAAATACCATAGGATGGTATGGTTATGTGATGTTGTAATGTGCTATGTGACCACTTGTTTGGTGGGATCCGTGTACCCAATGAGAAAGAGTGTGTTGTAACACCATGGCTAAATATTTGCCGAATGTAAGTTTCCGAAGCTATGTGGCACCGAGTCTCATTCGAGGATGCTCAACGAGAGATTCCAAGTATGGGTGTACGTTCATGAAGTTATGTGGCACTGAGCCTCACCCAAAGAGTGTACTTTCTCGAAGCTGTTTGGAACCAGTCCTCACTCCAGGTTTATTTGGCATTGATGCATATGTGTTATGTGTATTTCTATGTGTTTAGGCAGCTAGAGGTAGCGCCAATATTTCCATATTGTCATGATATCATCTTTAGCTACATGTTCATATTTATGATTTGCATGAAACATAGTTGAGTGGAAGTGTATCCATTGTGTAACACCCGGGTTTGGGGGCCGGGAGAAAATAATATTTTAATATTATTTTGGGTTCAGTTTCATAATTTAAAATAATCTTTTGGGCCTTGGGTTTCAAAAACAAATATTTTTGTGTTGGACTAAAATGAATGAAATACAAATTGAAGAGACTTTAAAGAAAATGGGAATAGCCATCATTAATGGCAAACTTGTAAATAATACAAGTTTCAATTTTAAATCCTCTTTTATCAACATTTCACTATTCATTCTCTTCTCCAAATCAAAACTAACGTGAAGTAGAGCTCTCTCATCCCCTCCACTATTCCATCACATTGCTTCTCCATTTCAACTCGTTTTTGAAAGGTAATGTCATTTTTGACTTGTCCTCAACCTCCTCTCTTTAAAAGTACAAATAGTTTTTATTTTCATTAAGGTTTTGGAAATGGAGTTTTTAGAGATTTTGATTTAAAAATGATAACTTTATGTTGTTAAACTTAATATTTCGATTTAATGTTGTTAGTTATGAAGTCTATGAGTCAAATGATGCAACATATATGAAATTTACTTGGTTTTGAGCACATTCCCGAATTTGGGTTTAAAGGGGGGTTTTTGAAGGGTTTTGGTTGAGTTTTGGGGGTTGTTTTAGGTTGGAATTGGTAGGCTAATGTTAGTGCTTTGGTTGGGGGTTGCTTTGGGATCATTTGGGGGTACAAAAGGTGTTGGAAATATGAGTTTTGATCAAGGGTATTGGGCTGCACGAGTTTGGTAAATTTGGGGTTTGTTCATTACTTGAAATGTTGAGTTTGATGTTTGGATTATATTCCGGGTTAACTACTTTGATGCTTGGGCTGATTGAAAGTTTTTTGGTTTGTGTTGAGGTTGTTTAGAGGCGAAAACTAGTGTTGGTGAAGCATCGGGAGTGAATCCAGAAGCTTGAAGGCGGTTGCTTGCTTGGTATTTGAGCTTGAAAGTGAAGATGAGTGGTTAATGTTTTTAAATTGGTTTTTGTAACACCCCAAATTTTGCCCAATTTAAAAATCCTCAATTTTGAAATCCCTAAATTGGTAATCCTAGAATTTGGGAATTTTTTTTTAGAAACCCTAATTTTAATTTAAGGATTTAATTGGAATTAAATCTAATTTTAGTGACTAAATGATAGGAATTGAAACTTTGGTGATCGTTCTGTAATGCGGGTAAAAGTCAGGACCCTTGTTTTGTGATTAACCCACTCGTTAGGGTAAATGTTAAATCCTAAAAGTTTATTCAGCTTCTAATTTGAAACTGGTCAGCCGCTCCCCCTCACCTCTCTCTCTCAAAATAACGTCTCCCCTTTCACGCGTCTCCGGCGAAGCTCATAATAAGCCTATTTTGTTGTTCGTTCGTCGATCGAAGACCATCGGTGTGCTCGGGATCCTTTCGCGATCAAAACCCACCCAACAGTTTTCCCTCGTTGTCAGTCGTTCGCCTAGAAATGTTGCGAGACCTTTCGGTTTCCTTGCACTGCCGTCGGCTCTGCTTCTCTTTTTCAGATTCGGATTTGAATTGTGCTTTGAGTTGCCGATGAGCCGTTGTCTCGATTTAGATCTGCCGCCATTGTCCTTGATGTCGCTGTTGCTCTTTTCGTATTCGTGCCGTCGTTTGTCGTCACCGTTCAAGTTTGGGTAAGCCTCGCTAGTTTTCGTTTAGTTCATGCGTTGTTGGTTGTGGATTCCTTTGTTTTTCTGTTTATTTCTGATCGGAAACATTCGTTTTGCTCATCGGAATATATGTTCTTTTGCAAACTGTCGTCGTCGCGTCATCTCCGACGAGTTTGCGTAGCCGCGTCTCTGTTCGTCGGATTGGTGAGTCGCTGCCTTCCTTGTTGATAAGGGTTGCGCCGCCGTTCTCGTTTGGATCCGCCACCGTCGTTGTTTGGTCGTGCCGCCGCTGCCGTCGTTTTGTATTCGCGCCGCCGCCGTGGTTTTGTGCTGCCGCCGCCTTTGGTTGCTGGAAACCCTAGTCCCCACATCTGATGCTAGGTTTAGGAGAGGTGGGTTGTATGTGTTGTGATGTTGGGTTGGGTGATGTTGGTTGAGCCCAACCGTGGGGTTTTTTGTGTGGGTTGTGGGCTGTGTGAGTTTGGGGGGTGTAGTTTGGGTATGGTCTTCGGCCCGTGAGTTGTCTGTGTGCATGGCTGGGTTTGAACCATATTATGAGGCCCGGATTGTGTGTGTGTTTAAGTGTTAGACCAAATTGAATTTTTTGAATCGTTGTCTATGAACCGAACCGGATAAGTAATTGAACCTGACCATACCTTGACCATTTGACCGACCCAACTGTTGACCGGATGTGGCTTGTTGACCCTTTGACCGTTGACCTATTTGACTAGAGTTGACCATTAACCTTGGACCGTCGACCCGTTGACTTTGACCGTCAAAGTTGACTTTGACCAGTTTAACCTTGACTTTGACTTTGACCAGAGTTGACGTTTTTGGGAAACGTTCTTCTTGACCTTTTTCGACGTCCTGAGTCCGTATTCGCTGCCCGTTTTATCAAATTCAAATCTGAAAGCTCCGTTCTGCTAATTTCAGTAAATTATTCATAAAATCTGATAAGTTATGAATTTCATAATCTGATTCGGAATATTCTTGTGTTCAGGTGATAACGTCTTCGATGTCGACGAGTTACCCCCGGTTGTTCAGATCGATCGTGCACGTTCTTCGAGATCTTTACGTGAGTATATCTTCAGTTCAGTTTTTAGTGTTTTAGTCGGTGGCTTAGTGTTAGTAATAAATACTAATATAGTATTCATACCTTCGTAGGTCCTGATTCAACTAGATCTGAGCGTGAGATGCGCTTTTCTCGGCATTAGAGCTTATGTTGCTTAAGGTGTGTCTCTTCTTGTTTTATAAACTTATGTGTTTCTTTCTGTGCTATAAATTTTATGTGCTTTTCTGGTATTAATATAAGTAAATGTTTTGTACATTTTGTGTGCATACTCTGTTGTGATTGGGTGAATGTTTTCAGACATCATGCATAACATGTCATACTGTGATTTAAGTGAAATATCGGATTTTCAGAACTATAAAATTTATAGTATTGTGCAACTTGAGTTTTCATAATTCAAGTTTCGGATCAGACTCAGATTTTAAAATCTGCATCATATCATTGTGGGTATATGGATTGAGATTTGTTCGGGGAAGTTCAGTGGTTTCAACCTTCGGGTTGAATTCCGCTTCGGATTAGTGGTTTCATCCTTCGGGTTGAATTCCGCTTCGGATCAGTGGTTCCACCCTTCGGGCTGAGTTCCACTTCGGATGGTGACATGGAGAAAGTAGGTTCTGGGGAACCTTACTTTTCGGTGTATCGGAGATGGGTACTATGATTCATGTGCATCAGACATCATATCATCATGATTCAGTTTTATTGTGTTTTCAGAAAAGTATTTATCAGAAAATAAAATATTGTTTTGTTTTCGTTGCACTTTAGAGACACACTAAGCTCTTTAGCTTACACCCTTTAGTTTTTACTTTTCAGATATCTCAGACTTTTTAGGCGATCGGTACTTGGAGCATCTCTTGTTTTTTCAGATAAATTATTATTCAGTACGAACCTTTCTGTTACCTCAAAATTATTATTTTAATATATTTTTGGATATTTGTGTAATATGGACATTGGAACTGTTTTTAATTTGGGTTTTATTAAATGCATGCATCTATGAAGTTACTTTCGGATTTTTAATTAATTATCGGAACATCGTTCAAAAGATTGAGTTTTATTTTAATCGGAATATTTGTTGAGTTTTACTTATTTGACCGATTCTTTTGAATTACAAAATATTTTAACCTAAATTGTTTCTTGAGGGACAAGTTTCCAATCGATGCTTCCTAGATTCGACCCATTTCTTCTGGTCTGGGTTTAGGGGGTTATATTTAGTGGTATCAGAGCCTAGGTTCAACCCTCGGACTGTGAGGCTTACAAAAATTGTTTTTAAAATGTTTTCGACTTCTGCATGCATTTAAAATATTTTGGGATAAATGAGCATTTTCTGAAGAAAAAAATACTATTGTATTCTGTGATTTTGACTTCAACGTTTTCAATGTGTTTTAAATCTGAGACTCCAGTATCGATTCTAACTCTAGGTTATTAGCTTCTGGTATATAGTTCATGTTGCCACCGTGTAGGAGTCTTAATCTATCGTTTGTTCGAGGTCGTGACCAAGGTCGTACTACTGCTTCTGGTAGTGATCACCCGCCTTCTGTTGGGCAAGCATAAATTCAGAAAAGTTACATGTTGATGAGAACCATTCGTTAGGAGGATATCAGATCGGAAATGATAACTCACTTGATATTGAGAACACTGATCGATATAGCGAAGTGTTAAGATTACTTTATGAATTTGAAACAGAATAACAAGTTAGTAAATGACTATGAGATAGATTTTTGGAAGTTGGCCAAGTATGCTCCTAAGTTAGTTGTGACTGAGAAAGATAAGTGTGATTTTTTTTGAACTTCGTCTACCGATTCAAAGAGATGTTGCAACACACCGTGATAAAGTGTTCAGGGTGATGGTTGATTGAGCTAAAACTGCAGAGAGAATTCTTGCACTATTGAAAAAAAAGGAACATAATTCTGACCAAGTCGTGAAGCAACCTAAAATATCTGTTCAGCCTAGTTTTGTCAACTCGTTTGGAAGGATGCCTGGAGATGTGTCTGTCCCTCTTAAGTTATTAGAATGTAAGACCCGCAATATCGACAATTCCGTCTGACAGTCATGGTAGTTCAAAAGTTCGTCGGCCTATTTTTGTATGTGGTTTTTGCAATAAAAAGCGTAACGGAGAGTGCAGATTGATAAATAGAACGTGTTTCAGATGTGGTTCTCAGGATCACTACTTAAAAAAAATTGTCCACGTTCAGCTACTGGTTCATCCGTTCAGATTCAGAGTCATGCATCAGTTTAAACACCTCACCGAGGTAGAGGACAATTTAGGTAAGATGCTTCAGGTACTTCTAGTAAAGGTAGACATGCTCCGGGTGGTGGAGCAGCTAGATCCGAGATTAGACATCCAAGTTCTGTACATCCAATCGGAGTTCGTGTTGGATACGATGGTATACATGTTGACATTGAAGGTACATCTTAATATGTTTTGGTTCCATTTTCAGTTCTATGTTTCAGTAATTTCGGTTATAATATATCATGAATTCAGAATGAGAAAGTATATGTGTGTTTTAGTTGGTTTGGAGGTCCGTTGTTAAATCTGAAAATTTCGAGGATGAAATTTCTTTTAAGGGAGGGAGAGTTGTAACACCCCAAATTTTGCCCAATTTAAAAATCCTCAATTTTGAAATCCCTAAATTGGTAATCCTAGAATTTGGGAATTTTGTTTCCGAAACCCTAATTTTAATTTAAGGATTTAATTGGAATTAAATCTAATTTGAGTGACTAAATGATAGGAATTGAAACTTTGGTGATCGTTCTGTAATGCGGGTAAAAGTCAGGACCCTTGTTTTGTGATTAACCCACTCGTTAGGGTAAATGTTAAATCCTAAAAGTTTATTCAGCTTCTAATTTGAAACTGGTCAGCCGCTCCCCCTCACCTCTCTCTCTCAAAATAACGTCTCCCCTTTCACCCGTCTCCGGCGAAGCTCCGATTAAGCCTATTTTGTTGTTCGTTTGTCGATCGAAGACCATCGGTGTGCTCGGGATCCTTTCGCGATCAAAACCCACCCAACAGTTTTCCCTCGTTGTCAGTCGTTCGCCTAGAAATGTTGCGAGACCTTTCGGTTTCCTTGCACTGCCGTCGGCTCTGCTTCTCTTTTTCAGATTCGGAGTTGAGTTGTGCTTTGAGTTGCCGATGAGCCGTTGTCTCGATTTAGATCTGCTGCCACCGTCCTTGATGTCGCTGTTGCTCTTTTCGTATTCGTGCCGTCGTTTGTCGTCACCGTTCAAGTTTGGGTAAGCCTCGCTAGTTTTCGTTTAGTTCATGCGTTGTTGGTTGTGGATTCCTTTGTTTTTCCGTTTATTTCTGATCGGAAACATTCGTTTTGCTCATCGGAATATATGTTCTTTTGCAAACTGTCGTCGTCGCGTCATCTCCGACGAGTTTGCGTAGCCGCGTCTCTGTTCGTCTGATTGGTGAGCCGCTGCCTTCCTTGTTGATAAGGGTTGCGCCGCTGTTCTCGTTTGGATCCGCCACCGTCGTTGTTTGGTCGTGTCGCCGCTGTCGTCGTTTTGTATTCGCGCCGCCGCCGTGGTTTTGTGCTGCCGCCGCCTTTGGTTGCTGGAAACCCTAGTCCCCACATCTGATGCTAGGTTTAGGAGAGGTGGGTTGTGTGTGTTGTGATGTTGGGTTGGGTGATGTTGGTTGAGCCCAACCGTGGGGTTTTTGTGTGGGTTGTGGGCTGTGTGAGTGTGGGGGGTGTAGTTTGGGTATGATGTTCGGCCCGTGAGTTGTCTGTGTGCATGGCTGGGTTTGAACCATATTATGAGGCCCGGATTGTGTGTGTGTTTAAGTGTTAGACCAAATTGAATTTTTTGAATCGTTGTCTATGAACCGAACCGGATAAGTAATTGAACCTGACCATACCTTGACAATTTGACCGACCCAACAGTTGACCGGATGTGGCTTGTTGACCCTTTGACCGTTGACCTATTTGACCAGAGTTGACCATTAACCTTGGACCGTCGACCCGTTGACTTTGACCGTCAGAGTTAACTTTGACTAGTTTAACCTTGACTTTGACTTTGACCAGAGTTGACTTTTTCGGGAAACGTTCTTCTTGACCTTTTTCGACGTCCTGAGTCCGTATCCGCTGCCCGTTTTATCAAATTCAAATCTGAAAGCTCCGTTCTGCTAATTTCAGTAAATTATTCATAAAATCTGATAAGTTGTGAATTTCATAATCTGATTCGGAATATTCTTGTGTTTAGGTGATAACGTCTTCGATGTCGACGAGTTACCCCCGGTTGTTCAGATCGATCGTGCACGTTCTTCGAGATCTTTACGTGAGTATATCTTCAGTTCAGTTTTCAGTGTTTTAGTCGGTGGCTTAGTGTTAGTAATAAATACTAATATAGTATTCATACCTTCGTAGGTCCTGATTCAACTAGATCTGAGCTTGAGATGCGCTTTTCTCGGCATTAGAGCTTATGTTGCTTAAGGTGTGTCTCTTCTTGTTTTATAAACTTATGTGTTTCTATCTGTGCTATAAATTTTATGTGCTTTTCTGGTATTAATATAAGTAAATGTTTTGTACATTTTGTGTGCATACTCTGTTGTGATTGGGTGAATGTTTTCAGACAGCATGCATAACATGTCATACTGTGATTTAAGTGAAATATCGGATTTTCAGAACTATAAAATTTATAGTATTGTGCAACTTGAGTTTTCATAATTCAAGTTTCGGATCAGACTCAGATTTTAAAATCTGCATCATATCATTGTGGGTATATGGATTGAGATTTGTTCGGGGAAGTTCAGTGGTTTCAACCTTCGGGTTGAATTTCGCTTCAGATTAGTGGTTTCAACCTTCGGGTTGAATTCCGCTTCGGATTAGTGGTTTCATCATTCGGGTTGAATTCCGCTTCGGATCAGTGGTTCCACCCTTCGGGCTGAGTTCCACTTCGGATGGTGACATGGAGAAAGTAGGTTCTGGGGAACCTTACTTTTCGGTGTATCGGAGATGGGTACTATGATTCATGTGCATCAGACATCATATCATCATGATTCAGTTTTATTGTGTTTTCAGAAAAGTATTTATCAGAAATTAAAATATTGTTTTGTTTTCGTTGCACTTTAGAGACACACTAAGCTCTTTAGCTTACACCCTTTAGTTTTTACTTTTCAGATATCTCAGACTTTTTAGGCGATCGGTACTTGAGCATCTCTTGTTTTTTCAGATAAATTATTATTCAGTACGAACCTTTCTGTTACCTCAAAATTATTATTTTAATATATTTTTGGATATTTGTGTAATATGGACATTGGAACTGTTTTTAATTTGGGTTTTATTAAATGCATGCATCTATGAAGTTACTTTCGGACTTTTAATTAATTATCGGAACATCGTTCAAAAGATTGAGTTTTATTTTAATCGGAATATTTGTTGAGTTTTACTTATTTGATCGATTCTTTTGAATTACAAAATATTTTAACCTAAATTGTTTCTTGAGGGACAAGTTTCCAATCAATACTTCCTAGATCCGACCCATTTCTTCTGGTCTGGGTTTAGGGGGTTACAGTTTTTAAGTGGTTGGTTCAAGCATGTGGACTAGGTTGGGCTTGGTAGACCTACCTAGAGTTAGAGTTAGGGTGGTAGCCTAATCCTTAGCTTTAGTTAGAGACCTTGGTTGAACTCTTTAATTGATGTTATGCCTTATGATGATTGTGTATAATGCGATATACATGTATGTTGAGGCATGGATTATTGCATTGTTATATGCATGCTGATGACAACTATAATGTGGATATACGTATGATGTGATAATTGGTTGGATGATATACATGTAGTGTTGGCTTGTGAAATGAGGTTATGAGGTGGTTGCATAATTTTGAGGATCATGGTGAGTACGTGCTAAGCACGGAAATTATATTGAAACTGATGTGGTGAAAGGTTGTGGATTTTATTTAATATTGGCACTAGTATGCTTGGGTACAATGATCGATCATTAGGATGAGTGTGCACACGAGAGTCAAAACGCGCGTGGCCTTGGTGGCGTTAAGGCACCAAGGAGGAGTACGGGTACGCCCGGAAATATTTATATTAGTCGATGATGAGTGGAGTCCCATCGACAGAGCGTAAGGATGAGTGGAATCCCCTCCGCGAGAACCAATGATGAGTGTAATCTCACCGCAGGTAATGGTTATGTTGGAAATGCGTTCCAACATGTTATCCGCGTATTCGAGTCATAGCTAGGTGCCAATATGAGGTTATATATATATAGGGTAATCTTCAGTCTTGGTCACTTTTGTTTTGAGTTTGTTCTATTTTGGTCACCCGAATTCAAAAAAGACTAGTCTGGTCACTTACGTTCGAAACCGTTTCTGTTTTGGTCATTGGACCGTTAACCTCCGTTAATTAAAAATAATAATTTCTAATTTGACCTACAAACTTTCAAAACTTCATTTTTTACCATCTTCCCCAAAACTCAATGAACTTCCCCAAAACTACATATGGTTCTATGCGTTGTGCCAGTGACCAAAATTCAATATTAAAATCCTAACGTAATGACTGTAATTAAAGAAATCTGGACCAATAAAATATGTTGAAGCGTAGAAAGCAGAGCAATACCGAGATGTCTACAACCCATACTCCAACACAGCTTTGATTATACGAGCAACCAAAAAGCTTTCCTTCATGAACATTAAGATCTGACAATGTAGACCATCCCACATCGACACCATCATGACATCTTATTGGTTCCCATGAGAAAACCTAGAAGTTGCAAAGGAAAATGAAGTACAAACTGAAATAGGCATGGGAAATTCCTGACTAAATGATTCAAGACAAACGAAAGTCGAACCTATAAAACTTCACCTTCAGATTTTCATGCAATCCACAGAGTACAGTTCCTTCATTAGGATTGAAGGTCAAGCAACGGACTCCTATGGTCTAAAGTAGAAAGAAAACTTCATGTATATATTTCTCCATAAAAAAAGATAAAAAGATCCTAGATCTGAACATGAAGAGAAGATCTTCTGATCTCAACATTAATGTCTAACTCAACTAGAAAAATTAATAACATCACCAAAGACCAATGAAAGTACCTCGGGCCCATCTCAACCAATAAGCTCAAAGGTTTCAAGGTCCCAAAACTTAACAGTACGATCAGCTGAACCTGTGAAACCAAGAGGATATAAGATCAGAACGCACAAGATGGATTTACAACTTCCATGGATAACATAATAGATCTTGCGATAAGAATTAAGTTTTTGGACAAAATCGCTGAAGTCAATGAGCAATATCCAACATCTATTTTAATAGAAGTTCATAACCAACATGTAGCCAGTAGAAACTCATGAGGGTGAAAATCTAAGTATTGGATTTGACCTTCATGATCCTTGAACTGATGCAACAATTTTCCATCAGTTAAATCCCAAACCTATTGATATACAGAACATGAAAAAGATCATTGTAAAAGTTATCCAGAATCAAGTTCGAAAAATATCATGTGTGTACATACTGCCTATACATATGCATTAACATCTGTTTATATAGTATATACATTTTATCAAATGGCACTGACAGTAAGCAACTTATATGCCAGACGACAATTATACCATTTAAAACAACAAAATGGCCTGCAAATATGAAATCCTAAAAGCAGTACACCAAAGAACTGCATGTATGGGTCCATTTCTGGCCATTTAACAGTAAACAAGGGTACTAGTTCAATGAAAGCCAAGTTTCTAAAGTTGTCTGACTCAGTGAATCAAAAACTATATGGAATGAAACAAGGTATGTTAGGTTGTCTAGCAGGCAGCAGCCTCAGCTTCGCATAGCCTCACTCTAAACTCCACAATCACAATTTTGTTCTTGAGAGTGAGAAATAAGACCATGGCAATGAGATAGACCGCCAAAAGAAATGAAAACCCTTCCATGTTTGTTCACACTAACATGGCCATAGAAAGAAAAAAGAATACAGAAGGAGTAAACAAATGACCATATTGGTACAAAATGCAACTCCAACCTTCACAATGTTGTCCTTACCACCAGATACAACCCATCGACCGTCTGGTTTAAATTGATCACATTGACTCCTTGAGTATGGCTCTTGTAAGTGTGGATACACCCTTTCTTTCAGATATTCCATATCTTTAAATTTTTATCAAGAGAACTAGATGCAAAGAACTCGCCAAAGGGGTGAAAATCAACAAAAATGCAATTGGATCTATGACCGGTCAAGGTCCGAACAACTAGAAAAGAAAATCAATGCAACAAAGTTAAGACCGAAATTTAGCATACAACATGAATATTTTCGAAGAAATAAAAAAGTTTATGAATTAGACAATCATACTTTTTGCCTCCTCCAAATCTCAAAGCTTGATGGTACCAGTTGCAGCACCTGCAGCTACCAGAACTTCTAAAGAATCAAAGCTCACTGAATCTATTCCACTTGTGTGTCCCGATAAACTCTGATAGATGATTCAAACAAAAAATTAATAGAAGAAAGAATTCATCGACCGCCAAAATGATTTTTTGTCAGAGGTAGAATAGTTTAATCCCTTTTTTATTTTAGGAAGATGGTGAAAAATGAAGTTTTGAAAGTTTGGGGGTCAAATTAGAAATTATTATTTTTAGTTAACGGAGGTTAACGGTCCAGTGACTAAAACAGAAACGGTTTCGAACGTAAGTGACCCGAATAGTCTTTTTTGAATTCGAGTGACAAAAATAGAACAAACCCAAAACAGAAGTGACCACGAGTGAAGATTACCCATATATATATATGCCTATATGATGTGAAATGTGATTTTCTAAAATGAATCGACATATGATGTGGTTAATACCTCGAGTTATGTATCATTGTATGTGGAGCTTATGAGTTGTTGAGCATGGCACAATGTTGAATACATGTTCATGCATCATGATAATTTTGGCTCTTGCGGATCGGAGGTAAGATCATGCATTTAATCTTGGTTGTAGCTTGTGCTTGGACCCTGCATTGTCAAAGGTTTGTTTTATGAGCTTACCCTCACTAAGCTTTTATGCTTACGCTCCTTTTTGTCCGGCAATGCAGATAGTAGCTTGTGGGTGGCAAAGGCAAGGAAAGGTCTCCAAGTGTCGCTTTTGGTAGCTCAAGTATGAACTTTAAATTGAAAGATTGTAATAGTAAAGCAATGGGATAGATGTCGTTGTTTGAGCCTTTGAAGTATGTTATGTTGGTTGTTAGGAGCATGCTAGAATCCTTCCATATGTTGTATTGATTTGGCTTTTGGGTTGTATGCCTTGCTTGTGAACCATGTTGGATTTGCTTATCTTAATTTGTCTAAGTGTTGGTCTTGTTGAAGTTTGATGCCCATTTTAAATGCCATGTTGGATGCCTCATCTCATGCCTTGTATGATTTGCATATGTTTCGCCATAGGATCCATGCCTCCAATTCATATTTGTAAATGTTGAGTGCTTTATGGGGTCGTTTAGGGCCTTTAGAGTTGTTGAGAAATGTTTAAATCTAGTTTTTGAAGGTTACAGACAGCCAGTGTTTCGAAACGGGCTGAGCCGTTTCGGAACGGGTAAGGCTTCAGGGACCCCGTATCGGAACACGTTTCGATACGGTTGGGCCACTGTGAACCCCTGTTCTGGAACGAGTATCAAAACACTTTGGCTACTGGAAATCTGAGAAATTGCCGAGATGAAAGCGTTTCGAAACGGGTCTAAGGGTTTCAAAACAGTCAATATCTCGTTAACCACGAGAAGTTGACCGTTGAGGGTGTTTCGGAATGGTTGACCTCCGTTCCGATACGACCTTCTCGTGTGGGCTTGAGGCAATTGACCAGGTCAAGGCGTTTCGATACGCCTCAATGGTGTTTCGAAGCAGCCTGCCTAATGGATTAAAATTGGACTGTTTATTTGTCGGGTTTGAGTTCTGTTGCGTGTCTTTCTCGAATTATTCCGCTGTGGTGATCATATAGGATTTAAATGTGTCTTTAGAGAAGAGTAAATTTTAAAAGGAATTTTTAGGGTTGCTAACCCAGGAGGAACTTTAACGGGTTTCGCTTTGGTTTTCCCCGTGTGGCCCACTCGGACCGGTCATCCGGCCAGACCGGGACGAAGGGGTTACACATGAGCTTCGTTAGCTCATGGTTTGAAATAGTTGTTCCCGTTCCCAGGTTAGTAGGTTGACGTGCATCGTTGGAGCATCATCGGAGTAGGACTTCATCATCGACTTGTGTCCGAGTACAATACTTTGATTTTATTGGGCTATGTATTCGTAAGACCCTATGTTGTATTTCAACTATTATTTTAGATTTTAAATCATGAGTCAAATGTTTAATCATGTATTTTTTAAATGGAGCTCACATGTAACGTTTTTAAAGGTTTATCTACTTTGAGATATTTGAACTTAATGGATTTTATGGAATAGATGTGATTTGGGCTAAACTAGGTTGAAAGTTTTATGATAATGGGTTGGGCTTGAGGCCTAAATGTCACATTCGGGTCGAGGGTGTTACAAAACGAAATTGAAATAAACAGAAATTAAAAGGCACAACTCAAATAAAATAGCAAGCAATAATGATTAAATCGCGAGAAATTAAAATACGACTAAAATTAAATAAAGCAATATTAAATAGGGACTGAAAATAAAGAAATGTAAAAGAATGAGGGCGTCTACATAAATAACACAAAAACCATAACGAGTTGATCCAATTTTTTTGAACAATTTCTAGCTAGGGGAGGGGAAATTTGCTCCTATTGAATTTCGAACCCACAACCTAAAGAAAAAAGAAGGATGTTAATTGAGATTTTTAACCACTTGCTCTAGAGATTGCTGACAACAAATCCAAATATTATTAACAAATTGGTCCATTTTTTTCAAAACTAATATGAATCAGTATTATTATATATGAACTAAAATCTTCATGAATCCATATTTGACAAAATTATCATTTTACTACTAATACTTTGAGATCTTTGAGATTTAGTTCAGATTCTTGAAACTTGACTTTTCTTCACTATAAACACCACATTCTATCCTTTTCATCCCAATATTATTAACTGAAATGATAATGGACTTGATATTCGACATTAAAGTAATATTTTAATATTCAAACGAAACAAAATATGACACAATCAATTTTCGGGATGCTACACAATAATACTATTTTAAAATATTGTAATAATTATTTATTAAAAAATATTATAATAATTAGTAAATTATCCATCATGTGTTTCGAGAGGCGAATAATATGGCTGATGCGTTAGCGAAAAGTGGTGTTGACCGCCCGTCTTGGGTTCGATTGTTTGGTTGATCGATTTAGTGGTGTTTCATCTCCACATCGTCGGGGGCACTCTTTTCCTCTATTTAGGATTAAAGAGGTTTTTAACGAGGTCGCCGGCGGTGTTTGTCGTGTATGATTCGTATCTAATAAAATCATACATTATTGAGCAAAAAAATTAGTAAATTATATTTATTCCAATATAATTATTATTAAAATATAGTTTTTACAAATTTACAATTAAAAATATCAAAACGGATATATTTTATCCAAATAATAAATATTATTAATTATATTAGTTTTTTATCAGCAACATATGATTTTTATTAAAAAAAATCATACAAAATATCACCGTGTGCCTCATTAAAAACCTCCCTAACCTAAATGAAGGAAAAGAGTACGTGTACGACAATAAAAACAAGAACTGAACAAAACATGAAACCAATATAACCAAGCCGAACAACCAACAAAATCCCAAGCCCTATTACCATACACATCACCCCCAATAACCAGCAACACAGCTTCCACAACAGCGGGCAGATGCGTGCGCCACCCACTCCCTAAGGCAACACCAAGTCACGACCAGAATCCAAAAAGCCATCGCAACAAAGAGACACTCAATCCACCCCTTCTTTAGTCAATACATCAGCAATGTCGTTAGCTTCCTGAAACGCATGCGCAAAACACGCACATAATAAATTCTCACAAATCCGATCAATGGACACAAACGCCTCCCCAAAACGCCAAAGCCTCCAATCCTTATGAAGAATCCAACCCAATGCCACTTCGGAATCTGATTTAATTATCAACTTTACACTCCTTCACCATCGAGAACCAGAGAACAAATTCAAAACACATGCAATCGCTCGCAACTCAGCCTCATCAGACTCCATAATGCCTAAAAGCCCTGGAAAAATTGCTAGAATCAACCCCGTATCATCACGCAAGATGCCTCCATAACCCGTCTTACCCGATTTTCTTTTTGCAGCCCCATTGGTATTAAATTTCAACACATCTTTCGAGGGGGAGGGGGGAAGCCATCACACTCCCACCCGAGACGAAGATTGAACCCCACGCGACACATACAAACGAGGGCAATTCCACCATTGTGCTTCACTCAAGCACACATCAAACATTCATGCCTTCACACAAAATAACGATCGTAACTAAACAAGAAAAAACATCCCCTCTAACGGTATCTGCTTCCCATTAAAAACAACCTCATTACGAGCCAACCACAAAAACCATAACGCGACAGCCACACATGTCACCCACCATTGAAAAGCTTGACCCATAAGCGAGCAATGAAAATCTGGCACAAGAAAATCTTTCATCGATTACGGTAATGGAAAGTCTATGTCCCACCAGCAAAGAAACAACCCCAAAACTTTTGAATTAAAGCACAAGAGAACAACAATTGATCTGCCTCATCCCTCCCAACTCCAACCAAAGGAACCACTTAAAAGATTGAACCTTTGGTGGAACCAGAATACACCAAACAAAACTAACTCCCCACATCAGAATCGTCGTCCCTATCAGCCACCAAAGCTCGCGATAAAGCACGAACATAGAACTTTTCATGAGGGTCTAACTTCCACACAAGAACATCTTGACGGCCCAATCAAAGTACAATAGACAAAACAATATAAATTAATTCCCATAGAAATTGAGCTCCAAACACTCTAAGCTCTCTTCTAAAAAAGATCGTCATTCATCATGATCAAAAGATCCTTCAAACACTCTAAGCTTGTCTATTGCAAATAAAACTTGACACAACCATCACCGATCCCACTTCATCACACGACACATATTGTACTATTTGCTTCTAAATAGTTGACATTGAACACATATTTATAGTATCAAAATGCCACCAAGGCACGGCTTCACCATACTTTTCCACAATCAAAATGTTAAATTTAGGAGCAGTTAATTTAACAGTTAGGTGGTTAGTGTTTGTTAGAGTTAGTTCATTGTTGTTGAACAGTTAGTTAGTGAAGTGTTGAGTTGTATATAAATCAAAGTTAGTCTATGTAAATAATACTTGAATAATAAATCAGATGAAATTTTCTTCATATTGGGTTTTACTTTGTTAACATGGTATCAGACGTCCAATATTGATTTTTGGGCCTCTTTTGGGTTTTTTTTACGTTATTTTCATTTGGGTTTTCTTTTCGCATTTCGGAAAATCCCAAATCCCTAATCTTTCTCAAATTCTCAATTCCTTTCGACACTGCCTCCGTCTACCTCTCCTCCGGCCGATGAATCTGTTACCCTTGATTTCAGTCATCCATTGTTTCTTCATCCTTCTGATACACCGGGCATGGTTTTAATCTCACATCAACTAACTGGAATCGACAATTACACCGTTTGGAGCTGATCTCTTCGCATTGCTCTACTTGCGAAGAACAAGTTAGGGTTCATCGATGGTGACTGTCGTCGCGAAGGCTATTCTCAGGCGTCTCTCCAAAAGCAGTGGGATCGTTGTAACGCGGTGGTTCTTTCGTGGCTTATCAACGCCGTGAGAAAGGAACTTTTTGCCGGAATCGTTTTTGCCTCCAGTGCTGCTGTGGTTTGGGCAGATCTGAAAGAACGCTTCAATAAAGTTGATGGTTCTCGGATTTTTTTGCTCCATCGCGAGATTGCTACCCTGACGCAAGGTGAATCATTTGTCTCTACTTATTTTACAAAGCTTAAACTGTTGTGGGATGAGTATTCTGCTTTGGTTCCATATTCCTCATGTACTTGTGATTCGTCTGCTCTCAATTCGAAGCATATCTCCCAACAACGCCTCTTCCAATTTCTGATGGGCCTCAATGATACGTTTAATGCGTCTCGAAGTTAGATTCTGCTAATGCAGCCGTTACCTTCTGTCAACAATGCGTATTCTATGATTGTGCAAGAGGAATCACATCGTCTTCATCTCTCTGGTATTGTCCCTCCTTGGATTCCTCTGTGTTTTACTCTAATGCTGGGTCTAGGAAGAAATTTTTTGGAACATGTGATCATTGTAAGGTTAAAGGGCATAAGAAGGAGAACTGTTATAGACTTATTGGTTTCCCTTCTGACTTCAAATTTAACAAGAAATGTGGTCCTCAAGTTGCTTTAGCTGTTGGTAATGGTTCTAGTTCGATTGATTCTCCTGAAGTCTCTGTTTCATCTGGTGTTGTATCTTCTCCACCTGTGTTTACTCTGGAGCAATACACTCAGATTCTCGGGCTATTAAACCAGTCTTCCGTTTCAAATTCCTCTGTGAATTTGGCAGGTATTGATTCTTCTCATTCCTCTTTTACTCATTTGCAATGGATCCTGGACACTGGTGCGACTGACCATATCTTATCAGATTTCAATTACTTGCTTGATCCTTTGCCTTGTGCTTCTCTTTCTCATTTTTTTAATCTCCCTAATGGTAAATCTTATCTTGTTACTCATATTGGTCCTGCTTGCTTTCCATATGGCCTTCGGTTAACTAATGTTCTTTTTGTTCCTCACTTTCATCATAATTTGATTTCTGTTTCTCAATTAACCAAGGATCTTCACTGTGCTATTCTTTTTTATCCTGATTTTTTTACAGGATCTTTACAGTGGCATGATGAAGGGGGATTGGTAAGAGAGTTAGAGGTCTTTACATTTTGCATTCTTCAAATTTAGTGTCTGGTTCATCCAGTAAGTCTGCCTTTGTTTCTTCTGATTTTAATTTTGTTTCTTCTTCTATTAATGCTTGTAATTATGTTGATATCAATAAAACCTCTCTTTGCCATGCTCGTTGTTGAGTGTGTAAAAGTTCTATTATTTACACCCTTTTAACCCATATTTCTGCTGCATTCAAGCATCATTGCATTGCATTTAGGTTAGTTTTCAGTAAAACATCACAAATGGATTAAAAGCACGGATTCTACTAAAAGATGGCTATTTTTGCAGGTATCTGCCATAGTAGACGTTGAAGGCAGGCGCAGGGCAGAGAAGCAGGAGAGCTAAACTGGACAAGTAGACGAAGAAGACGAAGCTGCCATGGACCTGTCGTGACAGCAGACTTACAAAGAGGAAAAGTAAAGTGGACCTCGATAGATAGAGAAAAATCTGCTTGTCTGTCGTGTGAAAGCCACATATTTTTCCAAGCCCCGGATCAAAAGATATGTCAAGCCAAAGCTCAAGGAGAGGAAATTCCTAGAAACAAGGATGGCGGCTGCAAAGTAGGAATCCTTAGAGATTTAGTCTTTATTAGAATCTTACTTTTAATTAAAGTTGTAATCCTTGTTACCTTAGATAACTTGAGCCCAAAGCTTATATAAGGGCATAGATTTAACCTAGGATCATCGAATACCCCATAACCGAAACCTAACCCCCTGCCGTTTACCCGTCACCGACATGTTCTAAATTCCCCCTAGGGCCACGGCTTGTTTTGTAAATTAGTTGCAAGGGTTGTTTTGTTTTAGGATTTTTCAAGTTTAATAAAATAAACTTCAAGTTCTCTTATTTTGGTTTTAACATCTTGCAAGAGCGTCGGGAGAGCATTGTGAGGTTATCTATTTACTTAGCATCGGGAGAGTTAAGTATACGAAAGAAATAAGAGCGGGTTCTCTAGTTTATAGTTGAACTATCTTGTGCCTAGGGATAGGGCAAGGTTAAGTGGCTAAAGAAGAATTCATACACATCGGTGTTCATCCTTCGATTCACGCCGAGAGGTATCATCAAAGACGTGATCATCGACAGACTTGGACCTAGGGATAGGCCAAGGCAGATCTGGGATTCTTGCCAAGCTTGAAGTACAGAGTTGGTGTGTCTGCTGCCGCGACAGCCAACGGACAGCCACCGCGACAGGTGCTGTCGACGACGGGCACGACGACAGAACTGGAGTTCCTAAGCAATCCAATACCTGCACTACCGAGCAATTCAATACCAGCCCATTCTCTCTATCTTAATATCTCAATCCTTTTATTTACGTTTTCCTTTATTATTCTCGTGACAATCTTCTTAATTATTTCCTTTACTTCGTGCAGTAAACTAAGGTGAAGTCATTAGCCCAATCCCTGTGGAGACGATATCCGATACTTCGTATCACTTTACTACTTGCGTCATGTACACTTGCACTACAATTGCGATAGACTCTTTTACACGCAACACTCGTTTGGGGCATGCTCCCTGTTCCCAATTAAATAAATTGCCTATGTTTCTTAACACTGTAGATAATTCTTGTTTACCTTCTTGCACCATTTGTCCTTTAGCTAGACAATCAAGACTTCCTTTTAGTTTAAGTGATTCTCGTTCTGAATTTCCTTTCCACTTAATTCATGTAGATGTTTGGGGTCCATATAGGATTTCTACTCATAGTGGTCATAGGTTTTTTCTTACAATAGTGGATGACCATACTAGGATGTCTTGGGTGTATTTTCTGAAATATAAGGGTGATGCCTTTCTCTACCTTAAAAAATTCATTCTCACGGTGCAAACTCAGCTTTCTGCATTTGTCAAGATCATTAGGAGTGATAATGGTTGTGAATTTTTTAATTCTCTTTCTTCTACCTTTTTTAATTCCCTAGGTATAGTTCATCAAAGTTCCTGTGTTCATACTCCTCAGCAAAATGGTATTGCTGAGAGGAAACACAAACATCTGCTTCAAGTTGCTAGGGCTTTAAAATTTCACTCTTAAGTTCCCTTAAAATTCTGGGGTGAATGTGTCTTAGCTGCTTCCTATATTATCAATAGGCTTCCTTCTTCAGTTCTCTCTTGGAGAACTCCTTTTGAAATGTTATTTCACAAGTCCCCTTCATATGATCATTTCAAAATTTTTGGTTGCTTATGTTTTGCAACCAATCTTACTCCTTCTGACAAATTTTCTCCTAGAGCTTTTCCTTGTGTTTTTCTTGGTTATACATTACCAAAAAAGGTTATATCCTTTTCAATCTTCATTCTAAACAGTTTCTTGTGAGCAAAGATGTCAAGTTTTTTGAAACTCAGTTTCCTTTTCATTCTTCTTCTCCTTTTTTCCTACTGTTTCTTCTTTTTTTCCTTCACAGTCTATTTCAATTCCTGATTCTGAATTCTTATTTTTGTCTTATGATGAAACAGTTTCTGACCCTGTTTCAGTTCCAATTTCTGAGCCTCACTCAGTACCTAGTTCATCCTCTTCTTCACCATCTACTTCAATACCTCATGAACCAATTTCTCCATCTCATTCTGATAATTCTTCACCATCTATTTCTGAACCTCATTCTACTTCTGAACATCATTCTCCTTCTGAACAACATTCAACACCTTCTGCTCATTCATCTCCGACACCTTCTATTTTGGTAAATGCACCCTTGGCTCCTTCTGGTTCTGTTGTAGTTCCTCGTAAGACTACTAGGATTTCTTGACCTCCTGTTTAGATGGATAGTTTTACAAATTCTTGCTAATTTTCTTCATCACCAGGTCTGTCTCATTCTTTTTTATCTTATTCACATTTGCCTTCTTCAACTCAGCTTTTTTAGCTTTTGTTTATGATTCTTCTTAGCCTCATTCTTACTCCGAGGCTTCCAAAAATCCTCTTTGGGTTCAAGCCATGGAAGAAGAACTGCAAGCATTGAAGTCTAATAATACTTGGTCTCTTGTTCCATTGCCACCGGGTAAAATTGCAATTGGGTGTAAGTGGGTGTTTCGAATTAAATACAAGGCAACTAGTGAGGTTGAACGGTACAAAGCTCGACTTTTTGCCAAAGGTTTCAATCAAAATGAGGGAATTGACTTTGTTGAAACATTCTCTCATGTTGTCAAAATGGTTACTATTCGAACTGTTTTGTCTCTTTCCAATGGTTACAATAGAGTTTGATCAGGATTTGCAGCCTGAATTGGAGGACAATCCAATTGAAGATAGAACAGTTTATCAGAGATTAATTGGGAGATTATTCTACTTGACTTACACAAGACCTGACATTACTTATGTTGTGAACACATTAAGTCAGTTTATGCATCAACCTAAAAGGTCTCATTTGGATGCAGCATTGAGAGTAGTTAGGTACATCAAAAGAGAACCAGGACCAGGGATCTTGTTGAAATCTTCACTGGATTACAAGGTCACAGCTTACTGTGATTCAGATTGGGCTTCTTGTTCAGTAACAAGAAAGCCAGTTTCAGGATTCTGTGTTCAATTTGGTGACTCACTTATATCCTGGAAATCAAAGAAGCAGAATGTGGTTGCTAGATCTCCAGTAGAGGCTGAGTACAGAGAAATGGCAACAGTCACTTCAGAAGTAATCTGGTTGCAAGGTCTTTTGGAAGAACTTGGAATGAAGAGATCTGAACCAGCTAAAGTTTACTGTGATAGTAAAGCAGCCCTTCAGATTGCAGCTAATCCAGTATTCCATGAAAGAACAAAACACATAGAGATTGACTGTCATTTCATACGGGAAAAATTCAGCAAGGCTTGATACAAACAGAGTATATTTCAACACATGAACAGCTGGCTGATGTTATGACAAAGGCTCTGGGAAGTCAGCAACATTACCACCTGATTTCCAAGTTGGGATTGAAGAATGTTTTTAGCAAAACCCAACTTGAGGGGGAGTGTTAAATTTAGGAGCAGTTAATTTAATAGTTAGGTGGTCAGTGTTTGTTAGAGTTAGTTCATAGTTGTTGAACAGTTAGTTAGTGAAGTGTTGAGTTGTATATAAATCAAAGTTAGTCTATGTAAATATTACTTGAATAATAAATCAGATGAAATATTCTCTATATTGGGTTTTACTTTGTTAACACAAAGATCACCATAATGAAGACGAGTCCCGAGCAAACTGCCATGCCCACTTTGATAACATTGCTAAATTCTAAATCTGCAAATCCACAACTCCTAACCCACTCCAATTACGCAGTCGATACACCTTATTCCAACTAACATGACACAACTTTCTATTCATTTCAACCCCTCCCCGTAGGAAAGCTCTACGAATCTTATCCAATTTTGCTATCACACTGTTAGGCTTGATAGGCTCTATTTCCTTCAACCAAAATGGATTGTCAAGTGGTGGAGAAGTTGGATTATTTGGGTGATTGATGGAGGAAGCGAAAAATAAATAACACGATGATTTAGAGTGGTTCTATTTTCTAACCAAAGCCTACATCCAGTGCCTTAAGTTCCCCACTAAGGATTTCAACCAATTCACTAAGAATTCTTCCCATTTTCTAGGCTAAGGAGACAACCGTTACAATCTAGAGTCACAACCTGTGATCTAGCATCCAAAGCTCACAACCCGAGCTTTGGGAACACTCTCAAAACAAAGAATTCTAGCAAACAAGAAATCCCCCTAATAGGTGTGTGTTTGCACTCTTAAGCTCTCACCCAAAACCTAGAACACTTGAGCATATATTGACAATTTTATCTCACAAGTGTTTGTCAATACAAGAATGGAAATTTTAGCTCAAAGGTAGAGACATCAATGCCTTGATTTTTGATCTTCTTTTCCTTCTCCTTCTTCAAAGGTAGAGACATCATCTAATGGCTAAGAAGAGAATTGATTAGCTCATCAAGCTTGAGCTTCTTCAAGTCTTTGGCTTCAATGATGGTCGTCTTCTTTGAATCCAATGACTCGGGAAGTGAATAGATCACCTTCCGAACGAGTTTATCTTCTAAAATCTCCTCTCCAAAACTTTTGAGTTGATTGACGATTATGGAGAATCGGTCGAACATCCTCTTGATGTCTTCATCCGGGTCCATCTTGAAGTTCTCATACTCTAAGTTGAGAAGATCGATCTTGGTCTCCTTTACTTCGTTGGTTCTATTGTATGTGACTTCAAGCTTGTCCCAAACTTCCTTGGCATCTCCACAAAAAGACATCTACTCGTAGATGTTGGAGATAAATGCACATAAGAGAATGTGCAAAGCCTTGCAATTTAGCTCCATCTTCTTGCGATCATCCGTATTCCATTCCGCCTTGCTTCGTTGTGGCACAAACGGACCATCCTCAACTATGTTCCAAAGCTTGTAATCTTTGGCTTTGATGAAGAACATCATTCTTGTCTTCCAATATGCATAGTTGGTCCCGTCAAAGAATGGTGGCTTGTCAATGGATTGCGACATTTGAGTGGTTGATTGAATTGATGTATCGTGTTTCCCATATCGCCTCAATAGGATGTTAATCCCCTTCAATTGAGCCTCGCTCTGATACTCATTGTTAAGCTTGATAGTCTCAATTTTCTTCAACCGAAATGGATTACCAAGTGGTGGAGAAGTTGGATTATTTGGGTGATCGATGGTGGAAGCGAAAAATAAATAACACGATGATTTAGAGTAGTTCGACTTTCTAACCAAAGCTTACATCCACTACCTTAGCTTACTCACTAAGGATTTTAACCAATTCACTAAGAAATCTTCCTCTTTTCTAGGCTAAGGAGGCAACTATTACAACCTAGAGTCACAACCCGTGATCTAGCATCCAAAGCTCACAACCCGATTTGGGAACACTCTCAAAACAAAGAATTCTAGCAAACAAGAAATCCCCCTAATAGGTGTGTGTTTGCACTCTTAAGCTCTCACTCAAAACCTAGAACATTTAAGCATACATTGACAATTTTAGCTCACAAGTGTTTGTCTATACAAGAATGGACAATTTAGCTCTAAGACAATTTCTTCATCATAATGTTGTTGACAATTGAAGCATTAACTTTTCCTTGATGCTTGGAGGTCTCTTTTATACTCCTAATTGAGTTCATAGTTGTAGTAGACCGTTGGGGTTTAATTGGAGCCATTGGAGCCTTTATTTCACATCATAAATGCAACTCTGCAGCTTAGCGTATCGATACTCCTAAATCCGTATCGATACGGTCCCGATAAGGAAATAGTTGTTGAGCACTTCTAGTTGGTGCGTATCGATACGTGTGGCAAGCATATCGGTAGGGTCCTACAATTTAAAAGGCCGTTGGGAAATTGATCGTTGGGGGTAGTTGGGCGTATCGGTACGCGAACTAGCCATTGGGTATTTTAAAGCACACCATATTGATACGAATAAAGTGTATCGGTAAAGATTTTGGCCACTGGAATTTCACTATAGCTGAAACCCTAAGGCGTATCAATACAGTACCATACCGTATCGGTACAATTACTTGAAAAACACTGGTTTGGCTACTTTAAAAGCATTTTAAATTATTCTAAAGCCTTGTAAAAACCCTTAAACATGTTTTCAAGTTGTTTTGACTAAAAGCATGTTTTAAATTCTTTTTAATTTAGTCCAAAATATTTTTCAATTATTATATCAAAACATTTAGTTCTACACAAACCATTTGGCACTTAAAACAAACCCATATAATAAATAGGTAACGGTAGAAGAACAAAATTAACAAGCACTACCCGGGTTGTAAAAGACATCGAAGCATGTTTCCAACTAGCCAACTTGGAGCGAAAACGTGTAACAACTTGTTCCCACATAGCCATGCGTCTTGGATTTGCGCCATGCAGCAAACCTAAATATGAAATAGGCAAACTTTCAGCTTGACAACCCAAAACATCCATTGCCTCAACAACACATGATTCGGCCATCCCAAAAGTAAACAACGAACACTTTTGGAAATTAATTTTGAGAACGGAACATACCTGAAAAGCATCCAACACCTCTCGGACACGTAAAACCACCTCAAGTGATGCTTCAAAAAAGAGGATTGTATCATCCACGAACTGAAGGTGTGAAATGAAAAAATCACTAGCAACCTCTACTCCTTTTACTAGATTCGCACGACTAGCATTCACAAGCAACTAAAGTAAGGCCTCAGTGACTATTACAAATAACAACAAAGACAATGGGTCTCTCTGACGAAGCCCTCGACCCATGCCAAATTCTTTCGTTGCACTGCCATTCAAAAAAACCGAAAGACGAGCAGAACTGATACATTCTCGAATCCAATCCCGCCAATGTTGATCAAAACCCATCCGACTCACCATCGAATCTAAAGATCCCAACACATACAATCATAAGCCTTTTCAAAAATATAATTTTAGCACAAAACCCCCAGCCGAACCTCTCATCCTCAAAGAATGAATCACTTCATTAGCTAATAAAACGCCATCAACTATCTAACGCCCTTTAACAAACGTAGACTGCGTGTCACTATTAACCCAATCCAATGCCTCTTGTAATCTTTGAGCCAAAGTTTTCGCTAAATTTTTGTACACAAAATTAATCAAGCTGATAGGTCTATAATCACCTAAAGATAGTGGCTCTGACTTCTTTGGTAACAGTACCAAAAATGTACAATTCGAACCCTTAGGAAGTTTACCAGACTCATAAAATTGTGCCATGAAACGCATCAAATACTCGCGTACAAACGCCCATCCCTTTCGAAAGAACTCAAAATTAAAACCATCTGGTCCCGGAGCTTTCGAGCCATCACAACTCCATAACGATGCACACACTTCATCCTCGGAGAACAAATGTGTTAAAGCCAAGGAAATATCCCCACTTAGCTATTAGAAATCAGCTGTCACCTCCCAAACACAAAAATGTTTCACCTGTGCAAAATGACATTTAAATTCTTTCACCACTAAACCCCTTAGGCGACTCAGATCAGGCTCCCCTTTACTATTAAAATTCATACCTGTAATAGCATTTCTCATTGCCCGAACCTTTGTTGTTCTATGAAAGAAAGTAGTGTTTTTATCCCCCTCTAGTAACCAAGTAGCAAGAGACTTATGTCTCCAAATCGACTCATTGCGACGCATCGCCTTCCAAAAAGCTTGAGACCATTGCCTACGAAGATCCAACGCATCCTCCGTAACACCACCATTCGCAACAGCCTCATCTAAGTTAGCAATAGATATCTGAATATCTGATGTAATCCTATCATATCCCCAAACTCTGTCCAGTTCCACTCTCTCAAGAATTGCTTGAAATGGCACAATTTAACCATAATATTACCTTCCCCAATGCCCAAATCCGCTAAACGTACTCATTTAGTAGTCATATTTGTAGAAAATAAAGAAGTGTATTTTGAGCAGTGGTCAATTTGATTCAATGGTTTTCCTTGAATTGATATGAAGAGTACATACAAACCAACTATATATAGATTTAGTACAAGGAGTTCTAATAAAACTCAAACTAGTCTAGATAGAATTTAATCCTATAAAATATAAGAGATAAAGGTTATCTAAACTACTTAATAGATAAAAGTTATAGGATATCTAAACTACCTTAAGAGATTAGAGTTATAGTATATCTAAATTTCTTAGATATTTACATGACAATTATCTACACTCCCCCTCAAGCTGGTGAATACATATTGTAGATACCCAGCTTGGATTTAAGATCGTCAAAAACTACTCTTGGAAGAGCCTTGGTGAGAATATCTGCTAACTGTTGCTTTGTAGGAACATACCCGAGTTTGGCAACTCCATTGCTAATTTTTTCGGAGATAAAATGTCTATCTATTTCTACATGTTTGGTACGGTCGTGTTGGACAGGATTTTTTGCAATACTAATAGCAGATTGACTATTAGTTTGCAACTCAAACTACTTGAAGTGACCTAATCCCTTTTCAGTCAACATTATTTGTAACCACATGCCTTCACAAATCCCAAGTGCTAGTGCATGATACTCGGCTTCTGCACAACTCCTAGACACCGTGGCTTGCTTTTTACTCCTCCAAGTGACCAAGTTTCCCCACACGAAAGCACAATATCCACTAGTTGATCTTCTATCAGTTAACTCACTAGCCCAACTTGAATCAGTAAAAAATCTTACCGACCTTTCTTCGCTTTTCTTAAATAACAAGCCATGTCCCGGAGTCATTTTAAGGTACCGTAAAATTCTGTATACGGCATAAAGATGCTCTTCTCTTGGATCATTCATGTACTGGCTAACAATACTAACAGAAAAAGCAATGCCAGGCCTCGTAAGAGATAAATAAATTAGCTTACCAACCAATCGCGGGTACTGCTCTTTGCTTATTGGAACACCTTCATCATCTTTTCTAAACTTTAAGTTGGGCTCCATTGGGGTTTCGGCTGGTTTAAAACCGAGCATGCCAGTTTCTGTCAAAAGACCAAGGATGTACTTCCTCTAACAAATAACTATACCGGTTTTTGATCTTGCCACTTCCATTCAAAGAAAGTACCTAAGACTGCCGAGGTCTTTGGTTTCAAACTCCTTGGCTAGTGAATCTTTTAGCCTCTTTAATTCTTCAATATCATCCTAGTGATTATTATATCATCCACATAAACAATTAAAATTGTTCTTTTACCCTTTTGATTTATCTTAATAAACAAGGTATGGTCAGTTTGACATTGTTTATAACCACTCCCAATAATTACTTTGGCAAATCTGTCGAACCAGGCCCTTGGGGACTGCTTGAAGCCATAGAAGGATTTTCGCAATTTGCATACTTTGTGAGCTGTTGGATCTCTCTTGATGCCTTCCGGAATTTCCATGTACACTTTCTCTGTCAAATAGGCATTCAAGAAGGCATTTTTTATGTCTAATTGATGAAGTGGCCAATTTTGGTTCACCGCAATAGACAATAAAACTCTTTACCGTATTTAATTTTGCAATTGGGACAAAGGTTTCTTGGTAATCTATACAATAAGACTGAGTAGCCACTAACCTAACTTTGAATCTTTCAATGCTGCCATTTGAATTGTACTTCACTGTGAAAACCCATTTGCACCCCACTGGCTTCTTTCCTTGTGGTAGGTCTGTCAAAGACCAAGTCTCATTTTTTTTCAAGGGCATTTATTTCTTCCTCGATTGCCTTCTTCCACCTAGGATCATTCAAAGCCTCCTCTATTGTTCTCGGAATTTGAATGTCATTATTTTTCATTGTGAATGCCTTGAATGGTGGCATTAAACGATTATAAGCAACATATTTTTCTATTGGATGAGTAGTACACTTCCTCACATCTTTCCTTTGAGCAATCGACAAATCACCGGTATTAACAAAAGGAATATGATTTTCATTAAGAGGATATTCCATACCTTCCAAGTTTTCCATGGTAATTGGACTCAGTTCCAATTCTTGGCAGTGTCTAGGTTGCAAGGTGGACTTCTCTTTCCTTTTGTAGACGCTAAGCTCTCTCTCTTCTGGTTGGGTCTTGTGAGGGGTTTTGGAAAGTGATTGATGGGTTCCTTTTGGAGTTCTAATAGGGCTAAAATTTTGTCTAGTAGGAGAAGAATGTAAAGATGGTTGTAAAGGAGATGAAAGCATGGGTTGTGGGATAAAAATGAATTGTGAATTAGTAGGTTGTGATGAGAAATTTGACAAATTCTGAAAGCTATCAAAAAACTAAAATTGAAATTCATCTTGAATCTCCCCCTAAATTTCAGTTCTAGAGAAATAAGGTTTATTTTCAAGGAAGGTAACATCCATAGTAACATAATTCTTTTTTGTAATTGGGGAGTAACATTTGTAACCATTCTTATTGAATGAGTAACCTAATAAAATACACTTGGGTGACCTTGGATCCAACTTAGACCTATGTTGTTGATAAACATGAACAAAAGTTGAACAACCGAAATCTTTAGTGGAAGATCACATGACATAGGTTTGAACCAAGGAAATTTTTTAGGGAGGACATTTTTAGATGACTGAAACTTTAAAGTTCGACTAGGCATCCTATTAGTAAGGTAAGTGGCAATTACAACAGCTCCCCAAAAATATTCAGGAACATTAGAAGAGAATAAAAGAGACTTAGCTACTTCCAAAAGATACCTATTTTTTCTCTCGACAACCTCATTTTGTTGAGGACTATCAATACAAGAACTAATATGAACAATGCCCTTTTCTTTAAAATAGGTTTTTAGACTCTTTGAGAAATATTCACTCCCATTATCTGCTTTAAAAATGTGAATTTTACTTTGAAACTGATTTTCGACCATATTGTGTTCACTAACTTCAGATTTCTCCCTCGTAAGAAAGGTTCAAGTAGTCCTACTATGGTCATCTATAAAGGTTACAAACCATCTAGCTCCACTAACATTTTTAACTCTAGAAGGACCCCAAATATCATTATAGACGATGGAAAAAGGGTGAGAAGGTTTATAGGTGAATGAAGAGTATGTGGTTCTTTGATGTTTGGCAAATTGATAGATGTTACAATGAAAGGATTTGATCTTTTTATTGGTGAACAAATCTAGGTACATCTTGGCCAAATAAAAGTAATTGGGGTGTCTTATTCTAAAGTGTAGTAATATAATTGTATTAGAAATAGGGTCTAATGTGCAAATAGATTTAGAGATGCAACTGAAATAGGCTTGTTTTGGTGAAGGCAAAGAACCTTGAAGAATGTAGAGTCCATAGTGCAACCTAGTATTGTCAATTATCTTCCCTGAATCTAGTACCTGAAATTTACAACCATGTAAATCAAATTTAGTATAACAGCGCAAGTCACGAGACAATTTACTAACAGACAACAAGTTGCAAGATAATTTTGGAACATAAAACACCGAGTTCAATTCAATATCCCGATTTACTCGAATTGTTCCACTTATTTCAATAGCTGCAAAGGAACCGTCTGTTGTCTTTACATTCGATTGGGCCTCAAGCTTGATGAATTCTGTAAATAAGATTAGATCTCTTGTCATGTGGTCAGAAGCTCCACCATCGACAATCCAAGTAGTGAAATTTGTGTTGTCAACGGTATTTGCAAAAGAAAGATTACCTTTATGTTTCTTGCAAAATTGGCCACTAGCATTTCTTACTGAAGTGACCAAATATGATTGATTGTCCCTCCGTGGTCGTGGTGATGGACTAGCCTTTGCGTTAATCTCGAACATTTTTTCGCCAACCATTAACTAAGGTTATTTTAGAAAGGATCTGAAAAACCTAGACTGATACCATGTAGAAAATAAAGAAGAGTATTTTGACCAGTGATCAATTTGATTCACTGTTTTTCAGTGAATTGATATGAAGAGTACATACAAGCCAACTATATATAGATTTAGTACAAGTAGTTATAATAAAACTCAAACTAGTCTAGATAGAATTTAATCCTATAAAATATAAAAGATAAATGTTATCTAAACTACTTAATAGATAAAAGTTATAGGCTATCTAAACTACCTTAAGAGATTAGAGTTATAGTATATCTAAATTACTTAGATATTTACAAAAGAATTAACTCTATTTATATAATAATTATGTACAATATTTGCAACATTTTGCTTACAATCAAAAATTGAATTGCTCGAGGCCCCTAGTCCTGGTCATCACACAATAATACAATAGCAAAATGGTCAGGTAACATACGCGTTAAAGGTACCTGTTGAATGCAAGAAAACAAGTTCATCCACTCGCCGGATACCAAGAAACGATCCAAACAACTACATCTATTTCCTGACCCAAACCAAGTAAATTGTCTACCACACAACGACAAGTCAACCAACCCTGCATCATCGATTACGTCATCTTGGATTACGTCATCTTCTCTACCAATCGCTAAAACGCCAACCAATTTACACAATTGCCTTGTCGATTCCACATCTCGTAATAGTTTCTCTTGTCTCACGCTAAATCCCTGATCCACCGCACACTCTTTAAGAACAACCTCCCCCTTACGAGGCTTCTCCCAGCCCCTCTTTCCAGGCATTGTTTGAGAACCCTTGGTCACAACGGCTGCTTTACAAGCTTTGTTATCATAACCCAACGCCCCCACTCGAGATTGTGAAGCTAATCCAACATGGTCCTGTTTGGCAATTAGCGAATAGCTGATAACGGATTACATTAGCTGATTTGACTAGCGAATTGTATTAGCTGATTGTATAAAAGTGTTTGGTAAAATTAACTGATAGTTGATAGTTGTTTGATTATTTAAACAAGCAAAATGACATAGAAGGACATAATTATATTTAATACTTGTTTGAATAATTTATCAGTTATTAATATTTTGAATCTAATAAATATTAATTAGATTTGTAAAAATTATTTTTTAATATAAATTTCTTAAACATATTTGAAAGATTTATATATTAATTTATTATTTATATAATTATTAAGTTTTTTATACGTATATATAAATACGTGATAATAAAAAATAAAATTAAGTTACAAATGTCACCATATAAATTAGTAGTAACAACAAATAAGTCTAATATTTAAATGTTATTATTTATATTAAATAATATTATTATTTAATTTAGGTTATTTGGAGATTTTTGGTAATTGTTAAGGGTAAAAGAGTCATTACAACTCTAATATCAAACTTCTAATCTCAAAAAGTTCTTATTATGAACTTTTTTAAAATTAGTTTTTTCACCCTAATCCGCTCTTTCAATCTGTTATTTACCAAACATCAATATTAACGAATTTTACTAGTCAAACCACTAATTATACCTAAACCTCTATTTTTTTCCAAATCATTATTTATCAAACAGGGCCATGGTCAAACCCACCGTCACGATCATAACATTGCACTGCTGCATTATCCTCATGCAATAGTAAATCAGATTTTGAAATAATTGGATGCCCATCATGATCAAAATTTTCCAACGTAAGAGGGCCCATACAATCAATCTCCTTGGAAGAGTCCAAATCCAACTCTACTACCTCCTTTGACTCAAAATTAGAGTGCTTATCGAGCGAGTCGATCGCGAGTTAGACAGTGCTCGACTTGTATTCGTTAAAAAATTTTGTTACTCGACTCGACTCGTTGCTCGTTAAGATTGTTAAAATTGTGCTCAACTCGTGCTCATTAAAAAATTTGTTGCTCAACTCGACTCGTTGCTCGTTAAACTCACTAAAAAATTTACCTCATTTTTTAACTAAAAGTAAAATTTAATAATACTATATGAGGCTTATATAATATAGACATAAATTAACAAATTTAACCAAAAATTATCAAAAGAGTATATAAAGTATTTTCAAAGTCTAAATTCCAAACTAACAATCCACACAAGTTCACCAAACTAACATATTAAAACTAAAGTAACAATCCACAAATAGATTAAACTAACATATTAAAAACATTCTTAAAAAAAGTTCAATGATACATAACCAATCTTGCAATCACTAAAAAAATATTTTAAAAAATTAACGAGTTGCTCGCGAACTTATCGAGTCGAGTTAAACTTTGCTCGACTCAACTCGTCAAGGTCTCGAGTCGAGTTCGAGTTCGAATCGAGCCAACCTGAACCGAGCGTTTATCGAATTTTGACCAAGTCGAGTTCGAGCAGCTCACGAGCTGCTCAACTTGTTAAGCACCCCTACTCAAAATCAACCCAATTATGGTCTCTCTTTTGTGTAAAAAAACAGCATTCTCCTCCAAACATTTCGGAGACCAAAGACTTCTCTCACGCCATAGAGATGACTTCCCCTATCCTAATATCCCACAACAGCCTCCAAGCCTTGCAAATGCTCTCCTGTCTCAATGTTCACCACCCTGTCTCTGCTTTCAGTGCTCATCGAGACTCAGATCTCCTCCAAAATGCCCGTCGAACATTATGTTTGGCCTTAAAATTGAAATAACAGACCCACACAATCGATGCCCATGCAAACGATCAATGGTCATTCTTGCCCCTAATTTAGAAGCAATCCGCACGAAACCATAACGACGACCATTCAACGCCCGTTTATTCAGAATAAAATTGTCGAGAACCTCCCCACAATTGTCGAAAGCTAACCACAAACCTTTTCAATGAATGCCTTTTGAAAGATTTCCCACGTATAACGTTTTTTTTTTTTTTTGCTAATACAGTATAAATAGAGCTAAACCATAAACTATCCTAACCGGTCAACTTCCAGTAAACCCCACGTATAACGTTTTGATAACTAATATAAAAACTTATTAATTATATTAGTTACTTGTTAAATTAAGAATATTATATTATTTAAAATTATTAATTAATATATTTTAAATTTTTTATAATTAATATTTAAAAACAACACTAGAATATTATATTAATATTAAATATATAAAATAATACCATTCATTATTAAAATGAAATAATATTTTTAATTATAATAATTATTAAATATTATTTATGTTTATAATGATTATGAAATTATTGTTTTTACATTTTTTTGAAATTAAAATACTAAAACTTTTATTTATTATTAATTAATAATTTTTAAAAAAATAATAAAGTATATTATTAAATAATATTTCTAGAAAAATCATAAATAATATTAATTTATTATATATTATTAAAATTAGAATATATTATATATAAGTATAACATAATTACATTAAAACAAGAATATTATATTACGAACCAACTTGCCTCAGTGATTAAGGGAACAATTGTTTTTCCTAGAGGTTACGGGTTCGAGCACCAGCATTATCGACATGGTGATTGAGCATGCTTTAGAACAGATACTACTTGTAATCACCTTAGCTTTAAAAAAATAAGAATATTATATTATTAATAAATATATTTTAACAATTTGTGTTTTATTTGTAAAAAAAACAATTAATGTTTTTAAAAATAATAGAAGAATATTATATTAATCTTAAATACATAAAATAATGTTTTTTAAGAATAAAATAATGTTATCTTGAATGTTTACGATTCTAGGTAAAAGTTGAGAAAATATATTACTGAGATGGATTAATAACCTATACACTGGCGGTGGAAAATAAAGTTTCTACAAGCGGGTTTATTTAGGGCTTTACTTTAGGGTTTAGAGGTTAGGGTTTTAGGTTGTATGATTTAGAATTTAGGATTTATCGTTGTAATTTAGGGTTTAGGGCTTGGGGGTTAGATTTTTAGGTTAGAATTTTAGGTTTTAAATTTAGGCTTGAAAATAAACATGCTTGTGTAATTTTTTTTTACACTGGCAGTGTATCAAGTATTAATCCTTACCGAAATTTAGAAATAGTACATTTTAATAAAAATACAAACCGTTTTACATTAAATCCAATAATCGATGAGTTATTATATCATGCATCAAAATTCAAGAGTGGAATTTTTTTTTCTCCCACAAGCATGTCTAAATTCACCTTAAAAATTACAATTCAAATCTCTATGTAACCCCATCGTTCCGGTCCGGACGCTTGACCGGTCCGAGTGGGCTACACGGGGATAACCGAGGCGAAACCCGTTAAGGTTTCACTTCGATTAACAACCCGAAAAATCTTTTCATTTATTATTATCTTATCTAGATGCATTATTAAATCCTATGTGAGAAAGGCAACAACGGAGGAAACAAGCGAGGCAAACATCCAAACAACCAATCAAACAACCCATTTTAAACTTAAACTGTAGGCCGTATCGGAATGCCCATAGGGTGTTTCGATACGCCTTGACTAGGTCAACGGGCCAAAGTCAACCCGATGAGACCGTTTTGAAACAGGGGTGGTCCGTATCGAAACGCCCTCAACGATCAACTTCTCGTGGTCAACGCTACGAAGCCCGTTCTGAAACGCCTAAGACCGTTTCAATACTTCAATTTATCGTCAAAATCTCAAATTTCCAGTAGCAAAAACGTATTGAAACGACCCCCTTGCGTATAGAAATGCCTAGCCCGAAACAAAGGGACCGTATCGAAACGGGACCAACCGTTTTGATACGCCCTCTGCGAGCAGACTGGTTTTAGCTGGTTTATGACACAAGGCTATCCCAAAACACAACTAAAACCTTCCAACAACCAACATAGACCAACTCTTGATGCAAGGCACCCTATAACAAGCATGCTCAACCCCAAACATACATATAAAGCCATACATTGAAAGGGATCAACAAATCAACAAAAGAATCATTCATAGCATTTAAGATTCATGCTTTAGACAAACATACATAAGAGCATTCACTTAAGCATCCATAAAGGGCACAAAGCCAACATACTAGGCAAGCAACCTTAAACATATCATCCACAAAACAAGGAGTCTAAACATGCCCCTAAAACCAAACATCAACATACATCAAAAGCTCAAATCAACAACACATATCCCATTGCTTGACTATTACACCTCACAACTTAAAAGTCCATACTTGAAAGCTAAGATAGCACCACACTGCACACTTGGAGGCCCTCTCCTTGCACAAGCAACCCACGAACTACGAATCTGCATTGTCGAGCAAAAGAGAGCGTAAGCATAAAGCTTAGTGAGGGTAAGCTCATAAAACAAACCTCGACAATGCAGGGTCCAAGCACGAGCACACAACCAAGGTAGAATGCATGATCTTATCTTCAAACCACAAGAGCCAAAATATAAATGATGCATGAACATAAACTCAATATTATGCCATGCTCAACAAGTCATAAGCTCAACACATGAAAATACATATATCAATGTATAAACAACCCATATATCAATCCATATTGGCATCTAGCTATGACTCGAATACGCGGATAATCGTTGGAACTCACATCCAATAACTCACATTTACCTTATAGTGGGATTACACTCATCACCGTTCCACGAGGAGGGGATTCCACTCATCCTCACGCCCCGTCGATGAGATTACACTCATCACCGACTAACATATATAAGAAGATTTTCCGGGCGAACCCGTACTCCATCTTGATGACTACCATCACCAAGACCACGAGCGCATTTGACTCACGTGTGCACACTAAACATCCTAATGATCGATCATTGTACCTAAGCATACTAGTGCCAATATTAAACACAATCCATAAACTTTTACAACACCATTTCATAACAACTTCCGTGCTTAGCACGTACTCACCATGACTTACCATCATGCACAATCCACATGCATATAACTATGCATCAATACCATGCCTCAACAAACATGTATAACACAATATACATAACCACCACAATCACAATTAAACATGAGGCATAAACAACATTTAAAGATCAACCATAGTCTCTAACTAAAGCTTGTGATTAGGCTACCACTCTAATCCCAACTCTAGGTGGGTCTACCAAGCCCAACCTAGTCCACGTGCTTGAACCAACACTTGAAAACCATTTAAAAACATTTAACCACTCACTAACTATTCCAAGCTCAACCACACAAGCCGATCAAGCTCCCAACGGTTCCGGATTCGATCCCGAGGCTTCACCAACACAAATCCTTGCTTCTAATCATCTCAACACAATCAAAATAACCTCAAATCAGTTCACAAATCAACGTAGCAAACCCGAAACACAATTCAAGCACAAAACACAAGATTCAAGCTAAGAACAACTCCCAAAATCCTCATTCCCGAGCAGCCATGAAGCACAGTCCAAAACCATCGATTCAAACACTTTTAACACTCCCAAAAGCTTCCAAAACAACCTTATACATAGCCTAACCATCAGCCAACAAATTCCCACGTTAAACACCCCAAAACTCAACTTAAAACCCTTCAAAAACCCCTCTAAAACCCAATTTTGGGAAACACCATAAAACCATGTAAAAATCAACTATGTTGGACCTTATAGGTAGTAAACAACTTATATAACCTCAACAAATCGAAAGCTTAAGTTAAAGACAATAAATATGACATTTTTAATCTAAACTTTCAAAACTCCAAAATATAAAAACCATGAGCTTTATGAAAAATAATGGTACTAGCTTGAAGAGGAAAGAGAGGACAAGTCGAGTATGGCCTTACCTTTCAAAAATCACCAAAGATGGGGAAGAATGGTGATGGAATAGTGAAATGGAGAAGGAGAGCTCTTTGGTCGTGGAAATGAAAATGGAGGAGAGGGGAAGAAGATGACAAAAGGCTATTTTAAATAAAAAGGGGTTTTAATTTGCAAGACCACTTATTTAACATAATGCCATTAATGAAATGGCTAAAATTCTCATCTTCTAAAATCCATGGGATTGGACTTAGGAGATAGGCCCAACAAATATTTTAATTATTTTGAAAACACGAAGCCCATAATAATAATAATTAATTATTTTAATTATGAAATAGAAACCCGAAACATTATTTTAATATTATTTTCACCCGACACCCAAACCCGAGTGTTACAGCTCTCCCCCACTTAAGGAATTTTGTCCCCGAAATTACCTGACGGAAACAAGTACGGAAACTGCTCAAGCATAACAACTTTCCTCTCCCACGTGGCCTCTTCCACACCTCTGTGTCTCCACAACACCTTGACCAACTCTATGGTCTTACCACGCATCACCTTGCTATCAGAAGCAAGTATCTCAACCGGTTCTTCATTGTAAGACAAATCCGGATTCAGTTCTATCTCTTCAACGGGCATGACATGAGATGGATCTGATCTATATCTCCTAAGCATCGACCCATGAAAGACATCATGGATCTCCTGATATATAGAGAAGGCATTTATTAAAAAAGGACAAGAGAAATGAAAGTAAAGTAGATTCTTGTTGTCTCTTTCTTTAAGATGTGTAACCCCCTCGTCCCGGTCTGGTCGGACGACCGGTCCGAGTGGGCCACACGGGGAAAACCGAAGCGAAACCCGTTAAGGTTCCTCTTCGGTTAACGATCCAGAAAATTTCTTTTAAAATTAATCTTCTCTAAATGCACATTTAATTTCTATGTGATCACAGCAACGAAAGACAAGAACACGCGAAGCAATAACTCGAACCACCTAAGCAAAACAGCCCATTTTAATGTAATTTAACAGGCCGTTTCGAAACACCCTCAAGGTGTATCGAAATGCCTTGACCTGGTCAACACTTCAAAGTCCACACGAGGATGTCGTTTCGGAACGGGAGTCAACCGTTTCGAAACACCCTCCCTGGTCAACTTCTCGTGGTCAACGAGAATTGACCGTTACGAAACACCATAGACCCGTTTCGGAACACCTTCATCTCGCCAATTTCTCAAAATTCCAGTAGCAAAAGTGTACCGAAACGGCCTCTACCCTTTTCGAAACGCTCGGCCAGAACAGAGGGGACCGTATCGAAACAGGGTAACCCGTTTCGAAACGCCCTATGTCTGCAGACGGGTTTTAGCTGTTTTAAGGCACAAGGGTGTCCTAAAACTTCACTAAAACCTCCAACAACACTCTAACAACAACCTAAAGGCAAACCAACATATAAGCATGCTTTAACATCATTAAAACGAGACTAAATACCAAGGCATAACATCACAAGCCATGCATCCATACATATCATTAAAGGAGTTAAGCATCCACATAGCCAACACTTAGACAATTCTAGATAGCAAATACTAGCAAGGTTTCAAGCAAGGCATACATCCCAAGCCAAATAACAAGCACAAACGAGGAGTCTAACATGCTCCTAAGCAACATCAACAACAACATAATTGAAACACATCATAACACGATTACATGTCCCATTGCTTGACCATTACATCGAAATTTAAAAGTTCATACTTGGTAGCTAAACAAGCACCACAAGCACACTTGGAGGCCCCCTTCTTGCTCCTAGCAACCCACAAACTAAGGATCTGCATTGCCGATCAAAGAGAGAGCGTAAGCAATAAAGCTTAGTGAGGGTAAGCTCTTTAAAAACAAACCTCGACAATGCAGGGTCCAAACACGATCTTAGCCAAGGTAAAAGCATAATTACCAAGAATCCTCAAGAGCCACAAGTTAAAGATGCATGAACAATATTCAATTACATGCTATGCTCAACAAACTCTAATTCACAACATATGTAAACACATATAAGCATCCATGTAGAAATCACATTCTACAAACATTGATATACATATCAATCAATATTGACACTTAGCTATGACCCGAATACGCGGATAAACACGTTTGAACTCACATCCAACAACCACTTTACCTCACGGTGGGATTACACTCATCACCAGTCTCGCGGAGGGGATTCCACTCATCCTCACGCCCCATCGATGGGATTCCACTCATCATCGACTATATATAAATACAATTTTCGGGCGAACCCGTACTCCTCCTTGGTGACTCAACGACACCAAGGCCACGCGCGACTTTAGACTCATGTGTACACACTAACATCCTAATGATCGATCATTTGTACTCAAGCATACTAGTGCCAACATTTAACTCATTCCACATTATTCATTTCAATTAATTTCGTGCTTAGCACGTACTCACCATGATCACAATCATGAACCATTTCCATGCATGCCATAAGCATTACAAATCATGCCTCATCTCACATGTATAACACAATATACATAAGCAATCATATCACAAATCATACGAGGCATAAGCATCCAAATATAAGTTCATCCAATGGCTCTAGATCAAGTTTAGGATTAGGCTACCACCTTAATCCTAACTCTAGGTGGGTCTACGAAGCCCAACCTAGTCAACATACTCGAACCAACCATTTAAAAACCACGTAAAACGTTTAACCACTCACCTAAGCTTCCAAGCTCCAAGCCAAGCAAGCAACCACTCTCACGTTTTCGGATTTCCTCTCGATGCTTCACCAACACAAGTTCTTGCTTCTAAAAAACCTCAATCACAATTTAAATAACCTCATATCAGCCCAACATCAAAATACCAACCCGGAACACAATTCAAACACAAATTACAATGTTGCAAGCCATGAACAAACCCCATAATTTGCAATCTCGGACAGCCCCAAAACCACATCCAAAAACCATGTTTCCAACACCCATTGCACCCACAAATGATCCCAAATCAACCCTAACCATAGTACTATTAATAGCCTATCAATTTCCACCTAAAACAACCCCCAAAACTCACCCAAAACCCTATTTTTACCCAATTTCGGGAATTGCTCAAAACCATTCAAAATTCACATATGTGGTACCTTTTAACTTCTATACTTCATAACTAACCATATTAAATCAAAACATTAAGCTTAACAACATAAAGTTTCCACTTTTAATCAAAATCTTCAAAACTCCATTTTCCAAAACTTCAATGAAAATGAAAACAAATGGTACTTTTAAAGAGAGGGAGTTGAGGAGAAGTAAAAAACGATGTTACCTTTCAAAAACGAGTTGAAATGGATGAGCTTTTTGATGGAATAGTGATGAAGAGGAGAGAGCTCTTTTGTTCACGTTAGAATGGATGAGGAAGATAGTGAATAGTGTTTATTTTGTGGAAAGAGGGATTTAACTTAAAAGATGGGTAAATTACCAAAAGGCCTTTAATGAATGGCTATCCCCTTTAGTCTTCAAAAACTCTTCAATTTGAAATTTAATCAATTTGGTCCCATTTCAAGTATTTATTTTTGAAACCCGAAATTTAAAGGATCATTTTAATTATAAACCCGAGCCCAAATAATATTAAAATATTATTTTCACCTAACCCCTAAACCCAGGTGTTACAACTCTCCCCCACTTAAGGAATTTCGTCCCCGAAATTACCTGACGGAAACAAATACGGAAACTGCTCAACCATATCAGCTTTCCTCTCCCACGTGGCCTCTTCCACACCTCTATGTCTCCACAACACCTTGACCAACTCTATGGTCTTACCACGCAACACCTTGCTATCAGAAGCAAGTATCTCAACAGGCTCTTCATTATACGACAAATCCGGATTCAACTCTATCTCCTCAACGGGCATAACATGAGAAGGATCCAATCTATATCTCCTAAGCATAGACACATGAAAGACATCATGAATCTTCTCTAACTCAGAAGGTAACCTCAAACGATAAGCTACAGGCCCAATCCGCTCAACTATCTCATACGGACCAATGAACCTCGGACTCAACTTGCCCTTCCGGCCAAATCTCATTACCTTCTTCCACGGAGATACTTTCAGAAACACTTTCTCACCTACAGAGTACTCAATCTCTTTCCTCTTCAAATCTGCATATGACTTCTGACGATCGGAAGCTGCTTTCAAATGGTCACAGATCAACTTCACTTTGTCGGTAGTCCCCTTAAGCAAATCTGGCACAGGTAACAATCTCTGACCTGTTTCAGCCCAACAAATCGGAGTCCTACATCGTCTACCATACAAAGCCTCATAGGGAGCCATCTGAATACTAGACTGATAACTGTTGTTGTAAGCAAACTCAGCTAACGGTAAGTGCTTCTCCCAAGAACCCTAGAAGTCAATCACACAACAACGAAGCATATCCTCAAGAATCTGTATCACTCGTTCTGACTGCCCATTAGACTGCGGATGATAAGACGTACTAAAATGCAAACGGCTACCCAGAGCACTATGCAAGCAACCCCAGAACATCGAGTAAACCTAGGATCTATATCGAAAACAATAGACTTCGGAACTCCATGAAGTCACACAATCTCACGGATGTTCAAGTTTGCCAACTTGTCTAAGGAATCGGTAGTGTTCACTGCTAAGAAGTGAGCACACTTAGTGAACCTATCAACAATTACCCAAACAGAATTCTTCTTCGAAGGAGACAAAGGCAACCCCGACACAAAATCCATGGTGATCCTCTCCCATTTCCATTCCAGAATCTTCAAAGGCTGTAACAAACCTGAAGGAACCTGATGTTCTGCCTTCACTCTCTGACAAACCATACAACGGCTCACATACTCGGCTACATCTTTCTTCAAACCAACCCAGAAGTAATCATTTTTCAAATCACGATACATCTTGGTACTACCCGGATGCATAGAAAAGGGACTCGAATGTGCTTCACTCAGAATCTGACGTCTCAACTCAACATCTTCTGGTACAACAATTCTATCTCTGAAGTATAACAAGCTCTCACCACTGAAACTATACTCGGTCGGTCTTCCTTCGGCTATGTCCTGAACATGAGGAACTAAAGTCACATCTTGCAACTGCTTCTCTCTAATCAACTGAATCAAGGAAGGTTTCACTTGCAACTCGGTGATCAACCCACCATCATCGGATACACTCAATCTAGAAAACATAGCTCTTAACTCAACGACCACTTTTCTACTCAAAGCATCGGCTACTACATTCGCTTTACCCGAATGGTACTCAATAGTCAAATCATAATCTTTTAACAACTCAAGCCATCTTCTTTATCTCAAGTTCAACTCTTTCTGTGTCATCAAGTACTTCAAGCTCTTGTGATCGGTGTAGACTATACACTTCTCACCATACATGTAATGACACCAAATCTTCAATGCAAAGACAACCGCGGCTAACTCTATATCATGAGTAGGATAGTTCTTCTCATGAATCCTCAACTGTCTAGAAGCACAAGCCACAACTCTTCTTTCTTGCATCAAAACACATCCTAAACCTACGTAGGAAGCATCACTGTAAATCACAAACTCCTTACCTGAAACAGGTTGCACTAACATTGGAGCATTTGTCAAAGCTTCTTTCAATTTCTCAAAGGCCTTCTGTCTTGCATCTGACCATTCAAACTTAACTTCTTTTTGCAACAATTTAGTCAAAGGAGCAGCTACTCTAGAGAAACCATCAACAAATCTCCTATAGTAACCGGCTAATCCTAGGAAACTCCTAATCTCAGTCACGGACTTAGGTTGTTTCCACTCAACAATAGCCTCAATCTTCGATGGATCAACACTGATACCTTCAGCCGAAACAACATGGCCAAGAAATACAACCTCTCGAATCCAGAACTCACATTTACTAAGCTTCACATACAACTGATTGCTCAACAATCTCTGTAAAACAAATCTCAAGTGCTCATCATGCTCTTCTTCTGTCTTCGAGTACACAACTATGTCATCAATGAAAACAACTACAAAACGGTCTAGATAGTCTCTAAAAATTCTGTTCATCATGTCCATGAATGCTGCAGGTGCATTCGTGAGCCCGAACGACATCACAAGAAACTCATAGTGACCATATTTAGTCCTAAAAGCTGTCTTCGGAACATCACACTCTTTCACTTTCAACTGGTAATACCCGGATCTCAAATCTATCTTCGAGAACACTGAAGCACCTCTCAACTGATCAAACAAATCATCTATGCGAGGCAACGGATACTTGTTCTTCACAGTCAACTGATTCAACTGTCTATAGTCAATACACATGTGCATACTACCATCTTTCTTTTTCACAAACAACACGGGAGCACCCCATGGAAAACTACTAGGCCTAATGAAACCACGGTCTAATAATTCTTGCAACTAACTCTTCAATTCTTTCAACTCTTTCGGAGCCATACAATATGAAGCTATCGAAACTGGATTAGACCCTGAAACGGTCTCAATAACAAACTCAACATCTCTGTCAGGAGGTAAACCCGGTAACTCTTCAGGAAACACATCCGGAAAGTCACAAACTGTTCTAATATCTTTCGGTCTAGCTTCACTCATATTCGGATTCATAACATAAGCTAAGTAAACCCCACATCCGGAGTCCATCAACCTATGAGCCTCTAAAGCTGGCACCACATTAGACAATAACTTAATGTTCTCGCCTACTACTACCACCTCGTAGTCATCAGAAAGCTTCAAAGAAATCCTCTTCGTCTCAAAATCTACACTAGCCCGATGCTCAACCAACCAGTCCATACCCAGAATAATATCAAAGCCATAGAAAGGAAGTTCCATCATATCAACAGAAAACACATGACCCTGAATCTTCAGTGGACATCTCCTATACATACGTCTAACCACAACTGTCTCACCAAAAGAACTAGTCACACGCATACCTACATCTAAGATCTCAACAAGTATATCTAACTTCTGTGCATTCTCACTCAATATGTAGGAATGTGTAGAACCCGAATCAACCAAAGAAAGCAAAGACATAGACTGTAACTAAAAATTACCTGCTATCACATCAGTGTCGTTCCTGGCCTCTCTCTGAGCATAGACTCTCACTGGTCCTCCCGACTCTGGCTGCACTGCCACAACATGAGCAAGGTTCCTCTGAGCATCTACCCTAGGTGCATCAGCCCTAGGCTGGAAGTAGCCACGACCGCGCCCACGGCCTCTCTGAAAATCATTCACTCTCGCAAGAGCCTGAGCAATGTTCGGTGCCTATGCCCCATGATGCGGACAATCCCTCCTAAAGTGGTCCCTCGAACCACAGTTCCAACAAGCATGGAAGTTACCCCAACACTCACCAGCGTGCTGTCTCCCACAACGCGTGCACTCGGGCAAACGCCTTCCTCCTCTATGGCCCTGATGGCCCCTACTATGATGGTCACCGCCACGTCTATGGTCAAACTGATGTCCGCCACCTCTGTGCCTCTTGGCATCTCTACCATCAAAGTGGTTATGCCTCTTACCAGAACTAGAACCACCAGATCGTTTGGCCGAACCCAAACTGTGCTCTAAATCCTTGGCCCTCGCGACCAATACATCAAAGTCTGAGTAGTCAGAAGCTAACGTGTACCTCTTGATCTCCTCGTTCAACCCATAGCAGAAACGGTTACAGCGTTCCACTTCCGTAGGAACCAACTCTGGAGCATACTAACTGAAGCGAACAAAACGGATCTCATAGTCAGTCACAGAAGCCTCTCCCTGAGTAAGGGCCATAAACTCTCGCTTCTTCTCATCTAAGTACCTCGGTCCCAAGTACCTCTTCCTGAAAGCGGACTCAAAGAAATCCCAATCAATCTCTGCCTCTGGAACCCCAGTAGTAATGGTGACCCACCAGGTGTAGGCGTCACCCTGAAGCAGGGAAATCACACAACCCAATCTACGTGCGCCCACACAACCCATCTGAGCTAAGATACGAACCGTCTTCTCCAACCATAACTCCGACCTCTCCGGAGTAGATCCTCTGAACTCTTCGGCCCCTAAGCTACGGAGCCTCTCCAAAGGTAGACTAGCATCGTTACACCTAGGCTGAGCTGCAGCCTGAGCTCCCGTAACTGCGGCCTGAAATGCTCCCGCTATAGCTTGCACTAGCGGAGTCATATCAATTCCGACCAGACCTTGGCCACCTTGAGGTCCCTCTCCTTCAGCTCCATCCTCGCCCCTAGCTCCAGGCGGAGGAGGTGGTGGAGGAGCGCCAACTCCCGCGGCCACCGGCCCTTCTATATGAGCCTTCACACCACTCTCGGCCTACCCCTCGGCCTACACATCACTCTCAAACGATAACTACAACCACAACAAACAAAATATACAAGATCGGGTTAGCAAGGCAAGGCTTCCAAGTGCTCAAGTACGTTTCCCTCACTTAAAATTCTTTTCCGATGTAATAGTAGCAATGAGACTCTCAAACAACATGCTTTTAAGTAAAAAAAATCAACATACTTGTCATACAAGCAATCATACTTACAAAGCAAGCAAACACCGTGCATATCAATTTAAAACTTAAGCTTACCTCACTTACCTGCCCAAGGTCTCGGTAACCTTAGGCTCTGAAACTAACAAGTGTAACCCCATCGTCCCGGTCTGGTCGGACGACCGGTCCGAGTGGGCCACACGGGGAAAACCTAAGCGAAACCCTTTAAGGTTCCTCCTCGGTTAACGACCCAGAAAATTTCTTTTAAAATTAATCTTCTCTAAATGCACATTTAATTTCTATGTGATCACAGTAACGGAAGACAAGAACACGCGAAGCAATAACTCGAACCACCTAAGCAAAACAGCTCATTTTCATGTAATATAAATGGCCGTTTCGAAACACCCTCAAGGTGTATGGAAATGCTTTGACCTGGTCAACACTTCAAAGTCCACACGAGGATGTCGTTTCAGAACGAGAGTCAACCATTCCGAAACACCCTCCCTGGTCAACTTCTCGTGGTCAACGAGAATTGACCGTTTCGAAACACCATAGACTCGTTTCGAAACACCTTCATCTCGCCAATTTCTCAAAATTCCAGTAGCAAAAGTGTACCGAAACGGCCCCTACCCGTTTCGAAACGCTCGGCCAGAACAGAGGGGACCGTATCGAAACAGGGTAACCCGTTTCGAAACGCCCTCTGTCTGCAGACGAGTTTTAGCTGTTTTAAGGCATAAGGGTGTCCCAATACTTCACTAAAACCTCCAACAACACTCTAACAACAACCTAAAGGCAAACCAACATATAAGCATGCTTTAACATCATTAAAACGAGACTAAACACCAAGGCATAACATCACAAGCCATGCATTCATACATATCATTAAAGGAGTTAAGCATCCACATAGCCAACACTTAGACAATTCTAGATAGCAAATACTAGCAAGGTTTCAAGCAAGGCGTACATCCCAAGACAAATAACAAGCACAAACGAGGAGTCTAACATGCTCCTAAGCAACATCAACAACAACATAATCCAAACACATCATAACATGATTACATGTCCTATTGCTTGACCATTACATCTAAATTTAAAAGTTCATACTTGGTAGCTAAACAAGCACCACAAGCACACTTGGAGCCCCCTTCTTGCTCCTAGCAACCCACAAACTAAGGATCTGCATTGTCGAACAAAGAGAGAGCGTAAGCAATAAAGCTTAGTGAGGGTAAGCTCTTTAAAAACAAACCTCGACAATGCAGGGTCCAAACACGATCTTAGCCAAGGTAAAAGCATAATTACCAAGAATCCTTAAGATCCACAAGTTAAAGATGCATGAACAATATTCAATTACATGCTATGCTCAACAAGCTCTAATTCATAACATATGTAAACACATATAAGCATCCATGTAGAAATCACATTCTACAACACATTGATATACATATCAATCAATATTGGCACTTAGCTATGACCCGAATACGCGGATAAACACGTTGGAACTCACATCCAACAACCACTTTACCTCAAGGTGGGACTACACTCATCACCGGTCTCGCGGAGGGGATTCCACTCATCCTCACGCCCCGTCGATGGGATTCCACTCATCATCGACTATATATAAATACAATTTCCGGGCGAACCCGTACTCCTCCTTGGTGACTCAACGACACCAAGGCCACGCGCGACTTTAGACTCATGTTTGCACACTAACATCCTAATGATCGATCATTTGTACTCAAGCATACTAGTGCCAACATTTAACTCATTCCATATTATTCATTTCAATTAATTCCGTGCTTAGCACGTACTCACCATCATCACAATCATGAACCATTTCCATGCATGCCATAAGCATTACAAATCATGCCTCATCTCACATGTATAACACAATATACATAAGCAATCATATCACAAATCATACGAGGCATAAGCATCCAAATATAAGTTCATCCAATGGCTCTAGATCAAATTTAGGATTAGGCTACCACCCCAATCCTAACTCTTGGTGGGTCTACGAAGCCTAACCTAGTCAACATACTCGAACCAACCATTTAAAAACCACGTAAAATGTTTAACCACTCACCTAAGCTTCCAAGCTCCAAGCCAAGCAAGCAACCACTCTCACGTTTTCGGATTTCCTCTCGATGCTTCACTAACTCAAGTTCCCGCTTCTAAACAACCTCAATCACAATTCAAATAACCTCATATCAGCCCAACATCAAAATACCAACCCGGAACACAATTCAAACACAAATTACAATGTTGCAAGCCATGAACAAACCCCATAATTTGCAATCTCGGACAGCCCCAAAACCACATCCAAAAACCATGTTTCCAACACCCATTGCACCACCAAATAATCCCAAATCAACCCCTAACCATAGTACTATCAATAGCCTATCAATTTCCACCTAAAACAACCCCCAAAACTCACCCAAAACCCTCTAAAAACCCCATTTTTACCCAATTTCGGGAATTACTCAAAACCATTCAAAATTCACATATGTGGTACCATTTAACTTCTATACTTCATAACTAACCATATTAAATCAAAACATTAAGCTTAACAACATAAAGTTTCCACTTTTAATCAAAATCTTCAAAACTCCATTTTCCAAAACATCAATGAAAATGAAAACAAATGGTACTTTTAAAGAGAGGGAGTTGAGGAGAAGTCAAAAACGATGTTACCTTTCAAAAATGAGTTGAAATGGATGAGATTTTTGATGGAATAGTGATGAAGAGGAGAGAGCTCTTTTGTTCACGTTAGAATGGATGAGGAAGAGAGTGAATAGTGTTTATTTTGTGGAAATGGGGATTTAAATTAAAAGATGGGTAAATTACCAAAAGGCCATTAATGAATGGCTATCCCCTTTAGTCTTCAAGAACTCTTCAATTTGAAATTTAATCAATTTGGTCCCATTTCAAGTATTTATTTTTGAAACCCAAAATTTAAAGGATCATTTTAATTATAAACCCGAGCCCAAATAATATTAAAATATTATTTTCACCTAACCCCTAAACCCGGGTGTTACAAGATGTGCTTCCTTATATAACTTTTTCACATGTAGGACAAGAGAGTTGTCAAGAGTTATAATCCCTCGATATAATTATTGTCAAGCCTATTAGTCCCACCAGTTGATTTTATTATATTATAGTTAGGTTTATTTTTGCGACCCATTAATAGCCATCAATTTTAAGCCTGCCACTAGCCACAATCAAGGGCATATAAATACTTACAGAAAACAAACAAAGAGAGATATCTAGACTCTCAGTCTGTTGCTCACCATGTTCCTCAACTCTATATTAATTGCTCCAACAAAAATGATTAATTAAATGAGCTTAATATGTGATGCATGCATGCAGAGTGAGGGTGGCAAATGAGCTTGGTGCTGGGAATGGGAAATGAGCCAAGTTTGCAACCACAGTTGCAGTGGTGTCATCGGTTATAATCAGAATCATCTTCTGTTTGTTAATCATGATATTTCATGATAACATTGCTCTTATGTTCTCCACAAGCCAACCGGTTCTAGAAGTAGTCAGCAAACTCTCTCTTCTCTTAGCCTTTACCATTTTGCTCAACAGTGTCCAACCAGTCATATCCGGTAATAATTTGATTTTTTTCGAGTCGTCTCGAGTTTTACCCACTCTTACTTGATGATAAACCTTAATTCAAACTAATTTGTGGTTTAGGAGTGGCAGTGGGATCTGGATGGCAATCCTATGTGGCTTACATAAATCTGGGTTGCTACAATCTCATAGGTGTTCCACTTGGATTCTTGATGGGATGGGGCTTCAACCTATGTGTCATGGTAATGATTTTGATCATTTCAAGGTTTTGTTTTAGATACATATGAGCCTCTTTGGTTAGATAATGATATTGAAAACAAATGGTTAATTGAAGTGCGTCAAAAAATTATTTGTTGAGCCAGGGTTATTTGTTGAGCTAGGGTTATTGTTACAGGCTGAGAAAGCAAGCTTGCACGTGAACAAGTGGTCAGAAACGATGTAATCAATACAAGCTCTTGTCTTGTTCAAAACATGGCAAGGATATTATAAAAAGTTTTATACTGATCCTAATCACCTCTTGCCTGCTAAATTGTGATTCACAATCAAAGTATTATGTTTGTAAGTTTATGTTTTCCTACTGTGACAACCTTCTTTGTAATTCTATTTCGTTTTTGAATGAAAATGTAAAAATATGTATACGAGAACTCGTTACTTCGACTTTAATTTTATTTTTGAAAAGATAAATTTATCCACTCTGATTAAATCAGTGTTATCAGGATTTCAGTTTAATTCATGCAAATAACATTACTACCTAAGAAGTTTTGTAATAAAATTGAGCGATTCATTAGACAATCAACTGTTGGGGACCCCCTGAAGGCAACAAATTTAATGCTCATCTTTCTCACAATCAATTGTCCATTTATGAAACACCACCCACTATCATTCATTTACTTTTAGATAGGGGTGTTGGTCTTCGTATTTTAAGACATTGCATTGATTATTATCTATTTTTAATTCAAAAAATATATATCTAGATTAAATATTAATATTATTATTTAATTAAAGAAAAAATTTTGATGCACAAGCTATAGTTGTGTAATTTTTAGTTTATAAATCCTCGTTAATTTCAAGGTTTAGTGTGTTTGTTTAAGTTTAGGGTTTAACTTTAGAGTTTTAGATTTTAGGTTTTAAAGAAAGGTCGTGTAATATTTTTTACACAACAAATATGTAACACCTAGAGTTTAGGGCCGAAAGTTACCAGATCGAGTTGAGGGTCAAACTGAATCCGTTGGCCGGGTTAGACTAGTTTCATCTTTTTATTTTAACAAAAAAGAGTTATGCAATGAGATGAAAATATTTTAAAAAAGGGGTAAAAAGGTAAATTCTTTTAAAGGGGTTTTAATTTTAACAAAAGGTTTTATTTTTAAGTTGTCATCTTTTTGGAGAGAAGATCATATTATCCCCCCCCCCAAACCAGTGTTCTCATTTCCTCTTCAACCAAACATCATCTCCATTGAAGATTTTTGAAGGTAATCTATTCTTTGCTTTGTTTTCCTCCATTGAACTATTTTTGTTGGATTCTCTCCAAAACCCAAATGATTTTTCCTTTTCTCTCAAAGTTCATTGTTTGAAAATAATGGGGTTTTGGGAGATTTTCGTATGGATTGATGTTGCTATGTTTTGGGTTGGTTAAGAGCAATTTTTTGAGTGTTAAATGATGTGGAGATGTTGGTTAAATCATAAAATCCCGAAACTAGGTTAGTGGGTAGATTTAAAGGTTGAAATACTAGAGTTTTTGGCTTGGTTTTGGGAAACAACCCCTGATGGTTTTGAAGCTTTGGAATGGTGTTTTGGAGTAAATATATGTGTTTTGGATGATTATTTTTCTGGGTTTTGGTTAGAACTGATGTGGTGATAATTTTGGATGATTCCAGCTACGAATCGATGTGCGAAAGTTGTTGAATACTGTGTTTGTGAATTTCAGTGGGTATGTATGTTGAAAAGGTATTAATTCTCTGTTTTGGATTGTTAGAAGCAGCGGAAACGGATTTGGGTACTTCAGGCGCGATACCCGGTGTTAAGGAGGCTTGAAATCGGTGTTTCGGCTATCGTTCGGGTTGAGCTGGTGAGTGGTAATGTTTTGAAGCTTTAAAATGTTTCAAAGAAGTTTTCTTGGGGTTTGGGTGGAGCCTTAGGAGCCAACCTAAACCCAACCGTAAGTTTTTCTAATTTTGCCTTGCTTCATTGATTTTTGGTGTATGTGTTTATACATGTTGTTGGGTGAAATACGATTTTCTTTTACCTCCTTTTAATGTTGTTGTTTTTGTTGTCAATGCCTCACGTGATGGTTAATGGGAAATGTGTTGTTAAATACAGTGATGTGTAGTCTCACCAGAAACATGCTAGTTGTTGTGAACGACGATGTGTAGTCCTACCGGGAATGGTTGTGCATGTGCATACCCTGGTTTTGTCTTGTGCTTTCGGTTTATCGTATTTCCTTTCTAAATGGTTGTCTTTAAACTAAATATATGTTTTGAACTACATTGTTGTTGTTGTGATTTTGAGCTCTGCTCACTAATCTTTTAAGCTTACACTCTCTTTTCCAACAATGCAGATCGTCAGTGGCTTCGGGAGGCAAGTGGGGCAAAGGAGGGACCTTGGAGTTCATTTGATAGCTCAAGTATGGTTTTCCATGGTTGTAATAATACTTAGGCAATGGGAATGCTAGACTTTTGTGTTGGGGAGTTGGTGTCCAAACTCCTATTTTGTTGTTATTGTTGCTAACATGTTTTAAATGTTGAGACCTTGATGCGGGGAAGGTTGTTATGCTTTATGAATGCATGCCTTCTTTTTTGGTTAGTTTATGACTCTTCATGAAGTGTTTTTCTTTAACCTTTTTGGTCATATGTCCAATTTGTGTATGTATGCATGGTTGATGCTAGTTTTAGGGTGCCTTGCCTCTAGTTTCCTTGTTTATCGTGTTGCCATGTTATTTGATGTATGTTAGGGTGAGTTCGGGAACGTTTGGGGACGCCAAAACAACTTTTTGAAAGCTATATGTTCGCAGGCGTTTCGGAACATTTGGTATGGTTTCGGAATGGTTAGGCTTTTGGGGCACCTGTATCGGAACGGATGTGTTGTCGTTTCGGTACATTTTGCCTCTGAAGACTCCCGTTTCGAAACCAAGAAAGACTGTTTTGGAACGACCTGGGATTGCTTTTTTGTGGGAGCACGTGTTCTGAAATAGGCAACCCCTTATTCGAAACACAGGTGGTTTAAACGAGAAAATGACATCTTTGAATGTTTCTGAATGTTGCATTTTGGTCCCTAATGCTTGTAGGCTTTCTTGATGAGTTTTCTTGCCTCGTTTGAGTTGGTTTTGCCTCGTGTGATTGAAATTTGACTAATAACTATTTGGTAAGGTTAAAATTACCTTTTGTCCTTGCTTAGTATGCTTTTACAAAACAATCCTTCGTGACTGTTTTGGATTCAATTGGACATTCGATTGTTGTCTGATTGAGATGTTGTTTCTTCCGCTATGACCCTTAACACCATAGGGCCGTTAAATTACATTTAGACAAGATAAATTTTAATCTAGGGTTGTTAATCAGAGGGAAATTCTCAGATTTTTCTCTGGTTATCCCTGTATAACTCTCCCGATTCGATATTGCGACTAGACCGAGACGATGGGGTTATATTTGGTGGTATCAGAGCCTCGGTTTCGAGGTCATCTTGGGAGGTTAAGTCAGGTAAGTTGGTTTGTTTGATTTGTTTGCCATTGCACGGTGTGTGAAAGCATGATTTCTTGTTCTTGTTGTTGGTTGGAGAGTAGTTGAGCGTACCCATTGCTAAGTATTGTTATTAGAAAATGGTTTTGGTTCAAAGAGCATGAGGACTTGGATCCTTGCCCTTGCTGACCCAATGCTTTCTTGTGTGTTATGTTTGTTGTTTTAGATTTTATCTTCGTTATGGTGAGACCGAGGGGAAGATCTAGAGAGGGTGAATAGGCACCCGAGGTTGTGCCTCCTCCTTATCCTGCTCCCGATGGTAATGGGGCGAATGTCGAAGTTAATGTACCTAAGGCTGGGGAGAATGTTGGAGGTAATGGAGCTCAGGATGGTCAGGGTCAAGCAAGTGCGGACATGACTCATTTGATTCAGACCATAGTCGAGGCTTTTCAAACTGCTTTAGCCGGTATACATGCTGCAACTCCACCTCATGGTGCGGGGATTGGTTTACCCCTTGAGAGACTTCGTAGTTTGGGCATAGTCGAGTTTCGTGGTTTGACCCCCGAGGGTTCAAAGGCTTGGCTCGAGAGCACTACACGAATCTTAGGCCAAATGGATTGTTCAACACTCGTAAGTTGGGTTGTGTTGTCTCCTTGCTTCAGGGAGATGCATATGCTTGGTGGACTACAGTTACTTAGGGTATACCGAAAGCGGATGTCACTTGAGAATTTTTCAGAACAACCTTTAGAAAGAAGTACCTTGGAGCCCGATATCAGGATGAAAAGAAGATAGAATTTATGGCTTTGGTTTAGGGGGTAAGACGGTGTCCGAATACGAGGTACAGTTTGTGAGGTTGAACCAATATGCTCCCGAGTTGGTTCCCAATGAGAGAGAACAGTGTGAGCGCTTCCGTTACGGTTTGACTAGGGATGTGAAGACTTATATGCTTGCTTCTGATTACACAGAGTTTGATGTTTTGGTCTCTAGGGCCAAAGATATTGAGTAGAGTTTAGGCTTGAACACTCGTGCTAGTGGGTCCGATTTAAGGAAAAGACATGCGTATTGGGACAAAGAGCATGCCAAGAGGCACAAAGATAGGAGATATCAGCCTGACTCGAGACATAGGGGCGGTAACCATGGGCATGGCCATCAGGGCCAAAGAGCTGCTGTTCACACACCCGAGTGCACTAGGTGTAGGAGACGCCATCCGGGCGAGTGTATGGGTACCTTTGGGGTATGGTTGAATTGTGGTTTCCGAGATCATTTTAGGCGTAACTGTCTTTACCCGGCTATGGGTGGAAAGGCCCCAGTTCGAGGTTTTGAGCATCAGAGAGGTCGTGGGCGCGGTCGAGGTAATTTTCAGCCAAGGAATGATGGTCAGAGAAATGTAGCTCATATGGTGGCAGTTCAGCCCGAGGGTGGAGAGCCAGCTAGGGTGTATGCACAGCGAGAGGCTGGGAATGACACATATGTCATCGTAGGTAATTTCTTGTTACGGTCTTTATCTTTGTTTTCGTTGATAGATTCAGGTTCGACACATTCATACATATTGGGTGAGCATGCAAGATCGTTAGATTTACCGTATGAGTAGTTAAAGTTAGGTGTGAATGTTACTAGTTCTTTTGGTGAGACCGTGGTAGTTAGGAAAATGTATAGGAGTTGTCCTTTGACGATTCAGGGTCATGTGTTTCTGGTCGATATAATGGAATTGTCGTTCTATGGTTTCGATGTGATTTTGGGCATGGATTAGCTCGTAGAGCATAGAGCTAGGGTAGACTTTGAGACCAAGAGAGTTTCCTTGAGACTTGAGGATGATTGTGAGGTTGTAGTAGTTGGCGAGAATATTAAGTTCTTGTCCAATGTTGTTTCTGCTTTAGAAGCTCAAAGATTGATGGATTTAGGTTTTCAAGTGTATTTGGCCTATGTGATGAATCTGAATATGAGTGAAGTTAGACCGCAAGACATCAGAACAATTTGTGATTTTCCGAGTGTCTTTCCAGAGGAGTTGCCAGGCTTGTCTCCAGATAGAGATGTTGAGTTTGTTATTGAGACGTATTCAGATTCTGCACCCGTGTCTATTGCTTCGTATAGAATGACACCTAAAGAGTTGAAAGAGTTGAAGACGCAGCTTTAGGAACTGTCAGATAGAGGATTCATTAGGCCTAGTATTTCCCTGTGGGGTGCTCCGGTCTTGTTTGTAAAGAAAAAGGATGGCAGTATGAGGATGTGTATAGATTATAGGCAGTTGAACAAGGTAACGATAAAGAACAAGTATCCCTTGCCGTGGATCGACGATTTGCTTGATCAGTTGAGAGGTGCTTCGGTGTTTTCGAAGATTGATTTAAGATCAGGTTACTATCAGTTGAAGGTAAAGTATGTGGATATACCGAAGACAGCCTTCCGTACACGGTATGGGCACTAGTCGCAAATGCTCATCATGTTCTTCCTCGGTCCTGGAGTACACTTTGATGATTTTCTTGATCATTTATGGACATGATGAATAGAGTGTTTCACGAGTTTTTGGATAGATTTTTAGTAGAATTCATAAATGACATTTTAGTGTACTTCAGGACCGAGGAAGAACATGATGAGCATTTGCGACTAGTGCTTCAGACCTTGCTTGAAAATCAGTTGTATGCTAAGTTACGTAAATGTGAGTTTTGGATTAGGGAGGTAGTCTTTGTAGGTCATGTGATCTTAGTCGTTGGGATTACTGTGGATCCCAAGAAAATAGAAGCGATAGTGAATTGGAAACAACCGAAGTTAGTAACCGAAATCCGTAGTTTCTTAGGCTTGGCAGGGTATTACCGAAGGTTTGTAGAGGGATTCCCAAAGATTGCGGCATCTTTGACTAAATTGCTTCAGAAAAATGTTCAGTATAAGTGGACAGATGCGAGGCAACAAGCATTTGAAAAGTTGAAGAAAGCATTGACAGAAGCTCCTATTTTGATTCAGCTTGAACTAGGGAAAGAGTTCGTAATCTACAATGATGCATCATATGTAGGTTTAGGTTGTGTTCTTATGCAAGAAGGAAAAGTTGTAGCTTACGCTTCGAGAGAGTTGAAGGTTCATGAGAAGAATTACCCTACTCATGACATATAGTTAGCTGATGTAGTCTTTGCTTTGAAGATTTGGGGACACCACCTTTATGGTGAGAAATGCACAGTCTACACCGACCACAAGAGTTTGAAATATTTGATGACTTAGAGAGAGTTGAACCTTAGACAGCGTAGGTGGTTAGAGCTTCTTAAGGACACGACCTTACGATAGAGTACCATCTGGGGTAAGGCAAACATAGTGGCTGATGCTTTGAGTAGAAAATTGGCAGTTGAGTTGCGAGCTATGTTTGCGAGATTGAGTGTGTCACGAGATGGTGGTTTGATAGCCGAGCTACAGGTTAAACCTTCGTTAGTTCAGTTGATTCGAGAGAAACAATTGCAAGACGGATCTTTGGCACCTCACGTGCAAGATATAGCCGAGGGTAGACCCACAAATTTCTGCTTTGGTGAGAATGGGATCTTATGTTTCAAGGATAGAGTAGTTGTTCTAGAAGATGCCGAGTTGAGGCGTACTATCTTGAACGAAGATCATATCAGTCCTTTTGTTATGCATCCGGGTAGTACGAAAATGTACCGTGGGTTGAAAGATGAGTACTACTGGATTAGGTTAAAGAAAGATTTGGCCGAGTTTGTGAGTAAGTGTATTGTTTGTCAGCGAGTTAAGGCTGAGCATCAGTTTCCTTCAGGTTTGTTACAACCGTTGAAGATTCCGGAATGGAAGTGGGAACGGATTACTATGGATTTTGTGTCAGGTTTGCCGCTGACTCCTTCGAAGAAGAACTAAGTATGGGTGATAGTTGACAGATTCATCAAGTGTGCCCATTTCATACCTGTTCACACTACCTACACCTTAGACAAGTTGGCCAAGTTGTATATTAGTGAGATCGTGAGACTGCATGGTGTACCGAAGTCTATTGTATCAGACTGAGATCCGAGATTTATAGCTAGATTTTGGGAGTGTTTGCATCGTGCTTTGGGAACTTGGTTGAACTTTAGTACTTCGGATCACCCACAATTAGATGGTTAGTTAGAGAGAGTTATCCAGGTGTTAGAAGACATGTTGAGGTGTTGCATCATCAACTTTCAGGGTTCGTGGGAAAAACATCTACCGCTAGTGGAGTTTACGTACAATAACATTTATCAGGCTAGTATTCATATTGCATCGTATGAAGCTCTGTATGATAGGAGATGTAGATCACCTGTTTGTTGGGTCGAGGTCGGACAAAATCTTGTACCTATATCAAACTTGCTTAAGGGCACTACCGAGAAGGTAAAATTGATTTGTGATCGCTTGAAGGCAGCTTCGGACAGATAGAAATCGTATGCCGATTTAAAAAGAAGAGAGATAGAGTATGCTATGAGAGACAAAGTATTTTTGAAAGTCTCACCTTGGAAGAAGGTGATGAGGTTTGGTAAGATGGGTAAGTTAAGTCCGAGATTCATTGGTCCCTACGAGGTAGTTGAGAGGATTGATCCTGTTTCTTATAGACTGAGATTGCCGATCGAGTTAGAAAAGATTCATGATGTGTTCCACGTTTCGATGTTTCGAAAGTATAGACCAGTTCCGTCTCATGTAATGCCAATGGAAGAGATCGAGTTTAACCCAGATTTGTCGTATGATGAAGAACTGGTTGAGATTCTTGCTGCGGATAATAAAGTTTTGCGTGGGAAGACCATTGAGTTAGTCAAGGTTTTGTGGAGACAACGAGGTGTGGAAGGAGCTACTTGGGAGAGAAAAGATGAAATGGAGAAGCAGTTTCCGTATCTCTTCCCATCAGGTAAATTTCGGGGACGAAATTCCTTAAGTGGGGGAGAGTTGTAACACCCAGAGTTTAGGGCCGAAAGTTACCGGATCAAGTTGAGGGTCAAACTGAACCCGTTGGCCGGGTTAGACTAGGTTCAGGTCTTTTTATTTTAACAAAAAGGGGTTATGTCTTGAGATGAAAATATTTTTAAAAAGGGGTAAAAAGGTAAATTCTTTTAAAGGGGTTTTAATTTTAACAGAAGGTTTTATTTTTAAGTTGTCATCTTTTTAGAGATAAGATCATATTAATCCCCCCCCCAAACTAGTGTTCTCATTTCCTCTTCAACCAAACATCCCCTCCATTGAAGATTTTTGTAGGTAATCTCTTCTTTGCTTTGTTTTCCTCCATTGAACTCCTTTTGTTGGATTCTCTCCAAAACCCAAATGATTTTTCCTTTTTTTTTCTCAAAGTTCATTGTTTGAAAATAATGGGTTTTGGGGGGATTTTCGTATGGATTGATGTTGCTGTGTTTTGGGTTGGTTAAGAGCAATGTTTTGAGTGTTAAATGATGTGGAGATGTTAGTTAAATCATAATATCTCGAAACTAGGTTAGTGGGTAGTTTTAAAGGTTGAAATACTAGAGTTTTTGGCTTGGTTTTGGGTTGAAACGACCCCTGGTGGTTTTGTAGCTCTGAAATGGTGTTTTTGGACTAAATATATATGTTTTGGATGATTATTTTGCTGGGTTTTTGTAACACCCTAAAACTACCCTAGTTGAAAATTCCTAAGTTAGATAATAAAGAAGATAAAAATAGGTTGTAACCTTAAATGTTGAGTAAAAACATGTTGTAACCTATAAAGTGATAGGAGTATTGTACAACCTGAAATGTAGTGTAAAAAGTAGGTTGTAACCTATAAAGTGATACGAGTATTGTGCAACCTGAAATGTTGTGTAGAAAGTTGGTTGTAACCTAAAATATGGTGCGAATGTAGTATAACTTGGAATACGGTACAAAAGAGGTTGTAACCTAAAATGTGAAATACTGTGAGAAGTCAAAGGAACAAGAAAATAGGTTATTAGTGAGAATTAAAATATAATATTTTGTAAGTGGAATTTATGTGGTAATAAGCCATTTCATGTGTCCTGTTCTAAAGGAAGAATTAGCCAACTAAGGAAAACATTACCACATGTTTAAACAAATTGTTTACACTTTCTTTTTGCTTCATCTTCCCCACCGAAACAAAGAAGAAGAGAGAGTTGAGAAACAAGTAAAATCTGGAGATTTTAAGTCTTAGAAACACATGCATGTGAAGGAAATTAAGTTGGTTAGCTTAAAGTAATCATGCATGTATATATGCAAGTATCGATATTGTCCAACATTTTTGTTTGATGTTCTTGATGATATTTGGTTGATGTATTGACTTTGATATGCTAAAATTCATGTTTAGAGATGTTTAATAATGTGTTATAAGCATTTGTAACATGTTAGATTGATTAGAAATCTGGAAATTTGCATGCATGAAACTTTGAACATGAATCTGTCCAGTTTCATACTAAAAGGAGCACTTGGATTAAAACGGATTTTTGACCATGTTAGAGTTCGAATTAGAAAAACTTTTGAAGAGAAAAGTTGTAGAGGGTTAAAAATAATATAAGATAGAGGTCTTGGAAGCATGAAAATATTACTGGAATGTCTAGAAAATTATGTTAGAAGTAACGGGTTCTAGTTTGAAATGAAATTGGAGACTGCCTGGGTTAATCACTATTTTGGAAATGTTTAGGGATGAATTTTAGGTCTATAAAATTTGGTAAAATTTATAATAAATAGGAGAACATAATAATGTTTGATTAGTAACATGATAATGGTGTTAAATGATTTGAAAAATATGTTTAAGGCCAATACAATGCTTAGATAATGAATCTGGACACATCTGGGAAAATTAATTATTAAGGGACCTTAATGCCCTGTTTTTGAAACTATTGGAACTTTTTAATAATTTTATTAGATGTGTTTAAAAGTGGTTAAAAACTCAGAATCAAATGTGTAATGGATCATAAGTTAAATGGTCACTAAAGTTACATGTTGCAAACAATGAACAAATTAGGCCACTGTAAATACCCTGTATTAAAGTATTAAACTATATTGATGTAGGAATGGGAAATATATGAGCCATACATACAATTAAATCTGTGTAAATAATATTTCTATATTGGTAAAGAACTCATAATTTGGAGTTGTGTGTAAAAAGTTATGGGCAGATTAGTGTAGGGTGCTCAGACTACCAGTTTAGGGGCAGTTTCATATTGATTAAATGTATGTGTTTTAATAAATGAATAAATGTGTTTGAATTGAGTTCTAATGTGTTATTTGAATGTTCAAGATCAAGATTGTGAAGAAATCCTAGAGGATTCAAGGGTTGAGCAATCAAATAGGAGGAGCAAAGGCATAATGATCAAAGAATCAACCCAAGCTTTGAGGTATTGTGAGTGTAGTTATCTTAGGGTTAGGACTAGTGTCCTAACCAATGTTTTTATGCTTATTTAATGAATTAACATGATATATGAAATGTATCTAAATCAAGGTTTGGTAATCTAAAAGTTAATGGAATAAGGATTAAAAGGAAATGAATTTAGATGATAATGCTTGATGCTAGTGTTAGCTACTAGTGTACATTGTAATTCATATGGTTCGATGCTAGTTGTGACCTCGAATATGGATGATCATATGCTGATATTCTGTTGTTATGAAGCATGAAATGAATGATATGGATGATATATGTTTGCTGGAAATGAAATGATAAGCGAGCTTGATTGATATTGATAAAATGCTAACATAATTTGTCTATATGACCTTGTTTGGTTTTTGTAACACTCTTGCTTGAATTGAATAAAAATTTAAAAGACATTACAAGTCCTTGGTTGACTAGTGGTCCTTAGATAGAAGGACATGCCTTAGATTCTAAGCTCTACTGATTTAAAGGTGGTTAGTCACCTACCGATGCTTTAAGCATCTACTATTACAAGTTACAAGTTGAATGGTGTAGTTAGACACCTCGATACATTTTGTATCTACTGATCTTTGGTGCTTTGAGCATCTACTGTTACATGTTGGTACTTGGTACCTATTGACTTGATTACCTAGTCCACTCAATCATCCAAGGCAAAACCTAATTCAACTTGCAACAATACTTTACATGATCAATGAAATGGTGAAATGATACATGGTTATATGTTATACAAAATGATACGATTGATAAGGGTAGTGACCCTATTCGAATGATATGAAATTGTGATCAATGATATGATATGATTCTTATTCTTTGGTTGTGTTATACATTGGTATGTTGCTTGACATTGAATGTGAGTATGTTATATGACTTGGCATATGGTTCGAATGGAACTAGCTAAGTCTACTTGAGCATGAGATAAGCTAGCTAGGTGTGACTTGTGTGGTGTTAAGCCTAGTTAGGTAACCTAAATTATATGAATAACACACTTAAAAGATTGTATTAGTAAATTATAGGAACTACCTCACTAAGTATAAATTGTACTTATCACTCTTCTGTTTCCTTCTTCCAAAATAACAGGTCTCTAATATGGGAAAGCTAGCTAATTTGATCCGAGAGCAATCACAAGCCAATATCCAAGTATGATATAGCTTTGTTTTGACTCCTAGATGGTGGCATATTTACATGTTTAGAGTATGTCACACGCATTTTGGTATAATGTATATGTTAATATGGTTTGTATATGTTTGAGATATAGTTTCATGATATATAATGGATAGACAAGTTGTTATGACTATATTTGGAATATATGTATTAAGTTGATTATGTCTTGATATGGTCTTACGAATAATGTGCATGGTTTATATGTTTTGATATTTGAATTATTGTAAATGAAAATGTTATGTGTTGCTTGTATAATAGGTTATTCGAATGGTGAAGAATATGATAGAAGTAGTACATGTAAGGTGATGTGAACTTAGGATTATACATGCCTTTAGATGTTTGAAATTGAAATGGAAATTTCATGTTATTGCTATGTTGGATTTGAATATTAGGATGGTTTTTGATGTAAGTTTAAATATGATTCTTACATGCCTAGGTTGTTTTTAATGTTGTTCAAACATGATCCCTATTTAAATAGGATTGGTTGTATTGTATATATATGGTTGTAAGGTGCTAGCCGAACTTGTATATAAACATGAATTGGATTGAATGGATTTTAGATGAATGTTTGAAAGTGTATATACATTTAATATGGTTGGTAAGTTAGTTTAGGTTTATTATGTTATATGATTTACATGTTTAAATCAGAAGTATTGTTATGTTACGTTATATGATAGAAAAGTTTTTGTTGGCCTACCCAAGTGTAATGTTTTGTTATAGAATGAAATACATTATAAGATGTGCAACTCTGATTCGTTGATGTTACGTGTTCGATTCTATGATTACATGTTATGTGTTATGTGTTCTGTTAGCGTAACGCCCTATCGCTCCTAACCCGGGCGTGGGGTGTCACAATTTTGGTTAGAACTGATGTGGTGATAATTTTGGATGATTCCGGCTACGAAATGATGTGCAAATGTTGTTGAATACTGTGTTTGGGAATTTCAATGGGCATTTATGTTGAAAAGGGTATTAATTCTCTGTTTTGGATTGTTAGAAGCAGCGGAAACGGATTTGGGTACTTCGGGCGTGATACCCGGTGTTACGGAGGCTTGAAATCGGTGTTTCGACTATAGTTCTAGTTGAGCTGGTGAGTGGTAATGTTTTGAAACTTTAAAATGTTTCAAAGAAGTTTTCTTGGGGTTTGGGTGGAGCCTTAGGGCCCAACCTAAACCCAAATGTAAGTTTGTCTAATTTTGCCTTGCTTCGTTGATTGTTGGTGTATGTGTTTAAACATGGTGTTGGATGAAATACGATTTTCTTTTACCTCCATTTAATGTTGTTATGATGTTGTTGTTGTTGTCAAAGCCTCACGTGAAGGTTAATGGGAAGTGTGTTGTTAAATATGGTGATGTGTAGTCCCACCGAAAGTGACTAGTAGGTGAGTACGGTGATGTGTACTCCCACCAGAAACATGCTAGTTGTTATGAACGGTGATGTGTAGTCCCACCGGGAATGGTTTTGCATGTCCATACCATGGTTTTGTCTTGTGCTTTCGGTTCATCGTATTTCCTTTCTAAATGGTTGTCTTTAAACTAAATATATGTTTTGAACTGTATTGTTGTTGTTGTGATTTTGAGCTACGCTCACTAAGCTTACGCTCTCTTTTCCAACAATGCGGATTGTTATTGGCTTCGGGAGGCAAGCGGGGCAAAGGAGGGACCTTGGAGTTCATTTGATAGCTCAAGTATGGTTTTTCATGGTTTTAATAATACTTAGTTAATGAGAATGCTAGACTTTTGTGTTGGGGAGTTGGTGTCCAAACTCCTATGTTGTTGTTATTGGTTCTAACATGTATTAAATGTTGAGACCCAATATTAAGTAAATGAATGCATGCCTTGTGTTTTGGCTAGTTTTTTACTCTTGATGAAGTGTTTTCCTTTAGCCTTTTTTGTCATATGTCCAATTTGTGTATGTATGCATGGTTGATGCTGGTTTTAGGGTACCTTGCCTCTAGTTTCCTAGTTTATCATGTTGCCATGTTGTTAGATGTATGTTAGGGTGAGTTCGGGAACGTTTGGGGATGCCAAAACGACTTTTTGAAACCCATCTGTGCCTAGGCGTTTCAGAACATCTGGTATGGTATTGGAACGGTCAGGCTTTTGGGGCACCCGTGTCGGAACATGGGTGGTACCGTTTCGGTACGTTTTGCCTCTGGAGACTCCCGTTTCGAAACCAAGAAAGACTGTTTCGAAACGGCCCGGGGTTGCTTTTTGATAAGAGCCCATGTTCTAAAATGGGCAACCCCTGTTTCGAAACACATGTGGTTTAAGCAGGAAAATGACATCTTTGAATGTTTCCGAATGTTGCGTTTTGGTCCCTAATGCTCACAGGCTTTCTTAATGAGTTTTCTTGCCCCGTTTGAGTTGGTTTTGTCTCGTGTGATTGAAATTTGATTAATAACTATTTGGTAAGGTTAAAATTACCACTTGTCCATGTTTAGTGTGCTTTTACAAAACAGTCCTTCGTGACAGTTTTAGTTTCAATTGGACATCCAATTGTTGTCTGACTGAGACGTTGTTTCTTCCGTTGTGACCCTTAACACCATAGGACCGTTAAATTTCATTTAGACAAGATAAATTTTAATCTAGGGTTGTTAATCGGAGGGAAATTCTCGGATTTTTCTCCGGTTATCCCCGTGTAACTCTCCCGATTCGGTCTTGCGACTAGACCGGGCCGAGGGGGTTACAAAATACATCCCTTTAATTAATCAGGTAATTTAAGAAATTAAATCATTACATTTCACTTATTATGTAATCTAAAATTTTCAACTATATTAATATATTAAAAAGTCTTAAAGGCCCATTTCCCCTTAAGTTTACACTTTTTACCGAGTTGACCCTTAAAGAATTTTTGAAACATTTTTACCCTTAAACTTTAAATCATGACATATGTTTCCCTTTTTTTTAACATCCATTAGAGAAATTTTCCAACCAATCAGAGTGTGACACGTGGCACTTTTAATTAAAAAAATAGTTGGCTTTAATAGATGTGGGTAATTTGCATGTTAGCTCTTTCATGTTTTATTTTTATTCAGTTTAGTCCTTAAGTTTTTTAAAATTTAATTTAATTAACGAAAATTAGATTAAGAAATATTATAATAGTTTAAAATTTGTCCTTTTCTCCTCTTTTCTCTCTCATCTCTTCTTCTACTTCTTCTTCTTCTTTCTTCTTCTTTTACTTCTTCAACAACAACAACAAATTGCCCAAAATTAATTACAAAAATCCATATCAAATTAAATCAAGATCATCCCTCATTGATAGCTAAATTAGCACCATAGCATTCAACTTCCATTTAGTCCCTCACCACATTGTACTTAAATCAAGCCAGTTGAATCTTCCTCTAAAGTAAATCGATTAAGTACCTTGAATCCCTAAATCACATTCAAACCATCATCAACCCGGAATCACTTAAATTGACCATGATCTAGTCAAATCTACACCAAAACAAAACTGTAAAATAAATAAAATGAGAGGATATCAAAGGAAAATCAAGAAAAGAAGAAGAAATCAAAAAAAGAGAGAAAGAAGAAACCCATACAAATCCCAACAATGAGCAATAAGTGTAGGAGATGCTTCAGTTTTCATTTGGGTCCGATTTAATTACCAGATCAAATATAATAGGTTTTTTTAGTTTTGAACATTCAAGATTAGATTTAATTAATGACAACAATAGTAATGGCGTGAAGAAGAAGAAGAGTTCAGAAACAATAGTAATAGCTCCATTGGCCCCTAAAAAGAATATATTTTATTATTTTCCAATTTTTTATTATGATAATTATTATGAATTTAACCAGTGATGTGGCATTACCTAATTGGTCAATGATTTTTTTCTAAACATAGATTTATTTTTGAAAAACGATTAACATTCATCCAACAGATCCAAATACGAGAAAGCATAACAAACAAAAAATAAAACTAGAAAAACATATATCCAGTAAAAAAAAAGGGACATCAGAGTCCAAGAAAACAAATTCCCAAAGAAAGCAAACCCCAAGTTGAGAAAATCATGGCAGAGAGATGGCAAGGAACCAAGGAGGATAAAGGACGGCGTTGAGCGTCGTAACCAATCAGAAAGCGTTGGCAGTCCAAGAAATCGAGGGGAATCCAAGTGGTCGGGTTAGACTAAAATGGAAATAATAGGCCACAAGGTCTGAAGAAGCAAAGCGTTGGATCTTCAAACTAGGAATCTCGTCGGAGCATGATACTACCATCATGAAGAAGCTCTTATGGAAGCAACTCCACTGAAACCTCCACCGAAACAAATGCACACACAAATGACAACCATAGCCAGCAAAACCAAAAAAAAGAGGCCTAACGAAGGGGAAAACAGAAAAACTCTGAGAGCCTCCACCCAGTCCTTCACCAACCTTGCTGACAAGGAAGGTCCGACCTCAACCTCGCCTATGCGAATCCGATCTTGAACCCTAGATCCCGGGGTCGTAAACCCAATGAAGCAAAAAGAGGCAAGCATATGAAACAGATAAAAAGGAGAAGTGTAACCCCCTCGACCCGGTCTAGTCGCAAGACCGAATCGAGAGAGTTACACGGGGATAACCGGAGAAAAATCCAAGAATTTCCCTCCGATTAACAACCCTAGATTTAGATTTATGTTGTCTAAATGCATTTAAATGATCCTATGATGTTAAGGGTCACAGCGGAAGATACAACGTCTCAATCGGATGTCCAATTGGACCCAAATAGTCACGAATGACCATTTTGCAAAACCACACGAAACAGGGGAAAAAGGTAATCTTAACCTTACCAAATAGTTAATTAGTCAAATTTCAAGCACACGAGGCAAACCAACTCAAACGAGACATATAAACTCTTTTAGGATGCCTACAAGCATTAGGGACCAAAACGAAACATTTGGAAACCTTCAAAGATGCATTTTAACCATTTTAACTACATGTGTTTTGAAATAGGGGTTGCCAGTTTCGAAACACGGGCTCTCAGTAAAAAGCAAAACAAGGCCATTCCGAAACGGCTCCCACTGGTATCAGAATGAGGGTTTTCCAGAGGCAAAATGTTTCGAAAACCATTTCAAAATAGGGGTCCTGCAGGCTTGGTCGTTTTGAAACGACACTAGGTGTTTCGAAACACTTGGGCACAGATTGACCCGAAAAGACATTTTGGCATCCCCAAACGTACCCAAACTTACCTCAAAAGAGCACAAACAACAAAGAAACATGATCAAACACATGAGAGTTTACATCACCCTCCCTAACCACAAGTGCATGCATTCCCATTGCTAATATTATTATTACAACTTAAAATCCATACTTGAGCTTAAGCTATGATCACTAGAGCCTTTCCCTCACCTTCCTTTGCTTCTTGAATCACTAACGATCTGCATTGTTGGACAGGAGTGCGTAAGCATAAGAGCTTAGTGACTGGTGCTCAAAACCACAACAAAAACAACAATGTAGATTTATTAAACCTATTTTTGAGTCGAAAACAAAACCACAATCACAATTCCACAAGAATGAATTACCAATAGCATGATTATCATCAACCCTACATATGCTTGGCATCTTACATCAAGCAACAACATATAACATCAAACATAATAACATTCAACCTTTCAATACCAAGAGTATATTGGCAACTATGGTTACATTACTCGGATACGCGGATTTGATTCGATGGCATCTTACATCACCGAATCTATAAGAACAACAAGACATATGATGGCATCTTACATGAATGAGGTCTAATGATAAAGCTTCTGGTGGCATCTTACATCACTAGGGCCACGCGCGAATTTTATTAGTGCACTTAACCCTATGGTCGACCAATTATACCCGGTAAGACTCTCATATTTCCCAATACACAAACATCATGTAATAAACGTAAATTATCACATCCATTAGCCAACTACACACATTCATCTCATCTCATATCAACAACAACATGTCACAAACATCATAGGTTTAAACGTCATTTACTCATATCATAATGCATAGCAAGATTGAAGCATAGAATTTCGGAAAAAGTAAAACGTAAACATTTAATACTTACTCTCTAGCTTGGGTTGGCCTTTCAAGCTCAACCTAAACTCTCAAAAACATTCCCACTCACTTGTAACGCCATGGTTTTGGGCCTAGATGTTTTAGACATTGGATTGGGCCGGTCGGGAATGGTTCGAATCCTTGAGGTCAGTTCAGGGAAAACCTAGTTCGGGATGTTTTAAAAATATGGAAAAGATCTAAAAATCATTATTTATTATGTAAATGATTATGGTAAAAACAATTTTACAAAATGAGTTTTGGAATTATTACATTTTGGTATAGTGACCAAAATACAGTTTTTGGAAAAGTTGGCTAGTGGTTGTTTTGTAAAGGATTGAAACTTTGAATCTTTAAGGATATATTTTTACAATTTATTTCCATCAGATTTCTCTTTAATTTGGGAGCTTTTAATAAATGATTTTATAAAAGAAATAAAAGGGAATTATAAAGGAAACTAAAAGTTGACTTTTCATAACCAATTTCACGTTAGTTTTTCCTATCTTCATTTTCTCTCAACTTCTTTTCAGCCAAACACTTTTCTCTCATCAAAGAACCCTTGGTTTTCACCTTGATTGCTGAGATTTCATTCTCTAAATGATTCTCCAACTTTGTTTCATCAAATCACATTGATTTTGTTTTGAACTTTTCAAGAAAACTTGCCCAAATTGAAGGGAGATCAACCATTAGAGGTAAGCTTCATTCTTCTCCTCTAATGATCAGTTCTTTACTGAAATTCCCAAGTTATCAATCATTTGTTAATGATTTTTTAGTTGTTTTAATGTTATAAAAAAGAAATAATTGTTAAATTCAATATTCTTGATGAGATCTTGGTCATTTTTGTATTACTATGTTATGATTTGAGTTGAGGTTGATTTTCAACATATTTTGGATGTTATTTGATGTTGAGAATGAGGGTTTAACAAATAAATCCCAAATAGGTTTGGGTCCCTAAGTTTAAGTTGTTAGATTTGTGGTTCTTGAGGTGTTTTTGATGTTTTGCTATTGTTGGAGGTATAAGGTCGTGTTTATGTTGATTTTTGGTGTTAATTGAAGTTTAAAAAAGGTTAGAATTGATAGATCTTGGCTGGACTTTGATTGGTGGAAGTTTGGAAGTGTTTCCGGTTATTTCGGATAGCCGAAATGCTAGTTTTGAGTAGGGCATCGTGTTAGAATGAGTGGCTGTTGATTTTAATGCATGGTGATGCATTAATCCTCTGCTCTTATGTGTGTTGAACAAGGAAGACTTCATCGGACATGTTCAGTGTTGATCCAGAAGCACCTGAAGCTTAGAAATTGTTTCGGCAAGTAAGCGAAACGTCATCGGTGAGTGAAAATAGTTTTAGAAGTCCTTGAGGGACAACGAAATGAGTTTTGGGGATTTAGGATTGGTTTGAAACACCATCCTAAGTCCGGAAGTAAGTATGTTTAGATTTGCTCTCACAATGTGGATGATGCCCCTAAATGCTTTTGACATGCTCTTGATTTGAGAAAGATAAATTCCTACTGTTTTATGCATGATTTATGACATGAGATGATGTTTTATATTGATCTCATGAGATTGAACAATGTTGCAAAGAGTTTTGAGATTTTTGATTAAATGCTATGCATGGACCTTGATTTTGAAATGGGATGAGATTGGTTTAGAAATGTTGCATCCAAACAGTAGGTGAGATGATGATTTTGATATAATATATTAGCATAATTGATGAGATGTTACCAGATATAATTGGTCGACCAATAGGATGTAAAGTGCACCATAAACTAAAAATCCGTACGTGCTCTTTGGAGTCGGGCAATGGGGGTAGTGCCATCCTGATCCAAAGTGAGAGTCCAATGATGAGAGATTCCATCGGGGTAGGTCTTGGTGAAACACCCAAGCTTTGTAGCGAAGAGAGATACCGCCATGAGAGCCCGGTGATGCGATATTCCACCGAGGTAGGACTTGACTTATGTCAAGCTAATCTGCATATCCGATTAAAGGTAGAAAATGAAATGCCAATATATGAGATTGAGTTATGATTCACATGTACCAATGTTTGAAATGTTTTTATGCTATGAGAAATGCATATGAGATTTTGAGATTATGAAATGCTTTTGTATATCAAGCATGTGTGACCTTGCCATGAGTTTTGCATTGGTTGAATGCATGAGATAGATGGATGGTACATGTGGTTTTCAAATGGTGTTTTGCTTTGAAATGAATTTCAAGCATGAGATAGAAAGAGCATGGTTTTAGAAATAGATTTCAAGTTAATGTTTTCAAAGCTTGCATTGCTGTGTTGGTGTTTTTAGAGCATGCCTCACTAAGCTATTGTGCTTACGCTCTCTTTTACCAGCAATGCAGATAATTGTGGCATCTTGGGCAGCAAAGAGGCTTAAAGGAATCCAAGGAATAGATAAGTTCAAGTATGATGTTTTAAATTTACCTTTAGTAATGAAATATGGCAATGGGATTTAATGGTTTGTTTGGGGAGATGTGTTTTGGACTCCCTTGAGTTGTAGCAAGTTGTGTGTGCTCTTTTTGGTTTATAGAAGGCCACTATATTTGTTTTGTTGCTTTACCTTGCCTTTTGGGATGCTTATGGTTTGTGGTTTAAGCATGTTCTTTCATATGCCTTGCATCTTTGTGTTAATCTATCAAATGCTTGCCATGAGCTTAGAGTTGAATGCTTATATGTTAGTATTAATGTTATGAACATGTTCATATGTTTTGGTGATGATTTGGTGATGTTAAATGTGAGTTTGGGGCTGAATTTGATACACATATGGTATGGGTATCGATACTCGGGCTTGAGTATCAATACTCATCAGCAAAACTGGTGCAAAATGGTCTAGGGGTATCGGTACGAATGGGAAGCGTATCGATACACCTAAGCAGAATTTGAAGGGTGCACCGATACTCAGTAATGGGTATCGATACCCTTTTCCCAAGTTTGGCCACTGCCTTCCCGTGTATCGATACGACCCATAGGTGTACCGATACTGCCTTTTCCCAAGTATGACTAATTGAATATTGGCATATTTTTAAAACATCTCGAACTAGGTGTACCGATACGCGACTGTTAAAATCTGTTAAAAGCATCTTTTAAAGTTTTGAAATGTCACGTTCTAGTCCATGAACTTCGTGTATGCAATTAGGTGAGTTTGGATGTCCTGATTGTGATGAAATTTTGAAGAGAAGCGTGAAATATGTCTAATTGAATATTGGTAACCTTAAAATCAGAAATGCCCTTGTATTTTTACAGAAATTACGTTTTGGTCCCTAAATGCTTAATTTATGCAATTAAACCCCTAAATGAAATCCGATCACTGTGTTGTTTCTTTCTATGCTCTTTGAAGATCACATAGGATCTAAATTGCATCTAGAAACTCGACTCCACCTAAGCTACGAAGTAGCTCAAGGGGCAAATCAGTCCCTGCACCCTGAGGTGGTGCTACAACATGAAGACCGGCAATAGCCGTCTGAAAAGCTCCGGCTATAGTCTGAAGTAACTGGGTCAAGTCTACACAAGCCTGGCCCTGGCCAATCTGTGGCCCATTACCTCCAACATCCGCCCCAGCCTTAGGTACATTATCTTCGACATTCGCCCCATTACCATCGGGAGCATGAAGAGCAAGAGGCACATTCCCAGGTGCCTAGTCACCCGCTCTAGGCCGTCCTCTTGGTGTCACCATAACAATAAAACAATCTAAAACAATAAACACAAATACGAGAAAAATATTGGGTCAACAAAGGCAGGGATCTGTGTGCTTAAGCTCTTTTAATCAAAACCACCTTGCCATAATAATACCTAGTAATAGGAATGCTTAACCAACCTTCAAACATTAGAAGAAACACAAAGTCATGCTCACAAACACCGTGCAAAGAAACCAAACGCATACAGAATCAACTTACCTGACTTACCTTCCCGGGAAACCTCGTAATAAATGCTCTGATACCACCAAATGTAACCTCCTCGACCCGGTCTAGTCACAAGACCGAATCGGGAGAGTTACACGGGGATAACCAGAGAAAAATCTGGGAATTTCCCTCCGATTAACAACCCTAGATTTAGATGTATCTTGTCTAAATGCATTTAAACGATCCTATGTTGTTAAGGTCACAACGGAATATACAACGTCTCAATTGGATATCAAATTAGACCCAAATAGTCACGAAGGACCATTTTGCATAACCACACCAAAAAGGGCAAAAAGGTAATCTTAACCTTACCAAATAGTTAATTAGTCAAATTTCAAGCACACGAGGCAAACCAACTCAAACGAGACATAAACTCATTTAGGAAGCCTACAAGCATTAGGGACTAAAACGCAATATTTGGAAACCTTCAAAGATGCCTTTTAACCGTTTTAACTACATGTGTTTCGAAACATGGGTTGCCCGTTTCGAAACACGGGTTCTCAATAAAAAGCAAAACAAGGCCGTTTCCGAAACGGCTCACACTAGTATCAAAATGATGGTTTCCATAGGCAAAACATTTTGAAACCCGTTTCGAAACAGGGGTCCTGCAGGCTTGGTCGTTCCAAAACGACACCAGGTGTTTACATCACTCTCCATAACCACAAGTGCAAGAATTCACATTGCTAATATTATTATTACAACTTAAAATTCATACTTGAGCTTAAGCTACGATCACCGGAGCCTTTCCTCGCCTTTCTTTGCTTCTCGGATCACTAACGATCTGCCTTGTTGGAAAGGAGCGCGTAAGCATAAGAGCTTAATGAGTGGTGCACAAAACCACAACAACAGCAATGCAATTTTATTAAAACCATTTTTGAGTCGAAAACAAAACCACAATCGCAATTCCACAAGCATGAATTCTCAATAACATGATTATCATCAACCCTGCATATGTTTGACATCTTACATCAAGCAACAACATATAACAACGTAGCATAACTCTCAACATCAAACATAATAACATTCAACCTTTCAACACCAAGAGTATGTTGGCAACTATGGTTACATTACTCGAATACGTGGATTGGATCCGATGGCATCTTAAATCACCGAATATATAAGATCAACAAGACAAACGATGACATCTTACATCATCGAAGTCTAATGATAAAGCTTTCGGTGGCATCTTACATCACCGTACACCTCCCTAATGGCATCTTACATCAATAGGGCCACGCGTGAATTTTATTAGTGCACTTAACCCTATGGTCGACCAATTATACTCGATAAGACTCTCATATTTTCCAATACACAAACATCATGTAATCCAACGTAAATTATCACATCCATTAGCCAACTACAAACATTCATCTCATCTCATATCAAGAACAACATATCACAAACATCATATGTTTAAACGTCATCTACTCATATCACAATGCATAGCAAGATTGAAGCATAGAATTTCGGAAAAAGGAAAACGTAAACATTTAATACTTACTCTCGAGCTTAGGTTGGCCTTTCAAGCTCAACCTAAACTCTCAAAAACATTTCCACTCACCGGTAGAACCCAAACGATAGCCGAAACACCGGTTTCAAGCCTCCGCAACACCAGGTATCGCGTCCGAAGTACCAAATCCGTTTCCGCTGCTTCTAAATATTCCAAAACAGAGTATTAATACCCTTTTCAACATACACACCCACTGAAATTCACAAACACAATATTCAACAACATTCGCTCATTGATTCGTAGCCGAAGTTATCCAAAAACATCATCAAATCAGGTCTAACCAAAACCCAGCAAATTTACTATCAAAACCACATCTTTCAACATCCAAAACACTTATTCAAGGTCTAGAAACCATCAGCCCAAAGTTCTTCACAAGAACAAACCAAAAACCCAAATTTTCAACTTCAAAACCCCCTCTTTTCTACTAGTTTCTGGTTTCCCATCATTAAGCCAGTAACACAACTTTTTTAGAACATCAAAGCAAGGTTAAAAACACTTTAAAAAATAGTATCAAACAACCCAAACGAAAATTCCTTCATTTTCCTCTTTTTCCAACACAAAGCATTTTCGAAACAATTTAAACAATGAGTTTAAGGAAAGATTTCATCTACAACACGTTTAAGGAAGAGAAAATCAAAATGAAAGAAGGATTACCTTGAAAAACTTGCTTGGATGAAGTGGTTGGATCAATGGAATAGTAGAAATGGTGTTTTGGAGGAAATAACATGAAACGAGTTTGAAGAATATGATGGTATTTTCAAAAACCCTTTTAAAATTCCAAAATTTCTCTTTTTACCTTTCTTCTTTAAAATCCTTTAGTTGTTTATTAAAATGTTTTCTCCCAAATTAATTTAACCTGAACTGGTTTAACCAAACCCTATTATCTCCCGGGCCCTAAACCCAGGCATTACAACTCTCCCCCACTTAAGGAATTTCGTCCTCGAAATTTACCCGATGGAAAGAGTTACAGAAATTGCTCTTCCATATCCGCCTTTCTCTCCCATGTAGCTTCTTCCACCCCCGATGTCTCCACAAAACCTTGACTAACTCAATGGTCCTCCCACGCAAAACTTTACTATCCGTTGCAAGAATCTCAACTGGTTCTTCATCATATGACAAATCCGGATTCAATTCAATCTCTTCCACTGGCATAACATGAGACGGATATGATCTATACTTTCGAAGCATCGAAACATGGAACACGTCATGAATCTTCTCAAGCTCGGATGGCTATCTCAACCTGTATGTAACAAGACCAATCCTCTCAACTACCTCATAAGGACCACTGAATATCATTACCTTCTTCCACGAGGAAACGTTCAAGAACACTTTGTCGCCAATAGCATACTCAATCTCTTTCCTCTTCAAATCTACATACGATTTCTGTCTATCTGAAGCTGCCTTCAAATGATCGCAAATCAACTTTACCTTCTCGGTAGTGCCCTTAAGCAAGTCTGGCATAGGTACAAGTTTCTGTCCGGCTTCGGCCCAACAGACAAGCGTTCTACATTTCCTACCATACAGAGCTTCATACGGTGCCATCTGAATACTAGCCTGATAATTGTTATTGTACGCAAACTCTACTAGCGGTAGATGTTTTCCCATGAACCCTAAAAGTCGATGATGCAACACCTCAACATGTCCTCTAACACCTGAATAACTCTCTCTGATTGGCCATCTAATGTGGGTGATACGAAGTACTGAAGTTCAGCCAAGTCCCCAAGTCACGATGCAAACACTCCCAAAATCTAGCTGTAAATCTCAGATCTATGTCTAATACAATAGACTTCGGTACACCATGCAGTCTCACAATATCACAGATATACAACTCGGCCAACATGTCTAAGGTGTAAGTATTATGAACAGGTATGAAATAGGCACACTTAGTGAATCTGTCAACTATTACCCATACTGGATTCTTCTTCAAAGGAGTCGACGACAAACCTGACACAAAATCTATAGTAATTCGTTCCCATTTCCATTCCGGAACCTTCAACGGATGTAACAAACTTGTAGGAAACTGATGCTCGGCCTTAACGCGCTGGCAAACCATACATCTACTCACATACTCAGCCACATCTTTCTTTAGCCCAATCCAGAAGTACTCATCTTTCAACCCGCAGTACATCTTCGTACTACCCGAATGCATAACAAAGGATTGTTATGAGCTTCAATCAAAATAGTACGTCTCAGCTAGGCATCTTCTAGAACAACTACTCTATTCTAGAAACAGAAGATCCCATTCTCACTAAAGAAGAAATATGTGGGTTTACCCTCGGCTATATCTTGCACGTGAGGTGCCAATGATATGTCTTGCAACTATTTCTCTCGAATCAACTGAACTAACGAAGGTTTAACTTGTAGCTCGGCTATCAAACCGCCATCCTATGGCACACTCAATCTCGCAAACATAGCCCGCAACTCAACTGCCACCTTCCTACTTAAAGCATCAGCCACTATATTTGCTTTACCCGGATGATACTCTATTGTGAGGTCATAGTCTTTAAGAATCTCTAACCACCTACGTTGTCTAAGATTCAACTCTTTCTGAGTCATCAAATATTTCAAACTCTTGTGGTCGGTGTAGACTATGCATTTCTCACCATAAAGGTGGTGTCTCCAAATCTTCAAAGCAAAGACCACAACCGCTAACTCTACGTCATGGGTGGGGCAATTCTTCTCGTGAACCTTCAATTGTCTCGAAGCATAAGCTACAACTCTTCCTTCTTGTATAAGCACACAACCTAAACCTACATACGATGCATCACTGAAGATTACGATCTCTTTCCCTAGTTCATGCTGAATCAAAATAAGAGCTTCTGTCAAGGCTTTCTTCAATTTTTCAAACGCTTGTTGCCTCGCATCTGTCCACTCATACGAAACATTTTTTTGTAATAGTTTAGTCAAAGGTGCAGCAATCTTCGAGAACCCCTCAACAAACCTTCGATAATATCTGGCTAAACCTAGAAAACTACGGATTTCAATCACTAACTTTGGTTGCTTCCAACTCAATATTGCTTCTATCTTCTTGGGATCCACACTAATCCCATCGGCTGAGATCACATGACCTAGAAAGACTACTTCCCTAATCCAAAACTCACATGTACTCAACTTGGCATACAATTGATTTTCAAGCAAAGTTTGTAGTACTAATCGCAAATGCTCATCATGTTCTTCCTCGGTCATGGAGTACACTAGAATGTCATCTATGAACACTACTACAAATCTATCCCAAAACTCGTGAAACACTTTGTTCATCATTTCCATAAATGCGGCTAGGGCAATAGTCAAACCAAAAGGCATTACCAAGAACTCATAGTGCCCATATCGTGTACGGAGAGCTGTTTTCGATATATCCACATCGTTTACCTTCAACTGATAGTAACCCGATCTCAAATCAATCTTCGAAAACACTAAAGCAACTCTCAACTGATCAAGTAAATCATCAATCTGTGGCAAAGGATACTTGTTCTTCAATGTTACTTTGTTCAACTACCTATAATCTATGCACATCCTCATACTGCCATCCTTCTTCTTCACAAACAAGACAGGAGCACCCCAAGGTGAAATACTAGGACTAATAAAACTTCTATCTGATAGTTCCTGAAGCTGTCTCTTCAACTCCTTCAATTCTTTTACTAGGCCTAATACGACTCTCTTACGGAACTGCCCAATGCATGGATTCCCTATATGGAATCAGGTTGTCAAATTCTACAACGCTGTCAATGCACATACTCGACTGAGGATAGATTCATCACCAAACGGGCTATTACTGGATAAAGAACCAGATGAGGCAATGCTAGTGCTGAAAAAGTTAGCAAAGAACAATGAGCAATTTCCTACAGCTTGAAGGGGAGGAAAACGAAGAATATTTGTAAAGGAGTACGAAGCTGACAACTCGGTCAAAACTCAGATCGCATACCTCACTAAAATAGTTGAAAATCTGCAGTGGGAGGACTCTAAAGCTGTCTTTTCTGCCGAAGAGGTGTGTGAAACCTGTAGTGGAAATCACAGTACAGAGGACTTCCCTTTACAGGTGGAAGAAGGAATGTATGTTGGGAACTACAACAGAAATGAAACCTATGACTCCAACCACTATAATCCAAACTGGAGGAAGGACCCCAAATTTTCATAGAGTAATCCCAATAACGCATTGAACCCTCGAGTTCAGAACAACTAGAATCAAGGAGGTCCTAGGATTATATCACGACAGCAACCACAGCAGCAGCCACAACAGCAGCCGGCAGCCACCACGAGCATACTAGAGCAGACCCTGGCCACATTTATGTCACAAACAGGAGCATACATGGCAAACATGGATCACTTTGTCAAGGAAACTGAGTCCTTCATGGACAAGACAGAGATGAGAATGACAAACCATGAGGCTATCCTGAAATCCTTAGAGACACAGATGGGCCAGGTGTCACAGTTTATCAACCCAAGGCAGAACGGAGGATTCCCTAGTGATACTGAGGTCACTAGAAAACCCACACATGAGCAGTGCACAGCAATTACAACGAGGTGTGGGAAACAACTACAAGGGCCGATAATAAAAGAAACACCAAGTAAGGAATCGACCCAATATACTACTACCATGAACACTGCCCCCGACAGAGGAGAAACATTCTGTTGTTGTCACACCTGCCACGAAAGCAGAAGAAATAGAGGAGCAAAAAGAAACTGAAGATCTTGAGCCTCCTCAGATCCGACTTCCATGTGAAGGACACCTTGAAGATTACCGTCCTCCACCCCCTTTTCCACAGCGGTTAAAGAAATAGAAACAGGAGTATCAGCTTAAGAAGATCTATGATGTCTTTAAGCAAGTACGCATCAACATCACGTGTTAGAAGCCATTAACCAGATGCTTGGTTATGCAAAGTGCTGCGTGTAAAATAGACTATCGCAATTGTAGTGCAAGTGTACACGACGCAAGTAGTAAAGTGATACTAAGTATCGGATATCGTCTCCACAGGGATTGGGCTAATGACTTCACCTTGATTTACTGCACGAAGTAAAGGAAATAGTTTAGAAGATTGTCACGAGAATAATAAGATAAAAACGTAAATAAAAGAATTGGAATATCAAGATAGAGAGAATGGGCCGGTATTGAATTGCTCGGTAGTGCAGGTATTGAATTGCTTAGGATCTCCAGTTCTGTCGTCGCTCCCGTCGCCGACAGCACCTGTCGCGGCGGCTGTCCGTTAGTTGTCGCGGCAGCAGACACTAACTCAGTACTTCAAGCTTGGCAAGAATCCCAGATCTGCCTTGCCCTATCCCTAGGCACAAGTCTGTCGATGATCACGTCTTTGATGATACCTCCCGGCGTGAATCGAAGGATGAACACCGATGTGTATGAATTCTTCCTTAGCCACTTAACCTCGCCTTATCCCTAAGCACGAGATGGTTCAACTATAAACTAGAGAACGCGCTTTTATCTCTTTCGTATACTTAACTCTCCCGATGCTAAGTAAATAGATAACCTCACAATGCTCTCCCGATGCTCTTGCAAGATATTAAAACCAAGATAAAAGAACTTGAAGTTTATTTTATTGAACTTGAAAAATCCTAAAACAAAGCAACCCTTGCAACTACTTTACAAAACAACCCGTAGCCCTAGGGGGAATTTAGAACATGTCGGTGACGGGTGGACGGCAGGGGTTTGGTTTCGGTTATGGGGTAATCGGTTATGCCCTAGGTTTAATCTATGCCCTTTATATAAGCTTTGGGCTCAAGTTATCTAAGGTAACAAGGATTACAACTTTAATTAAAAGTAAGATTCTAATAAAGACTAAATCTCTAAAGTCTCCTACTTTCCAGCCGCATCCCTATTTTGTGGGAATTTCTTTCCTTGAGCTTTGGCTTGACATATCTTTTGATCCGGGGCTTGGAAAATTATTTGGCTTCCACACGACAGACGAGCAGATTTTTCTCTATCTATCGAGGTCCACTTCACTTTTCCTCTTCAATAATCTGCTGTCACCATGCTGTCACGACAGGTCCATGACAGGTTCGTCTTCTTCAGCTGCTTGTCTAGTTCAGCTCTCCTGCTTATCTGCCCTGCGCCTGCCTTCATTGTCAACCATGGCAGTTACCTGCAAAATACACCATCTTTTAGTAGAATCCGTGCCTTTTATATAATTGTGATGTTTTATTGAAAACTGACCTAAATGCAATGCAATGATGCTTGAATGCAGCAGAAATATGGGTTAAAAAGGGTGTAAATAATAGAACTTTTACACACTCAACACAAAGTTTCTGAAGGATGCAATGTCCAGGAGGTCCAGACTTGGGGAGTTTGAAACAGTGATGATGACATAAGGATGCATGGCAATCCTCCATAAGAGACCACCCCCAAAGAAGAAGGATCCTGGCAGCTTCATCATACCATGCATAATTGGAGACAAGTTTGTGGGTAAGGCACTTTTTGATATTGGTGCTAACATTAATCCAATGCCCAAATCTGTATTTCAAAAACTAGGTATTGGACATTCAAGGCCCACGACAGTCATGCTGCAGCTGACAGACCGCTCTTACGTACAATCGGAAGGAAAGATCGAAGATATCCTGGTAAGAGTGGATAAGTTTATTTTTCCTGCTGACTTTCTTGTTTTAGATTGCAAAGTAGATGAAAACGCACCGATCATCCTGGGGCAACCCTTCCTAGCCACAAGCAGAACATTGATCGATGTAGAAAAAGGAGAATTGATGATGAGAGTAAATGATCAACAAATCAAGCTCAATGTTTTCCAAGCAATGAAAAAGCAATTTCAAAAGTAGTCCTTGACCAACCTTGCATCAAGTCGATCTGCCACGATAGAAAATTTGGTCACTGCCACCGCAGTCACCCTAAAGACTGTAACGGAAGCATCGACGACAGTGACCCCTCAGACACAGAATCATCCGACACTGAAGGTCCTTAGGAGTTAAATTGGATAGGCACACGTCTAGGTAAGTTCTTCGAGCCTTTGAATTATACCTCGAATGAACATGTAATCCAAAAGCCTTCCATTGAACAACCACCTGTTTTAGATCTTAAACCCCTAGCAGGGCAACTTAAATACGTTTTTCTTGGTTTAAATGATACGTTGCTCGTAATCATCTCTTCCAAGTTGATGCAGGAACATGAACAACAGCTGATCAAAATGCTACAGCAGCATAAAAAGGCAATTGGATGGACCATTGATGATACCCATGGCATCAGTCTGGCGTTATGCATGCATAAGATCCCCTTGGAGGATGACCATAAGCCGACAATTGATGCCCAAAGACGATTGAACGAGGCTATGCGAGAAGTGGTACGAAAATAAATCATCAAGTGGCTTGATGCTGGAATAATATATGCCATCTCGGATAGCAAGTGGGTAAGCCCAGTGCAATGCGTACCCAAAAAGAGAGGCATAACCGTAGTAACGAACAAAGACAACGAACTAATCCCAACCAGGATTGTGACCAGTTGGAGGGTTTGTATGGACTACCAGAAGCTTAATAAAGCTACCCAGAAGGACCATTTCCCCTTACCTTTTATCGATCAAATGTTAGATAGATTAGCGGAGAAGCCTTACTACTGTTTTCTTGATGGTTACTCAGGTTATAACCAAATCGCAATCGCACCGGAGGACCAAGAGAAAACCACCTTCACATGCTCGTATGGCACATATTCCTTTCGAAGAATGCCATTTGGGCTCTGCAATGCACCAACAACCTTTCAACGGCGCATGATGGCAATATTCTATGACATGGTGGAGGATTTTCTAGAAATTTTCATGGATGACTTTTCTGTCTTTGGAGACAGCTTCGACGGTTGTTTAGGCAATTTACAGAAGGTTCTTGAAAGATGCGAAGAGGCAAACTTGGTTTTAAACTGGGAAAAATGCCACTTTATGGTGGATGAAGGCATAATGCTGGGCCACAAGGTTAGCTGCCGCGGCATAGAGGTAGACAAAGCCAAAATAGAGGTCATTAAAAAACTTCCGCCACCCACCATAGTCAAAGGAATAAGAAGTTTCTTAGGGCATGCAGGGTTTTATGGAAGATTCATAGCCAACTTCTCGAAAATCACTAAACCCTTGTATCTCCTGCTGGAACAGAATCATGCCTTTGACTTTAACACTTAATGTACTGAAGCATTCAGAATTGAAGGAAAAGCTGGTAACAGCCCCAATAGTACAACCACCAGACTGGAGCCTACCATTCGAGATAATGTGTGACGCTAATGATTATGCTGTCGGGGCAGCACTAGGGAAGAGGAAGGAGAAACTCTTCCATGTGATCTACTATGCCAGCAAAACTCTCAATGATGCCCAGATAAACTACACCACAACAGAAAAGGAGCTACTCGCAGTGGTGTTTTCAATTGACAAGTTTCGACCCTACATACTTGGGACAAAAGTGGTGGTCCATATAGATCACTCAGCACTTAAATATACGTTCACCAAAAAGGATGCCAAACCAAGATTGATTCGTTGGATTCTACTGCTGCAAGAATTTGACATTGACATTAAGGACAAAAAGGGGACATAGAACCAAGTAGCAGATCACTTGTCAAGGCTGGAGATGAGAAGGAATCAAGAGAAAGACAAGACCAACATACTGGAAACCTTCCCAGATGAGCAGTTGTTCGCTGCCACCAGCACTGTCGCGACAGCCATGGCAGCAGGTAAGCTTTCTAAAACCCCTTGGTATGCTGACATTGTCAATTATATTGTAAGTGGGTTATTACCTCCTGAGCTTAATTACCAAGCAAGGAAGAGGCTCCAAATCGATGCAAAACATTATTATTGGGACGAACCTCTCCTCTTTAAGCAGTGTGTAGTTCAGATCATCAGGAGATGCATACCACATGAGAAACAGAAAGTAGTGCTTCACCACTATCATGCTGCCCCTTATGGAGGACACTTGGGAGGAAATAAAACTTCTGCCAAGGTTCTGCAATATGGTTTCTATTGGCCTACACTGTTTAAGGATGCACAAGCTTTTTACAAGAGCTGTGACAAATGCCAAAGGATTGGGAATATATCTAGAAGGCATGAGATGCCACTGTAGAACGTACTTGAGTTCGAAATCTTCGATGTTTGGGGAATCGACTTCATGGGACCATTCCCAGCCTCTTGTGGAAATTTATACATCCTACTGGTAGTAGACTATGTGTCTAAGTGGGTAGAAGCGATCGCCACTCAAAAGAACGATGCCAAGACTGAGCAAAGATTTCTTCACAAGCACATCTTTCAAGGTTTGGCATCCCAAGGGCGATAATTAGCGATGAGGGGAGTCATTTCGACAATAGGGTAATTGCTAGTTCACTAAGGAAATACAGAGTAAAGCACCAAATTGCAACAGCATATCACCCTCAAACCAATGGGTAGGCCGAGATATCAAATAGGGAAGTAAAGAACATCCTAGAGAAGATGGTCAAACCAACTCGAAAGGACTGGTCTCTACACCTAAATGATGCACTCTGGGCCTACAGGACAACATTCAAGACACCATTGGGAATGTCACCCTATCACCTCATTTACGGGAAAACTTACCATTTACCTGTCGAGATAGAACACAGAGCATATTGGGCTATCAAGATAGTTAATATAGATTGGGACAAGGCAGGGCAGAAAAGGCTACTGGACTTGAATGAAATTAAAGAAATTCGAGCAATAGCATACGACAACGACAAGGACAAAACAATGAAGTGGCACGACAAAAAACTACTACCACGACAGTTCTGCCCAGGGTAGCAGGTGCTGTTGTTTAACTCTAGGTTGAAGCTCTTCCCAGGAAAGCTTAAATCTAGGTGGTTTGGCTCTTTCCAAGTTGTCCAAGTTTTTCCCCATTGTGCCATTACAATCGGATCAGTCAAGGATGGGCACACATCAAAAGCAATGGACAAAGGCTCAAGCATTATCAGGTGACTGAAGCCCAAGGATGCATGAAGTAGTTACTTTAGGAGATGCCCCTCAAGGCATCCCTAATTTAACTTAGTTTTATTTTATTTTATTTATTCATTTTATTTATTATTTTTTAGGAAATAAGATTTTAATTTAGTTTATTTATTTATTTATTTTTAGGAAGTAAAGGAAGCAAGGCAAGGAGGAGGAATGAACCAGCCCACCGCATTCACAACAGCCCAAAAAGCCCAAGGAACATACATGTCGTAACAGCCTGTTACCAGCTGTCGCGACAGACGCGGAAAATACAGCCTGTCACGGAGCTAACGCGACAGACACGCAAACGCGTAACAGACGCACAGCAGACAGAGAAACGCGTGACAGGTGCGTCAAGAAACCGTGTGATAGCTGGCCCCATTATTCGCGCCTGTCGTTACAGTTCCAACTGGCAGAAAACGTCGTTCTATATAAACCCACACTCCCATTTCATTTTTCATCTCATTCTCATTCTCTCTACTTTGCTTTTCAGAAATTAGATCTCAGAATTTCTTTTATTTTGCTACAGTTTCCCTCGCAATGGCTACCAGATCAACCAGACGGAGTGCTACCTTCACCTCTGCCACGGCAATATCCACACCCAGCCACAACAGAATCCCAAGACGTTTCATATCAACATATTCAGAGAGAAGGTACTATGGCTCGTTCTAGAAACGAGAAATGTGGGAAGAGATAGGGTTCACTTACACCCAAAAGATGGGAGAATTAGGGCTCGAAAGTTTCAACGCCAAGAGGATCATCGCACTCGAATGGCAGATGATCGCCGTCCAGCCAGAGGAGATGAACGTTACGTTGGTGCGAGAGTTCTATGTTTTTGTCCCCTCCAAAGATGCCACCACAGTGACAGTCAGAGGAAAGGAAATCTCACTAGAACATGCCTACATCAACACCTTGTACGATATTTATGTGAGCAAGAAGGAAGATGCCCATCGGAGGTTTGTTAACAGTCTGTCGCCAGCAGATTATGATGTTGTCATGGTAGAACTGACGGAGGAAGGCACACAGTGGAACGAGGATCCCAAGCATAGATGGACTGTGCGAAGGACCCAGCTCACACCAAAGGCAAAGCTTTGGAACCATTTCGTGGAGAAACGCCTCATGCCTACCTCACATAATACCACGGTGGACCGGCATAGATTAGCCCTCGTGCACTCAATCCTCAATGAGCAGCAGATCAACGTCGGCAGGTACATAATTGATGGTATTTTCGAGTGTGCACTCCGATCGATGGGCCCCTACTCTTCCCCTACCTGATCACCACACTCTGTCGAGCCAGAAACGTGTCGGAGATCAATGAAGATGTCAAAATCTGAGGAAAAGGATGGACGCAGCAGAACCTCTATAGTTTGATGGAATTGAAGGCTGCCACTCCCATGTATTATATGGACCTCACTGCCGCAACATAAGTAACAGTAGAACCTGACTCCACTAAACCTGTCACAGCAAAACCAGAGCAGACGATGGTCGCACCACCGGTAGAAACCTTCAGCAAAATCCTGCAAATGTTGAAGAAGATTTTACTACTGCCACGGTAAATTTCATAACGATTGATTTAAATTTTCCCAACGTGTAATTTCCCTCTTTTCTAGAATCTCTTTTTGCCGACCCTACTCTTGCTGTCAGCCCTAAAACACCCACTACTGCCTCCACATCACCACTTGCCACGACCAGAGATGGCGACAGAAGATCTACCACTCCCCGAGGAGAGAAAAGGAAGGAACCACTACCGGAGATCGACTCAAAATACTTTGAAGGGTTCTCCTCCTCCTCCGTATGGCAGGACGATTCTGACTCGGAGCCATTTGTCGTCCGAGACATATCCAAAGACTTCCCTCCGATGAAAAAGAAGAAGCTGAATGAGACTATTGAGGGACCCTGCCACGGCAGATCGGAAGGCATCAGTAGCAGCAGCGATGACGACCTTGAAGTCCTAGACCAGCCCCTACACATCTCACCTACCCGAGTCCAGTCACCTCGAGAGGCCAAAATGAAGATAGCCTCCCTATCTCCTAGCACCAAGCCAGCCTCTGCCACTAAGGTCACTGCCCGCCGGCAGCTCCGCGTCAGCAATAGCAGCGATGACATCTCATCAACTTAAGTGCTTTCCTATTTTGCTTTTTGTTTCTGCTGTTATTTTAATCTTTTGTGATGTTCTCTGTTTTGTTATTTTATTTTTTTGTCATGCATTAAGGACAATGCAACCCTTGAGTTTGGGGGTAGGCAGTCCTCGGTTAATTAATGAACTTTTTAGCTTATGTCTTTAATTTGTGTCTCATTTTAGTTATTTTGTGTCAAAAAATATATATAAAAATTTGGCTTAAGTCTTTAAACTGAACTTACCTACCGCGACATTCTCTGTCGTGACAGTGCCTTTAGGATGTTTTAGGAATTATTTAGAGACTTGTTATAGTTCTAAACTTCAAAAAGACCCTTGTGACTTATATGTTGTCTAGACTTCTGTTAGTGAACTAGAGTAGGAAAGCTTAACCACTTGAATTGCCCTATGACCTAACACTGGCTCTAGGAAAATAATAAAAGAAAAACTTAGAATCAATGCCCCTAGAGGTGCCTAACACCGGCTCTAGGAAGATATCTAGAGGTGCCCAAACACAGGCTCTAGTAAAATCAAAATAAGAAAATAAGAAAAACACTGAGTCTAATTCAGAAAAAACTAAAGGAGCCTAAGAATTGCCTCCAAAAAATGAAATTTGGCATAAAATTCAAGTGAGTAGCATAACTATTCTGGTAACTAAGGGAGTCTAGGCACATGTTTGTTCACAAAACCTGCACACACTTGCACAAAAATTATAGCGTTGTTCCGGATAAATCCATAACACCTGATAAGGTACTGCTCTTGATAGTGAATGTGTTGTAGGTAATGAAAGTTCACTGAATTAAGTCAAGCCAAAAAGTTTTTATTCCTAGTTAGATTGTATTCGCTTGAGAACAAGCAAGAACTTGAGTTTGGGGGTGTGTTGAGTGCATAAAATTTCTATATTTTACCCCTCATTTACCCATATTTTTGCTGCACTCAAGCACGATTCAGTGCATTTAGGATAGATTTTTGCATACACATCACAATTAGATAAAATTGCATAGTTGCTGCTGATTGTGGTTACTTTTGCAGGTATCTGCTGCGGCAGCACCCAGGGAAGCATTTAAACAGAGGCGAGCAGCGGAGTTGGAGTCGAAAAGTACGATCTGCCATGACATCTGCCGTGGCAGCCATGACGACAGTAGAACGCTGAAGTGGAAAAGTGAAGTGGAGCTCGACAGATAGAGGATTTCAAGCCAGTATGTCGTGAACCACTCCAATATTTTTCTGAGCCCTGAAGTAGAAGGAATGCCAAGCCCATAGTTCAAGGAAGAAAGTCAAGGCAAGAAAAGAGGACGAATTAAAGGCATCTACTCAGAAGATTCAGTTCTTAGTAGAGTTGTACTTTAATTTAAACTTGTATTCTTGCCATATTAGAAAACATGGACCCAAGGCCTATATAAAGGCATGTAATTCGACCTAGGGAAGGATATCTCATTCCTAGCCGTCTTCCCCCAAAACCCTAGTCGTTTCTCTCTCTTCACCATGTTCTAAACCTTCCCAAGGGCTAAGGGTTGATTTTGTAAAGTAGTTGTGAGGATTGTAATTGTTCTTAGGATTTTTCTGTTCAAGTTATAAAAACTTCAAGTTTATTTACTCTGGTTTTCAATATCTCATAAGAGCATCGGGAGAGCATTGTGAGGTTATCTATTTACTTGATATCGGGAGAGATAAGCATACGAAAGGGGTAAATACGCATTTTCCAGTTTATGGTTAAACCATCTTCGTTTAGGGATAAGTACAAGGTTAAGTGGCTAAGGAAGAATTCAATAACATTGGTGTTCACCCTTTGATTTACGCCGGGAGGTATCATCCAAAAAGTGTTCATCAACAGAACTTGGACCTAGGGATAGGACAAGTCATAATAGGGATTCTTGCCAAGCTTGAAGTACATAGTTGTTGGTCGCTGCCGCGACATCAACAGACCTCTGCCGCAACAGGTGTTGGCGCGACAGGAACGACAACATAACAACAGAAGTTCCTCTGAACAGTGCAACACTTGCACTACTGAGCAATTCATTATCGGCCTATTCTCTCAATCTGTTTACCTTATCTTTTATTTCTGTTATTTCTCAAGATTACTTTCAACAATCATTTAAATTATTCCTTTTTTCTTGTGCAGCAATTCAAGGATAGAGTATTTCAAGTCCTTGTGGAGACGATATCTGATACTCTAATATCACTTTACTACTTGCGTCGTGTACACTTGCACTATTTGTTATAGTCTTATTTACAAGCAACAGAAGCCTACAAGCATTAGGGACCAAAACGCAACATTTGGAAACCTTCAAAGATGCCTTTTAACTGTTTTAACTACCCGTGTTTCGAAACAAGGGTTGCCCATTTCGAAATAAATGCTCTTAGTAAAAAGCAAAACAAGGTTGTTTCGAAACGGCTCCCACTAGTATCGAAACGATGGTTTCCAGAGGCAAAACATTTCGAAACCCGTTTCAAAACAGGGGTTCTGCAGGCTTGGTCGTTTCAAAACAACACCAGGCGTTTTGAAACACCTAGGCACATATTGGCCCGAAAAGACATTTTGGCATCCCCTAACGTTCCCAAACTTACCCCGAAAGAGCACAAACAACAAAGCAAATCATTCTCATTGCTAATATTATTATTACAACTTCAAATCCATACTTGAGCCTAAGCGCTACGATCACCGAAGCCTTTCCCTCGCCTTCTTTTGCTTCCCGAATCACTAATGATTTGCATTGTTGGAAAGGAGTGCGTAAGCATAAGAGCTTAGTGGGTGGTGCTCAAAACCACAAAAACAACAACAACAATGCAGTTTTACTAAAACCATTTTTGAGTCGAAAACAAAACCACAATTGCAATTCCACAAGCATAAATTCCCAATAACATGACTATCATCAACCCTACATATGCTTGACATCTTACATCAAGCAACAACATATAACAACATAACATAACTCTCAACATCTAACATAATAACATTCAACCTTTCAACACCAAGAGTATATTGGAAACTATGGTTACATTACTCGGATACGCGGATTGAATCCAGTGGCATCTTAAATCACCGAATCTACAAGAACAACAAGACATACGATGGCATCTTACATCATTGAGGTCTAATGATAAAGCTTTCGGTGGCATCTTACATCATCATACTCTACCCTAATGGCATCTTACATCACTAGGGCCACGTGCGAATTTTATTAGTGCGCTTAACCCTATGGTCGACCAATTATACCAGATAAGACTCTCATATTTGTCAATACACAAACATCATGTAATTCAACATAAATTATCACATCCATTAGCCAACTACACACATTCATCTCATCTCATATCAACAACAACATATCACAAACATCATAGGTTTAAACGTCATCTACTCATATCACAATGCATAGCAAGATTCAAGCATAGAATTTCGGAAAAAGTAAAACGTAAACATTTAATACTTACTGATAGCTATGCTATTACCTATATATTTATGCCTCTTTGCTAAAGCAATTTCTTGTTTTCAAGTGCATTACATTGCATATAGGCTGCATTTTTAGTATATTATGGGTGCTTTTCAATTTAATGCTCGTGTGGAGTTGGTGTTGCGTGAAAGGTAGTTTTTTGTTGTTTGTGTGCAGGACGACATAACATAATGTGAAGGAAGAAACAAAGAACAAAATGATATAGCAAGGGAGAGAAAGAAGGCTAGCTGACGCACGAAAGTACAAGCACGTGAAGTGTAGGAAAGGACGCCTGACATTGTCCGACAGCTTTATGCAGCAGTTGCACTCCATCTGCAGACCATCCTCTTTTCCCCTGGTGGATAGAGCTTGTCGGACGATATTCGTTGGGATCCCCAACGAGATACCAAGGCACCAAAACCCTAGAAGACCACCCCCACTATATAAAGGCTTCATCTCTTCAAGGAGAAAAAATAGGAGGCAATGAGAGAGAAAAGTGTGCAAGAGGAAGCACAACAGAGGGGAGGAGCACTTCATCGTCAGCCAGCCTTGGTGTCCTTCATCGGGAAGCTCGAGGAGTGGCCTCACCGTCCTCTTCTGAGGCGGTGAGCCTAAGGCGGTCATGGAAGTCCACCAGCGAACTGGGAGTTTATCTTTCCTTTTTGCTATAGTATTTATTTCTCTGGAAGGTTGTATGAGAATGATACGTTTGAATATTGCCCAGCCATGAACTGTTTTAGATGGCGTGGGTTTTGCTGGATGATACTTTTTTATTTTCTTAATCTCATGTTGATGTTTATTGTTCTCTCTTGATCTATGCTTTGTTTATGGTGTGCTTAACTTCCTAAAGTTGTAAAACCTTAGGGTTGTCAGTTCTTTGAGATATAGGCCCTACCTTAAGCGCCTTCGAGAGTTGGCCTTTCTTTAGGAACATCCCAGGGTTGTAAGAGATTAGGGATGTTAGAGCCTCGAGAGACAGGCTATACATTATGATGCCTTCGAGTGATGGTCGTTCCCTAGGTAAAGTTGGGGGTAGTGATTAAGAGAGTAAGCCTTAGCTAATAGTGACAGTTAGAGCAGTGTGTGATAACCTTCGAGAGAGGGTCATTGCTTTAGCATTAGCTAGGGGGACTGATCGAAAGAACTAGCCTTAGATCCTCATAAACAATGGAGTAACCACCAAGGGGAAGGACTCCAACCTGCCTTAGAGATAAGTGATAGGTTTAAACGGCTAAAAGGGATAGAGATTAGGAGAGTAAAGTGTAAGAGTCAAGCCGATAGGTATTGTTGTAGCATTTTAGTCTCCCAGCTTTCTTACTAGAGATAGTTTAAGAGAAACCTAAGTAAATCCCTCCGAGCATAGTGAGAGAACTAGGATTCGTTAGCAGTATTAAGAGGTTTGAGAGGATTTTCCTTCGGGAGCTAGCCAGCCATTCCGTAGAGAGCTTCGTATCCGAGAGAGGACCTATATGCCATTTGATTATCTCTTCTATGTTTGCTTGTTTTGCTACCACATTTTCTTTCATTCATTCTACCTCAGCATACTCACATTACAATTTGGATACTATAGCAATTTGGAAATAGAACTGCGTTCACCTACAATCCCTGTAGAGACGATACTCACTCGTCACTTTATTACTCGTTCGACGTGTATACTTGCACCATTTGCATATCATTTATAGTCACTGCATGAACGCAACAAGTTTTTGGCGCCGTTGCCGGGATTGGCAATTGGTTGACCACAGTTTTTATTTTCATTTTACTTTCTATTTCCACGTTGTAAATATTCACATGTTTTGTTGTTTTACTTCTCTTTTCAGGTATTCTTCTAGTTTATGACTAGCAGAAGCTAAAGTCATGAAACCAACACATGTTAGTGAAGATGCTATGGCAAATGACCATGAAGCGGAGGTTCGACCACGAACCATTAGGGATCATTTGGCTCCTAGATTGGATGATCTTTATCCCGGAATTGTAGCTCCAGAAATTCAGGCAGCCTAGTTTGAACTTAAACCCGTCATGTTCAACATGTTGAGCAAAATTGGACAGTATGGTGGCTCGCCTCATGAAGATGCTAGACAGCATATCTGTGCTTTCTTGGGTGTTTGTGATTCTTTCAGACAGCAAGGGGTGCACGAGGATGTGTTGAAATTAAAGATGTTTCTGTATTCACTAAGAGATCATGCTAGAGCTTGGCTAAATGAAGTGCCAGCCGGATCAATTAAAAGTTGGACTGATTTATGCAAGAACTTTTTTGCTATGGCATAGTCCGCCAGTGATGAACACCCAGTTAAGGAATGATATAGCTTCCTTTTGTCAGTCTGGTGACGAATCTATGTATGAGTGATGGGATCGATTTAAGGGATTATTGAGGAAATGCTCTAACCATGGGTATCATGAGTGGACCCAGGTGGTTATGTTCTATAATGGTGTTAATACGCCCACAAGGATGTTGATCGATGCTGCAGCAAATGGGACACTGTTGGACAAGTCACCGGAAGAAGCATTTGACATCGTCGACAAGGTAGCCAACAACGATTATCAGTTCCCAACAACAAGGCTTGGAACGGGGAGGAGAACTCAAGATGCCAAGAAAAGTGAAGTTGACAACTTAGTATTGAATCAGTTGGTCAACATCAAAGACTTGCTAAGGAACCTCCATCGTTCCAACAAAGTGAAGGAAGTTAAGGCATCAAGCTCATGCCTAAGATGTGATGGCAATCACCACCTCAACAATTGCCCTGACAATCCAAAATCTGCCAACTATGTGGGGAACTACAACCGCAGCAACAACAACCCTTATTCTAACTCATACAACCCAGGATGGTATCAACACCCAAACCTGATTTGGGGTAGTTAGGGGCACAACAACAATTCGGCCAATCAAATGCCACAACAAAATCCGCAAGAGGCACACCACTTCAGCCAGAATATGACATAGAAAAACCAGAAAGGAGCAACATCTTCATCAAGCAATTCATTGGAGTCTAATTTTAAGGAGTATGGCTATGACAAAGGACTTCATGGGGACCACGAAAGTTTTGCTACAGGATCGGGCAGCACACATAAAAAATTAGGGAGCCCTTCTACAAAGTCATAGTGCATCCTTACGAGCCTTAGAAACTCAAGTGGGCCAGATTGCTCAAGCCTTGTACGTGTGACCACAAGGAATGTTGCCTAGTGACAGTGAAGCCACTAAGCACCATGGCAAGGAACAGTGTAGTGTACTCACACTAAGGAGTGGCACAGATATTAACAAAGGTGATAATTTTGGGGGTGGAGAGAAGGACGAAGTCCAACCCAGCTTACTGCCACTGCAGAAAAATCTTCAGGAACCTCAGCAAGTAGAAGGAACAAAGAAGGATGGAAAAGCCAAAAGACCAATCGAGGAAGGGCCAATTTTTGTTACAGCAAAAGACACAGCCTCACGAGCTACAGTAGATTTAGCTAAGCCACCTCCACCATTCCCTCAAAGACTCAAAAAGCAGAAAGAATATCTCCAATTTGAAAAGTTTGTAGATATTCTTGATCAGTTGCATATCAATGTGCCACTCTTGGAGGCCATTGACCAGATGTCCACATATGCTAAGTTTCTCAAGGATATCATCACAAAGAAGAGGAAGGCAGAAAAGCACGAGATAGTTGCTATAACAAAGGAATGCTACTATATTTGGAGAAAACTCCCACCAAAAAGAAAAAAAACATATGCTGAAAATCACTCAAACGAAGTAGGGCTAGCCACGTCTCAGCTCAGCCTTCCTGACCCTTGATAGTATGCCTCCTAACTTTTTCTTTTTGCTTTAGCATTTTCAATAAACAGTAGTTAGTTTGTTTTTGTGTGTTTTTAGTTTTGTTCTTATCTTTTGTTTGTCCTTTCTTTTAATTTATTACCCTACAAATTCCGTATTATAGTACATGTCCTCTGTAGTATTAATCAGTCATGCAGGTGGTACCTGTAACGCCCCGGTTTTGGGCTCAGAAATTTTCGGTGTTGACCGGTTCGGTCAAAGTGCTGATCGAATATATAAGAGTGAATTTAGGAAAGCCTAGTTCGGGTTGCATTAAAAATATGGAAAAATGTTCTAAAATCATCTTTCAATATAATTAAGTGAACTGTGAAATCAATTTTGGAAAATGAGGTTCGGAAGGTTGACATTTTGGTTAGTGACCAAAATGTAATTTTTGAAAGTTGCGTGACTGTTTTATAAAGGATTGAAACTTTGAATCTTTAAGGAGCTATTATTCCAAAAAGAGTTTCTCCAGATTTTTCTAAGATATTTTAAGGCTTTATTCTGATTTTAAAGTTTATGAAATGTGGAGGGAAATTATTTTACCATTTCATAACTAACTTTTCATTTTCTCTCAATTTTCCTTTTCTCTCATTTTCTCTCAACCCAAACACATATCTCCAGATTTTATTCTCTGATTTTGTCATCTAAATCACTCATTTCAACTATCTTTTGATTCCTAATCATCTCATCAACAAAACCTCTCAATTTGCAAGTTGTTTCATCAAGCTTTTTTGCTCTAAAAAGGAGAAACTCAAGTTTGGAGGTAAGAACGTCCTTCTCCTCTAAACTATCAGTTCTTTACTGAAATTCCTAAGTTCTCAATCCTTGATTTGTGTTTTGTTAATGGCTTTTCAATTGAAATCTTGATTTTGGCTTAAAATGCAAGATTTGGTGATTTTTGGTGAAATTTTCGTGTGATCTGTTTGGGCAGTGTTTTGAAAAGTCAAAATGATGTTAAATGAATGCTAAATTGATTAGAAGTTGAGGTTTAATTAATGCAATCCCGGATAGGTTGAATTTCCTAAGTTTGGCTTGAGTTTTTGGTTGTTTTTGGAGTGTTTTTGGTGATCTGTTATACCTGGAGGTATAAGGACGTGTTTGTGATCATTTTGGATGTTAATTGATGTTTAAAAATGGTTAGAAGTGATGGATCTTGGCTGGGTTAAGTTTTGGAAGTGTTTGGAGGTGATTTCGGTTGTGTTTGGTAGCCGAAATGTTGGATTTGTGATGAGCAGCGAGTTGAGTCTTGTTGCTGGTGTTCTTAATGCATAATGATGCATTAATGCTCTGTTTTTGTGTGCTTGAAACAGGGGAGTTTGATCCGTGAGCTTTAGAGGTGTTGCGGAAGGCTTCGGATGCTTGGAAGGCTTGTTGACTAGCCTTGTTTTGTGTATCGGTGAGTGAAGTTGGGTTTTCAGCTTTTAAACCAAGGTTTGAAGGTTTTGGGAGCTTAGTTTAAGTCTAAACAACTTTGCTAAGCTCAAGAGTAAGTGAATGGATTTTCGCTCTTGAATTGTGTTGTGAAATTGGCTTTTAAGCAATTGTGGTTGATGATTAAAATGCATGTGTTTTGCATGGTTTAAATCTGTTTTGAAAGCATATTTTAGCATGGTTTAATGCTGGTATTGAAAGCCATATGTGAAGGATGTGCAAGGTAAGAGATCCTTGATTTTGTACATGGAAATTGTGATTTTGATGCATAGTGTTGCATGTTGATCAATGGCTTTGTGTGATGCTTTAAAACAGTGAATTGATGATGGTAAATGATACTTTTTGCATATTGGTTATGCATGTGAATCATTGGACTAATGTGGTAATGGTTTTTGCATATTGGTTATGCATGTGAATCATTGGACTAATGTGGTAAGATGGTTATATTGGCAAGTGATGTAAGTGGTTCTTGGTTCGTTGATCGGATATAGTTAGCCGGCTATAGGATTGGGTGCACCGTGAATTAAGTCGCCTTGGAGGAGGAGTGGTCAAGAGTGGACCGGTAAACTCCCTTCAAGTATCCTAACGAGATGGTTAAGGTCATAATGGAGGTTGATGCCCATTCGAGGACCTTGGTTGAGCAAAGGTTATATGGTGTTTAAAAGTCCATATATGGGAACCTTGTGCTTGTTAAGATCATAATGGCGGTGTAAGTCCATGTGTGGATCTTGTGTAGGGTGTCCCGGATCTCGTTAGTGATGTTATACAACTACCAATCGGTGATGCAAAGGTTGTATGGTGTTTAAAAGTCCATACATGGGAACCTTGTGCATGTTGAGGTTGTATGGTGTTTAAAAGTCCATACATGGGAACCTCGGGAAAAGCTAAGGTTGTATGGTGTTTGAAAGTCCATACATGGGAACCTTAGGATGTTGAGGTCAAATGGTGTTTAAAAGTCCATTTGGGGACCTTGGATTGGTAGGGTGTATGGAGCGTAGGGACAACGCTTGTGATCCGCGTATCCGATCGGGTGTTGAGTTGAAAAGTGGATGTGGTTGATCACTTGGAAGCCAATGTAATGTTTTTGATCATAAAGAAGCATGAGATGCTTGAAATGATGCATAATTGCATGTGAAGCATGAGATGCTTGAAAAGATGCATTGTTGCATGAAAAGTGTTTAATGCTTGTGAATGCATGTTTACTTGTTAAGTTGAACAAGTGTTGATTATCATTTGGTAAATGATGCATGTGTACATGAAATCTCTTTAATGCATTAGAGTCTTGCTAAGACTTGTTTTAAAAGGCATGTGATGATGATGTTGTGATTCATAAGTTGTCTTTGTTTAATGCATGAGTTGGATTGCTTGAGTAATGGTTTAAAAGGGTTTCTTGCTTGAAATGATGTTCAAGTATATGAAAGGGTAATATGAAATGGAAGTGTTTTCCAAAGTTTTGATTCAACTTTGCATATGGTGTTTATGCATGGAATGGTTAAATGGATGATTTTGTAAGTTGTGCTTTGAAAAGGTTTTCTTAGCTTGCTAAGCTAAGGGTTGGTTTCATGTATGTACAATGCATGGTTTAAGCATGACGTTGAAAAGGAGTTTTCAAACTTTGCTTGGTAACAAATCGGGTTTGTTTTAAAAGTGTTTTGTGACCCGCTGCATTGATGGTGTTTTGGTTTTGAGCATTCCTCACTAAGCATTATGTGCTTACGCTCCTTTTTGTCCATCAATGCAGATTCGTGAAGTTTGGACAGCGAGAGGCAAGGGATTCAAGGAGGACTCCATTTGAGATGTATGTCTCGGTGAATAGCTATAGTTAATAAAGGCAATGGGGGTAGAATCTCTCGGGTTAATGTGTATGTGTTCATTCATGTTTGGACAAGGATGTTTTCATGTTGATGATGTTGTTGGAACATGTATTGGCTTTAATGAGATTGATTTGGAAAGTTTGTGCTTAAATGGTTGCTTGTGTAGGAAGCATGCCTTTAGATTTGGGGCTTTTCATATATGATGTTATTTTGATGAATTGTTGATGCAAGTATGTCTCATTTATGTTGAATTGCATGTTGGTAAAGTTTGGTGGCTTTTGGAGCATGATTGGATGGTCAATTGTGTGTTTGAGTGAGCAAAATGCTGCAATCTGGGCAGGGCGTTTCGGAACAGTTGACACCGTTTCGGAACGGGTGCCCTGCATAAACCCAGGCGTCCGAAACGGGTGCCACCGTTCCGGAACGGTTTGGCTACTGCCAGTCCCCCGTTGCGGTACGCGTTGCGGAATGGCCCCGTGTTTCGAAACGGGCTCTGCCTGTTTCGGAACGGGTGACCGTTGGGGCTGACATGGGCGGTTAAATGTTTCAGAATGCTTGCATTTTGGTCCTGAAACTTGTTTGTGCAATTGTATGAGTTTGGGATGTCCGTTTGAGCTGAAATTTGGCAGAGAAGCATGAAACCTGATTAATTTTAAGTTGGTAACTTAAAATCTGGTTAAGTCCTTAAAGTTTTCAGAATTTACAATTTGGTCCCTAAAGTTGTAAATTGTTCAGTTGGGTCCCTGTTTGATCTCTGATGCTTATGATCTTTGAGTATGTTGTTGTGTGATCATATCTAAGGTTAACGTGCATCTAGACAAGTTTAAAAAGAAAAAAAAGGTCGTTAATCAAGGTTGACTTTTGGGTTGACTTTGGTTTTCCCTGTGTGACTTTCTTAATTCGGGTCAACCGTCTGGGCCAGGTTAAGGGGGTTACATTTTGTGGTATCAGAGCTGAGTTGCGAATGCTTGGGGAAAACGGTAAGTTGTTGTAATGTGTGCTTGTTGTTTACCTTGATGTGTGGTTGAAAGTTGGTTGAAACACGTGTTTCTGAGCAAATTGTTGATGTTTCTGAGCATGTTGCTGATGTTTTCAAGCATGTTTTATGGTTATGAATCTTGGTTGAGTTTATGTGGAAATGTGCTGATGCTGTGAGCTGGTGTTATGCATGATGAAAGTGCTTTGAGTATGTTATGTTGATAATATGCTGTTGCAAGTGGATGTTGTTTGGTATAAGCATGATCAAAGTATGTTGTTTGATATGCTTGATGTTGCGATATCCATGTTGTGTTGACTGTTATGTCATGTAAAGGGGAGGATTCGGGATACCCATTGCCTTATTAATATAGCTATTGTGTTATTTGGAGTTGGAGTTTGAATCCTTGCTTAAAGCTGGTCTAACTGGTTTGTTTGTTTGTTGTGATTGTTTGTTGTTGTTAGTAGTATGGCAAAGTCGATGGAAGAATGGCAGTTGGGTAAGATGGTTGCTGCCTTGGGGCAGGTTGTTAAGGCATGGAATTCACCTTTCTGTAGAGGTGTTTTGTTTCAGTCTTCTGTGCCTGGAGTTGAGGTGGTAAGGCAGGGGAAAGAAGCTGGTTCTGTGATGAAGAGTTCATCACCTGTTGAGCAGGAGGTGTTGGGAACATCTCAGGTTGTGGTAAAGGTAAGGTTAGTGGATGTGCTGGCTGTGGGATGTGTGGGTTTGCCGAAGTAGCGTTTGCTTGATTTGGGTGCTGTGGAGTATCATGGTTCTTCACCGGAGATGTTTGAGGCCTGGTTGGCCAGTGTGATTCTGATCTTGGATCAGGAAGGCTGTGATTATGCCTGTAAGCTGGGGAGTGTTGTTTCTCTGATGTTGGAGGATGCATGTGTCTGGTGGACATCTGTGGCGGTGGCGTCACATATTCCTGATATTGATTGGGATTTCTTTGTATCTGCTTTTTGTGAAAGGTATCTTGGAAGGGAATTTCCAAGGGTTAAGCAATGTGAAGATAGTGCTGTTGTGGAGCAAGTGTTGCTTGAGCAAGGGGTGGAAGCTCAGCCACCGGTGTGCGACCGTTGTGAAAGGCGCCATGTTGGAGGTTGTTGGGGCGCGGGTGCTTGTTGGAATTGTGGTTCTAAAATGCATGTTAAGCGTGATTGTCCTCTTGGAATGAAGTCAGCTTTGGTGTTAGCCAAAGGGTCTTTGAAAGGTCGTGGGCACGGCCGAGGCAAGGTTCAGAGGTGGCAGAAAGAGCAAAAGGTTGTGAAGAGTTTGGGAAATCAGAATTGCTGGGAATGTGGGTCTGCTGGACACATGAGACGTGATTGTTTGAGGTTGGCTCAGAACAGCCAAGGTTCCTTACCGCAAGGAGTTGATGGTGACCCTGGTGTGTTAGCTGGTGCTGCAGTTGTGCCGCAGGAGGTTGAAGGTTCCGCAAGGAAGAGAGCTCGTCTGATGAATCTTCAGGGTGGTGTTGTGTTTTCAGGTAACCTTGTTAAGTAATCTTTGCTCTAGTTACCTTATTTTGGTTTCTGTTGGTTTTCCTTGCATGGTAAGTTAGTCTTGTTGCTAGCATGTTGGGGTAATAGTTGTGGTTTGGAAACATCTTTGGTGTGAAGAAGGCTTAGTGAGTATCTGGTGGTTAATGGTTGTTGGTATGATGGAGTTAGATAAGCTAGAAGTGAGGTAGGAGGTTGTTCTTAGATGGATTCTGAGGATGTTATTGGAGGGTGTGAACTGGCATTCATGCACAGTTAAAATCACTGTTATATGCTATATTATATATGTGTTGGTCCATGCATACATGTGGCATGACATTAGAGGTTTTGCATACATGTACATCAGGCATTGATAGGGCATGTAGGTGATCATGCATACGATGTTCACACTCGCTAATAACTAATCGAATCTGTTAGTGTGGTGGTTGGTTTGGATGATGGGTTTTTAGAGGTTGTTTTGGTGCTGAGTGAGAGTTAGAAGTAATATTAAGCTAGTTGCTAGCAATGGTGAGAGTGGTATAGCCTGTGGTAGAAGGATAATGTTTGTTGCTTAAAGAGTTTAGTGGTTTGGATGTGAAGGGTACTGGTTGAGGTTAGTATCGGTCAAGTGGTTTGAATAGCTAAGTGGAAGGGGTAGCTCCTTGGTGCTAAGTGATGTTGCTGTTTAACGGTTGTGTTTCCAGGTGCTGAGGTAGCTTAGCATTTAAGTTGTTGTGGAAGGGTTGTGTTTGTAAGTGCTGGTTCTTAGTAACCTTTGAGGAGTTGAGGAGTTGGTATGTATGGCAGGTTGGGCGATGTCCTAGTAAGACAAGTGTTATGGTTGAAGTTTGAAGTGGAAGGATTATGAAAGATCGAAGGCTTTTGTTGGTTGTTCGGGTTCTTGTGAGAAGTGGTTGGCTGGTTGTGGTTAAGAAAGTTCCGTTTGAAGTCAGCTGGTGGTGTGTGGAATGGCTGGCGGAGTCAAGTTGGGGTTGTAATGTAATTCTTGGAATCTGGGTGAGTAATCCTGGTGAGTTGTTGTGGTAATGTTAGCAACAGTTGTGAGGGATTATCAGCGTTCGTTGAGGAGTTTGGGTAAGCAGTTGTTGCTTAAGGATTTTTGCTTGTTGGGAAATCCTTGGAAGAGGTTTGGGAGTTTGCAAGAGTTTTAGAAGCAGAGAAGTTTGCATAGTGGCTGAATTGGATTGGTTGTTGTCTCTGTGTAAACAGGTCTTGGGAGTTGTGTGTTACAGTGATGTGTGCTGTAAGAGCTGAAGTTCTTCAGGTTGATGTTGGGGCTGTGTACAGTCCGGTTATGTGAAAGGATAAGTTGTGGCTATCTTTGTGTGTTCTGGATTTAGTGAACAGCATGTGGTGGTGTTGGGTTCGGTGGAGTTTTGTGTGGAAAGTGTTCAGTGTTAATTGAGGCTTTTGTGTTGCCTTGTGTGTGATTTGAGAAGGTTGTGGTTCTCTTTTCGCCGGTTGAAATTTCGAGGACGAAATTTCCTAAGGGGGGGAGAGTTGTAACGCCCCGGTTTTGGGCTCAGAAGTTTTGGGCGTTGACCGGTTCGGTCAAAGTGCTGATCGAATATATAAGAGTGAATTTAGGAAAGCCTAGTTCGGGTTGCATTAAAAATATGGAAAAATGTTCTAAAATCATCTTTTAATATAATTAAGTGAACTGTGAAATCAATTTTGGAAAATGAGGTTCGGAACGTTGACATTTTGGTTAGTGACCAAAATGTAATTTTTGAAAGTTGCGTGACTGTTTTATAAAGGATTGAAACTTTGAATCTTTAAGGAGCTATTATTCCAAAAAGAGTTTCTCCAGATTTTTCTAAGATATTTTAAGGCTTTATTCTGATTTTAAAGTTTATGAAATGTGGAGGGAAATTATTTTACCATTTCATAACTAACTTTTCATTTTCTCTCAATTTTCCTTTTCTCTCATTTTCTCTCAACCCAAACACATTTCTCCAGATTTTCTTCTCTGATTTTGTCATCTAAATCACTCATTTCAACTATCTTTTGATTCCTAATCATCTCATCAACAAAACCTCTCAATTTGCAAGTTGTTTCATCAAGCTTTTTGGCTCTAAAAAGGAGAAACTCAAGTTTGGAGGTAAGAACGTCCTTCTCCTCTAAACTATCAGTTCTTTACTGAAATTCCTAAGTTCTCAATCCTTGATTTGTGTTTTGTTAATGGCTTTTCAATTGAAATCTTGATTTTGGCTTAAAATGCAAGATTTGGTGATTTTTGATGAAATTTTCGTGTGATCTGTTTGGGCAGTGTTTTGAAGTGTCAAAATGATGTTAAATGAATGCTAAATTGATTAGAAGTTGAGGTTTAATTAATGCAATCCCGGATAGGTTGAATTTCCTAAGTTTGGCTTGAGTTTTTGGTTGTTTTTGGAGTGTTTTTGGTGATCTGTTATACCTGGAGGTATAAGGACGTGTTTGTGATCATTTTGGATGTTAATTGATGTTTAAAAATGGTTAGAAGTGATGGATCTTGGCTGGGTTAAGTTTTGGAAGTGTTTGGAGGTGATTTCGGTTGTGTTTGGTAGCCGAAATGTTGGATTTGTGATGAGCAGCGAGTTGAGTCTTGTTGCTGGTGTTCTTAATGCATAATGATGCATTGATGCTCTGTTTTTGTGTGCTTGAAACAGGGGAGTTTGATCCGTGAGCTTTAGAGGTGTTGCGGAAGGTTTCGGATGCTTGGAAGGCTTGTTGACTAGCCTTGTTTTGTGTATCGGTGAGTGAAGTTGGGTTTTCAGCTTTTAAACCAAGGTTTGAAGGTTTTGGGAGCTTAGTTTAAGTCTAAACAACTTTGCTAAGCTCAAGAGTAAGTGAATGGATTTTCGCTCTTGAATTGTGTTGTGAAATTGGCTTTTAAGCAATTGTGGTTGATGATTAAAATGCATGTGTTTTGCATGGTTTAAATCTGTTTTGAAAGCATATTTTAGCATGGTTTAATGCTGGTATTGAAAGCCATATGTGAAGGATGTGCAAGGTAAGAGATCCTTGATTTTGTACATGGAAATTGTGATTTTGATGCATAGTGTTGCATGTTGATCAATGGCTTTGTGTGATGCTTTAAAACAGTGAATTGATGATGGTAAATGATACTTTTTGCATATTGGTTATGCATGTGAATCATTGGACTAATGTGGTAATGGTTTTTGCATATTGGTTATGCTTGTGAATCATTGGACTAATGTGGTAAGATGGTTATATTGGCAAGTGATGTAAGTGGTTCTTGGTTCGTTGATCGCATATAGTTAGCCGGCTATAGGATTGGGTGCACCGTGAATTAAGTCGCCTTGGAGGTGGAGTGGTCAAGAGTGGACCGGTAAACTCCCTTCAAGTATCCTAACGAGATGGTTAAGGTCATAATGGAGGTTGATGCCCATTCGAGGACCTTGGTTGAGCAAAGGTTATATGGTGTTTAAAAGTCCATATATGGGAACCTTGTGCTTGTTAAGATCACAATGGCGGTGTAAGTCCATGTGTGGATCTTGTGTAGGGTGTCCCGGATCTCGTTAGTGATGTTATACAACTACCAATCGGTGATGCAAAGGTTGTATGGTGTTTAAAAGTCCATACATGGGAACCTTGTGCATGTTGAGGTTGTATGGTGTTTAAAAGTCCATACATGGGAACCTCGGGAAAAGCTAAGGTTGTATGGTGTTTGAAAGTCCATACATGGGAACCTTAGGATGTTGAGGTCAAATGGTGTTTAAAAGTCCATTTGGGGACCTTGGATTGGTAGGGTGTATGGAGCGTAGGGACAACGCTTGTGATCCGCGTATCCGATCGGGTGTTGAGTTGAAAAGTGGATGTGGTTGATCACTTGGAAGCCAATGTAATGTTTTTGATCATAAAGAAGCATGAGATGCTTGAAATGATGCATAATTGCATGTGAAGCATGAGATGCTTGAAAAGATGCATGGTTGCATGAAAAGTGTTTAATGCTTGTGAATGCATGTTTACTTGTTAAGTTGAACAAGTGTTGATTATCATTTGGTAAATGATGCATGTGTACATGAAATCTCTTTAATGCATTGGAGTCTTGCTAAGACTTGTTTTAAAAGGCATGTGATGATGATGTTGTGATTCATAAGTTGTCTTTGTTTAATGCATGAGTTGGATTGCTTGAGTAATGGTTTAAAAGGGTTTCTTGCTTGAAATGATGTTCAAGTATATGAAAGGGTAATATGAAATGGAAGTGTTTTCCAAAGTTTTGATTCAACTTTGCATATGGTGTTTATGCATGGAATGGTTAAATGGATGATTTTGTAAGTTGTGCTTTGAAAAGGTTTTCTTAGCTTGCTAAGCTAAGGGTTGGTTTCATGTATGTACAATGCATGGTTTAAGCATGATGTTGAAAAGGAGTTTTCAAACTTTGCTTGGTAACAAATCGGGTTTGTTTTAAAAGTGTTTTGTGACCCGCTGCATTGATGGTGTTTTGGTTTTGAGCATTCCTCACTAAGCATTATGTGCTTACGCTCTTTTTTGTCCATCAATGAAGATTCGTGAAGTTTGGACAGCGAGAGGCAAGGGATTCAAGGAGGACTCCATTTGAGATGTATGTCTCGGTGAATAGCTATAGTTAATAAAGGCAATGGGGGTAGAATCTCTCGGGTTAATGTGTATGTGTTCGTTTATGTTTGGACAAGGATGTTTTCATGTTGATGATGTTTTTGGAACATGTATTGGCTTTAATGAGATTGATTTGGAAAGTTTGTGCTTAAATGGTTGCTTGTGTAGGAAGCATGCCTTTAGATTTGGGGCTTTTCATATATGATGTTATTTTGATGAATTGTTGATGCAAGTATGTCTCATTTATGTTGAATTGCATGTTGGTAAAGTTTGGTGGCTTTTGGAGCATGATTGGATGGTCAATTGTGTGTTTGAGTGAGCAAAATGCTGCAATCTGGGCAGGGCGTTTCGGAACAGTTGACACCGTTTCGGAACGGGTGCCCTGCATAAACCCAGGCGTCCGAAACGGGTGCCACCGTTCTGGAACGGTTTGGCTACTGCCAGTCCCCCGTTGCGGTACGCGTTGCGGAACGGCCCCGTGTTTCGAAACGGGCTCTGCCTGTTTCGGAACGGGTGACCGTTGGGGCTGACATGGGCGGTTAAATGTTTCAGAATGCTTGCATTTTGGTCATGAAACTTGTTTGTGCAATTGTATGAGTTTGGGATGTCCGTTTGAGCTGAAATTTGGCAGAGAAGCATGAAACCTGATTAATTTTAAGTTGGTAACTTAAAATATGGTTAAGTCCTTAAAGTTTTCAGAATTTACAATTTGGTCCCTAAAGTTGTAAATTGTTTAGTTGGGTCCCTGTTTGATCTCTGATGCTTATGATCTTTGAGTATGTTGTTGTGTGATCATATCTAAGGTTAACGTGCATCTAGACAAGTTTAAAAAGAAAAAAAAGGTCGTTAATCAAGGTTGACTTTCGGGTTGACTTTGGTTTTCCCCGTGTGACTTTCTTAATTCGGGTCAACCGTCTGGGCCAGGTTAAGGGGGTTACAGTACCTCAAAAAGGGGATTATTTCATTGGTTGGTGAAGAAAATCAGGGTTGTAAGGGAACAAAAATTTGTCTTCACTTGGAAAGTGGACGGACGCAAGAAAAAGCTGGAAAACAAAAAGGGTATTATAAAAGGAAATTAATTGAGAGAATATTTGGTTATTTATTGAAGATTAAACTCTAGCCACAAATAACATAGTTCTCTCTCCTACTTTTTCCTTGAGCAATTAAGAGACCCCTTTCTCTTTCCTGACAAAAGACGGCTCCCATCACCCTCAAACCTCTCTCCTCATTAAAGAGAGTCAGTAGCTATCTGTTTCCCAAGAAAACCAACCCAGCCCCAGCCCATGAACCATACACTCGAGACCCCTCAGCCCAAGAAGAACAGACCCCTGCCCAAAAGTCATAGCAAATCGATCTTGCTTCCACACCCACTAGGAAGAGAACAATAAGCAACAAGAAGCCTGCTACAACAATATCGCAACCACCTGAATCGCAAAGGGAGCCATCCACCATTTTGAGTAACGATGATCAACATATGGCTGAGGCAGCCCCCACCACTGAACCCAACCCAAGTGTGCCACCATCTGAGGATGCTACAGCATCCAAGCTGAAACGTTATAAACGCAAAGTCGGGCGCACTGTCAAACCAACCGATCCAGTCCCTGTTCAATCTGACGACAATGCGACCTCAATAGTTTCGATGGTGCACAACGACCATTCCACGGACGACACAAGAGACATTTCACCTTAGCACCTATAAGGTACAAATTTCTTTTTTTACGTTTTAGTTCTTTTTAGTTTATTTTCGCATAACATTTTCTTCATGCATCGAGGACGATGCATCTCCAAGTTTGGGGGTGTTTCGCCTTCGCTTAGTTTAGGACCATAGCATTTACATCGTAAGATTAGATAAAAGTTTTGCTATGGCATTCTGTTTAGCTAGGAAGAAATATGTTAATGTGTTGATGATGCTTAATGATGATCATTCAAAAATTCAATAGGCATGAACTTAAAATTTTACAACTGCATGAGACTTAAAGAACTATCTTAGGAGTGAGTTTGCTATAGAAAATAAATTTAGACACAAATTGCTTTCTTTTTCTGCTTGGTAGGTTTAGAAAAACTTCTTAGGAAGGACTTTAGTACTGCCTTGCATAAAATAATGAAAAATGAGCTTAAGACTTCCTTGTGCCTAAAAACTGAACATTGAATAAATGCTATAGCATAACTGTAGAAGGACACTCCGCTGTGCAGTCTTTAGGCCATATTGTTCAAAAAAGAAGAAGATGGAAGATAGAAAAAGAAACTTAAATAAGTGGCAATGAAAAGCACACGAGTGAATGAAAGTTGTCACGGGATGACTCTACCTACTAGCTCGGGGTGAGAGGTATGCTCCCTACTCATCTAGAGTTAAGGACGGTAGGTGTGATGAGATGACACCCTTCGCAACAGTACCTTTTAAATTTTTGTGAAAGTCTGTAATACTTGAAGATTCATTGCTAATGCATTATTATTGAGTTTCCTTGAAAAATTTTTTCGCATATCATGCATGGTTCGAAAGTAATCTTACACACACACTCACTCACTAGAAGCTTGCTCTTATGAGAAATTATTGCCAGTCTCAAATAAATGTTGTTGATATTGAATGCCTATCCTTTTTCTGAAAGATAAAACACTAATGTAGTATTAATTCCTCGTTAAATCTTTGCCATAGCATCCCTTTTTGTTTATTTTTACTCATTGCTTGAGGACAAGCAATAGCTTAAGTTTGGGGGTGTGATAACTATGCTATTACCTATATATTTATGCCACTTTGCTATAGCAATTGCTTGTTTTCAAGTGCATTACATTGCATATAGGCTACATTTTTAGTATATTATGAGTGTTTTTCAATTTATTGCTCGTGTGGAGTTGGTGCTGCGTGAAAGGTAGTTTTTGGCTATATGTGTGCAGGACGACAGAACAGAATGCGAGGGAAGAAACAAGGAACAAAATGCTATAGCAAGGGAGAGAAAGAAGGCTAGCTGGCGCACGAAAGTACAAGCACGTGAAGTGCAGGAAAGGACACCTGACACTATCAGACAACTTTATGCAGCAGTCGCACTCCATCTGCAGACCGTCCTCTTGTCCCCTGGTAGACAAAGCTTGTCGGAGGATATTCGTTGGGATCCCCAACGAGATACCAAGGCACCAAAACCCTAGAAGACCACCCCCACTATATAAAGGCTTCATCTCTTCAAGGAGAAAAAAGAGGAGGCAAGGAGAGAGAAAATTGTGCAAGAGGAAGCACAACAGAGGGGAGGAGCACTTCATCGTCAGTCAGCCTTGGTGTCCTTCATCGGAAAGCTCGAGGTGTGACCTCAGCGTCCTCTTCTAAGGCGGTGAGCCTGAGGCGGTCATGGCAGTCCACCGGCGAACTGGGAGTTTATCTTTCCTTTTTGCTATAGCATTTATTTATCTAGAGGGTTGTATGAGAATGATACGTTTGAATATTGTCCAGCATTGAAATGTTTTAGATGGCTTGGGTTTTGCTGGATTACACTCTTTTATTTTCTTAATCTCATGTTGATGTTTATTGTTCTCTCTTGATCTATGCTTTGTTTATGGTGTGCTTAACTTCCTAAAGTTGTAAGAGCTTAGGGTTGTCAGTGCTTTGAGATATAGGCCCTACCTTAAGCGCCTTCGAGAGTTGGCCTTTCTTTAGGAACAGCCCAGGGTTGTAAGAGATTAAGGATGTTAGAGCCTCGAGAGACAGGCCATTCCTTATGATGCCTTCGAGTGATGGTCGTTCCCTAGGTACAGTTGGGGGTAGTGATTGAGAGAGTAAGCCTTAGCTAATAGTGACAGTTAGAGTAGTGTGTGATAACCTTCGAGAGAGGGTCATTTCTTTAGCATTAGCTAGGGGGAGTGATCGAAAGAACTACCCTTAGATCCTCATAAACAATGGAGTAACTACCAAGGGGAAGGACTCCAACCTGCCTTAGAGATAAGTGATAGGTTTAAACGACTAAGAGGGATAGTGATTAGGAGAGTAAAGTGTTGGAGTCAAGCCGAGAGGTATTGCTGTATCATTTTAGTCTCTCAGCTTTCTTACTAGAGATAGTTTAGGAGCAACCTAAGTAAATCCCGGTGAGCATAGTGAGAGAACTAGAATTCATTAGCAGTGTTAAGAGGTTTGAGAGGATTTTCCTTCAGGAGCTAGCCAGCCATTCCGTAGAGAGCTTCGTATCCGAGAGAGGACCTATCTGCCATTTGATTATCTCTTCTCTGTTTGCTTGTTTCGCTACCGCATTTTCTTTCTTTCATTCTGGCTCAGCATACTCACATTACAATTTGGTTACTATAGCAATTTGGAAATAGAACTGTGTTCACCTCCAATCCATGTGGAGACGATACTCACTCATCACTTTATTACTCGTTCAACGTGTATACATGCACCATTTGCGTATCATTTATAGTCACTGCACGAATGCAACACTTACTCTCGAGCTTAGGTTGGCCTTTCAAGCTCAACCTAAACTCTCAAAAACATTGCCACTTACCGGTAGAACCCAAACGATATATGAAACACCAGTTTCAAGCCTCCGCAACACCGGGTATCACGTTCGAAGTACCCAAATCTATTTCTTCTGCTTCTAAACAATCCAAAATAGAGTATTAATACCCTTTTCAACATACATGCCCACTGAAATTCACAAACACAATATTCAACAACATTCGCTCATTGATTCGTAGCCGAAGTTATCTGAAACATCATCAAATCAGCTCTAACCAAAACCCAGCAATAACTCGGCAAATTTACCATCAAAACCACATCATTCAGCATCCAAAACACTTGCCCAAGGTCTAGAAACCATCAGCCCAAAGTTCTTCACAAGAACAAACCAAAAACTCAAATTTTCAACTTCAAAACCCCCTCTTTTTTACTAGTTTCGGGTTTCCCATCATTAAGCTAGTAACCCAACATTTTTAGAACATCAAAGAAAGGTTAAAAACACTTTAAAATATAGCATCAAACAACCCAAACGAAAATTCCTCCATTTTCCTCTTTTTCCAACACAAAGCATTTTGGAAACAATTTAAACAATGAGTTTAAGGAAAGATTTCATCTACAACACGCTTAAGGAAGAGAAAATCAAAACGAAAAAAGGATTACCTTGAAAAACTTGCTTGGATGAAGTGGTTGGATCAATGGAATAGTAGAAATGGTGTTTGGAGGAAATAACGTGAAAAGAGTTTGAAGAAGATGATGGTATTTTCAAAAACCCTTTTAAAATTCTAAAATTCCCTTTTTACCCCTCTTCATTAAAATCCTTTATTTGTTTATTAAAATGTTTTCTCCCAAATTAATTTAACTCAAACCGGTTTAACCAAACTCTATTATCTCCCGGGCCCTAAACTCGGGCGTTACAAGAAGAGAAAGAAAAATCACTCTGGCAAGGGAGAAAGAGAGGGTGGGGAGGAGGGAGGACAACTACTAGAGGCAACACAGTTGGCCTCAAAGAGGCAGCGGCAAGGGTTTTTTCTAAACGAAGATTAATAGAAGGGTCATTTGATGGCACGATTTATAATTTTGGGGTAAAACGTCCCGAAAAACTCTTTAGGGGCCAACTCGGAAAAAATGTATAATTTAAAGGGCAAATGAGCCTTTAAGCCTATTAAAAATTATAATATTATTTAATTAATTTAATGAAATGGTAATTCCAACATATATATATATATATATGAAAAATAATGCTAATGAATTTAATTATAATTCAAATTAATATAAATATTTTATCTCTTCAAAAGCTTTTTTATAAATGCTAAACAATTAAATCATAAACTTAACTTTTCAATAATATTTTTTTATAAAATCTTTTCAAAATACGTTCAAAAACAATATTCATCGAAAAAGATAAATTTTATTTATGTACAGAACCAGCATAACGGCTAAAGGTCGTCGCCGTTAAGAAAAAACGATGAAGAAAAAAACTTAAAAAATATTGTAACTGCCTCAGAAAAAATGGAAAAGTGGAAAATGTAGCGATAAAAATTGAATCCAATAAAAATATATTATCGAAATTTAGTAGTACATTTTAATAAAACTACAACCCGTTTTACATAGAATCCAATAATTGATGAGTTATTATATCATGCATCAGAATTCAAGAGTGGAATTTTTTCTCCCACAAGCATGCCTAAATTCACCTTAAAAATTATAATTCAAATCTCTAACTCTAAAACCCAAACTCTATAACTTAAATAATAACCCTTAAAACTTAAACCTTAAACTAACCCCTAAACTTTAAATATCCACTTGTAAAAAAGTTTTTTTTCACTATGCATTGCACATAATATTTTCCCATAATTGATTATTGTGTGTTTGTTTCTGCGGTGAGAGGGCCAAAATTTTATTCAATCGAAATTTTGTGTCTCGAACGTCGTGCCTACATGTTTGGATGTAAAAAATTCAAAATCAATTCTCGGCACCAAACGTGATTTTGGAAAAAGCTACAGGATAGTAGCTTTTGCATTTCGTTGTATAAAAAACCTGTATAAAAATCAATTCTCCCACCACATATCCAAACACTATGATCAGTGACTTTTAAACGTTTGTCGAGTGTATGTCTGTACTTAGGTATTATTATATAAAAAACCTGTATAAATAGTTATTTAAGTAAATAACCCCCAAGCTAATGTTATTTATAAAAATCACCCAAAGTTGTCCACGTGCGTCGCATTCTACAAAAAGTGAGTTTCAAAACTCGCAGAAAATTAATTTTTTACCAAGTTACTCGACACGGAACTCACGTTTTGTAGAAAGCGAAATTCGAACTCGCTTTTTGTAAAAAACGAGTTCATCCTGCGTGGACGATTTGTAGTCATTTCTCTAAATAATATTGGTTGGGGCCATTTACTTAAATAACTATTTAAAATGGATTTTTTATATAATAATACCATGTAGTTGTTTATATATTCACACACTTGCATCGTAGAAGCCACACATTACCAGTCTAAATTCATTGGGCTCCAAAGAAAAAAGAGCAGAAACGATAAACCAGAAGCTATCAGATAATATGTCAAATAATGGTGTATTAAAGGAAGCAAAGGTTCCTTTGATTGAAGATGCATCACCGGCGGGAGGATTTGGAGCCGAAAAAGAGTATCGAAATCAAGCTATTACGGAAAGGGTATGGGTTGAATCAAAGAAACTATGGCAGATAGTTGGCCCTGCAATCTTCAGCCGCCTCGCCTCCTACTCCATGCTGGTTATTACTCAAGCCTTTGCCGGCCACCTTGGGGATCTCGAGCTTGCTGCCATTTCCATTGCCTGTAATGTCATCGTCGGTTTCGACTTTGGCCTCATGGTACACATCCTTACTCTCAGGGATTTGAATTATAGTTGCGGCTGCGTTTTCAGTTACGTTTTCGGACCGCTTTCTAATGTTTGTTTCGGTTTTTGTTTAGTTGGGAATGGCGAGTGCTCTTGAAACACTATGTGGCCAAGCGTTTGGAGCAAAGAAGTTCTACATGTTGGGAGTCTATATGCAACGCTCGTGGATTGTTCTTTTCCTATGTTGTATATTGCTTTTGCCTTTATATCTCTTTGCTTCACCGGCGTTGAAGCTATTAGGACAACCCGAAGACGTGGCGGAACTGTCGGAGGTTGTGTCTATGTGGATGTTACCACTTCATTTCAGCTTTGCGTTTCAGTTTCCGCTGCAAAGGTTCTTGCAGAGTCAGCTGAAAAACATGGTGATTGCATGGGTTTCGCTGGTGGCTCTCCTGGTCCATGTGTTTGTGAGTTGGTTGTTTGTGTATAGGTTTCAGCTTGGGGTGATTGGAACCGCCGTGACATTGAACTTTTCATGGTGGGTTTTGGTTGTCGGACTGTTTGCCTACACCGTCTGCGGTGGCTGCCCTCTTACTTGGACCGGTTTCACAATGGAAGCGTTTTCTGGCCTTTGGGAATTCGCCAAACTGTCAGCTGCTTCTGGGGTTATGCTTTGGTAGGTACCAAATCAATTCAATGATTTTCCTTTGAAATCTGAATCATTTAATCACTTCCCTTTCTGGTTGTAAATCTAACAATTGAATTCATCAATCATCGTACGTTTCGAAAATCTACAGCCTGGAGAATTGGTACTATAAAGTACTAATTTTGATGACCGGACATCTCAAGAACGCCAAGATTGCCGTTGATGCTTTATCCATATGGTATGAAATTATAAATCTTGATCGTCTAAATACACAACAGCGATTTAAATTACAGTTAGGATCGCATTTGCATATATAACCGATACTATTATGATCCTTGTAGACCTGTATTTTCCGTCATAATAATTCTGGACGATTACGATAGAGTACTACTATTTGAATCCTTGATATATATAGTACTACATATAATTTATTTTGAGTGATGAATTGTCATGAAATTACACTGAGTTGTCGGGGTTGGGACCATTTCTGCAGCATGGCAATTAATGGATGGGAGATGATGATCCCTTTTGCATTCTTTGCAGGAACCGGGTAAGACTCCTGAATTTCATTTTATGTCCACTCATTTTCCCGTGTCTCTGGGTCTAAAGTTGCTGACCAAACAGTGGTTCTAACACATTCTGGCCTTAGCCGTAAGGATGGCAACAAACTTTTACTATTATTTTTGTCTCTATGTTTTTGTTTGCATCAAATCGCTCTACTTCAGTACCAATCATGTTTTACAATCGAATGGTCAAGATTGGTGGCTTATCTTTGCGCCACTCGTGTCGTATCAAAATGCTATACTTCATCATGTTAATTTGTCCTAGTGTTTGATTTGGTTTCAACAGTGAAATTAAGGGTAGGCAGGCATAGAAGGCATTTATTAAAAAAAGGACAAGAGAAATGAAAGTAAAGTAGATTCTTGTTGTCTCTTTCTTTAAGATGTAGGACAAGAGAGTTGTCAAGAGTTACAATCCCTCGATGTAGGACAAGGCATTTATTGTCTCTCAGTCTGTTGCTCACCATGTTCCTCAACTCTATATTAATTGCTCCAACAAAAATGATTAATATGTGCTGGCATGCATGCAGAGTGAGGGTGGCAAATGAACTTGGTGCTGGGAATGGGAAAGGAGCCAAGTTTGCAACCACAGTTGCAGTGGTGTCATCAGTTATAATCGGAATCATCTTCTGGTTGTTAATCATGATATTTCATGATAACATTGCTCTTATGTTCTCCACAAGCCAACCGGTTCTAGAAGCAGTCAGCAAACTCTCTCTTCTCTTAGCCTTCACCATTTTGCTCAACAGTGTCCAACCAGTCTTATCCGGTAATAATTCAATTTTTTCGAGTCGTATCGAGTTTTACCCAGTCTTACTTGATGATAAACCTTAATTCAAACCAATTTGTGGTTTAGGAGTGGCAGTGGGATCTGGATGGCAATCCTACGTGGCTTACATAAATCTGGGTTGCTACTATCTCATAGGTGTTCCACTTGGATTCCTGATGGGATGGGGCTTCAACCTAGGTGTCATGGTAATGATTTTGATCATTTCAAGGTTTTGTTTTAGATACATATGAGCCTCTTTGGTTAGATAATGATATTGAAAACAAATGGTGAATTGAAGTGCGTCAAGAATTATTTGTTGAGCTAGGATCATTGTTATAGTATTAAGAGAAGTCATCAACATTGCACGGCGACTTTGATATAAAGTTAGTGTTTAGTTACATGTTTAAGTGAAACTCTATTCCTTACTATAACTTTATCCCTAGATGATCAAATAATATATAGAGCACACCACTTCAACAAATATCATTTTTCAATAATATTATTTGAGCAATTATCCCCGATACATATGAAACCAAAGCAGTAAACTCAAATGTATACGTTTGGTAGGGAATTTGGGCTGGAATGATCTTCGGAGGGACAGCAGTTCAGACAGTAATACTGGCTATTATTACCATGCGGTGTGATTGGGACAAAGAGGTTCGACCTTTCTTTTTATCTTGTCTTGATTACTTAGGTTTTGATTCTCTACAATTTCATGGCATCTGAATCTTTGTTTTGTTGGGGATTTACAGGCTGAGAAAGCAAGCTTGCACGTGAACAAGTGGTCAGAGACGATGTAATCATTGTCAGAAATATTCAGAGGAGTATCGATTGAAAGAATTTAGAATAGGAAGTGAAAGGGAGAAGATGAATAAAACGAAGAATCACGGAGAAAAAATGAAAGGAATAAAAGAATTATTGTGTATTTCTCATATGTTTTACAATAACAAGAACGAGCCTATTAATAGCCCAAAGACTAGGCTTGACTACAGCCCAAGTCTGTTACAAATATGTTACAATTTGTTATACCCGACTCAACTAATTCCAGCTCAGCATAGATCTTGTATCTATAGTCTTACATTCTCCTGGTTTTCTTCATCTTGTTGAACAATGTGTGCAACTGACACAACACCAAGACGAGCTCGTAAAGAAGCAAAACAAGCTGGTGGAATCGGCTTGGTAAAAATATCAGTTGTCTGCTCAACAGATGGCACATAATTCACCAACAGCTGACCAGCAAGCACCGTTTCTCGAACAAAATGAATATCAATCTCAACATGCTTGATACGTGCATGATGAGTTGGGTTAGCTGCCATAGAGATTGTGGATGTATTATCACACCAAATAGTGGGTTTTTCCACATAACTCAACCCCAATTTCAAACAAGAGTTGTTGAACCCAAACTAATTCAGACACGACATTGGCTAGACTCCGATATTCAGCTTCAGAAGAGGACCTGGAGACCACATTCTGCTTTTTAGAACACCAGACAATCGGATTTGCACCAAGATAAATGCAAAAATCAGAAGTAGACCTCTTATCTTCAACAGAGGATGCCCAATATGCATCAGTATAACAAGACAATGAACAAGAGCCTGCACCAGTGTAGTAAATTCCATAATCGAGAGTCCCACCCAAGTAGCGCAGAATACGTTTGACAGCCTTCCAGTGTGAATCACAAGGATGATTCATATACTGACTAACTTTATTCACGGCATAGGAAATGTCTGGCCTGGTAAGACAAACATACTGCAGACCACCAACTGTACTACGATATAGATGAATATCAGAGAATGGTTGACCATCATTGGCTTTCAGTTTTGGTGAGACAACCATGGGAGTAGGTGTTGGAGAAGAGTTGAGCATATTAGTACGATCAAGAAGATCCAGCACATACTTCTTTTGATTGAGAAGCAAACTAGAGGAAGTTTGAGACACCTCCATCCCAAGAAAAAATCCCAATTGACCTAAATCCTTAAGAGCAAACTCATCATTTATACTTTAAATAACTGTCTGAATCTCATCAGGTTGATCTCCTGTGATGATGATATCATCCACATAAATCATTAAAAGTAAAGAAGAGGAATCAGAGTTCCTAAGGAAGAGGGAAGAGTCAGTCTTGGAAGCAGCAAAACCCAATTTCTGAATTAAAAAGGCTCATAGTGTCTGAAACCAAGCTCGAGGAGCTTGATGAAGGCCATAAATGGATTTATTCAACTTACAAACAAGTTTCTCCCCATTTGATTCAGTCTTTTCAAAATCAAGAGGTTGATTCATATACAATTCTTCAGTCAATTGCCCATTGAGGAAGGCATTGTTGATGTCAATCTGTCGAAGTGTCTGATTCTTCATGACTGCAGTAGCAAGCACAGTCCTAATTGTATTAGACTTAACCATTGGACTAAATGTTTCATGAAAATCACACACATCCATTTGAGAATAGCCTTTTGTCACTAATCGAGCCTGCAACCTCTCAACAGACCCATCTTGCTTCCTTTTTACTTTAAACAACCACTTGCATCCTATGGGCTTCCTATTAGATGGCAATGGCTGAAATGTACATGTACCATTAGCAAGGAGGGTTGAATATTCAGCATCAACAGCAGCTGCCCAGCCTTTATGAGGAAGGGCTTCCATAATAGAGGTAGGTTCAGCAACACCAGATTCAGCAAGCAAAACCTTAGGCTTGAAAACACCAGCCTTGCCTCTAGTAACCATGGGGTGACAATTTTGAGGAGCAGATGAAGTTGGAGGTGAAGGAGTAGTAGATAATTAAGGTGGAGGATGAATAAATGAAGTGGTATGTGAAGGTGGAATAACAGTAGAAGATGGAGATGAAGTATGATTAATAGCAGTGGTGTGTGGAGGTGAAATAGCAGTAGAGGATGGAGATAGAGTATGACTAATTGTAGTGGTATGTGAAGGTGAAATAGCACTAGTAGATGGAGATGGAGTATGATTAATAGTAGTGGTGTGTGGAGGTGAAATAGTAGTAGAGGATGGAGATGGAGTATGACTAATTGCAGTGGTATGTGAAGGTGGAATAGTAGTAGTAAATGGAGATGGAGTATGATTAATAGAAGTGGTGTATGGAGGTGAAGTAGCAATAGAAGATGGAGATGGAGTATGACTAATTGCAGTGGTATGTGGAGGTAAAATAGTAATAGGAGATGAGGGTGGAGCATGATTAATAGCAGTGGTGTGTGAAGGTGAAGTAGCAATAGGAGATGAAGGTGGTGTATGAGGAATTGTAGTGGTATGAGGAGACTGAAGCTCACTAGACACAAACCTAGTAAAAGGATCATTGCTTTCTTGAGGAGAAGTGTGAGAGACATTGCAATGCCTAGTACAATTATTAAACAGAACACAAGAACTCCTATCATTTAAAGGAGCTAACAAAGCAGGATAACATATAGAATCTCTTAAGCCAGATGAACCATGTTTACAAGAAGAAGACTGGGTTGGTTTCACATTACTGGACATCATGCTTTCAAAAGAAAAAACATTTTCATCAAAACAAACATGCCTAGAAATGTAAATTCTTCCATTAGGATCAAGACACCTATAACCTTTATGCATAGATGAGTAGCCCAAAAAGACACATGCAGAAGATCTAAACTGAAGTTTATTTCTATTATAAGCCCTAAGGTTAGGATAACAGACACATCCAAAAACTTTCATAAAGTTATAATCATGCAACCTATGAAACAATCTTTGATAGGGAGACATACCATCTAAGGCTTTTGTAGGTAACCTATTTATTAGAAAAATTGCATTTGAAAATGCATCATTCCAGAATTTAAGGGGCATTGAAGCTTGAGCAAGCATGGATAACCCTACCTCAACTATCTGACGATGCTTTCTTTCCACAATACCATTCTGTTCTGATGTATGTGGACACGACATTTTGTGAACAATTCCTTGATCCTTAAGATATCCACTCAAAGCTACAAACTCTCCTCCACCATCACTTTGAAACATCTTGAGCTTAAAACCAAGAAGTCTCTCTGCCATCATGTGAAATTGAACAAACATAGTTTTAACTTCAGATTTATGCTTCAAAAAATACAACCATGTATATCTAGTAAAAACATCAGTAAAAGCAACAAAATATTGAAAACCATTGGAGTATAGAGGAGCTGGCCTCCAAACATCTGCAACAACAAGCTCAAGGGGTTGAGTATACTGAGTAACATCAGTAAATGGCAATTTATGAGATTTGGAAAACTGACATGTTGTGCATAAGCTAGCATTAGATTTATTATTAACAACAAGTAAACTACATTGATGTTAGGCTTTGAGAAGAACATCCTTTGAAGGATGTCCAAGCCTTCTATGCCAAAGGTCAAGACTAACAGCATTACATTCAACATGATTATTACTGACAGCATTACATTGAGCATTCTTATTACTAAGGGAAGTACATATAACATATTTATTTGTATCAGAAACTATATTATCATCAACTGCAGTATGACAAGCTTTCAAGGAACCACCATCGAACTGATATAGACCATTCTTCTCATAGCCCTACAACAACACTTGATTTGTCCTCAAATCTCTAACTTGACAAATGTTTGGGGAAAGTTCAAGCAGAAACTGATTGTTCTAAGTAAATTTGGACACAGATAACAGATTCTTAGTAATGTTAGGAACATATAACAAGTTTTTTAATAGTAAATTTTTATTACCGGTTAAAAGAGAAGATTGAACAGAATAAACAATGGGAATAGACTGACCATTACCAACTCTGACAGTACCTGAACTAGGACAAATACTACAATACTGCAGATTGTTGAAATCCCTAGTCAGATGGTGTGTAGCACTTGAGTCTGGATACCAGGTGTTATCATCCACAACCTCTGGAGTTGCCAACAAGGTCTGAGGAGACACTGAAGGATGAGAGAAAGGAACATAAGTCACAGGCATCATTGGGGAAGCAACTGAAGGAAACAGAAGGCGAGACTGAACAGGGTTATAGACAGTAGACTGGTGCCCAAACTGAAAGGGAACCACTGGCTGAGAAATCACAGGCTGGTAAGAAGCATGAGACACAACTGAAAGGGCTTGAGGTGTCAACTGAGTAGAACCAGTAGGTATTTTAGGGGTAAAGCCTAACACATGAGGTGAAGGATAATACATAGTATTGTAGGTGGGCACATGTTCAAAAGTATAAGCTGTGACATTTGACTGATTACCCCTACTGCCACTATTACCAGTGTTCTAAAAAGATCTAGAGGAGACATTCTTGAAATTTAAATTGAATCTGTTGTAACACCTCTCAACTAGATGTCTTATCTTTCCACACAACTGACATTGGGATCTACCACCACCAGAAAAACCTCTGCCCCTACCTCTGCCCCTAGTGGCATTATTATTATAACTCTGATCATCAGAATGAACATCCTGAACAACAGACTCAGAATAGTTATTGTTTTGTGACTCAGTATAAGTATTAAACTACGAAGAACCAGGACCAGTAGTAGGTTGAGTTGATGCACTAGGACCAGAATAAGACTGTTGATAAACATCCACATGAGCTGAGGCAGGAACCTGACTAAACACATTTGCTTGACGAGAATCAGCATCATGAAGGATGGTACTGACAGCTCTTAGATCAGATGATGTAGTAGGATTAGCAGTAATAACAGTGACAATAGGATCATATTCTGGAGGCAATCCATTTAAAATAGTTGTGATGTGTTCATGATCAGAGATGACCTCCCCACAACTTGCTAAACTACCACAAATAGACTTAATTTTCATTAGGTACTCACTCATGCCCATATCTCCATTTTTCTGAGAATGAAGAGATCTCCTATAAGACATGAGCCTAGATGTAGTTTTCCCACTATACAACTGATACAAAGTATTCCAGATTTCTGAAGCAGTGTTATGTCCTATTAGATTAGGAAGAACATCCTCACTCACAGTAGACAATAGCCAAGATGCAAGAGCACCATCCTGCTCTTCGTACAACTCATACTCAGGATTAATACTAACACTTCCTTCCTTAGAGATATACTGAGTAGGCCAGGTGACATTATTGTCTATGAACTTAAGCAATCTATGTGTCTTAATAGTGAGTAAAACTTGTTGATGCCAGAGCAAGTAATTATGATTATTTAAGGTGACCTTTATCTTCCTAGTAGAGAAGATCTTATTGGTAACAAAACTAGGACAGGTAGTGATTCCATTGGCACTAGATTGAGGCTCAGTAACCTCATGTTCAACATTATCAACACCAGTATCCACCATGACCACACACAATCAACGAACTAGAATCACACAATGAAGAAAAACAATATATGCAGAAACTGAAGGAAAAACAACAGATCAACAAGAGCCACTGAAGATGACAGACAAAATACACAGAAACTGAAGAGACTTCAACAGAAACGAAGCAAGATCAAATCCGAACAGTCATCGGCTCAAAGTATAAAACCAAGGGTTTCCAGACACATCAAGAACAATAATCTCTCAAATCAATCAACAGAGAGAAAGAAATAATCACGCTAAGCAGATGTAACTGCAAACAATTGCAAGATGAACAAGAAAAACAAAGAGAAGAAGCAGAAACGATATCACCATACCAGAGAATCAAGCATCTATACTACACTGCTATTGACGAACTTCAACAATCGCCAAACCTTCATCATCCAGCATTTGCACAACGATCTCTGATGACTCGCCACCATCAGGCCGGAGGCTCTGATACCATGTCAGAAATATTCAAAGGAGTATCGATTGAAAGAATTTAGAATAGGAAGTGAAAGGCAGAAGATGAATGAAACGAAGAATCACAGAGAGAAATTGAAATGAATAAAAGAATGATTGTGTATTTCTCATATGTTTTACAATAACAAGAACATGCCTATTAATAGCCCAAAGACTAGCCTTGACTACAGCCCAAGTCTGTTACAATTTGTTATACCCGACTCAACTAATTCCAGCTCAGCATAGATCTTGTATCTATAGTCTTACAATCATTACAAGCTCTTGTCTTGTTCAAAACACGGCAAGGATATTATAAAAAAAGTTTTATACTGATCCCAATCACCTTTTTCTTGCTAAATTTTGATTCACAATCAAAGTATTATGTTTGTGAGTTTATGTTTTCCTACTGTGACAACCTTCTTTGTAATTCTATTTCGTTTTTGAATGAAAATGCAAAAATATGTATACGAGAACTCGTTGCTTCGACTTTGATTTTTATTGGAAATATAGAAGTACAGAGGAAATTTCTTATTGATGCGTTATTGTGTAAAAAGATACAAAATGATGCATCCATGGGAGGGCTAAAGCAATGCATATTAGACAGGAAGCTGAATCTGTTTGTGAAGTCTGGAAAGTCAGCCAACTTGCGACGACTTTTCGAATGAGATCCGAAAATTTTTGGGCAAAGTAGTCTTCTAACAAATTGACCATCTTTCAGTTATATTTTCAACACATCTTGAAACGCGTCAATCGGATATCGGGAACTCAAGATACGCCTATTTTACTGAAGACTGCGCATGCAGAAAACTGGATACGGGATTATTACGGGATTTTGTAAAATTCAGCCCAAAAGCTATTATATAGAGTTCTTTTACAATATATATAGAGTTTACAACCCTAACTAACAGTTAACTAACTTTCTTGATAATATCCAACTAAGATATTAACTGTAACAGCCCCCTCAAGATGGAGGCTGATGAATATTCAACAGACCTAACTTGACGATAAATGCTTTGAAAACTGAAACATGAAGCGCTTTAGTAAAGATGTCAGCCAACTGATTAATGGAGCGAACGTGAAATAACCTGATAAAGCCAACAACCACTTTTTCTCTAATAAAATGACAATCAACTTCAATGTGATTGCTCCTTTCATGAAAAACCTGATTCGAAACAAGATAAGTGGCAGATTGGTTGTCGCAAAACAAAGAAGCATGAGGAATGTGTATCTGAAAAGATTTAAGAAGAGCTACAATCCACGTTAGTTCACAGGTTGCTGAAGCCATGGCTCGATATTCAACTTCACAAGAAGAACGGCTAACAGTGTGCTGCTTTTTAGACTTCCATGAAATCGAGCTATTTCCTAAATAAGTGCAATAACAAGTAGTGGATCTACGTGTATCAGGACAAGAACTGTAATTAGGATCCACAAAGGCACAAAGCTGAAGGCTATTGTTTGCAGAGAAGAATAACCCTAAGCCTAGAGCCCTTTTTATGTATGATAGTAGATGATAAACAATTATAAGATGAAGCTGACGTAGAGATGAAACAAACTGACTTAATAGATGAATTGCATATGTAATATCATGACACGTATGCGTGAGATATAACAGACGCCCAACCAATCTTCTATATAACTGAGGATCAAGTAATAACTCTCCCTCATGAATGCTCAACTTGTGAGAAGGAGTGATAGGGAACTCTGCTGGTTTCTTGGCATGGGAACCGGTGTCTTCCAAAAGTTGCAATTATAATGCCTTTGAGATAAAGAAATCCCAGTATCGTTTCTTGTAATCTCAAAACCAAGGAAATATTTCAAAGGGCCTAAAAGTTTGAGCTTGAAATGTTGTTGTAGGAAGTCCTTAACAACAGTTAACATTTCCAATTTTTTCCCAACAAGAACAACATCATCCATGTATACCAAAAATGCCATAAAATCATCTCATGTCCCTTTAGTAAAGAGAGAATGTTCGGATAGAGATTGAACAAAACCATACTTAAGAATGACTTGGGAAAAAGCAGTAAACCATTGCAAGAAGCCTGTTTAAGACCGTAAATTGACTTATTTAATTTGCACACTAAATCTGTTAATCCACTCAAGTTATACCCTAAAGGAAGTTTCATATACACTTCTTCATCAAGCTGCCCATTGAGAAAAGCGTTGTTCATATTTAATTGTAGTAGATGGCAGTTGTGTGTAGCAGCCAAAGCTAATAAATTTTTGAAGGAATTCATCTTGGCAACAGGTGAAAAAGTGTTAGTATAATCAACTTCTTCAATTTGGGTAAAGCCCTTAGAAACCAAACGAGCCTTGCACATGTCTATAGTTCCACTAGCTTTGTATTTTATTCTATACACCCACTTACAATCGATAGGCTTTTTCCCTTCTGGAAGTCGGACTACTGTCCAGGTTTGTAAATCTTCCATGGCTGTCAACTCATCTTTCATGGCAGCCTTCCACTCAGGATACTTCACTGCTTGATGGTAATAGGTAGGTTCATAAACATAAGAAATATTCCCGGTGAAATCTTTGTATGTAGTAGAAAGCTTAGAAGATGAAACGTAATCCTGAATGAGATAAGGACAACTAATTGAGGCATTGTTGCAATGATAATGTTGTAGATAAGATTGTTTTTGTGAAACTCTAGATTATCTTCGAACAACTTCTATAGGCTGAGATATAAAACCTGGTGCAACAGGCTCGAGGGCATTAATATCTTGTGTTAATAGAAGAATTGTTATTTGCACCAGAAGTATTGTCAACACGCTCACCATGCATGATAGAACCATGTCGAGGCTGAATAGAAAGAGATTGATCGTGAGATAAAGGAAAACCATTCGAAACAACATAATGTAAGGAAACAGTTTGAAATGGATCAATTAAAGATGTTGTAGCTTTAAGACAATGAAAGGGATAAATGTTTTCATGGAAAACTACATCTCGAGATATGACAATATTGCGAGTGGGAATAATAAAAACTTTATATCCCTTTACCCCTGGAACATAACCAAGAAACACTCCAGGTAAAGCACGAGCAACAATTCTATCTCGTTTTTCTTTGAGAGTAGAAACAAAACAAAGGAAACCAAAATTTCTAAGATGTTCATAAGTAGAAGTTTTATGAAATAAAAGTTCATAAGGGGACTTATTGTGTAACACAGTAGAAGGAAGCATGTTGATGACATAAGTGGCAGTGAGTAAGCAATCTCCCCAGAATTGAATAGGTAATTTAGACTAAAAGTAAAGAGCACGAGCCACAACTAGTAAATGCTGATGTTTTCTTTCAGCAACAACATTTTGCTGGGGTGTTTCTACGCAAGAAAACTGATGAAGAATACCAAGAGAAAAAAATAAGTCAGTGAACTTAAGCTCAGGACCGTTATCGGATCTAAAGTTTTTTAAATTGAATCCAAATTGCCTTTTAACCATATGAATAAAATTAGTAATGATGGTAGAAACTTCAGATTTGTGTTGCAACAAATATGTCCACGTAGAACGCGTACAATCATCAATAAGAATTAGAAAATAGCATATGTTACTATGAGTAGGAGACTTGTAGGGGCCCCAAATATCACAGTGCATGAGTTCAAAAGGTTGAATAGAATGAGTGACATAATTAGGAGAAGAAAGCCTATGTTGTTTAGCCATTGGAAAAATGTAACAAGGTTCAGATTCATTTGAAACAAAACAAGGTAGAACATCTTTGAGTAAATTCAAAACATGTGTACTAGGATGGCCTAATCTAATGTGACAAGAAACACAAGCAATATTATTCTGATTTTGAATATCAGTACTAATGACATTTTGATTAACAGTAAGCTGATCATTATTGCTAACAACATTTTGACTAGTAATATGCAAACAATCATCAGCACCAGGTAAATGCAAAAGATAAAGCCCATGATGCAGACCAGCTTTCCCAATCACCTTGTGTAGGTCCTGAATAACACAATAGTTTTGGAAAACAACACAGTTAGATTGGAGTGTTTTAGCAACTCGCTGACATCAGGTAATTGAATTTAAACTCAGGTACAAATAAAGCATCATGAAAAGTCAATGTTGAAGATAAACGAACAGTTCTAGTGTAATTAACTGAAACAATAGAAGCATTAGGCAATATAAAAGAATTAATTTTAACTAGATATACAGATTTAAAAGTTTCTTTAGAACAACAAATATGACGAGAAGCCCCTGAATCAATAATCCAATTACAACCATTATGAAAAGAAGCCAAACTATTTATATAAGATAAGATCTTGCCTTGCATTGAAAGGTTGATGGAAGTAGTAGGAATTTCTGAAGTAGAAGTCGATACATCTTGTAACTGAGAAGTAAGCATAGCAATGAGCTGATGACATTGCTGAGTGGACAAGCTATTTGTAGTACTGCTGATAGAAGAATCAGAATCTGAAATAGCATTTGCATGAACAGTGCGAGAAGTTTTATTAGAACGAACGTGATATCCTGGAGGATATCCATGCAACTTGTAGCACTTATCCTTTGTGTGTCCCAACATGTGACAATGAGTACACTGTGGCCTAGACCTTCGTTGATTAGAAACAGGCACATGTGAAGACTTAGCAGCCAATACAGCTTCAGAGGTAGAAGCAGGTACATGTGAAGATTTAACAGCAAACATAGCTTCAAGATTGGAGGCAGGAGCGTTTAAAGAAATGGATCTTTGATTCTCTTCTTGTAAAATCCAAGAGAGCACTTTGGCAATGGATGGCAGGGGATCCATTAATAAAATCTAGGCACGAACATGAGCATAAGACTCGTTAAGGCCCATCAAGAACTGCATAGTTTGTTCTCATTGTTGATCATATAGCATTTTTCGAACTCCTCCACGGAAACAAAGAAAACAAGAACACACTGGTTTGACAGAAACCAACTCATCCCATATGATTTTGAGATGCGTATAATACGTGCTGACAGACATCGAACCCTGTGCCAATTCACTCAACATCTTCTTAAGATGAAAAATACGAGTGCCATTTGTCTATTGGAACCTGTCTTCAAGGTCTTTCTAGATCGTGACTATTGTTGAATGGTAGAGTAAACTCGCTGCAATTTCTTTGGAGGCGGAATTCAATATCCACGAGTTAACAAGATTATTAGATCTTGTCCATGCATTAAACCGATCTAAAGTAGATGCAGGTGCCGAGATTGATCCATCAACGAAACCCAGTTTATTCTTGGCAGACAAAGCCATCAACATAGACCTTTTCCAGCTATTGTAGTTGTCATTGGTTAAAAGTTGAGTAACCAAAACCATACCTGGATTATCGGACTGATGAAGATAATAAGGATTGTTACCCTCTTCAAACTAATCATTGATGTTAACCATGGCTGCGAAAAGAAACTGATCTGGATTATAAGGCTAGAAGCAAGAAACTTGAAGCAACTTCTTTGACGAGTCAAGAAGGAAAAGAAAATAAATAAAAACTTCTGATACCATATTGGAATTATAGAAGTACAAAGGAAACTTCTTATTGATACGTTTATTGTGTAAAAAGATACATAAGGTAAAAGTTTGTTTACAATATATAGAGAGAGTTTACAACCCTAACTAACAGTTAACTAATTAACTTTCTTGATAATATCCAGCTAAGATATTAATTGTAACAATTTTATTCTTGAAAAGATAAATTTACCCTTTTTATGACGGGTAGAATAACTCTAGTCAAATCAGTGTTATCAGCGATTTCAGTTTATTTCATGCAAACAACCTTACTACCTAAGAAAGTTTTGTAATAAAATTGAGTGATTCATTGGACAATCAACTGTTGGGGACCACGTGAAGGCAACAAATTTAATGCTCATCTTCCTCACAATCAATTGTCCATTTATGAAACGCCACCCGCTATCATTCATTTACTTTTAGATAGGGACGTATTTGGTCTCTGTATTGTAAGACACTGCATTGATTATTATCTATTTTTCAATTCAAAAAGAAAATATGTCAAGATTAAATGACATATTTACTCAAATATAGTTCCTCAATTTTTTCCTCAAAGTATGGCACTTCCCATTTTATTTTTTAAAGTATGGTTGTTCACTATAGCAATTATAAGTAGAAAGAAACACAATCCGACTTTGAATAGTGTTTATCCAAAAAATACACCCAAAGTCAGTGATTTAGTTTGAAGACGAATCAAGGACTGTTCAAAAACGGATTACAAGCAGTCCGACTTCAGTAGTTTAATATTAACTTGAGAAAAGCATTGCTCAAAGATGGATTGAACACAATCCAACTTTTGATTTACTACATTGAAGAACCATACTTTGGAAAATAAAATGGGAGTGTCGTAGATTCTTCTTCTTCTTCTTCTTCTTCTTCTAAAACTAAATCAAGATCATCTCTCAAGCCAATTGAATCTTCCTCTAAAGTAAATCGAATAAGTACTTTGAATCCCTAAACCACACTCAAACCATCATCAACCCAGAGTCACTTAAATAGACCATGACACAGTCAAATCCACTCCCAAACAAGACTGTAAAATAAAGAAAATGAGAGGATATCAAAGGAAAATCAAGAAAAGAAGAAGAAATCAAAGAAAGAGAGAAACAAGAAACCCATAAATATCCCAACAATGAGCAATAAGTATAAGTGTAGGAGATGCTTCAGTTTTCATTTGCGTCCGATTTAATTACCAAATCAAATATTATAGGTGTTAGATTTTGAACATTCAAGACTAGATTTAATTCATGGCAACAATGGTAATGGCGTGAATAAGAAGAAGAAGAGTTCAGGAAAAAATAGAAGAAAAAACGTGAGAGAGCTTGGGGGAAATTTTTAATAATATTATAATATTATGGCTTAATAGCATTATTGACCCTAAAAATAATATATTTTATTATTTACCAATTTTTCTTTTATTACGATAATTATTAGAAATTCAAATTTAACCAGTGACGTGGCATTACCTAATTGGTCAACGGTTTTTTTTCTAAATGGAGATTAATGGAATGGTCATATAAGGTCACAGTTTTTAATTTAGGAGTAAAACGTCCCGAAAAACTCTTTAGGGGCCAACTCGGTAAAAGTGTATAGTTTAAGGGGCAAATGAGCCTTTAAGCCTATTAAAAATTATAGTATTATTTAATTAGTTTAATGAAATGGTAATTCCAAAATATAGATATAAAAAATAATGCTAATGGATTTAATTATAATTCAAATTAATATAAATATTTTATCTCTTCAAAAACTTTTTTAATAAATGCTAAACAATTAAATCATAAACTTAACTTTTCAAAAATATTTTTTATAAAATATTTTCAAAGTACGTTCAAAAACAATATCAAGTTGAAATTAAGTAAAGTTTCAACTATATGACTGAACCCAACAAGTAGTCTAAGTGGAAAAGCGAATGATGTTTATCCTAGGAGACTCGGGTTTAATCGCAATGTCTGCGAGGTGTGCGTTTTGTCAAAGGGTTAAGAATATGTATGAACATATACTACCTTGTAATCATTTTTAGACTATTAAAAAAACTTATGACACGTTAATAACTTTGTTTACTAATTTTTAGGGTTAAAGGGGTAATTTTGTCCTTATAGTAATCACAAATCAGTAACTTTTTTACTAATTTTTAAGATTAAGGGGTTAAATTAATGAAATTAAAAATGAGGAACAACATAGTTGATTTTAGAAAACAAGAAGAAAAAAGATAAATTGGAGCAATTAAAAAAGAAGGACAACATTATTAATTTGAGATTGAATGAGCAAAATTATCCCACTCATAGACGTTATTTATCTTCTACTCGCTTGTTATAGATCATTTTAACTTTAAATTTATTTACTTGAGGAATAAAGCATTATATATATATATATATATTCGTTCGTTTAATTTTAAACGACTAAATGAATGAACACGAACAACTAAATGATTATAATTTATTGTTCGTGTTTGTTTATTAAGGAATGTAGCTTGTTCGTGTTCGTTCATGTTCATTCGTTAAAATGATAAACGAACACAAACGAACGAACATAAAAGGATATATATGAATAAATTTAAACGAACAAATGTGAATAAATTTAACTTTCTTTAAATATAATATTTTTTGTTATGAAAAGTAATAAATATAAATGGATATACGTGAATAAATTTAAACGGATATAAATGAACGGATTCCCGAACGTTCACGAACTTAAATGAACGAATGAGCTCTTTTTTCAAGTTCGCTCATTTAATTAAACGAACAGAAAATCTTGTTCATGTTTGTTCGTTTAATAGATAAACTTCCCGTCAAATAGTTCACGAACAGTTCGATGAAAGTTTGGTTCATTTACGACCTTATCTTAATCTAAATTTTCAAGGAAACAAATGGATTTATAGTTTTAAGAATGAGAAGTCCATTTAACTATTTTTTGAACAAATAATCAAATCTCTCATTTGAAGAGTAAATTTTATCAATTAAGCCCTTTGACCGATAATTTACATAGTTGATCGTTACTTTGACATAGCCATTAACCTATTGATGTGGCAATCGAACATATAAATAATGATGATGTGAAAAAGGTGCCTAATTATTATTTTTTAATTCAAGGGCTTAATTATTTTTGAAAAGTTTGAGTACTTGTTTTTGTAACTCTTTCAACTCAACCATCCTGACTTGAACTCCCAAAACTATCAAGTCACCGAAATGAATACTAACTTACGATAAAACATTTTTCATTTTAAATCATTGAAATCACATCAAATTTCTCCATTTAGACAAAATTTATAAAATATCAACAAATAATTAATATAAGATAATCATAGATTCTTTCTGTCATGTCATCAATGGTCCAACTAATAAAAATCACTCATTTAATTAATTTTTTCCACATCATCTTTTATCGAGTGATTCTTCACTCATATTACTATAAATTATATTGGTGAGAGATAGGGTCTTTCAGGAGAATAAGGCAATGGTGAGAGATAGGGTCTTTCAGGAGAAAGCGACCAACACTGATTTTCGGCACCGTTTGGATATTCGTCGCCGTTTGGGGTTTACAGTTTTCGTAGACAACGTCAGGCGTCAGCAAGAGGATTCATCATTCCACGCTAAAGGAAGCTTTTCAAGTCTATGGTCGAATAGTAGATGTTTTCATCGCTTACAACAACTTGAGGAGGAAAGCAAAAATGTCCACTTTTGCTTTTGTTAGATTCAAAAACAAGGAGGAGGCTGAAAATGCATTCTAAAAGGGCAATGGTAGACTAACGGATGACTTCCGCATTAGAGTCTTCATCGCAAAAAATTGTGCTGATAGTTGTGCCAAGGTAAATGGAACTATGAAAAAGCCCAGCAGTTATTAGTCGGCTTTGAAGGACAATAGATCATTTAAAGACATATTATTAGGGGCTAATAAGCTAGACAGGTCGTTTCAACTTGGCCGCAAAGCTGATGAAGTTAGGAATAACGTGAGGGTTGAAGATACAGTTAGGGTGGCGGTAGTGGATGAGCCGGTCTCATGGCCTGGTTTTCTCGCGTTCTTCAGATCCCTGTCAAATAGTGGCTTTCTCTGATGCTGACTGGGCAGGAAGCACAGATGACAGACGATCAATATCTGGCAACTGTGTTTATCTTGGAGGAAATCTGGTTCAATGGAGCTCTAGAAAACAGAAAACTGTCTCACGATCAACAACTAAAACAGAATATAGGAGCCTGGCTGATGTTGCTTCAAAAGTGACTTGGATGAACACTCTTCTTCAAGAAATGCTGGTTCATAGCAATAAGGGTGTAGTACGTGCCGTACAGCCGTTCAGTCCCTTAGGACGGGGCGTGCTGGTAGGCACCACACTGGTCGGGAGCTGTCCCCGCTTCCCTGATGAGCCCATGGGAGGGCGAAACCAGTAAGCATCGAGCGGATAAGGCTGAGCCCCGGGCTGGTAAGAGCCCTGGGTTGCCGCACGGGGGCTATGTCCCTGCGCCAAGACTCTGACCCCGTGACAGATGGTATCAGAGCCAGTCTGTGTGCTAGCTGTGAGCTTACCAAGCGCTCCATGTGCTGCGTAGCGAGTCAAAGTGGACGAGCGTTTGTCTCGCACCCGGTAAAGGGGTGTTCGCGAGTGGGGCCTCTAGAGATGAGGTCGGGTAGGCAGGAAGCTGCAGCGAAAGTTCGCCAAGCACTCGTAGAACCTCGGTAATGAGGGCGAGCAGGCAGGGAATTGCATACTAGATCCCGGCTAATTAAAAAGAAGAGGGTAAAGAGCTTACTCTCTATGCACGAGGGCGTGCATGAATCAAGTGGGGGAGTTTGTCACGGTTCTATTCACGTGATGCTCGAGACTGTGACAGATGATTGCTGGTTGTGCTTAATGCGGGATGAGGGATAGAAATAAAGGTGTAGTATGTGCCGTACAACCGTTTAGTCCCTTAGGACGGGGCTTGCTGGTAGGCACCACACTGGTCGGGAGCTGCCCCGCTTCCCTGATAAGCCCATGGGAGGGCGAAACCAGTAAGCATCGAGCAGATAAGGCTGAGCCCCGGGCTGGTAAGAGCCCTGGGTTGCCGCACGTGGGCTATGTCCCTGCGCCAAGACTCTGACCCCGTGACAGATGGTATCTTTCGCCGGTGTCCTGGTCCTTTCTCTTCCTCTTTAATTGTTTCTGCTCGTCGAGATGCCTGGTGATTCTGCCTCCACACAATCTGAAGTGGTGGGCTTGTCGAAGAATGGCAAGACCTTCACCAATAAGAAAGTCAACATTGTCCTGGACGAGATAAACTTCCTTCTTTAGAAGCAACAGGTGCTTCTTACTGTGCGAAGTCATCGTCTCGAACGTCTCCTCACTGGAAAAATCAAAGCTCATCCGGAAATTGTCCCTGATTCCACCGGATAGATGATCCTCAATGAGGAGTATGAAGATTTTTCGCTCAAGATAGTGCCCTGGCGTCCTGGATACTCTCCACGATCAGCTCTCATCTGCTTCCTCAATTTGTTGGGGCCGAATCTACGTCTGAAGTTTGGTCCACGATGGTTCAGTTCTTTGCTAATCGATCAACAACATCAGCTATGAGCCTTCATTGTAAGCTTCGCTCCTTGCGTATAGGTGATGAAACCATGCGATCGTATCTCACTCAGATCAAGGAGGTCACTGATGCCTTGGCTGCATGTGGCAGCTCTATATCCGAGATGGAACAAATTGCGACGATTCTCAATGGCTTACCTCCTGAGTACCAGCCATTCATGGCTGTTATCACTGCCAGCAAAGATCCTTATACCCTTGATGGTGTAAAAACAGTCCTTGTTGATGCTGAAACTCAAATCAAAGGCTTTCACAATCAGTTGCAATTGCCCATCAGTGTTAATGTTGCACGCTATTAGGACAACTCTATGTATCCCTCATCACCTGGCTCACGATCTGGACGCTCGCAGCAGTTTCAAGGAGGCAGGAATGGTGCTCGAGGAAGGGGTCAACCACGTCTTTACTGCCAGATTTGTGGTAAGCCAGGCCATTCAGCTGATCGTTGCTGGCATCGCTTCGATCAAGCCTTTGGCAACTCATCTGCTACACCTTCCACCAAAGATTCATCGAATGCACTGGTAACTGTTATGGATCCATCTGCTTTATGCCTCACTTGCACACATCCTCAGACTTCCAACTCTCAAGCTGAATCTGATCCATGGGTTATCGACTCTGGTGTGACTCATCACGTTACACATGATAGTACCAAGCTCGTGTAGGGATCTGACTTCACAGGCCCAGGTACGTTGGTTGTTGGCAATGGTCACAATTTACATATACACAAGACTGGTACATCTTTCATTTAGACTCCATCTCGAGCATTATTGATAAATAACCTTCTACATGTACCTTCAGTAACTAAGAATCTCTTATCCGTGTCCAAGCTTGCTAGAGATAATCAGGTTTATTTTGAGTTCCATGCTTCCAATTGCCTCGTTCGAGATGAAGCCAGTGGTGACATTCTGTTGGAAGGAGAAGAAAGTGATGGTCTATATCAGTTTAGAGAAGGTCAGTTGATCATTCAAAGAAATGTGAAGTCAATGTTGTTTACAAGACGAATCAGTTGGTTGAGCTGTGGCACAAGAGACTTGGGCATCCTGCTCATTCTACTATAGTGCAAATTTGTAATCAACTCAATATTGTACTTCCTTTGCAAAGCAATAACAAACTGTTACCTGAAATTTGTGAGGCTTGCAGAATGGGCAAGAACCATAAGTTACCATTTCTTGATTCCACTACTACTTACCCTACTCCATTTACCCTTGTATTTACTGATCTACGGGGTCCTGCACAAGTTACATCTAATGGCCATCGTTAGTATGTCTCGTTTGTGGACTCTACTACAAGGCACTGTTGGCTTTATCTACTAAAAACAAAGGATCAAGCATGTATGGCATTTCAACTGTTTGCCAAACTTGTTCAGACTCAATTTGGTGCAACCATTAAAGAGGTGCAAAGTGACTGGGGAGGTGAGTTTCGAACACTCTCCACCATTCTAAGTTCCTTGGGCATAAAGCATAGGCTCACCTGTTCACACACCTCTGAACAGAACGGTGTGGTGGAACGCAAGCATCGACACATCGTTGAGCTTGCCCTTGTACTGTTGGCTCAAGCATCTCTCCCCTTTCGGTTCTGGTCGTATGCAGTCAGCACAGCAGTCCACTTGATCAATTGACTTCCTACACGAGTACTATATGGTTCCTCTCCTTTCGAAAAGTTATATAACAAGCCACCAGATTACAACTTCTTGAGGATTTTTGGACGTTGCTGTTATCCCCATTTGCGACCCTATCAACATCATAAACTCAGTTTCAGATCTCAGGCTTGTACGTTTCTGGGTTATAGCACTCAGCACAAAGGCTATGTCTGCATCACAAAGGATGGTCATATCTATGTCTCTAGACATGTGGTGTTTGATGAGCATAGGTTTCTCTATGCAGGTGACATCTCCTCTTCACAAGCTCCTAGTACCTCAACTACTCGATGTCCAATCTCCTTCCCTATCCCACAAGCAACAACATCACCACCTCCTGTTAACACTCAAATATGATCTGATGATGATCCTGACACTTCACATCAGCCTACTACTTCACATGATGATGTTCCTCTTGATAGTCCCACAATGAATGTCTCTCCTCACAATGTCACATGTTCAAGCCCTCAAGCTGATGTTACTCCACCTACAGTCCCTGAAGACACTGCAGAACTCAATTCTACTCCTCCCACTCAGGTTAACACGTTCCCTTCATCACCTACTTCTCTTATAACACCACAAACTGATGATATTGCAACTATATCTACTGCTCCTATTACTTGTGAAAATGATCATCAAACCAACAGTCCAATTGATGCTTGTAGTAATGATGAAGCACCTGCTACCAACTATTTGGTACAAACACAGACTGAAGGTCATCATATGATTACCAAAAGTAAATTGGGTATATTCAAACCTAAACTATACATCAAAAGACTTCAGTGCATCGATGGTGAGCCCTCTACAATTCAAGAAGCTCTTGCACTACCAAGATGGGAAGAGGCTGTCTTAGCCGAGTTCAATGCCCTGAGGAATAACAACACATGGTCCTTAGTCCCTCTTCCAACAGGCAGATCAATTGTTGGTTGCAAGTGGCTTTTTCGTGTCAAGAAAAACTCCGATGGGTCTGTTCAGCGATACAAGGCCAGACTCGTGGCAAAGGGGTTCTCGCAGGTACCTGGAAAGGATTTTCAACACACATTTAGTCCTGTGGTGAAACCTTCTACAATAAATGTTGTGATTAGCTTGGCAGTTAGCAACAGGTGGTCTCTAAGGCAGATGGATGTAAACAACGCGTTCTTAAATGGGGAGCTCCATGAAGAAGTCTTCATGCAACAACCTCCAGGCTTTGAAGAAACATCACCTGATGGTTCCCAGCTAGTATGCAAGCTTCAAAAGGCTTTGTATGGCCTTCGACAGGCCCCCAGAAATTGGTACTCGAAACTCAAACATCACCTTCTTGACAAAGGGTTCAAAAGCTCTCAAGCAGACACTTCATTGTTCATTCAGAATCACAATGACTTCATCACATACGTTCTTGTGTATGTCGATGACATTATAGTCACAGGATCCTCAACCAGTGAAATTAAAAAAGTTGTTCAACAACTTGGCACCACTTTCTCGTTAAAGGATCTTGGTGAATTAAGCTACTTTCTAGGAATTGAGATCACTCGAGTTGGAGATACACTAATGATGAGTCAGAAGAAGTTTATTTTGGAGATTTTAACCAAGGCTCAAATGACAAATTCAAAAACGATGCCTACACCTATGGTTACATCTTTGAAGCTGACACAAGATGCAGGGAAACCTTCAGACAATGCACATGAATATCGAAGCTTGGTGGGATCACTTCTGTATGCTTGCCATACTATACCTGATATTACATTCAGTGTAAGTAAATTGGCTCAATTCAAGCATAATCCGTGTGAGTTACATCTCTCTGCAGCAAGAAGAGTATTGAGATACTTAAATGGAACACTCGATCATGGCCTGGTTTTCTCGCGTTCTTCAGATCCCTGTCAAATAGTGGCTTTCTCTGATGCTGACTGGGCAGGAAGCACAGATGACAGACGATCAATATCTGGCAACTGTGTTTATCTTGGAGGAAATATGGTTCAATGGAGCTCCAGAAAATAGAAAACGGTCTCACGATCAACAACTGAAGCAGAATATAGGAGCCTGGCTGATGTTGCTTCAGAAGTGACTTGGATGAACACTCTTCTTCAAGAAATGATGGTTCATGTTGCCTCCATACCAGTCATCTGGTGTGACAACTCAGGAGCTATAGCCATGAGTGCAAATCCTGTTTATCACTCGAAGAGTAAACACGTTGAATTAGATGTTTACTTCATCAGGGAGAAGGTTGCAGCAAATGAACTCAAGGTGAATTATGTTCCTGCATCGGATCAAGTGGCTGATGGTCTCACTAAACCTCTCACAAAAGGCTACTTTCAAATGTTTCGACAAAAGCTTGGAGTCTTGTCTGTTGAAGAACTTCAGCAACCCAAAGAGCAGGGAACATATTGAAGATATATGTGCGCGGGAAAAGCTGTTATAACAGCTCAATACCATGCAGCTGCCTCGACTACAGCTGGCAGGAGTTTGTTGCTCCTACTCCATTTTCAACAAAATTAGTTTTAGAATTCTTCTAGTCTATTCCTTTCATCTCTATATAACAACCCTCTGTAGTCCTTTGAAAGTATGAATGAAATTATGAAGTTCCTCTAAATTACACTTTCTTGTGTTCGTTATTAGGGTTTCATTATTAAAGAGTTTTCTAATACGGTCAATCAATCTTTTGAGAATTCATCTAGGTATGAAGGAGTAGTTTTGATTTACAAAGAGGAAATAGATTGGAGGAAGAGGTGTCTTGTGGGGCAGATAAAAGGAATGTATAATGTAGAGATAGTCCAGAAAGCTTTATCATCGGATTGTTATAATGTCAAGGTTTGCCCCTGGCATGGGCTACTGGCGGTCATACAGTTCTTTTCCGTTGAAGCACTCTCACAGGTTTGGAATAGAAGGGACAAAATGCTTCGGTTATGGTTCGAACTTCGACGAGCTGGAGATGCTGGAAGGCTTTGAAGGTAAGTGTTAAGTGAAAGTTTGGGTGGTGCTGCCGGAAGTTCCCCTTCAAGTATGGAGCAAAAACTTCTTCCTCGGCATAGGAAGTAGATGGGGAACTATATGTAAGATCGACAAGGGTCAAGGAGACACTTAATCTTAATCAGTTTGATGAAGCAAGAATCTTAGTTTTGGTTCAGAAAATTTCTTTAATTCCTGATAGGATTGAGATCATTGTCAATGGAGTTTGCCATGATATCATGTTGCGAACGGAGGAGTTCGATGGTGACCGACGATTCCTAGATGGTCGTTCATCGTTCGACGTGCATGATTTGGATGCAAATGACGCTTCGTTTGCCAAACCAAATAATCATGAGGGTGTTAATTCGATAATGGATTTTAAGGAAAAAGACAATATGTGTGAGGTGGAAAGCTGGGAAGCACGGGTACGACAACCCCATGTCGTTTTAAGTACTCAGAACGTCTCAGGGACGGGTATGGTACGGGTACGGTTAGGGGACGTACCGGGGACGGTCCTCGTTGACGGAGTACGGTCAAAATTGATCGGGGACGGTTAAAATATTATCAGGAACGTTTTGGGGACGACAGTTAACCTTCGCCGGCGTCCCCAAAGTCATTTTGCAGCTGAGAAAATCACGGGCTTCGATATAGATTCCAAAAATAATCTCATCGGCGAATGAGAAGCGACCAACGGAAAAAAATCAAAAAAACAAAACCAGTTGCAGAGCAAGGAAGAAGAAAGGTTGAGGAAGAAAACGCGTAATGTTTTTGAAAAATTTATTTCTCATTAATTGGGTCTATTTAAACTTTTTAAACTTTTGTAGGCCCAATAAAGTGTTATTATCATTATTTTTTAATAGTAAGAACGCTTTTACTTATATTATTATTATTATTATATATATATGAACATTTATTTAATTATTTTATTTTTACTGTTTCATTTTCATAATTATATTATTATTATTATTATTATTTCATTTAATTATGAACAATTTATTTAAAAAAATAGGATTATTTTCTACTTTAATTTTTATTAACATTTTTAAAAAACTTGAAAACATGTTTAAGGTTTTTTACAAGGTTTTGTGTTGAGTGTGTAAAAGTTCTACTATTTACACCCTTTTTAGCCCATATTTCTGCTGCATTCAAGCATCATTGCATTGCATTTAGGTTAGTTTTTAGTAAAACATCACAAAAGGATTAAAAGCACGGATTCTACTAAAAGATGGCTATTTTTGCAGGTATCTGCCATAGTAGACGATGAAGGCAGGCGCAGGACAGAGAAGCAGGAGAGCTGAACTGGACAAGCAGACGAAGAAGACGAAGCTGTCATGGACCTGTCGTGACAGCATGGTGACAGCAGACTCATGAAGAAGAAAATCAAAGTGGACCTCGATAGATAGAGAAAAATCTGCTCGTCTGTCGTGTGAAAGCCACATATTTTTCCAAGCCCCGGATCGAAAGATATGTCAAGCCAAAGCTCAAGGAGAAGAAATTCCTAAAAGCAAGGATGCAGCTGGAAAGTAGGAGACTTTAGAGATTTAGTCTTTATTAGAATCTTACTTTTAATTAAAGTTGTAATCCTTGTTACCTTAGATAACTTGAGCCCAAAGCTTATATAAGGGCATAGATTTAACCTAGGGGGAATAACCGATTACTCCATAACCGAAACCAAACCCCTGCCGTCCACCCGTCACCGACATGTTCTAAATTCCCCCTAGGGCTACGGGTTGTTTTGTAAAGTAGTTGCAAGGGTTGCTTTGTTTTAGGATTTTTCAGTTCAATAAAATAAACTTCAAGTTCTCTTATTTTGGTTTTAATATCTTGCAAGAGCATCGGGAGAGCATTGTGAGGTTATCCATTTACTTAGCATCGGGAGAGTTAAGTATACAAAAGAAATAAGAGCGCGTTCTCTAGTTTATAGTTGAACCATCTCGTGCCTAGGGATAGGGCGAGGTTAAGTGGCTAAGGAAGAATTCATACACATCGGTGTTCATCCTTCGATTCACGCCGGGAGGTATCATCAAAGACGTGTTCATCGACAGACTTGTGCCTAGGGATAGGGCAAGGCAGATCTGGGATTCTTGCCAAATTTGAAGTACGGAGTTGGCGTGTCTGCTGCCGCGACAGCTAACGGACAGCCGCCGTGACAGGTGCTGTCGGCGACGGGAGCGACGACAGAACTGGAGATCCTAAGCAATTCAATACCTGCACTACCGAGCAATTCAATACCAGCCCATTCTCTCTATCTTGATAACTCAATCCTTTTATTCACGTCTTTACTTTATTATTCTCGTGACAACTCTCAAATATTTCTTTTACTTTCGTGCAGTAATTCAAGGTGAAGTCATTAGCCCAATCCCTGTGGAGACGATATCCGATACTTAGTATCACTTTACTACTTGCGTCGTGTACACTTGCACTACAATTGCGATAGACTCTTTTACACGCAACAAGTTTTTGGCGCCGTTGCCGGGGATTGGCAACATAACTACATCTTTCTTTTATTGCACTTTTTGCTTTTATTTTTATTTTTTTTGTTTTTGTTTTTATTTTTTTTATTTTTCTTTAATTTTTCTTTTGTGCTTTCAACTCTCGCTTTTCACGAGGTTTTCTTGTTTATGCGCAGATCCAAAAGAGGTGAAGATCCCGAGTATAAATTAGATCCGGAGATCGAACATTCCTTCAATCTCAAGAAACAACTTCGCCGTCTTTTAGACCGGAACGAATACCTCGAGGAACAGCTAGAGCAGATGGCACGTAACCAGCCTGTTGGTGGCGGTGTACCGCCTGTCGATGACCCGCCCGCAGCAGGTGGACGACGGTCAAGTCGTGACTACATGTTGAACGATCATGTAGAGCTGGAGACCACGCTGCCGGATATTGATGTTGACAACTTCGAGCTTAAACCTGTCATGTTTAGTATGATCAACAACGCCGGGCAGTTTAGTGGTTCTGCGACAGAAGATGCTAAGGAGCATCTCAAAACGTTCTAGGAGATCTGTGGTTCGTTTAGACTGCCAGGAGTGAGTCCGGAGATACTGAGGCTTCGGTTATTCCCCCATTCATTGAGGGACAGAGCTAAAACTTGGTGGAATAAACTTACACTGGGTTCCATTATGACTTGGGCAGATCTAACTCGTGAATTTTTATCTCGTTTTAATCCTTCACATTTATCTGAGCGATTACGTAACGAAATTGCTACTTTTCAACAGGAAGATGACGAGCCGATGCACGAGGCCTGGGATAGATTTACTACTCTTCTACGGAACTGCCCAATGCATGGATTCCCTGTCTGGAATCAGGTAACTAAGTTCTATAATGCTGCTAACTTACAAACTCGCATTCGCATTAATTCTGCAGCGAATGGACTATTATTGGATAAAGATCCGGATGAGGCATTGCAAGTTTTGAAAAATCTAGCCAAGAACGAGGAGCAGTTCCCAACCGCTAGAAGAGGGGGTAAACGGGTACTTGCTGTCAAGGACTATGAGGCCGACAGCACTATGAAATCACAGGTAGCATTCCTCACTAAAGCCATGAAACACTTATTGAGTGAAGAGGACTTACGAGGATTTGCTGTCGAGGAAGTTTGTGCTACTTGTGAGGGAAATCATAGTAGGGATGAGTGCCCTATAAATATAGAAGAGGGAAAATATGTTGGAAATTACAAGCCAAACTACAATTCCAACAACTATAATCCCAATTGGAGGAAAGATCCCAAATTTTCCTGGAGTAACCCTAACAATGCCCTGAATCCACAAGCACATCATCAGAATCAGGGGGTCCTAGATTGTTGACGCGACAGTAACTGCAGCCGCAGAACCTGCCGCCGCAGCAGCAACAGCAGCCACCACCTGCCACGAGTAGTGTATTGGAACAGACTCTGGCCACTTTTATGTCTCAGACTGGTACGTATATGGAGGATATAAACCAGTTTGTCAAGAAGACGGAAAATTTTATAGATAAAACCGAGATGAGGATGACAAAACATGAAGCTACATTGAAATCTCTAGAGACACAAATGGGTCAGGTGTCGCAACATATTAATCCGAGGCAGAATGGAGGATTTCCTAGCAATACTGAAAATGCTAGACCACCCCCACATTAGCAATGTAAGGCAATTACTACTAGGAGTGGGAAGAAACTACCAGGGCCGGAAAAAGAAGCTGAAACAGAAAAGGAACCTGCCTTGGATAAACCTGCCGAGGAAGCTGCCCCGACAGGTGATAAACAGACTGCTGCCGATGAGCCTGTCACGACAGCAGAAGCGACAGAGGAGAAAAAAGAAGATTATCGTCCTCAGATTCGCATGCAGTGGGAAGGGCGTATTGCTGATTATCGTCCCCCACCACCCTTCCCTCAACGGATACAGCAAGCTAAGCATGAATCTCAACTCAAAAAAATTTATGATATTTTTAAACAGGTTCATATTAACATTCCATTGTTAGATTCTGTTAGGGAGATGCCCGGTTATGCTAAATTTCTCAAGGATGTTATGTCGAAAAAATATAAACTTGGGGAATTTGAAACGGTAAGGATGCAAGAAGGTTGCATGAGTATTCTTCATAGGCAGCCACCCCAGAAAAAGAAGGATCCGGGGAGCTTCATCATACCTTGCGTAATCTGCGACAAATTTGTGGGTAAGGCACTTTGTGATCTTGGAGCTAGTGTTAATCTAATGCCTAAATCTGTTTTTCAGAAACTAGGTATTGGCAAGGCGCGGCCCACGACAGTTACCCTACAGCTAGCCGACCACTCTTACGTTCACCCCGAGGGAAAAATTGAAGACATTTTGGTAAGAGTGGATAAGCTTATTTTTCCTGCTGACTTTCTGATTTTAGATTGTGAGGCAGATGAGAACGCACCAGTCATCCTTGGGCGACCCTTCTTAGCCACGGGAAGATCATTGATTGATGTGGAGAAAGGAGAACTCACCATGCGCGTGAACGATCAAGAAATTAAGTTGAATGTTCTCCAAGCAATGAAACATGCCGATGTGGACGAGGAATGCAAAGCCATCATTGAGGTGACCTTTGATTACCCCTGCATCAGGTCGGGCTGCCGTGATATAAAATTTGGTCACTGCTGCGACAGCCACTTAAAGGCCTGTCACGACAGTGACGACGACATCGATGACGACAGCACCGACGACAGCGACTCCTCTGAATCCGATACATCTGATACTGAAGGTCATGAGGAGGTAAACTGGTTAGACCATCGTCCAGGTAAGTTATTCGAACCCTTGAATTACACTTCGGATAACCATTTAATCCAAAAGCCCTCTACTGTTGAACCACCTGTCTTAGAACTTAAGCCCCTGCCAGGGCAGCTTAAATATGCTTATCTTGGTTGTGATGACACACTGCCCGTAATCATCTCTGCTAAGCTGTCGCAGGAACAGGAACGACAGCTGGTCGACATGCTAAGGCAGCACAAAAAGGCGATTGGATGGATGATAGCAGACATTCAGGGCATTAGTCCGGCGATTTGCATGCACAAAATCCTACTAGAGGAAGATCATAAGCCGACTATTGATGCCCAAAGGCGGTTAAACCTTGCAATGAAGGAGGTAGTGCGTAAAGAGATAATTAAATGGTTAGATGCTGGTATTATTTACGCCATCTCCGACAGCAAATGGGTAAGCCCGGTGCAATGTGTTCCCAAGAAAGGAGGCATGACCGTGATAACCAACGAGAACAATAAGTTAATCCCAACCAGGACTGTGACCGGTTGGAGGGTTTGTATGGACTATCGGAAGCTTAACAAAGCTACCCAAAAGGACCACTTCCCTTTACCCTTTATTGATCAAATGCTTGATAGATTAGCGGGTAAATCTTATTATTGTTTTCTTGATGGTTATTCAGGTTATAACCAAATTGCTATTGCACCGGAGGATCAAGAGAAAACGACTTTCACATGCCCTTACGGAACATACGCATTTAGGAGGATGCCGTTCGGCCTCTGTAACGCACCTGCCACCTTCCAAAGGTGCATGATGGCAATATTCTCCGACATGGTAGAGGAATTCCTTGAGATCTTCATGGATGATTTTTCTGTCTTTGGAGACGATTTTGAGAGCTGCCTCGGCAACCTTCAAAAGGTACTTGAAAGATGTGAAAAAGCTAATCTTGTTCTAAATTGGGAAAAATGCCATTTTATGGTAGATGAAGGGATAGTTCTAGGCCATAAGATTAGCTGCCGTGGGATAGAAGTCGACAGGGAAAAAATTGAAGTCATAGAGAAGCTACCGCCGCCAACCACAGTCAAGGGCATTAGGAGTTTTTTAGGGCATGCTGGTTTTTATAGGAGATTCATTGCAAATTTCTCAAAAATCACAAAGCCCCTATGCCATCTCTTAGAGCAGAACCGACCCTTTGACTTTAATGAGGAATGTACTGAAGCATTCAAGGTTATGAAGGAAAAGTTAGTGACAGCCCCCATAGTACAGCCACCAGACTGGACACAACCGTTTGAGATCATGTGTGATGCTAGTGATTATGCTGTCGGGGCAGCACATGGGCAGCGCAGAGATAAGCTGTTTCACGTCATATACTATGCTAGCAAGACGTTAAATGACGCCCAAGTGAACTACACCACCACAGAAAAGGAGCTGTTAGCTATGGTGTTCTCGATCGACAAGTTTCGTTCTTACATACTTGGAACGAAGGTAATAATACACACTGATCATTCTGCCCTAAAATATTTGTTCGCAAAGAAGGATGCAAAGCCTAGGTTGATACGATGGATCTTGCTATTACAAGAGTTCGACCTTGAGATCAAAGACAAAAAGGGGACAGAAAATCAGGTGGCAGACCACTTGTCGAGGTTGGAGACGGGACAGAATCTACCGTTAGATGAGACACACATACTGGAGACCTTCCCAGATGAGCAGCTCTTTGCTGCCGCAATCGCTGTCGCGACAGCCATGGCGGCAGGTAAGTCTTCTAACCTTCCCTGGTATGCTGATTTCGTGAATTTTATAGTTAGCGGAATATTACCTTCTGATCTTAATTATCAAGCCAGGAAGAGGTTCCAAAATGATGTTAAACATTATTATTGGGACGAACCTCTTCTTTTCAAAATGTGCGCAGATCAGGTCATAAGGAGGTGTATACCACAAGAAGAACAAGAAGACATTCTCCATCACTGCCATGCTTCACAATACAGAGGTCACTTAGGAGGCAATAAAACTGCTGCCAAGGTGCTGCAGTCAGGGTTCTACTGGCCGACATTATATAAGGATGCACAGGAATTTTACAAAAACTGTGACAGGTGCCAGCGGACAGGTAACATCTCAAGGAGAAACGAGATGCCACTGCAGAATATTTTAGAAGTCGAGATCTTCGACGTTTGGGGGATTGATTTTATGGGACCTTTTCCATCTTCGTGTGGAAATCTTTACATCCTCCTAGCGGTGGACTATGTCTCCAAATGGGTAGAAGCAATCGCAACTCAAAAGAATGATGCCAAAACGGTCCAAAAGTTTTTGCACAAAAACATCTTTTCTAGATTTGGCATCCCTAGAGCGATTATCAGTGATGAAGGGAGACATTTCGATAATAGGGTAATTGCTGCCACCTTAAAGAAATATGGTGTCAAGCACAGGATCGCGACAGCATACCACCCACAGACCAATGGACAGGCTGAGATATCCAATAGGGAAGTGAAGAACATTCTTGAAAAGATGGTTAAACCAACTAGGAAAGATTGGTCTTTACTTCTGAATGATGCATTATGGGCGTACAGGACAGCTTTCAAGACTCCATTGGGCATGTCTCCATTCCGACTGATTTATGGGAAAACCTGTCACTTGCCTGTCGAGATCGAGCACAAAGCATATTGGGCAATCAAGGCAGTGAATATGGATTTGGACAAGGCCGGCCATAAAAGATTATTAGATCTGAACGAGATTGAAGAACTACGGACAATGGCCTACGACAACGCAAGGATTTACAAGGAAAAGACTAAGAAGTGGCACGATAAGAAACTGCTGCCACGAAAGTTCTGCCCAGGGCAGCTTGTGTTGCTATTTAATTCTAGACTTAAACTCTTCCCAGGAAAGCTAAAGTCTAGATGGTCTGGCCCGTTTCAAGTAGTTCAAGTTTTTCCCCATGGTGCCATCACAATTCAATCATTAAAAGACGGGCACCAATTCAAAGTCAATGGACAGCGCCTCAAGCACTATCAGAGGACTGAAGCCCCAGGAATTCAGGAAGTGGTTACTTTAGGAGATGCCCCACAAGGCACCCCTAATTTAACCTAAGTTTTATTTTTATTTTTTATTATTATTATTTATTAGGAATTAGGTTTATTTTATTTAAATAATGTTTTGTTTTTATAATTTCAGTTTTTAGGAAATAAAGGAGTCAAGAAGGAAAGAAGAAGTGGCCCAAGCCCACCGCCCATCCATCAGCCCAATAAAGCCCATTTATGGTAACCTGTCGTTTCGGCTGCCGCCACAGACGGACTTGACAGGCTGTCAACAGACTGACATTGCAGACGCAGAAGCGTGCGGCAGACGCACAGCAGACGCATAAATGCGTGTCAGACGCGTCAGACACGCTACATCCAATCTGCCGCCCCGTTATTCCCGCCTGCCGTTGCAACATTAAATGGGCAGATACCCAACAGCTATATAACCCCGTTTTCCCCTTTCATTTTTCATCACTTCTGATTTTTCTCTCTTGCTTTCTCCTTTAGTTTTATTTGTTTTCTCTCTTTCACAGCCCTTACAACCAAAATGTCGTCGAGACAAACCCGTCGTAACGCTGCTTCTTCTTCAGCAGCAGCGTCACCCTTCGCCAACAAGGAATTATGGGAGGAGCGTGGCTTCATTTACAACAGAAATGCTCCCCATATGGGACTCCGGCCGTTCATTGTGAAGGCCATCACGGCACAGTTATGGGAGGACTTTGCCGAACAGCCGGCAGAGTTAAATGATACTTTGGTCTGGGAGTTTTACGAGGCCATCGACAGCAAAACGGCGACATCTGTCACCGTCCGAGGAGTGGAAGTACCCTTTACTACCAACAACATCAATCATATGTTCGGCCTCTTCTTTCGCCCCGATGATGATGCTCACCAACAATTTCTAGACACCCTTGATGCTGCTGCCTATGATGCTGTCATGGTGGAGCTGACAGAAGCTGGTACATCTTGGACAACCAGCAAGAAGAACCCCCACTCTGTCAATAGGGGGCAGCTCCTCCCCGAAGCAAAACTGTGGAACGCTTTCATCAAAAAGCGTATCCTGCCCTCGTCCCACCATACGACAGTCAACCGACAGCGGCTGGCCCTCATTCACTCTATTATGCATGATAGGCCCATCAATGTGGGCAGGTACATGAGGGACAGCATCATCGATTGTGCCTTCCGCTCAGACTCACGACTCTGCCTGCCGTTCACCATCACTGCCCTCTGCCGATGTGCTGCTGTACCTGAGGATTCCTCCGACAAACTACACCAAGGTCATGGATGGACTGACAACAACATCTCCAGCCTCATGGAGGTCGTAGCGGCCACACCCATCAACGCCTTCGATCCAAATGCACCACCTACAGACTCGGATGAGGAACCTGCCACCGAGCCTGCCCCTGAAGCTGCCACCGCCACCGCTCCGACAGACCAGTCGGCACACATCCTTGCTGCCATCCTACGGGTAGAGGAGCGACAAATGGGTTTGATGACTTTCATCCGCGATTTCACCAATGCAACGGTAAATTTTATTACTAATACTTTACATTATACGGATGTCATCTTCCCCACCTTCCCCGCCCATTATTTCCATATCCCCTCCCCCACTCCTACACCACCTGTCTCTCCCCATACACATTCTGCCACCTCCACACCATCCCCTGCCCCGACGGCAGCAGGCAGCCCTCCGGCAGACACCTCCCCTCGAGGAACCAAGAGACCTGCCACTGATGACAGCCCTCTTATCCGGAGGAATTTAGAGAGTGACTTCACGAGGGTCAAGAGGATCAAACACGTGGCAGACAAGAAAAGGCTGCCAAAGGCCAGCACCTCCACTAGCAGCAGCTGGGAAAGTGGCAGCAGCTCTGATGTCCAACTTGTCGAGCAGCCTGCCACAGCACCTGCCCCTGCACCTGCCCAGCCGCCTCCTCAGCCTAGACGCCGCCGGCAGATCCGTGTTAGCAGCAGCAGCGAGGACAGCGACTAAAATTTAAGTTTTTATTTTCCTCTTATTGCTGCCTGCCTTTCTATTTTGTGATGTACTTTTTCTTTATTTTATTTTTCATGTCATTTTGCATTGAGGGCAATGCAACCCTTGAGTTTGGGGGTGGCAACCCTCCATCATTAATGGAGTCTTATGCACATCTTTTTATTATTTGTTGTGTCTTATTATTTATTTAAGTTCTCTTAAAAAAATCAGAAAATATAAAACTGTTGGCTTAAAACTGTGAAGTTAACTTACCTGTCATGACGGCTCTTTCGTGGCAGCATCTTTAGGACAGGTTAAGGAAAAGTTTAGAGCCTTTCTATAGTTCTGAAAACTTAAACACTTTTGTGACTGTTATATTGCTTAGATTTCTTTTAGCCAAACTAGAATAGGAAGCTTAGAACTTGAATAGCCCCTAGAGGTGCCTAACACTGGCTCTAGGAAAGAAGTTTAGCAAAAGAAAATCAAAAACCTAGAGGTGCCCGAAACCGGCTCTAGGAAGCTAACTAGAGGTGCCCGAAACTGGCTCTAGAAAAATTTAGCTTGAAAATAGAAGAAAAAGAAGCATGAAAATGTGCCTTCTAAAAAAATAAACTTTGGCATAAAAATTCGAGTTAAGAAGTTGAATATTCTAGTGAAACTAAGAGAGTCTTAGCATATAACTGTTCACAAGCATGCACACACTGCACGAGAGCTATATGGAGATTCCGGACAGATCCTAACCTTTCCGACAGGTTGCTGCCGCCATAGAGAATGAGCGACGGGTAAGGGACAGTTCACTGTTTGAAGGCCAACACAAAAAAAAAATTTCATTTTTCTTTCTTCATTGCTTGAGGGCAAGCAAAAACTTGAGTTTGGGGGTGTGTTGAGTGTGTAAAAGTTCTACTATTTACACCCTTTTTAGTCATATTTCTGCTGCATTCAAGCATCATTGCATTGCATTTAGGTTAGTTTTTAGTAAAACATCACAAAAGGATTAAAAGCACGGATTCTACTAAAAGATGGCTATTTTTGCAGGTATCTGCCATAGTAGACGATGAAGGCAGGCGCAGGACAGAGAAGCAGGAGAGCTGAACTGGACAAGTAGACGAAGAAGACGAAGCTGTCATGGACCTGTCGTGACAGCATGGTGACAGCAGACTCATGAAGAGGAAAATCAAAGTGGACCTCGATAGATAGAGAAAAATCTGCTCGTCTGTCGTGTGAAAGCCACATATTTTTCCAAGCCCCGGATCGAAAGATATGTCAAGCCAAAGCTCAAGGAGAAGAAATTCCTAAAAGCAAGGATGCGGCTGGAAAGTAGGAGACTTTAGAGATTTAGTCTTTATTAGAATCTTACTTTTAATTAAAGTTGTAATCCTTGTTACCTTAGATAACTTGAGCCCAAAGCTTATATAAGGGCATAGATTTAACCTAGGGGGAATAACCGATTACTCCATAACCGAAACCAAACCCCTGCCGTCCACCCGTCACCGACATGTTCTAAATTCCCCCTAGGGCTACGGGTTGTTTTGTAAAGTAGTTGCAAGGGTTGCTTTGTTTTAGGATTTTTCAGTTCAATAAAATAAACTTCAAGTTCTCTTATTTTGGTTTTAATATCTTGCAAGAGCATTGGGAGAGCATTGTGAGGTTATCCATTTACTTAGCATCGGGAGAGTTAAGTATACAAAAGAAATAAGAGCGCGTTCTCTAGTTTATAGTTGAACCATCTCGTGCCTAGGGATAGGGCGAGGTTAAGTGGCTAAGGAAGAATTCATACACATCGGTGTTCATCCTTCGATTCACGCTGGGAGGTATCATCAAAGACGTGTTCATCGACAGACTTGTGCCTAGGGATAGGGCAAGGCAGATCTGGGATTCTTGCCATATTTGAAGTACGGAGTTGGCGTGTCTGCTGCCGTGACAGCTAACGGACAGCCGCCGCGACAGGTGCTGTCGGCGACGGGAGCGACGACAGAACTGGAGATCCTAAGCAATTCAATACCTGCACTACCGAGCAATTCAATACCAGCCCATTCTCTCTATCTTGATAACTCAATCCTTTTATTCACGTCTTTACTTTATTATTCTCGTGACAACTCTCAAATATTTCTTTTACTTTCGTGCAGTAATTCAAGGTGAAGTCATTAGCCCAATCCCTGTGGAGACGATATCCGATACTTAGTATCACTTTACTACTTGCGTCGTGTACACTTGCACTACAATTGCGATAGACTCTTTTACACGCAACATTTTGGAATAACTTAAAATGTTTTAAAGTAGCCAAAACCTATGATTTTAATGTTACAGTACCGATACGGTGTATACCGTATCGATACCCCTTAGGATTTCAGCTACAGGGAAATTCCAGTAGCCAAAACTTGTATCGATACAGAGAGCTTTGAAACCTCCAACGACTAGTCGCGTACCGATACGGTTGTATCGAGTACCAATATGCCTTAGCAGCTCCCAACATTTATTTTGCCAACGACTATTTGAAATGCAGGCTGTACTGATACGCTCGTAAGCGTATCGATACGCATATGATGAAGTAGGCTCAATGACTAGTTTCCAAGAAGGTCGTATCGATACAGTGACATAAGTATCGATACTCTACTGCCTAGAATTGTATTTATGGAGGGAAATAAATACCCCAACAGATCCAATTCATTCCCAACGGTCTAGAACGACTAGAAGCTCAATTGGGAGTATAAAAGAGACCTCCAAACATCTATAGAAGACTAATGATCCTCAAGTCAACATATTATGATCAAAGAAATGTCTTAGTGCCTAATTGTGTCATTCTTGTATAGACAAAGCAATTGTGAGCTGAAATGTTTATGTATGCTCAAGTGTATTAGGTTTTGGGTGAGTGCTTAAGAGTGCAAACATCAACCTTGTAAGAGGGATTTTAGTTAGCTTATATTTATCTCTTGTAAAGAGGGTTTGATCAAGCTTTGAGCTAGAAAGCTTTGATCGTTGTAAGGGTTTCCCCTTAAGCCTAAAAAGGGGGATGAATTTCTTAGTGAAATTAGTTGAAATACTTAGTGGGGAAGCTAAGGTAGTGGATGTAGGCTTTGGTTAGAAAGTCGAACCACTCTAAATCTTCGTGTTTTTTATTTCTCGCTTCCACCACCAATCACCCAAATAGCTTAACTTCTCCACCACTTGACAAGCTAAATCGGTTGAAGAAAATCGAGTCTATCAAGCCTAACAATTGGTATAAGAGCGAGGCTCAATCGAGAAGATTTAACCACCTATTGAGGCGATCCGGGAAGCTCGATACATCAATTCTATCAACTGGTCAAATGGTGCAATCCATCGACAAGCCACCTTTCTTTGACGAGACCAACTATGCTTATTGGAAGACAAGAATGACGTTCTTCATCAAAGGCAAAGATTACAAGCTTTGGGACATAGTTGAGGATGGTCCGTTCGTGCCACAGCGAAGCAAAGAGGAATGAAGTGTGGATGATCGCAAGAAGATAGAGCTAAATTGCAAGGCTTTGCACATTCTCTTTTGTGCATTTAGCCCCAGCATCTATGAGAAGATGTCTTCTTATGAAGATGCCAAGGAGGTATGAGACAAGCTTGAAGTCACATACGAAAGAACCAACGAACGGGGAAAACCGAAGCGAAACTCATTAAGGCTCCTCTATGATTTACAACCCTAGAAAATTTTCTTTTAAAGTTATCTTGTCTAGATGTTTAATTATATCCTATGTGAGAAGACACGTAGCGAAAACACATACGAATACAAAACACATGAAACAGACAATTATACAAACCCCTTTTAACTTTTACAACAGGTTGTATCGGTACGCTAGAGGACCGTATCGATACGCCTAGACTTGATCAACATCCCAAAGTCAACCTAGGGAGATCATATCGATACGCTAGAAAACCGTATCGATACGCTCTCAACGGTCAACTTTCCAAGGTCAAACAATGAAGATCGTACCAATACCCTCAGGACCCGTACCGATACGCCAAAATCTCGTCAATTTCTCAGATTTCCAGAGAGTATTTAGCGTATCGATACACCCCTGCGTACTGGTACGCCCATCCTAAAACAAGGTTCAAAGCAGAGGACCGTATCAAAACAGCCCTTGAGCGTATCGATACGCCCTGCACTCCAAACCTTGTTTTCGCTGTTAAAAATACAAGGACTCGACCCTAGAGGAATTTAACGACTAGTTAAGCAGCATACAAACTCATGTACAACACAAGACATCCATGGATAAGCATATGAAGCAATTAAAACACTCAACGAAGAAACATCCAACAAGATAAGATTCATATAGGAGACATGCATACGAAGCGTTCACCAACATAGCCAAAAGTTAAACAAAAGCAAACTTCAACATGGCACAAGGAAATACAAGCCTGAAACATCTAAACAATCTTGTCTAAGCAAAAGAACATGCCATCAACATCACAAACACAAAAGTCCTATTCCCATTGCTTAAATACTAATTATCGAAGTCTAAACCATACTTGAGCAAACTAAATTCCCTTGGAAAATTTCTTGTTCCCCGAGCTGCTCCGAAGGTCTAAGGGTCTGCATTGTTGGAAAAGAGAGCGTAAGCATTTAAGCTTAGTGAGCGGTGCTCAAAGAGTAACTACAACAATGCAATTTCAAAACATAGTTTGCTTGAAAACCAAAACCACTTCCAAATCATTTACACATGCTTGAACACATAATGTCATTCTTTTACCTTCGCGTGCATTTACCGAATGCAACCACAAGCCATATGCTTACCATATGCTCATTCTCATAACACAAGCAAAGTAAACCACAATGCATAACTATAAGCATAAATATAAGGAATCAACAACATGCTTAACATGAGAATTAGAGCAATCATGGGTATATTGACATTCAAAGTTTTTACTCGGATATGCGGATAACTTTCTCAAACCCACTAGACACTTTCGGTGGAATCTCACATCCCCGTACTCGCTCGTCTAGTAAAAACATAATTTCCGGTGGAATCTCACATCACCGTACTCCTTAGTGGAATCTAACATCACTAAGGCCACACGCGAATTTTACCTCGAGTGCACTCTAATCCTATTGACCAATCAATTATATCCAGTAACAACCAAACACATTTCAATAAACTCAATTTCATCCACAAGCATTACCGATTCTTGAACCACTTACCAAGTCCAAACTCCCATGCAAGGCATGTACTCACAATGCAAGGCATGTACTCACAATGCAAGAATAAATACAAGTCTCAATCTCAACATGCATAACAATGCAATTCAACGCATAACAACATAACATGTTCAAACTTGCATTCAAGAATCGTAAAACACAATTTAATTTCATAAACACTTAAAACATACTCTCAAGCTTGGATTGGCTTTTCAAGCTCAATCCAAACTCCCAAAACATTCCCCTAACCACGTTAAGGCTTTTAAAATCGATCCACTCACCAGCCAACACACAAACGATGTCTGAGATGCCGAAATCAAGCCTCCAAACTACCCGAATTTTCGTCCACAATGCCTGAATCCAATTCCTCTATTTTAAGGAACCCAAAATTGAGCATTAGAACACAAATACACTCACAAACACATCAAAAACCCGGAACTCAACAACCTTGCATCTACACACATCGATTCAAGCCCAATTTCACCCGAAACACAATCATTTCAAACCCAAACTACTAGCAGCCATACCCATCGAGTTTACCATCAAAATTCTACCTTTTTACATCTCTAAACATCAAACTAAAGCCACCAAACCCTCAGCTACCATTTTGACTCAAAACCCAACCAAGAACTCAAGATTTCTAACTTTTAAAATCACCCACAACACCCATTTCGGGTTTCCATTAAAAACCCACCATTTTCATGTTATTTTAGTGTTAAAACAAAGATAGAAACACTCTCAACTCAGCCTTAATCCGCCCAAGCGAAAATCCAAAGATTTCTTCTCACTTTCAACCAAACTTTAAAAATCAAAATTTGTTTTATCCATTAGTTTTACAAAAATCACAACATTTAGGACTTAAGGAAGATGAACTAAGTTAGGGAACCATTTACCTTGAAGAAATCACTTGGTTGAGAGCTTGAAATCCAATGGAAAAGTGACTAGGGTTTGGGGAGGGTTTTAGAACGTGAATTTCAAAATAGAGAAGAAGATGGCTTTTGTTAAAATCCTTATTTTATTCCTTTTATGAAAAAATCCCCCTTTTTTGCCCTTTTTTTGTCTTTTAAAACTCTTTTGGTGTAATAAAAATAATTTTCTCCAAATTAATTTAATTGACCCGATCTAACAAACCTGATAACTCCCGGCCCTAAACTCGGGGCGTTACAACTCTCCCCCACTTAAGGAATTTCGTCCCCGAAATTACCTAGCGGAAAGAGATGCGGAAACTGCTTTTGCATGTCATCGTTCCTCTCCCAAGTGGCTTCTTCCACTCCTCGGTGTCGCCACTTAACCTTAACCAACTCAATGGTCCTTCCTCTCAACACTTTGTTGTCCGAAGCCAAAATCTCAAATGGTTCTTCATCATAGGTCAAATCTGGATTCAATTCCATCTCCTCAACTAGCATGACATGTGACGAATATGATATATATACCTCCGAAGCATCGAGACATGAAACACATCGTGAATCTTCTCTAGTTCGCCCGGAAGTCTCAATCTATAAGCAACGGGACCAACTCTCTTTACTATCCCATGCGTACCAATGAACCTCGGGCTCAACTTGTCTTTCCTACAAAACCTCATCACCTTCTTCCAAGGTGAGACTTTTAAGAACACATTGTCGCCCACGACATACTCTATTTCTCTTCTTTTCAAATCTGCATAGGATTTCTGTCTATTCGAAGCTGCCTTCAAACGGTCACAAATCAACTTTACTTTCTCGATAGTACCCTTAAGCATATCAGGCAAAGGTATCAATTTATGTCCCGCTTCGGCCCAACAAACATGTGTTCTACATTTTCTACCATAAAGAGCTTCGTAAGGTGTCATCTGAATGCTCGCTTGATAACTGTTATTATCTGCAAACTCTACTAACGGTAGATGCTTCTCTCACGAACCCTGAAATTCTATGATGCAACATCTCAACATATCTTCCAACACTTGTATGACATTCTCTAACTGACCATCGGTCTGAGGATGATATGAAGTGCTGAAATTCAGTCGGGTACCCAAAGCACTATGCAAACTCTCCCAAAATCTAGCCGTGAACCTCGAATCTCTATTTTACACTATAGATTTCAGTACACCATGCAATCTTACAACCTCGTCGATGTACAAATCGACCAAATTATCTAAGGTATAAGTGGTGTGAACGGCCAAAAAGTGCGCACATTTCGTAAGACGGTCAACAATTACCCAAACCTAATTCTTCTTAGAAGGTGTCAACGGCAAACTCGATATGAAATCCATGGCAATTCTCTCCCACTTCCACTCGGGAATTCTCAACGGTTGTAACAAACCTGAAGGAAACTGGTGCTTGGCTTTAACTCGCTGACAAACCATGCACTTAATCATAAACTCAGCAATATCTTTCTTCAAACCAACCCAGAAATACTCATTCTTCAAATCACGATACATTTTCGTGCTTCCCGGATGCATAGCAAACGGACTACTGTGAGCTTCAGTTAGGATGGTGCGTCTCAAGTCTACATCTTCCGGAACAACTACTCTACTCTTGAAACACAAGACTCCATCACTACTAAAACAAAAATATGTTGGTTTACCCTCCACTAAGAGATGCTAAAGATTTATCTTCTAACTGCTTCTCTCTAATCAACTGAAGCAAAGAAGGTCTAACTCGCAACTCGACCACTAAACCACCATCTTTGGACAAACTCAATCTAGCAAACATAGCTCGTAACTCCACTGCTACCTCTTTACTCAAGGCATCGGCCACTATATTGGCTTTACCCGGATGGTACTCAATTGTGAGGTTGTAGTCCTTAAGAAACTCTAGCCACCTACGATGTCTAAGATTCAATTCTCTTTGTATCATTATATAATTCAAACTCTTGTGATCCGTATACACTGTGCATTTCTCACCATACAAGTAATGTCTCCAAACTTTCAAAGCGAAAACCACTGCAGCCAATTCTATATTACGCGTAGGGTAACTACGCTCATGAGTCTTCAACTGTCTAGACGCATAGGCCATTACTCTTCCCTCTTGCATAAGCACACAACCCAAGCCAACATACGACGCATCACTGAAGACTACAAACTCTTTCCCTAACACAGGCTGAACTAAAATAGGAGCTTCGGTTAAGGCTTCTTTCAATTTCTCAAATGCTTGTTGTCTTGCATCATTCCACTCAAACCGAACATCCTTATGTAGCAATTTAGTCAAAAAAGCTGCAACCTTTGAGAAACCCTCAACAAAACGTATATAGTAACCGCCCAAACCTAAGAAACTACGAACTTCGGTCAATGTCTTCGGTGGTTTCCAATTCAAAACTGCCTCAACCTTCTTGGGATCCACTCGAATTCCCTCGGCTGATACAATATGGCCTAAGAAGACTACTTCCCTAATCCAGAATTCACATTTACTTAACTTGGCATACAACTAATTGTCTAACAATTTCTGCAACACCAAATACAAATGCCGATCATGATCTTCCTTGGTACGAGAGTACACTAAAATATCATCAATGAACACTACCACAAACTGATCCAAGTACTCATGAAATACTTTATTCATCATGTCCATAAAAGTTGTCGGTGCATTAGTCAAACCAAAGGGCATCACTAAGAATTCGTAGTGCCCATAACGAGTGCGGAAAGCTGTCTTAGGCACATCTTGATCTCTTACTTTCAACTGATAATAACCAGATCTCAAATATATCTTCGAGAACACTGAAGCACCTCTCAACTGATCAAACAAGTCATCAATTCTCGTGTTGAGTTGTGTGGGGCTCGATTCGATCAACCAATAATGCTCACCAAGTGGTGGAGAGGTGGATTGTTGGGTGGAAGGGTTGTGAAAGCTAGAATGAAAATAGACACAATGATTTATAGTGGTTCGGCCTTCTAACAAGCACCTACATCCACTACCTTAGCTTCCCACTAAGGATTTCTCAATCAATCCACTAATTGATTCGTCCCCTTTTCTAGGATTAGGAGGAAACCCTTACAACCGATCAAGCTTCTACCCAAAGCCTTGATCAAAACCCTCTTTTACAAAGAGATAAATAAAAGCAAACTTAAACCCTCTAATAGGTGTTTGTTTGCACAATGAAGCACTCACCCAAAACCTAAAACACTTGAGCAAATTTGACAATTTTGGCTCACTAGTGTTTGTCTATACAAGAAATGACAAATTAAGCACTAAGACAATTTCTTGATCATTTGATGTTTAACAATATGAGCATTAGTCTTCTCTTGATGCTTGGAAGTCCCTTATATACTCCCAAATGAGTTTGTAGCCGTTACTAGCCGTTGGGGATGAATTGGAGCCGTTGAGGACTTTATTTCCCTTAATAAATGCTGTTCTGCAGCTACCAGTATCGATACACGTGGAACGGTATCGATACGGCCTTCTTGAGGAAATAGCCGTTGGGAAATAGCCGTTGGGGTAGTTGAAATGGGATCGGTACGCTGACGTGGCGTATCGAAACGACCCCACTCCGTATCAATACACTAAACCCTTGTATCGATACGGGTTTTGACAGTGGCCAAACAGAGGCAGAATGGTATCGGTACGGGTTCAACCGTATCGATACTGGTAACGTGAAAACACAAGTTTGGCTTTTAAAAACATGAAAAATCTTTTCCAAAAACCTTTTAAAATATCTCAAACATAATTTCAAGTTGTTTGGACTTAAAGACAAGTTTTAAATTCTTTTCAAATTAGTCCAAAACATTTTTCAATTATTATATCAAAACATTAGTTCTACATCTCGGCAACGGATATTTGTTCTTCGCTGTCAACTTATTCAACTATCGGTAATCGATACATATTCTCAAACTGCCATCTTTCTTTTTCATAAACAACACCGGTGCACCCCAAGGTGAAGTACTCGGACGAATGAACCCTCGGTCTATCAATTTCGGAAGTTGCGTCTTCAACTCTTTCATTTCTTTAGGAGCCATTCGGTATGGTGCTATCGATATTGGAGTTGAATCTGAATAAGTCTCAATAACAAACTCTACATCTCTATCTGGACGCAAACCAGACAATTCTTCTGGGAACACACTTGGAAAGCCACAAACTGTTCTAATGTCTTGTGGTCGTGCCTCATCCATATTCGGATTCATAACATATGCTAGGTACGCCTGACAACCCACATCCAACAACTTCTGAACCACTAAGGCTGAAACTACATTGGACAAGAACTTAACGTTCTCGCCCACTATCACTACCTCGTGATCCTCTGAAAGTCTCAAGGACACCCTCTTTGTCTCAAAATATACTCTAGACCTATGTTCTACAAGCCAGTCCATGCCTAATATTACATCAAAACCATAAAACGACAATTTCATCATATCCACGGGAAAAACATGACCCTGAACCATCAAAGGACATCTTCTGTACATCTTTCTGTCCACAATTGTCTCACCAAAAGAACTAGTGACATTCATACCCACATCTAATATCTCAACCGAAATATCTAACAATCTTGGATGCTCACTCAATATATACGAATGCATAGAACCAGAATCAATCAAGTAAAGTAAAGTCCTAGAATGTAACAAGAAATTACCTGAAATCATATTTGTGTCATTCCTATCCTCACAATGTGCATACACTCTAGATGGCCCACCTCTCTTGGGCTGAACCGCTACAACATGTGCTACATTCCTTTGACCGTCATTCCTAGGCTGAAAGTTACCTCGACCGCGCCTACAGCCTCTCTGATGGTCGACAGCTTGTGCAGGAGCTTGTCTATCCCTAGACAGATGTGGACAATCGCACTTCAAATGCGCACTAGACCTGCAGTTCTAACAAGAGCCATAAGTGCCCCAACACTCATCGAAATGACGTCTACCACACTTGTTGCACTCGGAAGTACGATTCTTAGTCTCTTGGTCATGATGGCCTCACCTCAGATTACCACCTCTGTGTCTATGGTCATGATGAGGCTTCCTATTCTTGTGCCTCTTGGCACGATCTCTGTCCCAATCAGTAGTCCTCTTTTCGGAACTAGATCCACCCTTGCGATCCGCAAGTCCCAAAGACTGCTCGATGTCCTTGGCCCTAGCGACCAACACATCAAAATTTGTATAGTCGGAAGCCAACATGTAGGTCTTCACATCTTGAACCAACCCATAATGAAAATTCTCACAACGTCCTGCCTCAGTGGGAACTAACTTAGAAGCATACTGACTCAGACGTACAAACTGCACCTCATAGTCGGATACGGTCAAGCTACCCTGAACTAGAGCCATGAACTCTCTCTTCTTCTCATCTAGGTACCAAGGACCTAAGTATTTCTTAAAGAAAGCATTCATGAAGAACACCCAAGTAACCTCGGCCTCTGGCATACCCGTAGTGATAGTAGTCCACCAAGTGTAGGCATCTCCCTAAAGTAAAGAGACGATGCAACCTAACTTATGTGCTTCAAAGCACTTCATCTGACTCAAAATACGAATTGTGCTCTCAAACCATGCCTATGAACCCTCGGGTGACAACCCACGAAACTCAACCCCACCCAAGCTACGGAGTCGCTCTAACGATAAACCAGAACTTGCACCCTAAGGCAGTGCGGCAACCCGAACACCCGCTAAAGTTGTCTGTATAGCTCCGGCTATAGCCTAAATTAACAGATTCACATTGATACCTTCCTGTCCCTGACCAGCCTGGGGTTCAACACCTTCTGCATTCGCTCCACCACCTGGAGGCGGAGGAGGAGGCAAGTTCTCTCCTCGCACATCCTCAACATTCTCAATCTGCTCAACCCTCGTCTTACCCTCGGTCTCATCATGCTAATAGATGCAAAGCTAATCAACAAAAACAACAAGTGAAATGATTTAGGTTCAGCAAGGAACAAGGTCCAAGGTGCTCAAGTCCTTAAACTTAAAATCACTTACAATAATAGTATACTAGCAATGAGTGCCTTTAACTATTTCTCAACCAACGCAAGGATAACCACAAGCATGCTTACAACCACCGTGCAATCACAATCAACAAGCGTATACCATAAGACTTACCTCACTTACCTTTTGGCTTACAGAAACTCAACGAACCTAGGCGGAACCCAGGCTCCGATACCAACAAATGTAACCCCCTCGACACGGCCTAGCCGCCAGACAGCATCAAACGGGTTACACGGGGAAAAGTGAAGCAAAACCTGTTGGAGTATGCCCAAAGACCAATCATATGATGATTGAATAGACATACTATTTTACTAGATTTATCAAGTAATGGCATTGCCGTTATTATAATTTGGCATGTTTCTGTGCATCAAACTAACCATTGGATAATAATGTCCATACAATAATACGATTATTGTTAAATAGAATCCTTAGTCGAATATTATTACGGGTATGGACAATGATAATATATAAAGACTAATATGTGGTTGATTGATAACAAGTGTTGTAATTGACATAGAGATGTCAAAATCAACACATTAGTATTTGTTAGAGAACAACATACTGGATTGACCCGCTATGAGCATGTTTCTTGGGTAATTATGTGACAGTCACAACATTGCTCATGATAAACATATGTATGATCCTCAAACATGAGATCAACATGATTTCAACATAAAGATTTACGTATTTTGACATAGTCAAACGTGTGTCGTAACTGACTACATTATAAAGACTGGTGATTGGATACGTGGTGACCTATGTAGTGAAATATGGTTGATCAAGAAAATGATTTGTCCCTCCTACATAATGGGAGAAATATCTTTGGCCACTTGATTTAGTGAGATTAGAAAATGCATGGCCATGCTTGAATATTATGATATAAGATATCATAGAGATTCGTTTATAATAATCTACTCAAGACATCAAGAAACACTAGATGGGCAACGCAAGTGTGACTAACCCATGATTTGTGTTTCATCTAAGATATAAAGGACAAAAGGATAAAATACGTAAAGAAAATTTATTCAGGAATTAGGAAAGTCAAACCATGACTTCATGCAACTTAGGTAGCAATGATGTATTGCTAGATGCCACTCATTGTTTGTAAAATTAGAACAGTTCTAATTTTGCTGCTAACATTGCATGAACCTACAAGGGTCACACCCTTCTAATGAAACGAACAAAATTGGAAACCATACTCCCTGTTTTAGGGAGGTTGCCGAAAATCCCCTATGGGATAGGGGAAATCGACAACTCCCTTAAATGGGAATAATATTGGATAAATATTGTATTTATCAAATATTATTTAGAGCATGGAAAATATTTAGAGACTTAAATATTATAGAATAAGATTCTAGAAATTTAAATATATATTTTGAATTTATATAATGTATATTTAATTCCAAGTTTATGAAGAATTAGATTCTACATAATTAAAAATATATATTTAAATATATTTAAATCCAAGTAAAGATAGAATGAGATTCTATATAATAAAAATATATATATTTGGATTAAATATAATGTATATTTAAATCCATGTTTTATGTAGAATTAGAATAATTAAATATATATATTTCATTTAATATTATTAAATATAATGTATATTTAATATAAACCAATTTCAAGTAGAATTAGATTCTATGAATTTTGGTTGAACATGGATTTAAGAAATTCGACTAGAATTAAGTCTCTGAATACTATTTAAAGGGACAAGAGCTAGCAACCAAATCATCCCTATTCCTCCTTGCAAATTTCGACATATCCTTGGGTATTCCCTCTGGAATTTTCGACAAGTCCCAGATTTCTTCTAAGAAGCTATTCGATATTTTTCTGGTGTTTCTCTTGCCCCCTGGCAAATTTCTAGCGATTCCCTAGTTCGAATCCAAGTCCCGGTTGAACCCCTGGTCGATTTCAGACTCCCTCAGGAATCCCTGGAGAGATTTCGACTTCTCCTTGAAAGGTGTTCAAACCTGTCGAAATTTATCCCTAAGTGTTAGGGAGGCGGAAACTTTGTTTGTTTTGTTCGGGTGGACTCTATAGTGGTCGTTGCGAACCTGTGACGATTCCTGTTTTACTTAACGTGGTTATTCTGACATACCGTCGGTTTTCCAGTTTCCAGAGTTTTCAAAGGTAACTCTTCATCTTTTCACCTCGGATTCGTTCCTGTACATGGATCCTGGCTGGATTACGTCGGATTAATTTTTCCGCTGCGCCACGGGGCGTGCCGACGTGACCCAACAGTGGTATCAGAGCCACTTGTATCATACGAATTCGGACATAAATTCTTGGGTGATGTTTATGTATGAGATGCATGTTGTTTGATTCGATTTAGATATTTATCTTTTATCGTATCACACCTAATAAAGACTTACTTCGATTATCATTGAATGATTAACAGTTAATCATAACTATGTTAGGTTGCTTCAATGTTAAATGTTAACATGTTGAGACTAATAGTTAGTCTAGAGAACAAGTAGTTGTTCGTAGTTTCATAGATTTATGAAATCTGTGAAAGGGCTTCTAATTTGATAAAAGTTATGAAACTATCTTTCACGGTGAATCCATAAGAGTTATGGTAAGACGTTAGGAAAAATGCATGTCTAGGATTGGCATCATCAAAGACTTGGTACTTAAGTGTGCCTAGTGCGCCACCTCTCTTTCATGTTGACCTACCTGGTGCATTTGTTCGTTAACGCAAATGGTTTATGAAACCTCGTGATCCTTCTTTGGCCCATTAACCGCAACATAGGGATAATCAGTTTAAAACTCCGTAAACACGTCGTTACTTTGTTCGCACAATGTGTGAAATGCATGTTAGATTGCACGGTGTTTGTTTTCCATGGTTATAGCCCATAGCCTTTATAGTTTTGGTTTTTATAAATACGGCATACGTGTCGTGCCTTTCTCTATCTTCTATTGTACTTCTCTTCTCATCTCACTCCCTCGCATGTAACGCGAGTTTCTGAAAATTGTAAACACTCATGGAGATAAAGCAAGGACCAAGGTAGCAGCGTGTTGGGCCTTCCCTGGTGGACCAGGTGTTTCAGAAGCAGATTCTATCTTCAGTAGAATGGTCCTCCCATTGGCTTGGGATGGGTCGCCTTAGGTTAAGAAGGGCTATAATCATTGCTTATTTATTTACCGCTTATATTTACCTTGTATAGGATGCAATGGATGTTTTATAAGCATGATTAAACATAGTTCTATTGATATGATCAGTGTTAAAATGATGAGATAATTAAGTAAATCCATCACTATAATTCTAAGTCTGTTTTAACCATCCAATATTTACCCTCGTTAAAGCTTCGATCGATATAATGCGACCTTTGCCAAAGCAATGTCACATTTATCTATCTTAGTTAAACGCGAGGAATAAGCTAGTGATATTCGTCGGTTGAGATATTGGTATTGACTTAGCTGGGTTGTTCTAATAGGATTAGAAAACCTAGTGGTTACAAGTTTTGGTTAATCATAAAATGATTTAAAGAACAAGAGTTGTTCGCCAAAAGATGAGGAATTACATGAGATGTAATTAGTAAGGTGTTACTTACCTAATTAACAATTTCCTAAAAGACTGGCCAAAGCTGATTTAGGAATTATGAAATACGGATCCTCACTCACTAGAAAAACTATCGAAACGTTTTTCCGAAATTTAAACTAGAGGGTTTTTAATTTTGAAGAAAATAGTGGGAGTAAATTTATAGTAAAGACCTATCTATAAATTTTAAAATTTAGTAAAACTTATGTAGCATATTTTCTTTGTTGTAGAATTAATGGCAAATAATACTCTATCTCTGCGATCTATCATTGAGAAGGATAAGCTCAATGGCATAAACTTCCTTGACTGGTTCCGCAATTTGAGAATTGTTCTCAAACAGAAAAAGAAGGAATATGTCATTGAAGAACCTGTTCCTGATGAACCGGTTGCCACTGCTTCCAAAGCTGACAAAGACAAGTTTAAGAAACACATGGACGACATGCTGGATGTTAGTTGTCTTATGCTTGCCTCCATAACCCCTGAGCTTCAAAAGCAACATGAGGACATGGTAGCTTATGATATGATTCAAAATCTCAAGGAGATTTATGAAGGGCAAGCTCGTCAAGAGAGATATGAGACCTCTAAAGCTCTGTTTCAATGCAAGATGAGTGAGGGATCTCTCGCAGAAGCTCACGTCATCAAAATGATGGGCTACATCCAAACGTTGGAGAAGCTCGGATTTCCGCTGAAAGACGAATTAGCTACTGATGTCATCCTGCAATCGTTGCCGGATAGTTTCAATCAGTTCGTCCTTAGTTTCAATATGAATGAAATTAACAAGACACTGCCACAGTTGCTCGGCATGTTGAGAATTGCTAAAATCAACCTGAAGAAGGTAGGACCTAAACTTGTTCTGATGGTCCGCAAGGGCAAGAAGAAAGGTAAATCGGTAGCAAAGTCTAAAGGTGATGGTAAGACCAAAACCAATGGAAAGGATGCATTGAAACCTAAGAAGGGAATCAAGAAGGATGGGAAATGTTTTCATTGCGGCAAGACCGAACATTGGAAGAGAAACTGCCCCACACACCTACAAGAAGTCAAGAAAGAAAAAACGAGTGAGGCATCAACCTTAGAGGCTTCTAAAGAGAAGGCATCAGAATAGACATGGACCTGCGAATGGAAATAAAGCAAGAGTTGCTACATCATCCATTAGGACATGTGTTTTTGCTTAAATAGATTTGTTTTAGTTTTTAAGATTATTATTTTGTGCCTAAGTTTTAGTTATCTTGTAAGGACAAGATATTTTAATTTTGAGATTATTAAATAAATGTTATTCTTTTAATCTCTTATGGCACAACGAATCAATGATCTTTAAACTAATCAAACCAATAATATATAAGATAAATAAAACAAATGACTAATCTCAAACTCGTAAAAAGTATTAAGGTAATTTGATGAGATCAAATTCAAGAATACTTAAAGTTTGATGAACTTTCAAAGAATATGGGATTGTCCCATAATTAAATCCCACATGTGGAACGAAAAGTATTTGAAAGAGAATCAAATATGTTAGACATGTTTTGATTCAGAACAAGTCATTTTCGACTTCTTTACACAATAGAAAAACAACTCTCATACTTAATCATTTTTTTAAACTTGGTTCGAAACACCATATAAGATATGGACTAAGAATTGTTCTAGAATACCTTTGAAGTTTTAAGGTTACTTACATGTTAAAATGTTTACAAAGTTCGAACCTTAAAAACTTCATTTGTTGTTTATCCTAACGAGAACAAAGCATTTGTTTCTCAAACGAGAGTTTATCTTGAAAGAGATTAATTCTCACAAAGGGATTTTATTTCTTCAACTTTAACGAGTACAAAATATTTGTTGCTCAAACGATAGTTTATCTCGAAAGAGAATACTTATCACTAAGGGATTTCAATTTTTCAACGAGAACAAAATGTTTGTTGCTCAAACGAGAGTTTCTCTCGAAAGAGATTACCTCTCACAAAAGAAAAAAATGGAATTTGGAATTTGAAGAAATTTTAGACAACAAATTTATGAACCAAAGATTGAGAATGTTCCGCAAATGATCAAGGAACATTGGAACAAAACACAACCATTGTGTTGATCATTAAGAGAATACCATCTACTTGAGAAATATGGATTTCTCACTATCCGTACATGGAAACACTCTTCTTTTCGGATCAAGATAAAGACTAGGTCTTATCAGAAAGCAATGGTGAAGCCCAAAATTCGAGAAATGGCTAAGAGCCATGAGAGATGAGATGAAATCCATGTCTAAAACCAAGTATAGACTTTGGTTACCTAAACGGGTAAAACCTAAGAGGTATGGATGAGTTTTTCAAAAAGGAAAAACCGAAATGGATGATAAAACATACAAAGGATGATTCGTCGCTAAAAGTTTTCGACAAACTTCATAGTATAGACTATGATAAAGCATCTTCCTTGTAGCTATGTTTAATCCATCTTAATCTTACTTGCAAGTAGTTACATACCATGATTATGAAATCAAATAAAGGAATGTCAAAACCGTTTTCCTAAGGGAAAAACTTGAAACAGATGTGTACATGACACATCCAGAAGGTTTTGTCACTCCAGTAAAACACTTGGAAGGTATATAAGCTACAAAGGTCTATCCGGAGACTAAGGCAAGCTTCTCGAAGTTGGGATATTCGTTTCAGAAGATACAATCAAAAGGTTTGGTTTATCTAGAAACAAAGGGGAGTCTTGTTTTCAAAAGAGCTAGTGGGAGCATTGTTACTTTCCTAAGTATTGTATGTAGATGACATATCATCAAAAGGAACTAAAGACAATATCTAACTCTACAACATAGGCTGAATGTATTACAGTCGACATAGCAATAAAGAAGGATGTTTGGATCTAAAGGGTTCACTTCTGAACTAAGGGTTGTTCCCAGCATATTAGATGCTACATAACTCTGTTATGATGGAACCTTTGCGTAAGCAAATAAAACCCAGATCTCATCAGTAAATCCAAACATATTCTAAAGTGCTTACATCTTGGAGAAGTGAAAGTATGCAACATACGCACAAAGTTGATAACTTTATCAACTCTCTAACAAAGCTTTTGACACAGCATAAGCATGTCAGTTACACTAAGCCATATCGTATTAGATACGAGAATGATTGGTCTTAGTGCTAGTGGGAGATTGTTGGAGTATGCCCAAAGACCAATCATATGATGATTGAATAGACATACTATTTTACTAGATTTATCAAGTAATGGCATTGTCGTTATTATCATTTGGTATGTTTCTGTGCATCAAACTAACCATTAGATAATAATGTCCATACAATAATACGATTATTGTTAAATAGAATCCTTAGTCGAATATTATTACGGGTATGGACAGTGATAATATATAAATACTAATATATGGTTGATTGATAACAAGTGTTGTAATTGACATAGAGATGTCAAAATCAACACATAAGTATTTGTTAGAGAACAACATACTAGATTGACCCGATATGAGCATGTTTCTTGGGTAATTATGTGACAGTCACAATATTGCTCATGATAAACATATGTATGATCCTCAAACTTGAGATCAACATGATTTCAACATAAAGATTTACGTATTTTGACATAGTCAAACGTGTGTCGTAACTGACTACATTATAAAGGCTGATGATTGGATATGTGATGACCTATGTAGTGAAATATGGTTGATCAAGAAAGGATTTGTCCCTCCTACATAATGGGAGAAATATCTTCGGCCACTTGATTGAGTGAGATTAGAAAATGCATGGCCATGCTCGAATATTATGATATGAGATATCATAGAGATTCGTTTATAATAATCTACTCAAGACATCAAGAAACACTAGATGGGCAACGCAAGTGTTACTAACCCATGACTTGTGTTCATCTAAGATATAAAGGACAAAAGGATAAAATACATAAAGAAAGTTTATTCAGGAATTAGGAAAGTCAAACCATGACTTCATGCAACTTAGGTAGCAATGATGTATTGCTAGATGCCACTCATTGTTTGTAAAATTAGAACAGTTCTAATTTTGCTGCTAACGTTGCATGAACCTACAAGGGTCACACCCTTCGAATGAAACGAACAAAATTAAAAACCATACTCCATATTTTAGGGAGGTTGCCGAAAATCCCCTATGAGATAGGGGAAATCGACAACTCCCTTAAATGGGAATAATATTGGATAAATATTGTATTTATCAAATATTATTTAGAGGATGAAAAATATTTAGAGACTTAAATATTATAGAATAAGATTCTAGAAATTTAAATATATATTTTCAATTTATATAATGTATATTTAATTCCAAGTTTATGTAGAATTAGATTCTACATAATTAAAAATATATATTTAAATATATTCAAATCCAAGTAAAGATAGAATGAGATTCTATGTAATAAAAATATATATATTTGGATTAAATATAATGTATATTTAAATCCATGTTTTATGTAGAATAAGATTCTACATAATTAAATATATATATATTTCATTTAATATTATTAAATATAATGTATATTTAATATAAACCAATTTCAAGTAGAATTAGATTCTATGAATTTTGGTTGAACTTGGATTTCAGGAATTCAACTAGAATTAAGTCTCTGAATACTATTTAAAGGGACAAGGGCTAGCAACCAAATCATCCCTATTCCTCCTTGCAAATTTCGACATATCCCTAGGTATTCCCTCTGGAACTTTCGACAAGTCCAAGATTTCTTCTGAGAAGTTGTTCGATATTTTTCTGGTGTTCCTCTTGCCCCTGGCAAGTTTATGGTGATTCCCTAGTTCGAATCCATGTCCCTGTTGAACCCCTGGTCGATTTCATACTCCCTCGGGAATCCCTAGAGGGATTTCGACTTCTCCCTGGAAGGTGTTCAAACCTGTCGAAATTTAACCCTAAGTGTTAGGGAGGCGGAAACTTTGTTCGTTTTATTTTGGTGGACTCCGTAGAGGTCGTTGCGAACCTGTGACGATTCCGGTTTTACTTGACGTGGTTATTCCGACATACCGTTGGTTTTCCAATTTCCAGAGTTTTAAAAGGTAACTCTTCATCTTTTGACCCTGGATTCGTTCCTGTACATGGATCCTGGCTGGATTACGTCGGATTAATTTTTCCGCTGCGCCACGGGGCGTGCCGATGTGACCCAACAAAACCCGTTAAGGTTCCTCTCCAATTTACAACCCTAGAAAAATTTCTTTTAAAGTTATCTTGTCTAGATGTTTAATTTTATCCTATGTGAGAAGACACGCAGTGGTAACACATACGGATACAAAACGCGCGAAACAAACGATTAGACAAACCCTTTTTAACTTTTACAACAGGCTGTATCGATATGCTAGACGACCGTATCGATACGACTGGACTTGGTCAACACCCCAAAGTAAACCTAGGGAGACCGTATTATATACGCTAGAAGACCGTATCAATACGCTCTCAATGGTCAACTTTCCCAAGGTCAAACAATGAAGACCGTACCGATACCCTCATGACTCATACCGATACGCCAAAATCTCATTAATTTCTCAAATTTCCAGAGAGCATTTGGCGTATCGATACACCCCCGCGTACCGGTACGCCTAGCCTAAAACAAGGTTCAAAGTAGAGGACCGTATCGATACAACCCTTGAGCATATCGATACGCCCTGCACTACAAACCTTGTTTTGGCTGCTAAAACACAAGGACTCGACTCTAGAGGCATTTAACGACTATTCAAGCAACGTACAAACTCAAGTACAACACAAGACATCCATGGATAAGCATACGAAGAAATTTAAACACTCAACAAAAAAACATCCAACAAGATAAGATTCATAGAGGAGACATGCATACGAAGCATTCACCAACATAGCCAAAGTTAAACAGAAACATACTTCAACATGGCATAAGGAAATACAAGCCCAAAACATCTAAACAATCTTGTCTAAGCAAAAGAACATGCCATCAACAGCACAAACACAAAGGTCATATCCCATTGCTTAAATACTAATTATCGAATTCTAAACCATACTTGAGCAAACTAAGTTCCCTTGGAATCTCCTTAGTTCCCCGAGCTGCTCCGAAGGTCTAAGGGCTTGCATTATTGGAAAAGAGAGCGTAAGTGTTTAAGCTTAGTGAGCGGTGCTCAAAGAGTAACTACAACAATGCAGTTTCAAAACATAGTTTTCTTGAAAATCAAAACCACTTCCAAATCATTTCCACATGCTTGAACACACAATGTCATGCTTTTACCTTCGTGTGCATTTACCGAATGCAACCGCAAGCCATATGCTTACCATATGCTCATTCTCATAACAAAAGCAAAGTAAACCACAATGTATAACTATAAGCATAAACATAAGGAATCAACAACATGCTTAACATGAGAATTAGAGCAATCATGGGTATATTGACATTCAACGTTTTTACTCGGATATACGGATAACTTTCTCAAACCCACTAGACACTTCCGGTGGAATCTCACATCACCGTACTAACTCGTCTAGTAAAAACATAATTTCTGATGGAATCTCACATCAACGTACTCCTCCTTAGTGGAATCTAACATCACTAAGGCCACGTGCGAATTTTACCTCGAGTGCACTCTAATCCTATTGATCAATCAATTATATCTGGTAACAACCAAACACATGTCAATATACTCAATATCAACCACAAGCATTACCGATGCTTGAACCACTTACCAAGTCCAAACTTATATGCAAAGCATGTACTCACAATGCAAGAATAAATACAAGTCTCACATCTCAACATGCATAACAATGCAATTCAACGCATAACAACATAACATGTTCAAACTTGCATTCAAGAATTGAAAAACACAATTTAATTGCATAAACACTTAAAACTTACTCTCGAGTTTGGACTGGCTTTTCAAGCTCAATCCAAACTCCCAAAACATTCTCTTAACCATGTTAAGGCTTTTAAAATTGATCCACTCACCAGCCAACACACAAACAATGTCTGAGATGCCGAAATCAAGCCTCTGAACTACCTGGATTTCCGTCCACAATGCCCGAATCCAATTCCTCTGTTTTGAGCAACCCAAAATCGAGCATTAGAATGCAAATACACTCACAAACGCATCAAAAACCCGGAACCCAACAACCGTGCATCTACACACATCGATTCAAGCCCAATTTCACCTAAAACACAATCATTTCAAACCCAAACTACCAGCAGCCATACCCATCGAGTTTACAATCAAAAGTCTACCTTTTTACATCCCTAAACATCAATCCAAAGCCACCAAACCCTCGGCTGTCATTTTGACTCAAAACCCAACCAAGAACTCAAGATTTCTAACTGTTAAAATCACCCACAACACCCATTTCGGGTTTCCATTAAAAACCCACCATTTTCATGTTATTTTAGTGTTAAAGCAATGATAGAAACACTCTCAACTCAGCCTTAATCCCCCAAACGAAAACCCAAAGATTTCTTCTCATTTCCAACCAAACTTTAAAAATCAAAATTTTTTTTATCCATTAGTTTTACAAAAATCACAACATTTAGGACTTAAAGAAGATGAACTAAGTTAGGGAACCATTTACCTTGAAGAAATCACTTGGTTGAGAGCTTGAAATCCAATGGAATAGTGACTAGGGTTTGGGGAGGGTTTTAGAACGTGAATTTCAAAATAGAGAAGAAGATGGCTTTTGTTTAAAATCTATTTTTATTTTTTTATGAAAAATCCCCTGTTTTGCCCTTTTTTTCTTTTAAAACTCTTTTGGTCTATTAAAAATAGTTGTCTCCAAATTAATTTAATTAACCCGGTCTAGCAAACTCGATAACTCACAGCCCTAAACTCGGGGCGTTACATATCGCAAGAAGATGGAGCTAAATTGCAAGGCTTTGCACATTCTCTTTTGTGCATTTAGCCCCAACATCTATGAGAAGATGTATTCTTGTGAAGATGCCAAGGAGGTATGAGACAAACTTGAAGTCACATACGAAGGAACCAACAAAGTAAATGAGACCAAGATAGGTCTTCTCAACCTCAAGTGTGAGAACTTCAAGATGGAATCAGATGAAGACATCACGAAGATGTTCGATAGATTCTCCACCATCACAAATGAACTCAAAGGCTATGGAGAAATCATTTCGGAAGACAAGCTTGTCTGAAAGCTTCTCTATTCTCTTCCCAAATCATAGGACTCAAAGAAGACCGCCATCATCGAAGCCAATAATCTCAAGACTTTAAAGCTAGATGAACTCTTGGGGTCTCTTCTCACTCATGAAATCATGAAGAACGGAAAAGAAGAAGAGAAGAAGAAGAAGAGATAAAGAAGATGGGGAAGAAGAAAATCATGGAGCTAGGCATTAACACGAATGTTGTTGCTCTCAATTCCTCCACATGCCCATATGTAGATTCAAGTGAGGAGGAAAGTGAAGAAGAAGAGATGACCTATCTCTTCAAGAAGTTTGCCCGATTCATGAAGAGCAAAATGAATGAATCCAACTATGAATTGAGGAAGAAGAAGAGAGCAAGCTCTTCAAGCCATAAGAAGAAGACATATGTGGTTACTTGGAGTATGATGACTCCACCGACAATGAACAAGCCAACCTTTGCCTTATGACCATCCAAGAAGATTCAAGGGTAACTTCTAATTCATCTACTTCAACTTCTTATTGTTTTGACGAATTATAAGATGCCTATGATTATTTGGTTTTAGAGTTTAAAAAACACATTTTGAAAAGTAAGAAATTGGTTTCAAACTTGAAAATTCAAAATGATTTGATTTCTAAAACCAAAGTTGAACTTGAAGCAAAACTCAATGAGTTTGAGCAAAATGTGTAGATTTATAAAATTTGCTTCATAAAGTTAAAGAAGAAAAAGATTTGATTTCCAAAAAGCTTGAAAAGAAAACCAATATTGGAAAATCAAACTTTTATCAAAGACAATTTAGTGCCCCTAGATTTTTAAATGGTAAATGCTCTAGAAGTATTTGGATCACAAAGGACTAATTACTTCAACTAAAAATGATAAAATTGAAAAATGGATTTCTAAGGGGACTAAATTATGTGCTACTAACGCTTATGGATCCAAAGTAATTTGGATCTTAAAAATTACTTGATTGTCTTTTTTAGGTGTGATGGAGATTGATCAATAAAGTACAACATTGAGGGCGAGATCCATACACACAAAGAAGATCACTTGAAAAATAAAGGCTTCACATCCTACCTTTGGTTCAAGTGTGGTAAAAAGTAGTTGAATTTTGTTTATTTATTTTAATTCAACTAGTTTATCATAAGTGTTGGACTAACCAGTTGATGATGCTTTGAGTAAGAGGGGGCCAATTTTAAAACCAAAATTCTTATTTGTGTCAAAAAAAATTTAACCTCCTATGTTATTTTGAACTTGAAGTCTTTTTGATATAACAAAAAATGGGGAGAAATGGTTTGAAAAATTGATTTTTCAAGTAAGAATAAGGGTGAGCGTCAAATTTTTAAAAAATTATGTATCTTATTCAAAAACATTTTTACAAAGGGGGAGAATCACAAACAATTTTTCAAGTTATTTTATTATATCAAAAAGGGGAAGATTGTTAAGATATACATTTTGATATAATAATTAAAAAATTGATCTGGACTAACTTAAAAGGATTTCAAAATATTTTGTAAGTCCAAACAACTTGAAAACATGTTTAAGGTTTTTTATAAGGTTTTGGAAAAACTTAAAATGTTTCAAAGTAGTCAAAACCTATAATTTTAATGTTACAGTACAGATACGGTATACACTATATCGATACCCCTTAGGGTTTTAGCCACAAGGAAATTCCAGTATCCAAAACTTGTACCGATACACCTTTTCCGTATTGATAGGGAGAGCTTTGAAACCCCCAACAGCTAGTCACGTATCGATACAATTGTATCACGTGCCCATACACATGAATCGCTCCTAACGGTCATTTTTCCAATGGCTATTTGAAATGCAGGTCGTACCGATACGCTTGTAAGCGTATCGATACGCATATGATGAAGCGGGTTCAATGACTAGTTTCCAAGAAGGTCGTATCGATACAGTGACACGAGTATCGATACCCTACTACCCAGAACTGTATTTATGGAAGGAAATAAAGACCCCAACGGCTCCAATTCAATTCCAACGGTCTACAATGGCTAGAAGCTCAATTGAGAGTATAAAATAGACCTCCAAGCATCTATAGAAGAGTAATGATCCTCAAGTCAACATATTATGATCAAGGAAATGTCTTAATACCTAATTGTTTCATTCTTGCATAGACAAAGCAGTTGTGAGCTTGAATGTTTATGTATGCTCAAGTGTATTAGGTTTTTGGTGAGTGCTTAAGAGTGCAAACATCAATCTTGTAAGAGAGATTTTAGTTTGCTTATCTTTATCTCTTGTAAAGAGGGTTTGATCAAGCTTTAATCGTTGTAAGGGTTTCCTCCTAATCCTATAAAAGAGGACGAATTCTTAGTGAAATTGGTTGAAATCCTTAGTAGGAAAGCTAAGGTAGTGGATGTAGGCTTTGGTTAGAAAGCTGAACCACTATAAATCTTCGTGTCTTTTATTTTTCGCTTCCACCACCAATCACCCAAATAGTTCAACTTCTCCACCACTTGACAAGCTAAATCGGTTGAAGGAAATCGAGTCTATCAAGCCTAACAAAGAGGTTTGGGCAAAGCTAAGAAATTGAGGGTTGTGTGTCGTGTCATCTATTCACGTAAAGCATGTATTGTTTTCATTCAAGAATCCAAGTTGGAAAGGTTAAAACCATGGGTACAGAAACAAACGTGTACGGTGTACAAGGCTGGGGGAGATAATTGCAGTTAGGGGTGTTAAAAAATATTCGATCCAAACGATCCGATCCGATTATCCATTGACCCAATCCGAAAATTCAAATATCTGATCCGATTTTTATTTTCAGATCAGATATCCAATCCGATTTGAAATTTTCCGGATCGGATACGGATCGCAATATTTCAAGTTTCGGATTATCTGAAGATCTGAAAATTCAAAATTTCATGAATATTAATCTATTTATATTTAACAATTTGGTGATTGTTATATCTGAAAATTAAAAAAAAAATCATATATACAAATCTTGTTATATTTAGCAATTTGTTGTTTGTTATTCTCAAAATTTCATAAATACAACCTTCAAATTCGAAAAAAAAAATAAAATAAAATTATATTATATTTTCAGATAATCAGATATTCGAATATCCAATTCGAATATCCAATATCTGAATATGTAGATATCCAATTTTTCTGGATCGGATACCGATCACTATACCATCGATCCGAAAACCCAGATATTCAAAAAAACTAGATCGAATCCAATCTGATATCCAACAATGAACACCTCTAATTGTAGTCCCTACGGAGGGAGCATCAGGAGGTTTAATCACTATGTGGGATTCGAGTTTCTTCCGTGATGAAAGATCTGTCACTCAAGAAAGGTGGATAGCAATGGTTGGTACCTTAGTGCAGTGCAAATTAACAGTAGGCATGGTGAATGTGTATGCACCCAACGACTGTAGGGAACGAGAAGTTTTTTTTAACAACTAAGTTGTCTTATAGAGTCCACAACGCTCCCCATAATTATTGGTGGTGACTTTAATTGCATTTATCAGGGGAAGAAAAATTAGGAATCATTGTTAATCCGATTTCTATGAGGATTTTTTCATACTTCATTCAAAGGAACAAGCTTATAGATTTATCCATGGTTGATGGATCCTTTACATGGTATAGAGGGGTGGGGACCAAGACCATTTAAATGGTTTACTCATTGGGCCGAGGATGAAAGGGTGAAAGAGTTAGTGAAAGCAGTATGTTCCAAATCACGGTGCAATAGAATTGGGGACACTTTAAGTGAAATTAAGGAAGCTTCGAAAGCTTTAGTGAAAGTGATTCACAAGAAGGAAGAAGAGCCCATAGCCTTACTAAAAGAGAAGATAGCAAGGAAGGAAACTATTGCTCTATCAACTAGGAACAATACGGCAGATTGGGCAGAAATAAAAAAACTAAAAGCAGTCTTGTGGGGAGATATAGAAATGAAGAACATGAATGGCTACAGAAATCGCGACTTAAATGGTTCAAGGAGAGTGACAGAAATACAAAAAAAATCACCTTACGAGCTCTATGAGAGAAAAAATCTAAATTTCATTTCATCCATCCGTGTTGAGAATACTATTCGGTCAGACCCGAAACAGATTACGGATGCATTTGAGAACCACTTCCGATGTAGTTACAATGATGTGAATACTATTCCTATCAAAGATATGGAAGTGCAACTTTCCAAATTAAGTTCTTCCTCGGTGAGTATGCTAGAAGCACCATTTTCAGAAGATGAAGTTTGGGCAGAAATCCAGACGACAGATGGGTCTCGAGCGGTTTCAATTTGGATTTTTATAAAAGTTTTTTGCCACGTCTCAAGATCGGTTTAATGGAGTTTTTTGCTTATTTTTACAAAGGAATGTTACTTGATAAATCCTTTAATCATTTGTTTATCACATTGATTCCAAAGAGAGCAGTCTGGAGGGAATAGAGGACTTTCGGCCAATCTCACTCGTAAAAAGTCTGTATAAAGTGTTAGCCCGGGTGTTAGTGAGAAGATTAACAAGGTGCATCGAGGAAGTGGTGGGTGAGCAGCAATTTGCTTTTATCCCGGGGAAGCAGATACTTGCTGTTCCCTCATTGCGGACAAAATAATTGACGACTTGCATCGTAACAATAGAGAAGTCATGGTTTTTAAAGCGGACTTCAAGAAAGCGTATGACACAGTCGATTGGAAGTTTCTAGACTTTGTCATGGCTAAAATGGTCTTTGGGCAGAAATGGCGCAAGTGGATTAAAATATGTATTTCAACACCATCCATCTCGGTTATGGTAAATGGCTCTCCATCTCAAATGTTTAATATCAAGAGAGGTCTCAGACAGGGTTGTCCATTGTCGCCATTGTTATTCAATCTCGTTGGGGAAGCATTGAGTGCTACTTTGTACAAATCAAAAGATGTCGGGCTACTTATTGGAGTTAGGGTGGGAAATGATGACCTCTGAATCTCACACATTCAATTTGCAAATGATTTGATTGTCTTTGCTGAAGCCAAGCATGAGGTGGTTCAAAACTTAAATTGTGTTCTAAGGATCTTTGAATTAGTTTTAGGGTTGAAGCTAAATATGAAGAAGAAGAAACTTTACGGGGTTAATGTGGATGCTAACATCGTGCAGGGTTGGGCAGATTTAATTATCTGTTGTAAGGATAATCTCCCTACTATGTATCTTGGCCTCCCTCTCGGACAAAGCAGAAATTCTAGAGTTATGTGGAATCCGATATTGGAGAGGGTACAAAAAAACCTGGAAAGTTGAAAGGGGAAATTCTTCTCTTTTGAGGGTTGTATAACGTTGGTAAAATCAGTATTAGTGAACATGCTTGTCTACTACATCTCCCTCTTTCAAATGACTGCTATGGTTGCAGCCAAATTAAATAAACCAATCGCAAACTTCATTTGGGGGTGTCCTTGAATCGAACCATACATTCGATAAAGTGGAAGAATTTGTGTAAAGCAAAAATGCTTGGGGGCCTCGGATTTTTTGATGTTGGGTTGAAGAATCGATCATTAATGAACAAGTGGATTTGGAGATTTCAAGAGATAATTATAGCCTATGGGAAAAGGTGGTTGTGGCAAAATATGGATAGAATCAGCAGTCTTTGATCCCAATGGAAGTGAGCGGGAGGAATCTGTCTTGGGTTTGGAGAGACATTATGAGGCTGTTGTCTAATCCGAAAGATGTGTTAAAAAAACTTAAGATGTGTATTTAGGAATGGGTGCCTTATAAATTTTTGGGAAGACTTCTAGACTGATGTTTTGTCTCTGAAACTATCTTTCCCAAGAGTTTTTACAATCGCCGTTAAGAAATCAGGGAAGGTTACTGCTTTTAGGTACATGGACAATGATGGTTGGAAATGGAACATTGTGACTTGGCGCATGCTTTTCAATTGGGAAATTGTTGTTTGGAATGAGTTCATGAGCACTATCAACAGGGAAAGTATATGTGTAAATGGTGCGGACACACTGAAGTGGGTTGGGTCATCCAATGCTTTATATTCTCCTAAAGCCTTCTGTGAAGCGTCAACACATTTAGGGGAAGAAGTAGACAACGTATGGAGGTTTGTTTGGTCGAATTTGGCCCCGCCTAAAGTCGAAGCCTTTGTTTGGAAAGCCATCCAACTAAGAGTCCCAACACTAGTAGAACTTGAAAAGCAAGGAGTGTTGAGGTCGACATTGAACTTATGTGTTCTATGTGCAAGGGAAACCGAGGAAGTGAACCATCTTTTCTGTCATTATAATGTTATATGGAATGTTTGGCAAATGTGGTGCAGGCTATGGAAGATTCATCTCATATTTCCATGCAATATTAAGTGCTTCTTGTTGGATTAAAATCCGCAATTGTGGGCATATATGTAAAATGTATGTTGCTATTATAAAGTGTGACACTAAATCAAGTGACCAATTATGTTAGACGTGTCATAGGTATTAAAGTGTCATGGAAATAAAAGTGTAGATACCGTAAAATATATTTATAATTCAATGAGGGATAGAGTTATAAATATTTAATAGTTGATTTGATAATCAACTATATAAAGAGGTAGTGGTCCCCAAGAAATAGGTTAACTTGTTTTTCTCTCCTTCCCCGTCAGAGAGTTTTACTTCAAGAGATAATCTATCTTCCTGGAAGATCAATACCAAAGATTTAGGATTTCAACATCAAGATTCAAGGTTTTCAATCTATCAATGAATTCAGGTACGCTTCCGCACTCGGTTTATTCATTTTATTGTTCTTGATGATTTGACATGATAGATCTTGGAGTTTAGATTTCATATCTATTATTATTTGGTTCTAACACTTCCTACTGGTTTAGGAAAATCAACCGATCAAAGACTGTTCAAAACCGATTTGGCTCATGGCGTTCTTCGGGATAATCTGGACAGTTTGGCTTTACAGGAACGAAGCTATGTTTAATAAAAAAGTCTTTACAGAAGAGAAAATCTTCGATTTGGCAATGATTAGGATCGGGCATTGGTGCAAATGCAAGTGACCGAAATCTTTCCCTTCACTTCTTGATTTCATTAGTCATCCTAATCTCTCATATATCTATGTTGTGCAGAACATCAGGCCAGCTTCGGGATCATGGATACCTCCTATTGAGGGATTTTTAAATTTTAATGTCAACGCAGTTGTTCGCGGTAGTGTTGAGGCTGCCAGAATCGGGGGACTCCATAGAGACCACTCGGGTGAAATTCTTATTCAATTCTCAAAATCTATTGGAATTTCAGATCCAACATGGGCTGAATGGAAAGGTATATTAGAAGCATGTATATTGTTCTCTAAGTCAAAATGGCATGGCTCAAAATCACTCCCAATAGAAACATATAGTTGTTTAGCTGTTAAGTGGATTGAGAGGCCTCATCGGGCTCCTGCATGTTTTCTAGAGTGGTTAACAAATGCAATGCTTTCTTTGGTAATACCAATTGGAAGATAGATTTTGCATATAGAGAAAGAAATGGTGATGCACATACTTTAGCGAGACTGGGGATTGACAGAGTTGCTGATCTCTTGTGGGTTGCTAATTATGATTGTACTATGTAAATGTAATCGTGGTTAGGTTATGATTTGGGTATGTGTGTATGTAATAGTTATTTTTGATGATATGAATAAATAACAGGACACTCTTTTTCCCTAGACACCATTCGGTTCTATGGTTGTTTTAGGAGTTTTTAACAAGGCCCATTTCCTTTTTAAAAAAATAATTTTTACCATGTAAAGATTCACTCGGTAAAAAGATGACATGGAAAAATTAATTAAATAAGTGATTTTTATTGGTTGAGACTATGAAATGACGTGGCAAGATGAGTCTATGATATAATTTATCATAAGATACGAGTCTCAAAACTCCAAATATTTACATATCAGTATTAAAACGTAAGTAAAATAAGTAATATGGTTATAGAACAAAATCACAAATAAGAGGCCCTACAAATATATATGCCCAAAAGATTATAATATATTGTACTTTGATAAACTAGAATGTCGGAACTCCTTGGAAATGCAACCATCCTTACTTGAACTCCCAAAACTATCAACAGGCTAACATAAATAAAGATTTCGAATGCTAAGCTCATCTACTCTAGTACACTACTTGTAATGAATAACTCTAAGGAATCAGACATAGCATAACAATAAACGGATTAGACAAATGAATTTTCTACAAGCTCATCTACTCTACTATAGTTTATTGTTCAACTATATTTTAATTATCAAGTCATTTATATTCCCACCAATTTGTTCATCGAGTGTATTAAAGTTTAATAGCATGTCTCTTTTATGAGCCCTTTAAATGTTTCTTCAATGAATTTATTTCATGTGTATTAATATTTTTTTATACTAAAGTATTAATTATTTCTATTTTATTGATAATACACGTGACAAAAAAATTATTAGACGAATATATAAAGGAACACAGAAAATGAACATACGAATTCAACCTTCAAGTTATGTAGCTAGCATGTGTTTTGCGACGAGAACGAGATCGTTGATGGTATGACAAAGCTTGCAAGCATTGCAGCTTTGGAATGCCGTTTGTTTAATTCTCCATCAATTGAAATCTTGTCCTTCCTACATGATGATATTAGATGTTAGGATTGTTTAGCTTTACTAGTAGTTTATGATTGTGTTTCTTTCTTCATAAAAAAGATTATAATTAAGAAAATTTGTAAAATATTAACTCAATTGATTTATGATTCAAAGAGAATACTCACATGATTTATTAGTATAAAGGTACGTTACTACTTTAAAACATGAGTGACGTCATGTCATGTGTGGTCTGACATGCTCTTCATGTTTAAGAAGTCACTGACTCACTCTCACTCAGCTCAACAACTTCCGTCTCTTCTCCATAACTTTTGTTTCTTTCCTAACCTTTCATTTTTGTCGCACAAAATTCCATTAAATCTATAAAAGTATGCTAAAATTTAGGGATGATAACGGACTGGGTGTACGAATTTTTGGACAAAAAACATATGTTCTTTTTCGATATCTTTTTATGGGCGTTTATTAAGTTGAACAACTCGTAAACAACTCGAGTTCAGCTCGGTCAAAACTTGTTTAATATTCGACTCGACATCTTAACAATTCGAGTCGAGTAAAGCCCAACTCACTCGATAAGTTCGTGAGCAACTCTTTATTTTTTAAATAAATTTTTTATAATATTTTGATGTCTACCTTAAAAATTTTGCTCTAATAAGTTTAAATGCTAGTTAAAAATCTAAAAAAGTTTAGTGAGTTATTAGGTAATTTACCCATAAAATATTTGGTTTTTCAAAACATTTTGAATTTCAGTTCTCATATAAAAAATACGATTGAAAGTTAAAACCCCGAAATTTCTAAGGTCTTCTCTCATTTGTTGTTTATCGAAGATTGTGGAGAAACTTAAAAGGAGTCTCACACTCGAATATCAACTTCATCTTTAACTTGGTCGTGACAAGTTCGTTTATTTATTATCTTCTCGGTCCTCACATTTTTTCTTCTAAATTTGTATGTTTATATTAAGCTCTAATAGTATCACTAGATTTTACCTATATTTAAATACAAGGTAAAAATTTTGACGAGCTTAATGAGTAATGAGTCGAGTTGAGCAACGAGTTTTTTTAACGAGCACGAGTCGAGCAAAAATTTATTGAGCTTAACGAGCAACAAATTTTTTTAACGAGCATGAGTCGAGCACTATTCAATTCACGATCGACTCGCTTGATAAACACCTACCCATTTCTAAGCCCCAATACTAAAATCCACTAAAAAATTTAATTCTATGCCATAACCCTAAACTTAATTTTTAGTGTAGAGCATAAAAACATCAAATAGGTAGAAAATTTATATTTAAATTTTTTTTGCCGTAAAATTTTAATTTGCCTCTGATTTTAAAATTATGAAATCAGTTTGATTTCGACCAACATAGAATAAACATAATTAGGCTCTGATTAGATCCCAAAATTTTAATGAATATCTAACTAAATTCACATTTGATGGAAAAGTTATAAAAAATAATTATAAAATATTTTTTTTATTAAATATACTAGGGTGGATGTGATAGGTTTCGTTTAAACCGGGCCCTGTTTTTATTATTAATGGTCTACTCTTAATATTTAATTTTTTTAATACTTGTTATTAGGTCCTAATTTTTTCAATATTTGTTATTATGGATATAGTCTTGAAAAAAATTTAAAAAAATTTAATACTTGTTATTAGTACCCAATTTTTTCAATATTTGTTACTATAAACCTACTCTTAAAATTTATTTTTTTATCATTACTTGCTAATTGAGACATAGATTTAAATAGCGGCAAGCGACCATAACAAGATTGTTATATGACGGTAGATGCCCATTTTTTTAAATACTTGTTATAGGAGACCAGTTTTTTTCGATATTTATTATTAGAAGTCTACTTTTAATATTCATTTTTTTTCTAATACTTGTTATTAAGTCCCTAATTTTTTCAATATTAGTTATTATAGATATAGTCTTAAAATTTAATTTTTTAATACTTGTTATTAGGACCCAATTTTTTCAATACTTGTTACTATGGACATACTTTTAATTTTTTTTTTCATTACTTTTTGTTGGAGACAGAGATTTAAATAGCGGAATGCAACCACAACAACGACCGTTATATGATGGTAGTGGCACCATCTGAAAACAAGATACTTGCAACCGTTATGTCCGCAATAACGCATGTTATTAAAAATTTTCACAACCACGACAATGGCAGTGACCGAAATAACATTTGTTATATCTGCAATTGCGATAAACGCAACACAACTGAAAATACGACTCTAATTGCCATTATAATTTAAATTCTTAATTTAGGGCCTAATTATTAGCTTCATCCAAGGCCTCCAAAAGCGCAGGATCTGCCATGATTTAAACCCGACTCGATTTAAAAAAACACTCAACACAACCTGATCTTGGATTAAAAAAATTCCAACCCTAACCAAATCAACAACTGTCGAGTTCGGATAAAATTACCATCAACTCAACAATATATGCTCATCAAGTCGTCGTCTTCTTCTTCTTCTTAAGTTCTCTCCCGGTTAATCACTGAGTGAACCGTCGAGTGACATCGTTGAAACTCCCCCCTATGGGTTTCTTAAATTACTTGAATGACCACGTACGCTCTTCTTTCTATTGTCGGAGGACTCGACTCGGTGTTGCTGTTCGAGTTCAGCGCGATGGTATTCGAGCTCGACTCTACTGGTTTGTCATCGGAATCGGGAGTAAGTTTCGCTCGACAAACGGGACAAGTGACGTGGAAAGCCAACCAAGCTTTGATACAATCGTGATGAAAAACGTGAGAGCATTTTGGTAGCAAACGCAGAGTTTCGTCCTCTTCGAACTCGCTCAAACAAACCACGCATTCCAGCGCTTCTTTCCCCGTTTTAAGGTCTTTTACATGAGAATATACAAACACCGGGAAACTCTCAATCACAGCCTGATCTAGACCTTCCGGCCTGGACCTTTCCATGGCGGAAGCCGCCGGTGGAATGTCGATAGATTCGACGCAGTGGCTGATGTAAATGAAGAGGAAACCAACGAAGAAGAAAACGCAAACGATGACCATAGCGAGTACCGCCATCGAGGAATCGAAGTGGGAGTAAAGCCCATACGAATACGACCCTCCCCTTGGTAAAACTTCTGGTTGCGCCGCCACTACGACGACGGTTACTACATAGAAGAAAAGCCACCGGCTGAGGTTTAGCATCGGGGATAGGGATTTTGGAGAATGAAAACAGAAACGGTTAAGCTTACGCCCGGGGAGTGAGCAGAAATGAGGTGTGAGAAATGGCCCCAACATAAAAAATAGAGTGGACAGTGGACGGTGGCGTCATTTAATTACAACGTTTAAGTTTAAGACACCTATTAGGGATGTAAAAAGCTGACATACTTTAAAATCCGACTGAAACTTGCTCGAGTCAGAATTTAGTTTAATCCTCGAGTCAGAATTTAGTTTAATCTAAGGATGCGATGACCCGAAATCGATCCGTAACCAATTGTTGTTGACTCGAACTCGGGTTAGACATGTGATTGTAGTAATTGAATCTGACCTGCATTCGACCGAGAACAATTCAAATCCGAATTGAACCTATTACTGTGGACTCGAAACACGACATGCACCTGACTGAAATGAACTCGAACACGAGATTGACCTGGCAGATAACCGATACTACCCGACTGAATCGACCTGAGATCCGATTTTACCCGACCTGCACCTGACTGAAATGAACCCGAACCCGAGATTGACCTGACAGATAACTGATACTACCCGACTGAATCGACCTGAGATCCGATTTTACCCGACATGCTTTGAACCCGACTTGTTTTGAATCCGACCTATTGTTGACCTGAATTGATATTGACTTGACTTGATATTTACCTGACATGTAATTGAGCAAGTCAATAATTTAATAATTTGATTAATTTAAAGTGTTGATAAATATAAAGTATTAAGCGTTGATAAATGTAAATTATTAATTTTTAAATTAATTTAAAGTAAATAATTTTTTTGTTATATATACATATATAATCAATTAAAAATATATAAAAAAACTATAAGTTAACTCACAATTAGCAACATCTAATAACTAGCAACAGACAACAATCAGAAACAATGTATTAACATTAAGTTAATAACTCATTAAATTAAGGAAAATACTTTGATGCACAAGCTGTGTAAACTTTAGTTTACACAAGCCCTTTAATTTTAGGGTTTAGGGTTTAGGGTTTTAGGTTAGGGTTTAGGGGTTTAGTATGTAGGGTATATAATTTAAGGTTTATGGTTAGAATTTAGAGTTTAGGGTTTAGGGCTTAGGGTTTAGGTTTTAGGTTGCTAGGGTTTGTGATTTAGATTTTAAATTTTATAGAAGGATTGTGTAAAAAAAATTTACACAGCTTGTGCATCAAAATAAAACTCTTAAATTAATATGTTTAAATTTTTATATTTATAAATTATAATATATAAAAATATTTATAAATTTTATTAAATTAATAATTTAAGACACGCGGACAGTGGCGTCATTTAATTACAGCGTCTTAGTGTAAGACACGTGGGTGACTTAATTGGCGTTTTGATCATGAAATAGGGAGCAGTGGCGGCTAACACCTTAACGTATGGTTAATACTTAATTCTCTCGAAGATTTTTATGATTTGTTGGGTTTCTTTCGTTATTAATTTTTATGTTGTATGGAATACACAAAATAAATACAGAAAACCACGATACAATGTATTTAAATATATCGGATATAAAAAGTTGACCCGATCTGGAAATTCGACTGAAATTTACTCGAGTTAGAATTTAGTTTGACCCAAGGATTGGATGACCCGAACTTGATCTGTTGTTGACCTGAACTCGAGTTGGACCTGTTACTGTAGTAACTGAATTCGAGCTGCATCCGACCGAAAACGACCCGAACCCGAATTGGACATGTTACTGTGTACCCGAAACCCGACCTACGCCCTACTAAAACAAACCCGAGATCGACCTGACAAATAATTGATATTTCCCGATCTATTTTGAACCCGACCTGTTTTGAACTCAACATTTTGTTGACCTAAACTGATATTGACCTAGCTTAGTAGTTGATAATGATATTTCCTAATATTTGAAGAAGTCTATGATTTTTTTAAATTATTATTTTTTAAATGTAAACTATTATTTTTTTATAGCAATTTAAAATGTTAAATAATATTTTGTTATATATACATATATAATCAATTAAATATATTTTTTTACCCGATTAAATATATATATATATATGAAAGATTGAATTTAGATATTTTTTAACACTACTAAGTTTGAAAATTTGTTAATTAATTGATAATTCAATGCTTAATAAAATTTAATATATATATATATATATATATATGAAAGTTTGAATTTTTTAATTAATTAATATTTAATTATATTGTATTAAATTAAAATTATTAGTGTATATTTAATTTAATTATAACTTTAAATTAATATTTAATTAAAATATAAATTTAATATATTTAATTTAATATTTAAATTATTGTAATTGTAACACCCCAATTTTGGGCTAGGTGTCGCGGATGTGGATTTTGAAACTCGATGAGTTAGTTTGGCATTTTGGGTTTTGACCAGGGAAAATTCTCTTCGGGTATTCCTAAAAAGTTGGGAATAATTTCTAAAATTACTATTTATTATGTATAAGAGTTTTGTGAAAACAATTTGGAAAATCAATTCAAAAAGGTTGAGATTTTGGTCTAGTGACCAAATCGCAAGTTTTCAAAAGTTGGTGGCCATTTTGCAAAATTAGCCAAAAACATGGTTCTAGTTTTTAATTAAACACAAACCTATTTAGAAGGATTTTATAACAAAAAGAAAGGCTTTTGAATCAGCCTCATCTTCCATTTTCACGTTAGTTCTTAAAAACTAAGCCACCATTGAAGCATTTTCAATCCAAGGGATTACCCATCAAGGTTTTGGGAGGTAAACTTAATTTCATCTTGCTTTTCTCTAAATGAAATTGTTATTATTAGTTTTCTATCAATATCAAATGGTTTACCTCTTTTGATTTAAATGTTCAAGTTTGAAATAAAATGGGTTTTTAGAAGAGTTTCGTTCAAATGGCTTAGGCTGGGTTTTGGAGTGTTTTTAAATGGTGTTTTGGTGTTTAAATGATGTTTACATGAAGGAAGGATCATAAGGAAACTGAAACTCGAAGTTTGAGTGGAGTTTGGTATGAAAAATCTGGAGTTTAAGCTTGATTTCGGGTTTTTAATGACAGCAGTGATTTTAGCATGTTTAAGTTGCTGATTTTGATGTTAATAGATGAGTTTTTGATGGTTGAAATGTTGGGTAGTGGTTGGGTTTGTGTTTTGAGCGTTTTAGAAGTGATTTTGATGAATTTTGGTATTTGATTGTTGGATATTTGAGAGTAATTGTTGGATTTCAGTGTTGCTGCAAGTTTGGAAGCTTATTTGGGTGTTAATACTATGTTTTAACTTGTTTAGAAATAGGGGATTCTAGTTTGGGAGCAAATTCGGGTGACCGTTAGCTATTTTGTGGGTTTCAGCTTTTTGAAACGAGTTTATCGGTGTGTGGAATTGTTTTAAAGCGTTTGGAAATGTTCAAAGATGAATTTGGGGGTTTAGATTGGGCTTGATAAGCCAATCTAAACTCAAGAGTAAGTGGTTTTACATTTCACCGTGTTTTTGATATTGTGTGATGTGCTATAAATTTGTGGTAAGACCTGTGTTTGCGTTGCCTATTGTTTTTCCTACCTTTATTGTCTATGTTATGTTGTGAGCATGCTTATGTTGTTGTCGTAAGATTGTAAGATATATGTGTTGGTAAAGGCATGCTTGGTATGGAAATGTTGGTAAGAGTAAGATGTGGTAAGATGGGCTTGATAGCCATGTATGATTGGTAAGTTTGACCCTTGTTAGTATATTGGCATAAGTTAGAATCTTTAACGGATATGGTTGATCGATCAACTAGGATTAATGTGCACTTGTAAGACTTGTAAGACAAAACTCGCATGCGTGTAAGACAAATTCGTATGTGTAAGAAAATTTATCCATGTAAGACAAATTCGTACATGTAAGAAAATTTGGCCGTGTCAGACAAATTCGTACGTGTAAGATTAGCTTAGGTGCAGTATTTGAGTTTACTCTCATCGATGTCCTGTAAGACTTGTAAGATTGTAAGAAATCCGTATATTCGGGTATTGTTGTTAATTATGCCAATATGTTACTTTTCTCCTTTGTACGACCTTTGTTATATTATGATAAGATGGAGCAAGGTTTGGTAAGGCCTTGTAAGAGTAAGTTGTGCTTTTGTAAGAATGGTTGAATGGTAAGATGATCTTGTTGGTTAGTACGTTGTTGTAAGATGTTGTATGCACATTACGGTTTGGTAAAGGCTTTGGTTTCTAAACTCTGAATGGTTTTAAAACTGCATTGTTGTTGTTTGGTTTTGAGCTCCACTCACTAAGCTTAAATGCTTACGTTCTCTTTTCCAACAATGCATATCATTAGAGTTCCGGGCAACAAGCAAGCAAGGGAAGCGAGGCCAATTTCCACTTAGCTCAAGTATGATTTTTGAGTTTGTAATAATACTACTAGCAATGGGGATGTTATGTTTTATGTATGGAGACTTGGTGTTTTGGGGATGTATAGTTTGAGACAAGTTTGTTATGACCCTATAATGTTGTGTGAAGTTTGGTTTTGTTGTTTTTATGCTTATCTTGTGTTTTGACCTTTTTATGCAAATGTAGATCATCTCATGTTTCGTTCTTGTTTAATCATAGTCTTACTATGCTCTTATTTGACGTTGTTGAGCTCCTTTGCCTGCAAAATGCATATTATGTGGATTCTTTGTTGTATGTGTGTTGTTGGGTCGAGATTAGCAAGCTTGGAGGTGCCTAAAATGTGTTTTAGAACCAATCTACAGACAAGTGTTTCGAAACGGGCACCGACGTTTCAGAATACCTTTGCATTTTTACCTTGGCGTTGCGAAACGGGCTTACTTGTTCCGAAACGTTTGCTCACTAGAAAATCTTGGTGAAAACCCGTTCTGAAACAAGCTCTTGGGTTTTCGAAACGGTGGTCGTTATTTTCGGTTAAAGGCGTCTTTTAAGTTTGTTTTTCTTGCGTTTTGGTCCTCGATTGATGTGCAATCAATTGGAAGAGTTCGGGTTGTTTTTTGAGCTGCATTTCATCATGTGAGCATGAAATTGACTTAATCTCGAAGTAATAACCTTAATTTCATGTTAGGTCCCTGTTTATGCTAGATTTACATTTTCGTCCTTGTACGCTTGTTTATCTGTTCGAAGTTTGTTTCTTCGTGTTCTTATCCGTTGCGTGTGATTCTCACCTAAGTTTTATAAGTGCATCTAGAAAAGATAATTTTTAAAAGCTTGTTCCTCTTTTAGGGTTGCTAACCGGAGGAAAACCTTCGGGTTTTTCATCGAGTAGTCTCGTGTGATCACATTGGGTCGGTCTGGTGGCTAGGCCGGGCCGAAGGGGTTTCATTTGTTGGTATCAGAGCCATGTTATGCATCTTTCGAGAAGGTAATTGAGGTAAGTTGATGTGTTTTCTTGATTGTTGGGTGATTTATCCATTGGTTGCCTTGTACGGTGGTTGTTTTGCCATGATTGGTTGATAGCATGATCTGTTGCTATGTTGTTATCGTCGGCTAGAAGTTTGCTAAGCAACCCATTGCTATGTATTATTGTAAGAAAATTGTTTTGGGTAAATACTTGAGCAATTTGGACCCTTGCCCTTGCTGACCCAAACCTTTGTGTGTTATAGTTGTTGTGGTTGTTAGCTTTCTTTTGTCTGTTGCTATGGCGAGACCTCGAGGCAGGCCTAGAATGGTTCGTCAGGAACCACATGCTGCAGCTCAGGCTGTTGAGGATCCTGTTGAGGCTCATGCTGAGGAGCCAATTGTTAAGGAGGAGTTGCCCCCACCTCCTCCTAGACGAGGCGAGGCCGAAGTTGAGAGTGTAGTACCACCAGTTGGTCAGGGTCAGGCCAAGATCGATTTAGCTCAGTTAGTTCATACCATTATCGGTGCCTTTCAGCCAGCTGTGACCGATATGCAAGTTGTTGCACCACCTCAGGGTGCGGGGACTGGTTTGCCCCTGGAGAGACTCCGTAGTCTAGGCGGGGTTGATTTTTGTGGATTTTTGCCTGAACGGTCAGAGGCGTGCTAGAGAGTACCACGCGTATAAAGGTTAGATGGAGTGCTCAGACGCTAAGAAACTTGGTTGTGTCGTTTCTCTGCTTTAGGGAGATGCATATGTCTAGTGGACTACGACTATATCTGGTATGCCTGAGGGTGAGATCACTTGGGAGTTCTTCAGATCTGCCTTCCATAAGAAATACTTGGGTTCACGATTCTTGGATGAGAAGAAGAGGGAGTTTATGGCTCTCGTTCAGGGTAGTATGTCTGTATATGATTATGAGATACAATTTGTACGGCTGAGTCAGTATGCTCCTAAGTTAGTGCCAAATGAGAAGGAAAGATGTGAGCGCTTCCGTTATGGACTGGTAAAGGATGTGAAAACTTACACGTTAGCCTCCGACTACGTGGATTTTGATGTTTTGGTCAGCCGGGCCAAAGACATCGAGCAAAATTTGGGTTTGTCTTCTCGTGCTAGTGGTTCTAGCTTAAGGAAGAGGCACAACCAGTGGGACAGAGGTGATGCCAAAAGGCACAAGGATAATAGGCATCATTATGATCATAAGCGTGGGGGTGGTAACCCAAGCCGTGGCCATCAGGGCCAATTTGTTGTTGCTCGTACTCTGGAATGTGCTAGATGCGAGAGACATCATACGGGTGAGTGTTGGGGTGTGCCTGGTACATAATGGAACTGTGGATCTCGCGATCATTTGAGGCGTAACTATCCTCAGCCGGTTAGAGCAGTTGATCATCAGAGAGGTCGTGGGCGCGGTCGAGGTAAATTCCAGCCGAGGATTGAGGCTCCGAGGAACGTAGCTCATGTTGTTGCAGTCTAGCAAGAGGGCGGTGGACCAGCTAGAGTGTATGCACAGAGAGAGAGGCCTGGAACGACACAGATGCTATTGTAGGCAATTTCATGTTACAGTCTATGTCATTGCTTTCCTTGGTTGATTCTGGTTCTACACATTCATATATTCTGAGTGAGCATGCAAAATTGTTGGACATCCCTGTTGAGATATTAGATGTAGGAATGCATGTGACTAGCTCTTTTGGTGAGACCGTTGTGGTTAGACGGATGTATAGGGTTTTTGAAATTGAATAAAGTTAACAAGGGGGATTTATCGCCCATTTTTAGGGTTTACACTTAGGTTTTTTATTCTTTAATTTTAGTTTGATTCATTTTAGTGCCAATTTTAGTTTAGTTTCCTTAGACCTTTATATTTAGGTTCTTTTTTAATTAGATCATCCTTAATAAAATATTTAATAATTAAACATTTTAAGACCCAACTTATATCGGTTGTACCCAACCTAAAATGACCGATGGTGATTCCAAACGTTTGATGGGTTTTTGAAGGGCTAATTTATTTTGGCTCAAAAAAGAGGGGTTGAGATTAGGGGTTAGAGGTAACCGTGCCAAGTTGAGTGTTAGGTTATGTGATTAGTTTAGGGATTTGAGGTTTATTTGTGTTCATATTAGTCCCTAATTTTTTACCAAATTGACCCTTACTTATTTCAAAATTTTATAATCTAGTCCAATATTTTTAATATGATGATATTTTTGTTCATTATAGTCCCTAAAACTTTATCTTTAGCCGAAATTTACTCATTTATATTTCTCTTTTTGGTAATTTAGTTGAATAATATTTTTTTGTTTATTCTAGTCTCTATAATTTAATTTTTGTTCAAAATTTCCCCATATTTATTTATAACTTTTGCAATTTAATCCAATTTATTTTAGTCCTCAAAATTTAATTTTTAGTCTACATTAACCCTTATTTTTAATTTAATCCAGAGTTGAAAAAAACAAATCCCGCCTTTTTTTAGGGATTTGGCGGCCAAATCCCAAGAACCAAACTTTGACAATTCAAATTCTTTTGAAATTGAATAAAGTTAACAAGGGGGATTTACAGCCATTTTTTAGGGTTTACATTTAGGTTTTTTTTGTTCTTTAATTTTAGTTTGATTCATTTTAGTCCTAATTTTAGTTTAGTTTCCTTAGACTTTTATATTTAGGTTCTTTTTTAATTAGATCCACCTTCATAAAATTATTTAATAATTAAATCTTTTAAAGACCCAACTTATTTCAGTTGTACCCAACCCAAAATGACTGATGGTGATTCCAAACGTTTGATGGGTTTTTGAAGGTCTAATTTATTTTGGCTAAAAAAGAGGGGTTGAGATTAGGGGTTAGGGGTAACCGTGTCATGTTGAGTGTTGGCACTTTAATTATTAAGAGATTAAGAGATTACGCTGGCACTTTAATTATTAGTGATTGTAAGATTTAGGTGTTCAGGTCCGGGATTTAAGGGTAAATGTGTCAAGTTGAGTGTTTGAGGTTATGAGATTGATTTAGGGATTATAAGATTATGCTTACATTCTAAACCTTAAACTCTAATACGTACATACTACATATATATGTATTAATGTGTGTATATATATGTATTAATGAATATATATATATATGTATTAATGTACATACATATCCATATACATATACGTATACATATACATATACATACATATACATATACATATACATATATTTAATTAACTATAACAATACATATATATGTACATATACATATATATACATATATATACTAAACCCTATACCTAATACATTCTAAACCTAATACGCACAACATGTGTGTGTGTGTGGGGGGGGGTGCGTCGTGTGTGTAGAATTTTAATTTAATATCTTTTTTCATTATATTCCCTAACACTTTATTTTTATTCCAAATTGACCCCTATTCTTTTTTGTTTGTAGTTTAGTGAAATGTTTATAATTTTAACTTAATATCTTTGTTCATTATAGTCCCTAAAATTTTATTTTTATTCCAAATTGACCCATATCCTTTTTTTGTAATTTAGTTAAATGTTTATAATTTTAATTTAATATCTTTGTTCATTATAGTCTCTGAAACTTTATTTTTATTCCAAATTGACCCATATTCTTTCTTTGTAATTTAGTCAAATGTTTTTAATATGATGATATTTTTATTCATGTTAGTCCCTAAAATTTTATTTTTTCACAAAGAATGCGTAACACCTCGAAAACCGGTCTAGTCAGAATTAGGTTTCAACGATCTAAAATCCTACATCGAAAAAGCTTAAGCATTGCATTTACATTAAGACTTATGATGTCTTTCATTTATAAAGACCTTAGAGAGTCCAAATCATTATTTTGGATTACTTTTGAAAGCATAAAATGATGTTTTTGATCTAGGTATTTCGATACAGTCAGACTCGTATCGAAACGGCCTAGGTAAGACGTTTCAAACGTTTAAAGGCATTCTGATACAATACCAACGGTATTAACTAACTTTTGGACTTTTTCTTGACCGTTTCGATACAGTTTCACTCGTTTCGAAACGGGTCCCCTGTTTCGAATATGTTTGAAGAATAAAATTGAAAGGAAATGATGAGGTGATAACTCACCAGCTTGCTTATCACCTTCTCTCACGTGAATGATAAAAAAAGATGACTTATAGTCATCTATATGTCTAATTTGGGAAAGGATAAATAAAAGATAAATAATATTGTTTTATAGTTTAACCTTGGATGAATGAAACCTTTCTATTTGCTATATGGTAGGTGGGTAATGATTAAGGTCATAATTTCCTTAAAATGAATTGGAGAAAAGAAAGCTCTCACCTTTGTATTGTTCCACCGAGATCCATTTCCATCTTTTATCTTTGAAATATTAAGCACACACCTCCATTGTCATCTTCTCCATCAAGCTCAAGCACACACCTCTCCATTTGTGAACCTTAAGCTTAGGCTTTGCTTGAGTTAAGAACATCAATTCATAGCTATTGAACGGGTAAGTGGAAGCCCCAAGTCAATAATCTATTCTCTTGATTATTAGATGATTAATTTCAAGCTTTAAGATAAGCTTTGTCTATAGCTAATGGCTATTCAAGTATCGATATTATCATATTGATTCTAATAATCCCTTATTGCTTTTCCTAACTCAAGAAGTGGAAAAGATTAATCCATCGTCTCCATCGAAAGATAGGGATAATGGTATCGCCATCCGAGAGCCTTAGGAGCTTTGAATTGTCAAGGTGAGTGTAGTCGGAGTCTCGGAATTGGGCGATGAGCCTTTCCAAAATTATCGTCATTGATTTCATATGAATTACTAACCTTTGAATTAAAGGGGTTTGTACAAAGCATCATTGAAAACCATATTGGTAAGTTTGGTAAGTGTTGCATCGATTCATTGACCATAGCATTGCTATCATTGTCATGGAAATCATTGAAGCATTGACATGTAGAATCATTGACATAAGTTTATTGCTATTGCTTATTGCTATGACTAAACGATTATTGAAATATCGACAATGAATCATGGATATTGAACTATTGATTATCGAACCTTGGATTCGAAGTATTGGATACAATTGGCATGCCATAGAATTCATGAGCTCAGTGTACAGGTGGACTAAGATCCTAGGGCTACGACCTATATTGATTTGGCGAGGCAGAAGGATGTATTGAGTATTGGTCTTATTGGCGATGTCGGCGAGTTGACCATTTATTGATTTGGTGATGAGGTGGAATTCGTGTATCCATATACCATGAATCAATCTAATAGGACTATTGGTTAATGATATTGATTTGCTATGAAATCATGATATTGCCATTGATGACATGATATTATGTTTTTATTATGAATAAAGAGCATGCCATGTTTACTGCATAATTAATATTATGATAATCATTGAAGCATGTCATATGGCATACCATGTTCATCCATTGTAATTGTGACTGCCTCACTAGGCAAAGTATGCCTAATGCATTCCATTGCATCCATTTCAGGTTAATCAAATTTTGGGATCGAGATCGGAGGAGTTGAAACGTTGCACAAGTCACAATCAAGCTATAAGTAATGTATTTTGACCCTTTGAAACTTTTAGTTGGTGGCAAGGTCTATGTATATGTCTATTAAGTCTCTTTTGATATGGCTATGTTATGGTTAAGTGTTATAAGTGTGATATGTTTAAGATGAGTCTTCTATATAGTGAGAAATGGCCTTAAATGCATGTTTTGGCACTAAAAGGTAAAAACCGGGTAAATGGATTCATATAGATCTAAAATTTGACATGCTAGTAGAATTTATGGTTATAATGTTGTGTGTAAAGTTTCACTGCATTTAGATAATGTTTGATAAGTTAAAATAAATAAAAACCAACAAGAATCTGTCATTATAGGTCAGGTCGTATCGAAATGGGTGATGGTGTTTCGATACAGGTAAGCATAAATGAACCCAGGGAACAGAGCATATTGAAATAGTCTAGGGTCGTACCGAAACATTTTGCTACTGGAATCCATCGTTTCGATACGGGTTCATAACGTATCAAAACGGGTCAAAGTCTAAGTCAAAGGTAGTCAAACTGTATCGATACAAGGCTTACCCGTATCGATACGGTCAATGAGGAAAAGTCAACAAGGTTGACCATCGTCCACCCATATTGAAACGGCCCTGAGTGTTTCTATTCATGGTTAGTTAAAGTGGTTAAAAAGGCTTAATCTGAAGGTCTGCATTGTTTACAATTTAGTCACTAAGTTTAGGATGATTAAATTGAATAAGTAAATGATCACCGTTTTGCATAAAAATTTACAGACCTGCTAATGTTGTACTAAATTTCACTGTGGTGTAGTCTATTGCATTAAAGGACCTATAATTTAGTATATTTACAAAATAGTCCCTAAAAATTGTAATAACTACGAATTGGTCCTAAATGGTTAATTGTGGCCTTCTTATGAATAAATTGGACTAGGATGTATATTGGTAATGTTTTATTTGTGTAATATTGATTAAGTGTTGATAATATGATGAAATTTTATCGCATCGGTCATCGTATCGTTCATCGGTAACACGTTCTGACCCGATTCTCGACCTGGCCGGGAAGGGGTGTTACAATTTGACCCTTTTTAATTTACAATTTTTGTATTTTACTCTAATATTTTAGAAATGAATCATTTGATAATAATGTTTTTCATTCTATTGCCTAATATTTATTTTTAATATGATTCGTGTTCGTGAAAGGCGTTGAATAATTAGCTCGAAATGAATGACCAACCCAAAGTCTATCGACTATTTGTACCAAACTCAAACTTAATACGAATTCAAAACCCAAAGTAACCCGACCTAAAATGAACTCGACCTGAAGTCTACCCGAACTCGAATCAACCCGTCAATTAACTGTTTTACCCGACCTAAAATGAACCCGAACTGAAATGAACTCGCACCCAACCCAAATTGAGTCAAAATAAAAACGACCTAAAATGACTTGTATCTGATTGGACCCGACCTGACAAAACCTGACCTGAAACCCATCCGATTACCTGTTTTTACATCCCTATAAGTATGACTTGTGCGTGGAGCAAGCATATTTGACCGGTTAGTCAAACTATTTATTTTTATGTCCTCATATTTGCTTAAGTTATGAGTTCGAGACCCACTAGAAGCATCATTCTTTCTTCCCTAGTTTATTTGTAAAGTGTAATTGTTCGTGTCATGTAGATTTTGTATATCCGAGTATAACTAAGGTTCAAGAGTGCATATTACTTGTATATAATAAATTCTTGTAAATGTAATACACACTATCAAGAACAATTCTTAAGTCGAACAAAGGTTCTTTCAAAAATGTAACAGAAGTCATTTATGAAAGTTCATTTGACTACAAAAACATTTTTGTCTATAAAATCACAAATGAGTTCGAGGTTCGGTTACGTATGGGAAGCATAAACACCTTCACAATGCCCAAAATTAATACTTAGTCGATTAAGTATAGTCTTAACATTGAAATTTGCAAGTTAGAAAAAAATTTAAAGTACAATCAATTTACTAATGCAAGTTTATTTGTAAAGAAACGAACTGTAATGCAAGTTTATTTGTACAATCAATTTAGTCCCTTCAACTTTAAGAAAGATGTTTTTCTATTTCGAAAAGTAAACAAAAAAACACACTCCGACAAGAGCGGAAAATGCCCTGTTGACTTTCTAATGAAAAACGTTGTCTCAGTATTTATTCAAATACAAATATGCAATGCAAGTGAAATTAATAAAAAAATAAGGAACATATTTCCCATTAGAAACATATTTCTCCTCCCTGGTCTCTTGGGAGGAAATATTCAGAAAAAATGAAGAACAAATATATAAATGGATGCATAATGTAAATATTAAGTAATTAAAAATAACGATTTTGTTATGAATTTGGTGAATAGTGTACCACTAGTCGAGCTGGCTGATTCAGTACCAGGATCCAACGTACAACGGAATGATCAGGGAATTCACCGTAGTTTACGAGACATAAAGGCGCCATCAACTCTAATCGATTTTGTTTGTTCCTAGGCTGCAAAAATACATAAATAAAGAATATGGATGTAATGAAGTTATGCTGAATATTATCAAACTACTCTTTCTATCTTCTATTTCTTATCTATTCTCTATCGCTTCTTCTTCTTTTCATCCATTCCCATTGCGGAATATCCAAGTGTGCAGGAACTTTCCTAACATTGGTGCTTTCATTGAGAGCTTTGAAGATGGTAAACAACACTGATTCCACACGATCATTGCAAGACATCATCACGAGACATGTGCAACTCTTGAGCTCTCTTCAATCTCATGCCCAAGAACAAAAACAGGCCATGGAAGAACAAAAACAAGCCACAGACAAGAATCAACGCCTCCTTCAGGATGTGGTCCGACAACTGACGCTAATGACTACCCAAGGAGGACAACTGTCTAAAACTAGTCAGGAGGCAGAAGGAGCTAGAGAGAATTTGGTGAATAGAGGTAAAGCCAAGGTTAAAGACGAAATGGATGACAATTTTCCATTTCCCCCTAAACATGCCTATGTTGAGTTACCCTTGTTTGCGGGAAAGAACCCTGAAGAGTGGATTGCATCGGCAGAAGATTTCTTTGAATTTTACAGAACGGAAGACCATCACCGTGTAACCATGACGTTCTTTAGGATGGAATGAGTTGCAAAGAAGTGGTTTCGTTAGATGCAACGTCGGCGTCAACTAGCCGGTTGGAACCACTTAGTCGATGCCATTAAAAGGCGATTTATAATGACGGAAATGGAATCACATGAGGGACAATTGACCAAGATTGTACAAACATCATCGGTGGAGGAATATCAATGTCAATTCGAAGAAATGGCCCTACCAACCACCCATTTGACAGAAAATTTTTTAACCCAATGCTTCGTGTCAGGGTTGCGGCCTTATATTAAGCATGAGGTACTGGTTCACCGACCATCATCCATGAATGAAGTTATTTTCATGGCTCGTCTACAGGAAATCAAGAGTTTGGAGGCCAAGAGACTAACATGCCGAAATTTGGACCAGAAGTTGCCCCCTTTACTACCAACCCCTGCAGGAGTTTCAATTAATCCTAGAGAAATGCCTGGTCGACCACCACCCCTTGAGAAAATGATAACAAACACCAACAACCTTCAACCATGATGTTTTTCAGCCGCTGAAGCACAAGCTCGAAGAGAAAAAGGGTTATGCTACTATTGCGATGCGAAATACACTTTCGAACACAAGTGTAAAACTCCCCAATTGTTTTTGTTGGATGATGGGGTTGAGGAATCAAAAGAGGATGCAATAGAAGTCAAACATGAAAAGGGTAATTAATCGATGGGGAAGCAAGATCCAATGACATCTGAGCAATCTATGGTTTCTTTTAATGCAATTTCATGGTGTTACACTCCGAATACTCTATGGGTCAAGGGACGAGTTCGTGGGCAAGAGGTACAAATTCTAATAGAAGAAGAAAATACCCATAACTTCATTCAAACAATGGTGGCCAAACATCTTGGTTTCTCAGTTACAGCAGCACCACACTTCGAGCTAATGGTGGGAAACAGTGAACGCTTGAGGAATGAAGGTTGTATTAAAGACCTTAAAGTAGAGGTGCAGGGAATAGAACTGATTACCGATTTTTATGTGCTTCCTCTCAAGGGATCTGAGATGGTGTTGGGAGTGGCTTGGATGACGAAATTAGGACCAGTAACCATAGACTTCTTGGAATTGACATTTGAGTTTGATCATGGGGGAAAGAAGAATCGATGGCAAGGTGAGATGAACATGGGACCTCAACTAGTTCATTACCATGTCGTCAAACGTTTGTGTGGCACCAAAGCTATTGTTGATCTTTACCATTTACAAGTCGTGGCAGAGGCATCGATAGAAGAACAAAAGGAAGGTACCGAACTGCAGAATTTACTGGATGAGTTTAATATGGTGTTTGCTAATCCTATAGGCTTACCCCTTGAGAGAGCCACTGTAACACCCCAAAATTCCCCTAATTCAAAATTTTAAAATTTGAAAACCCTAATTCGAAAACCCTAAAATTTGGGAATTTTAATTCAGAAACCCTAATTGAGTTTAAGGGTTAAATCGAGAAAATTTAGAATAATAAGGCTTATCTTTGAAATTCGTGGGTTAATTTGTAATTTAGGAAAACTTATGTGTTCGTTTTCAAACCCTAAATATCTTCGGTGGCTTATTTTGTATTTTACCCATTTAATTGGGTATTTAACCCTTGCTATCAGACTATTGAACTGGACAGCCACTCTCTCTCTCACTCGATAACCTTTCGGTTTTCTCTCTCGGCATCCCTCACCCATCTCCGGCGAAGCTCCGGTCAATCCCAAGCCGTCGCCCGTTCGTCGATCGGAGACCATCACTGTGCTCGGGTTCTCTTCGCGATCAAAGCCTAGGCCTCGGTTCCCCCATCATCGGCCGTCGTGCGTCAAAAACGGTAGAGAACCGTTCCATTTCCCCTGCTCCGTCTGCCTCTGCCATCCGCACCACCACCGTTCGGCTTCCCTTTCAGTTGTGAACCAACCCCGACCTTTACTTCTCTCTCGCCGGCCACCGTTTGTTCGAGAAGGGAACAAAACCTTTCGGTTTTCCTTTGCGCCACCTCCCCCGTTGTGTGCTCCGCCCCTCCTTTTCGTTTGATCTTGTTTGGGTAAGTGTTGGGTGATTATCAGATTCGTGTTAGTGTTGATAATCAGTGAGTTTTCTTGAGGATTGTTGTATTCATTTTTGGTTCTTGTTCTTAGATCGATCAGTGTGGTCATCGGAGGTGTCGCCGTCATTTCGTCGTTTGGGCATCCGCGCCGCCGCCGTCGTTTGGGTTCTGAAAAACCCTAATTTAATTTTGGTATAAGTGTATTGTTGGGCTTGATGTGTTGGATAAGGGTGTTGGGCTTATTGAGTTGTTCATGTGGGTTGTGGGTTGTATGTGTGGGTTGTTTGGGCTTGGTGTTTGGCCCGTGAGGATGTGGGTTGTGTGTGTAAGTGGAGCCGGTTCAGGATGGGAGCCCAAATGGTGAATCAGATTTGTAATTTAAACCAGCTTTGACCCGAATCAGATTAGAGAACCGGAATGAACCGTGAATCGTTGACCTGAACTGGTTTGACCCATTGACCTATGGACAGTTGACTGGACCCTTAGACCGGTTTTGACCAGTTTCACTGTTGACCAGATATAACCTTTGACTAAGTTTGACCATTTGACCGCTGACCTTAAAGAGTTGACCATTGACCTTGGACTGTTGACCCGTTGATTTTGACCGTTAGAGTTGACTTTGACCAGAATTGACTAAGAGTTGACTTTTTCGAGAAACGTCCTCTTGACCTTTCTCGACGTTCTGAGTCCGTATCCGCTGCCTGTTTTGTCAAATTAGATTCCGAAAGTTCCGTTTTGTTATCTTTAAGTAATTGTTATTGGAATATGATAAGTTATGATTTCAGAATCTAATTCGGAATGTTCTCGTGCTCAGGTGCCAACCTTGAGACCGTTGGGTAACCTCCAGTTGCTCAGACCGATCGTGCACGTTCTTCGAGATCTTCACGTGAGTATATCTTCAGTTCAGTTTTCAGTGTTTTAGTCGGTGGCTTAGTGTTAGTAATAAATGTTAATAGAGAATTTATATCTCGTAGGTCCTGATTCGGCGAGATCCGAGCATGAGGCTCGCCCTTCTCAACTTTAGAGCTTCTGTGGCTTAAGGTCTGTCTCTTCTTGTTTTATAAACTTATGTGTTTCTTTCTGTGCTTTTTCTGGTATTAATATAAGTAAATGTTTTGTACATTTTGTGTGCATACTCTGTTGTGATTGGGTGAATGTTTTCAGACATCATGCATAACATGTCATATTGTGATTTAAGTGAAATATCGGATTTTCAGAACTGTAAAACATCGGATTTATAGTATTGTTCAAGTTGAATTTTCATAATTCAAGTTTCGGATCAGACTCGAATTTTAAAATCTGCATCATATCATTGTGGGTATATGGTTTGAGATTTGTTCGGGGAAGTTCAGTGGTTTCAACCTTCGGATTGAATTCCGCTTCGGATCAGTGGTTTCAACCTTCGGGTTGAATTCCGCTTCGGATTAGTGGATTTAACCTTCGGGTTGAATTCCGCTTCGGATTAGTGGTTTCAACCTTCGGGTTGAATTCCGCTTCGGATCAGTGGTTCCACCCTTCGGGCTGAGTTCCACTTCGGATGGTGACATGGAGAAAGTAGGTTCTGGGGAACCTTACTTTTCGGTGTATCGGAGATGGGTACTATGATTCATGTGCATCAGACATCATATCATCATGATTCAGTTTTATTGTGTTTTCAGAAAAGTATTTATCGGAAAATAAAATATTGTTTTGTTTTGTTTTGTTTTCAGTTGCACTTTAGAGACACACTAAGCTCTTTAGCTTACACCCTTTAGTTTTTACTTTTCAGATATCTCAGACTTATTAGGCGATCGGTACTTGGAGCATCTCTTATTTACTCAGATAAATTAACATTCAGTATGAACTCTTTTGATTATCTTAGATTTATGTTTTAACATTGTTTGAGATATTTGTGTAACATGGACATTGGGACTGTTTATAATTTGGGATTTATTGGATGCATGCATTTACGAAATTATTTTCAGAGATTTTAATTAATTATCGAAACATCGTTTAAAAGATTGAGTTTTACTTTAATTGGAGTATTTATTGAGTTTACTTATTTAATCGATTCTTTTGAATTATTAAATATTTTAACCTAAATTGTATCTTAAGGGAAAAGTTTTCAAACGTAACTTCTTAAATTCGGTCTATTCTTCTAGGCCGGGTTTAAGGAGTTACATTTAGTGGTATCAGAGCCTAGGTTCAACCCTCGGACTGTGAGGCTCACAAAAGTTTTTTTCAAAATGTTTTGACTTTTGCATGCATCGGAAATATTTTGGGATAAATGAGGATTTTCTGAAAAATTTACTATGGTATTCTATGATTTTGACTTCAACGTTTCTTATGTGTTTTAAATCTGAGACTCTAGTACCGATTCTGACTCTAGGTTATTAGCTTCTGGTATTTAGTTCATTATGTCACCGTGTAGGAGTCTTAATCTATCGTTTGTTCGAGGTCGTGACCAAGGTCGTACTGCTGCATCTGGTAGTGATCACCTACCTTTTGTTGGGCAAGCAAAAATTCAGAATAACTTGCATGTTGATGAGAACCATTCGTTATGAAGATATCAGATCGGAAGTGATAACTCACTTTATATTGAGAACATTGATCAATATAGCGAAGTGTTAAGATTACTTTATGAATTTGAAACAAAATAACAAGTCAGTAAATGATTATGAGATAAAGTTTTAGAGGTTGGTTAAGTATGCTCCTGAGTTGTGATTGAGAAAGATAAGCGTGATTGTTTTTTGGAACTTCGTCTCCCGGTTCAGAGAGATGTTGCAACACATCATGATAAAGTATTCAGCGACGTGGTTGATCGAGCTAAAATTTCTGAGAGGATAAATTTCACAAATAGAAAAAGAGAAACTTTAGAATTTGATCAAGTCGGGAAGCAACCGGACACATTTGTACAACCAAGTTTTGTCAACTCGTTTGGAAAGAGATCTAGGGATGAGTTTGTTCCTCAGAGTTATCAGAATGTAAGACATGCAGTATCGACAGTTCCGTCTGGCAGCTAGGGTAGTTCAAAGTTCGTCGGCCTATTTTTGTATATGGTTTTTCCTACAAAAAGCATAATGGAGAGTGCAGATTGATGAACGTAACGTGTTTTAGATGTGGTTTTCAGGATCACCACCTAAATAATTGTCCACGTTCAGCTACTGATTCATCCGTTCAGATTCAGAGTCATGCATCAGTTCAGACACCTCACCGAGGTAGAGGGCAGTTTAGGTCAGTTGCTTATGGTATTGCTAGTAGAGGTAGACATGCTCCGAGTGGTGGATCAACTAAATTCGATATTAGACATACAGGTTCAGTACATCCAATCGGAGATGGTGTTGGATACAATGGTATACATGATGACATGGAAGGTACATCTTAACATGTTTTGGTTCTTTTTCCAGTTCTATGTTTCAGTATTTTCGGTTATGATATATCATGAATTCAGAATGGGAAAGTTCATGTGTGTTATAGCTGGTTTTAAGGTCTGTTGATAAGTCTAAAAATTTCGAGGACGAAATTTCTTTTAAGGGAGGGAGAGTTGTAACACCCCAAAATTCCCCTAATTCAAAATTTTAAAATTTGAAAACCCTAATTCGAAAACCCTAAAATTTGGGAATTTTAATTCAGAAACCCTAATTGAGTTTAAGGGTTAAATCGAGAAAATTTAGAATAATAAGGCTTATCTTTGAAATTCGTGGGTTAATTTGTAATTTAGGAAAACTTATGTGTTCGTTTTCAAACCCTAAATATCTTCGGTGGCTTATTTTGTATTTTACCCATTTAATTGGGTATTTAACCCTTGCTATCAGACTATTGAACTGGACAGCCACTCTCTCTCTCTCACTCGATAACCTTTCGGTTTTCTCTCTCGGCATCCCTCACCCATCTCCGGCGAAGCTCCGGTCAATCCCAAGCCGTCGCCCGTTCGTCGATCGGAGACCATCACTGTGCTCGGGTTCTCTTCGCGATCAAAGCCTAGGCCTCGGTTCCCCCATCATCGGCCGTCGTGCGTCAAAAACGGTAGAGAACCGTTCCGTTTCCCCTGCTCCGTCTGCCTCTGCCATCCGCACCACCACCGTTCGGCTTCCCTTTCAGTTGTGAACCAACCCCGACCTTTACTTCTCTCTCGCCGGCCACCGTTTGTTCGAGAAGGGAACAAAACCTTTCGGTTTTCCTTTGCGCCACCTCCCCCGTTGTGTGCTCCGCCCCTCCTTTTCGTTTGATCTTGTTTGGGTAAGTGTTGGGTGATTATCAGATTCGTGTTAGTGTTGATAATCAGTGAGTTTTCTTGAGGATTGTTGTATTCATTTTTGGTTCTTGTTCTTAGATCGATCAGTGTGGTCATCGGAGGTGTCGCCGTCATTTCGTCGTTTGGGCATCCGCGCCGCCGCCGTCGTTTGGGTTCTGAAAAACCCTAATTTAATTTTGGTATAAGTGTATTGTTGGGCTTGATGTGTTGGATAAGGGTGTTGGGCTTATTGAGTTGTTCATGTGGGTTGTGGGTTGTATGTGTGGGTTGTTTGGGCTTGGTGTTTGGCCCGTGAGGATGTGGGTTGTGTGTGTAAGTGGAGCCGGTTCAGGATGGGAGCCCAAATGGTGAATCAGATTTGTAATTTAAACCAGCTTTGACCCGAATCAGATTAGAGAACCGGAATGAACCGTGAATCGTTGACCTGAACTGGTTTGACCCATTGACCTATGGACAGTTGACTGGACCCTTAGACCGGTTTTGACCAGTTTCACTGTTGACCAGATATAACCTTTGACTAAGTTTGACCATTTGACCGCTGACCTTAAAGAGTTGACCATTGACCTTGGACTGTTGACCCGTTGATTTTGACCGTTAGAGTTGACTTTGACCAGAATTGACTAAGAGTTGACTTTTTCGAGAAACGTCCTCTTGACCTTTCTCGACGTTCTGAGTCCGTATCCGCTGCCTGTTTTGTCAAATTAGATTCCGAAAGTTCCGTTTTGTTATCTTTAAGTAATTGTTATTGGAATATGATAAGTTATGATTTCAGAATCTAATTCGGAATGTTCTCGTGCTCAGGTGCCAACCTTGAGACCGTTGGGTAACCTCCAGTTGCTCAGACCGATCGTGCACGTTCTTCGAGATCTTCACGTGAGTATATCTTCAGTTCAGTTTTCAGTGTTTTAGTCGGTGGCTTAGTGTTAGTAATAAATGTTAATAGAGAATTTATATCTCGTAGGTCCTGATTCGGTGAGATCCGAGCATGAGGCTCGCCCTTCTCAACTTTAGAGCTTCTGTGGCTTAAGGTGTGTCTCTTCTTGTTTTATAAACTTATATGTTTCTTTCTGTGCTTTTTCTGGTATTAATATAAGTAAATGTTTTGTACATTTTGTGTGCATACTCTGTTGTGATTGGGTGAATGTTTTCAGACATCATGCATAACATGTCATACTGTGATTTAAGTGAAATATCGGATTTTCAGAACTGTAAAACATCGGATTTATAGTATTGTTCAAGTTGAATTTTCATAATTCAAGTTTCGGATCAGACTCGAATTTTAAAATCTGCATCATATCATTGTGGGTATATGGTTTGAGATTTGTTCGGGGAAGTTCAGTGGTTTCAACCTTCGGGTTGAATTCCGCTTCGGATCAGTGGTTTCAACCTTCGGGTTGAATTCCGCTTCGGATTAGTGGATTTAACCTTCAGGTTGAATTCCGCTTTGGATTAGTGGTTTCAACCTTCGGGTTGAATTCCGCTTCGGATCAGTGGTTCCACCCTTCGGGCTGAGTTCCACTTCGGATGGTGACATGGAGAAAGTAGGTTCTGGGGAACCTTACTTTTCGGTGTATCGGAGATGGGTACTATGATTCATGTGCATCAGACATCATATCATCATGATTCAGTTTTATTGTGTTTTCAGAAAAGTATTTATCGGAAAATAAAATATTGTTTTGTTTTGTTTTGTTTTCAGTTGCACTTTAGAGACACACTAAGCTCTTTAGCTTACACCCTTTAGTTTTTACTTTTCAGATATCTCAGACTTATTAGGCGATCGGTACTTGGAGCATCTCTTATTTACTCAGATAAATTAACATTCAGTATGAACTCTTTTGATTATCTTAGATTTATGTTTTAACATTGTTTGAGATATTTGTGTAACATGGACATTGGGACTGTTTATAATTTGGGATTTATTGGATGCATGCATTTACGAAATTATTTTCAGAGATTTTAATTAATTATCGAAACATCGTTTAAAAGATTGAGTTTTACTTTAATTGGAGTATTTATTGAGTTTACTTATTTAATCGATTCTTTTGAATTATTAAATATTTTAACCTAAATTGTATCTTAAGGGAAAAGTTTTCAAACGTAACTTCTTAAATTCGGTCTATTCTTCTAGGCCGGATTTAAGGAGTTACAGCCACAGACCATGCAATACATGTAGATACAGGGACTAAGCCTATCAATGTCAGGCCATACCGTTACCCTCATTTCGAAAAATGGGAGATCGAAGGGCAAGTGCAAACGATGCTAGAAAATCAGATTATTCAAAGAAGCAATAGTCCATTCTCTTCGCCAGTTATCCAAGTTAAGAAGAAAGATGGAATATGGCGATTCTGCATTGACTACCGTGCATTAAACACCGTCACAATCAAAGATAAGTTTTCGATCCCTACTGCTGAGGAAATGTTTGATGAATTGGGAAATGCACAATTGTTTTCTAAGCTAGACTTATTATCAAGGTACCACCAAATTTGAGTAAGGAAAGAGGATGTGTATAAGACTACGTTTCGAACATACGAGGGGCACTACGAATTCCTTGTCATGCCCTTTGGTCTCAGGAATGCTCCATCAACCTTCCAAGCAACTATGAATGAAATCTTCAGAGCATTCTTAAGAAAATTTGTACTGGTGTTTTTCGACGACATCTTGATTTACAGCAAAAGTGTGAGTGAGCATTTGAATCATGTGAGAAGGGTTTTGCAAGTGTTACGCGAGAATGAGTTGGTAGCAAAGAGGGCCAAATGTGTATTTGGGAAAACCACCATTTAGTATCTGGGGCGTCTCGTATCGAAAGATGGACTGGCTGTCGACCATACCAAGATAGAAGCCATCCGAAATTGGCCTTCTCCAAATAATGTGAAGGGGGTAAGGGGATTCCTTGGGCTTGCATGCTATTATCGGAAATTTATAAAGGGGTTCGCCACTCTCGCTGCACCTTTATTGGATTTTCTGAAGAAGGTGGATGTTTTCTGTTAGACAGAAGATGCTCAAGTAGCATTTGAGTAGTTAAAGAACCTACTATGTACTACTCTAGTTCTAGCACTACCCGACTTTAGTAAGACCTTCATTTTTGAGACTGATGCATCGGGGGTGGGTATATAAGCTGTATTGGTACAGGATGGCAAGCCACTCACTTACTTTAGTCAAAAGCTGAGCAATCGAATGCAAGGGGCCTCCACATATCATTGAGAAATGTATGCGATTACTCAAGTTGTGGGTAAATGGAGGCAATATTTGTTGGGCAGACACATTAAAATTGTAACAGATCAAAAGGCTCTGAGGGAATTGACAAGTCAGACCATTCAAACTCTGGAGCAACAACATTGGTTATCGAAGCTAATTGGGTATGGTTTTGAGATCCAATATCAACCCAGTAAAATGAACAGCGTAGCTGATGCTTTATTGCGTGAACTAGGTGCGGAGTGGATGGCTTTATCCAGGCCAGTGTTGGGGTTAATAGATGAGATAAGGAAAGTCAGTGAGCATAGTGAAGAAATTGGATACATTCGAGAACAAGTTGATAAAGGGAGTGTGACATACAAAGGGTACAAGTATAGTGATGGGGTTCTGCAGTATAATGGAAGGATGGTGATCCCTAATGACAAGTCCTTGAAGTCACTACTTTTACGAGAATTTCACTACTCGGTTATTGGAGGACATGTAGGGATTTTGCGTACCTTTCATCGTTTGTCTACAAATTTCTATTGGTCTAGTATGCGAAATGATGTGAAGAAATTTGTAGGAGAATGTCAAGTGTGTCAAAGGATGAAAAGCGATAACTTGTCGCATGCAGGACTACTGCAACCTTTGCCGATTCCAGGAAGGTGTTCGAAGACATATCTATGGATTTTGTGACAGGGATGCCAAAATCAAATGGTAAGGAGGATGTTCTTGTGGTGGTAGATCGACTTACAAAATACGATCATTTCTTTTTTCTTCCTAGACACTACAACAATACTTCTATAGCTGAAATTATGGTGCATGGGATAGTTAAATTACAAGGTGTTCCATGGTCTATTGTGAGTGATCGTGATAGTATCTTTTTGAGCGAATTATGGACTGAATTAACAAGATTGCAGGTCACAAAACTATGCATGAGTTCTGCCTACCACCCCCAAAGCGATGGGCAAACTAAAGCACTCAATCGATGTTTGGAAATGTATTTAAGATGCTTGGCTGGAGATGAACCCAACACTTGGAAAAGATACTTGTCGTGGGCTGAATACTGGTATAATACCTCATATCAGGTGTCGGTAGGAATGACACCTTTCAAGCCTTTATACGGGAGAGATCCACCTACTTTGATTAACTACTTGGGAGGGGTGTCCTGCAACTCTCAAGTGGACAAGGATTTACGTGAACGAGACAAGTTGCTGAAGGAATTGAAAGGGAATTTGCTTCGAGCCCAAGTGAGGATGAAGAACCAAGCCGAAAAGAAATGACGTGAGGTAGAATTCCAAGAAGGTAGCTGGGTATTTGTTCGTCTTCAACCATACAAGCAGCTATCATTGAGATTGTGGTGACAACAAAAACTTAGTCCGAGATTCTTTGGTCCTTAGCAGGTTATTAAAAGAGTCGAAAATGTGGCATATAAGTTGGATTTATCAGTGTCAACTTGAATACATCTTGTGTTCCATGTGTCACAGCTAAAACCCTGCAAGGGCCAACCTTTTCAACAGGTAACGCCGCTACTATTGTTGATTGAGAAGGACTCGAATGAGGGAAGAGTGTTTGATGGTATCCTTGAGGACAAGGTTTTGATTGAAGAGGGGGATGATATTATGAATTTGGTGAATAGTGTACCACCAGTCGTGTTGGCTGATTCAGTACTAGGATCCAACGTACAACGGAATAATCAAGAAATTCGTCATAGTTTACGTGACAGAAAGGCGCCAGCAATTTAATTGATTTTGTTTGTTTCTAGGCTGCAAAAATACATAAATAAAGAATATAAATGTAATGAAGTTATGCTGAATATTATCAAACTACTCTTTTTATCTTCTATTTCTTATGTATTCTCTGTCTCTTCTTCTTTTTTTCATTCATTCCCATTGCAGAATATCCAAGTGTGCAGGAACTTTCCTGACATTTTTTCATATAAATTTTATCTTGAAAATATAAAAGATTTTTAACTAAAAATTCAAAGCTGAAAATCTAAGTCAGTCTGATTGTCACGTCTAAGATTTTTTTTTATCAAAATTGTCACCTCTAAGATTAATGATGATTTTTTAGTCATAATTCATTTCATTTAAGAAACGAAATATAATTATAACTAAATTTGATTTGGGCCGCAATCCATTTTCTCTATATACAGCATCACAACTAAAGTCGTAAACAAAACAAACTTTCAACGAACTGTTCCTAAATTGTTCGAAGAAAGTTCGTTTATGTTCATTTATTTATTAAACGAATGAATATGAATAATATTTTTTATTCGTTCAATTAGATGAACGAACACAATAAAATGCTCGTTCGTTCATTTACGTTCGTGAACGTTAGATAATTTGTTCGTTTAAATATATTCATATATGTCCACTTATATTTATTATTTTTCATAACAAAAATATTATATTTTAAAAAATAAAAACATATATTAAAATATATAGAATAAAAAAATTAAACAATACTCAGTTTACGAGACTTCAGACTTTTTAAAAAATAACTCTAAACTTTGCATCTCTCCATTTAATTTCACTATTTCTCATTCTGTACGACAGGCTCACACAGTTGCCTTACAACTCCTAGATCTCGGTCTCATGCCTCTAAGCCTCTCTCCTCATCGCGGCCACTGCGCGCCGCTGTTGTTACATCACCGCCATCACAACCTCTCTCTCGATCGCTCGTCATCTGCTCAATCTACTCTTTTTAGGTAATCGACCTACTCTTTTGCAAGGGTTTTCTGTTTTGGATTATAAGGGTTTTCACTTTTCTGTTTTGGCTAATAATGGATCTGTTGTATATATCATTTTCTTATAATACAAATTTATGTAGTTTCATCTAATTCGTTGACTCAACCATAAGTTGTAGATTGACCATCTCATTAGACAACAAAGTCCTATTAACTAAAAGAGAATTTCATTTTGTGTTTTGTAGTTTTCTTTTTAATGCTAAGATTTACTCATTGATGAACCATACATGTCTGATGTTTTTTGTAGTGGTCTATTACCCTTTCATAACAATTAATATTTAGACAATTATTCACAACTTTGAATCAATCGAATTTGAATTAAGTGTAGACACTCCAGCCATAGAAAATACACAAAATCCTGAAATTTTGTTATTACAGCTAATGACATAAAAGTTGATGGAATTGTTGGTACTGGTGCAGGACAAGTTGATGCAGCCAACAATAAAGAACCAACTCCATTCATCAAAAGGAAGAGAAAAAAGACTTCAAGAGTTTGAGAAAATTTTTAACATTTTCGTTTTGGTGAAGTTGCATGATGAAACTGAAGTGTGTGAGTGCATCCATTGTAAAGAAAAGATTAAGAAACTCAAAGACGGATCCAACGCATCGTTGCATAGGCCTATTGGTGCGTGCCCAAAGATAAAAGGAGGTTAACAAAAGTTAGTTAAATTTAAAAGTGTTACCTATCAAATCAGATTCTTCATCTATGCTTTAAAATTAAAAGTTTAACAATGGGTGGATGAGTTATTTCTTAATTATCATGTTTCATGAGTTACCTTTTTATTTTATAGAGTATGAACTGTTTAATGTGGTAATGAAAGAAGCGAGTCTAAAATTTAACTACGAATTTAGAATTTAACAAGATCTCGCATGTATTAATTCGGCAAGATTTTGTTTCTAGTTATGAGATTGAAAAGAAAATAATTAAAAAATTGTTAAATACTATCAAGCGTCTGAACATCACTATAGATATATGGATATCATGTCAAAACATCCATTACATGGTAGTTACATGTCATTTTGTAGATTCTAATTTCAAGCTTTACAAATGTATAATAAGTTTTGTTTATGTGCCTCTACTATATTTTGGAGTCTGTATCTATGATTTTTTTTTTAAGTGTCAAGAATGAATGATTGGGGTACATGTAATTTGTTGATTTTAATTGGTATCGTTTTAGACCACAAGTATAAAAGTAAATTGCTTGCATTTTCTTTAATACCATGATTTGAGTTTAATTAGTGCCATTTTCTCCACCAGGTACAAAATAAAATTGTTTAAGTTTTCTTCTAAAGCCGTTTTCTTCAGCATGTATAAAATGAATTTGCTTGAATTTTATTTCAATGCCATTTATTCATCTGACGAGGCTTTGAGAAAAATGCAAATAGTTCGAGATATTTTATATAAGTTGTACTAAGAATATGTTGAAGCTCATAAAACAATAAATGTTGTTTCATCTACTTGAAGATGGGAGTCAAGGTGTTTGTGCTGGTGGTACTTTTAAGAGTGGTTTTAGTTCTTTAACCAGTTGATTTTGCAAAGGTGTCAAAATTGGCACAACTAAGTATGATTGTAATTCCCTATACTCGGCCTAAAAGAAAATATATACCGAATTTAAGAAGTCACGATTGAAAATTTAACCTTCAAGAGATTCAATTTTAGAAATTATACTTTAATTTAAATATATATATATATATATATATATATATATATATATATGCAACATTAATTAATTAAATATATAATAATAAGTAAAACGTAAATGTCATAAAAAATATTCGATTGTTTACATAAAATCTCTAAAATAAAATTATAGTAAAAGAAGGCTTAAATGATTCAAAAAACATAAATAGTCTAAAATTATATCTATGTCTCAAAATAATAAATAGAAATCTGATTAAACTAAAATAGCTTCATACTGAATAAATCACAAGCGTAATGCAATGCACCCAACTACAGCCGCCGAATAAGAGTAAGGTTCCCAAGAAACCCTCACTACAACGTCACCAATCGATGTGTGGTAAAAACCATTGCTTCCCCCGTACAAATCCTAACCCATGCTCAAACATACATGATTATTAAAAACCAAATTTCATAAACCTAGTTCTATAAATCCAGTATTCCATAAACATACTTCATAAACCATAGTCCATAAATTCATAAATCATAGATCCGTAAATCGTATACACGATTTGAAAATCGTATACACGTGATGTCAATCATACAAGTCAAAATACATATAAATAATCACAAAAGGGGTAAAACTTCAACACATAGAAAAATAATATATAATTTATTTATAGCATTGGAAGAAAACACACCTCACAACAATATTAAAGCTCTAACGACGAACAAAGGGTGGTTGCAGCTTCGATGTAAGGTGATGGCAACATCAATCTAAAAAAATTCATAAAACATGGGAATAATTAAGAGCGGCTGCACTTTAAAACTTAAGGCTTAAGTTTATTTATGTACGTAATAACTATGACTATATATAGAGAGTTGAGCTGCGGTAATGTAAATAAATTAGGTTTTGAATATAATAATAATAATAATAATAATAATAATAATAATAATAATAATAATAATAATAATAATAATAATAGAGTGGATAATGGCAACCGAAGAGGTTCCTGAAGTGACGAAGCCAGCGGCCAATTGGGGAGCGACATTGAGTGGAGGTTCCGACGATAAACTGTCGGAGAGGAATAGAGGAAGCGCTAGAAATGATTTACCAGGAGGTAAGGATTTCAGGGGAGTGGCTTGGACTGTTTCCGTTGATAACTTAAGTAAGAGAGTCTCAAGAATTGCATTACGAGAACTATGCAACCACCATGGTCGAGTCCTGCGAGTGTTCATACCAGGGATCAATCAAAAAGCCAAATACAAGGAGGTTACTTTTGCCTTTGTCACTTTGACCTGCCGTGAAGATATGGATAACGTTATCAGAAACCTGGATGGTTCTCGCATGGATGGGTTAGTAGTCAAGGTCTCACGGGCAAAATATCCTATACCAGCGACGAATGCCGTCGCTAAAAGAGGTTTGCTGAATATAGATGTACCAAAGAGGAAGTATGAGGGAAAAGCTGGTTTCAATAGATTTGTGACTAACTCAATGCTTTTTTGCAAAAGGAACCAAAACTTACCGTGACGCCTTATTAAGCAACCCTAGTATGGGAACGGGAAAGAAGATCTCAGAGGAGGACATAGCCAATGATGGTTTAGTGGGGAAATCTTCATTGGATTTCAAAGTTCCAACAAAGGAGACTGAATGGCTAAAATGTTGCTTGACTTGGGTTCTAAAGACGGGTTTTGATCAGGCTCTTGTTCAACAAGCTCTACGACATGATGAAATAGACGTTAAGGTTTCAAGATGGGGTGATGAAAGCGACTCGGTTATCTTAATTTTCAATGAAGGAGACTTGGAGAGTTAAACAAGAAGCATTATGTTATTGGTTTGAATTCATCAGTCCCTTACTGCTGAATAACGTCCCTCACTACTTCTGCTCTGTGTTGTTGAATGGGTCCCTTTGTATTGTTGGCATGAAAGCTTCTTCAAAGCCCTTGGCAATAGGTGGGGAGTTTACGTCGAATGGGATAAAGAGACGACTGCCAAATCCAGATTAGATGTTGCTAAAATGATGATCAGAATAGCCGGTCCATTAAGTATTCCGGAATCGATTATGGTATCTTCCATGGGCGTGTCGTACCAAATCAAAATCAAAGTTGGTGGTTGTGTTGAGGATGCAGGTAAGACTGGGGGTGCTTTGTCGAGGGAGAGATTTGATGATTTTTGGTCGGAACCAGATGACGTGAATCCAACCGGTAAATTTGGTGATGGTATGGAGAAGTCTCATGGAAAGTTTCTGGCGGAAGGAAGTGGAGGGGTTTTCCATAACGTTCCGCATCGGGAACATGAATCCAATGAGTCATTAAAAATTGGAAATATTAATAACAACATTTCCCCAAAGAATGTGGGATCAAGTTACGTGGCTATTATTGAAGACAAGCAACCTATGGCTGGAAATAATGATCCTCAATCAAATAATGAAAATACTGAGCCCCCAGATCAGATACAAACTGGGCCTGATGGATCCAAAGCAATGCAGGTGCGAGATTTAATTGGGCTTCAGCAGCGGCAAACTAATGATCAAAATATTAGAATAATTTCAGACTCATCCGAAGTAGTTTCCAAGGTTTCGATCGTGTCTTCCAAGGAATTTCTTCCTCAAACTCGGTGATGCTTCAGCAGAATAAGGTCATCAGCCTCTTTAGGGCCAACACTAGAAGATGCATGCGTCGTCTTATTAGAGAATCCTTAGAAGGTACGCCTGTGAATCAACCTATTGTTGCTGAAAATGAAGATGTAGAGTCCATAATTGGGTTAGAAGCTTAGTCAATTTGGGGGATTTGCAATTTACTAGAGATCTCCTTTAAAGAAGTAATTAGGAAAGTCAAGGACCTGGAGAGGGAAGTGAGGAAGAGTCTTTAAGGTTTGGGTTTTATTCTTTTTGAAATATGGATTTGTCAGTTATTACATGGAATATAAGGAGATTACGCAGAAAGGAAAAATCAAGAGCGGTTAGAAGGGTTATTTCGAAACTAGCTCCGAAAATAGTCTTCATACAGGAAACTAAAATGGAAGACTTTAACCAAAGTTGCTTGAGGAAAGTTTGGAATTGTAAGTGTGTTGAATTTTCTTTCTCTAAGGCAAACGACTCTACAGGTGGTCTTTTATGTCTCTGGAACACTGAATTCTTTGAGGTCTCGAAAAAATTCATTGCTCTCATAGGACAAGTAAAATTCAGGAACTTCAAATGCGGTTTGATTAACGTCTATGGTCCTTCAATCGACTCAGAAAAAGCCGTATTCCTTGATGAGCTTCTTAATTTTCTAAAGAAGTGGCAGATTTCTTGGTGCTTGTGTGGTGATTTTAACCTCTTCTTAGATCCTGAGGAAAAAATTGGTATGATTTTAAACCACTCTCTTATCGAATTATTTAGATCTTTTGTCTTCGAAGCTGGCCTCATGGATCTCCCTTTGTTGGGAGACAAATATACTTGGAGTAATAACAGGGATCCGCCGACCTTTGTCAGATTGGATCGATTCCTCATTACTGCAGATTTCGGCCTCACCTTTCCTAATCTTTCTCAGAAAGTTCTCAATAAATCAATTCCAGATCATAAAGCAGTATGGCTATCGGTAGAGAAATCAAACTGGGGGTCCAAAGCCATTTCGAGTTTTTAACTATTGGTCTGATGAAGAGGGTTTTGAAGAATCTGTCTTGAAGGCAATTGGTGAGTTAAAACCGAAGAAGTCTAGAGTGAAAATTGGTGGTATACTAAAGGGTACAAAATTGGCGATAAAGTCATGGACTTCCAGAAATGTCAAGAATATTAGCCATAGAATCACAGAGATGGAATCAAAATTATCACTGCTGGAAAAACAACTTCAATATGGAATCGCTCCTCCAAGTTGCACCGAAGTTCTCTGCAAATTTAGAGCTGAGTTATGGGACCTATATAGAAAATAAGAAAGTGACCTATATAGAAAATAAGAAAGTGAATGGCTTCAAAAGTCGAGATTAGAATTGTTCGTGGAAGGAGATCGTAACACTAGATTTTTTTCATTTAACAGCCAATGGTTGAAGAAGCTCAAATTACATTAAGGCATTGAGTAAAGATGGAATTGAGGTTACTGATCCTACTAGTGTTAAGGAATTCGTGAAAAATCACTTCATGGGTGCTTACAATCAGAATAATACTCTGGAGGTGGATAATATGAATCTGAATTTTTAGAAAATTACTGCAGTGCAAGCGCAAGATATTCAGAGAGTTTTTATGGAAAAAGAGGTATAGCTCGCTTCATCCTCTGCTGATGGTAATCGAGCTCCAGGACCGGATGGTTTGAACATGATTTTTTCAAGAAATTCTGAGGTTCTCTAAAGGGAGACATCATGGCTTTTTGGTGACGTTTATTGTGGTAGAAAATGGGAGATGGGCACTAATCATTCCTTCATCACTTTGATCCTAGAAGTGAAAAATTCTACCTCGTTGGAAGAATTTCGGCCTATTAGCCTTGAGGGGAATGTACAAAATACTTTCTAAAGTCCTAGCTCAAGGACTCAGAGTGGTTTTGGGACACATTATTGGTGACTCCCAATTTGCTTTCATCCCGGGGAGACAAATCCTGGATTGTGTGCTTGTGGCCAATGAAGCAATAGACTCTATAGCCAAATCCAGGGAGAGTGGAGTAGCCTTCAATATCAATTTTCAAAAGGCCTACGACACTATGTGTTTGGATTTTCTTATTAAAATTCTCAAGGCCTGCGGTTTTGGCGACAGATGGTATCAGTGGATTCATCACTATATCTCAACTGCTACAGTCTCCGTTCTTGTTAATGGGTCCCCCACGGAAGCTTTCTCCATATCGAGAGGATTACGGCAAGGCTATTCGTTGTCCCCTCTCCTCTTTAATTTGGTCAGGGAAGCGCTGAATTTAATGTTGAAGAAATCGGTCAGACTGAGTCTATTTGATGTCTTCAAAGTAGGGCGAATTGGGGAGAGGATTGAGATATAACACCTACAGTTTGCAGATGATCTATTAATATTCTGTAGAGGTGCGGAAAACTAGGTTCGTAATGTAAAGAGGGTCCTTCGGGTTTTTGAACTAGCATCAGGATTGAAGCTCAATCTATCGAAAAGCAAAATTTTTGGGATCAATGTCTCCAATGATATCGTAAAGTCTTGGGCAGACACAGTTGGTTGTTCTTGGGGCTCACTTCCGACAGACTATTTGGGGATTCCATTTGGAGTGAAAAGAAACTCTATTTCTTTATGGGAATCGGTTCTTAAAAAATTTCATAAGAAGTTAGAAGGCTGGAAGCCAAATTTCCTATCGATAGGAGGAAGGCTTACGCTTATAAAATCTATCCTCTCAAGCTTGCCGATTTACTTTCTCTCCTTATTCAAATTACCAGCAGCAGTCGCAAAAAAGATAAATAGTCTGATGTCCTCCTTTTTGTGGGGAGGTGATGGAACATCCTCTAAAATTTATTGGGTTAATTGGGACCAAGTTTGTATTCCGAAAGCTGATGGAGGATTGGGAGTTGTTAATATCGATACACTCAATCGGGCTTTGCTAAAGAAATGGTGTTGGCGTTTGGGGAATGAATCCCTCAGCCTTTGGCGTCGGGTGATATCTTCTAAAACCCAGGGAGTACTTTCTAGCTTATTACCATCTTCGCATAATCCTATTCATTCCTTGTGGTTGTTGAATGGGATCGCTAAAATTTTTTTCAAAGAAGATTTGATGAGACTAACTTTTCGCAATAACCTCTCTCTACAGGTAGGGGACGAGAGATCCATTCTTTTTTGGGACGACAGATGGCTAGGGACTACTCCATTAAAAGATAGATTTTCGAGGATTTATGCTCTTTCTACAAACAAATATGGTCACATAATTGATTTCAGCAATAAAGTTGATTCAAGGTGGTCTTGGGATATTCCCTTAAGACGCGCTGTTTTCGATTGGGAACTTAGTCAATGGGAGGAGTTGAAGGAGGCTCTAGACCAATTCAGATCGAGCAATCTGAGCCTTGACTGGGTAAGATGGTTAGGTTCATGTGATGGTGCTTTCAATGTAAAGTCTTTCAGATCTGCTCTAGAAAAGAATATACCAAAGAACCCTTTGTGGAAGAAATTCGTGTGGCTTGGTTCCCCCCTCGAAAGTGGAAATATTTATTTGGAGAGTGGTTCGAGGTCGTGTACCAGTTAAGATGGAGCTTATTAAAAGAGGGGTGACATCTCTAGAAAATAATCTGTGCCCACTATGCAATTGTTTTCTAGAAACGGTGGCACATTTATTTTTTGAGTGTGTTGGATTATGGAAGCTTTGGATGAAGTTATGTGCCCTGGTGGGATTTTTAGCTACTTTCCCTCATGAATCGAAAGACTTTATTGAAGCATGGTGCGGGCTGTCGTCTTTTGGGGGTAAACCATGGCTTTCACTCATCCCTTTCGTACTAATCTGGACTGTTTGGTTAACTAGGAATGATTTGTTATTCAATCGAAAGGTCATGGATTGGTCTATGCAAGACTTTTTATCGAGGGCAAGGCTTGTCATTTGGGCAAAGGCTAAGTTCCCTAGTAGTGCTATTTTAGTAGATTCCATTTTAGCGGACCATTTACTGCTAAATTCCGCTATTAAACAGTGTAGGAAAGCCAACAAAGAGAAGGGGTGGTGTCCTCCTCCGGTTGGTTTTGTGAAACTCAATGTCGACGGGGCGGTGTCAAACAACTCGAAATGAGGGATTGTTAGAGTAGTCACAATTATGAGATTATTCTGAAATATAATAGTGTAACTGAATTGGTTATTCTGTTGAGCAATCTGTTAACAACCCATTGGGTTGAGTGTTGTAAGTGGGTCATTATAAAAGCCCACTCTTGGTCTTTGAAATGTTAACCCGTTTTCATGAAATAATAAAGAAAAGTTTAATAAAAGTTTTTATCCTTTTGTATTCACTTCCCCCCTTTCTCCTTTCAATTTCATTTATCTAACATATCAGATTCATCAGAGTCTATCACAATGCCTTCATTCTCATAGGGATTAGTGGCCTTTTGAGAGATGCAGCGGGAAAGACATTACTCTCTTTTTCATAATCTGCAGGAAGTTGTCCCTCAGCCTTGGTCGAATTGTTGGCAGTTAAGGTTGGGATTCATCAATAATCACAGACTAGTGGTTGAATCGGACTGCAAAATAATAATAGATTGGCTCTCTGATGTATCGGAAGCTCCCCCCATGTTCCTTGATATGGTCAAAGAAATTATTGAAACCATTGACAGGTTTGGCATGATATTGCGTTTAATTCCAAGGTCCTACAACTATGAGGCAGATTTGCTTGCAAAAAGGGAATCAAGTGATCTGGCTTGGGTGTTAAGGGGATATTTCGAGAGATATTAGTTTTGCTTTCTTTTGAATTATTTGTTGTGAATATTGACTAAGGCGTGTAAGAACTTTGTGTTCAGATATTTTGCTGATGAATAAAATGCTTATTTGGGGTACTCCTTTCCCCCTTCATTAGGAAGTGGGTTTTTAACGAGGCTCACACACTTTTCAAATAATAATAATAATAATAATAATTTAAGTAAACAAAAGGGTCAATTCAACCGTGAGAAAAAGGAGAATTAGTATTCGATTTGAAATTAAAAGGATTAAATATATATATATTAAACAATTAAAAAAAGAGACTGAAGGAAGAAACCAAAATAAATTGAAGGGTAAACTATACAGATGACCACTGAACTATGAGATTAGTGTCAATATATATATATATATATATATATATATATATATATATATATATATATATACTCATCTCCCTATCCTGGTGTCCATCCAACACAAGACTCTATGGCCCCTCACTTGCCACACGATCAGACGTATTCCCGACATTCGAGACATCGTCTCCATCCTTCGTCGTCACCCGTTGACCTACAACCCTCTGCAGAAATGAACCAGTATGATCAGAATCAACACTAAAAATGCGCATATCCTCCCGACAACTGTCTTCCCAAAGCTGATTGCAATGCCAATCCTGAGGCACAGTGGAATCCATCCGATCCACCGTATTTCCTAGAGCCTCGACATCATCACCTTGTTTCTCATCTCCCATCCTCGACTTTTGCACAAACTCCGACGAATTCAACTCTGGTGACTCACTGTATCCATCCTCGAAAACTATAGTTGTACATTCACAATCTACCAATGGACCATACATGTTTAACTTTTTGATATACAAACTATACGACAATCCTTTGACCTCCATCTTAATGATAGAATCTATAAAATCCATGACATTCGTTTCAACTAAAATACAACCACACTCGAACGACGTTGACGAGTCCGTAACATCAGCAAGTCGCGCTAGAGTGCCCCAAATTTTCGCAATGTTCTCAAAAGATTCTTGCGACCGCGCATGTATAGGCAAACCCCTTACCGAAAGCTAGACCCTTCTTGAACTAATGACCAGTTACGGCGACCACCTCTCTAACTTGGAAAAACATTCTCGAACTACCTCCATATCCATCACCTTTTCACAAATGGATGTGTCCGTAAACACCAAAAGAATCATGGGCCTGTCAATGTTCAAAATTGAAAACCCTTGTAAACTTGAAAGGTTCATCTGCGTCGCCAATTCCTTAATACTCCAAGGCTTCTTGCTCCATCCTACCATACAGTTGTGAAGGATATTCAGCTTATTCTCATCCACACGCCCCTGTACAACATAGTCAAACGAATCACCATGTAGCTTTAGATCTTTACCATGAGAACCCGGACGCCCCTTAACACCACTCTGAAATTCTTGTTGCGACTGCCCTTTCCCTGCACTTCTTTGTTTGCATCTCTAGAAAGAAGCACGATCCCCATATTTTTCCATGGTTACTGATATGCGCGATCCATATATCCATTTGTTATGCAGACATTCAATAACCCGATCAGCATCAGAATGACCCCCCATTCGTACAAACCCAAAACGCGAACCATCCCATGCCCTTTTCTATGGAATAAAAGCATCAACCACCACTCCATGTCTATCGAATACCTGCCACAAACCCTTCCAATGTAAGGTTTCCGATATCTTACCCACAAAACTGTCCAGACCTACCAGCAGCCATTCCCCGCTAGATCGCTCACCATTCTAGTTCAAGCTTTCTATATGTTCTTATATCAGAAAAAATTCAGAGGAAATCCCATTGAGCCCAGTGTTGTTTACATCAGAACTACTTCGTTGTTTACTTCATATTAAGCTCAACAAGATAAAAGCAATTATCTCAGCATAATAACCACAAGAGCAAGTACATTGGCCACTATTAGTTTACTCGGATATGCGAATTACTCTCAACAACAGCATTACCTCGGTGGGATTACACTCATCACCGGACCTTGCATGGATGAGATTCCACTCATCATCACATGCCCTACGGATGGGATTCCACTCATCATCACGTATAAATATAAACAATTTCCGGTGGAATATTACATCACCGTACTCCTCCTTGATGACTTAACGCCACCAAGGCCACGTGCGAATTTGACTCAACTGTGTGCACACTAATCCTAATGATCGATCATTTATACCCGGTAAGTTAACTAGTGCCAATTACTTTTAAACCACATCATAGCAACCATCATTTATAGCACACATCCATCATCACACACATCAATGTATATTCATACATAGCTAAATCATGCTTCACAAGAATAGAATAGGCATAAACATTTAAAGCTATCAACACACAAGAAGTTAAACTACCAATTTAACTTCTATCTAGGAATGGCCTACCAAGCACATCCCTAAACCTCATCTACACACACTTGAACCATTTTAATCAAATATGAAAGTTTCACTCACCACCCTTCCTTAGCAAATCAAGCAAAGCCAACTCAAGCCTCCACAATTTCCGGATTCGATCCCAATCATTCTCCGATGTTTCCTCTTGCTTCTAACCAAACAAAAGACAAGTATTACTCAACCGACATAATGCTAAACTCAGCCACAAACCCAACTCACAATCACAAGCCAAAACTTCACAATTTTAAACCCAAACTAACCACAAAACTCACATTTTCGTGCTCCCCAAATACCCAGCTGAAATCCACCATTTCCAACACCCAAATGACATCTAAAGGCTTCCAAAACACCTTCCTAACAACCCTATACCATCAGCCATTCAACCCAACACAAAAACACACCAAAAATTCAAGTTTTGACACTTTGAAAAATGCCCCAAAGACCCACTTCGGGATTTTTCCCAAAATCCTTCCATTTTAAGATATTAGGTGTATTTAAGTGAGATTAACTCAAAACCTAACTCAACAAACTAAAAACAAGTGGAAACCCCATTAAAAATCCATACTTTCATCAAACTTGAAAAACTTGTAAAACACAAATGGTGATGGTTTTGAAATCTAAAACCATGGAAATGATTGGGATGATGAGGAGAGTTTAAAAATGAAATTACCTTTGAAAAAGCTCTTGAATTGATGGAGAAAATGGATGGAATAGTAGATTGGGGTTTTGGGGTTTTCCAACGTGTAAGGGAGAATAAGGAAGAAGACTCATTTTTTTCTTTTAGTTTCAAAAAGCTTGTCTTCCCTTTTTCAACTTATTTACAAAAATGTCATTCCTTTAATTTTAATGTCATTTAAATTAAAACTAAGGTCTAATTAAATTAAATCGATTTTGACGACTCGAACCAAACACACACGCCAAACTCCCAACCCCAAAACACAGGTGTTACATTGGAGCATCGATGTGTCTAGATTACCTTCAAACACTGAAATGACTGAAAATACCCCTAAGACTCGGATTATGAAATACCGATAAAGCTAAACAAGTGTATGGCTCTAAAAGCGGTAATACACAACTCGTGCATGCTGGCCATTTCTTTATATGCATATGTGAATTTGGATGAATACCATATGAAGGCATATTTGATCTATTTAGGAGAAATACATGGTTAACGATAAGAGTAATCTGTTTAAGGGTACGCTCAGTTTTATGGATTGAGATTGGGTGAATTTCTCATGTTCGAATACTTGGTATATATCGCTCGAATATACATTCGATTGCTCATTGTAATTTCAACAGATGGTTGGTGATTGTGAGCTTTTCGGTTATAAATTTTAGTCGGTTCTGAGAAATGAATGTGAAGAACTAATGTTTTGATATAATAATTGAAAAATAGTTTTGCACTAAATTGAAAAGATTTCAAAAGTGCTTTTAAGTCCAAACAACTTAAAAATATGTTTGAGGAATGTTTTAAGAGGTTTTGAAGTGTTTTCTAAAGCCAAACTTTACAAAACCACCCATGTGTTTCGAAACACCCTTAGACGTTTCGAAACAACCATTCACAGTTTTAAAACGTTTCGATACAGCTCTGTCTATTTCGAAACGGGTTTTTAATTTGGGTGAGGATTTTTACATAGCGTTTCGATACGGGATTCACCGTTTTGATACACCTATGTGGCAAAGACCTCAACGGTCAAAATCCCCAACGGCTATTTCCCAACGGTAATTTAATTTGCAGCCTAAGTGTCAATCGTACCGAAACGAGTTGTAACTGTTTCGATACGTCTAGAAAGGTTTCAAAACGGCCATAGGCGTTTTGTTACGGCCTGCTGTATTAGACTTCAACGTCTAGTTCTGAAGAAGGTCGTTCCGATACGGGATCGACTGTTGCAAAACGGACAACACCTGAACTGCAATTAATGTGGGAAATAAAGTCTCCAACGGCTCCAAAACATCCCCAACGGTCCTCATCGACTACAAACTCATTTGGGAGTATAAAAGGGACCTCCAAGCATGAAGAAAAGGCTAATGCTTCAATTGTTACAACACTATGATGACAAATTATGTCTAGAGCTTTAATTGTAAATTCCTTGCTTAGACAACACTAGTGAGCTTAACATTGTTATATTTGCTCAAGTGTTTAGGTTTTGGCTGAGAGATTTATAGTGCAAACAAATACATATTAGAGGGATTTCAAGTTTTCTTAAGAATTTCTCTTGTAAAAGAGTGTTTGATTAAGCTAAGGGTAGTTAGCTTAATCGTTGTAACAGTTTCCTCCTAAGCCGAGAAAAGAGGACGAAATTCTAGAGTGAATTTGTTGAAATCCTTAGTGGGGAGCTAAGGTAGTGGATGTAGACCTTGGTTAGAAGGTTGAACCACTATAATTTCTTAAATCTTATTGTCCATTTTTCACCTCCCACTAAAACATCCAATTATCCAACTTCTCCACACTTGGTGAGCAAGAACGGTTGAAGGAATCGAGCACCATGAAACCCAACAGAATTTGTAAGGTTTACCTACCGGTTAAATAATAACATTGTGTTAATGAGTTTTGGTCATTTCGAAGGGACTCGGAACTGGATGAACAACTAGAATTTTTGAATCATGCACATCATTGTCCTTCCCTTGTTGGATTAAATTACCAAATTACCCTTGAAGGGCCGAAAGACCACTTCACCCCTTGTAAGCTTTAATGTTTGAATCCCTTACGATATATCTGAAATCTAAATGATCTTGACACATCAACTTTTGACGTTTTGGTTCGATCCGTTATCAACAAACTTTCCTTTTTGTAGGGACCCCGTTCTGCAATCAGTCCCAAATCGTCGAATGATCTCTTTCTGATAATTACCAAGTGTCTCTAAAAATTGAATCGAACCTTAGAGTGTTTATTGCACAAGTATATCCTCTCTGATATGAAACTAATCTTCTCTCTAATGCGAATCATGAATTCTGTCTGGCTAAATTATATACGTCTGTATCTGATCTATAATGCATGCTCTCTGATTTCTGATACTCTAAAAATTACGTACGATTACTACTCAGTCTGTATTCATTAAATTATTTTATTTAGGGTACTTTTAGGGTATGTTATGAAGTCTCTGCAGGTCCAGTGCTGGTAATTCCTTATGGACTTGAGGTCTCCCCTTGGGTAGGTTTTGATGCTACGACACGGGTAATTCCTTATGAACCTAAGGCAGCCCCTTAGGTTGGCTCCTATGCTCATTAGGCTTAGGGTAAGTCCTTATGTATGCAGTTCTGTGGAAATGCATATCGGTGTATGGTTGGAGGGTAGTTATGTTGATACTTAGCTTTCCCTATTCCCTCTCTAGCCTCAGTCAAACTCTATTGTGGTCTGAAATATTTTGTTTGTCATTCTTGATCTGTAACTGATGGAACACCCTAAACTTGTTGTCTGGCTTTTCGTAATCTATGTCCCTTCTGATTACCTGAGTTAGACATCGTGTCTGGTGATCGGGTAATTAATAAAAAATAAATATGTTACTTTCAAGTGTAATAACTAAACGAATTGTATTCTATATCTGAAACTTGATAATGCTTGCTCCTCCCTCTTGTTTTGATACATATGATACTTACATGTGGCATGAAGCTTCTTTTGGTAGTTTCGTATTACTGAGCTTTCCCAAGCTCATGTTGTTCTTACCACCGCAGGTTTTGAGATCTATCATGGTAATGATGGACATCAGTGTTTGGAGTTCTCTCAGCGTCACTTTTGGAGTACGACACTGGTTCAGTTAGTGGGCATGCATTTCATGTATTATTTTATGACAGTGTCTGCAAAATGTTTTCTGAAATTATTGTTATATGTTTAAATGATTTTTTTGGAAGTGTATTTTAAAATTATAGTCAATGTTGTGGTTTAATTAAATGTTTAAAGGAAAAATGTTTTTATGTGGATTTTTTTACTGTGGGTCGCTCTTGTGATCCTAATGTGACTCCCTAGGATCCGTGGTAACGCATAGGCGGGTCTAGGGGGTTACAAATTCTTTTGGTTAAAGTCTATCCTTTTAAAGGAGAAGAGAAATATAGAAGAATATGGACTAAATTGATAGAATATTAAAATTTGTGGGTTAATTTTTAGAATTAGGGTCAAATTAAAATAAGTATAGAACTTGAAAGCTAATTATGCAATTATATCAATTTATATTAACTGTGATTTCATCAGCCGTTAAATTTTTAAAGGCGTTGGACTAATTTGGTATTATTTAAGTAAGAGGACGAGATTGTAACTTTTGATAGTTGGGGGACACAAAAGATAATTGGAGCATCGTCAGACGATCATTTATGTAGTTTACCCTAAATATATTATATCAACCCGAATGAATGTAGAACGGACAACATACACCGTTACACATCATTAACGCTACACATCGCTACACACCGCTACACACCATTACTAATATTTTTAATGAATTTAAAATAAATATTAATAATTTTAGGTACTCGACATGCAATTAATTATATTTAAAAAATAATTTAGGTTGAATGACCCTTACATATTTTTATTTTCTATTTTTTTAATCTAAAATATTAATATTAAATTCTACCTCCTCTGTAAACCCTACACCTATCCCTAAACCTTACCATTAACATACAGGTGGATTGGAGAGCGATCGAATACGTCCATGATCCCATCATTTATTCGTTTCAGAAATGTTCTGTTGCTCCACAAATAAATTTACTGTAATAGTCAGATCTTTATTTTTATTTTCGGAATTTTACTTATTTTTTTAAAAATATTAATAATAAATTAGCAAGAAAAAGAAGAGCCTTGCGAGGCGCATTTTTTCTTGATACATAGTGGCAGATCTACCGGTATAGTTTGGTGAGTGTGTCTATCCTGAACTTTTTAAAGTTAACACGTTTGAATTTAATATTTTTAATTTTATAAATTAGTCTTTAAATTTTATAATTTATATACACCCTTGAAATTTTAAAATTTTTATGATTTGTACTCACCTTAAGAAAATTATGGATCCATCATTGTTGATACACTTCTGTTTTCTATAGGCGTTTATAAAATTTTGGTGTTCATAAACAGAAAAAAAAGGAAGAAAAAGAACTACATATTGATTTAGAGGAGATTTTACATTAATTCTTTCATATTTTCTGGATCAGAATGCGCCTAGCAGAAAGGAAGAACTGTGTTCAGCATAACAAGTTCTGTTAATTTTCTGCTCATTTTAAGAAAATTTTGATGTCGATGAACATAATGCAGTCAACTATTTTTCAAATATAATTAATTGCATGTCCAATCTATGTAAATTTTAAAATTTATTTAAAAATCATTAAAAAAATTAATGGTGTGTAAATCCCGTTCTATAATTTTCCACATCAACCTTATATTTATTACATTGCAAGAAAACTCAATTGAATACAATTAAACTTCCGACTAAAAGTGTTTATGGTTAACCAACATACTACAATGATTCATCTATAGATTTTGTTTTTAATGTAATTAGATGATAATGTCTAAAGGTAATGTGTTTATCTTATTGTGTTCATCTGATTATGGTTAACCAAAATACTATAACATGGACGGTTCAAAGATTTATGGGGCCATGTGCAATTTAATAAAATGGGGCCCTTGATTTATAATATATATTTTTTCAAATAAAGTTTTCTTAATAAAAAATGTTGGATAACTGTGTAAAGCAACATAAAAATGACTTACAAACATCTACAATGTAACATTTTCACTTAAAAAATGATGTTATTCTTGCATATTTTGAAGCAAAATCATCTCAATGCTTTCGATATCAACTTCTTCCAAAAGATCAGTCTTGATTGACATCAAAACAAGTCTATTTAGTCTTTCTTGTGACATAGTTTTCTGTAAATATGAGTTCACAAACTTCAATTAATTTTGAAAAGCTTCGTTCTAGAGAAACAATTAAAACGTTTTAATAACTTTAATAAATTCATTGTTTCTATTTTTCCTTTGGTAAAAGCTCCCTAAGTAATTTCAGCTCAACAAATAACTCATTTTTATCAACATCAGATAGCACATCTTTTCTAAGAGCATTTTTAAAATTATTACAATAAGATTTGAGATTAACGTCATCCAATAAATGTAATTTATCATAATAAAACAAGAAACCATCAAATAATGTCATTCTATTTTAAATTTTTCACTACCAATAAAAAATATGAAATTACAAACCGTTGAAAATATATTTTTAAGAAAAATTGCACGCACACACACAACCTTTTAAAAAATTAAGGAAACCATTTTATTAATCTTTCAATTGCCACCCTATATATTGACACACATCGATCTTACCCATTAATTTACCAAGATACCTAACTTTTATAAATCAAGATGTATTGGTAATTTTCTATTAAAAAATAACTATATGTATAATAATTTATTTCAAGCCCTTTTTTCAAAAATCTTGTGCGGTCGCATGTCTCGTACAGGCCCAGAATCACCCCTGCAATTAACCGTGAACAATCCTACTTCCAACTACTCCTATATCCACTAAGAGGAGAAAGATTTTGAAACCTGTAAATTTTATATTTAAATCTCATCGCCCAGTTTGATTCAGGTACATATAAATTTATTTATGTGTTAATTTATTATTTATTTTAATTAACTTTTATGTTTTGTATACTTAATTTGATCTTTAACTTTTTTAAACTAAATTATTTTGACTTTAACATAAGCGATTATGGATGAAATCAGGATGAAACTGCAAAGGGTCAAATATAAATAATAAAACAAGCATAAGACTATAAGTCGTCAATTTAAAATTTTAAAATTAAGATTTTATGATTTAATTTGTTTAATTTTAAAATTTATAGGGACCTGACAAGTACTTAAACTCAAAAAAATGGGTGAAGGTTGAATTTGTCTAGTTTCAAAACTAAGAGAGACCTAAAAAATATTTGACCCAAAAATTGGGGAGCCAATATTTAATTTGACAAGTTTAAAAAAAGAAGAGGAATTGAAAACAATTAAACCAAAAAATTAGAGGGGGTCAAGACTAGGGACAGAGTTAGAATTGAATATCAGGAGGGGCCAAATCATTAAACTTAAAAATATAAGTGTTTATTAAGTGTTTAAACTCAAAATTGAGTGACAATGCCTAATTTATTTAATATTTAATTTATATGGACCTAAAATATAATTAGATAAAAAATTGTAGGGGACAAATTAAAATTTTAGAGGATTTATTTAAATATATTCAAAAAAATTAATATTTAATATGAATTTCTAAAATATTGAGTGGCTAAATTAAAGTTTTCAAAAAAAAATATGGACTTAATAAGAATTTTTTTAATTATTTGACAGGGGCCAAGGCCCCATAGGCCTTCATTATGTTGCGTCCCTGGTCAAGGCCAAATTTATTTAGCTTTAAAACTATGTGGACTAAACAAGCAATTGGACCTAGAACATTAATGTAAGAGGGAGCTTCCACTTAGGGGTGTAAAAACAGGTAATCAGATGGGTTTCAGGTCGGGTCCTGTCAGGTCGGGTCAAATCAGATACAAGTCATTTCAGTTTGATTTGATGTTTCGACTCGATTCTGGTCGGGTGCGAGTTAATTTCAGGTCAGGTTCATTTCAGGTCGGGTTCATTTCGGGTCGGGTCAAAACAGTTCAGGTCCGAATAAGTTAATTGACGGGTTATTTTGGGCTCGGGTAGACTTCAGGCGGTTTAATTTCAGGTCGGGTTCATTTCAAGTCGGGTTTATTTCAGGTCGGGTAATTTCAAGTCGGGTTCATTTCAGGTCGAGTTAATTTAGTTTTCAAATTCGTATTAAGTTTGAGTTTGGTACAAATAGTCGAAAGACTTTGTGTAACACTCGATTAAGGAAATAAAAGAAAGAAAAAAAAAAGAAAAGGAAGGTGAGGGTGTGGAGGCTAGAACCCGAGACCTCAGCCCTCACCACCCAACACGCTAACCATTTGAGCCAAGGCTCATTTCTGTTATTGCCCCACTTTTTACCCTTTAAGGTTAACGTAAAATCGTTTATATCTTCATTTAATTAAAGAGGCGTCTGTTCACCTACCCATTTACTCTGTCAGTGGTCTATCTGAATCCCCAAAGAAACCCCGCCCCTCTCCCGGATCTCCGTCCATCTCCGGCACCATCGCTCCGTGCGAGACACCACCACTGCCGGCGAGTGCGCCATCTTTGTTTGAATCTCCAGCCGCCAAGCACGCGCGATTTCGCGCCGTCACCCACCGCGTATGAACGTCTGAAGTTCGACATGTGGCGTAACCTTTCTCCGTCACTTCCGGCCGTCCTCGACGCCCAGTCGTGTCGCGATCATCAGATTTGGAACCGCCTCGTCAGTCCGATCGAAACCCAAGGTTCGATCCTAGTTTTGCCCGTCGTTTCACCCTTCATCGGAGCACCACCCTTTTCCGGCGAGTTTCAAGCTTTTAAGGTAAAATCCGACGAAATTCAAGCTTTTTTTTTGCGTCGTTAATGCATGGGTTGAGATCGTGGCTCATTGATCTATATTTCCTGGCAGAATCACGGCTTTTGGGCATCTCCGGCGACCATTCCGGTGACCGGCCGGAAAAGTTGATCCAAGGGTAAGAACCGGTCTGAACCGTCTGATCCTTTTAGCTTGAACCGAATCAGTCCAACTCGAGCCCATCACCCGAGTCTGACCCGACCCGCCTCTGACCCGAGTCCAACCCGACCCGCCTCTGACCCGAGTCTAACCCGACCTGCCTCTGACACCCGAACCGACCTATGTCTGAGTCAACTCAGTGAGTCAACTCGCCCAAGTTGACTCAGTGAGTTAACTCAGCGAGTCAACTTAGTTGACCTTCTGTTGGCTGCTGACGTCAGCGTTGACCTGACCCCCGTTGACTTGCTGACGTCAGCGTTGACTTTGACCAAAAAGTCAAAATTTCCGAAAAGCCCTATTTTACGTTAGTCGACGTCCTGAGTCTGTTTTTGATACCCGTTTTGCGAAATTCCGACTCTAAGACCCCCAAATCTGACCTTAAACCTGTTGCGTGTAAAATAGTCTATCGCAATGGTAGTGCAAGTATACACGACGCAAGTAGTAAAGTGATACTAAGTATCGGATATCGTCTCCACAGGGATTGGGCTAATAACTTCACCTTAATTCATTGCACGAAAGTAAAGAAAATAATTGAGAAAGTTGTCACGAGAATAATGAAGTAAATGTAAATAAAAGAGTAAAGATATCAAGATAGAGAGAATGGGCTGGTATTGAATTGCTCAGTAGTGCAGGTATTGCTAAGTCTCGGAACTCCAGTTCTGTCGTCGTCCCTGTTGCGGCAGCACCTGTCGCGGCAGCAGTCCGTTGATTGTCGCGACAGCAAACACTCAACTCAGTACTTCAAGTTTGGCAAGAATCCCAGATGTTCCTTGGCCTATCCCTAGGTCCAAGTCTATCGATGATCACGTCTTTGATGATACCTCCCGGCATGAATCGAAGGATGAACACCGATGTGTATGAATTCTTCTTTAGCCACTTAACCTCGTCCTATCCCTAGGCCCGAGATAGTTCAACTATAAACTAGAGAACTTGCTCTTATTTCTTTCGTATACTTAACTCTCCCGATGCTAAGTAAATAGATAACCTCACAATGCTCTCCCGATGCTCTTGCAAGATATTAATAACCAAAATAAGAGAACTTGAAGTTTATTTTATTGAACTGAAAATTCCTAAAACAAAACAACCCTTGCAACTACTTTACAATTCAACCCGTGGCCCTAGGGGGAATTTAGAACATGATGAGGGAAGAAAAACGACTAGAGTTTGGGAAGGAAGCTAGGGTAATCGGTTATGCCTCCCTAGGTCAAAATATATGCCCTTATATAAGCTTTGGGCTCAAGTTATCTAAAGTGGCAAGAATACAACTTTAATTGAAAGTATGATTCTAATAAAGACTAAATCTTCAAGGAATCTACTTTCCAGCCGTCATCTTCCTTGCTTGGGATTTTCTCTCCTTGAACTTTGGGCTTGACATTCCTTTTGATCTGGGGCTTGGAAAAATATGAGGTTTTCACACGACAGATGGGCTGAATTTTCTCTATCTGTTGAGGTCCACTTTGCTTCTTCTCCTCAAAACTGCTGTCGTCCTCTGCTGTCACGGCGGCAACCATGGCAGCATCGTCCTCTTTGACTGCTTGTCCAGTTCAGCTCTTCTGCTTCACTGCCCAGCGCCTGCCCTTTCCGTCTGCTACGGCAACAACCTGCAAAAACAACCATTCTTAGTAGAAACTGTGCCTTTTAATATATTTGTGATGTTTTGCTGTAAACTAACCTAAATGCAATGAATAATGCTTGAATGCAGCAGAAATATGGGTTAAATAGGGTGTAAATAATAGAACTTTTACACACTCAACACACCCCCAAACTCAAGTTTTTGCTTGCCCTCAAGCAACTAAGACCTAAAATAAAAATTAAATATTTTTGTTATGGCTTTCAAACAATGAACTTTTCCTTACCCGTCGTTCGTTCCCTGTGACGGCAGCAAACTGTCAGATAATTTCGGATATGTCCGGAATCTCACTATAGTCCTTGTGCAGTGTGTGCATGCTTGTGAACAGTTATATGCCAAGACTCTCTTAGTTTCACTAGAATATTCAACTCTTTACTCGAATTTTTATGCCAAAGTTTATCTTTTGAAGGCACTTTTTCATGCTTCTTTGATTTTTTTGTTTTGACTCGATTTCTCTATTTTTAAGCTAAAGTTTTACTAGAGCCAGTTTTAGGAACCTCTAGTTAACTTCCTAGAGCCAGTTTCGGGCACCTCTAGGGCTGTTGAGTCTCTTTTGCTAAACTTCTTTCCTAGAGCCAGTGTTAGGCACCTCTAGGGGCTATTCAAGTGCTAAGCTTCCTATTCTAGTTTGGCTAAAAGAAGTCTAAGCAGTATAACAGTCACAATGGTGTTTAAGTTTTCAGAACTATAGAAAGGCTCTAAACTTCTCCTAAAACTAACCTAAAGCCACTGCCACGATAGAGCTGTCACGACAGGTAAGTTCAGTTCACAGTTTTCAGCCAAAATTTTCAATATTTTCATCATTTTTTAAGAGAAATAAACTAAGTAAAAGACACAAATTTAACTAAGATGTACTCCATTAATATGGAGGGTTGCCACCCCCAAACTCGAGGGTTGCATTGCCTTCAATGCAAATGACAAAATAAAAATGAAAACAGATAAAGGCAGTACATCACAAAATATATATAGCAGACAACAATAATAAGATAAGAAACTTAAATTTTAATCGCTGTCTTCGCTGCTGCTGCTAAGTCTGATCTGATGGCGAGCTCGAGCTCTCGGGGCGGGCTGGGGTGGTTGCTGTACAACCTGAACATCAGAGCTGCTGCTGCTGCTGTCACTGCTGCTGCTGGCCTTTGGCAATTTGTTCTTATATGCCATCCGATTCTGCCTCTTTACCGGTGAGAACTCCTTAGACAGATTCCTCTTAATAGAGGGTTCATCATCACTAGCTGCCCAAACCGAAGAGGAGGAGAACCCAGCAACAAAGGCAGCAAGGTCCTCCGATGCCATTGGACGTTTTGTTCCTCAGGCAGATGGTTCGACATGGGTGCTTCCTGCTGCTGTCGGGGCAGGCGATGGTATGGAGGTGGCAGATGGTGTTTGTGGGGTAGCAGCAGGTGTGGGAGTGTGGACAGGGGTAGTGATAGTAAAGTAATGGGCAGGAAAAGTAGGAAAAGTAGCATCAGGGAAATTTAAAGTGTTTGAATAAAAGTTACCGTAGAGGCGGAAAAGTCCCTGATGAAAGTCATTAGGCCCAACTATCTTTCCTCCAGCTTCTGAATGGCAGCGAGTATCTGGGTGGAGGAGTCTGTCGGAGCAGCTGCTGCGGCGACAGGTTCAGTATTTTGCTGCTCTTTCATTTCAGCTGTGGCGGCAGCGGGGTTGAATGACGACAGAGGCGTGGCCACGGTCAGCTCCATAAGGCTGAGGATATTCTTTTCCGTCCAACCTCGTCCTTTGACTACTAAATCAGTGTGTACTTCTGGCACGTTATGGCCGCGACAGAGCGAAGTGATGAGGTATGGGAGGAAAAGGAGGCCCGTCGGTCGATGTGCACATTCCAAAATACTCTCTCGAATATAACTGCCCACATTGATGGGCCGTTCATTTAAAATAGAGTGTATCAATGCTAACCTTTGCTGGTCGACGGTGGTATGGTGGGATGACGGCATGATCCTCTTTTTTATGAAGGCATTCCATAATTTTGACTCTGGCAGCAGTTGGCTCCGCTTCACTGTGTGTGGATTTTTCCGACTGGTATTCCATTGGGTTCCTTCGTCGGTCAGTTCTGCCATGACAGCGTCATAGGCAACGGTGTCCAAGGTGTTGAGGAACTGCTGGTGTGCATCGTCATTGTGGCCTATGTAGAGGCCATATAAGGAGTTGATGTGCTCTGCTTTAAACGACACTTCTTTCCCTCGAACACTCACTGCTGTCGCCGTTCTGCTGCTGATGGCAACATAAAATTCTCTCACCAGCGTCACGTTCATTTCCTCCGGCTGTTTCGCAAATGTGTGCCACAATAAAGCTCTAATCTTCTGGGCTATGAATGGCTTGAGGCCTAGATTCTTTGACTTTGGTGTATAGATAAAGCCTCGTTCTTCCCACATATCTCTGGTAGCAAAGGACTATGGGGGAGTTTCTGCTGGTGAGGAAGTAGAGGCAGCATTGCGTCGGGTTTTTCTAGAAGACATATTAGTGCAAGGGTTGTGAAAAGTAAATGAAAGCAAATGAAAACTAAAAAGGGGAAGCAAGTAAGAAAGACAGAAGTGAGTGAAAATGAAAATGAAACGGGGTTATATAGAAAAGGATTTGCTGCCCGTTGAGGCTGTAACGGCAGGCGCGAATAACGGGGCCGACTATTGAGCTTTAGCGTGTCTGACGCGTCTAACACACGTTTCCGCGTCTGTGACGTGTTTCCGCGTCTGTCGTGACAGCGTGATGACAGCCTGTATTTTTTGCGTCTGTCGCGGCAGCTGTAACGACAGGCTTCAATGTTGGGCTTTGTTGGGCTGATGGATGGATGGTGGGCTGAGTTCACTTCTCCTGTTCTTCTTGACTCCTTTATTTCCTAAAAACAATAAACATAAAAACATTATTTAAATAAAATAAACCTTATTTCCTAATAAATAATAATACTAAAATAAATAAGTAAAGAAAAATAAAGTTTAGGTTAAATTAGGGATGCCAGGTGGGGCATCTCCTAAGGTAACCACTTCCTGCATTCCTAGGGCTTCAGTCCCCAGATAATGCTTAAGGCGCTGTCCGTTGACTTTGAATTGGTGCCCTTCTTTTAATGACCGGATTGTTATGGCACTATGGGGAAAAACCTGTACGACTTGGAACGGGCCAAACCATCTATATTTCAGTTTCCTTGGGAAAAGTTTCAGTCTAGAGTTGAACAACAATACAAGCTACCCTGGGCAGAACTGTCGTGGCAGCAACTTCCTATCATGCCACCTCTTAGTTTTCTCCTTGTAGATTCTTGCATTGTCGTAGGCCATTGTCCGGATTTCTTCAATTTCGTTCAGATCTAACAACCTTTTCTGTCCTGCCCTGTCCAAGTCCATATTCACTGCCTTGATTGCCAGTATGCTCTGTGCTCTATCTCGACAGGTAAATGACATGTTTTCCCATAAATCAATCGGTACGGAGACATGCCCAATGGAGTCTTAAAAGCTGTCCTATATGCCCATAATGCATCATTGAGGAGTAAAGACCAATCTTTCCTAGTTGGCTTAACCATCTTCTCAAGAATGTTCTTAACTTCCCTATTAGATATTTCAGCTTGTCCATTGGTCTGTGGGTGATATGCTGTTGCGATCCGATGCTTGACACCATATTTCTTCAAGGCAGCAGCTATAATCCTGTTGTCGAAATGTCTCCCTTCATCACTGATAATCGCCTTAGGGATGCCAAACCTTGAAAAGATGTTTTTGTGTAAAAACCTTTGGACTGTCTTGGCATCATTCTTTTGAGTGGCGATAGCTTCAACCCACTTAGAGACGTAATCTACTGCCAGGAGGATGTATAAATTTCCACATGAAGATGGAAAAGGTCCCATAAAATCAATCCCCAAACGTCGAAGATCTCGACTTCTAGAATGTTTTGCACTGACATCTCTTTTCTCCTTGAGATGTTTCCTGTCCTTTGGCACCTGTCACAACTCTTGTAGAAGATTTGTGCATCTTTATACAGTGACGGCCAGTAAAACCCTGACTGCAGCACCTTGGCAGCGGTTTTGTTGCCTCCTAAGTGACCTCCTTACTGTGAAGCATGGTAGTGATGAAGTATGTCTTCTTGCTCTTCTTGTGGTACACACCTCCTTATAACCTGGTCTGCACAGATTTTGAAAAGAAGAGGTTCGTCCCAATAATAATGCTTAACATCATTTTGGAACCTCTTCCTGGCTTGATAATTAAGATCAGAAGGAATTATTCCGCTAACTATAAAATTAACAAAATCAGCATACCAGGGAGTTCAGAAGACTTACCTGCCGCCATGGCTGTCGCGGCAGTGATTGCGGCAGCAAAGAGCTGCTCATCTGGGAAGGTCTCTAGTATGTTTGTCTCATCTGTTGGTAGACTCTGTCCCTTCTCCAACCTTGACAAGTGATCTGCCACCTGATTTTCTGTCCCCTTTTTGTCCTTGATTTCAAGGTCGAATTCTTGCAATAGCAGGATCCACCGTATCAATCGAGGATTAGCATCCTTTTTCGCGAACAAATACTTCAGGACAGAGTGGTCTGTGTGCACTATTACCTTCGTTCCAAGTATGTAAGAACGAAACTTGTCAATGGAGAACACCACAGCTAATAACTCCTTTTCTGTGGTGGTGTAGTTCACTTGGGCATCATTCAATGTCTTACTGGCATAATATATGACATGAAATAACTTGTCTCTCCGCTGCCCAAGTGTTGCCCCGACAGCATAGTCACTAGCATCACACATAATCTCAAATGGCCGTGTCCAATCTGGTGGCTGTACTATTGGGGCTGTTACCAGTTTTTCCTTCAGAACCTTGAATGCTTTAGTACATTCATCATTAAAGTCAAAGGGTCGATTCTGCTCCAAAAGATGGCATAGGGGCTTGGTGATTTTTGAGAAATTTGCAATGAATCTCCGATAAAAACCAGCATGTCCCAAGAAACTTCTAATACTCTTGACTGTGGTCAGGGGTAGCAGCTTTTCGATCACTTCAATCTTGGCCCTGTCGACTTCTATCCCACGACAGCTAATCTTATGGCCAAGGACTATTCCTTCATCCACCATAAAGTGGCATTTTTCCCAATTTAAAACCATGTTTGCTTTTTCACATCTTTCAAGTACCTTTTGTAGATTGCCTAGGCAGCTCTCAAAATCATCCCCAAAGACTGAAAAATCATCCATAAAAAATTCAAGGAAGTCCTCCACCATATCGGAGAATATGGTCATCATGCACCTTTGGAAAGTGGCGGGTGCATTGCATAATCCAAACGGCATCCTCCTAAAAGCATACGTTCCGTAGGGGCATGTGAAGGTCGTCTTTTCTTGATCGTCTGGTGCGATAGCGATTTGATTATAACCTGAATAACCATCAAGAAAACAATAGTAAGGTTTACCCGCTAATCTATCAAGCATTTGATCAATAAAGGGTAAAGGAAAGTGGTCCTTTCGGGTAGCTTTGTTAAGCTTCCGATAGTCCATACAAACCCTCCAACCGGTCACAGTCCTGGTTGGGATTAACTCATTGTTTTCATTGGTCACCACGGTCATTCCTCCTTTCTTGGGGACGCATTGCACCGGGCTCACCCATTTGCTGTCGGAGATGGCGTAAATAATACCAGCATCTAACCATTTGATTATCTCTTTACGCACCACCTCTTTCATCGCATGGTTTAGCCGCCTTTGAGCATCTATAGTCGGCTTATGATCTTCCTCTAAAAGGATTTTATGCATGCATAACGCCGGACTAATGCCTTGAATGTCGGCTATCGTCCATCCAATTGCCTTTTTGTGCTGCCGCATCATCCCTATTAGCTGTTGTTCCTGTTCCTGCAGCAACTTAGAAGAGATGATTACGAGCAACGTATCATTTGAACCAAGAAAAGCATATTTTAGCTGCCCTGGCAGGGGCTTCAGTTCTAAAACAGGGGGTTCAACAGTAGATGGCTTTTGGATTGCATGGTTATCCGAAGTATAATTTAAAGGTTCGAATAACTTACCTGGACGATCACCTATCCAACTTACCTCCTCCTGATCTTCAGTATCAGATGTATCGGATTCAGAGAAGTTGCTGTCGTCGGTGCTGTCGTGACAGTCCTGTAGGTGGCTGCCGAGGCAGTGACCAATTTTTATGTCGTGACAGCCCGACCTGATGCAGGGTTGATCAAGGGTAACTTCAGTGATAGCCTTGCATTCCTCGTCTGCATCAGCATGCTTCATAGCTTGGAGAACATTCAACTTAATCTCTTGGTCGTTCACTCTCATGGTGAGTTCTCCTTTTTCCACATCAATCAGTGATCTTCCCGTGGCTAAGAAGGGTCGGCCAAGGATTATTGGTGCGTTTTCGTCTGCTTCACAATCTAAAACAAGAAAGTCAGCAGGAAAAATAAATTTATCCACTCTTACCAGAATATCTTCGATATTTCCTTCCGGATGAACATAAGAGCGGTCTGCCAGCTGCAGAATTACTGTCGTGGGCCGCGCCTTTCCAATACCTAATTTCTGAAAAACAGATTTTGGCATTAAATTAATACTAGCACCAAGATCACAAAGTGCCTTACCCACATATTTGTCTCTGATTACACAAGGTATGATGAAGCTCCCCAGATCCTTCTTTTTCTGGGGTGGCTGCCTATGAAGAATACTCATGCAACCTTCTGTCATCTTTACCGTTTCAAATTCCCCAAGTTTAGATTTCTTTGACATGACATCCTTGAGAAATTTGGCATAACCGGGCATCTCCCTAACGACATTCAACAGCGGAATGTTAATATGAACCTGCTTAAAAATATCATATATCTTTTTGAGCTGAGATTCTTGCTTTGCTTGCTGTAACCGTTGAGGAAGAGGAGGTGGGGGACGATAATCAGCAATACGTCATTCCCACTGCATACGAATCTGAGAAGGTTTGGGTTCATCATTTTTCTCCTCTGTCGCTTCTGCTGTCGTGACAGGCTCATCGGCAGCAGTCTGTTTATTACCTGTCGGGGCAGCTTCCTCGGCAGGTCTGTCCAAGGCTGGTTTTCTTACTGATTCAGCTTCCTTTTCCGGCCCTGGTAATATCTTCCCACTCCTAGTAGTAATGGCCTTACACTGCTCATGTGTGGGCTGCCTAGCATTTTCAGTATTACTAGGGAATCCTTCAGTCTGCTTTGGCTTGATATGCTGGGAAACCTGACCCATTTGTGTCTCCAAAGATTTCAGAGTAGTTTCATGATTCGTCATCCGCATCTCTTTTTTATCCATGAATGTCTCTATTTTCTTGACAAACTGATTCATATTCTCAATATAAGTACCTGTCTGAGACATAAAAGTGGCCAGAGTCTGTTCCAGTATACTGTTTGTGGCAGCTGGTTGCCGCTGTTGCGGCGGCAGTTGCTGTCGCGTCAGCAATCTAGGTCCTCCCTGATTCTGATGGTATGCTTGAGGATTCAGGGCATTATTAGGATTACTCCAAGAAAACTTGGGATCCTTTCTCTAGTTGGGATTATAGTTGTTGGAATTGTAATTCGGCTTGTAGTTTCCAACATACTTTCCCTCTTCTAACTGTATAGGACACTCATCCGAACTATGATTTCCCTCACAGATTTCACATACCTCCTCAACAGCAAATCCATGTTGTGCATCATCATTCAATAACTTTTTCATTGCTTTAGTAAGGAATGCTACCTGTGATTTCATCGTGCTGTCGGCCTCATAATCCTTGACAGCTAGTACCCGTTTACCCCCTCTTCTTGCTGTCAAAAACTGCTCCTCATTCTTAGCCAGATTTTTCAATACTTGCATTGCCTCGTCCGGATCTTTATCCAATAATAGTCCACTTGCTGCTGAATCAATTCGAATACGAGTTTGTAAGTTGGCATCATTATAAAACTTTGTTACCTTATTCCAGACAGGGAATCCATGCATTGGGTAGTTCCGTAGAAGAGTAGTAAATCTGTCCCAGGCCTCGTGCATCGGCTCGTCATCTTCCTGTTGAAAAGTAGCAATTTCATTACGTAATCGCTCGGATAAATGCGAAGGATTAAAACGAGATAAAAATTCACAAGATAAATCTGCCCAAGTTCTAATTGAACCCAACGTAAGTTTATTCCACCAAGTATTTGCTCTGTCCCTCAATGAATGGGGAAATAACCGAAGCCTCAGTATCTCCAGATTAACTCTTGGCAGTCTAAACGAACCACAGATTTCCTGGAACATTTTTAGATGCTCCCTAACATCCTCTATAACAGCACCACTGAATTGACCGACATTGTTGATCATGCTAAACATGACAAGTTTCTGCTCGAAGTTGTCAACATCTATATCCGGCAGCGTGGTTTCCATTTCTACATGGTCATTCAACATGTAGTCACGACAGGACCGTCATCCAGCAGCGGCAGCAGGGTTGCCGACAGGAGGTATAATATCTCCAACAGGCGGGTCGTTTCCATTGTGGGCCATCTTCTCTAGCTGTTCCTCAAGGTACTCGTTCCTGGCTAGTAAGTGACGAAGTCTTTTCTTGAGATTAAATGAACGTCCGATCTCCGGATCTAATGGATACTCAGGATCTTCACCTCGTTTCGATCTGCGCATAAACAAGAAACCTTGTGAAAAGCAAGAGTTGAATGCACAAAAGAAAAACAGAAAAATAAAAACAAAAACAAAAGTGCAGTAAAAGAAAAGGTAGTGTTATGTTGCCAATCCCCGGCAACGGCGCCAAAAACTTGTTGCGTGTAAAATAGTCTATCGCAATGGTAGTGCAAGTATACACGACGCAAGTAGTAAAATGATACTAAGTATCGGATATCTTCTCCACAGGGATTGGGCTAATAGCTTCACCTTAATTCATTGCACGAAAGTAAAGAAAATAATTGAGAAAGTTGTCACGAGAATAATGAAGTAAACGTAAATAAAAGAGTAAAGATATCAAGATAGAGAGAATGGGCTGGTATTGAATTGCTCAGTAGTGCAGGTATTGCTAAGTCTCGGAACTCCAGTTCTGTCGTCGTCCCTGTCGCGGAAGCACCTGTCGCGGCAGCAGTCCGTTGATTTTCGCGGCAGCAAACACTCAACTCAGTACTTCAAGTTTGGCAAGAATCCCAGATGTTCCTTGGCCTATCCCTAGGTCCAAGTCTATCGATGATCACGTCTTTGATGATACCTCCCGGCATGAATCGAAGGATGAACACCGATGTGTATGAATTCTTCTTTAGCCACTTAACCTCGTCCTATCCCTAGGCCCGAGATAGTTCAACTATAAACTAGAGAACTTGCTCTTATTTCTTTCGTATACTTAACTCTCCCGATGCTAAGTAAATAGATAACCTCACAATGCTCTCTCGATGCTCTTGCAAGATATTAATAACCAAAATAAGAGAACTTGAACTTTATTTTATTGAACTGAAAATTCCTAAAACAAAACAACCCTTGCAACTACTTTACAATTCAACCCGTGGCCCTAGGGGGAATTTAGAACATGATGAGGGAAGAAAAACGACTAGAGTTTGGGAAGGAAGCTAGGGTAATCGGTTATGCCTCCCTAGGTCAAAATATATGCCCTTATATAAGCTTTGGGCTCAAGTTATCTAAAGTGGCAAGAATACAACTTTAATTGAAAGTATGATTCTAATAAAGACTAAATCTCAAGGAATCTACTTTCCAGGCGTCATCTTCCTTGCTTGGGATTTTCTCTCCTTGAACTTTGGGCTTGACATTCCTTTTGATATGGGGCTTGGAAAAATATGAGGTTTTCACACGACAGACGGGCTGAATTTTCTCTATCTGTCGAGGTCCACTTTGCTTCTTCTCCTCAAAACTGCTGTCGTCCTCTGCTGGCACGGCGGCAACCATGGCAGCATCGTCCTCTTTGACTGCTTGTCCAGTTCAGCTCTTCTGCTTCACTGCCCAGCGCCTGCCCTTTCCGTCTGCTACGGCAACAACCTGCAAAACATCCATTCTTAGTAGAAACTGTGCCTTTTAATATATTTGTGATGTTTTGCTGTAAACTAACCTAAATGCAATGAATAATGCTTGAATGCAGCATAAATATGGGTTAAATAGGGTGTAAATAATAGAACTTTTACACACTCAACAAAACCCAAATCATGCAGATGTACCTAATTATTCTATTCAGATAATAGTAAATCGAATAAGTGACTCAAATAGTGTATTAATTGTGTAAAGGTACCCGAGACTCGTGTGACCACTCTCCAGCTCAGCCTAGCTCCTCTCGACCCGCTCACCCTCACGCTTCAGTGAATATCAGTATAAATTCAAACTCTATGTATAATAACAAGTTTAACTCTTATTTCACATTATGACCATTACTCTTTCTTGATCTAGGATCTGACCCTGTATCCAAGCGTATTGAGGCAGGTGTCCGTTAGACCCTTCTCCGACCAGCTTTTGAGGTGTGTTCCATGTGTGCTATATTTTGTTGAATGAATTGCATAATTATTTAATCATAAACAATATTATGTTAGATTAATATTTTAATTGTTATTGTGATTGCATCACTATGTTGGAAAATGAGATGAAATTATCAACTAGATATATGATGACATTCTCTGCGTACCTGATGTATGTCTGTTCAATATGTATACTTGTTATGTGATTGCTTGATCTGTGATGGTATTGCCTGACTGTCTGATGAACTTGATAGTATGATCTGTTAGCTTGACCCATAATGTTACAATCTATTTGCATGATGAATGATAAGAATGTCTGCTCTGCTCAATGGTATGCCCATTTATCTGTCAACAGCATGAATCTTCCGTTTCTGATACTCTGAATAGAATATGTCTGTCACATGTATTCTGTTACTCATGTCTGGAATCTGAACACTGATTACTATCTGGGGTATACTGTTGGGTTATGTTATGAAGTTTTTGTAGATACAGCCCTGATCCAGCTGGTAAATCCTTATGGACTCAAGGTCTCCCCTTGAGTAGGTACCGATGCTTTAGCACGGGTAAATCCTTATGGACCTAAGGCAGCCCCTTAGGTGGCACCTATTCCCATCGGGCCTAGGGTAAGTCCCTATGGATGCAGTTCTGGGGAATTGCATTTGGTGTAAGGTTGGAGGGTAGTCACTAGTAAATCCATGCATGCACTCGAGCATTTGCATTGATCTGTTATGTGTTTTATGATATGATTGATATGTATTTATTGCTTGTTTGATATGCACTTATTGGAACACACTGAGCTCCCTAGCTCATGCCCTCCTCTTCTCCCTTTCAGATACTTGTGATAGGCTACCCCTTTTGGACCCGACAATTGGAGGATCGACACATTTAGCTCTAGACTATTGTAATGTTCTTATCTTCCAAACTGTCTGTATTTGAGTGACTTATGCCTATATTTTGATACGATTTATCTTTTGGTTTTGCCGGATGTTGGCTTTAGTTATAACTGAACACTTTATGCTTTCATATCGCTTATTTTGTAACCACATGATACTAAACTATTACTTACTACTTTTGGGATGGATTTGAAAGCATTACTAATAAATTTTATAATCGTTCTGAGAATAATATTGATATATATATATATATATATTCGTTAACATGTTTTATGGTATGGTTCGTAAATCTCCCGTAGGGGGAAACTATGTCAGTTTTGATATTTTGACTGAGATGTTTCACAGGAGTTTGATTATAGGTTGTGACCGCCTGGAGTTAGGTTAAACTCATAAGCGGGTCTGGGTGGTTACATTTAGTGGTATCAAAGCTTTTGGTTTTAAAAACCTCGGACTGTGTATGAGTCCATTTTACGCAATGTTTGAAAAGTTTTACAAAAAGGTGTTTTGAAATGAGCTAAGTCACCCAATTTTGTCTGCTTAATTGTGTTCGATTCTCCATTGCTATGAACTGGACCTAAGCTTATTCCTTGTAGAGATCCGCTGCTATGAGTGTTGTAAGAGGACGTCGACCTATTCAGAGACGCGGTAGACTTGTCCGGTTTGCCGACGCTATGAATGATCTGGTGGTCGAGCCACCTACTTCCACTCCTGTCCCTAGTCCTACTGAGCCTTTCCACTCCTGTCCCTAGTACTACTTTTGGGATGGATTTGAAAGCATTACTGATAAATTTTATAATTGTTTTGAGAATAGTATTGATATATATATATTCGTTAACATGTTTTACGGTATGGTTCGTAAATCTCCCGTAGGGAGAAACTATGTCAGTTTTGATATTTTGACTGAGATGTTTCACAGGAGTTTGATTATAGGTTGTGACCGCATTGAGTTAGGTTAAACTCATAAGCGGGTCGAGGTGGTTACATTTAGTGGTATCAGAGTTTTTGGTTTTAAAAACCTCGGACTGTGTATGAGTCCATTTTACGCAATGTTTGAAAAGTTTTACAAAAAGATGTTTTGAAATGAGCTAAGTCACCCAATTTTGTCTGCTTAATTGTGTTCGATTTTCCATTGCTATGAACTGGCCCTAAGCTTATTCCTTGTAGAGATCCTCTGCTATGAGTGAATCCTCTGCTATGAGTGATGTAAGAGGACGTCGACCTATTCAGAGACGCGGTAGACTTTTCCGGTTTGACGACGCTATGAATGATCTGGTGGTCGAGCCACCTACTTCCACTCCTGTCCCTAGTCCTACTGAGCCTTTCGTACCATCTGGCTCTACTGTAGTGTCTGCTCCTCAGTTTGCCCATGGGATCGATGTGTCTACTCCGGTTAGAGGAGCACCGTCTTCTTCTGAGCCTCCCACATTTGTTACTGACGAAGCTCTTAGTAGGCAATTTCTGCAGTTGATTACTGGTGCGGTTAGAGCAGTTGGTATTCTCCCTGAGGTTCCTATCTCTCAGACTTTGATCACGAATGGGGCGAGAACTTTTGATGGCCCTACCGGTGGAGCCCCGACCGAGGCAGAGGAATGGCTCCACGATCTGGAGAGGCGTATGAATTCTTTGGGTCTTGAGTCACCCAAGAGATATTTGTGAGTTGTCTCTATGTTGTATGGTGTAGAGTAATGTTTTGATATAATAATTGAAAATGTTTTGGACTGATTTAAAAAGTATTTAAAACAATTTCTAAAGTCCAAATAACTTGAAACTATGTTTAGGGATGTTTTTAAAAGATTTTACATGTTTTTCAAAGCCAAACTTTTTAAAGCTGTTCAGGCGTTTCGAAACACCTTAGTGCGTTTCGATACGGTGCATTCTAGTAGCTAAAACGTTTCGATACTAGTATCGAAACGGGCTTTCCCTGGATAAGGATTTTGCCCAACGTTTCGAAACGGGCTATGCCGTTTCGATACGCCTACGTGGCTTCGACCACAATAGTCATAAACCCCAACGGCTACTTCCCAACTAACATTTAAATGCAGGGCGTTTCGATACGGGTCTAAGGCGTTTCGATACGAGTTCCGAAACAGTAAGGGGTATTCCGAAACGGGTGCCTTGTCAGACTGCAATGGCTCTTTCTACTTAAAGGGTGTTTCGAAACGGGTTCGAGCGTTTCGAAACGGTGAGCTGCAGAACTGCATTTATGGTAGGAATTAAAGTCCTCAACATCTCCAATTCAATCCCAACGGATAGCAACGTCTATAAACTCATCAAGGAGTATAAAAGGGACCTCCAAGCATCAAGTAAAGGCTAATGCTCATATTGTCAATCAACAAATGATCAAGAATTGTCTTAGAATTTAAATTGTCATCTATTGTATAGACAAACACTAGTGAGCCAAAATTGTCAAATTTGCTCAAGTGTTTTAGGTTTTGGGTGAGTGCTAAATTGTGCAAACAAATACCTATTAGAGGGAATTAAGTTTGCTTATTGTTTCTCTTTGTAAAAGAGGGTGGTGATCAAGGCTTTGGGTAGAAAGCTTGATCGTGTATAAGGGTTTCCTCCTAAGTCTAGGAAATGGGACGAATCAATAGTGGATTGATTGGAAATACTTAGTGGGGAGCTAAGGTAGTGGATGTAGACCTTGGTTAGAAGGTTGAACCACTATAAATCATTGTGTCAATTATCTTTTTAGCTTCCACAACCCTTCCACCCAAAAATCCACCTCTCCACCACTTGGTGAGCAACATCGGTTGAACGAATCGAGCTCCTCACAACTCAACAATTGGTATCAGAGCTTGGCTCAATTGAGGAGGATTCACATCCTATTGAGAAGATTCGGCAAGCTCGATCAACATTCTACTCAACCGGCTCAATGGCACAATCAATCGACAAACCTCCTTTCTTCGACGGTACCCATTATGCCCATTGGAAGACCAAGATGAAATTCTTCATAAAGTTAAGAGACTACAAGCTATGGGACATAGTTGAAGATGGTTCGTTTGTGCCTCAACGAAGCAAAGCGGAATGGAGTGCCGACGATCGCAAGAAGATAGAGCTTAATTGCAAAGCCTTGCACATTTTGTTTTGTGCTTTTGGCCCAACTATCTATGAGAAGATGTCTTCTTGTGAGAGTGCCAAGGAGGTATGGGACAAGCTTGAAGTCACATACGAGTGGACCGATGAAGTCAAGGAGACCAAGATTGGGCTCCTAACCTTAGAGTATGAGAACTTCAAAATGGATCCGGAAGAGAACATCGAGAAGATGTTTGATAGGTTCTCCACTATCATCAATGGTCTCAAAGGCTATGGAGAAGCCATCCCGGAGGAAAAGCTTGTTCGAAAGCTCATCTACTCACTTCCCGAGTCATGGGACTCAAAGAGGACCGCCATCATCGAAGTAAAGAATTTGAAGACTTTGAAGCTTGATGAACTCATGGGGTCACTCCTTACTTGTAACCCCCTCGTCCCGGTCTGGCCGGATGACCGGTCCGAGTAGGCTACACGGGGAAAACCGAAGCGAAACCCATTAAGGTTCCCCCTCGGTTAGCAACCTTAGAAAATTTCTTTTAATTAAATCTTGTCAAAAGGCACATTATTTCCTAGGTGATCACGACAGCGAAAAACATCAAGAAAGATACACAACCAAACCCCAAACAACATGTTAACAGTCCATTTTATACTTACTGAGCAGGTCGTATCGATACACCAATCAAGGGTATCGATACGCCTTGACCAAGGTCAACGTCATCCAATCAAAACAGGACGACCGTATCGATACAACCCTTGAGCGTATCGATACGCCCTTCTCGGTCAACATCTCGCGGTCAATGAGATAAACTCGTACCGATACGCTTAGAGCCCGTATCGATACGCCAAAGCCTCACCAATTTCTCAGATTTCCAGTGAGCTTTGAGCGTATCGATACGCCTCCGTGTATCGATACACAAAGCCAAAACTGAGTCCTGGAGGGCAAAATGTATCGATACGGCCCTTAGGCGTATCGATACACCCTACACTGCAAGACCTCAAATTTCAGCAAAACCACACAAGACTCGTTTCTAGATGCAATTTAAGACCTTCCTAACCACATACAAGCATACGTACAACATTTCACGACCAAGAACTAGCACATAAAGCAATCTAGATGGATAACAAGGCATCTACACATGGCATTCACATAAAGAGATAGATAAGGCATTACAAGACATACTCAAAGACTTAAAAGGCCAAAACACATGCCTTCTCATAAAGGTTTTCATGCATCACTAACACATGTACTCATCCAAAAGCATAACATCTCAAACAAGCATTTAACAAGGTTTAACATGGTTTACAAATCCAAGCAAACATAAACATCATCAACAACTATGAGTCATACAACGCTCATACAAAATGCATAGCAGCCCCTTTGCTAAACTACTACTTTATTTACTAAGTCATACCTGAGCATCTACAAGCTTGGAATGCCCCTACGCCTTGCTCCTTGCTAACACCACACTACTGATCTGCATTGTCGAAAATGAAAGCGTAAGCTAGAAGCTTAGTGAGGATGCTCTAAAAACCAAAACAACGACAATGCAGGGTTCAAGCATGCAATCCTTAACATCACACACAACATACATAGGCATCTCATAAAAACCTAACTAGCATTACAAGTGTCATAAATATGGCATCTTACATCATATTAAGCTCAACAATATAGATCAAATATATCAACATCATAATCATATGAACCAGTACATTGGCCACTATTAGTTTACTCGGATGTGCGAATTTACTCTCAACAACAACATTACCTCGGTGGGATTACGCTCATCACCGAACCTTGCATGGGTGGGATTCCACTCATCACCACATGCCCTACGGATGGGATTCCACTCATCATCAAGTATATATAAATAATTTCCAATGGAATATTACATCATCGTACTCCTCCTTGATGACTCAACGCCATCAAGGCCACGCCCGAATTTGACTCAAACGTGTGCACACTAATCCTAATGATCGATCATTTACACCCGGTAAGTTAACTAGTGCCAATTACTCTTAAACCACATCACACATCCATCATTTACATCACATATTCATCATCACACATATTAATGTATACACATACAAAATCAATTCATACCTCACAAGATCCATATAGGCATAGGCATCTAAAGCATCATTAACAACCAAGAAGTTAAACTACCAATTTAACTTCTACCTTGGAATGGTCTACCAAACTCATTCCAATACCTCCACTACACACACTTGAACCAACTTTAAAACAATTTAAAGTTTTACTCACCACCCTTCATTAGCAAACCAAGCAAGCGAGTCAAGCCTCCTCAATTCTCGGATTCGATCTCGATCCTTCTCCAACGATTCCTCTAGCTTCTAACCAATCAAAACAAAAATATTACTCACCAATTCAATGCTAAATTCAGTCACAAACCCAACTCACAAACACATTCCAAAGCTTCACAAATTCAACCCAAACTAACCACAAAACTCCCATTTTCGTGCTCCTCAAATACCCAGCTGAAAACCACAATTCCCAACACCAGATGACATCTAATGGCTTCCAAAACACTTCCCTAACCACCCTATACCATCAGCCCTTCAACCCAACACAAAAACACCTCAAAAACTCAAGTTTAGACACTTTGAAAAATGCCCCAAAGACCCACTTCGGGATTTTTCCCAAAATCTTCCCATTTTAAGATATTAGGTGTATCTAAGTGAGATTAATTCAAAACCCAACTCAAAAAACCAAATGCAAGTGAAAAACCCATTAAAAATCCAAACTTTCCTTAAACTTGTAAAATGCAAATGGTGATAGTTTTGAAATCTAGGATCATGAAATTGTTTGGGATGATGAGGAGAGTTGAGAAATGAATTTACCTTCGAAAAAGCTCTTGATTTGGTGGAGAGATTGAATGGAATAGTGAATTGGGGTTTTGGGAGGGGTTTGGGTGTATTTCACGTTGGAAACTAGAAAAGGGGAGGAAGATGGCTTTATTTTCTTTTTGTTTTTTTGATTCAAAAAGGGTGTCTTCACTTTTTCAACTTATTTACAAAAATGCCACCATATTAATGTTAAATCTCATTTAACTCAAAAGTAAGGTCTAATTAAATTAAACTGATTTTGATGACTCGAACAAAACACACACACCTAACTCCTAACCCCAAAATACAGGTTTTACAACTCTCTCTCACTTAAGGAATTTCATCCCCGAAATTACCTGACTGAAAGAGATAAGGAAACTGTATTTCCATATCCTCCTTCCTCTCCCAAGTGTGCTCGTCCACCCCTCGACATTGCCACCACACTTTTACTAACTCAATCGATCTACCCCGCAACACCTTTCTGTCAGAAGCTAAGATCTCAACTGGTTCTTCCTCATAAGTCAAATCCGGATTCAGTTCAATCTCTTCTACAAGCATAACATGTGATGGATCTGACCTATACTTACGGAGCATCGAAACATGAAATACATCGTGTATCTTCTCTAGCTCGGATGGCAAACGCAACTGATAGGCAACTGGACCAACCCTCTTCACAATCTCATACGGTCCTATGTACCTCGGACTCAACTTCCCTTTTCGGCCAAATCTCATCACTTTCTTCCACGAAGACACTTTTAAGAACACCTTCTCACCTATTGAGAACTCAACTTCCTTCCTCTTCAAGTCGGCATAGGACTTCTGTCTATCCGAAGCTGCCTTTAAGCGATTGCAAATCAATTTCACCTTATCGGTTGTCCCCTTGAGCAAATCCGGCATAGGTAACAACTTATGTCCCACTTCGGCCCAACAAACTGGAGTTCTACACCTTCTACCATACAAGGCCTCATACGGAGCCATCTGAATGCTCGACTGAAAACTATTATTGTAAGCAAACTCAACTAGAGGCAAGTGCTTCTCCCACGTACCTGAAAATCAATGATGCAACAACGCAACATATCCTCTAGAATCTGTATAACCCCCTCTGACTGACCATCGGTCTGAGGATGATAAGATGTGCTGAAATTCAAACGGGTACCCAAAGCTGTATGTAGACACTCCCAAAATCGAGCTGTAAACCTCGGATCTCTATCGGACACAATAGACTTCGGCACACCATGCAGTCTAACAATCTCACCAATGTACAGATCGGCCAATCTATCTAAAGTATAAGTCGTATTGACTGCCAAGAAGTGAGCACACTTCGTGAAACGATCTACTATAACCCAAACTGAGTTCTTCTTCGTAGGAGTCAAAGGCAAACCCGAAACAAAATCCATGGTAATGTTCTCCCATTTCCATTCCGGAATTCTCAACGGTTGCAACAAACTTGAGGGAACCTGATGTTCCGCCTTCACTCTCTGACACACCATACACTTACTCACGAAGTCGGCCACATCTCTCTTCAACCCAACCCAAAAGTACTCATTCTTCAAATCTCTGTACATCTTCGTACTTCCAGGATGCATAGCAAACAGACTACTGTGCGCTTCAGTCAAGATCGTACGTCTCAAGTCACTGTCTTCTGGCACAACTATCCTATTTCTGAAACACAAGACCCCATCAGTACTGAAACTATAATCTGGAGGTCTACCCTTGGCTACATCTTGCACGTGAGGTGCCAAAGATCTATCTAAGAGCTGCTTCTCCCTAATCAACTGACCTAGGGTAGGTCTAACCTGAAGCTCGGCTACCAAGCCACCATCTTCGGACAAGCTCAATCTAGCAAACATAGCTCTCAAATCTACAGCTACCTTTCTACTCAAAGCATCAGCCACTACATTGGCCTTACCCGGATGGTACTCAATCGTAAGATCATAGTCTTTTAGCAACTCTAACCACCTACGCTGTCAGAGATTCAAATCTCGCTGAGTCATGATATACTTCAAACTCTTGTGATCCGTGTACACTGTGCATTTCTCACCGTACAAATAATGTCTCCAAATCTTCAGAGCAAACACAACTGCAGCTAACTCTATGTCATGAGTCGGATAGTTACGCTCGTGAGTCTTCAACTGTCTTGAGGCATAAGCCACCACTCTCTTGTCTTGCATGAGAACACAACCTAGGCCTACATAGGAAGCATCACTGTAAACTACATAGCATTTCCCTGACTCTAGCTGAATCAAGATCAGTGCTTGGGTCAAAGCTTCTTTCAACTTCTCAAAGGTTCCCTGTCTTGCATCTGACCACTCAAATTGAACACTCTTCTGAAGCAACTGTGTCAATGGAGTGGCTAACTTCGAGAAACCTTCTACGAATCTTCTATAGTATCCAGCTAAGCCTAGAAAGCTACGAACCTCTGTTACTGACTTCGGTTGCTTCCACTCAACAATGGCATCTATCTTCTTCGGATCAACTCTAATCCCATCGGCTGACACTACGTGCCCTAGGAAGACTACCTCTCGGATCCAGAACTCACACTTGCTCAACTTCGCATACAACTGATTATCTAACAAAGTCTTCAAAACTAGCCTCAAGTATCGGTCGTGGTCTTTCTCGATACGCGAATACACCAAGATGTCATCTATGAAAACAACTACAAAATGATCTAGGTACTGATGGAAGATCCTATTCATCATATCCATGAAAGCAGCCTGTAACGCCCCGGTTTTGGGCTCAGAAGTTTTGGGTGTTGACCGGTTCGGTCAAAGTGCTGATCGAATATATAAGAGTGAATTTAGGAAAGCCTAGTTCGGGTTGCATTAAAAATATGGAAAAATGCTCTAAAATCATCTTTTAATATATATAAGTGAACTGTGAAATCAATTTTGGAAAATGAGGTTCGGAAGGTTGACATTTTGGCTAGTGACCAAAATGTAATTTTTGAAAGTTGCGGGACAGTTTTATAAAGGATTGAAACTTTGAATCTTTAAGGAGCTATTATTCTAAAAAGGATTTCTCCAGATTTTTCTAAGATATTTTAAGGCTTTATTCTGATTTTTAAAGATTAAGAAAGGGAGGGAAATCATTTTAACCAATTTCCTAACTAATTTTCCATTTTCTCTCAATTTCTCTTTTCTCTCATTTTCTCTCAACCCAAACAAAATTCTCCAGATTTCTTTCTCTGATTTTGACATCTAAATCTCTCATTTCAACTCTCATTTGATTCCTAATCATCTCATCAACAAAACCTCTCAATTTGCAAGTTGTTTCATCAAGCTTTTTGGCTCTAAAATGGAGAAATTCAAGTTTGGAGGTAAGAACGTCCTTCTCCTCTAAACTATCAGTTCTTTACTGAAATTCCTAAGTTCTCAATCCTTGATTTGTGTTTTATTAATGGCTTTTCAAATGAGATCTTGATTTTTGGCTAAAATGCAAGATTAGGTGATTTTGGTGAAATTTTCGTGTGATCTGTTTGGGCAGTGTTTTGGAGTGTCAAAATGATGTTAAATGAATGCTAAATTGATTAGAAGTTGAGGTTTAATCAATGCAATCCCGGATAGGTTGAATTTCCTAAGTTTGGCTTGAGTTTTTGGTTGTTTTTGGAGTGTTTTTGGTGATCTGTTATACCTGGAGGTATAAGGACGTGTTTGTGATCATTTTGCATGTTAATTGATGTATAAAAATGGTTAGAGGTGATGGATCTTGGCTGAGTTAAGTTTTGGAGATGTTTGGAGGTGATTTCGGTTGTGTTTGGTAGCCAAATTGTTAGATTTGTGATGAGCAGCGAGTAGTGTTGATGCTGCTGGTGTTTTAATGCATAAGGATGCATTAATGTTCTGTTTTTGTGTGCTTGAAACAGGGGAGTTTGATCCGTGAGCTTTGAAGGTGTTTGCGGAAGGTTTCGGAAGCTTGGAGGGCTTGTTGGCTAGTCTTGTTTGGTTATCGGTGAGTGAAGTTGGGATTTCAGCTTTTGAAACAAGGTTTGAAGGTTTTTGGGAGCTTAATGTAAGTCTAAACAACTTGCTAAGCTCAAGAGTAAGTAAAAGGGATTTTTGCTCTTGAATTGTGTTGTGATTTGGTTTTAAAAGCAAATGTGGATGAAGATTGAAATGCATGTGTTTTGCATGGTTTAATTCTGTTTTATAAGCATGTTTTAGCATGGTTTAATGCTGGTTTTGAAAGCCACTTGAGAAGGATGCTCAAGGTAAGGGATCCTTGGTTTTGTATATGGTAATTGTGATTTTGATGCATAGTGTTGCATGTTGATCAATGGCTTTGAATGATGCTTTAAAACAGTGAATTGATGATGTTAAATGTTACCTTTTGCATATTGGTTATGCATGTGAATCATTGGATTAATGATGTAATGGTTTTGCATATTGGTTATGCATGTGAATCATTGGGCTAATGTTGTGATGGTTTTGCATTATGTTTATGCATGTGGAACATTGGATTAATATGGTAAGATGGTTATATTGGCAAGTGATGTAAGTGGTTCTTGGTTCGTTGATCGGATATAGTTAGCCGGCTATAGGATTGGGTGCACCGTGAATAAAGTCGCCTTGGAGGTGGAGTGGTCAAGAGTGGACCGGATAAGCTCCCTTCAAGTTTCCTAACGAGATGAGGTCATAGTGGAGGTTGTTGCCCACGGGAGGACCTTGGTTATTTGAGGTCATAATGGAGGTGTTGCCCATTCGAGGACCTTGGTTGAGCAAAGGTTATATGGTGGTTCAAAGTCCATATGTGAGAACCTTGTGCTTGTTGAGATCACAATGGCAGTGGTTAAGTCCATGTGTGGATCTTGTGTGTGATGTCCCGGATCTCGTTAGATGATGTTCTACAACTACCAATCGGTTATGCAAAGGTTGTATGGTGGTTAAAAGTCCATACGGGAGAATCTTGTGCAAGCTAAGGTTGTATGGTGTTTAAAAGTCCATACATGGGAACCTTAGGATGTTGAGGTCAAATGGAGGTTGTTGCCCATTTGGGAGGCCTTGGATTGGGTGGGGTGTAGGGAGCGTAGGGACAACGCTCGGAATCCGCGTATCCGATCGGGTTGTTGAGTTGGAAAGTGAATGTGGTTGATCTCTTGGAAGCCAATGTAATGTTCTTGATCATGTGAAGCATGGGATGCTTGAATTGATGCATGGTTGCATGTGAAGCATGAGATGCTTGAATTGATGCATGTTGCATGAGAAGCATGGGATGCTTGAAAAGATGCATTGTTGCATGAAAAGTGTATGATGCTAGTGAATGCATGTTTACTTGTTAAGTTGAACAAGTGTTGGTTATCATTTGGTAAATGATGCATGTGAGCATGAAATATCTATGTTGCATTGGAGTCTTGTGAGACTTGTTTTTAAAGGCATGTGAGGATGATGTTATGGTTTATGTTGCCTTGGTTAAATGCATGTGTTGGAATATTTGATGCTATGGTTTTAAAAAGGTTTCTTGCTTGATATGGTTTTCAAGTTTAAGAAAGGTATGTTGTGAAATGGGAGTGTTTCCATGGTTTTGTTTAAGCTTGGCATATGGTGTTTATGCATGATTTGAGCTTGATGTTGAAAAGGGTTTCAAACATGGCTTTGGTAATCAAATCGGGTTTGTTTTAAAGTGTTTTAATGACCCGCTGCATTGATGGTGTTTTGGTTTTCGAGCATTCCTCACTAAGCATTATGTGCTTACTCTCCTTTTTGTCCATCAATGCAGATTCTTGAAGTTTGGACAGCAAGGAGCAAGGGATTCAAGGTGGACTCCAATGGAGATGTATGTCTCGGTGAATAGTTATAGTTAATAAGGGAAATGGGGTAGAATCTCTCGGGTTTATGTGAATGTGATCGTATATGTTTGATCAAGAATGTTTAAATGCTGTTGTTAATGATGTTGAATCATGAATTGGCTTAAATGAGTTTGTTTTGGAAGGTTTGTGCCCAAATGGTTGCTTGCTTAGGAAGCATGCCTATAGATTTGGGGTTTTTCATATATGATGTGTTTCTATTGAATTGGTGATGCAATTAAGGTCCTTGCATGTTGGTTGATTATGTGATATGGTTTGGTGTTGTTAATTTGAAGTTTGAAGCATGTTTGATGTTGTTTACGAGTCAATTCCAGGCAGGGGTATCGGTACTCGGGCTTGCGTATCGATACGCCTGAGCCAAATATGCACATTTCTGCCCAGGCGTATCGGTATGATTGTTAGGGTATCGATGCCGTATGAATGCCGTATCGAAACGAGGGAACTAGTATCGATACCGTATGAATGCCGTATCGAAACGGGGAGACTCGTATCGATACCGTGTTGAGAGTTTGGTTACTGCCTTCCCCGCGTATCGATACGACACCAGGCGTATCGATACCTGTCTGTTAATTCGGTTAAAAGTATCTTTTATGTTTTGTTTTGTTTACGTTTTGGTCCTGAATCTTGTTTATGCAATTAAATGAGTTTGAGAAGTCCTTTTGAGCTGAAATTTCGCAGGGAAGCATGGAACCTGACTAATTTCAAGATGGTAACTTTAATTTGTACTAAGTCCTCATATTTATCAGAATTTACAATTTGGTCCCTAAAGTTGTAATTTGTTCAATTGGGTCCCTGTTTGATCTCTGATGTTTGTGATCTTTGAGCATGGTGTTTGTGTGATCACATCTAAGGTTAATGTGCATCTAGACAAGATTAAAAAGGAAAAAAAAGGGTCGTTAATCAAGGTTGACTTTCGGGTTGACCTTGGTTTTCCCCGTGTAATCTTCGTAGTTCGGGTCAACCGTCTAGGCCGGGCTACGGGGGTTACATTTGGTGGTATCAGAGCTGAGTTGCGAAGGTTGGGGAAAACGGTAAGTGGTTGCGATGTGTGTTTGATGTTTCTGAGCATGTTGCTGATGTATGCAAGCATGTTTTGTGGTTATGAATCTTGGTTGAGTTATGTGGATATGTGCTGATGCTATGAGCTGATGTTATGCATGGTGAATGTGTTTTGGGCATGTTATGTTGCTAATGTGCTGGTGCATTTGGATGTTGTTTGGTGTAAGCATGATCAAGGTATGTTGTTTGATATGCTTGATGTTGTGATATCCATGTTGTGTTGACTGTTATGTCATGTATAGGGGAGGATTCGGGATACCCATTGCCTTATTAATATAGCTATTGTGTTTTTGGAGTTGGAGTTTGAATCCTTGCTTAATGTTGGTCTAACTGGTTTGTTGCTTGTTGTGATTGTATGTTTGTTGTTGTTAGTGGTATGGCAAAGTCAATGGAGGAATGGCGAATGAGGGAGATGGTTGCTGCCTTGGGGCAGGTTGTTAAGGCAAAGAATTCGCCCTTTTGTAAAGGTGTTTTGTTTCAGTCTTCTGTGCCTGAAGTTGAGATGGTAAGGCAAGGGAAAGAAGCTGGTTCTGTGATGGAAAGTTCTTTATCTGTTGTTCAAGAGGTGTTGGGAACTGTTGCGTGTAAAATAGTCTATCGCAATTACAGTGCAAGTGTACACGTCGCAAGTAATAAAGTGATACTAAGTATCGGATATCGTCTCCACAGGGATTGGGCTAATGACTTCACCTTGAATTACTGCACAAAGTAAAAGAAATATTTTAAAGAGTTGTCACGAATAATAAAGTAAAACGTAAATAAAAGATTGAGAAATCAAGATAGAGAGAATGGGCTGGTATTGAATTGCTCGGTAGTGCAGGTATTGAATTGCTTAGGATCTCCAGTTCTGTCGTCGCTCCCGTCGCCGACAGCACCTGTCGCGGCGTCTGTCCGTTAGTTGTCGCGGCAGCAGACACTAACTCAGTACTTCAAGCTTGACAAGAATCCCAGATCTGCCTTGCCCTATCCCTAGGCACAAGTCTGTCGATGAACACGTCTTTGACGATACCTCCCGGCGTGAGTCGAAGGATGAACACCGATGTGTATGAATTCTTCCTTAGCCACTTAACCTCGCCTTATCCCTAAGCACGAGATGGTTCAACTATAAACTAGAGAACGCGCTTTTATCTCTTTCGTATACTTAACTCTCCCGATGCTAAGTAAATAGATAACCTTACAATGCTCTCCCGATGCTCTTGCAAGATATTAAAACCAAGATAAAAGAACTTGAAGTTTATTTTATTCAAACTGAAAAATCCTAAAACAAAGCAACCCTTGCAACTACCTTACAAAACAACCCGTGGCCCTAGGGGGAAATTAGAACATGTCGGTGACAGGTGGACGGCAGGGTTTAGGTTTCGGTTATGGGGTGGTCGGTCTCTATCCTAGGTTTAATCTATGCCCTTTATATAAGCTTTGGGCTCAAGATATCTAAGGTAACAAGGATTACAACTTTAATTAAAAGTAAGACTCTAATAAAGATTAAATCTCTAAAGTATCCTACTTTCTAGCTGCCTCCTTGCTTTTAGTGATTTCCTCTCCTTTGAGCTTTGGCTTGACATATCTTTTGATCCGGGGCTTGGAAAATTATTTGGCTGCCACACGACAGACGAGCAGATTTTTCTCTATCTATCGATGTCCACTTCATTTTTCCTCTTCAATAATCTGCTGTCACCATGCTGTCGTGACGGGTCCGTGACAGGTTCATCATCTTCAGCTGCTTGTTCAGTTTCGCCTTCCTGCTTATCTGCCCTTCGCCTGCCTTCATCGTCAACCTTGGCAGCTACCTGCAAAATACACCATCTTTTAGTAGAATCCGTGCCTTTTATATAATTGTGATATTTAATTGAAAACTATCCTAAATGCAATGCAATGATGCTTGAATGCAGCAGAAATATGGGTTAAAAAGGGTGTAAATAATAGAACTTTTACACACTCAACACACCCCCAAACTCAAGTCTTTGCTTGCCCTCAAGCAATTAAACTTAAAGAAAAATGAAAATTTTTGTGTTGGCTTTCAAACAGTGAACTGTCCCTTACCCGTCGCTCATTCTCTATGGCGGCAGCAACCTGTCGGAAAGGCTAGGACCTGTCCGGAATCTCCCTATAGCTCTCGTGCAGTGTGTGCATGCTTGTGAACAGTTATATGCTAAGACTCTCTTAGTTTCACTAGAATATTCAACTCCTTAACTCAAATTTTTATGCCAAAGTTTATTTTTTTAGAAGGCACATTTTCATGCTTCTTTTTCTTCTATTTTCAAGCTAAAATTTTTCTAGAGCCAGTTTTGGGCACCTCTAGTTAGCTTCCTAGAGCCGGTTTCGGGCACCTCTAGGTTTTTGATTTTCTTTTACTAAACTTCTTTCCTAGAGCCAGTGTTAGGCACCTCTAGGGGCTATTCAAGTTCTAAGCATCCTATTCTAGTTTGGCTAAAAGAAATCTAAGCAATATAACAGTCACAAAAGTGTTTAAGTTTTCAGAACTATAGAAAGGCTCTAAACTTTTCCTTAACTTGTCCTAAAGATGCTGCCACGACAGAGCCGTCATGACAGGTAAGCTAACTTCACAGTTTTAAGCCAACAGTTTAATTTTCTGATTTTTTTTTAAGATAAAGGCAAATAAAAAGACACAACAGTTAAACAAAAGATGTGCTAAGGATGCCATTAAATATGGAGGGTTGCCACCCCCAAACTCAAGGGTTGCATTGCCCTCAATGCAAAACATCATAAAAACAGATAAAGAAAGAAAAGAAAGTACATCACAATTATATAAGGGCAGGCAGCAATAAGAGGAAACAAAAGAAATAAAAACTTAAATTTTATGCGCTGTCCTCGCTGCTGCTGCTGACGCGGATCTGATGGTAGCGTCTGCGTTGAGGAGGTGGCTGGGCAGGTTCCGGGGCAGGTTGATCGACAGCTTCGTCAGCCTGTTGAGGGGCAGGATCTTCCTCCGGTTGGGGGACAGGGTCGTCAGCAGGTGTAAGGGCAGATGGCTCCACTAGCCTGACATCAGAACTGCTGCTGCTGTCCCAGCTGGTGGACATGATGGCCTTGGACAGCTTTCTCTTGTCTGCCACATGCTTGATACGCTTCACCCGTGTGAAGGCGCTGTCCAAGTTCCTCCGGACAAGGGGGCTGTCGTCAGTGGCAGCTCGCTTTGTTCCTCGAGGGGAGGTGTCTGCCGGTGGGCTGCCGGCTGCCGTCGGGGAAGGTGTGGAGGAGGCAGATTCTCCATGGGGAGGGACAGGTGGTGTGGGAGTGGGGGATGGGATATTGAAATAATGGGCGGGGAAGGTAGGGAAAAAGACATCCGAAAAATTCAAAGTGTTGGTAATAAAGTTTACCGTGGCATTGGAGAAGTCTCGGATGAATGTCATTAAGCCCATCTGGCGTTCCTCGATCCGTAGGACGGCAGCTAGGATGTGGGCGTTCTGATCTGCCGGAGCGGTGTTGGTGGCAGCTTCTGGGGCAGGCTCAGTGGCAGGCTGGGTGGCAGGCTCATCATCCGACTCGGCAGGAGGGGCGTTGGGATCGAAGGCGTTGAGGGGCGATACGACTACTAGCTCCATGAGACTGGAGATGTTGTTGTCTGTCCAGCCGCTGCCCTTCTTGATGTTGTCTGAAGCGTCCTCCGGTACGGCAGCGCAGCGGCAGAGGGCGGTTATGGTGCAGGGCAGGCAGAGCCGTGAGTCCGAGCGGAAGGCGCAATCTAGAATGCTGTCCCTCATGTACCTGCCCACATTGATGGGCCTGTTGTGCATGATAGAGTGGATGAGGGCCAGTCTCTGCCTGTTGACTGTCGTATGGTGGGACGAGGGCAGGATACGCTTTTTGATAAAAGCGTTCCATAACTTTGCCTCAGGTAGGAGCTGCCCCCTATTGACAGAATGGGGGTTCTTCTTACTCGTGCTCCACGTCGTTCCTGCTTCTGTCAACTCCCTCATGACAGCATCATGGCCGGCAGCGTCGAGGGTGTCCCAAAACTGTTGATGGGCATCATCGTTGGGGCCAAAGAAAAGGCCGAAGACATGGTTGATGCTGCTGGCGGTAAAAGGTACTGTCACTCCCCTGACGGTGACAGATGTTGCCGTCTTGCTCTCGATCGCCGCATAGAACTCCCTGACTAGGGTGTCGTTAAGTTTTGCCGGCTGCTCGGCGAAGTCTTCCCACAGTTGGGCTGTAATGGCCTGCATGATGAACGGCCGGAGTCCGAACAGAGGGGCATCTCTGTTGTAGATGAAGCTGCGCTCTTCCCACAGTTCCTTGTTAGCGAACGGAGATGCTGCTGCGGAAGAGGAGGCGGCAGCAGCGTTCTGTCGGGTTTGTCGTGAAGACATATTTGGTTGCAAGGGCTGAAAATGAAAGAAAAGAGATCAAAGTAGAAGAGAATAGCAAGAGAGAAAATCTGAAGTGAGGAAAAATGAAAAGGACAAGGGGTTTATATAGCTGTCGGGGGCTGCCCATTTAATGCCGCAACGGCAGGCGGGAATAACGGAGCGGCAGATTGAATGTTGCGTCTGACACGTCTGACGGACATTAATGCTGCGTCTGCCGCACGATTCTTCGTCTGTTGTGCGTCTGTTGACAGCCTGTCAACTCCGTCTGCGCCGGCAGCCGAAACGACAGGTTATTATAAATGGATTTTATTTGGGCTGATGGATGGGCGGTGGGCTTGGGCCACTTCTTCTTTCTCACTTGCCTTCTTTATTTCCTAAAAACTGAAATTAAAAACAAAACATTATTAAAATAAATCTAATTCCTAATAATTAATATTAATAATAATAAAAATAAAAAGAAAAGAATTAGGTTAAATTAGGGATGCCTTGTGGGGCATCACCTAAAGTAACCACTTCCTGTATTCCTAGGGATTCAGTCCCTTGATAGTGCTTGAGTCGTTGTCCATTGACTTTGAATTGGTGCCCGTCCTTTAGTGATTGAATTGTAATGGCACCATGGGGAAAAACTTGAACTACTTGGAATGGGCCAGACCATCTAGATTTGAGCTTCCCTGGAAAGAGTTTCAATCTAGAATTGAACAACAACACAAGCTGCCCTGGGCAGGACTGTCATGGCAGCAACTTCTTGTCATGCCACTTTTTAGTTTTTTCCTTGTAAATCCTTGCATTGTCGTAGGCCATTGTCCGTATTTCATCGATCTCATTCAAATCCAACAACCTTTTCTGGCCTGCCTTGTCCAAGTCCATGTTTACTGCCTTGATCGCCCAATATGCCTTGTGTTCGATCTCGACAGGCAGATGACAGGTTTTCCCATAAATCAAACGGAATGGAGACATGCCTAATGGAGTCTTGAAGGCTGTTCTGTATGCCCATAATGCATCATTCAGAAGCAAAGACCAATCTTTCCTAGTTGGTTTAACCATTTTTTCAAGAATGTTCTTTACTTCCCTATTGGATATCTCGGCCTGTCCATTGGTCTGTGGGTGGTATGCTGTCGCGATCCTGTGCTTGACACCATATTTTCTCAAGGCGGCAGCAATTACCTTGTTGTCAAAATGTCTTCCTTCATCACTGATAATCGCCCTAGGGATGCCGAATCTAGAAAAGATGTTTTTGTGTAAAAACTTTTGGACTGTTTTGGCATCATTCCGTTGGGTTGCGATTGCTTCTACCCACTTGGAGACATAATCCACTGCTAGGAGGATGTAAAGATTTCCACAAGAAGATGGGAAAGGTCCCATAAAATCAATCCCCCAAACGTCGAAGATTTCGACTTCTAAGATATTCTGCAGTGGCATCTCGTTTCTCCTCGAGATGTTACCTGTCCGCTGGCACCTGTCACAGTTTTTGTAAAATTCCTGTGCGTCCTTATACAGTGTCGGCCAGTAGAACCCTGACTGCAGCACCTTGGCAGCAGTTTTATTTCCTCCTAAGTGTCCTCCATATTGTGAAGCATGACAGTGATGGAGAATGTCTTCTTGTTCTTCTTGTGGTATGCATCTCCTTATAACCTGATCTGCGCACATTTTGAAAAGAAGAGGTTCGTCCCAATAATAATGTTTAACATCATTTTGAAACCTCTTCCTGGCTTGGTAAGTAAGATCAGAAGGTAATATTCCGCTGACTATAAAATTAACGAAATCAGCATACCAGGGAAGGTTAGAAGACTTACCTGCCGTCATGGCTGTCGCGACAGCTAGTGCGGCAGCAAAGAGCTGCTCATCTGGGAAGGTCTCCAATATGTGTGTCTCATCTGGCGGTAGACTCTGTCCCGTTTCCAACCTCGACAAGTGATCTGCCACCTGATTTTCTGTCCCTTTTTTATCTTTTATCTCAAGGTCGAATTCTTGTAATAGTAATATCCATCGTATCAACCTAGGTTTTGCATCTTTTTTTGCAAATAGATACTTGAGGGCAGAGTGGTCGGTGTGTATTATAACCTTCGTTCCAAGAATGTAAGAACGAAACTTGTCGATGGAAAACACCACAGCTAACAGCTCCTTTTCCGTGGTGGTATAATTCACTTGGGCATCATTCAATGTTTTGCTGGCATAATATATGACATGAAATAGCCTGTCCTTGCGCTGCCCAAGTGCTGCCCCGACAGCATAGTCACTAGCATCACACATAATTTCAAACGGTTGCGTCCAGTCTGGTGGCTGTACTATGGGGGCTGTCACTAACTTTTCCTTCAGAACCTTGAATGCTTCAGTACATTCTTCATTAAAGTCAAAGGGTCGGTTCTGCTCTAGGAGATGACATAGGGGTTTCGTGATTTTTGAGAAATTGGCAATAAATCTCCTATAAAAACCAGCATGCCCTAAAAAACTCCTAATGCCCTTGACTGTTGTTGGCGGCGGCAGCTTCTCTATGACTTCTATTTTTGCCCTGTCGACTTCTATCCCACGGCAGCTAATCTTATGGCCTAAAACTATCCATTCATCTACCATAAAATGACATTTTTCCCAATTAAGAACAAGATTAGCCTTTTCACATCTTTCAAGTACCTTTTGAAGGTTGCCGAGGCAGCTCTCAAAATCGTCTCCAAAGACGGAAAAATCATCCATGAAGATCTCAAGGAAGTCTTCTACCATGTCGGAGAATATTGCCATCATGCACCTTTGGAAGGTGGCAGGTGCGTTACAGAGGCCGAATGGCATCCTCCTGAATGCAAATGTTCCGTAGGGGCATGTGAAAGTCGTTTTCTCTTGGTCCTCCGGTGCAATAGCAATTTGGTTATAACCTGAATAACCATCAAGAAAACAATAATAAGATTTACCCGCTAATCTATCAAGCATTTGATCAATAAAGGGTAAAGGAAAGTGGTCTTTTCGGGTAGCTTTGTTAAGCTTCCGATAGTCCATACAAACCCTCCAACCGGTCACAGTCCTGGTTGGGATTAACTCGTTGTTTTCGTTGGTTATTACAGTCATGCCTCCTTTCTTGGGAACACATTGCACCGGGCTTACCCATTTGCTGTCGGAGATGGCGTAAATAATACCAGCATCTAACCATTTAATTATTTCTTTACGCACTACCTCCTTCATTGCAAGGTTTAACCGCCTTTGGGCATCAATAGTCGGCTTATGGTCTTCCTCTAAGAGGATTTTGTGCATACAGATTGCCGGACTAATGCCCTGGATATCTGCTATCGTCCATCCTATCGCCCTTTTATGCTGCCTTAGCATGTCGACCAGCTGTCGCTCCTGTTCCTGCGGCAGCTTAGCAGAGATGATTACATGCAGTGTGTTATCACAACCAAGATAAGCATATTTAAGCTGCCCTGGCAGGGGCTTAAGTTCTAAGACAGGTGGTTCAACAGTGGAGGGCTTTTGGATTAAATGGTTATCCGAAGTGTAATTTAAGGGTTCGAATAACTTACCTGGACGATGGTCTAACCAGTTTACCTCCTCATGACCTTCAGTATCAGATGTATCGGTTTCAGAGGGGTCACTGTCGTCTGTGCTGCCGTCGTTGCTGTCGTCGTCACTGTCGTGACAGGTTGGTAGATGGCTGTCGCAGCAGTGACCAAATTTAATATTCCGGCAGCCCGACCTGATGCAGGGGTAATCAAAGGTCACCTCGATGATGGCTTTGCATTCCTCGTCCACATCGGCATGTTTCATTGCTTGGAGAACATTCAACTTAATTTCTTGATCGTTCACGCGCATGGTGAGTTCTCCCTTCTCCACATCAATCAACGATCTTCCCGTGGCTAAGAAAGGTCGTCCGAGGATGACTGGTGCGTTCTCATCTGCCTCACAATCTAAAATAAGAAAGTCAGCAGGAAAAATAAGTTTATCCAGTCTTACCAAAATATCTTCAATTTTTCCCTCGGGGTGAACGTAAGAGCGGTCGGCTAGCTGTAGGGTAACTGTCGTGGGCCGCGCCTTGCCAATACCTAGTTTCTGAAAAACAGATTTGGGCATTAGATTAACACTAGCACCAAGATCACAAAGTGCCTTACCCACAAATTTATCGCCGATTACGCAAGGTATGAGGAAGCTCCCTGGATCCTTCTTTTTCTGGGGTGGTTGTCGATGAAGAATACTCATGCAACCCTCTTGCATCCTTACCGTTTCAAATTCCCCAAGTTTAGATTTTTTAGACATAACATCCTTGAGGAATTTAGCATAACCTGGCATTTCCCTAACAACATCTAACAACGGAATATTAATATGAACCTGTTTAAAAATATCATAAATTTTTTTGAGTTGAGATTCATTCTTAGCTTGTTGTATCCGTTGAGGAAAAGGTGGTGGAGGACGATAATCAGCAATGCGTCCTTCCCACTGCATGCGAATCTGAGGACGATGATCTTCCTTTTTCTCCTCTGTCGCTTCTGCTGTCGTGACAGGATCATCGGCAGCAGTCTGTTTATTACCTGTCGGGGCAGCTTCCTCGGCAGGTTTGTTCAAAGCAGGGTCCTTTTCCGTATCAGCTTCTTTTTCCGGCCCTGGTAACTTTTTCCCACTCCTAGTAGTAATTGCCTTACATTGCTCATGAGGGGGTGGTCTAGCGTTTTCAGTATTGCTAGGGAAACCTCCATTCTGCCTCGGTTTAATATGTTGCGACACTTGACCCATTTGTGTCTCTAGAGATTTCAAGGTGGCCTCATGGTTTGTCATTCTCATCTTAGTCTCGTCCATAAAATTTTCCGTCTTTTTGACAAACTGATTAATATTTTCCATATAAGTGCCAGTCTGAGACATAAAGGTAGCCAAAGTCTGCTCCAATACACTACTCGTGGCAGGTGGTGGCTGCTGTTGTTGTTGAGGCGGCAGGTTCTGCGGCAGGTTCTGCGGCTGCAGTTGCTGTCTCGTCAACAATCTAGGACCCCCCTGATTCTGATTATATGCTTGCGGATTCAGGGCATTGTTAGGATTACTCCAGGAAAATTTGGGATCCTTTCTCCAATTAGGGTTGTAATTGTTGGAATTGTAGTTTGGCTTGTAATTTCCAACATATTTCCCTTCTTCTACGTTTATAGGGCACTCATCCCTACTATGATTTCCCTCACAAGTGGCACAAATTTCCTCGACAGCAAACCCTCGTACTTCCTCTTCACTCAATAAGTGTTTCATGGCTTTGGTGAGGAATGCTACCTGTGATTTCATAGTGCTGTCAGCCTCATAGTCTTTGACAGCAAGTACCCGTTTACCCCCTCTTCTAGCTGTCGGAAACTGCTCCTCATTCTTAGCTAGATTCTTCAGAACTTGTAACGCCTCGTCCGGATCTTTATCCAATAACAGTCCATTTGCTGCAGAATCAATGCGAATGCGAGTTTGTAAGTTAGCAGCATTATAAAACTTAGTTACCTGATTCCAGACGTGGAATCCATGCATTGGGCAGTTCCGTAGAAGAGTAGTAAATCTGTCCCAGGCCTCGTGCATCGGCTCGTCATCTTCCTGTTGAAAAGTAGCAATTTCGTTACGTAATCGCTCAGATAAATGTGAAGGATTAAAACGAGATAAGAATTCACGAGTGAGGTCTGCCCAAGTCATAATAGAACCCGGTGTAAGTTTATTCCACCAAGTTTTAGCTCTATCCCTTAATGAATGAGGGAATAACCGAAGCCTCAGTATCTCCGGACTAACTCCTGGTAGCCTAAACGAACCACAGATCTCCTGGAACGTTTTGAGATGCTCCCTAGCATCTTCTGTCGCAGAGCCACTAAACTGTCCGGCGTTGTTGATCATACTAAACATGACAGGTTTAAGTTCAAAGTTATCAACATCAATATCCGGCAGCGTGGTCTCCAGCTCTACATGGTCATTCAGCATGTAGTCACGACATGACCGTCGTCCACCTGCCCCAGGCGGATCGCCGACAGGCGGTATATCTCCTCCAGCAGGTTGGTTACGGGCCATCTGCTCTAGCTGTTCTTCAAGGTATTCGTTCCTGTCCAAAAGATGGCGAATCTGTTTCTTGAGATTGAATGATCGTTCAATTTCTGGATCTAACTTATACTCAGGATCTTCGCCTCTTTTCGATCTGCGCATAAACAAGAGAACCTTGTGAAAAGCAAGAGTTGAAAAACAAAAATAAAAATTAAAGAAAAACAAAAAACGAAAAACAAAAATAGAAATAAAAAATAAAAACAAAAAGTGCAATAAAATAAAGATGTAGTTATGTTGCCAATCCCCGGCAACGGCGCCAAAAACTTGTTGCGTGTAAAATAGTCTATCGCAATTACAGTGCAAGTGTACACGTCGCAAGTAATAAAGTGATACTAAGTATCGGATATCGTCTCCACAGGGATTGGGCTAATGACTTCACCTTGAATTACTGCACAAAGTAAAAGAAATATTTTAAAGAGTTGTCACGAATAATAAAGTAAAACGTAAATAAAAGATTGAGAAATCAAGATAGAGAGAATGGGCTGGTATTGAATTGCTCGGTAGTGCAGGTATTGAATTGCTTAGGATCTCCAGTTCTGTCGTCGCTCCCGTCGCCGACAGCACCTGTCGCGGCGTCTGTCCGTTAGTTGTCGCAGCAGCAGACACTAACTCAGTACTTCAAGCTTGACAAGAATCCCAGATCTGCCTTGCCCTATCCCTAGGCACAAGTCTGTCGATGAACACGTCTTTGACGATACCTCCCGGCGTGAGTCGAAGGATGAACACCGATGTGTATGAATTCTTCCTTAGCCACTTAACCTCGCCTTATCCCTAAGCACGAGATGGTTCAACTATAAACTAGAGAACGCGCTTTTATCTCTTTCGTATACTTAACTCTCCCGATGCTAAGTAAATAGATAACCTTACAATGCTCTCCCGATGCTCTTGCAAGATATTAAAACCAAGATAAAAGAACTTGAAGTTTATTTTATTGAAACTGAAAAATCCTAAAACAAAGCAACCCTTGCAACTACCTTACAAAACAACCCGTGGCCCTAGGGGGAAATTAGAACATGTCGGTGACAGGTGGACGGCAGGGTTTAGGTTTCGGTTATGGGGTGGTCGGTCTCTATCCTAGGTTTAATCTATGCCCTTTATATAAGCTTTGGGCTCAAGATATCTAAGGTAACAAGGATTACAACTTTAATTAAAAGTAAGACTCTAATAAAGATTAAATCTCTAAAGTATCCTACTTTCTAGCTGCCTCCTTGCTTTTAGTGATTTCCTCTCCTTTGAGCTTTGGCTTGACATATCTTTTGATCCGGGGCTTGGAAAATTATTTGGCTGCCACACGACAGACGAGCAGATTTTTCTCTATCTATCGATGTCCACTTCATTTTTCCTCTTCAATAATCTGCTGTCACCATGCTGTCGTGACGGGTCCGTGACAGGTTCATCATCTTCAGCTGCTTGTTCAGTTTCGCCTTCCTGCTTATCTGCCCTTCGCCTGCCTTCATCGTCAACCTTGGCAGCTACCTGCAAAATACACCATCTTTTAGTAGAATCCGTGCCTTTTATATAATTGTGATATTTAATTGAAAACTATCCTAAATGCAATGCAATGATGCTTGAATGCAGCAGAAATATGGGATAAAAAGGGTGTAAATAATAGAACTTTTACACACTCAACAGGAACATCTCAGGCTGCGGTTGAGGTAAAGTCAGTGGATGTGCTGGCTAGATGTGAGGGTTTGCCGAAGCAACATTTGCTTGATTTGGGTGCTGTGGAGTATCATGGTACTTCCCCGGAGATGTTTGAGGCCTGGTTGGCCAATGTGGTTCTGATTTTGGATCAGGAGGGCTGTGATTATGCCTGTAAGCTGGGGAGTGTTGTTTCTTTGATGCTGGAAGATGTGAGTGCCTGGTGGACATCTGTGGCGGTGGCGTCACATATCCATGATATTGATTGGGATTTCTTTGTGTCGGCTTTCTATGAAAGGTATCTTGGAAGGGAATTTCCAAGGGTTAAGCAAGGCGCGGGTAGTGCTGTTCTTGAGCAAGGAGTAGAAGCTCAGTCATCTGTGTGTGTCCGTTGTGAAAGGCAACATGTTGGAAATTGTTGGGGCGCAGGTGTTTGTTGGAATTGTGGATCTAAGTTGCATGTTAAGCGTGTTTGTCCTCATGGAGTGAAGTCAGCTTTAATGTTAGCCAAAGGATCTTTGAAAGGTCGTGGGCACGGTTGGGGCAAGGTTCAGAGGTGGCAGAAAAAGCAGAAGGTTGTGAAGAGTTTGGGAGATGGAGTTTGCTGGAAATGTGGGTCTGCTGGACACATGAGGCGTGATTGTTTGATGTTGGCTCGGAACAGCCAAGGTTCCTTATCGCAAGGAGTTGGTGGTGACCCTGGTGTGTCAGCTGGTGCTGCAATGGTGCGGCAGGAGGATGATGGTTCCGCAAGGAAGAGAGCTCGTCTGATGAAGCTTCGGGATGGTGTTGTGTTTTCAGGTAACCTTGTTAAGTGATCTTTGCTTTAGTTGCCTTAGTTTAGTTTCTGTTGGTTTTTTTTCCTTGCGTGGTAAGTCTGGTCTTGCTGCTAGCATGTTTGGGGTAATGGTAGTTGTTTGGGAACATCTTGGGTGTGAAGAAGGCTTGGGTGAATATCTTGTAGTTAGTGGTTGTTGGTATGATGGAGTTAGATAAGTTAAAGGTGAGTTAGGAGGTTGTTCTTAGACAGATTTTGAGGATGTTATTGGAGGGTGTGAACTGGCATTCATGCACAGTTAAAATCATTGTTATATGCTATATTATATATGTTGGTCCATGCATACATGTGGCATGACATTAGAGGTTTTGCATACATGTACATCAGGCATTGATAGGGCATGTAGGTGATCATGCATACGATGTTCACACTCGCTAATAACTAATCGAATCTGTTAGTGTTGTGGTTGGATTAGGTGGGATGATGGGTTTTTAGAGGTTGTTTGGTGCTGAGTGAGAGTTAGTAGTGCTGGAGTTTGTTAAACTAGTTGCTAGTGATAGTGAGAGTGGAATAGCCTGTCGGTAGAAGGATAGTGATGATGCTCAGAGAGTTTAGTGGCTTGGTGGTGAAGGGTATCGGATGAGGTTAGTATCGGTTAAGTGGTTTGTTTAGCTAAGTGGAAGTGGTAGTTCCTTGGTGATAAGTGATGTTGCAGTTTGAGGTTGTGTTTCCAAGGGTTGAGGTAGTTTAGCTTTTAAGTTGTTGTGAAAGGGTTGTGTTGGTTCTTAGCAACCTTTGAGGAGTGTAGAAGCTGTTATGTGTGTTTTGGTTAAGTAATGTTCTGGTAATGCAAGTGTTCTGGTTGAAGTTTGTAGAGAAAGGGCTGTGAAAGATCGAAGGCTTTCGTTGGTTGTTTGGGTTCTTGTGAGAAATGGTTGGCTGGTTGTGGTTAAGGAAGTTCTGTTTGAAGTCAGTTGGTGGTGTGTGGAACGGCTGACGGTTTCAAGTTGGGGTTGTGATGTGATTTTGGTATCCAGGTGAGTAGTCCTGATGAGCTGTCATGGTAATGTTTGTGGCGGATGTGAAGGATTGTCAGCTTTGTTGAAGAGCTTGTGTAAACAGTTGATGTTTAAGGATTTCTGCTTGTTGGGAAAATCTTTGGAAGAGGTTTGGGAGTTTGCAAGAGTTTTAGAAGCAGAGAGGTTGCCTAGTGGCTGAGTTGGATTGGTTGTTGTCTCTGTGTAGACAAGTCTTGGAAGTTGTGTGTTACAGTGTTGTCTGCTGTAAGAGCTGAAGTTTTTCAGGTTGATGATGGGGTTGTGTACGGTCCGGTTATGTGGAAGGTTAAGTCGTGGTTACCTTTGAGAGTTTGGATTTGTGAACAGTGTATGGTGGAGGTTTGATGTGGAAAGTGGTCAGTGGTGTTGGTTGAGGCTTTTGTGTTGCTTTGTGTGTTGCTTTGAGAAGGTTGTTGTTCTCTTTTCGCCGGTTGAAATTTCGAGGACGAAATTTCCTAAGGGGGGGAGAGTTGTAACGCCCCGGTTTTGGGCTCAGAAGTTTTGGGTGTTGACCGGTTCGGTCAAAGTGCTGATCGAATATATAAGAGTGAATTTAGGAAAGCCTAGTTCGGGTTGCATTAAAAATATGGAAAAATGCTCTAAAATCATCTTCTAATATATATAAGTGAACTGTGAAATCAATTTTGGAAAATGAGGTTCGGAAGGTTGACATTTTGGCTAGTGACCAAAATGTAATTTTTGAAAGTTGCGGGACAGTTTTATAAAGGATTGAAACTTTGAATCTTTAAGGAGCTATTATTCCAAAAAGGATTTCTCCAGATTTTTCTAAGATATTTTAAGGCTTTATTCTGATTTTTAAAGATTAAGAAAGGGAGGGAAATCATTTTAACCAATTTCCTAACTAATTTTCCATTTTCTCTCAATTTCTCTTTTCTCTCATTTTCTCTCAACCCAAACAAAATTCTCCAGATTTCTTTCTCTGATTTTGACATCTAAATCTCTCATTTCAACTCTCATTTGATTCCTAATCATCTCATCAACAAAACCTCTCAATTTGCAAGTTGTTTCATCAAGCTTTTTGGCTCTAAAATGGAGAAATTCAAGTTTGGAGGTAAGAACGTCCTTCTCCTCTAAACTATCAGTTCTTTACTGAAATTCCTAAGTTCTCAATCCTTGATTTGTGTTTTATTAATGTCTTTTCAAATGAGATCTTGATTTTTGGCTAAAATGCAAGATTTGGTGATTTTGGTGAAATTTTCGTGTGATCTGTTTGGGCAGTGTTTTGGAGTGTCAAAATGATGTTAAATGAATGCTAAATTGATTAGAAGTTGAGGTTTAATCAATGCAATCCCGGATAGGTTGAATTTCCTAAGTTTGGCTTGAGTTTTTGGTTGTTTTTGGAGTGTTTTTGGTGATCTGTTATACCTGGAGGTATAAGGACGTGTTTGTGATCATTTTGCATGTTAATTGATGTATAAAAATGGTTAGAGGTGATGGATCTTGGCTGGGTTAAGTTTTGGAGATGTTTGGAGGTGATTTCGGTTGTGTTTGGTAGCCAAATTGTTAGATTTGTGATGAGCAGCGAGTAGTGTTGATGCTGCTGGTGTTTTAATGCATAAGGATGCATTAATGTTCTGTTTTTGTGTGCTTGAAACAGGGGAGTTTGATCCGTGAGCTTTGAAGGTGTTTGCGGAAGGTTTCGGAAGCTTGGAGGGCTTGTTGGCTAGTCTTGTTTGGTTATCGGTGAGTGAAGTTGGGATTTCAGCTTTTGAAACAAGGTTTGAAGGTTTTTGGGAGCTTAGTGTAAGTCTAAACAACTTGCTAAGCTCAAGAGTAAGTAAAAGGGATTTTTGCTCTTGAATTGTGTTGTGATTTGGTTTTAAAAGCAAATGTGGATGAAGATTGAAATGCATGTGTTTTGCATGGTTTAATTCTGTTTTATAAGCATGTTTTAGCATGGTTTAATGCTGGTTTTGAAAGCCACTTGAGAAGGATGCTCAAGGTAAGGGATCCTTGGTTTTGTATATGGTAATTGTGATTTTGATGCATAGTGTTGCATGTTGATCAATGGCTTTGAATGATGCTTTAAAACAGTGAATTGATGATGTTAAATGTTACCTTTTGCATATTGGTTATGCATGTGAATCATTGGATTAATGATGTAATGGTTTTGCATATTGGTTATGCATGTGAATCATTGGGCTAATGTTGTGATGGTTTTGCATTATGTTTATGCATGTGGAACATTGGATTAATATGGTAAGATGGTTATATTGGCAAGTGATGTAAGTGGTTCTTGGTTCGTTGATCGGATATAGTTAGCCGGCTATAGGATTGGGTGCACCGTGAATAAAGTCGCCTTGGAGGTGGAGTGGTCAAGAGTGGACCGGATAAGCTCCCTTCAAGTTTCCTAACGAGATGAGGTCATAGTGGAGGTTGTTGCCCACGGGAGGACCTTGGTTATTTGAGGTCATAATGGAGGTGTTGCCCATTCGAGGACCTTGGTTGAGCAAAGGTTATATGGTGGTTCAAAGTCCATATGTGAGAACCTTGTGCTTGTTGAGATCACAATGGTAGTGGTTAAGTCCATGTGTGGATCTTGTGTGTGATGTCCCGGATCTCGTTAGATGATGTTCTACAACTACCAATCGGTTATGCAAAGGTTGTATGGTGGTTAAAAGTCCATACGGGAGAATCTTGTGCAAGCTAAGGTTGTATGGTGTTTAAAAGTCCATACATGGGAACCTTAGGATGTTGAGGTCAAATGGAGGTTGTTGCCCATTTGGGAGGCCTTGGATTGGGTGGGGTGTAGGGAGCGTAGGGACAACGCTCGGAATCCGCGTATCCGATCGGGTTGTTGAGTTGGAAAGTGAATGTGGTTGATCTCTTGGAAGCCAATGTAATGTTCTTGATCATGTGAAGCATGGGATGCTTGAATTGATGCATGGTTGCATGTGAAGCATGAGATGCTTGAATTGATGCATGTTGCATGAGAAGCATGGGATGCTTGAAAAGATGCATTGTTGCATGAAAAGTGTATGATGCTAGTGAATGCATGTTTACTTGTTAAGTTGAACAAGTGTTGGTTATCATTTGGTAAATGATGCATGTGAGCATGAAATATCTATGTTGCATTGGAGTCTTGTGAGACTTGTTTTTAAAGGCATGTGAGGATGATGTTATGGTTTATGTTGCCTTAGTTAAATGCATGTGTTGGAATATTTGATGCTATGGTTTTAAAAAGGTTTCTTGCTTGATATGGTTTTCAAGTTTAAGAAAGGTATGTTGTGAAATGGGAGTGCTTCCATGGTTTTGTTTAAGCTTGGCATATGGTGTTTATGCATGATTTGAGCTTGATGTTGAAAAGGGTTTCAAACATGGCTTTGGTAATCAAATCGGGTTTGTTTTAAAGTGTTTTAATGACCCGCTGCATTGATGGTGTTTTGGTTTTCGAGCATTCCTCACTAAGCATTATGTGCTTACGCTCCTTTTTGTCCATCAATGCAGATTCTTGAAGTTTGGACAGCAAGGAGCAAGGGATTCAAGGTGGACTCCAATGGAGATGTATGTCTCGGTGAATAGTTATAGTTAATAAGGGAAATGGGGTAGAATCTCTCGGGTTTATGTGAATGTGATCGTATATGTTTGATCAAGAATGTTTAAATGCTGTTGTTAATGATGTTGAATCATGAATTGGCTTAAATGAGTTTGTTTTGGAAGGTTTGTGCCCAAATGGTTGCTTGCTTAGGAAGCATGCCTATAGATTTGGGGTTTTTCATATATGATGTGTTTCTATTGAATTGGTGATGCAATTAAGGTCCTTGCATGTTGGTTGATTATGTGATATGGTTTGGTGTTGTTAATTTGAAGTTTGAAGCATGTTTGATGTTGTTTACGAGTCAATTCCAGGCAGGGGTATCGGTACTCGGGCTTGCGTATCGATACGCCTGAGCCAAATATGCACATTTCTGCCCAGGCGTATCGGTATGATTGTTAGGGTATCGATGCCGTATGAATGCCGTATCGAAACGAGGGAACTAGTATCGATACCGTATGAATGCCGTATCGAAACGGGGAGGCTCGTATCGATACCGTGTTGAGAGTTTGGTTACTGCCTTCCCCGCGTATCGATACGACACCAGGCGTATCGATACCTGTCTGTTAATTCGGTTAAAAGTATCTTTTATGTTTTGTTTTGTTTACGTTTTGGTCCTGAATCTTGTTTATGCAATTAAATGAGTTTGAGAAGTCCTTTTGAGCTGAAATTTCGCAGGGAAGCATGGAACCTGACTAATTTCAAGATGGTAACTTTAATTTGTACTAAGTCCTCATATTTATCAGAATTTACAATTTGGTCCCTAAAGTTGTAATTTGTTCAATTGGGTCCCTGTTTGATCTCTGATGTTTGTGATCTTTGAGCATGGTGTTTGTGTGATCACATCTAAGGTTAATGTGCATCTAGACAAGATTAAAAAGGAAAAAAAAGGGTCGTTAATCAAGGTTGACTTTCGGGTTGACCTTGGTTTTCCCCGTGTAATCTTCGTAGTTCGGGTCAACCGTCTAGGCCGGGCTACGGGGGTTACATTTGGTGGTATCAGAGCTGAGTTGCGAAGGTTGGGGAAAACGGTAAGTGGTTGCGATGTGTGTTTGATGTTTCTGAGCATGTTGCTGATGTATGCAAGCATGTTTTGTGGTTATGAATCTTGGTTGAGTTATGTGGATATGTGCTGATGCTATGAGCTGATGTTATGCATGGTGAATGTGTTTTGGGCATGTTATGTTGCTAATGTGCTGGTGCATTTGGATGTTGTTTGGTGTAAGCATGATCAAGGTATGTTGTTTGATATGCTTGATGTTGTGATATCCATGTTGTGTTGACTGTTATGTCATGTATAGGGGAGGATTCGGGATACCCATTGCCTTATTAATATAGCTATTGTGTTTTTGGAGTTGGAGTTTGAATCCTTGCTTAATGTTGGTCTAACTGGTTTGTTGCTTGTTGTGATTGTATGTTTGTTGTTGTTAGTGGTATGGCAAAGTCAATGGAGGAATGGCGAATGAGGGAGATGGTTGCTGCCTTGGGGCAGGTTGTTAAGGCAAAGAATTCGCCCTTTTGTAAAGGTGTTTTGTTTCAGTCTTCTGTGCCTGAAGTTGAGATGGTAAGGCAAGGGAAAGAAGCTGGTTCTGTGATGGAAAGTTCTTTATCTGTTGTTCAAGAGGTGTTGGGAACATCTCAGGCTGCGGTTGAGGTAAAGTCAGTGGATGTGCTGGCTAGATGTGAGGGTTTGCCGAAGCAGCATTTGCTTGATTTGGGTGCTGTGGAGTATCATGGTACTTCCCCGGAGATGTTTGAGGCCTGGTTGGCCAATGTGGTTCTGATTTTGGATCAGGAGGGCTGTGATTATGCCTGTAAGCTGGGGAGTGTTGTTTCTTTGATGCTGGAAGATGTGAGTGCCTGGTGGACATCTGTGGCGGTGGCGTCACATATCCATGATATTGATTGGGATTTCTTTGTGTCGGCTTTCTATGAAAGGTATCTTGGAAGGGAATTTCCAAGGGTTAAGCAAGGCGCGGGTAGTGCTGTTCTTGAGCAAGGAGTAGAAGCTCAGTCATCTGTGTGTGTCCGTTGTGAAAGGCAACATGTTGGAAATTGTTGGGGCGCAGGTGTTTGTTGGAATTGTGGATCTAAGTTGCATGTTAAGCGTGTTTGTCCTCATGGAGTGAAGTCAGCTTTAATGTTAGCCAAAGGATCTTTGAAAGGTCGTGGGCACGGTCGGGGCAAGGTTCAGAGGTGGCAGAAAAAGCAGAAGGTTGTGAAGAGTTTGGGAGATGGAGTTTGCTGGAAATGTGGGTCTGCTGGACACATGAGGCGTGATTGTTTGATGTTGGCTCGGAACAGCCAAGGTTCCTTATCGCAAGGAGTTGGTGGTGACCCTGGTGTGTCAGCTGGTGCTGCAATGGTGCGGCAGGAGGATGATGGTTCCGCAAGGAAGAGAGCTCGTCTGATGAAGCTTCGGGATGGTGTTGTGTTTTCAGGTAACCTTGTTAAGTGATCTTTGCTTTAGTTGCCTTAGTTTAGTTTCTGTTGGTTTTTTTTCCTTGCGTGGTAAGTCTGGTCTTGCTGCTAGCATGTTTGGGGTAATGGTAGTTGTTTGGGAACATCTTGGGTGTGAAGAAGGCTTGGGTGAATATCTTGTAGTTAGTGGTTGTTGGTATGATGGAGTTAGATAAGTTAAAGGTGAGTTAGGAGGTTGTTCTTAGACAGATTTTGAGGATGTTATTGGAGGGTGTGAACTGGCATTCATGCACAGTTAAAATCATTGTTATATGCTATATTATATATGTTGGTCCATGCATACATGTGGCATGACATTAGAGGTTTTGCATACATGTACATCAGGCATTGATAGGGCATGTAGGTGATCATGCATACGATGTTCACACTCGCTAATAACTAATCGAATCTGTTAGTGTTGTGGTTGGATTAGGTGGGATGATGGGTTTTTAGAGGTTGTTTGGTGCTGAGTGAGAGTTAGTAGTGCTGGAGTTTGTTAAACTAGTTGCTAGTGATAGTGAGAGTGGAATAGCCTGTCGGTAGAAGGATAGTGATGATGCTCAGAGAGTTTAGTGGCTTGGTGGTGAAGGGTATCGGATGAGGTTAGTATCGGTTAAGTGGTTTGTTTAGCTAAGTGGAAGTGGTAGTTCCTTGGTGATAAGTGATGTTGCAGTTTGAGGTTGTGTTTCCAAGGGTTGAGGTAGTTTAGCTTTTAAGTTGTTGTGAAAGGGTTGTGTTGGTTCTTAGCAACCTTTGAGGAGTGCAGAAGCTGTTATGTGTGTTTTGGTTAAGTAATGTTCTGGTAATGCAAGTGTTCTGGTTGAAGTTTGTAGAGAAAGGGCTGTGAAAGATCGAAGGCTTTCGTTGGTTGTTTGGGTTCTTGTGAGAAATGGTTGGCTGGTTGTGGTTAAGGAAGTTCTGTTTGAAGTCAGTTGGTGGTGTGTGGAACGGCTGACGGTTTCAAGTTGGGGTTGTGATGTGATTTTGGTATCCAGGTGAGTAGTCCTGATGAGCTGTCATGGTAATGTTTGTGGCGGATGTGAAGGATTGTCAGCTTTGTTGAAGAGCTTGTGTAAACAGTTGATGTTTAAGGATTTCTGCTTGTTGGGAAAATCTTTGGAAGAGGTTTGGGAGTTTGCAAGAGTTTTAGAAGCAGAGAGGTTGCCTAGTGGCTGAGTTGGATTGGTTGTTGTCTCTGTGTAGACAAGTCTTGGAAGTTGTGTGTTACAGTGTTGTCTGCTGTAAGAGCTGAAGTTTTTCAGGTTGATGATGGGGTTGTGTACGGTCCGGTTATGTGGAAGGTTAAGTCGTGGTTACCTTTGAGAGTTTGGATTTGTGAACAGTGTATGGTGGAGGTTTGATGTGGAAAGTGGTCAGTGGTGTTGGTTGAGGCTTTTGTGTTGCTTTGTGTGTTGCTTTGAGAAGGTTGTTGTTCTCTTTTCGCCGGTTGAAATTTCGAGGACGAAATTTCCTAAGGGGGGGAGAGTTGTAACGCCCCGGTTTTGGGCTCAGAAGTTTTGGGTGTTGACCGGTTTGGTCAAAGTGCTGATCGAATATATAAGAGTGAATTTAGGAAAGCCTAGTTCGGGTTGCATTAAAAATATGGAAAAATGCTCTAAAATCATCTTCTAATATATATAAGTGAACTGTGAAATCAATTTTGGAAAATGAGGTTCGGAAGGTTGACATTTTGGCTAGTGACCAAAATGTAATTTTTGAAAGTTGCGGGACAGTTTTATAAAGGATTGAAACTTTGAATCTTTAAGGAGCTATTATTCCAAAAAGGATTTCTCCAGATTTTTCTAAGATATTTTAAGGCTTTATTCTGATTTTTAAAGATTAAGAAAGGGAGGGAAATCATTTTAACCAATTTCCTAACTAATTTTCCATTTTCTCTCAATTTCTCTTTTCTCTCATTTTCTCTCAACCCAAACAAAATTCTCCAGATTTCTTTCTCTGATTTTGACATCTAAATCTCTCATTTCAACTCTCATTTGATTCCTAATCATCTCATCAACAAAACCTCTCAATTTGCAAGTTGTTTCATCAAGCTTTTTGGCTCTAAAATGGAGAAATTCAAGTTTGGAGGTAAGAACGTCCTTCTCCTCTAAACTATCAGTTCTTTACTGAAATTCCTAAGTTCTCAATCCTTGATTTGTGTTTTATTAATGTCTTTTCAAATGAGATCTTGATTTTTGGCTAAAATGCAAGATTTGGTGATTTTGGTGAAATTTTCGTGTGATCTGTTTGGGCAGTGTTTTGGAGTGTCAAAATGATGTTAAATGAATGCTAAATTGATTAGAAGTTGAGGTTTAATCAATGCAATCCCGGATAGGTTGAATTTCCTAAGTTTGGCTTGAGTTTTTGGTTGTTTTTGGAGTGTTTTTGGTGATCTGTTATACCTGGAGGTATAAGGACGTGTTTGTGATCATTTTGCATGTTAATTGATGTATAAAAATGGTTAGAGGTGATGGATCTTGGCTGGGTTAAGTTTTGGAGATGTTTGGAGGTGATTTCGGTTGTGTTTGGTAGCCAAATTGTTAGATTTGTGATGAGCAGCGAGTAGTGTTGATGCTGCTGGTGTTTTAATGCATAAGGATGCATTAATGTTCTGTTTTTGTGTGCTTGAAACAGGGGAGTTTGATCCGTGAGCTTTGAAGGTGTTTGCGGAAGGTTTCAGAAGCTTGGAGGGCTTGTTGGCTAGTCTTGTTTGGTTATCGGTGAGTGAAGTTGGGATTTCAGCTTTTGAAACAAGGTTTGAAGGTTTTTGGGAGCTTAGTGTAAGTCTAAACAACTTGCTAAGCTCAAGAGTAAGTAAAAGGGATTTTTGCTCTTGAATTGTGTTGTGATTTGGTTTTAAAAGCAAATGTGGATGAAGATTGAAATGCATGTGTTTTGCATGGTTTAATTCTGTTTTATAAGCATGTTTTAGCATGGTTTAATGCTGGTTTTGAAAGCCACTTGAGAAGGATGCTCAAGGTAAGGGATCCTTGGTTTTGTATATGGTAATTGTGATTTTGATGCATAGTGTTGCATGTTGATCAATGGCTTTGAATGATGCTTTAAAACAGTGAATTGATGATGTTAAATGTTACCTTTTGCATATTGGTTATGCATGTGAATCATTGGATTAATGATGTAATGGTTTTGCATATTGGTTATGCATGTGAATCATTGGGCTAATGTTGTGATGGTTTTGCATTATGTTTATGCATGTGGAACATTGGATTAATATGGTAAGATGGTTATATTGGCAAGTGATGTAAGTGGTTCTTGGTTCGTTGATCGGATATAGTTAGCCGGCTATAGGATTGGGTGCACCGTGAATAAAGTCGCCTTGGAGGTGGAGTGGTCAAGAGTGGACCGGATAAGCTCCCTTCAAGTTTCCTAACGAGATGAGGTCATAGTGGAGGTTGTTGCCCACGGGAGGACCTTGGTTATTTGAGGTCATAATGGAGGTGTTGCCCATTCGAGGACCTTGGTTGAGCAAAGGTTATATGGTGGTTCAAAGTCCATATGTGAGAACCTTGTGCTTGTTGAGATCACAATGGCAGTGGTTAAGTCCATGTGTGGATCTTGTGTGTGATGTCCCGGATCTCGTTAGATGATGTTCTACAACTACCAATCGGTTATGCAAAGGTTGTATGGTGGTTAAAAGTCCATACGGGAGAATCTTGTGCAAGCTAAGGTTGTATGGTGTTTAAAAGTCCATACATGGGAACCTTAGGATGTTGAGGTCAAATGGAGGTTGTTGCCCATTTGGGAGGCCTTGGATTGGGTGGGGTGTAGGGAGCGTAGGGACAACGCTCGGAATCCGCGTATCCGATCGGGTTGTTGAGTTGGAAAGTGAATGTGGTTGATCTCTTGGAAGCCAATGTAATGTTCTTGATCATGTGAAGCATGGGATGCTTGAATTGATGCATGGTTGCATGTGAAGCATGAGATGCTTGAATTGATGCATGTTGCATGAGAAGCATGGGATGCTTGAAAAGATGCATTGTTGCCTGAAAAGTGTATGATGCTAGTGAATGCATGTTTACTTGTTAAGCTGAACAAGTGTTGGTTATCATTTGGTAAATGATGCATGTGAGCATGAAATATCTATGTTGCATTGGAGTCTTGTGAGACTTGTTTTTAAAGGCATGTGAGGATGATGTTATGGTTTATGTTGCCTTGGTTAAATGCATGTGTTGGAATATTTGATGCTATGGTTTTAAAAAGGTTTCTTGCTTGATATGGTTTTCAAGTTTAAGAAAGGTATGTTGTGAAATGGGAGTGTTTCCATGGTTTTGTTTAAGCTTGGCATATGGTGTTTATGCATGATTTGAGCTTGATGTTGAAAAGGGTTTCAAACATGGCTTTGGTAATCAAATCGGGTTTGTTTTAAAGTGTTTTAATGACCCGCTGCATTGATGGTGTTTTGGTTTTCGAGCATTCCTCACTAAGCATTATGTGTTACGCTCCTTTTTGTCCATCAATGCAGATTCTTGAAGTTTGGACAGCAAGGAGCAAAGGATTCAAGGTGGACTCCAATGGAGATGTATGTCTCGGTGAATAGTTATAGTTAATAAGGGCAATGGGGTAGAATCTCTCGGGTTTATGTGAATGTGATCGTATATGTTTGATCAAGAATGTTTAAATGCTGTTGTTAATGATGTTGAATCATGAATTGGCTTAAATGAGTTTGTTTTGGAAGGTTTGTGCCCAAATGGTTGCTTGCTTAGGAAGCATGCCTATAGATTTGGGGTTTTTCATATATGATGTGTTTCTATTGAATTGGTGATGCAATTAAGGTCCTTGCATGTTGGTTGATTATGTGATATGGTTTGGTGTTGTTAATTTGAAGTTTGAAGCATGTTTGATGTTGTTTACGAGTCAATTCCAGGCAGGGGTATCGGTACTCGGGCTTGCGTATCGATACGCCTGAGCCAAATATGCACATTTCTGCCCAGGCGTATCGGTACGATTGTTAGGGTATCGATGCCGTATGAATGCCGTATCGAAACGAGGGAACTAGTATCGATACCGTATGAATGCCGTATCAAAACGGGGAGACTCGTATCGATACCGTGTTGAGAGTTTGGTTACTGCCTTCCCCGCGTATCGATACGACACCAGGCGTATCGATACCTGTCTGTTAATTCGGTTAAAAGTATCTTTTATGTTTTGTTTTGTTTACGTTTTGGTCCTGAATCTTGTTTATGCAATTAAATGAGTTTGAGAAGTCCTTTTGAGCTGAAATTTCGCAGGGAAGCATGGAACCTGACTAATTTCAAGATGGTAACTTTAATTTGTACTAAGTCCTCATATTTATCAGAATTTACAATTTGGTCCCTAAAGTTGTAATTTGTTCAATTGGGTCCCTGTTTGATCTCTGATGTTTGTGATCTTTGAGCATGGTGTTTGTGTGATCACATCTAAGGTTAATGTGCATCTAGACAAGATTAAAAAGGAAAGAAAAGGGTCGTTAATCAAGGTTGACTTTCGGGTTGACCTTGGTTTTCCCCGTGTAATCTTCGTAGTTCGGGTCAACCGTCTAGGCCGGGCTACGGGGGTTACACAGCCGGTGCGTTAGTCAACCCAAAAGGCATGACTAAAAACTCATAGTGACCATATCTAGTCCTAAAGGTCGTCTTCGGTACATCAACCTTTCTTACCGTTAGCTGGTAGTAACCTGATCTCAAGTCAATCTTCGAAAAGACTGATGCCCCTCTCAACTGGTCAAACAGATCATCAATTCTCGGCAATGGATACTTATTCTTCACTGTTAACTGATTCAACTATCTGTAATCTATACACATTCTCATGCTTCCATCTTTCTTCTTCACAAACAAAACTGGAGCGCCCCAAGGCGAAGAACTAGGTCGAATGAAGCCTCTATCTGTCAACTCTTGCAACTGAGTCTTCAACTCTTTCAGTTCTTTCGGTGCCATACGATACGGAGCAATCGAAACAGGTGCTGAATCTAAATAAGTCTCTATCGTAAACTCTACCTCTCTATCAGGTGGTAAACCCGACAATTCTTCTGGAAACACACTAGGAAAGTCACACACTGTCCGGATATCTTGAGGTCTAACCTCACTCATGTTTGGATTCATCACATAGGCCAAATATGCTTCGCAACCCATCTCAACTAACCTCTTAGCCTCTAGAACTGAAACTACATTCGATAAGAACTTCACGTTCTCACCTACCACCACTATCTCATAATCGTCTGTGAGTCTCAAAGAAATCCTCTTAGTCTCAAAATCTATCCTAGCTCTATGCTCAGTGAGCCAGTCCATACCTAGAATCACATCAAAGCCATAAAATGGTAACTCCATCATATCCACTGGAAACACATACCCCTGAACCATGAGCGGACATCTTCTGTACATCTTTCTAACTACTACCGTGTCCCCGAAGGAACTAGTAAAACTAACTCCTACCTCTAATATTTCACAAGGCAATTTCAACAACTTTGCATGCTTACTCAGAATATAAGAATGTGTAGACCCGGAGTTAATCAAAGAAAGCAAACCCAAAGACTGTATCAAGAAGTTACCTGTGATCACATCTGTGTCATGTTGATCCCCACGCTGAGCATAAACTTTGGCCTGGCCTCCGCCCTCTGACTGGACTGCAACTACATGTGCTATGTTCCTCTGGCCATCATTTCTTGGCTGGAAGTTACCTCTACCGTGCCCGCGGCCTCTCTGAAAGTCATTGGATCTAGCAGAAGCCTGAGCTAGTGCCTGCCCCACCTGATGTGGACAGTCACGCCTAATATGATCTCTAGTTCCACAACCCCAACACGAGTAGAAATTCCCCCAACACTTACCAGTGTGATTCCTCCCGCAACTAGCACACGTGGGCAACCTCCCACCAGTCCTCTGGCCCTGTTGGCCCCTACCGTGGTTACCTCCACCACGTTTATGGTCATAGTGATGTTGGTTGTCTCGGTGTCTCTTGGCATCACCTCTGTCAAAGTAACTAGATCTCTTCCCAGAACTAGAACCACCAGATCGTTTGGTCAAGCCCAAACTGTGCTCCAAGTCCTTGGTCCTAGCGACCAATACATCAAAATCTGTGTAGTCAGAAGCCAAAGTGTACCTCTTGATCTCTTCATTCAACCCATAGCGGAATCGGTTACAACGTTCCACTTCAGTAGGAACAAGCTCGGATGCATACTGACTCAGCATGACAAATCTGATCTCATAATCTGTCACAGTCATACTCCCCTGAAGCAAAGCCATAAATTCCCTCTTCTTCTCATCGAGATATCGAGGACCCAAATATTTCTTACGGAAAGCTGACTCGAAGAACTCCCAAGTGATCTCAGCCTCTTCCATACCCGTAGTGATGGTGACCCACCAAGTGTAGGCATCACCTTGAAGCAAAGACTCAACACACCCCAACTTGCGTTCCCCGGTACATCACATCTACAACAAAATAGGGACGGTCTTCTCTAACCACATCTCAGACCTCTCCGGTGTCGACCCTCTGAACTCTTCACCTCCCAAACTACATAGTCTCTCCAATGGCAAACCAGTACCCTCTCCTTGGGGTTGTGCCACTGCCTGACCCCCAGCCACTGCAGCCTAGAAAGCCCCAGCTATCGCATGAACTAGGGGAGCTAAATCTATTCCAGCCGGTCCTTGGCCAACTTGAGGTCCTACGCCCTCGGCTCCCGCCTCACCTCCCTCTTGTTGAGGAGGAGGTTGAGGAGCCTGCGCCCCACCTATTTGCTCAACTCCCAAAACTTGTGCCCGTGGTTCCGGCTGAACCATCCTAGGCCTCCCTCGTGGTCTCATGATACAGCTAGCAAGATTATAACTACAACAAACAACAGATAAGGATTAGGTTAGCAAAGGCAAGGGTCCAACTGTGCTCAAGTATTTTCCTTTACAAAACCCTTTTAAATTAAGTAATAGTAGCAATGGGCACTCGACACCACATCAAACGCAACAATCATGCTTCCAAACACCATATGAATGTTCAAACAACAAGAATTCATGGCAAAGCACACACCGAAACATATCAATTGCTTATGACATCAAGCTTACCTCACTTACCTGCCTGAGGTCTCGGTAACATCAGGCTCTGATACCAACAAATGTAACCCCCTCATCTCGGTCTGGCCGGATGACCGGTCCGAGTAGGCTACACGGGGAAAACCGAAGCGAAACACGTTAAGGTTCCCCCTCGGTTAGCAACCCTAGAAAAGTTCTTTTAATTAAATCTTGTCTAAAGGCATATTATTTCCTAAGTGATCACGACAGCGGAAAACATCAAGAAAGATACACAACCGAACCCCAAACAACATGTTAATTGTCCATTTTATACTTACTGAGCAGGCTGTATCGATACACCAATCAAGGGTATCGATACGCCTTGACCAAGGTCAACGTCCTCCAGTCAACACAGAAAGACTGTATCGATACAACCCTTGAGTGTATCGATACGCCCTTCTCGGTCAACATCTCGTGGTCAACGAGATAAACCCGTACCGATACGCTTAGAGCCCGTATCGATACGCCAAAGCCTCACCAATTTCTCAGATTTCCAGTGAGCTTTGAGCGTACTGATACGCCCCCGTGTTTTGATACACCAAGCCAAAATTGAGTCCTGGAGGGCAAACCGTATCGATACGGCCCCCAGGCGTATCGATACGCCCTGCACTGCAAAACCTCAAATTTCAGCAAAACCACACAAGACTCGTTTCTAGATGCAATTTAAGACCTCCCTAACCACATACAAGCATACGTACAACATTTCACGACCAAGAACTAGCACATAGAGCAATCTAGATGGATAACAAGGCATCTACACATGGCATTCACATAAAGGGATAGATAAGGCATTACAAGACATACTCAAAGACTTAAAAGGCCAAAACACATGCCTTCTCACAAAGGTTTTCATGCATCACTAACACATGTACTCATCCAAAAGCATAACATCTCAAACAAGCATTTAACAAGGCTTAACATGGTTTACAAATCCAAGCAAACATAAACATCATCAACAACTATGAGTCATACAACACTCACACAAAATGCATAGCAGCCCCATTGCTAAACTACTACTTTATTTACTAAGTCATACTTGAGCAACTACAAGCTTGGAATGCCCATGCGCCTTGCTCCTTGCTAACACCACGCTATTGATATGCATTGTATAAAATGAGAGCGTAAGCTAGAAGCTTAGTGAGGATGATTTAAAAACCAAAACAACGACAATGCAAGATTCAAGCATGCAATCTTTAACATCACACACAACATACATAGGCATCTCATAACAACCTAGCTAGCATTACAAGAGTCAAAAATATGGCATCTTACATCATATTAAGCTCAACAATATAGATCAAATATCTCAACATCATAATTATATGAACCAGTACATTGGCCACTATTAGTTTACTCGGATGTGCGGATTTACTCTCAACAACAACATTACTTCGGTGGGATTACACTCATCACCGGACCTTGCATGGATGGGATTCCACTCATCACCACATGCCCTACGGATGAGATTCCACTCATCATCACATATATATAAATAATTTCCGGTAGAATATTACATCACCGTACTCCTCCTTGATGACTCAACGTCATCAAGGCCACGCACGAATTTGACTCAAACGTGTGCACACTAATCCTAATGATCGATCATTTACACCCGGTAAGTTAACTAGTGCAAATTACTCTTAAACCACATCACGCATCCATCATTTAAAACACATATTCATCATCACACATATCAATGTATACACATACAAAATCAATTCATACCTCACAAGATCCATATATGCATAGGCATCTAAAGCATCATTAACAACCAAGAAGTTAAACTACCAATTTAACTTCTACCTTGGAATGGTCTACCAAACTCATTCCAATACCTCCACTACACACACTTGAACCAACTTTAAAACAATTTAAATTTTTACTCACCACCAAGCAAGCGAGTCAAGCCTCATCAATTCTCGGATTCGATCTCAATCCTTCTCCGACGATTCCTCTAGCTTCTAACCAATCAAAACACAAATATTACTCACCAATTCAATGCTAAATTCAGTCACAAACCCAACTCACAAACACATGTCATAGCTTCACAAATTCAACCCAAACTAACCACAAAACTCCCATTTTCGTGCTCCTCAAATACCCAGTTGAAAACCACAATTCCCAACACCCAAATGACATCTAATGGTTTCCAAAACACTTCCCTAACCACCCTATACCATCAGCCCTTCAACCCAACACAAAAACACCTCAAAAACTCAAGTTTAGACACTTTGAAAAATGCCCCAAAGACCCACTTCGGGATTTTTCCCAAAATATTCCCATTTTAAGATATTAGGTGTATCTAAGTGAGATTAATTCAAAACCCAACTCAACAAACCAAATGCAAGTGAAAAACCCATTAAAAATCCAAACTTTCCTTAAAATTGAAAAATACAAATGGTGATAGTTTTGAAATCTAGGATCATGAATTTTTTTGGGATGATGAGGAGAGTTGAGAAATGAATTTACCTTCGAAAAAGCTCTTGATTTGGTGGAGAGATTGAATGGAATAGTGAATTGGGGTTTTGGGAGGGGTTTGGGTGTATTTCACGTTGGAAACTAGAAAAGGGGAGGAAGATGGCTTTATTTTCTTTTTGTTTTTTTATTCAAAAAGGGTGTCTTCACTTTTTCAACTTATTTACAAAAATGCCACCATGTTAATGTTAAATCTCATTTAACTCAAAATTAAGGTCTAATTAAATTAAACCGATTTTAATGACTCGAACCAAACATACACGCCTAACTCCTAACCCCAAAACACGGGTGTTACATTACTCATCAAATCATGAAGAAGAACAAAGAGGATGAGAAGGAGATGGAAGAAATTAGAGCTATGGGAGAGAAGAAAATCAAAGGGATAGGCATCAACGCTAGTGCCATGGCTCTCAAATCCTCCACTTGCCATCATGTCTACTCAAGTGAAAAGGAGGATGAAGAAGAAGAGATAGTTCATCTCTTCAAGAAGTGTGCCCCGTTCATGAAGAAAGCTTTGAGAGAGCTTGAACGAGATTCCAAGAAAAAGGAGAGGGCAAGCACTTCAAGCCATAAGAAGAAGGCATATGTGGCTACTTGGAGTGATGAGGACTCCACCGACGATGAGCAAGCCAAACTTTGCCTTATGGCCATCGAAGAAGATTCAAGTGTAACTTCTAATTCATCTACTTCATGTTCTTACTATTTTGATAGTTACAAGATGCCTATGATGATTTGATTTTAGACTTTAAAAATCACATTTTGAAAAACAATAAAGTGATTTCAAAGTTGAAAATTCAAAAAGATTTGATTTCTAAAACCAAACTTGAACTTGAAGCAAAACTCAATGAGTTTGAACTAAAATTTTTTGATTTACAAAAATTGCTTCAAAAAGTTCAAGAAGAAAAATATTTGATTTCCAAAGAGCTTGAAAAGAAAAATAATTTTGGAAAATCAAATTTTTATGTAAAACAATCTAGTGCCCCTAGATTCAAAAATGGTAAATGTTTTTGAAGTGTTTGGGTCCCAAAAGGACTAACCACTTCAATTAAAAAGGATGACATTGAAAAATTTGATTCCTAAGGGGACTAAAATTTTTGCTACTAATGTTCATGGATCCAAAGCAATTTGGATACCAAAAATTACTTGATTTTCTTTTGCTAGGTGTGATGGAGAGTGTTCAACAAGTCAAACATTGAGGGGAATCTCCATGCACACAAGGAAGAACACTTGAAGAAGGAAGGCTTCACATCCTCCCTTTGGGTTAAAGTGTTGGTAAAATCTAGTTGTTTTTGCATATTATTTGTTTTAATTCTTGCTTAATTCAACTTGATGATCATAAATGTTGGACTAACATCTTATTGATGCTTTGAGAAAGGGGGAGCCATTTTCAAACCAATTTTTTTTTTTGTCAATTTTTACCTTTATTGTTATTTTGAACTTAATGTTTTAAATTCTTTTTGATATAACAAAAAGGGGGAGAAATTGTTTGAAAAATTAAATTTTCAAATGAATAAGGGGAGCTTTATTTGATTTCATATCCTTAATCTCTTATTCACATTTTTAAAGTTAAAGGGGGAGAATCCTAAACAATTTTTCAAGATAGTTTTATTATATCAAAAAGGGGGAGATTGTAGAACTAATGTTTTGATATAATAATTGAAAAATGTTTTGGACTGATTTAAAAAGTATTTAAAAAAATTTCTAAAGTCCAAATAACTTGAAATTATGTTTAGGGATGTTTTTAAAAGATTTTACATGTTTTTCAAAGCCAAACTTTACAAAACTGTCCAGACGTTTCGAAACACCTTATGGCGTTTCGATATGGTGCATTCCAGTAGCTAAAACGTTTCGATACTAGTATCGAAACGAGCTTTCCCTGGATAAGGATTTTGCCCAGCGTTTCGAAACGGGCTATGTCGTTTCAATACGCCTACGTGGCTTCGACTACAACAGTCATAAACCCCAACGGCTACTTCCCAACTAACATTTAAATGCAGGGCGTTTCGATACGGGTCTAAGGTGTTTCGATACGAGTTTCAAAACGGCAAGGGGCATTATGAAACGTGTGCCTTGTCAGACTGCAACGACTCTTTCTACTTAAAGGGTGTTTTGAAACGAGTTCGAGTGTTTCGAAACGGTGAGCTGCAGAATTGTATTTATGGTGGGAATTAAAGTCCTCAACGGCTCCAATTCAATCCCAACGACTAGCAACGACTATAAACTCATCAAGGAGTATAAAAGGGACCTCCAAGCATCAAGTAAAGGCTAATGCTCATATTTTCAATCAACAAATGATCAAGAACTGTCTTAGAATTTAAATTGTTCTCTATTGTATAGACAAACACTAGTGAGCCAAAATTGTCAGATTTGCTCAAGTGTTTTAGGTTTTGGGTGAGTGCTAAATTGTGCAAACAAATACCTATTAGAGGGATTTAAGTTTGCTTATTGTTTCTCTTTGTAAAAGAGGGTGTTGATCAAGGCTTTGGGTAGAAAGCTTGATCGTGTATACGGGTTTCCTCCTAAGCCTAGAAAAGGGGACGAATCAATCGTGGATTGATTGGAAATCCTTAGTGGGGAGCTAAGGTAGTGGATGTAGACCTTGGTTAGAAGGTTGAACCACTATAAATCATTGCGTCAATTATCTTTTTAGCTTCCACAACCCTTCCACCCAAAAATCCACCTCTCCACCACTTGGTGAGCAATATCAGTTGAACGAATCGAGCTCCTCACAACTCAACATATGGGAATGCTCGTACATGGTGGGAATCTGTGGTTAGTAGTGTTCTTGTGGCCCGTTTGACTTGGGACTTTTTCAAGGAGCGCTTCAAGAGCTGCTTTGTTGGTGAGTGCTACATGAGGCAGATGCAAGAACGATTCAGGACCTTGACTCAGGAAGATATGCCTGTATCCAAGTATGAGACCGAATTCTTGGGCTTGCTTGGATTTGGGGCTAGTTTAGTGCCTACCGAGAGGGAAAAATGTCGTAAATTTGTGATGGGTCTGAGATATGAGCTATGTGTACATGTTGTTGGTCATCTGGATAAGGACTTCGACACTTTAGTTGAGAAAGCTAAAGACCTGGAAGAGGTTGAGCTAGCAGCCAGTGGTGGAGGTAGAGTTGACCGAGAACGGTCTAAGAGGCCCCCTAATCCTGAGCCTCCCTCGCGTTCTCGTAAGAGGAATCGCACTTCTGGTCATCAGAGAGGTAATTTTGGATCCAGGCGTGATGCTTCTTCGACCCCGGCTGCTAGTAGAGGTGATTCGTCTGGTTTCACCCCTATACCCCTTTGTGTGCACTGTGACAAGCGATACGAGGGCGAATGTAGAAGGAAGATCGGTACATGTTTTTGATGTGGGTCTGGAGACCATTTTCTGAAGAATTGCCATGTTCCATCTTTTGCACCTTGGGCATCCTCCCAGACCCCTGCACGCTCACAGACATCTGTACAGACTCCGACCAAGGGACGTAGTCAAAGTAGACCTTCTACATCTGCTGCTAGGACAGACTCTAGAGCACGATCCTATCAGAGTGGGGGACTAGTTTTGTCTGAGGCTAGGCAGCCAGCACTTGTATATGCTATTAGGCGACGTGATGATAGAGATGAGACGGATGTTATAGCAGGTACATTTACCATCTTCTTTGTTCCATACTTTGCATTGCTCGATAATGGTTCTACCCACTCCTACATTTCAAGATCTGTTTCTCGAGACCTTCCATTTCCGTTACAAGCCACAAAGAATGTTGTTACAGTCATGAGCCTAGTGGGTCAGTCAGTGACCGTAGATAAGGTGTTTAGGTGTTGTCCTCTTGAGGTTCAAGGGGAAATCTTTCTGGTTGATCTTATGAAGCTTCCAATGGAGGAGTTCGACTTGATCTTGGGTATGGATTGGTTGACCGAGCATCGGGTTAACCTTGATTGTGAATTGAAAAGGGCAACCTTAAGGGCTTCTGATGGTCAGTCAGTGGTTCTAATCGGTGAACGTCGAGGTTACTTGTCTAATGTAGTATCTGCTCAGACTATCGACAGAATGATTCGGAAAGGATACAAGACCTTCATTGCTTGTCTCCTAAATACGAAGGGTTCTCTATCCAAGATTGAAGAATTTCGCACTGTCAGTGAATTTCCCGATGTCTTTCCTAAATAATTGCTTGGGTTACCTCCGGATAGGGATGTTGAGTTTGAGAGTGAGACTTATACAGGGTCTGCAGTTGTATCCATGAATCCCTATCGTATGGCCCCTAAGGAGCTTAAGGAGTTGAAAATTCAGTTGTAGGAGCTGCTTGATCGAGGTTTCATTCGACCTAGCTCTTCACCTTGGGGAGCTCCAGTCCTCTTCGTCAAGAAGAAAGATGGTTCACTCCGATTATGCATTGATTATCGGAAGTTGAACAAACTGACAGTTAAGAACAAATACCCTTTACCCAGGATCGAGGATTTGTTTGATCAATTTCGGAGAGCCACAGTTTTCTCAAAGATTGATCTTCGGTATGGATACTATCAACTGAAGATAAAGGGATCTGATGTTGCGAAGATAGCTATCCGCACTAGATATGGGCATTATGAGTTTCTTGTGATGCCTTTTGGTCTTACCAATGCACCAGATGCCTTCATGGACATGATGAACCGTGTGTTCCGAACTTTTATACACCAGTTTGTTGTGGTGTTTATTGATGAAATCTTGGTTTATTCTCGGACATAATCTGAGCATGTTGAGCATTTGAAGATTGTTCTGCAAACCTTGAGAGAGCGTCTATATGCTAAGCTGAGCAAGTGTGAATTTTGGCTTAGAGAAATGACATTTCTGGGGCATGTTGTATCAGCTCGAGGTATCCAGGTTGATCCTAGTAAGATCGAGGCTATCACCAGTTGGAAGCAACCCAAGAATGTCTTTAGGATCCGTAGCTTTCTGGGTTTAGCTGGTTACTACCGCCGCTTTGTCGAGGGTTTCTCCATCATTGCTGCCCCTTTGACGAAGCTTTTAAGGAAGAATGTTCCTTTTGCTTGATCTGATGCCCAGCAAGCTAGTTTGGAGAAACTGAAGGCAGCTTTGACTCAAGCTCCGGTTCTTTCACAACCCGAGTCTAGGAAGGACTTCTCAGTGTATAGTGATGCTTCACACTCCAGGCTTGGTTGTGTATTGATGCAGGATAGAAAGGTTATCGCTTATGCATCACGTCAGTTACGACCACATGAGTGTAACTATCCGACCTGAGATCCTTGTTTGCCAGGATGAGTATTTATAGTGATGGCAGTTTGCTAGCGGAGTTGCAAGTTAAACCAACTTTGGCCGAAGAGATTAAGGCCAAGCAACTCTTAGACAGTTCTTTACTCCCAGTCATGCAGCAAGTTGAGCAGGGATCCACATCTGTTTATGCCTTCGATCAGGATGTCGTTCTGTGCTTCAAGGGTCATTATTGTGTCCCCGGTGATGCCGACCTGAAGCGAGCCATACTTGGTGAGGCTCATAGCAGCCCTTATTCTATGCATCCTGGTGGAGACAAGATGTACCAGAATCTGAAGCAAAGGTACCGCTGTGAGGGATAAAGAAGGATATGTCAGATTATGTATCGAAGTGTATGACCTGTCAGCAAGTTAAAGCGGGACATCAGCATCCTTCTGGTTTGTTACAACCCATTAAGATTCCTGAGTGGAAAGGGAGCGTATCACAATGGATTTCGTTACCGGGTTGCCTCTGACTCCTTCTAAAAGGGATTCTGTCTGGGTTATTGTTGATCGACTCACCAAGTCAGCTCACTTTATTCATATACGAGTTACTTATTCTCTGGAGAAGCTGGCTAGGTTGTATATCTCAGAGATCGTCAGATTGCATGGGGTACCCTTATCTATCATATCTGATCGAGATCTGAGGTTCACTTCTCATTTCTGGTCGGCCTTGCATAATGCTTTGGGTACGCGTTTGAATTTCAGTACATCCTTCCATCCTCAGACTGTTGGTCAGTCTGAGAGAGTAATTCATGTTCTTGAAGATATGTTGAGGGGATGCGTGATAGACTTTCGCGGTAGTTGGGAAGATTTCTTACCCTTGGTCGAGTTTGGTTATAATAACAACTATCAGGCTAGTATTCGCATGACCCATTATGAAGCTCTGTATGGTCGTAAGTGCTGAACTCCTATATGTTGGACTGAGCTGTATGATAAGAAGACCTTGGGTCCGGAGTTGATCCAGGAGACTGAAGAGACTGTCAGGTTAATCCGTGATCGTCTAATAGATGTCTTTGACAGACAAAAATCTTATGCTGATCGGAGAAGAAAGGATATTGAGTTTGAGGGTAGTCACTAGTAAACCCATGCATGCACTCGAGCATTTGTATTGATTTGTTATGTGTTTTATGATATGATTGATATGTATTTATTTCTTGTTTGATCTACACTTATTGGAACACACTGAGCTCCCTAGCTCATGCCCTCCTCTTCTCCTCTTTCATATACTTGTGATAGGCTACCCCTTTTGGACCCGTCAACTGGAGGATCGACACATTTAGCTCTAGACTGTTGTAAAGTTCTTATCTTCCAAATTGTCTGTATTTGGGTGACTTATGCCTATATTTTGATACGACTTATCTTTTGGTTTTGTCGGATGTTGGCTTTAGTTATAACTGAACACTTTATGCTTTCATATCGCCTATTTTGTAACCACATGTTACTGAACTATTACTTACTTGTAGCCCCCTAGACCCGCCTATGCGTTACAACGGATCCTAGGAAGTCACATTAGGGTCACAAGAGCGACCCACAATAGAATACACATAAAAACATTTTTATTTCCTCAAAACACTTATTAAACTGTAGAATCAACTACTATTTTAAATACTATTTAAGAAAATCTTTTAAACACATAACAAGAATTTAAGAAAGTGCTTTACAGACTCTATCATAAAACCATACATGACATGCATGCCCACTAACTACACAGTACCGTACTCTAGAAACAACGCCGAAGGAACTCCAAACACTAATGTCAAACATTAGGTCATGCTATTTTCTTTTAACCTGCGATTGTAAAAACAACGTGAGCTTGGAAAAGCTCAGTAATACAAAACTACCAAAAGATGCTATAAGCTCATGCAGATATATGGTAGGCATAACATTTTTATGATGTTCCAGGCAATACTTGTCTCCATTTATGTTTCGCTAATTTAGTGAAGCACTATTCTTGAGGACAATAAGGTTTGTTCTTTCTATGTTACTGAGTATTAAAAGAGAGCTTATTGTTCAGAGAATCAATAGAGTGGCGGGTTGGAGAAGTTAAACCCCGAAGCCTAGTGTGTTTTAATATGTTGCAGATCGAACATACATAAGTACTTAACATCATATCATATGAGCACATAACAAATTAAATGCAAATGTTCAAAGTTCATACATACAGAAGTTTACAAGAACTACCCTCCAACCTTACACCAATATGCAGTCCCCCAGAACTGCATCCATAAGGACTTACCCTAGGCCTGATGGGCATAGGTACTACCTAAGGGGATGCCTTAGGTCCATAATGACTTACCCTAGGCCCGATGGGCATAAGTGCCACCTAAGGGGATGCCTTAGGTCTATAAGGACTTACCCTAGGCCTGATGGGCATAGGTGCCACTCAAGGGGAGACCTTGAGTCCATAAGGATTTACAGGCTTGATCAGGGCTGTACCAACAGAGACTTCACATCATAACCCAATAGTATACCCAAGATAGCAATCAGTGTTCAGATTTCATAAATAAATAACAGAGTACATGTGGCAGGCATTCTATTCAGAGTATCAGAAACAGAAGATTCATGCTTTTGACAGATAATTGGGCATACCATTGAGCAAAGCGGACACTCATTATTCATCTTGCAAACAGATGGTGCCATCATAGGTCAAATAATCACATAACAAGTATACGAATTGAGCAAACATACATCAAGTAGGCAGAGAATGTCATTATATAACCAGTTCATCATTTCATCTCATTTTTCTAACATAGTGAGGCAATCTCAATAACAATTAAGATATTCATCAAACATAGTATTGTTTATGATTAAATCATTATGCAGTTCATTCAACAGAATATAGCACACATGGAACACACTAGGTGGGACATATCATTTCTTGGAGATACTTGGCATTTACGAAATGGGACATATTAAACTTTTGACGATTTGAACGGATTTCTGAAACGTGGCCCCTAATAAAAGGGGTTCATACTAACGGTTTAACCCAGATATTAAGGAGGTGATACATCAAGATCTTTGAGAGTTTAGACGCATCAAGAGTTATTTAGTCGTTTAAGCCTACAATGGCATTATGGTCATTTTGACGTTCATGGACATTCTGGTAATTATACCAACATTGAATAAGCAATGGTTCACAGAACTCGGGTATCCTATTTGCTCATTAGTTTTCTAACCGGACATTCAAAAATTTCTAAATTAAAGTCTTTCAAGTTATCGGATATTTTCAATGATGTTCCAATTATTTAGGCTAACATGGTCTTTTAGTTATTTGACTGTCATGAAAATTTTTATACTATGGCACAATCATATCAGAACGAAAATTATAATTCTCAGGGGCTCTAACAATTTACCATACCTCCAGAATTTGTTTAATGCGACGTAACCCAACTTGACAATACTTACCAACATTCAGATGTGAGTAATTAGCGTGCATCAGAACTTAACACTGATTGTATTGTATGTCTGAACAGTCGCCCTCATACTTTACTATAGGGTTTAACTTTTAGTAATCGAACATACAATCTATGCGGATCTTCCTACCTTACATCGATATGGTGAGCGATGGGCATACACGTGTCGTATTTCTCAACACATAAGGGAACCTTAGCTATTTAAGTCTTATTAACAAATCCAGAATTTCGTCAAATACATAGTTACCGATTAACTCAGGAGGGTATTTCGGTTATTTTAAACTAAGATAAATCTACCATTTCTTTCTGAATTACCATTTGGTACCTCCATCATTCACGTACTCAAACGAGATTAAGTTGTCCTAACTCTCCGCCCCTTTACAGACGATTCATTCATTACAGAACTTGAGGGTATAACGTCATTCAAATTAATCAGACATTTCGGTGCTCGAGGGCATTACTGTCTTTTTGGTCATTTCGATCATTCTCATTTAATTCACGCATTACTGTCATAAGGATCGACTTAGGATTTCAACAATATTTCCAGAGAATTCTCATTCATGTGTTATACAGAGTTTGGGGGATTATCCAAGTTTGTATCACACGTATTGCATAATGATGTCGAAGTCTTTCCATTAAAACATACATCTTGGGTAGTGTAAATTGCATAATCAGGTCGAATGCAGATTTTAGGTCATTTCTTTTATCATAGGGGTAGTTTAGTCATACTTATGCTCCAAGGGCATTTTCGTAATTTCATAATTAATATCTCTCACTCTGTATCCTGGGCCTCGATTCTTACACACTATTGATTGAGTTGCGGATTAACTGAATTTAACTATTAGAACTTCTGATACTGTTAGCCCATTAGTAATCTTACTCGGATAATTTGGTCTTATTAATATCCATACTTATTGCTCGAATCTGAATCAATTTAAGCAGAATTTACATTATACGTCATCATAAGCATGCATGCGTTAACCGAATATCAACATGTTCATAAACCATACAAGGGGTAGTAGTGTATTACCTTAGTTCCGAGCTATAACAGTTGATTCATGATACGACATTCGAATACCCTCGAACCTAAATTTGACATTCCTCGGCATCGAGCATCCAAGGAACCGAGAATACCTTCAATTACACAAATTCCAAGATCAGATCTTACTCACAAGCTCTTAACCAATAATTAAGTACATAACCAAGTTCGAGCTCAAGGTCAGATTCTGAGGCTTTCAGATCAGAATTTTGCTAAACGGGCTTCAAAAATAGACTAAGGACGTCAAAAAACATAAAACAGGAGTTTTCGGAAAATTTGACTTTTTGGTCAACGGTCAAAGTCAACGCTGACGTCAGCAGGTCAACGTCAACGGGGTCAGAGTCAACTGGTCAAAGTAAATGCTGACGTCAGCATGATGTCAGTAGTAACCATGGGTCAACTGAGTTGACTCGGCAGGTTAACTCACTGAGTTGACTCGACTGACTCATCGTGCTGACTCGGACTGAGTTGACTCAGTAGACGGGTTGACTCGAACCGGGTCAACGGGTCAGACATGCGGGTCGGGTCAATGGGTCGGACAGGCGGGTCAGAGACGGGTCGGGTCGGACGATGGGCTCGGGTTGACTGGGTTTGGGCATTGGGCCAAACCGGTTCGGGTTTGGCTGATGGGCCGACCGGTTCAGACCAGCTCACTCACCCCAAAAATTCTGGTCACCGGACGGCCGTCGGAATCTTCATCGGAGACGTCGAATCACCGCGATTCTGTCAGAAATACATAGATCGTTAGGCCATGATTTCAACCCACAAGTTACCAACATGAAACAAGCTGAGAAATTTGTCGGATTTTACCTAAACGGACTCAAAACCGCCGGAACTGACGAGGCTCCAACGAGGGCCTTACCGACGTTGGGTCGATGATCGGTTAAGGGGGTTTTGCTCCCCTCCACACGATGAGCATGCCTAGGCTGACGACACGCCACACCGTTGACTGAGGTGGCCGGAAAACGAAAGAAAAAGAGGGGCGACATTTAGGGTTTTTGTTAAACTCAAAACTCGCAATCCTCGACGAATGGGGAGGTTGTTGTGCGCGTGGCTAGCGATAACGGAACCGGGTTGCGACGGCGTTGCCGTTGATACTGACGGTGACAGCCACCGTCGAGCGGTGGCTCAGATCAAGGAGGCAGACGAAAGGGTTGGGGGGAAAAATGGGAATGTTCTGGACTCTCTTACCTTTCTCATGATGATTCAGATCCAAAAGGAAAATTCCCGATGATATATGTGAATCATATTTTATTTTATTTTATTCTAAGAACGGACAAAACGTAGCTTATAATTAAACTGAAGTAAGCAATGCGCAGGGATTGCCTTAGCTCAAATGGCTAAGTCACGAGTTCTCCTTCCAAGAGGTCAGGTGTTCAAATCTCATTGATAGCATTCTTTCTTTCTTTCTTTCTTTTTTCTTCTTTTTTTTGCATCATTTATTATTTTAGTGTGTTACAACTCTCTCCCCCTTAAAAGAAATTTCGTCCTCGAAATTTGTCAGAGTCGGAGAAAAGTAAAAATTGTTCTTTCATCTGTTCTTGTACTGAAACTTATCCATTAGAGTATCCTTGTTTCTCGGGGATCTTAGACGGTCACAGATCAATCTGGTAGTGTCCTCAGACACTTAGGCTGTCTTTAGACCCAAAGTCATCCCATTATACATCTTGGACCAACTAATCATCATACAATATTTGAACCCATAACGAACTTCATACGGTGTCAAGTAAACACTTGTCTCATAACTGTTATTTTAAATGGTTTCAATCAGGGATAAGAAACCTTCTCAGCTGCCACAGAAGTTAATCATACAACCCAGAAGCTTCTCCTCTAGAAACCGAATTACTCTAGCAGATTTATCATCGGTTTACGAATGAAGAACTATATCTGGAATTCATACGGGTACTCAAAGGCCTAAAACAAAGCCTTCTGAAATCAAGATGCTAACCTCAAATTTCATTTAGAATCAATATATAGCGGAACACCACGCCACTTTTTTTAAGGATCGGGCCTTTATTCAAGACGATCAAACATAACCAAAATTTTAAACGGATGTCACATACCTTCAACGTAATACTCCGATAATCGTTTACTTTGTGCATAACAGAGTCATAACATAATATATTCTTTCACCAATCTCGCGGACACCTTTCTTTTAAATTCATAATACTTTTAACAATTTTTCATCAGAATATTCACACATACAATCATTATCACGGAGCCACTTCACATGTAATCTTATATCGATTACCTCATTTGATCAAACATTTATTCTTAACCTGATTCAGATCTTCAATTTCACATGCATAGACCATCTCAAGTTCTCTATCTAGATTCAAATGCATTAAGTTAATCCAATTCACAGACGAATGTTACAAACATTCCTTGTCATTACGAGTCGAGATACAGCAGATAGAAAGCTTAGATTCAGTTATTTCAGAAAAAGGATTCGATATCAGAGTCCCGGCTTGGTGGAGTACGATCAGGACCTAGGGGCATGCACATACCAGACACCCTATGACAGACGATCGGCCGATCTACCTAGAATGACGCAACTCTAAGCTTTGATACCACTAAATGTAACCCCTGAGACCCGCCTATGCGTTACAGCGGATCCTAGGAAGTCACATTAGGGTCACAAGAGCGACCCACAATAGAATACACATAAAAACATTTTTATTTCCTCAAAACACTTATTAAACTGTAGAATCAACTACTATTTCAGAAAATCTTTTAAACGCATAACAAGAATTTAAGAAAGTGCTTTGCAAACTCTATCATAAAACCATATGTGACATACATGACATACATGCCCACTAACTACACAGTACCGTACTTCAGAAGCAACGCCGAAGGAACTCCGAACACTGATGTCAAACATTAGGTCATGCTATTTTCTTTTAACCTGCGATGGTAAAAACAACGTGAGCTTGGAAAAGCTCAGTAATACAAAACTACCAAAAGATGCTATAAGCTCATGCAGATATATGGTAGGCATAACATTTTTATGATGTTCCAGGCAATACTTGTCTCCATTTATGTTTCGCTAATTTAGTGAAGCACTATTCTTGAGGACAACAAGGTTTGTTCTTTCTATGTTACTGAGTATTAAAAGAGAGCTTATTGTTCAGAGAATCAACAGAGTGGCGGGTTGGAGAAGTTAAACCCCGAAGCCTAGTGTGTTTTAATAAGATGCAGATCGAACATACATAAGTACTTAACATCATATCATATGAGCACATAACAGATTAAATGCAAATGTTCAATGTTCATACAGAAGTTTACAAGAACTACCCTCCAACCTTACACCAATATGCAGTCCCCCAGAACTGCATCCATAAGGACTTACCCTAGGCCCGATGGGTATAGGTGCCACCTAAGGGGATGCCTTAGGTCCATAAGGACTTACCCTAGGTCCGATGTGCATAGGTGCCACCTAAGAGGATGCCTTAGGTCAATAAAGACTTACCCTAGGCCCGATGGGCATAGGTGCCACTCAAGGGGAGACCTTGAGTCCATAAGGATTTACAAGCTTGATTAGGGTTGTACCAACAGAGACTTCACATCATAACCAAATAGTATACCCCAGATAGTAATCAGTGTTCAGATTTCATATATAAATAACAGAGTACATGTGGCAGGCATTCTATTCAGAGTATCAGAAACAGAAGATTCATGCTTTTGACAGATAATTGGGCATACCATTGAGCAAAGCGGACACTCATTATTCATCATGCAAACAGATGGTGCCATCATAGGTCAAATAATCACATAACAAGTATACGGATTGAGCAAACATACATCAAGTAGGCAGAGAATGTCATTATATAACCAGTTCATCATTTCATCTCATTTTTCTAACATAGTGAGGCAATCTCAATAACAATTAAGATATTAATCAAACATAGTATTGTTTATGATTAAATCATTATGTAGTTCATTCAACAGAATATAGCACACATGGAACACACTAGGTGGGACAGATCATTTCTTGGAGATACTTGGCATTGACGGAATGGGACATATTAAACTTTTGACGATTTGAACGGATTTCTGAAACGTGGCCCCTATTAAAAGGGGTTTATACTAACGGTTTAACCCAGATATTAAGGAGGTGATACATCAAGATCTTTGAGAGTTTAGACGCATCATGAGTTATTTAGTCGTTTAAGCCTACAATGGCATTATGGTCATTTCGACGTTCATGGACATTTTGGTAATTATACCAACATTGAATAAGCAATGGTTCACAGAACTCGGGTATCCTATTTTCTCATTAGTTTTCTAACCGGACATTCAAGAATTTCTAAATTAAAGTCTTTTAAGTTATCAGATATTTTCAGTGATGTTCCGATTATTTAGGCTATCATGGTCTTTTAGTTATTTGACTGTCATGACAAATTTTATACTATGGCACAATCATATCAGAACGAAAATTATAATTCTCAGGGGCTCTAACAATTTATCATACCTCCAGAATTTGTTTAATGCGACGTAACCCAACTTGACAATACTTACCAACGTTCAGATGTGAGTAATTAGCGTGCATCAGAACTTAACACTGACTGTATTGTATGTCTGAATAGTCGCCCTCATACTTTACTATACGGTTTAACTTTTAGTAATCGAACATACAATCTATGTGGATCTTCCTACCTTACATCGATATGGTGAACGATGGTCATACACGTGTCGTATTTCTCAACACTTAAGGGAACCTTAGCTATTTAAGTCTTATTAACAAATCCAGAATTTCGTCAAATACATAGTTACCGATTAACTCATGAGGGTATTTCGGTTATTTTAAACTAAGATAAATCTACCATTTCTTTCAGAATTACCATTTGGTACCTCCATCATTCACGTACTCAAACGAGATTAAGTCGTCCTAACTCTCCGCCCCTTTATAGACGATTCATTCATTACAGAACTTGAGGGTATAACGTCATTCAAATTAATCAGACATTTCGGTGCTCGAGGGCATTACCGTCTTTTTGGTCATTTCGATCATTCTCATTTAATTCACGCATTACTGTCATAAGGATCGACTTAGGATTTCAACAATATTTCCAGAGAATTCTCATTCATGTGTTATACAGAGTTTGAGGGATTATCCAAGTTTGTATCACAAGTATTGCATAATGATGCCGAAGTCTTTCTATTAAAACATACATCTTGGGTAGTGTAAATTGCATAATCAGGTCGAATACAGATTTTAGGTCATTTCCTTTATCAGAGGGGTAGTTCACTCATACTTATGCTCCAAGGGCATTTTTGTAATTTCATAATTAATATCTCTCACTCTGTATCCTGGGCCTCGATTCTTACACACTGTTGATTGAGTTGCGGATTAACTGAATTTAACTATTAGAACTTCTGATACTGTTAGCCCATTAGTAATCTTATTCGGATAATTTGTTCGTATTAATATCCTTACTTATTGCTCGAATCTTAATCAATTTAAGTAGAATTTACAGTATACGTCATCATAAGCATGCATGCGTTAACTGAATATCAACATGTTCATAAAGCATACAAGGGGTAGTAGTGTATTACCTTAGTTCCGAGCTATAATAGTTGATTCATGATACGTCATTCGAATACCCTCGAACCTGAATTCGACATTCCTCAGCATCGAGCATTCAAGGAACCGAGAATACCTTCAATTACACAAATTCCAAGATCAGATCTTACTCACAAGCTCTTAACCAATAATTAAGTACATAAACAAGTTCGGGCTTAAGGTCAGATTCGGAGGCTTTCGGATCAGAATTTTGCAAAACGGGCTTTAAAAATGGACTCAGGACGTCGAAAAACATAAAATATGAGTTTTCGGAAAATTTGACTCTTTGGTCAACGGTCAAAGTCAACGCTGACGTCAGCAGTGTAACCCCCTCGTCCCGGTCTGGCCGGATGACCGGTCCGAGTTAGCCACACGGGGAAAACCGAAGCGAAACCCGTTAAGGTTCCCCCTCGGTTAGCAATCCTATTTTTTTCTCTTTCATTTTAATCTTGTCTAGAGGATGGTTAAGTCCTAAGTGATCACGACAGCGGAAAAACAACCAAAGGAAATCACATTCGAACCACGGCCATACACAAACAGTCCATTTTAAGCTTACAGGGCAGGCCGTATCGATACACCAATCAAGGGTATCGATACGCCTTGACTTGGTCAACCCAAACAGTCAACTCGAAGAAGACCATATCAATACAGCCCTTGAGCGTATCGATACGACCTCTTCAGTCAACATCTCGTGGTCAACGAGATAAACACGTACCGATACGCCCAACACCGTATCGATACGCCAAAAACTCCCCAATTTCTCAGAATTCTAGTGACCAAAAACCGTATTGATACGTCCTTGTGTATCGATACGCCCAGCCAAAACTGAGCTCTACAGGCAAGACCGTATCGATACGGCCCTTAGGTGTACCGATACGCCCTGCACTGCAACTCCACAATTTCCATCTTAATGACCCCAAACACGACTCTAAATGCATTTCTCGACTCTCCTAAGCACATACACACATTTAAGCAATCATACATAAGCCATAGGTAGCAACCAAACATGAAACAAGGCATCCATACATGGCATTCCAACAAAAGAGCAATTTAGGCATTAATGTGCATACATAAAAGCTCAAAAGGCCTTACAAGGCACAAATCATCATATAAGAGGTTTGCACTTACCAACAAGGCAACCTAAACACCTAAAGCATGCCATCACACTCAACATTCATCATAGCATCCATACATTACCAACCATAATCAAACCAAACATCAACATATAATGAGTAACACATAGCTCATACAAAAACCCTTTCCACATTGCTAAATAATACAAAATTACCACCGTACTTGAGCCACAAACTTGGAAAGCCCTTCTTGCCTTGCCTCGAGCTAACACCACACTAATGATCTGTATTGTTGAACATTGAGAGCGTAAGCTATAAGCTTAGTGAGGGTGCTCTAAAACGAAAAACATCAACAATGCAGGGTTCAAGCATGTAAATCCTAATCTCACATACAACCTACAATGGCATATAATCAAGTAGACCTAGCTAGTCTTTCAAGTGGCATATTATGGTTTCTCATAATCTACCAAGCTCAATCATCAATATCAATATCATGTAACAACACCATATACCACAATCATATATCACAACACATGAACAAGTTTAATTGGCCACTATTAATTACCCGGATGTGCGGATTAAACCTCAACAATCACATTACCTCGGTGGGATTACACTCATCACCGGACCTTGCATGTGCGGGATTCCACTCATCGCCGCATGCCCTACGGATGGGATTCCACTCATCATCCCGTAGAAAATATAATAAGCTTCCGGTGGAATATTACATCACTGTAATCCTCCTTGATGACTTAAAGCCATCAAGGCCACGTACGTTTTGACTCAATTTGTGTGCACACTAATCCTAATGATCGATCATTTACAACCGGTAATTTATTTAGTGCCAATTTTCATAACCACATCACATATCGTCATCCACATCTCATGCTCATCACATATATACAATTCGTGATAGACATGCACCAATTCAACCACATTTCACAAGAGCATAGATAGGCAACATAGTAGCATTTAATGAAATCAATGGCTAAATTAACAACTTGAATTAAATAGAAGTGGCCTACCAAGCACACTTCACACACACACTACACATACTCGAACCAAACTTTAAAACAAGTTTGAAACCACTCACCGCCCTTCCTTAGAAACCGAAACAATTCTCCAACGAACCCGGATTCGGTCCCAATGCCTCTCCAACGCTTCCTCTTGCTTCTAGCCAAACAAAACACATTCATTACATCACAATTCAATGCCAAAACTAAATCACCATCTCACATTACAAGTACAAGCCATCTTCAACAAATTCCCAATCCACCTAATCACCTAAAATACCAATTTTCGTGCTCCCCTAAAACCTTGCTGAAATTTCCATTTCCAATCACCCAAAAGGTCCCAAATCACCCTCCTAACATACCTAAACCATCAGCCCTTCAATTTCACTCTAAAACCCACCAAAAGGTCAAGTTTTGACCTCCTAAAAATGGCTCCAAGAACCCACTTCGGGTTTTCAACAAAACTCAACCAAATTAACATATAATGAGCATTTTAACGTGAATAAACAAATACCCAACTTCATTTATCAAAACAAGATGAAAAACCCCTTAAAAACCCAAACTTTAAATCAAACCCTAATTTTCAAAATCTCATATATTTAAAATCTAAAACCATGGATAGATAAAGGGTGAAGAGAAGAGTAAGAAAACATCCTTACCTTTGAAAAAGACCTTGAATTGAAGGAGATACACAATGGAATAGTAAACAAAGCTTGAAGAGGTTTTGAAGATGGTGGAAATGGTTTCCAACGTTTGGAAAGGGGGATGGGAAAGAGAAGATGACTTTTATTTAAAAGTTGTCTTCCTTTAAAATTCTTTTGGGTAAAATTGCAACATAGGTCCCTCCCATTTTTACTAAAGCTCAATTAGGTCCAATTTGAGGTTGAATTTATTTTAATTTTATTTTACCGACTCGAACCGCAAACCCACTAACTCCTAACCCCAAAACATGGGCGTTACAAGTAGGTCAATGCTGACGTCAGCATGTCAACGGGGTCAGATTCAACTGGTCAAAGTCAATGCTGACATCAGCATGATGTCAGCAGTCAACATGGGTCAACTGAGTTGACTCGGCAGGTTAACTCACTGAGTTGACTCGGCTGACTCATCGTGCTGACTCATCGTGCTGACTCGGACTGAGTTGACTCGGTAGACGGGTTTACTCGAACCGGGTGAACGGTTCGGACAGGCGGGTCGGGTCAACGGGTCAGACATGCGGGTCGGGTTAACGAGTCGGACAGGCGGGTCGGGTTAACGGGTCGGACAGACGGGTCAGAGACGGGTCGGGTCGGACGATGGGCTCGGGTTGACTGGGTTTGGGCTTTGGGCCAAACCGGTTCGAGTTTGGCTGATGGGCCGACCGGTTCAGACCGGCTCACTCACTCCAAAAATCCCGGTTGCCGAACGGCCGTCGGAATCTTCGTCGGAGACGTCGAATCACCGCGATTCTGTCAGAAATACATAGATCGTTAGGCCATGATTTCAACCCACAAGTTACCAACATGAAACAAGCTGAGAATTTCGTCGGATTTTACCTAAACGGACTCAAAACCGCCGGAACTGACGAGGCTCCGACGAGGGCCTTACCGGCGTCGGGTCGATGATCGGTTAAAGGGGTTTTGCTCCCTTCCACACGGTGAGCACACCTAGGCCGACGACGCGCCACGCCGTTGACTGAGGTGGCTGAAAAACGAAAGAAAAATAGGGGCGACATGTAGGGTTTTTGCTAAACTCAAAACTCGCAATCCTCGACGAATAGGGAGGCTGTTGTGCGCGTGGCTAGCGATAACGGAACTGGGTTGCGACGGCATTGCCGTTGATAACGACGGTGACAGCCACCGCCGAGCGGTGGCTCAGATCAAGGAGGCAGACGAAAGGGTTGGGGGGAAATGGGAATGTTCTGGACTCTCTTACCTTTCTCATGATGATTCAGATCCAAAAGGAAAATTCCCGACGATATATGTGAATCATATTTTATTTTATTTTATTTTATTCTAAGAGCGGAAAAAACGTAGCTTATAATTAAACTGAAGTAAGCAATGCGCAGGGATTGCCTTAGCTCAAATGGCTAAGTCACGAGTTCTCCTTCCAAGAGGTCAGGTGTTCAATTCTCATTGATAGCATTCTTTCTTTCTTTCTTTTTTCTTCTTTTTTTGCATCATTTATTATTTTGGGGTGTTACAACTCTCTCCCCTTGAAAAGAAATTTCGTCCTCGAAATTTGTCAGAGTCGAAGAAAAGTAAAAACTGTTCTTTCATCTATTCTTGTACTGAAACTTATCCATTAGAGTATCCTTGTTTCTCGGGGATCTTAGACGGTCTCATATCAATCTGGTAGTGTCCTGAGACACTTAGGTTGTCTTTGGACCCAAAGTCATCCCATTATACATCTTGGACCAACTAATCATCATACAATATTTGAACCCATAACGAACTTCATACGGTGCCAAGTAAACACTTGTCTCATAACTGTTATTTTAAATGGTTTCAATCAGGGATAAGAAACCTTCTCAACTGCCACAGAAGTTAATCATACAACCCAGAAGCATCTCCTCTAGAAACCGAATTACTCTACCAGATTGATCATCGGTTTACGAATGAAGAACTATATCTGGAATTCATACGGGTACTCAAAGGCCTAAAATAAAGCCTTCTGAAATCAAGATGCTAACCTCAAATTTCATTTAGAATCAATATATAGCGGAACACCACGCCACTTTTTTTTAAGGATCAGGCCTTTATTCAAGACGATCAAACATAACCAAAGTTTTAAACGGATGTCACATACCTTCAATGTAATACTCCGATAATTGTTTACTTCGTGCATAACAGAGTCATAGCATAATCTATTCTTTCACCAATCTCGCAGACACCTTTCTTTTAAATTCATAATAGTTTTATCAATTTTTCATCAGAATATTCTCACATACAATCATTATCACGGAGCCACTTCACATGTAATCTTATATCGATTACCTCATTTGATCAAACATTTATTCTAAACCTGATTCAGATCTTCAATTTCACATGCATAGACCATCTCAAGTTCTCTATCCAGATTCAAATTCATTAAGTTAATCCAATTCACAGACGAATGTTACAGACATTCCTTGTCATTACGAGTCGAGATACATCAGATAAAAAGCTTAGATTCAGTTATTTCAGAAAAAAGGATTCGATATCAGAGTCTTGGCTTGGTGGAGTGGGATCCGGACCTAGGGGCATGCACATACCAGACACCCTATGACAGACGATCGGCCGATCTACCCAGAATGACGTAACTCTAAGCTCTGATACCACTAAATGTAACCCCCTAGACCCGCCTATGCGTTACAACGGATCATAGGAAATCACATTAGGGTCACAAGAGTGACCCACAATAGAATACACATAAAAACATTTTTATTTCCTCAAAACACTTATTAAACTGTAGAATCAACTACTATTTTAAATACTATTTCAGAAAATCTTTTAAACACATAACAAGAATTTACGAAAGTGCTTTACAGACTCTATCATAAAACCATACGTGACATACATGACATACATGCCCACTAACTACACAGTACCGTACTTCAGAAGCAACGCCGAAGGAACTCCGAACACTGATGTCAAACATTAGGTCATGCTATTTTCTTTTAACCTGCGATGGTAAAAACAACGTGAGCTTGAAAAAGCTCAGTAATACAAAACTACCAAAAGATGCTATAAGCTCATGCAGATATATGGTAGGCATAACATTTTTATGATGTTCCAGGCAATACTTGTCTCCATTTATGTTTCGCTAATTTAGTGAAGCACTATTCTTGAGGACAACAAGGTTTGTTCTTTCTATGTTACTAAGTATTAAACGAGAGCTTATTGTTCAGAGAATCAACAGAGTGGCGGGTTGGAGAAGTTAAACCTCGAAGCCTAGTGTGTTTTAATAAGTTACAGATCGAACATACATAAGTACTTAACATCATATCAAATGAGCACATAACAGATTAAATGCAAATGTTTAATGTTCATACAGAAGTTTACAAGAACTACCCTCCAACCTTACACCAATATGCAGTCCCCCAGAACTGCATCCATAAGGACTTACCCTAGGCCCGATGGGCATAGGTGCCACCTAAGGGGATGCCTTAGGTCCATAAGGACTTACCCTAGGCTCGATGAGCATAGGTGCCACCTAAGGGGATGCCTTAGGTCCATAAGGACTTACCCTAGGCCCGATGGGCATAGGTGCCACTCAAGGGGAGACCTTGAGTCCATAAGGATTTACCAGCTTGATCAGGGTTGTACCAACAGAGACTTCACATCATAACCCAATAGTATACCCCAGATAGCAATCAGTGTTCAGATTTTAGATATAAATAACAGAGTACATGTTGCAGGCATTCTATTTAGAGTATCAAAAACAGAAGATTCATGCTTTTGACATATAATTGGGCATACCATTGAGCAAAGCGGACACTCATTATTCATCATGCAAACAAATGGTGCCATCATAGGTCAAATAATCACATAACAAGTATACGGATTGAGCAAACATACATCAAGTAGGCAGAGAATGCCATTATATAACTAGTTCATCATTTCATCTCATTTTTCTAACATAGTGAGGCAATCTCAATAACAATTAAGATATTAATCAAACATAGTATTGTTTATGATTAAATCATTATGCAGTTCATTCAACAGAATATAGCACACATGGAACACACTAGGTGGGACAAATCATTTCTTGGAGATACTTGGCATTTACGGAATGGGACATATTAAACTTTTGACGATTTGAACGGATTTCTGAAATGTGGCCCCTATTAAAAGGGGTTCATACTAACGGTTTAACCCAAATATTAAGGAGGTGATACATCAAGATCTTTGAGAGTTTAGACGCATCATGAGTTATTTAGTCGTTTAAGCCTACAATGGCATTATGGTCATTTCGACGTTCATGGACATTCTGGTAACTATACCAACATTGAATAAGCAATGGTTCACAGAACTCGGGTATCCTATTTGCTCATTAGTTTTCTAACTAGACATTCAATAATTTCTAAATTAAAGTCATTTAAGTTATCAGATATTTTCAGTGATGTTCCGATTATTTAGGCTATCATGGTCTTTTAGTTATTTGACTGTCATGACAAATTTTATACTATGGCACAATAATATCAGAATGAAAATTATAATTCTTAGAGGCTCTAAAAATTTATCATACCTCTAGAATTTGTTTAATGCGACGTAACTCAACTTGACAATACTTACCAACGTTCAGATGTGAGTAATTAGCGTGCATCAAAACTTAACACTGACTGTGTTGTATGTCTGAACAGTCGCCCTCATACTTTATTATACGGTTTAACTTTGAGCAATCGAACATACAATCTATGTGAATCTTCCTACCTTACATCGATATGGTGAATGATGGGCATACACGTGTCGTATTTCTCAACACTTAAGGGAACCTTAGCTATTTAAGTCTTATTAACAAATCCAGAATTTCGTCAAATACATAGTTACCGATTAACTCAAGAGGGTATTTCAGTTATTTTAAACTAAGATAAATCTACCATTTCTTTTTGAATTACCATTTGGTACCTCCATCATTCACGTACTCAAACGAGATTAAGTCGTCCCAACTCTCCGCCCCTTTACAGACGATTCATTCATTACAGAACTTGAGGGTATAACGTCATTCAAATTAATCAGACATTTCGGTGCTCGAGGCATTACCGTCTTTTTGGTCATTTCGATCATTCTCATTTAATTCACGCATTACTGTCATAAGGATCGACTTAGGATTTCAACAATATTTCCAGAGAATTCTCATTCATGTGTTATACAGAGTTTGAGGGATTATCCAAGTTTGTATCACACGTATTGCATAATGATGCCGAAGTCTTTCCATTAAAACATACATCTTGGGTAGTGTAAATTGCATAATCAGGTCGAATGCAGATTTTAGGTCATTTCCTTTATCAGAGGGGTAGTTTAGTCATACTTATACTCCAAGGGCATTTTCGTAATTTCATAATTATTATCTCTCACTCCGTATCCTGGGCCTCGATTCTTACACATTGTTGATTGAGTTGCGGATTAACTGAATTTAACTATTAGAACTTCTGATACTGTTAGCCCATTAGTAATCTTATTCGGATAATTTGGTCTTATTAATATCCATACTTATTGCTCGAATCTGAATCAATTTAAGCAGAATTTACAGTATACGTCATCATAAGCATGCATGCGTTAACTGAATATCAACATGTTCATAAAGCATACAAGGGGTAGTAGTGTATTACCTTAGTTCCGAGCTATAACAGTTGATTCATGCTACGACATTCGAATACCCTCGAACCTGAATTCGACATTCCTCAGCATCGAGCATCCAAGGAACCGAGAATACCTTCAATTACACAAATTCCAAGATCAGATCTTACTCACAAGCTCTTAACCAATAATTAAGTACATAAACAAGTTCGGGCTTAAGGTTAGATTCGGAGGCTTTCGGATCAGAATTTCGCAAAATGGGCTTCAAAAATGGATTCAGGATGGCAAAAAACTTAAAATAGGAGTTTTCGGAAAATTTGACTTTTTGATCAACGGTCAAAGTCAACGCCGACGTCAGCATGTCGATGCTAACCTCAGCGGGTCAACGGTCAACGGGGTCAGAGTCAACTAGTCAAAGTCAATGCTGACGTCAAACCGGGTCAACGGGTCAGACAGGCAGGTCGGGTCAACGGGTCGGACAGGCGGGTCAGAGACTGGTCGGGTCGGACGATGGGCTCGGGTTGACTGGGTTTGGGCTTTGGGCCAAACTGGTTCGGGTTTGGCTGATGGGCCGACCGATTCAGACCGGCTCACTCACCCTAAAAATTCCGGTCACCAGACGGCCGTCAGAATCTTCGTCGGAGACGTCGAATCACCGCGATTCTGTCAGAAATACATAGATCGTTAGGCCAAGATTTCAACCCACAAGTTACCAACATGAAACAAGCTGAGAATTTCGTCGGATTTTACCTAAACTGACTCAAACCGCCGGAACTGACGAGGCTCCGACGAGGGCCTTACCGGGGTCGGGTCGATGATCGGTTAAGGGGGTTTTCCTCCCTTCCACACGGTGAGCACGCCTAGGTCGACGACGCGCCACGTTGTTGACTGAGGTGGCCGGAAAACGAAAGAAAAAGAGGGGCGACATTTAGGGTTTTTGCTAAACTCAAAACTCGCAATCCTCGACGTATAGGGAGGATGTTGTGCGTGTGGCTAGCGATAACGGAACCGGGTTTCGACGGCGTTGCCGTTGATACCGACGGTGACAGCCACCGCCGAGCGGTGGCTCAGATCAAAGAGGCAGACGAAAGGGTTGGGGGGGAAATGGGAATGTTCTGGACTCTCTTACCTTTCTCATGATGATTTAGATCCAAAAGGAAAATTCCCGACGATATATGTGAATCATATTTTATTTTATTTTATTCTAAGAGCGGACAAAACGTAGCTTATAATTAAACTGAAGTAAGCAATGCGCAGGGATTGCCTTTGCTCAAATGGCTAAGTCACGATTTCTCCTTCCAAGAGGTCAGGTGTTCAAATCTCATTGATAGCATTCTTTCTTTCTTTCTTTTTTCTTCTTTTTTTTGCATCATTTATTATTTTGGGGTGTTACATTACTACTTTTGGGATGGATTTGAAAGCATTACTGATAAATTTTATAATCGTTCTGAGAATAGTATTGATATATATATATATATATATATATTCGTTAACAGGTTTTATGGTATGGTTCGTAAATCTTCCGTAGGGAGAAACTAAGTCAGTTTTGATATTTTGACTGAGATGTTTCACAAGAGTTTGATTATAGGTTGTTACCGCCTGGAGTTAGGTTAAACGCATAAGCGAGTCCGGGTGGTTACACTCTGGGTTGGGTCATTTCGAGTGAATTATTTAATGCCTTTCACAAATGCGAATCATATTAAAAATAAATATTAGGCACTAGAATGTATCATCGTTATTTAAAATATCGGAGTAAATTACAAAATTTAAAAATAAATAAGGGTCAATTTCGGTGAAAAATAAAATTTTAGGGACTAACATGAACAAAAATATCATCATATTAAAAATGTTAGACTAAATTATAAAAATATATAATAAATAGGGATTAATTTTGGTTAAAAAATAAAATTTTAGTGACTAACATTGGAAAAAATATCGTCATATTAAAAATATTGGATTAAATTACAAAAAATAAATAGAGGTCAATTTCGACTAAAAATTAAATTTTAGGTACTAGAATAAAATATTTTTGGACTAAATTTTCAAAAATATAAATAAATATAGGGTAATTTTGACTAAAAATTAAATTGTAGGGACTAGAATAAACAAAAATATTATTCGACTAAATTACCAAAAATAGAAATATATATGAGTCAATTTCCGCTAAAACTAAAGTTTTAGGGACTAGAATGAACAAAAATATGATCATATTAAAAATATTGGAATAGATTACAAAAATTTAAAATAAATAGTAGCCAATTTTGGTTAAAAAATATCTAATTGATCTAAATTAAAACCTAGAAGCATAAATTACATACCTAATTAAAATAACTCTAACATTAAATCTCGAATCTCAATTAAATTAACCTAAATTAGATCTCAATTGAATTAAACTAAAACCTAAAAGTGAGCGTTAAGGGATTAAATAAAAAATACCTAAAGTAGAAGGGCTAAAAAAATAATTGTTGCAACCTAAAAATTTGGGTGGGTTCTTTCTCCCTCCCTCCCACCCATTCATTTTAATTAAAAAAATAATTACTTAAAAATGGGGGAAATGACAGAATTTTGGTGGGGAATAAAGCGCTTAATTTTAGGTTAGAGATTAATTACCTTTAGTTCATGTTGCGTTTAAAATATTGCATTTTAGTCTTAATATTCACCTTTAAGTTTTAATTTAATTCATTTTAGTCACAAGTATCCCCACAATCTGGACTTCGGATATAGCAATCCCCTCCCCACGGTGATATTTAGTCCTTAAAAATTTACTTTTATATGAAATTGAACCTTATTTATTTCAATTTTTTGTAATTTAGTCTAATAATTTCAATATGATGATGTTTTTGTTCATTTTAGTTCCTAAGATTTAATTTTTAGCCGAAATTGACCCTATTTAGTTCTATGGTAAAATTATGAAATTGGTCAATGGACTCTCAAATTTCTCTACTTTCAAATTGTCAAGTTGGTCCCTAATTTTGGTTTATGGACTAAAAATCAAATTTCTCCAGTTTCAAAAGTGAATAGTGGTCAATTTTGACTAAAAATAAATTTAAGCTACTAGAATATACAATAATATTATTGGACTAAATTGCCAAAATATAAATAAATATGGGGCAATTTTGACTAAAAATTAAATTAATCGACTAAATTACCAAAATAGAAATATATATGGGCCAGTTTCGGCTAAAATTTTAAGTTTTAGGGACTATAATGAACAAAAATATCATCATATTAAAAATATTGAACTAGATTAGAAAAAACTGAAATAAATAGGAATCAATTCGATTAAAAATTAGGGACTAATATGAACAAAAATAAACCCCAAATCCCTAAACTAATAAAATTACCCCCAAACATTCCACTTAAAACATTTACCCCTAAACCCCAAACATGAACCCATAAATCTTACAATCACTATTCACTGATAATTAAAAGTGCAAGCCTAATCCATTAATCCATAAACTAATTTCATAACCCCAAACATTCAACTTGACACATTTACCCATAAACTTCTAACCTCAATCCTTAAATCATACAATCAATAATAATTAAAAAACAACCCTAATCCCTTAAACCTTAAACTAATCTCATAACCCTAATTCCAAACACTCAACTTGAAACATGTATTGTTTATACCCCTAAACCTCAAACCTCAACCTCTAAATCTTACCATCACTAATAATTACTACTCGGAAGCCTAATCCCTAAACTAATCCCATACCCCCAAACACTCAACATGACACATTTACCCTAATCCCTGAACAAATCTTACAATCATTAATAATTAAAGTGCAAGCATAATCCCAAAACACAGAATCTTTAAACTAAACCCATAACCCTAAACATTCAACTTGAAACATAAACCCCTAAACCCTAAACCTTAACCCCTAAATCTAACAATCACTAATAATTACAGTACAAGCCTAATCCCCTAAACCCAAACCCTTAAACTTAACATATAACCCTAAACATTTAACTTGAAACAAATACCCCTAACCCCAAATCTCAAACCCTACATCTTGCAAATACTGATAATTAAAGTGTAAGTCAAATCCCCTAAACTCTGAATCCTTAAACTAAATAGTCAATAATTGAATTATTTAACAAAAAGATTTTAAATACAAAAAATAATAATTTAGATGGTGAAAATTAGTTTATCATATTATAATACAATAAATTCATCAAATCATAGACTTACTGATTACATGTCAGGTAAATATCAAGCCAGGTCAATATCAGTTCAAGTCAACATGTTGGGTTTAAAACAAGTAGGGTCAATTAACATGTTGGGTTCAAAGCAGGTCAGGTAAAATCGGATCTCGGGTCGATTCAGTTGGGTAATATCAATTATCCGCCAAGTTAGTCTCGGGTTTGGGTTCATTTCAGTCGTGTGCAGGTCAAGTTTTGGGTCAACTGTAACATGTTCAATTCGGGTCCAAGTCATTCTCGATCGGATACAGGTCGGGTTTGGTTACTACAGAAACAAGTCAAACTCGAGTTCGAGTCAACAATAGTCGGTTACAAATTAGTTTCGGGTCATCGCTTCCTCGGGTCAAACCAAGTTTTGACTCGAGCAGGTTTCAATTGGATTTTCAGGTTGGGTAAACTTTTTACATCCCTACTCCTACTATATATGTGTTGGAAAATGTGGGAAATTGGAAACTTTGAGCCATATTTTCTATTGGTAAAGGCGGGGGATCGAATTAGGAATTTGTTAATTAATATTCGACTCCATGAGACCTTAACAATGGTATCTCATATTCTCAAAACGGTTGAGAAATGAATGAGAAATTGATGCTCAAAGTGAGGTAGTTGTGAAATGTGTAAAGGAAAAATAGAACCCCTTATCCCACATGGGTAGGATAACAAACTTGGAAATGATTTAAATACACCAACTCACTTGGAAGTCATTAAATGACTTGAATGGAAACTATGCCTTGCGCATAGGTGCAGGGGGTGCGTATCGAAGCTCGTCGAACCCATTCGGGTTGAGGTGCACTTGTACGTCGTGGGTGACACGATCGGTCAGGCCCTACTTGGACCTGCAGATATTTTACCCACTTCAAACTAATTTTTTTCTAATATATCTTTTTGAATATTCTGAATTTAATAGGATAATTTCTAACTTTCCATATAATTCATATATTAAAAGGTAATAAAAGCAATTCATAGAAATATATTCGTTTAATAAGGCATTTAATTGATTATTTCTTAATTAAATCAGATATAAAGTCAATGGCCTTTAATTCGGAATATTTATCTTCCATATTTTCCTCCTCCACTCCCCTATATAAATCGAGCGTCTCCCCAGTTTCAAATCACCCCAAAAATTTGTTTTCCTTCTCTCGTTTTATTCTCGGTGATAGGCTAAGTCAAGAGTTCAGTTCATGATCTCTTCAGCTCGTGCTTCTGTCAAAGATCTTACTATTGTTGTATCCTGGGAGACGAGCGACCAACCAACTCAAGCACCATGGAGTGGTCGAAATTTGTCTTAAGGAAACTGATTTGTCGCAGGCCTCAACACCTTCTCCACTCGACTTTAATCCAGTTTTGCATTTTCTACTCTTTTCAATTATTTGATTAAAGTTGTTTTCTTTTCTTTTGATCGTATTGGATTGCTTACTCCGTAACAATCATAAGACAAATCTTCTTCTTCTACCTTTCTTTAGATCCGAGACGATTCATTCGTGATAGAGATAGCAAATAAATTTGTTTCAAGATTTATCCTGCTGTCTTAACGGGTTTGGTAAAATCTCAAAATTGGACAAATTTGTTTTTAGAAATTGTCGATAATAAATGAGAAATTTAATTTTTGTTTATTGGAATTTATCTTAATTCATCTTTGTTTCTTTTGAACATAAATAATGACTGTTGGAGATTCTATCGATTCCACTACTAAGGTCTCTGTACCTGGACAAACTTCGAAACAATTGATTCCGAATCTGAACACAACAGCGGTGGCAATGAGCCACAATGAGAAGGCGTCGAAATTTTGCGGATAGAATATCAAGACATGGCAACAAAAGATGATGTTCTATCTGACCATGCTGAACCTGACAAAATATTTGAAAGAAGATCCCTCAATTTTTGTCGTAGGGGATGGAGAATGAGAGGTTGATGATCTCATCGCCTTCAACATCATTGAGGCTTGGAACAATGCTGATTTTCTGTGTCCGAACTACATCCTCAACGAACTACAAGACTTGTTGTATCTGATATATGATGTGTACAAAACTGCAAAACTGTTGTGGGTAGCATTGGACAACAAGTACAAAGCAGAGGATGTCGGGGCTAAAAAGTTTTTGGTCGCGAAATTCTTGAATTTTACTATGGTTGATTCAAAACTAGTTGCAAGTCAAGTCGAAGAATTCCAACTAATCATTCATGGAATTCTTGCAGAAGGGATGCTTATCAGTGAATCCTTCCAAGTAGCTGTCATCACGGAAAAGTTGTCTCCCATATGGAATGACTTCAAAAATTACTTGAAGCACAAGAGGAAGGAAATGTCAGTAGAGGAACTAATTGTCAGATTCCGAATCGAAGAGGAAAGTAGAGGTAATGCCAGGGAACTCACTTTCAAAGATGCCAAGGCAAATGTTGTCGAAGTTAGGAAGGGAAAGCAACCTCAACATCACCAAGCCAAGCCAAAGTTGGGGACTAATGGTGGAGTCTCCAAGAAGGAGAAATTCAAAGGGTTGTGTTTCAACTGTGGCAAGGTGGGGCACATGTCCTCTAAATGTAGACATCCAAAAAGAGCTAAAGCCAAAGAGGCCAATGCTGTGGAGGATGAAGATCTATGAGTTGTGATTTTTGAAGTCAACCTGGTTGACTCCAACCCAAGGGAGTGGTGGCTTGACACTAGAGCCACATATCATATATGTTGTGACGAGAACTCCTTCTCTGAGATGATACCTTGCAACAATGGAGAGAAGATCTATATGAGAAATGTTACGACTTCCAAGATCAAGGGGAAGGGAACCGTGGTCTTGAATATGACTTATGGGAAATAACTCAAGCTGCAAAGTGTATGTGCATGACATACGCAAAAACCTTATTTTTGGAACACTTTTAAGTGTTCACAATTTTAAAATGGTTTTTGAATCCCATAAGCTAATTCTGTCAAAAGGAGGGGTGTTTGTGGGTAGGGGATATGTATTGAATGGGATGTGGAAACTCAATGTTATCTCTATAAAATCCAAAATAACGAATAAGAATGCAGATTCTTTTGTTTACATGCTTGAATCATTTAATTTATGACATGGTAAACTTGGACATGTTAATTATGATACCTTACGTAGGTTAATTAACTTGGAGCACATCCCATCATTTCACACTAATTATAATCATAAATGTGAAACATGTGTTGAAGCAAAATTAACAAGGTCTTCATTTCAAACAATTGAAAGAAGTACAAAACCGCTTGATCTAATACATAGCAATGTCTGTGATTTGAAATTCATTCGAACTAAATGAGGAAATAAATTTTTTATTACCTTCATCGATGATATCACAAAGTATTGCTATGTGTATTTTCTTAAAAGCAAAGACGAAAATATAGAGAAATTTGTACTCTGTAAGCAAGAAGATGAAAACCAACTTAATAAAAAGATTAAGATGGTAAGAAGTGATCGTGGTGGTGAATATTTTAGTCCATTTAGTGAATACTGCTCACAACATGGAATTATTCACGAAGTAACACCACCATACTATCCTCAATCTAATGGAGTAGCCAAATGGAAAAATCAGACTTTAAAAGAAATGATGAATGCTTTGTTAAGAAGCTCTGGGTTATCACAAAACATGTGGGGGAAGCTATTCTTTTGGCTAATTACCTTTTAAACAAGGTTCCCTGAAAGGAAAAAGATAAGCCGACTCTTGATAGAAAGAAACTGCTATCTCGACAAAAGACTTGAAGCAATGAATAACGAAGGACAAGGCATTGGGGCAGATAACAACAACAACCCCAGAGATGATGTTGATCCTCCTGCTTATGTTCATGACAACCGGCAACCTCCCGTTGCCCCAGTAGCACGGCAGACTTGCCGAGAATACATGGACAATGATCAGGTTGAACTGCAAACTACGCTGCCAGATGTGAAAGCTGGACACTTTGAACTTAAACCGGTGATGTTCAGCATGATAAATTCAGCCGAACAATTTGGTGGTTCTGCTACAGAGGATGCAAGTGAACATCTGAAAACCTTCCAGAAGATCTGTGGATCATTCAAACAACCAGGAATAAGCCCGAAAGTACTAAGACTTCGACTATTCCCCCATTCATTGAGGGATAGAGCAAACACCTGGTGGAATAAGTTAACTTGGACGGATCTCTATCGTGAATTCCTCTCTCGTTTTAATCCTTCACTTTTAACTGAAAGATTGCGTAACGAAATTGCTACCTTTCAACATGAAGATGACGAACCAATGCATGAGGCGTGGGACAGTTTTACAACTCTCTTACGAAACTGCCCAATGCACGGATTCCCTGTGTGGAACCAGGTTGTTAAATTCTACAATGCTGCCAATGTACACTCTCGAATGAGAATAGATTCGGCAGCCAATGGGTTGTTACTGGATAAAGAGCCAGAAGATGCCATGCTTGTGTTGAAGAGGTTGGCAAAGAATGACGAACAGTTCCCCACGAAACGAAGAGAAGGAAGACGAGGTGTATCTGTAAAGGAACACGAATCTGACAACTCGGTGAAGACTCATTAGCATACATCACCAAGGTAGTCGAAAACCTATAGCGGAAGAATGAATCTAAGGCGGTGTTTTCTGTCGATGGGATGTGTGAAAATTGTAGCGGAAACCACAGTACAAAGGAGTGTCCCATACAACTGGAAGCGGGAATGTATGTTGGAAATTACAACAAGAATAAAGGCTATGACTCCAACAATTACAACCCGAACTGGAGGAAGAACCCTAAATTCTCTTGGAGTAATCCAGATAATGCTCTGAATCCTCCTGTCCAGAACACTCAAAACCAAGGAGCCCCTAGAATATTGTCACGACAGAAGCCACAACAGCAGCCGACATCATCTACCAGTACATTGGAACAAACCCTAGCAGCTTTCATGTCTCAAACTGGAGCATATATGGCCAACATGGATCACTTTGTCAAGAAAACTGAAACATTCATGGATAAGACAGAAATGAGAATGGCAAACCATGAAGCCAATTTGAAGTCTCTAGAAACACAGATGGGTCAGGTAGCACAGTTCATCAACACAAGGCAGAATGGAGGATTCCCTAGTGATACTGAGGTCACTAGAAAACCCACACATGAGCAGTGCAAAGCCATAACAACGAGAAGTGGGAAACAACTACAAGGGCCGAGAGTTAAAGAAACACCTAGTAAGGAACCGACCCTACAGACACCTGCTGACGACACTACCTCGGAACACTTGAAGCAACCTGATGTCGCCACCCCTGCCATGACAGTAGAAGAATTGGAAGAGATGACAGAGGAAATTGAAGAATGTGAGCCTCCTCAAATTCGAATTCCATGTGAATGGCATCTCGAAGATTTTCGTCCTCCACCCCCTTTTCCACAGCGATTGAAAAAACAGAAACCTGAGTACCAACTTAAGAAGATCTACGATGTTTTTAAGCAAGTACATATCAATATTCCGTTGTTGGAGGCCATTAAGCATATGTGTAACACCCCTAAAATATATGCATATAATTTCAAAAAAATGAAAAGAAAAATGAATGGAAACAATGAAAAGGAAATGAAAGGGGTGAAAGTAGGAAAAAAATGGAATAATGGGAGAGGGTGCCACCATGAGGTGTTGAACCCATGACCTATGCTTGGCAACCTAAGCCTTAACCATTCAGGCTAAAGCATTCATTAGTGTTGTTCTGCACTCTTTTAATTTTAAACCATATTTTATGTTTGTATCAATAATAATTATAGCCAACTAACCCATCAACCCCAATTAATGCTCTCTATTGGATCTAGAAATATCCATATACATCTCGGTTTCCCCCTCACTTAGACGTTTCACCTCCCCCCCACCGGTTGCCGCCTGATTTCCTTCACCGTCGTGCCGTGGCTAGCACAGCTACCCTCGTCGAAAGCGTCTTGACGTCCCAAAGCTAACCCTGACGGTCACTCGCGCCAAGGAGCCGCCGTTCGTCGTCTAAGCTACTTGAAAGGCACGGCGACAACCCAACCCCGATCTCCACCTCCCACCGGTGTTTGTCACCGCCTCTTCTACCTTATCCGTCGTTGCGCGCCCATCCCGGGCATCACCGTCACTCGCAGCGTTGTGTTGGCAATCGGCGCGGAGAACGACTCAAAGTTTTGACAGAGATCAAGGGTTCCGCCTCTGTTTTTTCCTCCTTTCCGGCCACCTCTGTCGTCGGCAAGGTGTGTCGATCGTGCGGGCGTGTTCAGCGTACGGAGGAGAGCGAAACCCATGTGTCTGATTTTTGTTCCGACGCCGGAAGAGTCCTTACCGGAGAAACGCAATTTTCCGGCCAGATCTGAAATTTGAGGCTTTTTCCGGTAAGATTGAGGCTCGTAATGGGATATTTTGGGTTTGGTTTACTACCTTGTGTGATCGGGTATTGTTTTTCTGCCAGAAACGGTGCATTTCGGGCCTCCGGCGACTGTTCTGGCGACCGTCCGACCACCAGAAACTTTTGGGGTAAGTGTTGAACCGGCCCAGTAAGTTAACCGGTTAAAGCCTAGCTGTTAAGCCCAAGTCCTCGGCCCAAACCGTACTCGACCCGTTGATCGAGTCAACTCGCTCGAGTCAACTCAATGAGTCAACTCGCTCGAGTCAACTCATTGAGTCAACTCACCGAGTCAGCCATTGGACCATTGACGTCAGCATGACGTCATTGTTGACTTTGACCGCTGACGTCGGCGTTGACTTTGACCAAAAAGTCAACTTTTATCGAAAAGCCCTATTTTATGTTTTTCGACGTCCTGAGTCCGTTTTTTATGCCCGTTTCATGAAATTCTAACCCGAAAGCCTCCGAATTAGACCTTGAACTCGAGTTTGCTTATGTAATTTATTAATCAATTATGAGCAAAGTGAATAATAACTGAAATTGAAATTTGTGCGATTGAAGGTATTCATCGTTCCTTGTATTCGAGATGTTGAGGACGTCGCATTCGGGTTCGAGAGTGATCGAACGGGGTATCATGATCGACCGATGTAGCAAGTATTAAAGGTAATACACTACTACCTCTAGTATGCTTTATGAACATGTTGGTATTCGGTAAATGAATGCATAAATATGATGAAGAGTGATGGTAGTTCTGCTTAAGTCAAACCGGATATGAAATTGAGTATGATGACCTGGATAAGATTAAAATGCTCGAACGAGAAAGTTAATAAATGTAAGGGTCTGGAGTTCAATAAATAACTAATAAGAAAGCTAATCTCCAAATTCGATTATCAGTGTCAAGTGATCAAATGTTAAAAATATTCGGATATAAAATTACGAAAATGCCCTTAAGGTATGTGAACGACTAAAATATCCTTGGAATTGGAAGCGATTTAGAAATTTACACTAGATATGGTAAAACAACATACTTGGAAAGTTATGGTAACAAGACTTAAACCTTCGAGATTGTAAGGTGTTAGGTTTCCTTGAATTTGGAATGAATCTCCGAGTATAGACTTACAGAAAACTATCCATACCTCTGAATTGATCAAGTGGCTCAAAATACTGAATTGATCGTAATGACTAAAAGTATTGGAAATACTGTTATGGTTAAATTAATCGGAATGATCGTATTGACTAAAAAGGGCTGAAGTATCCTCAGACACCGAGGTTTACAAATTAACTGGAAGGATGGATAAACCCTTGAGTTCTAAAATGAATGAAGTGGTTGGAGGTACCAAAATTTCTTGAATGGCTGAAACACCCACGAGTACTTAAATGATGGAAATACTATATATATGGCTCAATTGACATGAATGAGGGATATCCAGAACATCTAAATGACCGAAATACCCCCATGATTGGAATAAGTATATTACCTCTTATAAAATTCTGGAAATGCCAATAAAGTTGAAAATGACTGAAATGCCCCTAAGGGTTGAAGCATGACTCTAGTATGTCAATCACTCCTGATATTAATATGAGGATGGAAGTTTTCCGCACAGAATATAAGTTCGACTACTCTATGGCAAGTTCTGTGGTGAAATATGAAGATAACCGTTCAGATATACGATACAATTGGTATTTGGAAATGATACTTGTGAAGTGCGTACATCAGAAGGTTTGATTAGTACTTTAAGGTTGGGACATGTTAGTTCGATTGGTTTTAGAGGCTCGATAACCTTCTGGAAATCTTAAATATTGTAAATCTTCATTTTATAACTATTGGGTTAAATTACAAAATCACCCCTAATAGTTAAATGACCAAAATGCCCTCGTTGGTCAAAGTAATCAAAATAACCCTAAATGTATCTGATATCGTGAAAGATCTTGACATAGAAATCTTGAATGCCTGGTTGGAAACCTGTTGAGCAAATAAAATTTCCAAGCCACTGTTTACGCCCTGTTGGTATAAATTACCAAAATGCCTGTGTATGATAAAATGACCATAATGCCCCTAGTAGGTTTAAATGGCTAAATCACTTATGATATGCCTAAACTCTCAAAGATCTTGATGTATCATCTCCTGAATATCTGGTTTGTACCGTTGGTACGAACCCCCCTTTTATTAGGGGCCCCGTTTTAAAATCCGTTCAAATTGTCAAAAGTTTAATGTGTTCTCTTCGGTAAATGCCAAGTATCTCCAAGAAACAAACTGTCCCACCTAGTGTGTTCCATGTGTGCCACACGGCTGTTTTGCATACTGATTTACATGTTATAATATCAATCTCGTGCACTTGATTGACATTCTTGAACTCACATGACATGTTTTATAATTGAACATGACCGTACAATTGTTCTGGTATATGCCCATGCACCTGATATGATAAACATGCTATATGGATATTGCGTTACAAAAAAATATGGTTATTGGGTAATGAACTATTGATGATCTGATTCACTGGGGTACTTGGGACATGATATGAAGTTACTATCGGCTCAGCCCTAATCCAGCTGGTAAGTCCGCCCGTATTCGGATCCTAAGCTTCGGCTAGGTCCGCCCGTATTTAGATCCTAAGCTTCGGCTAGGTCCGCCCGTTTTTGGATCCTAGGCTTCGGCCAGGTCCGCCCGTTTTCGGATCCTAGGCTTCGGCCAGGTCCGCCCGTTTTTGGTTCCTATGCTTCGGCAAGGGCCGCCCGTATTCTAAGGTATATCCTTAGGATGGTACCCACGCCCAATGGGCCCGGGTTAATGCATGTACATGATACCGCACTGGTGAAACTATATACTGGAGTATGGTTGGAGGGTAAATATAGAATTAAAATGAACTTTATGGCTACTTGAAACAAATGTATTTTAAATAAAAAGGTTTACTGCATTGTTACATTTCATGCATTAACGTTGCATTGTTGGAACACACTAGACACTAAACTCTCTGTTTCCACATCCGTATGTTACCAATCTATATAATTCCCGTCTAATTCATGATGTTTGAATAAATAACGAATATCGTTATTCTCGAGTATGATGCTACCTCGGAATAGTAGCATAGAAGATGGAGACTGTTACTACGTGGAACTTCATGAAAATGTTATGCCTACCATATATCTGCATGAGCTTATAGCATCTTTTGGTAGTTCTTTATTACTGAGCTTTTCCATGCTCACGTTGTTTTTACCATCGCAGGTTAAAAGAATATATCATGGTATAATGTTTGACATCAGTGTTTGGAGTTCTCTCAGCATTGCTTTTGGGAGTACGGTACTGTATAGTTAGTGGGCATGTATGTCATGTATTGTTTTATGATAGTATTTGTAAAGCACTTTTTGAAATTTTTGTTATGTGTTTAAATGACTTCTCGAAATGGTATTTTAAACAAAAGTTGATTTTATAGTTTAATAAGTGTTTTGAAGAAATATATTTTATGTGTATTTTTACTGTGGGTCACTCTTGTGACCCTAATGTGACTTCCTAGGATCCGTTGTAACGCATAGGCGGGTCTAGGGGGTTACATTTAGTGGTATCAGAGCTTAGAGTTGCGTCATTCTGGGTAGATCGACCGATCATTTGTCATAGGGTGTCTGGTCTGTGCATGCCCCTAGATCATAACCGTACTCCTCCAAGCCGAAACTTTGATGTCGAATCTTTCTCTTTCCTGTAGTAAGTGAATCTAAGTATCCTGTTTAGTATGGCCCGATTGGAACTGGTAGAGAATGCCTGAAACGTTCTCTTGTGTTTGGATTAAGTTGATGGATTTGAATCTGGATAGACAACCTGAGGTGGTTCATGCGTGTTGAATTAAAGATCTGATCAGATTGAGAATAAATGTTTTGATTATGTGAGTTGATTGATATAAGTTTTATATGTAAGGTACCTCGGTGATAATGATTGTGTTTGAGAACATTCTGATGAAAATGTGATAAAAGTACTATGAATTTAAAAGAAAGGTATTAGTGAGGACGGTGAATGTATTGAATATCTGTGGTGACTTTGTTATATGCGAAGGAAACAATTGTTGGAATGTTATGATGAATGTAAGTGATATTCGTTCAAACTAATGTTATGCTCGGTTGGCTTGAGGAAAAATATCCTATGTAAAAAGTGGCATAGTTTATCGTCAAATCGTCTTTGACCATAATTCGATGTTACATCATGATTCTGGGGGGGGCTGTTGGAGGCCTTGTATACTCATTTGGGTTTCAGTTACCGATCTTCATTCGTAGATTGATGGTTAATCTAGTACAGAAATTTGAATGCTAAGAGATACATTTTTAGGATGTATGATTGATTTATGAGGTGGTGAAAATGTTTCAAACTCTTGTCCGAGTTTGCTTATATTATTAGTTGCAACAAGTGTACGTATAGCCCAGTATGAAGTTCCTTGTGCATACAAATAACGTGTTCTGATTGGTTAGCTGAGATGCATAATGGTATAACTTTGGGCACAAAGTCAGTTGGAGTGATTGAGGACACCGCCAGATTGATATACGATTACCTAGAGCATGAGGAACAAGCTTTTATGGGTGGATAAGTTTCAGTGCAAGAATGGATGAAAAAGCAGTTTTTGCATTTCTTTGACTCTAGTAAATTTCGAGAACGGAATTTCTTTTAGGAGTGGAGAGTTGTAACACCCCTAAAATATATGCATATAATTTCAAAAAAATGAAAAGAAAATGAATGGAAACAATGAAATGGAAATGAAAGGGGTGATACCAGGAAAAAATGGAATAATGGGAGAGAGTGCCACCATGGGGTGTTGAACCCATGACCTATGCTTGGCAAGCCTAAGCCTTAACCATTCAGGCTAAAGCATTCATTAGTGTTGTTCTGCACTCTTTTAATTTTAAACCATATTTTATGTTTGTATCAATAATAATTATAGCCAACTAACCCATCTACCCCAATTAATGCTCTCTATTGAATCTAGAAATATCCAAATATCTCCCGGTTTACCCCTCACCTAGACGTTTCACCTCCCCCCACCAATTGCCGCCTGATTTCCTTCACCGTCGCGCCGTGGCTAGCACCGCCACCCTCATCGGAAGTGTCTTGACGTCCCAAAGCTAACCTCGAAGGTCACTCGTGCCAAGGAGCCGCCGTTCGTCGTCTAAGCTATTTGAAAGGCTCGGCGACAACCCTACCCCGATCTCCACCGCCCACCGGTGTTTGTCACCGCCTCTTCTACCTTGTCCGCCATTGCGCGCCAATCCCATGCATCACCATCACTCGCAGCGTTGTGTTGGCAATCGGCGCGGAGAACAACTCAAAGTTTCGACGGAGATCAAGGGTTCTGCCTCTGTTTTTACTCCTTTCTGTCCGCCTCCGTCGTCGGCAAGGCGCGCCGATCGTGCGGGCGTGTTCAGCGTACGGAGGATAGCGAAACCCATGTGTCTGATCGTTGTTTTGACGCCGGGAGAGTCCTTACCGGAGAAACGCGATTTTCCGACCATATCTGAAATTTGAGGCTTTTTCCGGAAAGATTGAGGCTCGTAATGGGATATTTTGGGTTTGGTTTACTACCTTGTGTGATTGGCTCTTGTTTTTCTGGAAGAAACGGTGCATTTCGGGCCTCCGACGACTGTTCCGGCGACCGTCCGACCACCAGAAACTTTTGGGGTAAGTGTTGAACCGGCCCAGTAAGTTAACCGGTTCAAACCCAGCTATTAAGCCCAAGTCCTCGGCCCAAACTGTACCCGACCCGTTGACCGAGTCAACTTGCTCGAGTCAACTCATTGAGTCAACTCGCCCGAGTCAACCCAGTGAGTCAACTCACCAAGTCAGCCATTGGACCAGTGACGTCAGCATGACGTCAGTGTTGACTTTGACCAAAAAGTCAACTTTTCCCGAAAAGCCCTATTTTATGTTTTTCGACGTCCTGAGTCCATTTTTTATGCCCGTTTCATGAAATTCTAACCCGAAAGCTTCTGAATTAGACCTTGAACTCGAGTTTGCTTATGTAATTTATTAATCAATTATGAGCAAAGTGAATAATAACTGAAATTGAAATTTGTGCGATTGAAGGTATTCATCGTTCCTTATATTCGAGATGTTGAGGACATCGCATTCGGGTTCGAGAGTGATCGAACGAAGTATCATGATCGACCGATGTAGCAAGTATTAAAGGTAATACACTACTACCTCTAGTATGCTTTATGAACATGTTGGTATTCGGTAAATGCATGCATAAATATGATGAGGAGTGATGTTAGTTCTGCTTAAGTCAAACCGGATATGAAATTGAGTATGATGACCTGGATAAGATTAAAATGCTCGAACGAGAAAGTTAATAAATGTAAGGATCTGGAGTTCAATAAATAACTAATAAGACAACTAATCTCCAAATTCGATTATTAGTGTCAAGTGATCAAATGTTAAAAATATTCGGATATAAAATTACGAAAATGCCCTTAAGGTATGTGAACGACTAAAATATCCTTGGAATTGGAAGCGATTTAGAAATTTACACTAGATATGGTAAAACAACCTACTTGGAAAGTTATGGTAACAAGACTTAAACCTTCGAGATTATAAGGTGTTAGGTTTCCTTGAATTTGGAATGAATCTCCAAGTATAGACTTACAGAAAACTATCCATACCTCTGAATTGATCAAGTGGCTCAAAATACTGAATTGATCGTAATGACTAAAAGTATTGGAAATATTGTTATGGTTAAATTAATCGGAATGATCGTATTACCTAAAAAGGGCTGAAGTATCCTCGGACACCGAGGTTTATAAATTAACTGGAAGGATGGATAAACCCTTGAGTTCTGAAGTGAATGAAGTGGTTGGAGGTACCAAAATTTCTTGAATGGCTGAAACACCCACGAGTACTTAAATGATTGAAATACTATATATATGGATCAATTGACATGAATGAGGGATATCCAGAACATCAAAATGACCGAAATACCACTATGATTGGAATAAGTAAATTACCTCTGATAAAATTCTGGAAATGCCAATAAAGTTGAAAATGATTGAAATGCCCCTAAGGGTTGAAGCATGACTCTAGTATGTCAATCACTCCTGATATTAATATGAGGATGGAAGTTTTTCTGCACAGAATATAAGTTCGAATACTCTGTGGCAAGTTCTATGGTGAATTATAAAGGCAACCGTTCAAATATACGATACAATCAGTATTTGGAAATGATACTTGTGAAGTGCGTACATCAGAAGGTTTGGTTAGTACTGTAAGGTTGGGACATGTTAGTTCGATTGGTTTTAGAGGCTCGATAACCTTCTGGAAATCTTAAATATTGTAAATCTTCATTTTATAACTATTGGGCTAAATTACAAAATCACCCTTGATAGTTAAATGACCAAAATGCCCTCGTAGGCCAAAGTAATCAAAATAGCCCTGAATGTATCTGATATCGTGAAAGTTCTTGACATAGAAATCTTGAATGCCTGGTTGGAAACCTGTTGAGCAAATAAAATTTCTGAGCCACTATTTACGCCCTGTTTGTGTAAATTACCAAAATGCATGTGTATGATAAAATGACCATAATGCCCCTAGTAGGTTTAAATGGCTAAATCACTTATGATATGCCTAAACTCTTAAGATCTTGATCTATCATCTCCTGAATATCTGGTTTGAATCGTTGGTACGAACCCCCCTTTTATTGGGGGCCCCGTTTTAAAATCCGTTCAAATTGTCAAAAGTTTAATGTGTTCTCTTCTGTAAATGCCAAGTATCTCCAAGAAATAAATTGTCCCACCTAGTGTTCCATGTGTGCCACACGACTGTTTTGCATACTAATTTACATGTTATAATATCGATCTCGTGCACTTGATTGACATTCTTGAACTCACATGACATGTTTTATAATTAAACATGATTGTACAATATTTCTGGTATATGCCCATGCACCTGATATGTTAAACATGCTATATGGATATTGCGTTACAAAAAAATACAGTTATTGATTAATGAACTATTGATGATCTGATTCACTGGGGTACTTGGGACATGATATGAAGTTACTGTCGGCTCAGCCCTAATCCAGCTGGTAAGTCCGCTCGTATTCGGATCCTAAGCTTCGGCTAGGTCCGCCCATTTTCGGATCCTAGGCTTCGGCTAGGTCCGCCCGTTTTCGGATCCTAGGCTTCTTCCAGGTCCGCCCGTTTTCGGTTCCTATGCTTCGGCAAGGGCCGCCCGTATTCTAAGGTATATCCTTAGGATGGTACCCACGCCCAATGGGCCCGGATTAATGCTTGTACATGATACCGCACTGGTGAAACTATATACTGGAGTAGGGTTGGAGGGTAAATATAAAATTAAAATGAACTTTACGGCTACTTGAAACAAATGTATTTTAAATAAAAAGGTTTACTGCATTGTTACATTTTATGCATTAACGTTGCACTGTTGGAACACACTAGACACTAAACTCTCTCTTTCCATCTTCGTATCTTACCAATCTATATAATTCTCGTCTAATTCACGATGTTTGAATAAAGAATGAATATCGTTATTCTCGAGTATGATGCTACCTCGGAATAGTATAACAGAAAATAGAGACTGTTACTACGTGGAACTTCATGAAAATGTTATGCCTACCATATATCTGCATGAGCTTATAGCATCTTTTGGTAGTTCTGTATTACTGAGCTTTCCCACGGTCACGTTGTTTTTACCATCACATGTTAAAAGAATATTTCATGGTATAACGTTTGACATCAGTGTTTGGAGTTCTCTCGGCGTTGCTTTTGGGAGTACGATACTTTATAGTTACTGGGCATGTATGTCATGTATTGTTTTATGATAGTATTTGTAAAGCACTTTCTGAAATTTCTGTTATGTGTTTAAATGACTTCTCGAAATGGTATTTTAAAACAAAAGTTGATTTTATAGTTTAATAAGTGTTTTGAAGAAATATGTTTTATGTGTATTTTTACTGTAGGTCGCTCTTGTGACCCTAATGTGACTTCCTAGGATCCGTTGTAACGCATAGGCGGGTCTAGGGGTTACAATATGCCTGGTTATGCAAAGTTCCTTAAAGATGCAATGACCAGGAGATCCAAACTTAGGGAGTTAGAAACTATAATGATGACAGAGGGTTGCATGGCAATCCTACATAACCATACACCCCTAAAGAAGAAGTATCCTGGGAGTTTCACTATCCCATGCATAATCGGTGACTAGTTTGTGGGTAAGGCACTGTGTGATCTTGGTGCTAGTATTAATCTAATGCCCAAATGTATATTTCAGAAATTAGGTATTGGACAAGAAAGACCCACAACAATAATGTTGTAATTGGCAGACCGCTCTTACGTACAGCTGGAAGGAAAAATTGAAGACATTCTGGTAAAAGTGGATAAATTTATATTTCCTACTGACTTTCTTGTTTTAGATTTTGAAGCAGATAAGAATGCGCGATCATCCTAAGGCGACCCTTCCTAGCCACAGGCGGAACAGTGATCGATGTAGAGAAAGGAGAGCTGACAATGAGAGTCAATGACCAGCAGATAAAGTTAAATGTTCTCCAAGTCATAAAACAAGCTGATGTACAGGAAAAGTGTAAGGCAATATCAGAGGTAACCTTAGACCAACCCTGCATCAGATCAAGCTGTCACGACAAACAATTTGGTCATTGTCGCCACAGTCACCGAGAAGACTTTCGCGACAGCAACTCCTCAGACAATGACACATCTGATACTGAAGGTCCTGAGGAGCTAAATTGGATAGGCACGCGTCCAGGTAAGTTCTATGAACCTTTGAACTATTCCTCTAATGAACACATGATTCAAAAGCCTTCCATAGATCGGCCACATGTTTTAGATCTTAAACCTCTGTCAGGGCTGCTTAAATATGTTTTTCTTGGTATCAATAAAACGTTTCCCGTAATCATCTCTTCTAAGTTGATGCAGGAACAGGAACAACAGCTGATCAGGATGTTACAACAGCATAAGAAGACGATTGGATAGACCATTGTTGATATCCAGGGCATCAGTCAGGCCATTTGCATGCATAAGATCCTCTTAAAGGATGATCATAAGACGTCGATTGATGCTCAGAGAATACTAAACGAAGCTATGTGAAAGGTGATACGAAAGGAAATTATCAAATGGCTTGATGCTGGAATTATTTACGCCATCTCAAATAGCAAGTGGGTGAGCCCTGTGCAATGCGTACCCAAGAAGAGAGGCATAATTGTGGTAACCAACAAGGACAATGAGCTAATCCCAACCAGGACTGTGACCGGTTGGAGGGTTTGTATGGACTACCGGAAGCTTAACAAAGCTACCTGGAAGGACCACTTCCCATTACCTTTTATTGACCAAATGCTAGATAGATTAGCGGGAAAACCTTACTACTGTTTCCTTTATGGTTATTCGGGTTATAATCAAATAGCCATTGCACCAGAGGACCAGGAGAAGACAATCTTCACAAGCCCCTATGGAACATACACCTTTAGGAGAATGTCATTTGGACTGTGTAATGCACCAGCAACTTTTCAACGGTGTATGATGGCAATATTCTCTGACATGGTGGAAGATTTCTCGAAGATCTTCATGGATGACTTTTTCGTCTTTGGAGACAGTTTCAACGATTGCCTAGGCAATTTGAAGAAGGTGCTTGAAAGATGTGAGGAGGCAAACCTTGTACTAAACTGGGAAAATACCATTTTATGGCAGATGAGAGCATAGTGTTGGGACACAAAGTCTCCTGCCGCGACATAGATGTGGACAGAGCCAAAATCGAAGTTATTGAAAAATTGCCGCCACCCACCATAGTCAAGGGCATTCGAAGTTTCTTAGGACATGCAGGGTTTTATCGTAGATTTATTGCTAATTTTTCCAAAATCACTAAACCCATGTATCTTTTGTTGGAACAGAATAAAGCCTTTGATTTCAACACCGAATGCACTGAAGCATTCAAAACATTGAAAGAGAAGTCGGCAACAGCCCCAATAGTGCAGCCGCCAGACTGGAGTTTATAATTCGAGATAATGTGTGATGCCAGTGACTATGCTGTAGGGGCAACACTAGGGCAGAGGAAGAATAAACTCTTCCATGTAATCTATTATGCCAACAAGACCTTAAATGATGCCCAGATAAGCTACACCACAACAGAGAAGGAGTTGCTAGCGGTGGTATTCACCTTCGACAAGTTCAAACCATACATACTTGGAACAAAAGTAGTGGTTCAAACGAATCACTTATCAATAAAATATATGTTCACCAAAAAGGATGCACGACCACGATTGATACGTTGGATTCTACTACTGCAAAAATTCGATATAGAAATCAAGGATAGAAAGGGAACGGAGAACCAAGTAGCTGATCACTTGTCAAGACTGGAGATGGGAAAGGATCAAGATAAGAACAAAGTTAACATACAAGAGATTTTCCCTGACGAGCATTTATTCACTGCCACAAGCACTACAGCGGCAGCCATGGCGACAGGTAAGCTTTCTGAAATTCCTTGGTATGTTGTCATAGTAAACTATCTTGTTAGTGGTCTATTACCTCCTGAACTTAACTACCAAGCAAGGAAGAGGTTCCAAAATGATGCTAAACATTATTATTGGGACGAACCTCTTCTATTTAAGCATTGTGCAGATAAGATTATTAGTAGATGCATACCAAAGGAAGAACATGAAGAAGTGCTTCACCATTGCCATGCTGCTCCTTATGGAGGACACTTTGGAGGAAACAAAATTGCTTCCAAAGTTCTGCAGTCTAGTTTCTTTTGGCCTACACTATTCAAAGATGCACAAGCCTTTTACAAGCGTCGTGACAAGTGCCAAAGGACTGGAAACATCTCTAGAAGGCATGAGATGCCCCTGCAGAACATTCTCAAAGTCGAAATTTTTGATGTTTGGGGAATCGACTTCATGGGACCATTCCAGCTTCTTGTGGGAACCTATATATACTGCTGGCAGTGGATTATGTGTCCAAGTGGGTAGAAGTCGTCGCTACACAAAAGAATGATGCCAAAACCGTTCAAAGGTTTTTACAACAATATATCTTCACCAGGTTTGGCATCCCAAGGGAAATCATTAGTGATGAGGGTAGACATTTTGACAATAGGGTAATTGCTAATGCGTTGAAGAAGTATGGAGTTAAACACAGAATCGCAACAGCATATCACCCTCAAACCAATGGACATGCTGAGATCTCAAATAGAGAAGTGAAGAACATTCTGGAAAAGATGGTTAAGCCAACCATGAAGGACTAGTCTCTTCACTTGAATAATGCATTATGGGCATACAGAACTACATTCAAAACACCATTGGGAATGTTACCCTACTACCTAATCTATGGAAAATCTTGCCACCTATCTATCAAGATAGAACATAAAGCATACTGGGCTATCAAGACAGTTAACATTGATTGGGACAAAGTAGGGCAGAAAAGGCTATTGGACTTAAATGAAATTGAAGAAATTCAAGCCATGGCCTACGACAACGCCAGAATTTATAAGGACAAAACAAAGAAGTGGTACGACAGAAAACTGTTGCCATGACAGTTCACACCAGCCATAAGGTGTTGTTGTTCAACTCCAGGTTGAAGCTCTTCCCATGGAAGCTAAAGTCTAGGTGGTCTGGACCCTTACAAGTAGTCCAGGTTTTCCCCCATGGTGCCATCACAATAAGATCAATCAACGATGGGCACCAATTCAAAGTCAATGGACAGAGGCTAAAGCACTATCAAGGACTGAAGCCCCAAGAGAGCAGGAAGTGGTTACTTTAGGAGATGCCCCTCAAGGAATCCCTAATTTAACTTCGTTTTATTTTATTTTATTTTATTTTTATTGCTTTAGGCAATGAGAATTTAACATTAGTTTATTTTAGTTTTCAGGCAAATAAAAGAAGCAGAGAAAAGAGAAGGAATGAACCAGCCCACCACACTCACATCAGCCCAAGAAGCCCAATGGTAACAAGGTTGTCGTGACAGCCGGTCACCAGCTGTCACGGCAGACACGCAAAGACAACCTGTCACCCTACTGTCGCGACAGACACGCAACAGACATGGAAACGCGTAACAGACGCGCCAGGAAATCGCATGACAGCTGGCTCTATTTTTCATGCCACCCGTTACAGCTTCAACGGGTAGAAACCCCGTTCTATATAAACCCTCACCCTCATTTCATTTTTCACATTATTCTTTTATCTCTACTTTGTTTTCAAATATTTTAGCTTTTTAGTATTTTCTTTTCTTTCATTTCTATTGTACTCTTACAATGACAACGAGATCGACCAGAAGAAGTGTTGCCTCCACCTCTGCCGCAGCACTCTCCACTCCTAGTCACAGTAGAATTCGCAGAAGGTTCGCCTCGGCAGAATCAGAGAAAAGATATTATGAATGTTTTCAGAAAAGAGAAATGTGGGAGGAAAGGGGCTTCACCTATCTAAGGAAGACCGAAGATCTAGGACTCGAAGGATTCATCGCCAAAAGGATTATTGGGCTAAAGTGGCAGATGTTTGCGGAACAACCCGAGGAGATGAATGTCACACTTGTACGCGAATTCTATGTTGCCATCACCTCTAAGGACACCACTGAAGTCACTATTAGGGGTAAGGAAATCAAACTAGAACCAGCCTACATCAATTCTCTATATGGCATGTATGTGGGCAGGAAAGAGGATGCACACAGTAGGTTCATCAGCAATCTGTCGCCGGAAGACTATGACGGCGTCATGGCAGACCTCACTGAAGAAGGAACCAACTGGAATGAGGACCCAAAACATAGGTGAACGGTTCGAAAAACCCAACTCACATCTGCTGCCAAGCTGTGGAACCACTTTGTGAAAAAACGTCTCACAACACAACAGTGGACCAACAGAGGCTCGCCCTCGTGCACTCCATCATCAACGAGCGACAGATAAATGTGGGAAAATACATCCTCGATGGAATCCATGAGTGTGCATTGAAGGATAAGGGCCCCCTCCTCTTCCCTTATTTAATCACAGCCCTTTGTCGAGCCAACAACGTCCCTGAAATTGATGAGGATGTGAAGATCCAGGGCAAGGGGTGGACGCAGCAGAATCTCTACCGCTTGATGGAGCTGAAGGCAGCCACCCCAATGGCATATGTTGACCCTTCTGCCACGACAAAGCACACGACAGAACCAGATTTAACAGAACCTATCGCGGTAGAGCTTGAGCAGACAGAACCTGAAAAACCAGAAGGCACCTCCTCCAGCCAAATAATTCAACAGCTGAAAAGAATGGAGGCACGACAGAAAGGCTACATGAAATATTTGAGGGACTTTCACACTGCTACGGTAAATTTCATTAAAGATAAACTTAATTATCTAAACGTGCAATTCCCTCCTTTTCCAGAAAACCTTCTTTCTACCCCAACACCTGCCACCAGCCCCAAGACGCCCACACCGACAACTACCTCTGCTTCACCATCTGCCATGACAGGAGCCGGCGATAAAAGGTCTGCATCTCCTCGAGGAACCAAGAGAAAGGAACCACTACCAGAAATTGACCCGAAATATTTTTAAGGTTTCTCCTCCTCTTTAGTCTGGCAGGATGACTCAGACTCCGGACCTTCTACCATCCACGAGATAGCCAAGGACTTCCCTCCGATGAAGAAGAAAAAGCTTGATATTGATGTAGAGGGATCCTGTCGCGACAGAGCAGACGGCAGCAGAAGCGACAGTGAGCTTGAGATTCTAGACAAAGCTCCCAAAGTTTCACCCACCAGAATACAGCCACCTCGCGAGGCAAAGAAGAAGGTAGCCTCCTCCTCCTCCTCTCCAGCCATAAAGCCAGCCTCTGCCACCAAAGAAACTGCCCACCGATAGCTCTGCATCGACAGCAGCAGTGACGACAGCTCTTCAACATAAGTTTATTTTTACTTTTTCTGTCGTCTGTCTTTTTATTTTCTATTTGTGATGTTTCTTTTTCTGTTTTTCATGCATTGAGGACAATGAAACCCTCGAGTTTCGGGGTAGGCAGTCCTCCTTTTTATTTATGAACTTATCTTATTTTGTGTTTCATTACTATTTATTTTTTATCAAAAAATTGGCTTAATTTTTTAACCTCTATTATCTATCGCGGTACTTACTATTGTGACAGTAACTTTAGAATGTTTTAGGAATTATGTAGAGCCTTACTATAGTTCTGAACTCTTAAAAACACCTTTGTGACTTATATGTTGTTAAGACTATGTTAGCAAACTTCGAATATGAAGCTTAGCCACTTGAGTTAGAAAGAAAACTTAGATTCAGTTTACTCCTAGAGGTGCCTAACACTGGCTCTAGGAAAATAACTAGAAGTACTCCTAGAGGTGCCTAACACTAGCTCTAGGAAATTAAACTAGAGGTGCCCAAAACTGGCTCTAGTAGAAATAGAAAAACTGCAGAAGAAAACTAGAGGTGCCCGAAATTGGCTCTAGTTAAGAATTATTTTTGAAATAAAACTCAAGTAAGTTAAGTAACTATTCTGGTTGTTAAAGAGTCTAAGCTCATATTTGTTCACAAAACATGCACACACTCACGCAAGAATTATAGTATTGCTCCGGATAAATTCATAAACATTCAAAAAGATATTGATTTCGATGGTGAAGGTGATGTAGGTAATGGTTGTTCATTGAGTTAATCCAAAGTCAAAAAGATTCATTCTTAGTTAGATTGCATTTGCTTGAGGAAAAGCAATAACTTAAGTTTGGGGGTGTGTTGAGTGCATAAATGTTCTATATTTTAACCCTCATTTACCCATATTATTGATGCACTCAAGCATGTTTAGTTGCATTTTAGGATATATTTTGCATAAACATCGCAAATGAATAATTATTGCACATATGATGTTGATTTTGGTTAATTCTTGCAGGTATCTATCGTGGCAGCATCTAGGGCAGCAGAGGAATAGTACATAACTGCAAAGTTGGAGTGAAAGGGTCGAAGCAAACTGCTTATACTTGCTGTCGTGACATCTGTCGTGACAGAGGTGGTGACAGTGAAGAAGAAGAGATGGAAAAATGCAAAGTGGAGTTCGACTGATAGAGGATTTCAAGCCTAATTTTTAGAGACCACTTGCATTATTTTTGTAGTCCAGAAGCACAAAGAAGGCCTTGCCCAAAGTTTGAGGAGAAAGTCAAGGCAAGAAGATAGGACGAATTAAAGGAAGTCTACTCAGAGATTTAGTCTTTAAATGAATTTTACTTTAATTCAAACTAGTACTCTTGGCCATTAAGAAAACTTGTACCCAAGACCTATATATATGCTTGTAATTCGACCGAGAGAAGGATAACCTAGTTCTTAGTCGTCTTCCATCACAAACACAAGGTTTTTCACCTTCTCCATCATGTTCTAAATTTCCCCCAAGGCTAAGGGTTGATCTTGTAAAGTATTTGTAAGGGTTAAATTGTCTCTTAGGATTTTTCTGTTCAATTCAATAAAACTTCAAGTTTATTTACTCTGGTTTTCATATCTCATAAGAGTATCGAGAAAGCATTATGAGATTATTCATTTACTTAATATCGAGAGAGTTAAGTATACGAAAGGAGTAAATACGAGTTTTCCAGTTTATGGTTAAACTATATTGGCCTAGGGATAGGTACAAGGTTAATTAAGCAGCTAAGGAAGAATCCATAAACATTGGTGTTCATCCTTCGATTCACGCCGGGAGGTATTATCCAAGACGTGTTCATCGACAGAACTTGGACCTATGGATAGGACGAGTCACAACAGGGATTCTTGCTGAACTTGAAGTATAGAGTTGTTGTTCGCTACCGCGACATCGACAGACTTCTGCCGCGACAGGTGCTGCCGCGACAGGCTCGACAACAGACGCAACAGAAGTCCTTTGAACAACGAAACACTTGCCCTACTAAGCAAATTAATACCAGCCTATTTCCTCAATCTGATTCTTTCATCTATTTTAGTTTACTTTCAAGATTACTCAAAACTCTCTATTAAATTCATATCTTTCCTTGTGCAGGCTTTTAAAGATAGAAGTATTTCCAGTCCCTGTGGAGACGATATTTGATACTTCGTATCACTATATTACTTGCTTCGTGTATACTTGCACTCAATTGCGATAGCCTTATTTACACGCAACAGCAAATAGTCCCATTTCTGAGATTTTGGTGGCCCTATGGCAAATTTAAAAATTGGGCTCATATTAATAAGTATTGGAAAAATTGAATTTTAAAAGTAGGCCCCTAATAACAAGTATTAGTAAAAAATGGTCTCTAATAACAAGTATTAAAAATTAAATTTTAAGAGTATGTCCTTAATAATAAATATTGAAAAAAAAGAAGGGTCTAACAACAAGTATTATAAAATAAATTAGACCCTTAGTAACAAATATTTAAAAAAATGAATTTGAGAAGTAGACCCATGATAACAAATAATTTGCAAAATTGGACTCCTAACATTAAATTTTAAGAGTATGTCCCTAACAATTGAGCCTCTAATTACAAGTATTGGAAAATAAATAAATTTTAAGAGTATGTCCCTAAAACAAATGTTAGAGAGAAAAATAGTCCCCTTATAACAAGTATTGAAGATAAAATAGACCCTAATAAAAAATATTAAGAAAAAAATAAATTATAATAGTAAACCTCTAATAATAAATATTGGAAAAAAATTAAACTCTAACAACAAATATTGAAAAAATGGAGCCTCAATAACAAGTATTGAAAAAAAATCGAAACCCTAATAACAAGCATTGAAAAAAATTAAACCTCTAATATTAGCAGCGCCTCTGTCAAGACGCTCTCTTATATTAGCAGCTTGATAACGCTGTTTCAGCCAAGTAAACCAATGACCAATATGGCCCATATCCAACAACTGACAATCGGATAGGCATGCTCGAAAACCCTCACATTTTTTTCTCAGTCGAATAAAGCAGTTCATTAAAGCACCAATGAGCAACCATGGAATATTTGGACAATAGTTAAGATGGCGTAGTCAGTTTCAAGAAGCTTCTCTGAATCTCTCTTCTTGTGCACCATATAATCTAGTGCATCTCTAGGTTTTTCCATCTGAATCAGCATTTATAAAAACATCAATAATTCCTTGTGAGTAGAACCGAAGAGAAACCTTACAAGTGTCTTTCCAACCAATAGTTAAACCGTCACTTCACCCATTATAACCAACATCAATTCCATTCGAGAAGCTGTACAATCTACAAACTCTCTCAATACGTGAACCGTATAGTTCGCAAAAAGTTACAGAGGCGCCTAACAGTCCAGGGTTTTTTCAAACCCTGAACATTCCAGTTAAAGAGCTTCATTTGGTCTAGCTGGCCTGATTTGACAAACCTGCCTATTATATACAATATAGTTTGTTATCTTTGTATTAGCTGTTAGTAGGTTAGTTAGTTGGTTTAATTTTCAGTTAGTTTTGGCGGCATCCTCTTTTCCTTAGCTATTTAATAGCATGTACTGTTTTGTATCGAATATTGAATACAAGAATAAAATTTTTCCTTCTTCTTCCACTGTAATATGGTATCAGATGATTTTTGAGCTTCCCTGAGCTTCTTTCTTTCATCTTTGTTCTTTCTCGAGCGTTCCTTTCTCGAGCTTTCTCATTCTTTCTTGTTACCATGGCTGTCAATCCCAATGATGATTTCAACAATGGTTATAATCCCTATTACCTTCATCAGTCCGACAATCCTGGCATGAGTCGAATGGACCTTTGACTCTCTTCCTGTGCAACTAAGGAAAAAACCTTTGTGATTGAAGGCAATGGATCAAGAAGCAAAATCTGGCCACGAATGTGAGCAAAGGATTCATTCAATCCCATGAGAAACTGCATTGTCAACTCCCTTTGCTGCTCATCAATCATCTTGCGTACACCCTCACAAGTGCAAGTCGAGCAAGTACAAACTGACTTTAATGAAGCAAGTTCATCCCAAACTATTTTAAGTTGTGTATAATAAGCACTAACTGTTAAAGAACCTGTATTTTATCATCAGGCTGTTACCTCCCCTGATTGGAGACGTGCCATGCATGAAGAACTGCATGCCATGCATTCCAACAACACTTGGACGGTCGTTTCTTTACCTACTGGCAAGCACCCCATCGATTGCAAATGGGTGTATCGTGTCAAGTACAACGTCGATGGCTCTGTTGATCGTTACAAGGCCCGTTTGGTGGCAAAGGGCTTCACTCAGATTGAAGGGATTGACTACGTGGACACCTTCTCTCCTGTTGCAAAGTTGAATTCTTTTAAAGTTCTTTTAGCTCTTGCGGCAGTTCATGGTTGGCACCTGTTGCAGCTCGACGTTAATAACGCATTCCTCAACGGCTCACTCGATGAGGAGGTTTACATGCGTCTTCCTCTTGGTTACACTCCTCCCATTGAAGGTCAAGATTTAGTTTGTAAGCTGAATAAATCCATTTACGGGCTTAAGCAGGCTTCTCGTCAGTGGTTTGCTGCTTTTTCAAGTGTTGTTCTTCAGTTTGGTTTCATCCAATCACCATTTGATCATTCCTTGTTTGTTAAGGGTTGTGGTGATAACTTGACTGTCCTATTAGTCTATGTCGACGATATCATCCTTGCTGGGAAATGTCTTGAACATTTAGAAGCTGTAAAGACTTTTCTTCAGACACATTTCAAACTCAAGGACCTTGGCACATTGCGTTATTTCCTAGGATTCGAGATTGCTCGAAATCCCTTTGGTATTTCAGTTTCTCAAAGAACGTATGCATTGCAACTCTTGGAAGACACAGGGTCCTTGGCCAAAAAGCCTGCTGACTTGCCCATGGTTCCTTCTCATAAGCTAACTATGGCTGAAGGTGACTTGCTTCCTGATCCTCAGGTTTATCGAAGGCTCATTGGGAGATTATTATACCTCACTCATAGCAGGCCTGATATTGCTTTCTCGGTTCATCATTTAAGTCAATTTGTTGCTTCTCCACGCTCCTCTCATCTTGCTGCAGTTCATCATCTCCTTGCTTACATTAAGCGTAACCCTGCTCTTGGTTTATTTTTCTCATCCACTTCAATATTACAATTAAGTGGTTTTGTGGACGCTGATTACGGGGCTTGCCCGGACACCAGACGGTCGGTCACTGGTTTTTGTATCTTCCTTGGAGATAATTTAGTGTCTTGGAAGGCCAAGAATCAGTAGATTGTAAGCCGGTCTTCTTGCGAGGCTGAGTATCTTGCGATGGCTGCAGCAGCTTGTGAATTGGTTTGGCTTCGATCGTTGCTTTCCTCTTTCAAGGTTGAAGTCACCACTATCGTACTTTATTGTGATAATCAATCCGCCATCCATCATGCCTCTAACCAGGTCTTCCACGAGCGTACCAAACATGTTGAGGTTGATTGTCATTTCATCTGAGACAAAGTTCGAGACGGTTTTATCAAGCTATTCCATGTTCGTTCTGCTGATCAGCTTGCTGACATTTTTACAAAGCCACTTCATTCCCCAGCTTTCAACTCTCTTCTTCTCAAGATGGGTCTCTTGAACATTCATTCGCCTTCATCTTGAGGGGGGGATATTATATACAATATAGTTTGTTATCTTTGTATTAGTTGTTAGTAGGTTAGTTAGTTGGTTTAATTTTCAGTTAGTTTTGGCGGCATCCTCTTTTCCTTAGCTATTTAATAGCCTGTACTGTTTTGTATCGAATATTGAATACAAGAATAAAATTTTTCCTTCTTCTTCCACTGTAATACTGCCGATATATTAATATTAAGAACCTAAGTAGAGCTACCAGAAACATCAGTAGAATCTGATATCTTAGAACATATGATGTCAAAGAAACAGTGTGTGGACGCTTAGACCTATCTGAGTGCTAAATTGGGATGTCATCCTCATCCTCATGCTTGACAATATCAAAATAGACCTGGATGATACCAAGAGAAATACTAGTAGTTGACTTATTAATACCAGGATGATTAATTGCCATCTAGTAGTTTATTAATGTATGTTTATTGAGATTTTATCATGTTTCTCAATTACGTACTAGTAATAGATTTTCTTATAAACATTATTGAGAGTTAATATTTAATGAGATTTTTCATGTCTCAATTGATGTTTTATATTTAAATAAAATGTTTATGATATTCTACTACTATTAATGAGAGTTAATATTTTTAACAGTGTTTTGTATTTTACATGTGTTTAAATGACTTGAGAAGAGAAATGATATAAAAGATTATGAAAAGATGTCTTGGTCATTTGCTATGTCTTCACTGTCCTCAAGAGAAAAATCTATATCGGTAAACTCTATTTTTATTTTTATTCTTTAAACTATAATTTTAAAGTGCGATTAATCATGGTGATTTTTCTAGAAAGCGGTAATTCTTCTACGTCGAAAAACTCGACTATAGACTTCTCCAAGTTTAGATTATGAAAATTCATCTTGATCTAAGAATTTTCATGAGAAGCTGTAACACCCCGATTTTGGGCCTAGGAGTTTTAAAGGTTTGGTTTAGGGTTCGTAGAACCTAGACTAGAGATTTAGGTTAGTTTGGGGTTGGTTCAGGGAAAACGTGATTCGGGAAGTGATAAAAATATGAGAAAATTTTCTAAAATCCTTCTTAAATATGTAAAAGTGGGTGGTGAAGTCAATTTTAGAAAATGGCTTTTGGAAGGTTTTCATTTTGGGTTAGTGACTAAAACATAAAAAGTGTAAATTGTTTTAATGACTAAATTGTAAAGAGCTGAAACATATAATCTTTAGGGAGCTAATATTGTAATAATCAACTATTCCATTAATTGAAATGTTTTAATTATGATTTAATTAAAAAGGTTAAAAAGAGTTTTGGTTAAAAAGTGATTAAGCTTTACAAATCCATTTTTGACGTAACTTCCATTTTCTCGCTTTTCTCATCAGCCAATCACTCTTTTCTTTCAAAACTTCCAGAGATCTTTTCATTTCCATTCTATTTTGATTTCCAAATGATTGTTATAGAGTTTTCTCAATTTATCTCATTGGAAACTTGAATATTTTTCATCAAATCTTGTCAGTTGAAGGAATAACAAAGGATTAGAGGTAATTTTCGTGCTTCTCCTCTAATCAAGTTTCTTTAATGAAATTCCTAAGTATTTGGCTCTTTAATTGTGTTTCTTAACACGGTTTTATAATTGATTTGAAGAAAATGACTAAATCAAGCTTTAAATGATGATTTTGTGTAATTTTCGTAATGGGTCTGTTATGGCTGGTTTATGATTGATTTTAATCATGTTTTGGAAGATTAATAATTTTGAGATTGAGGTTTAAGCATGGTAATCCCAAAACTATTTGGATCTCTAGTTGATTAGGTTGTTAGAATTGAGTTTTTGTGGTGTTGATGTGATTTTGGGGATGTTGGAGGTATAAGGTTGTTAATAGGATGATTTTGGATGTTAATCAATGATTATAAATGGTTGGAAGCGTTAGGATTTGGCTGGGTTGAGTTTGTAGAGTAATCGATGGTGTTTTCGGTTGTTTCGAATGGGTGTTTTGGTGGTTTTGGGCAGAGCAACGTGGTAGGATTTCTTGTTGGAGTTTTTAATGCATTTTTATATATTAATCCTCTGTTCTTATGTGGTTAAAACATGAGAGAACGTTTCAGAAGCCACATGTGAAGTTTTTGGAAATTCGGACACATAGTTTCGCGTCGGCTAATCAAGGTTTCGCGTGCCTGTGAGTGAGAATGTGGATTTCAACTTTGAAATGATATAAAATTGGTTTTGGGAACTTAGATGTAAGCTTGAAAATCTTGTCTAAGTTCGGCAAGTAGGTATGAGGAGCTTCTCTCTCGGTGGTGCTATTATGAAATGGTTTTATGCACTTGATTTTAAATTCAAGTTACCTACTGTTAAAACATGTTTAAAGTAAGTGGTTTACTATTTTTAATGATGTGATGATGAAGGATGCACATGATAAGTGATCCTTGTAAGTATACGTTTTATGATGTAAAGCATGGTTTAATGCTTTGGAAAATGATTTATTGGTAATGCTTTGAAAACAGTGAGGTATGTGGTTAAATGTGAATTATATTGGCAAGTGATGTTGTAAAATGGTTTATAAATGTTATTGGATATAGTTAGCCAATTATAGGATTGAGTGCACTATAAAAAAGTCGTCTTGGATGTCGAAGGGTTGGTGTCCTATGTCTCTGTCCAAGTACCCTAACGATCGAGGAGGTTGGTGTCCCGTCTCTCGTTAATGGGTTAAGTTCTTAACCGATGATGGGGTTTGTTGCGTGTAAAATAGTCTATCGCAATGGTAGTGCAAGTATACACGACGCAAGTAGTAAAGTGATACGAAGTATCGGATATCGTCTCCATAGGGATTGGGCTAATAGCTTCACCTTAATTCACTGCACGAAAGTAAAGAAAGTAATTGAGAACTGTCACGAAAATATTGAAGAAGACGTAAATAAAAGAGTAAAGATATCAAGATAGAGAGAATGGGCTGGTATTGAATTGCTCAGTAGTGCAGGTATTGCAGAGTTTAGGAAATCCAGTTCTGTCGTCGTCACCCGTCGCGACAGCACCTGTCGCGGCAGCAGTCCGTTGATCGCCGCGGCAGCAAACGCTCAACTCAGTACGTTCAAGTTTGGCAAGAATCCCAGATCTGCCTTGGCATATCCCTAGGTCCAAGTCTGTCGATGATCACGTCTTGATGATACCTCCCGGCGTGAATCGAAGGATGAACACCGATGTGTATGAATTCTTCTTTAGCCACTTAACCTCGCCCTATCCCTATGCACGAGATAGTTCAACTATAAACTAGAGAACTTGCTCTTATTTCTTTCGTATACTTAACTCTCCCAATGCTAAGTAAATAGATAACCTCACAATGCTCTCCCGATGCTCTTGTAAGATATTAATAACCATAATAAGAGAACTTGAAGTTTATTTTATTGAACTGAAAATTCCTAAAACAAAACAACCCTTGCAACTACTTTACAAATCAACCCGTGGCCCTAGGGGGAATTTAGAACATGTCGACGGTGGGTAAACGGCTAGGGGTTTTTGGTTGTCGGTTATGGGGTAATCGGCTATGTTTCTCCCCTAGGTTAAAATACATGCCCTTATATAAGCTTTGGGCTCAAGTTATCTAAGTTAACAAGGATTACAACTTTAATTAAAAGTATGATTCTAATAAAGACTTAATCTTCAAGGAATCTACTTTCCATCCGTCCTCCTTGTTTCTTGGGATTTTCTCTCCTTGAGCTTTGGGCTTGTCATATCTTTTGATTCGGGGCTTGGAAAAATATAAGGTTTTCACACGACAGACGAGCAGAATTTTCTCTATCTATCGAGGTCCACTTTGCTTTTTCTCCACTAACTTGCTGTCGTCCTCTACTGTCACGGCAGCACCATGGCAGCATCGTCCTCTTTGTCTGCTTGTCCAGTTCAGCTCTTCTGCTTCTCTGCCCAGCGCCTGCCTTCTCCGTCTACTATGGCGGCAACCTGCAAAATCAGCCATCTTTTAGTAGAATCTGTGCCTTTAATATATTTGTGATGCTTTGCTGTAAACTAACCTAAATGCAATGAAATAATGCTTGAATGCAGCAGAAATATGGGTTAAAAAAGGTGTAAATAATAGAACTTTTACACACTCAACACACCCCCAAACTCAAGTTTTTGCTTGCCCTCAAGCAACTAAGACCTAAAAGAAAAAAGTTATTTTTGTCTTGGCTTTCAAACAGTGAACTTTCCCTTACCCGTCGTTCGTTCCCTATGGCGGCAGCAACCTGTCGGATAATTTAGGATCTGTCCGGAATCTCACTATAGTCCTCGTGCAGTGTGTGCATGCTTGTGAATAGTTATATGCTAAGACTCTCTTAGTTTCACTAGAATATTCAACTCTTAACTCGAATTTTTATGCCAAAGTTTATCTTTTTGAAGGCACATTTTCATGCTTCTTTGATTTCTTTGTTTTGACTCGATTTCTAAAGTTTTACTAGAGCCAGTTTTAGGCACCTCTAGTTAGCTTCCTAGAGCCGGTTTCGGGCACCTCTAGGGTTTTTGAGTCTCTTTTGCTAAACTTCTTTCCTAGAGCCAGTGTTAGGCACCTCTGGGGGGTTATTCAAGTACTAAGCTTCCTATTCTAGTTTGGCTAAAAGAAGTCTAAGCAGTATAACAGTCACAATGGTGTTTAAGTTTTCAGAACTATAGAAAGGCTCTAAACTTTTCCTTAAACTGTCCTAAAGATGCTGCCACGACAGAGCTGTCACGACAGGTAAGTTCAAATCACAGTTTTAAGCCAAATTTTCAAACTTTTTTGATTTTTTTTAAGAAAATAAATAAGTAAAAGACACAACAATTAATTAAGATGTACTAAGACTCCATTAAAATGGAGGGTTGCCACCCCCAAACTTGAGGGTTGCATTGCCCTCAATGCAAATGACAAAATGAAAATGAAGGCAGTACATCACAAAATATAGATATGGCAGGCAGCAATAAGAAAATAAGAAACTTAAATTTTAAACATTCGCTTCACTGCTGCTGCTGAGGCGGATTTGGCGGCGGATTCTGGGCTGTGGGGCAGCCTGGGCTGGTTGCTCTACAACCTGGATGTCAGAGCTGCTACCGCTGTCCCAGATGCTGCTGCTGCTGGCCTTTGGCATAAGCTTCCTGTTGGCCATTCTTTTCTGCCTCTTGACAGGTGTGAATTCTTTCTCCAAGTTCCTCCGAATAGATGGTTCGGCGTCGCTTTCTGCCCAGACGGAGGAAGAAGAAAACCCAGCTACAAAGGCAGCAACGTCATCTGAGGGTGTTGGGCGCTTTGTTCCTCGGGTAGATGTTTCGGCCGGAGGGCTGCCGGCTGCCGTCGGGGCAGGTGATGGAATGGAGGCAGCAGATGGTGTATGTGGTGTGGCAGCAGGTGTGGATGTGTGGGCAGGTGTGGGTGTGTGGGCAGGTGTGGGGATGGTGAAGTAGTGGGCAGGGAAGGTGGGAAAGACAACATCAGGAAAATTTCAAGTGTGATGAATGAAATTTACCGTGGATGCGGCAAAATCCTTGATGAATGTCATTAGACCCAGCTGTCTGTCCTCCATCCTCTGAATGGCAGCAAGGATTTGAGTGGACGGGTCTGTCGGAGCAGCTGCTGCGGTGGCAGGTTCAGGGTTGGGCTGCTCTGACGATTCAGCAGGAGCGGCGGCAGGGTTGAAGGAGGAGAGGGGGGTTGCTACTGTCAGCTCCATAAGGCTGATGATATTTTTGTCTGTCCAGCCCCGTCCCTTCACGAGGCGATCGGTGGTGGCTTCCGGTACGGCAGAGCAGCGGCAGAGAGACGTAATAAGGAAGGGAAGGCAGAGGAGGGCCGTCGAGCGATGGGTGCAGTCCAAAATACTCTCCCGTATATAGCGTCCCACATTAATGGGTCGTTTGTTGATAATGGAGTGGATTAGGGCTAACCTCTACTGGTCTACTGTGGTGTGATGTGAGGACGGCAGAATCCTCTTTTTAATGAAGGCGTTCCACAGTTTGGCCTCTGGCAGCAGCTGCCCCCTCTTCACAGTATGGGGATTTTTGCGGCTCGTGTTCCATTCAGTCCCTTCTTCTGTCACTTCTGCCATGACAGCGTCGTCTAGGGTGTCAAGGAACTGCTGGTGAGCATCGTCATTGTGGCCGAAGTAGAGGCCATAAAAAGAATTGATGCGCTCGGCCGTGAACTGAACTTTTGTCCCTCGGACGGTTACTGTTGTTGCCGTCCTGCTGCCGATGGCAGCATAGAATTCCCTTACCAGCATTTCATTCATTTATGTTGGTTGCTCTGCGAATTGTTCCCACAAGAGGGCTCTAATCGTCCTTGCGATGAAAGCCTTGAGGCCCATATTAACGGCCTTTCGAGTGTAAATAAAGCCTCTTTCTTCCCATAGATCCTTAGTTGCGAAGGACTGCGGGGTGGGTGCTGCCGGTGAAGAGGTTGAAGCAGCACTGCGGCGGGTTCTTCTGGAAGACATGTTAGTTGCAAGGGTTGTTTGAAAGTAAAGAAAACAAAGAAAAACGAAAGGGGAGAGCAAGTAAGAAAAACAGAAGTGAGTGAAATGAAAATGAAACGGGGTTTTATAGAGGAGGAGTTGCTGCCCGTTGAAGCTGTAACGGCAGGCGTGAATAAAGGGGAGACTGTTGAGCTTTAGCATGTCTGACGCGTCTGACACGCATTTATGCGTCTGTTACGCGTATGTCACACGTTTCTGCGTCTGCCGTGACAGTCTAGTGACAGCCTGTCTTTTCCGTGTCTGCCGCGGCAGCTGGAACGACAGGCTTCAATATTGGGCTTTGCTGGGTTGATAGATGGATGGTGGGCTTGGGTCACTTCTCCTATTCTTCTTGCCTCCTTTATTTCCTAAAAATAGTAAACATAAATAAAAAAATATTCAAATAAAATAAACCTTATTTCCTAATAATAAATAATAAAAATAAATAAAAATAAAATTTAGGTTAAATTAGGGATGCCTTGTGGGGCATCTCCTAAGGTAACCACTTCCTGTAATCCTGGGGCTTCAGTCCCTTGATAATGCTTGAGGCGCTGTCCGTTGACTTTGAATTGGTGCCCGTCTTTTAATGATCGGATTGTGATGGCACCATGGGGAAAAACTTGTATGACTTGGAATGGGCCAGACCATCTAGATTTCAGTTTCCCTAGGAAAAGTTTCAGTCTAGAATTGAACAACAATACAAGCTGCCCTGGGCAGAACTGTCGTGGCAGCAACTTCCTATCATGCCACTTCTTAGTTTTCTCCTTGTAGATTCTTGCATTGTCGTAGGCCATTGTCCGTATTTCTTCAATCTCGTTCAGATCTAACAGCCTTTTCTGGCCTGCCTTGTCCAAGTCCAAATTCACTGCCTTGATCGCCCAGTATGCTCTGTGTTCTATCTCGACAGGCAGATGACAGGTTTTTCCATAAATCAATCGGTATGAAGACATGCCCAATGGAGTCTTAAAAGCTGTCCTATATGCCCATAATGCATCATTGAGAAGTAAAGACCAATCTTTCCTAGTTGGCTTAACCATCTTTTCAAGAATGTTCTTAACTTCCCTATTAGATATTTCAGCTTGTCCATTGGTCTGTGGGTGGTATGTTGTCGCGATCCGATGCTTGACACCATATTTCTTCAAGGCGGCAGCAATAACCCTATTGTTGAAATGTCTCCCTTCATCACTGATAATCGCCTTAGGGATGCCAAACCTAGAAAAAATGTTTTTGTGTAGAAATTTTTGGACTGTCTTGGCATCATTCCTTTGAGTGGCGATAGCTTCAACCCACTTAGAGACATAATCCGCTGCTAGGAGGATGTATAAATTTCCACATGAAGATGGAAAAGGTCCCATAAAATCGATCCCCCAAACGTCGAAGATCTCGACTTCTAGAATGTTCTACAGTGGCATCTCGTTTCTCCTCGAGATGTTTCCTGTCCTTTGGCACCTGTCACAGTTCTTGTAGAAGATTTGTGCGTCCTTATACAGTGACGGCCAATAAAACCCTAACTGCAGCACCTTGGCAGCAGTTTTGTTGCCTCCTAAGTGACCTCCATACTATGAAGCATGGCAGTGATGAAGAATGTCTTCTTTCTCTTCTTGTGGTACACACCTCCTTATAACTTGATCTGCACATAGTTTGAAAAGAAGAGGTTTGTCCCAATAATAATGCTTAACATCATTTTGGAACCTCTTCCTGGCTTGATAATTAAGATCAGAATGAAATATTCCGCTAACTATAAAATTAACGAAATCAGCATACCAGGGGAGTTCAGAAGACTTACCTGCCGCCATGGCTATTGCGGCAGCGATTGCGGCAGCAAAGAGCTGCTCATCTGAGAAGGTCTCCAGTATGTTTGTCTCATCTATTGGCAGACTTTGTCCCTTCTCCAACCTTGACAAGTGATCTGCCACCTGATTTTCTGTCCCTTTTTTGTCCTTGATTTCAAGGTCGAATTCTTGCAATAGCAGGATCCACCGTATCAATCAAGGCTTTGCATCCTTTTTCGCAAACAGATACTTCAGGGCAGAATGGTCTATGTGCACTATTACCTTCGTCCCAAGTATGTAAGAACGAAACTTGTCTATGGAGAACACCACAGCTAATAGCTCCTTTTCTGTGGTGGTGTAGTTTACTTGGGCGTCATTCAGTGTCTTGCTGGCATAATATATGACATGAAATAGCTTATCTCTGCGCTGCCCAAGTGCTGCCCCGACAGCATAGTCACTAGCGTCACACATAATCTCAAATGGTTGTGTCCAGTCTGGTGGCTGTACTATTGGGGCTGTTACCAGTTTGTCTTTCAGAACCTTGAATGCTTCAGTACATTCATCATTAAAGTCAAAGGGTCGATTCTGCTCTAAAAGATGGCATAGGGGCTTGGTGATTTTTGAGAAATTTGCAATGAATCTCCGATAAAAACCAGCATGTCCCAGAAAACTTCTAATACCCTTGACTGTGGTCGGCGGCGGCAGCTTCTCGATCACTTCTATTTTAGCCCTGTCGACTTCTATCCCGCGGCAGCTAATCTTATGGCCAAGGACTATCCCTTCATCCACCATAAAGTGGCATTTTTCCGATTCAAGACTAGGTTCGCTTTTTCACATCTTTCAAGTACCTTTTGTAGATTGCCTAGGCAGCTCTCAAAATCATCTCCAAAGACTGAAAAATCATCCATAAAAATTTCAAGGAAGTCCTCCACCATATCGGAGAATATGGCCATCATGCACCTTTGGAAGGTGGCAGGTGCATTACATAATCCAAATGGCATTCTCCTAAAAGCGTACGTTCCGTAGGGGCATGTGAAAGTCGTCTTTTCTTGATCCTCCGGTGCGATAGCAATTTGATTATAACCTAAATAACCATCAAGAAAACAATAGTAAGGTTTACCCGCTAATCTATCAAGCATTTGATCAATAAAGGGTAAAGGAAAGTGGTCTTTTCGGGTAGCTTTTTTAAGCTTCCGATAGTCCATACAAACCCTCCAACCGGTCACAGTCCTGGTTGGGATTAACTCATTGTTTTCATTGGTCACCACGGTCATTCCTCCTTTCTTTGGAACACATTGCACCGGGCTCACCCATTTGCTGTCGGAGATGGCGTAAATAATACCAGCATCCAACCATTTGATTATCTCTTTACACACCACCTCTTTCATCGCATGGTTTAGCCGCCTTTGGGCATCAATAGTCGGCTTATGATCTTCCTCTAGAAGGATTTTGTGAATGCATAACGCCGGACTAATGCCTTGAATATCAGCAATCGTCCATCCAATCGCCTTTTTGTGCTGCCTTAGCATGCCTATTAGCTGTCGTTCCTGTTTCTGCGGCAGCTTAGAAGAGATGATTACGAGCAACGTATCATTTGAACCAAGAAAAGCATATTTTAGCTGCCCTAGCAGGGGCTTCAATTCTAAGGCAGGTGGTTCAACAGTAGATGGCTTTTGGATTAAATGGTTATCCGAAGTATAATTTAAAGGTTCGAATAACTTACATGGACGACTGCCTAACCAGTTTACCTCCTCCTGATCTTCAGTATCAGCTGTTTTGAATTCAGAGGAGTTGTTGTCGTCGGTGCTTCCGTCAATGCTGTCGTGATAGTCCTGTAGGTGGCTGCCACGGTAGTGATCAAATTTAATATCGTGACAGCCCGACCTGATGCAGGGTTGATCAAGGGCAACGTTAGTGATAGCCTTGCATTCCTCGTCTACATCAGCATGTTTCATCGCTTGGAGAACATTCAACTTGATCTCTTGATCGTTCACTCGCATGGTGAGTTCTCCTTTCTCCACATCAATCAGTGATCTTCCCGTGGCTAAGAAGGGTCGCCCAAGGATGATTGGTGCGTTTTCATCTGCTTCACAATCTAAAACAAGAAAGCCAGCAGGAAAAATAAATTTATCCACTCTTACCAAAATATCTTCGATTTTTCCTTCCGGATGAACATAAGAGCGGTCTGCCAGCTGCAGAGTTACTGTCGTGGGCCGCGCCTTTCCAATACCTAATTTCTGAAAAACAGATTTTGGCATTAAATTAACACTAGCACCAAGATCACAAAGTGCCTTACCCACAAATTTATTTCCGATTACACAAGGTATGATGAAGCTCCCCAGATCCTTCTTTTTCTGGGTGGCTGCCGATGAAGAATACTCATGCAACCTTCTGTCATCTTTACCGTTTCAAATTCCCCAAGTTTAGATTTCTTTGACATGACATCCTTGAGAAACTTGGCATAATCGGGCATCTCCCTAACGGCATCTAATAGCGGAATATTAATATGAACCTGCTTAAAAATGTCATAGATCTTTTTTAGCTGAGATTCTTGCTTAGCTTGTTGTATCCGTTGAGGAAAAGGAGGTGGGGGACGATAATCAGCAATACGTCCTTCCCACTGCATACGAATCTGAGGAGGTTTAGGTTCATCAATTTTCTCCTTTGTCGCTTCTACTGTCGTGACAGGCTCATCGGCAACAGTCTGTTTGTTACCTGTCGGGGCAGCTTCCTCGGCAGGTTTATCTATGGCTGGTTTCTTTACAGTTTCAGCTTCTTTTTCTGGCCCTGGTAATTTCTTCCCACTCCTACTAGTAATAGCTTTACACTGCTCATGTGTAAGCTACCTAGCATTTTCAGTATTACTAGGAAATCCTCCAGTCTGCCTCGGCTTAATATGTTGGGAAACCTGACCCATTTGTGTCTCCAAAGATTTAAGAGTAGCTTCATGATTTGTCATCCGCATCTCTGTTTTATCCATGAAATTCTCTGTCTTCTTGACAAACTGATTCATATTCTCAATATAAGTACCTGTCCGAGACATAAAAGTGGCCAGAGTCTGTTCCAGTATACTGCTCGTGGCAGCTGGTTGCTGCTGTTGCTGCTGCGGTGGCAGTTGCTGTCGCGTCAGCAATCTAGGTCCTCCCTGATTCTGATTGCGTGCTTGAGGATTCAGGGCATTATTAGGATTACTCCAAGAAAATTTGGGATCCTTCCTTCAATTGGGATTATAGTTGTTGGAATTGTAATTCGGCTTATAGTTTCCAACATATTTTCCCTCTTCTAATTGTATCGGGCACTCATCCGAACCATGATTTCCCTCACAGATTTCACATACCTCTTCAACAGCAAATCCATGTTGTCCATCATCATTCAATAACCTTTTCATTGCTTTAGTAAGGAATGCTACCTGTGATTTCATCGTGCTGTCGGCTTTATAATCCTTGACAGCTAGTACTCGTTTACCCCCTCTTCTTGCTGTCGGAAACTGCTCCTCATTCTTGGCCAGATTTTTCAATACTTGCATTGCCTCGTCCGGATCTTTATCCAATATTAGTCCATTTGATGTTGAATCAATTCGAATACGAGTTTGTAAGTTGGCAGCATTATAAAACTTTGTTACCTGATTCCAGACGTGGAATCCATGCATTGGGCAGTTCCGTAGAAGAGTAGTAAATCTGTCCCAGGCCTCATGCATCAGCTCGTCATCTTCCTGTTGAAAAGTAGTAATTTCATTACGTAATCGCTCAGATAAATGCGAAGGATTAAAATGAGATAAGAATTCACGAGATAAATCTGCCCAAGTTCTAATTGAACCCGACGTAAGTTTATTCCACCAAATTTTAGCTCTGTCCCTCAATGAATGGGGAAATAACCGAAGCCTCAGTATCTCCAGATTAACTCCTGGCAGTCTAAACGAACCACAGATCTCCTGGAACGTTTTGAGATGCTCCCTAGCATCCTCAGTAACAGCACCACTAGACTGCCCGGCATTGTTGATCATACTAAACATGACAGGTTTAAGCTCGAAGTTATCAACATCAATATCCGGCAGCGTGGTCTCTAGCTCTACATGATCATTCAACATGTAGTCACGACAGGACCGCCGTCCGGCGGCGGCAGGGTTACCGACAGGCGGTATAATATCGCCGACAGGCGGGTCGTCTCCAACGTGGGCCATCTTCTCTAGCTGTTCTTCAAGGTACTCGTTCCTGGCTAGAAGGTGACGAAGTTGTTTCTTGAGATTGAAGGAACGTTCAACTTCTGGATCTAATGGATACTCAGGATCTTTACCTCGATTCGATCTGCGCATAAACAAGAAAACCTTGTGAAAAGCAAGTATACATGACGCAAGTAGTAAAGTGATACGAAGTATCGGATATCGTCTCCACAGGGATTGGGCTAATAGCTTCACCTTAATTCACTGCACGAAAGTAAAGAAAGTAATTGAGAGTTGTCACGAAAATATTGAAGAAGACGTAAATAAAAGAGTAAAGATATCAAGATAGAGAGAATGGGCTGGTATTGAATTGCTCAGTAGTGCAGGTATTGCAGAGTTTAGGAAATCCAGTTCTGTCGTCGTCACCCGTCGCGACAGCACCTGTCGCGGCAGCAGTCCGTTGATCGTCGCGGCAGCAAACGCTCAACTCAGTACGTTCAAGTTTGGCAAGAATCCCAGATCTGCCTTGGCCTATCCCTAGGTCCAAGTCTGTCGATGATCACGTCTTGATGATACCTCCCGGCGTGAATCGAAGGATGAACACCGATGTGTATGAATTCTTCTTTAGCCACTTAACCTCGCCCTATCCCTAGGCACGAGATAGTTCAACTATAAACTAGAGAACTTGCTCTTATTTCTTTCGTATACTTAACTCTCCCGATGCTAAGTAAATAGATAACCTCACAATGCTCTCCCGATGCTCTTGTAAGATATTAATAACCAAAATAAGAGAACTTGAAGTTTATTTTATTGAACTGAAAATTCCTAAAACAAAACAACCCTTGCAACTACTTTACAAATCAACCCGTGGCCCTAGGGGGAATTTAGAACATGTCGACGGCGGGTAAACGGCTAGGGGTTTTTGGTTGTCGGTTATGGGGAAATTGGCTATGTTTCTCCCCTAGGTTAAAATACATGCCCTTATATAAGCTTTGGGCTCAAGTTATCTAAGTTAACAAGGATTACAAATTTAATTAAAAGTATGATTCTAATAAAGACTTAATCTTCAAGGAATCTACTTTCCAGCCGTCCTCCTTGTTTCGTGGGATTTTCTCTCCTTGAGCTTTGGGCTTGTCATATCTTTTGATCCGGGGCTTGGAAAAATATAAGGTTTTCACACGATAGACGAGCAGAATTTTCTCTATCTATCGAGGTCCACTTTGATTTTTCTCCACTAACTTGTTGTCGTCCTCTGCTGTCACGGCAGCACCATGGCAGCATCGTCCTCTTTGTCTGCTTGTCAAGTTCAGCTCTTCTGCTTCTCTGCCCAGCGCCTGCCTTCTCCGTCTACTATGGCGGCAACCTGCAAAATCAGCCATCTTTTAGTAGAATCTGTGCCTTTAATATATTTGTGATGCTTTGCTGTAAACTAACCTAAATGCAATGAAATGATGCTTGAATGCAGCAGAAATATGGGTTAAAAAAGGTGTAAATAATAGAACTTTTACACACTCAACAGGGTTGGTGTCCCCGTGGGTTATGATTGTACCCGGTTGATATTGTACCTTTGGTTGTGAATGTACCAATTCCGGTTGAGATGGCTTAAAGTGTTATGTTAACACTTGTTGAATTTGTGTATCTGATATGTGGTTTTGAGTTATGAACTTGTTTAATGATCACTTGTAAGCCAATATAATTGATGATGTATCATGAAATTGTTTATGTTGTATATTGTGATTTATACATGTTTTACTCTTTAAGCTTTGCATATGGTAGTTATGCATGGGAAGGCTTAAATGGAGTGCCAACAATGGAACTTGTTGTTGATTCATGATACATGTTGCATGAGGTTTATTATGTTGATTTTGATTAAGGAAAGTGCATCGTTTTTAGAGGCACGAAGGTTTTCAATTGATGATTTAAATAAATGTGAATGAGATTTCAATATGGACTTGGAAAATGGTTTTAATGCATAGATGGTGTTTTGTTTTTTAGCACTCCTCACTAAGCCTTGTGTACTTACGCTCTATTTTGTCCATCAATGTAGAAAATTGAGGTTTTGGAGGCAGCGTGGAGCAAGGGATCACAAGAGACTTCATTTGAGAAAGTATGTCTCGGTTTAGACTATAAGTAATAAGGGCAATGGGGGATTCGTTGTGTGTTTGGGAGATTTGTGTAAACTCCATATTTGAGTGAGTGTTCATTTCTATTTTAGACTTGTAAATGGCCTTTGGTATTTGGTTTATGCTTTGCTATGCATTTTGGTACCTTGCTTGGCTTGCTTACAAGGTTGCATACCTATAGTTTATCTTTGATGCAATTTGGTTTAATATGTTGTTGAATATGCTATGATTGATTGAAGATTAGTGTTTGGATATATTATAAATATGTTAGAGACATGTTTAGGTGGATTGTATTGCATCTAAGTGTGTTATTTCAGAAAATTGGGGCATTTCAGGCTCAGGTGTTCCGATACACGGGTTATCGTACCGATACGGGTAAGCAAAAATAGGTTTGGCGTATCGGTACGCGGGAACTCGTTTCCATACGGACCAAGAGGAAAAAGTGGCATGTTTCGATACACAGGGTTGTGTTTCGGTACAAGCTTGGAAATATAAAAACTAGGAGCTTACTAGACAAATGTGTACCGATAAAGACCTTGGCGTATCGATACGGCCAACGGTTAAAGTAGTTATTTGGTATCTTTGAGGTCCTATTTTCTTACGTTTTGATCCCTATTGTTATGGATGCAAGTACATGAGCTTGGATGATCTTTTAGAGTTGTAATTTGACATGTACACATGGAACCTAATTAAGTAAGGATTGGTAAACTTGTTTTCAAGTAAATCCTTATAATTTACCAGATTTACAATTTGGTCGCTAAATGCTTGTGATTGCAATTGAAGTATTTTTTATGTCCGTTTGAGCTAAGATTTGACATAGTGGCATGTAATATGACTAATTAAAGGATGGTAACTTGAAATTGGAGGAAGACCCTGTAATTTGCTAGACTTACATTTCAATCTCTATCGCATGTTTGTAATCAATTGAATGCCAAATTGATGTCTAATTGGTTTGACGTTTCTTCCGATGCGAGTCAAAACTCTTAGGGTGACAATGTGCATCTAGAAAAGATAAAATGAAAGAAAAAATTGGGTTGGTTATTGAGGTAAACTTCTCAATTTACTTCAATATTCCCCGTGTGACCCATTCGGTTCGGTCGGGTGTCTAGGTTGGGTCGAGGGGGTTACATTTGGTGGTATCGGAGCCAGGTTTCGAAAGAGTGGTTATTGGTAAGTTGATTGTAAGTTGATATGACGTGATTTCAAATTTTACGATGATGTTTGCTTAGCACGGTGATTGTTTATATTCATGTTGATGACGAATGAATATTGTTAATGACATAGATGATGGTTGTGATGTATGTGTTAACTACTATATACATGTTGTTGTGAGTTGGATCTTGTTGATTCATGTGCACGGTGCTTGTGATATGTATGTTATTTGCCTTATGCTATGCTTGGGGGGAAATTAGGATACCTATTGCCTTATTACTATAGTTAAGGTGCTTAAAATTGAATTGGAAGTCTTGGATCATTGCTTGAAGCTAGCCTGATTACTCTGTTTTGTTTTATTGTCATACCTTAATTATAATAGCACAATGGGATTGAGGAGGGAGTTGAGATCGGGTACGATTGTTGTTGTTCTAGGGCAGGGTAATCAGGAGAACGAGGTAACTCCTGGAGCGAATCTACCACCTCCACCGTCTCCACTTGGGGGTGAAGAGCAAGGACAACATGAGCAAGTTGGGCATGTGTTGGGTGATTTGACACCTTTAGTTTAGGCGATGACTAGAGCATTCCAGACTGCTGTTGCTGGAGTACAAGTGCAAGCACCTGCTTCTGGGCAAACGAGGTTGCTGTTAAAACGCTTGCGTAGTTTGGGTGGCGTTGAGTATCGTAGCTTGACACCCGAGGCATCTGAGGCTTGGATGGGCAGTACGATCCGGATTTTGGATCAAATAGGGTGCAATGATGCACGTAAGCTGGGATGTGTTGTTTCGTTGTTGTAGGGCGATGCTTACAATTGGTGGACGAATGTTACTGCGGCTTTGGAGCCTAATGAAGTGAATTGGGAGTTCTTTCAAGCTGCCTTCAAGAAGAAGTATCTAGGAGTTAGGTACTTGGATGAAAAGAAATGTGAGTTCATGTCGTTGGTTCAGGGTAGCATGATTGTGGCTGAGTATGAGGTTCAGTTTGTACATTTGAGCCAATATGCTCCTGAGTTGGTGCCGAGTGATAGGCATCGTTGCGATCATTTCCATTATGGTTTGGTGCAGGAAGTGAATGTTGGCTTCTAATTACACAGATTTCGATGTGTTGGTGGCGCAAGCCAAGGATATTGAGCAAGGTCTGGGTTTGACTTCTCATGTGGAAGGTTCTAGCTCGGGTAAGAGAGCTACAGATTTTGGTCCTGAAAGTGGATCATATAAGATGCATCGTGATAAAAGTATCACTCTGATGTAAGGAGAGGTGGAGGAAGGCCTGGACGTGGAACACATGGTTAGGGTGCTCAGGCTAGACCGATTTTTAATTCTTGTTGAGTATGTAGATCACGCGAGCATTTGAGGCGAGATTATTCTCGTTTGGCTCAAGAAGCGTAGGCTTCTACGGCTGTGGTGACTAACTCTTGTTTGAGTTGTGGATTGGCTGATCATTTGAGGCGTGATTGTCCGTTGTTGGCTGGAGATGGTCAGGTTAGGACACCTGTTGTTGCACCACAACGAGGCCGTGGGCGCGGTCGTGGTAACTTCCAGCGTAGGGAGGATGGTCAGAAAGCTGTAGCACATGTTTTAGCTATTCAACTTGAGGGTGGTGGTCCTGTGAGGGTGTACTCACATCGCGAGGGATGCAATGACACCGATGTGATTGCAGGTACATTCACTTTGTAATCTTTGTCATTATTATCTTTGTTTGATTCAGGTTCTACGCATTCATATATCTTGAGTGAGTATGCACATTTGCTTGGTATTCATGTTGAGATGTTAAATGTGGGAATGCAAGTGACTAGTTCCTTTGGTGAAACGGTTGTTACAAGAAGATTGTATAGGAGATGTCCTTTATCTGTTCAAGGTCAGGTGTTTGCAGTTGATTTAATGGAATTGCCTTTCTATGGTTTTGATGTAATCTTTGGAATGGATTGGTTGATCGAACATAGGGCTGTGGTTGATTTTGAGGCTAAGCGAGTTACCTTAAAATTTGCTAATAATTACAAAGTGGTAATCGTGGGTGAGAATGTTAAATTCATGTCTAAGCTATTTCGGCTCTAAAAGCGAGTCGTTTGATGGAATTGGGTTGCGAGGCTTTCTTAGCTTATTTATGAATCCAGGATCGAAGGAAGTGCGTGTCATGACATACATACGGTATGTGAGTTTTCGCGTGTATTTTCGGAAGAGTTGCCTAGTTTGGCGTTGAGTGGAGAGGTTAAGTTTAGCATTGAGTTGTATGAAAATACGACTCCGGTGTCTATTGCTCCAAATCGAATGGCTCCAAAAGAGTTGAAAGAGTTGAAGATGCAACTTTAGGAGTTGCTTGATCGAGGGTACATTAGGCTTAGTGTTTCACCTTGGGGTGCACCGATTTTGTTTATGAAGAAGAAGGATGGCACGATGTGAATGTGTATAGATTATCGTCAATTGAACAAGTTGATGATTAAAAATAAGTATCCTTTTCCAAGGATTGATGATTTATTTGATCAATTTCGAGGTGTTTTAGTGTTTTCTAAGATCGATTTGAGATCCAGGTATTATCAGTTGAAGGTAAAGGATGTAGATGTTCCTAAGACTGCTTTTCATATGAGGTACGGGCATTATGAGTTTTTGGTGATGCCGTTTGGTTTGACGAATGCACCTGCTGCATTCATGGACATAATGAATCGTATATTTCATGAATTCTTGGATTAGATTATGGTTGTGTTTATTAACAATATTCTCATGTACTCTCGTACCGAGGAGGATCATGATAAACACTTGCGAATTGTGTTGCAAGTTTTATTGGAAAATCAGTTTACGCCAAGTTGAGTAAGTGTGAGTTTTGGCTTAGAGAAGTTGTCTTTCTTGGACATGTGGTGTCAGTCGAGGATATCCAGGTTGATCCACATAAAATTGAGGCGGTGATGAGTTTGAAGATGCCTAAATCTGTGACAGAAGTTTGTAGTTTTCTCGGGTTGGCGAGTTATTATCGTAGGTTTGTGTATGGTTTTCCAAAGATTGCTGCTCCGTTAACCAAGTTTTTCTAAAAGAACGTTCGCTTTGAGTGGATGAAAGATAGACAACGAGCTTTTGAGAAGTTGAAGGAAGCTTTGACGCAAGCTCCTATCTTAATTCAACCCGAGTCATGTAAGGAGTTTGTGGTTTATAGTGATGCATCGTATGTTGGTTTGGGTTGTGTGTTGATGCAAGGTGGGAAGGTTGTGGTGTATGCATCTAGGCAATTGAAGGTGCACGAACGCAACTATCCTACTCATGATCTTGAGCTTGATGCGGTTATATTTGCTTTGAAAATTTGGAGGCATTACCTTTACGGTGAGAAGTGTGTTGTTTATACGGATCAGAAAAGTTTGAAGTATTTAACATCTTAAAAATAGTTGAACCTTAGGCAACGTAGATGGTTGGAGTTGCTAAGGATTACGACTTGACGATAGAGTATCACCCTAGTAAGGCCAATGTTGTGGCTGATGCTTTGAGTAGGAAGGTAGTTGTAGAGTTGAGAGCCATGTTTGCACGATTGAGTGTGTCGCGGGATGGTGGATTGATAGCTGAGTTGCAAGTGAAACCGCCCTTGGTCCAGTTGATTAAGGAAAAACAGTTGCTTGATGATTCGTTGGTACAACATGTGCAGGATATAGAGGATGGTAATTCAACAGACTTTTGTTTTAATGATGATAGTGTTTTGTGTTTTAAGAGTCGAATAGTCGTGTCGGATGATGTTGGGTTGAGGCGCACTATTATGACTGAGGCGCATAGTAGTCCCTTTGTTATGCATCCTGGTAGTACTAAGATGTATTGTGGATTGAATGATGAGTACTGTTGGGTGGGGTTGAAGAAGGATGTTGTTGATTTTGTGAGTAAGTGTATGGTTTATCAGCGTGTGAAAGCTGAGCATCAGTTTCCTTTCGGGCTATTGCAACATTTGAAGATACTGGAATGGAAATGGGAGAGGATTACGATGGATTTCGTATTAGGTTTGTCTTTGACTGTAACACCCTAAAAACTGGTCTAGTCAAGATTAGGGTTCTAGTGATCAGAAACCCTAAATTAGAAAGGTCTAAATATTGTTCTAATTATTTTATTAAGTTTATTGTTATGTTATTGATTTCTAATTAAACCGAATTATTAAACTTGGACCTATTTGAATAAGATGGAAACCTTTAGTGGCTAAATATTGAAAATTGAGGTTTAGAGGCAAAAACTATGAACGTCCAAGAAGTTGAGGGACTAATCTTGTGATTAGCTTTTCCACATTTAAGTCATCGTATCCTTAGCAAATGAGGATAAGTTCCTTCATTGGAAGGAAAGGCCTTTCGGCCAATTTAATTAAAGAAAGGAATTGAGAATTGAAGCTTACCTGAGATTAAACTAAGCTAGCACCTTGTCTTCATCTTCTTCTTCATCCAAGCACACACCTACATTGTTGAAGGGGGGAAAAGCTTAAAATTTCATTGGTTTATTGTTATCAAATCCTTGTCATTGACCGGGTAAGATATAAGCCTCAATCGAACGTTGAAATCCATGGATAAGCTAAGCTCAATCTATGTTAGGGTTTGGTCATCCATGGTTGGTTATCGAGTTAGCTATTGCTATCCTAAGTTCAAATATTGATTTCGATATCAAAATATTGTTCTAACGATTCCCTATTGATTTTCCTAGCTCGAGAGATCGATCTAGATCATCCATCGACATCATCAGAAGCTAGGAATAGGGGTGTTATCATCTGAGAGCCGTAGAAGCATCAGATTAGCAAGGTGAGTGTAGTCGAAGTCTCGGGCTTATGCGAGGAGCCTTCCCAAATTCATTGATATCAATTTTGAATACATAGCTAACATTGCTTTTAAGGTTATAGTACTGGTTCGTTTAACAGACATATTAGTAAGTCTTGGTAAGTATTTTATTAATCATCGGATATCGGATATCAATATTGTCAATGTTAATAAGTTAGATCATGTTATAGCCATTGTCATTATTAATGTATACTACCATTGGTCATTGAAGTAAGCATTAAAATTGTCATTGATCATTGCACCAATATGTCATTGAAACATTGCTATTGAGTATTGATAAGATTATTGAATCACTGGATACACAGATCATTGTTATTGCTAATGAATATTGAATATTGTCATTATCACCGGACCTTGGATTCGAAGGACATTGGATACAATTGGCATGCCATAGAATTCATGAGCTTAGTGTGCGAGTGGACTACGGTCCTAAGGCTACGACCTATATTGATTTGGTGAGGCGGAGGGATGTTTGTGTATTGGTCACTTTGGCAAGGTGGAGGGATAAGACCACTCGTTGGTTGGCGAGGCGTAGGAATTCGCGTATCCACTATCCGGAATCAATCCAAGGAATTATTGATAAAATATGATTATATTGCTATTAAGCATGGTCATTGTGTGTCATTGGAAAATCATGCCGTGACCATTGTTAATGTAGAGATGAAATTGCATATTACCACATTGTTATCCTTGTGACTACCTCACTAGGCAAAGTATGCCTAATGCATTTCATTTCATCTATTTCAGGTTAGCTAAGTTTTGGATCAAGATCGAAGGAGTTGAAGCGTTGCACAAGTCACAACCAAGCTATAAGTAATGTATATTGACCCTTTTGAACTCCTAGTCGGTGGCAAGGTGCATGTACTAGTTGATAAAGTCCCTTTTGTTATGTCTATATTATGGTCAAGTGGTAAAAGTGTGATATGCATAATATGAACTTTCCATGTAGTGAAAATTGGCCTAAAATGCACATTTTGGCACTAAAAGGTAAAAACCGAATAAATGGATTTGTTTGACCCTAAAATTTGGTATGCAAGTAGACTGTATAGTTACAATGTTGTGTGTAAAGTTTCGTTGCATTTGAACATTGTTTGGTAGGTCAATTCGATTAAAAACCAACAAAAATCTGTCATTACAGGTTAGGCCGTATCGATACAGGTATAGGCGTATCGATATGGTTAAGCACAATTGGACATATGAAACAGAGCGTATTGATACGGATTTGACCTGTTTCGGAACATTTTGCTACTGGAATTTCTTGTTTCGGTACAAGTCTAATCCGTATCAAAACGGGTCAAAGTCAAGGTCAATGGGAGTCAACATGTACCGATAAGGGGTTTGCTCGTATTGATACAGTATGAAGGTCAAAGTCAACTCAGGTTGACCATCGTAAACCCATTTTGAAACAACCTTAAGGTGTTTCGATACGGGGTTAGTTAAGTTAGTTAAAAATGGCTGAAACAGAAGGTTTGCAATGTTCACTCTTTGGTCACAGGATTTTGGATGATTAAATCGAATGAGTAAATAGACTCCAAATTGCATGAAATTTTACAGGCTTGCTTTTTTTGTGTTGAATTTCATCGTGATATAGTCAACTACAACGAAGAACCCCTAATTTAGTAGATTTATAGATTAGTCCCTAAAACTTGTCAAAGTTAAGAATTGGTCTTAAACGTTTAAACATTGTTTCACAAGGTGTCAAATGGACTAATATGTATATCTAGTAACGTTTTGTTTATGTAATATCAATCAATTATTGATTAAGAGATGGAATTTTATGGCACCGATCACCGTACTGTTCACTAGTAACACACTTCGACCTGATTCTCGACCAGGCCAGAAATGGGGTGTTACATTGACTCTATCAAAGAATAACTTTATTTGGATGATTGTAGATTTTCTTACGAAGTGTGTGCATTTCATAGTTGTGCATACCACGTATACGTTGGATAAGTTGGCAGAGTTTTACATTGCAGAAATTGTGAGGTTGCATGGTGTACCTAAATCCATAGTTTTAGATAGAGATTTGAGGTTTACAACAAGGTTTTGGGAGAGTTTTTATAGGGCTTTGGGTACACGACTTAACTTCAGCACCTCGTATCATCCTTAGACAGATGGTCAATCTGAACGTGTGATTTAGATTTTGAAAGATATGTTGCGGTGTTGTGTCGTAGATTTCCAAGATTCTTGGGAGAAACAATTGTCTTTGGTGGAATTTGCTTATAATAACAGCTATCAAGCAAGTATACAAATGGCTCCATATGAAGCCTTGTACGGTAGGAAGTGTAAGACGCTTCTTTGTTGGGCGAAAGCGGGGCAAAAGTTAGTTTCCTTGCCGAATTTGCTTAAAGAAACGACAGAGAAGGTGAAACTTATTTGTGATCGTCTAAAGGCTGCTTCGGATCGTCAGAAATCCTACGCGGATTTGAAGCGCGGGGAGATTAAGTTTGCGATTGGTGATCGCGTGTTTCTAAAAGTGTCACCTTGGAAGAAGGTGATAAGGTTTGGACGTAAGGGTAAGCTTAGTCCAAGGTTTATTAGACCATATGAAGTTGTGGAGCGTGTTGGTTCTGTTGCATATCGATTGACGTTGCTTCCCGAGTTAGAGAAAACCCATGGTGTGTTTTATGTGTTGATGTTGCGGTGTTATAGATCGAATCTGTCGCATATAATGCCAGTTGAGGATATTGAGTTGCGATCGGATTTTTCTTATGATGAAGAACCTCTTGAGATTCTTGATTCTAGCAGCAAGTTTCTTCGTGGTAAGACGATTGAGCTTGTGAAAGTGTTGTGGCGACATCGAGAAATTGAGGAGGCCACATGGGAAAGCAAGGCGGACATGTTGAAGTAGTTTCCACACCTTTTTCCTCCAGGTAAATTTCTAAGGATGAAATTTCCTAAGTGGGGGAGAGTTGTAACGCCGCGGTTTTAGGCCTAGAAGTTTTAAAGGTTTGGTTTAGGGTCTGTAGAACCTAGACTAGAGATCCGGGTTAGTTTAGGGTTGGTTCAAGGAAAATATGGTTAGGGAAGTGATAAAAATATGAGAAAATTTTTTAAAATCCTTTTTAAATATGTAACAGTGGGTGGTGAAGTCAATTTTGGAAAATGGCTTTTGGAAGGTTGACATTTCGGGTTAGTGACTAAAACGTAAAAAGTGTATCAAAAATGTTGACATTGATTTCTAGCCGTTTGTGTGGTTGAAGTCATCAATAGAGTTGTTGGAGGTCATTTTCCCGCAATAAATGTTGTTTGGTGAGCAGGCGTACCGGTACACGAACACCCGTATCGATACATGTCAAAAGAAGAAATAGTCATTCTAAAATAGCGTGTCAATACACGAAGAGGCGTATCAAAACAATCATAGTGTAAAAAAATGGGTGTATCGATACGGTAAAAGCGATATTTGTACGGATTTTGATCACTAGAATCTGTTTCAGAAGTCTAGTGAAAAATGCATCAGTACACCTAAGGGCGTATCTGTACGGGTTAACTGAAAATTGAAGTTTGATGATTCCAACAACTGACAAGGCAACGATAATATCATTAAATGCAAAGATTTGAAAATCTTAAGACCTCGTATCGAAACGAGTAAGACCGTATCGATACGCTTAACCAAAATCTCAAACTCAGATGAAGATCGTATCGATACGGACACAAACGTATTAGTACGCTTTGTCGATTAAAATTTCAGTAGCTAAAACTCGTATCGAAACACCTAATAGTGTACCGATGCGCCTAGGCATTTTTTGTTAGTTTGAGTGCAAAACGCTTAGGAAAATTTTGGGGCTTAAGTGTTTGACTTGGAAACACATTTTAGTTCAAAATCCTTGTCATTTTGTGAGACTTTCGAGTACTTAAAATTTATTTACTTTTACAATTTGGTCCTCAAACAATTTGTTATGTAAAAATCAAACATAGGTTTTATATATCTTTTCTTGGTCTAGAAGCACCATATCTTAATGCAACAAGATCATTTTAGATCTTAAAACTTGATATCTCTTTAAATCATGTAATTATTATACACAAGACAAGCCAAGAATATGTTTGACTAAGATTATTGACCCAACATATCAAGAAGATATGTGATTTGCTTTCACAAGATATGATGCAAAGCTATCATATGCAGCGATAATGCAAAATGTATATCTCAATTGAAATGTGAATACATCAAAGATGAAAAAATGAAACATATTACTTAAAATTTTCATCTCTCACGACCTTCCGAAATATAGTATTCAAGATTGAATTATGAAGATTCAAAAATCTTTTGTGATGTTTTCACGAAAGAGAGTAAATACGTGTTGCACTCTTTTTCCCTTAATTGAGGTTTTGTCCCAATGAATTTTCCTGGTAAGGTTTTTAATGAGGCAACATGTTATGCGTATCAAAGATGTTTGTACTCTTTTTCTTTCACTAAATTTTTTCCCACTGAGTTTTTATCTTAGTAAGGTTTTAACGATGCACATTATCTTCATAGACATCCAAGGGGGAGTGTTATGAATATTTATCTATGTGGATGTCTATCATGATAAGAACTTCATCTTAGAGATTTGATTTACTTTATCATTAGGAATATTATCTTTATTAATTAGAGTTTTAATGTATTATGTACTTCTTATACCTATAAATAGATGATTTGATGAAGGCACTGTACACGCTTGAATATTGAGAATAATACAAATCTCCCTCTTTCTCTCATTTCTTTGTTCTTTTATTCTTGTTCTTTGTTCTTCGTTATTTTATTCACAACATTAGCTTGGTATTTTGTGAATTGTTACTTAAGGGTTTAGATTTTGAAATTGCTTCACACATTATCTTTTTGTAAATTTGTTAATTTATATTTATATTATGCTCTATATAGCATTATTAGATTTAACATATATTTGAACCCAACAAGTGGCTCCAAGGGCGTAGTCAAAAAATTTAAATTACAATGTCAAATTTTTAGATGTTAACTAATATTTTATTAGAGGTGGGTAGAATCAAATATTGAATGTCAATTTCTTTTAAGTTATTTCAATTATTTTGAAAACCGGTGTCAATTTCATTTTTATACTGCATATTTTTTTATATAGAATGCATTAAAAAAATTTAAAAATTTGCGGCGCCAACTGACACTCGATTGCCTCACTTGGTTTCGCCCATGAGTGGTTCTAGTTGAAAAGAGTATGATGTTCATCCTAGAAGATCCGAACTCGAACACTTGTGTGTGCAAGATGTCAAAGGATTAAAAAATGTATGAATAAATATTACCATATAATCACACAAGTATATTAAAAAACATATATTTAAAAAAGGTAAAAATTCTGACGCGCTTAATAAGCAACGAGTCGAGTTGAAGGAGTCAAGCATCACGGTTTTTAATGAATATAAGTCGAACAAAATTTTATCGAACTTATCAAATATCAAGTTAAACAGATTTTGAATTGAGTCGAGCACTCATCCTCTTGTGATCGATCAACTATAGCTAATGGCTTTAGAGGCCAAGGGCAGTGGTCAGTTGGTCCCTAAGGGAGAATTGGCATCTTGTTTTGTTCCAACTAGGCGCTCGGTTGACATTTGACAAGTTAAGATTTTGTTTGTTGTTGGTGAAATGATGGGTGAAAGCTCAGAGAAAAAAATTCAGGTCATTGGGATTAATTAATGGCGGGCCCAAAAGGAGTTTGACTAGTGTTATTTTAGGGTTGGCAAAACACCCGATATCCCCTCCCCTCGCAGCTCTTCCCTCCTTTTTTTCTTGCTCCATTCGCAGTTTAGTTTGCTTGTTTTGGCCTTCTCCGAGTTCATTCATCGGCTCTACTGTTAGGATTGTCGGATTTCTGGTGCTGGAGTTTATAGCGGTGGGAGTTGGGTCTATCGGTGGTGCTCCGCCTTTCTTTGTTATGCGGTTTGTTTGAGTTCTTTGCTGGCGCCACCACAGCACTAACCATCTACTGTTTTACTTTATTGTCGTTGCAAGAAGAAAGCTCAGCCATTTTCCAGCTTCATTGCAGTGAGTTTCATTCTTTTCTAGATTTTCTTTTTGTTTCGTTTCGTGAAGTTCCTGGTGTATTTTAAATGGGGGCAATTATTTAAAGAGTTCTGGTGTATTTATAGTAATCAGATTATCTAGCAAACCCTAACTTGTGTTGCCACCTCTTGAATAAGCTATTTCATTTGTCTCCCTAATTTGGGATCAACTGTGAGATGCCTTCAAAGTCCAAAAAGCAATCGAAGACGCCTTCTAGACAGTCAAATTCTGACCCGTCGGCTTCTCCACGGACACCGTCTGTGACTTCTGTAGATGCAGAAGTTAATGAAGAAGATCTTAGGTGCTCTCTTGATGAAGTTTCAAGGCAATATCCTTCTCTTATTGGAAAATCGGCTTTCATTGGCCGAGTTAATCATGTTGACTCTGAAACTAGAAGCTGTACAATTTGGCTTTCAGAATCTTCTATGGTTGCTTCTTATCTCGCCCCTGGTTCATTAGTATCGGTAATTCACTATGACTCTAATAATTTCAAGGATTGCGTCCCCACCCCATATTCCACCGCCTTCCTGCTACTGAATTATATTCTAATTGCATTGCCAGGTCTCACTTGCTGCTTTAAAAAATAAACATTCAAATGGCTTTCCTCTAAGTTCAGTAACAGATGAATATGCTCTACCTTTTGGTGTTGGTTCAGCCGATGAAACTGCAAAAGAAGCTGGAAACTACTTTGCACTTGCTACAGTTTTCCCCTCTTGTAAGGTTCGATGGCAATCATATGGTAGTCTGACTCTTTTATATTCTATAGTCTCCTTGGTCGACAAACTACTTTATGAATTTAAAGAAAGTGGACGTTTCCTCAATTGTTGTAGATGCTTTAAAATTAAATAAAAAATGGTTACTTGATAATTCTGCAAGGAGACAGTCACTACTCATGAAGATTATGCACTATCTTATTTTGCAGATGATCTTTTAAGGCTGCATATTTTGTTAAGGTGATTTGATGGAATATCATATATATTTAATCTTATAAATCTTGGTTTTATATACCTTGCATTAATTTGTAAATTGTGGACTTGATGCTTTGTCTTAAATTTTCATCTTCTTATTTATCAAAAGAAGAAATCTTTTAACCTTCTTAATTTTGGAGATTCTAGTGATGATATCATGGAGATTGAATTCTATACCTTAATCTTATTCTTTCTTTCTAGGTTTTGAAGAATGGAGTGAGACTGTCTTCAAGCCTTTCATATGCTCTGGGTTCTCCCTCTTCTGGCAGCATTGTGTTTGTTTACCCCATACAAAGTGAATTTCAAACTGGTCTTATAAATGGGGGTGAAAGTGGACATAACCTAAATGCTAATTGCCTCTCATTGTATAGCTGCCAGCAATTGCATCTAGAGCTGACTTCTAAGAATACAGTAAATACAAACTGTGATTTACAATCTAAAATGGAATTCTCAGCTGGAAAAACTCATGATCGATTTGAGAATGGAATAACATCTTCCCCTAAGACGCCATTATATCAGCCAAAGCTGACTTCTCTTCATTCTGCTCAGACAGATTCACCCTTTTGTGAAGGTTCTGCATCAAATATCTCCAAACCAAATGGTCTATGTATTGATTCATTTGATGTTAAAGAGATACTAAGGGATGAAAGTTCTAAGAAACTCCTAGAGACCTGTGCTATTTCATGGTTGTATTCGCGTAATCTATTGCATGGAAACATTGTGGCAATTCCAATACTTTCAGAGCTTTGCATTTTCCGCGTGATAGGTACTGGTATCAGTAAACAGGATTTGACAAATGGAAGTCATCTTAGTTTGGCCCCACAAACTCTTGAACCAATGGTGCATGCAAATAGTGCTTTTGTTGTTGACCACAGGACTAAAGTATACTTATGTTCATCATTGGATTTGTCTTCTGAAACTCAAGCTGAAAGACCTTCGCCATCTGTGCAACATGACATTGGAGATGGGAAAACCATTATGGACCATGATATTCCAGAATTGGGTGGCTTGTGTAAAGAATATGCAATACTGAAGGAAATCATTCTCTCATTGGTGAAGAATGCTTTATCAAGGTAAATGTTATAAATTTGTTCTTCTTGTTTACCTTTTGGAATTAATAGTATTATTAAGTGCTCTATTATATAAAATACTATTCTATTCTGTGAAGACTTTTGTTTTCCATATACAATATTGGATGTTGAAACGTTCATTAGAATGAAGACTAGGCATGTTTTAATGCGTAGAACTTTTTTGTTAGGAAAAAGGTAAATTTTAGAGGACCAGATTTTGCACTAGCAGGTTAACATCAGGCTCTGGAATTTGTTTTACATGTTCTCGAAAAAGTTTGGTCCATGATAAGTTAACTTGAATGAGATTCCGAGGGCTGGAAAATCAAGACTGGGACCTAAATTTTATATATTCTATAGGTTTTCATTTCTATAACATGGAAAATATTATCTCTTTTTATTTTGCTGATCGAATGTCATTTCTCTGTTTTCATGCACTATAGTATTCTTGTTGTTATTTTGTCAGATGTTCTCTGATGCATTCATTCACAATTTTCTTTCTTTAATTTTTTTCACATGGTAAACGTCAAATGATGATCACTAATGTATCCGTTTTAGTTTTGGTTTGCAAACTACAAAAGGAGTACTTCTTCATGGTCCACCTGGAACGGGAAAGACTTCTTTGGCACGGTTATGCGTCCGTGATGCTGGTGTTAACCTTTTCTGTGTTAATGGACCTGAGATTGTTGGTGAATATCATGGTGAAAGTGAGCAAGAGTTGCACAAAGTTTTTGAGTCAGCTACACAGGCTGCACCTTCCGTGGTTAGATTCTTTTTCTGTCAAAGTTGTTAGTTTTGTTGACTTTTCTTCTGTGTGCTTTTATAACCCTCTGCTTAAGTCATTGAGATTTGAGACACCATGAAGAGGATGAACAAAAAATTCTTGGATGTAGGTGTTCATCGACGAGTTAGATGCCATAGCTCCTGCACGAAAAGAAGGAGGTGAACAGCTATCCCAAAGAATGGTTGCTACTTTGTTGAATTTGATGGATGGGGTTAGTACAACTGATGGAGTACTTGTCATTGCTGCTACCAACAGGCCTGATAGCATTGAGCCTGCACTTAGGCGCCCTGGAAGATTTGACAGGGAACTTGAGATAGGTAATATAGAAGATTTTATCTTTGATATTAAATTTCATTACCTTGATATAAGTTTGTTTTGTTTCTTTTGTTGTCCATCCAATCGATGCAGATACAAATAGCAAATCTTCTTCCCTTCTGTCTGATGTGCTATATTGATAATTTACATGTAGGTGTGCCATCTCCAAAGCAACGACTAGATATACTGCGCACTCTTCTCAGAAAAATGGACCACTTCATTTCAGATATTCAAATTCAGCAACTTGCCATGGCTACACATGGTTTTGTGGGTGCTGATCTAGCTTCCCTTTGTAATGAGGCAGCCCTAGTTTGTCTTAGGCGTTACACTAAATTTAAAGTCTCTTGTCATGGTTTGGATTCTTGTGGAATGCCGATTACATATGTAGGTGTGTTGGGCAATAATATGGCAGGAATGGAATGTACAAGTGATTTAAGAGACATTTCAACTAGTTTTTTAGATTCTTCATCTTCTTTCAAATCGCCTGATTCCTCTGAGGCAGTCTTACAAACAACAGCTAGCATCCAGAATGGTATTGCCAATATTTCTGAAGATCCGTCTTTGGTGAAAGAAAATTGCCTGCTAAGGTTGGCGTTTGAAGATTTTGAAAAGGCCAGGATGAAAGTGAGACCAAGTGCCATGCGTGAGGTATGACTAACATATAATTGTTGTATGGGGAAATATTATCTTGCCATTTGTTTAATGCTACCATTCTCTACTACTGCAATGAACACACCAAAAACAGTTGCTGTGCCCAAAATTGTATGCTTCCAACATTATTTTAAAATATTTTAACTAAAAAGGATTGAAGCTATAACTTTTTAGAATTTCAAGTTGATTTATTTTAACAAAAATTTATGACTAAGATATAACTGTTTATCTGAGATAGGACCTTTGTTCTGTACTTGTAGATCATACTTGAAGTCCCAAAAGTTAATTGGGAAGATGTTGGTGGTCAAAGGGAGGTCAAAACTCAGTTGATGGAAGCTGTTGAATGGCCTCAGAAACACCAGGATGCATTTAAGAGGATTGGTACGCGGCCTCCCACAGGGGTGCTGATGTTTGGACCTCCTGGTTGTAGTAAAACCCTCATGGCTCGTGCTGTGGCTTCGGAAGCTGGACTGAATTTTCTAGCAGTGAAGGGTCCAGAACTTTTCAGCAAATGGGTTGGTGAATCGGAGAAGGCAGTAAGATCCCTTTTTGCAAAGGCAAGGGCTAATGCCCCATCAATCATATTTTTTGATGAAATTGATAGCCTCGCCGTAGTTCGTGGGAAGGATACTGATGGGGTTTCAGTTTCTGATAGGGTCATGAGTCAACTTCTTGTTGAGTTGGATGGTTAGTATTAGATGTGAAGCATTAGTTCCCCTCTTAAATTTATGGTGCTCTGATGCATATACTTTGCATGACTTCACAATTTCTATTTACGAATGCATCTTATGGAGTTTTGCTTACACCTAGAGTATTTCAATTTAAAGCATGTTCATTTTGATTTAACCTCCCTTCAGGTTTCCATCTGACCTATTTGGATTATAAGTGTATGTATCATGTTTGCTCATACGGGATAAAACACTCTTTAGTTTTCTTTTCTTTGCTAAATATACTGACTCGATTGAAATTCCTGCTGATCTAGGTTTGCATCAAAGAGTTGATGTTACTGTTATTGCAGCTACTAACCGGCCAGACAAGATTGACCCTGCCCTTTTAAGACCAGGTCTTTTTTCTCCCCTTCCCTCCGCTCTTGATGCAGAGGAGAAAGCGCAGCCAATTTTACAGCTTTCTCTAATCCTTCTAACATAAACATGATTACTTCCTATATCTTACAAAGATGCATGCAGGACGTTTTGATCGACTGTTATATGTTGGACCACCGAATGAGAATGACCGAGAAGATATATTTCGTATTCATTTGCGGAAAATTCCTTGCAGCTCTGATGTCAGCTTAAAAGAGCTTGTTCATCTTACAGAGGGCTATACTGGTGCTGATATATCATTGATTTGCCAGGAGGCAGCTGTCATGGCTCTTGAGGTTTGTGAGTTTAAGCTTGGTTTTTTGGACTCTTCTCACCATTGTTGATTTAACATTAATTTGCAATCAGGAGAGCCTTGATGCTGAAGAAGTAACAATGTGCCACTTGAAAGCTGCAATCAGACAAGCACGACCATCAGAGATTCAGTTGTATCAAGAGCTTTCTGCAAAATTTGAAAGGCTTGTTCACTCCAGCTCTGTAGAAAAGAAATTAGGATCTCAACAGTGCTCAACTAGATCGGCTGGATTCACCTTTTGGTAAACATTTCTTCTTTCACTTCACTTCTCCGAATCATGTCAATGTGATTGATCAGCTGGGATGAATCTTTCTCTAACAATCTCAACATTTGAAATATGCGCAGCAATTGAATCTTCTAATCAATGCGAACTTGCATGTTTGCATTTGATCTTGAATTCTGGATTTCTGTCAAACTTGGCAGTACTGTATATGTGATTTGTCATTAGGAACTCAAGTCATAAAGCTGACCATTGTTTAAAAGGTGTAAAGGGGCTGTATTTTTAATCCAAAAGAACCAAAGTGCTAACGCTAACTATTCCATGTCGGAATTTGTCAAAAGAAAAAAACTATTCCATATCAGATATTATAGGACGGCAACCCATTGCATTGTTTTTGTTAGGAGAAGAAACCAAACTACGGTGATCACACACTTGTGATGGTTGAAAGCTTTTTTCTTTTCTCTTCCGGTGGTTGGTGTTAGAATTTGGTAGCATCAAAATTAATACTAAACTCCTTGGTTTCTACCAAGGAAATATGAGTTATTTGATGTATTAAAAGTGGTTTTGCAATATATGAACATTGATTCCCCATGAGAGATTAGATTGAGGTAAGACCTTAGTTTTTGTTTTGCTAAGAATTTTGGGATCCATAGGTTTTATGAAATCAAGTAATTGAATGAACATGGTGTGTTCTCTTAATCTAAATGCCAGGCAAGCGGTAATGAAGTCCCTCTCAGAGTTATTTGGTTGCCATGCAAAGCAGCCTTCATAGGCTCCAAGTCTGCTTTCACCATATCCTGACCAGTTGCTGTGGAAAGAATGGAGTAAGTAATTTGTATATTTTATATCAGCAAGAGTTAGTTTCGGCAGTAAGAGTTTCAGCTTGCAAGCACTTCTAATGCCATCAAAGTGATTAATGAGGACGCATTAGAATAAGAATGGCATTACTCAATTTTGACTTGGCTTGCCATGGCTGGACTTGTTTGTTGTGTATTAATTTATATTTATCGATCGTTTTGTGCTTCAAATTTTCAATTTCTGAAATGAATGCAAAAAAGAACAGCGTTCTGTTGTTCCAACTTTTGAGGTTTGAATCTAAAATTTTCTTCTCTTCATAACTATGCCAATTTCCGTATGTGACATGTTGATTTCCATTAGATTAGAGAGAACAAGTATTTGATGTTGAGTGTCAGGTCAGTTTGCCATTGTTTTTTAGAACTACCGTGAGAAAGTACATTTGAGAAGTATTTTGTAACACCCAAAAAAAAATGATGAAAATGAAGTGTTAAAAGATAAAAAAAATGCCTTTTAAAGGTTTTGAACCTGTGACCCCGTGCCTATTAAGCTCTTGCCCTTGCCATTTGGGCTAAGGCCATCTTTGGTGTTGTTTTTGCCTTAGTTTCTATCTAACCTTTTTGTTTTATGGTCCACCTAATAATAAATGATAATCAGAACCCCCTATGTGCCTGAATCAAAGTATCATTTTGAAATGTTAGATCTGAGTACCAAACCCCTCACCCGTCTTCTATCTCCGGCGAGCTCCCCGCCCTCACCGCCGTTCCGTTCACTCCACCGCCACCGACGGTGTGTGCACCGTCCGCCCATGAACCAACCGCCATCAACCACGCGCGACGACGGCCGATAAATCGCGGCAAAAACTCGGATAAAGATCGGAGAAGTTCGGCTGCCATCGTTTCTTTCATTTTTTGGCCGATTCCGGTGCCAACTCGTTTCACCGTGGGCACAGTCGAGCTCCTCGCGTCCCGATCTACAAAACCCATATGAGTCACCTTTGTTTTGCCGCCGTTTTGCCCCTCGTCGGAGTAGCGCAACTTTTTCGGCGAGATTTGGATTTTGGGGTAAGATCTGGCGAGTTTTTCGGTTAGTTTTATGTTCTTTTTTATGGGTTGAAACTCGGGTTTAACAAGCTTTTTTTTCAGGTTAAAAATCGTGTTTTCCGATCACCGGCGAGGGTTCCGATGACCGGCCGACGAAGCCGGTTCGAAGGGGTAAGTGAACCGGTCTGTTTTGATATGAACCGGCTAGACCGGTTAAACCAGTCAGCTCATGAACCAAGCCTGTTGACCCAAGCCCGTTGACCCAACCCGTTGACCCGACCCGTTGACCGAGTCAACCCAGTGAGTCAACTCGTCCGAGTCAACTCAGTGAGTCAACTCGTCCGAGTCAACCCAGTGAGTCAACTCACCGAGTCAGCCTTGGACCAGTGACGTCAGCATGACGTCAGCGTTGACTTTGACCGCTGACGTCAACGTTGACTTTGACCGCTGACGTCAGCGTTGACTTTGACCGTTGACCAAAAAGTCAAATTTTTCGAAAACTCCTATTTTATGTTTTTCGACGTCCTGAGTCCGTTTTTGAAGCCCGTTTCACAAAATTCCGACCCGAAAGCCTCTGAATCTGATCTTGAACCCAAAAATGCTTATGCGTTTCTTGTTCAGTTTAAAGCCAGTGTGATTAAGAATTAACTGTGGGTTTTTGTTTAATTGAAGGCATATGCATATCTTCATATTCGCGTGGTTGTGGGATGTTGAATCCGAGTTCAAGTGTGTTCGAATATCGTCCACGAACCGACCAGTGTAGCTCGGAGTGAAGGTAATACACTACTACCCCTTGTATGCTTTATAAACATGTTGATATTCGGTTAACGCATGCATGCTTATGATGACGTATACTGTAAATTCTGCTTAAATTGAATCAGATTCGAGCAATAAGTATGGATATTAATAAGACCAAATTATCCGAATAAGATTACTAATGGGCTAACAGTATCAGAAGTTCTAATAATTAAATTCAGTTAATCCGCAACTCAATCATCAGTGCGTAAGAATCGAGGCCCAGGATACGGAGTGAGAGATATTGATTATGAAATTACGAAAATGCCCTTGGAGCATAAGTATGACTAAACTACCCCTCTGATAAAGGAAATGACCTAAAATCTGCATTCGACATGTTTATGCAAATTGCACTACCCAAGATGTATGTTCTTTTGGAAAAGACTTCGGCATCATTATTCAAATGTGTGTGATACTAAAAGAAACTTGAATTTCCCCCGAGCTCTATATAACACATGAAGGTAAAACGCCTAAAGGTAAAATTACTGAAATTATTGTTGTATTCTTAAGCTGAACCGTGCGACAGTAAGGAATGAATTAATCGAATTGATCGTAATGACCAAAAAGACTGTAGTGCCTTCGAGCACCGAAATTCTTAATTAATCAGAATAGCAACTTTACCCTTAAGTTCTAAAATGAGTAAATCGTCTATAAGGGCCGAAGGAATTAAAATGACTTAATCTCTACAGAGTACGTAAACGATAGAGGTGCTAAATAGTAAGATTTGACAAAAACGGTGAATTTATCCCAATTTCCAAAATGACTGAAATGCTCTCTTGAGTAAAATATACAATTATGCATTTGATGAAACACTGAGATTTCTAAAGAGACTTTAAGGGCTAAACTGCCCCTAAGTGTTAGGAAGCACGCTCATGTCTGTTAATCCCTCCTGATATTAATATAAGAGTTGGTTAGTACTGCAAGGTAGGAATATGTTAGTTCGAACAATTGGAGGCTTGAAAAACTTCTGGAAATATTAACTATTGTAAATCGTCATTTTATCATTACTGGGCTAAACTATAAAATCACCTCTGATAGTTAAATGACCAAAACGCCCTTGTTGGCCATTGTGACCAGAACAACCCTGGATGTATCTGATATCGCAAAAGATCTTATCATAGAAATCTCTGAATGCATGACTGGAAAAGTGATGAGTAAATAGAATTTCCTGAGCGACTGTTTATGTCTCGTTGGTATAAATTACCAAAACGCACATGTATGATAAAATGACCATAATGCCCTTGTAAGCTTAAATGACTAAAGTACTCATGATATATCCAAACTTTCTAAGATCTTGATGTACCAATTCTTGAATACATAATATGAATCGTTTTACGAACCCCTTTCTAATAGGAACCTCGTTCTGGAAATTCGTCTAAATTGTCAAAAGTTTAATGCGTCCCCTTCTGTAAATGCCGAGTATCTTCAGGAAATAAAATATTCCATCTAGTGTGTTCTATGTGTGATATATTCTGTTGAATGAATTGTATAATTATTTGATCATGAATAATATTATGTTTGATGAACTTGATATATGATGACATTCTCTGCCTACCTAATATATGTCTGCTCGATCTGTATACTTGGTATGTGATCGTTTGATCTGTGATGGTATTGTCTGACTGTTTGATGAATTTGTTAGTATGGTATGTTAGTTTGACCTATGATGGTACAATCTGTTTGCATGATGAATGCTGAAAATGTCTGCTCTGCTCGATAGTATGCCTATTTATCTGTCAAAAGCATGAACTTCTGTTTCTGATACTCTGAAAAATATGTCTGTTACATGTATTATGTTACTCATGTCTAGAATCTGACCACCGATTACTATCTGGGGTATACTGTTGGGTTATGATATGAAGTCTCTGTTGGTACAACCCTGATCAAGCTGGTAAATCCTTATGGACTCAAGGTCTCCCCTTGAGTGGCACCTACGCCCATCGGGCCTAGGGTAAGTCCTTATGGACTCAAGGTCTCCCCTTGAGTGGCACCTATGCCCATCGGGCCTAGGGTAAGTCCTTATGGACCTAAGGCAGCCCCTTAGGTGGCACCTATGCCCATCGGGCCTAGGGTAAGTCCTTATGGATGCAGTTCTGGGGGACTGCATATTGGTGTAAGGTTGGAGGGTAGTTCTTGTAAACTTCTGTATGATCATTGAACATTTGCATTTAATCTGTTATGTACTCATATAATATGATGTTAAGTACTTATGTATGTTTATCTGCACTTATTGGAACACACTAGACGTCAAACTCTCTGATTCCTACCTCGTATGTTACCAACCTATATAATTTCCGTCTAATTCTCAAGGTCTGATTAAAGAACAAATACCATTATTCTTGAGTATGATGTAACCTCGAAATAGTAGAACAGAAATAGAGGACTATCACTGCTTGAAACATCATGAAAATGTTATGCCTACCATATGTTTGCATGAGCTTATAGCATCTTTTGGTAGTTCTGTATTACTGAGTTTTCCCAAGCTCACGTTGTTTTTATCATCGCAGGTTAAAAGAAAATATCATGACCTAATGTTTGACATCAGTGTTCGGAGTTCTCTCGACGTTGCCTCTGGAGTACGATATTGTATAGTTAGGGGCATGTATGTCATTTATGGTTTCATGTCAGTGTCTGCAAAATACTTTCTGAAATTTTGTTATGTGTTTAAATGATTTCCTGAAATTGCATTTTAAACAGAAGTTGATTTTACGGTTTAATAAGTGTTTTGAGAGGAAAAAATGTTTTCATGTGTATTTTCACTGTGGGTCGCTCTTGTGACCCTAATGTGACTTCCTAGGATCCGTTGTAACGCATAGGCGGGTCTAGGGGTTACATATTTGGTTTAAGATTTGAGAGATTGAGATCTTTGTCAAATTTTTTTAAGTAAATAAAATGTTTGTTTTAAACATTTTAAAAAAATAATAATAAAAGAATTGATTATATGAAAGAGGAAAAATGGATAATTTTGTATTGGAAAACACTTTTTAACCTAAAAAGCTACTGATTTAAATGCACCTCTAGAACACGGATATGTTACTGACTGACTGCTAGAAATTGAAATGAAAAAACAAGTGAATAAAGTGGTATGAATTGTTAATTGTCTTCATCAACCTCAGACTTAACGAAGAATTTAATATAAAGCAATTCGACTAGGTTGTTGATGCCCAGCAGAATCAATATGAGGCTGTGAAGCAGCTGCTCTTGCTACTGAAACTAAATGTTGAACTTTCAACATTCCTCCTCTCCCGATAGTTAACTTACTTCCTCTGTTATCTTTAATAACACTGCTGGGAAGATTCGAAGTTATTGCTCGAAGAAACTTGTATTTATACCTGCCAAGTTGCAAGACGAGAACATATGATGTTTGATTTGCTAAGTTAAATGGTTAATATGATGTAAAGAATCAATATGAAATAAACATACCTATAGGATACTTGGCGATCACAATGAAATGCAATCACAAGATCAGTGTTTACATAATACGTGAAATCTATCTGCAAAGAGGATGAGTGGTTAACCTTCCGAATTCTTGAAACCAAAACAATATGTTGCTTATGAGTGTGAAAGTAAAACCACACCCGCAAGTCTCCATGGCCTTCTCCTTTAAATGTAAGGCACTGGGGGTCAAGCTGTATAACGATCTGGATGCTCGATCCTGGTCATTCTAGATCATCGATTGCTTCTTTCAATGCTGCAGACTGCAGACTGAATCAAGAAAAACTATATGGTTGTAATTTGCAGTTGTAACAGTTAATTGAATCTAAGTGGACATTCGAAGCATATAATGATCTGATAGAAGACGAAAAATGTGTCTGGAAGAGCTCCTAAACTCATAACATCAGAAATTAGGAGTATAAGGGTTTGAATTCTAAAGCAGCCATTAACAAATGCGTGCAAAAGCTTCCTAACTCAAGGCATATGCTTGATTTTTTCTCACGGGATGATTCTGGACAGATGCAAATAGGAGCGACCATACATGGCCCAAAAAAAAGTAGGGAAACAAAATGAGTGAAGCTAAATATTTAGAAGTAAAAGATAAAAAGATAAATTCTGTACTAGTGATAAAGTACATGGAAAAAGCAAAATGATATTATACTTGATAGATTTTGAGTTATGATAAACTCATTTTTTATTCAAAAATCAGTCTACCACGCAAACAAGTAATAAACATTTTATTTTCTTAAAAATTGATCTGCCATTTTAATAAATTGCACAGTCCTAAAATCTGAGCTACCCCATTTTTTATATGATATGATCACAACAATTGAATACAATACCTTGATAGTAAAAGTAAGTGGTGTGCTTCCAGCAGGTTCAAAGTTGTAGTTCCATGAAATTGTATCTGGAATTCTTGTCCTGATTTCCGCATAAATGCAAATATCATGCGAATCAACAGATCTGATAAACATTCAAACGAAGAAGGAATTTTGAAATTCAACTTAAGTAGAAATTAGATACAATTGGGAAATTCATATCATTGTTGATGGAATTAGGACAGTTAAGAATTTCACCTTTGAATTAAAATGCAGGTAAAGAAAAGGAATTACATACTTGACAAGAAGCTGCATATCAGGCCCTGGGTATTGAATTTCAATCCTACTTGAGCAGAAAAAGAGTTGAAGCAGTCGACAAAGAGTCCCAAGCTCACTCCAAATCGCGGCCGACCATCAGCGTTATATTCATAACGAACGAATAGCTGCGGAAGGTTGAGGCTCAAACTTGATACAGATAAACTAAAAGGCAGGGGGAAGCAGAAAATGAGTACCTCGCGTTGAAGATACACTTTGGCTTGAAGACAACCACGATCAAAACCACACCATGCTCTGACAATTCCACCACTGCATCCTATGATCCCCCAAAACCATATATTAATATACTACTCTAACCCATAAATTTTCAAAACAGACTTGATGGCGTTTCCAGCGAACGGCGGAGAGTGCGTCGACCATACCTTAGAAGCTATCCAACTGGCACACCAGATCCGGCGCTTCTGCTTCTACTGCCGACGAACTCATCTCTCTCTCCTTTTTTTCTCTTGAGACCTAAAAGACCCAATCGAATTCTGGATGGAAATCCCCTACCTCTTTTCGGTGCCCCTACATATGCCCCACGCTCAAAATTAACTTTAGGGTTTAGGGTTTAAGGTTAGGGGTTATGGTTAGGGTTTAGGGAATTTAAGGTAGGGTGTATTTTTTTGGGTATAGAGTGTAGGGTTTAGGATTTAGAATTTAGGGTTAGGGCTTAGATTTTAATTTTATAGTATTTTTTTAGTGTTGGGGCATATGTATGGGCACCGAAAAGGGGCAGACGAATTTTATACATCGAATTCTTATGTTTAACTGTTTAAGCAACGGCGGTATACTGGTATAAAATTTATGAACTTCTGAATTCAAATTTAATTTGGACAAACTAAACTTAAAAAATAAAATAATAAGAATGATTTCGAAGTTAAAAAAAATATATCAATTTGAATTTAGTATTTTATGTTATAAGCCTGGTATATCGGTTTGCTCTGAATATTGGGATTCTGTCAGAGAGTTGGCCATATTCAGTCTCTTCAGAGAGGTTGACTTCTCTTTTAAAGGAAATCAAGGCTCTCTCTTGTCTCAATCCGTCCTTATCTTGCATGAAGCCAGCATTTTTAGGTAGAAAAAAAATCTCTTGCAATCCATGCCACAGACTTGGAAATCCGGGTGTTTAGTCCCTCAACCACCGTGCTGCTTCTGCTTGTTGGATCAAGTTACGGATAACACCCTCGTGGGTTATCCGAAAGCATCATGACCGAATCTTTGTTAGACGTCTTTGCTTGGAAGGATCAAACCCGTCGAGTCTCCCCTCCTCCCAACCTTCCTGTTTGCTGCTTACTGATTTTCTTTTGCTCTAGAAGTTGCAGTGTTCATTTGTGTTTGAAGTTTCTTTCGGATGACCTAGGCTTTGCGACTCAGACTTGGATGGGTTTGGGTTGCATCCAGTTGTTCCTGCTTGCGGTTTGCCGTAGTATTTGCCTTGACAAGGACTATTCTCGATAGAATAGAAGTTTGCCTCTGGATAAAGCTCTCAGGCGTTGCTCCAGTGATCTATCCTCCTTCAAAAATGTAGGTGACAATTTTTGTCCCAAGCATTCTCCTCCTCCGTCTGCGTGTTTTTGCCAAAGTTACCTTCGTATTTTACGTTGGTCATGGCTGCCTTTTCAACCCTTTCATGAGTTTCTCGGTTTCTATTGCGAGTTTTGTTATTTTGTTTTTGATGCCTTTCGGTATCTTTGGTTGTATGCCTCGTTGCTTTGTTCGTTGTCGTTGGTTTCGTTTTCGGTTGCCCATTGTCCCTGTTGACCATGATGTTTCAGGTTGTTTGTCATCTATATTTGTTTTCTTGTTTTGGTAATGAAATATAGTTACTTCGATAAAAAAATTGAATTTAGCATTCGAAAATGTAATTTAAGAATTTAAAAAACAATCGCTACCCTAATTTTCTGTGATAAAAAAACTATCGTCTATTGGTCATTATAATCTGAATATAAAATATGGTAAAATATACAGACTGTCACAAAATTATACTTGAAAAACAAAATGGTAACTAAACTTTCAAAAATAACAAAATGACAATTAAATTTTATGTTTCGTTACAAAATGGTAACGGTGCCGTTAACCTCCGTTAAAATAGTGACATGGCTGTTAATTTTTTTTGTATAATAGCACATTTAGTCCTCAATAGTTACACATTCAATTAAGCTAGTCATAATTCGAAAAAATTCAATAAATTTAAGGCTTAAATGAAAAATAAGTGCCTACAATATGCATTTTTTGAACTTTAGGTGTCTAAAATATTTTTTTGTAAAAATAGGTGCCTAAAGTTTCAACCGTTACAATTTTAGGTGTCTCGATGTTAATGGCCGTTAAAAAAAATTGTTAGCGGATTCGAATATTTTGGCCTTCGTCCGATATTTTGCACGGATTCGGTCTATTTCGGGCGACGGGGTGGTAGGGTAAACGATCGTGGTAGTCCGACGACGGATGTGGCAGGTTGCGACGTGGCCATCGGCGACGGAATCGATTCAAATCGTGATTTGAGTTTTGGCGAGTTAGGGATTTCGAATTTGGGGGCTATTTTGTGAATTTTGGAAATTTAGAAATTTTTAAAAATTAAATTTAAAAACAAAATAAAATAAATATATATTTTTTTAAAAAAAGTTAACGGTAGTTAACACGAGGCACCTAAAATTATAACGGTTGAAACTTTGGGCACCTATTTTTACAAAAAAAAAATACTTTAGGCACATAAAATTTAAAAGTGGTATAGTTTAGGCACCTAATTTTTATTTAAGACTAAATTTAACCCTCAATTTTTACATATTGTTATAATTTAGTTCTAATTCTACAAAAATTATAACTAAGAACAACGTTAAATTTATAACAAAGTGTAAAAATTGAGGGTTAAATTTAGTCCTAATTACACATTTGCTTGTGTGTTCTTAGCTCTAATATTTTTTAGAATTATGACTCAATTATAACAAAGTGTAAAAATTGCGGCTTAAATTTATTAAAATTCTTTAAATTATGACTAAATTGATTGAATGTGTAACTATGAAGGACTAAATATGCTATTATACAAAAACATTTAACAGTCATGTCATTTCTTTAACGGGATTAACGACACAATTACCATTTTGTAACAAAACATAAAGTTTAATTGCTATTTTTTATTTTTGAAAGTTTTGTTACTATTTTATTTTTTCGGATATAGTTTAGTGATCGTCTGTATACTTTATCTTAAGAGATAAGTAACACTTTATCTGGAGGTGCATAGTAGGCACGATAATCAAACTCGTCGTTGTGTGTTTTTTTGGTCATAATACCTGCCAATTGATTTTTCTTTCGATATACGTGATAGTAGATTACATTCCAATCTCATTGATTAAGCTCATGAATACGCTGAAGAATCGAGAACGGACTATCATTTTGTGTTCTATGTTGTAATAATCGAAGAATCTCTCCATTATCTATCTCAATCACAACTTGCCTTGCGCCAAAGTTTCAAGCAGCTCTAAGTCCTTCTAGAACCCTCAGGTTTTTTAAAAATAATGAAAAATGTTATTTGGATGAGTTTAAAATGGGTGACGCACACCGATATACACCACAACTATTTTAATTTTATATATTATATTTTTTTCGTCTTTGTTATTTATATATTCTATCAATTTAGTCTTTATTATTTACTCATTCAATCAATTTGATCTTTATTCGAAATAATTTAACTAATTTAACTCTTAATATTAAAAAAATCTATCAATTTACTCTTAACTTTAATTTAATTCGATAATTTAAATAAATTGTATTTAAGAATTCTATTAATTTAATCTAAAAATATAGATTAATAAAAAAAAATCAAAATAAAAGAAACAATTCCGCAAAGATAAAGATGTAAAACTGACAGAGTTTAAGGAATCTGTTGCCCAGACATTCTTGGATTTAGAGAATACAAAATTCCGTAATAATTTTAATTTGCATGTTTTGCGTAAGATTCTATTATCAGTGACATTGTTCTTTTCAGACTTACAAATTTCAGTTCCCCTAAAAACATGAGAATTAAATCATGTTTTATATCATCAATTAACATAAGAATTGTTTAACTTAAAAGTTTTATTCTGTGTTTTTAATGATGTAAATGTTTTTGGTTTGAAATTTTAACCTAGTTTATGTATATAATATGATAGGATGTGATTTATATTGCCACTCGGAGGTCCAAAGTAGGGTTCTGTTGTCCAGAGGCCTCGTAGCTTCACATTGACTGTTGTACACGAACCAATGCTATTGAGATTGTCGGGAAACGCACTAGATACATAATTAATTTTTAAAATGATAATTAAATTATGGTTCGTAAATGTGGACTGACCGGCTCTTTTTAGTCGTATACCAAGTACATGTTGTTGTCAAGTAATAATTCTCGAAAGTCTGAAGTTGAATCCACAAAAAAATTTGTCTATAATTTAAAAGATTATAAGTTCAAATAAATATTTCTGCAAAGAGGATAATTGATTAAAAATAAATAAACAAAGATATAAATATTCCTGCAATGAAAGTTCAAAAACCATTGTTCAATGTCCAGTGTTCATAATCAAAGACCAATGTGCAATAAACAATATCCAAAATACAAAGGTATAGCATATGGTGTTTTATGGATTGATGCAATCAAAGATTAATAAATAACTCTTAAGTATTCACTATGCCAATTTGTTTTATCTACAATAAATCAAGTTAACTAAACCAAGCATTTATTATGCCAAATTACTTGTCTATAATCAATCAAGATTTTTAATTTACCAATATGAATATTAGTTAAGTGAGTTTAACATCATATACTAATTTAACATGTTTTAATTATATGTTGAGAATTTCAAACTAACCTTTAGTATATACCAAAAGTTTCATCCTTTCACTTTAGCAACTTGACATATAAAGACATCATAACCATATAGAAAATAAAATTTGGTTTACAAAAATCAAACATAAAAAAAATATAAAGATGAAAAAGAAAATTAAAAGAGTGGATTCTCAAACATAAAGAGAAGAACACCGAGATGAGACCTAATAAGGTTTCGAATGGGAGTATGGGAGTAGAGGTGGCAATCGGGTCATTCGGTTCGGGTTCGATTCGGGTCGTTTCGGTTCGGGTCATTTCGGGTCTATCTAGAATCGGTTTAGATTCGGTTCGGGTTCGGGTCTAATTCGGGTCTGTGATGAGTCAGATTCGGTTCGAGTATTGGATCGAGTCAAAATCGGATCGGTTGTTTTCGGGTCGGGTTAATATCGGATCGGTCGCTTTCGGTTCGGGTCAAAATCGGGTTGTTCGGGTCGCTTTCGGTTCGGGTTAAAATCGAGTCAATTTCGGGTCATTTTCGGGTCGGGTCAACATTTAAATTTTCGGGTCAATTTGATTTGAGTTGGGTTAAAGGTTTGAGGTTTAGTATTTATGGTTTAGTTTAGAGTTATTGGTGTATGAGATTAATTCTGATTCAACTTGTCAATATATGCATTTGAATTTGATTAAATATTTAAATCAAAGCTTCATGTATCCATATAATTTTTTTTGTATAATTATATTGAATCAAAGTTTATCATAATAATAATAATAATAATAATAATAATAATAATAATAATAATAATAATAATAATAATAATAATAATAATGTCTGAAATGAATTAATTTATTAAACTTAGGATCTAATTGAACTAACTAAAATCTAAAAGCATAAATCACGGATATAATTAAAATAATTTTAAAACTAAATGTGAAATTTCAATTAAATTAATCTAAATTGAAACTCAATTAAATCAAGAAAAATAGAAAGACAATTGGTAAAAATAGAGAAGGAAAAAACAAAATTTTGGAGGGAAATAAGCCACCAATTTTTTAAGCTAGATTGAAAAAAAAAAGAAAATGACAATTGGAAAAAATAGAGAGAGAAAAGACAAAATTTTGGAGGGAAATAAGCCACCAATTTTTTAAGCTAGAGATTAATTACTTTTTAGGTCATGTTGCATTTAAAATGTTACATTTTAGTCAACTTTAAGTTTTAGTTTAATTTAATTTAGTCACAAGTATTCCCACGGTTTAGACTTCGGATATAAAAATCCCCTCCCCATAGTGATATTTAGTCTCTAAAAATTTACTTTTAGTTAAAATTGACTAATCTTTGTAATTTAGTCTATTACTTTAATATATTGATATTTTCGTTCATTTTAATTTCAAAGATTTAATTTTTAGCCAAAATTGACCCCTATTTATTTATATGGTATAATTACAAAATTGATCATTGGACTCTCAAATTTCTCCACTTCCAAATTGTCAATTTAGTCTACAATTTTAATTTTATGCTAAATTTTATGATGAAATTATAAAATTGGCCACCAAGATCTCAAATTTCTATACTTCATTTTATTATTTATTATACTGTTAACAATAGATATTCGGGTTAAAATCGGGTCGATATTCGGTTCAGCTTTCGGTTCAGCTTTCGGTTCGGGTAGCATTCGGTTCGGGTCCATTCAGTTCGGTTCTATTTCGGTTCGGGTCCATTTCGGTTCAACAAAAAATTTCAGTTCGGTTCGGTTCGATTCGGTTCGGTTCGGGTTTCGGGTCAACTTCGAATCATCATGTTCAGGTCAAAATCGGGTTTCAGTTCGGGTTTCGGGTCTTGGGTCAAGTTTTCCAGGTCTATCTGGGAGCCAAAAAGAAAGCAGATAGGATTCCTATGAAGACTACAGACGGCAGGTCTTACAAAGAGGTCCTTATGGGGCATGGGACTGAAGATTGCAGTGAAGAAAAGGGTAAGGAAAGTGAAGAGATACCAAATCGGAGTCAGGAGGTCAAAGTCAAGGAGACTACCGTTTGGGATCCTTTCTGTTTCAGTGTCCCACAAAGTAACGATACCTGGTTGAAGCAGTGCCTAGTTTGTCAGATTAAGGGGATGTATGATGCAAGCTTTGTTCAACAAGCTCTTAGTTCGGATGGCTTTAGGGTTAAGGTGTGCGAATGGTCAGGGTTTTACGTGATTATACACTTTGAAGAGGAGGAGCAAATAGATATATTCTTGGACCTGAAAAATTAGATGTTGCAAACATGGTTTGAAGATGTTGATACAGTTGAACGATTTCAGGAGAAACTCAAGCTCAAGATTTGGCTGTGTATCGAAAATTTCCCTATCCATGCATGGGATGTTAAAATTTTCACAGCCATTGCTAGTAGGTGGGGCAAAGTCCTGAAGTTCGACGAGGAATCTGTTTCGAAGAAGAGATTAGATATGGCCAGAGTGTTATCGGAGTTAAACATGCCTCGGTGGTTCCACCGTTCGCAAAAGTATTTATCAACGGAGTGTGTTATTGTATAAAACTTTCCATCCACGCTTTCGAGGAATCAAGGTGTTGGATAGATGCGGCGGATCCGGCTAATCATGCGGTGGAGGAGATGGAGGGTCGCGGTGTGTTTTCGGACAGAAATTGTTTCGGGTCTCGAGAATATGGAGTTAATGCCTTTGCGGCGGCATAGGGGCCCAAACAGCCAACTTTCGACATATCTGCAGACTCAGTACAACAAAAGGAAGTCCCTCCGGAATCCGGATCATTCGGCAATGATGAAAAGTCTAATGAAGGAATAACAACTTTACCTGTGCCTGATCTATTCAATGAAAGGTCAGCGAATGTTGGCTGGGCCCCACAGGACGAAGCGGCGAAATTGATTAATGTCCCCATAACCTGTGCCCAAATTACATCAGAATGCTCGTCGGGGTCAAGTGAGCCATTGTACCCTACAGTGGACAAACATAATGGGCTTATTAATATCAAGCCCAGATGCCTTAAAAATACGACGGGTATTAGCCTATCCTCTGTCAGAGTCAGACTAGACAAACTCAAACTTCGGGCCGTTCAGATATTGGGCTCTACTCCACAGACACCAAAAGATGATAAGGTTTGTAGCTCCGTTGTCGGAATCAACAAGAGAGATAATTTGGATCCCACGCCATGTCAGAAAAATCCCAGGGGGAAACCCAGGGGCGGGCAGAGGTAGAAGAAGCAGAGCACCAGAAGGGGTCGAACCTCGTTAGGTCGAGAGAGGATTGTGTGCAAGAAGCAAAAGACATAATCACAATTAGCAGAGAAGTAGGGCTGGTCTTCGATGCTGATGAAGAGGAATTGGTGAGGAAGATATTGATTGTTGAAGGAGACAACAGTGAGGGAGTGGAAATCTTGACAACTTAAGGGTTTCTCCATGCCCGGTGAGTACTGTTTAGATCCTTTCAAAAAATGACTACAAACATTGTTTTATCCTGGAACGTTAGGGGGATGGGCAGTAGAGTTAAGAGAGATGCAATCAGGAGATTAGTAGAAAGAACGAAGCCGTGTGTGATATTTTTTCAGGAATAAAAAAAATGAATTGTAGAGGCTAATTTGATTGCTCAATTGTGCGGCCGTAAGAATGATTATTCCTTCCATTACTCAACTTCCAACGGGGCGCCAGGGGGTTTAATTTCGTGCTGGGAGGAATCATTTTTCGAGTGTAAGAGCAAAACCACCAGCAGCAGATTCATCGTGTTAACTGGTAAGCTAAGAAATTCTGATATGAAGTGTCAGTTGATTAATGTTTACACGTCTAACAGTCACTCAGAGAGGAGATCGATGTGGGAGGAATTGAAAAGATTAGTGAACAATCTAAAACTCCCTACAATCATCGGAGGAGATTTTAATATCGTGAAGAGTCCAGAAGAAAAACTGGGTGCCCACATTCACCGGAAGGAGATGAAAGAATTTGAAGATTTTATTGAAGATTTAGAGATGGTTGATTTACCTCTAAGTGGGGGATCTTTCACATGGTGTAGTCGGAGAGAAGACCCTTCATTTTGTAGACTGGATCGATTCTTGGTCTCCACGGAAATTCTGCAGGAGTGGCCTGATGTTGTTCAAAGGCTATTGACAAATAGGATATCTGACCACAACCCTATTACCCTGCAAAGAAACAAGTTAAACATTGGCCCAAAGCCTTTCAGATGGTTCGAATCTTGGTCAGATGAGAATGGTTATGATGAAATAGTGGCAGAGGCAGTATCCAATGCAGCAGGGAATGAGATAGTTCAAGTTTTGAGAGCCTGCAAAATTCACTCAAGGAATTGGTATCAAATGAGGACGAAAGCAACCCAAGCCCCAAGCGTATTTTTGGAGAAGAGAGTGGCCGAGCTGGAAAAAGCTATATGCGCGAGACAAGCTTCAGAGGTTCAGCTGAAGGAATTGAAATCTCTTAGAGCTCAATAGTGGAATGCATACCGCAAGGAGGAACGAGATTGGATTCAGAAGTCGCGTTTAAGATGGCACGTAGCAGGAGACAGAAATACTAATTTTTTTTACAAGATGGCCTCTGCTAGACGAAGGGTGAATTTGATTTCTTAGATTAAAATAGATGGGAAGGAGGTGAGCAACCAGAAAGAAATTAAAAAGGCCATTTTCAGCTCCTTTAGGAAAATGTACAACAACAGTGCTACGGTACCACTAGCAAACATGTTGTGCCCAATGAAGATGCTGACACATGAAAGTGCTAATTGCTTGGAGAAAAACTTCACTGAAGAGGAGATAAAGTTTGCCTTAATGTCGATGGATGGCTCTAGGGCTCCAGGCCCGGATGGGTTTAACTTAACGTTTGTGAAGCGGTACTGGAACAAACTAAAGGAAGACATCTTAAGATTCTTCTCGGATTTTTATGAGGGTAAAGTTTCGGATCCAAAGTTCAACCAGTCATTCATTGTGCTTATCCCGAAATCCAATTCCCCAAATTCGATTGAGAAATTTAGGCCGATTAGCCTGGTGGGGTGTTCGTATAAATTGCTAGCTAAGGTTCTGTCCATCAGACTAAATGGAGTTATGAACGAGATATTAAGCGAGACCCAGTTCGCGTTCTGTCAAGGAAAACAAATACTCGACTGTGTTTTAATTTCAAATGAAGTTGTTGATTCTATGAAGAAAAGCGAAAAGCCAGGAATTATATTTAAAGCCGACTTCAGAAAGGCGTACGACACAGTGGATTGGGGATTTCTAATGCTTGTTCTGAAAATGTTGGGATTCAGAGATAAATGGTGTCAGTGGGTGTTTGCTTGCATTTCTACTGCGGCCATTTCGATCCTAGTAAATGGGTCCCCGACCCCTTTCTTTGCCATCCGGAGAGGACTTCGCCAAGGGTGTCCACTGTCCCCACTGCTGTTTAATGTTGTAGCTGAGGCTCTGAGTGCCCTGTTAAGAACATCTACAGAAAAAGGTTATATCGAAGCTGTACAGATTGGTAACAGTGGCATAAAGATATCACACCTCCAATTCGCGGATGACTTAGTAATTTTTTGTGGAGCAAGTGAAACTCAGGTCCATAATGTGATCAGATTGCTGAGAGGCTTTGAACTAGCTGCAGGTCTACGCTTAAATGTGCAAAAATCAAAATTGATTGGGGTTAATTTGAGCTCAAACATTCTGGAAAACTGGGCAGCAAAAATCAAGTGCTCAACAGAAAACTTCCCGTGCTATTATCTTGGTCTGCCGCTGGGTTCGTCAAAATTCCTTAGAGTGGTGTAGGAACCAATGGTGGCAAATGTCAAAAAAAGGCTGGCTATGTGGAAGGCTAAAATGATGACATTAAGCGGAAGATTAGTACTAGTTAAATCAGTTATTTCCAACCTCCCGGTGTATTTCATGTCATTACTTAAAATGCCCGCATCCATCGCAAATCAATTGAACAAGTTGATCAGCAATTTTCTTTGGGGAAGTGTGGAGAGGCGATCTGTCCATTGGGTCAGGTGGAAAAATATATACAAGCCAAAGTTAAATGGAGGGTTGGGATTGATAGATATGAAGATTAAGAAAAGGGCATTATTAAACAAATGGATTTGGCGGTTCGGAACGGAGGCAGATTCGTTGTGGAGGAAAGTTTTCAAAGCAAAATATGAGAAAAAACTCGCGTCATTACTGCTGAATAATACGAGAAGCAACAACAAGTCTCGGATTTGGAAAGAGATAATTAAACCGCTCAATGATGCTGATGATCCGGTTCGGAGCGGAGACAAATGGATTTGCTTATGGTTGCTGGTGACGGAAAACTGATCCAGTTCTGGGAAGATGCGTAGGCTGATCACACTCTTCTTAGAGATAGATTTCCAAGAATTTTCGCATTAGCTCTGAGAAAGGAAGGAAAGATTGCAGATTTTGGAGGGATGGGCAGGTCTTCGTGGCGCTGGGACATAAAGCTTCAAAGGAATCTCTTCGATTGGGAAATCCCAGTTTGGAATGAATTCTTATCTACCATTGATGTGTACAAACCGGGAAGAGTACCGACCGATAGCGTTAGGTGGAAGGCATCGACAAATGGAGTTTATAGCCCTAAAGAGTTCTATAAACTAGTGATTGACTCAAAAAAGAATGAAGAGCAATTCTGGCGCAATGTGTGGGCGAATCTAGCTCCCCTAAAGTGGAGTGTTTCGTATGGAGATTAATGCTGGGCAGAATCGCGACGAAAACTGAATTAAAAAGGAGAGGTATGCTCATAAACTCAGACTCTTCTTGTGTGTTTTGTGGGACAACAGATGAAACACCTAATCATCTTTTTTGTGAATGCCCGAGTGCCTAGCTGATGTGGCAAAACTGGTGTAAGTTATGGGACTTGCATCTAGTGATGCCAAACAATCCGAGGGACCTCCTATCTTGGTGGTTCGACAGTAATCCGGGGTTTAGAGAGGTTGAGGTGTGGAGACTAGCGTTTTTGCATAGTTTAGACCATTTGGCTAGGGCGTAATGAGATGGTGTTTAGGAATAAAGCTGTAACGATAAATACAATGTTCGATTTGTTGTTAACTAGATTAGCTTGGTGGTGTAAAGCAAAGTGGGCTGGCATTCCAATTACAGTGACAGAGATGGTCTTCTACCCATCAAAATTTAATTCTTTGAGCAGGAGGCATGTGCAAGAAGCGAAGAACAGGTGGTGCCCTCCTCCGTATGGGTACCTTAAAGTCAACGTCGATGGCACAGTTGCGGGAAGTTTCGGAGCAGCCGGTATCAGAGGAATTTTACGCAATTCCGAATCAAAATCAATAATGATGTTCTCGAAGGCAATTGGTCCGGTGGATGCTTCAACAGCTGAAATACTGGCTATTATTGAAGCTTTGAAGCTCTATCAAGTGTTTCCTTGGGTGAAAACAGTGTCTATCCTGATTGAAAGTGACTGTTGTCTAGCCGTAAAATGGTTTCAACAACCAGCGTCAGCCCCAATCTGTTTTAAGCAAATTATCGACAAAGGTTTGAAGGAAAGCAGTGGAGTCATATGGTCAATTAAAGGCATTCCCAGGGAGCTTAACTCGACTGCAGATAAGCTAGCTAAATCAGGTATTAATAGGAAGGAAGGCTTAGTGTGGTTCGACCAAGATCAAAGGCAACCGAGGCAAGGGATGGTGGACTCCCAATGAGCAAGAAGATTGAGTTTGCTCGTGTTTGCTGAAAAACCAGTCTAATTAGTGCAAGAGGTTTGAATGTGACCTGCTGCGTGGGAACATGTTTGTATGAATGTGTGGGACAGTGCTGATACAAAGGGTGATCCAGGGTGGGTGTGGACGGTCTCGTTTAGCGATTTCTAGCCAGACAAGGTGGCCTATACTCGCTCTAGGGAAATAATGGCCATCAGGGTATCCTCGGTTTTTCGTCACGCTTGCCTGAGTGGAGGGGAAACCTGATAAATAGCCACGGTGAGTTCAAATGTACTGAATGAAGATAAATGCAGTGGTGAAGATTTCAGTGTTGTAAATTCTGTGATACTGAGGAATCATTGAAGTTCTCCCAGTTTTGTGTATTATCACCAAACCGGTTGAACTCTTTTTCCTCCATCTAGGACTAGGGAGGTTTTTTAATGAGGCACCGGGTTGGTGTTCGAATCATTGTACCAAAAGTAAACAGTAATAATACAACTGTTGAAATTTCAAAAAAAATGTAACGCCCCAAGTTTAGGGCTGGGAGATAATCGGGTTTGGAAAAATCGGTTCGAATTAATTTAATTGAAAGAACACATTTTTATTGAACCAAAAAGGGGTTTTTAAGGAATAAGGTCAAAAGGGGATTTTGGAAACTTAAAAAAAAGGTTTTTAATCAAAAAGAAAATCACAATCTTCTTCAGCCTCCTTTTCATGTTATTTTCCCCAAATACACCATTTTCAAATATTCCATTGGAGAAAGCTCATCATCCATGCAAGTTTACAAGGTAATTCCTCCTTTGTTTCGATTTTCCTTTCCTTGAGCTTGTTGTTTAAATTTTTCCTTAAAACTCATTGCTTAAAGGTTTTTCCAAAATGCCATGAGTTTGAAAAGAGGAAAAATGAATGAGTTTTCGTTTGGGTATTTTGATGTCATGTTTAAGGGGGTTTTTAATCTTGTTTTGATGCCCTAAAAATGCTAAAATAGTGGCTAAAGATAGGAAACCCAAAATTAATAAAAAAAAGGGTTTTGGAGTTGAAAATGTAGGTTTTTAGGTTGTTTTTGTGTGGAATCTTGGGTTGACGGTTTGTAGACTTTGGGCAAGTATTTTGGATTCTTAAAGAAGTAGTTTTGATGGTGAAATTGTTGGGTTTTGGCTGCTAGTTGATTTGGGTCGTTTTGATGGTAGTTCCAAGTATTTCGGGTAGAAATCGGCTTGGTTTTGATGATGATTGGTGAGTTTCTGTGTTGCTGCAAGTTTGGGGGTTTGTTTTGTGTCTAATGCATCACTTTTGGATTGGCTGGAAACAGGGGAAATGAGTTTGGGTCCTTCAGACGCGAGGCCGGATAGTTCAGAAGCTTAAATCGGTGTTTCGGCAATCGTTTGGGTCCTATCGGTGAGTGGAAATGTTTTGAGAGTTTAGGTTGAGCTTGAAAGGCCAACCTAAGCTCGAGAGTAAGTATTTAAAGTTTACATTTTACTTTTTCCGGAAATTCTTTTAAGGTTGTTATGCTTTGTTGATATGAGATGATGGTGTGTAATTGATTTATGAATGTGGTATTGCCATGTTGGTTTATGTGATGTTGAGTATTGGCAAATATGTGAGTCTTACTGGGTATAATTGGTCGACCATAGGATTAGAGTGCACTTGTAAAATTCGCGCGTGACCCTAGTGATGTAAGATGCCATTAGGGAGGAGTACGGTGAAGTAAGATGCCACCGAAAGCTTTATTGTAGACCTCGGTGATGTAAGATGCCATCGTGAGTCTTGTTGTTCTTAAAGATTCGGTGATGTAAGATGTCATCGAGTCTAAACCGTGTATCCGAGTAACGTAATCATAATTGCCATAATACTTTTATGTTGGAAAGTTGAATGTTAACTTGGCTAATATTGAAAGTCATGCCATGTTGTTTATGTTGTTGCATTGCTTGATGTAAGATGCCAAGCATGTGTAAGATTGTTGATTTTTATGTTGGTGAAATTTCATGCTTGTGGCCTTGTTTTTAATTTATCAATGGTTTTGCTAAAAACTGCATTATTGTTGTTGTGGTTTTGAGCACCGCTCACTAAGCTTTATGCTTACACGCTCTTTTCTAACAATGCAGATTGTTAGCGTTCCGGGAAGCAAAGGAAGGCGAGGGAAATGCTCCGGTGTTGGTAGCCTAAGCTCAAGTGTGGCTTTTAAGTTGTAATAATGATTTAGCAATGGGAATACTTGCGATTGTCTTTAGGGAGGTTGTTGTAGACTCCCATGTGTTTGGCCCTTTTTGCTACGTATTTTAAATGTTGATACCATGTTATTTTGAGGCTCGCTATGGTTGTTAGTTAAATGCTATGTGTTTTGGCTTGTTGGTGTTTTTGGTGCTAAGTGTTCTTATGAGCTTTTGAGGTTGAAATGCATATTTACTTGTATGCATATTTTAAGGTTGTCTTTAGGGTGTTTTGCCTGTAGATTATTTGTTTAATATATTTCAACGTGGTTTGTGATCTTTCGGGGTAAGTTTGGGAACGTTTGGGGATGCCAAAATGCATTTTTGAGCCAATCTGTGCCCAGATGTTTCGAAACGTCTAGTATTGTTTCGGAATGGACAGGCTTTTGGGGCACCCATATCGAAACAGGGGTGGTGTCGTTTCGGTACGTTTTGCCTATGGAGACTTCCATTTCGGAACCATGAGGAACCATTCTGGAACGGGCTAATGTTGCTTTTTGAATGAGAGTCCGCGTTAAGGTTACTTCTAAGAGTATTTTAATGTTGAAAGATGATATTTACAAAAGAAATTCCGAAACTAATTAAAATGCTAATTTTCTAGGTTCTGAATAGTTGGATTTTGAGGTGTTTATGGTGTTATTAAGTTGCTGGAGGTATAAGGCGGTGATGTAGGGGGTTTGGATGTTAATTGATGATGTTAGATGATTCAAATCGTTAGTATATAGCTGGTCTTAGTTTAGGATGAATTTGGAGGTGTTTTCGGTAATTTCTGGAAGGCGATTTATGGGTTTTAACGAAGTTTTGTTGGGGATTAATGTTGTTGGGATTATGGATGCACAATGATGCATTAATTCTCTGTTATTATGTGTTGAGTTGATCACACAATTGCAAATGGCCAAAAGGGGGGTGAATTGGCAATTAAAATTTTGGTAGGAGGTAAGAGTGAAAAATAAAGAGTGACACAAGTGGTTAGAGTGGTTCAAGTTCTCCAAATGAACTCTACATCCACTAACTTAGTTCCCACTAAGGATTTTCAACCAATTCACTACTTGAATTCTTCCCCTTTTCTTGGATGAGGAGGTAACCTTACAAATTGATTAAGCTTTCTACCCAAAGCTTAATCCACTCACTTTTACAAAGAGATGAATTTGGTAAACTCTAAAAATTCCACTCAAAGGATAAATGTTTACCCAAATACAATTTCAAACTCCCCAAACTCACAATACAAGATTACAATAAGATCATAAGAGTTGGGTACAAGAATTTGACTATGAAAGGCACTAGGGTTTGGATTTGATGCTTTGATGTTGCTTGCGGGTTCAATATTTGTTGTTTGGTCAGTTGAGACTTGTTTTTATACCCTTGCATTGAATTCTAGCTGTTTGGGTAGTTGGGATCATCAATAGAGCCGTTGGGAGCATTTTTCCCGCAATAAATGCAGCTCTGCTGCCTACCGTAACAGTACTCGTAGAGGGCGTATCGATACCTGCATCAAAGAGGAAAGAGCCGTTGTGACTGAAAATAGAGCATATCGATACGCATAGAAGGCGTACCGGTATGGTTTTAAGGGGCGTATCGGTACGGAGGGCCGTATCGATACGGTGTTTGCTCATTGGAATCCTAAGTTTGATTTTCTTAAAGATCGTATCGATACGCACACCAAGCGTATCGGTACGGTATAATGGTCTTTTAAAAATTGGGAAACCAACCAACTGATAAGTTAACGTTCGAAAATTAAATGCAAAGATTTTGCAAAGATAAGCTTATCGTATCGATACGGTTGCAAAGCGTATCAGTATGGTATCATTGAAAGAGTTGCCTAGATGAATATCGTATCGATACGGGGTAATACCGTATCGGTACGCTATGTCCATTAAAATTCCAGTGGCTAAAACCCGTATCGATACGCCTAAGGGTATCGATACGCCTGGCGTTTTTGTATAGTTTGGCTTGAAAACTTAAAGGAAAAGACTTAGAAAAGTTTATTTATTTTAAGGACTTGTCTTGAATATTATTTTGTTTAAAATACTTGTCAAAGGTGAGACTTTAAAGCGTACTTAAAAATTTATTGTTTTGCAAATTGATCCTTAAGTTTAGATGTTATATCAAAATCAATTTTAGTTTCACAATCTCCCCCTTTTTTATATAACAAAACCACAAATAAATTTTTTAAGTTTTTGAAACTTTTGAAAAGCTTTCCCCCCTTAATTTAAGATAGATTTTCAAAAATAAAAAATTGACTCTATAATCCTTCTCCCCCTTTTTGTTAGATCAAATATAAATACAAGGATAATAGCAACAATTAATTCATTAAATTCAAAGCAACCATAATAGTTCAAATAAAACTTCAAAGCAACATAATAATCCAAACTTAAATTCTAAGACATAGATAATATGCATAAACTTATATCCTAAAACAAAAGTGCAGTAAAAAGAAAAGACTAAATGTCATGAGAGGGTATGCAAAAACTACTCGTCCGCCCCATCATCATCATCATCTTCCTCGTCCTCTTCATCTTCATCACCTTGAGTGGGTTGATTTCTCCGATTTTGGTTAAGCCAAGCACCATAGAAGGCGGTGAGAGAGATATCCATGGAGTTTTGGCGAGAAGCCATGGTTTTCATTTTAGTCTTCATACCCTTAACACGATCTTCCAAGGAGGTGAATCTAGTGTCCATAGCGGCAAATCTAGCTTCCATGGAAGTGAACTTCTCATTGAGGAATGTCATTAGAGTGCCCGTGGAAGAGGAATCAATCGGAGCTCGTTGAGAGCTTGAAGAAGCACGAGAAGCATCAACCGGAGCATCTTGTGGAGGAGCTTGAGGGTTACGAACCCATTCATTATCAACATAAGAGAAACCGACACGAGCTAGAGAACGATCATCTATGGGTAGGCCAAGGGGTTCGGGATAGTCATGGGAACAATCAACCTCAAGGGAATGGAAAAGATAACTCAAAGCCGTAGAGTAGTAAAAGGATTTGACTTATTCAGTGTGACGGTGTTGGATAAGATAGACAAGGTCGACAAACATAATTTGACAAAGGTTTGGACGTTGACCTTCCCTAAAGCACCTAAGCCAAAAATCATCGACTTGACGAATAGTAGAAAATTTCCCTCCCGATGGACGAAAAAACTAAGAGACAAGAAGATGAAGGATTCGGTCATGAGCATTTAAGACTTTGACTGAGCCTAAAGGACCCGTACCTAAGGACCTCTCATCATCAATACCAAGGTTTTCAAAACCAAAAACCGTACATAAAACTTTTTGATCAATTTTAAAGGTTTTGCCCATAACAGAGAACTCAATAGCAATGACATTCTCTCTAGCTTCATCATGAACACATAAAGCATTGGAAAAGAACACGATGACCAAATTCCTATATAGAATAGGAGGGATACTTTAAAAAGTTAGAAATTTCCATTGCTTGATTAAAGGGAGGTATTGGAATTTGAAACAGGCAGAGGTTAAAAACGGGACAGACACAACACGTTCTTCCCTAACGGTCATGCCTTGAAATAGTTTGTAACGAGTCATATCGGCATCATCGGGAAAACTTAATTGGATAATATAAGGGAGATTAGGTTTAGGGTTACCCTCGGCATCCTCACTAGGATCGGAAGTAGCAAGAAAACATTTCGCTCTCTTTGTGGACAGTGTCATAACCCTGAAAAACACATCAAAACGATTCGAATATGTATGCAATTAACATCTTATTCAACCCAATAAATTCTAATAATTCAAGGTAATTGTAATAAAATTTAATTTGAAAAAGATATATACAAATTTGAGAAAAAGTTAAAAAAATATATTAAAAAATACGAATAGAAAATATATTCGAATAAAAAAATTTTGATTTTGAAAAATTTTGATGATAAAGTTGAAACCCATAACATAAAACTATGTTTTGTGTAAAAATTAAGTGGAAACAATTATAAAAATCGAACAAAAATAAAAGAGAAAAGTTGTATACCTTGAACTTTAGATTGGATGAATTTGTTGATGTGAATGCACAAGATTTGTTGACAAAGCTTACCTTTAATGTGGAGATCAAAAATCCTCAAAGAATTTTTAAGTTTTATGGTAAAAATTGAAGGATTTATGGGGTTTTTATAGGGGATTGCGGCTAGGGTTTTGAAGAGAAAAGAGGGGTTTTTGATTTTAAAGTCTTTTTAAAGATGCATCCCTAAATAGCCTCTCCGTCGAGACCGTATCGATACACGTGTATAACGTATCGATACCCTTTAACCCTAATTTTTGTTTGTCGTTACTACCGTATCGATACACGAGACTGTATCAGTACGACTTGAATTTGACTAATTCCTTTGACTTAACCGTATCGATACGCGGAGTCGTATCGATACTCGTTCAACTTCAAAGTTTTCCCAATTATGAACCCGTATCGATACGCTTTAGTCGTATCGATACACCTTTACCAGATAAGGCATTTATGACAGATTTGAGTGCAAAAATCCAACTTGAAACGTCCCTAAATGCATGTAAATGTCCTATGAACAAGTTTTAATGGCTAAACTTAATGCATACTCCCCCTAGCAACATGCATAGAAGCAAAAAGAGCAAAATTAACACAAGCATGAATCACAAACAATTTCAAGCAAATTTTTGACATTTTGGGACCTAGAAGGGGTCAAGAAAGGCTAGTTAAACCTAACTCTCTCCTAAGGGTCCGAAAGCGCTCTTTATCTAAAGGCTTTATGAATATATACGCTAATTGGTTCAAGGTGTCAACATACTCTAAAACAACATCATTTTTCAACACATGATCTCTAATGAAATGATGTCCAATTTCTATGTGTTTGGTTCTAGAGTGTTGGATGGGATTCTTAATGAGACAAATGACACTAGTGTTGTCACACCTAAGGGGTATGGTTTCTACTTCAACACCATAATCTAAGAGTTGTTGCTTCATCCAAAGGACTTGAGCACAACAACTCCCTAAGGATATGTACTCCGCTTCGGTGGTAGATAATGCTACGCTATTTTGTTTCTTAGAGAACCAAGATACGAGCATACTACCTAAGAATTGGCATGTCCTGGAAGTACTTTTCCTATCTATCTTACACCCCACATAATCCGCATCCGAATAAGAATGAAGGCTAAAGGAGGAATCTTTAGGATACCAAAGGCCTAAGTTAGGTGTGTCTCTAAGGTATCTAAAAATTCTCTTAATGGCAACTAAGTGTGATTCTCTAGGACTAGCTTGAAACCTAGCACACAAGCAAACACTAAACATGATATCCGGTCAACTTGCGGTAAGGTAAAGCAAAGAATCTATCATGGATCTATAAACTTAGAATCAATACACTTACCTCATTCATCTTTGTCAAGCTTTATGGAAGAGCTCATAGGTGTGGCTTGAGGTTTTACATTCTTTAAGCTGAACTTTTTGAGCATATCGTTCACGTACTTAGCTTGATTTATGAAGGTGCCATCTTTCCTTTGCTTGATTTGGAGTCCCAAAAAGAATGAGAGCTCCCCCATCATGCTCATCTCGAACTCACCTTGCATTAGCTTAGAAAATTCTTTGCAATAACATTCGTTAGTAGAACAAAAAATGATATCATCAACATAGATTTGTACTACTAATATGTCATTGTTATATCTTTTTATGAAGAGTGTAGTGTCCACCTTACCTTTTTCAAAACCCTTTTCAATTAAAAAATTTGAAAGTCTCTCATACCAAGCTCTAGGAGCTTGTTTTAAACCATAAAGAGCTTTGGTTAGTTTAAACACATGGTTTGGAAATTTTGAATCCTCAAAACCCGGTGGTTGTTCAACATACACTTCTTCATTTATAAAACCGTTTAAAACGGCACTTTTCACATCCATTTGAAAAAGCTTGAAATCATTATAACATGCAAATGCTAAAAGCACCCCAATGGCTTCCATCATAGCTACGAGTGCATATGTCTCATCAAAATCAATTCCCTCTTCTTCGGTATAGCCTTGAGCAACAAGCCTAGCCTTGTTTCTCACTATATTACCACTTTCATCTAATTTATTCCTAAATACCCATTTAGTTCCTATATTAGATTGATTACTATGCCTTTCAACTAATGTCCAAACTTTACTTCTCTCAAATTGATTTAATTCTTCTTGCATGGCCAAAATCCAAAAATCATCTTTTAAAGCTTCTTTAATATTTTTAGGCTCAATGCATGAAAGAAATGCAACATGGTTCATTAATTTGAGAGAGGATCTAGTAGTTACCCCCTTGGATGGATCACCCAAGATTTCACCACCTTTGACATAGTTGAACTCCCTTGGGTAAGATACCTCATTTTCCTCAAGAGTCAAGTCCTTCAATGATTCAAGAGGTGGATCTTGTGCATCCTCATCTTTAGTTGGAATCTCATCCACCTTTGATGTTTGTCCTCCATCAATGGCATCAAGAATTTCTACATCATCATCATCACAAGATTCCTTCCTCGGAAGGAGGTTATCATCGAAAACAACATGTATAGACTCTTCAACTACTAGAGTTCTTTTATTAAATACACGATAGGCTTTAGACTTTAAAGAGTACCCTAAGAAAATAGCTTCATCACTTTTGGCATCAAATTTACCTTAGTTTTCTTTACCATTATTCAAGACAAAACACTTGCAACCAAAAGGGTTAAAATAGCTAATGTTAGGCTTCTTAGATTTTAAAATCTCATAAGGTGTTTTCTTCAAAATTGGCCTAATCATTACTCGATTTATAATAAAGCAAGCGGTATTTGTGGCTTCCGCCCAAAAATTTTTAGGTAAATTATTTTCGCAAAGCATGGTTCTAGCCATTTCTTCTAAAGTTCGATTTTTCCTCTCAACTACCTCATTTTGTTGAGGAGTGCGAGGTGTGGAAAAATTATGGCTAATCCCATTTTCATTTAAAAACTCATCAAAACCTAGATTTTGAAATTCGGTTCCATGATCACTTCTAATGTGAGAAATTTTAAGTTCAAGATCATTTTGAGTTATTTTAGAAAATGCGATGAATTTTTCTAAAGCCTAATCTTTTGTACTTAAGAATAGAACCCAAGTAAACCTAGAATAGTCATCTACAAGTACAAAGGCATATGATTTACCACCCAAGCTCATTGTTCTAATAGGCCCAAAAAGATCCATATGAATCAATTGTAAACATCTACTAGTAGAGACATCATTAATGGATTTAAATGAAGTTCTATGTTGTTTACCTTTTGAACATGCATCACAAATTTTATCATTAGAAAACTTAAGTTTGGGTAAACCTCTAACTAGATTAAGGGAAATTAATTTCTCTAAGACACTCATGCTAGCATGTCCTAATTTTCTATGCCAAAGCCACGAGTCATGTTCATCATGTGCAACTAAGCATGTATGAGATGATTGGATGTCATCTAACTGCACCATGTAGATATTGCATATTCTATGTCCTATGAGAATTAGTTGATTTGTTTTAATGTTCACAAATTTGCAACCACTTTTATCAAATAAAACATTAAAACCCTTATCACATAACTGACTAATGCTAAATAAATTATGTTTAAGACCGTTGACATACAAAACATTTTCAATGAAAATAGAAGAGTGATTACCAATGGAGCCTATTCCTTCAATGTGGCCTTTGGAGTTGTCACCGAAAGTTACCACTCCACCACTTTTTGGCTTTAGTTCCACGAATCTACTCTTGTCACTGGTCATATGTCTTGAGCATCCACTATCAAGGTACCATGAGTTTTGGCTTGAAGCTTTGGCCTTGTAGCAATGCTCCCCTACAAACAAAGAAATTAGGCCTTGATTTTTGGTACCCAAATCATTTTGGGTCCATGTGTGTTAGCCTTCAAAATTTTGGTTCCTTTAGGAATCCAAGAAGCAATAGCATTCATATTATTAGAAATAATGAGTTCCTTAGGAACCCAAACACTTCCAACCTTTTGACCTCTAGATTGCTTATGAAAATTTCTTTGTTTAGGAATAAAAGGTTTTCTTTTTACATATTGGAATTTAGAAGAGTTTCCTTTTTCAAAATGGTTTTTCCCAATAGCAATTGATGTTTTAAGATTATCCACTTCCTTTGTGTGATAATCTTGAAAATCGGAAAGAAGTTTTTCAAGTTCAAGATTTTTCGTTTTAAGATCATTTGAAAGATTTACTAAAAATAAAACCTTCTTTTCCAATTCGGAGTTAGTTCTTGAAAATGTTTCATTTTGATTTTTCAAATCGAAAATGTTTTTCTTGTTTCTCAAAATGGATTTTTTATATTTTCCAACTAACTCATCGTAAACCTCTTGCAATTCATCGTAAGCATCTTGAAGCTCATCAAAAGTAAAATCAAAATTAGATGAGTTAGGATTTACCTTTGGTTCATCATCAATGGCCATGAGACAAAGATTGGCCACTTCCTTCTCCTCCTCGGATGACTCATCGTCACTCCAAGTTGCTACTTGAGCTTTGAGCTTGTTCTTCTTCCTAAAGCTCTTCCTCTTCAATTGAGGACATTCGGAACGAATATGGCCGAGCCTTTTGCATTCATAGCAAGTGATTTGGTCCTTCTCCTCTTCCTTACTCTTGCTCTTGAAGTCTCCTTTTCTAATGAATTTTCTCCCATGATTGGACTTCATAAAGCGAGTGAACCATTTGTCCACCATGGCCATCTCCTCATCTTCATCTTCGCTAGAATCGCTTTCATGGCATAAAGCTTTAAGAGCGATTTCAACCTTCTTCTTCTCAACAACCTTCTTCTCAACCTTCTTCTCTTCCATTTTGTTTTCTTCTTCTCTTCCCTTCCTCATGATCTCATGGGTGAGTAGAGATCCAACAAGAGCATCAAGCTTGAGAGTCTTCAAATCTCGAGCTTCAATAATAGTCGTTCTCTTGCTATCCCATGACTCCAGAAGAGAGTACAACAATTTCCTCACTAGCTTGTCTTCGGGGATGATCTCACCGAAACCCTTCAATCCGTTGACAATGACCGAGAATTGATCAAACATCTTGGAAACACTCTTATCAGGATCCATCTTGAAATTTTCGTAGCTTAGATTGAGTAGCCCAATTTTTGTTTCCTTGACATCGCTAGTTCCCTCATATGTTGTCTCGAAGGTGTCCCAAACTTCCTTGGCATCCTCGATCGAAGACACCTTGGAGTAGATATCCGGACCAAGTGCACAAAAGATGACATGAATAGCTTTATCATTCACTTGCATCCTTCTCCGTTCATCTTTCGTCATTTCGGCTTTCACCTTTGGGACAAGTCTTGCTTCACTATCTCTCTTCATGGGAATGTATGGACCTTCTTCAACAACATTCCACACCATGTAGTCGGTAGACTTGATGAAGAGCCTCATCCTATTCTTCCAATATGGGTAGTTATCCTCATTGAAGAATGGTGGCTTGGTAGTAGATTGGGACTCGTACAGGTTGGAGTTGGAGGTGGATGTCATTGCTTGACTAGTTGTTGATCAAACTCTCTTAGAATTGACTCAAGAGGGTTGTAATCCTTCCAATGAGTGTAGCTCTGATACCAATTGTTGAGTTGATCACACAATTGCAACTGGCCAAGAGGGGGTGAATTGGCAATTAAAATTTTGGTAGGAGGTAAGAGTGAAAAATAAAGAGTGACACAAGTTGTTAGAGTGGTTCAAGTTCTCCAAATGAACTCTACATCCACTACCTTAGTTCCCATTAAGGATTTTCAACCAATTCACTACTTGAATTCTTCCCCGTTTCTTGAATGAGGAGGTAACCTTACAAATTGATTAAGCTTTCTACTCAAAGCTTAATCCACTCACTTTTACAAAGAGATGAATTTGGTAAACTCTAAAAATTCCTCTCAAAGGATAAATGTTTACCCAAATACAATTTCAAACTCCCCAAACTCACAATACAAGATTACAATAAGATCACAAGAGTTGGGTACAAGAATTTGACTATGAAAGGCACTAGGGTTTGGATTTGATGCTTTGATGTTGCTTGTGGGTTCAATAGTTGTTGCTTGGTCAATTGGGACTTGTTTTTATACCCTTGCATTGAATTCTAGCCGTTTGGGTAGTTTGGATCATCAATAGAGCCGTTGGGAGAATTTTTCCCGCAATAAATGCAGCTCTGCTGCCTACCGTATCGGTACTCGTAGAGGGCGTATCGATACCTGCATCAAAGAGGAAAGAGTCGTTGTGACTAAAAACAGAGCGTATCGATACGCATAGAAGGCGTACCAGTACGGTTTTAAGGGGCGTATCGGTACGGAGGGCCGTATCGATACGGTGTTTGCTCACTGGAATCCCAAGTTTGGTTTTCTTAAAGATCGTATCGATACGCACACCAAGCGTATCTGTACGGTATAATGGTCTTTTAAAAATTGGGAAACCAACCAACTGACAAGTTAACGTTCGAAAATTAAATGCAAAGATTTTGCAAAGATAAGCTTATCGTATCGATACGGTTGCAAAGCGTATCAGTACAGTATCATTGAAAGAGTTGCCCAGATGAATATCGTATCGATACGGGGTAATATTGTATCGGTACGCTATGTCCATTAAAATTCCAGTGGCTAAAACTTGTATCGATACACCTAAGGGTATCGATACACCTGGGCATTTTTGTATAGTTTGGCTTGAAAACTTAAAGGAAAAGACTTAGAAAAGTTTATTTATTTTAAGGACTTGTCTTGAATATTATTTTGTTTAAAATACTTGTCAATGGTGAGACTTTAAAGCGTACTTAAAAATTTATTGTTTTGCAAATTGATCCTTAAGTTTAGATGTTATATCAAAATCAATTTTAGTTTCACATTATGTGAATAAAATAAGGGAGATTAATCATATATCGATTGCCAAATATTTTGAGGCATTAGAAGCTTGAATTCGCATCGGCGTGGAAAGCTTTGCGTTGTCGGTGGGTGGAAACAAGATTTAAAGCTTTATAAAGGTTTGAAAGTGATTTTGGGAGTTTAGATTAAGCTTGAAACGCTTGTCTATGATCAGAAGTAACTATCAGACGTTCTTTCTCTCGTTTTCGGTTTTGTGAGATACTTTTCATGCTCTTGTTATTGGTTTCGATTACCTACTAATATGCATGTTTTAGCAATGAAAGATTTTGCAACCGATCATATATTGATGATTTATGTATATGAAAATAGGTTGCGTAGGGATTTAAAGAATGCTTAAAATACATGATTTAATGTATTGTAAATTGTTTTGATTGATGCATATGTAAAACAATGAGGTAAAATGTTTTAATTAAGCATATTGGCAAGTGGCAATGGTTAAAAGTTATCTGATATAGTTGGCTAGCCATAGGATTTTAAGTGCACTATAATATGACGCCTCATGATTTGTTGAGGGGTTGCTCTAACCATTGAGAACCGCAAACGTTGAGGGGTTACTCTGGTTAGTAGGTATATAAGGTGTGTTTTAAGGTACCACCAAGTTTAAGGTGTGTTTAAAGGTACCACCACAGAAATTCGAGTACCCGATGTATTTTTCTTAAAATGTGATGGAACGGTTTTGGGTCACTATAATGCCAATATATATAAACTAATGTATCATGATGAATATGAAAGATGGATATGTTGTGATTTATGATGATGATCCTTAAGCTATGCTATTTGAAATGTTTATGCATATGGAAGCTTAAGTTGAGATTTTGCATATGAGACTATGCATGTAATCCATGATACATTGAAAAGCATATGGCTTGCATGCTTTGAAAGGTATTTATAAAAGCGTAGTTGATTTATCAAATACTTATTTAGCCTCAAAGCTTAGTTTTACTCTAAGGTTTTTAATTGCATTGATGAGTGTTTTTGAGCATCCCTCGCTAAGCATCATGTGCTCACGCTCTATTCTCATCTTTGCAAATAAGTAAGCTTTGGAGGTAGCATTTTGGGCAAGGGATCTTTCAAGATTTCGGTTTAACAAGTATGGTTTGCATACTTAGACTTTTGTAGCAATAAAGGGGCAATGTGGCCTTGGGTATTAGATAATTTGTAATATTTTGCTCCTTGGTTTTGAGCATGTTTCTAAACTGCCATGGATGTATTTTGTGATGTTTGAAGTTTGATATTGGGCTTGGGATAGCTTTTGCATGTTTAGGTAGAGAGCATGCCTATAAGACTATGTTGATGCTTCCCATGTTTTGATGGTTGATCTTGCATATGTGGATTTGTAGTATAATGATGTCTTTTGATTCATATGTTGGTGAGTTGATGTTCACATAATGATTAAGCTTGTTTGATTGAGGCCAAGAGGTCATTACATGCCAGTGGTATCGATACGGGTTCTCGAGTATCGATACACGGGATCTGATAAGGCTCAAATTTGTACAAAGTTACACATGGGTATCGGTACGCCTAGCCCCGTATTGGCACACCCCTTTGAAAAGTACATCAGGTATCGGTACACGGACAATCGTACCAGTACACTTCTTAGCTACTGAATTTCCTAATTTCAAAATGTAATATAGGTATCAGTACGCGGGGGACCGTACCGATATCCTTTCACAAAATGGAACTCGTATTAGTACGGGCAAGGGGTGTATCAGTACTAAGGTTATTTTCTGGTTATTGCTATGGTGAAGTTAGAGTCTATGCAATTTGGTCACTGATACTTGTTTATGCAATTTAAATGAATTTGGATGATCGTTTGTTGACGAAATTTGACGAGTAAGCATGTAACCTAACTAATTAAGGTTTGGTAATCTTAAGTTTAACGAAGTCCTCTCGGTTATTCAGTTTTTCATTTTGATCCCTAAATTATAATCACGCTTAATTGATTTTCAAATCGACACCTGGTTCTTTCGAGATTTAATCCGCTACTAGCATGAGCACCATAGAAAATAATAATGCATCTAGACAAGATAAAAAGAAAAAAAAAAAGGACTGTTTTTAAAGAATTGTTTCGGGTTTGTTTCGGCAAACCTAATGTAGTTCGCTTGGTTTGGTCTGGCGTCTAGGCTGGATCAAGGGGTTACATGGAAATTGATGATTACCCTTATGATATAATTAAAAGCATCAAGTTTACATGGGATCACTGGAATTCACCAGCATTACCAAGCTCCAATAATTCAATAGGTCTGGACGAAATAAAAATGACAAATTTAACAAATACTCAAGAAAGATGAAAAAGGCAACAAGTCGATTGAAAAAATAGCAAGACAGATAAACAAAAGCTTAAGAGAAGGAAAGACAGATGAATATAAGAGGAAGCCACTTCAATAATTAAAAGAAGACAAAAACACTTGAAGACGTGGGAGACACCAAAACAATCGAAAAAAAATATGCATCGGACTTCAAGATCAAATTAAATAAAGTTTAGAAGAATGAGTCTATCTAAGAGGATGAGCTTGAAATAAAGCAGGGTAAATGTTGTCACCAACATCTCCTTCCACTTCAAATCTCTCTTGTGAACACTTTTGTTTTTAGATATTTTTCTTTTGTAATCTTTTATTTTCCATCAACATCGTTGTGAAATACTTTCGCCACCGTCATTGTGTCTGTAACTGATTTCAGAGCAAGAAACACATTGATGTACTGATATCTATAAGAAGAAGAATATATTTTGTTCAAATACCCAACCAAGGTCTCACAAACATGACACACATCTTAGCCATTAGCTAACATGAATTTTTACGAAATAGTTTTGTTTCGGCTTAATTGTTGTAAGCATCTATTTTGTTCAAATCTAATCATGTGGGCTTGTATCAAGTTACACCCAAAATCAAACAAAACCCAATATAATAATAATAATAATAATAATAATAATAATAATAATAAATCCCAAACTTGCACGCCACTCCTTCAACCAATCCTTAATTTTTCGGCAAACAATTTCTCAAAATTCCACTATTTAAAATTTGGTTAGAATGTCAAATTTGCCCATGTAATAATCTAAAATCAGCAATGTTGTTCTTACTTTTTTTCTCTCGTAATATTACCCTCAAAGTCAGTCAATTGCAGCAATGTTGCGCTTTGACTAACGTTGACCGTTAAAGTTCTGACGTAGCAGTTAACAATGAAGTCAGTCATGCAATTTTGCCCTCAAAGTCATTCAATTGCAGCAATTTTTCCCTCGATTTATTTAGTTTTTGAATAAATAATTTGGTTTTTCGAGTTGAACTTTTACAAACAGAATATATAGAAAATCAACTAACAAATTAGTGTAAATATCTTTTGAGTTCCTGGTAATTTTAAAATAAACAAAGTGAGAACTCTCATAAAAAATCAAAACATTCTTTAATTTTTTTAAAGAAATCCATAAACTTAATAAAAATAAATAAAATATTAAAAAATATATTGAAAACAAAAACTGATATAAAATTAAAATGTATTAGAAATTATAAAATAATAATATTAAAATTAAAAAGTATTTAGTATTAAAAAATTGAACAATTTTACTAAATTTTGTTCCGCTTTTCTACATCAATTTTGATATTTCTATATTTATAACTTATATTTATGTTTTATCATTTGATGAAATTGATATTTTTAATACTTTTAATTTTTTTATATTTATATTTTTATCATTTTATAATTTCTAATACATTTTAATTTTTTGTATTAGTTTTTATTTTCAATAATTTTTTGAATATTTTATTTATTTTTTATTAAGTTTATAGATTTTTTTTAAGTTGAAGAATATTTTGATTTTTGTGAGAGTTCTCACTTTGCTTATTTTTAAAACTAGCAGGGACTAAAGGATATTTACACCAAAAATTCAACTCGAAAAACTAAACTATTATCTAATTTTATTTAAAAATTAAATAAATCGAGAGTAAATTTGTTGCAATTAATTGAATTCGAAAATAAAATTATATAATAACTTCACCGTTAATTGTTTGTCAATGTCGGTCAAAAGACAATTTTATTGTAATTGACTGATTTTGAGGACAACATTACTAATTTTAAATTATTACAATGTTGTCTCGGCCTTAGAATTTAGATTGTTGCTTTAGGATGGGGTGACGTTAGCAAACATGTAACCAAATGAGAGAATGGGGGCCTCTGGGACGTCACCGTCCAATTAGCCCCCTGCCAGCGCCTCTCGGCCATTGCTTCACCGAACCTAGCCCCAAACTCAGTACCTTGTTGCCCCCCATCCTCGTCAAATTCACCCACCAGGCACCAATCCCCAAAACACTCCCTCCAAGCCAAGCTTCACCCTTTGATCCCAAACAACACCCTACGGCTACCCATAAGCCACCATTGATTACACTTCCCCCCACTATCACTCAATCAAAATTTAACAGACAAAAGAGAGTGAGTTCGCAAGGATGGCAAGAAATCTGAACCCAACAAGAAAAGAATGAAGAGATTCAGAGTATGTTCGTGCCCTTGCATGGTCAGACACAGTACCAAAGCTTCGATATCGAAAAGACGATGATGGCTAGACCTGGTTTGAGAGAAAACGCAATGTTTCTCGAAGAAATATGGTGAATGGCGTGAGTCACTTGGTCCTAATTCACCCGTCTGTTTTGCAACCCAAGGGTCAATACTCAACAGGCCACTTGGTCCATGTTAGGCCGACTATTGGGATATGGCCCAAGTGCGGTTCATCTCATTAACCCAGCACACTTTGGGCTTTGTTTCTTTTCTTTGCATTTTACATTTTTTAGTGCCTTTAATTATTTTACTTTTTTATTATTTATACACATTATTTGCATAGTAGATTTAATTATTATTTTATCAAGCATTATCATTACTACTAGTACATGTTCTTTATTAGTGTTATTAACCCTATTTTAAACATTTTTTTAGACAACGTGATCTTTTTTAGCCTCATGGCGTATAACCGACTCCAAACTCGACGACGATTTTAGTGTTTACGCAAATCAATATCACAAATTTTCGATCGCACCTAACCCAAAATGACCGAAGGCCCAACTAGTTTTAGCCCGGACAAAAACGATGTCGGCAATTGTATCATGTCTTTAAACTTTTGAACAAAATTCTACTAAGTCCTTAGATTTTTTTTTACCTAATTAAGTTCTTATATTCAAAATTTCACCAATTCACTCATTTAACTAATGTTGGCCGTTATATATAATGTTTCTTTGAATCAGTTGGTAACATTAAATCAGTTGGTACAACGTGCTGTAACTTACTGTATTATCAATTGACATTTCTAAAAAATTTATATTTAAAAAGTTTTTAAAATTATAAAAAATTTTATAGAAATTAGTTTTTTAAAAAAATTATAATGTGTTACGTGACAGTAGTATCTCAAAAAAAATTAAAAATTAATAATTAAAATGGGTCAAAATAGCTTAATTAATTTAATTTATTAATTCGAGGATTTAATTGGAGAAAAACAAATCAGGGCTTAATTGATTTTTTTAAGCTCAAAAGACTTACCTTAAGGCGTTTGTTTTCTATGGGATGGAACAGATATGTTATTACCCAAAACCAGAGAAGTTTACCACCATGAGTATGGCGCAGAGCATGAATGTATTCGATAAAGAAAAACAGAATTCTTATTATCAAGAAAACCAAACATAAAATTCAAAGAAACACACAATCTGCAAACATCAACCAAAATTATCATAACGGATTTTGCTATATACTTGAAACTATAACTGAACTCGAGTCGACCATCATGTCTTGCCAAGAAAAACAACATATCAATTACTTTACTGAAAACACCACATTCTTGCCATCGTAGACGACATTCTAGGCTGCCAGTACTATGATCACAATCAGAAGCACAATTCCGAATATCACCAGGAGCAAGCAGGCCTGCACATCCAAGGCAAGTAAATAAATTAATTCCTTTGGTTAGGTTAAAGGTAGATGGTATCCCGTGTCCCGTATCCCTCATCTGTGTAATAACTAATATGGTTTTGTATAGGCAGAAGACAACTTAGGAAAACCCCACACTAAGTCCAACTGTCACAATTAAAAGGGGGGATATAGCTGATGTCTGTCTTAATGAAGTTCTACACCCAATGCACAGTTTTAATTTCATAAAATAAAAGAATCAGGGAGCATTGTATTTGTATGTTACCAGAGAAGAATTTGATCTCTGGCTCTTTGCAGCTTTCACGAGATGGGATTTTGCCTGCGAAGTGGCAGCCTGAGAATTTTCGACATGGGTCCCAATGTCATCTGCAACACACATGGACTGTTGGTACTTTTCTACATGATCCAGTCAATCAAGAACAACCCTGGTGAATTCAATGCAAAAGATAAAATATTCTACCTATCATAGTTCCTTGTTCATGAACTAGCACAGCAAGATCTTTGAAGATCTCGTTCACCTCACCAATTTGGTGCTGAATTTCTTGAAGTCCTTGATCTCTTTCGTCAATGATAGCCTCATTAAATGCAATCTCATTATCCAACAGCACGACCTCTTGTCTGCAAGGAAAAAACACTCGAAAGCTAAAGGCTACAGTTGGACAATCAAATTCATATAAATAAATAATAAGATAATGCAGCAGATAAACAGTCTAACCAAATAGCACCCTTGGATCACCATAAAATTTTCTTCTTTAAATTCTAAGCACGAAAAATATAAAAAAGATGTATATAAGCACGGCTTGGGGGAATAAATACAATCAATCACCATTTCATAAGTACATAGATTTTAGAATGCACAATCGAGTAAAACATTATATGACTTGGGATCTTTTGATTAGTTATGATGCTCCAATCTAACATATGCCTATTGATATACAAACAGGCAAGTGAGCATGTAGACGCACAGATACCGGGAAAAAGAACTTGCATGGAGGGTTCATACAAATGTAGAATCTATTTACAGAAGTGATCCAAACTGCCTATACCATGTGAGGGGGATGGCTTGCCAAAAATTCTAAAGCAGAACTTACCTTCTTGATTCAACAAGAAGGGCTCGCTGTTCGGCACTTTTATCTGAACCTATATCCATCTCTCCCGCCGTATAGCTGCATACAATGGGAAGAATCCCCTAGAATAAGATTAAGAATAACATGACAAAGCCAAAAGCAAAATTGAAGGATAACACATAACAATTTAAATTTGCAACCTGTAAAATGTGGAAAATTCAGTAATCAATATAGATAGATGTTTTATAAGTGATTTGTTACAACCACTGCAAATAACTCAATTTTTCATGTGTGCCACTACCACAAGCACATTGGGTTCACTCTGCTGCATATACATGTAACCACTCCTATCCTATGATATACATACCTTGAAGGAAGAACTGCCTGGGGAACAAAAGGAGAATATGATGTTTCTCTTTCAGCTGCAAGTCGTTGAGCCTTTTGAAACTCTTTCAAAACAGCTTGAAAATCCTTTGCAAGTTTGGCATCTGTTATCTTCTTGCTTGCCTACAATAACAAGAAAAGACATCAAATTTTTATGTGTTTCAAATAATAATAACAACAACAACAACAAAGTTGCTTTGCTTGGTAGACATAATCAACCAGAAACCGAACTTACGCTAACTTGAGCATTATGATCTGTTTCACTAGCTTGTTTAAGTTTAGATGAAGTGTCCTTTACTAATTGCCCAATATGTAGCCTTGTTTTATGCCTGCCAAGAGAGACATATCAGCTATAATGCCCACTCATGAGATCATTAGCATACTTAAAATCACTCGAGAAAATCGACAGAAAGCAACTGTTTCCCATGCAACACAAGGATGCAGACTTCTAAAATAATCAAGAAAATCCAACATTAAAATCAAGAAACCTACAAGCTATTTCGAGAATCGTCAGGTCCATCCAAACAAAAATGAGAATTCTCTGAGGTTACTCCAAATGAAAGTCAAATTGAACTTGACCAAGGGGATAATTCATCACCCCTAATTGGCCTTCCAATCTTTCTTAAAAAAACGAAGCTAAAATCAACGCAATCGAACAAAATTATACCATAAATAAGTATTTTAATTCACAATAAAAAGACGATCAAACAGATATCACGTGATCAGTTAAAATCGAAATCGAAGAAATTGAATTGAGCAAGACTAACAGTTTTTCTCGGAGCTCGGGCGTGTCCTTTGGAGTGCCAAGGGTATTGACGAGTCGCTGGAAGGTGGAGACGGCGGTGTTGATTTGGAAAATGCCAGATGCCACAGCTTGCGAGGTGTCTTGCTTTCCATTGATCATGTTTTGCCTCGACGCAAATGGCCGTCCAGCTTCCACATCTTGAAAGCTCATGATTGCTCCTTCTGTGTATCTGTCTTTGTAAAAACCCTAACTTTCCCGAGAAAATTATTTTCTTGAGAAAGGGATGGGAAAACAAAATGAACAGATAAGAGGGTATATTCAATTGCACGGTTAGGAAAAACACGATGGAAATTTGGTGAAAAAAAGGAACCAAAGAACAGGGCGAGAATTGGGGCACTGTAACAGTGAATTACTCCATAAAAGAAATAGAATGGAATTTGACGTTTTCAAAATAAAATTTGTTTTGATTTGAATAAGGTTAAATTGTAAATTTCACCCTCAGCTTTTTTTTCATTCTTACTTTGATCATTTAAGTTTAAAACTTAATCACTAAATTTTAGATTTATTCATATTTTGGTCATTTCATCGTTAAATATTTAAATGATGTCATGACTAACATTTATCTTTTAAAATTTATGAAATTATCTCAAAACTTTTTTATTTTTGTAAAAACCTCATGATTTTAGATTTCTTTTGATTTCTCGATGATGGAGCATATTCTTCTGAATCTTAAAGGTGAAGAGATGAAGGAGTAGGAAGAGAGAAGTATATATTGATTCTATACCGATTGAAAGATAGATAATGTAGATTATAGTAGTTTGGTGTTTCACGATTTTTGGGTTTGGGTTGAATTTTACAAAATTTAAAGTGATTTTGAAAAATTTAATCTAATAAAATGATAAGAAACGATGAAGTATATATTTTGGGACATATGATTGTCATGTCAGTAAAAAAATATCTATGTGAGCACATTGGCTATCACATCACCCTTCCATTTATGATTTAACGCACGAGTGACCAAATAGGAATAAATTGAAAGTCTAATGATTAAATTAAAAAATAAACTTTAATAACCCAGATAAAAATGACAAAAAATTGAGTGATGAAATTAAGGTTGGACACGGGTCGAGTTAGGTTGGGTTTTTGGCCGACCCGAACCTGACCAAAAAATATGAACCCTAAACCCAAACTCAACCTCGTCTTTAAAAAAATTAACTCGAAAATTATACACTTAAACTCGACCTATTAAAAAATTAAATTTTAAGAACCTAATTGTAAAAAAATAAATTTTAGGAATCTAATTATAAAAAAAATCAATTTTAATGGCATAGTTGTAAAAATATAGAGAGAAACAACAATATTGCGAATATCCTTAAAAATATATGAAAAAATTACACTAATAGTCATGGTTCGGTTCTGATATTTTTTACCCTATACAATTACCTAACCCAAGATCACCCTTAATAAAACCCAACCGACCCCAAATTTTTTTAAAAAATTCAACCCAATCAGGTTAGGTTGAATCGAAACAAGATGAAATTTACAATTTACTATTTCAATAAAAAAAATGGAATTCTAAGAATTTACTTTTTATTTATCGAATAATGTAATACAATTTTTAAAATCTCATCCCCGCACACTAATAAGGATTATTGATTAAGATAAACCAAAACTTGTTTTTTCTAATACAATATTAAATTATCCAAAACTTCTATCTCATGTTCGTTCGAACTCATATCTTTAAAAATAGGGTAAACTAAAACGGAGATCATTTAATTATAGGTAAAATTATATTTGGGTTACTCAATTATTAAAAATTAATGTAGATTTTATCATTTTAAAAAATAATGGCGTTGAGAGAGCAGCAACATCGGCGAAGTCTTAGTGGTGACAAGTTCATCCCCAAAAAAGTTCATAGTGGCGGCGAGTTGACAACTTTTGTAGATAACTTCAGCAAAAGAGTATCAAGAGGGCCTTTGTGGGAATTGTTCAACTATCATGTAAGAGTCTCCTTTGTTTTCATCACGTTTTCGACTACAAAGCCCAAATACAAAAACTTGATGTTTGCTTTTGTAAGGTTTACGAACCTCAAAGATCTAGAGAGAGTTGTATCCATTCTGAATAATACTAGTATAGATGGACGTTTCGTTTCGGTATCTAGAGCCAAATTTTCTTCATCTCAAGAAAGGAAGTCCAGCCCAGGTTTGGTGAATAAGGTTTCATGTGATAGTATTGGCAGAAATCACGCTGGTCGGGCTACAGAAACAAATGCTTCTTGATGTTTCAAGGTAAATGTGGCTCACCAAAGTGGGGGTAGGGATTCAAGAACATTCAAAGAAGTCTAATCATGGTTGATTTTAGTGCAAAATGTAATCTGTCCAGAGGACTCTGTTCTGACAGTGAGTTTAGAAAATCATAGAAAAATTAATTTGTTGAGATAGAAGATGAATTTTATATGTGTAGAACCATGTGTGAGTCTAGTTTGATCTCCCTCAAACAGTGATTGATTTCGAGTTCGGAATAAAAAGTTATGAATTTTTAAGTGAAGGTAGTGCAGAAAATTTGGAGGCAGATTCTGCTCTAGACAGTTTCTGTTTTGAAATTTCTAAAAATTATCCTAATTTTTGTAGATCTTGTTAAATTATGAGGCTTATACCATTGAAACTGTTGTTGAATCTAGTTTTTAAAGGTGTAAAAAACTTAAAATTCTTTGAGGATAGCTCAAGCTGTCACAGGTTGAAAAACAAGGATTTAACTTGGAAATAGAATTGAGAAATGACTAGTATATGTATGGTTAAAGTTTGAATGATGATATAGGTTATACATATTAAGTTAATGTATGTTGAAAGGTATGGATATTAATGAATGTATTTGTGTTGTTTGAATTTAAGATTGGTGGAGGAAGCAAGGTAAAAGAAAGAGGAAAGTTTAGAATCAAGGTCTCGGGTGAATCAAGTATTGAATGGAGGAAGCTTAAATGTAATTAGTGGATCGGGATATCACGTAATTTCGGGATATAAGGTGAGTGTATTGATACCTTTGTGTGGTAGTGTTTACTTAAGACCGAAATACAATTTCGGTTTAAAACATATGATAGATAAAGAGTGTAACACCCTAATTTTAGGCTTAGAAGTTTAGGGTCTGAACCGGATGGTCTAATTTTCGGTTCGAATATAAAAGGAGGTTTAGGGAAAGCCTAGATCGGGATGCTTTAAAAATATGGAAAAATATCTAAAAATCATCTTTTAATATATATAAGAGAGCGGTGAAGTTAATTTTACAAAATAAGGTTTTGAAATGCAACATTTTGGAATAGTGACTAAAATGCGATTTTTGAAAAGTTCAGTGGTGACTATTTTGTAAGGATTGAAACTTTGAATCTTTAAGGAGCTAATTTACCCAAGAATGATTTCTCCAGATTTTTCTTAAATTTAAGTGATTTAATTAATGTTTAATTAATTAAATGAAAAGGGGAACCACTTTTTAGATTTTCATAACTATCTTTTCTTAAAATTTTCTCATCTCTTTTTCTCTCAAAATTCCCTCATCCAAACACTTTTCTCCAGCAACTTTTCCATTGATTTTCAATTCAATTGATGAGATTTCAATCATCAGTTAGTTCTTAATTCATCTTTCATCAAATCCTTTTGGTTTGCTTATTGGATTTTCAAGAAAATTGGCTCAAATCAAGGAGAAATCACCATTTAGAGGTAAAGTTGTTCTTCTTCTCTAAATACTCGGTTCTTTACTGAAATTTCCAAGTTATCAATCCTTAATTTAAGTTTTATAAATGGATTTAATGTTATGAACTTGATTTTGGCTTAAAACTCAAGATTTGGAGGAAATCTTGAAGAATTTCGTTGTGATTGTTTGGGCTCTGTTTTGAGATGATTCTTAAATGTATTTTAGATGTAAAATGATGTGTAAATGATGTTTTATCAATGCATTCCCGAATAGGTTGTGTTTCCTAAGTTTTTGCTTATGAAAATGGTGGTTTTGGGGGTGATCTTGGTGTTCTGTTATAGCTGAAAGTATAAGGACGAGTTTAGGTTCATTTTGGATGTTAATTGTTGTTTAGAAATGGTTATAAGTGATGGATCTTGGTTGGGTTATGTTTTGGAAGAGTTTGGAGGTGATTTCGGTTGTGTTTGGTAGCCAAAATGTTAGTTTTGGTTAGAGCAACGAGTTTAGGTGTGATGGTTGAAGATTTTAATGCATGATGATGCATTAATCCTCTGCTTTGATGTGTTTAAAACATGAGAGACATCTTCGGATACTTGTGGTGTTGATCCGGAGGCTTGATCGGCGTTTCGGCAAGCTTGCGAAACGGAATTGGTGAGTGAAGTTGGGTTTCTAGATTTGAAACAAATGTTTGAAGGTTTTGGGAGCTTAGTTTAAGTCTAAGCAACTTAACTAAGCTCAAGAGTAAGTTTTCGGAAAAACTCTCTTGGTTGAACCATGACGTGGTTGGATGCATTGTCTTTAATTTGCATGTTTAAATTCTTTTTTGAAAGCATGTTTTAGCATGGTTAATGCTGGTTTTGAAAGCCATGTGTTGAAGGATGCTCAAGGTAAGAGATCCTTGGTTTGACATTTGTAAATGTAGTTTTGATGCATAATGATGCATGATGATTAAATGGCTTTGATTAATGCTTAGAAACAGTGAATTGTTGATGATAAATGATGTATATTGGCAAGTGATGTGTTGGTTTTAAAGTACTTGAATCGGATATAGTTAGTCGGCTATAGGATTGGGTGCACTGTGAATAAAGTCGCCTTGGATGTTGAGGGGTTGTAATTGTACCGTAAACTCCATCCAAGTACACTAACGAGAAAGGTAAGATCACAATGGTGGTTAAAAGTCCATGTGTGGATCTTGTGTTGTGTGTCCCGTGTTCTCGTTAGTGGTGTTATACAACTACCGATGAGTGATGTTGAGGGGTTGTGATTGTATCGTTAAACTCCATCACGGGTGTTGAGGGGTTGTGATTGTACCAGTAAACTCCACCTTGTGTGTTCGGTAGTGTGTATGAAGCGTATGGGACAACGCTTGTAATCCGCGTATCCGATTGTGTTTTATGTTGTAAATGGTTGTGGATGATCACTTGAAAGCCAATATGACATGTTGATTTTAATGAAGCATGAGATGCTTGTTATGTATGCAAGGTTGCATGAATAATGATGATTATGTGATGAAAAGTTTTGTTAAAAGTGTTTTATAAAAAAGCATTATTGTGTTGTTTCTTTAGAGCATGTCTCACTAAGCAATTGTGCTTACGCTCTCTCTTTTAAACCAATAATGCAGATAATTGAAGTGTTTGAAGGCAACAAGGAGGCTAAGAGTCCAAGGGATAACTAAGCTCATGTATGGTGATGTTTTCATAACACTATTAGTTTTTGATATATTGGCAATGGGAACCTAGGATGTGATTTGGGAGATGTTTTGGACTCCCTAATTGTGGATTGATGCTTTTTATGTTTTGAGAATTGTAAATGGCCTTTTGATGCTTGTTTTGGTGTTTTGATGGTTGTTTGGTTTTGGATATTAGGATGCATGCCTATAGACTTGTGGAATTCCATGTTTGATGCTATGAATGTGTTTTGAAGTTGCAAACATGTATCTTATATGTATGATGACTTGTTGGCATGTTTAGGAAGTCATTAGTATGTGTTTGAGTGGTTTTATGCATGTTAAACCAGTAAAATCTGCAGCTTCTGGGCAACCCGTATCGATACGCTCATAGGCATTTCGAAACAGGGGCATGTAATGGCTTTGGTATTTCGAAACGGCTGGTGACCGTATCGAAACGGTTTGGCCACTGGAAGGCCCTGTTTCGAAACAAGTCTCGAAATGAACCCGCGTTTCGGAACGGTCAACACCGTTCCGAAACAGGTGGCCGTTGGGCACTGATTTGAATGGTTTTGAGGTTTGCAAGCTTTATGTTTTAGTCCCAAAAATTGTATTTGCAATTGCATGAGTTTGAGATGTCTGATTGGAGTGAAATTTAACAGGGAAGCATGAAACATGGATAATTAAATGATGGTAACCTTAAAATCAGTTAAGACCTTCTAATCTCCAGAATTTACAATTTGGTCCCTAACATTTGTATTTTGTGCAATTGAGTCCCTTATTGTAATTCGATCGTTGTGCTTTTCACGTAAGTGTTTCTCAAGAGTACGCTTAGGGTTAATGTGCATCTAGACAAGTTTAAAAAGAAAAAAATGGTCGTTAATCAAGGTTGACTTTTGGGTTGACTTTGATTTTCCCCGTGTAATCTTCGTAGTTCGGGTCAACCGTCTAGGTCAGGCTAAGGGGGTTACAAAGAGAACTCAATAAGAGAATTGAGAACTCAATAAGAGAATTGAGTTAAGTACTTAGCTAATGCTATGAAATGAAACAAAAGTGAAATAATGGGTATACAACTTAGTAAGCTTTGCCAAATGATACATCAATGGTAAAAATATGTAAGCTCAAGGTAAGCCCTTGTATGTATTATAGATTGATGATATTGTGAAGTATAGCATAAATTCTTGTTATGGAGTGTAGTTTTAGTCTCGAGATAGGCTTAGACCTTCCCGAGCGTTCTAAATCACTTTGATTATATTACATTATTATTGTGATAAGTTGTGCTTAAAATTAAGCTTGGATTTGAGGTAAGTACCTACTTGATAAGCACCTTATGTTATACAATGCTTGATTTGGTTATATGCTCATTTTAAGATTCCTATATGTTTATATATGTTCTTGAAAGATGAATTATAAAGATATGCTCTTTGAATAAGTGAATATGGAGCCATGCTCATCTCTGATTTGGATAAGACATGTTATTTGATTATCTGAATAAGAAGCTAAGCTCAACTATGATTTTGAGATGATATGATATAATTGAAAAGCCTTGGTTTTGATTCAGTCACATGTATAGCTGGCATGCCATAGAGTCCATAGAGCTCATGTGTGGGGTGGACTACGGTCCTTATTTGGCGACAGTAGGAGGGAAATGTTATGGTCATTTGGCGACAATATGAGGGATTGACCAGTAATTTGTGTACATTGTGTTTGATGACAGTTGGTTGGGGATTCGAGTACCTAAACTACTTGAGTACTAAGGTTATAAAAATCAAATTGAATATAATTGAAACAATATCCAAAACATTAAGATAAGTGATTGCTTGCATGAGAAGTAAGACTAAACTAAGTTTCATTTCTGACCTATTCCTTAAGATATGAAAGTATGCTTTAATCTTCTTTATGATTTAATTGTATTATAGATACTTTGATAACAAGTAATATATGTTATTGGTTGATTTTGATACAGCCCTAAAGATATAGTTGTAGCGATCAAATTCCTTATGGGATAGAGCCTAAATCTAAAGTAAAAAGATAGCATTGCTAATTTTATGATACTTTACATATATAACACTTGATATGTGACCTTGCTACCCCATTATATGTATGCTTACTTTGTCCTTGAAGTAAAAATGAAGAACATTTATATGCTTATGAGTATGGAACAAGTTATGATAGTGAAATTACTTGCTTTGACATGTTAAAAGTGTATGCAAAGAAAATAAGACATCAATGTTAGATAATTAGTTAAAGAAATTAAAGAAAATGATAGTATGGCCTAATTAACTTGAAATGGATTGATTTGTAACTAATTTGGACTGTTTTGATAAATTAAAATAAGGGACTGCTTTGCAAAGTCTAATAAGGACTGTTTTGTAACTAATTTGGAATATTTTGATAAATTAAAATAAGAGTGTTTTGCAAAGTCTAATAAGGACTGTTTTGTAACTAATTTGGATTGTTTTGATAAATTAAAATAAGGCACTATTTTGCAGTCTAATAAGGATTGTTTTGCAACTAATTTGGATTGTTTTGATAAATTAAAATAAGGGGCTGTTTTGCAAAGTCTAATTAGAACTGTTTTGTAACTAATTTGGACTGTTTTGATAAATTAAAATAAGTGACTATTTTGCGAAGTCTAATAAGGACTGTTTTGTAACTAATTTTTTCTGTTTTGATCAATTAAAATAAACGATTTTTTTTGCAAAGTCTAATAAGGACTATTTTGTAACTAAATTGGGTTGTTTTTCCATAAAACGTGGATTGTTTTGTAATTTAACTGGACTATTTTGCAAGACAAAATATAAAATGCTTTGAGAATTATGTGGACTGTTTTGTGAAGTATAGAAGACATAAATTGAAAACTGAAGTTATGTGATTCTTGGTGAATTATATATATGAAATGGCTTAAGGAAAGTGTAAGTAGAGTGAACTTTTGACTAAATAAAAGGAATCAATCAAAATTAAATCTTAATGACCTTGAAAAATAAATACATCTTCTTGTAACTATGTATGTTTAGATTCATTTAGTTCTCTCACTAAATTCTTCTGAACTTACTTGTATTTGATTGGTTGATCTTTTAGGTAGCTATCATTCAATTAGCAAGGATCATGTCAATTCCTGGCAGCAAGTCACACAAGGCCTAAGCTTAGAGTTTGTTTATTGTTTTAGTTACTTTAAATTTTTAGGGTGACAAAATATGATTAAGGTTTATGTTAACTAAGTATAGTTAATATATATTTGCATTCAAAGTAATGATTATAGTACCTTAGGAAGAAGATACAAGATCTGTAAAAATTATGGGCATGTGTATGATATGGTTGCTTGTTATGATAAATGTTTGTATGTTTGAGTTTGAATAGGTCTATTATAAGAATGTTTGCTAAGTTAGGTAAAGATGTGTCTGATTAGGATAGTCTATGATCATATTATTAATCAATGGTTATTTTGATGTAGGAGAGTTGATAAGTTTCTACTAAGAATAAATTGATGATTAAGCAAACTCTTAAAGTTCATGATACGATTGTTGAGGTGTCGTAGGTTAGTTTGTCTAAGTAAATGTTATGTTTGTTCATAAGTCTTTCAAGTTATGAGATATTAGTGCTTACAAATCATAAGCATGTATATATGAACTTAAATATCACGAAGTAATAAGGGCTGGAAAGAATAAACTATTTGAAACATAAAATGAATTGCTTTGCTTATTGTTGCTGCCAATAGTATTGAATACATTAAAGTGCATAATTTTGGTCATTAATGTTAAGGGATCTAAGGAACTTGTTTGTACGAATAAATGAATGACCTTGAAACTTTGGTTGCTTGCATGGATGTATATTTATGGCCTGTAACACCCGATTAAAAAGGAAGAAAAAGGGAGGTGAGGGAGTGGAGTATTGAACTTGAGACCTCAGCCCTCACCACCCAACCCGCTAACCATTGAGCCAAGTGCTCTCTTCTGTCAAGTATTACCAACGGTAATATTTGCTTGTTAACAAATGAGTCAGATTGAGTTAGCTTTAATTTAACTCTGACTCCTCACCTACCGACTTTATTGTCGTATCGAACACACCGCCCATCCTCTCTCTTTCATCTTGTTTCTCTGTCGTCCTTGATCTCCGTCCATCTCCGGCACCGCCACGCCGTGAGCCTCACCGCCGGTGCCAAGGCGTTCCCCGTCGAGCCCCGTCAAAAACCCTCAACTCCACGCGCCGTTTGCCGTCCCCGATCACCGTGAAGCACCATTGAAAGCTTCGTAGAATCCTTAACGTCGTCGCCTCTGTTTTGCTCTTTTTCCGACCATTCTCGACGTCCGTTCGAGGAACGGCCGTCGAATCCCTGCTCCCCGCGTCGAGTCAAGTAAAACCCAACTAACCCTTCGTTCGTTCGTCTCCGGCGAAGCCTCCACTGGAGCTACGTGAAATCGAGCCATTACGAGCTCTCCGATGAGTTTCCGGTGGCCGTCCGACGTTATTCCGTTTGGGTACCCGAGACTCGTGTGACCACTCACCAGCTCAGCCTAGCTCCTCTCGACCCGCTCACCCTCACGCTTCAGTGAATATCAGATCCGACCTCGTATCTGAGTGTACTGAGGCAGGTGTCCGTTAGACCCTTCTCCGACCAGCTTTGAGGTGTGTTCCATGTCTGCTATATTCTGTTGAATGAAGTGCTTAATGATTAATCTTAAACAATACTATGTTTGATTAGTATCTTAATTGTTGTTGAGATTGCATTACTATGTTAGAAATGAGATGAAATGATGAATTGATTATATAATGACATGCTTTGCTGACATGATGTATGTTTGCTCAATTCGTATACTTGTAATATGATTTCTTGATCTGTGATGGAATTGCCTGATTGTCTGATGAACTTGAAAGTATGACATGTTAGCTTGACCTGAGATGTTACAATCTGTTTGTATGTTGAATGATGAGGATGTCTGCTTTGCTCAATAGGTATGCCCAATTATCTGTCAAAAGTATAAATCTTCTGTTTCTGATATTCTGAATAGAATGCCTGCCACATGTACTCTATTATTCATATCTGAGATCTGGACACTGATTACTATCTGAGGTATACTATTGGGTTATGTTGTGAAGTCTCTGTTGGTACAGCCCTGATCAAGCTGGTAAATCCTTATGGACTCAAGGTCTCCCCTTGAGTGGCACCTATGCCCATCGGGCCTAGGGTAAGTCCTTATGGACTCAAGGTCTCCCCTTGAGTGGCACATATGCCCATCGGGCCTAGGGTAAGTCCTTATGGACCTAAGGCATCCCCTTAGGTGGCACCTATGCCCATCGGGCCTAGGGTAAGTCCTTATGGATGCAGTTCTAGGGGACTGCATTTGGTGTAAGGTTGGAGGGTAGTCACTAGTAAACTCATGTATGCATCCGAGCATTTGCATTGATCTGCTATGTGTTCTTATGATCTGATTGTTATGTATTCATTGCTTGTTTGATCTGCACTTATTGGAACACACTGAGCTCCCTAGCTCATGCCCTCTTCTTCTCCCCTTTCAGATACTTGTGATAGGTTACCCCTTTTGGACCCGGCAACTGGAGGATCGACACATTTAGCTCTAGACTATTGTAATGTTCTTATCTTCCAAACTATCTGTATTTGGGTGACTTATGCCTATTTTTGATACGACTTATCTTTTGGTTTTGCCGGGTGTTGACTTTTGTTATAACTGAACACTATATGCTTTCATATCATCTATTTTGTAATCACGTGATACTAAACTTTTGCTTACTACTTTTGGATGGATTTGAAAGCGTTATTAGTAGATTTATAATCGTTCTGAGAATAACATTGATATGTATTCAATAACATGTTTTATGGTACGATTCGTAAATCTCCCGAAAGGGGGAAACTATGTTAGTTTTGATATTTTGACTATGATATTTCACAAGGGTTTGATTATAGGTTGTGACTGCCTTGAGTTGGGTTAAACGCATAAGCGGGTCCAGGTGGTTACATTTAGTGGTATCAGAGCTTTTGGTTTTAAAAACCTCGGACTGTGTATGAGTCCATTTTACGCAATGTTTGAAAAGTTTTACAAAAAGTGTTTTGAAATAAGCTAAGTCACCCAATTGATTCTGCTTAATTGTGTTCGATTCTCCATTGCTATAAACTGACCCTAAGCTTATTCCTTGTAGAGGTTTTCTGCTATGAGTACTGCAAGAGAACGTCGACCTATTCGGAGACGCGGTAGACCTGTCCGGTTTGTCGACGCGATGAATGATCCGGTGGTCGTGCCACCTACTTCAACTCCTGTCCCTGGTCCTACTGAGCCTTCCATACCATCTGGCCCTACTGTAGTGACTGCTCCTCAGTCTGCCCCTGAGATTGATGTGTCTACTCCGGTTAGAGGAGCACCATCTTCTTCTGAGCCCCCCACATCTGTTACTAACGAAGCCCTTAGTAGGCACTTTTTGCAGTTGATTACTGGTGCGGTTAGAGCAACTGGTATTGTCCTTGAAGTTCCCATCTCTCAGACCTTGATCACGAATGGGGCGAGAACTTTTGATGGCCCTACTGGTGGAGCCCCGACCGAGGCAGAGGAATGGCTCCACGATCTGGAGAGGCGTATGGATTCTTTAGGTCTTGAGTCACCCAAGAGATACCGTCTCTATGTTGTATGGGAATGCTCGTACTTGGTGGGAATCTGTGGTTAGTAGTGTTCCTGCGGCCCGTTTGACTTGGGACTTTTTCAAGGAGCGCTTCAAGAGCCGCTTTGTTGGTGAGCGTTACATGAGGCAGATGCAAGAACGATTTAGGACATTGACTCAGAGAGATATGTCTGTATCCGAGTATGAGACAGAATTCTTGGGCTTGCTCAGATTTGGGGCTAGTTTAGTGCCCACCGAGAGGGAAAAATGTCGTAAATTTGTGATGGGGCTGAGATATGAGCTATGTGTACATGTTGTTGGTCATCTAGATAAGGACTTCGATACTTTAGTTGATAAAGCTAAAGACTTGGAAGAAGTTGAGCTAGCAGCCACTGGTGGAGGTAGAGCTGACCGAGAGCGGTCTAAGAGGCCTCCTAATCCCGAGCCTTCCTCGCGTCATGGAAAGAGGAATCGCACTTCTGGTCATCAGAGAGGTAATTTTGGATCCAGACCTGATGCTTCTTCGACCCCGGCTGCTAGTAGAGGTGATTCGTCTGGTTTCACCCCTATGCCCCTTTGTGTGCATTGTGACAAGCGACATGGGGGCGAGTGCAGAAGGAAGACCGGTGCATGTTTTTGATGTGGGTCCGGAGATCATTTTCTGAAGAATTGCCCTGTCCCATCTTCTGCACCTCGAGCATCCTCCCAGACCTCTGCACGCTCACAGACATCCGTACAAACTCCAGCCAAGGGTCGTGGTCAGAGTAGACCTTCTGCATCTGCTGCTAGGACAGACTCTAGAGCACGATCCTATCAGAGTGGGGGACTAGTCTTGTCTGAGGCTAGGCAGCCAGCACTTGTATATGCTACTAGACGACGTGATGATAGAGATGAGTCGGATGTTATAGCAGGTACATTTACCATTTTCTCTGTTCCATACTTTGCATTTCTCGATAATGGTTCTACCCATTCCTACATTTCAAGATCTATTTCCCGAGACCTTCCATTTCCGATAGAAGCCACAGAGAATGTTGTTACAGTTATGAGCCCAGTAGGTCAGTCGGTGACCGTGGATAAGGTGTTTAGGCGTTGTCCTCTTGAGGTTCAAGGGGAAATCTTTATGGTTGATCTTATGGAGCTTTCAATGTAGGAGTTCGATCTGATCTTGGGTATGGATTGGTTGACTGAGCATCGGGTTAACCTTGATTGTGAATTGAAAAGGGCAACCTTAAGGACTTCTGATGGTCAGTCAGTGGTTCTAATCGGTGAACGTCGAGGTTACTTGTCTAACGTAGTATCTGCTCTGACCGTCGACAGAATGATTCGAAAGGGATATGAGACCTTCATTGCTTCTCTTATGAATACGAAGGGTTCTCTATCCAAGATTGAACAAATTCGCACCGTCAGCAAATTTCCTGATGTCTTTCCCGAAGAGTTGCTCGGGTTACCTCTGGATAGGGATGTTTAGTTTGAGATTGAGACTTATCCGGGGTCTGCACATGTATCTATGAATCCCTATCGTATGGCCCCTAAAGAGCTTAAGGAGTTGAAAATTCAGTTGTAGGAGCTACTTGACCGAGGTTTTATTCGACCTAGCTCTTCACCTTGGGGAGCTCCAGTCCTCTTCGTCAAGAAGAAAGATAGTTCACTCCGATTATTCATTGATTATCGGAAGTTGAACAAGCTGACAGTTAAGAACAAATACCCGTTACCAGGATCGACGATTTGTTTGATCAATTTCGGGGAGCCACAGTTTTCTCAAAGATTGATCTTCGGTCTGGATACTATAAACTGAAGATAAAGGGATCTGATGTTGCAAAGACAGCTATCTGCACTAGATATGGGCATTATGAGTTTCTTGTGATGCCTTTTGGTCTTACCAATGTACTAGCTGCCTTCATGGACATGATGAACCGTGTGTTCCGACCCTATATAGACCAGTTTGTTGTGGTGTTTATTGATGATATCTTGGTTTATTCTCGGACAGAATCTGAGCATGTTGAACATTTGAAGATTGTTCTGCAAACCTTGAGAGAGCATCGTTTGTATGCTAAGCTGAGCAAGTGTGAATTTTGGCTCAAAGAAGTGACATTTCTGGGGCATGTTGTATCAGCTCAAGGTATCCAGGTTGATCCTGGTAAGATCGAGGCTATCACCAGTTGGAAGCCACCCAAGAATGTCTCTGAGATCCGTAGCTTTCTGGGTTTAGCTGGTTACTACCGCCGCTTTGTCGAGAGTTTCTCCATCATTGCTGCCCCTTTGACGAAGCTTTTGAGGAAGAATGTTCCTTTTGCTTGGTCTGATGCCCAGCAATCTAGTTTTGAGAAACTGAAGGCAGCTTTGACTCAAGCCCCGGTCTTTTCACAACCCGAGTCTGGGAATGACTTCTCAGTGTATAGTGATGCCTCACTCTCCGGGCTTGGTTGTGTACTGATGCAAGATAGGAAGGTAATCGCTTATGCATCACGTTAGTTACGACCACATGAGTGTAACTATCCGACCCATGACCTCGAGTTAGCTGCGGTGGTCTTTGCTCTGAAAATCTAGAGGCACTATCTCTACGGAGAGAAGTGCTATATCTTTACTGATCACAAGAGCTTGAAGTATATCCTCACTCAGAGGGATTTAAATATGAGGCAACGTCGTTGGGTTGAGCTATTAAAGGACTATGATTGCGTGATTGAGTACCACCCGGGAAAAGCCAATGTTGTTGCCGATGCTTTGAGTCGTAAGACCATATCCGACCTGAGATCTCTGTTTGCCAGGATGAGTATTTATAGTAATGGAAGTTTGCTAGTGGAGTTGCAAGTTAAACCAACTTTGGCCGAAGAGATTAAGGCCAAGCAACTCTTAGACAGTTCCTTACTCCCAGTCATGCAGCAAGTTGAGCAGGGATCCACATCTATTTATGCCTTCGATCAGGATGATGTTCTGTGCTTCAAGGGTCGTTATTGTGTCCCCGATGATACCGGCCTGAAGTGAGCCATACTTAGTGAGGCTCATAGCAGCCCTTATGCTATGCATCCTAGTGGAGACAAGATGTACCAGAATCTGAAACAAAGGTACCGCTGGGAGGGTATGAAGAAGGATATATCAGATTATATATCGAAATGTATGACCTGTCAGCAAGTCAAAGCGGAACATCAGCATCCTTCTGGTTTGTTACAACCTATTAAGATTCCTGAGTGGAAATGGGAGCGTATCACGATGGATTTTGTTACCGGGTTGCCTCTGACTCCTTCTAAAAAGGATTCTGTCTGGGTTATTGTTGATCGACTCACCAAGTCAGCTCACTTTATTCCTGTGCGAGTTACTTATTCTCTAGAGAAGCTGGCTAGGTTGTATATCTCAGAAATCGTCAGATTGCATGGGGTACCCTTATCTATCATATCTGATCGAGATCCGAGGTTCACTTCTCACTTCTGGTCGGCCTTGCATAATGCTTTGGGTACACGTTTAAATTTTAGTACATCCTTCCATCCTCATACTGATGGTCAGTCTGAGAGAGTAATTCAGGTTCTTGAAGATATGTTGAGAGGATGTGTGATAGACTTCCACGGTAGTTGGGAAGATTTCTTGCCCTTGGTCGAGTTTGCTTATAATAATAGCTATCAGGCTAGTATTCGCATGGCCCCTTATGAAGCTCTGTATGGTCGTAAATGCCGAACTCCTATCTGTTGGACCGAGTTGTATGATAAGAAGACTTTGGGTCCGGAATTGGTCCAAGAAACTGAAGAGACTGTCAGATTAATCCGTGATCGCCTGAAAGAGGCCTTTGACAGCCAGAAATCTTATGCTGATCGAAGAAGAAGGGATATTGAGTTTGAGATCGGTGATCAAGTCTTTTTGAAAGTATCTCCATGGAAGAAAGTTCTGAGATTTGGAAAAAAGAGTAAGCTGAGTCCGAGATTAATTGAGCCGTACCGTATCGTGAAGAGAGTTGGGCCAGTTGCCTATCAGCTTGAGTTACCTCCTCAGCTCAGTCGTATCCATAATGTCTTCCATGTGTCCATGTTGAAGCAATACCATTCAGATCCTAGTCATGTCATTCAGGTTCAAGATGTAGAGTTGAGGCCAGACTTGTCCTATGAGGAGGAACCAATCCAGATCTTAGATTTTGATGAGAGAGTTTTGAGGAACCGGCGCATTCCGATGGTAAAGGTACAGTGGAGAAATCGGAGTCCTAGTGAGGCTACATGGGAGATCGAGGGATCCTTGAGGAAGCAGTTTCCACATCTGTTTGATTTAGGTAAATTTCGAGGACGGAATTTCTCTTAAGGAGGGGAGAATTGTAACACCCGATTAAAAAGGAAGAAAAAAAAGAAAAAAGGGAGGTGAAGGATTGGAGGCTCGAACTTGAGACCTCAGCCCTCACCACCCAACTCGCTAACCATTGAGCCAAGTGCTCTCTTCTATCAAGTATTACCAACGGTAATATTTGTTTGTTAACAAATGAGTCAGATTGAGTTAGCTTTAATTTAACTCTGACTCCTCACCTACCGACTTTATTGTCGTATCGAACACACCCCTCATCCTCTCTCTTTCATCTTTTTTCTCTGCCGTCCTTGATCTCCGTCCATCTCCGGCACCGCTGCACCGTGAGCCTCACCGCCGGTGCCAAGGCATTCCCCGTCGAGCCCCGTCAAAAACCTGCATCTGTTCGTCGCCTCTGTTTTGCTCTTTTTCCGACCATCCTCGACGCCCGTTCGAGAAACGGCCGTCGGATCTCTGCTCCCCGCGTCGAGTCAAGTAAAACCCAACCAACCCTTCGTTCGTTCGTCGCCGGCGAAGCCTCCACCGGAGCTACGTGAAATCGAGCCATTACGAGCTCTCCGACGAGTTTCCGGTGGCTGTTCGACGTTATTCCGTTTGGGTACCCGAGACTCGTGTGACCACTCACCAGCTCAGCCTAGCTTCTCTCGACCCGCTCACCCTCACACTTCAGTGAATATCAGATCCGACCCCGTATCTGAGCGTGCTGAGACAGGTGTTCGTTAGACCCTTCTCCGACCAGCTTTGAGGTGTGTTCCATGTGTGCTATATTCTGTTCAATGAAGTGTTTAATGATTAATCTTAAACAATACTATGTTTGTTTAGTATCTTAATTGTTGTTGAGATTGCATTACTGTGTTAGAAATGAGATGAAATGATGAACTGATTATATAATGACATACTTTGCTGACATGATGTATGTTTGCTCAATTCGTATACTTGTAATATGATTTCTTGATCTGTGATGGAATTGCCTGATTGTCTGATGAACTTGAAAGTATGACATGTTAGCTTGACTTGAGATGTTACACTATGTTTGTATGTTGAATGATGAGGATGTTTGCTTTGCTCAATAGGTATGCCCAATTATCTGTCAAAAGTATAAATCTTTTGTTTCTGATATTCTGAATAGAATGCCTGCCACATGTACTCTATTATTCATATCTGAGATCTGGACACTGATTACTATCTGAGGTATACTATTGGGTTATGTTGTGAAGTCTCTGTTGGTACAGCCCTGATCAAGCTCGTAAGTCCTTATGGACTCAAGGTCTCCCCTTGAGTGGCACATGTGCCCATCGGGCCTAGGGTAAGTCCTTATGGACCTAAGACATCCCCTTAGGTGGCACCTATGCCCATCGGGCCTAGGGTAAGTCCTTATGGATGCAGTTCGGGGGGACTACATTTGGTGTAAGGTTGGAGGTTAGTCACTAGTAAACTCATGTATGCATCCGAGCATTTGCATTGATCTGCTATGTGTTCTTATGATCTGATTGTTATGTATTCATTGCTTGTTTGATCTGCACTTATTGGAACACACTGAGCTCCCTAGCTCATGCCCTCTTCTTCTCCCCTTTCAGATACTTGTGATAGGCTACCCCTTTTGGACCCGGCAACTGGAGGATCGGCACATTTAGCTCTAGACTATTGTAATGTTCTTATCTTCCAAACTGTCTGTATTTGGGTGACTTATGCCTATATTTTGATACGACTTATCTTTTGGTTTTGTCGGGTGTTGACTTTTGTTATAACTGAACACTATATGCTTTCATATCATCTATTTTGTAATCACGTGATACTAAACTTTTGCTTACTACTTTTGGATGGATTTGAAAACGTTATTAGTAGATTTTATAATCGTTCTGCGAATAGCATTGATATGTATTCAATAACAAGTTTTATGGTACGATTCGTAAATCTCCCGAAAGGGGGAAACTATGTCAGTTTTGATATTTTGACTATGATATTTCACAAGGGTTTGATTATAGGTTGTGACTGCCTGAAGTTGGGTTAAACGCATAAGCGGGTCCAGATGGTTACATGGCCACTGTTTGTTCAAATAGATAATTGTATATGATATTATGATAAGACAAAGGATGACTAAAGCCTTGTTTTGTATGTTTGAATGAATAAGTAATGTTAGTATTAGAGACAAGTGAATAAATGTATAAGAATATGTGATTGTGATATGAGTATTATAGTTATGACTTGGATAGTTGAGTAAAGCTAATTACCATGCGAAATTAACTTAGTGAGTAAGACTAGGCTTTGAAAATGTGAATTCCTTATAATGTTTTGTAACAATAAATTGAGATAAGAAATGAAAGTTATTCCTTAATGTCTTAAAGAAAATGAGAACATATAGAATGTTTTAGTAATTTTGGATAATAAGATTTGAAATTAAATGATACAAACATGTAGATTTAAAGATCTTTGAATAACGATTTACCATTATCTTGAATGATCTTAAACATTGATTTATATATCTTAAAATGGATAGGAATATACCAGATTTGGTAATTGGTTTAAGAAGAATAAAGTTTATGAATAAGGATACAATCTTATGAGTTTGTAGAAGTAATATAATAGCTTTGTGTACTAAAGTATTAATATGGTGTATGTTTTAGGCTAACCGTTGAAGTGAACTGCATAATGTGTGCATTCTTGGTCTTATATATAATGAAGTTAGAAGCGTGAGTTGTGAATAAGATGAAAAATTTTAAATTACCATGAAAATCACATGTTTAGTTTACATTTCTTTGGTTTCAGTTTTATAGCCTGAATATTACATGAAAAACAAAAAAAAAAGGCTCTTTAAATCCCTATTGGTTGTCCTGAAAAATTGGCCGCACTCCTCTGCTATCTGCAATTGCTGGTGCATTTCTGCATCTCTAGAAATGCAGCTCCTTGCTCAAACTCTCAAACTTTCTTCTTCACTTGCGCTTTGGAAGATTCTCCAACTTCTTTCACTACACAATAATTTCGCTACACAATAAGTTGTAAATTCGGATTATAACTTGAAGGAGATAAAAAAAAGAGTAACTAAACTTACATTCAAGACTAGAAAAACGAGATTTACTCATCCTTCAATCCATTTTTACCACAACCCTCTTAAAACTCATAAACTTGCTCTCCCACCATTTTTTATGAATCTTACTTCTTCTTGAAGATCCTTTAATGTAAATTGCAACACTCTCAATCCAAAATCTAAAATTCGACAAAGGTTGTCCCTTTGTCTTTGAGTTTATAAGAAAGATGAAGGAGAGAGTAGGGATGGGCACGGGTCGGGTCGGGTCGAGTTAGGTTTTTGGGCCCATCTAGATCTGACCCGAATATATTCTTAAAAAAATTTGACCCGACCCGAAAATAAATATACTAAATTCGACCCCGACCCGACCTATATAAAATAAATTAATTTTAGGGACCTAATTGTAAAAAAAATAATTTTAAGGGACTTAATTGTAAAAAAAAAATATAATTTAAAGGACTAAATTATAAATAAAAATTCAATTTTAAGGATTTAATTATAAAAAAATATATATAAAGAGTGGTACTATTATAAATATCTTTAAAAATTTAAGGGAAATTACACTATTATTCCCAGGTCGGGTAAAATATTTTCTACCCTAAATTCGACCCGACCCGAGTTTATCATTAACAAAAACTCAACTCGAACCTAATTTTATCATTAAAGAGAGATAGGGAGAGTGAGGGAGACAAAAATGAGATAATATTTTCTTGCTTTCTGCAGAGAAATTAAAGGGAACCAGCCTTTTCGTCTTCAAAATGAGATAATTTAGCTCTTACCCCTTAATCTTGCTCCCATCCCACTTACAAACCCAAAACTCAAGCCCAACATCAAGATGAAACCCACTAAGGTGTCCTTAAGCCTTCAACGGGCCCAAAATTTTAGCCCAACGCACAAAGCCCACGACTTGGGTGAATCGACCCACGAATTTTGAAATTCGAATCGTTATAACTAGATATAGCTAAAATATAAATTTATCTATTTTTAAATATTTATCTTAATAACCAACTAACAAAACTAAAATTTTGATCAAACTAAATTGAATAAATATATATATATATATATATAATATTTCATAACAACAAACGGAATATGCGATTACAAAATAAGCATAAGCAATAAAAAATTAAAGTAAATTTATATTTTGGAAACAGTTTACCGTTACTAATTAATTCATGATAGGGGCACCGCTATTTATTACCATTAAAATCTATAAAATCAACAGTGAGAATAAAAGGGTTATCATGTTGAATAAGAAAACATAATATACTAACAATCTTTAATTCTAAAATGTATTAAAAACAAACCCTAATTCATGCGAAAACAAAAACAAACAAAAAATATGTAAAACCACCATCACACAATTAAAATACCGAAACATAAAAGATTTATCGCAAAACTTAGGGTCTCAATTTTAAAATATTTTTTAAGATCGGATCATTCAAAATAAGTACATAATTTATTCTCAATGATTTAACATAACAAGACACCGATGTCATTCGTTACAATTAAAATATATTTAATACGAATATTAAGCCAAGATCTATGCATATCAAGCCATTAAGAACAAGAGACTAGATTTGTAGAAGCCTGCCTGAATTTATTGATGTAGATTTTTCAAAGGGTTTTGATCTTCTAAGAAGATATGTTATCTCTTGCCACACAACTCTCTGACGTGAAGGAGATATACGTAAGTTAATTTATTTCTTATGGACCAATACTTTTTTTATATAAACTGGATATTAAAATAATTTATAAATATTTATAATTTTGTCCCGCATTGAATTATAGATATAACTTATGTTATCTAAACTTTTAATTTCATGATAATTTAATATCTATAACACGTGTAACATAATTGGTCACCTGAACCCAACAAGTCTCCTAGTGGAAAAGCGGATGATGTTTATCTTAGGAGACACCAGTTCAAATCATTATGTCTACATAGCGTATGCACATTGTCAAAAGGTTAAAAATATCTATGAACAAATACTATCTTGTAATTACCTTTAGACTATTAAAAAAACATAATTGGTCACCTGAACCCAACAAGTCTCCTAGTGGAAAAGCGGATGATGTTTATCTTAGGAGACACAAGTTCAAATCATTATGTCTACATAGCGTATGCCCATTGTCAAAAGGTTAAAAATATCTATGAACAAATACTATCTTGTAATTACCTTTAGACTATTAAAAAAACATAATTGGCCACCTAGTTTCATGTCATACTTTATAATAGCAACATGCATTATATATATGTGCCCACAATTGTGAATTTTGATCTAACATTCATATTTTTTCTTAACCCTAGAACATATATCTCTTAAGATGAATATCATCTTCTGTTCCACAATATGTGCCCACCTAATTTTCTTCGTTTACAATGTCAGTATTAGAACCCTTGATCTAGCTTAAGGGACCTAATATCTTATCTTGCTAGATCACCTAATTATTAATATATCTCTTCTTTCTTTAGTATAGGTAGCATATATTAAAAAAAAACGAAATCGTCCAAAAAAAACTTTATAAAAAATGGAGTGTTCTTATATTATGTTCGTGAATTTTCACGAATCATAATCATAGCAAACAATTTTATAAGTATATTGTGTTTGTATCATTATCAAATCATAAGTTATTTCTTCATGCTATATAGTCATGACATTTTCAAATTCATCAAATCTAAATTATACTAAATATAATGACCATTTCCTTACGTGGAAGGAAACAAAATGCCAATTAAAAACAACTATAGACGATGAAATTATTAAATCAATTAAAAGATAATAATCATTCATATTAAGGGTAGGCAAAAATACCCGACCCGACGACCCGAACCTAAAATGTCGGGTAATTTCCGAAAAAATTACCTGACCCGAAAAATTTACCGGGACACGGGTCGGAAGTTTCCCCTTATCGGGTACCCGACCCGATAAAAATTAATATATATTTTTTTTATATTTAAAATTATATTTTTATTTCATGTTTCTTAATATTTTTACTCTAAAATTAAGTTTAAATCCCTACATTTTTCTATATTTGTATTATATTCTTTTAAGTTTTAAATTTGAGTAAGATTTTTAAATTTGAAATTAGTCCCAACTGTGTAAGGTTTAATTAATGTAAAATTATATTTTTTACAAACATAATTAGTCCCAACTGTGTAAGGTTTAATTGTACCAACTACGGGCAAAAATACCAGAGTTGTAAAGCTGAAATTATTCCCAACTGTGTAAAATTAGTCCCAATTATATTCTCAATTATATTTTTTCTATGTTTGTATTATATTTTTTTAAGTTTTAAGTTTCATTTTTTAAATACTTTTGTGTATAACATGTGATTTTTTTTTAATTTTAAAATAAAAAAAAATAAAAAAAGGAACTAGATACCCGGTACCCAAATTTTACGGGTACCTGAATATAATAGGCCGGGACACATGCCGCTTAATGAGGTACCAGGATGAACCGGGTACTCGACAATGCCCACCCCTAATTCATACACATGAATAAGTAAATGACGCAAAGAATTAAACACGTATAAACTATAAAATTTATAAATGAATAAATGTATTTGCATGTGGAGAGAGGTGGGGGTTGTAGACCATGAATCATGATTCCATGATTTTAGACATATTTGACAGATATTATTGAGTTTCAGAGAAGAAAATGCAAAATTTGTCCCAGGTGAGAAAACTTTTTTTTTGAAAATATTAATAAAAATATCATAGCCACGTATATAAACAAAACTCGACTAAAAAAATAATATATATTTTCAATTTAAAGTTATTCGAATATAATTATTGGAATCAACTCAAATAACTCAAGTGAATTTTGAATTTGATTTTGTTGACTCGAATAATTAAATATTTAAATTTTAAGTTCGAATCAGATTTGATTTGTCGCTTTTTATTCAAGGTATTTTTAGTTTTGTTCTTGTTTGTTTGATCAAGGGAATGTGTAGGATAAGGAAACAACATCTCTTTGTCTCTCTATTCCCTGCAATAAACTACACAAAATTAATGACTATATATGTTATATGTAGATATATTTAGGACCATAATAAGAATTTTTTGGGTGGGCTGTTCGTTGTTTTTTATATAAATCTTCCGTTATTTATTTATTAATTAATTCAGATTTAGTATTGTAAATCTCTATTATAGAACAATTTTCTAAAACTAAGGCAACGTTAAGATTTAATTTTTTTTCTTCTTAAATGATCCAACTCTACATCTTGTTAGTTATTTTCTTTTAAAAAACAGAAAAAAAGTTAAATTATGAGGTTTTCTATCAATAATTACCATCAAAACAAAATTTAATTATGAAGTATACATAACTAGAAAAAATATTTCATAAACTGATAATAAAAAAACATATTTTACAAACAAGTTTACATAACTAAACGGACGAATGCAAAATTTTTGCTCGAAGGACAAACACATAACTTTTTTTAAAGTACCGAGCAACTTACAAATATCCTATAAAAAATTTAAATTATTATATAAGTTAAATATAAAAAAGGAAAACTTGGGGTAGAGGGCCTACAACCCCTCCCAGTATTAGGGTATTTTCATCATGCATGATTGTCATGCGTCTTTTTTTTTATGAGAAATAAGATTTATCATCATGTGATTTGTTAAAAATTTTCTTAAATTTAAATGAAGAAAAAAATACATATAAAATAATTACAAAAATGTACGAGTAAACTTAAAATAACACATACTAGCCAAACTATACCGGGAACTAAAATAACTCAAACCGAACTCATCTCCTACATTGACATTCAACAAATTTTCAACTACCACATGAGGTATATAGTAAAGATTAATGTCAAAAACATCTGACCTAGCCAACTTTTCCATACGACCTTGACTATCAACTACAGATTGATTAAAATTAAAACCATTTAGATTGAAAGTCATTGTGTTAATACCTAAAGCGGTGAACCATATACCTACTACAGGCCAAGCAGCTAAAAAGAAATGTAAAAAATGAGAATTGTTGAAACTAACATATTGGAAGATCAATCGGCCAAAATAACCATGAGCAGCTACGGTATTATTATTGTCATCACAACAAATATGTCGAAACGACACCAACCAAGCACGATCGCACAACTCACGAATATGCATGGCGATACCCGAACTCCCTTAACGATTCGAGCCAGGCTGGATCATGCCCCTTATTGTCATGCGTCCTTCAATTAAATTAAAAACATACCTTGTTTGGCAATTAGCGGATAACTGATAGCGAATTACATTAGCTGATAGCGAATTACATTAGTTGATAGCTGATTTGACTAGCAAATTATATTAGTTGATTGTATAAAATTGTTTGGTAAAATTAACTGATAGATGGTAGTTATTTGATTACTTAAATAAGCAAAATGACATATAAAGACATTATTATATTCGATACTTGTTTAAATAGTTTATTAGTTATCAATATTTTTTATCAATATTTTGTATCTATTAGTATTAATTAGATTATGAAAAATAATTTTTTAATATATATATATTACTTTATTATTTATATAATTGTTTTTAATATAATATAATTCATTATTAAATTTAAATACAAATATAAATAGGTGAGAATAAAAAAGAAATTATAAAAATATTAGTTTACAAATATCAAAATGTAAATACGCGTGAGTGAATAATTAAAATAGAAAATATTTTAATTTAGGTATATGAAATTTTTTAATAATTATTAAGGGTAAAATGATCGTTATATCTTAATGTCAAAACCTCTAATTTTAAAAAGTTCATATTAGCAACTTTTTTAAAATTTGAGATTTCACCCAAATCTACTATTTTAATTCGCTATTTACCAAAGTTAACGGATTTAACCGGTCAAACATTTAATTTTAACTTAAACTTCTAATTTTGGTTCAAACCGCTATTTATCAAACATGACCAATAATGCACGACAACCATACAACCTAACTCGTAGAATAATGTTTTTCATCGTCACTATATGTAATAATAAGTAACTATTTATAAAATGCTTTTTTAATCTTAAATATAGTTTAAATCGAGGTAAAAAAAACATTAACCTCAGATTCGGTGTAAAATATACCTGCGCTCTATAATTTGAAAAATACCCACCTTTTTTTATCTTAAGTTTGAAAAATATCACATAAACCTTCTTGAAATCTATTTATTAAATAAAATTTTAAAAAAAGTAATTATGTCATTAGTATATATATAAATATATTCAATTTTATATTGAAGTATATATTTTATTTAAATTTAATTATAAATATTTAATATATTAATAATGAAACCAGCCAGGTCGAGACATGTCGAATTCTGGCCTAAAATATTATTTGCTATAATATTTTCTTATAATTTCTTCTCTTATATGTTAACTAATTGAATTTAACTCGGTTAACGTATCATTTGCTATAATATTTTTTATAATTTCTTCACCTAAAATAATGTTTAAATAGTTGGGAAAAGAAAAAAAATAATTGAAGAAATGAGTTGTAAAATTTCAATTATACCTTGGTTTTGTGTGTTCAACTCCATACTAGTTAAGAAACAACCTATAACAGAACCCGTTAATTTCTCTTACTTTATCCCAATCCGTTTTATCTTAATTATCATCGACGGTGAAATATTATTTAGAATTTTGTAATCACCTTCAATTAGGTTGAAAAAAATGACATGAAAAAAATTTCACTCAACTCGAAAAAATTTCAAATAAAATTAAGTTATAAAATGAGAGTTCGAATAACTCGTATAGTAATTAGTGATTTAGTTTTAAGTTCAAGTTGAGTCCCAAAACTTTGTCTGATATATATATATATATATATTGCATATTAAAAATTATATAAAAGATATATGTATATTTTATATGGTTATAAAAAGTTGTTTGAATTGGAATCAATTACTATCATAACATTATAAATATCTACAATTAAATTTGAACAAAACTCAAACAAATGAATTCAATTTGACTCGAATGGAAATTTTTTAAATAAAGTTTTAATTATAAAATATGACTCATAAACTCAACTAATTCAAAAAAAATTATTAGACTCGATCGAATCCTCACTCCAACCTCCAACGCATTCATTAGAAATTAAATGTTACAAAACATGGAACCTGAAATGTTATACTTTTTGATAACATTTTTAGGTTGATGGTAAGTTTCAAAACTAATAGTCAAGTTCCGAAACTTGTCAAGAAAAAATATTGGGTAAAGTACCGAAATGGTCACTGAACTTTCAAATTTTATTAAATTACAATTAAATTGTATGTTTTATAACAAAATAATAACTCGTTCGTTAAAAAGAGTAACATTGTAATTATAAAAAATTGAATAACAACATATTTAATCCTCTATATTTATAGATTCAATCAATTTAGTCTTAATTAAAAAACAATGAATTAAACCATATTTTCACCTTTATTATCTTAGTCATCTTAGGCTTAATTTGAGATTAAGATTGGAAACGAGTTTTAGGAGCCAAACGTCCGTTCTGAAAAAATTAAAAAATTTAACTTTTATGAACGCTCGTTTGAAAATAAATTACAGGTAAAAATTCAACTGCAACCGTCCGTTAAAAATCAAACTAGACGTTATTTGAGGTTGTTGTTAGGGGCAAACGAATGTTTACCACCGTAACTCCACCCAAAAACAGGCCCTTAGTCTTCTCAAACTACTTTTTTTTATTATTACAAAACACTTTGATTATACTAACATTAAATTAAATTAAAGCGTGATCGAAATTTGTACAAAAGAAAAAGAGATGGGTATATTACGCTGACACCCATAAAAACTAAAAAATACAGCTCAGCTCATGAAAGTCCACAACACACACTCTCTCTAGACCTCTCTGAAACATTTCTCCATGTCCGCCGTAACTGTCGTCAAATCCCCCTGACGGAACCGCTTCTTCTTCTTTTTCTCCCTTCAAATTGAATTTAGTGTTGGTTTTCGGTTCGTTTCCGTACATGGCGGAGGACGCCGCCGTTCCCAAGACCTTCCGAGCTCTCGTCGATAGCGCCGACCGCAAATTCGCACGAGTCCGGGACTTCCCGTCCTACGGGCGAGCGCAAGGCCAACGCTATTTCCACAAAGTCTTCAAAGCCTACATGAGGTTATGGAAATACCAGCAAGAGAACCGAGCCCAGCTTGTTAAAGCCGGTCTGAACCGGTGGGAGATTGGTGAGATCGCAGGTAGGATCGGCCAGCTGTATTTCGGCCAGTACATGCGGACGAGCGAGGCTCGGTTTCTAGTCGAATCCTACGTTTTCTATGAAGCGATTTTGAAGAGGAGGTATTTCGAAGGGTGTGAAGTGAAGGATCTTCGAGTTCGGTTTAAGGAGTTAAGATTTTATGCCCGGTTTTTGCTGGTTTCGTTGATTTTGAACCGGACCGAGATGGTGAAACTTGTCGTCGAAAAGCTTAGAGCTCTTGTTGAGGACTGCAAGGCTAATTTCCGGGTAAAAACGCAATTTACTTTTTATTTATACGTATTTGTTTGTTGTAGCGGTGCTTTTTCAGTTTTCGTCTGCTCTCTTTGGCTTCTAAGGGGAATTATGAATTTTTAGTAAGAATAGAATTTAAGCTTTCCTCAGAAAGAAATAGTTTTTTATATACTTACATTTGAAGAAAATGAAAGGGAGATTATTGAGAATTATCGATTACCATCTAATTGCCAATAAATTATTTTCAAATAATTGAACTCAATCTCTCTCTTTTTCTATTTCAAACAAATAGTAAGAATAGAATTCTGGTAAATTTACTTAAGAAATACTCCATAACTTAAATTTTTGTAAATACTCTAGAATTTGAATATATAAATGGATCAGCCAGCATTATTTCCTCTGTCCCTTATTTTTTCCTCATCTTTCTAATATCTTTTTTTGCTGTTAATTTTTTGTAACATCTTCTTCAGTGCTTTGAAAATATATCTAATAAAAAAGGATAAACAATTGGGGCTTTGTCTTTGTTTTTTAAAGTCAGTTGAGCTGTCCCTTATTTTAATTACCATTTAATTTATTCATTTTGTGGTAATGATTGAGCTAAACATTAAGGATAATTATGTTCCGGGATGATTATGTCAAAGTTTATTTTTGTAAACCTTCTGCATTTCCATTGGAAGAAAAATGTCATTCTTTCTCATTGAGAACGTGATCAAAGTATTTGAAGTGGAAAAAATCCGAATTTGTTTGTTTGAATTGATGAATGTGAACACATTATTGAGTGCTGTGCAGTATATTAGGGGTTGATTAAGTTTTAGAGGAACATATTATAAAGCTTGTGGGGTTATTAACTTTATTTAAATTGTTGGTAGCTCCTGATCTGTGCTATTGCTTCTTGTTTCCCCCTTTTTTTCAGGAAACGAACTTTAAAGAGTGGAAGCTAGTAGTGCAAGAAATTCTCTGCTTTATAAACATTGATACAACTTTTACCATTCCAAGTTTGAGGCCATTGCGGTATTGTGCTATGCTTGACAGTCATCCAAATTCTGCTCCATATGTAGTACGATTCCATGCAAAGAAGGTTCTAAAGTTTCGAGATGCTGTCCTCATGAGTTATCACCGTAATGAGGTGAAAGATTTATTTGTTGGTCTGATTTCTTTGATTATGAGGTCATAATCTAAATCTGCAAAGTGAGATTCTTGTAATCTGTTATTCTTGACATTTTCAGGTAAAATTTGCAGAACTTACTCTGGATGCATACAGAATGCTGCAGTGTTTAGAATGGGAGCCTAGTGGATCATTTTACCAGAAGCATCCTGCTGAACCAAAGGAGAATGGTGTTGCAGCTGATTATTCTGGAGCTTCCGGGCTAATCGATATGAATTTGGCTGCAGACATGACTGATCCAACCCTACCTCCAAATCCTAGGAAGGCTATCCTGTATCGACCATCTGTGACACATTTGATAGCAGTGAGTTATAAACCCTGTTTATTGAACTTGCTATATATATACATATATTAACAGGAGATAATTAGGCTAGTGCATTTCTTTTAAGATTTTTAAGGTGATTTTTAGACATTTTGTTCCACCACTCTATTCCAATGTTTCTTGTATCTTTCCAAGTTGAAGCTAAACCAACATCCAACATACTCTTTCAGTAACCAAATTGAGTTGAAAAATGTAAAATTAATTAAAACTAAAATTTATAATGGCATCCTTTGAGAATTGAACAACTAAGAACATGTTTGTTCACGGCTGAATGTTATGTTCTTTTACTATTTTTGGAAGAGGTGTGAGGTCTCTGCTATGCCACAAATGGCTTCATTAAACTTGTAGTTAACTGTGTGTTTGTACTATTTATGATGGGAGACTTTGCATTTATTTTCTATCAATAGCATAATCTTCTTTTGGCTTATTTGATTGCATTTTTAATCTATCAATAACAGAATCTTCTTATGGGTGTAACACTTGCTTATAAACAGAAAAGAAAAAAAGAAGAAGAAAAGGTATGCATGTTCCTTAGCAATTTGATACCTAATGTTAATTTACTCATATGCGCCTGAATTCGCATGGCATATCTAAAAGGTTTAATTTATTTTGTGAGTCGTCTTAAAGTAACCATATTACGATGTTGGATATAGACACTGTTATGTTGTAGGGCATTAGGCATTTAAACCAATAACTAATAATCTGTAATTTAATGAAAACTCTATACAAATTTAGATGGATCTGGTCATTATTAGTTAAGTAGCGTGCCAAAAATATTACACCTTCTCTTTTGTGCTTTCTATGTACTTTTTATATACTTTTGTATGGATAGAATCATCACAGATGATGTTTAATGAATAATGTTTGGGCAGGTTATGGCAACAATTTGTGAGGAGCTGCCTCCAGAGAGTATTATGCTTGTTTATCTATCAGCCTCAGGTAATTTTGCTTCCACATCATTTCTATCTGAGAAAATGATTTTTCTTTTCCCCCAGTCCGAATAATTTGAATGCTTTTCTTCTTCCTAAATTATTAACACAGTGATAAATATGCAGGAAAGCCTGGTCATATTAATGCTTCTCAGGTAAAAACTTCAGGAGGATCTAGGCGAACAAGAAAAAGCATGCTCGCTTCTCACAATTCCCTTGAACAGAATTGCTCTGCACCTGAACCCCACATCAATGGTGTGAAAGAGTCTTGCGACTACTATGACAATTACCTGTGGTTAGGTCCTAAAGGAAATGATGGTAGGTAGCTCTAGCCATATCTAAAGCTATATGCTATCTTTAGCTTTTATTCCGGGGGCTTGGGGACCAAAACTCCCGAATATGTGCAATATGAATTTTATTTAGCTTGTTTGGATTTATCTTAGGTATGATTCTCTGGGATTTGCAGGTTCAAGTAACCTCTATCCCGGTGATATAATTCCTTTCACCCGAAGACCTCTTTTCATGATCATTGATAGTGACAGCAGCCATGCATTCAAGGCAAGTGTTTCGTACTTTGTGTATGCAAGTGTTTCATACTTTGTATATGCTATCATTAATAGTTTACTTACCATTTATAACTGTAGTTTCTGCCAGATTTTTCAGCTGTGTTCAGAAGGTGACATGTTAAAGTATTCTTTGGTGTGGCATTTGAAAGAATTTTTTTTCATATATATATTTTTGTAATTTTAGAGAGTTAATAAATTAAATCACTTATTTTCCTCGTACTTCTCCTCTACAGATATGCAATTCCCAATACGGAGTTGGATTAAAAAGATGAAAAAATAATGTGAATTTTTTGAGAGGATATATAAAACCTGGTATTTGATAGTAATAAAGTAATACTGCACTTATTGCAACTTGCTAATAAAGTTAAATTCACCATAATGCTTTTTGCTGATGGAAACGATGGATAGTCAATTAACAGAAGGAAAACGAATCTGACTCTGGTTATGATGAAAAAGAGGGAAAATGCAATTTGAAGGTTTGGAAGTCTTATAGAGTGGTCTGTAGCCATGAGTTAAATTTTGTTCATGCTGCAACGTGCAAGTAAAGTACTTTCTGTTGCAATTCCTTTTAGAGATGAAAATGGACAATAACGAACATAAGACATTAATTGTACTTTTTGCATGAAACGTGAATTGATAAGCTTTGTTTACTGCTAGGTGTTATTTCTATTTTCAGAAGAGGTGCGGGGTCTGCTAAATTGCTAATACCATCATTAAACTTGCCGTTAACTTGTAATGGGAGATCTGTTCTTGCTAGTATCTTTGTTATTGTTTATCTATGTGGGTGGTTACACTATAAATTACTCTGAATTTCAGGTCTTACATGGTGCAGAAAGGGGAGAGAAGGCTGCCCTACTGCTTTCGCCATTGAGACCAATTTTCAAGGACCCATCTACTGCTGATATTAGTCAGAAAGGAAGTCAGTTTACCTTTTTCTTGACTGCTCCTCTACAAGCATTTTGCCAAATGGTCGGATTCTCCTTGCCTGATAGTGATAAGGTAAATTTTCAAATTATTTTTGAGTTTGGTAACACTACATTCTCTTTGCACTTGTGGGTCTTACTTTTGCTTTTTTTCTTTTCTGCTTTTAGGAGGTTCTAAACGCCGCTGAAACCATACTATCTACTGCTTTCTCCGAGTGGGAAGTAATTCTTTGCAAATCACCTAGTCTAGATCTGGTTTGGGCCCAGGTTTTATCTGATCTGTTTTTAAGGCGGCTTATTGTTAGGTATTTTATCTTTTATGTCACTAGCTTTTGTTGGTGTCAATATAATCAAATATGTTTTTGTTGGTTTAACGGAGGCATTCTGAGACAAAAAATTGAAGTGCCGAATGATATCATAGGACAGAGTGAGGGCTTGTTCACCTTTCTTATTACGTCCCTGGTTTTGGGTCATTATTATTCATTGCTGTCAATCGAAGGTGATGGGGAGATGCTGCTACTCAGGAGTTAGAATGAATATATCGGGGTCATCATTTTGAGGCTGGTCTTTTACAATTTGGATAGGAACAAATGAAATGACTTTTATCTTGTGACTTTTATCCAGATTCATATTCTGTCGAGCCGCACTCTCCGCCATCTGCCCTCCAGAAGGGAGTGACTCATTTCTGCCACTTTGCCTGCCACAACTTCCTAACTCCCTCTCTCCGAAGTCCGATGTTGTGCAGTCTTCAGTCAGCCGTCTTGCAGATCACCTAAAAGTTTCCAACTGCTTTCACTTTCCCGATAAAATCTGAAACATAACATTGTTGCTTTCCTCCTAGGAAGTTGCATTCAGTACAGGTTTTATGGTGCTGTAGCTCCTAGAGTTTCCACACAAGTTGGACTTTCAGAGCACTCAAAGGGTACATGATTGCTAAGTGGGGATTAAGCCAAGCATTGTCGAGGGTATTTGATTGAGCATGCTTGCTTAGCTTCCGATTGATCTGTGTGCCGGTTTGGCACCAAGTTTGAGACGGGTGCGTTTGAACATGATCATGATCGGATGAAGGCTTTTGGAGCCTCGTCGATGTATGTATAAGGTAATTGATGAGAATGTGGAGCAGGTTAGAGTCGTATGATTAATGCTTTTGGGTTTTTTCCCCCTTTTTCTGTAAAAAGAGAAGTGAGGTGTAGGGTAGTGGGATATATTCTTTTATCTTGTTTTCCCCCTTTGATCGGTTTGATTTACATGTATTCTTAAAAAGAGAAAGTAAAAAGGAAGAATGGTTAATTTTTTTTTTGAAATGTATCAGTTGGCCTTTATTGAAAATTAAATAAAGTACAATAATAAGCAAAAGTCTTTTGTAAAGAAAGAGAAAACAACAAACAAAGAAACTTCTGGATTTCGTGTACTGTATTTCCAGTTCTGTTTTTTCATTTCATTTTTCTGTTATACGGTATTCTGTAAAATTATTTGGATTATTATTGTAATATTTTTAACAAATCAATCTTCATCTTCATTTCATTTTCCCTGTTTGGTATCATTTGTTTGAACTTTGATGAGAAGTCCCTTTAGATGTTTTACCTACAAATTATAAGTGGTTTGGGCATATAGCTTTAATTAAGACTTCTCATCAAAGTTAATCAAATTGCTTAAAATAAATAATTAAAATTGGAAAATAATAAACAAAAATGTTTGAAACTATTTAAATATTTATCGAGGAAAAAATCATAAGCAACTAAATTAACCTTTATGCTATGTTAAAAAACCATAATAAATTAAAATATCAAAATTAAATAAAATCAACTAGAGCCGCAGTGAACTAGTCGAGGATTACACTAGTTTAAGCTTAGTTTGTGGTTGCTTTTAAGAAGTTTGGTGAAAAAAGTGATTTTCATACTAGATGTTGAAAAGTAGTATTGAAAAGATGGTTATTGTTTGTCATTGATGTCAAAAAGTGATTTTGATGAGATAAAATATTTATTTTAGATATGACATTGAAAAGTAAAAATAAACTTGGGTGATGTTCAAATTAGTTAATGTTATGATTTATGAAATAAATCAATTTCAATTATAATAAAAAAATTATTTTTTGAAAAAAATTAATTCAAAAATATAAAGTACATTCTAAATTATATACGTGGATACCACTTACAAATTAATAAATTACAAATAAATTACAAATAAAACAATTTTATTCTCAATATAAATATTATAAAATATATATTATTTTACAATTATGTATAGGGGTGGCAATCGGGTGGGGAATAACCGAAAACTGTGGGGATCCGAACTGACGAGTATGGGGAATAACCGAAATCTTTACTCACGGGGACGAGGATGGGGGAAATTTTATCACCGAAGCTCAAATGGGGATGGAGACGGGGATTGCTATATCCGAACCGTAGGGATAATCGTACCCGTATAAATTACCGTAAGGATCTCCGAAAAATATCCACACGAATCCCAATATATTTACAAATTTGGATGGCTATAAGGGTAATTTGCCCATTTTTCCAGCAAAAATCTAATAGCTCATAACTTGAGTATGAACAACAGGAGTAAGTTTGGAAATTCTCCGTAAATTTTATAAAAATGATTAGAAAATTGTCTATACATCATTGTAAACATGATTCAGTTTAATTTTATTTAAAATACAAGGTGATCAATTTCGATATGTATTTTTAAAAAATAAATATTTGAATGTTGAAAGGTCATAAAATTTTGGCAGCACATTTCTTAGAAAACAATTTTACCAGTAACTTTGAAAAATCACCAAAACTTCTACAAGATAAATTAAGAAGCAAGCCTTATATTTCTATAACCATACAAAAGTCTAGATTCGTTTAAAACAAATCGTTCTTGATTTCGAGTTATATATTAGTAGTTATTAATTTTTGATTGAGCAAAGGTTAGAAGAAAATATTGCAGATTGTTTAAAAAAAACAAAATGACGGTGACTTCAGAAATTAACCATAAAAATTGTACAAGTAAAATTTGCATATGTAATTTATATGGTTGAAAAGATTATCGAATCTAATTTTTTTTATAACAAACAGATCATGATTTGGAATTGTGGATTATTAGTTACATATTTCTTTTAATGCAGTGCAGGGTGTCATGTTTCAATAGTTAATATTTTAGTCATGTTTTATAGTTTTGAAATGATTTGTTTGTTATTGGTAAAATTAAAATTATCATTTATGTTTGTAATTTTAGAGATTTAATGTTGATTATTAGTTTTAATGTATTAAGTTTTGCTTATTTTTTGGGCACGGGGATTAACCGAAAACTGTGGGGATCTGTAAGGGATGGGTATGGGGACGAAAAAATACTCGAAACGTTTAATGGGATTTCTCGAAACTATAACCGCAAGTGTTGGGGAAGGAGTAGGGAATACAAAACCGGCCCCGACCCGCCCCATTGCCACCCCTAATTATGTATGCATAACATTATTTTAACAATAAATTATAATTAAATAATAAAGGTAAAAAAAAACAATTTTATTTTCAAACTAGCTTTTCCACACATGAAGCTATAAAATCTAGCTTTTTGGTTTGGGTAGAAAAACTAGTTTTAAAAGCAACAAAAAACAACCTATTTTAACTAAAAGCACTTTTTAAAGTGCTTTAGGTTGCTAAACGCAACAAAAAACAGACCCTTAGATTCAAGTTTATTTTTTATTGTTATCTATGTCGACCACCAAGGAAATAGATATGTAGACCAGTCAAACTTGACCCGAGATCTGAAACTCGAACTGAGATTCAATTTTGACCCGAACATGATGATCTAAAGTTGAATCGAAACTCGAAATAAATCGAACCGAAACCGACCCAAAATTTTTTGTTGAACCGAATGGACCCGAACCGAATGCTACCCGAACCGAATATCGACCCGATTTTAACCCGAAAAATAAGGTAAAATAAATGAATAATTTATTTTTAATATTATCTATTTTTAACAATATAATAAATAATAAAAAGAAGTATATTTTATCATCTTTTTGTACTATACCATGAAAGAGACCGTTGCTCTTGTCAAAGTTGTGGTATAATAACATTTTATGTCATTTTTCCGTTTAAATATTAATTAAATAAAATTTTTGTCCCTACTAATTTTTAAATTTAGAATTTTAATATAATATTTTCTCTCCTAATATTTAATCTTAACTTCATCCTTGTTAGTATGAATTTTTGGTTGCTACATTTACAAAGAAAAAATGTCAAAAGATTACATTAAAAGGAATTGATACATAATAGACCAATTCATAGGGGCAACCTTTAATTGCATCACTAGTCCATACATTGGAAAAACCAGTTCCACGCACACAAAACAAACATGACTCAAATGGTTTGATCAACATGATCATAGTAGATTACAAGCATTTACCTATATATGTTCGGTAAAATGATAAAGAGTTTAAAAAACACAACTAACATGAGGCACAAGTCTTAAATAAAGAGTTCTCATTCAAAAGTGACATTTAGCTGCAAATAAAGTTAAATATCTGAATTCTACTATTCTTACATATGAAACTCAATTACATTGAGTAAACACAAATAACGCATGCATCAACGATTAATTTTTTTATTCAAATCCACAAAAGAGCTGACAAACTCTTCATCCTTCGTAGCTGCATAAACAATAACAAGAAGCTAATTTGTTTACTAGTGAAACAAAAAAATTAAACAATATAATATTTAAATTAAAATAAACAAATACAATATACTAATAGTTCAAGAAGTTGGGCGTAGTAAACAAGTTTTACCATAGAGAATCAAGAATTAAATTAAAAAATAAAAAATTTACATTCATAACCGAACAACCAACTCCGAGTTGTTATCAAAACCTCCACATTTTCAAGAATATAAGAATTTCTCCACTTATTCAAAATTCGGCCTCCTATGCTAAAAGTCGATTCCGATGCAACAATTATGAGGGGAACGGTCAAAATATCTCTATCAAGATGAGAAAGTTTTCCATACCGATGCTCATTTTTTTTTTTAAAAATTAAGAATGTCAAGCTCCACTTTTCTATCTATTTTAGGATCATCTAAGTAAATATCCAATTGTAACTTTGCACATGAAGATGTAGCTTCTCTCTTGTCATAGTCCTAAAAATACATAAAATAAATAATAAAAAACAAAATAGAAATAAACAAATAAAAAATAGAAAAAATACAAATGAATGAAAAATGAAAAAAATACATATTACAAAAACTATATGGTATAATAAAATACATGAAATGAAATGTAAAATACACAAAAATACGTAATATAATTAAAAAATAAGAAATTTACTGTAAAAAGGTCGAATTTGCGTGTGTGATTGCTACATGAAGTGCTCATGAAATTGGAGTTTGAGCCCGATGGTAGTGATGTTCCATGTGGGACACGCGTTTCTGAAGAATAGTCTTTAAATAACATACCTGACATGACCTAAAAAGTAAATAATCTCTAGCTTAAAAAAATTGATAGTTTATTTCCTTCTAAAATTGTCTTTTCCCTCTCTATTTTTACCAATTATTTTTTTTTAATCTAGTTTAAAAAATTGGTGGCTTATTTCCCTCCAAAATTTTATCTTTTCCCTCTATTTTTACCAATTGTCTTTGTCTTTTTCTTTTTCTTGATTTAATTGAGTTTCAATTTAGATTAATTTAATTAAAATTTCACATTATTTTTAGAATTATTTTAATTATGTCTGTGATTTATGCTTCTAGATTTTAGTTAGCTCAATTAGATTCTAAGTTTAATAAATTAATTCATTTCAGACATTATTATTATTATTATTATTATTATTATTATTATTATTACATATAATAAACTTTGATTTAATATAATTATACACAAAAATTTGATATGGATACATGAAACTTTGATTTCAATATTTAATGAAATTCAAATGCATAGATTAACAAGTTGAATCAAAATTAATCTCATACACAAATAACTCTAAACTAAACCTCAAACCCTAAACCCAACTCAAACCGAATTGACCAAAAAATTCAAATGTTGACCCGACCCGAAATCGACCTGATTTTGACCAGAACCGAAAGAGACTCGAACGACCCGATTTTGACCCGAACCGAAAGCGACCGATCTGATATTGACCCGACTCGAAAACAACCGATCCAATTTTGACCCGATCCAACTCATCACAGACCCGAATTAGACCCGAACCGACCTAAACCGAATCTAAACTGATTCAAAATAGACCCGAAACGACTTGAACCCAAACCGAACGACCCGATTGCCACAATGTAAAAGCAATGGTTTTTAATGATTTATTTTACAAATTTTTAATTATTCATTTTAAAATTAAGTTAAAAAGTAAATTAAACATATAAACTATTAAAGATGTTGCAGTTAGACAAGGGCACCTAAAGATGGACGAGAAGGGGTTAGAGGGCGACCGTTCTCGTGAAATTTTTAATTTTTTTTATATAATTCAGTTTTTTTTTTATTAAAATTTTATTTTTATTCTTTAAAATTTTATACGTTCCTCTTTTAAATTTTTATAAATTCGTCCATCCTAATATACAATTTAAGGTCTAATCGTACTCTAACTGCATGAAAGAATCCAAATAAATTTTGTATTTATTACTACATTGATATGTCTTGATCAATCCATTATTTAATAATGTGGGCACACCACTTATCTTTTTACATTATTTGTGTCGATGCAAAACATTTCAATCTCATCCATGAATACACTGAAAAAGCTTTTATTCACTTCAAATTTCGTTATTTAATTAATATATTTAAAATAAAATATCTACAAATATAAGACATTAAGATTGTTTGAAACTCCCTCGAGAAATTATATCTCAATAATACTGTAATTTTTTAAAAGTAAATTACAAATTTCATTACTTAATTATTAAACCTAAAATAATGTGGTGAAAATTGTTCTAGATCCCTAAAAAATAACCAAAATAACGTTATTTTGTATATCTATTAAAGAAAATATTTTTCATCATTTTTTCTCCTTTCTTCTTCTTCTTTCTCATTTTTCTCTTCCTCTACTCAAATCAACTTAGGTTTCGAGCGTTCTTTGTCGTAATCGGTCACCACGTCGAGCAATATCACCGACGATCATTAAACTCAAAGTATACAAATCGTCCTATTTTGATCTCTTAAATTTTAAATCAATCTTCGTTTCACCTAAAACCACTCTAAAATTTATAAAATTTAGTGTTCATACAAATCAAGCTCTGAAGTTCCCATCGATGGATTGAAAATTGATAAGAAAAATATACCGTAAACAATGGTATGTACTTTAGTAGCAAGGTATATACTGCAATTTAGGTATTGAAAACTCAGAAGATAAAGAGTTTGATTTTCAAAGGAAAGTAAAATTTGATTCTATTCGTCACATAATGAAAAATATTGAAATAAGGCTAAAGAATGAAGATGGCCGAACCATTGTCTTAGGTTAATGGTGAAACTAGACCTAGAGATTTATGGGAATGTTTTGGGGTGATTTTGCGGTGAGGCAACTTAAATTAAGGTTAAAATGAAGTTGATCGGTTTTACCGCTATTAGGTTCGTACATAATTCCTTACGAGGAATTTACATAAATTATTACCGTAACTGTAAAGAAAACGGTAATTACACAAAGTGTTACCACATAAGAAATTATGTGACAACATAAATGCTAACTCGATAACATTAGCACTTACAAAACTCATAAGCATTGACGTAGCTACATAAAGCATTAGGAAAAATACATAATTTCTTACATAAAATGTAAGAAAATATGTAACAACACAAATTCTTACTCGGGATCACCCAATCCAAAACGAGCTCAACTTATGATAAGCATTTGTGTAGCCACAGAAAGGGTTACATGATAACTTTTTTTCTTACAAAAATAATGAAAATTTGTAAAACCCTTAATTTGAATTAACTTGATTTTGATATAACAAATACTTTAAGGATTATTTTGCAAAGTAAATTAATTTTAAAGTTCTCAAAAAGTTCAAAATTGACAAGTAAAAATTTAACCCAAAATGTTTTAATGTTTAAAAATAATCCCTATAAAATTTCCTAAGTGTTTTCAAGCTAAATTTGTAGATTTTGCCTAGGCGTTTCGATACGGCTAAGGCTTGTTTCGAAACGTTTTACCACTAGAATTTTTCATATCGAACAGGTCTCGAAACGACCTTATATCGTTTCTTGACCTTTAAGGGGCATTTTTATGCAAAATTACTTGAATCCATTTTGATTTATATGCTAATGTGTTTTTGATATTAATTCCTTCTATGCTTATAGTTAGAGGGAGTATGCACATGTTTTGCCTATAAAACTTGCTCATATATCATGTGCATGCATTTAGAGTTGATTGAAAATCAACTTTTCTGCCATTTTGTGCCAAATCTGCACATTCTGGCACATGTGTATCGAAACGGGTTACCCTATTTCGATACGGGCTACCTTACTAAAGGGCTTTTGCCCTGAAGGGTTTTGAAACGGGCTCTTGAAAGGGACATCTCTAGAATCATTGAGATCGAAACGGGTAAGTGGTGTTTCGAAATGGACCCGAGCTTCGAAACGGTCGTCTTTTAGTTTTAAAATGTTTGTTCCGAAACACTCGTAACCGTATCTAAAACGGTTACTCGTTGTAAAGGCTATTTAATGCTTTTCCATCTTTAAAAAGGTTTCTTATTAAACCCAAACTCCTCTCAAACCCTAACCTAAATTTTCCTATAAATTCCCACTAAACCTAAACATTTTTACACACAAAATTGAGGGTTTTTGCTCTAAACAACAATCCTAAGCAAGCTTCAACAACTTTGTGCATTATCATCCATCTATTCCTCATAAATCCCAAATTCAAGGTATTTTTCTATTTTCTTTTTCTTTTCAATTTTCGTTTGATTTCTTTAGTTTAAAATTATTGTTTTTGCATTTATTACTTGTATATACTATGAGCTTTGATGTTTTTGCAAAAATTTTCTAAAAATTTGAAAATTTTTATTCGAATATAAATTTCTTTAACCGTATTTTTCAAAAACTGTTTTTCAATGATTTTCTTGTAAAAAACTTGTTTTTGAACTTTTTTTATATTCTTTAAACCTATATTGTATATTATCAAACATTGATTATATGATTACAATTGGATTGAATGTGAATTTCTTATGCATACATATTTATTTTTGCTTGCTTAATATTTTTAGGATGGCTACCTCCAAGAAGAGAGCTAGGGTTTCGGAAGAGGGTCAAGGGTCTGAACCATCCGAGAAAAACTTCCATAGACCAAATCTCGCTTATCTTTTTAAAAAGAGTTTCTTAACCCCTACCGCCCAACAAACCTTTAAATACTACCAAACTATCAAAATTCGACCCAGGGTGTAGTTGATATCGATTTCCTTGATTCCAACCGATTTCACTTTAGATACTATGACCTTTTAACCCGTTGGAATTTCAAGGCCTTCTTAAGCATTCTCGGAGTCATGTACCGAAATCTTGTGTTGTTGTTCTACTCCAATGCAAAATGTATCCTTAGTACCGTTCGTTCCCAAGTTGTCGCCCTTGAGTCTTACCTTTTGGGTAAGAAAATTCGTATTGAGCCATCTACCCTTGTCAATCTCCTTGGTCTCCAAGATGAGGGCATTGAAGATGAGAGTTCACTTGATCCCCATACTGGCCAAGTTACTACCTTGGATGTCCATGATCGATTTCTTCATCTTATGATCTCATGGTGGTTCCGTCCATCAGGTGGGAAGTTTTTGCACATTCGAGAGGTGGATGACTTTTGGCTCAAGTGCTTCTGCCAAGAACAACAACCGAACCTTGTGAAGATTATGTTTTCGGAGATGGTGCACTTAGTAAAGAATCGCAACAACGTCTCCTCCTTTACTGATGGTACCGTCTTAAGCTATATCTTTGTTCTTAGCGGTATTGATTTCTCATTTGATATTGAGGAGCCTCTCAAGGAGAAGCTAAATGAGACTACACTGATGAAGTGCGTTTTTTGCTTCAATGGTGATGATTGGGTTCGTGTTCCTCGTGGTGAACGTGCTTAAGCTCAAGCTCCTTCTCAAGCTCAATTCACTCCACAAGCTCCTAATAATGATGCAATGATGACTTTCCTCACCAAGCAATTTACCGGATTGCGTACTCACATGGACAATCGGTTCAAAGCCTTGGTTGATCACTTTGATGGTATGGAAAATTGCATTGCCGCTATTGAGAATCAACAATCTTCCTCGGATCTCTCCTTCATCGCCTTCTATAGTGAATGTCAACACTTTAAAAGGAGTCAAGAGAAAGATGACGATGACATGGATGAAGATGAAGACGATGATGAGCCCTAGTCTAGCTTACATTCATATCATATCATATCATCTAGGACTTTATTATTATGCACCTTTTATATTTTTGGACCTATGCTTTAGTTTATTAGTTTGGATTATGCTTTTTAGGATTTAAGTTTGGATTGATGTTATTTTGTTCTTGAAACCTATGCTTCATGAATTATGATTTATGTTGTTTGGTTTGATGTTGCCTATATTTTCTATTTCTCATTGAATTATGCTTGTTATGATTTTGATCTAACAAAAAGGGGGAGAAAAGTGTTTTAAGCAAAATTTTAAAGTTTTCAAAACCTAGCTTAAACTAAGGGGGAGCTCACTTAAAAATTTTACTTTGGTTTTGTTATATCAAAAAGGGGGACATTGTAAAACCCTTAATTTGAATTAACTTGATTTTGATATAACAAATACTTTAAGGACTATTTTGCAAAGTAAATAAAATTTTAAGTTCTCAAAGAGCACAAAATTGTCAAGTAAAAATTTAACACAAAATGTTTTAAGGTTTAAAAATAATCCCTATAAATTTTTCTAAATGTTTTCAAGCTAAGTCTGTAGATTTTGCCTAGGCGTTTTAATATGGCTAAGGCTTGGTTTGAAACGTTTTGCCACTGGAATTTTTCACATCGAACAAGTCTCGAAACGACCTCATATCGTTCTGATACGTTTTGCCATTGGAATTTTTCATATCGAATAGGTCTCGAAACGACCTCATATCGTTTCGATACGACCTTCATCTGGGCAAGAAAAACTTTGATTTTGTTTCGAAACGACAATTATCCGTTTCAATACGGGAGTTAAACATTTTCAAATTGGGCATTTAATGTTTTCGACCGTTGCTTGTCAGAACCAATATTTTAAAAGGTAAAGTACTTGTTTCGATACGGCCTATAGTGGTCTCGAAACCTTTTGCTACTAAAATTTTAAGTGCTCAACCGTTTCGATACAAGTTTTGAAACGACCCCTATTGTCTCGAAACAATTTCAAACGTTTCGATACACCTCTTTAATGCACATAACAACTATTTCTTTTTTAGTCGTGTTTCGAAACATGTAGGTACCTTTTCGATACATGTAGTTGCATAACTGCATTTATGGTGGGAAGATAAAGTCTTAACGGCTATAATTATGATGTCAACCACCCAAACGGCTAGAAATCAATGAGAAAGTATAAAAGGAAGCATTTTAAGTACCAACAACAACTATTGAACCAAAAAGCAATATCCAAGCAAATCAATCCAAACCCTTGTGCTAAATAGTCATATCTCGTACCCAATTTTGTAATTCTTCATTGTATATCTTTATTTCACAAATTGGGTGTGTGATTGAGTGTAAATTGGGCAAATTTGTATTTTGAGAGATACTTTTATTGCCCTGTATTCCTTTGGTCTTGTGAGGGTCTCAAGATCAATCTTTGGGGTAGAAAGATTGATCTTTGTAATAGGTTTCCTCCTAAACCTAGAAAAAGGGAAGATTTCAATAGTGAAATTGGTTGAAAATCTTTAGTGGTGACTAAGGTAGTGGATGTAGAGCTTGTTCTAAGTGTCACGGGCCGCCAGTCCGAGCCCGTGCCATATGCGCATTTGCCGAGAGAAGAGGTTCAAACACAAACTTGGACCTTGAGAAGACCACCAGACATAGCCCGGTCCGTGAGAGATTCTGGAAGGTTCCAGAATGTTCTGGAAGATCCTGGAAGATTTAGTCAACATTATTTATTTGAATTGATTTTATTTAGATAATGTTGAGATATTTAGAGATTTTGTAAAGATATTATGTAAATCTCGTCCGTCGATGTAAATCAGTTTTGACCGTCAGATTTGGGGGAGTTCAACTATAAATAGAGACTCCCCAGCTCATTTATAACTCACTCAGTTTTCTATCTTCAGAGTAATCAAGGCATTCACTCTATATCCTATGTGTTGTTCTTCGTGTTCTTGGTTTTCTTCTTTCAGAATTCAAAGCCATTCGTTATAGTTTGCTTTTGCTAAGAACGATCTTGCGTTCTTGAGTGACTTGGAAGTTTGATCTTCCGGAGTTGGAATTCAGGCTGACTTAGGCGTTTGTGTGGTGAAATTCGCCTAAGGCCGCACGGTTCGCTGGTTTGAAAATCTGACCCCGTGACAGATGGTATCAGAGCGAGTTTGATCGGAAGGCACTGATCGTGATGGCACCAAAGAAAGGAGAGAATGCTGCAGTGCAAAAAGGTATGGAGACCCAGGCTGCTGACGGAAAGCGAGCGAGCTCGAGGGATATCCTCACGTCGTTAGAGGGGAAGGTAACCCGACTTGAGGAATCGGTGAAAGATTCGAGTGAGCGATTCGACTTGGTCGATTCACGGTTTGAGGATCAAGATAACAAGAGGGACCATCTCAAGGGAGAGATGGAGGAACTTCTGACGGATATATTCGAGATGTTGGGTAACAGAGGTGATGTGCTTGAGGCCGAGTTAAAGGCTGTGAAGTTAGAGTTGGAGGAAATGAAGGTAGGCATGGCGATGTTCAAAGCTGCCTTGAAAAATGTGACCGAGCCAACTGTATCCTTGCTGAGGAAGGACATCCCAAAGCCGAAGGAGTTCAAGGGGAATAGGTCGGCCCAAGATGTTGAGAACTTCGTTTGGGGCATGGAGCAGTACTTTCGGGTCATGGGCATCACGGATGATGCGGAAAAGGTAATTATTGCTTCTATGTATTTAACTGACGTCGCTCTTTTGTGGTGGCGACGCAGATGCTCTGAGGAGGAGAGCAAGGACATTCCTATCGAGACCTGGAAGGAATTTCAAGTCGAACTGAAAGATTAGTTTAGCCCGACCAACGCTCAACACGAGGCTCGAAAGAAGTTGCGGGAACTGAAACATGAGGGTTCCATCCCAGAGTATGTTAAGGAGTTCATTGAGCTCAAACTCCAGATTCCGAATTTGAGTGAAGCCGAGGGCTTCTTTACTTTCACACATGGACTTCCACGATGGGCCCAAATGGAGTTAATGCGCAAGGGAGTCAAGGATTTCTCCCATGACTTGACCGCACCTGAAGCTATTGCAGAATTTGAAGTTGGGAAATCCAAATCTGATAAGCCCCGAGGCAAGGACAATGGTGGGGGAGATGAGGATGATTACTGTTGCAGTGATGGTGACGAAAATCCCAACAATTTCGTCAAACCATTGGAGAAACGAGGGTATATAAGGTGCCACCGTTGTGGTGGTCCGCACATGGTGAAGAACTGTTCCAAGAGGGGCCGCGTCAATGCTATCTCCAATGAGGACGACGAAACAGAAAAGGAGGAATGTCGGATTGGTGCGATTGCCAGTGTCAAAGTAATCAAACCAAGTGTGGAAGGGAAGCAGGTGAAATGTTACCGGTGCAAGGGGGCTCATATTGTGAAAGAGTGCCCGGATCGAGTCAAGCCATCCAAGGGGGATGACAAGCCTGAAGACAGTGAGGCTTTAAAGCTTGGTTCGATGTTGCTGAGTTCTGCCAAGGCGAGTAAGAACCGGAAGCAGAAAGGGTTGATGTATGTTGACATCAACGTGGCGGGTCAGAAGTGCTCTTGTAGACACATGAGCATCTCATTTGTTTGTGTCGAAGAAAGATGCCAACGAGATTGGTTTGAAGGTTGAAGATTCAACCGGGGTGATCAAGACCGTCAATTCTAGAGGTGTTCCAACAGTGGGAATGGCACGAGGCGTGGAGTTGGAAATTGGAGAATGGAAAGGCAAGGAAAATTTCAAGGTAATTCACTATGATGACTATGATTTTGTCATTGGTTTAAGTTTCCTTGACTGGGTTAATGCACTCCTTGCCACTTTTGCCGATTGTGTTTGTATTTTGGAGCCTCGCAAACAATGTGTTGTGCCGATTCGTCGGGTTGTGAGGACTGAGAATAGGGTTCTGAATGCTGTTGAGCTAACCAAGGATGCTAACTTGGTTGCTGCCACTGAGGAAACAACCTTGGAAGGGCTAGTGGAGCCGAAGTCTTTGAACGAAGTGGGATCCGTCGAGTGTCCACCAGAGAGTAAGGTGGATGGGGCATTGAGCTTCGTAGACAAAGAAGCGTCAGTGCGAGCTGAGGTGTCGGACTTGCAGATTAAAGAAGTGCCGATGTTGTCGCTGAGTGACGAGTTGTCGATAGGCGATGGCGCATCAGACTTCGCGAGGAAAGAAGTGATGATGCGGGTTAGAGTGAATGCCAGTCGAAGTAGTCCGAAAGAGGTATATCTCGAGCACAGTTATAGTGTTTTACAGTTTAATTTGCCTGGTTTGCTGGGTGTAAGAAGTGGAAAACCTAACCCAACAGATGGAGTTGCCAAGAGTTGGCGAGAACCCAAGCCACCTTTTAGAGTTCTGAGGGCCCGTTCGGTGTTCAATGTGATTGGGTCCGGGTACTCGAGCAAGGATCAAAGGGATTGGAGTAGAGGCAAGTTGCAACTGGTAGGAAAGAGTTCCTACGATCGAGATGTACGGGGTGGATCGACGAATGATGTTACATGGCGGAGAGTGCCAAAGCGAGCAGTCCTTATGGGGGGATGACCGAGTCAGAGTCAAGTGCTCTTTATGGGGAGAGCGGTCCTTATGGGGGGACAACCAAGCCCGATTCTGAGTAGGAGACGAGCCAAGGTGCGGAAGCGAATCCAGGATCACCGAGTCAAACTTCATCCTGAAGGCACGACGAGGGCGTCGCCAAGTTTGGTGGGGGAGATTGTCACGGGCCGCCAGTCCGAGCCCGTGCCATATGCGCATTTGCCGAGAGAAGAGGTTCAGACACAAACTTGGACCTCGAGAAGACCACCAGACATAGCCCGATCCGTGAGAGATTCTGGAAGGTTCCGGAATGTTCTGGAAGATCCTGGAAGATTTAGTCAACATTATTTATTTGAATTGATTTTATTTAGATAATGTTGAGATATTTAGAGATTTTGTAAAGATATTATGTAAATCTCATCCGTCGATGTAAATCAATTTTGAGCGTCAGATCTGGGGGAGTTCAACTATAAATAGAGACTCCCCAACTCATTTATAACTCACTCAGTTTTCTATCTTCAGAGTAATCAAGGCATTCACTCTATATCCTCTGTGTTGTTCTTCGTGTTCTTGGTTTTCTTCTTTCAGAATTCAAAGCCATTCGTTATAGTTTGCTTTTGCTAAGAACGATCCTGTGTTCTTAAGTGACTTGGAAGTTTGATCTTCCGGAGTTGGAATTCAGGCTGACTTAGGCGTTTGTCTGGTGAAATTCGCCTAATGCCGCACGGTTCGCTGGTTTGAAAATCTGACCCCGTGACATAAGCTTGAACCACTCTAAATCTTCTTGTCCTTCAATTTTTCATTTTTCCTATTTCATCCAAAACTTTTAAATTCCAATTCACCCCTTCTTGGCAATTTTCCTTCGATCGATCCATTCAACAAAATTTGAGTAGCTACATAAATTATTAAAGAATATACATAATTTATTATAAGAAATGTAAGGAAAAGTGTAACCACACAATTTATTACCCGAGATCACCCAATCCAAAACTAGCTCAACTTGTGGTAAGCATTTGTGTAGCCATACAAAGGATTACAACATAACTTTTTTTCTTACAAAAAATAATGAGAATTTTCGTAGCTACATAATATTACAAGATATACACAATTTGTTATAGGAAATGCAAAGAAAAGTGTAACTACACAATTTCTTACCCGAGGTCACCCAAGCCAAACTTAGCTCAACTTATGGTAAGCATTTGTGTAGCCACACAAAGGGCTACAAGATAACAAATTTTCTTACAAAAATAATGAGAATTTGAGTAGCTACAAAAATTATTACAGGATATATATAACTTGTTACAAGAATTGTAAGGAAACGAGTGGCTACACAATTTCTTACCATGGTTCTCCCAATCTAAAACGAACTCAACTTATAGTAAGCATTTGTGTAGCGACACAAAGGGTTACAAGATAACTTTTTTTTTTCTTACAAAAATAATGAGAATTTAAGTAGCTACATAAAATATCACAAGATATACCTATTTTGTTATGGGAAATGTAAGGAAAAGTGTAACTACACAATTTCTTACCCAAGTTCACCTAATCCAAAACGAACTCAACTTATGGTAAACATTTGTGTAGCCACAGAAAGAGCAACAAGATAACCCTTTTTCTTACAAAGATAATGAGAAATTAAGTAGCTACATAAAATATTACAAGATATACATAATTTGTTACAGGAAATGTAAGGAAATATGTGACTACACAATTTCTTACCGAAGATCACCCAATCCAAAACTACCTCAACCTATGATAACCTTTTTCTTACAACAATAATGAGAATTTGAGTAACTACATAAATTATTATAGAAAGCACATAATTTATTACAAGAAATGCAAGAAAAAGCATAACTACACAATTTTTTTACCCAAGATCACCCAATTCAAAACGAGCTTAACTTATGGTAAGCGTTTGTGTAGCCACACAAAGGGATGCAAGATAACCTTTTTTCTTACAAAAATAATGAAAATTTGATTAGCCACATAAAATATTACAAGATATACATAATTTTTTTACAAGAAATGTAAAGAAAAGTGTAACTATACAATTTCTTACCCGAGATCACCCAATCCAAAACTCAACTTATGGTAAGCATTTGTGTAGCCACACAAAGGGCTGAAGATAACCTTTTTTCTTACAAAATAATGAGAATTTGAGTAGCTGCATATATTATTATAGAAAGTACATAATTTGTTACAATAAATGTAAGACAAAGTGTAACTACACAATTTATTACATGAGATCACCCTATCCAAAACGAGCTCAACTTATGATAAACAATTGTGTAGCCATAGAAAGGGTTACAAGATAACATTTTTCTTATAGAAACAATGAGAATTTAAGTAGCTACATAAATTATTACAGGATATACATAATTTGTTACATGAAATGTGAGGAAAAGTGTAACAACACAATTTCTTATCCGATATCACACAATCCAAAACTACCTCAACTTATGGTAAGTATTTGTGTAGCCACACAAAGGGCTAGAAGATAACTTTTTTTTCTTACAACAATAATGAGAATTTGAATAGCTACATAAATTATTACAGAAAGTACATAATTTGTTATAATAAATGTAAGAAAAAATGTAATTATATAATTTCTTACCCGAGATCACCCAATCCAAAACGAGCTGAACTTATGGTATGCATTTGTGTAGCTACACAAAGGGTTACAAGATAACCTTTTTTCTTACAAAAATAATGAAAATTTGAGCAACTACATAAATTATTACAGAATGTACATAATTTGTTATAGGAAATGTATGGAAAAGTGTAACTACACAATTTATTACCCGATATCACCCAATCCAAAACGAGCTCAACTTATGGTAACCAGTTAACCACTTCAGCCTTTTACCAATTTTTATTTTTATTTTTTAAAATATACACGAATTCTTACAAAGTTTATAAGAATTTTTTTAGTTACACAAATTCTTACCAAGTTTATAAGAATTTATGTAGTTACACAAATTCTTACCCAGTTCTACACAAACTCTTACAAAAATGATAAGAATTTATCTAGCGCCTCATTTTAGCCTTATCGTAGCCCACCTCATTTTATAATTCCCCGAATGTTTTGTCCTTGAAACTTTTTTAGTATTAGTTAATTTATTTCTTTTTTGACCAATTTTAACTGAGTTGAATCAGAGTTCAATGTGTGAGATTCATGATTTGCCGACATCAATAGTTGTTTGATAAGAACATGATGTCATTCTGTCTTTTGTAGATGGAGTCGTTTTTGTTCCAGTGAGGAAGATGTTTTATTTTAAGTGAAAATGTCATGTCATAACATCGTTACTAACTTTAATAGTTGAGTGATCAAAATATGAATAATTTGAGAAATTTTGCAATTAAATTGAAAATTTTAAAATTTAATAACCAACATAACAAGGATGAGAGTAAAGTTGAGTGATGAAACTATTAATTTAACTTTTAAAAATATTTGAATTAAAAGGAGCTCCATTGTAAGAAAAATTGTCAGAATTTGTATATTAAAGTAAGGATAAACAACACAATATGCCACTAAACTATTACTACTGACTCGAAAATACACTAAACTTAAAAAATTTAAATCTAACACCAAACTTTAGTTTTTGACTCGTTTATGCCACTCCGATGTTAACTCTTAACAGAACCGTTAACTCAAAACGACGTCATTTTGGTGCGGCTGTTTTGAAGCCTAATTTAGCCCAAAATGACGTCGTTTTGTGGAGGAAAAATAATAAAACCCATGCACTTGGGAGGTTTAAACTCAGGATCTTCAGTAACAAAAAGTAAGCTTTAACCACTGAACTAACATAAAATTATAGTATTGGTAAGGCTGACCGTACCGATACGTTTTGTCCCATTATGTCATTTTTGCATTACCATACCAATACACACCAGTTAGGGTACCGGTACTTCGTACATATCAAATAATAAGCTTTAGCATATATCTACTTAATCAATTTTATCATCGATTTTGATTTAAAACCTATCCAAAACATGTTTAAACCATTTCAAACTTGTAAACCAAGCTTCTAGAATGTTAGACTAACCATATATCATGCCCATGCACATTTTAACATGAATATCTTGATTTAATTTTGCAAGAGTCAAAGCCATTTTATGTCGCCAATACTCAATTTCATGCATGAAACACCCCCAACCCGGTTAAGGAAGAAACCGAATTAGAAAGTATTTCCAAGCAAACACAAACAATCTTTCTTGATAACTTTAACACAAACAACTGAATATGTCTTTGAAAAACAAGGTAATTTAAAACTTATTCCTTACCATTTTTATATTTTTTATTTTAAAAAATTACTCAGAACTCTATCTTCTAACTCGTTTTATAAACAAATGATAGTCATACGATGCACCACACCTTTCCACCACTAGCCTGAAGCATGCTCTTAATTTCTAACACAAGGGAAAACTTATGTTTTAAACACATGAATTACTTCCAGGTCGATTAAACCTTTTTATACTAATACCTGATTAAATCTCAAGCTTAAAACAAAGTAGACACCCAGGTTCTTTATAAGATTGAATTAGGCGTGATATGATAATAACGTTTTTAAACATGTGTATACTTTAAATCTTTTGTATTCATAACAAACATTTATAACATGCATTTTAAACTCAATAAAACCTAAGATTACAACTTAAAATACAAAGTCTTTTGAATCAAGCATGTTAAAGATTCTATTCATCAGGACACTTAATCGTTCATTTCAAGGTCATGACAAGTATATAAATACCAATAAAAGATTCATTCAAACTACATAGCTATTTGAATCCAACATCTAAAGCCTTAACTTTTTGGTTAACAATAATTCAACCAAATTTTTACTACTTAAACTTTACCAAGCATTTAGTTAATCTATGTACATTTATTTCAAATTAGTATCAAATTGTCACAAGATCAATCATAAGGATTTTCTTCTAACCAATATTCAAGCCATCCAATTTAATTCTCAAACTTCTTCGCAAATCAATGTTAGGTGCGAGTTCATAATTTTACCACTCGTTCAAATATAAGACTAACAACCCATTAACGAGCTACCTAATTCTATCCAGACTTAGCATATGATACTGGGTATGTTTAAGTATGCATACAAGCATATCACGATATGTTCTATTCATTTTAAGCATTTACTCATTATCTAATCTACTAGATCAACTTCATCACTACTATGATAATACTAAGACAAGCAATCATAAAACAAATAATAGACCCATTACAAAACTTAGAAAACTACTTTAGAGCTTAATTATACACGTATATGATTAAAGATGCTCTATATGCACAATTCTTAATTATATCAACTATGTCCCACCATCTAAGGGTACTTAAGAATTTACGAATCGTATTTGTAAAATTAGTATTTGATTTTGATATAACAAGTAATTCAAGGACTAAATTATAAAGTAAATAAAATTTTAAGTAATCAAAATACTTAATTTTGACAAGTAAAATTTATACTTAAAATGTTTTGAAGTCAAAACTTAAACCCCATAATTTTTTAAGTGTTTCAAGGCCAAAATATACAAAATCGCTCAGGCATTTCGAAACACCCTCAAAGTGTTTCGATACGTTTTGCCACTAGAGATACCTGTTTCGAAACGGCTCACATCCATTTCGATACGACATTCATCTGGGTTTTTGATTTTTGAGTATCGTTTCGAAACAGATCATACCCGTTTCGATACAGGGGTTAAGTAATTTTAAAATTGGGCATTAAATGAACCAACCGTTACTTTTCAGAAACTGATTTTTAAAGATTTGGTTAAGTGTTTTGATACACCCATACGCTGTTTTAAAACACCAGTTTACAATTTCAAAACGTTTCAATACAGCCCTTATCCGTCTCAGTACATCTTTCTTTTTGCCCTTACTGTTTCAGTACGACCTATAACCATTTCGATACGAGCCCATTTTACACATAACGACTCTTTATTTTTTAAGTGCCTGTTTCGATACAGGGGTCCCGCATTTCGATACGAGTAGTTGCAGAACTGCATTTATGGGGGGAAGAGAGAGCCCGAACGGCCCTATTGATTATCTCAACCACCCAAATGGCTAGAAATCAATGAGAAGGTATAAAAATAAGTCTCTAAAGCTAAAACAATAACTATTGAGACTTCAAGCAACATCAAAGCATACAAATCCAAACCTTGATCATTTAGAGTCAAATCTTTGTACCCAACTCAATTGAGTTTTTCATTGTAATTTTTATTGAGAGTTTAGGGTGTGATTGATTGTAATTGGGTAAACATCAACCTTTGAGAGGTAATTGTAAGGTTTACCAAATTCCATCTTTGTAAAGAGTGTGTTGGATTAAGCTTTGGGTAGAAAGCTTAATCGGTCTTGTAGGGTTTCCTCCTCATCCAAGAAAAGAGGAATAATCAATTAGTGTATTGGTTGAAAATCCTTAGTGGGAGCTAAGGTAGTGGATGTAAAGTTCATTTAGGAACTTGAACCACTATAAATTTCCTTGTGTTCAAATTTTTATTCATCCATTTTCTCTTTTCAATTTTTAATCGCCAATTCACATCCTCTTGGCCATTTGCAATCGTTTGATCAACTCAACAGTATTTCTTGACATTTATGATCCCGTCCAAGCTCGATAGCTAATCTAAAACATTAATACTTTGAAAGGTGATGAAAGAATAGGGTAAGCTAAAGTTTAGTGAGGTAGTACCTAAATTTGATGACAATAAAATAGACCTTAATTATTCTATTCCTATTCTTTCACTAGAACCAACCAAGATTCAGGTAAGTACCCAAACAAAAGGAGATTCACACATCACAGTCTCAAGGAATCAAGTTATAATATTTCAAATAATTTACCATTGCAACTCATAAACATGGTTTGTTTGTCTCATAAGGTATTCTATAAAGCATATGACATTACAAATCATAACCTTAATTTTAAACTCGATTAGGAAACTGGCTATTTGTTTGATAATATTCGACCAAGGCATAATCCATTCACACCATCGACTTTTCAGGATCATGAGTAATAGTTATATATCACTCAAGTTATTTAATTATAACTTATCATGAAATATCATATACTTAACTAGCAATCCAAGTTTGTAGGTACTTTAAGAAGCTTAACCATTATCCCTAAGAATAGTTATCAAGCTTAACTATTCTCCCAAAGAATAGTTATCAACTTTCGCTACCACGACAGAACTCTACTCTTGCAACTTTCGCTGTCCCGGCAGGTGAGATAGAGAGAAGCCCTGGCGGCAAGTCTGGCAGATACTCCAAGCTCTGCAAAGCAATTTTGAAGTGATCCGACCTATGTCTAGGCTAGGCTTCTGTTGTTGCATCATGATGGCAATACCTAGCAATCTCAGCGTAAACCTAACACAGGCAGTCAACGTTTGGTTGCTCCTTTTAACCGCTGGAATTCTAACTTATGTCTAAGCCGAATTAGTCAACACCTCGACATGATGAGACAATACTTAATTCTTTCGTGAGTTTGACACTCTCGTGCCCGACAAATGGATTTCCTTAACTGGACTTTTGGAACTAATTGAAGAAGTGAAGCACATGAATTAAGCAAACTAAGAGTATTTTATTGCAAAAAACAAACTTGAAAACCAAAACAACCGTTCTCACTACTAATTACAACATAATCCAAACCCAAAGAGAGAATTAGAACATGTCGGCGACAAGAAAACCTAAACTATGCCTAAGGAAAACCTAAGGTGTTTTGAATTAGAATTACAATGAGTATTTATAGACATTAGCTAGGTCTAGTCCTTCTTGAAGTAGAAGTCTTCAAAGTAGCTTTCCACATTAAATGTGACTTTAAATTCTGAATTCTTTGAGTTGAATTTGGACTTCTTTTCCTGTTGCCTTGCTCCACAAGTAAGCTCATTCTTCTCCTTTGGCGGCTCTGTGTGCTGCTCCAGGCGTTAGAAAATTTAGTGAATGACATCGTTAGAATCAATATTTTCTGCTATATAGATCGCACTCCAATTCTCCAATTCCTCAGCTTGCTGCCTTGGGCGTCCGGTATGGCAGCAACAGCTACTCGGCAGCTGCTGTCTCTGTCTATGTCCGGTGGCATTTTGCTATCGGGGCAGGGCAGACTCACTTTTCTGTCATGGGCGGCTCCCTCACTATCCTTTCCTCTGGTCTACTCTCCTTCTAACAGCTTCTAGCCCTAGAAAAACAAGGGTCCGTTTGGTTCCAGAAAATATAGGCTTTTTCCATTTTCATTTTTTTGGAAAATAGAAAATATATAAGAAAACGTGTTTGTTTAAAGAAATGGAAAATGATTTTTAGAAAACAAAAACAAAAATGAATGAAAATTAGAAAACAATAAAAAGATGTTTTCTGTGTTTTCCTAGAAACTACTGTTTTGAAATTTAGAAAATGGGAAAACACGGGATTTGGAGTTTTTTTAACTTACACGAAAAAGGACATTGTTTATCTCTGCAATCACTCAAAAGAAAATCATAATCACGAAGAACAGAAAGAAATTAGTAGATCCCAGTAGCCCATCCTCATTCTGGTTCTCTCTATTATTTAAGGTACAAAATCGTTTATTTTACAAACTTCTCTTTTGAAAAATTATATTGGTGTAATAGCTTTGAATATGATCGTATCTTCCATCTCCATAGCTTAATCACCATTTTATTGTCAAACCTTGTCTCAATTAAAGTTTCAATTAATTTTTGGGTCTTTCTATTTTCCCTTTTTCAACGTATTTTTCAAATTTTAGATCAATTATTTCATACATATGTGAAAATTTTTATATTTATGTTATGTGAAATTTTATTTGTGATTTCCCCCTTTTCAACATGTCTTCCAAGATCATTGTAGTTCAGGGGTGATTGACGGTCTTTAAAAAACAGCTTCGTGGTGACTAAGAATTTGTTTTAAGAGATCGATTTTGCAGCCTTTTAAGCAAATGTTAGCATGGTTTGACATGTTGATTATTTTAATTTTGAGGTCTCCATAGTTATGTTAACGAAAGAGTGTATAATGTTTGGAAAGAGTTTTTTAACATCTTTTGTTCTTTGGTGGCTTTAAAGGAGGTCTTTATCGAGGGATTGGTCCCTAAAGAATCCTGACCATGGAACATATTTGCTTATACTTATATTGTCTATCTCTCTGTGGTGTCCTTATTATTGGAGAAGAAACGATTGTTTATTGCAGTGCCAAGACATTCAAAGCAATTTCGATAAAACATGTCACTTGCCAAGCTACTGTTAAATTTTTACAATTTCTTAAAAGATCTTTTGTGGTTATGAATTATAAATTTGACATTTTCTTGCTGGTATTCTAGTAAACTACAAAAGCACATTTTAGAGACAATGCTTATGGATGTATTTGATTGGCGATCATGTTGGCCTTCTTCACCTACTTGTCATAACTCAAGAGAAAGAGAAGTAAGTAAACTTTTATAGTTCTATTCAAATGTTTATTGAACATTGCGAGATTTAAAAATAATACGAAGAAATAT